>CM036617.1:55207356-58112356 GCA_020746105.1 Trogon surrucura
CATTTAACATATCACTGTGATATTTCCTTTTAAGTACTTTTTTTTTTCTGTGCAAAACCATAATTTTAGATTAGTAACATGCTTTGGCTTGAATTACAGTCACCTAAATTAATTCTTCTTCTTGTATTCTTTCATGGTGTCCTGGTTTGAGCTAAAAAGAACCAATTCTGTTCAGTGTTATTTACTTTTCATTCCAGTCTCTTCTTAGAGGCTGTACTTTCTGAAGTCAGCAGCATGTTTTGGCAGACAGTGCCTGCTACTAGTAGTGATAACACCTGATGTTTACAGTTACTGCCTGAGACTGGTATGCAGAAAGGGTCTTGTTTATACTTATTCCTACAGTGACCAAAACCACTGCTGGCTCTTGTGTGTCATGCTGGGGGTGTCGGGAATTAAAAGAGATCGCAAGGAAGTAAAAGTCTGCACCTCCAGGGAGTAAGAGATAGGACAGGTGACCAACAGGAGCATTCCATTCCATATATGTCATAATCAGTATAAAACTGAGTGATCACGAGAGTTTAGGCCTCTTTTTGCTCCTCTTTCAATGACCAGTGTCCAAGGATGACTCGATCTGATCTTCTCTCTTCAATCCCAATCTGAAGTTCCTGAATCCATCTCCTGTATCCCACTCCTGGTTGTCGCTGAAACTAGGGCTTCCCTGGTGCCTGCATGCTCTGCAGCATCAATGGTGATTGCTGGCAAGGGGGAGTACAGTTCGATATTGGATTTGTAGATATTTGCATATAGTTCTTTATTTTTATTACTTCCTTATTATTTTTGTTTTTGTTTCATTAAAGCTGTTTTAGTTTTCTTTTCTAATCCATAAGTCTCTCTGCCTGATTCCCTTCTCCTTCCTCTTTCGGGAGGAGAGGAGTTTAGAGACTGTCTGTCAGTGCTTAGTGGACAGTCCAACCTTAACACTCACCACATGGAAAATCTGAAGGGTTTTTTTCATGTTCATAACTTACTAGTTTTCTCTGGGTCATCAGCTGTCTTGACCTGCTCCCAATACCACACATAGTATACTCTTTCCTTTAGCAGCCTTAATTTTGGCATCTTTTAGCAATGTACGTATACAGTCTGTCACACTGTGCAAATTGTACCAGTTATCTTTAGCCCAGTCCTGTCCCAGATGAGCACCAAGGGTTTCTAAAAACTTAAACAACACTTCAGGACTATCCAGATGAGGCAACCACTGCAGACATTCTGCTGCAAGGATGAGGCACAGGGTTTCAGGGAGGATATAAACTCAGTTTCTAAAATAGCCCCAAAGAAACACCCCTGCGAGGTAAAGAAACTTAGTTCCAGTCTCAGGAAAAAAAAATAAAAAAATCAAAGAATTCAAAAAAAGTTACTTGTGACACTTTCACCAGTGGAATTCTGACCGTGATGCCAATTAAATGTCTTGACCCTCTTAGAGTCAAGGTGATTTGTTTTGATCCCAGAGGCGAAATTAAGACACAAAAGAGGTCAGATGTCACAACAGCACAACTTTTATTGACTAACAACTACTGGAGAGCGATAGGAAAGAAAGGTAAGGAAATGAGAAAGCGAAGCAGTAAAACATTGAAGATAGTAAGGAGTATAGCTACCACCACAGATCCAGTGATGTCTTTCAAGTCTGCCTATTTCAATTCAATGTGGAAGATCTCCAAAGTTTAGCTGTTCATGGTGTCATTATATAGTGTTAGTCCTTCCACATTTTGACTTTGCAAGGACTGTTTTGTTCACCCGTCTCCTGTTTAGTGCATGCGTATTTTGTTACTCTTGTGGTCGTATGAGGGTCATCAGGCACGATCTTCATACGCCCCAGCATTGTCCCTGTTGGTGGAGCATGCGTAGCTGACTGGAGGGCCCACCTTTGCAGATGTAGAATGACTTGCAAACTTGCACACCGTTGGGCTTTGCAGGTGTAGCATGACTTGCACTTCCAAGACGGCTGCCTTATCAGTGGTTGAGCAGAGCCCTGTAGTTGCTGTTTAGGGCTTATCAGTGGTTGAGCTTTCAAACTTGCAAATAGCAACCTTGAGTTTCTTCACAAGGAATTTCAGCAAAGTTGAGACAAACATTTAACACAATCTCTTACATCAGCCATGAGAGCTTTTTCATGTATTTCAAAAGTAAAATCCCTGTCAAACATTCTCTTAACTATGGTCACTGTTGATGCACCAAGGCAAACAGCCAGAACAGGTCCTAATTATTTTCCCACCATAGGAAATAAATATTTTGAGTACACCTCCTACTCACTTCCAGTTTGTATAAGCAAGCTGTGCAAACCAACACAAAGTGGAGTGGAAAAGATGTGGCCCTATGAGCTTTGCCATTGCAGGTACTTGCCCAGGTGGTTGATAGCACCAGCAGAGCCTGCACACAGCCAAGGAACACAACACAAAACTAAGCCACCTTTAACTCACTACCTTTTTCCTCATGGGTTACAAAAGCTGAAGCTAAGAAATGAAGGAAGGAGGGTAGGAAGGAAGGTGGCACCTAGTGCCATGGTCTAGGTGATGTGGTGGTGTTAGGACATAGGCTGGACTTGATGATTTCAGAAGTCTTTTCCAGCCTCAATAATTATGTGATTCTGTGAAGCAGAGAAGGGAGGGAAGAAGGGAGGAAGAGAGGGAGAGAGAGAGAGGTTAAGTTATTATGGGAAAGAAAAAGAAAAAGAAAAAAAAAAAGAAAAAAGTAAAAAAGTAATAGTGGTAGTAAAAACTATATGCCAGGTTCAAGCATCCCCAAAACCAGACTGACTTATGATGTCTTCATATATATGAAATTTTTTTTCTTATATTATTAAGTAATAACTAATACAGTCATAGTCACCTTTCTCTGTAAATTACACATAAACATTTTTTCCAAATCCGTGCCTAAAGTATTTGCATGAAAAAAGAATCAAACCAACAAAAAATCGGTTTTCTTAAGTGTAGAATTTGAGGTTTTAATATAATGCCCAAGGTATTTCTTGCTACACTCAGACTTCTTGTACTGTTTCTGAATTCTTTTTGTTTGCATGTGATTCTTAGAATTGAATTTCTGATAGAAGGGAGCATGACTATTAGTTTAGAATTTGGTGTTATTACTTGGCATTTTTAAAATTAATATCCTAGAAAGCTACCACCATTAGAAAAATATTGACAAAATAAAGCAATTTGAAAAGTTCGTAGATATAATTAACCATTTTCAATTTGCAATGACAATACATTTATTTTTATGCCATCATCCTTCTCTATTTTCTCTTTTTCTATCTAGTTACCTTTTAAATACAATATGTATTTTAGATACATTAATAGCTTTACAGTAAAAACAAACAAACAATCAAACAAACAAAAAACATAACCACCCTCCTCAAATGACTGGGAAAATCACTATCGTATTCCTTTCAGAATAAACACATACCACCTAGGAATAGAATGCTTAAAAATCTCTTTAAATAGTAAAAATACTTGTTATAGACTAGGCCTTAGAGTTCAGAACAATCCACTTCAAGTTGCACAGTGAGTTTATACATATTTGTAAAAAATATACTAAATGTTGAGTACTTTCTTTCACTAAATGAATGTATAGCCATATTACATTTCTAAATCTCTCTCCGAACGTGCATTCATTGCCAAATGTTTTAATCCTGCTTTTTCAAGGACATGTGCTCATTTTTTATTTTAAGGATAAGAAACTCTTTTGGGAGATATTAGTTCATGAATTTAAAATAAATATCCTAAAAGTACCATTAAAACTAAATATCAAAATAACGGAAAACAGTCTACTTTATTTTATTTTCCTTAATATGATAATAAAATTACTTGGGCATGTTCCTAATTAGTTTTAAGCAGGTATGGGAAATTAAAGATTAGAACAAACTGAAATAAATGAAAACTGTCAGCTATCTCCTATGAAGATCGGAGTGTCATTTGCTTTCCTCCGATCCTCAGGCAGCTCTTCGAGTTGCCGAGAGTGCTCAAAAACAATCAAGAGTAGCCTTATAATGACATCATCGAGCACTCTCAGAACTTGCGGGTGACACCCATCAAGGCCCATAGACTTAATGCATGTCTTAAGTATTCTCTAAGCTGATCCTCTTCCACCAAGGATACATCTTCTTATTCCAGATTTTCCCCCTGGCTTGTGGGGCTTGGAATTTCTGAGAGTCAGACTTGTAAGTAGAGATTGAGGAAAAAGATGACATTCAGTTCCTCAGCTTTTTACAGGTTCTGTGAAAACAATGGGTTTAATAACACATTATAGCTTGTAATGAAACTGAATGAAATTAAAAAATGGAATCATTTCAACAACGTAATATTTTTACTTGATTCAAAGTGATTATAGTCCTAAGTAATTTATATATTCTTCCGATGTCAACATAGTCTGTTTTCCTGGGAAAATTTGGTCTTTGTAGAAATTAGACCTTCTTCATGAAAAATAAATCAAAGAGAAATTTCTAGTTGCACTAATAGATAGAATAAAGATTAAGTATATAATTAAGCTTATAAAACACGGATTTCAAGAGTTGGAACTGAGAAACTATTTCCTTGATCTTTCTGTTATACAAATCGTATTATTTTTTATTGAAAATATTAATAAAAAATTCAATTGCTTAGTACATGTTTCTTTACACCAGCTTTATGAGTAGGCAAGTTACCTGCCTGCTATGCACCCTCTATTTCTAAAAAAGAAATTAGAACTATTTTTTACATTGTCATTGCAGAAAATTTTTGCATAGTGGAAGACAAGGTAAGTTCAAATTTTGCACCGTCTTCTTCCAGACAGATATTAAGTACATACTAGAACATACTTATTTATATATATATGTAATATCCATGTATTATAAATATTAGACTTTAGCTTAGTGGTGGTCTGACCTTGTCAGCCTACATGGTGCCCCCCAAGCTGCTCTGTCACTTCCCCTCCATCAGCAGGACGAAGGGGAAAAACATGATGAGTTGAGGTAAGGACAGTGAGATCACTTAACCATTGCAGTCATGGGCAAAACAGACTTTCTGAAATTAATTTAATTTATTGCCAGTTAATAACAGAGTATGGTGGTGAGAAATACAAACAAATTCCACCCTATTCTTCCCAGGTTCAGCTTCATTCCCAAATCTTTTACCTCTTTTCCCTGAGCATCAGGTAGATGAGGTTGGAGAATGGGAGATATTTTGTCTCAGCCACTTCTTTCTCCTCTACTCCTTCCCGCTCACTCTATTTCCCTGCTCCTGTCTCCCACAAGAGACAGTCCTTCATGACTTTTTCCAACATGTGTTCTCTCCATGGGCTGCAGTTCTTCACAAACTGCTCCACCATGTGTCTTCCCACTGACCGTACTCCTTCAGGAACAAAAAGCTCCATTGTGAGTCCCTCATGGGTCACAGGTCCTTGCCAGAAGACTTGATTTGGTGTGGGCTCCTCTCCATGGGCTTCAGTTTCCATCAGAGCATATCCAACTACTTCATTATGGGATCCTCTGCAGGCTGAATTCTGCTTTTCTGCTTCACCATGGTCCCCCATGAGCTTTAGAGGGACAGTCTGCTTCACCAAAGATTTCACCATAGAATGCAGCAGAATCTCTGTTCCAGTGCCTGAAGCAGCTCCTCTTCCTCCTTCTCTGATAATGGTATCTGCAGTGCTGTTTCTCTCGGATTGTTCTTACTCCTCTTCCACGGTTGCTTCAGAGTGTTTTTTAACCTTTTCTTAAATACGTTATCATAGAAGAGCATCCAACACCACCGATTGTCTCAGCTTTGGCTAATGGCAGATTCATCTTAGAACTAGCTGGAACTAGCTCTTTCATACATGGGGGCTGCTTCTAGTGTCTTCTGATAGAAACCATCTCTGCAGCATGCTGTACACTACCAGGACTTTGCCATGTTAAAACAACAGAGTGCTTGTGCTACATATTTAGGTATGTATATTTTTGACAAGTTTATATGTACTTGAAGGAAATGTTTTCTCTCCATTCCCTAAGGACGCTTTTTTTTTTTTTTTAAACAAAGACTTAAAGCCAGTGAGCATTAAGTGATAGTACTAACAAACTCAGCTGACCAGACATTCAGAGAGCTAATTCAATATACTAAATGGAATTGAACTTGATGGAGTATAAAACTAATAGGTTCAAGTTTGGATCTTTTTAAGTATTTTTATTTCTCTAAATTTGCATATATTTAAACTATAATATGTGAACCGCTCAGGGACTATGGGCCAAACTTCTAGATTCATTTTACCTGATACAAGAGCCTCTTCCTCTTGCACACTGCCTCTGAATTTAGGAATGTTTGTATGTTTGGTTACATAGATAATATACTTTGATAGAATAAATCATTTTACATCCAAATACAATCTGAGATATGAGAGATATATAAAGATCTTTAAAATAATTTTGTTTTGTTGTGTGAAAAGAGTAACAGACAGGAAGACTTAAAGCATGAGATTCTGGAAGACTCCTGCAGAATGAGTTATAAACGAAATAAGATCTGCATGTGACAGATCAAAATTGACATCAAAGATTTTTCTAAAAGCAGAACAAATATTCTATCTAAGGCCTGCACAACATATACCCTAAGACAAGACTCTGGTGAATTTGAAGGTGTGGAGCTGGAATTCTGGTAATTGACAGCAACTGGAATTCTGATAATTGACAAGAGAGGTGTGGCCAACAGGTCAAGGGAAGTGATTCTCTCACTTTGCTCTGCTCTCATGAGACACCTCCTGGAGTATTGTGTTCAACTCTGGGGCCTCTCAACACAAAAAGCACATGGACCTATTAGAGTGGGTCCAGAATAAGGCTACAAAAATGATCAGGGACTTGGAGTTCCTCCCCTAGGAGGACAGGCTGACAGGGTTGGGGTTGTTCATCTTGGAGAAGAGAAGGCTCCAGAGATACCTTACAGTAGCCTTCCTGTACTTAAGGGGGGCCTGCAGGAAAGATGAGGAGGGATTCTTTATCATGGAATGTAGTGATAAGGGGTAGCGACTTTAAATTGAAGGAAGGTAGATTTAGATTAAATACTAGGAAGAAATTTTTCACCATGGGGATGGTGAGACACTGGACCAGATAATCCAGGAAAGGTGTGGAAGCCCCCTTCTTGAAAGTGTTGAAGGCCAGAATGCATGGAGCTTTAAGAAATCTAGTCTAGTGGGAGATGTCCATGCCCATGGCAAGAGGCTTGGAATTAAATGATCTTTAACCTCCTTCCAGCACAAAATATTGTCTGATTCTATGAAGTGAGATTAAATTCCGTATACAGGATGACTCCAATTTCCATGTAAAAGGACAGTGAAGGGAAAAAGGACACTGAGGTTTGGGTTCAGTTTAAAGTTTTGGGAAGTGAGATTTTGTGAAATAAGACTATGGGAAAAGGACAATCTTACAAGAGGTAGAGATCAAAGTCAAAAGAATGCAACAACAGTGCTGTGGAAGGAGGGGGAAGAAGTGTATATAACCATTCCCTCACCAATTTAAATATTGCTCTCTGTACTGATAACATTGGGCAAACATTTGTTTTCTGCTCCTCTTTTTTGCAACTATCAAAAGTCAATGCCCTGAAAAATAGCTATCATTAAACCTTTTTTTGCCCACTTCTTTTATCCCTCCAATTCTTGCTCTGCATTTAGGAAAGCCTCAAAAAAAGGTTAAAGTTGTAGGAGCAGATTGTTTGGGTTCTTTTGATTGGACTTGATGATCTTTCGAGGTCCCTTCCAATCCCTAACATTCTATGATTCTATGATTCTATGACTCGTAATATGTTAATTGGTTTAAACAGAAAATATTAAGCATTTTAACCCTTTTATTTATAAATAAATGTCTATTCTACCAATGAAAATGCCTATACTATTCAATTTTGTCAGTATTCTGCAGAAATAAAAGAGAAACAGGTATACCTGTCTCCTTTGCAAATACTCCTGTTATTCACAATTCAACAGATTTTTGTTGAAAGATTTGCCTTTCCATTCAGTTTTTTTATGTCAGCCCATCTAAAGACCTCTAATTCGCTATGCTAGAAATGGAACCTTAGCTTTATTATGGCTAGGATGCAGTACCTGAATTTCTTGTTTTACTTATTACTTAAATAAAATCTAACATGGGCAGTTTATCTACATATGTTCTTATTAGGAAAAAAAATAAGTTCTTAGTGACAACATATTTGGTTTTAGAACTTCAAGATTAATGTTTTTCTTAATGATATTTCAAAAATTCTTATGATTTCTGTTTAAGAAAGACTGATGCACTCTGTCCTTTTAAGAAGGTGAGATGTTAAACTTCTGTTGATTGAAAAGAACAAATCGCTTGAGCAAAAAGTTTTAAATCATTTTGCTATTATTTTCATTACTGATACTGCTTACCTTCTAGCTTTTTTGTTCAACACCTTTTTGAAATCTTGTGTTCAAGATGTATAGCAGCATAACCACTAGAAAATACGCGGTAAGTTAAGAAGAGGAAGAGTCAAACTGGTTGGAAACTTTACTGCTAATTAACAGTTACAAGATCAGTATATGCAAATTGAAATAGGTCTCTACATTACCTTGGAAAATGTAGCATGTTGTGCAGCTATGAAGGGAATACATTTATTAAGGACTCAGACAAAACTATGGTCCCCGATGTAAATGTCCAGAATACAAATGAAAGCAGTTCATTTCATCCTGCTCATAAAATGCTTGGTTATGTTGACATTTGCAACCCTGGAGTACAGCCACAATCCAGTGAACCGATGTCAGATATTGGCTCAGCTGTATCAGTTCTGCCGGAACCTATTTACTAGCTAACAAAATCTAAATTGCATTTGGAAGCGTATTTGAAGAAAGCAATCCTTGTGTTTCATTGCCCTAGTTTAATGCACTGCTGAGTCACTACACTTGTCTATCCATGCAATTCTTCAGAGAAATCTATTTTTAGCAGCCACCAACAAAACTTTATAGACAAAGAATACCACACCATTTCTTTTCCTGCTGTCTATTAAAGGTGTTCTTTATGTAATATAAATGAAAATAGCACTACTTTCATTATTTGAATCAGTTAAATTTTTAACTTCAGAATCTAAAAGGTGTCCTGGTTGTCTGACAGTTACTGCTTTTGAAGAGCACAGATGTCCCAAGTTGCATCTGGCAATCTCTTGCAAATGACTGACATCCTATGGCCTCTCATAAGAAACTAAACTCGGCCAAGCCCTTGTTTGTAAATAAGTCCATACAGTAAATACGATAAGAGTAGTCTAGTTAGCTGACACTTTGATTTGGTAAGCTGTACAGGCCCTCCCAGGACTGTCCCAGGAGAGCATTAGCCCATGTCAGGCTTTGAAACCCATCAAGATAAGTCAGTACTAAAGCACCTGTAGGTTTGAAGGGGGCTGCTCTCTGGGAATACGGGATGCAAAAAAGAACCACTTTAGGATTGCCCAAGGCTTACTACGAGATTCTTAGGAAAAGAAACAAGAATGTAAAATTTAATAACCAGTGTGATTTGCGTAGGAACAACCATGGGAATATGAAGGAATAAAGTGATAAAAAGAGCTGGTCACGCACACAAAGAAGGTAAAATTCTCTGCTCTGTTCCTCATCAGCGGTCTCTGTCTGTTTCTAACTCTTTACCTGGTTAAGGGAATATCCATTCTGAAAAAAAAACCACTAAACATATGAATACAAAATTGAAATACAAATATTTTTTTTCTGAATAAATTCAATGGGACATATGAAAATTCCTTTTTTTTTTCTGTAGTGAAATTTCACTTGAAATCAAAGACAATTAATGTTCAGAATCTCTTAATAAAGGACATCAGCAAGGCCTTTGACACCATCTCCCACAGCATCCTCATAGGTAAACTGAGGAAGTGTGGTCTGGATGACCAAGTAGTGAGGTGGGTCGAGAACTGGTTGAAGGGAAGAAGCCAGAGGGTTGTGGTCAATGGGGCAGAGTCTGACTGGATGCTTGTGTCTAGTGGGGTCCCTCAGGGGTCAGTGCTTGGGCTGGTTCTGTTTAATATATTCATCAATGATCTGGACGAGGGATTAGAGAATGTTGCCAGCAAGTTTGCTGATGATACAAAATTGGGAGGAGTGGTTGACACACCAGAAGGCTGTGCAGCCATTCAGAGAGACCTAGACAGGCTGGAGGGCTGGATGGGGAGAAATCTTATGTGATTCAACAAGGGCAAGTGTAGAGTTTTGCACTTGGGAAAGAATAACCCCATGTGCCAATATAGGTTGGGGACTGCCCTGCTGGAGAGCAGAGCAGGGGAACGGGACCTGGGGATTCTAGCGGACAGCAGGATGACCATGAGCCAGCAATGTGCCCTTGTGGCCAAGGAGGCCAATGGCATCCTGGGGTGTACTAGAAGGGGAGTAGCAAGTAGGTCAAGAGAGGTCCTCCTGCCCCTCTACTCTGCCCTGGTGAGGCCACATCTGGAATATTGTGTCCAGTTCTGGGCCCCTCAGTTCAAGAAGGACAGGGAGCTGCTTGAGAGAGTCCAGCGTAGAGCCACAAAGATGGTGAAGGGAGTGGAACATCTCCCTTATGAGGAAAGGCTGAAGGAGCTGGGTCTCTTTAGCTTGGAGAAGAGGAGGCTGAGGGGTGACCTCATTAATGTTTATAAATATGTCAAGGGGGAATGTCAGGAAGATGGAGCCAGGCTCTTTTCAGCGACGTCCACTGACAAGACAAGGGGCAATGGGTAGAAGCTGGAACACAGGAGGTTCCATAAAAATATGAGGAAAAACTTTTTTACTGTGAGGGTGACAGAGCACTGGCACAGGTTGCCCAGGGAGGTTGTGGAATCTCCTTCTCTGGAGACATTCAAAACCCACCTGGACGCATTCCTGTGCGCTCTACTGTAGGTGATCCTGCTCTGGCAGGGGGGTTGGACTAGATGATCTTTAAGGTCCCTTCCAACCTCTAACATTCTGTGATTCTGTGATATAGCACACATTGAACTGATATCAATGGTCAGTCTAACAACATTAATCTGAAATGTTGTTTACATTTCTATTAAGAAATGGTTAAAAATTTAACATTTTCATTGTCCAAAATTTTCAAAATTAAGATTCCACATCATAAATTTTCAAAGTTGCCTTCTAAAATCTGTGTTCATGTACCAGACTAAATATATATGCACGTTTCCGCTGAAAACAAAAACCTGTAACACTGAATCTTTGTGAAGATATCATGAAGTAGGTACAGACAAGTAAAGAAGAAAATTGAGTTAAAGAGTCTCTAAAAACAGCATATGAAAGAGGTAACTTTTCTCACCCTTATACATTTCTCATTTCTATCCCTTTCAAATGTGTCTCCCCAGTTACAGTGAGGAGTTCAGGGATTTTAAAGGATATGATACTGATTTGGAATTTGTTCACTTACTTATTTAGGAATGCTATGAAGCTGATACTTGTTATTTTTTCGTAAATCCTGTGAATCTCTTCATTAGAACAGAAATTGTTCTTTGTAGGAGATGAGTACACCAGAAACATTTGACATTGTTACAGATAGCTATAACTAATGTTTTCAAAATGAGTCATAAATGGTAGCAGTATTTCTGTCTTTTTTAAACGATCGTGTTGATACTGAAAGACATACAGTGCAGTAAGTCAGAAATTATGTATATTTCAGATTTCATTGGATAAAAGAATAATAAAATAACCTTTCAAAAACAGTGTCTTAATTCTGTAAGATTCAGAAAGAAATTGAAGTAGTTCTAATTAAGAACTGACTAACCAAATTAGTGTTTTGTAATGCATATCCTAATAACAGAAAACAAATGCTACTAAATCTTGATGAGTGTTATTGTCAATGCCTGGAGCTAACTCAGATAGACAGTGCATATGTATATTAACATCACATTCAGCCAAATTGTTGTGTGCCACAGGGACCACCTGAGGCAAAAAGCTTACTTACATATTCCTATTTCTATAAATATTTATGTAGTCATATACTGGGTCTGTTGTGTTTTATGTAGAAGCTCACACAAGGAAAGAGACATTTTGTTTAAGTAAACCAATAAGATACTGTAGATGTAAAATATTTCTTAAATAGAAATAGACTCACAGAATCACTGAATGGTTTGGGTTGGAAGGAATCTTAAAGATCATCTAGTTGCAAGCCCCTTGCTGTGGGCAAGGACATCTCCCGCTAGACCGGGTTGCTCAAAATCCCATCCAATGTGGCCTTGAACACTTTCAGGGATGGGGCATCCACAACTTCTATGGACAACCTGTGCCAGCATCTTGCCATCCTCACAGGGGAGAATTTCCTCCTAGCATCTCATCTAAATCTACTTTCTTTCAGTTTGAAACTGTTGCACCTTGTTCTGTCACAACAGGCCTTGGCAAAATGTCTCTCTGCGTCTGTCAGCCAAACAACAAAAGAAGTTACTGCTCAAACAGAAAATCTGTGTTTGTCCCAAAAATCCAAAGAGGTTTTTGAACAGTGTAAACATTCCAAAACCTCAGAGGGGCTGTTCTGGCTACTTTATCTAGAATCCTTTCCCCAATCAAAG
This sequence comes from Trogon surrucura, assembly GCA_020746105.1. NCBI lineage: Eukaryota > Metazoa > Chordata > Aves > Trogoniformes > Trogonidae > Trogon > Trogon surrucura. The sequence goes on from CM036617.1 coordinate 55,219,827, forward strand.
CTTACCCCACTCCCAAATACGTCAACATAGTGTCATCGTACTAGATCTACCAAAGAGACTTAGATTAACTTAAATGCTTCTTATCATGGATTTTATTTCACACGATTAGTAAAAGCAAACATTTTATTCTGAGAAAGGAAGGGTTTAGCATACATCCATAAAAGCCCATTTGCACATATTGTGAACTCAGTTTTTTGTATGCTCATTAAATACCAATCAGTTCATTGGGAAATTCAAAAATTTTGGAGGTGTGTACAAAACTTAACTGTAATTTCAAAACCATTCTTATTCAGGAAAATGTGTTAAATACGAATTTCACTGTGTAAGGGGGGAGATGTATGGTTGGGTTTTTTTCTCAAAAAAAAAATTCAAAAGCTAGAAGGTAAATCTTTCTGCTCTATGACCTTGAGTACCTTATGTAAAAGCAGAACACTGATGTTTGGCAGAAGGCTGTGCTAGGGAAGTTAATTAGGTAATGTCCATGCCCTGTCATTGAAATGCAAAGCAGAATGCAAATTTAAAGCACTACTTTTATTATTATTATTTTGCAGTTTTATCAGGTGCCTTTTCAGCAAAATCTGTCAAGCTTCTTTTTAGCCACACGCCCAAGGAATCTTTGAAGTAAGCTGTCTTACATCTGAAGTACATAATTAAAGATTAAACATTCCAGACAACAAAATGGTATAGTAAAATCCAGATTTCTCACAGAGATTTCAGAATTAGCTTAAAAGGCCATATATAATAATCTGTGTGCATTTGTGGCACATTAAATGCAGGCCAAAATCAGACACAGATCTCTAGGGATTTGTTGATCAAAGTAATTGCTTCCAGTTTGAAATGCATAATGAGACAGCCCTGCATTGCGTTTGTCTACACTTTTACATCCAGCAAAGCTAAACAATTTTTGCAAGTAGCTGTAACTCATCACGTTTGGAAAATGAAGTATAATGAAAACTAAAGACTGACAGCAGAATTCTTGAGATTCAACAGAGAAGCTTGCCTGTGCTCTAGTGCTTCTGTAATGGCAGGTGACTCCATGTTTTAAATAGACTTGCCAGCTTTAGAGGAGGCATTTACTAGGCTGGTTTACATTGCTGCAAACTACTGACTTTAATACCTGACTCATAAATAGACGTTTGGAACCTTATCCAAATCTGTTTATGGCAGGAGAGAGAAACCTGTGTATTTCAGCTCGATTCATTCACAAATACGTAAAGTTTGGTTTTTTTTTCCTCAAAATATTATTGAGGAAATAATCATCCAAACTGATTTAAGAAATATTCTAATCTTACATGTATACACTGGTTTGATAAGGCCAGAATCACACAGTCTTTCTCAGCATTAACCTTGGAAAGACTATGGAAAATCAGATTGCATGAATCGTCTAGAAGTCCATGTAATCTGCCAGAAGCACTGAAAAGTAAGTGATGGATATTAAGTAAACATACTATATGTTTTGCAGGCACATTTAAACTATGCATATTTAGAAGTCTCTGAAATTGAAAGTGTCAGAAAAACAAACAAATATGAAGATAGAATCAAATAAAATATGTTCAGTTTATTAAAGATTAATTAGGATGGGTAATTTTTCCTTACATGAACCATTTAACTCCATAACTCATTTGAAATATTAATAAATTAATTCATTTTAATAAATCTAATCAACTCACCATTACCATATATCTCACTGCCTGAAAACTTGTTTATCATGCACTCAATAACAAAAACTATATACACATGAAGACTTTTAAGTGTTTGCAGTTAATTACATGTTTACCACTCAACATATTTTACATAATATTGAGGAAATTTTAAATATATAGTTAATAAAATCATTTTTTATCTGAAACTAGAGTCTGAAATATATATTTTTGTAAGAAAATAAAATTTTCTGATTATTGCACTTAATGAGAATGATGAAATAATGCCACAAGTGTAACCAATAATTATAAATTTACCTTTGAGTCACCACAAGAGAAAATTAAGACTGTGAATTTATGTAAAGAAAGAAACAGAAAAATATTGATATTTTTAGCACATTACAGGAAAGTTTAAAGTACTAGATATCTCAGTGGTCTATACATCCATAAACCTAAATAATGAATTATTTAAATACTCAAATTAATTCATAAAAGACTTCAAGGAGTGACGTTTCTGCCACTTCTCTGGGTAACCTGTTCCAGTGTCTCATCACCCTCATTATAAAAAAAAATATTCACAGAATCACAGAATCACAGAATCACAGAATGTTAGGGATTGGAAGGGACCTTGAAAGATCATCAAGTCCAATCCCCCTGCCAGAGCAGGAATGCCTAGATAATGCTACATAGGAACGTGTCCAGGCAGGTCTTGAATATCTCCAGAGAAGGAGACTCCACAACCTCGCTGGGCAGCCTGTTCCAGTGCTCCGTCAATCTCACTGAGATGAAGTTTCTTCTCGAGTTTAAGCGGAACCTCTTATGTTCCAGTTTCAGCCCATTACCCCTGGTCCTATCATTGGTTGTCACTGAGAAGAGCCTGGCTCCATCCTTGTGACACCCACCCTTTATATATTTGGAAACATTAATGAAGTCACCCCTCAGTCTCCTCCAAACTAAAGAGCCCCAGCTCCCTCAGTCTTTCCTCATACCCTTAATCATCCTAGTTTCCCAGTGCTGGACTCTCTCCAAGCAGTTCCCTGTCCTTCTTGAACTGAGGGGTCCAGAACTGGACACAATATTCCAGATGTGGTCTCACCAGGGCAGAGTAGAGGGGAAGGAGAACCTCTCTCGACCTACTAACCACCCCCCTTCTAATACACCGCAGGATGCCATTGGCCTTCCTGGCCACAAGGGCACACTGCTGGCTCATGGTCATCCCGCTGTTCACCAAGACTCCCAGGTCCCTTTCCCCTACACTACTCTCTAATAAGTCATTCCCCAACTTATACTGGAACCTGGGGTTGTTCCTACCCAGATGCAAGACCCTACATTTACCCTTGTTATATTTCATTAAATTTTTCCCCGCCCAACACTCCAGCCTGTCCAGGTCTCGCTGGATGGCAGCACAGCCTTCTGGTGTGTCAGCCACTCCTCCCAGCTTGGTGTCACCAGCAGACTTGCTGATAGGACTCTCTAGTCCCTCATCCAAGTCATCGATGAATATATTGAATAACACTGGTCCCAGTACCAACCCTTGAGGCACTCCACTGGATACAGGTCTCCAACCAGACTCCGTCCCATTGACCACAACTCTTTGTCTTCTTCCCCTTAGCCAGTTCACAGTCCACCTCACTACCCGAGAGTCTAGACCACACTTCCTCAGTTTAGCAGCAAGGATGCTGTGGGAGACTGTGTCAAATGCTTTACTGAAGTCAAGGTAGACCACATCCACCGCTCTGCCATCATCTATCCACCTTGTTATATCCTCATAAAAGGCTATGAGGTTAGTCAAGCATGACTTCCCCTTGGTGAAGCCATGTTGACTGTCTCTAATGACCCTCTTATCCCTGATATGCCTTGAGATGGCACCAAGGATAAGTCGTTCCATCACTTTCCCAGGGATGGAGGTGAGGCTGACCGGTCTATAGTTACCCGGCTCCTCCTTCTTGCCCCTTTTGAAGACTGGAGTGACATTTGCTTCCCTCCAGTCCTCAGGCACCTCTCCCGTCTCCCAAGACTTGGCAAAGATGATGGAGAGTGGTCTAGCAATGACATCAGCCAGCTCCCTCAGCACCCGTGGATGCATCCCGTCTGGACCCATGGATTTATGGATATCCAGATTGCTTAATTGGTCCCTAACCCAGTCCTCATCGACTAAAGCAAACTCCTCCACTGCCCTGACTTCCTGTGGGGCCTCAGGGGAAAGGGGCTCCTCAGAACAGCCTCCGGCAGAGTAGACAGAGACAAAGAAGGCATTCAGTAACTCTGCCTTCTCTGTATCTTTTGTCACCAAGGCACCCACCTCTTTCATCAGTGGACCTACATTGCCTGTGGTGTTAGTTTTATCTTCTTCCATATATCTAATATAAAACTACTTTGTCCAACTTTAAAACCATTACCCCTTGTCCTGTTGATACAGGTCCTACTAAAAAGTCTGACCCCATTTTTCTTATAGACCCCCTTTAAGTATTGAAATACTGCAATAAAGTCTCCCTGGAGCTTTCTTTTCTCCAGGCTGAGCAATCCCAACTTTCTCAACCTTTCTTCATTGGAGAGGTGTTTTAACCCTCTGGTCTTTTTTGTGTCCCCTCTGGACGTGCTTCAACAGGTCCGTGTCATTACTATGATTATATATCTGAACAGTTAGGCACTGTGTATGTTTACCCTACATCAGAGAACTCACAAATGAAATGAACTGAATAATTAACGTTGGAAAAATTAATTACATGGTATGTGGTACACACATATTACCACATGAAATTAATGTCATTGCGGTGGGTTAACCTCGACTGTCATTCAGAACCATCCCTACCAGCAGCTCTCTCACTCCCAATCCTTAACAGGACAGGGGGTGAAAATAAGATGGGAAAGCTTATGGGCTGTGGTGAGAACAGGGATGTTGCTCATCAGCTACTGTCATGAACAAAACAGACTGGATTTGGGGAATCATAGAATCATAGAATGTTAGGGATTGGAAGGGACCTCCAGGGATTAGCTCGTCCAACCCCCCTGTCAAAGCAGGGTCCTCTAGGGCAGGTCACACAGGAACGCATCCAGGTGGGTTTTGAAAGTCTCCAGAGAAGGACACTCCACAACCTCTCTGGGAAGCCTGTTCCAGTGCTCTGTCACACTCACAAGAAATAAGTTTCTCCTCATGTTGAGGTGGAACTTCCTATGTTCTAACTTAAATCCATTATTCCTTGTTCTATTACTGCACACCACTGAGAAGACATTTTTTCCTTCTCCTTGACACCTACCCCTCAGATATTTGTATAGTTTAATAAGGTCCCCTCTCAGTCTTCTCCTTTTAAGGCTAAACAGCCCCAGTTCTCTCAGTATCTCTTCATAGGAGAGATATTCAAGTCCCTTAATCATCCTCGTAGCTCTCCATTGGACTCTCTCCAGTAGGTCCCTGTCTCTCTTGAGTTGGGGAGCCCAAAACTGGACTCTATTCCAGGTGTGGTCTCACCAGGGCAAAGTAAAGGAGGAGAAGAACATCCCTAGACCTGCTGGACACGCTTTTCTCAGTGCACCCCAGGATCCCATTGGCCCTCTTGGCAACATGGGTACATTGCTGTCCCGTGGACAACTTACTGTCCTTGAGGACTCCAAGGTCTTTCTCCATGGGGCTGCTTTCCAGCATGACAACCATAATTTGTTCTGGTTCCTGGTGTTATTCCTTCCCCGATGCAGGACTCTACACTTGTCCTTATTGAACTTCATGAGGTTCATTTTACCCAGCTCTCCAGCCTGTCCAGATCTCGTTGGATGGCAGCACAGCCTCCCTGTGTGTCAGCCACCCCTCCCAGTTTCATATCATCAGCGAACGTGCTGAGGGTGCATTCTTATTGCCTCGTCCAGGTCATTGATGAAGATATTGAACAAAACTGGACCCAGTACTGATCCCTGGGGAACACCACTGGCCACAGGCCTCCAACTTGACTCTGTGCCACTGATCACAACCCCCTGAACTCTGTTGTTGAGCCAGTTTGCAATCCACCTCACAGTCCAATCATCTATCCCATATTTCTTGAGTTTAGCTACAAGGGTGTTATGGGTGACAGTGTTGAAGGCGTTACTGGAGTCAAGGTATATGACATCCAACAGTCTCCCTTCATAAACCTGTTTTGTCACACCTTTGTAGAAGGATATCAGACTAGTCATCCAAGATTTTCCCCTTGTTAAATCCATGCTGGCCATTCCTGATAATTTTCTTTTCTTCCACTTGGTTGAGAGACAGCCTCCAGAATGAGCCACTCCACAATTCTCCCTGAGGAAGAAGACTAATCCAATTTATTATTACTTTAATATAGGATGGTATATAGTTGTGGTTACTTCTTAATAACGTTTTTCTGCCACTCCATCCTTCTCACACAGTTCCCCTGCTCAAGCACGACGTCAATCACACATGAGACAGTCCTTCGTGAACTTCTCCAACATGGGTGTTTCCCATGGGCTGTATTTCTTCACTAACCACTCCACTTTGAGTCCTTTCCAGAGCATGCAACTATTCAGGAAGATACTTCTTCAGAGTGGGTGCTCCATGGACCCTTTCTTCCTAGAAAACTTGCTCCTGCATGGGCTTATCTCCACAGGTCGCAGCTCCTACCAGGAACCTGCTCTGGCATGGGGTTGCCCATGGACTGTAGGATGGATATCTGCTCTACTCTGGTTCTCCATGGGCTACAGAGACATAAATCTGCTTAACTGTTATCTTCCTTATGAGTTGCAGGGAAATTTCTGGTCTGGTGCCTGCAGCATCATTTTCTTCTCCTTCTTAACAGATCTTGTTGTCTGCAGGGCTCTTTCTCACTCATGTTTCCTCTCTCACAGTTGCAGCACAGTGGTTTTTAACCTTTCTTAAATATGTTATAGAGGAGCATCCAACAGCACTGACTGTCTCAGCTTTGGCCAGTGACTGGTCCATTTTGGAACTATCTCTGTTTGAAATGATGTCTTTTCATAGAAACCACCCCTGAAACCCCTCATTACCAAAACTCTGCCACGTAAACAAAATACAATTTATCACATTCATCTATAAGATGCTGTCCTGGTTTGACCTAAAAGAATCCTCAATTCTGTTTAGTGATTTTTACTTTCCAGCTCAGTCTCTTCTAAAAGGCTGCGTGTTCTGAAGTCAGCAGCATGTTTTTGCAGACAGTGTCTGCTACTGGCAGTGATAACACCTGATGTTTACAGTTACTGCCTGGGATTGGTATGCAGAAAGGCTCTTGCTTATATTTATTCCTGTAGTGACCAAGGCCACTGCTGGCTCTTGTGTGCCATGCTAGGGGTTTGAGGTAGCAAGAGGGGTTACAAAGAAGTAAATGTTTGCACCTCCAGGGAGTAAGAGACAGGACAGGTGACCAAGGAGAGTATTACATTGCATACATGTCATATTTAATATAAATCATGGGCCCTAATGGGATGCACTCGCACGTGCTGAGGGAGCTGGCAGAAGTCATTGCTAGGCCACTCTCCATCATCTTTGGTAAGTCGTGGAGAACAGGTGAGGTGCCCAAAGATTGGAGGAAAGTGAATGTCACTCCAGTCTTCAAGAAGGGCAGGAAGGATGACCCGAGTAACTACAGATCAGCCAGCCTCAACTCCATCCCTGGAAAGGTGACGGAATAACTTATCCTTGGTGCTGTCTCTAGGCATATCAAGGATAAGAATGTTATTAGAAACAGTCAGCATGGCTTTACTAAAGGGTAGTCATGTTTGACCAACCTCATAGTCTTTTATGAAGACATAACCAGGTGGATGAATGGTGGCCATACAGTGAATGTGGTCTATCTGGATGACTAAGTAGTGAGGTGGGTCGCTAATTGGTTGAAGGGAAGAAGTCAGAGAGTTGTGGTCAATGGGGCAGAGTCTAGTTGGATGCCTGTGTCTAGTAGGAACCATCAGGGGTCAGGGCTGGACCCAGTGCTTTTCAATATATTCATCAATGACCTGGACAGCGGGCTAGAGAACACTGTCAGCAAGTTTGTTGACGACACAAAACTGGGAGGAATGGTTGACACGCCAGAAGGCTGTGCTGCCATTCAGAGAGACCTAGACAGGCTAGAGGGCTGGGCAGGGAAAAATTTTATGAAATTCAACAAGGGCAAGTGTAGAGCTTTGCACTTGTGAAAGAATAACTCCATGTGTCAGTATAGGTTGGGGACTGCCCTGCTGGAGAGCAGCGTAGGAGAAAGGGACCGAGACAGTCAAGACCTGCCTGGACAAGTTCCTGTGTAGCATAATCTAGGTATTCCTGCTCTGGCAGGGGGATTGGACTTGATGATCTTTTGAGGTCCCTTCCAATCCCTAACATTCTATGATTCTATGATTCTAGTGGGCAGCAGGACAACCATGAGCCAGCAATGTGCCCTTGTGACCAAGAAGGCCAATGGCATCCTGGGGTGTATTAGAAGGGGAGTAGCAAGTAGGTCAAGAGAGGTCCTCCTCCCCTTCTACACAGGCTACATCTACAATATTGTGTCCAGATCTGGGCCCCTCAGCTCAAGAGAGACAGGGAACTGCTCGAGAGGGTCCAGCGCAGAGCCACAAAGATGTTGAAGGGAGTGGAACATCTCCCTTCTGAGGAACAGCTGAGAAGCTTGGAGAAGTTGAGGTGAAAGGGTGATGTCATAAATGTTTATAAATATGTCAAGGGGGAGTGTCAGGACGATGGTGCAGGGCTCCTTTCAGCGACGTCCAATGACGGAACAAGGGGCAATGGGTACAAGCTGGAACGTAGGAGGTTCCTCAAAAATATTGGAAAAAACTTTTTTACTGTGAGGGTGACAAAGCACTGGCATAGGCTGCCCAGGGAGATTGTGCACTCTCCTTTGGAGACTTTCAAAACCCATCTGGATGCGTTCCTGTGCAACTTACTGTAGATGATCCTGCTCTGACAGGGGGGTTGGACTAGATGATCTTTAGAGCTGCCTTCCAACCTCTAACATTCTGTGGTTCTGTGATTCTCTGATTAGTATAAATCATGATCACAAGAGTTCCTGCAATGGCGAGTGTCCTGGGAAGACTCTGTCCAATTTCCTGTTTTTGATCCAGATCCCGAGTTCCCAAATCCAGCTCCCTGTATGCAGCTCCTGCCACCGCTGAGCCTGGGGCTTCTCCAGTGCCGCCTGCTCTGCAGCATCAATGGTGATTGCAGTGAGGGGAGGGAGTCGGGTTTGATATCAGGCTTATACATAGTTGCATATAATTTCTTTATTTTTATCATTTCACTATTATTTCCGTTATTGTTTAATTAAAGCTGTTCTAGTTTCCTTTCCTAACCCATAAGTCTCTCTGCCTCATTCCCTTTTCCTTCCCATTTTGGGGGGGAAGAGGGGGTTAGAGAGTGTCTGTCCGTGTTTAGCGGCTGGCCCAACTCTAACCCGTGACAGATGCTAAACTCTCAAATCATATTTCTGTTTGCTTATTAAAATGTCTTTGGAAGGAAGAAAGAAGCTAACTCAGATGATCCTGCCATGGTACAAAATGTGAATTGAGGTATTACCTATCCATTGGTAAGTTAGAAAGGAAAAGCATTCAATATGTAACATATGCAATGTATTTAACCATGCAGCAAGAAAAGATATCTTTAAAATAATGAAATTAATTTTAGATGAACTTTTTGTCTTAGACAGAGATGCTTTATTTCAGGATCTAATAGAATTTCTGACAATTTGCCTGGAGGGAGTTCATCATCTCTATCAAAAGTTTTCTCCTAACTGTTTCTGGAGCTGTAAGACAAAACTGTGAGAGTAATAGAGCAGAGGAACAGATTGCCCATACAAGTTCTGGAGTCTTCATCTCTGGACACACTCAAAACCCACTTGGACATGTTTCTGCGTGATCTACTCTAGATGATTCTGCCTCTAGCAGGAGGGTTGGACTCGACGATGTTCAGAGGTCCCTTCCAAACCCCACCATCCTGTGATTCTGTGATTCTCTAACTGTCAGAACATGAGGGGAGAAAAATAACTTTCTGTTTTTTTCCTCATTGAGGCATCTAAAATAAAAGGATTTGAAATTAACTCAGTTTTGTTTTGAATCTCTGGTAAGGAATTACACCTTTATAATTCTGAAAAATCAATTTGTATTAATAGCATTAAGAAACTATTTCAGCTAATCAGAATTGATTTATTGTAACAAAGGTGTCATTTGAGTAACACATTGACTGATGCATAATTAAATAATGTCTTTTTGAAATAATGATCTGTGTGTTATGAATTTTGTGATTAAAATGAAAAAATATTTCTCTTCTTACATTTTTATACATATTTTCTATTGGTCCTTCCATTTTTTGCTTATCATTCTACTATTTGTTACAATATATATTGCTACAGGCAACTTATTACAGTACTACATAAAAGCTATCATTGATAAACTCTTATGAAATTGCCCTATTCGTATACTGAAATGGAAAAATGTCTACCATGTACGTGTTACTTCCAGGCTGCATGTAAGAAAGAAAAGAGAGTCTTATAGTGTTGAGTTTTTCTTCCTTATTTTGTAGACTACTTACAATGAAGAGGAACACTTTGAATAATAATAGTAACTCCAACAACACTGGCAAAAAAATCCCAACAAAATCCCAACAACAAAATGGTTTATTCATTGATAATTATTTTAACTTCACTAATTTTTAGGAAAAAAAAAAGAGCACAATAGAAAAAAAATATTGTATCCCAATACAACTGTGGTTTTTTCATGTGTAGCTTATCATATCAATGAGGTTTTTTGTTATTTGGATTCCCTATTATGATACAATAATTAATATGTACATATGAATTAATGAAAGCCATCTATTAACACTGCATTGCCTCAAGTGAAGCCTCGGTGAATAGCATTGACTAGACATATAATATTCATGTAAGAAATTTTAACATAACTGATTCTTATTCCCAGGCTCTACTAATAAATTATAGATCAGGAAAAAATATAATTATATTAATTACTGATGAATGATTACTTAAAATCACCAGGTAACCTCTCTGCAATTGCAACAAAATTATATGTTACTTGAAGTGTACTTCTTTGAGAGACAAATAAAATTCAAATACAGGACATACTGTACAAACCTACGAGGATGAATCTAAACACATTAAATATTCTGTCCTTGTGAAATACCAAAATAGAGATATAACTTTTTCAGATGCACCCCAAAAAAAAGAAATCAGTGTTAACAAATATTAGTTTACTTGTTTCTGGTGATTTCTCGTTAATAAAATGAAAAGTGAAACTTCAGTTCTTCTCCTGCCATATGACATCAATTCTTGTGAAAAATATGCCTTGAAGTATTAACACACTTACTACATGAAATAGAAGATAAAGTTATAGATAGCTCCATGTTTTGTACCCAAGTCTACTGCTTATTTGCCCATGACCATCAACGATGAGCAAACCCTCCCCGTTCTAATCTCAGTCCCGAGTTTTTTTGTTGTATTTCCCTCCCCCTCACCCCTGAAAGGAGAGAGGGTGGGGGTGAGCAAACAGTTGTGTAGTTATTCCCAGTAGGAAGGGCTCAAAGTACAACAGATTGTATAAATGAACTGGAATCTGGACATTAAACAGACTTAAATAATGTTGGACTAACATCTAACTGTGACTACGGTGTGCTTATCGAAGGGAAATTTATATCCACCAGCGGACCTTGATCCTGATCCACTGGAAGAATGAACGGCCCAGTGCTGGCTGTACTCATATGTACGTGAAAGCCATCAGTATTTATAGGGTACTGTTAAACCAATGCTCTGTGGGGAGTTGTGTTAATGTCCTCTATGTGTGTGCATGTGCATGTGTTTGAGCACCTGCTCGTGCAATGTGGGCTCCACCTTGCTGCTGATCAGACCTGCAAATGGACCCAACATCAGAAACAACCTCTTCAGTATTAGTGTGTGCTGGATTAGGCTTAAACAGAGTAGGAAGAGAAAAAAAAAAAACAACTGAGCTCTGGGGTTTTGCTGGGATTTGGCAGCTCCTTAACATAAATTCTCTATGTAAAGTTACCTGAATTTGAATCACTAGTTCAGTAACTAAAACCAATGGACGTTCAATTCTAATCTTGACTTTGGTATAGTTATGTGCAAATATATATACATAAGTAGACACATAGGAAAATCATGTCCAAATTTTAAAAATAAAATATATTACTTGATGAAACATTCTTGAAATGTTTCCTACAAATTTTCATTGTCATAGTCATCATTCCCAAATATCCAAGAGCTTACTATAAAATACCATAACCTAGCTTGTAGTAACTTTATATGCGGTTTGTCAATGTTCAGAACAGTATGGGTTGCCAAAGGAAGCTCATCAAGCTACATTCTACTATGAATTAAAAATAGAAATCTGAATATGTATTGTTAATAAGGTCACCCATTTTTATCCAGTTTCCTCACTATCTGATAGTTACAGTTTGCTGCTTTATTCATTCATGGAATATGATCATAAGATACTGTTAAACGGATATTATACCAGACATCATATATGAAAAAATTAAAAAGTTTCAAGGGCTGAGAGTAGAGAAAAGGGATAGTGGAAAGTGATGATCTCTTCACAGAGGTTACTTTCATTATAGATAATGAAAGAAGTAAATATAAAACTGAAACGCTTGTGTTAAGAATATTGTACTTCCCACCTAAAAATTTACAAAATGATATTGGTATTTGAAGTGTTATTATGAGAGCACAAAGAAAGAATCTAGTTCATTCACAGATTTTAATTTATTCTTGAAAAAGTACCTATCATACTTTCCAATTATCAATACCTGTTTCTTCTTCATTTCTATAATATAACTTCTATAATTCATATAATAAAGCAAATTATTTCAGGGAATTTTAATTCTATTGCCGTGCATAACCAAACACTCATTAAAAATGAGCCTTTTGGTTAATTCCTGTTACATGCATATTCTCTGTATCCTGTAGATGTTTAGAATGCTACCATTCTTCAAAGTGGATTCCATATCTCGCATCCAGTGATTGAGATTTATTTACCGTTTATTTTCCTTATTTCCTCTCCTTTATAGCAACACTTTGTATTTCCATCTTCTAACAAAATAAAGAACTAGAAAGAATAAGGATTTGCTTGATGCTACTACAAAAGGCTTTAAAGTAAGAAGGAAATGTGTGGGGTTTTAACATTATTCTATTGATTATTTTCTGCATAATTTTGGGACAAGACATATTGTTAAAGAAGATGAATACTTCAGAAATAATATTCACCATGACTGCTTTAGTTAAGTTTTAATTTGTAAAATATTAAATAAATCCTTCATGACTGGAAAGGAATTGAACTAAAAACATAGATAAAAATAACTTGAGTTATTTTATGAAAATCCTCAGTAGAATGAAGCAAACTAAATAAATGTTACTGAGAGGTACAGCTGGATAAATACTGAAAAAAATAATATTATTATAAGTATCTATTTTCACTGCAACTGAATTTGAGATGCTTTGTCTTTGCTTTTCCAAATTATGTTGTTGTTGTTATTATTGTCATTGTCAATAATAACAATAATGAAGAAGAGGAAGAAGAAGAAGAAGAAGAAGAAGAAGAAGAAGAAGAAGAAGAAGAAGAAGAAGAAGAAGAAGAAGAAGAAGAAGAAGAAGAAGAAGAAGAAGAAGAAGAAGAAGAAGAAGTTGTTATTATTTAATGGGCAAGAATGTTCAGAGAAATAGACATTTCAAAAGATAAGCATAAGTGTCTACTCTGGAAAACCAGAATTTAAGACTTCTGATCCTCACAGTAGAGGAGAGAAACATAGCTTAAAACATCTTGTTCCATCTAATAAACAAAGCTCTATGTATTAACACCCAGTAATGGAATCTATGAATCTACGTGTTTTTCTAAGATAGATGAACCAAGAAATAGATTTTGAGATTACCTTTAAAATATTCATGATATGTTAGACGTTCTTGACTATATAGCACTATACTTTTTTCTTGAGCTTCTTTCATTAAGACGGGAAGATATTTGCTAGCTTTTACCACTGTGAAGTTATCACTCCATACAATGTGGTCAGTTCCCTTGGATGAAATTTAGAGTAAGAATTGTGTTCCTTTTTTCTCCTATTTCTGATACCTACTTGAGAGGAAAGACAACACTTATATTTTTTTCACTGCTACCATCACTATGATCATAATTATTGTTTCAAATTACATAATATTTAAGTACAAAAATGTTACATGGGCAAATTCTTGCAAAAATAATTTGACTATCCTGTTCAGATATTGTCCTGTCCTCACTATTAAAAAGAAATGAGATATATATTAATGCATATCATTATTATTCCAGAAAGAACAAGTTAGATAGTCTGCTACTTGAATCTTCCTCTGAGTTTAGGACTCAAATGATGCATATCATTGAGGTTAAGTATCTATATAGATGAAGATTACAAAAAAAAATGTATCTGAGGTTGCCTATCTTCCCCAGTTAATGATACAGAAAGCCTATGAAGTTAGTTTAAACTAGACACTGGTTTTATCAGCTGCTACTGCAGGTGACTGCAAGTCACCTTTAAGACCTATGCCATTCATTAGAACCCCATGTTACCTTAGTTGTAAAAAGTCCTTTCTGATATGAAGATGCCACAACTACACACAGTTTTCAAGAACCACAAATTATGACTCGAGTTGCATAGAGGCAGATGGAAAAAAATGGGATGTATCCATAGGAAAGATTCATTCTCTTAGAGACAGAAATGTTGGAATGTGCTAAACAATTGGATGGAAGGAGATGTTTAATTTTGTTTCAGACACTGAGAACTTCACATTTAGGGCTTAAGTCCATGTTGTCGTAAAAGAAGCAACAGTTTGTTGTGAAAGAAGCAACAATTGCTGTTGTGGAAAAAAAGGCAGCAATTTCTGTTGCAGAAAAAAAAGGAGTCAAATCATTTTGGCAGAAGCTAAACCCTCTTTGCATTCCGGATTGTCCTCAGGTATTAGAGGGGCTGGGGGCAGCTAGGCTTAGGTTCTGAGTGATGCTCAGTTCCACGTTACTAATGCAACACGCCCAAGTGCCATTGATCTGGAAACATCCCTGGAATTATGCAGCCAGCCTTCACAATATGAGTGTGACAATAAGAGTCTTTGATCTGATGGCATCCCTGGAATTACGAGGTCATCAGGGACTCACACAGTCAGATCAGAATTAAATACTCTCATGGCCAAACTCCGTAGATAAAAGGTCAACAGGGACTCACACGGCCAAATTGGAATCAAATATAATTTATTCTAGCAACAGATACACAGGTTTGTTTTGATTGTTAATGATAGTGACTGACTGCAAAGCACGTGAAAAAGTCAGATGTAATACGTTATGCGCAGCTTTTTTAAAATTTCCTATGTATCCCGAGACAGCATTTGGTGAGATCAAATTTTCATATCTTACCCAAAGGTGCCCCCGTCAGGGGGAAGAGAGGCTTAGCCCGTCGACTCATCCCAGAAGTCAGAAGTGGTCTGTGGTGATATCTCCTCTGACGAAGGTGGAGTCTTCCTTAAAGTTTCCCCTTTCTTGGGCCATTTTTATATTTTTTGTTACCTTTCAGGTGGAGCTTGAGTGACTCTAGTCATGCATATCTTTATTGTGTTTGGTGTAAATTTTCCTCACTTCACGTTTAAAGATATAAAACAGAAAAATTCAATGTGCAAGATCAGCGAGGGGTGGTCGCACCTTGGAGGTTGGCAGCTTTTGGGATGGAGGTGTGTTTTTGTATTATAATGAGATTATAACAAGCATAGCTCACCCAAAGGAAGGCATCTATCAGAGAGTTTGACAATGGTATCTCCACTCCGTTCCACACTCTGTGTAGTTTTCCCTTAGAGTTAGAACATCAAGCTCCCTCAATGCTACCAACCCTTAAGTTTACTTTGGAAAACCTTTATGGGGAGAGCTCCCTTAGCACAAGTTGCACATTGTCCTGGAAACTTTCTCGCTGTTCCGATGTGTGAACAATACTACATAGTTAACTGGGTCGTTATAGGTGATTATCCCACATCACAGAATATGAGACAAGCTAATTTCTAAAAGTTAGGTGTACCTACAATGAATCAACAAAAATGGTTACTTTAAAGTTAGAACTAAAGTCTAGATAAAAGTGCCTTAATTCCACACTCCAAAGACCTCTACTGCCATTTAAGATGCCCTAGGGCATTAAGAACAATTTTTCAAAACTAGGAAATGTGACAGTGAAACTGTAGAAGACCCAGGTTTTGTGGCACAGCAGTGGAAGCTGTTCAGTGCACACACAGGCATCTCACATGTCACTAAACACTGCTAAACAACTGCTGAAGGTGAGGTTAAGCTGCAGATTCAGTCATCTAACTTCTGTTATTTACAGTACAGGTGTTTGTAAGAGACCTAACTGTTATAGAGATGTCTAAAGTACAGAGAGAGTAAATAGAGGTCTGAAGACATAAGCATCTAGTGTCAAATCACATGGTTGTACCTAGTCTGCTGAACGACTCTTTTGGTACCTTGACTAGAATGATTAGAATCATAGAATCATAGAAACAACAAGGTTGGAAAGGACCTTAAGATCAGCAAGTCCAATCTACAGCCCTACACCACCATAACAGTAAACCATATCCTGAAGGGCCACATTCAGCTGTTTTTGAAATACGCCCAGGGATGGTGACTCTACTACCTCCCTCAGCAACCCATTCCAGTGCTTCAACACCTTTTCAGTTTTTCCTAATATTCAATCTAAACTTCCCCTGGTGCAACTTGAATCTGTTCCCTCTTGTCCTGTTGCTGTTCACTAGGGAGAAGAGACGAACATCTCTTTCACTACAGCTGCCTCTCAGGTAGTTGTAGGGAGTAATAAGGTCTCACCTCATCCTCCTCTTCTCCAGGTTGAACTCCCAGCTCCCTAAGCCTCTCTTCATAAGACTTACCCTCTAGTCGCCTAATCATTCTGGTTGCCCTTCTCTGTACCTTCTCCAGCACCTCAATGCCCTTCCTGTACTGTGGAGCCCAGAACTGCACACAGCACTCGAGGTGGGGCCTCACCAGTGCCGAGTACAGGGTCACAATCACTTCCCTGGTGCTAATGGCCACACTATGCCTAATACAAGCCAGCATGCCATTGGCCTTCTGGGCCACCTGGACACACTGCTGGCTCATGTTCAGCTGGCTGTGTATCAACACCCTCAAGGCCCTCTCTGCTTAGCAGCTCTCCAGCTACTCCTCCCCAAGGCTGTAACACTGTTGGGGGTTGTTACAGTCAAGGTGCAGGACCCGGCATTTGGCCTTATTGAAACTCATGCGACTGGCCTTGGCCCAGAGATCCAACCTGTCCAACTCTCTCTGAAGGGCCTCTCTACCTTCTAGCAGATCAACACTTCCTTCCAGTTTCATGTCATCTGCAAATTTACTAAGTGTGCACTCCACTCCCTCATCCAGGTAACTGATAAAGATGTTAAACAGGAGAGTAGATTAGATTGTCACTGATTATATAGAAGTTTAAATATCTAGTTGTCATGTAAAAGCATATAGTTCAATTTACCTGCACATGGATAATAGATAAATGCAAGCTGAGATACATTAGCTGATCTAACTGGCTCCTCTGACAGGGCCCTGAGGGCACCACTGTCCCTACTCATCCCTCTGTGGACCCCCTCCACCCTACCCAAGGCCAAGAATCCCATTTCAGCGCTCTGGGACTGTCAGTTTCTGCCCCAGCAACTGAATCTGCCTCTAGCTCCCCACAGCCCTGCCCTGCCCTGCCCTGCCCACCCATGGGCCCTGCCAAGCCAGGCCTATACACAAGGTCCATGGCCAAGCCCAGCCTCAGTCTTTTCCCATCCCCAGCGATGTGCCTGAGGCCCAGGTCTGAGGCTGCCCCAGTGCTCCATGGTTACCTTGCTCCTGGCTGCCTTTATCTGCTCTGTTGGGATGGGCACTAAATGTCAGATCCTGCCCTGACACCCCATCACTCGTGGGACTACAAGCCCAAGGAAATTCTGCCTTCCCTGGTATGCACTCAAGGCAAGCAATCAGAACAGAGTCTGCAAGAGAACGCTGTCTTTTAAAACAGGTTCTGGAGGACAGGTAAAGTACAGTCACACTTAAGTTGTCACATTATCCTGTGGGAAACATCTGTTGCCATGGTCTAAGCAGCAGAATCCTGCCCTCCACAAGGACCTGTTATTCTGACTCAGTCTCTGGTCTGTGTGGATATGCATTTACTGAGTGTCCTTTATTGTTGTTTTAGGAGGTTCTTCTAGACGTTTTCTATTAAGCTTCTTACTCATACGTGAAGATACTCTTATTTACAAGTGATTTGATCAAGCAGGTAAGACAACTTCTTACAGATCCTCAATTTCACACAAGATTCATCTCAAAGTTTGACTCTAAATAGGTACGTAAGTTAAAAATCAATAACTGTAAGGTGAATATACAGCTGTTCCAGTATAAGTTGGGGAATGACTTCTTAGAGAGTAGTGTAGGGGAAAGGGACCTGGGAGTCTTGGTGGACAGCAGGATGACCATGAGCCAGCAGTGTGCCCTTGTGGCCAGGAAGGCCAATGGCATCCTGGGGTGTATTAGAAGGGGGGTGGTTAGTAGGTCGAGAGAGGTTCTCCTTCCCCTCTACTCTGCCCTGGTGAGACCCCATCTGGAATACTGTGTCCAGTTCTGGGCCCCTCAGTTCAAGAAAGACAGGGAACTGCTTGGAGAGAGTCCAGCACAGGGCAACTAGGATGATTAAGGGAGTGGAGCATCTCCCTTATGAGAAAAGACTGAGGGAGCTGGGGCTCTTTAGTTTGGAGAAGAGGAGATTGAGGGGTGACCTCATTAATGTTTACAAATATATCAAGGGTGAGTGTCACGAGGATGGAGCCAGGCTCTTCTCGGTGACAACCACTGATAGGACAAGGGGTAATGGGCTGAAACTGGAACATAAGAGGTTCCGCTTAAACTCGAGAAGAAACTTCTTCTCAGTGAGGGTGACGGAGCCCTGGAACAGGCTGCCCAGAGAGGCTGTGGAGTCTCCTTCTCCGGAGACATTCAAGACCCGCCTGGACACGTTCCTTTGTGGCATAGTCTAGGCATTCCTGCTCTGGCAGGGGGATTGGACTTGATGATCTTTCGAGGTCCCTTCCAATCCCTAACATTCTATGATTCTATGATTCTATGATTCTATACTAATTCCATTGAGTCCAGTTTGTCATAGAAGTTACTGATGTATAAGAAAAGAAGACTAATCATAGAGTTATAGAATCATTCAGTTTGGAAAAGACCCTTGGGATCATTGAGTCCAACCATTAACCCTACTTTACAAAGCTCACCCCTAAACCATATCCAGCAACATCACATCTAAATGATCTTTAAACACATCCAGGGATGGTGACGCAACCATCTCCCTAAGCATCTTATTCCAACGTCTGACCACTCTTTCTGTGAAAGAATTTTTCCTAATGTCCAGTTTAAACCTACCCTGTTGCAGTTTGAAGCCATTCCTTCTTTTTTTATCACTAATTACCTGTGAGAAGAGACGAGCACCAACCTTTCTACAATGTCTTTTCAGGTAACTGTAGAGAGTGATGAGGTGTCCCCTTAGCCTCCTTTTCTTCAAACTAAACAGTAACAGCTCCTTCAATCATTCTTCGTAAGATTTATTTTCTAAGTCCTTCACCAGCTTTCTTGCCCTCCTCTGTACTCGCTCCAGCACCTCGACATCCCTGTTGTACTGAGGTGCCCAAAACTGGACACAATACTCAAGATCTGGCCTCACCAGTGCTGAGTACAGGGGGACAATCACCTCCCTACTCCTGCTGGTCACACTATTTCTTATACAAGCCAGGATGTCATTGGCCTTCTTGGCCATCTGGGCACACTGCTGGCTCATACTCAGACGCTTGTCAATTAGAACCCCCCAGGTCCCTTTCTGCCAGAAAGCTTTCCAGTCACACTTCCCCAAGCCTGTAGTGGTGCATGGGGTTGTTATGGCCCAAGTGTAGGACCTGGCACTTGGCCTGTTGAAGTTCATCCCGTTAACATTGGTCCTTCAATCCAATCTGTCCAAGTCTCTCCATAGGGCCTCCCTACTCTCTGGCAGATTAACACTCCCACCTAACTTGATGTCATCTGGAAACTTAGTGATGATGCAGTATATGTCCTTATCAAGATCATCAATGAAGATGTTAAACAGAAATGGTCCCAACACTGAGACCTGAGGAACACGACTTGTGACTGGTTGTCATCTGGATTTAACTCCATTGAACACTGCTTTTTAGGCCCATCCATACAGTCAGGCTTTAGTTGGCATATCATATGCTCATTCAAGCCATTGAGCAGCCATTTTTTCCAAGAGAATTATGTGTGGAACAGCGTCAGAGGCTTTTTGAATAATATACCATCTATGGCTGGACTGAACTTCTGCCCCAAGAAGACGGTGTGCAAATGAAACTAATAATCTTTGTATTACTAAGTAGAAACTCAGTAATAAAAGTGTATCTGATTATATATGCAAAGCAGATGTTTTTCTGTCTTCCTGTTAATAAAAGGCTTTTGTACATGGCACTACATTGCTTCTAGTTTTAGTCAATAGAAATGCTACCAATAAAAAGTAGACCACTCTTTTACGGTTTCCATCACTTTGCTGAACGAAGAGGAAAATACTTACCTTTTGAACAACTCCTTCTAGATCATGTCATTCAGATTATTAATCTGTGAATTCTTACAGGGGTCTCATGGAGGCATTAACAATGAGACAGAAATACGCATAATAGGAGGGTTTTCAAACAACCCTAAGGCAGAAAAATTCGAATTCAATACAATTTTTCTTGTGTTGTCAGGATAAAAGCTAACTTAATTTAACTGATTTTCTTCAGCGAAATTATCTTTTGCTTCCTTATTCAAAGATATCTTAATTCAAGGCCTATCCCACTATTTTCCATAAGTTTCTTTGATTTAAAGCAAATGTTACGTGATTCTCATTGTTCCAAAACTGAACTATCTGCAGATGTACATTTATCTACAACACTGAGCACCTGGCAAGCATCCAGAATACTCAGGGAAGGGTGTGGAGGAAATAAAGGTCATTAAAGTTACTGAATACTTGGACTGGAAACACACAAGTGAACAATTTTTAACTCAGTGGGGCCATGATGCTTCAAGACACCAGGGAAGAGATGGAACATACAGATGTGCTTATGGCTGATACAAGTACAGGGAGGCCTGGCAGATTGATTACAGCACACTCCCTCGAACTCACTAGGGCAAGTGCTATGTGCTCACTACGGTGGAAGCAACAACCAGATGGCTGGAAACATATACTCCATCTCATACCACCGCGCAAAACAGATCTTGTGGCAACACAGAACTCCAGAAAGAACTGAGTCACACAATGGGACTCATTTCAAAAACAATCTTATAGAAAATTGGGCCAAAGAACATGGTATTGAGTGGGTATATCATATCCCTATCATGCACAAGCCTCTGATAAAATTGAATGATACAATGAATTGTTAAAAAACTACTCTGAAAGCAGTGGGAAGTGGAACTTCTAAAAATTTGGACAAGCATTTAGCGCAAGCCACCTGGTTAACTCACACAATAGGATCCACCAATTGTGCTGGTCCTGCTCAGTCAGATCCTTTACATAGAGTAGAGGGGGATAAATACCCTGTGGTGTATGAAAAGCATTTGTTGGGGAAAACTGTCTGGGTATTTTCTAATTCAGGCAAAGGCAAACCCTTTTGTGGCATTCCTTTTACTCAAGGACCTGGAACTACTTGGTGGGTGTTCTGTGCTTCAAGGAAATTTAACTCTGGATGAGCTTACTCAATTTAGGACTGCCTGATGTTGATTGTTACATAGTACTAACCAGTGTTTAGTGTCTTTCCAATTCTATGATTCTATGATTCTTTCAGGATAATATACTAGTGATGACCAGAACAAACCTCATCGAGTGATGTCCAGTAATTTACTAGAGGTGAACTTACAACCCATGGATACCAACTACAACAAATTACACACCAGCTTTCCTAACCTGAGAGGCTGCTGTAACAGATGGAAACCATGATTATTAACTCAATGAACTTACTGAAATTTTCTACAGAGAGAGACAAACATTAGCTAGTGATTAGTATAACATAAATGGTACACAATAAGAGATGGAATGTCCTAGTTTGTGGCAAAGCGAACCAATTCTATTCAGTGATTTTGCGTTTCAGCTCAATCTCATCTTAGAGGCTGCACTTTCTGAAGTTAGCAGCATGTTTTTGCAGACAGTGTCTGCTAATAGATGTGATAACGCTTGATGCTTACAATTATTGCCTGGAATTGGTATGCAGAAAGCCTCTTCCTGATTCTTGCTCCTAGTGACCAAGGCCACTGCTGACTGGCTGGTGTGGAGATTCCCATGAATTGTGGTGAAGATTATAGCGAGGTAGGTTGTCTTCGTGAAGTCCATGGAGGTCATGGGAACGTAGCTTTCCACTTGTAGCCCATGGAGGACCCCACACCAGAGCAGGTATGTGCCTGAAGGAGGCTGTGACCCTGTGAGAAACCTGTGGTCGAGCAAGCTCATGGTAGGACCTGTATACCCGTGGAGAGATGAGCCCATGCCAGAGCAGGTTTTCTGGTAGGATTTATGACTCTGTGGAGACTTATGCTGGAGCAGTCTGTTTCTGAAGGACTGCATCCAATGGAAAAGACCCACACTGAGGCAGTTTGTGAAGAACCGTCTCCTGTGGGAAGGACCCACATTGGAGAAAATTCATGAAGAAGAGTGTCCCTTGAGAGGAACACCATGATGGAGTAGGGGAAGAATGAGGAGTCCTCCTTCTGAGGGAGAAGGAGTGGCAGAGTCACTGTGTCATGAACTGACAACAACCCCCATTCCCTATTCCCCCTGTGCTGCTCAGGTGCAAGAAGCAGAGGAATTGGCAGTACTTATATAGGATGTATTATACTACTTATATATATAGTTCTGATATATAGCTCTTGCATAAATTGTATATAGTTATATATATTATATATAGTTCTTACATAAATTATAAGTGGTTTGTAACTGAGGTATCACATATGTTAACAGAGAACCTATGGACAGCATGTTCAGACATTTCAGAGGTTTCACTTCTGCGTTTAAGCTCGGTTTCTATGTCACAAAGGGAACCTACAGGAAGGCTGGAGAGGGACGTTTTGCAAGAATGTCCAGTGATAGGACAAGGGGAATTGGCTTAAAATTAAAGGAGAATAGGTTTAGATTGGATCTTAGGAAGAAATTCTTCAGTATGAGGGTGGCAAGACTCTGGGTTAAATTGCCCAGAGAAATTGTGGAAGCCCCCTCCCCAGAGATGTTCAAGGCCAGGTTGGATGAGGTCTTGAGCAACCTACTTTAGTTGAGAGGCATCCCTGTCCATGGCAGGGGGGTTGGATTAAATGATCTCTAAGATCTCTTCCAACCTAAGCCATTCTACGATTATATGGTTTCATTGTTTTTCCCAGAGACTGGCTCTAACCTGTAGCAGCAAGATTGATCTACAAAAAAGTCCAGTTATTCAGGCTCAAGAATGCCAACTGTTGGCTTTGCAGAGGGCAAGTTAATATTCATTTTAATAGCATTCATATCCTTCTATAAAGGTTATGCTTATTCTTAGAATGTTGAAAAATGGATTCCTTGTTAGTTTATCTGTAATTCTCAATTTAACTTGCAAACCAAATCACACCTTTTTATGCAAAGTTCTTTTTACAGAACTTAATGAAGTTGTTGAGTTAGTGACAAAGAGAGGAAGAAAGTCTGTACTAAATCCAACATCTAGTACAAACTTCATATGGAGTTCAAAAGATCAATAAAACCTCTAGAATTTTTAGTAAGTGGGAGAAAGGATTCAATTCACCATTCATTACCTTCTATTACTACTTGTGACACATTTGTGCAGATCACTTAGAGCAACACTACTTAAACTTATCATTGGCAAAAAAATCATTTAGGTATTAGACAAGAATGTTTAAAAGTGGAGATAGCAAAACGCTATTTAAACAGCTCTAAATTAAGGATGACTTTAATGATGTGGATTAGTCCAGGATTAAGGAGAATTTAAGATGAAAATTAATTTTTAAAAAGTAATTTCATTAAGTAACACCAATTAAAGTAAAATTTCAGCCTTCTAAACTCTTAATTGTAACTCATTTACAAATAAATGTATTAGGTGAAAATGACTAATTCATTACTTGAACAGAGAACTACCATTGTAAAATGGTTTATATGTCTGTTGCACATCACAGAAACCTGCCATGTGCCAGTCAGGACAGCAGATTGAGGAAATGTTTTCATCCTTGTCATATCTGATTCATACAGTGATTCAAAGAACAAAGGTGAATAGATAACCTAATTTACTAATACCTCTTTAGAGAACAACTAGAATGATAAACTCGATCACCTAAATCATAACCTTTTATTGGCAAATACAAGATATGTTAGTTTAACTGTGAAACTAAAGTAAGTTAAATTTAGGTAAATGCTGGTCAGTTCTGCCTTGCCGCAACAGCATAGAGCAGTTTTTGAAGTTGTTTTAGAACTGTAGAATCATTGAGATTGGAAAAGACCTCTAAGATCATGAAGTCCAACTGTCAACTCAACACCACTATGATCACTAAACCACATCCCAAAATGCTACATCCATACGTTTTTTGAACATCTGCAGGGATGATGACTCCATCACTTCTCTGGGCAGCCTGTTCCAATGCCTCACCACCCTTTCAGTAAAGACATTTTTCCTGTTCTTGTTCCTTGATGATGTTAAGCTAGAAACTTTTTTTCTGTTTTTGTTTTTTTTAGCCACTATTTTACTTCATAGGTAACTCTTTATAAACTATTAGATTTTATAAATTCATTATAAAACATGAGAACTTGCAACTTGTATGCAATAATCACATTTAATAAGGGCAGTAGACATTCACTTCACTTTCTATCCAACTTAATATGGTCTCAGAATTGCTCATTCTATTTTGTCATCGTAAATCAATCTCAATATAAATAAGATATTCCTTGATCCTCTGACAGTTTTTCTGGCCAGATACATTTTCTAATTTTTATATTTTGATGGTGGTGAAAACCTACAGTGTTATCTTAATTATAATGTTTCCCACTGACTTGCTCAACAATGGTTGTAATTTCTCATGTGATGCTAGAACTTTTAAGAATATTTGCCTTCATTTATGTCATCTGATTTCTAACGAGTCTTTTCTTACAAAGGTTACTTCAGGAACTGGTAACATCTCTCAATAACTTCAAAATCAGGCATACACCTAAGTATTCTTATTTAAATATTTGGAATAATCAATAGAAATAGACAACTTCAGACTGAGATTAATTTCTCCCTAAAAATAACTATTTTTGACCATACTAGGCATTTTTAAAGCAAGAAATTTCATTATTTCATTGTTAATTGGTAGAAATGTCAATACAAAAAGTCTAGTTGTTTTAAATAAAATTTGCATTTCCAGACTACATAGACACGAAATGGATTTACCTACATTTTTTAATATGCAATCACCTTATAATATATTTTTCATACAGTAAAGTGTGCCGCTACTTGTGTGTGCGTATGCTCACAGGCATATAATCCAAGAAATATTTAAAAGAAGAAGCAAAAAATCAACAGAGTGTGCTATTTGTTATCAAAATAATACTAAGAGAACAAGGTTATTTAATTATACAACAAAGAAAAAAATTTTTAAAAGGTTTTATTCTACAAAGGACTTTGCATCTTTCTTTTACACTATGTTTTCCACTTGCATTCCAAGGTGCTGTATGCTTTTCTTTGAGAGACTGGGAAAGTCATTCCCCACTGAGAGCTATCATGCAAATAAAGAATCCTGTTCCAGTGTGTGTTTTCTTTTCTGGTTGTTTTTGGTTTGATTTGATTTTGGTTTTGCTGTTGTTTTGGGCTTTTCTTGGAGTTTTTTTGCTTGTTTGTTGTGTTTGTTTCATTGGGTTTTTTGTGGTATTTTGTTTTATATAAATACATAGTACCATGTGGGCATGGCATAGAGAGCAACAAAACTTTAAAAAATAATTGCTGAAAGTTATGAAGTTCTGGTGGAAGCAGACGACTTTGTTCCTGACATAAGAGCTGTCCTACAACATGCCCTTAAAACTATTGAGTGTGTCTAAGACACTAGATACAAAGACCGGGAAAAAGCTTGAACACAAAAACACCTGATTGTTCATACTACTTACCATCTTTCTCTCTAACTCTGTTTTGGAACATACTGTATGGGCTGAAAGAGGCAGGATGCCGGAACAGCCACAGACCACATCTGAAATGCAGAGTAGATTTATTCTTGCTACCTGAGAATCTGAAGCAGCACCCGAATGAGATCTCTCCTTGCTAGAAAGCGTGTGGTATTTATCCCACTGCTTTGTTTTGTTTTACTTGCTGCTTCGCCTGAATTCCCAGGACTCAGAGGAGAGTTTTGCAGGGCCAGAATGTGAGAGATGCCCCCACACCTATCCCAGGACTCCGTTATCTAAGCACAGGTGTGCTGCTTGCTGAGCGCACAAGGACAAGAAGTAATTTAGTGTGATGTATGTGTTTTCCGACACTTCAGGTGAAAGTTGCTTCAGTGTACCTACAGCCATCCTGGCAAATCTTCTGTTATATCTCTACATATATGAAGTGACTTATTTCCAGAAAAATCTTCTGTAGACATGTCTTACCCTAAGCAATGTGGTATAAAGCTGCTTAAGTAAGAAACAAGGATCAATTTCTGACCTTCTTTTATTTAGCAGGCTTATCTAACAAGACCCTTACACTTAACTACCACCATCAAAATTGCTGAGGTTGCTTTACTGCACTATCAGTTCCCGTATTCTCTGTTTCTCCTTCCAAGATACTCTAGAAAGTGATAGCTCTGCAGGAGAAATGTACTGGTGTCAAAACTGCTCCCTCAGTGGAAAACATGCTTACAGTTATTCTGCAAGCAATGGCTGAATACAGGACAGAAAGTTTTCCAGACTGCTGTTGTTTAGGATACTTTCTGCACAACTAAATAGGACTGTCATGTCACATGGAAAATAATTTAACACTTATTGGACAAATTACTATCTTAAAAGTACATTTTGAGAAACAGCTACAAAGTAACTTAATCTCTTTCGCCCTGTAAATTCAGACAACTAGGAATGTTTGAAATCTTACCAAAAATTTTCCACCCATCAGACAGCATAAGTGGGAATATCCTCAGAGGTACTAAGAATGTTGTGGTAACATACAATACTACATATATTACATTCAAATGCTCTAGAGAAACTTTATGTGTTTCGGTCTGGCTTTGCTTGCTTTTGAATGCTTATTGTATCTTTAGTTACAATGGCCCAGATCTAGCAAATAATTAGTTATCTAACTTTTTCTTTAAGCTCTTTTCTTCCCATTTAATCATATATTGGATTTTGGCCAAAAAGCCTTTATCAACTGCATCCAAAGTATTTTTTTTTCCTCAGTGTTTTGAAACATATTTATATGCATATAAATTTCCCTATTATTACAAAAATAGATGTAATTTTGGTGATCATAAAAAAGTCCTGTTAATATAAATACCATCATTTAAATAAAAATAGTTTTAGCTTTCTCTGGATTAAACATAAATAATAAATATGCTATCAGAAATGGTTATCATTCCAAGCGAATGTAAATTGTTTCCAGGTAATTTTGAACCTTCAAATGCCACTTTTTTTCTGCAGCATTTTGAAAGAAACACAGCTATTCAATTTTTGAAAGAAATCAAAACAATATTAGTAAGCAGTAACATCAACCTTAGATTTACTTCTTTTATCTTGTTACATGTAATTATTTAACCTAGAACATGAACATGTGTCTCATAAATGTGGCTTGCTGTCCTTCTATGAGATGGCTGTTATAAGCTCTCCCTGCGAGAAGAAAAGGTAAAATGTATTTAAAAAATTCAGCTGAGCACCTTTCTATACTCAGTTCAGTAGACTGACAGATTGACAGCCACATATGTTCTCTGAAGGTGTGATCTATTTTGTTACCAACTCATAAAATCATAAAAACACATCTACTTTTTTTGAAAATGACTCATCTCAAGCAGAAAACTACACCTCTCTGCATTTGTAAATGTACAGAGACATACTCCAAATGATTTATGATGCTATGGTATGTCAGAGTACCTCAAAGATTGACAAGAGATAAAATCTTCCTTCATTTTTCACCTGTAAATCAACCAAATTTGACCTGGTGCTTGAGACACAAATGAAGAATACCTAGATAGACTAGAGATCAAGTGAGATAGCAAAATGAGAAAGAGATGTTTCAGTCAAGTTATGACTTCCAGCTGTGCCTATGGTAGAATTTACGGAATGTTATAGAATAAAAGCACATATTATAGAATAACATGTTTTGTGCTAGAAGACAACAAAATCCTGACAAGTGCTTCAAATTATTTTATATGGCAAAGTATGATGAAGCAAGTTCACTCTGGATATAATTTTAATGCAATAACAATATTTAAGCACTGATTAGTATTACCTGTAACATTACAATTCTGCCTGGTCTATAAAGGTATATTGTCTTTTTTTGGTTTCTACCCAAGTAGAGGCATAGTGAAATGTAACATACAAGTAATGTGTTCATGTAGTGTAACAGTGTAATGTAAAAAAACAGATAATGCCATAGCCATGGGGTGGAATTCTAAAGCTCCAGAAATGTATAAAATGTTCAGAGGACTTCAGCACATAAATAATTTATTAGATCTATGAATACAAGAAACAATTAAATACATGTAAGAAAATATGCTGTATTAGTTCCCCATATCTTTGTGTACTTAACTAAGGATCTAAATCAGAAAAAAGCTGAACCTCTAGAAGTACTCACTTGAATCCATACAGATGTGAGGCCTCCAAAAATTTCACTGAATCCTATCAGAGCCTCATATTAACTATAAAAGTCATACTATTTAACTACCTAATTTTTCGTGGCTTTTTTTTTTTTTTTGATGTTCAATCACTAATGAGACATGAAGAATTTTCAAAATTAGGTTTTTCTTTTTCTCTATATATTTCCTTTTCCATTTCCTTTATCCTTGCATTCCCATGTTTGATATACTTGCTTATTTGCTTACATACTTTACAGATGTATATAATAACACACTCAGCCATCCCACCAAGACAATTTTATTAGATCAAAAAAAGATTTAGGATGTAAATGAAAGTAAGATGCATAAGAATTGAAATATTACTATCATAATAACAAAGATGTTCTTTAATTAGATGAAAGAACGTAAAAACTGATGGGGTAATTAACATTATTTGCACAAAGAGGCTATAGAAAATTTAGTGCTACACTCCACATCTTAAATGTTTTGGAGTTTGAGACTGTTTGAATGAACTCATCAATCACAAGGGAAAATCTCTCAGAAATAGTATGTCTTCATAACAACCATAAATGTTACAATTAAAAAAAGTATTTCTAGAACAGTCTTTTGTAAAAGTGCCTGTAAAATGATTCTCATTAGAACTGCATATTTATTTCTCATAAAATTACATTTTTAACACTTGTAATTTTCTAGACTTTTTCAGGTAATTATTTTTCCTTTGTTTCTGCATAAGACCAAACACTTTACAGTTCAGTCTATGCAGAGTCAAATGCAGAGGCAAGTACATTAAAATAAAATGATAGGCTGCATACACTGAAATATCACTTTCCTTCAATGACATTTTGATTTTCTTGAATCAGTAGACCATGAAAGTTCATCTTGACACATACTAGCTCAAGATAAAGTCTTCTCCAGTTCTGTAATCGTCTCCTTTAGTGTTTAGGTTACCAAAAAGACAGAGCTCACATTCTCATTCTATTTTGAAGACAAAAAAGCAATTTTGTGCTGAACCGCAGGAGGTATAGTGAGGCCCAGGCATCAAACACTGTTGGACATAGGTAATTTGAATTCTTAGATGGGAAGGTACATGTACAATACAGAAACAGGTCCTAAAAAAGCTGAAAATGGTAGAAGACTGCTTGAGTTTAAGCACATAATCAGAAACTCAATGGAGTTTGTGAGATGCAGTGTCAGCAGGGGGGAAAATAATTTGCTTTTCCAGTGTGAGAATGGCTGGTGGAAAGGAAAAATTGTTGCTCAAAAAAGACAGACAGATAGTGAAAAGAAGATCTCAGTTGCTTAATTTGAGGGCATATGAAAGAGCACACGTTATCAGTGGTATATGAAAGAATAAAATAAAGATAAAATAAAGCCAAAGAATAGTGGATTTTTTTATTATTTTAATTTAAAAATATGCTTTAATATTAAAAAAAAATAATAAATTTAAAAATATCCTTTCTCCACTACTTTCCTGCAGCAAAGTTATAATGAAACATTGTGTTAATAATTTTTTTTTAAAAAAAATGCACAACCAAAAAAAAAACAACAACAAAGAAACACCCACAGTTATGAGTAGGAAGCGTAAATATTTTCAGTCCAGAAGAAACAAATATGTGTTTGAGTTAAATAGGACTGTTAGATCAGGGATTAATTGCTCATGCTGAAGTTTGTATTTGGTTTTGTCCTCAGCAAGGAAGTCAAGGAAAGTTTTGAACAGCTAAGTCTTCACGATTTAGCCTGTGTTCTCCAGTGCTTCCATTTGCAAGTCAGAATAAGCCTGACACAAATCCAACAGTTTACAACACTTCATGATGCAGAATTCAGGCCCTACAATTAGGAAGTATCCCAACATATCAGCTCATTGTAAAATAAATAGAACCAAATAATTCATATTACTGTTACTGAAGTTCTGTGTTTCAGGCATTGAGGCAAAAAAAATTAAGTCAGATTTTCTCACGAGTTTTCTGTAATCTGGCATTATTCCTTCAGAACATTTTAGTAACTTGAGTTTTGCTCATTCTAGAAATGGGAAAGAAAAAGCAGCAAATGAAAGTTAATCTCTAAAAAGTCAGACAAATTTACTGAAAAATTTGTATCACAGCATTTATCAAAATGTTGGTAGTCTCCTTACAAGAAGATCTATACTTTATAATGGCAGTCACCTGAGTTACTTCTAGACATCTAAAACTTACTTTATAATAGTTGTTTATGTCCCTTTCTACTGCTGATGGAGAAAGATAAGTACATTTCAATTTTTCTTTATTCTCTTAAACCACTGTAGTAGACCATACAGGAAGCTTGTTCATCTGTTTCTGATGACTACAGAAAGAGCCTGCAGGATTAATTATCAAGTAGATATCTAGTTTGTAAAGAGTAAAAAACTGTCTAAATACTCATGGAAGATATAACGAATTCTTGTTTAATACCGAGTTTAAAACAGTTTTACCACACTGACATTCTAGATTTTATTTGCAAAAATAGCATTGTAAATCTGCAGCTTCCATAGCTTGCAATATTATGAAGCACAAAACTCATGACTGACTTTTTAACACGCTAGTCAACTTTAGGTTTTATAAGTTGTTTCCAAAGTCTTTTCACAATGATGACATGAGTACAAACACTGTTTTCTGAATTGTGCTGTCCATTTTTGCTTCCCATCAGAGAACAGAAAACCAAAAAGGAATACTGCCAAGGGTCAGGGCTAGGCCAGCCACTAAGTGAATGACAGATGCTCTCTACTGACCCCTCTCCCCTTCTGAAAAGGAAGGGAAAGATGAATAAGGTAAAGAGACCTACAGGTTGGAAAAATAAAACAGCTTTAATGAAACAATAATGATACTAATAACAAAATAATGAAAATAATGAATATATACAAATATATACAAAGCCAATATTGAACCAAATTCTTCTTCCCTCATGCACCATAAAAATCGCTATTGATGCTGCAGGGTAGGCAGGCAACAGGGAAGTTCCAAACTGGGCTCAGCAGCAGATACGAAACAGAATCAGAAGCTGAATTTGGGAACTGGATTCAGGAACTCGGTGTTCAGGAGTTCCTCCTTAGATGTCAGCCACTGAAGAGGACAGCTTGACCCTGCTGATCCTTCAGCTTTACACTGAGTATGACATATATGGAATGGAATGCTTTTTTGGTCAGGTTTAGGTCACCTGTCCTGTCCACTCCTCCTTGGAGGTGTGACTTTTTATTTCCTTGTGACCCTTTTACTTCATGGCACCCCCAACACATTACACAAGATTTAAGTGGCCTTGGTTACTATAAGAGCAAGTATAAGCAAAAACCCTTCTGCATACCAATATCTGGTAGTAATGCTAAACATCAGGTATTATCACTTCTAGTAGCAGACAGTGTCTGCAAAAACATGCTGTTACCTTCAAGAAGTGCAGTCTCTCAGAAGAGACTGAGCTGAAAAGTAAAATTCTTCCAGCCAGGGCAAATAGATAAAAAGAATAACTAGTAAAATTAGGGAAGTAAAATACTACTGGCAAATGTTATTGGAAAATAACATCTAATTCTTGTGCTGTTCACAAAGGTGACAATCCTGGTGGAGCTTCAGAATGTTGATATCTCTTTACCAGCTAAAGAGGGGAACGTCATAGAAAAATGTCTTCATAAACATGAGAAATCCAGAGGGCAAGAATATCTATATAATTTTTCATGGATTTCTTCAAAATTAAATTGGTTGCTTACTCTGAGACAACTCATGAAAAAGACTTCATTCCCTTGATTAATAATTTACTGTGAATCATTCACTGACCTACATAATAAACTTGTCTTCATATATAGAAGCTGAATTTTTTTTTTTCCAGAATATATGTATCAGTCTTCATGATTAACTCTAGGAATCAATATATTGTTAAAACTAAAGAAGACACTAGAATATAGTCTTCTATGGAATTGGTTTAAAAATGTTCCTCAAAATGCTTCCTATGGCAAAATGCATTTTCTTTTAAGACAAATAAATATTTGCTGTATTTCTTCTTTCTGTTGAATATTGTTAATTTGCCTGACGTCTGTAAAAAAAAGTGAATTTAAGATACATTATGAAACTCTATTGTTAAGTACTTTGCACTGGTTTTACTTTCATAATGTTTAACCCTGGCCGGCCACCAGGTACCCACACAGCAGCTCTCTCATTCCCCCTTCACGGCTAGACAGGGGGAGAAAATACTTCCAAGGGCTCAGGGTTTGAGATAAGGACAGGGAGATCACTCTCATTTACCGTCCCGGGCAAAACAGATTCGATTTTGGGGAAATTAGGTACATTTATTAAAAGAACTAATCAGAGAGGAGTAGTGAGAAATGAGAAAAAAGCAAACGGATCTTAAAAAACAGAACACCTTCCCCCCATCCCTCCCTTCTTCCCGGGCTTAACATCAATCCCAATTTCTCCACCTCCTCCCCCAAAGTCGTGCAGGGGGACAGGGAATGGGGGCTGCGGTCAGTTCATCCGATGTTGGTTCCACCGCTTCTTCACTCCGGGGGAGGACTCTTCACTCTTCCCCAGGGCCATCGTGGGGTCCCTCTCACAAGAGACAAACTTCACGCTCTCTTCTCCGACGTGAGTCGTCCCACGAAGGGCAATTCATCACAAACTGCCCAACGGGAGACACCTCACGAGGGACAGCCCACCCCTCGTGAGTCTGAGGCGCAGTCCTTCAGGGGAAAGTGCTCCAGCGTGAGCCACCCGCAGCGTCCCAAAAGTCCCACCAGCCAACCTGCTCCAGCGTGGGCATTCCTCTCTTCCACGGGCTACAGGTTCCGGCAGCGACTTGCTCTGATGCGGGCTTCCCATGGGCTACAGTCCCCTTTCAGGCATCCACCCACATGGTGTGGGGTCCTCTACACGGTGGACATCTACGCTGTGATCCTCACGGTGGACATCTGCACCTCACCCATGGGCTGCAGGGGGACAACCCGCTTCACCATGGTCTTCACCACGGACCCGGGGGACTCCTTCTGCTCCGGTGCCTGGAGCTCATCCTCCCCATCTCCTTCTTCACTGACCTTGGTGTCTGCACAGATTCTCACTCCTCCATCTCTGTGCCAGATGTTATGGCGCAATTCTTTTTCCCATTCTTAAATATGTTTTTCACAGAGGCGTTCCTCTGCTATCACCTTACTGATAGGCTCAGCCTTGGCCAGCGGTGGGCCCCTCTTTGAAGCCATCTGGCATTGGTTCTATCAAACTCGGGGAGCTTCTAGCAGCTTCTTGCAGAAACCACCCTGCAGCTCTCTCCCTGCCGCCAAAATCCCGCCAGGCCAAACCAATACAGTGAAATAATATGAAAATATAAAATTTAATGTTATAACCCAAGAGTAACCCGCAAAATTATTCAAGTTTATTTGGATATTTAATAATTTTCTAAACTATTATTTCGAAACAAAAATGGTAAAATGAAATTTATTTCTTGAGAAGAAAAAAAAAAAAAAAAACAAATTAATAAAAGAGTAATTAGCATTTGAAATTCCCCTTGGAACTATCATTCCAAATTCTGTTCAGATCTAGTCTAATGGCTGTTAAGTGGGAGTCATGAACTGCAGTGTGATTCATTTACATCTGAGTAGTACTTCTAGGTTCCTTTGTAGTCAAACACAAGAGTACTATTCGTTTGATCTATTTTACACATCTTATATAAAATGAGATTAAGTGCTTATTGGAAGTGTCTCTTTCCCTCTATTGACTGTAATGGACTTGTAGAGTGAATAACTTAGAGGCAGAGGCTTACATGTGGTCAAATGAATTGTGGCTGCTTACTCACCGTATTATCTTGACAGAACATCTTCATGTTTCCTTCAGCTAAGGCACAATTTTATCACTGCTTCATTGTAATGTTCTTATTTAAAAGTTTATTGCATTTGGATGGAAAGGCAGTTAAATTACGTCATTTGCTTGATGAAGAATTATCTGATGTTCTCAGAAAGTTGAGGAGGGTTGAAAAACACATTGCACATCTAAAAGGTTACAAGAATCCTCAATCTCTGGAAATACAGATATGTGCAATGGGTTATGTGAGAGTACTCTGAACATGATAGACCTGTATCCAGTGGAGTGCCTCAAGGGTCGGTACTGGGACCAGTATTATTCAATATATTCATCGATGACTTGGATGAGGGACTAGAGAGTACTATCAGCAAGTTTGCTGATGACACCAAGCTGGGAGGAGTGGCTGACACACCAGCAGGCTGTGCTGCCATCCAGCGAGACCTGGACAGGCTGGAGTGTTGGGCGGGGAAAAATTTAATGAAATACAACAAGGGTAAATGTAGGGTCTTGCATCTGGGTAGGAACAACCTCGGGTTCCAGTATAAGTTGGGGAATGACTTATTAGAGAGTAGTGTAGGGGAAAGGGACCTGGGAGTCTTGGTGGACAGCAGGATGACCATGAGCCAGCACTGTGCCCTTGTGGCCAGGAAGGCCAATGGCATCCTGGGGTGTATTAGAAGGGGGGTGGTTAGTAGGTCGAGAGAGGTTCTCCTTCCCCTCTACTCTGCCCTGGTGAGACCCCATCTGGAATACTGTGTCCAGTTCTGGGCCCCTCAGTTCAAGAAAGACAGGGAACTGCTGGAGAGAGTCCAGCACAGGGCAACTAGGATGATTAAGGGAGTGGAGCATCTCCCTTATGAGAAAAGACTGAAGGAGCTGGGGCTCTTTAGTTTGGAGAAGAGGAGATTGAGGGGTGACCTCATTAATGTTTACAAATATATCAAGGGTGAGTGTCAGGAGGATGGAGCCAGGCTC
This sequence comes from Trogon surrucura, assembly GCA_020746105.1. Taxonomy (NCBI): domain Eukaryota; kingdom Metazoa; phylum Chordata; class Aves; order Trogoniformes; family Trogonidae; genus Trogon; species Trogon surrucura. Next base: position 55,255,069 of record CM036617.1, read on the forward strand.
TTCTCGGTGACAACCACTGATAGGACAAGGGGTAATGGGCTGAAACTGGAACATAAGAGGTTCCACTTAAACTCGAGAAGAAACTTCTTCTCAGTGAGGGTGACGGAGCCCTGGAACAGGCTGCCCAGAGAGGCTGTGGAGTCTCCTTCTCTGGAGACATTCAAGACCTGCCTGGACACGTTCCTGTGTGGCATAGTCTAGGCATTCCTGCTCTGGCAGGGGGATTGGACTTGATGATCTTTTGAGGTCCCTTCCAATCCCTAACATTCTATGATTCTATGATTCTATGATATCACTGTGTTCATAGATGCATTAAGTCTATGAGGTGAAGCCTTTTGCATTTGGCAGTAAATATCTCTATGATATCCTTTATGCATGCATATTATTCTTCATTCATCTAGAATGGAATAAAATGATTACTTAACTCCACAAATTGCATAAAATGTTAAAATTCAGGTACAATTATTGAAAATGATTAATATATATTACAAGGAAGATGAGTAGTAAGCTAAAGTAAATGTGTTTATGGATATGGAAGTACTTACATTGGAAAAAGTCTTTGCAATTCATCTAGTCCAAAACCCCAGTCAAAGCAGGGAAACTTCAAGATTCAGTCAAATAGCTCAGAGTTTTGTCCCATCAGGACACCTCAAGAACAAATTATTCACAGATTCAAAGGGTAACATTTTAAACTACTTAATCAATGCTTATTCTGAACATCTTTATTCATGAACCAGTCTTGTTTCAATTTGTGAAATTCTTTATTTCTTCTTTGAATGGTGTTCCTCTAATATTGTAATTAAGTTTTTACTTTTAACATCATGCAACTTATGTACTGTTTAACGTTACATAATGTCAGAGTCTTTTATTTTAGAAATTAAAAGCATAAGACAGCTATTGTGGGTTTCCTGTATAACCCATGGAGAGAAGTAGAAACCTCCAGACAATAACTTTTCTTATCTCTCACCTCATTAATTTAAGAAGAAATTAATTGTCTCCCAGAAATACCATTTATTCCTTGGAAAACCATGAAAATAATATATTAAAGGAACTCTCTTTTTCTAAATTGAACATATATTTGCATTACATGATGGAAAGTCTTTCGTAATACATTTTAACAATGACAGCAACTGGAGGTCTCAATTAAGCAAACAATGCATTGCTTAGGAGTCTGATGCATTATTTGTCATAAATTAGAATCTGGCTCTGTGCAATGAGTGGTAGGAAAACCAAATCTTTTATAAAAACAAATAATATTTAACCTATTCATAGAATCATAGAATGGCCTAGGCTGGAAGGGACCTTAGAGATCATTTAATCCAATCTCCCTGTCATGGGCAGGGACGATTGTTCTATTTCTAATTTTTTAAAATAAATAGGTGGATTTTTCAAACTGATGATTACATGAATAATGCAGTATTCTGATTTCTGCAAATAATATAATTAGTCCAGTTTAGAGAAGAGAATTTTGTCTACTTCATGTACAATGTATTGATTAAGGAGGCAATTATTTGTTTTCCCGATGTTGGTTAAAAATATTGATGAATTTTCTTTTGTTCTATTTAATTATAGAAAAAATACATTTATTATTCACAAAACACTAATTAAATAATATCGAAGAGGTGGGACACTAATGTGTAGAATTTAGAGGTTTTTCTAGGAGATTCCAAAGGAAAATGAGTTGTGGAGAAAATTGTAAAATTTATCTCTAGAGAAAATCAGGGAAAACCAGGAACTTATTTCATTACTGGACTCTTCTGTGAATTTCAGGTTGTTGAATCCCTACCACCATTACTCCATCCTCTGCTATTTCTTTCCTTAGTACATAGTATGTCTCTATTCTTTTATGAATTTACGTCTAATATGGTCTAAGTTAAAATTTATGAACTTGTTTTAATCTCAGGTCTCAAGTATGAATACTTAGTGCTATATATCCTACACTGATCCTTCAGATAGGCACATTCACATTCATATCTTAGGTTATACTACTGCATGATGTTTAGTAAGAAGCTATAAATTAAATGTATTTACATTATGAGATGGATACATAAAACTGTAGGGTTTTGGGGTTTGATTTTTTTTTAAAAAAAAACAATGAGCAAAAGCCCCACTGAAAACTAGCAGCTAATTTTCAGAGAAGGCATTACCCTACAGGCAAATATATTTTCAGCACCAATTTAATTGTTTTTCATAAACAAGTCTAGACACACCAGAAAATAATTTTAAAAAAATCTACATGTTCACAAAAGAACATAGTCCATGTCAATGAAGGGGTGGACGTTTGGATAACATTTGCTTATTTTAATTGAATGACAATTTTAAGGAAAGGAGCAGAGACAGAGAAGGATGTCAGTATTTAAAGTTCTATCAATGGAGATTCTCCAGAGGAAATTACATTTCTGCATTCTCATTCTTTTGTGCACCAATGTGACTCTTCTCTATCTGTTCTTCTTTAACTTTCAATGCTTAAAAATAAGTAAGTAAATTCAAGAGATAATACAGTGTATTATTATATTGGGCATAGTTGTTGCAGCTCAGGGAGCTACAGAGGGAGTGTCCTTGAGGAGAGGCCAGGGCTGACCCACCCTGGACACAGCCAGTTCCAGACACATGCAAAACAGATGCACCACAGGATGTAACTGAGCCTATCAGTCAAGATGGTGGTGCCTCAGGAGAAACATACTGAAGAAAGAGTGAAATATTCTGTAGCAGCTGTGAGAGAATGGTGAGGAGGTAAAAACTGTGTGAAGTAGCCCTACAGACACCAAGTCCAATGAAGAATGAGGGCAGGAGGTTCTCCAGGTGCTGGACAAGATGTTCCCTTGAAGACTGTGGATGAGACCCCACTGGAGCAGGTATCTCCCTGTAGCCTGTGGACAGGAATTTCCTACAGCAGGTAGATATTGCTTGAGGGAATCTGCAACCCATGAACAGACCAAGCTGGAGGAGACTCCTAACAGGAAATGTGGGCCATGGAGAACCCAAGCTGGAGCAGGCTTATCTTGAAGGACGGCAGCCCATGGAGAGGGCCCATGTTGGAGCACGGGAACTCCGTGAGGAAGAAGGAGTGGCAGAGAGGAACTCTTAGGAACTGATCATAATCCCCCATTCCCATGCCCCGTTCCACTTAGGACCCTGGAGAAGGAGGTAGGGAAGTTGAGAGTGAAGGAGTGTCATTCAAATCAAGGAGTTGGGAAGGAAAAAGTTGCTCTATTTTTTTTGTTGTTTTATTTCTCACCATATTACTCTACTTTAATTGGAAATAAATTAAATTACTATTGTCCTCATTGAGCTTGTTTTGTCTGGCATGGTAATTTGCAACTGTTCTTCCTGTCTCTTATCTTGACCTATGTGCTTTTCCATTTATTCTCTCCTTGTATCCTGTTGATATTCAACTGTAATTCTCATACCAACCTCTACAATGATCACTGTAGATTTATAATCACATAAAATCAGTTCCCAGGGCGAGAACATCTTTTGTGAGGTAAGTGCAAACTATGGTTAGAAAAATAAAAATATTTTATGAACTAGATGTGATGTTACCTCCACCACTAAAAAAACCCAAATATATCAAGCTATATTAAGCAAAGTATTTAGAATCCTTAAATATACTTTAGGTATAATTTTGAAAGCTACATTAAGGAGACCAATCAAAAAAACCTCTTTTCCAATACTTCTGGATTTTAAGACTCAAACTATTCCTAATACCAAAGGCTTGTTACATAATAACCTGAACATATAAAAGAAGGAAAAATCTGCTTCTTAAGCATTTCTCAAATCAAGAAAAAATTTGCTTCCACAGCTTCTTCACCCCAGAGAATTGAATAAAATATATGACCTTAAGATATAACCTGGGAGGAAGGAGAATCTTGTTGTTCCCTGAGGTTTTCGTGGTTATGCTGCAATTAATTCAAACTCATTTTAACTGTACAAATGTGAGGCAGTCAGCTCAAATACCTTGCAAGAACTAGCAAAGAGATAGGCATCTCCAGATGACATTGTCTGAAAACATTTATCTTAGCTTAGCATGAATCGTCTGAATAAGATGCTTATCTATCATCCCTTTCATTATAGAATAATTAACATACATTTACTATCTACTTTTAAGGTAGATAGAAGTAGGACATCTGAAATTCAACCCTGTAGTCCTACAGATATGACACACTTCTCAACTCATTCAGAGGTTGAGTGCAACATGGCTGGTAGCAACAAAAGTTTTTGTGAATTGTGACAACTGTAACCCATCAGTTGAACAGAAAGGATGACTGTTTTTCCTTGCCCATTCAATCTTTTTCTCCTCCTTCTGGTGTTACTAAAGAGTATGAGGTTGTGGTGGTTTTATAGTAGTCATTTCTGGAAGTAATGCTAATGTTCAGACTATTTTCTTAACTTGGAATATCTTTAGTTTATTTATCACCCAGATCCAGCTGTCAGCATGTGACAATGAGCACTTCCTATTATTGTACAAAGCTTTATTGTGTGCAAATACAGCTTTTAAATACCAAGTAGCTAATATGGCATAGGTGATTATGGGAGCCATTGTGATCACATACAAACAGAGTAGGAACAGCTGGTCAGATAATATACATCATAATATACAAATATCCTTACTAATACAGAGCAGTGAGTTAATTGTTGTGTGAGCCATTATTGTCCATTGTTCATGATTACAGAGATTGCAAGTAACCATCAAAAAAAGTCTCAAAATCCCGGATATGTTTCTGAAGTTAGTACGAATAATTATTTGTCTAAAATTCATTCATAGGATGGTGGTCATAGTTCACTATTATCTTTTATCCTTTGTTACGCTATTTGGTATAGCGCAGTGTGAGCCAATCTGGGAGCAAAAACAATACCATATAAAATGAGCAATCATACACTAAAAATAACAAATAGTGACTAGTCAATGTGAGCAGCTGTGAACAGGCCATAGGCAAATACGCAAGAATAATGAATACATTCATAAACTCAACATTAGTTTGCAAGCAATTTACATACAGAAAAAAAAAGGACAAATTTGTAATTAATAGTATTTATAGTGAATAATTCGGCTGACTCTGCTTCTTGACAATTGTCATGACAGTTTCTAACCATTTTTTCATTGAGATCTGCATACCTTGTTTTTTTAATCTTTCATATATTTGTTCTCTCAGCCTGTTTTAAATGAAAGTCCTTGAATTACTAAAGAGATGCCAAATAACTCATGACACTTGAAATCTTTATTCTTTCTAGAGGTATTAGTTCATTATAGCTGCGATTATCTACACTCTATAGGATTACCTTTTGTATCATTTAAGAATATGAACTATGGTAACTTATTCCTTTTGCTTTTCATTTCATTGGAAGACTTATAGATAAGTGAAGCAATTTTTAAGCAAAGTGTTTGATTTTTTTTTTTCTGGCATTTGGTTCTTACTGTAAAATGTTAGAATTAATAGAATAAGGTTAATCTGTACCCGAAGTGTTCATTTACCTTCACTTTCCGGAGAAAAACTCCTGATGCTATTAAAAAAATGTTATTCTGTGTTTTGCTAGAAATGTTCTTAATATTAACTTGTATTTTTTTTCACAAGTGATCAACTTAGGCAACTAAAAAGTGGTGTTTAATTGCCATAAATTTAAGAACACACCTGCTATCTTTCCTCTCCTTAACAATTAGAGTAGATATGCCCTATGCATTAAAAAGGGAATAATACAAAACTGTTGGACTAAAATTGAAACCACTTTCCTAATCACGATGCAGAACATTTTTAGAGTAGAAACCAAATAATTGCATCTACAGGAAACTGTAAAAAATTTTAACACTCAAAAGAAAAGTACTAGTGTTTTAATTAAAACCATATTCTGTCAAATGCAAATAAAATCTAGAGTCAATTCATAAAAACCAAGGTGAGAATCATCTCAAGAAATTTAATATATTTAAAGATAAACATTCAGCTTTGACTTAGTCACCAAACTCTTCTTTCAAAGCAACTGAAAAAGTATAACAGTATACAGTGATTTATTTGGCCTACTTTAGGATGAGACTAATTATCCTCTAGAGCTACTTTGTTACCTCAGTTGACTACAAAAGGAATTAATTAATTAACTAATTTAAAATTAGATGTCTAAAACAAAGTCAACTCTGGTTTAGTTAAGACTATGGAACAAACTGGTAATCCAAGAAAAAGTTATCACAAAATTCACCAATTTTGCAGTTTCTTGCCTGCTTTTGTTCAAATATGCTGCTATTATAGACTTGAAAATAAATAGCATACTTTACTAAACAACTGTATACATCATTTTCCCTAGGAGAAGAATCAGGAAAGGAATTGACTTCAAATACAAAATCCATCATCATTAAGATAAATCTATACTGCTGAGTGGAAAATGGTCCACAAGTCAGGTTAAAGCCTGCATGGATCTGTCCAGCCCTCAGCAGATTGTAACTTGGCATTTGACAGTATAATCTCAAAGGTACCGCAACGTTAGTAGCAACCAACACCTGTGAGGCCTTGAAAGCAGCTCAACCTTTCCAACATTTTGCGAGAGAATATGGAACCTCCAAGGATAGAGTGCCAGACTCCAAAAATTATATACCCAACGATGAAAGACACATGCATGTGCGGAGAGGTTATCAGCAGCCACACTGGGAAAGATAACTTGAAGAGCAAGGCTAGGTGAGAGTAACCTCCTAGGACCCCCGAAACAGGGGATTGCATGCTCAGTATAGGCGACTGTGAGGAGGAGTTTATGCAAAGAAATTCCGAGAAAATGTAAATCAGTTCTCATGAAAAGGTGGAAAAAAGGCGGCAACAATGGAAATAAAAGAAGTGCAGACCAGCATCCAGTTGGAATATTCTCCCAATGATGAGATTGGACCTGCGGGACGCCTCTGGCCTCCGTGGTGGTATTGGTTTCTTCTTCTTTTGCCTTTCTGTTTCTTCTGCCCTCCTTCCTCCTTCTCTCTCTGTGTCTGTGCTTGGAAAATAAATGCTCAAAGTAAAACAAAACTTTGACCTTTTTTGCATCTTAATTTCACCTCTGGGATCATTGCAGCTTGACCGAGTACAATTCAGGACAAGAGACTTGCATAATCCCAGTTTGTTTTTTCCTGTCTATACTCTTTACCTTACATATTATGCAATACACGTGTTTTAAAATAAAAGACAATGTCATTTCAAGACAGAGGTTGGAATGTTCTGTTCCTGGCCCTTTCTCATTCAGTGCACAGGATAGATGGTTCTAACTTAATGCACAGCTACTCAATATTTTGTTTTATTCTCATTGTTCAAGGTATGGCTTCAAGCCAAATTATTGCACACTATTTAAGCTCTACGCAGAAGGCAGTTATTGATTTTGTTATGGACTTTCTCTATAGCAATCCCTGCTAATGTATATGGGCATTTCTCAAACAATTTATCTTCACAACTATCCAGTAAAGAGGCTGGAAAGGAAGCAGACTTGGTGGTGAAAGATCAAATTCTCACCTTGGTAGAGAACTGAAGCATAGTATGTCTAAGGTTATTTTGGAGTAACTGATGTGAGGCAGTCTAAGATTTAATTTTTTAGAAAAATTTCCAATATGTAATACTTATATTCAAGAACAGTATCTTTCAGCTTAGATTTTTTTTTTCCTTTTGAAAAGCAATCCCATTTTTCAATTCAATTAAAAGGTCAGATATAACAGAAAAGTTGAATGATAAAGAGTATGTTGGTATGGTAGTTGCAAAATATAATTTCAAATTAAAAGGAAGGTGCCTAGAGGAAAGCTAGAGACATGAGAAGATCAGTTAAAAAACAATAAATAAGTGAGCAAAAAAGCCCCTACTTACAGAGTCAGAGCTAGCTAGTAGGTAAAACAGAGAATAAGCATTCATTAAAGCAACATTCTTTGAAGTTTAGTTCAGAGATGCAAAAGAAGGTGCAAATATGTGTCGATATTCTATGGTGCCTTTCCTAAATTTATGACTGCAATAAGCATTTGATAAAGAAAAGACTTTAACTGTATTTCTGATTAATTATATCTGTCTTGTGTTTTCTGCATTAAATAATTTTTATTAGATTTTTTTTTTGTTGGAGCAGTTCATTCAGGAACATTCTTCAAAAAGAGAAATTATAGTTAATTTGACATATTTCTTTTTAAGATAATTTTATTTCCCAAGGGAATGAGGGGTACAGTCCTCCTGTCCATTACTCATTGGTTATTGCAATCCTTCCCTCTTGGGAAAGAGGGCTGCTCGCAGTCTTCCTCTGATGCCAAGTGGTGTTCATCTCACAGGAGGCAACTCTCTCCCTTCACATGAGTCCTTCTCATCAGAGTGGACCAGCCTTGGGTTGAGATTGCTTTGGACTCGTCCTCTGCTCCTATATGTTCTCTCTCCCCTGGCATGGGGTCCTCCACTTACCACCGCATCTTGGATGTTCTGCCCACTGATGATCTCTTCACTTTGCAGGCAACCATCTCCCTGCCATCTTATTCACCACGGGACTCCAGGGAAATGCTCCCAAGCCTTTCTCCCCCTGTTTCCACATGAACTGCATTATTTTTTTCTCTCTCCTCTCATCTCACCTTCCTCCAAACAGAAAAACTCACTAACACAAAAAAATGGAACACAGAGACAAAGAGAAAAAGAGCCTGGACAAACAGATTTGCTGTCTTAAATATATTGATCATGAAGGCACTGACTACTTTGTCCTTGGCCAGAGGTGAGTCTGACTTTTACCTGGGGCTGGTGGAGGTTCTGGAAGTTTCTCAGGGAGCCACCCAAACAGCGCTGTCCCTGCTACCAAAAAACTCCACCAGGCACAAACCATGACAAACGTTTTGGGTGGGAACACCAGCAAGTGTCTTAGAGAACGAAAACATGGATGCGGTGATGGACCAAGTCATTGTACAGTAACTAAATGCTAAAAATGCTGTTAGCTTCCTTTTTTTTTTGAGGCTGCTTCTAGGTTAGGTAGGAATTTCATCTTGTTGAAATAAAATAATCATAATAATACTTAAAAAAAAACCCCAACATCCCCCCCCCCCCCAAAAAAAAAAATCCCCCAAACAATAGTATAACAAAGTTTAAGTTAAGCAAACAAATTACCTTGTGGGATCAACTGCTTTTATGGAATGGTGCCATGAGTTGCTTCTTTCTGCTTCTTCTGCTTGGCCACCCTCTCAAGCTTTGTCATGTTCATTGCAACTTTTTGTTGTGCTTCCTGCTGTTTCTGCCAAGTGCCTGGTGCTCTGCTCTCCTCACACCAACAGCTAATGACATGCCTCTCTCTTCTGGTTGACCACTGCTGAGGCTCAAGTGTGCCACCTAGCAGTGAGGTTATCTCTAATACTGACAACTGAACTCATCCTACAGTGGATGGGGGAATTGTCAAACAGCTCCTCCTGTGTCCCAGTTGGTAAAAACACTTACACAGCTTCTTCTACCTCCTTCCTTACACGAAGATCTACTGATCTCTTCCTTTCCTTTTTAGGTTGCAATTTGTGCTAATCCTGTAAATTTGAGCCTTGGTTTAGAGTGAGTATTTATCCTAGGAAGGGTTACTTATAGCTTGCTAGTACAAAAGCAATGGCAAATTAGAAAAAAAATTTGGGTTTTTAACATGACTATATTGCAGTAGAGTTGCCTCCCATACATAATAGAACATCAATATCACTATTGGGTTTTTTGTGTAGTTCTTTTTTTTTTTTTTTTTTTCCACTTAATATTGACCTTGATATTCTCATTTCTTGGGGCTGCTTCCCCTTTGGATTTCCTTGAAGAGGAGGAATGTCAGGGTCTTACTTTCACTTTATCAATTACATACCAAGTGTATGGATCCCTAATGGACCTTATTCAGCAGAATCCTTCATTTAAAATGTTGCAGGGAGAAAGATTGTTCGCAACACTTTGGCCTGTGTGAGATAGCTGTACTACCAAGCAGTTCACCTGTACATCCCTTAGGGGGGTGTGTGTGTGCATGCAAAATACAGAGAGCATGTAAGTTTTATTAGAATTTGCACTTATTAGTGCAGGAAAAAAAACCAAACAAAACACTTGAATCAGTTATGTTTTTGTGAAGAAATATGAAGGTTTTTTTACTCAACATCAGAGCAATAGGTTAATATCCCAATCTGTTCAATGTAAGAATAGAATCATAGAATCATAGAATCATAGAATGGCCTAGGCTGGAAGGGACCTTAGAGATCATTTTAATCCAACCTCCCTGTCATGGGCAGGGACGCCACCTCTCGACTAGGTCAGGCAACACTTGAGAACCGAACGGGAATTGAACCCGCTACCTTTGGTGTTTCAAGCACCGCACTCAACCATAGCTTATATTTAAGCTTATATTTAATAACTTGTATATTTATTTACATAAAAAATACTTTTTTTCTTGTTAATTACAATTATATTTTTAAATCTTTCCTGTATGTTTCCAATAAAATATAACCAGACTCAAAATGAAACATGCCAGATAATTCTAACATTCTCAATTTCTGGATATCTAAGTAGAAGGGCAAATACACTAAAGCTGGATATTTTTGATGTATTTTTTACTTTGTGTGTACATTTTTTCTCTTGAGAAAAAAGAACCTCAGTATAACTGTGAGAAAACACACATCCCACATAAGTATGAAAGGAGAAATGTGTATAAAAATTAAAAAAAAGGATTTGTAAGAAGATACTATATCCAAGTAAAAATTAAGAAATATAATTTTAAAACAGCATTTCAAAGAGTTACTTTACAATGAAAGGCTAAAGCATATGAATTTTTCATTTTTTCAAGCCTTAAAAAGCATTCTCCTTTGCAGTTAGATTATAACTGGCTATTACCAAGACAAAGCAATTTTCAAGGGTAAAGTCTTAAAGACATTAAAGTAAAGCTTTATTGGAGAACTTGGAGGCAACCTTAATCAGAAAGATCACTAATCTCCATAATGACACAATAGTGTAGGAACAATTTGCTGTCTCATATTTATTACAAAATCTCTGTTGGGTCAATCTCTTTCTCTGACGGAATTATGAAGTTATTGCATTATCAGCACCATTTTTCTGTAAAACGTTAGATATAAGCATGCAGTAAGACACTTCTAATTAAACAAGTATTGCTTAATTTTTACATATACCTGGAAGACAACTCCTAGTATTTCTAGATAAGAATATTCAAATTTCTATAATACACTCTGAGTAACAGGAGTTAAAACATTCACTTTTGTTGTGTGGGCTGTTACGAGATAAGCCTCTATAGACTGCATGATATGATAGCATAATGATATGCTTGTAGTGATATCTCAGTAAAGATGAATTCAAGTATTTTATATTGTTCTATTTTCTCTTCATCTCTGCCTAACTCTTCAGTACAATTCTACGGTTCTACTCTGTTTTTAGTTGCTGTTATGTTCTTCTATACTAAAACTCGCAAGAATATTTTATATTTCCTCACGTAAAGAGCAATGATATCTCTTTTTACATGTATCCTTTAGTATCTATGTAGAGGAATTTCTTGTGGAGCAGAGGCGCGGTATTATTTTAAAGATGTGGACAACCCAGCTTAGGCCTAAACAAAGGCTCTGTCCTTGAAGCTGCCTTGGAACACGGGGAGGAGGAGGTTTTATCTGTTTTGTGAGAGCTTTGCGAGAAGCTTGGCTGGAGGTGCTGGCCCCGGGGGGAGAAGGGGGGGCGAGAGCCGCTTGCATAGTGGAATGGCACTACCCAATAAAACGCTGGCGCGTGTAAACCTGTAACTGACCAACTCTGTTAAGGGGCAGGCGCGGGGACACTGCTTCACTGTATAGATTGAGCTGTCCGGAGCAATAAAGGGAGGACGATCTGTAGCCATATTGGTGTGATGATCGTTATCTTGGCCGGCTCTCCGAAGGGACCCTCTTCATATCTACATTTCTTTTTTAATCCAAATAGAATATAAATGCTTTAGCTTAGAGGAACTCTCATTTTATCTCTTGACAAGGCTACGATTTATCTTTCTTCCAGTCGGTATGTTGATGAAAACCCTATAGAAACTTATTTTCAGACACTTTGTCCCCAAAATGATTGCAACGCCATGTTGTCGAACAAAAAATTCTGTTCAAGCTTCCACAGAGGAAACAGCCCTCTATTTTTCCATTATCCTGGTTTCAATATTTCCCTCCCAGTGATGTTCCCTCTTCTTCTCTCCATACTGTGGTTACATACTGTCTCGTCAGCAGGGGCAGGGTTGCTCCATGAGGATCCAGGGTGTGGGGTGCCGTTGAGCCCCTGACACTTCTGATGTGGGGTAAGCCAGGGCTGGGACCTGGTCAGGGAAGTCCTAACAGGAGCAGCCAGAGACAGAGACAGAAACAGGAACAGAGATGGGGTCACAGACTGTAGACAAGTCTATGGCATACGACTGTGACCCATCCAGAAGTCAGGGCTGAAGACAAGTTGTGACATGTTACAGAATCACAGAATCATAGAATCACCGAATCATAGAATTGTCAGGATTGGAAGGGACCTTAAAGACTGTTCCGGGTTAGGGTTGGGCCAGCCACTAACGCGGACAGACACTCTCTAACCCCCTCTTCTCCCGCCAAATGGGAAGAGAAAAGGGAATGAGGCAGAGAGACTTACGGGTTAGAGAAGAAAACAAACTAGAACAGCTTTAATGAAAATAATAGAAATAATGGTAAAAAGATAAAAGTAAAGAGCTATATACAACTATGGATAGTAGCCCGATATCAAACCCGACTCCCTCCCCCGACAGCAATCACCACTGGTGCAGCAGAGCAGGAGGCACTGGGGAAACCCCAGGCTCAGCGACAGCGGGGAGCTGGATACAGGGAGCTGGATTCGGGAACTCAGGATCCTGATCAAAATCAGGAGGTCAGATGGAGTCCTCTCTGGACACCGGCCATTGCAGAAAAGAAGGGTGAAAAGACCGAAAAGGCTGAAACTCTTGTGATCACTCAATTTATACTAAATATGACGTATATGGGATGGAATACTCTCGTTGGTCAGCTGTCCTGTCTATTACCCCCCGGAGGTGCAACCTTTTACTTCCTTGTGCCCCCTTTTTACTACCCAGCACCCCCAGCGTGACACACAAGAGCCAGCAGTGGCCTTGGTCACTATAGGAATAAGTATAAACAAGAGCCTTTCTACATACCAGTCCCAGGCAGTGACTGTAAACATCAGGTGTTATCACTGCCAGTAGCACACACTGTCTGCAAAAACATGCTGCTGACTTCAGAGCGTGCAGCCTTTTAGAAGACACTAAACTGGAAAGTAAAAATCACTAAACAGGACTGGGTTTTTAGCTAAACCCAGGACAAAGACCATCTAGTTCCAAACTCCTGCTATGGGCAGGGACATCCCCCACTAGACCATGTTACCCAGAGACCCATCCATCCTGACCTTAAAAACTTCCAGGGATGGGGCTTCCACCACCTCTCTGGGTAACCTGTTCCAGTGTCTCACCACTCCCATGGTGAAGAACTTCTTCCTAATGTCCAATCTAAACCAACTTATGTCTGGTTTTAGTCCATTCCCCCTAGTCCTATCACTATCCCACATCCTAAAAAGCCCCTCACCACCTTTCTTGGAGGTCCCCCTTGAGATACTGAAAGGCCACAATAAGGTCTCCTCAGAGCCTTCTTTTCTGCAGACTGAATAACCCCAACTCTCTCAGTCTTTCATAGGAGAGGTGCTCCAGCCCCGTAATCATTCTTGTGGCCCTTCTCTGGACACGTTCCAGCACGTCCATATCTTTCTTGTATTGTGGGCTCCAGAAATGGACGCAGTAGTGCAGGTGGGTTCTCACAAGAGTGGAGTAGAGGGGGAGAATCACCTCCCTCAACCTGCTGGCCACATGTTGACTCTGGCCAGCCTTCAGGCCCTTATGCAGCTGCTTTTTTACTCCTCCTCAACAGGACAGGAGGAGAAAACAAAATGGAAAAGCTGTCAAAAGAGTCAAGATAAAGGCAGAGATCACTTCCAATTATCATCACATGCAAAACAGACCCAATCCAATTTATTGACAATTAAAGGGAGTGGGATAATGGGAAATAAGAAAAGGTCTAAAAATACCTTCCTGCCTGTGCACACCATCCAGTCTTTCTAGGTTCCACTGCACTATTTCACGCCCAACTCCTCTACCTTCCCTCCAACTACCATTGCAAGGGGATGGGGGATGGGCATCAAAATCAGTCAATAACACTTCTCTGCCACTCCTTCCTCCTCACACTTTCCCCCTGCTCCAGCATGCATCCTTTCTGGAGAACAGTCCTTCAGGAATGGACTGTTCCAGCACAGATTTCCCCTTAGGCTGCAGGTCTTGACAGACAACCTGCTCCGGCGTGGGCTCCTCTGCACTGGTCACAGTTCCTTCCAGCACCCTGTTAAATCATGGGCTCTCCACCGGGTCATAGCTTCCTTCAGGGCATATCCACCTGCTCTGGCATGGGGTCCACCATGGGCTGTAGGGTGGATATCAACACTATCATGGTCTTCTCCATCAGCTGCAGGGGAATGTCTGGTCTAGTGGATGAAGAACTCCTTACCTATCCTTTCTCACTGACCTTGGTGTCTGCAGGGCTATGGTGGATCTGACTGGATCCATGTGAATCTGGAACAGGGTAGCCCTGACATCTCCTCAGAAAGGACACTCCTGCAAAGCCCCCTGCCAAAAAAACCCAGACCTTGTAACCTGCACACAAAAACCTGTCTCAGGAAAAGACTGGGTGTGCAGAGTTGAGGTGAAACAGAGTTCTGGTCCTATGGATGAGACGAGGCCTCAGGTGAGGCCAGGGTCTGTAAGACCCAGTATTGTCCTCAGGGCCCTGCCATTTCCAAGGAAGATGCCTAGGACAATGTTTGTTTTTTGTCTGGATCTGGTTATGTCTCTGCAGGAGCTGCATGGTGTTTTGATGAGACATTTGTTCAGATGGCAGCTCACAGTATCTTCCATCTTCCTAGATGTTTTTTGGAGGATATTTTTAGGTTGTAGCTAGAGCATGTGCATCTCTAAGGGATTTACAAGTAGTCTTCTCCAGCACAATTTAGACAGAGCCTCTCTACCCTAGGAATCAATGCCATGTCCAGTGGAGTGAGGGTTTCCATGCTGGTGTCTGGAGCAGAATTGCCAGTCATAGACATTGTGCTTGGTACTGGCTGCCTGACAGGTGTGTCTTCATCTTCCCAAATCTGATGTGCACTGTGCCTGTGTGTACACTCTTTAGTAAATTTGAGCTGGACTCATCAGTATGGGGACCTCAGGTCCAGGTAGGGAGGTGGGACAGGCGGAGGATTTGTGACAGTATTTTGGGGAACTGAGTATGGGGTGCCTGTGGGACAAGGGTGTGAACATGTTTGCAGTGAGAACAGAGGTGGACTAGACAGAGACTTGGGGATACATGGGATGGGTAAGAAGAGGTGGGACCTCCGCAGTCATGTCAAGTGGACAGAGGATCTGTGCCAGTGGCACATGGGGATCTACGAAAGTGCATGTGTTTGTGAACCTGGAGAGTGCCATGTATGTGCTGCACTAGTCATATCCTGTCTCTGACAGCCGAAAAGGAACAGGGGACTTGGTGGCCATGTTAACATCCCTTAACATATAAGGTCTGATACCATAAGCTAGTACATGCAACATATACTACCATTTTCAGGCTGTAAAAAACACACTTTGGTGACTGACTGTAACATAATCTTCAAACTATTTCAGATATCTTGAACTGAAGAATAATAATAAAATAAAATAAAATAAAATAAAATAAAATAAAATAAAATAAAATAAAAAAAATAAAATAAAATAAAATAAAATAAAATAATTAAATAAAGAAATTAATTATCTCTTAGAGTCATAGGGTTACAAACATGAGCTTAAATATCCCCAATACCAAGTGTTAGAGTGGACATGAACAGCCTGCCCTTGCAGAAGCATTACAAGTGAATATTGGTTTACATTTGTGGTAGGTTGACATTGTCTTAGTGGCCGAAAGTTTTCCCAGGGGACTCTTGAATTTTGCAATGAGAACTAGTCAATATGTCTTCCAAGATAGTTCAACATAAACTTCAATAAGTCACTTATGTTTAAATTTGTTTTCTATCAACTTTTATTGCCAGATGTCAATATCACTTTCTAATAAGTATTAGCAACACTGTAATAAGCATTAATAACCCAGGTATCAATAATCTTTATTTATATATGTTGGTCTGTGTCCAGCCATCCTAAATGTGTTTTCCTATCACCCTCTCATTCTCCCTTACTTTTTCACTACTTTTATGTATTTCCTCATTATAGAACATAGTGTTAGCAATTTTTAACCCCCCTTGAATTTAACAGAGCATATCAACTTTTTTTTTTCTTTGTGTGACAGATATGAGTGCAATCTTTTGCTGTGGGGAAGCTCACTGAAGACAGTAAAATTACAAACACATGGTCAGCATTCAAAGTTAGAGTAAGTAATACTAAGAAATACTAAAATATTGTAATACGCTAAAATATATTAATATACTAAAATAAAACTAAGAAATACTAAAACACTAAGAAAGAGTAAGTAATAGTAAGTAATACTTAGTGACTTTATTCATCAATCTCCATTTTTACAGCTGTGGTGTCTGAAAAAAAATATGTAGAAATCACATCTAATATGGAAAAGTGAAAGAAAAGAAAAGTTTAGACACTATTATTTCAGTCCCTTAATGTATTATTCAATGAATTGCATTATATCTCTGTAAAACATTAATATTATCAAAAGCTTTGGTATTTCTTTTTAATTTGGTATTTCTTTTTAATTGTAAAAGCATAAGATACTGTAGCTAGTCATACAATTAAAAAAACCTCCAGAAACAAGGACTTGGATTTTCTGTTAGTTTACTGTGAAAAACAAACGCTTTGATTTATCAACACAGCATAGCATTGAGGTTTGATCTGAAAAGAAAAATTTTATTTATACAAGTGCAATTAATTCAGGTATTTAAGGGTTCAAATGTTATCATCTGTATTCATTTGAACAACAAGTCTTCTGTGTATTCATATGTGTATCTCTGAGCAGGTAAGAGACAGCATGTTATAATCAAATCCAAATACAAATTTATGTAGACACTTGGGATAAATCTGGAAAAAAAGAAAGCATTTATGCCAGAAAAGTAGAAGTCTTGTTTAAGCAGGTTTACACCTTTGATAATTATTTATTAAGTATTCATAATGTATAGGAGAAACACTACTGTTCTTTGTATTTCTAAAGTACACTTCACGATTAGATGAGTTTGCAGATTGGGTGTTTGCATCCAGTTACTTCAATTTGATAATAGCATTAGTGGTATGTATGCCAGCATATGTGGCAAATTAGCATAGCAGACAGCAGTAATAAATCTCAACTATCTTAACAAGGAACTTTACTTATATTTTTATTTTTTCTTATATTACCTTATTCCAACCAGATTTATACACAATCAGAGAGGTGAATTTTCTTTTTTAATCAAATAATTAGATTGATAAATAGAATATTTCTCAGGTAATGTCCAGGAACAATCAGAATTTTGACAATAGTATACATTTCACTTGCACTTATTACTTGAACATTTATTATTCTATTGTGGAATCATAGAATCATAGAATGGCCTAAGTTGGAAGGGACCTTAGAGATCATCTAATCCAGCCTCCTTGTCATAGACAGGGATGCCTCTCTACTAGATCAGGCTACTCAAGGCTCTGTCCAACTTGGCCTTGAACAGCTCCAGGGAGGGGGCAGCCACAACCTCTCTAAGCAATTTATTCCAAAGTCTTGCCACTCTTGTATTGAAGAATATCTTCCTAAGATCTAATCTAAATCTATTCTCCTTCAACTTAAACCCATTTCCCCTTGTCCTATCAGTCGACACTCTTGCAAAAAGTCCCTCCCCAGCCTTCCTTCAGGTATTGGAAGGCAGCTGTTAGGTCCCCCCAAAGTCTGCTCTTTTCAAG
The DNA here is from genome assembly GCA_020746105.1 of Trogon surrucura. Classification (NCBI taxonomy): domain Eukaryota; kingdom Metazoa; phylum Chordata; class Aves; order Trogoniformes; family Trogonidae; genus Trogon; species Trogon surrucura. The sequence goes on from CM036617.1 coordinate 55,272,982, forward strand.
ACTGAACAGTCCCAGCTCCCTCAGCCTGTCTTTGTAGCCGAGGTGCTCCAGACCCTGGATCATCTTTGTGGCCCTCCTCTGAACACACTTTAACAGATCTATGCCCCTTTTATGGTAGGGACACCAGAACTGGAAGCAGTTTTCAAGGTGGGGTCTTACAAGAGCAGAGTAAAGGGGGGGGAATCACCTCTCTTAACCTGTTGGCTAAGCTTCTCTTGATACATCCCAGGATATGTTTGGCCTTCTGGGCTGCATGAGTGCATTGCTGCCTCATGTTGAGCTTCTCGTCTATCAACACCCCAAAATCCTTCTCTTCAGGGCTACTCTCAACGCACTCTGTGCGCAGTTTGTATTTGTGCCTGGAATTGGCCCGATCCAGGTGAAGGACCTTGCATTTTGACTTGTTGAAGCTCATGCAGCTTGCACTGGCCCATTTCTCAAGCCTATCAAGGTCCCTCTGGATGGCATTTCTTCCCTCAAGTGAGTCCACAGCACCACACATCTTGGTGTCGTAGGTAAACTTGCTGAGGGTGCACTCAATGTCGTCGTCCATGTCACTGACAAAGATGTTGAACAGCACTGGACCCAGAACAGAACCCTGAGGAACACCGCTTGTCATTGGTCTCCATGTGGACATTGAGCCATTGACCACAACTCTATGAATCACCTGTGTTGTTATTAGTGACATATTACACATTGTTAACCACCTAGAATGACATGTCATCTAACCATTTTATTTCAGCTAGGTCTCTAGGCAATCAGTCAAACAACAGAAGTAGGCAGACAAGTTTGCCTCACTTGCATAAATAGCTATCTCATGAAGAATTTTCTTCTAATAACCATAAAAGAAGTTTTGATGTATATAAATTGTGTTGGTATATATAAATGAAATCTGTCTCTAAAAACTATTTCCAACTCTTTCCATGATCAAAAAAAATTAATCTTGACCTCAAAGATAGTTATTACTTATCTTGCAGTGTTACAGGGTCAAGCCCACAATTATGGAAATAGCCACATTGTTGTCTGATCACTTAGAAGAAAAAAAAAGAGAGATTAAATAGAAATTATTAAAACATTGATTTTTTTTTTCTTGAGTCACAAACCCCTTTACCAAAACATAAAATGTAGAATTAAGTGAGTCAAATCTGAATCATTCATACTTTAAAAATTCAACAAGAAATTTTCCTCAAAGCAAAATCCTACAGGCTCCACCAATAGGAGAGCTACAAGCAGGACAACTTGTAAAATGGTGTGTTATTTGATTGATAACTTCTAGGATACCTTCAGTTTCCAAAAGGTGTAAAGAATAACCCCAATCAGACTAAACTATAGGAACCTAATTGTAATGGTACAGGCAGGAATAAATTACTTGAGGTCTGTTTCTGAATTAAGAGCTTACACTCTTTTTAACAAGTAGAGGTGAAAAAGATCATGATTTGACACAGTTGTTAGATCACCCCAAAATAAAAAGGGGATTTACAAATTCAAGAAAAAATAACATTATCAAGAGTGACCTAATTTTGCATGCTTACTTTCTTGCAGCTACTGGTTTAATTTGTAATTAGGACACGTGTGTGTGTGGGGGGTGTCTTTCTTTTCCCTACTGAAAAGACAGAAGACTAATACTAATTACATTCAGAGAGAAAACATGTTTCTTTTTCTTGGATATAATTTTAGAATAAAGTATTAATTGCAAAATATCTTTTTCCAATAGCAAGTCGTCACCACATCAGCATATCGAGACAAAAATTCTCCTTTCTAATTGCTAGGTTTGTAAAATATGCTGTGCACAACAAGGAGACTAACAAAAACATATGTACTCTGTCAGCCGAAGGGGAAATATCTGCATAACAAGTTAGCCCAGGAGAGGCTTATGTTAGCACAGAAATGCAATCATTAATGTACATTATCATTTTTCATCACTGTTTGCTTCTTAGTGTTTTTGCTTTCATCTTCTAAAATCCTGTGCACTACTAACTTTGGCATGTACCATTTATAGAACATATGATACTCCAGATACTTAATGAATCATCCACATAAGAGAGATGAGGTGGTTGATATATGCTTTTAGAAGCAGATCCTTACACAAGGGACTTGTTCACCACAGTGTGGAGGCAGGTCTGAAGCAACACATGCAGATGCAGCAGTCAGCTTTAATCTCTCTAGTTGAGTTACTAGTGAGGACAGGGAAGGTATTCAATAAAGTCCCTTGGAGGTTCATATGCCGCAGGAAACAGTAAACCAAATTCAACAGAACCACAGAGGACAACTCCAATTAGTCAATACAGTCAGCTGGTGCAACTCAGGTGCCTAACATTCAAACACAAACATATCACAGGAGGGATAAAATTATATATATATTTTTTTTTTAATACACCGTGAAGAAGTTGGGATTTGTTAATCTCATCATGAAAATCTCTATTTGTCCAGGATCTTTAAAAGTCCCCCAAAGATTCTGATTTTATAGTGGTTTTACACCACACGTATATATGCATATAACGACAATGAAAATTTGGTGTGAAAAGAAGAAAAAAAGTAAGTAACTGCTGAATACCGGTAGAATCCTTCAGCTAGGATAATGAAGTTCCACAAATTCCTTCCCTCTGCCTCTCACTTTCCTCTTCTCCTTCTCCTTCTCCTTCTCCTTTTCCTTCTCCTCCTCCTTCTTTCTCCTTCTCCTCCTTGTTTCTCCCCACCTTACCCTCTACTTCTCCTTTCTCCTTTTCTCCCTCTCCCTTAAATTCTAAAAGTAGTAGTACATCTGAGGAAGTACAAAGAATAGGCCAAGATCCTCTAGATCTAATAGTTTTGAATGTATTATTCTCATATTTCATGAGTCTGAAGATAAGTGAAGAAAAAGTTAGTAGTTGAAATTTAATTAAATTATTTATCTGTTTTACCATAGATGAGAATGGGAGGGGAGGGAAAGGGAGAGGATAGGTAGAGAAAGTGGAAAGGAAACAATATTATTACAGTTATGCATGCTTACATTTCCATAAATTGTTGGTGTGGCACAATTTTCCTCAAAAAGGAAGAATTCCTTCTTCTGAGGAGCAGCTAAGGGATTTGAAGTTGTTTAGCCTGGAGAAAAAGGAGGCTGAGAGAGGACCTTATCATTCTCTACAACTACCTGAAAGGAGGTTGTAGACAGATAGAAGTTGGTCTCTTCTCTCAAACGCCAAACAATAGGACAAGAGGAAATGACCTCAAATTACGCTAGGAGAGGTTTAGATTAGATATTAGGAATACGGTGATGAGAAATTTTCATCAAGGCTGTAAAATCAAAAAGAAATACAATTTCCATGAAAACCAGCTCTTGAAAATATAAATATGAATGTGACAAGCTAAAAAAAATAGATTTTTAAATTTTTTTTTTTCTTTCTAAAGGATGTGCAAAGAGAAACAATGAGTAAAAGAAGCAAAATCCACTTTTTCTAACTGATATTAAAAGGAAAGTGATAGGAAGACAGCAAGACAGTTTGATTGTAAACACAAACTGAAGAAGTCTACAGTTCTTTCAGGTCTAATTCAGTCATTTTACCTGAGATGATGATAATTTTTAGTCATTGATAGTGTTATAAAATATTTATTTTAACAAACTCAATCATTGAAGTTATAAGTAATATAGTTTGTGTCGAAGTAAAGCTAAATTGAATTAAAGATAATTAGAATTTCAGGAAAACACATGGGTATTATGATAAAATATAATGCTCTAAACACAGAATCGCAGAATCATAGAATCATAGAAACATAGTCACTAAGGTTGCAAAAGATTTCAAAGATCATCTAGTCCAACTGTCAACTTAATATTATCACGACCACTAAATGAATCAGAATATCACATTAAATATATCCTTAGTAATACACATATTTTGTAATTGTACTTTATTAATTATAAGCTTATAGTACTTAACAAATATATGTGATTATGGGACAAATTGAAACAAAATGTCATATAAGTAATTAACAAATTAAAAGTGTCTACTCTGCCCTGGTGAGACCCCATCTGGAATATTGTGTCCAGTTTTGGGCCCCTCAGTTCAAGAGAGACAGGGAACTGCTGGAGAGAGTCCAGCACAGGGCAACTAGAATGATTAAGGGAGTGGAGCATCTCCCTTATGAGAAAAGACTGAGGGAGCTGGGGCTCTTTAGTTTGGAGAAGAGGAGGCTGAGGGGTGACCTCATTAATGTTTACAAATATATCAAGGGGGAGTGTCACGAGGATGGAGCCAGGCTCTTCTCGGTGACAACCACTGATAGGACAAGGGGTAATGGGTTGAAACTGGAACGTAAGAGGTTCCGCTTAAAGTCGAGAAGAAACTTCTTCTCAGTAAGGGTGACGGAACACTGGAACAGGCTGCCCAGAGAGGTTGTGGAGTCTCCTTCTCTGGAGACATTCAAGACCTGTCTGGACAGGTTCCTATGTAGCATTATCTGGGCGTTCCTGCTATGGCAGGAGGATTGGACTTGATGATCTTTCAAGGTCCCTTCCAATTCCTGATGTTCTGTGACTCTGTGACAACCATATTAATATATGATGGATATAAAACAAATGCAAATTTTAGATAGATTGCCAGGAAGGACTAAACAGAAAGCATAATAGAATCCTGTAATGTATAATTTATAGAGAACCTAGAAAAGCAGTGTTGTCTGGTCTGTTCCATCTCTATGTGCAGATGAGCATATTTAAAAATGCAGAAGGAAAGTGCATGTGGCTGAAACTACTGAAAAAAAAAAATCACAGAATCATCAGAAAATCACATACATGGAATCACAGAATCACAGAATATTAGAAGTTGGATGGGACTTGGAAAGATCCTCTAGTCCAACTCCTCTGTCAGAGCAGGATCACACAGGAGTAGGTCACACAGGAACATGTCCAGGTGGGTTTTGAATGTCTTCAGAGAAGGAGGCTCCACAACCTCTCTGGGCAGCCTGTTCCAGTGCTCTGTCACCCTCACAGGGAAAAATTTTTTCCTAAGGTTTTTGTGGAACCTCCTGTGCTCAAGCTTGCATCTGTTGCCCATTGCCCTGTCATTGGACATCACTGAAAAGAGCCTGCCATATCCTTTTCACACTCACTCTTTACATATTTATAAACATTCATGAGGTCAGCCCTCAGACTCCTCTTCTCCAAGCTAAAGAGACCCAGCTCCTTCAGCCTTTCCTCATAAGGGAGATGTTTCACTCCCTTCATCATCTTTGTGGTTCTGCACTGGACTCTCTCCAGCAGTTCCCTGTCTCTCTTGAGCTGAGGGACCCAGAACTGGACACAATATTCCAGATGCGGCCTCACCAGGGCAGAGTAGAGGGGGAGGAGAACCTCTCTAGACCAGGTCCCTTTCCCCTACACTGCTCGCCAACAGGTCAATCCCCAACCTATACTGGCACATGGGATTGTTCTTTTCCAGATGCAAGACTCTACACTCGCCCTTGTTTTGTTTCATAAAATTCCTCTGGGTCGAACTCTCTAGTCTGTCTATGTCTTGCTGAATGGCAGCATGGCCTTCTGGTGTGTCAGATACTCCTCCCAGTTTTGTTTCAACAACAAAGTTGCTGACAGTGCTTTCTGTTCCCTCATCCAGGTTGCTGATGAATGTATTCGAGAGCACTGGTCCCAGTACCGACACCTGAAAGACTCCACTAGATAACAGTCCTCCAACTTGACTCTCTCCCATTGACCACAACTCTCTGAAATCTTTCCTTCAACCAATTCACAATCCACCTCACTACCCAACTCACTTCTGCAGTTTAGCTATGAAGGTGCTGTGGGAGACAGTGTGAAATGCTTTACTGAAATCCAGGTACACCACATCCACTGCATGGTCATCATCTATCCACCTATTTATGTCTTCAAGAAAGGCTCTCATGTTGGTCAATTATGACTTCTCCTTGGCAAAACGTGTTCTATTGCACATGTTCCAACTGGAAAAAAAAAAATTAATCTGTAAAAAATTGTATTTGATATGTCTGGTAAGGTTTTGCTAGCAGTAAGGTTACAAGGGTGCTAATAAAAACAACAACAAAAATAGAGGAAGATACTGAAATAATAGGAATTTTTAAGAGTATGCAAGGACCATCATGGATTTTTGATTTTTCTGTGCTTCTTATGGGAGGCCTTAATAGCAAAACTTAACTCACTTAACCATCTTAAGTGGAAAATATTTCTCAACAGAAGTTTCTATTAATTTTAAGTGCTAATTAATACATTATTTCTCACTTCCCATTGACTCCTAGGTGTTACTTATTTAGAGAGACTTAATTTATATAATATCTCTCTATATATTAATTTATATATACTCCCTAATCAGTTTCTACCAGTATTTCAATCATCTCTTCCAGTGCTTCTTCCAGGAGACTTACTTACTCCATCTGAAATACCTTAGGTGTCTTCACCTATAAATCCTCTACTCTGTTGGGATTTCCTGATACTTCTATACACCCTGTTTCACATGTATCCCTCTTCTCCAGGTACCAATGTCGCATATCATTGTTAGCAAATGTTTCAGCTTTGACTGGTTTCAGTAATTTTTCATTGCTTTGAGTCTTTTACTTGTTTCAATTACATCTCCGAAGTTAACCCTAAAACTTCATCCAGGTCATGCAAATGAATCCCTTATCTGGGCAACATAAGTAAAAGTTTAGTGTCCTGGGATCTCTCCATAATGAAAAGGAAAAACGTACATCTAGCCTACATGAAATATAAATCACCTTCTGTTTTTCTGATGCCTCTGTAGTGAGAGAAATGTGGCAACACTTTTATCTCAATGAACTGAGATTAATGTTTTAATTTACATAGAAAGATTAAGGTATTTTGTACATTCTATCTGGGTATTTGATATAGTAATTTAGCAGAATTGAACTTAGGGTATTAAAAATTGATTCTTATTTTGGTTTGTACAAATAACCTTTGAAATCTTAAAGAAATGAAGACAGAATACACCCAGTAAACATGTAATTAAGATGATTATTTACTCTAATACTAGAGAATTGTTTCAGCTGTAGAAGTGAATATATGCATTTAGCGAATCTTTTCTGTTATATGATTTTATTAAACCCCTGTAAACTCAGCATAATTTTCTTTTCACTATTCTACCTGATTCTTCCTCAAAGAATCCCTGCTCCAATGACAATTAGTTTCAATAGAAATATTCCTTTGACTTCAAAGGACTGGCTCAAAGTGAGAACAAAAAGCCAGTTGAAAATTCTGTGAAAAGAGTTCATTACCTTCTCAACATGAGTAGCATGAGTACCAATGTGTCACAGGAGAGACCATGAATAACTTATGAATAACTGGAAGCAAGAAGAGCAGACTTTGAACTCTAGTAATTGCATTTTATGTAAGTTTGCACTTAACAGTTATTAAACTTACATTTGATCATTTAACTTTTAAGTGTTATTAGACATGTGAAGTTTCAGAATTCTTCAAATAACAGAAAAACAGTAAAAGGTGTAGTGCATCAGATGACATGCACTTTTCTGTAACACACCATAGTGAAGCATGGATGTAGAAAAACATTAATGTCAAATGATTTGTAATTGAAAGAGGAAAAGTGCAAAATTCACATATATTTCCCAGATTATCTTTGGAAACATGGAGGGCTATAAATAGTTTTTGCCCATTGTACACACTGCTTTTCAGTTTTCCAATACAGCAAAATAAGACAAAATTTCTCTTCTCCCTTTGAAGAGAAATAAATCAGGAAATGAAAGCATGGAAATGCAAATGTCACATAAGTCTGCTTTGAATGATAGACCTTGGTACTACAAGATCAAACCTGATATTTAATTTACTCCATATTTTTATCTCAATGTTATTTAACTAAAGTATAAAGTTCTTTTTTGAGTTCTGCAAATAAATTTAGCCAAGTAACATCATAACAATATTCACATAGGCTTAGACTGTTCTAGAATGTGAGTGTAGTGGTGTGACTCTGGCTAGCAGCCAGGTGCCTACCACAGCCTCTCTATCACTCCTTCTTCTCAGCTAGACGGGGGGAGGGACCATAACAAAAGGGCCCATGGTTTGAGGTGCAGACAGGGAGATCAGTTGCAGTTATCATCCCAGGCAAAACAGACTTGATTTGGGGAAATGAATTAAATTTATTAACAATCCAGTCAGAGAAGTGAGAAATAAAAGCAGATCTTAAAAATAACACCTTTCCCCCACCCCTCCCTTCTTCACTTTCATCTTCTTCACTCTGATTTTCTTCACCCTCATCTTCTTCACTGACTTTGGTATCTTCACGTACTCTCACTCCCCTCTCTCTCTGCACAGTTCTTTTTTCCCCGCTTCCTAAATATGTTTTCACAGAGGTGTTCCTATCCTATCATTACTGATAGGCTCAGCCTTGAACAGTGATGGCTCTGTCTTTAGACATGACTGACATTGGCTCTGTCAGACCTAGGGGAAGCTTCTAGCAGCTTCTTGCAGAAATCTCACCTACAGGTCCTCTGCTACTGAAATCTGGCCAGGCAAACCCAATGTACTGAGACTGATAAAATGAGATAAATATTTCCAATAACTGAAAATTCCTTTTCCTATAACAGTACATATTTGACTGGATTTTTAAAAATATTTGATTGGGGTTTTTTTGGAGGGGGGAAAGTAGTATCCTCCATGCAATTAATTTTTCTTCTGTAAGAGCTTCTTACCCATGTTAATTAAAAACAAATAAAAAATAAACCAAGCCAATCAAGGAAACTTCTTGCTCAGGAGACAGAGAGGGTAGGAGAAGAGAAGGGAAAGAGGAAAAGGGAAAGAAATGGAAGTGAATGTGGAAGGAAAAAAACTTAGCACCTAAATTGATGGACTTCCCTCAGGCACACGAAGGGACTACTTCCTTACTTCAAAAATGTTCTTACTTGAAATTTTTAACACTGAAAGATCTTCATTGTATATTGTCTGTTTAGTTACCTCCTGGGTCTGGATCCCCATCAGGACTGTAAGGAAGTAACTGTCAGCTCGGAAAAGAGTTTGTTTTGATCTTGGCATGCAAATAAGCACATTATGCTTTTTGTTTGTCCGAGACTGTTATACTTGTTTTGTGGATTTTTTTTTGTTGTTGTTTGTGGGTTTTGCTTTCTTTTTTTCTGCTACCTGTGATAGATGTTTTATGCACATTGTGGATCTCTACATCATATGCAGCTTTATGCTGTGTGTAAAATGCCCACTGGTATTATTGCAAAGAACTCTGTGTATGAAATGAATGAAGAATATTCATCTGAACACCTGAAAGTTAAATAGCAGTATTTCTACTGCTAACCTCTAGACGCAAAGTTACAGTAAACACTCTTTCGAGGTAGCTATCAAAATCTGTCAAAACTTTTTTCACTCTGTGTCAGTACACATATATTGGCCAGTTTTTCCACCTTATTTTATGCTTATTTTATAACTTCTCCCTTCTTTTTTGCCGTGAAATTGAAATAATTTCACTGTTTATTGAAATGAAGGGAAAAAAAATCAATAGCTATTTTATTAGTATATTCACAGTTGGCCAGAAAATTTTAATTATTGTGATGGTCTTTTGAAGTTTTAGGTAAATTCAGCTTTGATGTAACAATGCTTGCAGGTGTCTGACTTTCAGACAAAACCCTCAAACTAGGAATGTATTTCTAAGATGACTCTGTCTCATAACAACCAGTATGATGACCTGGACATAGCTCTGAGCAAACTACTAGAAACACTGGGGAAAAAAAAATCTGCCTACAAAATATATCTTAGTTGGTCAGAGGAAAAGACAATCTGATTCAGTATCCTGTATGCAATTCTTTTAAACATTGGTGCCTAGGAAAGAGAATAAACTTTAATAGCAAGATCTGAATTTTGTTTTATTTAATGTACCTGGAGCCCTTTACATATTTCTCTTCCATAATCAGTCTCACTGTGACTAAATCTCAATAACCACAACACAACAAAGATCTCCAGATCGTATGTTTGCACGTTATTTCATAGAATCATAGAACCATAGAATGTTAGGGATTGGAAGGGACCTCGAAAGATCGTCAAGTCCAATCCCCCTGCCAGAGCAGGAATGCCTAGATTATGCTACACAGGAACGTGTCCAGGCAGGTCTTGAATGTCTCCAGAGAAGGAGACTCCACAACCTCCCTGGGCAGCCTGTTCCAGTGCTCCATCACCCTCACTGAGAAGAAGTTTCTTCTCGACTTTAAGCGGAACCTCTTATGTTCCAGTTTCAGCCCATTACCCCTTGTCCTATCAGTGGTTGTCACCGAGAAGAGCCTGGCTCCATCCTCGTGACACTCCCCCTTGATATATTTGTAAACATTAATGAGGTCACCCCTCAGCCTCCTCTTCTCCAAACTAAAGAGCCCCAGCTCCCTCAGTCTTTTCTCATAAGGGAGATGCTCCACTCCCTTAATCATCCTAGTTGCCCTGTGCTGGACTCTCTCCAGCAGTTCCCTGTCTTTCTTGAACTGAGGGGCCCAGAACTGGACACAATATTCCAGATGGGGTCTCACCAGGGCAGAGTAGAGGGGAAGGAAGACCTCTCTTGACCTACTAACCACTCCCCTTCTAATACACCCCAGGATGCCATTGGCACAATCATTTAATTTTTCTAGCTCCTAACCTGCTTCCTACTTCTTTCAGACAGTGTTTTGCAATTCTTCTTACATTTGAAAAGATACCAAAAATTAACTTTCATGATGATAATGATTTTATAGACTTCAATAACGTTTCCCCTCTTTTGCCTGCTTCCCAGCCTAGCTTACTTAGCCACTCCTTATGTGGAAAGACTTATTTCTTTCTCTGAGTCTTTTAAAGTTCTACTAAACCTTTCTCTGAGATAAGTATTTGCTATGTAACTAAATTCAGTAATAAGGAAATTACGAGCCTATTAGTGGCCTCACGGTATTTTTCAATTCTAGTGCCCACAAGGACACATCAGCATATTCTGAATACAAGATAGGCAAAGACCCATGCAGTAACTTTTCCTATCAGCCTCAAGTAAAGCCATTACCCTTAACCTTAATCAAAAAAAAGTCAAGGCTGAAAGGGATCCATGAGGTACTCCACGAAAGCATACTGTCCAGATTCTTCTGTTGAAGCATTTTGATCCACTTAGAATAAAATTAATAAGGTCATACACCTCTTCTTTCTAAGTGAGTGTACTGTGTATAACCCTAGAGCCTAGAAAATATGGTGCTGTTATTATTTGCAACAGACTGTGCGTTAAGGTAACCACAGAGGCCTCAAGATTTGCAGTCCTTATCTGAGTGACCTTCTCGGAGCTTCTTTAGGTTTATTTAGTTGTAACAACAGTTGTCAACAACAATTAGGTGTCTGTTACATACTTGTTTTAGCCTTTGCCTAGTTTTGTACAATTGAGTAGTGTAGCAATGTTAGTTAAATATATAGAGACATATATATTAATATTTGTAACTTACAATTAGTAGTGACAATCAGTTATTCAGTGTAGCATGAATTATCTAGAACCTTAGAGTAAAATATGTCATAGAGTAATATAGACATGGGACAATAGCAGAAGCTGTGAAAATATGAGTAAAGGACTGTACTGGGGGCTCCAAGGGTATAAACATTTGATCGGTATTTGGTTACTCGTTCTTAAAGGAATTCAATCTTGAGAGCAATGTAAAACCAGTTTTAGGGCTAATAAGACAAAGCATGTCAGTTACTGTAAAACAAACCATATATAGTAAGCTTGGATGTAATGCGGAATTGTGGCAAATGCATGAAAATAAGTCTAAGTGAACTCTAGATTAAAAAGCAGTCCCTATCACATTTTTCCTCCCAGTAAAGCACTAGGAATGTTGATGATTCCTTGACCTAAAGCAAATGATCTCAGGGCCTTGTCATATGTTTGAGTCTGGCAGGGATTTTTCGAAGTGAGGGGAGAGCTGTGGGACATGACTTTTGCAAAAGTTTGAGAGCTTCCCCCAACCCCAGGTAAAAGTTGGACCCACCTCTGGCCAAGGCCAGGTCCATCAGTGCCTCTGTGATCAAGGTATTTAAGAGACAACCTTACTATTTCAGTTTCTCTTTCTTTTTTGGTTTAATCTCGTCTCATCTTGATCTGTCCTGTCTTTTATGTTGGGGAGTTTTTCTGTTAGAGGAGAGGGAGGTGAGAGGAAGACAAAGAAATGCAGTTGGTGAGGAATGTGAGGGAGGAAGGTACCAGCACATTGTTTCCCTGGAGGGCTGTGATGAGCGAGATGGCAGGAAGATGATTTCCTGCAAGCTGAGGGAATGGACCATGGCAAGAACATCCAGGATGCAGTGGTACGTGTGTCGTGGGTTGACCCTGGCCAGCCGCCAGGTACCCACACAGCCGCTCATTCACTCCCCCCTTCACTGCTGAACAGGGGGAGAAAATATTTCCAAGGGTTCAGGGTTTGAGATAAGGACAGGGAGATCACTCTCATTTACCGTCCCGTGCAAAACAGACTCAGTTTTGGGGAAATTAGGTACATTTATTAAAAGAACTAATCAGAGAGGAGTAGTGAGAAGTAAGAAAGAGCAAACAAATCTTAAACAGAACACCTTCCCCCCATCCCTCCCTTCTTCCCGGGCTTAACATCAATCCCGGTTTCTCCACCTCCTCCCCCCGAGTGGCGCAGGGGGACAGGGAATGGGGGCTGCGGTCAGTTCATCCGACGTTGGTTCCACCGCTTCTTCATTCCGGGGGAGGACTCTTCACTCTTCCCCAGGGCCACTGTGGGGTCCCTCTCACGGGAGACAAGCTTCATGCTCTCTTCTCCACGTGAGTCGTCCCACGAAGGGCAATTCATCACAAACTGCCCAACGTGAGACACCTCACGAGGGGCAGCCCACCCCTCGTGAGTCTGAGGCGCAGTCCTTCGGGGGAAACTGCTCCAGCATGAGCCACCCCCAACGTCCCAAAAGTCCCACTGGCCAACCTGCTCCAGCGTGGGCATTCCTCTCTTCCACGGGCTACAGGTTCCGGCAGCGACTTGCTCTGATGCGGGCTTCCCACGGGCTACAGTCCCCTTTCAGGCAATCCACCCACATGGCGTGGAATCCTCGGTGGACATCTACGCGGTGATCCTCACGGTGGACCTCTGCACCTCGCCCATGGACTGCAGGGGGACAACCCACTTCACCATGGTCTTCACCACGGACCCGGGGGACTCCTTCTGCTCCGGCGCCTGGAGCTCATCCTCCCCCCCCGCTCCTTCTTCATTGACCTTGGTGTCTGCACAGATTCTCACTCCTCCATCTCTGTGCCAGCTGTTATTGGTGCAGTTCTTTTTCCCGTTCTTAAATATGTTTTTCACAGAGGCGTTCCTCTCCTATCACCTTACTGATAGGCTCAGCCTTGGCCAGCAGCGGGTCCCTCTTTGGAGCCGGTTGGCATTGGCTCTATCAATCTTGGGGAGCTTCTCGCAGCTTCTTACAGAAGCCACCCTGCAGCTCCCCCCCCCCGCCGCTGAAATCTGGCCAGGGCAAACCAAAACAACGTGAAGAACCCCATGCCAGAGGGAAGAGAACTGAACATGAGAGGACGGATATGCCTGAAGCAACTCACAATCCCAGTTGGGATGGACTCACATGTAAGGAAAAGATTGCCTCCCATGGAGTGGACACCACACAGCATCAAGGGATGACTGAGAGAAACCCTCTTTCTTAAGAAGGAGGAACTGCCATGGACAATGAGTAATGGCCAGACGGACTGCAACCCCTGACCCCCTGCACCCATCTGTGTACTAAAAAAGACCTTGCTTTTTCAGAGATAGATGAACCCCAGTGTGTAAAGAGTATATATTACTCAGAGAACATTAGGAGATTAAGTCACTCTTCTTTACAGATGAAAGAGTGAAAGGAGCTAACCATTTAACTGGACAAAGTTAAATACCTCTCACACACAAGTGCTGAGGGAAATTTCAGAATAAAATGTAGGTCATCTGTGGAAAGATTAATTGGTTGCTAAGCAGAGTTGTATAAAACACAGTTCTGGATTTCAGCACCTAACATCTGTTGATATTCTGGTTTAGATGCTTCATTTGAGACTGAGAAGTCTAATGAGACCTGAGCACGTTAGATGCTCAAGTCTCAGAAAGCAATTAAGAGCAAATGTCATCTTCCTGTAGCTCTTAACCTAAATTTCAGTCAAAGACTATATTTTGGCCCTGCATGTCTCAGCATGATAGATACCTGGATTCTATCTACTTTCACCTCAGTTTGGTATTTCCTTTTAAAAAAAAGGGAAATCATGGTGTCACCCACTTTTTCACTAAGAAGAGATAGCTAAAACACTTCCCAGAAGCCTGGCATAACTAAGATACTAAGCAAATAAAAAAGATAAAAGAGTAAAAGTAAAGAAGAATCAAAGAGATGATCTCTGCGATCTTGAAAAATGTATCACTGCACAACTCAGAAACCAGGCGCATATCCAGATGAAAAAAAAAAAAAAAAGAAACATCAAAAATCACCAAAAGAACCGCAATACTTACAAGTCTGAAACTGTGGTCGCATAGCTATGTAATTTGGAAGAGACATTTTGCTGCTTCAGTATTCTCAAGCATCTTTCTGATTTTCTCCAATGATCATCTAGTGTATCACACATTAACAGTCATGAGAGTAGTATTCCAAGCTTATGAATGCTGTCCTAACAGTGAAATTGTAGGGTTAAGCTTTTATTGCTTGTTTTTCTCTTATTTCTGTAAATCTCATATTGGCAACACTGAGAGCTGCCTCAAAGCAAATGGCAAATGTTTCCCTTTTTAATGGTTTATGCAATTTTCTAGAAAATGGGCTGCGTGAATCTGAATCCCTTCAGAGCGGCATGAAAGCTGAAGCCAGTTATCTCATTTTCTGGATGAGTGCTTTAGCCTCAAACTTGTACGCAAAAGTCAATTGATGTTATCTGTGTCTTAAGAAGTGAGCCATCCTCATTTAAACATCATCCTTAAGAAGCAGAGTATATATTTTAAATCCCACTGGCCAGCTATACTGTATGTACAGCTAAAGTTGGGAGCTCTGCACTCAAGAGAAATTAGGGCATTCTTAGTGTGTTTAGGTTTTCTATCAACTAGCTATAAGATAGCTATATAGCACAGGATTCCCTGCTTATTGATGATAACATCGAAATTCATTTACAAGACACTGCAATATAACTGCAGAACCTCAGAGCATTGCTTGCTGCTTGGATTTGAACATACGTCTCAATTACATTTTAACTTCATGTTGGATTTACATGGAGAAGAAATCAGCTTGTCTTATCCCTACTGTTCTAGAAAATCTGTATAGGTAACCAAAAAGAAACACTGTGTGCTAAAGCTGTAGTCCAGTCTGGATGACTTTGGGTTCAGGCTCTGTGAGTATCACGCTGTGCGTCTAACCTACATTTTTTCAATGGCTTTTAACAGTCTAGGCAGATGATAAAATACTTTAGGAATCACTTCAGCACATATCAAAACCAATTCCACCTGTAAGAAGGTTGTCAACAATGTGTTCAGATTTTTTTATTGTCTCAGGGAATGCTGATGCTCCTTTTCACCATTTCTATTTCTCCATCTTACACTTTTTGTTATTCAGTTGCACAAACACAATACCATAAACAGTTTTCTTTCTGAGGTTGTACTAAATTCTGAAATAAGATTCCTGTGTATTTATACATATATAAATACTTCAATGTGCATTAGTTTTAATAGACAGACAAAAGTTAAAATATTATACAAGTTCATCCTATAAACACAGAGTTTGGAAAAATCTCTCTCACTGGAATGTGATATTTTAGATATTACTGCAGAAAAGACTTAGAGTCATAAACATTTCAATTCTCTCAATGAGTTTAAGTTAAGCTCCTGCATAAACCTATGAAAGAATGAAACTATCCAGAAATTCTGACCACATTTTTAATGTGATTCTCTGTAAAATACTTAAATTTCTTTCCTTTTTGATATTTGATTTTATGGGAAATAACATTGAAAGATGTATTGCAGCAATACTTCAATTCTTCTTTTATTAACCTGCTATTAGCAGTGTTAGATAGAGCCAATGTCTATAACTCAAATCAAGGATGCAGTACTGAAGATTTGGGGTTCTTTTTGTAATGAAGCAAGGTTAAAATCAGTAGCATGGATATTTGACATTTTCGTGCCCATAAAATCCATTGCCATTTCCTTTCCTTCCCACCTTCAGAATGTATCAAAAAAAAAGAGTTTTTATTTTGAGACATGGAAAATTATTCAGTTCTAATTTTAATATTGGAAAAGAACTGCCTTGAGATATTGCACACGACTTGGAGATGATATTGTACTGAATTAATGAACATACTTATGCTTAGGTTTTGATCATGCAGATCTCTCAAGAACATGAACACAATTCCATTTTTTTTTCTGCGAAGTAGCTAAATAGAAAACATTAGCAGATTCATTGAAAGTATTGTGGGGATGATGTTTTGCATGTCTGTTTATTTTGTTCTGTAAAGAAAGAACAAATATCATCATTATGACTGGAAGGTACTATTATAGACGATATTTATGAAAATATTACACCAGTGACATAAAGAGCTGCCATATCTGGAGGCTATAAAGGAGTCATAGAACTTTTCCTGGTTACCTAACTTGCCACTTAGGCTGAAATACAAATATTTTAGATGCTTATTTTGTATTTATTATTAGGAAACAATTCTACAATTTACTACATGCAAATATACTTTTTCTAAGAATGAAACACTATTACTGTCCTGTATCTTTATAGTGTTCTCTAAAATATGTTAATCTGACACAGAAGAAAATCTGTAAATAAAGATAAAAATATAGAAGACAGAAATTTGAAGAAATGTAATCAGCTTCCAGATGATTCCACTTCAAATCTCATCTGAGGTTTTGTTGGTGGTTTTTTGTGGTTTTTTTTCCCTTACTTACTTTCAAAGCTGGATATTTTTTAGCTCTTCTCAACATGACTCAAATAAAACATATTCCTAGAAAACGAGGTAAACTTCCACTGTTTGGATGGTTTATGGCTCCATAAATCATGAGAATACTTGTTTAACCAGAACTTAGTGAATGGGGGTGCTTGGTATTTACTGAACAAGATAAATCTTTTGATGATAAACAATTAATTTGAGCAGTTTACAGGTTTTACTCCTAGACTAATAGCTTTGCTTTCCCAATTTTAAAAAGCTCACTAGCTTTGTTTTTTCTGTGCTGGTTGTGGGGTATATAAATTAACATATAATGAACTTACATTTTTTTTCACCTAACTAGATAACTTCATTTACATTAAACATCAATCCTCTATTAAAAGTCAACGGAGAGAACTGTGTTATCCACAGGCACTAAGTCATCTTCTTTCAGATTGTACTAAAGACCAGTCAAAAGCTTTCTTAAATTCTGTGAAAGAATCCTTTCAGGAATATTTTAGAAAAGCAGATCAATTAAATCTGGATGAGTTATTGAGAAAAAAAAATGATAGAATTATTAGGAGGAAAAGTAAGATATTGGACCATCTGGTCCATTTCTGTCTGATGTTATTAAATATTCCTAGAGACAATGAAGGTCTGTCTCTTTTGTTATGATTATTATCTTGTGATATAAAAATAATGTCGCTCTTCTTTTTTTGTCAAGATTTTGGGGTTTTATACTGAGAAGTTGATTTATATGCCTTTATGACATCACATAATACATTAAACTTTCAGTCACAAATCCATTTAGTCAAATGTTATATGAACTTAATTGATACATTCACTTATATCTAAAAATAATTCTAAAGAACTCAAACCACTTGGGAAATTATGTAGCCGAGACATTAATGGCATATTGTGTGCTTCAATAATCCATAATTACAGCACGTCATCATATATTATGTAATCAAAAGTGGGGGCACACATAAGATTTATAAGTCAGAAACAGTTTAATTTAAATATGATTTGAAGCCTGTGTCATAGCTGAAACACATTATTCTACCCATTTGACATCTAACATTGAATCAGTTAAATGATCTTTGGCCTTTTTCCTCTGGAGGTTGGCAATGCAGGCAAAACAGTAAGTTTTACTTTAAACAGGGAAGGTGCTATCTACAACGCTTTATAGAATTTCAGGCAATTTAGCCTTACAATTTCATTAGTTAAGAAGAATAAGTCTTTTTTTCCTCTCAATTCACCTGTTCTCCATGGAAGAGATAATTTACTGAGGCAGAAGTCAAGAGGAAAAAGGATAAATGAAGCAAAAAAGGAATTAATTGGTATGTAGATAATGAACCAAGACCCAATAATGCATTTCTTAGATAAGGGCAATAAGACAAACTGTGTCTGATAGAAGAAACCCATAATGAAAATATTGAATAAAAGTCTCACTCGTTTATAAAGATTTATTTTAACATTATTAAAAAAAAAAAGAAAACTATCTAAGTCAGCTCCGTTAAATCTTAATTCAAATTCAGTTTGAATGTCTTTCTGCTTTATCAGCATGCAATTTGGCAAGTATAACTTAATAAGTCTCGTGAAGCTATTTTGAGATGAATATATATTAAAAATGAAAGTTAAAAGTTTAAGATTTTCTTTGACATATTCCATTTCTTGATTTTTGGTTATTGCTTACTGGATATGTTGTCAACATCAGTTTCCCTTCAAGATATCTTGGTGCTGAATAAAGAACTATAGGTAGTTTTAAGTTTTTGACATCTGTATTAAGATTGAGTGAATTGCCCCTTAAGAGTCTTTTTCTTATCCTTAAAATGGCTAATTCTCTTGTACTTAAAATTAGGTAAATATGCTTAAAAGCCATATTATATCCTATATTAAGGGTAAATTTAGTTCATTCTTATCTATTAATTTCCCTATTTATGGAAAAAAATTGTCTTTTATCTTAGAATCTAATTTGTTAAAGTTAAGAGAATATGTTTTTTTTCAAGACAAAAAAAAAGAAAGAGCTATACAAATGAAAGAAGTAGAAAGAGTCACAGGGATATACAGACTGTGGTGAGATGGAAAAAAACTGATGAAATTGGAAGGAGTGTACCTAAGAGGTTATTAAAAGGTGCTTTGACTTTAAAAAGACAGTAGAAGTAATCTACAAGGGACTTATTTACCTGAATTTCTATGCTCATCTTTCTGTCTTCTTGATTCCTTAAAGTCCTTGTTCAGCTGTTGCCCAAGCAAAGAACCTTAATTGTCTTCTTAATTCTTACCTTAATTCACTACTTTTCTTGCCACAAAAACTTTTGCCAAGTACACACTGCTTACCAACATTATTGTTGGTTTATGGCTGAGCCAGCCATTCTAGATTCCTTTACAAATAACGGAAAGCACAGGTACTTCCAGCAATTAAATATTTCATCCTAAAATTAGCAAGTAAAATAGATCAGTGGAGTCTGGAATACAATTAATAACTAATTAAAAAGTCTACAATAAGACGAAATATTTTCCCTGAACTTTTATTTGTTTCTTTTTAATTGGCTTTACAAGGAAAGGAGCCTGACTAAGTCTGATATAAATACTAAAATGGTTGCTTCTTAAGGTTAGGTGAGATAAACTTCATCTGTATGCTTTATTGTCTGCTTTCAGACATGTCCATAGGTATCCAAGCCTTGACAGTACTGGACCATACTTTGCAGTTAAGCTGCCATCATTTCCCTGTCTGTCCCTAGATCTAACACAGAGCTGTCCTTTCCTTCTGATTGGGTTCCTACAGCATAATAGCAGAGAAGGAAAAATCAATGGCAAAGAGGATCATGTTGTATCAATGAATTCTTCACTACGAGTAGTGGAGAAATATAAAAATGTGGTTCCCGTTGACATTTATTAAGCTGCTTTTGATGAGACATTGAAGAAATATTTGTAGAGATTCTGTAGGTCAAGTGATGCAAATAACCAAAATGATGGCAAGTCCTTTTGCTGACAGAGCATGTAAATATGATTAGTTAATTCAAATTTGCACAGCACATATCAATGCATGAATAACATCAAATGAACACTTGAGAATCTGATGCTGAGATTCCAGTATGGTTGAACCTGATAGACCTTTACCCATCTTCTCTCTCTAGCTACTAGCACGTTAGAGTTGGCCCAATTTTAAAAGTCCTTGAAATACTGTCTTCATACCTTTTAAACACGTTTTTTCGAACATTTAGGTGAATTAGACCTTGTTTTCTGGGTCACAAAGGATAAAGTTTTAGGCAATCTAAACATACTCTTTTTTTGCAGAGTACTCTCAGACATTCAGTTTTTCTGTTCATTGAGAAAGACTTAAGTCAGTGAAGCTCACTGAAAAACCTTTACAGTCACTGTTGATTTTTTCATATTGAACTTTTAGCTCCTATGTCTTCTTTTATGGTCTGAGTAATTTTTATTCATAATCTGACTTTAAAACTGAATGTCCAGTTTCTATTTTTGAAGTATGGTAATTAACAACAACAAACATACAGGAAAGATTAAAAAAAAAAAAGGTAGTAAAATATCTTTATCATATACCTTTTAAATACATGTTTATTCCAATTTTTCATTTCTCATTTCCAGTTCTCTTGAAGTGCTTACAGCTTTATTTCTGTCTTACGTTTAGAGCAAGTGCGGTTTATACGATTCCCGGTCTCATCGAAACAGATTCTTAAAGGCGCTTCTTCAGCTGTTGGTGTTTCTTTCTGAGAAATGTTTTCTGAATAGGACCTGAGATAACTTAAACTATTGAATAAAGGCTTGCACATTTGTGACTTTATATATTGGTTTATTGAGCATGGCATGTTTTCCTTACACTCGTAAGAGAGGTGCTCCAGTCCATCAATCATCTTTGTTGCCCTCTGCTAGACTCTCTCCAGCACTTGCCTGTCTCTCTTGAACTGGGGAGCCCAGAACTGGGCAAGATACTTCAGATGTGGCCTCACCAGGGCAGAATGGAGGGATTGGATAACCTCTCAGAATCATAGAACCATAGAAGAGTTTTGTTTGAAAAAGGCCTTCAAGATCATTGGCCCTATCAACACCACTAAACCATGTCCCTCAGTACAACATTTACCCATCTCTTAAACACCTCCAGGGATGGCGACTCAACCACCTCCATGGGCACCACTTGTCTAATGTTTGACAACTTTTTCAGTAAAGAAATTCTTCCTAATATCCATCCTGAACCTCCCCTGGAGCAACTTAAGGCCATTTCCCCTTGTCCTGTCACTCACCACTAGGTAGAACAGACCAGTCCCTGTCTCGTTACAACCTTCTTTCAGGTAGTTGTAAAGAGCAACAAGGTCTCCCCTCAGTCTTCTCTTCTCTAGGCTAAATAGCCCCAGATCCATCAGCCGTTCCTCTTATGACATATGTTCCAGATCCTTGACCTACTGGTCACAGAATAGTGTGGCCAATGTAAAGTAGTCCAGGTTACCATTAACTTTTTTGGCCACAAGGGCATGTTGATGGCTCATGGCTAACTTATTGTCTATCAGGACTCCAAGATCCTTCTCCTCAGTTCTTGTTCTCCAGCATATTTACTCCTAACCTATACTGATGCATGGAATTGTTTCTCCCCAGGTACAGAGCCTTATATTTGCCCATGTTGAACCTCATTAGATTCCTCTCCATCCAACACTCCAGCCTGTCTGGATCATGCAGATGACAACACAGCACTCTGGTGTGTCAGTCACTTCTCCCAGTTTCATATTATCAGTGAACTTGCTGAGGATACACTCCATCCCCTCATCCAGGTCATTATTTACCTCTGCTTTTATTATTATTATGCTCTTATTTCTACACCAGGTGTTAATCCTGATGTAGTCTTATTTAGACATCCATGTTTTGTCTGAATTGTTTTCCCCAATTCTTTTGTATTGTAGTTCATTGTTTATGAAGCTGCCATCAGTCAAATCAGTGACTTACACACTACTTAACGTCTTCAATCATACCAGATTCTTGAGGTAAAGTGGAGCTTTGGTTTTGACAGAAGGGAGGGAGGGAGGGAGGGAGGGAGGAAGGAAGGAAAATTACACCCCAATAACTCAATGAGGACCAATAAGCTAATTGAATTTCACTGCAAATTTTTTTTTCACCTAAATGCTTTTTGTTAAAAAAAAGTCATACTTACTTTAAGACCATATTTTACATCTTCAATACATTTACAACATACAGATTTAGTCCATTTTTTAATTTATTATTTGCGGGGTTTCACTGGTAAGATCTAATCACTTTGTGAATCTCTTAGCTGAAACTTGTAAAGGTTTGAAGCTCATTTTTTATCTAATTTATGAATAAGACTATTTGTAATAAGAACTCATAAAGTCTTCCCAGATAGTTTTTGTTGTCATTGCTTTAATCTCGCAGAGGACTGCACTAATCACACAATACTGCAAAAATCAAATTGAGCACTTTCTGATGCAGAGCTACTCTATCTGAAAATCTGAAATCTGGACCTTGTTCTTCTGCTTTCAAGAAAGTAGCTTGCCTACTTGTCTAGCAATGAAAAAATTTAGGTTTTTTTTCTCTTCCTTTGATTCAATTAATCATTAAATAAAACTGAAAGTTTGGTTGTGTATACAATGTTTAAAAAGTGCAACATCTCTCTTTTTCCTTCTCTCGTAGAGAGTCATGGTCAGTCACTCAAGCTGCAAGAGATAATAATTGACTTCCTAACTGCTCTCCTTCACTACTTGGAGAGAGCCATATTCAAATGTACCACCAGTGAATTATAAACAACAGTTGTTCTGTGCTACACCCTCAGCAAAGTTACAAGATGATACAAAAGTGAGACGATACACGAAACAATTGTGCTGCCATTCAGAGACACCTGGAAGAGCTGGAGTAATGGGCTGGTAAGAATCCCATGAAGTTTAGTGAAAGGAAATGTAAAGTCCTGCCCCTAGAAAGGAGTAAGTCCAGGAATCAGGACAGGCTGGTGGACAACTCTCTGGAAAGTAGTTTCATAGAGAAAGACCTGGGAGTCCTGGATGACTTAGTCAGGCACCTTCTTACATGCATATCTTTGGGGGTACTTCTACAAAAGGAAACCAGGGAGTAAGCTCAAGAATAGTTCTTCAGGGTGTCCACATTGCAAAACTGTGAGATCCTTTAAACCGCATGGATTTGCTTGGTCTTCTCCAGTTAGCTGTTCAAGGATAAATCATAACAGGGAGAATGAGCCCTAGATAGAGGAGATGTGACCCCGTCACTGCCAGATGGTGCTTGGGTCAGCAATCCATCCTGGGTTCTGCATAGTTTTTTAATCATATAGCTTCAGTGATTGTTCACCTTTCCTTTCTTGCACACTCGGACTCTATTTAAGAAGTAAGAAGTATAAACCCCTTTCTTTGGTGCCAAACAAACTAATCTCCAGAACTAGAAAAACATTTCTGTGCCAGAGCTAAGCAGTCCAGCACAAACCTGTGATAATGAAATTATCCTGAAATATCATTACACTGCCTCACACAATCAGTTCAACTTCTCAGTTGCAGAAAGATATATTCCACGTTTATTCTTCAGAGTGTTCTGGGTTTTATCTAGCGAATCTTGCCACATTATTATATTGTTCTATCAGAATCAAGCTTTGTCGGTTTTATTTTTTTCCTCCTAAAGGTCCTAAATTTCCTTTCATATTAATAGGTTTGGGTTTTTTTCTGGTCACAATTTTTGTGTTTTTTTCCTGTTTGAAGTAACTACAGAATAATTTATGATATTTTACTTTCATCATTTTGGATATTTCTGCATGTCTTTAGATTCTAACATTGTCTGTCTGTAGATTATTATATATCTCAGAAAATATATGTGTTTTACATAGCTCAGAAGGACTCCATGATGTTACTGATGATATGTACCATATCAGAGCTACATTCAAATTAGGGAGAGATACATTTTT
Source organism: Trogon surrucura (assembly GCA_020746105.1). Lineage (NCBI taxonomy): Eukaryota > Metazoa > Chordata > Aves > Trogoniformes > Trogonidae > Trogon > Trogon surrucura. The sequence goes on from CM036617.1 coordinate 55,296,760, forward strand.
CAGTCACTAATCTTACAAAATAAGTATTGAAGTTAGAGTTAACACCTTATTTATCGAATTTTATGAACCATTGCAATTTTTATTGCAAAATATGATCGACTGATTTGAAGCTATACTTGTCTAACTTGTTTTAAATAATAGATATTTCTTTAAGCAGTTATTTTTTTTTGCTATAAATCAATGTTATTAATGTAGAATACTGTGTAATATTTGACACAAATCATGTCAAATTATACTGAAGCGGACTTTGAGAGCATTAGACTATGTTGAGATTATATCAGTAATTCTAATAAGAAAGCTTCAGACTTCTCCAGTTACCAAGTAAAATAATAAAAATAAAATAAAACTATAAATAAACATTAATAAAAGCTGTAGGGGCATGCCATAGGAGCATGTGAAAAAATACATATTTTTTTAAACGCATGTATTTGCGTGACTCTCATCTGCAGAGTATTCTGTAAGTACTTCATTACATTTATACCTTATGTTCATAAAACTTTTTTTGACATATAATGAAGAGAAAATTCAGTTCTTTCATGCAGAGTGGACTAGATTTAGAAAGAGTATAAATCTGATCTTATAAAAGAACTGTGACATTTGTAGTTTTTTTGTCCCAGAAGCAAAGATTGTAAAAACCACCAAAGTGTCAGAATGTAGTAACAATAAGCTATAATAAAAATATATGTATGGAGTATTTTTAAAAACAAATTCTAATAGAAAGACAATGAAGCTAATATGTGAGTTATGTTTTTAAATATTCACATAAGACTTTTCAGCAGACTTACAGGAGACAATTAACTTAGTACCAACTAGCGTATTTCTGATAAAATCTTTCTGAAAATACAACAGATTCTAACAGGACTTAATGACAAAAATTTCATTTTTATGTGAAATGGAACACCAATTATTCTTCTGCAGTCAGTAATACTGTGAAATGCAAAATTCCGAAAGAAAGTTTGTAATAACTTAAGCACATTTTTAAAGAAGTGTCAAAACTTTACAATAAACTCTTTAACTCATCTAACTGCTATTTTTATATTAACTTATGCTTTTCCTCCATGTTTATCTTGTAAGTGATGCCCCTTTGTCAAGGATAGCATTTTCTCAAGTCAGTCTTTCTTTAGTCTCACCTTATTGGTTTTGACATATTAATGTGATTGCTTCCACTTTTATTTCACATTTTCTTTTGAAGAAGGAATTCTAGGCAGATAGCAAACAGTTTGTTAGATATTACCTCTATCCAATTATTTATCTATGAGATATAATGACTTTTAAAAGAAATTGTGAACATACGAGGTGAACTGCTAGCAGTGTCATACCAGTGCATAAACATTCTTTTTTTAAACTAAATATCTACTTTCATGAAATAAATAATAAAAAAACCACAAAACACAAATTAAAAAAAAAGCACAACGAAAATTTTGTTCTAGGGAACATCAGTGTCCTACTAACTATGAATTAATATTCTTTGAAAAAAACTTCAGTCTATTGGATAAAAACATTAAATAAAAGTTAGATGATTATATTAGAGATTCCAACTGGCTGTAAAAATCAATACTACTGCTATTATAGGATGACATTCTTCCATAATTAGTTATATTTCATTTTAAGCAAATGTCAAGTATTAAATATGACTGGTCCGGTCTTTGAAAACTTTCAAATATAGATGAACTAATAACAGAGAAAATTGCTGAAGGTCAATTTCTAGAAATTTCTGGGACTTGTGTCCAGAAAGATTAAAACACAAGGTCAGTTGGCTGCCCCAGCAGTCTGGTACACCATAACCACTCATGAGGAGGTCAGATTAGTGACATTTAATGAACGCTGTATATACTTAATGTTAATACTTCTATATGCTCCATATATGATCTGTTTATCTTCTCAATTATTGTTTGTTGTCTCACTTCAGTTTTATCATTTGTCAAGGTATCATGTAAATAAACTGCACAATTTTATTTTTAACATCACATTAAAGCTGCTTCACAACATATTCATAATAAGTTCCTTTAATTTTCTTCAGAAAGATGTACCTTTTATCCTCAAAATTGCTCAGGGCAAGGAAGGGATATAATGGAATGCAGCCTTTGAAAGTCTCGGGAGTACTCTGATCTACAAGAGAACACAAGGGAGGAATATAAGAAGCAATTGCACTAAAACTCAGAAAATAATGAAGAGCAAGAAGAAAAATGAGAAAAAGAACAACTCTAAGGACAGTTAAATGTGTTTTTATTTGAAAGAAATGGGGAAAAAGGTTCTCTTTAAAGGCAATTACTGTAAGGGTATAATATGTAGAATAACCTCTAGAGAGATTTGAATTTCAACTTGAAAATGAGATTTTGTTTCAGCTGATCAGTGTACTATGTCTGTCATAGTCATGGAAAGAGAAATTGTCACCTTCCTCTTACAAAAAGGTCTATGTTCAGTGATAGCATTTGCCATGTCAAGATGCTTAATTGATTTTCTGTCTTCACAAAGGGCCAATTATAAACCAAATAAGAATTTTTGCACAGTTCTAATGTTGTCTGCATTCTTGTGAACAGAAAGACTATGCAAAAATTCATTTCAGTGAATTTTGTATCAACACTCAAGTCTGATTGAGAAATATGAAATGAACAAAGAAATGAGCCATACTTTCCAAAAATTAAATCTTGTGTCTAAAAGTAGCTATTTTTAGATTTTATTAAATATTAGATCTAAAAGTAGCTATTTTTAGATTTCATTAAATATTAGATCTAAAAGACCTTTTCAAATTGTGTGATATTCTATTTGAAATAAAGTATATAATGTAATAATTTGTATGAATTTAAGAACACTTATAGGACTAAACCTACTACATAAAAGAATTATGAATACAGGACCACACATCTGCTCACGTCATTCCAGGATTGCCACAGGACAAGGCTGCAGTTGTTTTTTATCTCATTACCAAGAGATGCTTCACTACCTTATGGGCAGTCATTTTGTCTCTGACATTCCTGTTGCCAGTCAGTTTAACCCCTTGTGCAGGTGAATCATCTTTCCCTCCATGTCAAATCATTCTTTGGTCATGAATTACCACTGCTGAGCAGTTACAATTTGAATTTCTATTTACCAACATGTCCCACAGTGAAATGTCTAGCTTCATATCCTTGATGACCCTCCCACCGATAGGTACAAGGGATCTTGCTCTTCCCCCACAATGGTCTTTCTTTAAGGCTGAACAAGCTCCAGCTCTTCAGGCTCTCTCACAGGGAAAATCCTCCCATTCTAACCATCACCATGGCCTCCTCTGGACTTGGTCAAGTTGATCAGCACTTCAATGGCAATGAGGAGACCCTAAACTGGACATAGTAAAGTAACTGGAAAATATCGTAACACAATAATACTTATTTTATTTTTGCTGCTTGTGTTTTAGACGTAACAAAATAGAAGTTTGTTAATTTCTTTGTTTCCCCAAATACATTTGTTGATCTTTCCCTTCAAGTTGTGCTTAACATAACCAAGTGTTTCTAATAGATCTCTAAAAGAAATTTCACTCAGTGATTACAACCATTTTTGAACTGGTTAAAACTACAACTAACATTATTATTCCACAACATCTTACACTGCTCAGAAATAGGTATAATTATTTCTACACATAAATGGACAACGGAAACAAAAATCTTATGTTACAAGACACCGTTCTAGGTTGTTTAATCCAATTAAAAAGTAGGGTTGATTTCAAAGCTAGATTCAGCCTCAATATTCAGTCTGATTACTCAGTTACACCCAATCAAGTTTTCAGTATCTCCAGTGATGGATAACCCACAGTCAATTTGAAAAACCTGTTTCAATGTTTGACCATCTTCATTTTGATTTTATTCTCCTAGTATCTAACTGAAAGCTTTGCTGATCTGTCACACATTTGCATTGTTTCTTGTTCATTCGTTGTGCTTCTCCTTCAGAGAAAACTTCAGAAAAACCTTTAAGCAGAATTTACACAAGCAAAATTTTTAAAATGAAAAAAATATTGATAGAATATGTAGGAGCTTTATTTTGATAAGGTATACTATAAAAAGAAAAAAAAAAAGACCATATTCTGTAGTGAAAGAGATTTTGATTCTACTCTCAAAGTCAAAATCTACTTTTTTTTACTTAATGATAAAAACAATAGAATAAATAATCATGGGGGAATAGAAGGACAATTGGTTTTTTATTCTGTTTGTGCTAGGACCAACAGTCAGAAACATCTTTGATGACAAAAACTAATCTTGTGAGCAACAGTTTCAAGTTAATAAAACTAAAAAATCTATTATTTAAACTATAGTAAATCTTACACTAACATCCTTTTAACTGCAAGTATAAACAGATGTGTGCAAAAGGCAAAAAAAACCCCCAGAAATCAAGTTCTAGTTTCCTTTAAATTAGTGATTATGTAATGAGTAATGATCACAATCATTCTGATCTGTTATCTGTGTTATTTAAATTGTTAGTTATTTCAAAATATAATTATATTGAAATATATGGCTAGAGAAATTAGACAAATTCTCAAAACATGGTCTATTAATTATCAATAAGACTGCTATACTAGATTTTTTTTAATTACTATTCTTTTCAAAACAAATTTGGTAGTATGTTCTGATATTTGTACACCTTCAAAAGATAAAGAGTTAATCATAGAAAATAGGGATTGTCTCATATTTTGTAGATGAGGACATTGATCTTTGTAAAGACCAGTAAGGACAATCAATAAACATGGTGGTTTACCAACTCTAAGTCTCTTGTACACTTCAGAAATTTACCAGAGAACGAATTTTGGAAGCATGAGTTTCACATTAGTATAAATCCTGTCACTAAAAAGTTTTCAAGCGCACCCTCCCATATGTCAATCTCTTAGCTTGGCTATCAATCGGTTCCTTATCAAAAAGTGGCACAGCTGACTTCCTTTCTTCTTTTCTGATCAATTGCCATGTTTCAGTAAGAAATATTTCTAACATTCAGCCTATTTTAATGAAAAAGGTAACATTATGTAGCTCATTATTAGCTCTCATCTGAAACCAGGCAAAGGAATAATACAACAATTTTTTTGATTGACTGAAATGCTTCTCTTAACCATAAGAACAATAATTATTGACATATAGTCATTTGAATAAAATGTGAAGTGTATGTTTTTAATATTTATACAATTTTTTTTATTTTAGTATACTCACACTGAAGTAGGACAACACGACCTGACAGATGTTGGTTTTATATTTATAAAGACAAGAACAGGATGGTATAATCGTTATTATAGTTGTTGCATTTTAAGGGGGAAAGCAAAGAGTCGTTGTTGTTGGGGGACTAGATATTAATCTAGTTGGGTTTTATTTAATTAAAAAAATAAGTTTCAAAAACTGAGTACATTTTTCTTTATTGAGTCACGTATGTCTATTCAACTTATTATGATTCAGGTTGTGTGACAAGGTTATGATTCAAATTATGTCTTCTGATGAGATGATTCATGATTCAAGGACAGTCCCCATAATGCAGATTTCCTATCCTTTTATAATTAGTCTCAGATTAAGCTATCTGTTTTGGTTTGGTCTGGCCAGATTTCAGCGGCGGGGGGGGGGAGCTGCAGGGTGGCTTCTGTAAGAAGCTGCTAGAAGCTCCCCAAGATTGATAGAGCCAATGCCAGCCGGCTACAAAGAGGGACCTGCCGCTGGCCAAGGCTGAGCCTATCAGTAAGGTGATAGGAGAGGAACGCCTCTGTGAAAAACATATTTAAGAACGGGAAAAAGAACTGCGCCATAACAGCTGGCACAGAGATGGAGGAGTGAGAATCTGTGCAGACACCAAGGTCAGTGAAGAAGGAGGAGGGGGGGAGGATGAGCTCCAGGCGCCGGAGCAGAAGGAATCCCCTGGGTCTGTGGTGAAGACCATGGTGAAGTGGGTTGTCCCCCTGCAGTCCATGGGCGAGGTGCAGAGGTCCACCGTGAGGATCACCGCGTAGATGTCCACCGAGGACTCCATGCCGTGTGGGTGGATGCCTGAAAGGGGACTGTAGCCCGTGGGCAGCCCGCATCAGAGCAAGTCGCTGCTGGAACCTGTAGCCCGTGGAAGAGAGGAATGCCCACGCTGGAGCAGGTTGGCCGGTGGGACTTTTGGGACGCTGCGGGTGGCTCACGCTGGAGCAGTTTCCCCCAAAGGACTGCGCCTCAGACTCACGAGGGGTGGGCTGCCCCTCGTGAGGTGTCTCGCGTTGGGCAGTTTGTGATGAATTGCCCTTCGTGGGACGACTCACGCGGAGAAGAGAGCGTGAAGCTTGTCTCCCGTGAGAGGGACCCCACAATGGCCCTGGGGAAGAGTGAAGAGTCCTCCCCCAGAGTGAAGAAGCGGTGAAACCAACGTCGGATGAACTGACCGTAACCCCCATTCCCTGTCCCCCTGCGCCGCTCAGGGGGAGGAGGTGGAGAAACCGGGATTGATGTTAAGCCCGGGAAGAAGGGAGGGATGGGGGGGAAGGTGTTCTGTTTAAGATTTGTTTTTTTCTCACTTCTCACTACTCCTCTCTGATTAGTTCTTTTAATAAATGTACCTAATTTCCCCAAAACTGAGTCTGTTTTGCCCAGGACGGTAAATGAGGGTGATCTCCCTGTCCTTATCTCAAACCCTGAGCCCTTGGAGATATTTTCTCCCCCTGTTCAGTAGTGAAGGGGGGAGTGAGTGAGCGGCTGTGTGGGTACCTGGCGGCCGGCCAGGGTCAACCCACCACACTATCATAATAACAACTTAGCCATGCTTCACTTAGAGCAACAGACTTCATAGTAAGAACTACTGATAGCTATGGGTTGCCAGTGTTTGAGATGTGTGTTATACAAGTCAAGGTGTGAGGTCCTTGTTTAACAAAAAAAGAAACCACCAAAACCAAGGAAAAAATTCTAAAAGACTTAGCTACTTCCTGAAAGGAACATTCTCTAGAGTTAGGAGAAGCAGATATTCTTGATTGTTCTCTATGTTGCAGAAAATATACAACATTTCACTGGTCCCAATTAAGTCCTTGACACATGAGAGGTTATGAACTGGTTATGCTTTTTTCCCATCATGAATGCTTAGGTGGTCATTAAATCCATACCAATGCCTGAGGATTTCTTACCGTGTACCCTAGTTAATTAAAGGGAATGTAGAATTAGAGAGAGTGCCCTAGGTCAACAAATTGCCTGCTGTTGCAAGGAGGCACAGTTCATTGGTTTTTTATAACTGCATTAAGCTGTTTTGCAGGGTGGTGTTTTTTTTTCTCTTCTTTTCTTTTTCTTTTCTTTTTCTTTTCTTTTCTTTTCTTTTCTTTTCTTTTCTTTTCTTTTCTTTTCTTTTCTTTTCTTTTCTTTTCTTTTCTTTTCTTTTCTTTTCTTTTCTTTTCTTTTCTTTTCTTTTCTTTTCTTTAACATCAATGATCTTCCCTCACTACTCTGCAAATCTACTCCTGGACCTCTCTGTTCAGATGGTTAAAATCTTTCACTAATTCATAACCTGAATGTAATTAAGACTAGTTTATGTGCAGTAGGTTTAATCCTACTTTATTAGCTGGCTATTGTGTTTCTGTGCCGTTTTCTGAGGTATATTTATAGCAGAGGTAATTTTTCTTCTCAGTCTTGTTTTTGCCAGGTTAAACCATTCAAATTCTGTCCTTCTGCATAGGATCAAGTCTCTTCAGATTCCTAATAGTCCAAGTAGCCCTCCTCTGTCCTTTCTCCAGTTTCAATTTATCTTCTTTGAACTCTGGTGCACAGAACAATAAACAACTTTATAAAGTATTTTAAAATTTCCTTGTCTTTATTAAGCATCCTGTCCTGGTAAACTTTCCTTCATATTTGTGTTTTATTGAAATACTATGATTTTTTAGTACATAGAAAATTGGTTCCATAAAATTGATAAATCTCTAGATAGAATTTTGTTCAATTTTAAAACTATTGCAAATATGAGCCATAGAAAAAAAGTTTCATAGGTCCTAAGTACACTATGAAAATGACAGTGAGATGAGAAAATTTTATTATGAGGTGAACCATAACAATGCAGAACAGTTACTATTGGTTTTTTGTCTTATTTTTCCTTCCCAAACATATTTTAGTGATTTTTTTATTGGTTTGTTTGTTTGTGGTTTTTTGTTTGTTGGGTTTTTGTTTTTTCTTCTAGTTTCAGTGTATTATTATTTTAAAGCCTTTAGTTGTTTATATATTATTGGGCAAGACTGCAATCTGTCAAATGAAAGTCTGTCTCAAATTATTTTTAGTAGACAGTTCACCAAATATTCCTGAAACTTTGTACACAAGCTCTGTTTGAAGCCTTCTCAAGGAAAAACTGCATAATACAATTCTTTTGGTAAATTAAATCCTCACTTGAAGAGTATTCTACCCAAAGTTCCAATAGTGTAACTGACAAGCAGAGTCATAAAGATAACTCCTGATGCTAACTAAAAAATTAATAAAAATTAATACTAACATTTTAATATAAAACACCTTAAGGATTAAATCTCACATAGCTAGTCTTGAATTAGAAGAAAATTCTCCAATAATTGTGGGAAGAATATTATTCTCCAGAAGAATGGTTAAGGAATCTTACATGGAGCAGTAATTTCACAGTATTCTCTACAACCCCAGCAATAACTATTTGACATTTGATTTTATAGAAGAGCAAGCTCCAGTTATTTTTTAAAAAATGGGATGAAAAAAAAATCAAATAATTAATTAGTATTTTGCTTATGGTTAAGGACATACACCAAATGATGGCAGATGACACAAGGGAAAATATAGTGGTATTATGCCTGAAAATATAAGCAGTATAAATATAGCATCATAGGAAAATGAAGAGTTGGAGTGAATGACAAATAAGAAGTGATAGATGCTAATCAGGTGTGAAAAGTGACAATGACAAGTAATCTGTTTTTGATATATAAAGAGGAACTGAATGGAGGACTCCTCAAACATTTTGGCTGAAATTCTCGCAGAGATGGATGCCTTAGGGCCTTATAACAGATTTTAGAACCAATTTATTTTAGTGCACTGCAATGATTGATACTTTTTATACTTTTTTGTTTAATGAATTTATAATAATGTCGCACGTGACACTTGCATTTATTTTCTGCAATGAAAGCTATTCCAAGAGAATCTGTTACATATTTGCAGACTTTTCTCACCTTTAGGAGTTTTTTTGTTGATGTCTCTGCATAATCATGCTAAGGTTGATTGCAAGAGCACATAGTCTTTGAATGCCACAGATCGTTCAAATATGCAGTAGGCAAAGAGTTCTGTGAAAGAAAACTGGTGTTGCATGTGTTTGTGTTTATCAATCAAGCATCCTAAGCAAACGAACCAGAGCTGTAAGATGAGAACAACCCAAGTAACCAAATAACTCAGAATGTCACTATCCAAGCACATGTTTTTAAAATGAGCACCTCAAGGAAGAGAACTATTTAGGAAATAATGTGTCAGACTAGAAGTAAGGCACCTCCAGGAAATAAAACACTTAAGTCACTGACTGCTCATGATATGAGTAAACACCTGAATACCGAGGCAAAGCAGACTGCTTTCCAATTATTTTTCTTCTCTATAATGAGGAGGGCAGTAATAAGAGACAGTCAAGAACAACTAATGGTATTACCTCAGTGGCATATTTGTGGACTGGTTAAACTACTAATTAAACTTACAGGATAGTCCTTAACCTCCTGGGAAATGGATCAGAGACAAGAATTCTGCTGTAACTTGATTATTCAAGCAGGCCTTGAAGGATGACCAGTACCACAAATCATGCCTCATATGAGCTGGTATCCTGTGTCAAACTTAATTAACATTAGCCAACATATACAAGTGCTTCAGAATGAGGGGTAAAAACTGAATTATTGATGAATATTTTTGTTCACATAAGAACCTAAGCATCACCTATTTATTTTGATATTCTAGCATGTACAAGAAATATAACTCATAGAATGACAGAATGTGTTGGGCCAGAAGGGACTTTTAAAGGTTATCTAGTCCAGCTCCTTTACAGTGAGCAGGGACATCTTTAACTACATCAGGTTTCTCAGAGCCCCATCAAGCCTGAGCTTGAATGCCTCCAGGCTTGGAGACTGCACCACCTCTCTGGGCAAACTTTTCCAGTGTTTTCACAGAATCACAAAATGGTTTGAATTGGAAGGGACCTTAAAGATCATCTAGATCCAACTCCTTACCATGGGCATGGACACCTTCCACTAGACCAGGTTGTTCAAAGCCTCATCGAACTTGGCCTTGAACACTTGTAGACATGGGCCATCCATGACTACTCTGAGCAACCTGTTCCGTTGCCTCACTACCCATACTGTAGACATGTATTCCTTATGCCTAATCTAAATCTACAATGCTCTAGTTTAAAACCATTGCCCCTCATCCTATTGGTACATGCCTTTGTAAACAGTCCCTCCCCAGCTCTCTTATAGTCCCCTTCGGGTACTAGAAGGTCGTTATCAGGACTCCCCAGAGCCTTCTCTTCTCCAGCCCTAACAACCCCAACTCTCTCAATCTGTCCCCACAGGAGAACTTCTCCAGCCCTTTGATTGTGTTTGTGTCTCTCCTCTGGACCCACTTCAACAGGTCCATGTCCTCCTTGTGTTGGGGCCCGCAAAGATGGATGCGGGACTTGAGCTGGAGTCTTGCAAGAGCAGAGCAGCAGTGCACAAAGAATCACCTCCCTTGACCTGCTGGCCATGTTTCTTTAGATGCAGCCCAGGACATGGTTGGCTTTTTGCACTGCCAGTGCACATTGCCCACTCGTGTTGAGCGTCTCATCAACCAGCACCCCCAAGTCCTTCTATGCAGAGCTGCTCTCAATCCACTTGTTGCCTAGCCTATGCTGGTGCTTGGGACTGCCCCAAACCAGTATCACACACACCTCCTCATCTTCTTTTTTTTGTGTTGGTAGTACAAATCCCCACTCATCAGGTTCTCACTCTTCAGGACACAAGCACTACCTGCCCTTTGTTCCTGTGACTACTTCCCGTGGCTCACTGCCTTTCCTTTGCCAGACTGCAAGGTATGTTTTTGTAGAGCTAAACTGAAGGATGCATCAGCCCACTCCCGCCTACACATGTGCCTTTTGTTAGTGCTTGTGAGTATCAGCTCTGAAACAGAACCGGAACCCCCTGGACCTCCTGGGCACAGCGACTGCCCCGGGGCCAGCACCCCAAGGCCCTTCCTCCAAAGGGTGATGGGCAGAGAGGCTGTGGTGGGCGGGGCTGGGCAGAGAGGTGCATCACGCCCATGTCATAGTGCCACCACCCTGCAAAGCAGATGTCACAATGCCCTGGGGTGGGATAAAAGGCAGCGTCCTCCTGTGTCCCTGCCAGAGCTGGCTCCAGGGGCAGCCTGAAGACATCCAAGGGGAAGTCCTGGAGGAACGTGTGGATTTACTTGGAGGATCTGAGAGAAGAAGACTGAAGAGGCTGGACAAGGCTGCTGCAAGGAGGTTTTCTGCTGCCAGGCCAGTTCCTAGCAGGGCCACCCTTCAAAGCTCATCTGAAGAGTGGAAATCCTTTCCAGCAGGACAGCCATGGCCAGAACAAGGGAATGACTTCTGGGGGAGTACTGCAGAGCTCGGCTTTCTCATCCCCTGCAGAGTCAGGAGCAGCAGCCCTAGGATGTGGGAAGCAGAGATGCAAGTGGCAGGGGTCCCAGTGGTTTGGAACACCTACTGGTGTCCTGCCAGGCACAGGAAGGATTCTTAATTCCAAGGCTGATCAGACCTGCAGCATTTGTAAACCCCTGCTATGGCTCCAGGCTGGGGGGACAATATATTGGGTTTGTGCGTCTCAGGGAAGGCGTGACCAACCTGTGGGACGAGGAGGTGGGTCTTGCTCACATGGTCAGGTAATAGCCGATCACCAGCACTGGGATCAGGAAGGAATTTTCCCCCGAGGTAGATTGGCACTGGTCCCCAGGGGTTTTTTCCTTCCTCTGCAGCACTGAGCATGACCACTTGTCAGGGCTCCTCTGCCCCCTTTGGGCTCAGTTACTGCCTGCTGCTCATGCACCACAGAGATGGCCTCTTGTGCCCTGCAGCTGGGGAGAGGAAGGCTTTTTTTCCCCCATGGTTTATTAGCGAGTGTCCACGGGGTTTTTTTTGCCTTCCTCTGCAGCACTGAGCACAGCTCCTTGCCAGGGTTCCTCTGAGTCTGTTTGGCTCAGTCCTCGCTGCTGCTCCTGCATCTCTGAGGCACCGCTTGTGCCCTGGCTCTCTCGGGCTCTCTTGCCCAGGACAAGCTTGGAATGGGAGTGAGCCCTGCTCTGTCCTCAGGTTCCTTACCCTGAGGATTCTTGCTTGGGCAAAGCAGACTGTGCTTGGAAGGGCTCCAGGCTTGCTGCCCCATCAGGAGCTGCCACTTGTCAGCTCTCCTTGTTCTGGGCAGGCAGAGAGTGCTCTTCGTGCCTCACTGATCAAAAAGCACCAGAGTAGAGCAAATTTCAGAAGGTAAAAAGTGTGCTTGTCATAGCATCATAGAAGGGCTTAGTTTGGAAGGGACATTTGAGATCATCAATACGTGTCATACTTCTGAAAATCATAGAATCGAGTAATGTTTTGGGTTAGAAAGGGTCCTTGAAGATCATATAATTCTAACCGCCCCACCATGGGCAGGGACACCTCCCACCAGACCCAGTTGCTCAAAGCCTTATCCAGCCCGGCCTTGAACACTTCCAATGATTATAAAATCGTAGAATCATAGAATGGCCTAGGCTGGAAGGGACCTAAGAGATCATCTAATCCAGCCTCCCTGTCATGGACAGGGATGCCTCTCTACTAGATCAGGCTACTCAAGGCTCTGTGCAACTTGGCCTAGAACAACTCCAGGGAGGGGGCAGCCACAACCTCTCTAAGCAATTTATTCCAAAGTCTTGCCACCCTTGTACTGAAGAATTTCTTCTTAAGATCTAATCTAAATCTATTCTCCTTCAACTTAAACCCATCTCCTCTTGTCCTATCAGTGGACACTCTTGTAAAAAGTCCCTCTCCAGCCTTTCTGTACGATCCTTTCAGGTATTGGAAGGCAGTTGTTAGGTCTCCCTGAAGTCTTCTCTTTTCACCAGCAAGGCCTTTGACACCGTCTCCCACAGCATCCTCATAGGTAAACTGAGGAAGTGTGGTCTGGATGACCAAGTAGTGAGGTGGGCCACTAACTGATTGAAAGGAAGAAGCCAGAGAGTTGTGGTCAATGGGGCAGAGTCTGGCTGGATGCCTGTGTCTAGTGCGGTCCCTCAGGGGTCAGTGCTGGGGCCGGTGCTGTTTAATATATTTATCAATGATCTGGACGAGGGATTAGAGAATGTTGTCAGCAAGTTTGCTGATGATACGAAATTGGGAGGAGTGGTTGACACACCAGAAGGTTGTGCAGCCATTCAGAGAGACCTAGACAGGCTAGAGGGCTGGATGGGGAGAAATCTGATGAAGTTCAACAAGGGCAAGTGTAGAGTTTTGCACTTGGGAAAAAATAACCCCATGTGCCAATATAGGTTGGGGACTGCCCTGCTGGAGAGCAGCGCAGGGGAAAGGGACCTGGAGGTTCTAGTGGACAGCAGGATGACCATGAGCCAGCACTGTGCCCTCGTGGCCAAGAAGGTCAATGGCATCCTAGGGTGTATTAGAAGGGGAGTAGCAAGTAGGTCAAGAGAGGTCCTCCTGCCCCTCTACTCTGCCCTGGTGAGGCCACATCTGGAATATTGTGTCCAGTTCTGGGCCCCTCAGTTCAAGAAGGACAGGAAACTGCTTGAGAGAGTCCAGCGTAGAGCCACAAAGATGGTGAAGGGAGTGGAACATCTCCCTTATGAGGAAAGGCTGAAGGAGCTGGATCTCTTTAGCTTGGAGAAGAGGAGTCTGAGGGCTGACCTCATTGATGTTTATAAATATGTCAAGGGGGAATGTCAGGAGGATGGAGCCAGGCTCTTTTCAGCGGCGTCCACTGACAGGACAAGGGGCAATGGGTGGAAGCTGGAACATAGGAGGTTCCATAAAAATAGGAGGAAAAACTTTTTTACTGTGAGGGTGACCAAGCACTGGAACAGGCTGCCCAGGGAGGTTGTGGAATCTCCTTCTTTGAAGACATTCAAAACACGCCTGGACATGTTCCTGGGCACTCTACTGTAGGTGATCCTTCTCTGGCAGGGGGGTTGGACTAGATGATCTTTGAGGTCCCTTCCAACCTCTAACATTCTGTGATTCTGTGATTCAAGACCGAACAATCCCAGCTCCCGCAGCCTGTCCTTGTAACAAAGGTGCTCCAGCCCCCGGGTCATCTTTGTGGCCCTCCTCTGAACACGCTCTAACAGTTCTATGTCCGTCTTATGGTGGGGGCACCAGAACTGGATGCAGTATTCGATGTGGGGTCTCACAAGAGCAAAGGGAGACAATCACTTCTCTAGACCTGCTGGCTACGTTTCTCCTGATACATCCCAGGATGCGGTTGGCCTTCTGGGTTGCATGAGCACACTGCCGGTTCATGTTGAGCTTCTCATTTATCAACACCCTCAAATCCTTCTCTTCAGGGCTACTCTCAACACACTCTCTGCCCAGTTTGTATTTGTGCCTAGAATTGGCCCAACCCAGGTGAAGGACCTTGCATTTTGACTCCTTGAAGCTCATGCACTTTGCATTGGTCCATTTCTCAAGCCTATCAAGGTCCCTCTGGATGGCATCTCTTCCATCAAGTGAGTCCATGGCATCGCACAGCTTGGTGTCATCAGCAAACTTGCTGAGGGTGCACTCAGTGCTCTCATCCATGTCGCTGACAAAGATGTTGAACAGCACTGGACCCAGAACAGACCCCTGAGGAACACCACTTGTCATTGGTCTCCATGTGGACATTGAGCCATTGACCACAACTCTTTGAGTGTGACCATCCAGCAAGTTCTTTATCCACCGAGTGGTCCATCTGTCAAATCCATGTCTCTCCATCTTAGAGACAAGGATGTCATGTGGGACAGTGCCAACGCCTTGCACAAGTCCAGGAAAATTACATCCGTTACTTTTCCCAGGTCAACCAGTGCTGAGGTAAAATTTATACAAGAAGTGACCTGCTTATCGGGAATGCTGCACAGAAAGAGGGACAGGTTAAGCCAAAAATGTAAAATCCCAGATTTGAGTTTCTGCAGGATTTCTACAACTGATCAGAAATTGAGTGTGGCAGTGTAAATGAGAAACCCATAGGGCTTAGCTTTTTTTTTTCCAAACGGATTTTTGTATCAAGACTTCAAACTCAAAACACCCCAAATTAATTAAGTGCATGCATATGTACATGCATAAGCAGCAGGGCATTACTGAGTGTGGTTGTCCCAAAAAGGTCTGAGTTGATATGTGCTATCTGCTTCTGGATTTGCAGATTTTTGCAGGTTCTTCTGTTTTTTTTTGTTGTTTTAGTCTTGCATTTTTTAAAGAATTGACCTAAAATCGCAGAGAACTGAACCCAAGCAGTTATTCTGTAGTCAGCTGGGAGAGACAGGGGGAACTGCCGATATAGGGCTTTCAATTTGTGGTTGTTCAGCCTGGAAAAGGATCTGAGGAGGTCTTATTGTAGCCTTTCAATATACAAAGGAAGCTTATAAGAAAGATGAAGAGAAACTTTTTACCAAGGTCTGTAGTGACAGGACAAGGGGCAATGGTTTTAAACTGAAAGAAGGTAGATTTAGATTAGACATAAGGAAGAGGTTTTTTTACAGAGAGGGTGGTGAGGCACTGGAACAGGTCGCCCAGAGAGGCTGCAGATTCCCCCTCCCTGGAAGCATTAAAGGCCAGGATACTGGGAGGAAACCACCACTGTTTCATTATCAAAACATGCCACAAAATGTTTAGAAGTGAAGAAATAAGACACCAAACAAATTCTGCTTCATGTACAGAATATACGACTAGTAGAAAAGTTGCTGATACCAAGAAGAATCACTTTAGAGAAACAAGATCACTGTCAGAGAAACACCCAGCACCAGTATGGCGAGACTGACTACACTAATGTCAGGATGAAACACAGAAACAATATCTGAAAGAACAAGCCAAGAATATCGAGAGCTTACAGTGTCCTTCAGGAACAGGAGGTCCTCAAAACTAACACAATCAAGACCAGGGCACCTTTTTTTTTTTTTATTTTTCCTTCACCTTCACTCTAACCAGACTTTACGGGAGGGAGCACAGCAGCCCTTGCAATCATGAAGCAAGTGCATTCAACAGATTTCACAGATTCCAGTCAGTCCTCAGACAGAACCTGGTAGTTCTCATAAACCCATGCAGAATACAGATTTACCACACTCCAAGCACATCCATGGAAGAAGCCTGAATGTGAATCCCCCTATAGAGTTATAGTTCTTTGTAGATGGTTAGAGTTGTCAGTAGTTGGAGACATTGAGCATATGAACTACCAAAACCAGCATACAGCTTCCAACAAAACAGGACTGAGATCCAGTTTCTGCAAAATTTTGTGAATTTTTAAAATGATTGCTGACTTGTCCATCCCCACAGCCACACAATCCTCAGAAAAAACAACAAAGAGCCCATCTGAACTAAGAAGGGGTACGTCCACCAGCATTATTGAAACACACATTATAAGTTAGAATAATAATTCTTCCAAAATACAACACCAGGCACTGTTTTCCATCTATGAACCTTTGCAATAGATTGTTTGGTAACTTGACCCAGTAAATTACCACACCATGTTTTCCAAGTACTAAGTGGAAGTGAAATGTGCCATCTACTCCCTATCAGAGACATATTTTTAAGCTCTCTCTCATGCAGAAATGATTAAAAGACAACATTGAAATGGCATACAGTACATCTCCACTGGCACCTGATAACAGCAGTTATGTCTCTGTTGCATAAGACAAACAGAGACCATCAACTTAGATAATCCAGACTCAAAAGTTTGAGAGTACAGAAGACTCAATAGATACATGCACTAGTTTTGCAGCATGTCCTTAACATTTCTGAAAAGCCATCCACATGTCAAGACAATTCCTCCCGCTTTCTTCCCTCGTCCAAAATGCAACAGGTTATCTAAAGATGCTATGTCACCAAAAGACTTCCAGAACAACTTTATTAATCCAAAGATAATACTGGCTGATAATGATGGTGGTGGTAGCATCAGACCACTAAGTTCCAGAATTGAATGATGTTAAGATAAAAGTAATAGTAAAGAACTTTTTTTTCTAATATGTAATCTAAATCCACCCTTCTCTAGCTAAAAGCACTGTCCTTCATTCTGTCACTACACACCCTTGTGAACAGTGCCTCCCCATCTTTCTTGTAGTCCCCCTTTAGGTACTAGAAGGCCACTATAATGTCTCTCCGGAAACTTCTCTTCTTCAGGTTTAACAGACCCAACTCTCCCAGCCTCTCCTGACAGGAGAGCTGCTTCAACCCTGTGATCATTTTTGCAGCCCTTCTCAGGTCCATATCTTTCTTGTGTTGAGGGCTCCTCAGCAGGACACAGTACTACAGGTGAGGTCTCATCAGAGCAGAATAGAGGAGGAGAATTAACTCCCCTGATCTGTTGGTCATGCTGCCTTTGATGCGGTCCTGGGCTGTGAGCCTGCATTGTTGGCTCATGTATAGCTTTTTATTCACCAACACTCCAAGTCCTTTTCTATAGGGGTGCCCTCTATCACATGATCCAATAGTCTGCACTGATAATGAGGATTGCTCTGACCCAGGTGCAGGATGTTACACTTGACCCTGTTGAAGCCCATGATGTTCATATGAGCTCACTTCTCCAGCTTGTACATCCCTCTGGTGTGTCAACTGCACTACTCGGCTTGGTGTCATCTATAAACTTACTGAGGGTCCGTTCAATCCCGCTGCCTATGTCATCAATGAAGATATTGAAGAGCACTGATCGAAACACGGACACCTGGGGGAAGCCACTTGTCACCCATCTCCATTTAGACATTGAGCCATTGATCATTACCCTCTGGGTGTGACCATTCAACCAATTCCTTATCCACAGAACAGTCCACTCATCAAATCTATATGTCTCCAATTTAGAGAGAAGGATGTTGTGGGTGACTGTGCCAAAGGCCTTGCAGAAATCCAGATAGTTGACATCCATTGCTCTTCCCTTGTCCACTGTCATAGTCACACCATTCTAGAAAGCCAGGAGGTTGGTCAGGCAGGATTAGCCCTTGGTGAAGCCATACTGTCTTGAATCACCTCCCTGTCCTCCATGTGCTTTAGCAGAGCCTCTAGGAGAATCTGTTCCAGGATCTCCGCAGGCACAGAGGTGAGGCTGACTGCTCTTTAGTTCCCAGGGTCTTCCTTTCTACACTTTTTAAGAACGGGTGCAATGTTTCCCTTCTTCCAGTCACCAGGGACTTCACCTGACTGACATGGCTTTTCAGATATCATGGAGAGTGCCTTGACAACTACACCAGCGAATTCCCTCAGGATTTGGGGATGCATGTCGTCGAGTCCCACAGACTTGTATATGTTGAGGTTCCTCAGGTGGTCATGAACTTGATCTTCACTTACAGTGGGAGGGATTTTACTCCCCCAGTCCATCTCTTGTGGTCCATTCACTTGCAAGGTTGCCAGTGAAGAATGAGGCAAAAATTTTATTGAGAACCTCAGCCTTCTCCTCATCTGTTGTTATTAACTTGCTGCTCATGCTCGTCACGGGGAGTACTCCTTCTTTAACTTTCTTTTTCTGGTTCACATACCTGTAGAAGTCCTTATTATTATTTTCAGCCCTTGCCAGATATAGCTCCAGCTGTGCCTTGGTCTTCCCCACCCTAACCCTACACATCTGAGCAGTGTCCCTGTGCTCTTCCCAGGTTACCTATTCCTGCTTCCACTACCTATGCAGTTACTTCTTACTTTTATTTTGATTAGCAGATCTCAATTAAGTCATGCTGATCTTTTCCCTTTCTTGCCTGATTTCCTACACCTGGGGATGGAGAGCTCTTCCACCCCATGGAAAGCATCCTTAAAGATCAAGGGAAGGTGATGTTATAGTAGGGATCTGCTACAGGCCACCTGATCAGTAGAGCCAAGCTGATGAAGCCCTCCATAGGCAGATAGAAGTGGCTTCATATTCACAGACCCTGGTCATTGTGGGGGATTTCAACCATCCCGACATCTGCTGAAGGGAAAGCACAGAAAAGCATCAGAAATCCAGGATGTTCCTGAAATGCACTAATGACAACTTCCTCCTCCTCCAAACGGTAGAGGAAAAGATGTTATGCTGGACCTTGTTCTCACCAACAGGAAGGGGCTGGTGAGAAAAGTGAGGCTCAGGGATAGCCTTGGCTGCAGTGACCATGAAACTATAGAATTCAAGATCCTCAGGGCAACTAGAAGGGTATATTCCAAGCTTACGACCCTGAATTTCAGGTATGCAGACTTCGATCTCTTCAGGAATCTGATGGCCAAAGTGTCATGGGACAAAGCTCTAGAGTGAAGGGGAGCCCAAGACAGCTGGTCAATATTCAAAGATCACTTTCTCCGTGTCCGGGAGCAAAGTATATTGACAAAGAGGAGGGCAGGAAAGAATGCTAGGAGACTTGCCTGGGTGAGCAAGGAGCTCCTGGACACACTGTCCCACAAAAAGAAACTTTACAAGGAGTGGAAGAGAAGATGGCTAGAGTGGGGGGCATATAAGAAAGCTGCCTGAACACCAAGAGGCCAGGTTAGAAAGGTGAAAGCTCAGTTAGAATTAAATCTAGCCAAGGAGATCAAGGGAAACAGCAAAAGTTTCTTTAGGTATATTAATGGTAAGAAAAAGACCAAGGAAGGTCTGAGCCCCCTCAGAAAGGAAACCAGTGAACGGCTGACAAGTGATTTGGAGAAGGCTGAGGTTCTCAACGACTTCTTTTCCTCTGTCTTCACTGGTGATGGCTCCAGCCACACTCCTGAAGTCACAGAAGACAATGGCAGGGGTTGGATGAAAGAACTACCCATGGTAACTGAAAATCAGATTTGTGACCTGATGAACCTGAAAGTGTGCAAGTCCATGGGACCCAATGGGATACACCCACGGGTACTGAGGGAACGGGTGGATGAGGTTGCTAAACCCCTCTCTATTATATTTCAAAAGTCATGCCAGTCCAGTGAAGTCCCCACTGACTGGAAAAGGGGAAACATAATCCCCATTTTCAAAAAGGGAAAGAAAGATGAACTGGGGAACTATAGGCCAGTCAGTCTCACCTCTGTGCCTGGTAAGATCATGGAGCAGATCCTCCTGGAGGCACTGCTGAGGCAGAAGAATAACAAAGAGGTGATTTGGTACAGTCAACATGGCTTCATCAAGGGCAAATCGTGCCTGACAAACCTGGTGGCCTTCTATGAGAAGGTAACAACATCAATAGACAAGGGAAGAACAACCGACATCATTTACTTGGACCTGAGCAAAGCCTTTGACACTGTCCCCCACGACATCCTGGTCTCCAAGCTGGCAAAATATGGGATTGATGGATAGATAATTCAGTGGATAAAGAACTGGCTTGACGACCGCACTCAAAGAGTGGCTGTCAATGGATCCTTGTCGAAGTGGAAGCCAGTGACAAGTGGAGTCCCTCAAGGATCAGTGCTGGGACCAGTCTTGTTTAACATCTTTGTCAGTGACAGGGACAGTGGCATTGAGTGCACCCTCAGCAAGTTTGCTGACAACACTAAGCTGTGTGGGGCAGCTGACATGCTGGAGGGTAGCGATGCCATCCAGAAGGACCTCGACCGGCTGGAGAAGTGGGCCCTGGCCAACTTCATGAAGTTCAACAAGACCAAGTGCAAGGTCCTCCATCTGGGTCGGGGCAATCCCAAACACCGATATAGGCTGAGCAGTGAGTGGCTTGAGAGAAACCCTGAAGAAAAGGACTTGGGGGTACCGGTGGACGAGAAGCTCAGCATGAGCCGTCAGTGTGCACTTGCAGCCCAGAAAGCCAATCATGTTCTGGGCTGCATCAAGAGGTGCATATCAAAATTCATATTTTTAACACGTCACAAATAATATTTTTAATTATGTGAATCTTTGCAAGCTGGTTTAAAATCTAGGAATTCATAATATCAGAGTAACAGTTATCTATATATAAAAAACATAAGCCATATTTTTTATAGTATTTAGAGGAATGTAATAATCAATTATTTGTCTGTGTTTTGCTTTTAGCCTATAAAATTGGTTCAGAGAATCACAAGTGCTTACAAAGGAGACACTTAGGAAATTTCTATTATACTTTTTTCAGCTTTTAAAGATCTCTTGTCTTTGAGGACTAGTTTTCACTATTTCTTGGGTAACTGCTTTAAAAAGTTTTGATTATGTTTAGTCACAGTTCTTCTTTTTGAAGACTTGTAAAACAATAATTTTCTCTGATATAAAAAATTCTGTTAAAGATCTGTAACTTTAGAAAAAATGAAATCAAAATGTAACATTTATTGCCCAACCACCTCAGCGATGTCAACATTAATATAGCATGCAGTATGAGGATCTGGGAAAAATACAACATCTTCATGATGATAGAAGGAAGAGAACATTTAGAATAGGAGCTTGGAAGAGGTAGAACTATTAATACAATAAATTAGGATATATTTTATACAAGCTCTAATCTTATGTACTTTGCTGCTTTCAGTAATAATAATAATAAAAAAGATCTTGATAAAATATGGTTGACATTGATATGCACACCCTTTGGGGAATAAAAGATTACCAGCTCCCTGACTTTTAGAGCTAGCAATGCGGCACTTCTGACAGAATAATTATGATGTCACAAGTTTTTCTATGCTTCAGAAACATTCACGTGCACTACACTTTACATTTCAGAAGTGAGTGAACTGTATCAAGAATTTGGGATATTGCAAATACAGATTTCTATTTGTTCTAGATAATAATGCATCTAGGTGAAAATTCTCGATCTGCCTGATTTTCAGAAGCATGGACTGGGGTAAAACATGGATCTTTAATATAAAATAGTATTAAGAATTAAACATAATTCCTGAGTTTCTTGGTGATAAAATGAGTTCATACACAATGTGTGAAAAATAACAACCTGCTACTCTTCTAACATTCATTAAAATGTTGTGGGTTATTTGTACTAGAAGTGCATGCACAGTAGTAAGATTGCTAAAATCATTAAAAGGCAATAGCAACACTGATATAAATTTCCATGACATATACACATCTATGTGTATATATAAGGCATTTCTCAACAATAATGTAATTTTTCTCTTTAAACTTCATATTAGGATATGTGCAAGGCTTTGTTCTTGTCCTTCTCTTGGTCTTATCTTTCTTCCTCAAAGATATGAGACCATGGATTTCAATAGAGTTACTCTTAAAAGAAATAGGATAGATAATAAGACCTTTTAATCTGTTCTCAACATGAGCAATCTTGGAATTATTATTGTTCTTTAATTTTAATTTATTCTTGAAAGATAATTTTCCCATAAGTTATTTCACTTTCAATAAAACACTGTTTTGCATTAAAAATCACTCACTGGAGAACTCCAAAGAAGCGCCATAGATGCCAGTTGTAGCCGAAACTGTCCTTAAACTTGAAATAATTATGATACAAAATTATTTTCAACTGCTTTTATTTACTAAAATGCTAAAAATATACATTCCTAGAATTGTATAATTCACTTATTTTCTTCTACTGAGAAGAAAAAAACACATATACTATTATTCAATTCCAGTACAATCAAGACAATTGTGACTGAGATATGTTAATGTACTGTTCCTGATCTGTGTTAGTTATTCCTCCTGGTTACCTGAATCGGGGGGGAGAAAATGAATCAGAGAATTAAATGGTCAGGAAATATGATAAGAATAAGTAATCTGTTGCACTACATGGAGCCAAAAAGACCTTAGATGGCATACTGGACTGCTGTTTGTAACTCTATTCATTCTGCTTTGTTTTTCATTAATCTTTTGACTAGTCAAAAGACTAACAACCATTTCACACTTAAGCCTTGATTTTCTCATAGATGTGTCCCTGCATTACTTGTGATTCAGTAATGATATTGAAAAGTCATTTTCATGCCAGAATTATATTTTGAAGATGACTTGACAACTGAAAAATGTGCTCAAACATTCTCTAATCTTGTTAACACTGAGCTAAACTGCCAAATGTGGTATGTTCAAGATTCACCAAAATTAAATAAATGTTTTATCCAGGTTTTAATTATATTCTCAGCCACAAACTTTATATCAGACTGAAACCTTCTGAAATAATTCAAGATTCAAGTCTTACAAACATCACAAATCCTAGAAAGATTATTATACTTTTTTGTTTGCTTTTCTTATCCTGAATAAAGTTATTTCAATGATGCAGAAATCTGAAAGTGAATATCAGTTCATATATGTGTGTGATTTTCTACTACCTCCTGTCTAGGAAATTTTTCATACTCAGCCATCCTTCAGTTGCTCATCACTGCCTGTCTTGTCCGTCCGTGCCTCATATGTGAGAGATGAAACACTTGTATGTCTCCATAACACCGTTCAGCCAGAAAGATCTGTCAAAACTCCAGTTTTCAACTGTAATCTGGCTTTTTTTTTTTGCTTTTTTTTTTGCTTTTTTTTTTGCTTTGAGAGATTAAGGACTGCTATTACAATCAGATAAGACTGTGGTTTTGGGATATAAAATCTTCAGTCAATATTTGCTTGCTTTGGATATGAATCTGTTGGAATGACTTCAGAGAAGGGCCAGGAATATTATCTAGCAGACCTCTGCTATGAGGATAGGCTGAGGGAGCTGGGATTGTTCATTTTGGAGAAGACTTTGCTGGAACCTTATAACTCCCTTCCGATACCTGAAAGGAACCTGCAGGAAGGCTAGAGAGGGACTTTTTACAAGTGTCACAGAATCACAGAATCACAGGATGTTAGGGACTGGAAGGGACCTCGTAAGATCATCAAGTCCAATCCCCCTGCCAGAGCAGGAATGCCTAGACTATGCCACACAGGAACGTGTCCAGGCAGGTCTTGAATGTCTCCAGAGAAGGAGACTCCACAACCTCTCTGGGCAGCCTGTTCCAGGGCTCCGTCACCCTCACTGAGGAGAAGTTTCTTCTCGAGTTTAAGCGGAACCTCTTATGTTCCAGTTTCAGCCCATTACCCCTTGTCCTATCACTGGTTGTCACCGAGAAGAGCCTGGCTCCATCCTCGTGACACTCACCCTTGATATATTTGTAAACATTAATGAGGTCACCCCTCAGCCTCCTCTTCTCCAAACTAAAGGGCCCCGGCTCCCTCAGCCTTTTCTCATAAGGGAGATGCTCCACTCCCTTAATCATCCTAGTTGCCCTGTGCTGGACTCTCTCCAGCAGTTCCCTGTCCTTCTTGAACTGAGGGGCCCAGAAGTGGACACAATATTCCAGATGGGGTCTCACCAGGGCAGAGCAGAGGGGAAGGAGAACCTCTCTTGACCTACTAACCACCCCCCTTCTAATACATCCCAGGGTCCAGCAATAGGACAAGAGAAAATGGATTTAAATTGAAGGAGAATAGGTTTAGGCTCGATTTTAGGAAGAAATTCTTCAGTATGAGAGTGGCAAGACTCTGGAATAGATAACCTGGAGAGGCTGTGGCTGCCCCCTCCCTGGAGATGTTCAAGGCCAGGTTGGATGAGGCCTTGAGCAACCTAGTCTGGTTAAGGTAACCCCTCACCATGGCAGGAAGGTTGATTTAGATGATCTTTAAATTCCTTTTCAACCTAAGTCGTTCTATGATTCTGTGATTCTATGATTTTTGGCATTTCTCAGCCTTCATCACTTGTTGCCACTTCTGTGCCATGCATGGAGTACTCACACAATATGTTGGCATCACTATTTGATATATGCTGAGAAGCAGACGGAAAATTCAATCTAAATAAAAAACACATAAAGTGTTTGTTAATTCCTAAAAGCAGTTGTGCAAGTCTTGTGGGCTGTAAAAGACAGGAAAGAGTGAGCAATGGAACAAAAGTAGAAAAGGAAACAGTAAAGGTGTACTCCTGTTACCTATGTACATAAGAATTTTCCTACATCAGCTTATAGGAGGAAAATAATTTTTGAGTAAACAAATTTTAGAGAACATGTTAATGTTGCCAGAGTACATCCTTCAGCCAGTAAATACAGTAATCTTTTTATTATAATGAAAGAAAATGAATTATCAAAGCCCAGTAATGTATGATCAAAAGCAGGTGTAAAAACTTGAGTAAAACAAATGGTAAGCTTAAGTAACTGAATTTCTTATTTGAGCTGCAAAATCTGCATTAAGAATTGTAGTATAAGCTATATATTTTATTGTCACTTTTACAGTTCCTAATGCAATTGACATTTGTAGAGAGTTTGCAATGTTTAATAGCAAATGAAGGACTTTTTCTCACAAACTAAATAAGGAAATCATATATGTAATATATTTATATTCACACATATAAAATAGAAAGAGAATAAACTCTTAGAACTGAGCATTACATTTTATGCGTGCTGGGATGCCTAAGGAAGGCAATCAGAAATAATACACTTGTGTGTGAGTAGGCATAGATGTTAAGTTTCATTGAATCATAATCTATCTCAAGTTGGATATCATCGGGTCCAACTCTTTGCTGCTTGCAAGACTAACTAAGAATAAACCATGTGACTAAGAGCATCATCCTGATGCTCCTTGAACTCCGACAAGCTTGATGCTGTGACCACTTCCGTGGGGAGGTTCTTTCAGTGACTGACCATCCTTTCAGTGAAGAACCTTTTCCTAATGTCCAGTCTGACCTTCTGCTGATGTAGCTTCATGCCATTTCCTCATGTCCAATTTCTGGTCCCCAGAGAGAGATCAGCACCTCTCTCTCTCTGTTGCCTTCCCACTGAAGAAGTTGTAGACTGAGATGAGGTCAACCCTCAGCCTTCTTTTCTCCAAGTTGAACAAACCAAGTGATCTCAGCTGCTCCTCATAATTCTTCCCCTTGAGACCTTTCACCATCTTGGTCACTCTCCTCTGGACACACTCCAATAATTTTATGTTCCTGTATTGAGGTTACCAAAGCTGCTCACAATACTTGAGGTGGAGCTGTATCAGTGTAGTGTAGAGTGGGACAATCACTTCCCTCGACCAGACTGTGAGGCTGTGCTTGGTGCACCCCAGGACATGGTTGGCTCTTTGGGTGGCCAGAGCATACTGCTGACTCGTAGTCAACTTGTCATCAACCCAAACCCTAGATTTCTTTCTGTGGGTCTTCTCTCCAGCCTTTCACATCCTAGCTTGCCTGTATAACCCGGATGACCCCATTCCTGGCATAGAATCTGGCACTGCTCTTGTTAAATTTCTGTTTCATTGTATCTAAAGTTCCATTGTATCCAAATAGAAAGGCTTTCAGTCTCTGAAATCGCAGATTTACCTGCTGCTATGAAGAGGATGTTTAAGGTTAAAACAAATAAAAATAATAACAATAATAAGAATAAAAATTCTGGTAGACTTCAGATCATTTCTTTTTAATGCAGGTCTTGGATTTGCTGTGAGGTTATTCACTCTCTTTTCTTGATACTTCCTTGCTAACTTCTTGCATAGCTCTCCAAGCACTGCATATCCATCTCATCTTTCTCATTAGCAACTCAGTAGTTTTCTTACAGTCTCAAAACAAGGATTTTTTTTTCCCTCTAATAACTCTATGTATCTTTTGTACCTTATTCTGTTTCCTAATAAATACTTTTTCATTGATTGTAATATATTTATTTAAAATACATTTAGACTGTGTTTTTATTGCAGTGGAAGGTGTTTCTATGAATAATTTTGAAAAAAAATGGTAATTTTTTTTTTTTCTCAACAATACAGAGATTTTCTATAAGATGTCTCTAGTTATACAAATACACAACTACATGAGATTTAAGTGCAGAACATAATTCAAACATTACAAATATTCTGCGACAGTTGTTTCAGAAGATATTATTTTGTTATGAACTATAGTTTAGACTCATAAAGATATATTAATCTGGGGTGGGTTTTTTTTGTAGAAAACAAGGTATGTGATCTATACACGTTTAAGATAACTTTTCAATAAAACTAATCTTTTAGTAAAGTAGATTGCAGTTTTGCAACTTCTTTCAAGAAGAACAAGAATCAAGTCAAAATTCTTAACCATACTGTGGTGAGGCATAATGAAAACAGGTTTAGGGGGAAGGGGTTTTATTGTGTTTTAGGGGCAACGGTTGCTATTGAGTCTTTTTTTTTTTTTTATATGCTTTCTTTTGCCAGAGTGGAAGAATACAAAAAAGACCATCTATAACAGAACAAATCCTTGGATAATTTTGAAGACAGAAGAAAAAAATAACAGAGACATTGCTTAACTAACCTGAAGGCTACAGTTAAGGTAATTCCTCATGAGATTGAGGATGAAATTGAATTAGCAAGGTAATTTGGTATTGGATTATGCTTTATATTTTGTGTGCTGTGATTACCTGTTGCACCAGAGAAAAGTTAAATGTGGGGAAAAAAAGAAAATAGAACTTCAGTGGGTATTATTTACAGCTAGGAGTTTTAAAAACACGCTAAGAAGCACTAAAGGTTTCAGGCATTTTGCTACAGTTATGGAGACACCAATAACATTTTTTCATTATTGTTAAATTTCTTCTGTTATGAAGCAACTCTCACAGAGAACTGTGTAAAAAAAAATCTACGTATAAATGTGCAAGTTTCCTTACTAAGAAAACCCCCAATTAATAAGTACAGAAACGATAACAGCACAAGGAAAGAATAAAATAATAAGGTTGTTGAGATCTTCACTGCTATGTGTCAAAACTCAATTAGCCAAGCTGTGACCTGCAAGGTGTTTGATTTCGATGGCAGTCAAAGGCTTCAAGATTTGAGGAAATATGCAAAATAATGTAAGTATGAAACACAGTTTTGGACTGTCCAACTTTGTTGTAGCCTAGTCCTTACAGGATAAGAAGAAACATGTTTATTGGTTTGTTTTGTTGTTTGTTTATTTTTCTTCCTGACATATTACATTTGTGTTATAACCTAAGTCTGTAGAACTTTTATGGTGACTCTGTTAGAGTTTGTTTCTGCTGCTCCTTCCTTCTCACACTTTTCCGACCCACATGGTCCCATCCATATTCCATCAGGATAAGCCTGTTCCAATGTGGGCTCTCCACAGGTTGCATTTTCCTTCAGGAAGTTTCTCCCTGCTGTGGCACAAGGTCCTCCACAGGCTTCAATGTGAAAAACTACTCTAGTGCGGCCTTCTCCACAGCTTTCAGGAAAATACCAGCTCTGTTGTGGTTTTCTCCAGGTGCTGCAGAGGAAACTCTGCTTTGGCACTTGGAACACCCCTTCCCCTTTCTTATTCACTGACTTTGGTATCTGCAGGGCTTTTTCTCACATTTGTTCTTATTCATCTGTTGCTGTAGAGACGGACACGACACATCTGAATGGTGATCAAAATGCCCTTTTATTACAAAAAGTGTGTGCTTTTATACATAGCATAAGGTAGCGTGGCCATTGCTTTGTTTTTCAAGTTCTAATTGGTTGACACTTAGCAGTTTCCTGCTAGGCTCATTCTTCCGGATCTTGAGGGAGAAAGCTCCGCAAACTTTTCTAAGCTTAGCGTACATGACTTCCTTATTTCAAGGCTACATCAGGATCTTGTCAAGGTCAATGTCTCCAACCAATGCCAGGTTATCAGCAGTCCAGCTGCCGTCCCTTACAATTTCCCCTTTTTGTATTTGAGCTACAAACACTGCCTGAACAATCCGATGCACTCATCACTCTCTGGCAGAGTTATGTCATTTCTTAAATACTTTTTTCCAGAGGTGCCACCATTTTGACCAAGGATCCCAACTGTGCCCTGCAAGGAGTCTGTTGGAGCCAGATGGAACTGGCTGTGTCTGGCATGGGGCAGTCCCAGCTGCTCCTCACAGAAGCCACCCCTGCAGCCACCACTGCCAATACCCAGCTGCGTAAGCACAGTATAAGCATGCATAAATAATCCTTGCTGATTTGTTTGTGAGAGAACAAGGCATAAATCTTCTGATCTTGCTCAGTTTTCAGGAATTTAAAAAATTCGAGTGTCCCACTCTATATCAAGGGTTATTTCTGACACCTACGACGTTGGACCAAGTAAACGTGTGCAGTGTTATCCTAACAGTGATTAATCAACACTGCTTCCAGTGAAAAACAGTAAGAAATTGCAAGGACTAAGGTACTTTGTCACAACTCTGTAATACCTCAAGGACATAGTAATGAGGGAACTTTCACTAAATTTTGCTTAGAATACATGCTTCCCTCTTACTTCTTGCACCTGTTAGATTATAACCACAGGACTTTCTTAAAGGCCACTGGTGATGCACATCGCACCGTCATAAGCACGTTCTGATTTCAGCAGACAGCCTGGGAAGTTTCCTACGGTCATTCCCAGATATCTTATTTATGTACCAGTGTGATGAGAACCGAGCAAAAGCTACCATTTGTTGTCAAAGATCTCTTTGCTGCTCCCTTGCATCCCCACCACCTGGGAGGCCTATCTAAAAGACATGATACTGACCCTTATTTTCCCAGGGCACTGTGTGAGATGTTTCAGATAGGAAAAGTATTTTATTAAAAACCAAAGGTTCAGGCTATGCTGGTGTTTTTCAAGTGTGAAAAAAACAGTGTTGTGGTTTATTCTCCAATGCATTGCCTGAAGGTTTGTTGGAGTTTTTGAGACTGCAAGAGGGACTGGGATGGTGATGAAGAATTTTATAGAGTGTAAGAAGACAAATCTATTACACGCCTGTCTGTAAGGGCTTTTGGCAACCAGAATTCTTGAAGGGAGCTGTGTAGAATAGAAGAACTAGAGCTAAGGAGACACCTACCAATTAAGGAATAGGGATGATGTGGGATCCTGTACTCAAACTCACTGCTGTTTTATTTAGCAGTGTAGGTCTACACAGGTATCTCTGTCCATAATACATCGGAAGCAAACAACTTCTTGATTTTGGCATTAAGATATAATATCAAGGAAAAAAAAAAAAAAAAAAAAAGCTTTTCTAGACAAAGAAAACTCCAGAGACCAGTACATAATATATCAAGAGCACTCTGTAAGAAGGTTATGTTTGAAGTTAGAATTACTGAAAAGGTTGAGAAATGTGAATGGAGAGTTTGGGAACTTTATTTATTCCTGTGAGGCTCCAGGGACTGACTCCCCCACGAGCACTCTATGAATAAGTTCATGAACACAGCATGAACAAGCAATATACCTGCTCAGGATCACAGAGATTCAGAGAGATTCACAGAGATTCACATACTATGAAATAAAGCCTAATATTTACAGAGAAGAAAACTTAAAACATTCGGCTCAGATTTTAGGGCAGTTAGAAGAGTATTAAATCTTATTTTGGTTTTCAAACCTGTTTAATCTCCCACCATAGTCACAGCCTTTCTTAGCCATAGATACCACTGTCTATAAGTGCTGTTAGCAGATGGTATGGACCTTCCATGAAGTAAGCCAAATAGCCATAGATGAACTTTAAGCCAATGTCCAAAGCTCCCAGAGAATAAAACTGAAGAACAGATACTTTTTATGAAAACATTCTTATGTAGGTATAAACTATTTTTGAATGAAACTTTCCTGACTGAAAAACATTGTGGAAATCCGATTTTCTATTCTGATAGCATAAAGATATTAGAATCTTGTCTTACATTGACTGACACACTAGAGTTTATCCAGTAGCTACGCAAATTTAAATAAAAAAAAATTGTCGATAGTCAAGATGAGCTGCTCCAGAGCAGACCTGGCCTACAGTGGAGTGACCAATCTCAGGGCACAGGGGGAGTTTCCTGAGGCTGGGAATCACTAGTGCAATGGAGAGACCTGTCCAGAGCCAGCAGCTCTGGTGGGAGGTGCTGACCAGGCCTGGGCTTTGCCAGGGCAACCGCAGCCACCCTCAAGCCTATCAGTACAGATTAGGAGCTGATGTGCTGGAAAGAACATCTATGGAAAAAGACCTGGGAGTCCTGGTGGACAACAGGATGACCATGAGCCAGCAATGTGCTCTTGTGACCAAGGCCAATGGAATCCTGGAGTGCATCAAGAATAGTGTGGCCAGCAGGTTGAGGAAGGTTAGCTTTCCCCTCTACTCTGCCCTGGTGAGACTGCATCTGGAGTACTGTGTTCAGTTCTGAGCTCTCTGGTTCAAGAAGAACAAGGAGAGGGTACAGAAAAGGACTACAAAGATGATTAGGGCACACTGGTGAAGCTATGTGCTGCCCTACCTGAGGCAGAAACAGGAACATCTACCAGAAAAAAAAAAAATAAAAAAAAATCAGGGGACCCAACATTCTCCCCCTACCAGGCTGCGGAAGGCAAGAGCTTAAAGGAAAGAAGTGGATGGAGGCAAATCCATATTTGAGGTGACAGGTAAACCCTCTCCTTGCCCACCTCACTCTCCCAGGTGCTTCTGTCCAGCAGGAGTGACTGTCTGGATATGGAAGACAAGTTAATGGATGATGTAGATGATGATGGTCCATCTACACCAGAGGTGTTGCCAAGGTCAGAAAGGCCTACTCCTCATATCATGACCACCATTGTGAGGAAGAAAAGATGGATTACAGTTGTATGTGACTCCCTTCTGAGGGGAACAGAGGGTCTAATATGCCAGATGGACTCTCGTCTTAGGGAAATCTGCTGCCTCCCTAGGGCCTAGGTTAATGGCATCACTAGGAACCTTCCTTCTGCTATTACTCATTACTGATCTTCCATGTGGGTGATGCGTAGTCCAGACCAATCAAAAGAGACTTCAGGGCCTTGAGACAGTTGGTGAGGGAATCTGGAGCAGAGGTTATTTTTAACTCTCTCCTTACAGTTGCTGGCACCAACATTCGAAGAGATAGATGGACCCAAACTATTAACACACAGTTCTGTGGCTAGTAGCACTGCCAGAATTTTGTTTCTTTTGATAAGGGATGATCTACACAGCATCAAGCTTGCTGACATCAAATGGGATTCAGCTTTCTCAAAGGGAAAGAGAGTCCTTGCTCGTGAGGGGCTCATTGACAAATCTCTAAACTCAACTTGAAAGGGAATAAGGATAATATCAGGCTTGCCAGTGACAAACCGTGGGATGACACACCAAGGTTAGAGGGACGAGGTGTTAGTGAGGGCCTTCATCCTGTTACTTCAAGGTGTGCATGCCTCTAGACCAATGCACACAGTATTGCCAACAAAGTGGTACAGCTGATATACCTGAAAGTATGCTATCCGGAGGGACCAGGACAAGCCCCAGAAGTGGGTCCATGTGAACCTCGTGAGAATCAACAAGAGAAACCTTCCTGTGGACTTTCAATATTTAAAGAGCACCCATGAGAAAGATGGGGACAATTTTTTCAGCAGGGCCTGTTGCAATAGGAGAAGGCGTAATGGTTTTAAATTTTAAGAGGGTAGATTTAGACGAGATATAAGGAAGAAATTTTCTGCAGTAAGACTGGTGAAACATAGGAAGAGGTTTCCCAGTGAGGTGGTGGAGGCCCCATCCCTGGAAACATTCAAGGTCAGGCTTGATGAGCTCTGGGCAGCCTAATCTAGACAAAGATGTCCCTGCTCACTGCAGGGGAGTTGGACTAGATGACTTTAAAGATCCCTTTCATCCCAAAGCATTCTACGATTCTATGAAAAAAGTTGGATGATCTTAGGAAGGAAAGGAAATCTTGAACATTTATGTCAACATTTTCATTCTGAGACCAGAACTCAATGAATCCCTTCAGATTTTATGTTTTCCTTTTTAAGATGCAGTTGTCACTACTGGAGCTTGGATCACACTAAAAAATAATCACATTTTTAAAAGTTCAAGACCTGGTAACCTGAGACAAATATTTTTACGTGGAAGGAAGAAAAGGGTGTATGGGAAATGAAATATTTTGTTTACTTTTGGAGTTGAAAGAATTGTCTTATTTTTTATATATAGTATATATATTTTTTACAAAAAAAAGTGCTTTAAAGTGCTGAGAGGAATATTTCTTTCAGAAGAATATTGAAACAAAGCATTTGGGAATTCCAGAATGTAATATTTCTCTGTTAAGTTGCCAGAATGAAATGTTTTCACACTTTAAAATTATTTCTTCCTTCTAGCCAAAGGTATTTGCAACATTTGCAAATGAAATTCTGTGTTGCTTTTGAAAAAGGTGAGTCATGGTGACTGAATGTTAAAAATCAGCAGTAAAAATTTGTCTATTTTTAGATTATATTACTAGGTTTTTTCAGAATAACTCTAAATTAGACCAGTGCGTGATTCATTCTGCATGTCTCATTTATTGTTGTATGGGGTTGATTGTCCTCTGCAGTGTTTATTTTGTTGACAACTATATCAGGTTAAAGAGGTTACCTAATTTTCCAGTGCTTAAAATCTGATGAGACCAGTACTTTTTTAAGCATTTAATGAAGGAAACTTTGCTGATTATAAAGGGCAATGAACAGGATTCTCCTCCTACCTATAGGTCTCTAATGTCACTTTAGATATTGTGGAGTATCCTGTTGGGATGTCATCCGTTGTTTTTTGGAAAGAGGGAGGGTAATTAGTTGGTCAGGTGTGGGGATTTTTGTTGGGTTTTTTTCTGGGTTTTTTTTTTCCCATAAAAATAGAGAGCTTTAGAAAGTCTAGTGTTAAGTCTGTGAGATTCACTCAGAAATATTGAACAACCTAAAGTTTATCAAGAGCTTTATGCTTAACAATGAAATACCATCATCTCTTAAAGTGGCCTTAGTGCAGTGTCCTAAAGACTGGACTCAAGCATCAATTTAAGATGTCTCAGATATCTTAATGCAGGCATGGGTGACATAAAATAATAAAATCATTATAGAATCATCATAGAATCATAGAAAGAAAGGGACTTAAAGATGATTTAGTTCCAACCTTCTTGCCATGGGCCCAGACACCTTTGCTCTACTATTTCTTTGTTGGAATGCATCATTCCTGAGTTTGATGGTCACTTCTGTGATCCTTGAATACTAACCAGTTTTCACAGAATCACAGAATCACAGAATTGTTGAGGTTGGAAAAGACCACTGAGATCATCAAGTCCAGTCCATGTCCCAACACCATCACATCGGCCAGACCACGGCACTCAGTACCACATCCAGCCTCCCCCTGAACAACTCCAGGGACGGTGACTCCACCACTTCCCTGGGAAGTGCATTCCAATATCTGACCACTCTCTCTGTGAGGAAGTCTAAACCTCTAAACCTAAACCTCCCCTGATGCAGTTTCAGGCCGTGCCCTCTCATCCTGTCACTGGTTGCCCGGGAGAAGAGCCCAACCCCCATCTGACTACAACCAAGGCAGTTGTAGAGAGTGATAAGGTCCCCCTTGAGTCTCCTCTTCTCCAGGCTAAACACCTCCAGCTCCCTCAGCCTCTCCTCATAGGACTTTCCCTCCAGTCCCTTCACCAGCTTCGTTGCTCTCCTCTGGATCTACTTCAGCACCTCAGTGTCTTTCTTGCAGTGAGGGCCCCAGGACTGCACACAGGGCTCGAGGTGAGGCCTCACCAGTGCTGAGCACAGGGGCAGAATTACATCCCTACTCCTGCTGGCCACACTACTCCTGATACGAGCCAGGATGTCATTGGTCTTCCAGGCCACCTGGGCACACTGCTGGCTCATGTTCAACCATCTGCCAATTAGTACTCCCAGATCCCTCTCTTCTGGGCTGCTCTCCAGCCACTCCTCCCCCAGTCAGTAGAGCTGCATGGGGTTATTGGGACCGTGCACTTGGTCTTATTGCACTTTATACTGTTGGCCTCAGCCCATCGAGCCAGCCTGTCCAGGTCCCTCTAAAGTGCCTTCCTACCCTTCAGCAGAACGACACTTCCCCCAGCTTGGTGTCATCTGCAAACTTACTGAGGGTAGTAGACTCAATCCCCTCATGCAGGTTGTCAATAAAGATGTTGAACAGGACTGAGTCCAGTACTGATCCCTGGGGGGCGCCACTGGTCACTGGAGGCCAAGTGGAGGCAGCATCACTTGCCACCACTCTCTGGACCCGGTCATCCAACCAGTTTTTTACCCAGCAAAAGGTGAATCCATCTAAGCTGTGGGCTGCCAGCTTTTCCAAGAGGATGTTGTAGGAGACTATGTCAAATGCTTTGCTGAAGTCAAGGTAGACCACATCCACAGCCTTCCTCTCATCCACTAGAGGGGTCACCCAGTCCTAAAAGAAGACCCTTTTGGGCCCCTTTTGCCCCCTCTTCCCTCTAGGGCTTTATTTGATGATATTTTACCAAGCATGACATGTCATTACATGACAAGAAGATTTCCACTGATTGTGATGGGAATTTGTAAACCTGGTTCATATATGTGAACTTATTTTACACCTTTGTTTGGGTGTCTTGGACCTGGTGCTATATTCCACCTTTGATGATGTTAAAAATAAAACCCAAACAAAATTAAACTTGAAAAAAAAACCCAAAAAAACCTCAATAAGCTGAAGTCATTAAGAAACACCAAAAAAAAAAAAAAAAGCAATTGTAAGAATCATATTTAAACCAGTTTTCTATTAAATTTCCTTTGTTACATCTCTTTTTGTGACTCGAATTACAAAGCCTAAACAAAATATTACTATGTAAGAACCACAAAAAGAGCTTCAGAGTCTCGTGAAATCAATGTAATCTTTTTTTTGATAGTGTAACTAATTTTCTCAAGAAGGTATCTGCGATTTGTTAAAATAGTGATTTATTTTCCTAAGGGAAAACTCCAGTTTTCATTTCTGGTAATTTGTCACCTAACCACTACAGGAATAACACCTATAAATTTGCTCTGAGACCTGCCCAGTCTAAGCACAGAAAAGTCATTTAAAAATCATAACTTATACTCAGAGGAGCAGCTATCACAAAAAAAAATTCTACAGCTACCTCTCTAACGTGCCCTGCTAACAACTCTCCATAATGGCTGCACAGCATGTGAACAAAACTGTTCCTGCATACAACGTATGTGTAAAAACATAACGCTGCTGAACGTCACTTGCAGTGCTTTTTTCTTTCCTTTATTTTTTTTTTTTTTCCAAAATCCAAAAGATCCAGCTGGTTTGTTTCACTTCAGAGCAGAAGAAAGAGTCCAGAGAGGATGTGAAATTCTATGTAAGGAAATGTCACTATTATGTTGTCTGTGGTAATAGGTGTTAAACCAGAACATAACTTCTTAATACTGTTTCCCAATCAAGTTAACAATATGGCAAGCATGATGATTCCAGTTGTTTTGGTATTTTATTGGAAAGCAGATAAATTGATGGGAAAGGAATAAAGAAATATATTTCCGTTTGTGATTTCAACCAGCAGGAAAACACCTATACATACATGGGCTCCCTCCCTCATTGAAAAACTGACTGCCCATGGCTTGGATGAGCATATGTTCTGCCAGATAAAGCACTGGCTGGACAGATGGGCCCTAAGAGTGGTGGTCAATGGAGTTAAATTCAGTTGGTGGCCAGTCACAAGTGGTGTTCCTCAGGGCTCAGTGTTGGGACCATTTCTGTTTAACATCTTCATTGATGATCTTGATAAGGACATAGAATGTATCCTCAGTAAGTTTGCAGATGACATTAAGTTAGGTGGGAGTGTTGATCTGCCAGAAGGTAGGGAGGTCTTGTGGAGAGACTTGGACAGATTGGATTGATGGACCAATGTTAATGGGATGAGCTTTCACAAGGCCAAGTGCCAGGTCCTGCACTTGGGTAACAACAATCCCATGCAACTTTACCGGCTTGGGGAAGTGTGACTGGAAAGCTGTCTGGCACAAAGGGACCTAGGGGTTCTAACTGACAAGCAGCTGAACAGGAGCCAGCAGTGTGCCCAGATGGCCAATGGCATCCTGACTTGTATAAGAAATAGTGTGACGAGAAGGAGTAGGGAGGTGATTATCCCCCTGTACTCATCACTGGTGAGGCCTCACCTTGAGCACTGTGTGCAGTTTTGGGGTACCTCATTACAGGAAAGATATTGAGATGCTGGAGCGAGTGCAGAGGAGAGCAACGAGGCTGGTGAAGGGCTTAGAGAATAAATCTAATGACAAACAATTGAAGGAGCTGGGACTGTTTAGTTTGAAGAAGAGGAGGTTAAGAGGAGACCTCATCACTCTCTACAACTGCCTAAAAGGACATTGTAGAGAGGTTGGTGCTGGTCTCTTCTCACAGGTAATTATCAACAGAACAAGAGTGAATGGCTACAAGCAACAGGGTAGGTTTAGACTGAGCATTAGGAAAAATTCTTTCACCAAAAGAGTAGCCAGACATTGGAATAGGCTGCCCAGGGAGGTGGTTGAGTCACTGTCCCTGGATGTGTTTAAAGGTCGTTTAGATGTGGCGTTAGAGGATATGGTTTAGGGCAAACTTTGTAGAGTAGGGTTAATGGTTGGACTTGATGATCCCAAGGGTTTTTTCCAAACTGCATGATTCTATGATTCTAGGTAACTCTATGTCTTGAGAATCCCTAAAACACCTTCTAGATTTCAAAAATATGTTGATTTTCAGTGGAATTTCTACTGTTTTGTGTATTCATTTGAATGCTATTGCTTGTTGTTGGCCCAGGAAAAAAAAAAA
This sequence comes from Trogon surrucura, assembly GCA_020746105.1. Classification (NCBI taxonomy): domain Eukaryota; kingdom Metazoa; phylum Chordata; class Aves; order Trogoniformes; family Trogonidae; genus Trogon; species Trogon surrucura. Next base: position 55,334,209 of record CM036617.1, read on the forward strand.
TATATAAAAGTTTATCAAGAGCACTCTTTCACATGTTTTTTGGGTCAGAAGTCCACAACAGCAGCTAACTACTGCAGCCTCAGAATGTGGAAATTGTAGTAGAAATGTGAAGATTGTGGTGAATGAATAGTGAGTGGTAGAGTATGTGTGTAGAAATTTAAAAAAGGTGAAAAAAATGGACAGAAGAACTATGAAAGCAGGATGTGTCATGTTTCCTAGTCTAGTACGTCAACCAGATCGCAACACTATCTATATGCAGCTTCTGAGGACATGAAGGCCGAGTGATACAGACAGTAAATAAATCTTGATGGCTCACAAAGATGAGTCAGTGTGGAGAGACTAATTATTGTCAGCTCCTGAAAGCTACAAAGAGGCACAGTCGCAATCTATATATGGACACAGTTATTGTCTGCTACTCACTGCACCAGTGCAAAAAAATCCTGGATGAGTTCACATGGATGTAAATGTCCTCATGTCTGCAAGCTGGATAAACCACTCGACACAATATGTCGTGGTGTTAGTAGGTATGTATGAACCTGTGTGTGAGTGTTCTGAAATAAAATCATCTTCCCCTCCTATACCTCTTTCATTGTGCTTTCCTACACTGTTACAAAATTATATCCTACATAAAAGCTGGAAACACTTTAGTCAAAATTACAGTGCTCAATAACAATTGATACTGTGCTTCAAAATTTCATGCACAGAGCTATGCAGGATCAAAACTCTTCTGTTACAAAAGATTTCCAAAGTAGATAACCCTTCTATGAAACTGATAACTTGTGTGGGATATCAGATTATATAGTGAGATTAAAAAGTGGTTAAAATATTTATAATATTCCCCACATTCTCCTGGGATTACTGAAGTGAAAATTTCTCCATTGCCTTCACCTTCACAGCAAGTATCAGTTTGGTGCTTCTCCATTGGGCAGAAGGTGAAACTGCATTTTCAGATTTCCTGTTCAAGAAACTGAACACGTATTCCACAAGGGACTTTTTCTCATTGCAAAACAATCATCTTTAATTTTTGTCCAAAATTATAGAAAGAAGATTTCCAATAACTATTTTAAATGAACAATGGGTTTAATTTGATTTTACCTTTAGTCACCATGTTGTCAGAAGGACTGCAGACCAATGGTCGTAAAGTCAGCTTTGCCTTCAGCTACTTGGACAAATGCAACTGTAACCAGGACAGATTCTCCCAGCCAGTTCCTAGAATGTTCAGGCATGAAATATTTATTCACACTCAGTGGAAGTCTGGAAGGATTACTTCACATTTTGAAAATCAACAAGAAAAACCAGACTGAATTAATCAAAGCTGGAAAAGAAATCCAAAGTAATAAAATTTATGCATTGACATAAATGTTCTACATCTTAGCAGATGTAGAAGTAGATATAAATTTTGGGTATAGTGTTTATGCAAGTCAAAAAAAAAATGTAGAACAAAATAAGAGAATGCAAAAATTGTTCACTGTGGGCCTGTACTCAGCTGTTGAATTTACTCCCAAAGTTCTCTGTATGGCCATTATAGTGATACAGATTGCTAAAAGATACACCAGAAAGCTCATGTAGTGTCAAGAACTACCAAAACCTAGACAGTAACAAGGTATTTAAATAGCAGTGTGTACGTACTAGATGAGGTCCAATTTTCACCTGCAAGTATTTAATGTCATTTGAGGTGTCATATGGAATCCACCCTGACCTCTGGCAGATCTTAAAAGGAGTGTGTGTCTTCTTTAAGTGTTGTGTCTTGTCTTTTAATCCCATACACATGCCTTGTATATCCTAAGAGGTTTTGGAAATTACTCAGCATTTATGTGTCACAATTGAGCTCTGCATGTTTCAGTTCTTACAGACAGTGAAGATCGACTGAACACAACTAGTGGGTTGTATATTTGTTCCCCTTTCCAAACCTCACTGCTGCTCCAAGAAGTTGTGTCTCCTTTGAGTCCTCTGAATTATGAGATAGTTTAAAGAGGATAGTCTGGATTCTAATGATGAATAACTGCAAGTTAAGCAGGGATATACTGAGATGCTTACAGTGAAGATAGGTTTCTATTGTTATACACCTGACCCAGTACTGTGCTGAGGTGAAATTCACTGTAGATGTTTTTAACTCACTCATGATCCTAAGCATTAGTCCTGTCTTAAAATCAAGCACCTAGCTGAACTGAATTTACTATCTTAAGAGCATGACTAGACAAAGAAACATAATATTGTACACGCCTTGCAGTATATTCTAATGTTGGTGACACATACCAAGGAAATGGGAAACTTGAATTATAGTTCTGTTTCACCATGAGGAAATAGAAAGTGTACTTTGAAGGAAAGTGCCTTAACACTAAGATGTGAAATAGTTGAAGTAAAATGGAGGAGAGAAATTAAGAATTAATCCAGAAGAAACTATTTGCCAGGAGCACTGAAGTCTTGGACACCTAATTCATTTTACGTTAAAAAGTAATGGATTGAAAAACGAAGAGCTCTTTGAGAAGAAAACACTATAGAAGGTTGCCTCCTTCTAATACTGAGCTCAAAATAATAAAAGCAGTATTCTCGTTTTGTCTCACTTTGTCCTGTTTGTCTTCCACCTCTTGTAGTGTCATATCTGGGCAAAGGCAAGTATTTCTTCAGTTCTGCACTTCTTATGCAGAAGACAGTACTGAGCCTGTCTTCAGTACATCATGGGTAAGCACTTCAACGCACATGACATTTTTTTGAAAAAGATGGGAGGCTTCTTTGACATTTATTCGAATGACACATCATGGCTGCTGTGTATTGCTGTACTTGGTTCTGAATTAACCTCAGAATTTAGATACTTCTGTCTTTCATCCCTGAAAACCTACCGACCAAGTTGTAATTGACCACGTGTCCAGACATTAAATTTAAGGTAGCCTAGGATCTCTTTAGGTCATATCTAGTAGTAAGAAAATATTAATAAAAATTGAGTAAATTAACATAATCATTAATTACCTGATTGTCTCTTAGAGAATACCTGCAATAGATTGTGAGACAGTTCATAAAATATAAAGTTAATATTGCAGATTGAACTCTCAAACCAAAAAAGGCAACAGCACTTGTCATGTATCCAAGATAACTCTTCACATATATGGTAAGTTTTTTTGATCAAAGTTGTCTTGTAATATATCAGAGAGGTAGACTGAATTGTTGTTTACGAAATATGATGAAAATAATTTCTACTATCCTCTATCTTCATTTGTGATACTTATCTTTCCCCACTTCATATCAGCCAAAAACCAGGATTACAGGAAAATTCACCCTGTCACTAAGGACAGTAACGTGATTAGTCATCCATAGACAGAGTGCATAAGTAAAGCCGTATTTCATGGAAGATATAAATTGGTACAACTATATAACTTCATAGAAAGTTTGCCTGCAGAATAGATTTGTTTTGTTCATATTTTTTTTTCAGGACCACTGTCTATGTTAAATTCAAAATATTGCTATGGCCAAAATGGAGAACACCACTTCTATGAAGTCAAGAATGTGTTGCTACCATAAATAATATTAGCAACCTAAGAAAAGAATAGTTTATTATTGTTCCAGTTACACTGGGACACCATCATTTTATTCCTAATTAGTACGTAAAAGTCACATTAATAATATTTTTAAAATTAATACACAAGAAAATGTACTAATATCTGCATAAAATCATAGAATCACAGATTGTCTTGGGCAGGAAGGAACCTTTAAAGGTCATCTAGTCCAATCCTCTTGCAGTGGAGGATTTCCTGTAGGCCCCCTTCAGGTACCGGAACACTGCTATAAGGTCTCCCTAGAGCATTCTTTTCTCCAGGCTGAACAAACCCAACTCCCCCAGCCTGTCTTCCTAGAAGAGGTTCTCCAGCCTTTTGATCATTTTTGCGGCCTTCCTCTGGACCCTCTCCAACAAGGCCATGTCCTCCTTGCCTTGAGGACTCCATAGCGGGACATAGTGCTCCAGTTGAGGTCTCACCATGCAAGAGACTGTTTTAAGAACTTTTGCCTCAACCTTGCTGGTGTTAAAAGTTGCTAAAATGCCCCATGAAGATATATTTGTTTCATCCCTGCTAAAAGAGTCTGTGAAGAAGAGACTGTGTTAAAACCTAAACTACAAGGCTGCCGTTACAAGCTTGGACCTCTGATAAGTTCTAAAACAACAACTTCAGAGCCCAGCTCTGATAAGCCTCACACTTGACTTGACTATTGATAAAGACAACTTCAGGGCCCAGCCCTGATAAGTCACGGGGCTCGAAGTCTTGAACAACAACTTCTGGGCCCACCTCAACCGCCGATACAGCTGTTGTCTTGCAAGCCCACCGGTGTGTGAGCTCACCGATGTAACTGCAGATAAGGCAGCTGTCCTGCAAGCGCGAAAGCCCAACGGTGTGCAAACGCGAAGGTACACAAACCGTCAAGTCATCCTACGTCTGCAAAAAATGGGTCCTCCGGACACCTATGCATGCCCCGCTGACAGAGGCGACGCTGGGGGGGGTGAAGATCGCTCCTGACGACCCTCACGCGCATGCGCTGAACAGGCGGAGGATAAGCAAAGCGGCTCTTGGAACACTATAAAATGCCACCGTGAACAGCTGTTCTTTGGAGATCTCCCCCACCGAATCCAAACAGGCGGACCTGCGAGACGTCGCTGGATCTGTGGTGGTAGCTATACTTCTTGCTATTCTAAACGTTTTACTGCTTCGCTTTTCCTTTTCCTTATCTTTCTTTCCTATTGCTCTCCAGTGGTTGTTAGTCAATAAAGGGTTTTACTTTTGTGACATCTGACACCGTTTGTGTCTTAATTTCACCTTTGCGATCGAAACGAATCACCTTGACCCTAACCTCTATCAGGTATAAGCGGCTCAAGACATTTAATTGGCGTCACGGACAGGATCACACTGGTGAAAGTGTCACAAGTAACTTTTTAATTATTTATTTATTTGTTTGTTTGTTCCTTGGGACTGGAACGTAAGTTGTTGTACCTCTCAGGGGTGTTTTTTGGGGCGATTATTGAAACTAAGTTCATTTCCTCCCTGAGATGCTGTGCCTCGTCTCTGCAGAAAAATGACTGCAGTGGTTGCCAGAAGTGAGGAGTTTCCTCATCTGGATAGTCCCGAAGTATTGCTTCAGTTTTTAGAAACCCTTGATGCTCGTCCGTCAGTGCCAGGACAGGACTGGGCTAAAGATAACTGGTACCTTTTGCAGAGTGTGACAGACTGTATGTGTGCATTGCTGAAAGATGCCAGAATTAAGGCTGGTAAAGGAAAATCTATTGTTTGTGTGGTTTTGGAAGCCAGTTTGGTAGCAGCGGTGCGGAGACTAACTGACGGTCAGACTGAGGAATGTGAACTGATCACGTTGTTGCAAACTTTGGTTGATTTGTTGCTAGATCAGGTTGGTTGTCTCAAATCTGAGAATGATGATCTTAAAGCAAAGTTGAAGGAGGAGGAAGATCAAAATGTGCAGTTAAAACATGCTTTGTGGGGAGAATCGTCCGTACAATGTGACACTCTAGCGGAAGTTGAAGTTCAGATGAGAGAAAAGGGGAGTCAGCACGTAACCCCTATTTACCCCCAACAGGAACTCGGAGAGGCTGAGGCTAGGATAGGAGGAGTTCCTTGCTTGCGTCTGGTTGTTAAAAGAGAATATAGTTACAATGATAATGAAGATTTTTGACCTTCTGTTGGGACTAAGGAAATTCCTTATTCAGTTACTGAGTTAGCTAAACTGAAAAGGGAATTTGGGAGGAGTCCCAAAGAATCTGGGACTGAGTATGTTTGGCGAGTCTCATTGATGGGGGAGGACTGTCCCCAGAAATTAAGGATTAAAAGGAATTTGTTATGGACTGAAGGAATGGAAAAGGGAATTCCACGACATGTGATGCATGGCCTACTCGCTGTAGCTTTGGAAAAAACTTACCCAAATGTGGAAAACCCGAAAAAGATGCCGTAAGGCAGATTCACCCTTGCAGGGGAAGAATGGGAGAGAATTAAAATTCATTAATTCGGAGATAACAACTGCTCAGACACCTATTGTCCCTGAAAAGTATTTGATTGATCTTGGTCTGGAAAACCAGAGCCTTAAAACTGAAAATAAAAAACATAAGAACTTAGAAATTGAAAACAGTGAACTTAAAATGCAATTGACCTCTGCTAAGAAGTGAGAAAAATGTTTACCCCCTCAAAAATAGATCTTTTGCTAAACCAAATACCATCCTTGGTCTTGGCTGAAGCAATTTGCAAATTAATACACAGTAAAGATTCTGTAGCATATGATGGAGATATCTGGTATAATGACACCAATGAACCGGTGGAAAATTCTGACAATGATCTTACCCCAGAACCTGTGTCTATATGATCACTGATTAAAGCCAAAACCGCTGAGTTGACAAAGCTGCAGGAAAAGTATTTCATGCATCCAGTGGAACACTCATGGCGAGTTTCTCTTATGGTGAGAGACCTAATCCTATTAAGTGACGAGGAAGCTGGAAGGTATTTGGGTTCTAGTGTGTTTTTGATCACTATGCCGAGTGATCATAATCACTTATTAAATATACGAGCTGCCTATTGTGCGGGCAACATAGATGCCCAAGAAAGAGGTAACACCTTTGCTATTAAAATCACAGAATTCTTGGATTTGACTGCATCTGTGCAAGAGGCAGCCTGTATCTAAGTTATGGATGAGAAGGGACGGTACTGGGTATGGACTCACAGACCAAACCCTGACCATCTCCCTTCCTGGGAGTTTGGGTCCTCTCGAGGGTGACCTGAAGGGATTTGTTATCTGGGAGGGAACGACCTATGGCGAAAAGCAGTGGCATTGGGGACACTCTGGGCAATGCTGCAGAGATTGCCCACCAACTTTGCTCAGAAACTGGTAGAATTGTTAAAGGAGAAGGTTAAGGGTCTAAGAAGAATGCAGCCTACTTGTCTCTGCAGGAAAGCGCAGTTAACTTCTTTGTGCCTTTTCGCGAGTAATTGAAGAAGTTTTGGTATTTGGCTCAGTGGCACTTCAGTAGCCGCGGGGTGGAAAGTGCTTGCACTAGGACCCTGCAGCTCGCTCCTGCTCTATCCTGATCTGCAGTGACCGGCTTTTGACACCCCTTTGTCAGCCCAGATGGACCTGGCATTACTGAAGTGATTGATGATCTGACAACGGGGAGATAGCAAGCTGCACCCTTTTTTCCCCTATAATTCTCCAGTCTGTCCTCTTTGGTAAACCTGATGATTAGTAGAATTCGGTAATTGATTATAGAAAATTGCTTAGCAATATCCTGTTACTGACAACTATTGCTGTTTCAGGTAAAGCAACAAGGCAACAGTGATATTGGCAGCTGCTGCTTGCAAATGGCCACTTTAGACCAAGGGTGGTACCCCTCTTTTTACTCTTTGCTTTTGTTCCCAAGTTGCTGATATTGCAGATGTCAGGAAACTGCACCTGGAGACAAAGACTACCCTATTTTAGTCCAGAATATACACAGGAGGGATTAATTTTCGTATATGCTATGATTTTTGTTTTGATTTTTATGTCTGTTAGTAAGCCAGATATTTTGGAGAGGGTAACTAGTATCTCAAAATTCTCTATGGGAATTCTACACTTAGAAGTTTACTCATTATCAAACCTCTTGGAGTTGTAGTTTTGCTAAAAATTGTATTAAATTGTACTAACAAAAATTGTACTAAATCATACTAACTGGGACAAATATGATTGCATTGGATACTATTGGCTAGTTTACATCACACTAAAAATGAGTTGTCTGTGCTGAAATCACAGCATAGCATATAAAATTTTAGGTGCAAAGTTTGTACCTCATAGTGATTGCCATGTCACTTTTAGTGATGCTCCAACTGGTTTGATATAGATGTTCTGATGGGTTAATATATTCTCACCTTTTTGTTTGTAGTATGCCTGAGTTAGTATGTTCTCACATTGAAGACAAAGAGAACTCACTGTCTCTTCTGATGTCAGAATACCTCGGGACAGTGGATGCTTTTTGGCTTCAAAGATGTCTTCTCATTCCTGGCAATGTACTCATACAGCATAAAATAGTTTTGTGGAAAAAAAAACCAACCAACAAAACAACCCAAACAAAAACAACCCTAAACAAACAAAAACAAAACAAAAAAAAAATCAATAACCACAAATTTGACTTGGCAAGTATATGTATTAAGAAATTGGACAAGTTGTGTTTTTGAGAATTAAACTTACAAGTTCAACAGGTGACTAAGACAACACTACTGAATTAGCTAGTATTGGACGTATTGCTGAAGGAATGTGAAGTGTGCGATATGTTGAATTAATTGAGAGTGCTGCACTACCATTCCCAATGCAACTACCCTCATAGAAGATGTGCAAAGGAAAAAAAAAAAAAAAAAAAGAAACACGCATGCGTGCTGGGCAGGGGCGTGGAGGTCTCATTTCACATTGCGTACGGAGACCCCAACCCCGACAGCAGAGTAGCATTGCCAAGTTCGCAGAAGGCAAGATGGACGCAGAGGTAGTAGCCAGCCACGTTATGGTTGTCTTGGCCTTGGCAGCTTCATTTGCTCTTGTTGGTTTTTTATGTGTGCTTTGGCGATGCGGTGATGAGTTTTATGAATTTTGTGATAGATGTTGTTTTTGTTGCAACTGTTCTGATAGACAAGAACCCCCTTCTCTTCCCCCCATGCCAGAAACACAGTTGTAACCTCGACTGGGAACAGGTTTTAGTTTTGTTGTATTCATTTAGACCAAAAATAGTATGGTTAATTGTTGATATGGTTAATGTTAAAATAATTAATATGGTTCTAGTTAAGTATGCTCATCGTTTAAATCATGAAACTCGAGCGGCAAGAACGAAAGTGTGACCCTGGAACTGAGAGCTGTAACGGACATTTGCAAGAGCGCCACGTGGTGTTATGAACAAAGGACTGTTCGATTTGAAGAAAATGGACGACATCATCCATGCGAAGTTTGAAAGTTGTCCAGTAGCATCCCCCAGCCTCAGCTGGCATCAAGACTTTTTCTTGCTACAATATGACCATATTGGTTAGTCAGATCTTTTCTTTGTGCGGTATTCACAGAACTGAAGCTGAAGCAGAGCAGGAAACAATTACTTCAGTGGTAGGCAGTTGTTACAGCAAGGTTAAATATACTTTGGTCAAAGTAAGCTTTCACCAAATTAAGCCTTTTTTTTTTGATGGCAAAATCAGTATGAAGGCTACCTTCTTGTGTCAGTAGTAAAAAAAAAAAAAATTTTTTTTTTTAAAAATGAAATCATATTTAATGAGTTATAAACCCATGCACAAATGGCTACATATTTCTTCTCTCCTGGACTCAAAACTGGAATGAGAACAATAATACACTTGGTGAAGAAGCCTGACCTGGAGCAGAGCATAGCTTGCCTCAGGACCTCTGATGTGCTGACTACAAGGATGCTAATCATTTTGAACTGCTTGATATGGTGACTGTTTGTCCTTGAGTCCTTTTTACAAAACAATGTATACATTGTATGAAAAGCATCTCAAAAACTGTAATCCCACTAGATTGGAGCAAATTTTTATAGAAGGAAAAGATTTATTGTTAATGAAAAACTGTCCCTCATTAAATGTCGAGTCCTATTCTTCTCATGAGAACTGAAGTAATTGTAACATGGGGATATCAGAGTAAAGAGGAAAGAGGAATGAAATTTATTCCATTCACTTTTATCATTAGAAAAGGCTAAACAGTTTGGCAGAAAATAATATCTAAAAGTATGTATATTAATGCCTTTATCCAGATTGGACCATAGTTAAATTCTAACAAAGTTATGACCTAACCAACTGTGAACTGAGAATCTTAGAATAAGAAATTCAGAGCAGTGTTATTCAGAAATATATATATTTTTTTAAGTGTTTAAAAAATAAATTGCAAAACCTCATACTTTGTCCATCACATTATATCAAGTTTCTTTGATGGTTTTATGGTCTAAGATGCTTAGTATCCCTTTTTGGCAATCACCATCATGTACGGTAGCAGGTGTTTGATTTGAGGAAGCAATTTGTTAAAAGTAGTAAATTACAGTCATACCATACAGCTTCTTAAATAATTAGTGCATAATCATGCACTTATTCTTAGGTGTTTCACTTTTGGAACAGCTGAAATGTTTTGAAGATCTACTTTTTAACAGGGATGTTAGCAAAGCTGTAACATCTAATTTTAATGAACAGATCAAAATTGTTTTCAAATTATTAGTAATAAATTCATTTCCTGGTCAACATGACCATGCATATATTTCAGTCTTTTACAGTAAAACACATGAAGAACATATATTGCACAGATATTTCCAGAAGCAACCTTTATGAAGCATCTGAATAATTTAATAACTATTTTCTTTAACTGAATAACTGAACATTCAAAAAAAAAAGTAAATTACGAAGTCTGTCTGCCCAAATATATCTTTCCTGCAGCTGGTAGCAGACAAAAGAGCTAACAGGTACTTGAACATGAGTGTTCAAGACAACTATTAACTATCTAGATGCTTCCTTAGAAAAGCTTTAAAGACACAATTACGTAGTAAAATGAGTTTCAAATCATTAGGGTTTGTTTGATTTCCTCATAATACCAGGTGTGTTGATATTATAATTTGTAAAATGCAAAGAGAAAAATAAGTGCGAATGCACTGAAAGAAACACTGATGATCTTCATTCAGTACAATAAGCAATTATGACAGAATTATTTCCTTTGCCTTGGCATACCATTTCCTTTTAAAGGTGCATTTTGTCTGCTTGCATGCATATATTAGGTCAAGGACAGAGAGAAGCAATAGTGTGAGAACAAAGAGAGGTGCTAAAAGTAATAACTTACCATGTAAATTAAACATTCATAAAAATATGTAAGATTTTTTCCTTGCTTTTTCATTTGGTTCATGTCACTATGATATGTAAAATTAATTACTCTGAATGATAGAGTACCTATTCACCTTTACCTATGATTAAAAGTGCAGTAGTCTAATTAAAGCATGACTTACAAATAAAAAGTCTATTTCTAATTTAATTTAAAGCAAGAACAAGTGAAGGCAATATAAACATGTATAATTCAACTTCCATATCTCAATTTCAGAAAAATAAAATTAAAATCTGAAAATAATGATCAACCGCAGCAGCAAGTTCATCTACAACTACAAAATCAGTTAGTACTTTTAAGTCAAGGAAATCAGAACATTAACAATAAAAGACAGACTGAATCTTCTTACAAAAAAGGAGAACACATATCAAGGAAAGATTTACAGATTAGAAGAGAAATAAAATAACTTATACATAATTCATTATATAAATATAAAGAACAGAACGTATAATTAAGAAATCAGTTGTGTAGCTGTCAAGATAAACACTTGTTGTGGCTTAATCAATTTTCAAGTTCTGCATTTCTAATCAAATTTTCACCAGAAGAGTCAGAACAAGGAGACTTAGAATCCTCTGTCATGATCCTCCAGATTTTTGTTTTCATAACCTGTACTGAAAGATCACAGAGAGTTTGTCCACCTCCACCATAAAAAAATTCTACGAAGCAACATCTATTAAATACAAAATAAATTTTAAACAAAAAATGTTTGTTCATCATAGATTTACACCTCTTACAAGCTTTTGCATAAAGTGTACTCAGCTTTCACAGATGAGTAAGGAAAATCTTTCATGATCAAATTCTTAATCTCACCTTGTCAGCTAGAATAGCAAGCACAAGATGTCAATCAAAAAAAGAAAAATCCTTCATAAAATCCTTCCATCATCTGTTATACAACCTTCCAAAGACTCTCAATCTCATTTCGTTGTTTTGTTTTGCTATGGTATGTTATATAACAAAAAAAAAAAGAAAGAAAGAAAAAAAACTTTGTCATTTTATGTGTATTAGAATCACCTTTTAGAAAAATGTTAGAATACACATCGGTAGAACTCATAAATCCTTGATTCTTTTCCCAAAAGAAAAAAATCTAGTTAAAGCAATTTTTACTATTGTTTCAACATCTTGGGTATTTCACAATTGCCAAAGTCATGTAGGCTATTTATTTTATATTTCATATTATTATGCAACACAGTTAATTCTTCAATATGTTTATAGACTGAAGCTAAATGACTAGACCTGTTCTGTTCTGTTCGTTTCACTTTTTGGAGCTACATTTATTAAACTGTTCATTTTGGTATTTGCGGGTTTGGTTTGTTTTTTTTTTTAAAAAAAGATCTGTTTTTCTTTTCTGATACTTAAAACTTACCTGCTTCTTCCATTATGAAATCTATATTTTTTTTCAGAAGCCATATTTATTCTTACTCAGTGGGAAAAAAATAAAAACCACTATCGTGTTCAGGATTAAGGGACTTCTAAGTATGAGAAGAGGGGAGAAGAGAAGAGAAGAGAAGAGAAGAGAAGAGAAGAGAAGAGAAGAGAAGAGAAGAGAAGAGAAGAGAAGAGAAGAGAAGAGAAGAGAAGAGAAGAGAAGAGAAGAGAAGAGAAGAGAAGAGAAGAGAAGAGAAGAGAAGAGAAGAGAAGAGAAGAGAAGAGAAGAGAAGAGAAGAGAAGAGGAATAAGGGAAAAAAATCAGTCAAAAGGTGCATCAATGAAAAGTATTAATATGCCATTTTTTGCATATCAATCAATTAGCAAAATGTGGAAGATATATATATATATAAATACATTCTGTCAATAATTGTATATTTAGTCTGCATCTCTTTATGGACAATATATGAGTAATGGAATGTGAAGAATGGGAAAAAATATGTAACAGTACTTCCAGGAAAATGGAACAATGGTTCAGGAATTATTTGTGTCTACTCATCAAGGAAGAATCCATAAATATTTTACAGAAAATAGATTCTTGTTGAAAAATTGTAACTTTCACAGGGAAAAATACTGGAATGTCACAGAAATTAGTATCTGTCCAAAGGAAGTTGAGAGAATTTAGAAGATAATATTTTAGGGAAATATTACATGCCCCATTTTTATTGTATTCCTTTTCTTTGTACTGTCAGTTGCTCCTCAGAATAGGTCATTATTCATCCTAGGTGCAGAGCAGTCATTTGTATATCCTGAAAATTGCCTGGAATGTCATGAAAATGTAGCCAGTATTCCAAGTCATTTGTGACAGAAGCATATTTTTCAATATTCAGCATTCATCCTACTATGATCTTTTAAAAAACTCTTCCTTTGCCCATTATATAGAACCCTTCCATCTGTGAGCAAAATTTGTGGCATATAAATAAGTATTTTGTGGCTGAAGCATCCTCTGAATGTAAGAAGAAATGTTAAAAGGGAGATAAAAGAGATTTAGAAATGCCACACATATTCCATCTATTACTTACACTTTTTTTCTATGTGATTAGCAGTGACTTTGATCACCTGAAATCTTATCAGACATAAGATTAACAATGTTGATATACTTCCATATTAAAAGTTGCAAAGTTCCCATTTTCTGAATACTTAAAATCTTTAAACTTACCATACTGCAAAAATTTATTGCAGGAATGAACTTTTCTGCTTATATGTTTCTCTTCAGCCTGAAGAGCTTAGACTCAGAGATTTTATACTGAATAAAATATACTGTGAAAATTGGAATGCTATTGTAATAAAATGAAAATGGTTTTATAACAGAACTAAATAGAAAAATTATTTATGTGCTTATAGAACTTTGTGCGGAGAATTAAGGTTATTTTTTCTACGTACATCAACCAGAAACATGCCATTCTCAAGACATCCTTGCCCACCACCAATTTGAAAGTTTCCATTAACAAGTTCAACAGAGTGACAACTAAAGGCAAATATTGTCCCTAGATAATTTAACAGTTTACTGCCAAGATTAGAAACATAGCAAAGGTGTGGATTTGATAACGTTCCCCATTTCCACAGTGCAGTTGCATAACCAATTTCCCACACAGAAAAATAACAATCTCCAGGAAAAAAAAAAAAAAAAATGTCCATTCAAGAAAAAGATGAGAATGCTGAGTATAAGATCTTGAAAACAGGGTGAGATCTGATATGGTCATCTTATATGGGCCTACCACAGTCATCTCGGCCAAGAGCCAACTACAACTCCAACAGGTCCAGTGGGCTATGACCAAATGTGACAATGCAGACGAAACCTGAGTGATGAGCCTTGACATGAGTGTTGGATCAACAAGGGACAGGAGAATAGTATCTATTCAAGACCTGCCTGGACACGTTCCTGTGTAGCATAATCTAGGCATTCCTGCTCTGGCAGGGGGATTGGACTTGATGATCTTTCGAGGTCCCTTCCAATCCCTAACATTCTATGATTCTATGATTCTATGATCTGCAATCCTTGGAGAGCTATAGCAGGCTATTAACCTATTTGGTTGACAATCTGTGCTGATGTCTGGCTGTAAAACACACCCCGTCATGAGACATGGGGAACACTGTCAAGCCACTATCCAACATGCACAGGAGCAGGAGACTCGAGGTGTTAGAGCTGCACAGAGTTTTACATAGATACTGGTGGAAGTGAGTATTGTGCCCCCTCAGACTAGGCTGTTTGAACTCACTAGTGTGGTTACTGTAAACTGTTGTGTTCATAGAACTTTCCTTGTCACAACTTCTCTCTTGCCCACTTCATAAACTGAGTTTAGTAGGACCACAGTATTTAGTGTTCCTTTTTCCACCATGACAGCTAACCTATTGCTCCTATTCCTACTACCCTGTCTTCAGCTTCTAATAAACGGGACAGCACTTCAGTTAAATTAATAGGAATCTAGAACTCCTAATGAAATTATTGATTTCACTTAAGACATAGAGACAGTTTTATACCTGCCATACAAATATGAGTTACACAAATTCCTGTGCTTCTCTGGATAGTTTGAAGTATGACATATCTTCCATTGCTTCAACTTCATTCCAGCAGAGCTGAGAGCACAGTCTCCCTTTGTGTAGACTTTGTTTTGTCCTGCCATTCAGAGAAGATTAATTAATAGACATCTCCTACAGATGCCTCCTGTTTTTAATAAAAAGTAAACAGATGAAAATGGAACAGAGTATTAGATATGATCACCTTCAGGTCACTGTTGTAAGTCCTCAAATTGTGATAAGTAAGAAGAACATAGCTTTATGCATGGTGAGATCGACAGGGCACTTTTGAAGAGATACTCTGACCTGCTCTGTGAATTAGGTCATGACAATTCACTTTAATACCAATTTCACAACAAACAACTGTGGATGAACTATATTCATGTCAATCATTGGAGTTACTGGTGATATGGTAAGATGTTTGACAATGAGAAAGGGTTCATGATCATTTTTGAGAAGGGGAAGAAGGAGCATTTGGAAAACTATAGATTGGTTAGTTTATCTCAAAGTAAGAAAGTATCTTTCAAACCATGTTCAGACACTTCGAAGGCAAAAACGTGCTTGGGAGAAGTCAAACTGCCAGATCAACCTGATTGCCTTTTTTGATGAAATGAGTGGTTCAGTAGAGGAGGGTAGAAAAGTGAACACTACGAACTTGGACTTCAGACAGGTTTTTGAGATGAACACCCTGCCTTATATTATCCATGGAGGCATGCTGAAGATACATGGCTTGGACAGATGGACTACTCCATGACTGAATATGGATTTTGCTAAACTCTTGAGATCATAGCATTGTGATTAGTGGCATAAAATCCTACTGATGGCCAGTTATTAACCATCCTCAGGGGCTGTTATCGAAACAGTGTTGTTTAACATTTTTATTCATAACCTGGGTAATAGAATGAAGTATACTCTCAGCAAATTTGTTGATCATGCGACAAAGGGTTGCATTTGTCATGGTCATGACCTATGAGGGTTATCTGACCTGTGGGTTTGTAAAAATTATGACTGATGGGTTTGCAGGACTCCATAATACACAAGGACTTAGAAACTGCATTTCTATGAATTTCTTTACTACATATTATTGATAGTAAAACAAGTGTGTGTACATATATGTAGATAAACCAGGTTACTAGAAAATGGCCACTGGTAAGGTAAGTATGTATATATAACAAGCTGTTACAGAATTACCACTAGTAAAATAAGTATGTACTTATGATCATTCACCTATGTGTATGCCTATATGTAGTATGTGAGATGTTAACAGTGCAACACTCATCAAACCACTTCCAGGAACAAGCTATTTGACATCAGTAAAAGTCTGTCTTCATATATGATCCACATATCAGAGTCAGCCAGACATCCCCTGCAAGGGTCTGGTCTGTCTCTGTGCAGAGAAGGTCTTGCAGAAAAACACATTTTGTTGGGTAGGTAGTGAGTTATTCTTTATACATTTTTGGTGTGTATATAAATAAGTGTGTTCAGGACACAAGTTCTCAGAACAGTTGATACTGATTCCTGTTTTCTTGTAACATTTTCTTTGCTCTGTGCTTACCAAAGTTTCTTTGTCCTGACAGGGACACCTCATCAAATTGCTTATCAGGAATATCTTACAGCTCCAAGCTAAGTAGTTATTTGATAGTGTGTTTACTGGATTGCCTTTGTGTCAGGTGTTGGGCAAGGAGTAGAAACCATGCTGCAGTGAAGTGCTGTTATTCAATGGATCTTGACAGGGTAGAAAAGTGATTGGACAGGTATCTTCATGGAATTCTTACATATGGGGAGAAACAACCCTAGGCATCAGCACAGACTAGGGATTAATGGGCTTCAAAACAGCTTTGCAGAAAAGGACACAAGTATTCTGGTGGACAAGTTGAATATGTGCCAGCAAAGCACTCACAGATGAAGAGGGGTGACAGTTTCCTTAGCTATCTTAGGAAAAGTGTTGCTAGCAAGTCCAGAGAAGTAATCGTTCCCTGATCTTAGCCTCCATGAAGTTTTGCATGGATCACTATGTCCACTATTACAAGAGAAATTGGCGAATTAGAGTGAGTTTAGCAAGAAGACACCAAGCCACCTGGGGGATGGGAGCTGAAGAAGTTTCTTTTGATTTAAGAAAAAATCTTACTGCTGTCTTCAGCTACCTGATGGGAGGTACTCTCTCTGGAAATGCACAGAGGATGGACTAGAAGCAACAAATCAGCTTGCAATGAAAGAAATTCTAACTAGATAAGAGATGGAAAATACCACAAAAAGGGTGATCAGATGTTGCTCAGGGAGGCTGTTGAAAAACTTTCCATGTAAATACTTTAATTTTTACCTTAATCAATCTGGTGTCACTTTAAAGCCACCCCTGCTTTGACCAGAGTATCAGAGTGCTGAACCAGATGACCTGCAGACATTTCTATTAATGTAAATTATTTTACAATTCTGTGATCTTTTTTTTTGTATAAAACAGTTTGGGGGCGGGAAGTTGTTTTATTTTTTTCAACTATTAATAGTCCCCCACAATCTCTGGTAAATGGTACTATTGAATAAACTGACCTTTCTCGTAATTTCAAACTTTGCAGATTTCTCTTCTTGATTTCACTGCTAACAAATTAAATTGTAGTCAAACTTCTGCTCTCTATCAACTCAAAAATCATGTTAAGACTTTTCTTTATAAAGTTAACTGAAGGCACTTTCTCGTATCTATTATTAACAGTCTGGTTTTCTTTCCAGTACTATTCTAGTGGCTTTTTTTCTGAATCCTTCTTAAAGTTTTGGAGTGGATGCACAAAAACCAGGAAAAATATTTGAGTGAAAATCGTGCCATAGTCAAATAAAATCACAATTGTTTTTTTTGGGGTAGTTTTTCTACTATAAAACTGTAATACAATCAGTTTTAGTCAGGAATCTACCCTGATAGATGGAGAAATACAAGCTATGGTATCTGTCTCAAGACGTTTTGGGATACTTTAATCCAATCTCAAAGTAATTTGACACAGAGTCATTAGAACTGTTCTTTATTTCCTCTACTCAGTAAGCAGTTTATCAATTTGGGATGATACAGAAACACACTCTATATTGTTGTCATCCTACTATTGGCATTACAGAATAAGTAGAAAGAACTTTTCTGTGTTTTTGTAACAGTTTTTTTACTGTTCCAGTAGAATCAACCTGAATTCTGAGGTCAATATGAACTTTAAACTAATGTCCAACTGAATTTTTGTGATTCACTCATTCATACTATAACTCTCTTTTGACTTCTTTTTAAGCAAAATGATGAGGGTTTGGATATGCTGAGACAGCACCAGAACACATGATAGGGAATATTCATGAGATGGGAGAAGGCCAACTGGGTCAACTATTTTCTGAGTCATTAAAAGGTAAGGTAAAATGGGTGTGGGAGTGAAGAGGGTCCCGTCGGAGAGCCGGTCAAGACGACGACGAATCCCACTGATACGGCTACAAGTAGTTCTCCCTTTATTGCTCCGGACAGCTCAATATATACAGTTAAGCAGTGTCCATGCGCCTGCCCCTTAACCAAGTTGGTGAGTTACAGGTTCACACGTGCCAGCGTTTTATTGGGTAGTGCCATTCAACTATGCAGGCGGCTCTCGCCCCCCCTTCTCCCCCCGGGGCCAGCACCTCCAGCCAAGCATCTCGCAAAGCTCTCACAAAACAGATAAAACCTCCTCCTCCCCGTGTTCCAAGGCAGCTTCAAGGACAGAGCCTTTGTTTAGGCCTAAGCTGGGTTGTCCACATCTTTCATAGAATCATAGAATCATAGAATATTAGGGATTGGAAGGGACCTCGAAAGATCATCAAGTCCAGTCCCCCTGCCAGAGCAGGAATGCCTAGACTATGCCACACAGGAACATGTCCAGGCAGGTCTTGAATGTCTCCAGAGAAGGAGACTCCACAACCTCTCTGGGCAGCCTGTTCCAGGGCTCCGTCACCCTCACTGAGAAGAAGTTTCTTCTCGAGTTTAAGCGGAACATCTTATGTTCCAGTTTCAGCCCATTACCCCTTGTCCTATCAGTGGTTGTCACCGAGAAGAGCCTGGCTCCATCCTCGTGACACTCACCCTTCATATATTTGTAAACATTAATGAGGTCACCCCTCAGTCTCCTCTTCTCCAAACTAAAGAGCCCCAGCTCCCTCAGTCTTTTCTCATAAGGGAGATGCTCCACTCCCTTAATCATCCTAGTTGCCCTGTGCTGGACTCTTTCCAGCAGTTCCCTGTCTTTCTTGAACTGAGGGGCCCAGAACTGGACACAATATTCCAGATGGGGTCTCACCAGGGCAGAGTAGAGGGGAAGGAGGACCTCTCTTGACCTATTCACCACCCCCCTTCTAATACACCCCAGGATGCCATTGGCCTTCCTGACCACAAGGGCACACTGCTGGCTCATGGTCATCCTGCTGTCCACCAAGACTCCCAGGTCCCTTTCCCCTACACTACTCTCTAAGAAGTCATTCCCCAACTTATACTGGAACCTGGGGTTGTTCCTACCCAGATGCAAGACCCTACATTTACCCTTGTTATATTTCATTAAATTTTTCCCCGCCCAACCCTCCAGCCTGTCCAGGTCTCGCTGAATGGCAGCACAGCCTTCTGGTGTGTCAGCCACTCCTCCCAGCTTGGTGTCATCAGCAAACTTGCTGATAGTACTCTCTAGTCCCTCATAGAAGTCATCGATGAATATATTGAATAATACTGGTCCCAGTACCGACCCTTGAGGCACTCCACTGGATACAGGTCTCCAACCAGACTCCGCCCCATTGACCACAACTCTTTAAAGTAATACCGCGCCTCTGCTCCACAAGAAATTCCTCTACATATCCCCCTCTTTCTTTTTGGACAACCCAGGCTTCGTCCCCTAGCTTGCTTATAATTTTCTTGATTATACTTATCAAACAACTAAACATAAGTAGGCCTATAACAATTAAAACTGCAATAACCAAAAATGCCTTAACTAAATTCTTAATTCATCCTGTCAAAGTTCTCACACCCATCACCCTATATCATCCAGACCCGCTGGGGAGTCCCTGTTGCAGCAAGGTTTCTGGAGAACCCTCCCGACAACTGGGAAATCCTACGCAGTGCGTCCACTCGTAGGTGAGGTTTCTGAAGTCGCTGCAAGAGGGTCCAGCACTTATACTATTAAATAAACAACCTTACATAACGTTGAATGTGGGAACATCTGGTATTGTTTGCTCCGTTGAATTCTTCCCACAGCTTGGCCAGGGCTGAAGGAAGAATACAAGGAAGTCTCCCTATCTATTTTGGTCCTTAATCACACACTTCTAACAAAGCAAAAGGTAGCTGGTTTCCCCCACCTTGCTTTTAGTTAAAGAAAGCTCACTTTGCTGGTTATTACCATCAACCCTAACAACATATAAGGAATCAGAAACCACATTGAGAGGGTCTTTGCTCGAATTCTGGAAAGTCCAACATACAGCTTTCAGTTCGAGTACTTGTAAGCTATCTGCAACGTCACCCTGGATTGTATGTTGCTTCCACGCTCCTTGTTGTTGCCATACACACGCTGCGCTTCTCGTCTTCCGCCCTGCGTCTGTGAAGACCGTTCTTCCATCCACTGGTTGCTTTGAGCACAGGGGTTTTTCTAGCCATTTGTGTTGTTCAATTACTTGCCACAGTGGGCCCTTAGGATGCTTGTTGTGAACCAGACCAGAGTAGCCCAGCAATGCTTCCTGGATTTCGTTGGAGTGCTGCAGTTGCCATTCCAAGTCTTCATTTCTAATGGGAATACTAATGTCTGCCGGCTCCAACCCATCTATTTCCATTATTCGAGATCGGTCCTTTCGGATCAACGCGGCGATGGCTTCTGTTCTTTTCATTAGGCGAAATTTAGGTTGCACTGGTAAGAATACCCATTCTATTATTCTTGCTGACTCTCCAGGGGATTCTTCCTCCTTTTTCTTTTGCCACTGAAGCACAATGGCAAGAGGGTTGGAATCTGTATTGATGATAAGCAATGACAGGGGGCGATTCTCAAGACGGCATGCACTCCATCCTGTTTGTAAATTAGCAGTTACTTGTTCAAGCACTTTTGTTTGTTCTGCTATTCACAGTCTGTCTTTAGTCATCGGCCACTGCTCCACCCATACAGGTGTATCGGTCACCCAGGTAATCTTTTGTATGGGCGGCTGCTCAGCAGTGGCTGTCATGATAAATGCTGATCAGTGGTTAATACCATTCCAAGTTGAGACAGCAAGTCTCTGCCTATCAGGCCTTGAAGAGTTGAAGGTAACTGCATGACATATGGCCGAAAGACTATTTGTTGTCCATCTTCAAAAACTATAGTCACAGGGTCTCTACTGGATTGAGGAGCTTTCATTCCTCCCACTCCCACAATTTGTGTCATGGGAGCCTGCAGGGGCCACGTGGGTGGCCAGTATGTTTGATTAATGATGGTGACATCCGCTCCAGTGTCAAGCATTGGTCTTAACTGAACTTGACTTTCCCCTCATTGTAGGGTGACTCTTCTTTGTGGCCAGGAATTCATGTCTAGTGTGAAGAAGACATCAAATCCTAATGACCCAAAGCCTTCATCTCCTCTTTGCTTTTGTCCCTCTTTTGGATGTGGCTGATGTGGATGGGCTGCTTCAAGGGCAACGATCTGGGCAATCTTGCTTCCTTTTGGAATGGTGACAGGTGGTTGTAATGCATAAGCCATAATCTTTATTTGACCTGTATAGTCGGCATCAATAACTCCCGGTAATACTACAACTCCTTGTTTGCTGGTAGATGACCGTCCCAGCAGCAGCCCTCCAACAAAAGAGTCAGTTGAAAATAATGGGCCAAATGCAGTTGTCGGGATTAACGCTACTTGTTTGTCTTGCAGTGTAACTTCTACTGCGGTTGCCACATCCACGCTGAGGCTTCCCCAGGTAGCGGGTTTGTTTCGTTGTAGGAAACCGTCTGTGGCTCCGGTTGAGGTTGGGCGCTGATTTGTGTCTTGGCGTGCGGCCCCTGCACGCTGCGCTTGTAGTTTTCCGACTTCCATCATGCCACAGTAGCATGGGTGTCACTATTACATATGTGACACCACACAGTCTTTTGGCATGTTCTTCTCCAGTGTCCGGATTCTCCACAGCGAAAACACGGTCCCGCTGCTGGCCCACTGGTTGCTTTTTTCTTTGGATTACCAAACCAGCTGTTTTTTCTTCCAGATAAAGCGGCTGCTATCACGTGTCCTTGCCTTTCAATGGCACCTTGCATGGCTGCAGTAAAGGCTGCAGCTTGGCTGCTTTGTTCTGCTCGTGATGCTCGTAATAACATTTCATCCACTCCCACGCCCTGTGGTAAGGTGGTCAAAATGGCTTTAGTACTTGAATTGGAATTTTCAAAAGCAAGTGTACGGAACAAGCGTTCTTGCAATGGCTCAGTTAACTCGGGAGCGTCCTTTATGGTAGCAGACAATCGATCAACAAATTGATTAAATGGCTCGGTCATCCCTTGTCGTACCGTTGCATACGGGGGTGATTTTTTCTTTTCTGGGACTGATAACAGCGCTCGATGAGCCAGAGTCTGAGAAATTTGATGTATGATTGTCGGATACGTAAGTTGGGTTGCAGTGGTGGCATAATTTACACTACCAGTCAACATATCTGCTTGTAACCCATATAAAGGATCGTTAATTTCGCGGTGTTTGTTGGCCTCTTCCAGAGCCAATCTTTTCCATTCTCTCTGCCACAGTAAATATTGTGACGGGCTTAATAATAACAAAGCAATATTAGTGCAGTCATTTGGGCACAATACGTCTGCTGTAAAAATGAATTGTATAATACTTCATGCAGCTTCTGATCGGATGCCATGTGTGGTGACAGTCTGTTTCGCTTGCTGTAAGATCTTCCAGTCATGAGGTTCCCAGGTCCCTTGTCTGTTATTAATGGTAACGGGACACGCAATTGAAATGGCTGCTTCCCAATCTCCATCTATTATGGCATCTCTGATGACACCGCTCCATCGCTGTTGCCAAGGATCCTTTGTGGTTCGAGTCTGAAAGTCAGGCTTGAGTGAGGGAGCTGGTGGTAGTGGGGGAGCTGAGGGTTCAACCGGTGGTACTAAATGGGGTAATGGTTGAATCTCGCGCGGGACCTTAGAAATGGTTTCTGGTTGTCTCCAAAGTGACGATGAAACTGGTTTAAGGGTTTCTTCCATTTCTTGCTGTCTAACTGATAATTCAGCGAGCTTGTTCAGGATCTCTTTCAGAGGTTCATCTTGATCTTCCTCCTTCTTGGTCCGAGGCCTCTCCATTCGCTGCATAACTTGATCATTACCTCTGACGGATTTGTCAGGACTCAGTTCCGATTCAGAATCCTCGTCGGAAAAGGGTATCAAAGGGTTAATTTTCGGGCGACAGTCAGCTCTGGCCTGCGCCTCCTCTTTCGGCTGGGCCGCGCCTCTCGAGTCCCGGGGCAGCGCCGTTTCCGGGTTTCGCTCAGTTCCAAGCGGCTTCTGTAACAAGTCTTTCAGAGAGGAGCACACCGGGGCCGCTGTACCCTTCATGGGGCGTGTCTGTCCTAGCCGAAAAAATGTCGCCAGTCGGACGAGCAGGGGCTTTCTTCCTTTGCCTTTTTCCTTTCCTGCTCTCCCCCCAACGCTTCGATTGCCGCCGCGGCAACTTTATTTTCTGCTTGTGTGATTTCTAGAGTGCGTATTACGGTTTTCCAAACTGTTCCTAGTCCTTTCGCTTCTTTTCCTTCTTTTCCTCCCTCTAAAGTACAGTCCCACAAAAAGTCTCCTACTTCACGCCATTCCGTTGAGCTAAAGATTAACGATTTTCTCCCGCTTCCGAGCCCATTGGATCAGGGCCAATACATCTCGCTCCTTCACTTTTTCTCCTCTCTTAGAGGGTATATCAACAAGGAGGCGAGTTGCCGCATCAGTTTCCATCGCGGTCTTACCTTGGCAGGGGCTTGATCGGCCGCTCAAATTCTGGTCTCCGGTGCCCTTTTGGTCACTCCTGGAATTCTCCTGCCTCCGGCTCTCCAGCTCCCAAATCGGCTCACGTCCGATGCGTCGGGGTCTTTCCATATTCAAGGAATCCGCATTCAAGCAATTCCCCATTTTAAGCCTGTTCGGGCGCCAGATGAAGAGGGTCCCGTCGGAGAACCGGTCAAGACGACGACGAATCCCACTGATACGGCTACAAGTAGTTCTCCCTTTATTGCTCCGGACAGCTCAATATATACAGTCAAGCAGTGTCCACGTGCCTGCCCCTTAACTGAGTTACAGGTTTACACGCGCCAGCGTTTTATTGGGTAGTGCCATTCCACTATGCAGGCGGCTCTCGCCCCCCCTTCTCCCCCCGGGGCCAGCACCTCCAGCCAAGCATCTCGCAAAGCTCTCACAAAACAGATAAAACCTCCTCCTCCCCGTGTTCCAAGGCAGCTTCAAGGACAGAGCCTTTGTTTAGGCCTAAGCTGGGTTGTCCACATCTTTAAAGTAATACCGCGCCTCTGCTCCACAAGAA
Organism: Trogon surrucura; assembly: GCA_020746105.1. Classification (NCBI taxonomy): domain Eukaryota; kingdom Metazoa; phylum Chordata; class Aves; order Trogoniformes; family Trogonidae; genus Trogon; species Trogon surrucura. The sequence continues at coordinate 55,358,496 of CM036617.1, forward strand.
ATTCCTCTACATGGGAGTTCCTCAGATGACTCTAATTTCTTGGATGCGGGTTATTTGACTTGAAAAGATCTGCTTGGAAGTTGCAGCACAATACTGACATTTTTTCTAAGTATGAAAAGATGCTGAACATTAATGGTTGTGGCAAGACTGAATAAAATTCACGTTTTCAAACCTTCACAGTTGTGGGCAAAAAGTGAAATTACTGAAATCTGAGAAAAATGTATGGACCTAAAATCAGAAGACTAGTTTAAAAAAAAAAAAAAAAAAAGTATGTGTTTCTCCTACTAAAAAATAAGACAATCTTTAAGAAGCTTTTAAAAATAATTTGTGTACTTAAATGCTGGGATTTGGCTCAGCTTGGTATTGCAGTATTATTCCTGATAGTTTTCTAATTTTGTTAATATAAAGTCATAGGTAATATGCCTACTAGTCTAAGGTTCAGGTTAATAGGAATTTTAAGATTGATTTCATAGAGCTTTACATAATATTGATTATTTATGATTTCAAAGAAGTATAAATAATTGTTTTTCTGGTGAGTGAATAAGACAGTGCTAATTTCAGATTCCAGCTGCTCTGAACACACTGCTGATTTCAAACAGACCTGTACCCCTGAATCCACTTACATCTTTAAAACTACCAGTGTTTTTCTTCTAAGCTGATGGACGTTCTGCTCAAATATCAAACAACTCTCCAAGCTTTCTTGGTGGAATGAGGTGTTTGGTCATTACACTATAATTCCTGGAGTTGGTGTCTTCTTCCAGAAGCAACATCTCTTGAAATGTGCAGTCAGTACTGAATAATCTGCTTTTTTAAATCATTGTTAATATTTGTACTTTAGAGTGGCTCTTACTGGATGAATTAACCACATTTAGCCAAGCTTTGAAAGACTGCTTTTCACATGTGTGTGTGATTTCTGTGGTGCAATAAAAAAACAAGGAGAAACAAAGGGAAGGATCTAACATTGCAGTTAGGGAGGGAATGAGGAATCAACCTAGGAATAAAGCACTAGATTTATGATTTTCAATCCCCAGTGTATTTCTCAGACCCCTTTCTCCCACACTGGGAGCTTCAGAGGTGCTATACTAAGCCAAGAGAGAAAACACTTTTTGAAGTCATAATCAGCACTGCCAAGACATGACACCATCTTGGAGATAAAAGAATCAGAAATACTGTTTAGCAAAATACCCGCTACATCTCTACTGGTCCAGCAGATGAGCCAACTCTAGAAGATCTCAAAAACTACCAGGATTACAAGCAGAAGTTTTTTACTGAAGCATTTTACTAGCTCCACAAGACTACTTCCTATGTTTTTTTCATGTCACTATTCTACCTTTTTTCCTGTCATCTTCTGTGCATTTCTTCAGTCAGCTAACCTTTCTTCCACTATCCACAGTTCTTAAAAACTACTGCATTGTATTGTTTTATACCCAGGTGTTCTAGGAAGTAATAATTGGAAATGATACTAGCATTTAAAACATTATTTTACAGCCTTGCTGTGATTTGGCAACACTATTTCTCGTAAGGATCCATCAAACTGGATACTGCAGACATGTTAGAACTTTGCAAGAATCCTAGCTTCCCACTTGTCATGTATTTTCACATCCAGGATCTGTTTCTAAGACCTGTATGAGAGCCCACACATGTCTGTATGCATTAATCTTTTCTAAGCTTTATCCTCAGGTCTACAGAAAGACTTTGCATACATGTATTTATGTAACACTCTAGAGTCAAGTTACTGCAGGCTTATAAGATAGATAATGTGAATATCTTCAGCATGTTTTTTCAAGAGGATATTTTGCTAAAAGTGTGTTCTTTTACTGACAGTAACAATTTCCTACACCTGTTCTGAAATGTAATTCCACTTCTTTCTAGTATTTTTCTTGGAAGTTAGGACTGTCAAGTACTGAATTACAATGTCTTACAGAAATACGCAAAACCTTTTTTCGCATCTTGTCATTTCAGATTATTTTACAACAGTTTGTAAAATGCTGATGATTTACTTAGATTTTGTGAAGTGTCAGTTAACAAAATATTTTTAATTAAACAAGTGTTACTTCAGTATTTTTTCTTGCTTTTCTGTCTAACATGCTTTCTATTATGAGATTTAACATTTATTTACAAAGCACATGTAGTTCATACTGAAATTACTCATGTCTCCTTTTTAATGTGCTTTAGGAGTACTGGCTACAATTTGATAAAGTGTCAAAGATTAATTAAAAAATTCATGTCTGACATGAAAATTCATGTGAACCCCTGATGCATGCCTGGAATGGCTACACAGCTGACTATTTTGACTCACTAATTTAAGTGTCATTGTCGGTACCTTGGAGTGATTGCACAAGCATGTATATAGGCCTGATGTGAGCAGGCCTCCCTGAAGTACAGGTAGGTACCTGGAAAATAGAGACATGCTGAGATACCATTGGTAAGGCCAAAGACAAGTAACTCTAACTACAACTTACCAACTGAAAAGGTGCAAAATATTATGGAAAAGCAGGAAAAAAAACTTGAGGAAGTAAAATGAGTAACAGCTGTTGGCTGTTTTAACTGCAACAACAGGAAAATAATCTGGAAAAAGTAAAATTTGCCTGTGAGTGTAGAAAGCATCGTCTAATGAATGTTCCAGGTCCAAATCCGAAATTAACATCATCTATTGCTTCCTTGAAGTAGTGATGTCCTATGCACTCTTATATCTCCATGATATAAAGAATACTTTAATTTTTTTTTTATCCAAAATGTAGCTTTTCTTCTTGAGGACTTCCTGTACTTCATGTACTTTTCCCTTTCCTGAAAATGTCTGTACCAACTTTCTACAAAGTATAGCACTCTCTCTGGTGACGCTTGGTTGTCTCCAAACTGTGTGGTGCAGATCATCTTTGAAATGAGGCTCTGTTGTATCATTGACCCTACTCTGGACCCGCTTCATAGATTTGTTTGGTTTGTTCTCCCACTTCTGGGATGGTTGACTCCCCTCTGGAATCTATTTAATGCACTTGTATATACATATATACACGTACAAATATATATGTGTATGTGTATGTGTATGTGTATGTATATACATGTCACCTAACATATCTGTTGGTACATTATTGATAAATTTGATTCACTAATGATTACTCTGTAACCTGTGATACTATGTCCACATTACTGCTGTTATTCTTGGGTGCTGTTATTATTGATATACTAATTGGTCACTGCTATAGTATTGATTGCTGTTACTATTGATTGCAGAGAAAAACTTGTAATAGATTCACACATATATATGTACTTTATTAATCATAGTATAGTGTGTGATATTCGTGGCAACAAAGTAGATGAATTTAAAGAATAAAGCCTCCATGTCCTTGTGTGTTACAGAATCCTATGAACCCATGGTCTCAATCTCTATAAACCCACAGGCCAGGATAACCTTTTTGGTCATGACAAGGTCAAGCTAACATCTACAAAGCACTGGAATTACCCCATGAAAAAGCAGTGTTGGATGATTCACCTGCATGAATTCTGAAATTTTTTCTCACAGTCGTGCTGCTGTAAACTAACATATGAATTCAGTAGGTGTAATAAACTCTGATTTCTGCAAGAACAAGGACATGGAGTTTGGAGGAGCTAAAGGAAAACTGGAGGCAGAAAATTATTATTTACTGCTTCTGTGACTTTATGGGGCTGGAGCACCTCTGCTATGAGGACAGGCTGAGGGAGCTGAGATTGTTCAGTCTTGAAAAGAGAAGACTTCAGAGGGACTTAATAGCTGCCTTCCAATACCTGAAGGGAACCTACAGGAAGGCTGGGGAGGGACTTTTTACAAGAGTGTCGACTGATAGGACAAGAGGAAATGGGTTTAAGTTGAAAGAGAATAGATTTAGATTAGATCATAGGAAGAAATTCTTCAGTATGAGGGTGGCAAGGCTTTGGAATAAATTGTCCATAAAATTTGTGGCTGCCCCCTCCCTAGAGGTGTTCAAAGTTAAGTTGGACAGAACCTTGAATAGCCTGATCTAGTTGAGAGGTGTCCCTGCCCATGACAGGGAGGTTGGATTAGATGATCCCTAAGTTCCCTTCCAGCCTAGGCCATTCTATGATTTTATGATTCTATGAAATTAATGCAGACTCCACCTGCAGGAGGGGGCTAGGTGTGCTGAACACTATAAAAATGCAACCTACCAAGCTACAGCTGGTGCCCCATCATCCTGGATCCAAAAATGATGCTGGAAGACCTTGAAATCCAGGGTGGTATCCTTTCTATTTTCCTCTCTTCTTTCCTCTTTTGTCTCCTCTTTATTCCTTTCTCTCTCCTTTCTCTTAACCATTCTGCTTCTCTCTAATACGCAGTCCCTTCATTATATGTTGCTTGTTGAACATTGTTTAAAAAATCTTTTACATTTTCTAATTGTTGATGTGGTTGTACCTCTTACGTTGTCTGCAGGAATCCAGAACCTAAGTTATGATCCGAAGCAAGATCAGTGGTCACATTACTCAAGATGTGACAGTGGTCAACATGCTGGAGGGAAGTGGTGTTATCCAGAAGGACCTTGATGGATTTGAGAAGTGGGCCCTTGCAAACCTCATGAAGTTCAACAAGGCCAAATGCAAGGTTCTATCCCTGAGTCAGAGAAATCCTAGGCATAAATACAGGCTGGGGAATGTGTGGATTGAGAACGACCCTGAAAAGAAGGACTGGGAGGTACTGGTGGATGGAAAAAATGAATATGACCTGGAAACAAGTGCTCGTAGTCCAGAAAGCCAACTGCATCCTGGTCTCCATCAAAGCAAGTATGACCAGCAGCTTGAAGGAGATGATTCTCTCCCTTTTACTCTGCTCTGGGGAGATCCCACCTGGAACAATGCGTTCATCTTTGGGACCCTCATTACAAGAAAGACATGGACCTGCTCAAGTAGGTCCATAGTAGGGTCACAAGAATGATCGAAGGGCCTCTCTGACGAGGACAGGCTGCGAGAGTTGGGGCTGTGCAGCCTGGAGAAGAGAAGGCTCCAGAGAGATCTCACAGGGGCCTTCCAATACTTTAAATTAAATATTTCTCAGTATCACACTTATGTGGATAACTGCCTTACTCATCTTCAGAATTGTGGGGCTATCACTGTAATACAGTGCTTAGGAACTCAGTTCATTTTACTGACAGAAGTCCATAAGCATCAGCGTTCCAACCAAGTGTACTCTAAGTAGGTGCCAGTCTGGAGAAGTGAAAGCTCAGGACTCCAAAGCAAGCTGAATGAAACCAGAGGCAGAGTGATCCAACTCTCCTGATTGAACTTCTGCCTTTACCTCCCTCTGACGGTAATGTTTCAATACAATTTCTTGATTCTATAGTTCTTTAACTAACAGTTGGAGATGCTATTTGTGTGGGACAATAACTCAGAGGGGAGAACAGTGTCACTTCCTTTTTTCTCCATTTGTAAACCCGTGGTCAGCACTGTGCTTAATGTTCTAGGTGATTTAGAAAACTAGCTGACTGCTTACACAGTAAACATCGGTGAACTGGAAAGGCATGACTGAGTTTTTATTTTTTAGTTGTCACACTATCTTGACAGAGGGTGTGAAAATACTCAGAGAACAAGCCAACCTAGTTTTCATGAGTTGTACATAGATTGTAATGCTATATAGTAACTGGCACTATGCCAACTGCTTATGATGCTTTCCTGCCATTTTGGCATGATTTTCAGGAAGTAAGGTGAAGTCAGTCATGTGGATGTGATCACTGTAGTTCATTATAACAAAAAAAAAAAAAAAAAAGAGGAAATATAAACTCTGGAAGAAATCTGTCCCTGTATAGATAAGCTCTGGGTTTGAAATATGATTGTCTTTAATTAAAATTCATTTTCCATTCCTTGTTGTCATTTATTCAGTAAATATTTGATACTTACACTTTTTTTTTGTGTCATACTCACTAGTTATGAAACCTGTATTTATAATAATGGAAATTACAAATATTGCTCCTGGGATTTGTGATTTTTTTTTACCGTTGACTTCACTGATGTTGGCATTTACACAGCAGGAAAGAAATAGAACTAAAAATGTGATAAAAATTCTAATGACTTTTCAAATTTCTTCTTCATCTTCTATTAATATTAAATAAAAAAAACCAAAAACCCAAACAACCAGGCAAAGAAAATTTTACTACCTTGGTTTAACACATTACTGGATTTCTGAAATGTCATTTACTCATATCTTAGGAAGAGGGGAAATGAGAAATGGAAAAGGAAGTCTGAATTAAGGTCAGGATTTCCTGCTTGTCTCTCTCATAAATATCTGAACCAAACTTTTCCGTTTCTTCTCCTCTGATGTTAGTTACAAATACAGAAGCTCTGGAAGGCTCAGATCCAAACTATGATTCAGATCACTTTTCTTAATTCCATTGCCAATATTATAAAAACCTTCAATTTGGGGTCAAATGAAGGTAAGACAGCACCCATTTTAAAATGTATTAAATTTATTAAAATATGATTGATCCTGAAAACTTACAGTCCGAGATACTGATTACTCTTCTATTTGTGAGTTAAAGGAATTCTAAAACATATGGAAATATTTTATGAATCTAAACTGTTATTTTTATGTCTTTGAATAATACTTGATCATTAACAGAAAACTATTTCCTTTCTGTAATGAATACATTTGCTAACCAGAAAATTCTTAGTTTATCCTATCATGAAGATTTTTGATATTTATTGAAACATTGCTTTCTACAATTACCTAAAAGGAGATTATAACAAGGTGGATGTTGGTCTCTTCTCATAAGTAACAAGTGATAAGACAAGAGGAAATGACCTCAGATTGTGTCAGGGGTGATTTGGATTTAATATTAGGACAATTTTCTTCACTAAAATTGTTGTCAAGCATTGGAACAGGCTTCCCAGGGAAGCGGTGGAGTCACCAAACCTGGAGGTAGTTGAAAGATGTGGTGCTTAGGGACATGGTTTAGTGGTGGACTTGATAGCGTCAACTTTTGGACTTGATGATCTTGAGGGTCTTCCTCCAACTAGACTATTCAATGATTCTATGAGCGAAACAATATTGAGAAACCAACATTTACCCTGTATACTTTTCAGGGGAATGACTTACCAAAGTCTAAATCTTTCGAAGAAAACATATTCACAGGGCTGGCTGATAAGTTTCACAAAAATAATAGCGGACACATCCTCTTCTGGAAAAGACCCTAAATGTCATGTGACATACCAAGGACACCTAAAATACAGCCGTTTAGGCATTTGAATCACAAAGTCTGATAATATTTTATGGGTCAATCAATCGCTGACAACGGAAGTTGTCATTTCCATTATTAAGTCATCAAAAGGGAATCTCACAGAAACCTATCTTTTTCAATTTCTGTCATTGGGTCATCTTTGCAGTCCTGTGTCTTATTAATACTAATGTCTTAGAATCACAGAATGGCTTGAGTTGGAAGGGACCTCAATCATCCAGTTCCAATGCCCCTGCCATGGACAGGGACAGCTTCCATTAGACCAGGTTAGTCAAAGCCTCATCCAGCATGACCTTGAATGCCTCCAGGGATGAGGTATCCATAACTTCTCTGGGCAACCTGCTCCAGTGTCTCATCACCCTCATAGTAAAGAACTTCTTCCTAATGTCTAATCTAAATCTACCCTGCTCTAGTTTAAAACCATTGCCCCTTACACTATCACTGACCTTATAATCAGTCCCTCTCCAGCTCTCTTGTAGGCCTCGTTCAGGTATCGGAAGGAGTCCCTGAAGCCTTCTCTTCTCCAGGGTGAATAGACCCAACTCTCTCAGCCTGTCCTCATAAGAAAGGTGCTCCTTCTGATCATCTTTGTGGCCCTCCTCTGGACCTTCTCTAACAGATCCATGTCATTCTTGTGTTGAGGGCTCCAGAGCTGAACACCGTACTCCAGGGAGGGGCTCACAAGAGCAGAGTAGAGGAAGAAAATCATGTCCCTTGACCTCCTGGGCATGCATCTTTTGATGCAACCCAGGATGAGATTGGCTTTCTGGGCTTCCAGTGCACGTTGCCAGCTCATGTTAAGCACTTCATCAACCAGCACTCCCCACTCCTTCTCCTCAGAGCTGCTCTCAACCCATTCATCTCCCAAACTGTATTTACGCTTGGGATTGCCCCAATCCAGGTACAGGTCCTTGCACTTGGCTTTGTTGAACTTCATGAGGTTGGCATGAGCCCATCTCTCTAGACTGTCAAGGTCCCTCTGGATGGCATCCCTTCCCTCCAGTGTGTAGAATGCACCACGCAGCTTCTTGTCATAGGTAAACATGCTGAAGGTGCACTCAATCCCACTGTCCATGTCACCACCTCTTAAGCTTTCTTCTTTGGGCCTTTTAACTTCTTTTTTTCTTCACACTGTGTTGTGTCCAAAGTCTTATTCTTGTTGGTGCTTCATGTGCAGAAAGTAAATTACAAAATTTTTTTTCACACGACCCATATGGGATTACTCTGATCAAAGGTATACATGCATATTGAAACCATTCACTCCAGCTTCCGTTGTAGATATACAGAAGAAACAGAACCAGTTTATCTGATCATGAGACAGACTTAAATTAGATCAAACTCGTTTAACAAATTTATTTCTCTCTACTGAATATAAACAAAATCTAAACTGAGAAGCTTAAAGTACATATTAACACTGGGTTGGTAAAATACACTTCATGTGGAAAAACAGAATAAGAAAAGCTGGCTTCTGAAAATGGAACTGAAAAATCACAGCATTGAAAGTGGAGAGCAAGGTAATATTTTTTTAGGGGGTTCACTCTTCTGTGTAACATTTAAATTACATATTTCATCATGCTGGCAAATTTTGAAAAAACACCAAACAATCCAAAACACAGGAAGGCCAGAAAATAGAAAATGTTGGAATTTCTAGGACATATATGAACATTTTTCTTGTTACACACACATTCAAACTAATAATTCATTGCATTTTAGTCTTCTTACTCACCTTTGAAAATTTCGGTAGAGTGATTGGTGGTCGTACTGAGTTAGCAGATATATTTTCTTATTACCCTTTGGAATTAGTTCTTCTTTTGTTTCTTTTATTTTTTCTGAATCCAAATGAACTGATAAAATGTATTTTTAATTTATCAAGACAGCAGGATTAAATAAATATGCAGTTATATATAGCAGTTTGGATGCCCTATGCTTTGGGTAAAAACAACAACAACAAAAAGTAAAACATAATTTATTTAGCAGTTTAATATGGTTTTTGCTTCTCATGTTGTCATAGAATCATAGAATGGTTTGTATTGGATGGCACCTCTAAAAGTCATCTAGTCCAGTCCCTGCAGTGAGCAGGGACATCTTCAACATGAACAATTTGCTCTGAGCCTCGTCCAACATGACCCTGAATGTTTCAAGGGATGGGGCTTCTACCACCTGTTTAGATAACCAGTTCCAGTGTTTCATCAGCCTCACAGTAAAAAAAAATTCCTCCTATATGAGTTTGGAAAGTCATCTCTAAACTGATTGTATCTTTGATCCAAGAAAAAGTGAATAGTATGTGATGATAACTTTACGGTAAAGTGTTTGCCTTATCTTCTGTGACAACATAACATGAATAAAAATGTATTTTCGATTATGAGTTACCATCAATTCACCTAGTAACTTTCTTCACAAGAAAGTCATGGCGAATAGTACTGAATTAAACATTGGGAAAAATTGTTTTAGTGTTAGAGTTAGCAAATATCTCATTGACATGACTTTTCTATTGTTCTTGTGGTTTTACCAGTTCATTAACTTAAATTTTCCTTGGTTTAGTTCTTCAGTAAAATCAGACTAAAATGTAAAAAAGACTGTAGGACAACCACCATGACTACGAGAATACTGATTCTGAATAAAAATTTCCTACTGATCAGAAATCGGATATTCAAGAAATATGCTGGAAACAAAAATCGAACTTGAAGCAATCATAATTTCTCGTTTAGTTAAAGCTATTATGTTTTTGAATGCAAAGATGAATCAATATTAAAAGAAAACTATAAAAATACCACCTATTTTTTTCTATTAATTTCAGTCGCAGCGGGGTATGTACATAAAAAAAATACTCTAAAACATTAGGTCAAGTCCATGGTTCATTATATGCTATGATTCCACCGCAGCACTGCCACCTGCAAATTAATACTGTTGTACACTGTTTAGTTTAGTGTTTTCTTTTTGTTCCATGTTAGTACATCTGTAAGGACAAAGAGGTCTTACTAAATGACAAGGGTCCCTAGATGCTAAAAATGATTAATTATAGTAAAATTCTAGTCTCATTTCCAAGTAATGCAAAGGCCTAATGAAGGCTACTGTTTTAAAAGCTTGCCATTATTTGGACTGTGTAATGGCACATTATTGTACAAAAATGTTTCTGTCTGTATTTTACAGTAAACAACTAGGATACTTACGTTTATTTTTTTCAATGCATTCTATTTTATATAGTGCTCTTCATAATTTTGTTATTTTACTGAGGTAAAACAGTTTCTCTTAAATATTAAAGCCAACTAAGGCTTTTCAAAAGCCTTGCTGCACAAGACACTGTTTTATTATTCATAACAAACTCTCAACAATTTTATTATGACTAACAGGATGTTAGCTTCTACAGAGACTCTCAGCATCTGAGGGTTTTAAGTATTTCTAAGGTTTCAGATTTTCAGGTAAAAAAGGCAAAGGAACTGTTGTAGCTTTCAAACTGTTTCACCTGTACAGTGTAGAGAGGATATTTATCTGTTACCAACACCAACTTCAAACTACAGAGATTTTTTTTTCTTTCTGAGCAGATGGCAGCTGTCATAATAACCCATTGCATAAATCCACTGCTTTAATTGTTACAAAAAGGATGTTCTCCACAACTTGTCAATACTCCTCATAGTAAGGAATAAATCTTCTCAACAGTGGTCTTATTTGGGAGCTTGGTTTAGGATTTCTAAATCTTAATTGACATCTAGTAAGGTAATTGGACTGACAGTACCTTAAAAAAAATCTCAGTTAAAAAACTAATAGAATAAGAAACCTCATTTTAGACATTATATTGTTTCTTTAAGCTTAAAATAAAAATTCAGCAGACGATAGAAATTTGTTATGTCCTCCCACACTGAGGAAGTTGTCTCTGCTGCTCCTTCCTTCTCAGGGGAAGGGCTCCTCACAGTCTTCCTCTGCTCCAATGTGGTGTCTTTCTCATAGGAGACAGTCCTCCATGAACAGCTCCAGTCTAAGTTCTTCCCACGGAGCTGCAATTCCTCCATGAGCTCCTCCAGTGTGGGTCACTCCTGCAGGATGCAGTCTTATCAGTGACAGACTGCTCCAAAGCAGGCTTCCCTTAAAGTCATGGCTGTCTTCGGGGGCAGTTTCCTGCTCCAGCATGGGTTCCTCCACAGGTTGCAGGCAGGATTCTGCTCCACTGTTGATCTTCATACGTTGCAGGAGGTCAGACTGCCACCTCATCATGGGCTGCAATGAAATCCCTGCTCTGGGCACACCTCTTCCCCTTTTTCCTCACTGACCTTAGTGACTATACAATTGTTTCTCTCACATCCTACTCCTTTTGTCCTGTCATGCAGAATTCATCACAGATCCTCAAAGTGATGTCAGCTGCTTTTCCAATGTGGTGCTTGGAGTGCAAAATTTAGTCATTATGCAGATGTCCCAGGTGGCTACTTTCTCCTTACACACAACAATGTACACTTCAGAACTCTATGTACTTCATCTTTGTGATATGTCTTCTTCTTGTCTCATTTGCATGTCTAGAGATGCTTGTGTTTCAACCCTTTTTATCTCCTGTTTCCCACACTAACTTCTTTCTATCCCCATGCAACTTGCAGGTGTTTTTCTCTGCAGACGTTTTACATAATGTTATTTGAAGCCGTCAGTATATAAAATAATAAATAAAACAAACATCAGAAATATTACTGAATTAAGAGAAATGTGTCTCATCAGTCTCCTTTCTTCTTGAATCATGAGACAGCAAAATAACTTAGGCAAGATATTTTGTTTTGTTTTCTTTTTTTTTTGGATCTACAAGAAGAATCAAGAGCTCAATAACAGCACATCTTCAAAAATATTTTGAAATCAAAGAGGTCTACTCTGAACCTACCTAGTTCCTCAGATTCCTAAGGGACTGGAATGCCATATACAGATGACAACGAAATATTACAAATTTATGCTTATAAGTTTATAACCCTTCACCAGTATTTGGAAAGGTCTGATGAACACCTTTTATATCTCATTCATAAGTGCGTACTCTGTGACTCTTGTCAGTAGAATTTGTAACTGCAGAAGCTGCAGTTTCCTGTTTTCACATTACTGTGATGCGTAATGTTTCTATTTAGAATATTTACTCCGTCCTTCACTGAGTGGTGTAGAATTTGATGCTGGTCTAGTGCTGTCAAAACAAAATAAGTCTTGGAAGTGTTTCTACAAACTCAATGATATTTTTTTTTATTATTATTTTGAGTATCAAAGGTTGTCCGTGTTTCATACTAACAAAGGACATGTAACATCCTAACACATGCTTGTTCCTTTTACCTTGATAAAAGATGAGGCCAGTATCTGACGAGGTTTCTTAGTTGCATCCTGATTCCAAGTCACTACAAAGTGTTTGATCTTTGATAATGGTGATTTTACAGAATTTCTGTAATTGTAGCTGACAAAATGTTTAACAAAACTGAAAGAAAGATCTGCAGTACTGTTCAACTTCAAAATACTTCTGTTTTTTGTTATTCTAGTTTGGTATAGGATACAGAAACTGTCTTGACCCGCTTAAACCTGATAGAGGTTAGGGTCAAGGTGATTCGTTTCGATCGCAAAGGTGAAATTAAGACACAAACAGTGTCAGATGTCACAAAAGTAAAACCCTTTTTTGACTAACAACCACTGGAGAGCAATAGGAAAGAAAGATAAGGAAAAGGAAAAGCGAAGCAGTAAAACGTTTAGAATAGCAAGAAGTATAGCTACCACCACAGATCCAGCGACGTCTCGCAGGTCCGCCTGTTTGGATTCGGTGGGGGAGATCTCCAAAGAACAGCTGTTCACGGTGGCATTTTATAGTGTTCCAAGAGCCGCTTTGCTTATCCTCCGCCTGTTCAGCGCATGCGTATGAGGGTCGTCAGGAGCGATCTTCACCCCCCCCAGCGTCGCCTCTGTCAGCGGGGCATGCATAGGTGTCCGGAGGGCCCATTTTTTGCAGACGTAGGATGACTTGACGGTTTGTGTACCTTTGCGCTTGCACACCGTTGAGCTTTCGCGCTTGCAGGGCAGCTGCCTTATCTGCAGTTACATCGGTGAGCTCACACACCGGTGGGCTTGCAAGACAACAGCTGTATCGGCGATTGAGCCAAACCCAGAAGTTGTTGTTCAGAACTTCGAGCCCCGTGGCTTATCAGGGCTGGGCCCTGAAGTTGTCTTTATCAATAGTCAAGTCAAGTGCGAGGCTTATCAGGACTGGGCTCTGGAGTTGCTGTTTTAGAACTTACCAGAGGTCCAAACTTGTAACAGCAGCCTTGTCGTTTAGGTTTTAACACAGTCTCTTCTTCACAGAGTCTTTTAGCAGGGATGAAACAAATATATCTTCATGGGGCATTTTAGCAAGTTTTAACACCAGCAAGGTTGAGGCAAAAGTTCTTAAAACAGTCTTTTACAGCAACCAAATGAGCAAAAATGGAGTGCAAACAGAACACGCATATTTGTTGCAAATTTACTAAATCTAGATTACTTTTATCAGCTAGTACTATGTAGCTTTACTCAGACTATCTTACAGGGGTGTTGTTCAAATCCTGGGAATACTCAGGAGTTCTCTCTAGTATGGTCTGATGGTGATAATAAATTAATCTATATTTAAATTTCATAGCAAGCGACTTTACTGTGAGCTGTCCCTTTGCTGGTTTGTTTTTTTTCTTTTTATTTTTTTCAAACTAAGCGTCAGATATAAACATTCATGACAGGCAATGAACCACATACTGATGCTTTAAATACTGAAAAGTACTGTCACATGAACAAAGCCTTCAGGGAAACCATCACTGAGTTTGTCAAAGAGTTGGCTTTGTTGCCAGGATACCTACTCCAGCTCCACTGTTACTGAGAATTATACTGTCAAAGCAAGGGAAAATTCACATTGTTCAAGATGTCAACCAAAATGCTTTACCACCAGACTGTTTATGCTTGGATAGAACTTCGGTAAATAAAACTCCTTACTGACATCTACTTATTGACTTCTATAAACATAGTTCTATATGTATATAGCTTCTATATACATTCAATACTAGAATCTATTTACAGGAACTGTGAGAAGATATAAAAAGGTACAATTATTTTTTTTTTCTACACTGGGAATATATGCTTTAAAACAATCTTAAAAGTTGCTATTGTGGATTTTTACGAAAACCTCTAAGCAAGTGTACCAGCCAATTCATTGTTTTTGTCAGGCTTAAGGGTCACTATAACTTAAGTCCACTCATGAGTTTTATACTTTGAGGACCCATGAAAAGTTTTCTAATAACTGTCTTACCTTTTTGGCTTTTGAGGAGTTCAATAAATATGCTATTAGCTAGAGCACATTTTCTCATTTAATATTAGCAATGCTTTTGTTTGTGTCTTGCCTGAAAAACATTGCAAAAAATATAGAAGCAGCCTGACAGTTTGGCAAGTTTTGCTGAAGTTGTTTATAGACTTTGACAGAATTTATGTACTAGTACTTTTGTGTTTTCGACAATCTCAACACCTAGGAGATAAAGAAACTCAGCTTTACATGCTGACTTCATAAAATCAGTATTCTCTTTGTTTCTCATCAATAGTTTTGCTGATGACATTCAGTAAAAGCTCGCTTTCTTTTTTTCCCCCCACTCAAATTGAAATGCACCTAAAGCACTCTAATTTAAGTCTTCATATATCTTATAAAACTGAAAGATCACTGCTTCCGACAGGGTCCTCATTAAGACATGCAAATTTTAAAAAGTGCTTGTTTTGATGATCTTCATAACTACATAGTACTGTGCACTATAAACTCTAGAAATCTTAGCAGTGAGTTTAGTAGCTTTTTGTACTAAAAAAAAAGAGAAAGTTTTTGGAGGGTGTTGGATTTTAGAAAAAATAGAAAATGTTGCTAATGGTAAAGAATATTACTGTGTGATAGAACATTAACCAAGCATATAAAAATATTTTTACTTGTTTTTTGACATTAAAAAACAAAATTGTTCAAAGATATACCAAAAATCCATGTGTGGGCTTAGAGATTATCACTTTGGCACACAGTGGGCATGTGTTAAAACTTCAGTTTACTTAATGTGTTGATTTATGTTTGTGAGCAGTGATGTAACAAGATTTTTCTCTGATGAATGGGAAAATACTGATACCATCACTCTGTTGAATAAATACTCTTAAACGTTCTCCTTCTCGAAACAAACCCCAGCAAACCAACAGTAATGAAAGGTCCTTTTCTAAGACACTTGACAGTTACAACAAACCATTTCCATATGGCCTGCAGCTGGATGTAGAAGAAATTTACTAGTAATATGAGATATTAAAAATATGATTAAAGGCACAAAGTATTGATTGCTTTTCACTTCAAGGAATTTAGTCAGAGAAAAGGGGCTGTATAGAATTTCTGTCTGTAGCTTCATCTGTGATAAATGACAAGAGACTCATATGTGGGTCTTCTGTCATTTATTAAATCCACCTATTAAATATGCACCTTAACACCTAAAACTGTTACCTCTAAATGGTGGCATACAAAAAAAGACTAATGAACTTAAGGCAGTGAATATACTTTTCTGACATTAAAAAAGATAAATAAGGAGTATAAACACCTGGAGTGACTACGGTTTAATATGCCACTTCTCTTACGTTTGGGAACCTAAAATTTGTCTAATGGCTTACGGAGAGGTTTTGTTTAGATCTTGCTTCTTACTCCCAACATTTATGGGCAGAAAATCTGTTAGATCCCAAATTACATTGACTAAAAATCTAAATAAAAGGGAAAATTAATGAATACAACTTGTCCTGGAGGTTTTCAGAAATGTGTAGATGTGGCACTGAGGGACCTGGTTTAGTAGTCACAGCACTGTTGCATTTACAGTTGGACTTGATGATCTTAGAGGTCGTTTCCAACCTTGATGATTGTATGATTCCATGAATATATTTAATAGTAACTTTAACTTTAAAGTTTTAGTGATAAAAATGATCAGAAAAATAGATATGAGAAACCATTTTAGCCACTCACTAACATAATAACTAAAGCACAACCACACTATAGAATTCATAGCTATCTTTTTTATTACAGGTGAGGCCTAAGAAAACTCCTTTCTATGACAAATGAGTAAATACAAATAACTTAGATATGACTGTATTATTATGTGAACAACAGTTTTGTTTGGGGGGAGGGAATCATAACTATAAATTGTTCCCTTGTTTTGTATTATATCTTGTTAAAAATTCCATAGAATTTGAGCCACAAAGATTATGGAGTGGAACATCTGCCATCTGAGCAAAGGCTGAAGGAGCTGGGTCTCTTTAGCTTGGAGAAGAGGAGGCTGAGGGGCGACCTCATAAATGTTTATAAATATGTCAAGGGGGAGTGTCAGGAGGACGGAGCCAGGCTCTTTTCAGTGACGTCCAATGACAGGACAAGGGGCAATGAGTACAAACTGGAACATAGGAAGCTCCACAAAAATATTAGGAAAAACTTTTTCACTGTGAGGGTGACCGAGCACTGGAACAGGCTGCCCAGGGAGGTTGTGGAGTCTCCTTCTTTGAAGACATTCAAAACCCATCTGGACGCGTTCCTGTGTGACCTGCTCTAGGTGATCCTGGTCTGGCAGGGGGGCTGGATTAAACGATCTTTTGAGGTCCCTTCCGACCTCTGACATTTTATAATTCTATGAATGTCATATGATCTCTTGGAATTAGAATTGGTTTAAACTTTTTCATTAAAATTTGTAATGAAGATATTCTTTTGGTTAAACAAAGCTTTTATATAGCATTTTGTTCATAATAATAGTATATTCCTCACCATAAGCATGAGGTAAAATTTGTCATTTTTTGGTTTCTGTACACTGTAGAATTTAAGATTTTATTTCATTTAATTGTGTATTTTAGTCTTTTTTATTAAATGTAAATAGTTTTATTAATTTAAATTTATTCAATCAATCAAAATTTAGTGAAATCTTAACTGAAACTTCTTATATACCTATTTAGACATTCTAATTTTATAATAAGATAGTTTAACCATCTCTGTTTGGAAAAAGTAAAGGGAAGAGTAAAGAGATGAGTCAGGCAGAAAAAAAATACTGATATTATGAAAGCTTTGAGGCATGTATTACTAAGGATTTTGTATACCTTTTAAAATTATAAAAAATGGGAATACTGTCTTATATACTAGGAATGCAGCAACCTTGTTAGGGGGAGTGTGGAAAAGTGAGAAAAAAGCTGTGTTATTTAAGAGCATTGCACAAAATGTAACTAAGATGCTTTCTTGCCATGTTGATTTTAGAAGACAAGTGGCCTATTTCACAGCAATTTAGCTCACCTTGCATCTTGCCAAGAGTAGAGATAGAATTCATCTCACTTAACTTTAGCTATATAGAGGTTGAGTATCCCACGTAAACTAATTGTATAGACTCATTTTATAATCAATGACAACAGTCACACTACAAGGAGAGCTATTTTCCCAACTTGTTTCATTCCCCTGCCTCTGTCAACTAACTGTGACTAATTTAGCCATGGCTAAATTCCAGAAACATAGAATTGGATGAGATGATTACAGCCCTCGAAAACCTTGATATCTGTGTGCTCACCAGAGTTGATATCTGTGTGTTCACCAGAGTTGTAATGTTGTTATGGTCTCAAAAACCACATGCGACTCTGATATCAGATTTTTCTATTGATTCTCAGCACCAGTAATGTTAAAAATTATTATCGGTTCAGTTAATGATGACACCACCACTGAGGTGTTAGCAAAGACAGTAGGTCAAATGTGCTGCAAAGCATGAGAGAGAAATTCTTCCAGATGAAGGTTGTTTCACTGCCTGTGGTTATCATTAGCTGTCATGTGGATTTCTGAACCGGCTGAAGTAGGATTCCCTGAGCAATCCAAATTATCAGAAAAGTAGATGCCTTCCTAGAGGCATCCTTGGTTAATTAATATTTGTATATACATAAGAGTAAGTACGAAGTTATCCCCAAAATTTTCACTTGCTGCGACTTTTTACGTGTGAATGCCGAATTATAGACATTGAAAAGTAGAGTACACTACCTCTGAGGATGTTAAAGTGGTTTGAATCCTTCACAAACTGTCTATATTAAAGACTGTACCTGTAATCCACAATATTTTACTATTAAAAAAATTTAGGAATAAAAATAATAAAAATATAACCATTACGGATGATAGAGCTCTGTTAAAAATCCTTCAATGTAAAAGTCTTGTGCTATTCTTGTTTGTGGGACAATATGATGTTATACAACATACACATTTTTTTTGGACCTTGGAGGTAAAATCTGTCTGTTTTCACGGTAAATGTCAAAGATATAGTGATTATTTTCAGGTTGCTGAAATATGCATTAAGTACCATTCCATATCTTCTCATCTTGGTTATAACTAATTTGCCCAGGATACAAATACTGATATGAATAATGCTGACTACTACATCCCAGGATACCTCTATAATTTGTTATATATTGGGCATATGCAATATTAGTGGAATATCACATATGTAAATGTCAGGTATAATTAATTTTGCAAGAATATGTTCAAATAAAAAAAAAAGTTAGAAAAGTCATTATAAAACTTCAATAAATTAGTAATTTAAATAGTATATCCTTGAAGTGTGTTTCATAAGGGAACTGTGAGCAAATGTGAAATATTCATGTGCATAATATGGCAAAATTTCTTTCTGACTTCAATAATAGTTTACCCCTTGAAATGTAAATATTAATAAATCTTCCTTTTTTTTTTTTTTTTTTTTTTTTTGTGCAGCTGTGCTGAATTGCATACATGATCCAGGACCCAGAAATTTGAGGAAATAAATAGGCTAGTGAAATATATTATTAGGCTTTTGTGCAAAAAAAAAAATACAAAGACAAAAGCAAGACAATCATGAAGAAAAAAAAGAAATAAAATGTTTTGAAATACCCTACAGATGAAAATCTAATGTCCTAAAGTTTGCTGGCCCTCATTGGCAAGATGAGACAACAGTCTGAAGTGATGATATTATGGGTCAAGAGGTGGCATCCCTGCCCATGACAGTGAGGTTCGATTAAAATGATCTCTAAGGTCCATTCCAGCCTAAGCCGTTCTATGATTCTATGAACTTCTTTTGATGAAAAAAAGGATTGCTTTGCGCAAGGTCCCAAAATCAGTTTAATTTCAGGAGTAAATTACAAATCAGATGTAATCACTTTGTGTATTACGCCTCTTAAACAGCTCTTCAAATCCCTTGGTCAGTTATTGCCGAAGTAACAGAATTTACAAAGACAAAAGCTTTCATGAAATCAATGGCCAAAATAAAACAGTTACAAATTAATGTAACTGAAAAAAAAGCTGATATTTTACCTCAAAAATGAGTAAGCCACAGCATGTGCTGCTATTTGGTCACAGAAATAGGTAAAATATATATGAGGAAAAAAGAAATATTTCATAACAAAAAGGAAGGGACACTAAATATGGAAGAAAGAAAAGAAAAGAAAAGAAAAGAAAAGAAAAGAAAAGAAAAGAAAAGAAAAGAAAAGAAAAGAAAAGAAAAGAAAAGAAAAGAAAAGAAAGAGAAAAGAAAAGAAAGAAAAGAAAAGAAAAGAAAAGAAAAGAAAAGAAAAGAAAAGAAAAGAAAGAAAAGAAAAGAAAGAAAGAAAGAAAGAAAGAAAGAAAGAAAGAAAGAAAGAAAGAAAGAAGAAAGAAAGAAAGAAAGAAAGAAAGAAAGAAAGAAAGAAAGAAAGAAAAGAAAGAAAGAAAGAAAGAAAGAAAGAAAGAAAGAAAGAAAGAAAGAAAGAAAGAAAGAAAGAAAGAAGAAAGAAAGAAAGAAAGAAAGAAAGAAGAAAGAAAGAAAGAAAGAAAGAAAGAAAGAAAGAAAGAAAGAAAGAAAGAAAGAAAGAAAGAAAGAAAGAAAGAAAGAAAGAAAGAAAGAAAGAAAGAAAGAAAGAAAGAAAGAAAGAAAGAAAGAAAGAAGAAAGAAAGAAAGAAAGAAAGAAAAGAAAGAAAGAAAGAAAGAAAAAGTAAGAAAGAAGATGTGGCAAAGGCTCCATAATATATCAGGTTTTATTACTGCCATTATTCAGGTTTTACCAATCCCATTCTTCACAGAGTAACTTTTATACAATAACCAAATATGAGCATCTTTTTCTATATGAGGTCTTCTCCTCTCTACTCTTAGATTAAAATTTATTTGTTTTTTCTTCTATGGGACTCTGCAAGTCTGGTATCTATTATTTTTGAGTGTCCATTTCTTTCTCAGATAAAGGGGAAAATAAAGATATCTTCATTTCTTTCCATTTTCTTAGTACAAGGTAATACTGCTATCTCTAAGAAATATATTTCACTTTTTCTTTTGTAATTTTAGTTTTACAAAATTCCAGATTGCATATTCTTCTTTGTACAAGATAAAGTTAAGACATGTATAGAAACAGCCTTATTTACCCCTTGTCACTGTATGGAATGAACATAACTTCTATCAAGTCAGACAAGTGAGAGATCATAGAATCATAGAATCATAGAATGTTAGGGATTGGAAGGGACCTCGAAAGATCATCAAGTCCAATCCCCCTGCCATAGCAGGAATGCCTAGACTATGCCACACAGCAACGTGTCCAGGCAGGTCTTGAATGTCTCCAGAGAAGGAGACTCCACAACCTCTCTGGGCAGCCTGTTCCAGGGCTCCGTCACCCTCACTGAGAAGAAGTTTCTTCTCAAGTTTAAGCGGAACCTCTTATGTTCCAGTTTCAGCCCATTACCCCTTGTCCTATCAGTGATTGTCACCGAGAAGAGCCTGGCTCCATCCTCGTGACACTCACCCTTGATATATTTGTAAACACCTCAACCCTCAGCCCCTCAGCCTCCTCTTCTCCAAACTAAAGATGTTCTCTATCAGAAAAGTTTTGCACATGCAGTGTCATACACACAGACACACACGTGAGCATATAGAATCATAGAATTATTAAAGTTGGAAAAGACCTCTAGGATGATCTAGCCCAACTTTCAACCTAACACTACCATGACTGCTAAACTATAACCTGCAGTACCATGCATAATAGTTTCCAGTTAATTGAGACTTGCCCTGGTAATGACACCAGTATGTCAGCATAGCCCAACTTGGAGAAACACAACATCCTCTACCTCAGTGTCCATGTCAAGATCTGCCTGGCACTGACACCTCAAGACCACTGCTAATGCTGGACAGTCTGTTACCATGAAGGAGTTTCACGTGCTCCAAGCACCTACAATGGCAAGGGATTTCAAAGCTTAATAAGTATCCTTACCCCTATTTTGTTTTGATAGCTGCAAGAAAGGAATATACATTTTAGAGAGAGAATTCTTCTGATCTGCTTTAGATGTCTGCTTGAGGAGGATAGGTCATTAGGAATGCCTATTTGTCTTCTTTGGTAGTAAGTTTAGTCAACTACCCCACATATAAATGTCTATGTTAGAGCTCACTGAGGTAGGATTCAATATGGTATCAAGATTCCTAGCTATCTACAAGCAAATGAAGCCTTTAAATTTCTGTTGTAGTTAACAGAGATTTAAACAAAATAATAAACTAGAGAGGGATTCAATTTATGATCTACTAAGAGCTTTTTTCGTTTCATTGAACATATATGTCTGGCATTTGCTCAGCTTACAACTATCAGTCAAACTTTCTTCTGTGACCTGGCCTATATGCAATTGCTCCATGAAAATGTCTCAGTGTCTCATACAAAACCAGACATCCATACTAAGACAACTGAGTTAAGTCAAGGTCAGTTTTTGAAGTTTGTTCTTCAGCTGTACTGTGTGACAGTGCCTACCTAGCTGGTATTGTTCTCTGATTTACCACCAAAATAAGTTCTGTTAGGGTGCTTACCTAAAGAAACCAGAGTATTATTTTTTTACCCATAGAAGAAGAAGCAAAACTGAAAGTCATCTGCCTCTAGCTGGCAATCCAAATCACTAGTTTCTTTCTGATTTTCCTTCTCAGCTTCGATATGGAACTCCTCTGTGAACATTATCCCAGAGGGAAGACCGATATTAGTAGGAAGAAAAGATTGTGCCCTGATCCAGGCATTTCTGTTGCCTTGTGTTTCGGAACACTATCCTGGCAAAGGTGACTAGAATGTTCACATGAAGACTAAATGCAAGCATGCTGGAGAACAGCAAATGGCTTTAAAATAAAACATCTTTTTTGAAAAATAAGAAATTAGAGGCAGGAGGAATTTACAGTGTTTCCCTCTGGTATTCTAGTGGTCAGTAGTTACAGAGAAAAAATGTGCAGGTTGATTACCATGGTGGAAGAATATACTTTATCAAAACAGCAATGGTCTCCCTAGTTGCTGACACCAAGACAAATGAATTCCCCAAGTTCTGGTACTCAAACCTACAACCCCTACACCCTACACATGAACACCCCTCCTTCCACAGTCCCCCCACATTTCTTCTCTAGCTGGCCCAGAGTTGTGGTCTCCCCTGTAACTGACTCTCATACTCTCAGTCTTTCCAGGACTCTCTCGTAGGTAGCTCCTGTACCTCTTGCCCTACTAGCCAGTAACTTTCCAACTACTCTGACTTGAATTTGCTGGCAAATTGCTTATGATGCATGCATGTACACAGGATTCATCTTCCCAAGGAAATACATACATGTCCTGGTCTATGCAGTAGCTGGCACTCAGACTTTCAAGCTCCTTTGACCTGTGGCCTCTCCTCTGGTGGTTGGCACTGAGGCTTTCACACACATGTGCAGAGAACATATAGACCCTTCACTGAGGAAAAAAATTGGAAATGAGCTTTAATTAGAAGACAATACAGACCGCAGGGGAGCAAAGCTACATTGCTGTTCCAAGGGGAAAAATGTTTTCAGAATTTTATTACTGCTGGGACAGGACATGTGAAAACCTTAAAAATCAATTCCCCAATCATTCATGTTACAAAAGAAAATACACTTGTTATAGCGATCTTTCTACTAGAAGGATGAACACTCCAGCTCTTTCCCAGGCTACAGCATGCCAAACTGATGTGACGAAGGAACAGATTATCAAACGCTGATACAAGTCCCTCTGAAGTAAATGAAAAATCTTTCATCAACTTAAATGCATTTGGATCAATGTTTAATTAAATCAGTTACCTTTTCCAACTGAAAATAAGTTAGATTATCTGAGGAATTTAAAATTTAAACTGGTAGGAACTTTAAAAGGTTTTGATTACAACTGAAAAACAGACAGATAATGCAACTTTTCCTGAGAGCAAGTGACTTGTCAGGATGTTATTTAATGTGGATATTGGCTTTGATAAGGTTCTCCTAAAATTTATTCCAGGATGACTAAATGATTAATTTGATAATTGTGCCATTGAAACGTCATTGTTCTAAGACTAACATAGCCATTTTTTTGATCAAATATATTATCAAAATGTCACTGACATTGATGACAAATACCATCAGGATGAACATAAAGCATAGACTCAGTGAGGTACTTTTTGATTAATTGTTTGTATTTTCTTCTTTAATTCTCAAATCAATTATGTTTTACGAAGAAGTCCAAATGAGGCATTTAAAAATTCTGTTTTGATTGTATGATCTCTCTTAAAATTTTAAGCAAGAAATGTCTGATAGGTTTCTTTCTTCTTCATCTCTTCAGCTAGAAAATTCAATACAAAACAGTGTGTCCGCTAAATAGGTGAAAAAATTATTAAGAAGAAAAACATAAGTGAAATAATGGTGTAATAGAAAGTAGTACTAATTCAAGAGGAGAGGAGAGGAGAGGAGAGGAGAGGAGAGGAGAGGAGAGGAGAGGAGAGGAGAGGAGAGGAGAGGAGAGGAGAGGAGAGGAGAGGAGAGGAGAGGAGAGGAGAGGAGAGGAGAGGAGAGGAGAGGAGAGGAGAGGAGAGGAGAGGAGAGGAGAGGAGAGGAGGGGAGGGGAGGGGAGGGAGAGGAGAGGAGAGGAGAGGAGAGGAGAGGAGAGGAGAGGAGAGGAGAGGAGAGGAGAGGAGAGGAGAGGAGAGGAGAGGAGAGGAGAGGAGGGGAGGGGAGGGAGGGGAGGGGAGGGGAGGGGAGGGGAGGGGAGGGGAGGGGAGGGGAGGGGAGGGGAGGGGAGGGGAGGAGAGGAGAGGAGAGGAGAGGAGGGGAGGGGAGAGGAGGGGAGGGGAGGGGAGGGGAGGGGAGGGGAGGGGAGGGGAGGGGAGGGGAGGGGAGGGGAGGGGAGGGGAGGGGAGGGGAGGGGAGGGGAGGGGAGGGGAGGGGAGGGGAGGGGAGGGGAGGGGAGTTCCTTTTTCTGTTTGTTAGAGATGTGGTTTTCTTATTATTGTACAATCTCCAATTTCGACCTCAGTTCCCTGGGAATGAAGACTGGCCTCTAAATCCTTGGGAAATAAACACATTAATAATGATTCAGCATGAATGAATAAGAGAATAAGAAGCTCATTCCACTGTCAAACAATAGAACAATTGTTATCTGTAATTGCTGTTTCAGATTATGTCTGGAACTTTTCACATAATTTTCTTAAAGCTGCCCTGAATTATTTTCTTGCTTAATATCACAGAGAAGTTGAATTTCTTTGGTATTAATTCTATCCATAGAAATGTTCAAACTTCTCTCAGCAACTTCATGAGTTCTGTGCTTGCTATAACTTTAATTAAGAAAACAGGTTAAAAAATAATCTTAAATTAATTTTAAAACCTTCTCAAAAGAAGTGAAGTAGTATTTTTTCTCTCATGTTGCTGCAAAAACCCAGAGAGTAAATTCTTGGTTGAGATGAAAGCATTTATCAAACAAGAGTGATATTGGTTTTTACCTCATGTAAAAAAGTTAAATAATAAGTTTTTTCCCATCAGCGATGATAATGCCTTAGAATTCATAAATCCATTTACACAGTTCTCATTATAAGTGAATTTGCTGTATGGCAACAAAATGTTAAAACTTTTGGATGCTCTTTTTAAGGAGGGTCAGTGTTAAAAACATTGCAAGTGTGCACGAATGAAAAGTGATAATAGATCAAACCTAACCAACAACTATACAATAGTTTTTGTTCCTGGGTTCTGGTAAACATATTGTTTGTTTTCACAGTTTCCTGGCTGATAGAGTTTGAAAAGAAATTTGTAATCCACTTAGACTAAGGTTGGCATAGAAGGCCTGTGTCTAATATTCTGATTCCTATGCATACTGGTTCTTTATCTGAGAAACAGTGATGACATATTTAAAATTAAATAGGTAAGAATTTCTTCCCAAATTCAGCTTTGTACACGGATAACATTCATGTCATATGAAAACATGAAAACATGAAAATAATATGAAAATACAAAAATATGAAAATATAAAAAGTCTAAAATATTAAAATATCAAAGGATGAAAATAATACAAAAATATGAAAATATGTGACTTTTTCAGGGTATGGTACTTAATAGCTGTGTTTATCTGTCTGGTTTTGTTTTTTGTTTTGTTTTGTTTTGTTTTTTTGTACTGACAAGTATATATTAATAAATCATAGAATCACAGACACAGTGAGATCAGATGCCAGGAGCTCTTTGTTAGCTTTCTCTCCTCAGCTTTTATATTTATCCTTCTCTTTTAAAATAATTTTTTTAGGAGTAGCATTTTTCTAGTATGTACACACATTTTGAGAGATTTATTGCTTATTTCAACTCCTTAGTAGGGTTTTCTTGTTCCTGCTTAACACTTTTTTTCTGAGACAGAAGTGTAAATAACTCCCTGTTACTTCAGATTCTACTACTGAGAGAGACAGAGGAGGAGGCACAAAGAAGATCACCATCTTTCTAGTGCCCTAAACCACCTACTTTCTTACAGACCTCTCAGAAAATGTGTTTTGTCCAAACCAGAACAGAGGGTAGACAGGATTCAGGTCTATGGCTCCATCTTCCTCACGGCTGGGCTTGCAGATGGCAACGGACAGCGCAAAAAAACACACACCAAAGATATAAGTCTGTATGTGGGAGTTTCTTTTCTTAGAATTTGTCAGTTCCCATGAAATCTAACAAGATTCTCACCTTCATTGGAAACAAATATCTTAAATGCCCATTTCCTTTCTTTCGTATTTTTTCTCTAAGATTTGACTGATTGACTGGTTTCTTATCAATCACAGTCTGTTCCAGACTGAATGCTTCTTCAAATTCAAACTCCGTCAGTCATGATATGAAGTTAAGAGATTGTTACATTTTCTAATGAACTGAACCATATTTTTATCCTTTTTATCCTATATACAGTTAAGAGGAGGAAGGGGGAATTTCACAGTAAATTTACCATTTCTACATTTACACTAATATTAATTCCAGTTTGGTCAATGTTTTGTTTCTCTGCAAAAAATTGTCCTTTTTGTTTCTTGTGATATGTCTGGTAACAGCTCTGCTTGTCTTCAGTTTTCCAGTTAATTTCAGTGCAAGCAGGAGAGAACATGTTTGTTCCTTATGTCAAAAAGGGACAGTCCAAGGGCAGTGACCTTGTACTGACCAAATTTGATTTGATGATGAGACCAGGCTTTGAAAGAGAAACTGTTGAAAGGATTGCATTTCTTACTGTTTAACCCATTTGACTATTAACTGAAAAAGTTAACCTCTTGTAGAAAAGAAGGAAATGTACAGAGCAGCAGTCCAGTTCCTCAATGTTCATGGGAGAAAAAATAACAACTCTGAAGTGACCCTTTATGCGCTTTTTTCTAGGCAGGACTACCTTCCTCCTTTTTTGTTTTTCAGAATCAACATCTACTACTAAGAGTAAAAAGTTACTTGTATATATGAGCTGTGTTGCTTTTTTTAGCATATCTAAAAATCTTCCTGTTTTTGTAAAAAGTACAGATTTGCTATCTAAAATATTAGAACTGTTCTAACTTTGGTGTGACAAAATTATGATCCTTGACTACATTCTTTTTTAGCTGTTGTGGAACAGAGATATTTTGATAAACGATGATAGCAAGGGTCATAAGTACATTACGTAGTAATGTAGCACTGAAATATTATAATAAAGGGGAAAAGCAGACAGCCTGATCGCATCAAATTCAGTCATGTATCTCAGTAGTCAATACATCTCTCAGTGATAGTAACACCACAAAAATAGATGCTTTAATGTTCTATCACACAACCTTGCATGTTCCATTTATAATTCATCTTAATAGATATTAATCTAACATTTACTACAGTAAAATAAGGGAAATAAGGGTAGAAAAAAATAAAATAGTGTTTATGCTTTGAATATGAGATATTCCCAATTAAAACAAAACAAAATAAACAAACCAAAAATATTTGGGTTTTTTGGTTTTTTTGTTTTTTTTTCTGTGTATCAAAACCAACAGAAGGTCAAAGGTGTCCTGGCATTAGCAGCTGGAAAAAATAATGGGTGAGAAAAGATCTTCACTTAGTACATACAATTTGTGTACTCTCAAAACCTAGTGTGACATCTGTCATTCGAGATTAAGGTAATTAAAAACAAGTAGAAATCCTGCAAGATTGTCCTCATGAATTATAGGTTCATCAGCCAGTTTAATGAGTTCACTGCTACTTTTCTCTGAGTGGCTAATTATGCTCAGCCTAGCTGGGCTGCTTGTGGACTGCTGATGTGTAGTAGTCTTTTTATGTATTCTCAGCTTTTATCCCATTGCAAAAGAGGAGACGGGATTTAAGGAGGCAATATCAGCTTCCTGTAGTTTTGGTATGTCTCTGAATAAATTCTACATAGAATTTATCTTTTGCCTGCTTCTGTGCTATACATAATATCAAAGGAGGTGAAAGAAGTCATTTGGGACAACTTTGTGCTCTCAGGTTTTCTTCAGTAACTGTTATTGACACAAGCACAAGTGATCAGTAGGTTCAGAACATTGGTGTACATAACCCATGGGGGCTTCATGTTGAATAGTATACACAGGTGTTGTGTAAGATGTAGTCTTAGTCTATTAGAGAGTTGTCAGATGAAGCGGAAATTCTGTTTAGGAATTGTCAATACTGACTGTAGATAGAATTTCAGTAGTCTCCACAATACTTAAATGAATTGGAGCCCTGTTTTGTTTGGTGGTTTATGTCTATCTGTTTCTGGATAGGAGAGAAAGTTCCAGGGTGGAGAGAAATTTCTTGCTTCCACAAGCTTAAAAAGAAACATAGAATTCATAGAGTCATAGAATGGGTTGAGTTGGAAGGGACATAAAAGATCATCTAGTTCCAACTCCTTCATGTACAGGGACACCTCTCACTAGATCAGGTTGCTCAAAGTCACATCCAACCCTGACCTTGAACATTTCCAGGGAGGGGGCATCCACAACTTCTCTGAGCAACCCGTTCCAGTGTTTCACTATCCTCACAGGGGGGGAAAAAAAAAAAAAGTCTTCCTAATATCTAATCTAAATCAGTATAAAGTTGTTACCCCTTGTCCTATCACTCCACTCCTTGATAAAGAATCCCTCCCCGTCTTTCTTGTACTCCATCTTTAAGTATTAGAAGGCTGCTGTAAAGTATCCTGAGCCTTCTCTGACACTGTCCTCATAGGGGAGGTGCTCCAACCCCCTGATCATCTTTGTGGGCCTCCTCCAGACCCGCTCCAACAGGTCCATATACTTTTTATGTTGGGGACCCCAGAACTGAACACAGTACTGCAGGTGAGATCTCATGAAAGAAGAACAGAGGGGAAGTAAAACTTCCTTGGACCTGCTGGCCATGCTTCAATTGATGCAGCCTGGGCTGTGATTTGCTTTCTGAACTGTCTACATACATTAGTGGCTCGTGTTAAGTTTTTCATCTAAGACGACACCGTAGTCTTTCTCTACAGGACTATCCTATAGAATATCTTGTTCAGCATAGAAAAATACAAAAGTTAACGATACACAAGACACAAGTATACACAAGTATGGACTGAAGAACTTAGTTGGTGTTCCACAACATTGTATTAAGATTTCTTCAGGCAAATGGAAGTACCTTAGAAAACATATGATTACATTTCTTTGTCTTAGCAGTATCTCATTTTCAGAGTAGTTTGTGGTTTTTTTCATGTTTATGGATATACCATGTAGGGTTGTATACCTTCACTGCAAAATGTAGCTACCCATAATATATTTTTGGAGATGTCTTGGGAAAATTTTCACATTACAAAGACAAAACTTTCACAGAGTGTGTTTGATTCATTGGGATAAGCACTATGACAATGAGAGTTTACATGCAGAACAAGGATATGGTGAGGATAAATATTAGTGCTAGAAAGATACAATATAAAATAAAACTGTGTGATCATTTATTGACAATATTGTACATGTATTCTTCTCTATGGACTATAATAACCATAATTGTTTGTATACCACAATAGAGGGAGAATTCTAATGTGAGTAAAATGTTGACTGCACACATATTAGAAGAATTTGAGTTAAAATGAAAGTAGAGAAGGAAGTAGAATTACAGTGAAAGTACCTTTTCTACATGCCTTAAGGCTGTTTAGGTGTTTTAAAATCTTTACCTAATTGCCTCGTAATTATTCAATTTCCTCCTCTAAATGGGACTATCTGTTTAAAATCTCAGCACCTTGTGTATTTACTCCTTTCTGTATCAGGAATATTTACCATTCAGGTAACCTTTTAACTTTTAACTAATAACAAACAAACAAATAAAAAGAGTTTCGTAATTTCTCAGCTTAGTATCACATAGCAGGCTCTGTCCAGCTTGACCTTGAACACCTCCAGGGAGGGGTCAACCACAACATCTCTGGGAAATTTATTCCAAAGTCTTGCAACTCTCGTACTGAAGAATTTCTTCCTAAGATCAAATCTAAATCTATTCTCCTCCAACTTAAAACCATTTCCCCTTGTCCTATCAGTGGATGCTCTTGTAAAAAGTCCCTCTCCAGCCTTCCTGTAGGATCCCTGCAGGTATTGGAAGGCAGCTATTAGGTCCCTCTGAAGTCTTCTCTTTTCAAGACTGAGCAATCTCAACTCCCGCAGCCTGTCCTCATAGCAGAGCTGCTCCAGCCCCTGGATCATCTTTGTGGCCCTCCTCTGAATGTGCTCCAACAGTTCTATGTCCCTCTTATGGTGGGGACACAAAAACTGGACGCAGTATTCGAGGTGGAGTCTCACAAGAGCAGAGTAAAGGGGGAGGATCACCTCTCTTGACCTGCTGGCTACGCTTCTCCTGATACATCCCAGGATGCGGTTGGCCTTCTGGACTGCATGAGCGCACTGCCTGCTCCTGTTGAGCTTCTCATCTATCAACACTCCCAAATCCTTCTCTTCAGGACTACTCTCAACCCACTCTGTGCCCATTTTTTTATTTGTGCCTAGGATTGGCCCTTGCATTTTGAGTTGTTGAAGCTCATGCAGTTTGCACCGGCCCATTTCTCAAATCTATCAAGGTCCCTCTGGATGGCATCTCTTCCCTCAAGTGATTCCACCACACCACACAGCTTGGTGTCTTCGGCAAACTTAATGAGGGTGCACTCAATGCCGTCGTCCATATTAGCTTTATCATTATATATAATTTATCAATATTAGCTTTATTATTAAAAACTGAAATTAAGCATTTTATAGCTGCAACTGTTCTACACACTCTGTGGTTACTTAATGCACATTGGAAAAGATGTTGAAATCTTCGGAACTGTAGACGGAAACCAACTTGCAGTATCAGCAGAATTCCCACTCATAGGAGTGGCCTCTAATCCCTGTTTGGCTAACCTGAAACTGAACAGACATTGCATACTTCAGGCATATTGGCAAAAAGAAGTCTTGATATTTCTTGCTTATTCAACATGAAGTACAGAGTACTGTAAAAATTGAGAATGAACACCAAGTAATAAAGAATTATTATTTCTAGCTCCACAGCTTAGTAACCAGGTTTGGAGCATTTATAGATAAGAAGTATAACATGTTGTGGCAAAAAGTATATTGCCTAGAAAAAGACCCTAGGGTGGCTAATTTTGAATTGAAAGGTATATTGTAGTAAAATATGATGCTAGTCATTTCAGTAGTTGTAATTTATTACTCTGAGAAATAGTTAAACCAGAAGTGAAGCATTATTTGTCTTTCTTACTATTCTACCAAACTTTTCAGATTCATTAGAAAAAAAGTGAAATATGAAAACTGTGTAGTGCTAATTTCTGTTCATTTGGTTATTAGCTATGTTAAATCATTTGTTCTTCAGAGACACATTGTGACAGGGTGGTTTTGCAACTGTTTCCCTGAAGGAAATGTTCCTAAAGAAAGGCTGGAAACATCTAGTTGCTTAGTTTATTACAAGGGAAATGCTTACTTAAATAGATTCTAGAATGAATAAAGTCTACTGAGTCGTATTCAAAATAGCCATTTTTAGGGTCTGAAGTCACTGAAGCTCTGTTTTCTTCTTTGTGAGCAGCATTTTTTCATTTGAGTAAATTATGCAAATCTCTTTTTTATCTGTTCAGTTGAAATATGATATTATTCAGCACAACAGTCATTAACTAAGATTAGTTCAATATAATCACAGTATATGAAAAAAAACATGTTGCATAAGCTGTGATGAAAAATCTATGCCTTCTTAGAACAACAGAATAAATCTAGCAAAAATGTCCACAATTTCTTTTAAAAATACAGGTTTAGCTTTTGGGGCTTTTGGGGTTTTTTTTGGTGAAAATAATTACTAGTAGGAAATGTTTATGAAGCGCCAATATATTAGGAGGGAATGATTGTTAATTTATTTCTAGAACAATTTACTTAATAATAATTATTTTCATTCTGTTCTGTATTTTGGATGGCTTCAATATATTTAGTGAAAGCTTTTTAAATAGAACTCTTTTATGTCAATGACATCCTCTCATTTAATTTGGTAGACTTTACTGAGATCTGATCCCTATTTCCTGTATTTATATATGGACAAAAGAAAAATCAAATTCAAAATAAGTTAAGCCATTTTGTGTACAGTACTAAAAAAAAATGAAACTAAATTAAAAAAAAACAACAAAAATGAAAAAAACAAACCCAAACTCAAACAAAACCATCAAATTTAACCAAAACTGTCAAACCCAAAACACATAATCACAGAATATTTAAAATTTAAAGGAAACTTTGGAAGATCGGCTTGTCTGCCCCTCCAGCTCTGACAATGTTCACCTACAGCGGAGTGCCAAGAACCATGTCCAGTCAGGTTCTTAATATTTCCAGGGATGGAGACTCCACACCTTTTATGGCAAAGCTTCCTCATTGATTGACCAACCCCATAATGAAATAACTTTGTTTTAATCTTTAAAATAATTTCTTGTAATTTAGTTTGTGCCCTTTACCTCCTGTCTTCTCACTGGATACCAGCGAGAAAGATCCGGTTCTGTCTTCCCCCCATCAAGTACTTACACAGTCTATTAAGTTCCCTCAAGCCTTCTCTTCTCCATCGGGAACAATTCCATGTCTCTCATCCTTTTCTCCAGTACCTTAAAAAGAGTAGCAATAATTCTTTAAGGCAAAGCAAGTTATCTTCCAAAAAACAAAACCAATATAAAATTCAGATTCTTATCAACCATTTCCATTGATGTAGTGACTAGTGATTCAAAAAGTTCTGAATGTATCTGTCAAGGAGCACATTAGTAGTAAGAGTCAGGTAAAAATATTAATCATAAATTTATTCCACAATAAGCATTTTGCATACTTAGATATATATAGAAGCATATAAAATTATAAAATGGGAGTGTATTAAAAAAACCGTCTTGATGGATTATTCTTTAGCAAAACATAGAGATACTTTTTATAAATATTTTGTTCTGGTAAATCTGAGATTTTATACTGCATACCCTATATCTGAATGAAATTTGCGACAAATTATTATATCATTAAAAAGAAATTTTTATCACACTGAAATCACAGGAAATATGAAACTCAGAAATTTTCTATCTGATTTTTTATTTGAAATTGGAAAACAGTATTTTGCTAAACAACAAATCGAAAGGGTGAAATGTTCCAAACTATGGGACAATAGAGCTGTTATAAATACCACAATGTAGATAATGACAAGCTTCTGATAATAATGGCCCAGACAGAAACCAAGACAGCTTAGAAGATATTATTTTGGACACAAAAGCACTGTCAGTTACATTACAAAAATAATACTTTTGAAGTGTGTGATAAAATACATTTAATTATATAATTGTTACCATAAAATTGAGTTCAGAAGTTTTCAAAATATTTCTAAAGTTACCTTTGTAATGAATCTGCTGTTGAGTTGAAGAAATTGTGTTGCCATTGTATTTTTTCTACTCCACTTACCATCCTCGTTTCATTTGTTATGTCTTCTCTATTTTGATAATGTACATTACATAAACAACACTTCTTCCCTGCTTTCCAGCAGACAATAATAATTGCCCCAGTGTAATCACTAGACTTATTACTGTTTATTAAACCATTTAAATTATCTTCTATGATTGCTCATATCTCCTATCTCCTTGTCTCCTCAGAGTTATATCTGCTACACTCTGCTGAGCAGCACTGAAAGACAGCCTGTAGCACCAGATTGTCTCCTACATAAGCAGGTTTTCATGTCACTAAAACTGACCTTTAGTCTAGCCAAAAAAATCTTGTCCGATCAAAATTCCTGTGCAATTAATCTTGCAGCTGCCTCTTCTTTGAGAGATCTTATAACTGACATTTTCTTGTATTTTATATTTCTTCTGTGATTCTTTGGATCCTTTCCCCTATGTTTCTTCCTTTTTGTTAGTATTTCTTGCAGATTTCCTGATCTGCTTCTTCAACATGATTGTATGGCAGTCACCTCACTTATATATCTCTATGGATGATGCCACCAAGTGTCTTTCTCTTCATTCAACTTACTATCTTTTATACATTTTCATAGTTTTCAGAATCAGTAGCATGTCCATATGAGTGTTCCTCAGATTCCCCAGGTATGTAACCCAAGTTTTCATCAGGTAGTTACATTCAGTCTGAGAATTCACTCTATGATTCATTAAAAAAAAAGACCCAGTACTAATTTTTTCTTTATTTCTTCGCATTCTGTACTTAAAAATAAGTAATCTGAAAGTCTTGGCATTTTATGTTCTGCAGTGGTTGAGTTACTGTGGCTTTTATTTTCCATTCTCATAAATCGTTGTGTGAAATATCACAAATGGATTTGCATTCAGAAATGAACAAAAGCAATACTGAGATCAATGTTCTTTTATTCTGTACACTGACAAACTTCAGAGCACAGGGAAACCCCAGGAGCACCCTGCAGGGAGAGAAGACCCAAGCCTGGCAGATCATGTATCCATTGTTGAGGCCTCAATGGTTCGATATATTGAAGATGTTTTGCTGCTGAGGGATGGTATCATCTCTGACATAAGTATACAATGACTTGTCAGTGAAGCAATTTATAGATGTACCAAATATAGACACTAAATGTGGGCTATTTTACACTTATTCCTTACATCCGTGCCTAACAATATTATCTATCTTTTCTTTGTAAATACGCCAAGCCCTCAAGCAGTGGAAGATCCAGTTGCAAATATATTACTAGACGACTGAGTGAATCAACATGATGTGTGCCTCCACACCATTCTTATGTTCTATTATAGCACCTAGTACACCAGTGTAAGCCTAAAATTAGTTTTTGGTCTTTAATCATCAATCCCCATTATAAAAAGGACATGGATCTGTTGGAGTGAGTCCAGAGCAGGGCCACGAAGATGATCATGTGGTTGGAGCCTTTCCGCTATGAGGACAGCCGGAGAGAATTGGAGCTGTTCAGTCTGGAGAGGAGAAGGCCCCCGGGAGACCTTATATCCACCTTACAATACTTAAAGGAGGACTACAGGAAAAATGGGGAGAGATTCTTTATCGGGTAATGTAGGACTAGCACAAGGGGTAACAGTTTCAAACAGAAACAGGGTAGATTTATATTAGATATTAGGAAGTTCTTCACTGTGAGGTTTGCGAGATACAGGAACAGATTGCCCAAGAAGTTGTGGAAGTCCTCTTCCTGGAAATATTCAAGGTTAGGTGGGATTTTGAGCAACCTAGTTTATTGGAAGATGACCTAACCTGTGGCGGGGAGTTGAAACTAGATGACCTTCAAAGTCCCTTCAAACTCAAATCATTGTGTGATTATTATGCCATAAAATGAACCATACTTTTTTTCTTTTTATGAGACAAAATTAATCACTCATATTTGTGATAAAATTTTCTGAAAATCTTGGAAACTATATACTTCCAATATGAAATGTGATAGCTTATATAGATTATTTTTTCCCATATGCAAGGGAATATGTCTACTTTTTTCACCTTGTTGGTGCTGCAAAAATGCTATCTTCAAATATAAAATATCAGTAAAAAGTAATATCTATTAAATTTTCTCAAGTTAGTGTGAAAATACTTTAGAAAAGCCTATCTTAATCTAAAAAATGACTTGATGGAACCACAGAATTACAGAATGTTAGGGATTGGAAGGGACCTCAAAAGATCATCTAGTCCAACCCCCCGATAGAGAAGGAACACCAAGAGTAGGGCACACAGGAACACATCCAGATCAGTTTTGAATGTCTCCAGAGAAGGAGACTCCACAATGTCTCTGAGAATCCTTTTCCAGTGCTCTGTCATCCTCAAAATGAAAAAGTTTTTCCTAATGTTTTTGTGAAACTTCTTATGTTCCAGCTTGCACCCATTGCCCCTTGTCTTGTCATTGGACATCGCTGTAAAGAGCCTGGCTCCATCCTCCTGACACTCCCCCTTGACATACTTATAAACATTAATGAGGTCAACCCTCAGACTCCTCCAAGCTAAAGAGACCCAGCTCCTTCAGCCTTTCCTCATAAGGGAGATGTTCCACTCCCTTCACCATCTTAGTTGCCCTGTGCTGGACTCTCTCCAGCAGCTCCCTGTCCTTCTTGAACTGAGGGGCCCAGAACTGGACACGATATTCCAGATGTGGCCTCACCGGGGCAGAGTAGAGGCGAAGGAGGACCTCTTTCCACCTACTAGCTACTCCCCTTCTAATACACCCTAGGATGCCATTGGCCTTCTTGGCCACGAGGGCACATTGCTGGCTCATGGCCATCCTGCTATCCACTAGAACCTCCAGGTCTCTTTCCCCTGCTCTGCTCTCCAGCAGGTCAGTCCCCAACCTATATTGGCACATGAGGTTATTCTTTCCCAAGTGCAAAACTCTACACTTGTCCTTGTTATATTTCAGAAAATTTCTCCCCACCTAACTCTCCAGCCTGTCCAGGTCTTGCTGAGTACCAGCACAGTCTTCTGGTGTGTCAGCCACTCCCCCCAGTTTTGTGTCATCAGCAAACTTGCTGACAGCTCTCTCTAATCCCTTGTCCAGGTCATTGATGAATATATTGAAAAGCACTGGCCCCAGCACTGACCCCTGAGGGACTCCACTAGATACAGTCCTCCAACTAGACACTCTCCCATTGACAACAACTCTCTGATTTCTTTCCTTCAACCAGTTCACAGTCCACCTCACTACCCATTCATCCAGACCACATTTCCCCAGTTTAGCTATGAGGATGCCATGTGAGATGGTGTCAGATTCTTTACTGAAATCCAGATAGACCACATCCACTGTATGGCTACCATCCCTTCACCTGGTTATGTCATCATAAAAGGCTATCACATTGGTCAAACATGACTTCCCCTTGACAAATCATGTTGACTGCTTCTGATGACCCTCATATCCCATCTATCCAGATCTGCAATTTTTTTACCCAAAATGTAGATATATCCCTTGCCCATCACATCATTTTTTTGCATATATATATTCATATATGTGTATTAGAAATAACAGAAAAGTATTCCACAGACAAGTGGGAGAAAAATGAAAAATGAGAGAGATTGTGTGGTCTCTCCAAAGGGATACAGGTGACTTGGTTATTGAGTACATGGAGAAGGTTGAAGTACTCAACAATTTTTTTGTTTCAGTCTTCACTGATAACCACTTGAGTCACACCACTCAAATCACAGAGGGCATTGACTGGGTCTGGAAGAGTGAAGAAGCACCCCAGGTAGGAGTAGATCAGGTCTGGAAACACCTAGAGAACCTGAAGGTGCACAAGCCCGTGGGACCTGATGAGATGCATCCACAGGTCCTGAAGGAACTGACAGCTGAAGTTGCTAGGCCACTAGCCATCATATTTGAGAAGTCATGACAGTCTGGTGAGGTTCCCATAGGCTGGAAAGAGGAAACATAACTCCTTTTTTTTTAAAAAAAAAGGGAAAGAAAGAAAACCCAGGGAACTACAGACCTGGTAGCCTCACCTCTATGCCAGGTAAAATCATGGAACAGATCCTCCTGGTAGCTGTACTAAGGCACATGAAAAATAACAAGGTGATCGGTGACAGCCAATATGGCTTCACTAAGTACAGATCGTGCCTAATTTGGAAGCTTTCTATGACAAAGTTGTAGCTCTTGTTGATACAGCAAGAGCAACTGACATCATCCACCTGGACTTGTGCAAGGCGTTTAACACTGCCCCACATAACATCTTCATCTCTAAGATGGAGAAACAAGAACTTGATGGGTGGACCACTCAGTGGATAAGGAACTGGATAGAAGGTCATGTGCAAAGAGTTGTAGTCATTGACTCGATGTCCACATGGAGACCAGTGACAAGTGGAGTTTCTCAGGAGTCTGTTCTGGGTCCAGAGCTGTTCATTTTTTGTCAGTGACATGGGCAATGGCTTTGAATGCACCCTCAGCAAGTTTGCTGATGACACCAAATTGTGTGGTGTGGTGCAGTGGACTCACTTGAGGGAAGGGATGCCATCCAGAGGGACCTTGATAGGCTTAAGAAATGGGCCAGTGCAAAGTGCATGAGATTCAACTAGTCAGAGTGCAAGGTCCTTCACCTGAGCTGGGTTAATCCTAGGCACAAATACAAACTGAGTGCAGAGTGGGTTGGGAGTAACCCTGAAGAGAAGGACTTGGGGGTGTTGATAGACGAGAAGCTCAACATGAGCCAGCAACGCACTCATGCAGCCCAGAAGGCCAACCATGTCCTGGGATGTATCAAGAGGAGCGTGGCCAGCAGATCAAGAGAGGTGATTCTACCCCTTTACTCTGCTCTTGTGAGACTCCACCTCGAATACTGCGTCCAGTTCTGGTGTCCCCACCATAAGAGGGGCATAGAACTGTCAGAACGAGTTCATAAGATGGCCACAAAGATGATCCAGACCACATTTCCTCAGTTGAGCTATAAGGATGCTGTGCGAGATGTTGTAAAATGCTTTACTGAAATCCAGATAAACCATGTCCACTGCACTGCCATCATCTATCTGCCTGATTATGTCCTCATAAAAGGCTATCAGGTTGGTCA
Source organism: Trogon surrucura (assembly GCA_020746105.1). Taxonomy (NCBI): domain Eukaryota; kingdom Metazoa; phylum Chordata; class Aves; order Trogoniformes; family Trogonidae; genus Trogon; species Trogon surrucura. The sequence continues at coordinate 55,396,883 of CM036617.1, forward strand.
AATATGACTTTCCCTTGGCAAAATCATGCTGACTGCTCCTAATGACCCTCTTATCCTTGGAATGCTGTACTGGGTTCAGTTAGGATAGGGTTAATTCTCAGTAAAGGAACTAGTCAGGAATAGCTCAACCAAACTAGTCACTAGTCAAAGGGATATTTGATACCATCGTGACGTCATGCTCGGGGTATATATATATGGAGCTGGTCGGGGTGGGGCTCTCTCTCTCTTTCCAGTGCTCAGCCCAGGCGACGCGTCGCTGGGTTCCGGGTGGTGAGATCCGTGTTACATGTTACTCGCGTTATATCTGGTTAAACGTTACTGTTATTTCACTGTTATTGTTACCATTTATGTTCACCATTAAACAAAACTGTTTTTATCTCAACCCCACGAATCTCTGTCTGTGGCTCCTTTTGGGCTCTTCCCCTCACTCTCGGTAGGGGGGAGCGAGCGAGGGAGCGACCACACGGTTCCTTTGTTTCCTTCCCACTGATAACTCGGCTTGAACCACGACACATGCCTAGAGACAGGATGGAGGATGAGTTGCTTCATCACCTTTGCAGAGGTGGAGGTGAGGCTGATGGGTCTGTAGTTACCCAGGTCCTCCTTCTTGCCTTTTTTTGAAGACTGGAGTGACATTTACTTTCCTCCTGTCTTCAGGCACCTCTCCTGTTGCCCATGACTTACAAAAGATGACGGAAAGCAGCCAGGGAATGACTTCCTCCAGCTCCGTCACCACTTGCGGGTATATTCCATCAGGGCCCATGGATTTATGGATGTTCAGATTGCCTAACTGATCCCTAACTCAGTCCTCATCAAACAAGGCAAATTCCTCCTTGACCCTGACTTCCTCTGAGGCCTCAGGTATCTGGGGCTCCTGAGTACGGTCTTCTGCAGTATAGACAGAGGCAAAGGAGGCATTCAGTAACTCTGTCTTTGCATCCTCCGAGCACTCACCTCATTTAGCAGTGGGTCTACATTGCCTCTAGTGTTAGTTTTGTCTTTAATGTATTTGAATAAGCCCTTTCTGTTGTCCTTGACCTCTCTCGCAAGGTTTAATTCCAAGGAGGCCTTAGCTTTCTCTACATCCTGTGTCCACAGTCTTATATTCCACCCAAATGGCCAGTTCCTCCTTCCATGATCTGCAGACTCTCTTCTTCCAGCAGTTCCCTGTTTAACCACACGAATCTCCTGGCTCTCTCTCTTGATTTGCTACCTGTCGGGATGCACTGATCTTGAGCTTAGAAGAAGTGGTCCTTGAATATTAACCAACTATCTTGGGCCCCTTTACCCTCTTGTACCCTGTCCCATGAGGTTTCCCCTAGCAACTGCTTCCTACCACACAAGATCCTGACCTCCGCCATCTCATGGTTGCTGCAGCCAAGGCTGCCCTCAACCTTCACTGCTTCACATAGAACTTCTTTGTTAGTGAATATAAGATCCAGCAATGCTCGTCTTCTAGTCAGCTCATAGAATCATAGAATCATAGAATGGCCTGGGCTGGAAGGGACCTCAGAGATCATTTTAATCCAACCTCCCTGTTGTGAGCAGGGACGCCACCTCTCGACTAGGTCAGGCAACACACATGAGAACAAAACGGGAATCGAACCCTCAACCTTAGTGTTTCAAGCACCACGCTCAACCCACTGAACTAAACCGGTCCTCAATCCACCATTTGCATTAAGAAGTTATCACTGATACATTGGAGGAACCTCCTGGACTGAGGATCGCTGGCTGTGTAGGCCTTCCAGAATATATCTGTGTAGTTAAAATCCCCCATGAGAACCAGGGCCTGTGACTGAGAGGCTGCTATTAACTGCCTGTGGAAGGCCTCATCAACTTCCTCCTCCTGATCAGGTGGTCTATAATAGGCACCCACCACAGTATCACCCATGCTAACCTGCCCCTTCATTCTCACCCACAAAATCTCGACTTGTTTCTCATCCACCCATGGACAGAACTTGATACATTCCAGTTGCTCTCTCGCTAAAAGAACAACTCCACCACCTCACCTTGTTGGTCTATCTCTCCTAAAGAGGGCGTAGCCATCCATGACCACATTCCAGTCATGTGAGCTGTCCCACCATGTCTCTGTAATTACCACCAGATCATAACCCCTTGATCGCACATGGATTTCTAACTCCTCCTGTTTGTTTCCCATGCTGTGTGCGTTTGTGTAAAGGCACTTCAGTCGGGCTGTCAGCCATGTCACCTTCTTGGTGGAACACCCCTTAATTCCCTTGAGGTGTTCTGTGGATGTTTTCCCACTGGCTCCTACTGCCTCAGGAGTCCCCAGTTCATCTCTGTAAGATTTTAGCTTGCCACAGAGTAGCCGCTTGAAGGCCTTTAGTAGCATCTTGACCCTCTAACTGTGGTGTGTAATCCCACAGCTCATCACAGACAGTACTGATAATATTTGATTGATTATAATATAATAAATATAATATAATAAATGTATTATAATAAATATAATGAATGTAATAAATATAATATATAATAAATAATATGATATAATATATTATAATAAAATAATATAGTGTTATGTATTGTTATTACATAATATGTTATTATGTTATATTATTATGTATTGTGTTGTTATGTATTTAATATATAATATGATATTTTTAAATATATATATTTTAAAAACAAATAATATCATAGATCTTTTTTTAAAAATAGACTTGAAAATGTGCAAATACAAGGTTCATAACATTTAAGTGGCCAGCTTTAACAAATATGCCATTACATTTAAGACAGTTAATACAGGATCTGGGGTCTTGTTATTATTTTATCTCTAATTTTATTTAAGCATAAAATAATATTTTATTCTCATAGGCTGGAAGTATTCTGTGAAGCAAAGCACCACGAAAATTACTCTGCATGACTTCCATTGTAACTAATCCTTTTACAGGACCTATTAATTTTTTTGGACCATATGAATAACAAGAAAAATAGATCGGTTGCTACCATACTTTGATTCCCTGTCTTCTACTTTTACTGTAGGATTTACAGCAACTCATATCTGGTTTTCTCCTAGTTACTGAACAAAGTGGTAATCAGTGGTTTTAGACTTCCTGACTTCTTAGGGTTCCAAAATTATTTCAGGAATATTTTATTCTCACTCCTGAATAGTAAGTGCATTCATATGTTCACACATTCCCTTCCAGTATAGTTTTACTCTCAATGCATACACTAAAGACATACACTAAAATTCTCTTGGTATTCTACTGTATACTAATTCCACAATCATCATTCTAATTTAACTTCATTTTCATTTGGACTGTGGTGAGTATGTGTCCCTTTATCAATTTTAAGAAAACTTGAATGCTAAGTTTCCATGTGTGTTATCTTTGTCTTTAACTATAAAAGAAGCTAGCATACCCATAAAATAGTTTCATTTTTATCCAATCCTTCTTTTGTTACAAATACTAAAACATTTCAATGAGAAATTATCTCAGTACATGTAGTTTTCAGGGTTTTTTTTCTGAGAAAGATACTCATTTATACTATTGCGAAACAAAATCTGAATTCAACGGGAAAAAAAAAATCCATAAACAGTATTTTAGACAAAAAAAAATAACTAGGAAGTGTGTGATGAAGTGCTATAGTTCTAGGTACTATTAGCTTTCTTTGTAAATTGCCTGGAAGTACTAAAGATGTTGTTCTGATTTTTATATAGTATGTTACACTGCGAGGAATATCACCAAATTTAGTGTAGTATATATGCAAAAGAATGTTCAATATCCATAATATGACATTTGATCCTGATGATCATATCACTAACACAAAAAAATAACATTGTAGAGAAAAGAGAGAAAGTTCACAAGTAGCAAAAATTATTATGAAACTTCTCAAAAAATAAAAAAGAAAATAATGTAAAGATTCTTTGGTTGAAAAACTGAGAATGACATGAGCAGATCTGAGTCTTTTGTTCAACTATCAAATCAAATTTCTCTTAAAAAAGAATGAACAATGCATATTTTTTGGGTTTTTTTCACTGAAATATAAAACATGGAATACATTTTACTGATGGACAGTGATGTCTCTGAGCCAAACTGTAATATAACTTGTACCTCCATATTCTAGTATGGATTTTCTTTTACTGTTCTCCTCTAATTAGGGAAGTCTACAGCACTGTTTTTATAACTTCAGTCGCTCCCATATGTGTTACTGTACAGTGCTACGTGTTCTATTTGCAAAAGAAAAAAAAAAAGAAAATTAAACCAATTAGAATTAGCAGAGAGCTTCCTATTGTTGTCGAGCAGTATGGCAGTTATGAAGTTGCAAAGATTCTGTCAATGTTGTATGCGTAATTCCACTGATCCCAACTTCTGTATATTAGCTGCTCACAGAAATATTTCCTTCATATATTAATATATCTTCTGTAACAATCCTTTGAAATGTCTTGACTTGTCCAACCAGGTATTAGTTCAGTCCTGCAGCAAGAGTCTCTGTTACAATTTGATTTTTTCCCCACCTTTCCGTTCTGAAGAATCCGATATTCCCTTTCCTAGAATTGGTGTTTTGCAGTTCATAAATAAAAACTTTTTATTGAAAAGTTTTTAATGATAGGTTTTAAGATCATTTCAGTATAAAGATTCCTAAAATTCTAAGTAAAAATCTGAGTTAAAACAACATCAGTCTGGGATTTTTATTGAGTTAGATTAATATGATATTGAGCTGTTTAAGTTGCTTCAGACCAGCAGTATTAACAGATTAATATTAATTATTATGAACACAATATGATGTCATTAAAAATAACATCCTTGAATTATAGAAAGTTTGCAACATCAAAAAAAAAAAAAAGGGCATGTGATTTTTCATTTTGTGGGAATCAGCCTAACCTGAGATTTTACACTAGGCCAAGATTTATATATCTAAGAAGACTGACTACTGAATCTGATAAAGTTAAAGATGCATTTATTGCAAAAGAAGGAAATAGCTACTTATAAATAGTTATTAATCTGATCTATTTAGTCTTGCTTGTCATGAGAGTGAAACAACTTCCTTTTGAATGTATTTATTTCTCCCATCGATTATAATAAGAATTTTGAATGACTAGTTCAGACTTTGAGAATGAACTTGAAGGTATCTTTTTTAAGTTAGATGAATCATACGTCCCTTTAGCAGGAAAAAAAAAAAAAAAAAAAAAAAAAAACCAACATGCAAGCAGTGAAGATGCTCAGTACTTGTCAAAATCAGTCAGCTACTTACTTACAGACAGAAAGTTACTACTGAGCTTCTATTTTTGCATATGCTCCAGTGTCAATTATTTAGGCCAAGATTTAGGTCAAATATTTCCATGCCTGAATTTTACACTTGCACTCCTCATTGTAGTGCACCAACAGAGATTTTCAAGCTAGATCTTCAGGAAGCAAATAGCTGTTTCTTGATTATAGTACCCAAGATACAAAATGTGGGGATAAAACAAGAGATAAAACACATCATCTGGCTTTAGTTTCTGTGCACTTAGTCACAGACAAACAAGTCAATTAAATCAAAACCATTCAAATACAGAGGAGAAGGAATATTTAATGCATTGATTCAGCAAGTGATGTCTTGTATTCAGTAGCAACTAATTTTTTTTTAAGTTAGTACCATCATATTTTATCATTTTAATTAGCTGTGAATAAAATAGATTAAAAATGCAAACAAAAACTTCTACGATGGGATTCAGACTGAGATTTATGCAGTTGAGTTTAGGTCTTTGATGTAACAGAAACTAGGTTTCAGCTACTACATCTGCCATGTTCTTATTTGAAAACAGTGTTAAGTGTGCGAATTCTCTTTCTACCTAGTGGAGATTTAGCCATTAGTCATTTAGTGCCATTTTAGATGCCAGAGAATACAAAAGACATCTTTTTCATGGAGTCAGAGAATCATAAAATGCATTGGGCTGGAAGAGATCTTTAAAGGTCATCTAATCAAATCCCCCTGCAGTGAGTAGGGACATATTTAACTAGATCAGATTGCTCAGAGCTCCATCAAGCCTGACCTTGAATACCTCCAGGGTTGGAGCCTCAATAACCTCTCTAGGCAACCTATCCCAATGTTTCTCCACCCTCATACTAAATAGCTTCTTCCTAACATCTAATCTAAATCTACCTTGCTCTAGTTTAAAACCATTACCCCTCGTCCTGTCGTTACATGCTTTTGTAAAAAATCCTATCCCAACCTTCCTCTAAGACCCTCTTCATGTACTAGAAGGTCACTATAAGGTCTCTGTAGAGCCTTCTCTTCTCTGGGCTGAACAACTCCAACTCTCTCAGCCTGTCCTCACAGGAGAGGTAATCCAGCCCTTTGATTATTTTTGTGGCCCTTCTCTGAACCCTCTGCAAGGTCCATGTCCTTCTTGCATTGAGGACTCCATAGGTGGATGCAGTACTGCAGGTGAGGTCTCACCAGAGCAGAGTAGAGGGGCAGAATCCTTCCTCTTGATCTGCTGACCATGCTTCTTTTGATGCAGCCCAGGACGTGACTGGCCTTCTGGGCTGCAAGTGTTCATTGTGGGCTCATGTACAGCTTTTTTCAACCAGTATCCCCAAGCTCTTTTACCCAGAGCTGGTCTTAATCACATCATCCCCCAGGCTGTATTGATAATGTGAATTGCCCCGACCCAGGTGCAGGGCTTTGCACTTGACCTTGCTGAACCTCATGGGATACACATGGGCCCACTTCTCCAGCTTATCTACTTCACTCTGGAGGACATCCCATCCCTCTGGCATGTTGACTGCACCACTTAGCTTGGTGTAACCTGAAAACTTGCTGAAGGTGCACTCAATCCCACTGCCTATGTGATTGATGAAGATATTGAAGAGTGCTGGTCTCAGCACAGACCCCTAAGGGACACTACTTGTCATCTGTCTGCATTTGGACATTGAGCCATTGACAACTACTCTCTGGGTGTGATCATCCAATCAATTCCTTATCCATGGAAAGGTCCACCCTTCAAATCCATATCTCTCCAATTTAGAGAGAACAATGTTATGAGAGACTGTGTCAAAGGCCTTGAAGAAGTTCAAATAGGTGACATGCACTGCTCTTCTGTTGTCCACTGATGTAGTCACTCCACTACTCTAGTCAGGCAGGGCTTTCCCTTGGTGAAGCCATGTTGATCGTCTTGAATCATCTCCTTGTCCTCCATGTGCCATAGCAGAGCCTCTAGAAGGATCTCTTCCCCCAGGCACAGAAATGAGTCTGACTGATCAGTAGTTCCCAGGGTCTTCCTTTCTACCTTTTTAAAACATGTTTCCCTTCTTCCAGTCACTGAGGACTTCACCTGACTGGCTTGATTTTTCAAATATCATGGAGAGTAGCTTGGCAACCACATCATCCAGTTCCCTCAGGACTCTGGAATGCGTCTTATTAAGTCTCAAAACCTGGGCAGCTGATCGGCGTTATACAGCACCCAAATGTAGCTTTCTAGTTCTTGAAATAAATTCTACATCAATTTCTGAATCATTTGTTTAAAAGCTTGGTTTTGTCTTACTTAGTTTTTCTCTTCTTTCTTTCTTTTCGGAAGACACAATATTCTTAGTTCATAAGGTGGCTTTTCCACTTTTTTTTTTTACTTATAAAGGTGAACTCTTACCTCATTGTGGTTAAGATTACAAAACATTTACAATAGAAACTTTATAAATCTGATCCTGGCTTTTAAATATTTTGTATCAGGGAACAGGTTGTTCAAGACAAAATGCATACAGCAGTTACTTGATTAAAGATAAGTACCCAGAAAAGGAGAAGGAATGTCCTTCATCTCCATATTGTTCCTAGATTATTGTTTTCCTAAATTTAAATTTTAGCCCAATCTACTTCAGAATATATATGTTGGTGGATGTTTTTTTTTTCTTGGGTTTCCACCTCTGGTCTTGTCTCTGTTAAGATTCTGTGCTTTATCCTATTTCCTGTTTCTTGAACCAGATGATATTGTAAATATCAGCTGGACAGCAAAATCCTCTTTTAAATGCCTTGTAGAATCACATTTTAGCTACACTGTGTGCTCAGAACAGATTTGCTCTGGTCAGACACAGTTCTCTAGTTGTAGCTCAGCTTTAATAAGGTACATATAGACTTCATATACCCCTAAAAAATGCAAATACTGAAGTGGGTATTTGTTGGGATTCTTTTTTAGGTTTTAGGCTTGTACTTAGCAACCAAGTAGAAGAGAGTTGGTTTATATATTTTGATTTTGGTTTTGTTTTGTTGTTGTTTTTTTCTGCCATAGAACTAGCTGAAGGTATTTTAAATATGCACTACAGCACTTTAAAAATAACAGACATTAAGCCCCCAAGTCTTACAGAACAATTATTTACACAGCTTTAGCTCAGACATAAAAACCATTAAAAATTAAGCTTGCAACATACCATGATAAATAGAAACATTCTACATTCTACTGACAACTTCATTGCACGTTATTACCCCTAATAAATTATTATGTTAACCATGACAGAAAAGAACAGACGTGTATAAATGGACAGACAGAGATTAAAAGGCTAAGGATTTGTATATCTTGTCTATAATTTTTAAATGCAATATAGAAAAGTGTCATTCTCTAAAGATAGATTTGTTTCAAATAAATTATAATAGGCTTTAGGATGTAAAGAAAATTCATTATTATCCACACTTCTGTAACTCATATGAGGTGGTTTTGGTAGCACACTTCGAGGGCTGAACTTGAAATAATGCTTGAAACTGTTAAAGGGAGAGTGCTCATTCACAGCAGTCAGTAAATGTTACATCAGAATTTAAAACTCTACTTATGAGATGTTTTCTGTTCATCCAGAACTTGAGTTTATTTTGTGTAATTTATAGACACTCAAGATGACAGTCTTTTTATGTAATGTGAGATTATTAATCTCTATGCCCTTTGTAGCTAATACAGAGACTTTTCTCTGACCTGTTTAAACTTTATTCCTGTTCTGACTTCTATGTGAGAATATTGTCAAATTAATTATGTCTTGCAATTAGAATAATGGTCAGTTAAGGTAATAACAGTACAATTTGGTATCCAAACTCTGAGGTTCTCATAAGGGGGTCTTATTTTGAAAATTTTGTGCTAAATAAAGAAATAGACACTTACTTATAGGACAATCATTGGGAAAATTTGGAAAGGGAGGACATGTGTAGAATGAAACTGGGACATACGCTTAACAGGTCTGGATTTATTTGTTTTGCACTTTTTTTCCCCCAAGGTATGTAATGTTTTATATGGTTAATTATAATACTTGCAAAACAAGTTTGCCATTCATAAGATTTTGGAATTAAGCAAAATTTGTAAAAATATGTCTGTAAAATTAAGGTGTTATATTCTTGACTTAAGAAAGATACCACTTGACTGTCTGGTAAGCCTGAACGAAGGATCTATGGGAGGTGTTATTAGATAAAAAAGCAAGCACATCCTGAAAAGTATTGTTACAATTTTGCAGTGCGTAGAAATAATGAGTTCAGTGCAAAGCGGTGATAACTTGAGCTCAGCCAGGGCCCCTGGCCAAGCAGGGCAAGACTGTGAGGACTTGGAGACTGGCACTGCTGTGGTGTCAATGGGGCAGGGACTGTAGATGCTGGACTGAGCTGAAATGAGGTCCTGGTTGATTGGAAGCCCCAGATGAGGCTGACCAGGGTCAATAAGGATTGGAGAAGTCTGACAAAAATCTTCTAGATCATTAAAACTGAGAAACGCTTTCTGGAATTGCCTAATTATTTCTGATTTTCAGAATCAAGACCTACAGGGACTGTATTGCTCAACTAGGCATCTCCAGGAGATGCCTGTACAGTTAGATGTGAATAATTCAGTCATTCACTGTCAAATGATGCTGCTGAAACCAACAGTCCAACCTAGAATAAAACAAGAGTTAGTATGACCTTCTGAAAATCTCACAAAAGTGAGAGGAAAAGGCTACTGTGGAAAGAGAAGAAATTGAGAATGGGAGTGAGGAAGGGAATGAAAACAGGGAAAGTAGGAAAGGAAAAAAACATGCACAAAGGCAATGTTATATTGACCCTAGATTAATATGTGCTTTAATATGAGAAGATTTTAAGAATCATCAAGCTAACAATTTGAGAGTGCGCTTTCTTTTCTAAACTCTAGAGAATTGCTTTAGGTTGCAATGAACTCAAACCAGATGCCACCTACAGTCCCCTGTGTTTCAGTGTGCTGTTTTGAAATCCCCTCAAAGGTTTACATTAGCCATGAGAAGTGCAGACACTTAGAGGATTTGTGCTTGAGCAAATATATCATTTATTTTAAAGACTCATCTTAGCAGCTACCCTTAGCTCCTTATCTCTGTAACCACGTTTGAACACTCCCTTTTGTTCGCAGCAGTAACATGTTTTCTCTGCTGTTTTTGATAATTCTTTGTAGAATCTTATCAGTCTTAAGCTGCAGAATGGCAATGAGTAGAAATTTATCAGTAATTAACTCCAGAACAACCCATGAAAAGGTATGCATTTATTACTGGTATATCACTGTTTCTAAATCAGACTTTCACCTTTCTTAATGATACACTCCAGTCCACTGTCATGTGCTGCAACTAGTTTGATCCAAATTATTTTATATAAATATATATCACAGAATACTGTGATACATTCTGCCAAGTTACTATTCCTTTTTGATAATTGCAGTCTTAGAAACAAATCCGATCAAAGATTAAGCAAATACGTACTGAAGAGCTGACAAACATCTTACCTGTGCACCTTGAATTTTAGTCTTTTTAACAGCAGATATTAGACGAGCCTCATCCTCTCCCTTCATTCCATCTCTAGAACTTCCTTTCACGTAAAATATTTGGTTTTAAAAATCCCCAGACCTGGAGATTAAAATAAATAGAAAGTTGATAGAAGTGGATATTATATCAGGCTATTACAACAAACTCCTTGTAATAGACTGAGCAACCCAACAGGAATGAAATATACCACTAAACAGGAATAATACCTCCAATATGTCCATGTTACATTTGAGGGGTGAAGAATGTAGCACAGCTGACATTCTGGGCAGGGATTGTCTAGACTGTGTGAATAAGGAGCTTTAACAGCATCCAGAACGAAACAGACCAAAAGAGCAATATTTAACAGGGTTTTATGCAGTTCGCTCTGAATCCCTGACAAGAGACAAATGCTGCAGCAACAGCTGCTCCTGCTCCTTTCCACTCCCCTTGCAGCGACTGCACAATGTCTCACAGTTGCCCTGCATCTTGACATAGTACCCGCTGTACATCAGCTGCAGAGGAGGCACAGCATGCTTTCAATTTGAGCTGTCAAAAAAGGCTTAAGGGAAGGGGAACAGTGCCGGAAAAAGCCTAGGCTATTTTCATCTTGTTTGTGTTTTTTCAGTTACTCTATATAGCTATGAAAATGTTGATAGTGGCACCAGACATGCATATATATCCAAAGCATCCAGCTTAAATGATGAGCTTCATGGATGAATCCTTTTTATACAGTGATATTTTTCTCAATTAATTTTATATATGATATTTTGATATTGAATATGTTTTCTGATATGATTGCCTTCAGCAAGGAATGCAGCCAAGTAAATTTCACAGGCACAAACAATGTTATTGTATGCATTAGCTCACTTGGTGCAGACAGGAAACTTACTTTCCTTTTCAGTATTTTGCATTCTTTGTATGTTTAGTCTAAAGCAGTCTTGGGAATAGGAACCAAAATCTGTTCTTAAATCTAGATTAATTGGCACTGCAAAATGTACTGCTGTTTGTCATTGAGCTTTGAATCAAAGTGAAATAGAAAAGGAAATGTGAATCAGGAGTATTTTTTTACATAATAATGTCTACAAATTCTGTTTTGTTTTCAAAGGTGCACCATAAGTCTTAAGTTTGATATGATTATATTAAATAGAGACTTCGATATTTGCAAATAGATAATTACATCTTCAACTGGTAATTTTTGTAATGTGGAGTGCTAGCACTCTCAAATTCAGCACTATGCAGATCCACTAGTTATTTCTCCTTAATTTTCTGCTCCACTACTGGCCTCTGAATTACATTCAGAGACCAAATGAAGTCAGTGAGAAAGCAGAAGTGAAAGAATAGTTCCGTTTCATAGTCCTATTTTCTCAGAAGAAATCATTCTGTTCCCAATACAGAATTACTAGGGCAATAACCTGGGAACCTGGAAAAAACTTTGATGTTAATTTCACTACAAGGAGGAAACCATGTCATGTTTTTATTTTGTTTCAAATGGAAAATTATGGAAAATAGTAGTCTTGCTCATCCATCCTGTCTCAAGATCCTTACTCTTAAGTAAGCAATTATGCCATGTCATTTTTAATGGTAAATTCACTTATTTCATATGTCAGATAGACACTTAAAATTCCAATAATTCTCTGCTATTCCAACTGGAAGTAACAAAGCTTTGGTCGAGACCTTAGTTTGTGAGGCCTCTTGTTCCAGAGGGATTGCTTGCTCTTAAATTTGAGTATTTACATTTCATAGAATCATAGAATGGCCTAGACTGGAAGGGATGTTAGAGATCATCTAATCCAGCCTCCCTGTCATGGGCAGGGATGCCTCTCAACTAGATCAGGCTACTCAAGGCTCTGTCCAACTTGGCCTTGAACACCTCCAGGGAGGGGGCAGCCACAACATCTCTGAGAAATTTATTCCAGAGTCTTGCCACTCTCGTACTGAAGAATTTCTTCCTAAGATCTAATCTAAATCTATTCTCCTTCAACTTAAAACCATTTCCCCTTGTCCTATCAGTGGACACTCTTGTAAATAGTCCCTCCCCAGCCTTCCTGTAGGTTCCCTTCAGGTATTGGAAGGCAGCTATTAGCCTCCCCCAGAGTCTTCTCTTTTCAAGACTGAACAATCCCAGCTCCCTCAGCCTGTCCTCGTAGCAGAGCTGCTCCAGCCCCTGGATCATCTTTGTGGCCCTCCTCTAAACACGCTCCAATAGATCCATGTCCCTCTTACGGTGAGGACACCGGAACTGGATGCAGTATTTGATGTGGGGTCTCACAAGAGCAGAGTAAAGTGGGACAATCACCTCTCTTGACCTGCTGGCTACGCTTCTCCTGATACATCCCAGGATGCGGCTGGCCTTCTGGACTGCATGAGCGCACTGCCGGGTCATGTTGTACTTCTTGTCTATCAACACCCCCAAATCCTTCTCCTCAGGGCTACTCTCAACCCACTCTGTGCCCAGTTTGTACTTGTGCCTAGGATTGGCCCGACCCAGGTGCAGGACCTTGCATTTTGAGTTGCTGAAACTCATGCAGTTTGCACCGGCCCATTTCTCAAGCCTATCAAGGTCCCTCTGGATGGCATCTCTTCCCTCAAGTGATTCCACTGCACCACACATCAAGATGTTATAAAAAAGTTCTATCTACTTGTTCAGTAATATGCAGTAACATATGCCTTGCTAAACAGGTTGTGGGATGGAAGATATAAATGAACAGAGTCAGCTGATTCATGGGGCTTTGTTTCCATTACAAATGGTTATCAGTACCACAGAGAGTGGTAAAAGTGGAGTGATACAGAAAGGTATGGTCACTCTAACTGTTTCAAATGGATCACATTGTTACAATTGTTTCAAATTGCTTCAAGTTGTTTCCATAGGTCACAACAATTGCTGTTGGAAAGAAGTTCTACAGCCACTTACATGGGTAAGTGACAATATGACAATGAAGTTGGTTGCTGTGGTTACAAATTCGCATGCATGTGGTCAGGATGCAGTTAGAAAGTGCAGGTCACTTTGTGCAACATTTTTTCTATTTTACTTTCTCATACCATGGGTAGTAAAACGTCAAGTAAATTGCTTGTTTTCTTTCATAAATAATCACTTCATTTGAATGGATAAAATGCGTCAAATTAAGATCTTGTGAAATCAGAAGCATGAAACAAGTCTCTAAGCACTGTGAATGGTAATCTAAGTATAGCAGTGAGGAAAGAATACTTTCTGACAAAGTTAGTCAGATATCTTATTCTTTTTTTATTATTTTATTTATTTTTATTTTTTAAGGACAACTGGCTCAACAAACCAAAACTTTTCAAAGAACCGCATTGCTCTCAGTGAAAACATCAGTCTCTTTTTCACTTTCAGGATAGAAATGGGAGAAAGATGTGTAACTATGACTGTCAGTAAAGTACTTTTCTAGCTTATAAGACACTTCTTTCTACATGAAAAAAAACCAGAAACCTAAAAAATTGCCCTTGCACAACTTGGGTTTAATGTCTTCAATACTAAGCTGTTGAGGGAGGAATTGACGAGCACAAGCACCAGAGGTGTTGCAGCTTCTCCTCTTTTACATTAGCACGACATTCAAACTGCCAAAGTAACTTTCTTCTCACAAAGTTGAAAGGCATATGAATCAAAATGCATTTTGAGGTTTTACTGTGAAGTTTGTATCTGGTAGCATTTTTTGGTAGCAGGGTGGCCTACAAGGGTGTTTCCTACGTGAAGATTTCAGAATCTCTCCTAGGTAAAAGTCACAGTCACCTCTGGCCAAGGCTGAGCCAACCAGTGCCTCTGCGATCGATGTACGCAAGAAGGGAAATCGGTTGGTCAGCTTCCCCTTTATTAGGGCTTTCTTTGTTTTAGAGAGGAGGAGGAGGTGAAAGAAGCAAACATGAGGTCACCAAAGTCAGTGAGGAAGGAGAAGAAGGAGAAGGTCACTACAGCAGAGATTTCCCTGAGTCCCATAGTGAGATGGCAGGCTGAGGCCCAGCAGAGCAGGAGATCAAAGGTGACAATCAGTCCAGGATACAGCAACATCATGTTGGAGCAGGGGAAGACTGCAAGGTGTCCTCTCCCTGAGGAGGAAGGAGCAGCACAGAGTGTGTGTAATGAGCAGACCACAACTCCCATCCCCTGCTCCCCTGTGCTTCTGCTGCTGTGGAAGTAGCTAGGAAGAAGGGAAGGGTGGGGGAAAGTTGTATTTAGGATCTGGGTTTATTTCTTTCTTTCACTGCTCTACTGTGATCTAAATTATTGCTAAACTGGTGGTGGTTCTGTTGTCTAAATCAAATTGATGTTTGCCCATGATCACAAGTAGTGAATGAATTGTCCCTGTGCTTAATCTTAATCCTCAAGACTTTTGTTGAATTTTCTCCTCTCCATACTGAAAAGGAGAGGGGTAGAAGTGAGACAGAGGCTGTGTGGTTCTTTGTTGCAGGCTGAATGGGCTCCAAGCATGACAACCCCAAAACAAAATTTTAACTGTATGAAGATTAATTTGTGAATTATGTAACATAGGCAGTGAAGCCAGAAAACATGCTTGTCTTCCTATATGGAATCCAGAGACACAAGTAGTGCTGCATGAAGTATCAGACATGAAGAAATAGAGTTTTTAGAATTTTCCTACAAAAAGAACAGTAAAAGATATGCATCATACTTCTCATGCAGGCTCAGAACCTAGGAACAGTCCTCTACAAAACAAACTAAAAATTCTTATAAAAATCTGATAAAAATTAGTAGACTGTATGTATTTATGATTCAAAAGACGCTAGTTGGTCTATCAAACACTCATTGTGTCAAGTGTCAAAAACCATTAACCTAACAGCTAACAAACTGATTTTGAGAGCTTTTGTTTCATTGTTTTGTTGGGGCTTTTTTAATTGTGGGGGTTTTTTTTTAATTTGAGAGGAGAAAATATGACCATTTCTCCTTCATTTTGACTGGTATCTTTTCTTAATCTTTAATTCATTGTTGTTTCTTTTAAGGTTCTCTAAGCACAATATAAAGCAAATCATGCTTTTTACTTGCAGTGATGAATCTTTTAAGCAGAACTAGTGTCTTTCACTCAAGAAACACCATTCAAATTGCAAGTCTAAAATGCTATAGCTCATCACAGGAAAACAAAAAGGCACAAAGAAAAATATGTAATGATGTAATGATGTTGCTGTTATATGTGGGCTTTGGTAAAGCCAAGTGAAAATTCATTTATGCTGTTGAAGATACTGACAATTACTGTTCTAACTTCCCTGAAGCAGTTAGGAAACAAACAAACAAACAAACATCAGAAAATAACGGATCTATGTCAAAAGTCTTATCTGCCCTGCTTTATGCAATGTTTCTGCCCCAAGGATCAGGTTAGGTTCATTGTCTTACTGCAATAACTGGTCAGTCATGTTCCACTGGGCAGGAGTTGTTGGGCTACAATGTGGTGAAGATGGCTTTTCAGGTCATCACTCTATATCTCCCTACTTTGTTCCCATCTCTTCCCAGTATCTTTAATGAGCAGAATTTCAATAGAATGGTTGCTTAGCAGGATAGAGCAAGAGATTTCAGATGATACAAGGAAGGGAAGAAGTAATGAACACCATTGTTAAGGCATCATGAAAGAAACAGCAGATCTAGGCACATACTATTTAGTTTTCTCTTTTGTAAATAATAGGGAAGTTTAACAGTTCCCTCCCCTACTCAGTTCTATTACATTTGACAAAGCTTTGTGTTGTGGAATGTACATGGCTTTATTATTGCGATTTCAGAAGCACCAAGTTTAAGAATAGTCAGCTAAAAATATAGGGGAGATGGTCTGCTGGTGAACTGAGAATTGGGAATCAAACTGGAAGTTCACATGTGAAAGTCAGAAATTCTGAAGTTAAAGAAAAATCACATGCTGTTAAATGAAAATTCTTCTATTTTAACCTTTCTGCAGTTCATATTCTATGATAAAACCTGATAAGTCTTGTAATGTGAAGTCTTTTAAACAAGAATATCTGTGTGACTAATTCATGACATTATGTTTAGAGTGTTGTTGGAAATTGATTTTCAGAAAGAATTCTCACAACTTTTCTTCTTTGTTGATGTTGAAGAAATAGTAGGTTTTTACAGCATGTAAAATGAATAGCTATACTGGAAGAGATCAAAAGTATATGTAGCCTAGTAACATGTTTTTGACAAGGTCAGCAGTTGAGATCAGAAGAATAATATATATAAAAAAAAGAAGAGTAATACAAAAAGAAGACAGCTATACCTGTGAACAATCTGCATGTAGACCAAGAAGTTGTAATCCCACTATTCTGATTTTGTGCAATCATTCTTATTAGCTCACGTAAACACACTTGTCATTCAAGTATCTTCTGACTTGAATTAAATTCAATTATATATTATGTGACATAGCATTATTTTTGTTTTGGTTTTAGCCACCAGCATGACAACCTTATATGGACCCCTAACAATTGTATTGGAAGAAATAATGAACATTTTTTATGCTTACTTTGTTTTGGCCAGTTACGATTTTATGACCTATACTCTTATTGTCTTTCAATTGTTTCTCATGTTAATTCATTTTATTTTCATATCATCAGGAATCCATAATATACATCTAATTATCCTTTTTGCCACTAATTAATATCTTCAGTTTTAGAATCAATCATAGAACCCTAGAATCACAGAATCATAGGACAGTTTTGTTTGGAGGAGACCTTCAAGATCATTGAGTCCAACTTTTGTCCAGCCATACCACTAAACCATGTCCCTCAGCACAACATCTACCTGTCTCTTAAACACCTCTAGGGATGGTGACTCAACCACCTCCCTGGGCAGCCTATTCCAAAGCCTGACAACCCTTTCAGTAAAGAAATTCTTCCTAATATCCAACCTGAACCTCCCATGGCACAGCCTAAGGCCATTTGCCCTTGTCCTATCACTTGTCACTAGAGAGAAGAGACCAATCTCCATCTTGCTATGACCTCCTTTAAGGTAGTTGTAGACAGGTCTGCCCTCAGTCTCCTCTTCTCCAGGCTAAACAACCCCAGATCCCTCAGCTGTTCCTGGTATGACTCATGTTCCAAATCCTTTACCAGCTTGGTAGACCGCCTCTGTACCCTCTCCAGCACCTCAATGTACCTCTTGTAGTGAGGGGCCCAAAACTGGACACAGTACTTGAGGTGAGGCCTCACCAAAGCCGAGTACAGGGGAATGATCACATCCCTGCTCCTGCTGGCAACACCATTTCTAATACAGGCCAGGATGCCATTGGCCTTCTTGGCCACCTGGGCACACTGCTGGCTCATGTTCAGCCGGTTGCCCATCAACGCCCCCAGGTCCCTCTCTGCCTGGCAGCTCTCCAGCCACTCCTCCCCAAGCCTGTAGCGCTGCTAGAGGTTGCTGTGGCTGAAGTGCAGGACCCGGCATTTGGCCGTATTGAAACTCATGGAATTGGCCTTGGCCCAGTGATTCAACCTATCTACATCCACCTGCAGAGCCTCCCTACCTTCAAGCAGTTTGACACTTCCACCCAACTTGATTTCATCTGCAAACTTACTAAGGGTACACTCCATCCCCTCATCCAAATCACAGATAAAAATGTTAAACAGGAATGGTCCCAGTATTGAACCTCAAGGGACAGTGCTTGTGACCAGCCACCAACTGGATTTAATAACACTGACCATGACTCCTTGGACTCAGCCATGGAATCAGTTTTCCAGTCAGCAAAGCATATGCCCATCCAAGGCAAGAGCAGTGAATTTCTCTAGAATATTGCTGAAAACAGTGTCAAATGCCATACTAAAGTCAAAGTGGACAACATCCACAGCCTTTCCTTCATCCAACAGAAGGTTCCCCCTGTCATAGAAGGAGATCAAGTTTGCTAAACGGCACCTGCCCTTCATAAACCCATGCTGACTGGATCTGATCACCTGTTTGTCCTGTATATGCTGAATAATGGAACTCAGGATGATCTGCTCCATCAGCTTCCCTGGCACTAAATTACTTTTGACATGAACTTCCCTGAATGAAACATGGAATTAAAGAATGACACATGAAAATATAGAGCGGCATAACTATTTGTCTATTACGTAACTAATAACTCTTGATTCTTATCCATCACTAAGGTAGGTGCACTTACAGAAATTATTCTCCATGTACCTGACATTTGAATTCATGGTAATTTCATCAGCTCGTTTTGTCATAGGTTACTTCTGATTACTTTGAAAATACACTGTTAGGGCTCACTTGTTGTTGTGATATTAGAACAATCCTTGTTATTTATCCTGGGTTTTACATCATTTTACAGGTGTGATGAACAAGACAATTTTCGATACAGACACTACTAATGGTTCTCTCTATTGTTGAACTTCTTCACTCTTTCCCTTTTTACCTGCAATAGTCATTAATCTGTGAGAAAGCAATAAATTTTACATCTATAATAACTCTTACCACAGTTTAATTCTCTAAAGTGTCTTAGCAGAGTAATTTTCAAAGAAGTCAAAAGTTTTTGAAAATCCAAGTTCAATAATATGAAGCTTCTGTGAATGTTGACACCTCCAGAGCAGTCTGAAAGATTATTAAAACATAATTTCTTGACAAAAAAACCCACAAAACTGCGTTGATTCTTCCCATATATTCTGTTTCTCCATTTACATACAAATTCTGGTTTGTATTACATTTAAAAACAATATTCCTTGTTTTCCCCACAAATCTATTCCACACATCCACACTGAAGCCTTTTCTAAAAATCATTTCCTTACTTGCCTTCTGCCTATGACATGAAAATAAGGCCACTTTAAATGATAGTAATCAGTTAGCAGTTTTGTAATCCAAAATTTGTTTTCTTTTAGAACTTTTGATTGAAATTATTTACTTCTACACCTTTTATTAAGGGCTTCTAAAAATAGTCTGTTAACATGTCAGTGTGTGTTATTTTCTTAGATTCTTCCTTATAAAGACATAACCTGGAAAAAAGAATCTCCCTGAATTCCTTTGCTGTAAATGCTAATACAAATATTTCATTTAGCTTTTCTAGTATATTTTAGTTTTCCTTTAGTGTTCCATTCTGAGATGATCATCTATCACTCCTGTCAGATTTCTGGAAATTTTTTTTCTTCTGAAGTGCTGAAAGAAATTTTTATTATTAGTTTTAATGTTTGTAGCAAGTTTCTGACAAATTTGTTTGTTTTTTTTTTTTCTTTTTGTGCAGTCTTACTACTTTATATTTTTCTTGTCAGGTTTTATACTTGATTTACAAAAGAGAATATTCTGCTTTATAATCTTTTTTCTTAAGTATGTAATTACTTCACCTTCATTTTCCCTTTTTTTTTCCTTTCTTCCTTTCCTCCTTTTTTTCCTTCTTCTCTTGTTGTCCTTTTAAAGCAAGCAAAAACTTTTACGCAATTACTTTGAACCACTCTAGACTGTCTCTTGTATTTTATAAAATTATTCTAAAGAGATTCTAGTGTTGCTCCTGTCTGTGGTAACTGAGAACATTATGAAGAAGATCCTGATACTAAGTTCATAGCTTTTCTGAAAATAGGTGTTTAAATCCTTAGCAAGCAATGAGTAGTACTACAAGAAAATTATTGCAAAGACAAAGAAGCATGGATAGTCAAGTACTGTCAACTAACTGTGTTTAAAATGAACAGTTTTTGCAAAGGGTCAGCAAAAAATCCTGAACAATATTACCTAAAAACGTAGGGGAAAAATGTGTTTTGAAGTTAATAGTGGGAAAAAAAAAAATAAATCTTGGAGTGTGACAGATAAAGGTTTACCACTTATTACAAACAACATGTATTAGCTATATTTATGGGGAAACAGGAACACCTCGGTAGCTGACATTCTCGTTTTATATCACAAATGTAAGCTGCGGTAGCTGATATTAGCATTTCAGTATTTCCTCTTTCACTGTTCCTTACTTTGTCTTTTGTATAGAGAAAACTGTTAGTCTCCATTCTTCCTTCCTGAATTTAGGGACTTCAGGTTGAGAGTTGTTTTTAAAAAAATCAGCTCTCTAAAATTAAAGTATTTACATTTGAGAAAGGTGTCTAAATCAAATGAGGCAGACTTTGCACAGTCTCCTAGTTAACACATTTTTTTCCCTACTAGCAGTCATGTGAATTGATCTGATTTTTTGTGAGTGCCTGTCTAAGGGAGGCCACAGATGTTTCTCATAACATTGCAGGATCTTTGAGGAGCGTTCACAAGGAGTCAGAGAGAATGCGGCACACAATGCAGCAGCAGAGGCTTCTTCCTAGACTCTGAAGATCCCTTGATGTGTATTGCTTCCACAGGCAAAGCAATTTGATTAAAAAGTAACTAACCTCTTTTCTTCTCAATGAAATTTATTTCAGTTTTTCGCTGAAATACCCATGAAGTGAAACAGTTTTTCCATATTGTAACATCAACAAAAAATTGAACCAGTGTATAACAGTTCTCTCTCTCGTTAAGTGGACAGGAGACAATTTTTTCCTCATTATATAGAGAGGTTATATTTTTTGAAGACCCTCATGAATCTTCTCTTACAGAAAAGGTTTTTTTTCAAGACAAAAATATTTGGTACACTTATAAATACTATAGTTAAATATGAAAATTGCAATTAATTGTGAGTATCTGATAAGGCCTTTTTTTATTCACGATTCTACATAGCAATTTCATTCCACGAAGGTCATGTTACTTTTATTACTTAGGTTCATGTTATGTCTGAATTTCATACTATAGCAGAAGAAACCACGTGATACAGAATAATTCTGGGCAACACAAAATACCAGAAAAGGATATCTGTCTTTCACGTGGATAGCTTAAAACTTCATGAACGCAATAAGAATTTAAGTACTTTCATTATTCTTTTTATATATTTTATTTTTTAAAACAATGGGGGGAAAAAGTGCTTGCTTTCTACATGGAAGAAAAGTGAAACCAAAGTGGTTTCTACTTTAAAAAAAAAAAAAAAGCAGAAATATGAAATATTAAAGAGATTACCAGGCCTGCTTAGTGAGAAATGAACATAATTTTCTGCTTTACTGAAAGATCTCTTTAACTATTTTTTAAAAAGAAAAATATTCAACAAGACAGGCAAATGCACTATGAAATTTTAATTCCCATTACCCCTTGTTAAAGGTATGTGAAAGTATTGCAGTCATCTGAGAACTGGATTCATGTGAAATATTTCACTCATGTCAAAAAATAAATCATGATAATGTGCTCATGGTGCCTAAGCTTAATGTAAATTCTATTGAGAGCATTTGCCTTTTTCATCTCATTTAAATATTTCCTGATAAATTTTACTTAGGAATAGACTTGAGCTAGAAATCATATGCTAAAACCTTGATTCATGAACTTGTACGAAAATTCGTGAAATTATTTTTTTCATTCTGTCTTTACTTAATAATTTTAAGGATAAGCTGCTAAATTACAGAGTCTCACTATCTTGACTTCGGATAAGACATATTTTTTTTTTACAATTTCACATTTCCCCTGTGTTCCTACTGAATTTGGGACTGGAGATATCTGTTATCTCAGAAAATCAGAAAGGGCTTTGATTCTCTTTTTATATAATAAACTGATATAATGAAAAGACATTTGATTGCAAATTAGGCAGATCCAGAATGCTGGTCTTAAGCCTAAATGTAGCTTCTGTGACATTTCAGGGTAATTCTGCACATGTAAGTCCCTGGAGCCCCTTTAAATAATTGGAAATGTCTATTTGCATTTAATATTTTAAGGGGTTAATTCTAGCGTGAGAGAGTCACAGAATCACAGTATGGTACAGGTTGGAAGGGAACTCTGAAGATCGTACAGTTCAACTACCCTGCTAGAGCACGATCACCTAGAGTAGATCACACAGGAACACGTCTAGACTTGTTTTGAATTTCTCCGGAGACTCCACAACATCTCTGTTCCAGCGCATCTCACAGTAAAGAAGTATTTCCTTATGGTTAGGCTGAACCTCTTGTGTTTTTCTGTGACCATTGTGCCTTGTCTCATCACTGGACACCACTGAGAAGAGTCTGGCTCCATCTTCCTGACACCTGATATTGACGAGATCCCCCCTCAACCTCCTCTTCTCCAGGCTAAACACCCAACTCTCTCAGCCTTTCCTCATATGGTAGTTGGTTTCTTGGAGGGAACGCCTGATGTGAGGGTCTCTTGTTCAAGTTGCTCTTTCTGTCTGCTGACAATCAGTGTAAGGCCGTGGAGTCCATGATGGGGTTTTGTTGCATAGATTGTTTTCAGTAGAGATGCTCAAGCTCATGTGATCTGTATTTAATGGAAGGTTAAGAGTGAACATTAGAACCAGATAGCCTCATAAGTCCTTCAGATTCTACTGTTTCAGGGTAGCAAGTGTGTACTCAAAATGCCCCCAAGGTAAAAGTTGTAGAAGAATTGTGACCAGAATATGGGAGATATTTTGTAATACTCTTTCATGGGCACGAAACTTGTGTTGGTTTTAAGGCTGTAATCTTCTGTATTTTTTCCCTCTCAAGCACTGCAGACAGTTTTGAGCTTGTCCTTTTCTGTTTTCTCCTTTACATGAAGTACAGAAAGTGAAGAGTTTTTATACATTCTGAATATCACTGAATTGATCTGAACAGAAGTCACATGAGGAAAGAAGCTATATTAATCCTGATGACATTAATTATTCCAGAATTTGATAGGTGACAACCCTCAATGCAAAATTTGCAAGTAAGAAGACAGTTTAAAAATATTTTAAATGAATTAATATCGTTACTATCTACTTAGTTGTCCATTTTGCCATACACAAATTTTATTTAATGTATACAACATTTCTAACGATCATCAAATTTCCTATCCTGGGACTAGTTTAGCAAAATTCATACAAAGAAACTTTTTTGCTTTCAGTGGTCTCTGGTGCACTCCTGGGCTGAAATTCAGAACATACTCTGTAAAATATGCGTGATTTCAAAGGACTGGTACCTCAGTTCTCAGATATGCCATCTTTTGCCAGTCCATAGTTTGTGAAATATCACTAAAGAGGTATCTTAAACCTTCAGACTTTTATAGGAGTTACCTGAAGAAGAATCTTACAGGGGCATAATGCAAGCCAGTAGAAGTATCTGTAGCATTAAGAAAGTCTCCGAAAGCAACGTCTGTATGATTGGAACCACAGCTATCATCAGCTTCTGAGTCCTGTACATGCTCCAGCCATGACTGGATCCAGGCAGCTGACCCAAGTTCCCTGGGGTCAGGGCTGACCTGGAGCCACAGGAGCTGCAAGAACTCTCTGATTTCGATGGTACAAAGGCAAAAAAAATATGTAATTAATCACTGTAGGCTGTTTAGTTTCAGCCACAAATCATTGATTTTTTTCTTCAATAAGGAAATGTTTAAATTATATTAAAGAGCTTCTGAATGACTCTCCTGTATAAAAGCTTTTTGTTGTTTTTTCTTTCCTTATTTTCTCAAAATGCATACATTGACCTTTGTACACGACACATGTAAGTAAGCACAATATTTTCAGAGCACATGCATCCAGGAACAATTACAACAGAGGTATTTCGAAAGCGAACCGTGAAAGAATAATGCAGCATAATTTCTGTATTTCTCTTCTTGTTGGGGAGCATGGACCAGGAGCTTCTGCTGGCTGATTATTTATTGTAGTTTCTGAATCTTGCTAGAATTTTGTGGTTTAACGCTTTCTTGAAAGAACTTTTTTCCAGAAAAAAATAGTTAAAGGTTTTATTGTGGTGAGGTTTTTTTTTCCTGCATTCTTATGCTGTGAGCCTCATAGTCTTAAATTTTAAATTAGTGAAATGGAGAGAAGCAGAACATGAGCTTAATGTCCAAATTTCTCTTGTAAAAGATAGAAAAGAGGAGGCAGAGACATTTTCAGGTGAGATCAACGTTCTTAGAATAAAATGTTCAGTACAGGAATATTAGATAAGTTATTATTGCTGTTGTGAAACTTTTGTAATTACAAGGGGGAAATGATGCATTACTTTGATATTTTAAAAACTGTTTTAATAATTACATATTTATACACAGTGATTTCTCTATCCCTTAGGCTTTAATTAATTTCTCAGCTTTTACTTGCAAGCTTTTTTAATAAGATACTAAACTTGCTGAAGATTCTGCTGGAAATTATTTTGTAAGTAAATGTTTGACCTTTTTTTTTTTTTCCCCAGAAAAGTATGAATAACCATAAGTAGATAAACTACGTATCTCACTTTCTTGACTTTATTCTTTATTTCACAGAATGATAATTTGATGGTGATTTGCATTGGACCCAATCGTATTTTGGGATGAGATCAAGAAATTTATTCCTGACTGTCCCATGCAACTGATAAGATACAATTGTTTTCATCTAGTGGAAGTTTTCATTTTCATAGTAGAAATCCATCAGTGAGACAGTATTCCTCCTATTACCTTTGTCTGAAATTGAGAAATCATTCAGAAAACATTATGCAAGGCCCTGCTTCAGCAGGGAAAAGGATGGTTGAAAAATAAGCTTCTCCTCTTCCACAGTTAAACTGTGTTATTCATTTAATTTTTATCTCAAATCACAAAGTTTATTTTAGATTTTGTATTTTTGAAGAAGAAAAAAAAAAGAAAAATGAAAAGGATGAGTGAAAGAAGGAAAGGAAAGGAAAGGAAAGGAAAGGAAAGGAAAGGAAAGGAAAGGAAAGGAAAGGAAAGGAAAGGAAAGGAAAGGAAAGGAAAGGAAAGGAAAGGAAAGGAAAGGAAAGGAAAGGAAAGGAAAGGAAAGGAAAGGAAAGGAAAGGAAAGGAAAGGAAAAAGGTTCTCTGAAGAAGGATCCCTTTGGAGAGCCAGCCAAGTAACAACCATCCCACCAATATGGCTACAAGTCGCCCTCCCTTTATTGCTTTGGACGGCTCAATATATACAGTTCAGCAGTGTCCACACGCCTGCCCCTTCACAGAGTTGGTCGGTTACAGGTTTACACTCGCCAGCGTTTTATTGGATAATGCCATTCAACTACGCAGGCGGTTCTTCGCAAAACAGATGCACCTCCTGCTCTCCATGCCCCAAGGCAGCTCCAAGGACAGAGCCTTTGTTTAAGCCTAAACTTGGTTGTCCAAATCCTTTAAAAGGATACTGCGCCTCTGCTCCACGAGAAATTCCTCTACAGTTCTCAGTCTCTTCATTGTGGTTTCACTATATTTCTCCCTTCTCTCTGTCCAGAATTTTTGCCTTTCTTTTAATATCTTTTCTCAGAGGCACCATCAGCTTGTCTGATGGGTTCAGTTACGTCCTGTGCTGAAACCGTTGTCAAGATGGCTGAAACCAACTGTGTCTGAATACAGAGCTGCCTCTGGCCTCTTCTCGCAGAAGGCACCCCCACAGTGGCCCCACTACTCAACCAAGCCATGTCCACCCATCACAGGTAATCAGTGAGTTAACGGCCATAAGTTTATTGTTCGTAATTCTTTCAGGAAATCTACACCAAGAGTTTTTATCATTAGCTAAGTACCAACAAGTAATAAACAAAGGCATGGGTGTTTGAATCCTGAAATAGACAAAATATATAAGAAGATACTTGATCATTACACTTGTTTAACCTTTAAAGTAAGGTTGATCCAACTTGAGCAATTAAATTTTTAGACATCTTCCTCCAGCTTCTTAAGCTCCCCAGGTGATCCACAAAGTTCTAAGACTGCCATTTGAGAACATGTACTGACCTGAGCAACACAAGAATTCTGCTGAAAATTAGCTACCTAAGCAAAAGGCTAGTGTTAGGACAAATAAATTTCTCCCTCTTTCGCTTTTGCCAAAGTATCTTTTGTAAATTAAATTCTGTACTCATTACAAAGTTCTTTTTTTTCCCTATTCTATCAGAATAAGAAAATGCATATGAGATGCCATAAATATTAGCTTGTGTTTTTTGATCATCGTTGAAAATTAATTAATAACTGCAGGGATTTATGTAGAAGATCATTTAATAGTTGAGCAATAAATGCATTACTCACTATGCCGACCCCCTTACCTATTACGAAAGTCAGAACAGAATATTTGCATGTGCTCTTCACTGCATCAATTATTGATTTTTTCTCATTAAGGGGTTTCTTTTCAAAATATAGTCATTATGGCTTTTATCTGGGCTTCACAGCTGTCACTGAAGCCATCAAATTTAAATTGCTTTATTGTTTTTCCAAATATAAATATTTTGTAAATTTTAGCAGTTATTTTTTTCTCCTAGTAGCTGTAAGGTGGGAAATAACTAAAATTCTTTCCTTATATTATTTCTAAGCAGTATACTTTCTCTGTTTCATTATTAATTCTTTTGGGTATAAATTTCTTATCTTCATTCATCACAAATAACTTTCTCACATTTTCAACTTTGTAATTGGTCTTAAAGTAATATGTGCAGGGAGATCTGGAAATTAATGCCGAAACACAAGAAGGCAGTGTATTTAAAAACTACTGAATATCTGGCATCTGCCTTCTCATCAATGTTTGGCTTACTTCTTTGCAAATTATTATGTATTTTGTTCATGACATGTAAAGTGGTACAAAGATTAGAGCTCCACATTCAAGTCAGCTGAGGGAGATGTATCTTGTTGAGCAACCTTCCTGGAAAAATAATTAATATTAAAAAAATAATTAATTGTGCTCATAAAACCTAAAGTCTGAATCAAAACTCACTCACATTCTGTTTCCCTGTAAAGGAAAACCTGTAAAGAAAATCTCTCTGTTTTGTTGGTTTTGACACTAATATGAAAACACAAATGGTAGTGAATTTTCTGAAGTGTACCATAGGAGTCACGTGTAGTTTATTTCCATTCCTTTTGCAATACATAATTAGTTCTTGTCCGAATCATTGGTCAGGATTCTGGCTAAATTTCCATATATATCTTTTCACTTTTTTGTACACTCTACAGAGTTAAAATCTAGCTTCCCATGTATCAGTTGAGATGTTCCCATGGAGCATGGCCTGGAGATGCATGAGGAGCTGACTGAGACCTTATGGGTAAAGATTAGAGGAAAAACAGGGGAAAGTGATATCATAGTGGGGGTCTGCTACAGGCCACCTGACCAAGATGACCAAGGAGACAAGGCCCTCTATGAATGGATAGAAGCAGCTTCACATTCACAAGCCCTGATCCTCCTGGGGGACTTCAATCACCCACATATCTGTTGGAGAGATGGCACAGCAGGGTTCCAACAATCCAGGAGATTCCTGGAATGTATTGATGACAATTTTCTTCTTCAGGTGGTAGAGGAACTGACAAGATGGGGTGCCATGCTGGACCTTGTTCTCACCAACAAGGAGGGGCTGGTGGATAATGTGAAGCTTAAGGGAAACCTTGACTGCAACGACCATGAAATGATAGAATTCAAAATCCTTAGGGTAACAAGGATAATATGCAGCAAGCTCGTCACCCTGAACTTCAAGAGTGCATTCTTTGACCTCTTCAGGTATCTGATTAGTGGAGTACCATAGGATGAAGCCCTGAAGGGGAGAGGGGCCCAACAAAGCTTGTCCATATTCAGGGACCATCTCCTCCATGCCCAGAAGCAGTGCATTCCAAAAAAAGAGGAAGACAGGCAAGAAAGCCAGGAGGCCTGCATGGATGAGCAAGAAGCACCTGGACACACTTAAAGATAAAAAGAGAATTTACAGAAAGTAGAAGAAAGGACAGATAAACTGGGAAGAATACAAGGAAGTTGTCCAGACAACCAGGGATCAGGTTAGGAAAGCTAAAACCCAGAAAGAATTCAATCTTGCCAGAGACATCAACGGTAACAAGAAAAACCTTTATAGGCATGTCAATGAATAAAGGAAGGCTAATGAAGATGTGGGCCCCCTCCAGAAAAGAACAGAGAGAGCTGGTCATGAAGGGTATGGAGAAAGCAGAGGTTCTCAATGACTTCTTTGCCTCGGTCTTCACCAGCAAGACCTCTAGCCGCACTGTTCAAGTTGTAGAAGCCAAAGGCAGGGGCTGAGAGGAGGAAAATTTGATCTGCTCTGCAGTATCAGTGGTGATCGCTATTGCTGGGATGGAATCAGGTTTGATATCGATTTTGTATATATGTATATAATTCTCTAATTTTATTATTGCCTTATTCATTAAAGCTATTTTAATTTTCCTTCCCCCCCACCCCCCCACCCTCCGCCCCCCCAGTCACTAAGTCTCTCTGCCTCATTCCCTTTTTCTTCCTGTTTGGGGAGGAAGAGGGAGTTAGAGACCACTCGTCCACATTTAGTGGACAGCCCAGCCTTAACATGTAACAACGGGTCCTGAGGGAACTGGCAGATGAAGGTACTGGGCTGCTTTCCATCATATTTGAGAGATCATGGCAGTCTGGTGAAGTGCCCACTGACTGGAAAAGAAGAAACATCCCCCCCATTTTCAAAAAGGGGAAAAGGAAGACTCAGGCAACTGCAGGCCAGTCAGTCTCACTACAGACCAGTCAGTCTCACCTTTGTGCTTGACAAGATCATGGAGCAGATCCTTCTGAAGTCTCTGCTATGGCACATAGAAAAAGTGTAGGTGATTGGTGGTAACCAACATGGCTTCACCAAAGGAAAGACCTGCCTGACAAATCTGGTGGCCTTTTATGATGGAGTAACAGAATCAATTGACAACAGAATAGCAACTCATGTCATCTACCTGGAGTTGTGCAAGGCTTTTGACGCTGTCCAGCATGACATCTTGGTCTCTAAGTTGGAAAGACATAGATTTGATGGATGGATCACTCGGTGGATAAGGTTGGAAGATTGCACTCAAGGAGTTGCAGTCAATGGCTCAAAGTCCAAGTACAGTGTAGAGGAATTTCTTGTGGAGCAGAGGTGCGGTATAACTTTAAAAGTGTGGACAACCCAGCGTAGGCCTAAACAGAGGCTCTGTCCTTGAAGCTGCCTTGGAACACAGGGAGGAGGAGGTTTTATCTGTTTTGTGAGAGCTTTGCGAGATGCTTGGTGGGAGGTGCTGGCCCCGGGGGGAGAAGAGGGGGTGATAGCCGCTTGCATAGTGGAATGGCACTACCCAATAAAACGCTGGCGCGTGTAAACCTGTAACCGACCAACTCTGTGAAGGGGCAGGCGCGGGGACACTGCTGAACTGTATATATTGAGCTGTCCGGAGCAATAAAGGGAGGACGATCTGTAGCCATATTGGTGTGATGATTGTTATCTTGGCCGGCTCTCCGAAGGGACCCTCTTCAGTACAGACAAGTGACAAGTGGTGTACCTCAGGGATCACTTCTGGGACCGGTACTATTTAACATCTTTGTCGGCGACATGGACAGTGGCATCAAGTGCACTCTCAGTAAGTCTGTCGACGACACAAAGTTGTGTGGTGCAACACGCTGGAGGGAAAGGATGCCATCCAGAGGGACCTTGACAAGCCTGAGAGGTGGGCCCAGGCCAACCTCATGAAGTTTAACAAGGCCAAGTGTAAAGTTCTGCAGCTGGGTCAAGGCACTCATAAACACAGATACAGGCTGGGCAATGAGTGAATTGAGAGCAGTCCCGGGGAGAAGGATTTCAGTGTGTTGGTGGATGGTAAGACCAACATGAACCAACAGTGTGAGCTTGCAGCCCAAAAAGCCAGCCATATCCTGGGATGTATCAAGAGAAGTGTGATAAGCAGGTCGATGCAGGTGGTTCTGCCTCTCTGCTCTGCCCTTGTGAGACCCCACCTGAAATACTGCGTCCAGCTCTGGAAACCCCAACTCAAGAAAGATATGGAGCTGTTGAAGTGAGTTCAGAGGAGGGCTAGCAAGATGGTTAGAGGACTGGAGCACCTCTGCTATGAGGACAGGCTGAGAGAATCAGACTTGTTCAGCCTGAAAAAGAAAAGGCTCCAGGGAGACCTTATAGGAGCTTTCCAGTACCTGTACGAGGTCTACAAGAAGGCTGCGGAGGGACTTTTACAAGGACCTGTAGTGATAGGATGAGGGGTAGTGAGCGGAAGCTGGAAGAGTGTAGGTTTAGACTAGATATAAGGAAGAAGTTCTTTACCCTGATGGTGGCGAGACACTGGAACAGGTTGCCCAGGGAAGTTGTGGATTCTCCATCCCTGGAAGTGTTCAAGGACAGACTGGATGGAGCCTTGAGCAACCTGGTCTAGTGGGAGATGTCCCTGCCATGGCAGGAAACTCAGAACTAGATGATCTTTGAGGTCCCTTCCAACTCAAATCATTCTATGATTCTATTATTCTGTGTTCTGCTTTACTGAGACTCACCAAAAAGGGGGGGGGGAGAAGAAAAACTTATAGTTCATTGTAGATGATACACAGGTAGAATACTTTCCATATCTTGTAATTTCAGCTATATTAGAGTTTGGCATATTGCCTAAACTAGCTTTGTAAGCTCCTTCCATAAGTCAGATGGAACAGACAAGGGCCTCCAAGAGCTTATTGAATAGCGGATACAAAAACCTTTTTTTGTGACAACTCTCTTTCCCGATGTACTTAGATTTACACATTATTCACATGTATGTAACAATGTCTGTCAAAGAAGCATTCTCAGGGAACAAGCCGACTTGTTTGAATTGCTATCATTTTATTTTAAGCTGTTTCAACTATAACAATAAAATTATCTTTTTTTTAAGAACATTATTCTTGATTAAATGTTAAATTACTTATTGAGTGCATCTATTCTCTGAAAATTAAAAAAAAAGAAAGAGAAAGATAAATGACTCAGATGATGAATATTTTACTCACAAATAGTAACGTGATCCTTTAATGAAAAAATTGTGGGAAAGGAAGAAGAAAAAAATATAGTTTCTTCTTTCCATCATCCAAATAATTATATATAAAGTTTCCCATATATAGGAAGTATTTATCAAAATTCTTTTCCAAGGTCACAAGGAATAGAAACTCACTAAACAAATAATTGCATTATTTATGTCTTCACATACAGATTTTTTATCCCCCAGTGACTATCATAAATTTCTGGATCTCCAATTGAAGCGCATTTTAATGAACACTTTATGCAAGCAGTTTAAAATAAGTACTTTACTCTGAACTTAATACATGATATAGTTTTTCACTTAATGGGTTCTGGGAATGTCATTAATTCCCCCTGATGCCACTGAAGATTATATGTAATCAAATGGATAGCATAGAAGTCTTTCAGTGGATTGGTTAGACAGAACACATTCCTCTCATTCTCCTTCTTAATGTAATTTAGCATTCATTCATATCTGATATTTTTAATTCATTAAGACCAATAAAAATATTTAAATTAAATTTCTACCATAGAAAAGCAAATCAAAATCCTTCCTTTATAGCTCTAAGAAATGTTTCTAGATTGTTTAGTTTTTTACCATGACAGAAACATATGAAACATTTTATGGGGTTTATTTTGTTAACATTTGGCCCTATTGAACTAGTATAGTAGAGAAAAGAAAATAAAAACAAAACCCACATGTGAAGAGATGAGAAAGAAATGAATAAAACCAACTAAGTTACTCTCTTGTCAATGCAAGACAATGTGAAGTGGCAGACACGGGCCAGTACACCAGCTGTCATACATGATTTCTTGCAAATAATATGTAACTTCTAAAACCCATTAAAGATTTCCTCCCTGACCCCATTTGATTTAAACACAACTAAAGGTTAAGGAATGTTTCTTCTGTCCATTTTTTTTTTTTAAATCTGTTTCACATTATATAAACCCAAGATCTTTGTAACAATTTTGCACGAGAATTAGTGTAGTTACTGAGATGCAAATTCAAGGTCTTGTGCTGAAAAACATCCAAAAAAATGCTCCAAGAAAGACATTACTGGTAATTTCACATCTTATTTTCTTTAATAAGAAGTTATCTTTAGTGGCATAATATGAGATTCATTAAAGGAATAAATTATTTTTAAAAAAAATAATTATTCAAACAGATTTAGGAATTTGTTCACATTTGTTTGTTTGGTCGGTTGGTGTATTTTTTCTGTCTAAATTGATTTGTGCTGACCTGTAATTTATGAATACTCAGTCATTTTTTTATCTTCAGGTCAGTTTTCAGAAGCTGGTAGAGAAAATCACGTAAGCTTCAAAATAACGAGATACTTAATTTAAAACCTAAGTACTTATGAGAAAATCTCATGTCTCATGTGTGTTTAAAGTTAAGAATAACCTATGAACTTTTTTCTAAAGAAAATGATAAGTCATACTTATCAGACACTTTTTAATAGTAGCTCTCCCCAGCTACCAAATCCTTGC
The DNA here is from genome assembly GCA_020746105.1 of Trogon surrucura. Lineage (NCBI taxonomy): Eukaryota > Metazoa > Chordata > Aves > Trogoniformes > Trogonidae > Trogon > Trogon surrucura. The sequence continues at coordinate 55,429,695 of CM036617.1, forward strand.
CACGTAAACTAAATATATCAAAATATTGTCAAATAATTTTAACACACAAGAAAATACTCTTTATTTAATCATAAATCCATATTGGGACGGTGTTCAGTGCTAGCGAACAGCTAACTTAGAAAAACTAGTCTTAGCTTTCAGTATTGGAGAATGACTTGTTGGAGTTCTGGTGGACAGCAGGATGACCATGAGCCAGCAATGTGCCCTCATGGTCAAGAAGGTCAATGGCATCCTGGAGTGTATTAGATGGGAAGTGGCTAGTAGGTGGAGACAGGTTCTCCTGCCCCTCTACTCTGCCCTGGTGAGGCCATATCTGGAATATTGTGTCCAGCTCTGGGCCCCTCAGCTCAAGAAGGACAGGGAACTGCTTGAAGGAGTCCAGTGCAGAGTCACAAAGATGATTAAGGGAGTGGAACATCTCCCTTATGGTTGGGAGAGCCTTTAAATGTCATCTAGTCCAACCTCCCTACAAAGACCCCTGTCCAACCTCACCTTGAATGTTTCCAGGAATGGGGTATCTGCAGCCTTTCTGGACAACTGTCCTGCTAATTAGACTGTGAGGGAAGAGGGGAGTGACAGGGGCACCAACAGTAGCGTCAGTTTATTTTACTGTCTATTTTAAAGTATTACAAGAAGAAAGCAATGAGAGCTTATTATACTCTAGTTTAAGCAGCAGGGAGAACAAGCAGGATAATGGACCTAATCATTGCTATATAGGGTCAGCAATAGTTATTAAGAAAGACATATCACCAATCGCCCTAATGTCATCATCCAGATCTGCCTGGGGAGCCCCTGTTGCAGCAAGGATTTTGGAGAACCATCCTGGCAACTGAGAAGTCCTATGCAGTGCGTCCGCTCGTAGGTGAAGTGTTCGGAGTCGCTGCAAGAGGGTCCAGCTTTTATACTATTAAATAAACAACCTCACATAGAATCATAGAATCATAGAATCATAGAATGTTAGGGATTGGAAGGGACCTCGAAAGATCATCAAGTCCAATCCCCCTGCCAGAGCAGGAATGCCTAGACTATGCCACACAGGAACGTGTCCAGGCAGGTCTTGAATGTCTCCAGAGAAGGAGACTCCACAACCTCTCTGGGCAGCCTGTTCCAGGGCTCCGTCACCCTCACTGAGAAGAAGTTTCTTCTCGAGTTTAAGCGGAACCTCTTATGTTCCAGTTTCAGCCCGTTACCCCTTGTCCTATCAGTGGTTGTCACCGAGAAGAACCTGGCTCCATCCTCGTGACACTCACCCTTTAGATATTTGTAAACATTAATGAGGTCACCCCTCAGACATAAGTTCAAATGTGAGAACATTTGGTGTTGTCCAGTCTGTTGAATCCCTGCCACAGCCTGGCCAGGGCTAAGGGAAGAATACGAGGGAGTCTTCCTATCTATTTCAGTCCTTAGTCATGTATTTCTCGCCAAATCCAGGCCTCTGGTCTCACGGTATTGTAACATGCTTCTAATAAAGCAAAAGGCAGCTAGTTTCCTAGCCTTGCACCTGGCCTTTAGATAGAGATCAGTCTGATAGTTCACAGTACACATTTAGTGTTACAGTAAAGCGTTTACAGATTGACATCGGAATATATATATGCTAAAATAGATTATCAACACATTACATATGAGATTAATACTGTATAGTGTAGGGTTGTGAGGTTCATCTATATGTCAACTTCAGTTCAGCACCTACAATTCAGGCCCTAGCACTTCAACATCCTGTGCCAGTGCTTCACCACCTTTAACACAAATTAATTTCTACTGTATACCTAGCTGGAATCTACCCTCCTTTAGTTTAAATCCATTACTCCCTGCCCTATCACAACAGGCCCTGTTGTAGTCTGTCCTCATCTTTCTTATAAGTCATCTTTAAGTATTGAAAGGTAGCAATAAGGTCTCTTTAGAATCTTCTCTTCCTCAGGCTGAACAACCCCAACTCTCTTAGCCTGTCCTCAAAGTAGAATAATGAGAGTATGGGCTAGCACACTATGTATGGATAAGGATCCCAACAGTTGGAAGCTACCAAAGTAATTTTTAAGTATCTCAAATCCATACTCTAATTGTTAACATAAGCTAAAACCTTTACCAATGCCTCTTTCTGTTTTCTTCTCACTTTCTCAAAACCACAGAATCACGGAATTGCTGAGGCTGAAAAAGACCTCTGAGATTATCAAGTCCAGTCTATGTCCCAATACCACCACATTGACTTGATCATGGCATTATGTGCCACATTCAGTCTTTCCTTAAGCACCTCGAGGGACACCAGCTCCACGACTTCTCTGGGTGGGGAATAGTTCAGTAGATAGACAGATGATAGATAGACAAAGTCATCTATTGTATGTGCAAATCTCATCTCCATTTTGCTGTCATCAATATCTTAAATACTATCAAACTAAGTCTAAGTTTCTTAGCCCTGACTGATTTGAAGAAAAAGTTTAAAAACAAACCCGACTTATTAGAAAAGGAAAAACTTAAGGAATGTTAGAAAAGAACTTTATGCTTCTTCACTGAATGAGATAAGTAATTTTCAATAGTACATAGTACAGATGTATAAGTTCTCAAAAAGTGTAAACTTTCATACAATGATCAGTGAGAAAAATACCTTCCATTAAAATGATACTATCAGTCCAGAAGACAATTGATCATCTTTCTCAGATATAAGATACTGTCAAAACCTTGCTATTTCTGCTGTAAAGTTTTCAAAGTTTTTAGTGTTTTTATTCATGTTGCCATTTAAAAGCTCTTTGCTGTTCAGTCAAGGGATTATCTGTTAGTGGAGAGCCTTGAAAAAGGAAATATAGGTATCAGTTACAGCAGCATGTGGTTTGGGATTGTTTTTGTTTTTGTTTTTGTTTTTAACTGATTTTGGCATGCAGAACTGTTATACTTTTTGGAACAACTGCAAGTATTGATGCATCTAACTTACACTTTTATAATAGAGAACATTATTGTGCTTACTAAGACAACACTCTTATTTGTACCTTGAAACACAGGAGAGTTGAAAAAGTATCAAAGTAAAGTATAAAAAAGTATAAAGTATAAACTATAAAGTATAAAGTATAAAAGTAAAACTAAACAATGATAAAGTTAAGAAAGAAAGACAATTGCCCCTAGCAAGATGTGAAAGGAAATACAGAATTACAAAGTAACTCAGGATGGGAGGAACCACTGGAGTTTATATAGGATACAGGAAAAGGCTTTCAGCACAAGACAAATATTAGTGAATTTAATGGTACTGAAAAAAAAAAATTATAGATTTAATTAAGTCAGGAATTAATTAACAGGAACACTTAATCTGAAACAGAAAAGAGTTATTCATCTGTTTTTAATTTGAGAGACCACACTTTACAAAAGAATTTTGAAGTAAAAAAGGAATAAGAATTTCTTAGGTCTTGAAGACCCAAAACCAAAGGAACAAGAGGTGAAGAAATTCCATATTGTAAAAAGATTATCATAAATAAGAAAAGTTCATACTTTCAGTCCACTGAAATCCAACAAGAAAATCACTTAATTTGCACAGAATAGGCACTTAATATACACAGAAGTGTAATGTGCAAGAACTGTTTCTTCCCCCTTTCCCAACTATAAAGATAATTAAAATATTGGGATAGGCTAAGGACTAAGAATTTATAATTCATTCATGTTTTAATGTTTCACAGAGTATTTAAAAAAATGGATAAAAAATTAAAAATAAACAACAGAAAGATCAACTCCCCCTAAAAAAAAAAATAAAACAAAAAAAACCCACAAAATGGTTGTCCAGGCATACTTGATTTTTGCCTATATTTATGTACCAATAAGAGTTAATTTGAGAAGTAAATGATTCTACCACCACATTGAACTAAGAAACAAATTATATGAATTAGGATTAAGAAATTTGGTATTGATTATTGTACTTATTTTTAGATTAATTTCTCTGAACTTCAGCTGTCTAACAGGTAAGATTTAGAGAATTTCCTAAGATATCTTGAGACTAAGTGAAAGAAAAAGAATCTGCGTTAAGATCGGCTAAATCAACTTCTGGAGTGATCTTTTTGTTTCTGGTACCAAAAATTAACTGTTCCCACTGTGCTTGGTTTTTTTTGTTGTTGGTTTGGTTTTTTTTTGAGGAAGGTTGAGGTTTTTTTGTTTTGGTTTGTTTTGGTTTTGTGTTTGATTATTTCTAAGCAGGGTTACATCACAGAAGGAATGAAAAGCAAAATAATTCTAAAACTAAAGATGTTCCACTTGTCTGACGTTTTAAATTGGTACAGCTAGAGGTATCTCGGTTTGGGTTTAATCACAGGATCCTGCTCTTCAGTACATCCATTGATAATGTGCATGCCTAAAATTAGACTGTGCAGCAATAATGACATATTTTCTGTGTTTTGTTATGCTTTAAATGAAAGCAACTGTCTTGAGCAAAAATCTAAAAAGATTTTTGACTTTGCTTTTAAGTAATCCATTCACTTTTTTACTCCAGTAAGAAAAAGGTAGGTTTATAACCACTGAATTGTATGCAACTACTGTTAGTCTACATGTTCACTAATGCTACTTTTTTTTTTTTTTAGTTGAAAACATGCTGTTAAAGACTGTGCTATTTTAGTTTCTGTTACTGTTCTGACATGTCTTAATCAGAGCAACGTCTCTAATAAATATTTTAATCCTAATATTCTCAACTTCCTCAAAAAATGAAAAGACAATGTTCTGATTGCATATGATTATCTCCACTCATTTGAAAGGACTGTTTGTTATATAATGATGGCAGCATCTGTTAAAGCATTTGTAACTGTAAATCTTATAGATAAATAAAGGTCTACTGTAGCTGCAGATTTTTATTCAAATTGAGTGTAACATTCTGCATAGCTGCCAGCTACTGAATTGGTAGTTCAATCAAGAATATTCTGGAGACCCAAATCCTGTATTAAAATTTTGAGTCTCAGTCAATCTCCTTAAGCAAGTGGTAGAACACAGAATTGGGAGATAAGGTTAAATAGCTAGATTTTACACAGATGAAACCATGTTCATATTTATTTACTTATACTTCCATCCTCCCTGAAAAATTATCTACAAATCTTGAGCAACTAAATTACTAAATTCCTTCTGATAAAGTACATTTCTTTGCTCACACCATTTATTTTTTTTCTGAAAAAAATTGTTTCCACAAGTGTAAGATTAATTTTACATTAGTGAGGTAAAAACCCACAAACATATTTAAAGTCCTGGCTGTAATATCAGAGTGAAAATTTTGTTAACAGGATACATATGATGATCAGGTGGACCACAGGGATGGAAGAGCTACAAAGCTACTTCAGATACAGCAAAAGGATTTCATAGCTTAACTTGTAACATAATAGACTCTGTGGAGAAATGTGAGGGGGGAAAAAAAAAGAATTTTTTTTTTCTATCTGATGTGTATGACCTCTTACGGAAAGTAAAATTCATATGCCACAGATTTCAGACTGAAGACATTTTTCCCATTTTAGACTCAAAATTTAGCTAGATGCAGATGTAGATATTTGATTCTGAGCAAATACAGAGCTAAGAATTCATTGTTAATACAATTAGTGAAGACAGTTTTGTCATCCAAGGTGCTAACATCATTGAGCAAGCAGGAACTCAATCAGCCAAGGCAAATCTGGACAGCTTCTGAGACCCAGTGCTCTAAGACAGTACAAAGCCTTTTACTAGTGATTGAAAGCATCATATTCACCCAGTTGTACCTTCCACTGCTGTTTGATATCTACATTTAAGTAGATTTGATTGTTTCTGATAAGAAGAGAAGTGTTCAAATCTAGACAGTGAGAGTATGGGGATTTTTCTGGGAAAGATTTTAACACTGTTCGTCAGGATACTTTTATTTTTATGCCTGGTGACATAAAGGCATCTTACTTTCGGAATCCAGACACATTTACTAAAAAGTGTTATGGTTGCCTAGAGTGTCCCAGGCTCCATAAATTCTTCAGGTTTTTTTTTGTCTATTTCAGTGAATACTCCAGAATTTAAAAAAGAAGTGTAGACTGAACATTTCTCATTACTTTTTTTTTTTTTAATCTTTGGGTCATCTGGAGTATAAGGACAGTGTGATGTAGTTTAGATGACCTCCCCATATCATAGAATCATAGAATCATAGAATGTTAGGGATTGGAAGGGACCTCGAAAGATCATCAAGTCCAATCCCCCTGCCAGAGCAGGAATGCCTAGATTATGCTACACAGGAACGTGTCCAGGCAGGTCTTGAATGTCTCCAGAGAAGGAGACTCCACAAACTCTCTGGGCAGCCTGTTCCAGTGTTCCGTCACCCTCACTGAGAAGAAGTTTCTTCTCGAGTTTAAGCGGAACCTCTTATGTTCCAGTTTCAACCCATTACCCCTTGTCCTATCAGTGGTTGTCACCGAGAAGAGTCTGGCTCCATCCTCATGACACTCACCCTTGATATATTTGTAAACATTAATGAGGTCACCCCTCAGTCTCTTCTTCTCCAAACTAAAGAGATCCAGCTCCTTCAGTCTTTTCTCATAAGGGAGATGCTCCACTCCCTTAATCATCCTAGTTGCCCTGTGCTGGACTCTCTCCAGCAGTTCCCTGTCTTTCTTGAACTGAGGGGCCCAGAACTGGACACAGTATTCCAGATGGGGTCTCACCAGGGCAGAGTAGAGGGGAAGGAGAACCTCTCTTGACCTATTCACCACCCCCCTTCTAATACACCCCAGGATGCCATTGGCCTTCCTGGCCACAAGGCCACAGTGCTGGCTCATGGTCATCCTGCTGTCCACCAAGACTCCCACGTCCCTTTCCCCTACACTGCTCTCTAATAAGTCATTCCCCAACTTATACTGGAACCTGGGGTTGTTCCTACCCAGATGCAAGACTCTACACTTATCCTTGTTATATTTCATTAAATTTTTCCCCGCCCAACTCTCCAGCCTGTCCAGGTCTCGCTGGATGGCAGCACAGCCTTCTGGTGTGTCAGCCACTCCTCCCAGCTTGGTGTCATCAGCAAACTTGCTGATAGGACTCTCTAGTCCCTCATCCAAGTCATCGATGAATATATTGAATAATACTGATCCCAGTACCGACCCTTGAGGGACTCCACTGGATACAGGCCTCCAACCAGACTCCACCCCATTGACCACAACTCTTTGGCTTCTTCCCCTTAGCCAGTTCACAGTCCACCTCACTACCCGAGAGTCTAGACCACACTTCTGCAGTTTAGCAGCAAGGATGCTGTGGGAGACTGTGTCAAATGCTTTACTGAAGTCAAGGTAGACCACATCCACCGCTCTGCCATCATCTATCCACCTTGTTACATCCTCATAAAAGGCTATGAGGTTAGTCAAGCACGACTTCCCCTTGGTGAAGCCATGGTGACTGTCTCTAATGACCCTCTTATCCCTGATATGCCTTGAGATGGCACCAAGGATAAGTCGTTCCATCACTTTCCCAGGGATGGAGGTGAGGCTGACTGGTCTATAGTTTCCCGGGTCCTCCTTCTTGCCCTTTTTGAAGACTGGAGTGACATTTGCTTCCCTCCAGTCCTCAGGCACCTCTCCCGTCTCCCAAGACTTGGCAAAGATGATGGAGAGTGGTCTAGCAATGACATCAGCCAGCTCCCTCAGCACCTGTGGATGCATCCTGTCTGGACCCATGGATTTATGGATGTCCAGATTGCTTAATTGGTCCCTAACCCAGTCCTCATCGACTAAAGCATACTCCTCCACTGTCCTGACTTCCTCTGGGGCCTCAGGGGAACGGGGCTCCTCAGGACAGCCTCCGGCAGAGTAGACAGAGACAAAGAAGGCATTCAGTAACTCTGCCTTCTCTGTATCTTCTGTCACCAAGGCACCCACCTCATTCATCAGTGGGCCTACATTGCCTCTGGTGTTAGTTTTATCTGCCACGTATTTGAAAAAGCTCTTCCTGTTGTCCTTGACCCCTCTCGCCAGGTTCAATTCTAGGGAGGCCTTTGCTTTCCTAGTTGCCTCCCTACATCCTCGGACAACAGCCTTATACTCTTCCCAAGTGGCCAGCCCCGCCTTCCAAGATCTGTAAATTCTCCTCTTGCCCTTGAGCTTACCCAGCAGATCCCCGTTTAGCCACGCAGGTCTCCTGGTTCCCTTCCTTGACTTCCTACGTGTCGGGATGCTCTGATCTTGAGCACGGTAGAAGCAGTCCCTGAACGCTAACCAACTATCTTGGGCCCCTTTACCTTCAAACAGCCTTACGCATAAGATTTTCTCAAGTAATTGCTTGAAAAATCCAAAGTTTGCCTTGGCAAAGTCCAGGGTTGCAATTCTGCTTGCTATTTTGTTTCTGCTACATGAGATCCTGAACTCCACCATTTCATGGTCACTGCAGCCAAGGCAGCCCTCAACCTTTACTGCTTCAACCAGATCCTCCTTGTTAGCGAGGATGAGGTCCAGCAGTGCTCCTCTCCTAGTCAGCTCCTCCACCATTTGCATCAGAAAATTATCATCGATGCACTGGAGGAACCTCCTGGACTGTGGCTGGCTGGCTGAGTTGTCCTTCCAGCAAATATCAGGGAAGTTAAAATCCACCACGACAACCAGGGCCTGTGATTGTGAGACCGCTCTCAGCTGCCTGTAGAAGGCCTCATCAACTTCCTCACCCTGATCTGGTGGCCTGTAATAGACACCCACAACAGTATCTCTCCTGCCAGCCTGCCCCTTAATTCTAACCCATACACTCTCAACTTGCTCCTCCTCCATGCCTGGATGGTATTCAAGACATTGTAGTGGCTCTTTCACGTGAAGAGCGACTCCACCACCTCGCCTGGCTGGCCTGTCTTTCCTGAAAAGGATATAGCCACCCATGACCACATTCCAGTCATGTGAGCTGTCCCACCACGTCTCTGTAATTGCTACCAGGTCATAATCTCCTGCCCGAACCCAGGTTTCTAGCTCTTCCTGCTTATTCCCCATGCTGCATGCATTGGTGTATAAGCATTTCAGGGAGCAAGCCCAGAGCTGTCAGACAGGTGATTTTCAAAAATGCAAAATTTCACAAAAAGGAAAAATGTAAACAAACAAGAAAAAATGTAAGAATTTCTTATATGTTCTGCCAGATAGTACAGAACAAGCAAGAAAATATATTAAGTACTGTGCAATAAATGTGATTAATATTTTTTGTTACAATGTTGAGGTATTTAATGGTTAGATTTATTTAGTTATTTGGTCTATAAAGTCTGTAAGTAAAATTATTCTTAAATGAGAGAAAAGTATCTAGTATTATTTTCAGATGCATATAATTTTAGTTAGGTAACAATGTGAGACACATGGAAAATTACAGAGAGCAGGAATGTCTTGAACCTTAATTCTACACATATATATTCACTTTTTCTCACTTGAAGAAACATTTATGTGTGTGTGGTGTGATTCAGGTTGTTTTAAAATGTTTCTCAAATGACAGCTATAAGTAAGTTATCCCTGAGTCATCGAGTCGACTAGATAGTTATTGGTCATGCACATTCAACTGCAGGAATCCTACAATTGTAAATGTTTCCAGTACCCAATGAAAGGACATACCTTTAATTACTTGTAGATGCTTGCTCAAGCAAGATAGGTTGCTTACCTACATGGTAAGTAATTTGATATTTCACAAATATATAAGGTTGAGTTAACAATCTTTCAATACTATTTCTCTAAATTTTGATTAATATGTTAAAAGGCCACAGATATTTTGAAACAAATGTGCAGTAATATTGAAGGAATGTTGTCACCCTGTCTACAGTTTTCTTCGTTGATTAAAAGGTCTATTCTTTACAAATAATTTAAAAACTTAAATGAAATGGACTGGAAGATTTAAGGCAACTAAATTTAAACTTATGATGCCATCAAGTTAAACTCAACTGTGACTTAAACTAAGAGATGGAAAACATTCAGATGTGTTACCAGCTTCTTCCTCTTAGAGTATTAAGGGTCTTGTATTAAATGTAATATATGGTCTTAGTGCAGAAACAATGTGTGTCATTGTTTTAACTAGTGCTTGTGCCTTATAACTACACGTTCAGGGCTGTAGTCATGATTGCTCTTGCTCACTTTACATTGAATTTGCAATCTTTTTTTTTCATATTCAGTAACATATTCAGACTGAACATGAAACACTCTTTCTGTCAACATGGTGAATATGAATCCACCCTGACAGGAATAAATTGAATCCAGTTTCTACTACCTGCAACAGTGTTTTTATTACTAGATTATTAAACACATATGCTATTGTCTTTATGAGAAAGACCAGAGAGTTCATCATGTATATCCAAAAGTCTTTTTAAAACCCTGGTCCAATAAATAGTTTTAGATTTTGAGTCACAACATCTGAGACTCTAATCTTTTAGGGTTGCACTGTAAAATTAGAGGATTGCAGCCCTCCCACCCTTGCCTTTATCCCCCTGTTCTTCAGTTCTTATTGTCTGGTATGTGGTTTTGGTTTGTTGGGGTTTTTTTCTTGGTTGGTTCATTGATCAGTTTGCTCATTAGTTGTTGGGTTTTTTTACCCCTTTCCTCAGTTTTGAATTTTAAATTATTATGTAAATCAATTTACAAATAATAGGTGTAACTTTTACCTCTTTTACCTTTATAGTTGGAAGGACAGTTGAAAATTGTCTTCACTTCCTGAATTAATCTACAATGTCCATTATGAACCTTGGTACAAAGGAGCACATGCTAAAGAAACAAACATAGGAAAAGGGTACTGAGAGTTCAGAAACCTGTTACAAAGAACATGTAGCTAAATTACAGATTGCATATCTTGATGAAAAGCAACATAAAAATTTTACACAAATATTTAAAATTGTGAAAGTGCAGAAACTGAATCAGGAGATCTTAATTTAATGACAATTATAAAAGCTGAATATTCTTTGTTTTATTAATGGTGAACAGTTTCAATGTTCAGCTGAACAAAAGAAATAACATAGCATGTCAGTGTGTCTACTGCATGACAATATCTGCCAAATAATGGATAATTTTCCTGCAGTTAGATCCTCAAAACCAAAATTCACAATGAGGTGCAGAGATTCTGTAGGAAATAAATAGAATGATTGCAAACTCCAACTCATTTTTTCTTGTATCAAAATCTCAGTCTGGACAACCGTATTTTAGAACCTCTTAAGATGCTTTTGACTAATCTTCAACTATCAGGATGAAGAAAGCATTATTACTTTGCTGCAGAAAAATATATATTGCTATTAAGTTATTGTTTTTCCAATACTGTATCATATCAATAGCTTCAAAACACAAAATATCTGTCCTGAAAGCACACTTGTGAAAGAGACCAAATAAGAACCTGAGAAGATAGTACACATGATAAAATGTCAGATTTTCCACAACACTTCCCTTTACATTTAACCTTTTAGCATTCTTTTCCTTCTGACAGAATAATGCCTGAAAACATATCTAATGTCCTTAACCCAGTTCCTTCAAAAGTACGGTATAATATAAAAGTCCTTTCAACAAGGTCAACTGACTAACTGTGATAGCATTTCACACTTACTGGAAAATCACAGAAATGTACAATATCTTGAGTCAGAAGGGACACATAAGATTGTCAATCCCAACTCCTTGCTCCTCACAGGAGTACCTAAAAGTAAACCATATGACTATATGAGAGCAACACCCAAATTTTAGAAATTATAGTATAGCAGAAACAAAGAAGAAAGAGTGATGATAAGCTCAAGAGTGACAGACCAGGGTGAAGGACCTTTTTCAGTGTAACGAAGGGTAAGAAGAAAAGGAGGAAGCCAGGTATAAAAATATACAGAGGCACAAACCTGACCAACTAATATTTAGGGAGGCAGTAATAAGAACACAGAATCACACAGAATTGTTGAGGCTAGAAAAGACCTCTGAGATCACCAAGTCCATGACCCAACACTATCACATTGACAAGACCATGGCATTAAGTGCCACATCCAGCCTTTCCTGAAACACCTCCAGGGACAGTGACTCCACCACTTCCCCGGGCAGTGCATCCCAATGCCTGAGCACCCTCTCCATGAGGAAGGGTTTCCTGACATCCAGTCAAAACCTTCCCTGACGCAGTTTAAGGCCGTGCTCTCTCTTCCTGTCACTTGTTACCTGGGAGAAGAGCCCGATTCCACTTGACTACAACCTCCTATCAGGTAGCTGTAGAGAGTGATAAGGTCCTCCCTGAGTCTTCTCTTCTCCAGGCTAAACACCCCCAGCTCCCTCAGCCTCTCCTCACAGACCTTTCCCTCTAGTCCCTTCACCAGCCTCATTGCTGCCAATGCCAAGGGACATGAGCCACCCAGGAGTGATGGGGAATGCAGGTTACAGTCAGTTCATAATAATTTGGCTCAGATGCTCTTTCCTTCCTCAACTCTTCCCTGGCTATAGCGTGGGTCCCTCCCACAGGATACAGCCCTTCACAAGCTGCTCCAGTTTGGGTACTTCCCACAAGCTGTAGCTCTTCAACAACTGCTCTAGCATGGGTCCTTTCCATGGTGAATAGTCCTTCAGAAACAGATTCTTCCAGTGTGGATAACCCATGGATGACAGCTCCTGACAGGAACCTGCTCTGGCATGTGTTTGATTTTCAAATAATGGAGAAACTAGTATTCCTCAAGGTTTTGTATTTTCTAAGTATCTGTATGAAACAGTGTTCTAGTTGTATAGAAGGGCAAGACATACTCAAACAAAGTAATGGAAGGAAGTAAATCTAAATGAATCTGTCCATGCTGACACCTGTCTGTCATTCTTGTAAAGAAAATGGGTGTTTGGGGTTTTTGAGGCTTTTTTCCTCATTTATATAAACATTTAAATTATATGAGATTTGGTTTCTTTTCTTTTTTTTTTTTTAAATACAAATCTGAAAACAAAAGGTTTTAAGGCCATGAGCTTGAAGATTAGACTTTTAACAGTGGCCTTTTCAAATGCTCAGGTGATATTTAAGGCATTTAAGTAATCAATAAAGTTTTATAAAGCATTTTGTGATCACTCACTTCTCCAGTTCCTGTTCTTAGAAGTGTGTGATTTATTCATTTGTCCTGGATAAAATTCTACAGTTGCAGAGGATACATGGCAAATAATTACATCTCATTTTACTTGTTTTTCTGGTTGTGTGTCACCAAAAATGTACACAAAATTTATCTTCAACAAAACTATGCTAATGACGGATTTTATGTTCAGAATAATAAAGCAATAGTTGCATATATATTTATACTCCACTTCAAATTAAGCAAAAATCAGCATTTTCATGCCTTGCAAAATGTTTTTTTTCTCTAAACTTTGTTTAAATTTGATGACTATCAAATTGATGGCTGTTTTTGTACAATACAAATTGACTTTTTCAAAGAATAGATTACATTATGATACTTTTTACAGCTAATTTAATATTTCAAGTGGTTCGTATTAGTGTGTATCTATTTTAAGTCAGTGCAAATTTAAACTGCATTTCAGTATCGTAGAGCATTGCCTCAGAAATGTTACAGTTCTTACCTGATATCCAATTCCCTTTGAGAAGAAAGCTTATGAAAACTATACAAGCACTTGGTGCTGTTATACACCACATGTGAACTGCAGGAAAACAAACACGGAAAGTAGTCCTGTGGCACTGTTAGATCTTGGAGGTTTATGAAACAAGATTTCCGTGTGTATACTTTAAAAAGAGAGGATGAGGAAGAGAAAGAAAAGTCAGTATCATTTGAAATTGCTTGAAACATATTGGGTTAACTAGGAAAAGCTTTATTATTTCATTACATGTTAAACTATTATTTCTAAAGTTATTATGTTTCTTTTAGTTGAGTAATTTGTAAACTTTAAAAAATAATGATAAAAAAACCAAACACAAACCATTCTAGAAGCTATGCTTTCAGTTGAGAAATTACTGCAGTAGCTTTAAACTAGATTACCATTTTCTTTAGATGTGGTTTTCAGTCATGTACACCTTTCTAAGGTTACGAATTGTGCTATTAAATACGTAGTTTTCACTGCTGGGGCAGAAAAGAAAATAGAAGGTTAATGCAATCAAAAAAAGGTAGAAAACTAATTCCTTAACATGTCTTTTGTTCCTTCCACAACACAACTGCAAGTATACCTATGACAGAAAAAGAAAAAACAAAAAAGCTCTTAATGTATTACATGATTTCTTGCCATAATCAAAATATTTATTTCTTTCATAAGGAATTGCTAGTCCTTTTCACAGTAGACTATTACTATATAGAGGCAACTGTAGAGACCCAGGGAATTGCTGGGACTGAAACTAAAATATTTGCATATAAACAAAGAATCACCAAAAAATTACTGGTCCAAAATTTGAGGTGTTTTTACTGTATATTATATATTATATTCTGAGTTTACAAAGATTTTTTTTTTTGATAAATTAATTGCTCACTATACGAATAGAATGGCTTTTGATTTCCTGAACAAGAAATTAAGAAAAGATCTTTTGTGCTGAATACTTGATTATTTTCAAACTAAATAGCTCTGATATGCAAATGTAATTCAAAAAAAAGTGCAGAACATTTACCTGTACCAGAGTCCTGCATATTTATTAATGAAGTTGTAAAAAATATATCACAGCAAGAGTTAAAGTGACATCACATAACAAGATTATATTTGTACAGTACAATCTTAAAGACGATTTTTACAATTTAATCTACCTTATATGGAATGTTGAAATTCCTTCAACTTAGTTCCTCTTTGATATAATAATGAATAAAGATTCATCAATGTTGGATGGTTTATGTTGACATTTTAACTTGCTTGAAAAGGTTTAAAAAACTTTTCCTAAAACTGTTTTAAATAGGAGCTGCCAAGTTATTTCTAGACATCAACATGTTAGTGGTATGTTCTTATTCAACCTACCACAAGAAATCACAGAGGCAGAGACAGAGAACCATTTGTTGGAGTATCCTTTAATATTCTGCATATCTTCTCAGTGAAGATGAAGTCCATATTGTTCAGTGATAAAGTTTTTTTCCAAACAGAAATAAATAGGGATTTAGCTTTTTAAGAAATATATGGCTGTGTCTAATCTGTATATAGAACAACAAAACATCTGTATTTCCTGAAAGTTAAATTTCCTATTAGCTGGTTTATGTTTAGCTTCTTAAGACCTGTCTTCAGATAAGAATGAACTGCCTGAAAATAAAATGGTGTAATAATATTCTGTTGGTTCTTGTTTATTTTATTTTATTTACCACTGAATTTAATGATCTGTCTTTTATCAATTTTATTTTTATATTGCATTGTAGTAGGAATTGCAGGAATATTCCAGAAATTTACCCAAGAATACACGTAGAATAAAATTCTGATCAGTGTAAGAATGACAGTTCAATATTAAAAGGAAAATAAACTTTTGGAAAACAAACATTTGATTTGAATCTTAGTTTCACTGCTGTCTATTGATTCAAATTTAATCGTGTTTGAACTATTGGCATTTGACTCAGCTATCACCTTTATTATATTTGTATGCTTACCAATGAGTGCATCCTTCTAGTTTGGAAACAGAAGCTAGCTAGCTTCAAAGTGTTTATTAACACTGTTCAAATCTGAGTGGAAGAAGAAAAATATTACTTTTTAATATTTTGATCTTTTAGGCTCTTAGGCTGCTGCTGTTAAATTCTTAGGCTGCTGCTTCCATCAGCATCAATTCCAGTAACGTACTGACTAACAAAACTAAACACAATGCAAACACAGAGAAGTCCACGTAAGAATAACACTTGGGTTAAATTTACAAAAGCCAGGAAAACCACAGGAGAGAAGTATTTAAGTAGGAACTGGCATGTTGAAGTGCCTGTAGGCTAAGACATGCCTTCGACTGACTCTAACAACAAAAAATCAACATAAAGCTCTTGAGATACACATTATTGAATTTTTTTTTTTGGCTTTTACACTAATTCTTAAGTAAATTGCTGTTATGTCCTCAGTGCTAAAATAACTTCTGTTGTTCAAGTTATGCTCCAATTAACTACGTCTCGTGTTGACTTCCACTATGCCTGCACAGTCCTCTAGTCTAGATATAATGGTACTCTTCTGTGTACAGATCAGAGAATCATAGAATCATAGAATGTTAGGAGTTGAAAGGGACCTCGAAAGATGATCTAGTCCAACCCCAAAAAGAAAGAAAACAACCAAAAAAGCAAAAAAAAAAAAGAGTTGGAGTAACTACCATCCTTCTCACTAGCCCTGGTATCTTTTTCCTTCAGGCTGGCCCATATTTACTAGACAAGTGGATTTATGTGTAACGTATTATGCCTCCTCTCAGAAATTGTCAAGGAGGGAGTTGTGATCAGCGGCACAGAGTCAAGTTGAAGGCCTGTGACCAGTGGTGTTCCCCATGGATCAATACTGGGTCTAGTTTTGTTCAATATTTTCATCAACGACCTGGACGAGAGACTGAGAAAACTGGGGCTGTTTAGCCTTGAAAGGAGAAGGCTGAGAGGGGATCTTATTAATGTATATTAATATCTGAGAGGTAGGTGTCAAGAGGAAGGAGACAATCTCTTCTCAGTGGTGTCCAGCAATAGAACAAGAAATAATTGGTTTAAGTTAGAACACAGGAGGTTCCACCTCAACCTCAGGAGAAACTTTTTCAATGTGAGGGTGGCAGAGCACTGGAACAGGCTGCCCAGAGAGGTTGTGGAATCTCTTTCTCTGGAGCCTTTCAAAACCCACCTGGATGTGTTCCTGTGTGGCTGCCCTGGGGGATCCTACTCTGGCAGAGGGGTTGGGCTAGATGATCTTTCGAGGTCCCTTCCAACCCCTGACATTCTACGTTTCTATGATTCTATGAGAGGGTCCAAAGGAAGGCCACAAAGATGATCAGAAGATTGGAGCATCTTCCCTATGAGTACAGGCTGAGAGAGTTGGGTCTGTTCAGTTTGAAGAAGAAAAGGCTCCAGGGGGACCTTCAAGTGCTTAAAGGGGACCTACAGAGAAGTTGGGGAAGGATTCTTTATATGGGACTGTAGGGATTATACAACTTTAAAGTGATTTAGATTAGATATTGGAATGAAATTATTTGATATGAAGGTGATGAGACCAGAATAGGTTTCCCAGAGAAGTTATGGATGCTCCTTTCACTGGCAGATCCCCTCTCCGTCATCCCCCTTCAAGACCAAACAGCTCCAGTTCTCTCAGTCTCTCTTCTTAGGAGAAATGTTCAAGTCCCTTAATCATCCTCATAGCTGTCTGTTGGACTCTCTCCAGTAGGTCCCTGTCTCCTTTGAATTGGGGAGCCCAGAACTGGACACAGTATTCCAGGTGTGGTCTCACCAGGGCAGAGTAGAGGGGGAGGAGAACTTCCCTAGATCTGCTGTACACACTTTTCTTAATGCACCCCAGGATCCCATCGGCCCTCTTGGCCACAAGGGCACATTGCTGTCCCATGGGCAAGTTACTGTCCACTATAATTTCAAGGTCTTTCTCCACAGGGCTGCTTCCAGCAGGGTGATCCCTAACCTGTTGTTTGATCTGAAGAAAAGAAAGTTGCTCTCTACAGCTACCCGAAAGGAGGATGTAATGAGATGGGTGTGTGCCTCTTCAGACAAGTTACAACCAATAAGACAGGAGGACATGGCATCAAGTTATGCCAGGGTAAATTTAGGTTACACATTAGGAAAAACTTGCACACTGAAAGGATTATAATAGCCTGGAAGGGGTTGCCCCAGGAATTGGTTGAATTATCATCCTTGGATGTATTTAAAAGCCATCTAGATATGGTGCTTAAGAAAACGGTGTGGAAGTGGGCCTGGTAGAGTTAAATAATGGTCGGACTTAATGATATTAAACATCTTTTCCAGTCTTAATTATTCTATGATTCTACGATTCTATGATTTTGTGACTACTTGTCTTTATAAAGGGACGCAAAATAACATAGAAAGTGACTCTCACTAGCTATTCAGAAAATTAATACTGAAGAAATTTAGAGGGATAATAATCTTAACAATATGGTCGAAGATTTGGATTTTTACATGGTTTTATTCTTACTTCATATAATAGAATTTTGTTATTCTGGGATTCATTTACTTGTATGAACATATTAGTTAAGGCTTTATAGGGAGGCTTTAAGTATAAGTACCTTAATAGACTTTAAATACCACCTTTGTACGTTGGTATGTCATCAACAAAAATGTTTCAAATTATATCAATCATATACTCTACATAAGGTATAAAACAGGTATATATAAATTATATTTGTGCTCCTGTTGGTCCATGTGATTATTCAAAGCTCTGTGGTTGGCACTAGAAACTAAAGGTGAGAGGAAGTGATTTTTTTCTAATATCTGGTAAATCTCTGTAAAAATGCGTGCTCATAAAGATCACATAGAAAAGACCGTGTTTTTGAGTTAGGAAAACTCACTCAGTCAAGTTATTTTCTTGGAACTCCAAATCTGTAATTCTTGTTAGCATTTTCCTTAAAGACTTATTTGTTTTATCTGTTTTTCAAACATTCTAGAATTTCAGAAGATAAATTCTAGGTCTTTTTTGTCCAGGTTTCAGGTTGCATTTCTATGTCTTTGTTTTATTTTTGTTTTTGTTTTGAAATTTGCTTAGATTCCTTTATTGTTTAGGTTTTTTGATAAGTTTGGTTTAACTGTGTCAGACACTGTTTCCCCAAAGTGATGTAAAATTAACACATATAGAACCTTTTTTTCTTTTAAAGCTTTTGAATGGTATATTTATCAGAGCAAAATAAGGCACAGAGCTGGTCAAAGAGATGTATCAGACCAAATCCTTCTCTATCTTCTCTACACGCATTTGATCTGGATTTTAATTTATGGTTTCATATTTTTCAGTGACTGTTAAACAAATAAGCTTCTAATTGTGCTTGTACCCTTGAGGTATCTTGAATATCCATCTACACCATAAATGAGATTTTTTATTAGTCATGCTTATTGGATTGCCCTATTCATGACATAACACATATTAATAGTTTGTTGATCAAAAAGGACTATATTTTTCCAATACTGTATTTTATTTCTATTGCAAGTCCCACATTACAGAAAACAGCACAATCAGCAAGAAAAAAAGTTACAAATTTTGGGGAATGATAATAATTACCATGACCTGTAACTACTCGATATAATGACTCAGAAACTCAGCCACGCAGATCTCAGACCTCCTTGGTATTGAGGTAAGTATATGACTATGCAATATCCAACAATCATAAAGTTAAGTAGGAACAGTGTATTGCAAATCTATTTTAGGCAAGATATTTCTTTTAAATAATGAGCATTTGAAAATTCATATGCTTGAGTGTCAGTTATGCCAGAGTAACATTGATATTTATTTGAACATATTTTTAGAACAAGTTCCAGGACGGAATAGCTCCTGTTTTAATTTATCCTCATTATAAAAAATTTGCATTATAGTATTTTGCTTGTATACAGTAGCTTATCTGGTAATACATTATGAAAGATAGCAAGACAGGCCACCAGTTAGTGTTGCCCTCTGAAAGAAAAGGCAGAAGTTAGATGAAAACTAGTTTGATTTTTGATAGAATATTATTATTATTGGGGAATTGGCTCTTCCAATTCTTTTAAAGAAGTATAACAATGTACAGCCATGATATCGATAGATATTAGAAATAAGCAAGAAAATTATATAAGAGCTGGACACAAGTTAAAGAATTCTGCCCTTTGACTTTATAGGTATTTTTTTCTCACACAACTTTCAGTTCAGGTACTACTGTCTTCCTCTGAAATCACATCATTCACTAGTTTTCATTTAACAGTTCTGATGAAGCAACTCAAATCATTAATTCTGTTTTAACAGTGATTCAAGTAGTCCATTTTAATTAATGCAGTCCCACCATTATTAATGAAGTTTAAGAAATCCATTAGAAGTCTCTAATCTTATTTCAAATGTAATGATTCCAAGGTTTTTGATTTTTTTTTTTTAGTTAACAAATGTGTATGACTATATTTAAATATGTGGCCTGGACAGATTTTGTTCGTGAAAGACTCACACGTGTCACAAAAAGATTATTTCAGTGCTCTCTCTTTCATACAATCCTATATATACACGTATATTAATATTTTAAAATGAAATGTCATGCTTGCTTGTCAGTGACAGCTAGATTAGATACCTGCTAAAACTTGGTGCAAAACTAGTCTGATCCAGTGGTCAAGGAATACAGAATGATTTTTCTATGCCAGCAGGGCCTTTCGATTTACATCTGCAGCTGACAGCTCCTAGAGTCTAGGCCAGCAGCTGGGGAATCATGTGGAGGGGAAAAAAAAAAAAAAAAGTTTATTTTAGCTCTGCTTTTTTCCTACGCAAATTATCAGCAAGATGCTTACTGAGGACCTAGGAAATTTGGATCAGATTTAGAACTAACAATTCAGCGTAAGGATAGTCCTCTAAGTTTTCATAGCACTAGAGTTGTTTGGCTGAGTCTGTGTAAAGACTCTGCCAAAAAAATCAGCCCTCAATTTAATCATTTTAATTGTCTAGAGTAGTTTTTCTCACTAGAGGTTTTGATGGCATTCTTATCTCGTCAGTCTGCTGAGTTTGATTTCACTAGATACACAGAGAGCTAGTGTTCCTGGTTTCCTAGCTAAATAATATTTTGTGTAAGCAGTGGAAATAAATTCAAACATTAAATATTGTAATCTAGACTAGAGTTAGAGACCTCCTAACCCTAGAGATAACTTTTTGTCTCTGTGTTATTTCCTCTTAAATATAATTTCTGTCTTTCAGATTATAAAATGCATAATTAGGCAAAAATTAAACAAATCGGGTACATGCATTGGATATTTATCTTGTCCTGTGAAAACTTCACTACAAAAAATTTAAGTATTCTGGGAGACTACATCATTTGAAAAAGAATCACTTCAGACAAAGAAGAATTCCCGTTAATCAATATATGAGGATAAAATCATGCTCTTTCCTCTTGTGCCTTGCACTTTCCCTTGGTTTTACTTAAAAATGGATAGATAGGTGGAGAAAAGGGGAATATTAATATTGTGTTTAGCTGTCCTTTACATTGTGTATCTGATACAGATACAGAGTCACTATTGTTTTCAGAATTTCAGACTGGATTGAAGACAAAACTCAAAACACTTTCTCCAAGTCTCTTCCTCCCAAGCTCAACTTCACTCCTTTACTCCTGATGCTGATATCTGCCCAAGGTGTCACAAGGAGAGTGGGGAATGGGGGGCTGCAGTCAGCACATTACAATTCCTGTCTGCCATGCCTTAGTCCTCATATTTTCTGTAGTCCAGCACGTCCCTCCCATGGACTGAAATCCTTCAGCAACAGACTATGACAGCGTGGGCCCCTCAGAAAATGCAGGTCCTGCGAGAATACTGCTCCTGCATGGATTTTTCACAGGTTGCAGCTTCCTTCAGGACCCATTCACCTGCTGTGACATGGGGACCAATATGGGATGCAGTATCTATATCTGCTTTGGCACGGTCATTTCCACGGACTGCAGGGGGACAACCTGCTTCGTGATGCTCCATGGGTTGTAAGGGAATCTTTACTTTGGCAACTGAAGAACAACACCCTCCCTCTCCTTCTTCTCTCATCTTGCTCTCTGTGGCCTATTTTTCCTTCGGTATCACACATTTTTCACACTCCTCTGTCTCACATACCCTTTCTTAAACATGTTATCACAGAGGCACAATCATGACTGATTGGTTCAGCTGTGTCCTGTATTGGATCTGATTTGGAGCCAGCTGTCCATCTATCTGCAAGTATAAATTGGGAGAGGAGTGGCTGGAGAGTAGCCTTTGAGAAAGGGATCTGCAGGTGCCGGTTTGCAGCAGCTCAGTAGGAGCCAGCTGTGTGCCTTGGTAGCCAAGAGGGTAAACCTCATCCTGGGGTGCGTAACACATGTGACCAACTGGTCAAGGGGTGATTATCATACTGTATTCAGCACTGGTGAGTATTGTGTGAAGTTCAAGGCACCAGAATTTAAGAAGTATGTTAAGGTTCTTGAATACAACTAAAAGAGAAAAACCAAGTTGATGAATGGGCTGGAGGGAATGTGAGGAGCAACTGAGGACTTCGGATTTCTCTAGTTTGGAGAAAAGGAGGGTGAGGAATGACCTCATTTCTCTCTACAGCTTCCTGAGGAGGGGAGTAGAGAGGAAGGTGTTAATTTCTTTTTCCTGGGATGCAGGTATAGGACATGTGGGAACAGTTCAAAGCTGTATATGTAGAGGACTGGACATATTCAGAATCATTTGTTCCTCAAGAGGGTGGTAAAGGACTGGAACAGGCTTCCTAGCGAGGTGACTGATGATCCAAGACTGTCAATTTTTAAAAGATACTTGTACAATGTCCTTAATAACATGCTTTAACTTTTGGTCATCCCTGAATTGGTCAGGCAGTTGGACTAGTTGATCACTGTAGGTCCCCTCCAACTGAAATATTCTATTTCTATTCTATTCTACTTCTTCCCTTCCCTTCCTTCCACCTCCAGTATTGTCTCACAGATGCTACCTCTGCAACCCCTGTACTTCCCCTATCAGAATCTTGCCAGTGCAGAAATATAAAAACTACATAAACTCAGACTTGTGATGACAAGACTAACAGTGTTTTTGCTGTGGCGTTACTCAACGCAGTAATGAACTCCTCTGGCTAAACATTCAGTCACCAAGTAGATTAGCTATGTTCTGCAAGCTTCAGTAACTGTAAAAGAATTAATAGAACAGCTAGAAATCTAGCTACAGATAAAGGAAATTAATTAGTCCATCTTCAGAAACTGTATTTTTAAAAATGCATTCCATTTTCTCAGTGAAAAATCTTGTCAAACATCCTCAGTATAATTGAGTCCATTCTTTAGGAAACAGTTGTTTAAAATCAAGAGAGCTTGCAAACATATTGATCTGATTAGAAGCAAACAGCTGAGGAATAACATTGGCTAATACAAAACTGGAGTAACTCAGGATGAAGAAATCACACATTAAATTATCATACATTCAGGGGAGCTGGCAAAGAAATTCTGTGTTGGAAGACTGTTTCTACTTTAATATGGATTGTTAATGATCGTTTTGGTAATACTAATTTTTTAATCCTTTAAGTTAAACTTATGCCGCCGTAGTCATATTCATTTGAGTGGTGAAGTCTGTGTTTCAAGGGAAGATTCCCACCATAGACATAGTAAACAGGATGCTTTTCTTAAGGATGAATATTTTAAGTAACATAAACAAACAACAAAAAATTTATTCTACTTCAGTGTCAAAATTTTGTTGTTTGCACTGCATGTTTTTAACTTCTGCTGGATCCAGTTGATCATGTTTAAAATGTGAAATATTATCAACAACTTCTATACAACATATATTTTTATAACAACTGAAGAGGTAAATTGTAGGCAGTGAATAAGTAGATCTTTCATGTAAATGTACTATAATCCTCTGGAAGAATTACAAAGTAAAATCCAGTAAGAACTAAGAGCACAAATCCCCCTAGAAAACCATGCTCCAGCCCCTAAATCTCTAGGTAAAAGTACTTCAGAATTTAGCTTTTGACTGGTCCTGATTAGAAAGAACAATTAGAAAAGGAATCTAAACCACAATTTGTTAGTATTTGCCAATAAATGAGAGTAACAGTCTTTCATTAGCATTTTATTGAGCAATATGTTTGAAACACCGGAAGCAAAATATGAGACAGTAATTTACAGACAATCTTTTCATTCTTAGATAATTGAGTCATGTTCCACATATATTTGTGTAAATATAAATGTCTAGATGCAAATAATGCAGATTCAAACTAAGTGAATATAAGTCTACATGTTATATCTTTTTTCAACTTTTTTTCATCAATCTAAAATTTAGGGCCAGTTTATCACTAGACGATGTAATTTGGGAAGTTTATATTAAGCAACTTTCCACAGCCAGGATTCTAGCTATAGAAATATCAGTGTCATTCAATCTAAACTAGACAAACTTGAAATAAATAGAAAAAGTATTAAACTGGATTATAGGTGCTTCATTCTGTCCCATCACTGTCACCCAGCTCACGGGGCTGGGTACCCAGAGGACAACTGGTCTTATTGTTGAAGACTGAGACAAAGAAGGTATTAAATACCTCAGTCTTTCCCTCATACTTTGTCATTACTTTTCCCTGTGTCCAATAAAGGATGAAGATTCTCCTTATGCCTTTTTTTTTTGTTTTATTTTGGGTTTTTTTGCTGATTTATTTTAAAAAATAATCCCTTTGCAGAAGTGAACAAATTAAGTTCTAGTTGGGCTTTGTCACTTCTAATTTATACAACTTTTCAACATCTTTGTAGTGCTCCTGAGTGGCCTGCCCCTTCTTCCTAAGGTCGTAATCTCGCTTTTCTTTCCTGAGTTCCAGTAAAAGCTCTCTGTTCAGTGAGTAGTCTTCTAACCCATCTGGTCATCTTTTGGCACATGAGGATGGCCTGTTCCTGCACTTTTAAGATGTTTTTCTTGAAGAATGTCCAGCCTTCCTTTGCCTTTCAGGACTGCTTCCTGAAGGACTCTGTCAACCATGTTGCTAAACAAGCCAAAGTCCAAGGTAGAAGTTCTCCCGATCCCTCTTCTCACTTCTCTAAGAACCAGAAAGTCTGCCATTTCGCAGTTGCTATTCCTAAGACAGCTTCCAACCACCGTATCACCCACAAGTCCTTCTCTGTTCACAAACAACATGTCCAGTGGACATCTTTCCCAGTCTCTGCACCTCTCCCAGTCCCTCAGCCATCCAAGACTCTCCTACTCTGCACAGTCTCGTGCGTGCTATCATGCGTGCTACAGTTGTCCAAGATGTTTCTGTGGCAGTTGCATCCTCCCAGAGGACAGGTCTTGCAAAAGACTGGAAACCAGGCCTTACAAAAGATCTGATTAACAGACTTGTTCCGAGGGCCTGTCAAGGACGGCCATTGAGGCCTGATGACTTTGCTTACTGTGTCTTTTGTGCACTGGCTCCTGAGCTAATTGGAAATTGACCACAGCCAGACTCGACTCAGGTATAAATGGGCCCACTGGAGAGATAATTTTTATTGGTCCTCCTCAGAGCAGCGGACTGCCAGTAAGGGACCTTCCCTCACCTTGGATCAGGATGCCATCCAAGGAAACTTCCCGAGACTGAGAGCGACCACCACCCCTGTACTGGTGAGCAACACTGCTGGATACACCCTTGAGAGAGCTGTTGCCCATCTGTGTGTGAGCGGTTTGCTGGGTGCCCTTAAGGTAGAGATTGTCACCCTTTTATTGAGTGTGTGCACATTTTGGTGATATTTCTAGAGGAGCAGTCGCAAATTCCTAAATCCAGTTGTGTAGTGATAATTCCCAACTTACATCCAAATCTGTAATATACTTCATCTGTTGGAGTGCGTGGTAGTTTTCAGGTTAGAATGAATTCTGTGTTTTTGTAGCTGCCCTGTCTGTTTTTATGGGTGTCTCCATGACAGTTTCCTTCAGGATCACCAGAGTAAGTGTGAGGAAAAGAAGATATATATAAAAATACTTTTTAAAAAAATACATTTTTGGTTTTTTTAAAAAAGGCATTTATTAAGCTTTGTTATGAAACCAAATTGCAAACTGTGAGTTCTACAATTTTATAATTCCTGAAAAAATATCTATGTTTTATCCTTCTTAATGTAGATTTAGGGATATGCTAATTTCTTCTAGGCAAAAGCAGCTATCTTGAAAAACAAAAAGTTCCTTTCTTGTGGTTAGTGTATTGCATGTTTTCCACTCGGTCTTCACTAAGTGTCCCACTGTTTTACTACTTTCTATAACAAACAGGAGTAGGGATGATACGTTTCATCCAGTTAACTGAGGACAGACCCAATTTATGAAGTATCAGATAAGAACATCACCCCAATTCCAACCTTTCACAGTCTTAGACACATTTCCATCCCTAAACCCTGACTAGAGGATCATTGCTTCATTAAGCAACTTTAAAAAGTGTCCTCTTCAGTAAAGTTCAACAAGGGACAAATATTAATTTGTTTTCAATGTTTTTTTTTTTTTTTTTCAGAGAATGGTAAAAAATAGAAACAATGAAATATCAAGTTAAACATTTAGGTTTTGCCACTTTTGCCTTTTTTTTTTTTTTTTTTCCAATAAAGAGTAATGGTTGTAGCTTGAAATGGGCAATATTTAGAAACATTTTTTTTATTATGATGAGTGATAATTTTGATAGTTGATTATTATGATAATTCATTGATATTAAAACTAAATATTTTATTATATTTTTTCACTTCGGGGACATTAGTTTTTTTCTGTGAACATTTCTGAGACAAATAAAAGTATGATTTTTTGGACAGGTCAATTACATAAAAATTGCATTCAGCTTTTGTAATGCTGGTTGGAGCTTCATAATTACCACAAAAAAACTGCTAGTGTCTGTAAAGTGTCTAATATGTGTACAAAGCTGTGACTTGCAGAAGCTTGCAAGTCTCCCAGATTGTATGAACTAGTATCAAAATAAGTTCAGAACAAGCTTTCTCTAAAATCCTATGTGTCTCTTTGCGGCATTCAAAGTTTAAGATTCTCTGCAAAGTAATCTGAAGAAGCAAAGGAATGTGGGGTTTTTTTTTGAGAAATTATATAAATCTGGAGAAATTTTCCTCGTCTTTTTCTCAGTACTTGAATTTAAATAAATTAATTTATTGAAACAAAATTGAAGTAATAAAAAAATGAGAACAAAATATAATGAATCAAAGATCTAGTGAACTTTTGAAAGTTGAAAGCATTTTTTATTACAAAGACTAAAAATGAAAAAGAAAGTTTCACGTGCTGTGTCTAGTTCTATCATAAAGATGTAATTTATTTTTTAAGTTTATTTCATCATAATAATTGTACATTTCACAGTGTTGTAATGCATGTAGCTGTCATACAACTGTATTTTATTTAGATATTAAATTCTAGACATTTAAAGATCATTTAAAAGTGTTAGATACTATTGCCCATACTAAATAATGAGATTGGAAATTATTTATAATGTATATTATTCCCTGAGACAGAGAAGAAGGGATAAATTAAAGTTTGTGTCAATAAAATATATTACTACTTCAACTTTAGAAAAAAATACTGTTTCTAATTAATTTTTTTTTCACTCTGTAAGATTGAATATCCAGTCCAATATTGTCACATCACTGTAAATTCTTGAAGTGAAATAAGCATATGATTTAATGTCTTCAAGACAATCAGAAAAAAAAAAAAAAGGCTGACATCAAAATCAATCAATCTGTAGTCTCCACCTGAGTGCAAATAAGCTCTCTGATGCTAAGTCTCTGTATCTACTGAATACAAGTTAATTTAAAATAAATCTGTGAGAGTGTATGAAAACAGATTGAAGGAAATTAAGGTGATACTAATTTAAAGTTATCAACAAAAACTTCCATAAGAAGAAATTATTTGAATGTTACTAATAAATCAACATTTTAATTCATAATGTTGGTCAGAAGCATAAAATTTCTGATATTCACTGGAGAGTTGTGTCTTTTTCTGCACATTAAGATGAGATATATCAGAGAATCTATGAGCCATGAACTTTCTCAATGACAACACAATGATATCAGCCAGCTCATTATACTGATCTACTTACTAGAAATAAATCAGCTCTGTGACTGAGCACAAACCAGAAATTCAAGTGGCAAATATAGGAAAGGTCAGAAAAATTAAAGCAAAAGAATTTGAAAATGTCGTTGAAGTCTATTGACTAGTATCTATACCATGGTAAGCTTAATTACACATTAAAAAAAAATATATTTGTTTAATTATGTAAATAGATTGATCTTTTGTCACTACTTCTTCCCTTCTGCTTGAATGAGGACATGAAGGAAGTCAACTGAAGGTGTGCGGGAAGCCTTGTAGTGTGTGACTTGTCTGTACATACAAAGATACAAGACACCAGTAGACAAAACAGGAAGAGTAAGATGGAGGGGTGTTAGATGCACAAAACAGTAGAAAATTAAAAAGCTCAATATTGCTGACAAAACATGACAAAGCATTTGGTGTCTGGCCCAACGCGGGGGCCAGATGGAGATCTAGAGGTCTGTGATTGCCATGGATGACACCAGGGAGGGACATGATGTGAGGTGGAGACTGGATGGCAGTTCCTGCTACCAGAAGCACACAGGAACAACCGTTTGACTATAGAAGAACATGAAGTGAGGTGGGAGCCCTGTGGTCTCTCCCTTCTGCAGCTCCTAGAAGTTATTCAGGGTTAAGAAGTATTTTGTACATTAGCAGAGAAATGCAGGAACAATAGTTTCACTACAGTGCCACCCATTCACTATGTGTAAGAGCAGATAACAAGGTATAAATGTTACCCCAATTTTGTACCTAATTTTGAGGGAAAGAACATTTAACACAAATTCATAATGACAGATCTATGAGTTTGTCCTTCCAGTCCTCTGCAGAAGGGATGTTTTTTGAGAAGCTTTGTACCCTTGGCCATGCTGAATGCTATACCTGGGAAATCAAAGTTGTAATCACAATTATATATGCTAAGACATATGGGCATTCTGTAGTATCAGTTTCTTTTATCTCTGGCAATCTAAAAGAATCTGTATATGTTGTGTATGGATAAACCGTACTATTTGTGCCTTAGTGCATCCAAATGCTTTACATAAAAGCTGACCAGAGCATATCTGGTGGCAGACCTTATAGTGTATCTGACAACTGCTTTGTATAAAAGCTGAATGATTTTTATCTGTTGTCAGATCTGTAACGTGTCTGAAAAACTGCTTTATACAAAAGACGAACAGACCTTATCGGTGGAGGGCCTTATAGTATATCAGACATAGGATTTTTTCAGTGTCATATCTATATCATATTCATATATATTTGAAAAATTACTCCTTTTTTTTTTTTGTTTTTTTTTTTTTTTTTAGCAAAGCTGACTGGACCCATAGCGAAGGGACTGTCCAGACAGCCAGTGTGGGAATTAACAGTCACGGTAATAATTCACCTCTGCCCCATCCCTAAATTCACCAAGGGGATGATGATATAAATAAGGGAAAACCCTTAGAAAATAACCTTTTACTTTGAATTTTATTTACTTAGTCTGATTTTGCCTCCAAGCTAGTTGATGGATAAATTCAAGGAGGGTGTAGCTATATCTCATGTTACAAGGTATGATTCTGTAGATGGCTACATAGAAAAATGCACATTTGTGTATACCTGTCACTGGACACTTCATACTTGGAATTTTATAAATACTTCTAAAAATGTCTTGGCAGTCAACAACTAATGAGAAGTTATATTTCTTTGAAATTATGTCAGGAAAACCAAAATCTTTTCCATGTTTATTTATATTTTCAGTGCCACAGGAAAGATCTCTTCCTAAGACTCATTTTGATAGATGAGCATGCTTCTCTTCCCTTACTCTCCCTTCCCCTTCCTTTTCCTTTTCCCCTTCTCCTTCTCTTTCTCCTTTCCTTTACTCTTCCCATTCCTCTTCCTTTCCCTTCCCCTTCTTAGTGTTATTGCATTTCATTCAGATCTACGACCATCTACTTCTTTATCAGTTTAAAATATTAGACTGACATGTTCGCATTTAATACAATATATTAAGTGAATCAATTTGTAGGTAGGATTTTCTTCTGAGTAACAAATGGTTGTGTGAGGAACAATGAAGGAAACAAAACTTTCTGATTTTTCATTTCACAGTCACTTGACAAGATAATGTTAACCGAAATATGTACACACTATGAAAGTATTAACTCTTCTCAGTTACTAAAACAAAAAGTTGCCATATGAAATATGAAATGTGTTATTGACAGTGATCTGTCATCAATTTTACATCAATTTTAGCATTTTTATTTATTTTATAATCAATGTATATAAAAAAAGTTAAATATTTCAAACTTAAATCAACATCCTATTTCAGAGATAAACATATATTCAGGTAGATCATATGAACGTTATGCAAAGTAACTTGAGTAGCAGTTGTTGGTTTTTTTTAATTTACGGGAGGAAGTGACAAGTTTTGCTTTATATGATATATATCAGTATACAGTTGTAAGAAAAAGTATGTGAACCTTGTGGAATTTCATGATGTTCTGCATTAATTTACCATAAAATGTGATCTAACTGTCACCTAAGTCAAGAGTATTGAGAAATATAATGTGCCTAAAATAATAACACAAAAAAAATTCTGATCCTCCATGTCTTTATTGAACACACTCATTCCACATTCAAAATGCTAGGGCAAAAAGTAAGTGTTGTTTTGTATGCATTTTATGTTGTACACTTTTTCATTTTAAGGAAATGTGCAGGACATAACAAAGTCTATGTGAAAGTCATTCCTGCACACTGCTTCCACTGAAAGCTTGGGTAAATAAAAAATCTTTATGGCATCTTTCCAGGTTAAGAAATCTGATCTCTATTGAATTAATTCTAGAATGGAAAAGTAATAATAAGTGATGTCTGCTAAGATCTACCAAACTGAGACATTGAAAGAAAAGACTCAAAAATTCAGTTACTAATTGTACTATTTATAAGATTTCATTTTTCAAATAAATGTCATGGTTGTTTCTCTAGATGTGCTAAAGGGGAATTTCAATTATTATCTGATCATTTGAAAGTCGTACTTTACCATGTTTTAATTTTAATGACATATTCACGGAAAAGGTTAGTGCAATTTCCCCCTCCTCCCCTTCCATTCCCCATATTATCAATCTGGATGCTTTCAGCTTCTTTAATCAAAATTATAAAAGTCAAGAGTTCCCACATTTATTGATGTAATCAGTAATTTTTATTTATTTTTAAAAAAATACAAAGCGCAACAACAAACTTGTGAATTTGCCTTATTCTTGTTTTGGTTGGATTACTAATTTCAGAATGCACATGAAATGTAGACACAGTACTGTCTCTGATTAACCTTTTTAAACAGGAAAAACATGAAGACTCATTAGAAAGAAACAACTCATGCTGATTTGTAATATTCAGGCTGACGTTTTGTGTCTACAGGGAAGGGAAGGGAAGGGAATTATTCTTGTGTAGAAAAATCTTAGGAAGAGAGCTTTCCCTTATAATTATTGCACTGAAAATTTAAATAAATACAGAGTGCATTTTTGGTATTCCTGTCATAATTTCAAAGACATAATTTCTCATCCGTTGTTGAATGATAGGAAGATTTTGGAAGTATTTCATGCTTCCATATATATATATTTGTGTATGTATATACATGCATGTGTATGTATTATATACATGTTCATATATATACACATATACATAGAATCATAGAATGGCCTAAGCTAGAAGGGACCATAGAGACCATCTAATCCAACCTCCCTGTCATGGGCAGGGACACCTCTCATCTAGATCAGGCTACTCAAGGTTCTGTCCAACTTGGCCTTGAACACCTCCAGGGAGGGGCCAGCCACAACGTCTTTGGGCAATTTATTGCAAAGTCTTGCCATCCTCGTGGCAAAATCTAATATAAATCCATTTTCCTTCAACTTAAACCCATTTCCCCGTGTCCTATCAGTGGATGCTCTTGTAAAAAGTCCCTCCCCAGCCTTCCTGTAGTTTCCCTTCAGGTATTGGAAGGCAGCTATTAGGTCCCCCCTGTGGTGGTTTAAGCCGAGTGACCGGCCACAAAGAACCATGTGGCCACTCTCTCACTCTCTCACCCCTGCCAGGAGTGAGGGGAAGAGCCCGGAGAGTGCAGTAGGTGGAGGCTCGTGAAGTTGAGATAAAAACAGTTTGTTTTAATGGTGAACATAAATGGTAATGATAACAATAACAGTGAAGTGATAGTAACGTTTAACCAGATATAACGCGAGTAACCTGTAACGTGGATCTCACCACCCGGACCCAGCGACGCGCCCGGAAAGAGAGAGAGACCCCAACCCCGACCAGCCCCCTATATATATACCAGGAGCATGATGTCAGGATGGTATCGAATTATCCCTTTGGCTAGTGACTAGTTTGGTTCAGCTATTTCCCGACTAGCCCTTTTACTGAGAATTAACCCTATCCTAGCTGAACCCAGTACACCCCCAAAGTCTTCTCTTTTCAAGACTGAACAATTCCAGCTTCCGCAATCTGTCCTCGTAGCAAAGGTGCTCCAGCCCCTGGGTCATCTTTGTGGCCTTCCTCTGAACACCCTCTAACAGTTCCATGTTCCTCTTATGGTGGGGACACCAGAACTAGACGCAGTATTCGAGGTGGAGTCTCACAGGAGCAGAGTAAAGGGGGAGAATCACCTCTCTTGACCTGCTGGCTACGTTTCTCCTGATACATCCCAGGATGCGGTTGGCCTTCTGGGCTGCATGAGTGCACTGCCGGGTCATGTTGAGCTTCTCATCTATCAACACTCCCAAATCTTTCTCTTCAGGGCTACTCCCAACCCACGCTGTGCCCAGTTTGTATTTTTGTGCCTAGGATTGGCCTGACCCAGGTGAAAGACCTTGCATTTTGAGTTGTTGAAGCTCATGGAGTGTGCACTGGCCCATTTCTCAAGCCTATCAAGGTCCCTCTGGATGACATCTCTTTTCCTAAGTGAGTCCACCGCACCACACAGCTTGGTGTCTTCGGCAAACTTGCTGAGGGTGCACTCAATGTCGTCGTCCATGTCGCTGACAAAGATGTTGAACAGCACTGGACCCTGAACAGACCCTTTAGGAACATCACTTGTCACTGGTCTCCATGTGGACACTGAGACTGACCCCAAAACTTTGAGTGCAACCATCCAGACAGTTCTTTATCCACCTAGTGGTCCATCTATCAAATCTGTGTCTCTCCATTTTAGAGACAAGGATGTCATGTGAGACAGTGTCAAACACCTTGCACAAGTCCAGGAAAATGACATCCATTGCTTTTCCCATGTCAACCAGCGCTGTAGCTTTGTCATAGAAGGCCACTAAATTAGTCAGGCACGACTTACCCATGGTGAAACCATATTGGCTGTCAGCAACCACTTGATTATTTTTTATGTGCCTTAGTACAGCTACCAGGAGAATCTGTTCCATGATTCTACTTGGCACAGAGGTGAGGCTGACTGGTCTGTTGTTTCCAGGGTTGTCTTTGGTTCCTTTTTTAAAGATGGGGGTTATGTTCCCCCTTTTCCAATCTGCGGGAACCTCACCAGACTGCCAGGACCTCTCAAGTATGGTGGCTACTGGCCTAGAAATTTCATCTGCCAGTTCCTTCAGGACCCGTGGGTGTATCTCATCAGGTCCCATGAACTTGTGCACCTTCAGGTTCTCTAGGTGTTCCTGGACCTGATCTTCTCCTGCTCTGGGTGATTCTTCACTCTCCCAGACCCAGTCAACATCCTCTGTGATTTGGGTGGTGTGGTTTGAGTGGTTGCCAGTGAAGACTGAGGCTAAAAAGTTGTTGAATATTTCAGCCTTCTCCATGTCCTCAGTAACCAGGTCACCTATATCCTTCCGGAGAGGCCCCACATTCTCTCTCATTTTTCTTTTTTTCTCTTACGTACCTGTCAAATCCTTTTCTGTTATTTCGAATATTGCTGGCCAGATTTGATTCTTTCGGGGCCTTAGCTTTTCTAACCTGGTCTCTGACTACACAAGCAACTTCCTTGTAATCATCCCAGGTTACCAGTCCCTGCTTCCACGCTTTGTGACTTCCCCTTTTGTATTTGATTTTAGCCAGGAGTTCTTTGTTTATCCATATAGATCTCCTGGTGTTTTTGCCTGATTTCTTCCTTTTAGGGATGCAGTATCTTTGAGCTTTCTGCTCGTAGGTGTCCTTAGGATCTCAAACTCCACCATCTCATGGTCACTGCAACCAAGGCTACCCACATGTACATGTACATATTTAAACACTTTACAAGAAAACACTTTTTGTTTTCTAAAGTCGTTTGTAAAGAAAAAGTGTTTACAAAATCCCAATATTCCATAAATTATAATACCTTAAGACTCTTAAAGAACAATTTAAATTTTCTTCATCTGAATCACTCTTTGGAGACCCTTTAGGCCAACTAGCATAACTTCACTTTGGACTATTTAAGTGCTCTGATGATGCCTAGGTAGAATATTATGTAATTCCTCAGCATTGTCCTAGACAACATTTACGATTGACGGTACTCACTTATAAGCAGCCACCATAAATCTCTTAGGTCCCTGTGGCAGGTGCATCCCTCTATTCTGTGATATCTCCCCTCACAGTGGTTGCCAGGCAGATTTCAAAGAAACTGCTGGAAGTTTCTGGCTAGTTTGGGTCTAGCCCACCAGCCTAGGAGTACACCCAGGAAGTTGCCTGGCAACCAATGGGAGGGCAAGATGGCTTTCACTGACCACAGCTGATTTGACTGAGCTTTAAAACAGGGTCCTGCCAGGGGTGTGCTGGAGCATGTCCCTTCGGAGCAGCAGATTCTGCAGTCAGGGTAGAGCCTCCCCCTTGGTCTGGGATGTCATCCAAGGTGACTCCTCGAGGTTGAGAGCCCTCGTCTTTGTACAGGTGAGTGTATTTACAATCCAGATCACTATTATTTGTTAAGGGTTGCGTGTAGTGTAATAGCTGCTTGTCGCGGATTAGGGCTGGGCCGGCCACTAACACGAACAGACGCTCTCTAACCCCCTCTTCCCCCCCCCAAACAGGAAGAGAAAAGGGAATGAGGCAGAGAGACTTATGGATGAGAGAAGAAAAAAAACTACAACAGTTTTAATGAAAATAATAGGAATAATGGTAAAAAGATAAAAGTAAAGAACTATATACAACTATAGATAGTAGCCCGATACCAAACCCGACTCCCTCCCCCGATAGAAATCACCACTGGTGCTGCAGAGCAGGAGGCACTGGGGAAACCCCAGGCTCAGCGGCGGCAGGAGCTGGATCCAGGGAGCTGGATTCGGGAACTCAGGATCCGGATCAAAATCAGGAGATCAGGTGGAGTCCTCTCTGGACACCGGCCATTGCAGAAAAGAAGGGCCAAAAAGACCGAAAAGAGGGCAAAAAGGGCAAAAGGGCAAAAAAAGGGCCGAAACTCTCGTGATCACTCAATTTATACCAGATATGACGTATATGGGATGGAATACTCTCGTTGGTCACCTGTCCTGTCTGTTACCCCCTGGAGGTGCCACCTTTTACTTCCTTGTGCCCCCCTCTTACTACCCAGCACCCCCAGCGTGGCACACAAGAGCCAGCAGTGGCCTTGGTCACTATAGGAATAAGTATAAGCAAGAGCCTTTCTACATACCAGTCCCAGGCAGTGACTGTAAACATCAGGTGTTATCACTGCCAGTAGCACACACTGTCTGCAAAAACATGCTGCTGACTTCAGAACGTACAGCCTTTTAGAAGACACTAAACTGAAAAGTAAAAAAATCACTAAACAGGACTGGGTTTTTAGCTAAACCCAGGACACTGCTCATCTCAACAGATACCAGAACTTGTAAACTTGGGGGGAGCTTTCATTTCTGAAATAAATCCAATCCTTTTGTAGTAGTCCATGCAGCTGATTCCAGAACCATCTGCTTTTCTGAAGGTGCACTGTGGATTAGCATCCCAGTCTAATTACACGTGTGGATTTGACTGAGAATGGGAGCACTCCTCACAGTCTCTTGAAGAACCGATTTGACAAGTGCGCATAAATAAAGCTTTATTCATCTTTATATCACTGAGTTTTATGAGTTAAATTAAAAAATTATACCAGTATACAGCCTCTCTTTACATTAATTCTTTGTTTTCAAAGAACAAACTTAGGCAGTAAAACGAATGGAAAAATGGTGTTGATGCTCCTCAGACTATATTATGAATAGTTTAATGTTTTGGAGAGTTGCATTAACCTTGAGCTATAGAATGTTTCAAAAGAACAAACCATGTTCTGCAGCATAGCCAAGTGAAATAGCTACTTCCTGTAAAATTAGAATTCGCTGAAACAAAGACGTCAAATGAGAAAGACACTGGCAAGAAATAAATAGAAATGAAGCCTGGTCTGCAGTTCAGGTGATGGGAAGTCCTCGGTATCTCCTTTATCTAGATGTCTCTCCTCTCAGGGCACGCTGGTTCCCAGTAAGTTCCATCTTTAGCACTCTTTCTTACCCCCTCCACGACTCCTATTCTTCATTTTATCACATAGTAGCCCCCACTTTTACAAGGAGGGAAAAGCAACTCTGTTTACTGAGTGTCCAAGAACCTGGGCTTTCAAGGAGTTTCTGAATGGGTACTTTGCATACAAACATACAAAGTTTGATGTTGTGGAAGTCATATAAGGAAATAGTAATAAAAAACATCCTTGCTATCTTTATGCAGTTTTGTTTGTTTCTCAAACATGCAATTTAACTTACTGAGAACATCCTGACAACATTTTCAGGATAACTGTAAAATTCCCCTAAATTCTCTCACTGTGAGATATGCATTTGCACAAGCTAAGCAAGAAAGATAAACAGCAGTTGCCACATTATTTCCAAACATTTATGCACCTCAAAAGCCACAGTCAAGACTGTTGGATGGTTATCTTTAAGAGATTGATTCATATTTCTCCAAATATTATTTTCCTCTTGTCTTAGAAGTCTAAAAACATCACAATCAAAGTGCATATAAAAAGATCCCCAAAAGACTGAGTTAACTGCCTTTGTTAGGTGAAAACCGAAATAAAAAATTACAACAAATGTCCATGTGCACTTAGTAGGGAATTTCATTTTTAGAGAGAGGTTAATTCAAAACCGTTATATAAAAAGTGAATCAAATTAAAACAAAATAAAGCAAAAGAATACAAAAAGTTAGCATGCAGCATCTATCATTTACAACATCATTTCATTACCATTGTGTGATTATCTGTCCTCTTTTTAATTACCACAATCTCACATGTTTGTTTTTATTTTTCTTCTAATTAGTTTTATTTGGAAAAGCTAATTATATGCCACTTATTTCCTTACACTCCATGTGCAATTATCACTGATCCACAATGAACTGAGTGGTTAATGATCATACCAGGAAATATCTGGTTTCTCCATTCCAGGGAACCAAATGTTATTTAGTGATAAATCACAGAATTACCTTGCATTTATTTTCAGAATTCCTCAAATATAATGACAGAAAAATCTTCAACTTTATCATAAACCTATTTCCAGCATTTAATGACACTTTAGCAAAATGTCACACATTTATTTAACATCTTCTTTGATTGTCAGACATTCGTATTTTTCTTCTAAGCTCCTCACCATTTTATAATATAATTACTACTGGGATGTCATTAAATGTTAATAATGGGAGAATCAATTTTAAAATTTCTTCATTATCTATGCAATGAATTAATATTATTATGATTTCAAACACAAAACTTTTTATGGCTTTTTTTTTTACATTTTAATATGTGCCATGGCCTTATGTGGTCAACATTAAACATGCCTTTTAATCAAATGTCATAGGCACTCTATATTAAATACAGCTGGAATAATATCTCTAAAGGAGAATGATAAGCATAATTAGATAGCACAATGTTGGTAATTAAATGTCTTTAAATAACCTATTCTGTTGATTAATTCAAAGCATACTCTATAAAATCTTGTATTGGCTCTATTGGGAAACCACACCTCAAAGATGCTGAGAGACAGAAATATGTCAAAAACCATAATTGTTGAGTTTACAACAATGCAGCTTTAATTTCTGTTAATTTTACAACCAACTTGCTTTAGTATGAAAATTCTCAGAAAAGGATAAAACACTAACTCTAGGGTGTATTATTTTTAATAAAAGAAGGATTTTACAGGTTTTGAAATAACAAAATATTTTACATATTTTTTGAGTGTAAAAAAAAAAATCATTCTACTTTTTCCATTGCTTTATAAAAAACTTGATAGTTCAGAAAACTGAAAAAAAATGGATAAATCACAAAATTACAGAATGATTGAGATTGGAAGGGACTTCGAGATTGTTTCATGCAACCCTCCTGCTTAAGCAGGGCCACCTGTTGCCCAATACTGTGTCAACATAAATTCTGAATACCTCCAAGACTGGCGGCACAACAACCTCTCTGGGTAATCTGCGACGATGCTCAGCCTCCACCTCACAGCAGAAAAATGTTTCCTTATGTTCAGTGAGAATCTCCTGTAGTTCAGTTTGTGTTCATTGTTTCTTGTCCGGTCTCCAGACACCACTGAGAAAAATCTGGTTCCATCTTCTTCGCTCTCTTGTGTTTGTACACATTGATACGATGCCCTCAGATCTTTCTATTCTCCAGGCTGAATATTCCCAGTTCTCTCAGTCTTTCCTTATAACAGTGATGCTCCAGTTCCTTCATCTTCTTTGTTGTCTTTTGCTGGACTCTCTTATGCACATCCGTGTCTTCTAACCCCTGCCCCAATGATGCTGTAGTAGGGCAGGTCTCTAGCTCCCCACAGCCCTGTTTTACCCAGTCATGGGGCCCACCAAGCCAGACACACTGGTGGGTCAATGGCCTGGTCTGGCCTCAGAAGTCTCTAAGCCCAGTAAGAGCCTGATGCCCAGGACTGGGCCTGTAACCGATGCCTCCCAGAGGCCCTGCTCCTGGCTGAGCGGTGGGACGTCTCCTGGCTACTAGCCCCTGATGTACCATGGGGACATCCCAACCCCATGGAGAAGCTGTCCTATGAGGTTTTCTGAGGTTATGTTTTAGAAGTTGACTGCTCAGAACTGTGAACTTTAGAAAACATTAGTCCATTTTTGTCTGTGCCCAGAAATATTTTCCGTCAAATTCTTTCACTATTAAACACACAGAATGATATTTTTCCCAGCATGAATGGAAGAACTGTAAATGGTACACTGCAGAACTTTTCTCAGAACTAAGAGTTTAAAAAAAAAAAAAATAATTGAGGGAATTACTTTCTGGAGATTTCAGTGCTTTTGCTGTAAGATGTTAACAAACTGCTTGATAGAAACTGTTTCTATAGCTACTACATACTTGTCACTTTTCAGAACTTGTATTTGATGCCAGCAGATTTTATTCACAAAATGTTAAGTACTGCCAACTGTAATGAATTTCAAGCGAGAAAAATTATGAACACATGAATTACAGTATAATACAGACAGACCCTGGAGTTAAAAAAAACAATCCTTAGAGTTCATGTTCCCCATTTATAACAAACGAATATATACACGTCTTACATAGGTGTTGTTAATATAAACACAATAATGTTATGAAACACTCAGTTACCCACAGGGCAAAAATAACTCTACAAGTA
The DNA here is from genome assembly GCA_020746105.1 of Trogon surrucura. Lineage (NCBI taxonomy): Eukaryota > Metazoa > Chordata > Aves > Trogoniformes > Trogonidae > Trogon > Trogon surrucura. Next base: position 55,468,710 of record CM036617.1, read on the forward strand.
GTGAGGTGGGTCGCTAATTGGTTCAAGGGAAGAAGTCAGAGAGTTGTGATCAATGGGGCAGAGTCAGATGCCTGTGTCTAGTGGGGTCCCTCAGGGGTCAGTGCTGGGGCCGGTGCTGTTTAATATATTTATCAATGGCCTGGACGAGGGATTAGAGAGTGTTGTCAGCAAGTTTGCTGATGATACAAAATTGGGAGGAGTGGTTGACACACCAGAAGGCTGTGCTGCCATTCAGAGAGACCGGACAGGCTGGAGGGCTGGGCAGGGAGAAATTTTATGAAGTTCAACAACAGGCAAGTGTAGAGTTTTGCACTTGGGAAAGAATAACCTCATGTGCCAATATAGGTTGGGGACTGCCCTGCTGGAGAGCAGCGCAGGGGAAAGGGACCTGGGGGTTCTAGTGGACAGCAGGATGACCATGAGCCAGCAATGTGCCCTCATGGCCAAGAAGGCCAATGGCATCCTGGGGTGTATTAGAAGGGAAGTACCAAGTAGGTCAAGAGAGGTCCTCCTGCCCCTCTACTCTGCCCTGGTGTGGCTGCATCTGGAATCTTGTGTCCAGTTCTGGGCCCCTCAGTTCAAGGAGGACAGGGAACTGCTTGAGAGAGTCCAGCACAGAGCCACAAAGATGGTGAAGGGAGTGGAGCATCTCCCTTATGAGGAAAGGCTGAAGGAGCTGGATCTCTTCAGCTTGGAGAAGAGGAGGCTGAGAGGTGACTTCATTAATGTTTATAAATATGTCAAGGGGGAGTGTCAGGAGGATGGAGCCAGGCTCTTTACAGCGATGTCCAATGACAGGACAAGGGGCAATGGGTGCAAGCTGGAACATAGGAGGTTCCATAAAAATATGAGAAAAAACTTTTTCACTGTGAGGGTGACAGAGCACTGGCACAGGCTGCCCAGGGAAGCTGTGGAATCTCCTTCTCTTGAGATATTCAAAACCCGCCTGGACGCGTTCCTGTGCACTCTACTGTAGGTGATCCTGCTCTGGCAGGGGGGTTGGACTAGATGATCTTTGAGGTCCCTTCCAACCTCTAACATTCTGTGATTCTGTGTGAAACAAACACATCTATGTGTGAAGAAAAGATATTGATTTTATAATAAATGCAACATGTAGTATTATTTGTATTTTACAGAGACCAAAATACACATAAGGAAAGTGACATATGTGTGCACAAATTCTCTATGCACAGGCCAAGTTATTTCTCTTTATGAGAAGTTTGGTATGGATGTGTCCAGACCATGTCAAGAGTGTGAGTAACCTTCCCCCCTACAGGCCCTCCCCTTCTCAAACCCACAATTCAGGAGCTTGTTTTAACAGAAACTTGAAGAGGTAGCTCTCAGTAACAGGTCAAAATGAAACAAAACAGAAATAAAAATGCCTTATAAATGATATTTTTATAAATGATATTTTCCCCCTCCCCTTCCTTTTAGTTTTGAAAGAAAGAGTTTTCTTTTTAGGTTTATTTTCATGAGCTTCCTTGTTTACTCTTAAAAAACAATCCATAAAAGATGCACTTGTGTTTTCTGTTTTATGGGGATGTCGTGGGTTAGGGCTGGGCAGGCAACTAAATGCAGACAGATGCTTTTTTAACTCTCTCTTCCCTCCCTCCTCAAACTGGAAGGAAAAGAGAATGAGACAGAGATACTTACAGGTTAGGAAAGAAGAACTGGAACAGCTTTAGTGAAGCAATAATGGAAATAATAGTGAAATGATAAAAATAAAGAACTACGTACAACTATATATAAGCCTGATATCGAGAGACATAACAGAGACATAGAAACTAAATTCAATGTTGTGTTCCCAAGGTATCCAGCTATGCCAATCACACAAATTATTGTAGAATACAACAACAGTAAAAAAACAACACAGTGAGAAGTCTTGTCCCATAACCAGAACAGACAAACTATAGAAAGAGATGCCAAAATATACTCGAGAGTTTGGTCAGAATTCTGACACTCAACCAGGAACCAATATTTAAAAGGACGTGACATAACATTTCACTAAAGGATAACATGATTTGAGCTGTCCAGTTTTGTTTTGCAACCCTTCAGAACTCTCCAAGAAAAGTTGTAACACGCTCTCGACCGTGCCAGATGGAATTTAAAATATTTGGGCAGTGTATCAGAGTCAGTCATACCTAAACAGCTAGTAAAGTATTCTGAGCTTGATTGCTGTTTGTTTTGCTTCTCTCCCCACGTTGGACGCCAGTATATCTGTCATGAGTTAGGGCTGGGCTGGCCCCTAAACACGAACAGATGCTCTCTAACCCCCTCCTTCCCCTGAAATGGGAAGGAAAAGAGAATGAGGCAGAGAGACTTATGGATTAGAGAAGAAAAACTAGAATAGCTTTAATACAAGAATGGAAATAATAGTAAAATGATAAAAATAAAGAACTATGTACAACTATATATAAGACCAATATCGAACCCGATCCACCCCCCCCCAAAAAGCAATCCCCACTGGTGCTGCAGAGCAGGAGGCACTGGGGAAACCCCAGGCTCAGGGGTGGTGGGGAGCTGGATACAGGGAGCTGGATTCAGGAACTCAAGATCAGGATCAAAAGCAAGAGGTTGGATGGAGTCCTTCCTGGACATCGGCCATTGCAGAAAAGGGAAAAGAAGGGCAGGAACTCTTGTGGTCATTCAGTTTGTACTAAATATGACATATATGGGATTGAATACTCTCGTTGGTCACCTGTCCTGTCTGTTACCCCCTAGAGGTGCAACATTTTACTTCCTTGTGACCCCTCTTACTACCCAGCACCCCCAGTGTGGCACACAAGAGCCAGCAGTGGCCTTGGTCACTGTAGGAATAAGTATCAGCAAGAGCCTTTCTGCATCCCAGTCCCAGGCAGTAACTGTAAACATCAGGTGTTATCACTGCCAGTAGCACACACTGTCTGCAAAAACATGCTGCTGACTTCAGAATGTGCAGCCTTTTAGAAGACACTAAACTGGAAAATAAAAATCACTAAACAGAACTGTGTTTTTCAGCTAAATTAAGGACAGGGGATCTCAGCTTGGGTCTGCCTTAATGTTTTTCTCTTCTCATTGGTGTCACAGTCTCTTTTTTATCAATATTATTATTATATTATATAGAAAATTAAAAAAAATACATTGAATATGTATAATAAAAGGTGTTGTATAGAGTGATTAAAGTTTTATATAATCATTTTTCTGATCAGAATTAGATAAAGAATATTTTGTTTTGAAGAATAACTTTGTGAATACTAGTACATGACCTTAAGTTCAGTTTCTTCTCTCCTTGGAACAATTTCATCTTTACATCCCCAAGATCACTCTCTGTGTGTAGTAGGTATCCTCTAATGATTTCCAATGTCATTTTAGGAGTTAAGGAATTTTTTTTTTTTTTTAATAACTGAGATGATGTTTTAGCTAGCTGGTCAGAAAGAGTAAGTAGAAACTGATGGCCAAACTGTTTATTCTTACTAACCGAGTAAATAAATTCATATACCTATCTTTTGAGATATAGTGCTATACAAAATCAGAGTACAAAGTTCCATCAGACAAATAATTGCTACAGAAATTATTTTGTAATAAGAAGAATGGCAAAAGATGTAACATTCACTGTGCTGTCCTCTGGTGATGTAGCTTCTCCAGGGTGCAAAGATAGTAGATGAGGAACTGTGTTCCTTTCCTTCACAAAGCCGACCTGCTATTGCGTGTTTCCTTCACTGACCATTGTACCAGTGTTACCAATCCAGGCACGTGGAGCATGGTCTTGTGCGCTCTTCACACTATATGAGTGAGCAACATTCTACCTCTTGTTGACAATCACAGAAGTCACTCTCAGGGAACCTTCACGCTTCCTTGGGCTGTTTCCCATCTAAATGAAGTTCTTAAAATAAGAAAAATAATGTAGCTAAAGGCATTTCTTAAGTACCTATGGCAAGATCAAAATCTTTTTTCTTTTCCCAATTTCTAAAACTATGCTAGACTCCTATGTAAGTACAGGTGCATCCCAAGTATTATTATTAACTTGCTTGTGTATTTATATCTTAAAGCCTTTGCCATTTACTGCATTTTAAAATTTCCTCGTGTCCTTCTTAGGGAAATTTCTTACAATGTTGCAATTTGCATCTCAAAAAAAAATATTTTAATATCATAATTAATCTACATAGTCATGTCTCTGATTTTCAGACAAAGAACATGACAATTTTAATTCACACTTAGAATCAAGAGTTTATCTGCATGCTTTAATCTTAAAAGTCTTCAAACTTATAGAAAGTTTTCATTTTCTATATAAAATTTTCTCCAACTTAATACTGGGTGAGAGAGGTTTGAGAAAGCTTGTTTCTTTCTTAAAAATGAAGAAAAAAGCAAATTCTAATACATCATAGATATTTTCAAATACTTATTGTAACTGCATCTTTGTTAGTTGATGTGATGCAGGTACCTTTGGCAGAATTCCAAAAATAAGAGCTTAAACAAAAAAAAAGGAAACTATTTAGGTTTTGTGTCTGCATGAATGAATGTGTCTATAGCTTGTGCATAGACAGGAAAAAAAATAGACATGAGAACAAAAAAATATAATGAAATGGAAATTCTGCTACTCAGTAGTTAAGTTCAGTCTACTTAATTCTTTATAAGAAGATTTTTCTATATCCTCTGACAACCATATTTCAGTGGTGATGTAAAATGCCTTATGTTTCCTAGATGGGAAGTGTTGAGTCAATGATCAAAATTTGAGAACACTTGATGTGAAGTTTAACGTCTTGAGCTACAGCCCACAAAACAGACTGGAAGAAAAGATTATTTTTTTTTTTTTTCCCCCACACCTTTTATTTCCCCACTAAGTGGTCAGAAAATCTTCTGAGTCTTAATGATGTGACAGTGTTTTTTCAGAATCAATCCCAACTGTTGTGTAACAACCACATCTCCTTTGGGGAATCACTATTCTAAAAGTTACTCAGAGTAAAATTTAGGTCTATATTTATAGGTCAAGCCACACTGACAAGTTGACAAGGCAGAGAAGGTCATTTATCCTGTATGGCAGAACCAGGAACAGAGCTGTGTACTGATCAATCCGCTAACTGGATAAGAAAGTGTCTCAAAGTGACATGCTGTGTCCATTGAACTTAAACAGCACCAATCTGCTGTTCATTTAAACCTTGCCTTTGACAATTTTCTGGAAATGTGTGTTGAGCACTTCAGTCAGTACTTACACTTTCTCTAAGTCTCTGTCTGGAATTTTGTCCTTGGAGAAAACTTTCTTTTAAAAAAAAAAGTTTTGATGTTCCAGTACTTAAAATTAATAACCAGATTTTACTTCAGAAGACTGTCCAATGGAGAAAGATTTGATCAAAGAGCAACTGATGCATATTTCATGTTGCCAGATGAATAAAATCTTGAATCAGTACACATTCAATAACTATTCAAAATTGTTTATGTGTGTATGAAAATACTTTCCAGGTTTGGACTCTAAAGGGCCAGTATTATCTGACGGAATTTCAAAATATCAATTAATCTTTTCTATACTTTATGGTTACAAGAAAATGGGAAGAAAAATATATCTATAGTAACCTGTTGCTTTGAGTGGTTCATGGCTCTAAAACTGTTTATTCATTGAAAACTTTCTAAATACATTGTCATAACCACATTTACCAATCTGTCTGGAAAAAAAAAAAAAAGTATCTTTTTCAGTATTCCTTTATGTTGTCTCTTGTTTTCTTGCATGCAAAGTTTAGCAGTATTCATCAATGAGATAAATGATATTGCACGTACCTGAAGATCTACTTTCTTCCCGTATACACTGACCTGACTAGTGCTACATGACATGACAGTGCCTATGGAGGACTACAAAAATATCCCAACCACTTTTTTTTAAAATTCTAGCTGGATCTGCTCAAAAATTCTGTAAAATATATAAAAAATATATTAAAAAAATCAATAAAATATTTTAAAAATCAAAGTTATACTATATTGTGTCTCTACATTTTGCAAAAATGCTCCTTTGGTTGGATATGAAATTAATTTCTAGGTTTTATTTCTTATGAAACTCTATGCATTCTTCAGAACTACACTGCAACAAAATGGATGAAAAACATGATCTCTATCCTTTGGGGTTTTTTGTTTCCATTCATCCTTATCAATTTTAAAAATCTTTTGCAGCATTTGCAACACAATGAAATTGAACACAGTTTTCCTGATTGCACAGGTGATAGCCTCACATAACTAAGTAAAGTTATCTAAATTTTAAGGTTAAATGGTATTAGACATTTTAACTTACGACGTTATTTTAGGTCATGATCTCTCGCTCTATCAGTACAATATTTCAAATATTTCTGAGTACCTAAAACAGTGTGCATCTATGTGTGTGCACACAAAATTGAGAAGACGAAAAAGAGAGCAGGAGAAAAGGATCCTACTAATGGTCAATATTCCTGTCATTTCGACACAGAGAAACATAATCACATTCTTCAAAAATACTTTCCTCCATTGCATGGAGAGATGTAACTTTAAGAAATGGCTGTTTTTTCCTCTCATTCCAATCTGCCTACTGCAGGGAGGATTTGCTGAATGTGCAATAATTTTTAAGTCACTGGGAGTTTAAGTCCGTAAAGAATATGAAATAGAAATGCATTGACACATTTTAATTCACACACCTACTAGAAGCCCAGAACATCCTGGAAATCATCCTTCTTCTTTCACACTTTTACCAAAGAAAGTTCACAGAGGCAGCTGAGGCTTGTCCTGCTTGTACTTTGTAATGTAACTCTGCTGGTCTCTTCAGTCTGATGCACAAAACCTTATCTGAATTATCTGATGAATTATGCAGGACAGAAATTAATAGAAGGGTCTATCTTCTTCGCACTAACTATTGTTTGCCCTAAAGTGAGCCTTAGTACATTCTCCCTATTATATTTTAAAACATCACCAGAAAGATGAAAAGTAAATAGAAAAATTTAATTTTACTTTCTGGTTAAAGAAGAGGTTATCATGAAGCACATTTTCACATGCTTAGCTCTTTTTTGTGTGTATTTGTGATCTCTCGTGTTGGGGATTTTTTAATGGCTACCTCTGGATGCATTCAAAGACCTTGACAGCCTTCTTAAATTTTCAGGCCCAGAGCTGCACACAGTACTCAAAGAAAGGCTGTGTTAGTGCTGAGCACAGCAAGATGATCACCCCTTTTGACCAACTGATGTGTGATGCTGTGTGTGATGCACCTCAGAATGTGATTTGTCCGCTTAGGTGCCAGGGCACATGACTGGCTCCTGTTGATAAGTCTAGAGAGCAATATTTCCATTTTTACATTTCAGCCAAAAATAGTACATGTGTATGTTTGAGAGATGTTGCAGTAGTCTTTTTATCTGTTATCTCCATCAATCCTTGTGTCAAAGATAAGTGTGGGGTCAGTAAAAATATTGATGATAATAATAACGGAAAAAAAAAATAAAAAAAACCTTCCAAAGCATCAAAAAAGATGCATTTAGAATTTGGACAATAGCACGTGTCTGTGCTTATCTCAGCTATTCTATTCATTCAGTAACTTACTATAGTTTCACTCATCTTCCTTTGAATCATTGTGCTACTGGATGAAAATCCATTAAAGTGCAGTTACACAAAGATCATACTGTCGCGATGTGAAAGCTTAATGTCCCCAGTGCAAGGAACAAATAATAGAATGATCTTTGTATGTATATGGAAAAATACAGAAAAAAAAAATTAAATACATTAAAATGGGGGCATGATTTGAACAAGAATTTCTTCTGAATATTAAACTCCTGTTCCTTCTGTCTTGAAACATTAGAGTAAAATATTTCTTGATACTCATCTTGTATTTTGCACTTTTAACTTGAGTCATGTACAAATTTTTATTATCCTTCTGTTTCATTTCAAATGAAGTGTTACAGGTATCCTTTCACTTAGCAGAAGGCATATTTACACATTTTTTCTTTAAATAACAAGTTAAAAGAAAAAATAAGAAATTTAATTATGGTATTAAATGCCAGCCAACATTAGAAATTACCTATAGATAAGTGAATCAGAAATATAAAAAATATTCCATTTCCTTTATTCACAAATTCTTGGTATGGATTTTAGTGATGGCTAATTACTGAGAAATCATTAGCTTTGGTTGGACTACTGTGGTTTTTGTTTTCTTTCTTTATTACACAAGCACATTTCACATGGAAAATAGGCCCAATAAAGCTTCATTGCTAATGTTGTTATTTTTGCAGATGCAAATCAAATGTTACAAGTTTAATGTATCTGTTTATGAAGTAAAATTAAAAAGCCATATATTATAAATAATTATTTCAGTAAAATTTGTTGGCTGAAATCCTACTTTTCAGATCATACTGATGAACAATTTTACCATGAATGCCATGTAAAGAAAAAACTTTTCAAAAATTCAGTTTATCTTCTCATAGGTCAATAAGTGGAATTACTGTTTTAGAGGGGGAAATACCTGGCATGTTGTTTTACTTTGTTTTCTCTATGCCTCTATTTCTCTCTTTTCCCCTTTGACATTTTATAAAAAAAAAAAAAAGCACAGTGTACCCAGGATATAATTAAGGAAAAACTAACATAAATCGCATATTTTTTCTGATGGAAGTTTACTTCATTAGCCTAAAACAAATATCTCGTTGTTTATGATCCAGGACATTATTGGTAAAGGGTTACATATAAGGGTGAGTGTGTACTGTCATGTGTGTATTTTGTGTGATATCTTCAGTGAATAACCAGTTTAAAAAAAGAAAACTCTTCAAGAACAGTTGGACAAGATTTTAAAGTAACATTTTTTTTAAAAAAAATATGAAAAATATTATAAATATTTACACATTTGAAAATTGTATTTCTATATTGTCTTAACAAAGTGTATGGATTATGAAGTTAAACAAATTAAAAATTAAGCTTGGCAATTATTTTTTTTTTAAAAATAAGGTCATTCTCTCAAGGTAGTGTAGAGATATCTGTAAGAACACAGTGAGGATATTTCAGACTTTAACAAGTAAGGGTCATATATTCAAGAGCAAACTTGGGTCTTCTAACTCCCAAATGGAGGGACATTTAAAATTCAGTATCATCAACAATTAGAAATCTGGTGTTAGTACTCATCGGGGAAACTCTAACATTTCAATATGCTCAGTGTAATTAGACAAAATATGCCTTTTACTGCAACTCATAGGGATAAATTGTTCCCTCAAACATAGAAATAGTTTGTCAGTCTGCTTGATATAACTATCATTGTTAATTTGTTGATATTAAGAGACATATGGACTGTACTGCTGAGAGAAGTCAAATGAACTTATAGAAGGGGTCTGGGGCATATTTAAGGACATTAAAAGGGCAAGATATTGCAAGTGAATTCTGCAACAAAATTTGTTCAGTTATAACTTTATCACTTATTCTCCCAAAACACATATTTTATCATTATTATGTAGTTAAATATGTAGAAAATTATAAACTATATATCACCCTGGGGACTCTAAACCAAAACTGATTCATTAAAAAATAGACAATAGTTCTTTTCCAGCTCATTGGTATGAGTGAGTCAGACTGCACACACTGCAAGCAATTTCAAAACTGACATGATACTAATGTGTTTTGTTTTCCACAAAGTGAGGACTTACATACTTTAATGAAAGATGAAAATTTGAGGAAAACACTAGTTTTATTTGCTTACGAAAATACTGGTCAAGTTTGTGAGAGGTGGGCCCACACCAGCCTCATGAAGTTCAGCAAAGCCAGGTGCAAAGTCCTGTATCTGGCTTGGGGTAATTCCAAGCACAAATACAGACCAGATGATGAGTGGATCGAGAGCAGCCCGGGGGAGAAGGACTTGGGTGTGTTGGCAAATGAAAAACTGAGCATGAGCCAGAAATGTGTGCTGGCAGCCCCAAAAGCCCACCATATCCCAGGCTACATTAAAAGAATTGTGGCCAGCAGGTTAAGGGAGGTGATTATCTCGACTTACTCTGCACTTGTGAGACCCTACTTGGAGTACTGTGTTCAGCTCTGGGGTACTCAGTATAAGGAAGACATGGACCTTTTCAAGCAGGTCCAGAGGAGGGCCATGAAGATGATCAGGGGTCTAGACCATCTCTCCTAATAGAACAGGCTAATAGAGTGGAGGCTGTTCAGTCTGAAGAAGAGGATGCTCAGGGGAGACCTTATACCGGTCTGCCAGTACATAAAGGGGGCCTACAGGAAAGGAGGGAGACTCAGAGAGTGTAGTGATAGGACAAGGGTTAATGGTTTCAAACTGAAAGAGGGTTGATTTAGACTAAATATTAGGAAGAAATTCTTTACTGTGAGGGTGGTGAAACACTGGAACAGGTTGCCCAAAGAAGTAGTGGATGTCCTCTCCCCGGAAGTGTTCAAGGTCAGGTTGGATGGGGCTCTGAGCAACCTGGTTTAGGGGAAGGTGTTCCTGTCCATGTCAGTGGGGCTGGAACTAAGTGATCTTAGAAATCTCTTCCAACCTAAACCATTCTATGATTCTATTTCTTAATCAAGCGATCCAGAGACATCACATCTTTAGGTTTGTCTGGAATGTTTTTTTACAAGTAAGTGAGCAGGACACGATTCTCTCTCTTCTCAAAAAATTATGCCAGCAGTGAATGCTATAATTTTGCCTTTCTGTCTCAGTGGTGTTACCAAAAGGCTGTAAAATCATAGTGAAACAGAAGACTGTATTAATAGTTCACTAGCAACATAAGGCCTACTTCGGACTCATCCTGATATCAACTGTAAGATGGTCCTATAGTCTGTAACTGGGAAATATGCTTCTAAAGAAGGCTATAATGAATTGGATTAAATGTTTATAGTGTTCATTCCTCAGGGGTTTTTGCTAAAAATCTCCAAATCCAGAAATGATAGACCAAATTTTCAACGCTTTTGAGAAGAGGTTTCAGCATACTAAGGTTTATGTTTACTGTGTTAGGAAAAATATATATGCCACATTTCAACTCAAAGAAACTGTAAATTCCGATCTAGAACTCTCGTGGGTAACCTAGAGACCAAGAATATGCAATTTTTCCAACCAATATCACCAAGAAATTAAATGAATGTTATGATAACAAAAAAAAAGAAGAGGAAGGTTTGTCAGTTAAGTGGAAATACGCTGCAGTATACTACCCAGAAAACGGAGTTTACAGTTCTCAAAGTGATATGATCATTATACATTAGTTACAACTTTGCCTCAATAAACAATGGATGTTAAAGAACTACTGGAAAATGCTATAAAGAAGTTGTAAAAAAGACTTAGCTGAAATTCTTCTAAAACACATCTCAAGGGTTAGGGCTGGAATGACCACACGATGAAGGACAGATGTTCTCTAATAACCCCTCTCCCTTGACTTACGACTCCTCAGCTTTATACTGAATATGATGTATATGGGATGGAATACTTTGTTGGTCAGTTTTGGGTCACCTGTCCTGTGCGTTCCTGGCCAGACCTGTTACATTGTTACTTCCTTGCAACCCTTTTACTTCCCAGTAGTCCCAATCTGGCATATAAAATTAAACAGTGGCCTTGGTCACCATAAGAGCAAGTACAAGCAAGAGCTTTTCTGCATGCCAATTCCTGGCAGTAACCATAACCATCAGATATTACCACTTCCAGTAGCAGACACTGTCTGCAAAAGCACACTGTTAACATCAGAAAGTGCAGTCTCTCAGACGAGACTGAGCTAAAAAATAAAATTGCTGAACAAAGAAGCAGTTCTCGTTTAGCTCTAACCAGGACAATGCAGTATCTGCTACAAGCCACGTTTATCTGAAAAACGCAAGAGCAGTTCTAAAAACTCTATAAATATGCATAGTCAAATTATATTAATAAAAAATTCTTAAAATAATGTTTCTGAGTAACAGCCAAAGAACAGGAATTAGACTTTCAAAAAAGAATAAAATCATAGAGTGTCTTAGGTTGGAAGGGACCTTAGAGATCATCTAAGAGAACTCAACCATCAGTTTAATTAAATTTCATTTTAATTAGGTTTTCTAAGATAACGAATATTTTAGATTTTATTTGCCAAAACTGGAGCCATTTTCCTTACTTTATACTTCTCTGTATTTTTCTCTACTTCCTGTTAAAATTTGACATTAAACAGTGGAAAAAAATCTTACCAAAATTACTCTGGTAAAAATACAATTTTAAAATTGCAAAAATATGTAGGAGACTTAATTTTTAAGGAATATAAAATTTATGTCCATAGAACATTCTATACGATTTAGCTCTGGTTAGGAAAAAATATTCCTGATTATGATATTTGATATTCTAGGAAGCATGTGTACAAACTCAGTCTAAGAAAACTGAATTTGATGTATTACTAGTATGTGTACTGAAGATGTACTTTTTTTGTATTCCCCAGTAATTCCTTCTTCTATCTAGCCAACCATTTTTTTTTCCTGTCAAAAAAGATCAGAGTTTAGGTTTCACAAAGGTTGCTTTATACTGTATGCAAAAAAATTCTGATAGTAACCATATTCTTGCTGTTTCGCCAGAATATTCTGTTTCCTGAATTCTTATGGGAATTTTGTTCTTCCTTTCCACTTGCTTTATTTTTTTTTCTTTTTTTTTTATGTGGTGACTAATGGCAGCTCTTATCAGAGGGAGACATATCAAAATCTTTCTTGTCTCCTTCTTCCCAAAAGTATATTCTTTCTGGTAGATTGGACTCATCTAGTGAATATAAAAATATGTGGTCATTATTTCTTGTGAGTGGTGGCAAGTGAATAAACAAGACTGAGCCATGAAGCACTCTCTGCCCATATTTACATCGAAAATGCAAGTAAGAAACACGTATGATGCATTCATTATTCCCATTTTAGAAGTGTAGATCAGAGATATTCATGGGATCTAAAGGAATATCTATGCAAGTGGTACAAACAGTATTAGGGGATATTCCATGACTCTGGGACTTGATCTAAGCCATTTTTGTAGAACAGGCCTTGGCCTGATCTTTGTGCATTCCTACTAATGCTTTTCCATGCAGTTCCTGGCTGTAGTTGCTGCTGTGTATATCAACATGTTTAGCAGTATGGGTACTGGTCATTATGTGACTGCTGTCAGAGAACAGGCTCTAGGCACTCCTAATTTAATGGAGCAAGAATAACTTATGCAGCCCTCTTCCTCCTTAGGCTTCTTCAGGCAGAATCTTAACACTAGCTTCAGTTTAAAAATAAAACTATAACACAGAGGAAATAGACTTAACATTTACAGTCATCATACACAGCAAAAAAAGTTATCTTTAGTTCCACTATTTCTAATAAAACTGATAATGAAACGTGAGATTCGTAGTAAGAATTACGTAGCAATTCATACTCTTTTCCACCGAAATAAGTCAAATATAATGGGATGTATCTCATCTACCTTTAATTTTTTATGATGCAGACATCTACATCTGAGCTTGCCAGCTAGAGTTCTTATTCCATGAATAAAAATGGACACTTCTAGAACATGATTCATCTCATCATAATATAGATATCTAAAATGGAAGTAACATGTATCTAGAATTACATCAACAATTTAGTTGATTAATCAAGATGCAGATATCTATACAGTTGAAATTGGGAAGACTATGTTGTATAAAAGTATTCTGAGAGAATCTATGCCCCAGATCTCTTGAGTGTTTTCATTTTATAAATGTCATTTTAATTTTGATTTCTTAAAAACAATTACAAAGCTCCAGTGTAACATTACCTTTAACAGTTATCTTAGCAACCAGTGTAGCAGTTTTGTAATCATGTGGTCAAATAAAAAGAATTTCTGTTGATTCAGAATGATTAATTTAGAGCCACAGTAAAATATAACTAATGAAAAATAAAGTTAATATTTATAATGAATGTGACTATGATGTCAAGGTTCCCTCTATTAACTGTGATTTTAATGCATTTAATGAAACACTTTTTCTCTGTATTTTTCTTTATTGTGCCATATATGCATAAACAGACAAATACACACAAATATTTACAGTTGAGACATTTTTATCTTTTAAACTACTGTTCTTTCATATAAGTTGATATTTCCACTAATAAAATTCTTGTTAGACTAACATGGGAGATTTCATATTACCCATCCTAATATCGCTTTCAAGTCTTTACACATACATCAATTTGAATAAGCTTCTTGTCTTTTTAATTGATCTAGGGAGTTCTTTTAATCTATTAATCTTACTCAATATTTCCTTACACTTGGATGACACAAGTTTGTAAAGACTGTCTGGAAAGAAAGACAGCAGATATATACCCATGTAAATCACTACTGTGTTTTCAAGTAAGAAAAAAGGGAAAAAAAAGGTCCATTAATTTTTCCTCATATTCTTACATCATCTTGACCTGATTTTCTTTTGTGCTAGTACTTATCAGAATCCTATGGATTGTGTTAAAAAAAAAAGGTTGAAAATGCAAAGAACTAGAGAGCTGGAATTTTAAATGTGAGTCTGGTCTTCCCTATCTATGTCATAGTGACAAATCTTTATAGGAACATTATAGATACAGAACTAGTGATTAGCTCCATTGCTATGCACTCCTGTGTCTCTACAACAGAGAACAATCATCAGATTCGCATTATCTGGGAACTTGGGAGTTAGCTGTAGCTGACCATGCCAGCTGGAAGAGGCTTAAAACATGTGTTATGCTATTAAGTCGCATTACAACGTACCAATAATGGATTACAAAAAAATATTACAGACCTTGTTGCTGGGAAGTATAGATGTACTGTGCACATTATGCAACCATGGTGATGCAGTTTCCTAAAATTAAAAATGATGAATTGGCATACAGTTTATCGTAATGCGTTATGCAGAGGTGAAATGTGATTAAATCAATTTACACAACAAAAATAAATATAGAAAAAATAAAATATGAGCATGACCATTATCAATTGTACACTTTTAGAATGGGCTTGTGTTTTTTTGGTCTCATTTTGCATCTATATTGCGTTTTCCCTTCTAGTGCTGATAGGGACCCCACAATTATCATTGTTGCACTTTGGCTCCAGTTAAAACTATTTACTTGAGGACACTAATGGGCAATGGGCAGTCAGGAAAAAAAAAAAAAAAAAGGCAAAAAGAAAGAACAGTTTTAATAGTAATAATAAAATCCTCCACTTTAACATAGGAAACATAAGGAGGTTCAAGGTTAAAGAAGTATTTAATCTAGACATTTTAGGATTTTTCATCCTCTTAGTTATCTTAGAACTCTGGTGTTTTTTTTTCCATTTGCATTTTCATTTAGTACAACTATGGAAAACTTATTATTGAAAAAAATTCTCCTCTCAGGTTAACATCCAATCTTGTTATACTGGTAAAAATAACCCAAACGCTCATTGTAGTGTAGTAAAAGAGTATATATGGCTTTTTAAATGTCATATTTAGCCATCTGCCCAAGTTTCCGATACACCTGTTGTTTTAATTACCAAGTATTTACAAGTAGCTAATGGTAACAATCAAACTCCTTTCAGGAAAAACATGTATCGGAGCAGAGACTTACCCTATAAAATGAAAAAAGGGATTCTTCTTTTTATTACATGTTAAAATGTGTGCATCCTCCTTATTCAGAATATAAACAGAGCCTGTTCTCAAAGGTAAATATTTTTCTGATGGCTCTGAAACCAGAAGTTTCATGGTAATTTCTTAGTAGAAACAAGAAGACAGCCCTCAAATAAAATTGATAGCATGTTCAACTTAAGAAAACAGAAAAAAAAATTTCTAACAGATTACATGCAGAAACACGACTGAGAAGTCCATGAATAACTTGAAGGTTAGATATCAAACACAATGAAATACAGTTTTAGAAGACGAATTAAGGGAATCATATGTCATGTCATTGGGTTGTGTGGCTGCTCTCACACTAAGATAGAACACAGCCTCATTCTTGACACAGTATAGAAGTCCTTTTACATATCACCACAGTCCAGGAGGTTCCTCCAGTGCATCGATGATAATTTTCTGTTGCAAATGGTGGAGGAGCCGACTAGGAGAGGAGCACTGCTGGACCTCATTCTCGTTAACAAGGAGGATCTGGTTGAAGCAGTAAAGGTTGAGGGCTGCCCTGGCTGCAGTGACCATGAAATTGTGGAGTTCAGGATCTCATGTAGCAGAAACAAAATAGCAAGCAGAATTGCAACCCTGGACTTTGCCAAGGCAAACTTTGGATTTTTCAAGCAATTACTCGAGAAAATCCCATGGGCAAGGCTGTTTGAAGGTAAAGGGGCCCAAGATAGTTGGTTAGCGTTCAGGGACTGCTTCTACCATGTTCAAGATCAGAGCATCCCGACACGTAGGAAGTCAAGGAAGGGAGCCAGGAGACCTGCGTGGCTAAACAGGGATCTGCTGGGTAAGCTCAAGGGCAAGAGGACAATTTACAGATCTTGGAAGGCAGGGCTGGCCACTTGGGAAGAGTATAAGGCTGTTGTCCGAGGATGTAGGGAGGCAACTAGGAAAGCAAAGGCCTCCCTAGAATTGAACCTGACCAGAGGGGTCAAGGACAACAGGAAGAGCTTTTTCAAATACGTGGCAGATAAAACTGACACCAGAAGCAATGTAGGCCCACTGATGAATGAGGTGGGTGCCTTGGTGACAGATGATACAGAGAAGGCAGAGTTACTGAATGCCTTCTTTGTCTCTGTCTACTCTGCCGGAGGCTGTCCTGAGGAGCCCCGTTCCCCTGAGGCCCCACAGGAAGTCAGGGCAGTGAAGGAGTTTGCTTTAGTCGATGAGGACTGGGTTAGGGACCAATTAAGCAATCTGGACATCCATAAATCCATGGGTCCAGACGGGATGCATCCACGGGTGCTGAGGGAGCTGGCTGATGTCATTGCTAGACCACTCTCCATCATCTTTGCCAAGTCTTGGGAGACGGGAGAGGTGCCTGAGGATTGGAGGGAAGCAATTGTCACTCCAGTCTTCAAAAAGGGCAAGAAGGAGGACCCGGGTAACTATAGACCGGTCAGCCTCACCTCCATCCCTGGGAAAGTGATGGAACGACTTATCCTTGGTGCCATCTCAAGGCATATCAGGGATAAGAGGGTCATTAGAGACAGTCACCATGGCTTCACCAAAGGGAAGTCGTGCTTGACTAACCTCATAGCCTTTTATGAGGATATAACAAGGTGGATAGATGATGGCCGAGCGGTGGATGTGGTCTACCTTGACTTCAGTAAAGCATTTGACACAGTCTCCCACAGCATCCTTGCTGCTAAACTGAGGAAGTGTGGTCTAGACTCTCGGGTAGTGAGGTGGACTGTGAACTGGCTAAGGGGAAGAAGCCAAAGAGTTGTGGTCAATGGGGCGGAGTCTGGTTGGAGACCTGTATCCAGTGGAGTCCCTCAAGGGTCGGTACTGGGACCAGTATTATTCAATATATTCATCGATGACTTGGATGAGGGACTAGAGAGTACTATCAGCAAGTTTGCTGATGACACCAAGCTGGGAGGAGTGGCTGACACACCAGAAGGCTGTGCTGCCATCCAGCGAGACCTGGACAGGCTGGAGAGTTGGGCGGGGAAAAATTTAATGAAATACAACAAGGGTAAATGTAGAGTCTTGCATCTGGGTAGGAACAACCCCAGGTTCCAGTATAAGTTGGGGAATGACTTATTAGAGAGTAGTGTAGGGGAAAGGGACCTGGGAGTCTTGGTGGACAGCAGGATGAGCATGAGCCAGCAGTGTGCCCTTGTGGCCAGGAAGGCCAATGGCATCCTGGGGTGTATTAGAAGGAAGGTGGTTAGTAGGTCAAGAGAGGTTCTCCTTCCCCTCTACTCTGCCCTGGTGAGACCCCATCTGGAATACTGTGTCCAGTTCTGGGCCCCTCAGTTCAAGAAAGACAGGGAACTGCTGGAGAGAGTCCAGCACAGGGCAACTAGGATGATTAAGGGAGTGGAGCATCTCCCTTATGAGAAAAGACTGAAGGAGCTGGATCTCTTTAGTTTGGAGAAGAAGAGACTGAGGGGTGACCTCATTAATGTTTACAAATATATCAAGGGTGAGTGTCACGAGGATGGAGCCAGGCTCTTCTTGGTGACAACCACTGATAGGACAAGGGGTAATGGGCTGAAACTGGAACATAAGAGGTTCCGCTTAAACTCGAGAAGAAACTTCTTCTCAGTGAGGGTGACGGAGCCCTGGAACAGGCTGCCCAGAGAGGCTGTGGAGTCTCCTTCTCTGGAGACATTCAAGACCTGCCTGGACACGTTCCTGTGTAGCATAGTCTAGGCATTCCTGCTCTGGCAGGGGGATTGGACTTGATGATCTTTCGAGGTCCCTTCCAATCCCTAACATTCTATGATTCTATGATTCTATGATCAGTATTCAGACAGTGCCTGCATAAATTAATAGAAGAAAAAATATTTTACAAATATGATGTCACCACCTCTGTTCACAGAGTCTCTGAAGCAAAATTTACACCACCTTAAGAGATAACACTGTTAGATGTTGTTCCACATTTGCTCTGTTCTGGTAATCTTTCCCACATTTTGTGCTGCTCAGCCTCCTAGACAGAATTCTGGTCATGGTAGATCTTTCATCTCAAAGGTCAATATAGCTATTTTCATGTTTGTAAGAAATGACAGAGATATGAGACAGTGGATTATAAGAAGGAAGAATAAATCACACTGTTACATCAGGTTTCACAAATCCAAGAGTTTAGGAGGTTCGTCACTCTTCCTCAGGGAAGCAGATGTTGCAGCCGATGAGGAATTTTATATCCTCTGTGTTTTGAACAATCTACATTTTCAATAGTCTTACGTAATGAGTGATATTCTTACACTTCCAGGCAGTCACCGCAAATCTTCTTTCAAAAAGTTTCCGTTTTTAAAAAAGGTATTCTAGAGACATTATTAGCCTCATTTTCTCCTCCAATACTGCTGCAAGATATTCAAATTTCAGTTTATTGTAGCTCTGAAGTTTTGGAGACTAAAAATACAGAGAATAGTTATTTTACGATGAAAAAGTGACGTCATGAGTCACATTCAAAGTACTTATTCTGTGACAATGTTAATAAAAAATCTAATTTAAAATTGCACACATGCAAATCTATGTGAGATAAATGCAAATAAGATGTAAAGAAAGTGTACAAAATCCATTATTAATGACCCTATTTTTGTTCATGTAGAATGATATCTGGGAAGTTGCCATTAGTAAATTTTCAAACGTCATCTTTCAAAAACTTTGACCCTTTAGTTATACATTACTGTATGTATTTGTGTAAAAGTTAAATATTTAGGTAACAGGGCTATCTATGTCCATGTTTTAATCAACAAAAAAGACAAGTTTGTTCATAGATTTACTCTTAGTAAAGGCAACAGAATGTTTGAGTGGTCTCTACAGGTAAAGAATTCTTGATAACTACACTGAAAGGGATGCTCAGTATGTAGACATTTAAGCAGGTTAACAAGCTTTTGGGAAGACCAGGCCTAAAGTTCGTTTTTAGTTTGTGAATTTTAGTGCTACTTTAAAATCAGAACCATATGAAAGTTTGTGACATAAACTATTAGCTTTTTATTTGATCTTGAATATGCTTTACTTTATGTTCACTTTATGAACAGAAACCTGATAACAATTCCCTTTATTGTTGATCCTGTCTCTTCCTATTGCAATCATTTCACTAAAAGGCTTTCATAAAATCATCATGTTTTGCCTAAAGACTGTTTATATTTTCGTTAGCTCAATGTTTTATTTGGGTTGCTGCTCCAGAATTTCACTTGTGTCATTATTAAATAATTGCTTTTAATTCACACTCGATTTGGGACCATGAATACAATTAAGCTTTTGTACTCACAGTGTTTCTGAGTTAAATTAATAATTTTCATAATATTTGTCCCCTGGCACATTTATAGTGAGCAAATATAGTACTTCTGACTGTGTCTATACTGTTAAACACATCAGTTCCAGGGTAACATCCTTCTACTTATGGTCAGGAAGAATACAAAGATACATGTAAGCAAGTTTTAGAGAAAGCTTACTCTACAGCAGACTGTCTGCACAAAATTTGTCCTTCAATTTTGATTAGGTTTGGTGTATTGCTGCTGTGACTCTAGTAAACTCTTCGTTTTGCCATGACTTTTTTTTTTCTTTCAAAAAGTCGGAGACTGTAGTATAGCCTTTTGTTGACTTTTTGAGGGTATAACAGAAGAAATATCATTAATGTGGTGTAAAGCTTTCTGACTTGAGTTTTTGTCAAAAAGTAGGGCAGGTCAAATAGTATCTGCTTCTGTGCTGTCCATACTGACTCTTAATGGGGGTCACAGGAACTAATTGTCTTCAGAACTATGGCGAGGTTTTATCTCGGAAAAAGTTAGTCCGATCAGTCCAAATCAGAGTCAAGGAACTAAGCGGCGTGGATAGTCTGGGATAAACTGCTGGAGCTTTTCCCCTAGTGTGTTTTGAGAGACACAATCTATGAATCTTCATTTGCTGAGTGATAATTGTTTTGCAAATTCAAATTTCTTTTTTACATTATACATAGCAGCCCATGATCCTTCCTCAAGTTGTGTAACTATATAAACTGACTCTTAATGTGGTCTCACCCGTGTCTTGCACAAAGATACTAAGACTCCACTTAAATGGAAGCATTTTTTTAACCAATTTGGGTGAACATAGTTGCCTATTTTACACCTTTATTCCATTATTGATTTACTATCATCTTTATAAATATACTTTATAAATATACAAACACTTGGGTTTTTTCCATTCATTTATTTTTCTCCAGCGGACAAAAATCCAGCTCATTTCCAGCACCAAGACTGCACTACAGATTCTTGTTCTGAGTATCTAAATGAACGGACTTGCACTTTGTTCTCATAAATTCCCCCTCTTCTTATTACTTCACTCTCCGAGACTACTCATTTATTTATGCATAATATTTCAAAATGACTGCCAACTTTGTGATATCATCTAATTTCATTACCTCACTTCAACTTTTGAGCCAAGGTCAGAATTGAAGACTGAGATACCAAGGCTGTTCCCAATCCTCAATAAATTCCAAATGTGACTCCTCCACAGTCTAATATTTTCTGTTTAATACAACAAAACAGTTGTTGTCATCCGATACTCTATGCTCCTGTGTAAGGTTCTGTCATATGTTTATTTAATTCTTTGACACTGCGTATTTTGTCCTTAAATATTTGTTCTAAAAATACATGAATTTAAGGACAAAGAAGTTCAGAGGTATATAGAACAACTTTTGCCCTCTTTATATATATTAGTATTTGCCAATCACTTTTCATACCAATTCACATACAGATGCATTTCATCTGTTGGTTCTTCAGAGTTTTCTAAGGCATATTATCCTCCTTTGCTGTCATAAACACATTTGGATTATAGATGCAGTGTTTTCAGTTTGCGTATTATCATTGTATATCACCAGTCCTCATTACCATCCTTTTTTTTTCCTTGTAAAATATGACAAAAGTATTAGGAAATCTTTATATATATATAGTTTTGAGTAACACTAAAAGTATGTTTAGTCACCATTTTAGTCACGAAGGATAGTACTCATTCTTCTGTGTGCTCTTCTTTTTCAAATAAAACCGCAGTAGCTTATTCTGTAAATGTATGCCTTGTGCAACACTTTGACCAGGAGTAAAGATTTATAACCAATTTAGAAACTCCAGAAAACGAGTATTTATACCTTGACTTTTGTAAAGAATTTGACACAGTCTCCCACAGCATCCTTGCTCCTAAACTGAGGAAGTGTGGTCTAGACTCTTGGGTAGTGAGGTGGACTGCGAACTGGCTAAGGGGAAGAAGACAAAGAGTTGTGGTCAATGGGGCGGAGTCTGGTTGGAGACCTGTATCCAGTGGAGTCCCTCAAGGGTCGGTACTGGGACCAGTATTATTCAATATATTCATCGATGACTTGGATGAGGGACTAGAGAGTCCTATCAGCAAGTTTGCTGATGACACCAAGCTGGGAGGAGTGGCTGACACACCAGAAGGCTGTGCTGCCATCCAGCGAGACCTGGACAGGCTGGAGAGTTGGGCGGGGAAAAATTTAATGAAATATAACAAGGGTAAATGTAGGGTCTTGCATCTGGGTAGGAACAACCCCAGGTTCCAGTATAAGTTGGGGAATGACTTCTTAGAGAGCAGTGTAGGGGAAAGGGACCTGGGAGTCTTGGTGGACAGCAGGATGAGCATGAGCCAGCAGTGTGCCCTTGTGGCCAGGAAGGCCAATGGCATCCTGGGGTGTATTAGAAGGGGGGTGGTTAGTAGGTCGAGAGAGGTTCTCCTTCCCCTCTACTCTGCCCTGGTGAGACCCCATCTGGAATACTGTGTCCAGTTCTGGGCCCCTCAGTTCAAGAAAGACAGGGAACTGCTGGAGAGAGTCCAGCACAGGGCAACTAGGATGATTAAGGGAGTGGAGCATCTCCCTTATGAGAAAAGACTGAAGGAGCTGGGTCTCTTTAGTTTGGAGAAGAGGAGGTTGAGGGGTGACCTCATTAATGTTTACAAATATATCAAGGGTGAGTGTCACGAGGATGGAGCCAGACTCTTCTCGGTGACAACCACTGATAGGACAAGGGGTAATGGGCTGAAACTGGAACATAAGAGGTTCCGCTTAGACTTGAGAAGAAACTTCTTCTCAGTGAGGGTGACGGAACACTGGAACAGGCTGCCCAGGGAGGTTGTGGAGTCTCCTTCTCTGGAGACATTCAAGACCTGCCTGGACATGTTCCCATGTAGGGTTATCTAGGCTTTCCTGCTCTGGCAGGGGGATTGGACTTGACGATCTTTCGAGGTCCCTTCCAATCCCTAACATTCTGTGATTCTGTGATTCTGTGAAATCACAACTCAAATTGTGTATCAGTGTATAACTTCACTATTTTAATTTAAGTCATTCTTTCGCAATATCATAACTACTTTTTCTTAAGGGAAAAGGGTCATGGTTCTCAAACATCTTCTCCATACAGTTAGAGTAAATGAAAAGTCATGTACATTCCACCTGAAGTTAGCCTTTTGTTACATTTTAATTCCCAATATCTGAAAAAAAATGAGTCTTTTGATGTAGTCCCAGGTTGGTTGCTTAGTCAGATGAAAATGAAAGACCCTCAGGTCTCTGACATAAATGCTGAAAAACTAGTAAGTTAGCAAGAAATAACAGGAGATAACAAGTGAGGGAACTATTTTTAAAGCTACTATGTAAATAATTCTAACTTCTCTTAAATTCTAAATTCAAAATCTCTTATGGGATTTTTACCTTTATATTTTGGACATTTTCTGATAAAGACTACAACAATGGACAACCAAACTTCAGTATGTTAAATTTTCATTGCGAGATGTTAATCAGATAGTATAAAAAATGTGGCACTGGAGGGACAACCTTTTTTTGCCTATCACACCATAATAAGGATCTTCATGTTTGATAGTAAAAAAAAATCTTTTTCCCATGTTCTGTATAGAAAGACAAAGCTCTTTATTTTATGATTTTATTACATACCACAATGTTGATTTTCATGTATTAATAAAAATGTGTTGCACCCTATTATACAAGATCTAATAATAATATATGCAGATTGATAAGAATGACTGTGATAATGCTGATGGTAAATTTTATGAGAAAATATTAAACCTAGTAAAATATACTAAACAAAGCAAACCAAATTGTTCATAAGCATAAGAAATTCAGTGATTAATAGTCAGCAGGGTTCCAGCTTTCTCTGTCACCCCTTGGATTTTATGTGGTGTTACTAAGCAACAAAGGTTACTCTTCAGCAACACTTAGATGCAGTATTTGCAGTTTTAATCAAATCAGCTGCTAAGTGAACAGTATTTTTGTGTAATCTGGTTGTCAGTGATAGATAAACAGTACAAACAAATCAGATATATGTTAATTTATCTTATGTAGCATAACTATAACAAGCCTCGTTTCAGTTAGTTAACAGGCTTTTGTAATGTACAACTCTGATTACATAATTTATCTTATTGTGAACATCCCTGGTAACAGGAATAATTTAGGTAATATTTTAGTTTTGCCTTCAAGCTCCAAAAAGTATTTACTCAAATGTACTCAAAATGATGATTAAAGCTGTTATATTGGTATCAAGATGAGAATGGCCCACATAAAAATACTGTGCTGTCAGAAGTATTTTCTGGTTTTGTTATCTAAGAGTTTAAAGAAAGATAGCTGAATCCCATAACACATTGTACATCAATTTTAGATTTTATTTCTACTTTTCTGTGAGGTACTAAAAGAGAAGACTAGACAGGGTAACATGCAAAATTATTGAAAGATTCATCATTTCTGTTGCTTTTGATATTGTATTTGAAAGTGAAAGCAGCTACCTAAAGAAAGCTTCTCTGTTACAGGAAGTACAGACTGTAAAACGACAATTTGTGTCAGCTACTAGCTAATAGAGGATTGTTTGTTTCATACAAAGCATGATTCCTTTAAAGTTGAAAGGTTACAGAGATGAGCAGTTTCTTTTAATCTGTTGGCCACTGTATGGATGGTTTTGCTGTCACGCTATAAGGATTCTGCAGAAATAATTGCAGAATTCTGATTGGGAAAAAAAGAAAAAAAAAAGAAAAAATATAAGCCATATATACAGAATTTAGAGCCATATCAATTTAAATGCCTATTAACAGAAAAGATGGGACAAGAATAAGATGACACACAGAACAAAGAAGTAGCATCTGACAAGCTGGTATGTGTTAATCAGTGAAGATGGTAAATTATCTTTCACTGCTTTTCAAAGTTACTTTTTTAATAAATAATATATAAAGAATAATAATGGTAACACTGCTGTAATATTAATTTTTAGATAAGTTCTGATTAGAAAAATATAAATAAAAGTCCTCTAAATCTTCATCCTTCAGATATCATTTAAATAATATACATTATTTTAGGGAGAGGGAGAGAAGAAAGAGAATAAATAATAATCCAATTCTACTGCATTTGTATAAAGAGTTCATTTGTTATCCATATGACAGCCTGTGGAGCATACAATCTAAGCCTTTAGAATACTGTCCCATGAGAATATTTGATACAGCCCTTCTTGTACTGTAGACAGTAAAATTGTACTTGAACATGTTAATGAATGTAATCTGTTTTCTACTTAAGGGATATGTTGCTGGTTTGTATTTTTACAGCAATAATTAGGGATGTCATTTGTGTCCTTATTGTCCCTGAGGTCGTGTCATTTTATTTATTACAGAAGACAGTCTGTTACAAGGATATAGCAAACCAACCAGCTAAAAAAATAAAGGTGGGGAGGGAAAGTAATGGAAATATAAAGATCCAAAAAATGTTACATTACAAAGACACTTTAAATTAGAAGATAAGCAATTGTTTCACTGCCTAACTAATAGTAATAAATAAAAATCTTTGGGAGCAAGATAGCTCATCTGGAATTCTGAGGGAGTGTGAGCTTGACAGATTGTTTCTGGACATGCCTATCTCATTTTGTTGAAATCCAGAGCTTCTTCTTAGACTCTAAAAACTACAAATACTCTAATGTAATTTTCTAAAGTGCAGTGGAAATAAAGCTGTTATGATTTTACTGGAATAACAAGCTTTTCAAGCACATGACTACTTCACATGGCTTGTATATGTGCTATTGGTTAATCCAGAAAACTCGTGAAAGAGGATCTAATCTTGATCCCAGTAGATCTGATGAAATGTTTATTGTTATTAGCAATCTCAGTTTGTCTGCAGAAAATATTTTGGGCTGTAAATATTCCATTAAAATTGCCTTTTGAATCCTTACAATTTTGCAACCCTGGAAATATTTGTCTGGCTGTGGTCAATTAGCACAAAGAAATTCCAATTAAAGAAAGTCTTCTTCCAGCATGTAATAAATCATGTAAAAGAAAAATATTTTCCTAGTATTATATCTCCCTCTACTGGTAAAATATTACTTTCCTTATGATTAATTTAAAAGCAGACTATAATTAAAAAAGAATGTAATATGGTAGCTCCCTTTCCAAAAATACGGTCCAAGGATGAATTTTTTAAAGAGACAAACAAAAATTAGGTCTAACTATTTTTTCAGGACTGAGAAATGAAAGAAGTTCAGACAAGAGTTATTGATTTATTCAACGGAGATTGATTCACATGGAAAGTAGAATGATATTTGCAGTAAGAAAGTCTACTAGAATTGTGTTAGCAATTTCCTTAAAAAACAGAATAGAGTGTGTAAATATGTAAGTAGTATAAAAATCTTAATATTCTATTACATGAAAGAAAAATAACAGTGTGGTGGTGTTGTCTGGGAAAGCTTATTTTCTTCATAGTAGCTAGCATGGATCTGTGTTTTTGATTCATGCTATTAAACCTATTAAACTGTTTTTATCTCAACCCATGCATTTCCTCACTATTACCCTTCCCATTCCTTCCTGTTCCCACCATCACAGCAGTGAGGAATCATCTGAGCTGTTGGCTAGGATTAAATCACGACTAACTGGAGGTACAGGTTATCTCTTGGTGCCCACTAACAACATGAAACAATTAAAGCTTGCTTAAATAATGTAAACAGTAATGATTACTAAGAAGAAATTATTGTATAAATAGACAACATTCACCAATTGTCACGTTAAAAGAAATGTATTTTTGATATTTATCGGTCACAGTCTCAGGACTTTCACTGATCCATTTATCAGACTCCCAACAAAGGACTTGCACTGTCCAGTCAGAGTCCCGGCAAAGGACTAACTGTCTGAGTCCCAGCAAAGGTCTCACACTGATCAGATTCACAAAAATCAAAATTATTCACCAAGGGTGACAGAAAATATTTGGTATTACCATTGATAAATTCACTAACTACAGTAGCGCTATTAATTAAGGTTAATAATTCTAGCAGAAATTATACAACAGCCTGCGGGTAACATTCACCAGAGGGCGAAAGGTTAAGCATTTACCCAGAGAAGCAACCCTGCCCGGATGGAGTGGAGGAAGAGAATGCAGCCCAACGACAGGTCTGTCAGGTGTTGAGGTTCTCTCTCAGTTTAACAATAATTTTCTCCATTTTTTAAATTCTCAAAATTACGAGGTTTCTCCCCCTCCCTAGGTGACCTGTCATATGATTTGAGTGGAGAGGAGAGTGCTATAGTCATACATGTTTAACATGAACTCTATAATCTTCATTAGCATATGCAGAGGTGGTAACTTTAATATGTATTTCATAGGTAATGAAGCAAATGTTGGTTATCAGATATGATAACCTTTTCTAAAAAAGAACCACACCAGCTCCTGTTATTTTGGTTTTGCTGACCAAAAGTGGGGCTGTCCTATCTACACAGGGCCCCCTTCTCAGCTGCATCCCATGATAACCATGCGAGTCTCCATTCCCCCGGATTGCACTAGAGATAGTAAGGCCAGTCTTAGTCATGTTTTTTTGTGCTTAGGGGCCTCTCCTCGTTAATCAAACTCCATACCCATCTATTAAAACAGTAAAAGAAAAATTAAAACAGGGTATTATTGCTAATAAATACAGTAAATATGTATTCAATAAAACTCCCTCAACATTTTGAAATGTATTTAAATCAAGGATATCAAAAAGACCTTGTGTACTATTGACTAGGAACGCTTGACTTGTGCAAGGAGTTTTCATTCTCCCTAGTTTTTTGTTACACTTCCCCAAATACGTATGGGGGAGAAATCATAGCACAGGTCTCTTCTTCTTTTGTAGAAAAACAATGAGCAATTTTCTGTAAAAGTTTTCCACCTAAACATTGGATGCTAAGCACCTGAAATCCTGACCAAGGTTTTATTAGGATTTTCAGCCTGGACCTGGTACAGGCAGTAAATTTTGCCCTTATTTTAAAGCATGGCTAGAGGAGTTTGTTGAGTCACCATCTAGCTTTTATAGAATACCTTTAGGATGACAGTATTCACTCTAGAGCCAAGAAGCTTCTTTTCTTGAACACAAATAAATCTCTTCTTGCTCTCAGGCATGTGTTGTAAAAAGCAGCAACCATACGTAAAGATGGTCCAAGTTACATTTTAGGGGAATTTGTGATTTGATCATTTTAAGTATAATGCTTTGGTTATCACAGTGCGTGAACTAAACAGTTTGTGACACAATGCTCTCATTGAGGATAAGTAAGGGGAAAAGAGATGAAAAGAGGATTGAGGGAAAGAAAGGATGGAAGGAAGGTAGGAAGGAATCATAGTATCATAAAATCATAGAATCACACAATCACAGAATGTTAGGGGTTGGAAGACACCTCAAAAGATCATCTAGTCCAACCCACTTGCAAAGAAGGATCATCTAGAGCAGGACACAGGGGAATGCATCCAGGCAGATTTTGAAAGGCTCTGGAGAAGGAGACTCCACAACCTCTCTTTTCCAGTGCTCTGTCACCCTCATGGTAAAGATTTTTCTCCTCATACTGAGATGTGTAGTGATTGGACCCTGGCTGGTGGTCAGGTACCCACACAGCCACTCTGTCACTCCTCCTCTGCTAGACATGGGGAGAAAATACATCAAAGAGCCCATGGTTTGAGATAAGGACAGGGAGATCACTTGCATCTACTGTCCCAGGCAAAACAGCCTCGATTTTAGGGAAATTAGTTAAGTGTAATAAAGAACAAATCAGAGAAGAGTAGTGAAAGACAAAAACAGTTCTTTAAAAAATAGCATCTTCCCCCCATCCCTCCCTTCCTCCCAGGCAAGACGTCAATCCCAGTTTCTCCACCGCCTCCCTCAGAACAGCACAGGGCGAGAGAGAATGGGGGTTACGGTCAGTTCATTCGACGTTGTTTCCACCACTGCTTCTTTCTTCGGGAGAGGGCTCCTCACTCTTCCCCTGGGCCATTGTGGGGTCCCTCTCATGGAAGATAATCTTTACACACCTTTCTCCAATGCGAGTCCTCTCATGAGGGGCAATCTGCCCCAACATGAATCTGGGGTGCAGTCCTTCAGGGGGAAACTGCTCCAGCATGAGGCTCCCCTGGTGTCACATAGACAGCCAATCTGCTCTAGCCTGTGCTTCTTCTCTCTTTTCATGGGCTACAAGCTCTGACAGCAATCTGCTCCAGCACAGGTTTCCCATGGGGTCGCAGCCCAGTTCAGACATCCACCCGCTCCAGTATGCGATCCTCCACAGGCTAAAGGTGAACATCTATACCCCATCCCACCCATGGGCTGCAGGGGACAGCCTGCTTCACCATGGTCTTCACTATGGCCCATGGAAATCTCTGTTCCGACATCATTCCCCTTCTTCACTGACCTTGGTTTCTTGATATATTCTCACTCCTCTCTCTCTCTGCTAGTTGTGTGGCACAGTCCTTTTTCCCCATTTCTTAAATGTGTTTTCACAGAGGCGTTCTTCTCCTATCATTTTACAGATAGGCTCAGCCTTGGGCAGCAACGGGTCCTTCTTTGGAGCTGGCTGGCATTTGCTCTGTCAGACTTAGGGGAAGCTTCTAGCAGGTTTTTGCAGAAGCCACCCCTGACACTGAAATCTGGCCAGGCAAACCCAATACGACGTGGAACTTCCTGTGTTCTATCTCATACCCATTATTTGTTGTCCTATTACTAGGCACCACTGAGAAGAGACTGACATCTTCCTCTTGACACCCACCTCTCAGGTATTTATATACATTAATAACGTCCCCTCTCAGCCTTCTCCTTTCAAGACTAAACAGACCCAGTTCTCTCAGTCTCTCTTCACAGGAGAGATGTTCAAGTCCCTTAATCATCCTCATAGCTTTCTGTTGGACTCTCTCCAGTAGGTCCCCATCTCTCTTGAACTGAGGAGCGGGAAGGGAAGGGAAGGGAAGGGAAGGGAAGGGAAGGGAAGGGAAGGGAAGGGAAGGGAAGGGAAGGGAAGGGAAGGGAAGGGAAGGGAAGGGAAGGGAAGGGAAGGGAAGGGAAGGGAAGGGAAGGGAAGGGAAGGGAAGGGAAGGGAAGGGAAGGGAAGGGAAGGGAAGGGAAAGTGTTCTTTTACTATAAGAAAGTAAGAAAAAGCTGTATGGCACCAGTTTTGTATGCAGATAAAGGTGGTATTTAACCACATGATTAGATGAATGTCCTTCCTAAGCTGTCAGTGTCAAGGTAAATTGATTCATTGCTCGTGGTGTGCACTGTCAGCATGTATTGTTATCTTTTCTTTTCTTAGTTGTCATTCAGATTAATAATGTTAGTGGTGTTACATGCTTGTAGCTTTGTTCCCCAAGTCAGTCACTTGGGAAGTTGCTCTGCACAGGTAATTTCTCTTCTACGGATTTCTCTGCAACACTTCTTCAATTAGTTTAAATTGTCAGCAGGAGCACATTTTGTCTTCTTCTGACTATTCATATATATTAACTATTTTTAAAAGCTTGATGATGTAGTCATTGAATATATGTCCATAACAAATGAAAAGCTTAATTGCTTTCATTTTTACTAGAAATTGTTTCTGTGCTTTTTTTTTTTTTTTTTTTTTTTTTTTATCTCCAACACAGAAGAATGTAGTTTGCAGCTACTAGGAATATTTTGGAATGCACAACACTGAAAAAAATTTCGTTTACTTCAATAACAAAATGTAATTAACCAAACCTAATCAGAGAAAATAAAGCCTACTACTACAACTGTAGTGATTTGACCCTGGCTGGTGGCCAGGTGGCCACTATAGCCACTCTATCATTTCCCCTTCTCAGCTAGAGAGGGGGAGAAAGGATAACAAAGGGTCCATGGTTTGCGATAAGGATGATGAGATTGCCTGCAGTTACAGTCCCAAGCAAAACAGCCTCGATTTTGGGGAAATTAGTTAAATGTATTTAACAATGAAAATCAAAGATGGGTGAAGAGAAATAAAAGCGGATCTTAAAATAACATCTTTCCCCCACCCCTCCTTTCTTCCCAGGCTTAATATCAATCCCAGTCTATTCACCTCCTTGCTCTGAGTGGTACAAGGGGACAGCAAATGGGAGTTGTTATCAGTTCATTTGATGTTGTCTCAACCACTCCTTCTTCCTCCAGAGGAGGGTTCCTCACGCTTCTCCTGGCCCATTGTGGTGTCCCTCTCATGGCAGATGATCTTCACACACTTTCTCCAACGTGAGTCCTGTAACAAGAGAGAGAGTTCTTGGTGAACTGCCCCAACTTTAGTCTCTCTCCATGGAGTGCAGACTTTCAGGGAAAACTGCTCCAGCTCCAGTTCCCCGCAGCATCACAAAAGTCCTGTCAGTCAACCAGCGTGAGTTTCTCTCTCTCTCCACAGGCTACAGGTTCTGGCAGCAACTTACACCAACGCGGGCTTCCCATGGGGTCACATCAGCTTCAGTGGGACAGCCTATTTCATCATGGTCTTCATGATGACCCAGAGGAATCTCTGCCCTGGTGTCTGGAACACATCCTCCCTCTCGTCTTTGTCACTGATATTGGTGTTTTCACATATTCTCACTTCCCTCTCTCTCTGCCAGTTGTTGTGTGACACAGTTCTTTTTTCTCCAGTTCTTAAATATGTTTTCACAGATGTGTTCCTATTGTATCATCACTGATAGGCTCAGCCTTGGCCAGTGGTGGGTGCATCTTTGGAGCCGGCTGGCATTGACTTTATCAGACTTAGGGGAACCTTCTAGCAGCTTCTTGCAGAAAGCTACCTCTACAGCTCCCCCGCTACTGAAATTTGGCCAGGTAAAGACAACAGAACAGCAAACAAAGTCTACATATTATTATTTATGAAATTGTACCAGAAGTAGAACTGGAAAAGATGACAACTGATTTTGATGCAGTAGGAATCAGACTGGAGACACTGATAGTAGACTAGTCCTCTGGTTCTCAATGTTTTAATTCATTATGCCAAAAACAATCTAGAACTTGCTGTCACAATTGTGCAAATCTTTGATATATTGCTAAAAACAACAGAGAACTGGAGTACTATCCAGGATAAAGTGTATACCCCTGTGTGAACAGTGGTGTAAAGAAAATGAGAAAAATGTAAATGTAGAAAGTGCAAGATCACGAATGTCTCCTGTAAACTGGGAGCTCAGCAGCTGCAAATACCACTGAAGCAGGAACCTGCATGTGTGAGATTATTCACAAAAGGGAAGATTAATGTGACCCCAGATAACAAGTTGTCTCAATTTGAGACAGAAAAATATCAAAGCCTTAGTACAAAAGACTAACCAGTACATATCTGTGATACTCTGTGAAGTACTGTGTTTAATTTTAGTAGTACATGGTTAAAGAAGATAATAAGTAGAAAATCGCATACAATTATGCAGAAGAAATTATTGGTAATTTACTAAATATAATAACTATGTTTATAGGTTTTGGTTTGTTTATGGTCTATGTTTTTTGTTGTTTTTTTTTTCAACCCAGTGAAACTAATTAGCTAAGTGTCTGTCTTGCAGTGAGGGCTAGGGGCACAGACAGAAAACTACGAATCATCCAGATTAGTACCTTCTTTTAATGGATGGTGTCATTGCCAGGGCTTTGGTTTCTACAGTCATGGACCATTCCTTGATGAATACAGACTATTGGGGAAAGATGGGATCCACCTATCTAGAAATGGAAGGAGAATCTTCACTAATAGATTGGCCATCCTAGTGAATTTTGCTTTAAACTAACTTAAAGGATAGTGTTCAAAGCTCTGACACCTATATATTCAAAAGCATCTGGGTGGGTGAGCACACCTACAAGAGTAATGAGGAAGGCTTCCCAACTCTTCCAAATGCAAGAAAAGTAATTTCAGTCACCTTACATATACCAATGCAGGTTGTCTGGGCAACAAACGGAACTCAAACACTGTGCCTTATCTGAGGCTTATGGTGTCATAGGAATCACAGAAAACTAGTGGGAAAACTCATATTACTTGAAGACAACAGCGGATAGTATTAACTGTTTTAGAAAGAGAGGAAAGGGAGAACACAAGGTGGAGTTACACTTTATGCAGAAGAGAAAGGTGAATGCGTGGAGGTGAACTATGGAGACCACAAAAGTTCTAATGAACACCTTTGGATCAAGATTAGAGCGATCATCACCAAGGAGGAAACTTATGCTAGGTATCTGTTACTGACCTTCCAGTCAGGGTGATAAGGCCAATGAAACCTTGCTTCGGCTGCTGAAGAAAGTCTCAGGCCAACAAAATCTGGTCCTCATGAGTGACTTTAATTACCCAGATATTTCTGGAGAAAAGAAGACAACAGTGCACAATTTGTCTGTCAAGTTCCCACCTTTCATTGAAGACTGTTTCCTACTACAGATACGACATGCCAGCTAGGAACAGCACATTGCTAGACTTATGTTCACAAAGTGAGAAGACTTACTTGACAACACTGCTACCAATGATAGTTTTGGATTCAGAAATCAAAATATTGTGGAGTTTAAGATCCTGCTGAGCATACTGAACATCAGCAACAACACAACGACCCTGGATTTTGGAAAAGACAACTTCAATCAGTCAATGCTCAGAGCCCAGCCATGAGAAATTCTCAGGAAGCATCCATTTAGGATAAGGAGCTTATGAGTGCTGAAAGTTATGCAAGAACAACCTTCTGCAAGCACAGGAAGGGTCCATCCTTCACAAAGGGAAAGGAAGAAAGCAGAATAAAAGATTATCCTGGCCTAACAATGAGCTTTTGTATGTGTTTAACAGCAAAAAAAAGAGGTTATGGAAAGGCTGCCAAATAGACATCAAAGATTAAAATAATACTGTTAGAGCATGTATATATGCAGTCAGGAAGTCTAAGGCTCATCGAGGACTGAAATTGTCCAAGAGAGATGTCAAGAAGAAGAAAGGATTCTTCAGATACATGAGCAATAAGCAGAAGTACAAGGAAGTTGTAGGCCTACTGCTAAAAAGGACAGGGAAACTAGGTTTTAATGCTGTCAAGACAGAGGTATTCAATAGCTTCCTGGCACCTGTTTTTCTTATTATGGAATCAAGCAGTTATAACAATGTATGTGTCAACTCACCAGCAGTGAAGGTAGGGCTGGTCTGCAACATCTTGCAGGGGTTCAACCCACATAAACTTATGGGCCTGGATGGAATCTATTCCAAGGTTTTAAGAGAAATGGCTGATATTTTTGCAAGGCCACTGCCTATAATTTTTTAAAATATTAGGGGAGATCACTTATGACTGGAAGAGGGAAAATGTCACACCCAACTAAAAGAAGGACCAAAAAAAAAAGGCCCGGGAAACTACTGTCCCATTGGTCTTAATCCAGTCCCTGAGAACATAATGGAATGTCCCTGAGAACGTAATGGAATGAGTCTTTATAGAAATTATTACAAACCAGATGAAACAAGTGGTTTAGAAAAGCCAGCACAAATTTATCAAAGGTCAAATCATGCCAGAGTAACCTAATTTCTATTTTCAACAATATGACATTTTCTGTCAAGATGGGGATAAAACTGTATGTTGTTTGCCTAGATTTCAGCAAAGCAGTCAACACCATTTCCCACATTCACCTTCTGGACAAACTGGCAAAGTACAGATCGGATGGGTGATCTGTGAAATGAGTAGGAAATTGGCTAAAAGGCAACACTCAGCCAGTGGTGATCAGTGGTTTTTACTCAGCCTGTCAACCTGTCACAATAGTGATCTCCACTGTGCTGGGCCTCACATTGTTCAGCATCTTCAGAAATTATCTGGATGATTGAGAGCACTGTCACCAGTTTTACTGACAACCCTAAACTCAGTGGTGAGGTGGACACAACTGAAGGGAGAGCTCATCTTGAAGGGAGAGACATCAGGCTGGAAGCTTGGTCAAACAAGAACTGCATGAAGTTTGATGAAGACAAGTCCCTGCACCTGGGATGGAAAAACCAAAGAGCTCAGCACAGTCTAGGATCCCCTTAGCTGGGGAGCAACCTTGCTGAAAAGAACCTCGGGGTCCTGGTAGATGACAAGCTGAGTCAGAAAATGTGTTGCTGTTGTTACAAAGACAATACAAATACCAGCCTGCATCTGCAGTGGCATTACTAGCAGAGAGACACTCCACATTTGTCAGACTGTACATGGACTACTGCGTCCAGTTCCAGTTCTGGTCCCCACAATTCACAAAAGATGCAGACAGACAGGAGGGCCACAAAGATGATCAAAGGGCTGGAGAACCTGCTCTATGAGGAAAGACTGAGTATCTTTTCATCTTGGAGTAGAGAAGGCTCAGAGGGACTGTCGCGGGTTAGGGCTGGGCCGGCCACTAACGCGGACAGACGCTCTCTACCCCAAGGGCAGGATCTGGACCATGGTGGCCGGCG
This sequence comes from Trogon surrucura, assembly GCA_020746105.1. Taxonomy (NCBI): domain Eukaryota; kingdom Metazoa; phylum Chordata; class Aves; order Trogoniformes; family Trogonidae; genus Trogon; species Trogon surrucura. The sequence continues at coordinate 55,503,815 of CM036617.1, forward strand.
GTGGTGCCTCTGTGGTTTACAGTGACACCATTTGTGACCTGGGGGGCGTGAATGAACTGGCGAACTACGGAGAATACTCGGGAGCCCCGAGTGAGCAACAGACCTATGACTATGTCCCCCAGGACAGGGACCTAATCACAGTGTCCCAGGAGGATGGAAGATCTCTTTTCACGAGGAGCACATGGAGAAGACAGGGTCAACGGATACAAGTTGCAGCAGGAGAGGTTTCATCTCAGTGTTAGAAAGGTGTTTTTTACAGTGAGAACAATCAATCACTGGTGCAATCTCTCCAGGGATATGGTAAATTCCCCATCACTTCAAGATTTCAAGGTGCAATTGGACAGGGTGCTAGATAATCTCACCTTTACTATTGCCCTTCTTTGGACATGCTTCAGTATCTTGATGTCTTTCTTGTAGCAAGAAGCCTAAAGCCAAGCACAGGATTCAAAGTGTGGCCTCACCAGTGTTGATAAACGTCCCAAAGATGTGAGGTCCTTGCACTGTCCTACTAGGAAATCCAAGGAGAGTGCTAAGCTGCAAACACAAAGATCTTGAGTATCTGAAAGCTAGCACAGTATTTCTGCAGAATCTGCATATCCTAATTTTAGAGATAGTAGTGCAGGCAGTCAGGAGAGGAAAAAGTATTTTCTAGTGGCTAGCAGGAATCAGGAAACATCTGTTGAAAGCGACAGAAAAGCAGAGAATAGTTGAGTCCTATACCCCTACAATCTGGGCAACCTGATACACTAAAAAGACTAGTTTGAGAATCAATCACAATAAGATAAAAGTAACAAATATTTAGTTACATTATGTGCCAAGTTCAGTGATCTGCTGCAAGATGCAAACATTGCAAGATAGGCCTAATCTTATTTACAATGAAGTCAGTGAGCAAAATGCCACATAGACAGGCAGAAAGTTACGCCATTGGGGATCACTTCCTCAGTTTGAAAGAAACAATAACTCTACAGTCTCTTTAAGGTACAAATTTATTAAAGACTGAACTAAATTAGTTTAAAATTCACTGTAAATAAAATTTGTCTATATATTCAGTGTAGTTTGCTATCAGTGAAATCCATTATTATAAAAAATTGACAGTGATGAAGATATGGTCAACTAGTTTAATACAATTTGTAATATATCATTCTCCAGAGAGGCACAACCACAGAATTTTGATGAGTTTTAACAGGAGTTGTGAGCGAAAATACAATATGATACATAAAGTTATCAATATTTTATATTGATAGACATTTTTTTTCTGTTTACTGAAGGATTATTTAAATTGAAATAGTCTTGATAGTAAAAAATATGCTGCATAATTTCTGTTAATATTGTCCTTTGTCAGTTTCTAGGTATTTCATATCTGCCACAGACATAAATTCTTCCATATTACAAGGCCATACTTTGATTTAAGTTGAAGAAAACAGCAAAACAAAAGTATGACTTCCCATATTCTTCAGTGATATATACTTATGTCTTTATATGTTTATAAATACAAATATTTATATATACATATTTGCATATGTTATATGAATACACGCACATATATATAAATGCTTACAGTTAGTCAAACAACTTTATTAGTATGCAGCTGATTCAAAAAGGCTTTCCTGTTTTATTATTTCAAGAAGTTTTCTATCAGAATCCTATAAATCTACATAGATTAATGTTTATAATTGAGTAATGCTTAATGGAGATTATTTAATGCAAAGAACACTTATTTTTAAAGTTTCATTTACTCAGAAAGGAGGGCAATGGACTACAATCAATCTAGGTTGATTCATGCTCAGACATGTTTTCAAGCACTGCTTGGTGCTTGACACTGTCCTTCACAGCAGGGCATTTATTAAAACAAGTAACTCCACATATCTGTCTAAAGTGTGTCTCACCTGGAAAAAAGAACTATATCATTAACCCTTATAATGTTTCTCACTGTTTTCTTTCAAATATTTTGGAATGAGTCACTGTTCAAGACAATATTTTAATTAAACATTTCAACAAGATACATTTTATGGAGGGAGGGGTGTTGCATCCATGCTTCAAATTTTGAAAAAAAACCAAACTTGTGCAAAATTAGACTGAGATTAGCACTGCATGATTAATTTAGATAAGGCTTAGATATAAACAGAGTATACATAGAACTATATGTGCTTAATGCTATGTTCAGCATTATATTAATTTCTGGGTATAGTAAATTCACAGCAACTACATAAAACTGAACTAGGAGACCTATCACAATAAAGTGTATGCTGAATGATTTCAGTTAGTTACAACTAATCTATCACAGTTCTACAAATATTTATGTGAAGTAGACAGAACTGCAAGTTTACCTAATTTACTGAGATTTAGTAACATATTTATAAAGAGCTATTAAATAAACTATAATATGTCATTCACCTCAAGCACCTAAAAGATATAAACCTGAGGTCTATGAAAGGCTGTAAATGTGTGTCAAAGGATGTAAATGAATGTACAGGGATCTAAATGAAAGCAAACAAACAAACAAACAAAATAACCCACAAAACAAACCACCAAAATAAAAACTCCATTCCAAAACAATCAGTTTGTTTTCATCACAATGAAATTTCAAAACCTGGGAGTACCACAAGGTTCCCTAACTGGACTGAATCAAGGTCCTGTATTTTTAAGAGATCTAGAGAATAGGTTGGACAGTTCATAGGATCATTTTGTTTGGAAAGGATCTTTAAGATCTTCAAGTTCAACCATTAATGTAGTAATGTTGGGTACGCCACTAAACCATGTCAATAATTTGAAAATGACAAAATTACATAGTGAAATTCAGGATCTATGAGGTTTTGGAGAGATGACAAACAGGGTTTTGTCATTCATTTTCAGTAAAAGAAACAGTCTGTTCTCACTTTAATATAGTTACAAAAGTTTTGAAGGACTTCAAAAGGGAAGTCAATTTTCTAAATTTAAAACAGCTTGATGTTTTGTGTCAGTTTCAAAAATTATGCATTTACACTGCTGATAGTTATACATTGTAATTGTAGATTTGAACTAGCTGTGAATTTTCTTTTGAAGTTTCTTTTCCTAAGAATAAATCAATTTTTTTTAAAAGATATTATTTAAAGAGAAAACTAATTTTCCTTCAAATATTCTGTTTTCAGAATTTCAATTCCTTAAAAGAAAACTTATCTCATTCAGGCTGAAGTAGAACTATATTCAAAAATATACTTATAAAAAATAGCTAATGGAGATGTGTAGCTAACTTACTAGAGAACATAATAAAATTAGTAACAGAGTGCCATAGTTTGACCCTGCCCCACCTGAATCAAGAGCTATGCAGATACTCGCTCACCCCAACCCTCTGCCTTTAGCGATAGAGAGAGAGAAAATTCAATGAAAAGAGACTCAGCTACTGAGAATAGGGCAGGGAGGGTTTGTTCGGGGCTTATGGTCACATGCAAAAAACATAGTAGACATGGGAAGAAACCATAAATTTAATTTACCACCACCAGTTTAACCAAATCAACTAAACCAGAGTAAGATAGTGAGAGAAAATAAATACAATCTGATCTTAAATATCCTTCCCCCCTCCCTTCTTCACAGCTAGTTCCATCCAAGCAGCGGTGCAGGGAGGCGGGGGGTGGGGAGGAGCACTCTGTCCATTGTTTATTGTCCATGGCAATCCCTCCTCCTCAAGAAGGGGACTCCTCACAGTCTTTCCATGATGCCATATGGTGTCCATCTCACAGGGGACAATCGTCCTCCTCTACATGAGTCCTTTCCACTACTATGGAACCCACCCACAGCCTGCAGTGTCCTCTGCTCCAGCATGGGTCCTCCTCAGAGTTGCAGTTCACTTCAGGCCCGTCGTCTGCCCCTGGATGAACTCTCTCTACCCTGGCAGGGGATCCTCCACATGCTGTTGCACCCTGGTTGTTTCACTGTCATCAGTCTCTTTGGTTTGCAGGATCTCGTCATCCTGCCATCTCAGCATGTGGTCAGGAAGATCTCAGTCCCAGTGCCCTTCTTCCCAGTCTTTGTCCTTATGGACAGCATGGTTGATGTCTTCGCCGCCCTCCTTCTCTCCAAAATAAACAATTCTCCAGCCAAAAAGACAGGATAAAGAAGCTTGCCCAATAAGTTTCTGCTCTTAAATACACTGAGTGGAGAGGTGCTGATGAACCTGGCCTTGGCCAGAGGTGGGTTTGACTTCTATCTGGGTTGGGGGAAGCTCTGGATGTTTCTCAAAGCAGTTGACCCCTCTCCCCACTAGCAAAAAACCCTGCCAGACACAGGGTCCTGACATAGTTAAACACAGTATAAGATGTACTTCTTTACTTGATCCATTACTATAGTAATATAATTTCAGCCTAATTATTTTGAAAAGCCATTGGAGTAAAAACCGTAAGAGACTCAGTTATTTCATAGAATCATAGAATCATAGGATCATAGAATCGTAGAATCATAGAATCATCAAATCATATAATCATAGGATGTTAGGGGTTGGAAGGGACTTCTAGAGATCGTCTAGTCCAGTCCCTTTGCCAGAGCAGGATCACCTAGGGCAGGCCACACAGGAATGAGGGCCGGTTTAACTCAGTGGGTTGAGCGTGGTGCTTGAAACACCAAGGTCACGGGTTCGATTCCCGTTCGGTTCTCACGTGTATTGCCTGACCTAGTCGAGAGGTGGCGTCCCAGCTCACAACAGGGAGGTTGGATTAAAATGATCTCTAAGGTCCCTTCCAGCCCAGGCCATTCTATGATTCTATGATTCTATGAATGCATTGAGGTGGGTTTTGAAGGTCTCCAGAGAAGGAGACTCCACAACCTCTCTGGGCAGCCTGTGCCAGTGCTCCATTACCCTCACAGTGAAGAAGTTTCTCCTCATGTTGAGGTGAAACTTCCTATATTCTAACTTAAACTCATTATTTCTTGTTCTTCTGCTGGACACTACTAAGAAGAGATGGTCTCCTTCCTCTTGATACCTACTCCTCAGATATTTATATACGTTAATAAGGTCCCCTCTCAGCAATCTCCTTTTTAAAGCTAAACAACCCCAGTTTTCTCAGTCTTTCTTCATAGGAGAGATGTTCAAGTCCCTTAATCATCCTCATAGCTCTCTGTTGGACTCTCTCCAGTAGGTCCCTGTCTCTCTTGAAGTGGGGAGCCCAAAACTGGACACAGTATTGGCATGGTCTCACCAGAGCAGAGTAGAGGGGGAGAAGAACTTCTCTAGACCTGCTGGCCATACTTTTCTTAATGGATCCCATTGGCCTTCTTGGCCACAAGGGCACATTGCTGTCCCATGGACAATTTACTGTCCTCTAGGACTCCAAGGTCTTTCTCCATGGGGCTGCTTTCCAGTAGGACATCCCCTAATCTGTACTGTTGCCTGGTGTTATTCCTCCCCATATGCAGGATTCTATGTTTGTCCTTATTGAACGTCATGAGGTTCCCCTTTGCCCAGCTCTTCAGCCTGTCCAGATCTCACTGGATGGTAGCACAGCCTGCCTGTGTGTCAGCCACCCCTACCAGTTTTGAATCATCAGCGAACTTGCTAAGAGTGCATTCTATCCCGTCATCCAAGTTGTTGATGAAGATATTGAAAAAGCTGGACTCGGTACTGATCCCTGGGGAACACCACTGGCCATGGGCCTCCAACTTGACTCTGTGCCGCTGATCACAGCCCTCTAAACTCTGCTGCTGAGCCAGTTCGCAATCCACCTCACAGTCCAATCATCTATCCCACATTTCTTGAGTTTACCTACAGAATGTTATGGGGGACAATATCAAAAGCCTTACTGAAATCAAGGTATATGACATCAACTATTCTCCCTTCAGCAACCCATTTTGTCACACCTTTGTAGAAGGATATCAGATTAGTCAGGCAAAATTTCGCCTTATTTAATCCATGCTGGCTACTCCTGATAACCTTCTATTCTTCCAATTGCTTAGAGATGACCTTCAGAATGAGCCGCTCCATCATCTTCCCAGGGATGGAGGTGAGGCTGACTGGCCTGTAGTTGCCAGGGTCCTCCTTCTTGCCCTTTGTGAAGACTGGAGAGACACTGGCTTTCTTCCGGTCCTCAGACACCTCTCCCATTCCCTATGATTTTTCAAATATGATGGAGAGTGGCTCAGCCACAACATCAGCCAACTCTCTCAGCACCAGTGGATGCACCTCATTGGGGCCCATGGATTTGTGCATTTTCAGTTTTTGTAATAGTTCTCTAACCAAACCCTCACTGAGCAGTGGAGAGTCATCCTCACTCCAGTTTTTCTCCCTTAATTCCACTGAATGGGATTCCTGCAGGCTGGCCTTAGGAGTAAAGACTGAGGCAAAGAAGGCATTCAGTAATTCTGCCATCTCTGCATCCCGTTATCATATCTCATATCATATCTCATTATCATTTATCAGCAGACTCCCTTTATCCCTACTCTTCCTTTTCTCATTGCTGTATTTGAAGATTTTTTTCTTGTTTTCTTTCACTTCCCTAGCCAGACTAAATTCCAAGAGATCCTTGGCCTTTCTTGATGATTCTCTGCATGCTCCGGCCACATTTCTATAATCCTTCCAGTTAACCAGACCCTTTTTCCACTTACTGTAAATTTCCTGCTTCTGTTTGAGTTTTTCCAGGAGCTCTCCACCTGACCATGCTGGGCCACTGAGGCCACTCCTGTTTAAAATTTTTATCTGTGATTTGGACAAGGAGACAGAGTGTACCCTGAGTGAGTTTGCAGATGACACCAAGCTGGGTGGAAGTGTCAATCTGTCTGAGGTTAGTGAGACTGTACAGAGGACTCTAGATAGGCTGGATCACTGGGCCAAGGCCAATTCCGTGAGTTTCAACAAGGCCAAATGTCAGGTCCTGCGCTTCAGTCACAGCAACCTTCAACAGCACTACAGGCCTGGGGAGGAGTGGCTGGAGAGCTGCCAGGCAGAGAGGGACCTGGGGGCGTTGATGGACAGCCGGCTGAACATGAGCCAGCAGTGTGCCCAGGTGGCCAAGAAGGCCAACGGTATCCTGGCCTGTGTTAGGAATGGTGTTCTCAGCATGAGCAGGGAGATGATCATGCCCTTGTACTCAGCTTTAGTGAGCCCTCACAGTGAGTACTGTGTCCAGTTTGGGGCCCCTCACTACAAGAGGGACATTGAGATGCTAGATAAGGTACAGAGGCTGGCTGCCAAGCTAATAAAGGATTTGGAACATATGTCCTATGAGGAACAGGTGAGGGATCTGGGGCTGTTTAGCCTGGAGAAGAGGAGGTTGAGGGGGAAACCTTATCTCTCTCTACAGCTACTTGAAAAGAGGTTGTAGCGAGGACGTGGTTGGTCTGTTCTCCCTAGTGACAAGTGATAGGATGAGAGGAAATGGCCTTAAGTTGCACCAGGGGAGGTTCAGGTTGGATATTAGGAAGAATTTTTTTACTGAGAGAGTTGTCAGGCATTGGAACAGGCTGCCCAGGGAGGTGGTTGAGTCACCATCTCCAGAGGTGTTTAGAAGGCTAGATTTTGCCTTGAAGTACATGGTTTAGTGGTGTTGATAGGGCTAGAAAAAGGTTGGACTCAATCATCTTGAAAGTCTCTTCCAGCCAAAACTGTTCTATGATTCTATGATTCTATGATTCTAATGCAGTACTATAACATTATTATAATAAAAAAGTCACAGGCTTATTGCTTCAAACTACATTAAAAAGAAAAGCACTTATTTGTTTAGAATCTATGCAAGACCCCCTCTGTAACGTAAACCTGAGTTCTTTGTTATGTACCTTAGCTCTATGTGCAGAGTATAAGCAAAGTTAGAAACTTCAGAATGACATCACATCAAATGGTAAATAAAGATCTCGCTAAAGTAAACCAGCACAAAATATTAAGGTTAGAGAAAATATTTCACTCAGGCTTCCTTATATGTGCAATAAACAATCTCAAACCTTCTATGACAGTAATTTGTCTGGGACAGTTACACCACATCAACATATGTTCAGCCTAGCTGATGCAGTTGCCCAAAGGTTTGGATGAGATTTAAAATCCTCATCATGTTTAACTATCAATTGACAACTGAAATTCTCAGTGCTTCTTAATGAAATACTACTGTACATATGAAGACCAAAAAATAAAAAGTCATTTTGAAGTAACACAATTCATTGTCTTGGAGTTTACATGACGATAATTTATTTATATAATACATGTATGTAAAGGAAATATTAATAGTAAAATTAAATAATTTCTTCATCCTATTTCATCAGAGGAAATGAAGCAGTCAATTGATGTTATACAGTGCAGATATTATTAGATATAACTAATAAAACTTTAAAAACCCAAACAGGTACAATACATTTTGTAAAGTTAGGCTTATGTATAAAATCTTTCTAGGAATTCCAAAATTTGTGTAATTCCATTGAAATGAATTGATACAGTAAAAAGTATTTTCAAGGACATTCTTAGTGTCTTGATGGTTGCATCCAACAACATTCTTCAAGCTATAGGAAAGAAGGTGATCCTTTCTGCTTAAAATTAAATCAGTTTTCCACCATGTTTTTTGGTATCCAAAAATGTGTTGGCTTCTAATGATCAAATTATCAAAGGCTTTCTATTGTTGTTAAACTACTTTTAAATGATTAAATTCTCTTAAACACTAATTAAAGATATCTAGTCAGTTACTGAGGTTAGTGAGAGTTAGTCTAGATCCAGATTACATGGAATGAAATAGTGCTTAAATTTAGTTGAGCTGGAGAAGAAATACTCAGTGATAAAAATAACATCTGTTCACTGCATTTACTCTGAGGGAATGCATTTAACATATCTAATATGTCTGTATAGTAGTATAATTATGAACCTTCACTAAAAGTAACTATTAGAAACAAGTGCCCAGAAGTTATGTAATTATTACGGATTTTTTGTAATATTTTAGGAGCACTGAAAGTGCTAAATGAAGATAAAGTTTGGTCATTGTCACTTAGAATATACTGCACCTGATTCTGAACTTTTATTCCTACAGAGATTTGCATTCATTATAATTGCAGAATGCCTAAAGATTAAATTCTGAATCTCTTCCAGTGACATACACATTTGATAGCATTATGAGTTTGAGATTTAATGGTCTTGGGAAGCTTAAATTATATTAAACTTTTATTAACTAAGGATTTTCTCAGTGTAATTGAATAACTGAAAACACTCAAAACTGACTTGAATTAACAGATTAAAACTATACAGTAAATTGAAAAATAAATCTTGGACTTTACAGCACAAGAACATAACTTGAAATAAATTCTAAGTAAAAACATTGTTGCAGTTCATATTTATCCGTCCAATAGTACATTTTTTCCATCTTTATCTCAGGCTTTTCTGCAGAGACTTCTGTAGGAGATATCAGGCTTAACCCAGAGAGTTTTTATGCTTGACCCTATGCTTTTGTTTTCAGTCTCCATGAACCAGCACTTTTTCGTTACCTGCTATGGTAAAAGTATAAAAACAGATTATTTCAGGAAGTCAGAGAGAAGACATGTTTTTTAATTTTTTTTTTCAAATAAACGGTAGTTATTTTGGAGATCAAAATGGTTTGTAAAAAATAGTATTGAAACTTATACTGCAAAAGTCACCATAAAGTAGAGTATTTCTATACTATCAGAAAAAAATGGGTAAAGAGAAAATAGCAATGGATAAATTGAAGAAAATAGTAGGAGAATATATATATAAGAAATATATATTTATATATGATATGTAGCATTTGTGTAACATACATACTGTAAAGGAATTACAAATGTACACACACAGAGAATGTTATCGGTAGTAGACATATTTGCAGCAATATGAGGAGTCACAGTGAATTCCAACAGTGTTCTAGGAAAAATGTTCTAAGACTGGATTTAAGAAGCTTATATTAGAAACTGGATGATGTACTTCTTCGACCAGTCCTCCTCCATAGTCACTGGAAAGAGAGAGCAATGCCAGAAGATATGCTAGAACCTTCCCTAAAAGCGGTCTCACCTTAGAGTAGTGACTACCTGTTTTCAGTAGGAGGAGTTAAGCGTGATTAGTATTTGACAAAAATCCTTCACTCAGGATTAAAATTGAATTTTATTTACTCTCTATCACTTGATCTATACTAATATTATTATTATGTATAAATCTGATCATTCATTATTAGTATTAGTCTCTGCCTTGTAGTGTTTACTATCTATACCTATGTGGTAGGTGAGATAGGAGTGACACTGAATAGCTAGCTTTATATCAAAGCAGCATCAGAAATAGAGTTTGCACATATCAAATAATGGTAAATTTTGCAGTTTGTGAAAAGGCTGAAATGATTTGCTATTGGCATTAGGTTTAATACAGCATCCTTTTAAAACAAAGACTATGTTTTCACAGTCATCTATTTGCCATTCAGTGGAATGTGTTACTTGCCAATATCGTAAGTGGAAGATAATTCCAGACTCTGGAAAGAAATATGAGGAAATATTTATTTATTTTCAACAATACATGTCGCTATCTCTGAACAAATCAAAACTACATATAATTTACAAATCAGAGACATTTCCAATTTTTATTATTTTTAATTTACCGGATCTGTAGTTTTTAATTTACTCAACTTGGAGTGAAGTGAATCCACACTAATATTTTTTAGCATGCTTGAGTATCACTGTTTAAAAGGCCCAAAATATAGTTTAACTTTATTAGATTCCTTGAAAGTACGACAAGAAAGAAGTACTTAATTTAAAAAACGATGTTTGATTTTTTTTCACTCTTTATAGAAATTTCTGTTGGTTTGGGGCAACTTGTAGGGTAAGTGTCAGTTTTTCAGCAAGTTGAGGTTTTGAAGTGTGTTTTTATTCTGGACTGCAAAATAAAACCTTTGAAACTTCGGCAAAAATAGTCTTGTACTGAAATAATTTATTTTAAATTGAAATTTACAGGTTTCATATTCGTCTATATTTCTATTTTGCCTTATAAATCACTGATCAGAAAGTCCATGCTGAATGTCAGAAAACTTCATACTGAAAATATGTTCAAAATCAACATATTTTTGTTGCTTGTTCCAGCTTTACCAGAAGAGAAATCTTTCAGCATGAAAAAGCTTAGCAGAAAAGCATTTGAATCACTCCATATCACAGTAGTTAACTCCAAATTATATGTCTATCAAATATTTATAGGCTCTAAACTTGTGCCTATTGACCTATCATGAAAAACTAATTGGCATCATAAGACACAAGGCTGACTAATAATGCACTGATCTGCCATAGGGTTCTCTTTTTTGGGCTGCGTAAATGGACATTGGAGATATATAAAATGCTCCCAAAAATAGAAAAACAGCTTGAGAATGTCCTGTTTGTTTCCAGAGAATTTCTGAGCGATCATTCTCTTTTTCTAAGTACAAATTACAGATATAGTGGTTGAAATTGCCCTAAGAAAATGTGACCACTGGGAGACACAAATACAACACTGATATTCTGCTTTTACTCAGAGCTGTAGAATTCTGTCTTAACTGGGGAAAACAAAGCATACAAGTGATATTGCCATAATTGAACAAGTTTTAATAAAATGTTGTTGAAATAACTTGAATGTATGCAAAAGTATGTGTGTAATGGACCATTATTTTTTGAGGATAATCTTAGGACAATAAAGTATTTGTGACTAGCTAGTTAGTCCAAATCAGCTAGAAGCATGACTATGTTATGCTAACAAAGCATTAAGCTATATAAGCAAGAAATCACATCTTAAAGGCTTATGAAAATTAAAAAACAAACTCAAGCACACACACACACAAAAAACCCCAACAAACCAACAACTAAAAAAATCACTCAAAACTACACCCAACCTGAAAAAAAAAAAAAAAAAACCAAAGAAACCCAAACTTCTGCTTGGAAAACCTTGCAATTCTAATAGCAAGGGCCACATCCTTCTTACACCTTAGATCCTGGCAAATCAGTGGCTGACTGACAGGTATTTACTATCAATACTGAAAAGAAGGTCATTGGTGTTTCTGACAATTGCTTGTAAGTCTATTTGCACTTTGTGTTATTGGTAGAACATTTATTGTATGTAAGACAGGTCAAAATGAACTTGTTTATGTGTATCAACTAAAATAAAAAGTATTTCTTGTGCATCAAAGTCAAGTATCTTGAATTAAGAAACACTGCTCAAAGTAATATGGGACCAGATAAGAATGTAGGGTTAAGGTAAATTTTCACTTCCTGAATTCAAATGAGAAGTATTTATTGCAACTAAAGTGAGTGAGAAAGAATTGTAGACAGCTGAGGTGACTGAAGAGAGAGAGTTTCCAGAGAGAGAGGAAGAACATGGTGTTTCTTGCTGTCAGTGATGTTCACATATTTTTTTCCACTTACAGTTTAAATACAGAATTTGTAAGTAAACTTGAAATGGACCTGTAACCTAAGTCTTGCCTCTCAGTGTAAGTTCCTGCATTCTTTATCTACTAGGATCTTGCCTTTATTTCTCCTCAGTGAAACATAAAAACATAAAATCATAGAACAGCCCAGGTTGGAAAGAATCTCGAAAGATCATCTAGTCCACCATTTCATGTGAAAGGGAACCTAAATGAGTTTATCAGGCATCCTATTCACCTGCATCTTGAAAACCTTCAACAATGAGGATTTTTCTACCCCTTTGGGGGAAGATTTCCAGTTGCTGACTGTTCTCATTGTAAAAAAATTCTATCTTATTTTGAGATGAAACCTTTCCTGTTGCAACTTGTACCAATGTCAGCTGACTCTAAGACCAACTCACTTCCAACCAAGGCCAAGCCCATCAGTGACTGTGGTATTACCTCTTGTTATAGTGTATTTAAGAAAGGTGAAGAATAATCTGCAAAACTGCAGCTGGGAAGGTGAGAGTATGTGAGAGAAACAACCTTGCAGACACCAAGGTCAGTGAAAAAGGAAGAGGATTATAGATTGTAATTGTATAAAAATGGAAAAATGGAAAATTAAAACCCTAAAAAAAGCACAGGGCATGTAATTCAAACTCCTTACTCTCAGTCTAGATGTTCAATAGGTAATTATAAACAAGATGGACCTGTTAACTGACTTCAGAAAAATTGCTCATGGTCTTTTATTGTCTCTCCTCATGAAGGTATTCAGTGCTTTGAATGTAACAAGTGAAATCCTGATTCAGAGGGCCAGAACTGTTAAGAGATAGAAGCTTGACGCATTTCTAGATATTCTTCTGCCTGGCTATAACCAACTGCTTCCTCAAAAATCTTTATTGATATTCACACTCCTTGTAGAGATGTAAGGACTCTTTAAACAGCTATTTTCCTAAAATGACAACAAAAAAATTTAGGTATACCAACATGATGGGAGAAGTTCTATGCATAACTCTTATGAGACATCTGTCTCGCTCGAGTAAGTATAAATACAGCCCATGAAGCTATGCAGGTGATATTAAAACAATTTTCTGAGGCTAGCTATTTAATAACTAAGCCAAGCTACTTGAGAGAAATTAATTTTATCTCACTTGAGACTAATTCAGTACAGCATAATTCATCTGAATAAATGTAAATTTTAGACTAAGTTACATTTCATTGATTATTTGAATAGGTAACTAGACAGCTTGAGCAACTTGATCTTAATTCTATCACAATTATCTTATTCTCCCGTATTAAGGTTTTGAGTCACATTTTACTGGCAGTCATATTGCTGTTTAATTACATGCATTTCTTGGCTCCCTATTTATTTTCAGAGACATTTCCTCCTTATAATATCTTTATAGGTAATTTTTAGAGATCTGAGAAGGAGGGGGATGTGTTTGACACTTCTCTGCTTTCTTAATTCCTTATCTCCCAGTTTTCAGAGGTTTAAGAATAGTTAAACATCAACTTCATAAAGAATCAAAAGCATGAGTGAGTAAACTAAGACCAGCTAATATCAGACCTACAAAAATATAAATTGTTTGAGAATCATTTTGATAAGGTATAATTCTACATTGAAAAAACCACTCCTCCAAGCCACCTGAAAATACAACTACATTTAGATCCATGTGCTTTAAGCTGCAGACAAGAAGTGGAGGAGGAAAAAAGTTGAACCGAAAAACTCATAAATTTGATTATACTAATGCACAACATCAGCATACAAATGTGTCTGTTAGGCACTGGCCATACATTTTATCCACTTCTGTCATTGTAATGTAATAAGGTATTCTCTAATCTGTATAACATTTCTGTGGAATATATAAATCACCTTGTTTGTCTGAACAAATTAAGAACCTCAATGTATAACATGATGGCAGTGTATATGATTGTGTAATTATTCATGTAGTGTCATATGCGTTTTGTGTACATCAATAGACTTACACTTGAATTGACTCTTAGGCATGCAAGTAGAACTGTATTTGAACCACATGGAAAACTTCTGATCTTAGAAATCCTTAATCAGTTAACATATAAAGTCAACTCTGGAAGACATTTTAAGTCTTGAAGTCTTTAAGATACTGTGAGCACATTGTGAGTTGCAGAGTTCCAAAATGTCTGCAAAGTAGACTACAAGGATAACTGTAATGTGTATTATGAATAGTTCCTGATATAAATATGTCTACTAAGTATTTGAGAAACAAGGTGTTGAGTTTATCACTAGAAGATTTCTTTAACAACAATTCAAGAAACTTGGAAAAGTTAGTAGAGTACTAACTTATCTGTTAAGTATCTAACAAATTATATCCAGTGACGCAGTTTTATGAATCGTCTTTCAATCATTATCATATTTCTACAGTTCTAATTCATGCACACACACACACACACACACACACACACACACGCATAAGTATTTCTGCTCTGTGTATTAATGTGCTGTAATTAGCGACAATAGGAACACTGCAATATGTTCTAAAAGAAATGGACAGGTCAAAAGTTATATTTGGAAATAACCATCTTCATGGAGAAGAAAGAAAATTTATTGTATTACATAAGTGTTCCCTTGCTTTTTCTGTTTTTATAAATCGCCTCTGCGAGTTGTTGCAACACTGTAAACTGCTGGCAAGTTGTTTGTCATGTTACCTAACCTAGAAATTAAAGCACTTTATAATACCAAAAAATTCCCCACAGAAGCCACCTTACAAATATTTTGTAAGGCCTGAGCAATTTTTATGACCGCAAATGCCACAGTGGAGTAACTAAGAAGCTCTGGTGATAAGAACATGATAAAAAACCCACAAAATCATGTTTTTACAGCTTGTTTGTAGGCATTGGTATACAACTGTATTGTAAGTTCCCTTACATTAAGAATAAATCTCTTTTTACAACATGTTTTTTAATGAAAAGCAAAGCTTCAGTAAAAATAGTAATAAAAAATACTAATTCTGATTATCATCAAAACATCATTTTATGTACAAATGAAAGACCAAAAAGGTACTCAGATGTTAACTTCATAAGGAAATATGAGAACTAAGTAGATCAAAACAGACTGAATTTCTTGAAATCATCTAAAAGTAGTATTTAACTATTTAAGTATATCCAAACAATTACATATTGAAGTTTCACATAGCACCAAAAATTTCAGCTTTTGAAAACAGTACCTCTTTTTTACAAATATTAAAATATCATGATTTTTCCAACTGGACAAAGGGAATGCAGTTTTTAATGGACACTGATGGTAAAATATGGATGTACAATACAGATAACAATATATGTATTAACTTCAGATATGTGCAGTATGGTTTGCTTTACTGAAGCTTTCATTTTTCATGAAGGCAGTTAAGTAGTATCACTGTATTTGCCAGTCCACGACAGTACTGTAATTCATTTAAAATTAAGTACTTCTAATGTGTGTATTTGTCGAGAAATTCCTCAATCTACAAAAACACACTTGAGACTCTGGTGACCACACAGGGAACCTCATGGTTAGTGAAAAAGGGTTGAGGTGCTCTAGTAGGAGGAGCTCAGCAGCACAGGTAGTCTCTCTTGCCCTGTGGGACACACTGGTATTTAGGAGGACTGCCTACCCATAGAAACTGTGAAGACATAGATCTCTCTCACATCCTTCCTCGGTCTTTTTTTTATTTATAAACACCACCACTCACATCCAATTTTCATATCTCTGCACAAAAATTACAAGTTCTACGCTAACGTAAATCATGATGATGCTCCCAGTATCGATGGAACTATGTTAATGAAGCCTGGGGTTTTGGGTCATGAAATAACAACTATGTTAACAAAACCTACCCAGGACCCAGTAAATGAATGAAAAGAGCAGAGATATGCCTACAGATTCAACACTATCTGTTTGGGTTCTCACTTCAGTTTAAGTCTACCCTGGATTCTTGCTTGCATTGTGAAGGTTACCAATGAAACCAGTATGAACCAGAGCAACAATGGGAAATACATCTATGGAGTTTTTTGGTTTCCAATTGTATAGTCTACAATATGAAGTGAGAAGTTTCTATCAAATAACTCTCTGAGTAACATATGCCCTTTTAATATGTCTATTCACAACTTGCACGAAGTTCAAGTGTATTGTGTTTGAAAGAACTGCTTAGGAGGGTGTTTACCATATCCAACCTATGGCAAACTAAATTTCCTTGAAATGTTTGGCAGGAAGAGATTTCCTCTTCTTTTAAGCAATAGTACCCATTAAGCAGGGAAGAGTTCATGGAATGTCAGGACTGAGATGTAGCAAGCAGGAAGCTGTCAGTGTGCACACACTCTTGGAGATACCTGCAGAATCACAGCTCTGCTTTTGATAAGGAGCGGTTCTGAAATCAAGGCTCAAAAGCGACTGTGCTGCAATCCATGAAACAGTTGAAGTAGGCTAGTTTGAAGGACGCAATGTGTATTGACTCACCAGGACGGAAAGATATTAGTTTTGATGTCTCACTCAGATCCAAGATTTCCTTGATTAGTTTGTAAATCTGTAAGGCATTCATAAGAAAATGTATCATAAATATTTGCATCAGGTTATTCATTAACCATCTTCAAACTTTCAGGGAAACATGGGAGGGCAGATGCTATCAGTTCTCTGTCTCTACATAGCTTCTAACTCAACTGTCTTGAACTCTCCACAGATCTGTCCTTTCCACTGTCAGTGCAGGTAGACTGACCTCTTTATGTGACATTATCTAAGATACGTGACATCAGGTCCCCACATGCTTTATCCCACACAAAATCTCTTGCTAACAGTTCCTCTCTGCCTCTCCCTCCTTTTCACACTTTTTTCCTGCTCCATTGTGGATCTCCCCTATGGGCCACAGCCTCTCACGAACAGACTACTCCCGTGTAGGTCTTCCATGGTCTACAGTTCCTACTAGAAAATGTGGTCTTGCATGGGCTCCTCTCCATGGGCCACATTTCCTACCAGGATCCTGCTCCAACATGGGCTGTAACAAGGAATGAAGGGTGGGTATCTCTGTTATGGGTTCTCCAAAGGCTGCAGCTCCCCACTGCTAGCTCCTAGGCACCTGTACCCTTACCTCCACCATTTAGTCCTTTTGACTTCCCTTAAGAGTGTGACTTAAATCTTAGTAAAAAAATAGGAATTTTTTTCACTTGTTTCTTTTTTGTTGTTTTGTTCTTATCCTCAGTAACTCGAGAACAATGAAATTACTGGCAGGAAATACACTCCCAATTTGTGGGAGGAGGACATACAGACCCTTCTTCAAAAGCTGCAAACATCTAGTTAAATATACAATTTATCTGGGTTTAACTCAATTATGTTAATCCAGTAAATAATTTGACAAAATAACTGCTGGTAAATGGGGAGCAGAAAGGGATGTCAGCAACTGTAAAAGGGATCAGTCCCTTTAGCCTTCATAGAGAAAGGGAAAGGCAGGTGAATATCACCTCTGGAAAACTAAGTAGCTCCCTGGGGCAAGATACAGAGACAATTACCTGTAATAAAATTAGTACCTCTGCTGAGCCTATAAAAGTTAGTATCTTCTTTATATTGCAGAACTTTATTTTAAGTTACTAGGCATTGGTAAAGAAGAGAAAAAGCTTTTCTAGCTCCCACATTAAACAAAATGGTCTTGAAGTTTATATGTAAAGTGTATTAAAAGAAAGTAACATATGATACTGGATTCCACCTCCCACCCCCAAATCTTCTATGCTCTTATCATTAATCATCCAAATTTTATTGTTTCACTCTTTCAAGACACTTTTTGTTAATACAAAAAGCAGACCTGTCAGCAGTTAATGCAGTTTCTGTGTATGACAGCTGAAAGTCTGTGTAGTGATCTATAACATGCAATGTTGTTCAAAAATCAATAAAATAAATACATAGTTCTCTGAGGTTTCTCTGTGACTATTAATTAATTGCCAGCAGAGTGACAGATTGATGATTGCTAAACTATATTCAATTCATGTTTTCAGATCTCAAAGAGTGCTGAGTAGGAGAAATACCAAGTAGAAATATCCAAATCAGCATAAAGTTTAAGAGAAAATAGTCAGCAGAATAAAAAACTACATTTCTATGTGATTTTTATCTTTTTAAACTAAGATTATTCCAAAGCAATTTAATAGGTCACTATATAAAATATCTCACAGTTAACATTTCCGTCAAGAATACGGCTTAAACACTACAGAACTTAACTGATAAAGACAGGAACCAGTTGGACAGTGACAGGTCTTGTGAGAGGGGCAGGCAAATATAGGGCAGTGCTAGAAATTCCTGTGTAGCTCAGACCACAAGTGGTTGCACATAACTGGACCCTAGGAAAAGCCAGTGACCAGGGTGTGCATTGGCAGTTTTCATGAACAGGATGCTACACTTTACCCATTTTTGAGCTGCTACCTGCTCTACTCATCTGCAGTCTTAGGCTGAAATCCTGGTGGTCACCTCAGCTAGCTGATGACTGTGCAAGCCTACCTGGAAGCTTGAGGTCTCCAGGGAGTTAAAATTAGAAGGATATTTTCTTTCAAAAGAATAGCAACTTTATAAAATTACAGAGTGACTGTTATCTACTGAAATAAAATATGGTGTCCATCAGCTACAACCACAAGGCTGAGGTTGAAACTCAAGGAGAATCTCTATAGACTAGCTATGCTGACATCTTCACACAGACCACCCAAGGACTGAAATAGCTGTACCTCAGGTTACGTGGAGCTCCAGAACTGGAAGTCCCTCTAGCACCTGAAGGTAAGAGTGGATGTCATAGATGCAAGTGTGCCTAGGTAGAAAACTCTTCAAATAAGCAGCTATGTTACAAGAGAAGCTCAACAAGAAGTACAGTGTCCAGGAATGTGAGCAGGACATCAATACCCAAGCTGAGTGGTAACCTGGCCTTAAGGCTATGCAAGGGGAGAGTAAGCCTGAATTCAACCTTGAGCTAACTGGCACAAGTAGCTCACAAAACAAGCAAAAGGAAGAACCTTCCCACAGAGTGTCCTTACATAACAGATAGGCTGCTCTGGGGGTGAAGCGTGAAGAGCATGTGAGTAATAGAGGAGGATCCAGGAGAAGCTGTCCATGCAAAGTTGATCCAACAACACACACAAATAAAAATCAGTGCTGCCAGAAAAGTACGTAATCAGACATTCCTTACCGAGAGACATTCAGGCACTCATTGTCAACCAGAAAAATTGTCTAAAGAATTTTGCTGCCTACGAGGAGCTCACATTCATGACATCACTGAGAGGCTGCTGAGTATGGTGAACCCTACAGATTACCATCCACTCCTGTTATTTCACACAGAGTCCAATGATACTGGGATGAGGTAACTTTGTATCAGAAGTATTGATTAATATTTTCACTTTGAGCTTAAAAAGTCAAATTCAGGCATGCTTTAGATTATTTACTTTTTCAAAAACACTCATTTTTTTTAATAATAGATATCACTGAAATAGTAGAGGTTTCCCAAATGCATATGATGATACATTCTTTACCTAGGAGATCTTTCCTAAACTAATGTAATTAATACAATTGTTTGTGCTGTGGATCATTGTATTTTTTGATGTTTATTAAAACTTGAAAATATGAGTTATTACAAGTGTGAGTCTGGATATCAAATAGTTACGTACAGATATATACTTGAAAACACTTGAATAAATATGTGATAGTTTTAAAATAAATAAATATGATACCATGTGATATTTTGAAGTTTTATAGTCAGTCATTGAGCTCCCACTTCCTCGTTTATTGTATAAGTTCAAATATTCCTCCCGTTATTTAACATTGTTTTATTGATTTTAACTTAATGTAATTTTAAAAAGTATTCTGCTTTTAATATTGCCTTCTATGAAAGTGAATGAATAAATAAGCAGTGACAACAAAAATTTTTTGATATCTGTAATATATCTCTTTGGAATACGTATTTCTTTTACGATGGACCAGACTAATGTGTCACCAGAGTTACAGCTCTTATCATAGTTATTCTGACAATGTACTAGTGTATTATATCACTATAGTGCTGTCACTGTGATGATGTATTAGTGTCAGATTGATGGTAAAAAAAAACTGTGCCCAGGACAGAAATCATTAAGTTTTGTGGTAGAATCTTCCAATGTTCTGTCTACATAGACGTTTGTACGTCTGCAGAGAGAAAACTTATAGTAGTTTAATGCTCCCACACTCTACCTGTTTTCTATTTCTACTCTTCTGTTTTGTTTCCTTTTCTTTCCATTCAATTTATCCTTCCAGCTTAACTTTCGTTTTTCATCTTTCAGGTCTTATTGCTTTCATCTACTACCCTTTTCACCTCTATCCTGATATTTAATAACAGAGATGTATGCTACAGTCTTCCTTGCTACGCACCTTATACATGTTCTCTCCTGTTCTGTTTCTGTACCATATCTCCACTTATTCTATAAGTGACATAACATCTGGATTTTAGTGCCTTTTCCTGCATTATCTTCTACCTATTTTTGAATGAGGTGAGGTGAGGGAGGCTGAGTTGAGACAAGGTGGGAAGCGAAGGAAAAAGAAGGCAAGGCAAGGCAAAGTACCTAGAGGTATTTGAAGTTGGACACTAGCTGAAATAGAATATGAACTAGATAGATTACAGAAGGACAGCTTGTGCCCCTCTACTTTTTCTTAGATTTATCTTGTCAATGAACACCAATTTAGTCACCATTCATATTAAGGACTCACAGTTCTCTCTTTGAACAGAAAGTTATATGTCCAGAATAAAAACCAAAATATTGGTCCATGTCTTGGACATCTTGTATTATTCACAGATCAAGAGAGTCCTTTTTTTTTTTTTTTTAAAAAAAAAAAAAGGATTAATCTTGAACCCTTAATGATTAAGCAAACCTCCATCTTTTATAGCTTCACGATTTATCTTTATATATCTTCATGATAAAATCTTGATCTTACAACTGCCAAAAGTAGGTGGTTTTTATCTCATATTTCTTGACATGCTTTTTCACTTTAGAAGACAAAAAAGTATGTTCCATATGAGTAGTTCAACAAATAATGTACTCAAACACACATCTTAAATTGGATATCCAGGAGCAGACAGTGAAGTGGATGTAAAATGGATTTATGACTTCCTAACCTCCTTGATCTTGTCTGTAAACTCTTAATTGGAAGATTTCAAATGATGTATTTCAAGTGACTCTATTTCCTTGGGTTTTTTTCTTCCACTTTTTAGTATTTACTTTTGATAGATTTTCTACATATTTTATATTCATTTAATGACAATTATAATGGGAAAATGAATTCTTCTGTTTCATTAATGTGCTGGTTTTGGCTGGGAGAGAGGTAATTTTTTTCATAGTAGCTAGAGAAACAATCCTGGTAAGCAGCTACGCCACAGTTATAACAAAATGACATATGTGAATGTCACATCTATTACTCATGCGAAACTTAAGTCCCTTATCTCTTGCCAGACTCATCTGGACTGTAGGAAATCTGGAATCACTTCTTCTAAATCAGACTGGAGCAAGAGATTTGTGCCTCACTCTCATAGTTATGCCAAAGAAATAGTGCTTCTAACAGGAAAATATTGAATATTGAAATATTCATGTTTTGAATATTGAAATATTCATATATTGAAATATTGAAAAATTGATGACAAATCCTCATGTGTTGCATGATCTAGCTGAAAGGTGTCCCTGCCCATGACAGGGAGGTTGGATTAAATGATCTCTAAGGTCCCTTCCAGCCTAAGTCATTCTATGGTTCTATGAAATATTATATCTAAGAGAAAAATATCAGTCTGCACAGTCTGAACTCATTAGGGTAGATAATTGATACCCATGAGTTACCAGAGCACAGAGAAGGGTTAAAAAACCTAACATTAATTGGAGGATAAAAGGTTACCAACACCATTTTAAAGTGTGGAGACACATAAAACCTGTTCCTCATCAGGTGATAATGCTCCTTTTTGAACTTACAGAATGTTATTTCAGAGTAAAACAAATAATTTCTCAGAGTGATCAAACACAAAGAGTACGTAAATGTCCTTCTTTTTTGTAAGTTGTCTGCTTAGGCACTATTAAAGGAAAAGTTTTCTATTTCTTATATTTATTTCTTCTCTCAGTGCTATGGAAAGTGATTTCCACTGTAAAGTCAAAACAGTAGAATAATTTTGTGCAGGTGTTGAAATTCAACTCACATAACAGATTTGGTACAAACTCAAAGTTCAACTTGAATTCTCTTTGAATACATCTTTGATTCTCTCTGGATTCGGTAGTGTAAAGAGAGGAAACGTGGTACAAGATAGTAATGAGGCATTCAGCTTCATTAAGCAGAAATTCCTTTTGCTTAGGCTATCATTTTTTAACTGTTTGATTATGATCTGAGGCATTCAATGAAAAAGTTTACTGAGCTTTCGGTCAAACTGTAGAACGGCAAAGGACTCTTTTTCTAATTGTTTTTCAAAACTAGTTTTAATATTTCTTTGTATTTTTCAGTCTGTTTGTCAAATATTCTGAAATCTGGTCTAGCTATGTTTTGATTCAAATAGGGAAGGGTGAGTAACAGCAGGACAAAAAAAAATGTAACTCTAAAACATTCACCTCTAAACACAAAAATTCAATAAGAAAAAAACATGCAAACACTATATGGAATCTGTTGGATATTGTTTGGTATGGTGTGAAGTATTCCCTGATATTGAAGAATTTAAGTAAGAAAGCTGCAAATAACAACATAGTGTAAACTGATGGCTTGTTGTAATGTTTTATTTTTTACTAGAGCTCGCTTTGTATATTTTACATCTAAACTAGCTGTTTAGAGAAGTTACAGCCTGATGGCATACACTCAGGTGGCAATGGTTCAAGGCACAACAAATGTTCTGTTTTGTTTTCTTTTAAGAGGCTCCAGTAAAACAGAATATTAACTTTTAAAAGATTCTAAGCTTGTTGGTTCTGCACCAGAAACATTTAAGAACACACTTAGAGTAGATGACATTTCTCTTTGTCTTGAAATACTGCTCAGAAAGATACCATAGCGTGTTTTTACATTGCCAGAAATTCAAAACTTGAATATATTCTTTGTATCCTTTCATTTTCCAGGACATCTTTGTGAAAATGGATCTCCTGAATAGTTTTTGTCTGTAGTTTCCCCTCTGATTATCACTGGACATAATACTTAATATGAGCTAGATGTCTTAGAAATTATCAGAAATGCAAATATGGTTTAACATTTCAGTCAACAAAATACATAAATGTGTTTTTTGAATGGCAGCATTTGGGCATATGTTCATTGCATTCATCCCTAGAGATGGAAATGTACAAGGGTAAAGGTATTATTCTGTCTACTATTCCCATATTTTTTTTTTTATCTCTTTTGATCTTTCCTTTTCCCTGGATAGCGTGGACAAACTAAGAAAGATTAGAGAAGCCTAAATGAAGGCATTTTATTGCTTCTCCTCATTGCACTAAAGGACGCTGTAATAATAGTCTATTATCTTTTACATTATTGCAGTTACATTTATTTGTGTAGAAAATACTGTGCTAGTCTAGTACACAGCTTTTTAAAAAAAAAATAAATAATTGATTATTCATTTATGTTTCTAAACATTTTTATTTCATTTTATGTAACAACACATTAGTCATAAACAGTCCTCAGGAAGGCAATAATAAAGCATATGTCAGAAGATCCAAAATTAAACCTAAACTCTCTAAAAGGAAAAAAAAAAAATCAATAAACTTCAAAGTTCATAGCTGTATTTAAAACAACAGACACAAACATACATTAGAATATACTTCCCTTAGAAATGGTATCAAGGAAAATGTAAGTCGCTGCCATAGAATACAAGAACAGGACCAAATTCTGGTCCAGATATATTTCCTGATAGACTTATGTTCAAACTGAATTGTTGTGAAACACCATGGGGCACATCTTAACAGAAAATATAGTATATCCTGAGATTATATTGTTTTAATACATTTAGTTAAATAAAAACCAGAGAATTCGGTGTTGTTAAACTACTTCCATAGTGGAGCTGAGAATGCTCAGTGGGTTGAGCATGGTGCTTGTAACACCAAAGGTCGCGGGATCGATTCCCATTCGGTTCTCATGTGTTGCCTGACGTAG
Organism: Trogon surrucura; assembly: GCA_020746105.1. NCBI lineage: Eukaryota > Metazoa > Chordata > Aves > Trogoniformes > Trogonidae > Trogon > Trogon surrucura. The sequence continues at coordinate 55,528,202 of CM036617.1, forward strand.
TCCAAAGATGGCGTCCCTGCCCACAACAGGGAGGCTGGATTAAAATGATCTCTAAGGTCCCTTCCAGCCCAGGCCATTCTACGATTCTATGATTCTATGATACAGACAGAAACACTTGGGCTAACTGCATTTTACATCGTAGGATTTTGGTATCCCAAAAGGCAGTTCAGAGCAGTCAGCATGCTGAATTATACACTTAAGACCAGCTTTGTTGACCTTCTCTGGACTCTCTCCAGCACCTCAATCTCTTTCTTATACTATGGTACTCAAAACTGAACACAGGATTCAAGATGTGGCCTCACCAGTGCCGAGAACAGGGACATAGTTATTATGATCACTTCTCTGATCCTCCTGACCACACTGTTTCTGATACGGGCCAGGCTGCTGTTGGCCTTCTTGGCCATCTGGGCACACTGCTGGATCATGTTTAGCTATCTGTCCACCAACGTTCCCACGTCTTTTCCCAGCAGGCAGCTTTCCAGTCATTCTTCCCCAAGTTGGTAGTGTTGCATAGAGTTGTTGTGAACTAAGGGCAGAACCTGGCACTTAGTCTTGTTGAATCTCATACAACTGGTTTTTGGCCCTTCAACACAGCCTGTCCTGGTCCTTCTGAAGAGCCTTTCTGCCCTTCAGCAGATCAACACTCACACCCAACTTGGTGCCATTTGCAAACTTACTGAGGGTGCTTCAAACTCCTTGTCAAGATTGTTGATAAAGATCTTAAACAGGAGTGACCCCAACACTGAACCCTGGGTAACACCATTTGTGACCGGCTGCCAACTGGCTTGAACTCCATTCACCACCACTCTCTGGGCCCAGCCATCCAGCCAGTGTTTGATCCAACAGAGTGTACATCAATACAAGGTTTGAGAAGCCACTATTTTAATTCAAATTTTTTTTTACGAGAATTTTCCCAATTTTCTTGCTTTCTTTTTTTTAAAAAAAGTAAAATAAATGAAAAAATAAATAAAAAGAAAAAAAAAGATAACTAATTTAATCTTGAAAATGTAATTATTAAGATAACTATTCTTAAATTCAAGGTCTTACATTAAAAAATACTGATTCTTGCTATTTTCATTATTTAAGATATCTCAACTTGTGTATCTTGTGAGGATTGATGCAATTTTTTAGTAACTGAGGCTGTTGTTATTTTTATGTAGAAAAAAACCAGGAAAAGTTAAGAAATAAATGTTTCCAATATATTTTTTGTCCATCATTGTGCAAAGTTTCTCTTGAAAAAGTTATCTTCTACAGAAAAATCATTGATATTGTTCGTGTAAGTAAATTTCTGCATCAGAAGGCTTGACTCGCATTTGCATTTACATTTACAGAGCTATTTTATTTTCAATGCAATATGGTTTCAAACTAGAATAGACTCTACTATTTGATCTCTTGAAAGTTTCTTTGCTGATAGGAGGTGAAATAATAAAATAACTGAGAGGAAATGAAGTAAACATTTTTATTTCTTTCTTCATGTATTACATATTATATAAGGGGGTGGGGGAAGGATGCTGTTTGTTTTTTGAGGTAATACATTACATCTGATAGAACAGAGTACGTTAGCTTCTGCTACAAGGGGAAATATTAAGGGGATTGGGTGATAATGATATAAATCCTTGTAAAGTGATTTTTTTTTGTATCCTTACTTTTTTTTTTTTTTTTTGGACCATAGTGGGGGAAAAAACAACCAACATGTACTAGTTTTGGTCAAGATAGAAATACTTTTCAGTAGGCTGTGTAGTGCTCTGGTTCGGATTAGTGACAAAAAAAATGTTGGCAGTGCATTGATATTTTCATTACTGCTGATCAGTGCTTACACAGACAGAGTCAACGCCCTTTCCGCTTCTCACCACACCCTGCCACCGAGCAGGCTGGAGCTGCACAAGAAGTTGGGAGGAGACACAGCTGGGACAGTTGACCCCAGCTGACCAAAGGGATATCCCATAGCATATGATGTCCTGCTCAGCATGTAAACCTGGGTGAAGAAGAAGGAATGGGGAGATATTCAGAATGATGGTGTTTGTCATTCCAAGTCATTGTTATGTGTGATGGAGTCCTGCTTTCTTAGAGATAGCCGAACATCTGCCTACTGATGGGAATCACAAAATCACAGAATGTTAGAGGTTGGAAGGGACCTCAGAAGATCATCTAGTCCAACCCCCTTGCCAGAGCAGGGCCCCCTGCAGCAGACTGCATAGGAACGCATCCAGGCGGGTTTTGAATGTCTCCAAAGAAGGAGACTCCACAACCTCCCTGGGTAGCCTGTGCCAGTGCTCGGGCACCCTCACTGTGAAAAAAATTTTGCTCATATTTTTATGGAACCTCCTATGTTCCAGCTTCCACCCATTGCCCCTTGTCCTCTCAATAGACACCGCTGAAAAGAGCCTGGTTCCGTCCTCCTGGCACTCCCCCTTGACATATTTATAAACATTTATGAGGTCACCCCTCAGCCTCCTCTTCTCCAAGCTAAAGAGACCCAGCTCCTTCAGCCTTTCCTCATAAGGGAGATGTTCCACTCCCTTCACCATCCTAGTTGCCCTGTGCTGGACTCTCTCCAGCAGCTCCCTGTCCTTCTTGAACTGAGGGGCCCAGAACTGGACACGATATTCCAGATGTGGCCTCACCGGGGCAGAGTAGAGGGGAAGGAGGACCTCTTTCCACCTAATAGCTACTCCCCTTCTAATACACCCCAGGGTGCCATTGGCCTTCTTGGCCACGAGGGCACATTGCTGGCTCATGGCCATCCTGCTGTCCACTAGAACTTCCAGGTCCCTTTCCCCTGTGCTGCTCTCCAGCAGGTCAGTCCCCAGCCTATACTGGCACATGGAGAAGTGGTGAATGAATTCCTTGTTATGTTTTGCCAGTGCACAAATATTTTGCTTTATCTCTTAAACTGTCTTTGTCTCAACCCACATTTACCCTTACCATTCTCTCTTCCATCTAACATTGTACACCCGTCATTGTCACATTAATTTCAACTCACATAGATGGTTTCAGATTTACCCTTTTACTTTGAATGCTGTTCTTTGTGAATAAAGTGCTGTAGCTCCTCTAATAGTCAATGGAGTTATAAAACTAGCTCTTCAATTCATATTCAGCTGAATTTATCTGCCTTAACTTGCATGGTCTTGTGTCATTTAATACCCTAAGTTATAGGGGATCTGCGTCTAGACTGGCAAATTAAACACTTATAAAATAATCATCTCCTCCTGTAGCAGTAGGTAGAGCTTGAGCATGAAACACCGCAACATTTCAAATTGGCCTAAGACATGAAGATTTAAGCACCTGGAATTCACCCTTATTTAGACTTTTAAATTGGAGAAATCTGGAGTTGAATTCTAAACTTAGTATTTAGGGGGTTTATATAAAAAATATCAGTTAGGTGTTTTTTTCTCATTTGTATCCCTTAGTAATGATTTGAATTCATTAATAAATATGTATGCAGGAAAGTACTCTCCCTTAGGATTTTTGGAGTGCAGCAATAAATAAATATTCATGTATTGCTCTCTCTTTCCTAAAGAGGATGATACTTAAAAGTAAAACACATTTATTTTTAATGGAATACATGCTCTAAATGATCTAGTTTAAGAAATGGAACTTTCATGAGTACAGTTGCTATCCTTTAAGCTGCTAATTTCTCAAGGTTATGACACAATAGCAATTATTTAGTAATTATGTTTTTTTGCAATGTGCTAAATATTGCCATTGAAAAACTGCTTGTTTTCCTTGTGTTCAGGAATATAATGCTCATGGAGATAGACGTTTATGTGAATCATTTTAACTGAAAATAAATTACACATAGATAATACTTGTTAAGGAATAGGTCTGTGGTTTAATGGATGTAATAAATAAATGATAGCACTTACACACAAAAATAAATGCAAATATTTTTAACATATTCCATGCTTATGTCTCATGATAATATGCTGAATTGTCTAATACATCTCATTTTTAAAATCTACTGTGTTTTAGAAATATTATTCAGCAGCAGTTGATTTTACTTTCTCATTTTACAAAATGAGTTTATTATTTCATATATTTAGTTGTATGGAAAAATAGATGTTTTTCAGTATGAGATTTTTTAGAAGTTAAACGTGTGTGTCTCACATTTCTACTCACGATTGAGAGTACTGAATAGTTAATAATTACATACAAAAAATGCAAAGACATAAATAAGCCTGAATCATATTATTATTTATTTATTAATTTTTTGAATGATTAATATTTTCTAAAATAAATTTTGTGTATAAAAATTTAGATAGATAATGGGTAAGATCATGGGTTTTTTTTATTTAACTACATCTTTATGAATCCTGGACATTTCACAGCAGATTTAAGAACAAACAGATTGTTCACTTCTAGAAATTTCTTCCCTGTTAGAATTCTTTGTGTTTCTTTCCCCACAAAAAATAGTACAACTACATTTATGTCTTAAAGGATGGTTCTACAAAAATGTTTACAGGACATAGAAATGGAAAGTTATGATTCTCAAATGCTTTTCAGGAAGACTCAATTTTTTGTTGAAAGAAGTAACATCAATGTTACAAACAAATTCTCTAAAAACGACATTGAGATTTCAAAGCATTTTGAGGAAAGCTGTAAAAGTAAAACCAAATGAATGAAGAACTACTGTACCAAGAGAAGCAACATATAGTAACCACTTTTCAAAAATGTACGGTATGATTCTGTGTTGCATCTCTAATAAAACTGCTTACCAGAACTGTAAGAGAAACATTTTACAAGTCGTCCAAACAAACTGAAATGTATTTTACAAATATAACGTAATAAGTCAGTTAACACTAGTAAGATTGTAAAACATATCTGTGACCAACAATCGGTTGGAAGAGAGGCCGTTTCAGTATTTCAGATTGCAATTTGTACTTTTATTTTTCCTACACGCTTTGAAATATTTCCTAATTATGTTCTGATAAACTGTGTAGGATTTAGATTCTATATAAAATTTTTGTCCGATTCTGGACTTTAGAATGGCTGTGGTTCCATTTCTCTTAGAAATGTTTTATTTTTAAAAATGTTTATACACTTTTACACTATTACTTTAACATAATATTTTCTTAAAGAAATTTAGCCCCTCTTGTCTTCTCCTAGCTGAGAACTGCAAAAGATTCAGCTCAAGTTCCTCCCTTTCATATTGCATAACATAAATATATTGGACCTTTGTTACTGATAATACTTTTCATATAAATTGGGTTGGTAGGAAGATTAAAGATCATGTAGTTCCAACACACCTGCCGTAAACAGGGACATCTACCACTGGACCAGGTTGCTCAAAGCCTCATCCAGCCTGGCCTTAAACACTTCCAGGGAGGGGTCTTCCACAACATCTCTTCCTACTCTTTGGGGCTCCTCATCTGCCATGGTCTCTCTACTCCTTTGTGGGTGCAGAGATAAGATCTTTTAATCACATAATCTACTAAATATATTTCTAGAAAAAAAAAATTTTCAAATTAAATAAAAAAATAGGAAAGCTTCTTCAACAAAATCCCTGTCTTTTGACCAGATCTGCATATAAATTATTATTTTAGGATATTATATGGAAGCTGAATCTCTTCTGAAGTTTCCCTTGGGCACTGAAGTGAATGGCAGCAGAGTCAGTAATTAGTATACAGTATACTAACAGTTCTGACAGTCTGAAGCATGACTTAAACATTGTTAGAAGCCTCAAGGACTGTGAGAAATAAATCATATCAAATTAAATAAAAGCCAGTGTAGATAGCAGCTGTGGAAAAAAAACCAAACAAACATGTAAAGATTTATTTCAATTAGAGACACACAGATGAAAGTGAGAAATGTTGGGTGACTTGCAATTCAAAAATATATGAGCTTTAATAACCTCAGTTTCCTGTGAAGAACTAAAAGACAACTGAAAAGCAAAGTTCCACTTTTTCCAAGAGAAAACACTGTAGTAGAACCTCCATAAATTAAATTCCAAATCTTCAGCCTGCATTTCTAGCATGGTGTCATGGGTTTGAGTCTGGTGGGTTTTTTTTTATAAGAGTGGGACTAGACTCCAGGTAGGAGTGTGACATGATTATGGTCAGACCAATCAATGCCTCTGCAATAAAGGTATTTACAAGATGACCCAATTGTTCTATCTCTCTCTTTCGATTTCATCTTGTCTTGAGCTGCCCTGTCTTTAATGTTGGGGAGTTTTTCTCTTAGAGGAGGTAGAGTTGAGAGGAGAACAAAGGAAAATCACCCTGAGAAGAAAGAGGGGTAGAAAAGTACAAGAGGAGAAAGAGAGGGGGAAGGCTGCTGGAGCAGGACCTTTACTTGAAGCCCGTGGAGGTGAGATGACAGGAAGGTGATTGCCTGCCAGCTGGGGGAATAGATGGCAGTGAGAACATCCAGGATTTGGTGGTACGTGCAGAGCCCCATACAAGAAAGAAGAGAGACTGAGCATTAGTGGGGCACACCCAAAGCAATTAGAAATCATGATAATGAACAGATTTGAACTTACATTCTGTTCTACTCTGTTTACAAAATAACTGAACATGAAACAAATTTCATAATAGTGTTATCGTTTAGGAACCAAAAGGTTTGCTTCTGCTTATGGCATGATTAAATGTGAGAGCTTCTTTTCTTTAGGGAAAAAAAAAAAAAAATAGTTAAAGAAAGAAGGAAGACGTCTTTCCAAAAGCAGCAAAAATGCAAAATAAGTTTACATGAAATGTTGAAGAAAGATGGCAGGATCAAATTGTTGTGAGACGATACTAAATTTTAATTACTAGCCAATCTAGTCTGGTGTATTTCAAAACCACATATGTATTACCTGGTAGTTCTTCTTATAAAAGCATTATGTATTATGTAGATATTGTCATTTACACAAAAGGGAAGACAACTTACTTGTAGTCACCTTAGGTCAATATTGATGCCCCACACAGTATCTAACTCCCTATGTGAACACAGAACTCACCAGCCAACTTGGAAAAACTCAACAGCTTGGGAAGTCCCATATGCAAACAGACTGTGAGACTGACTTTACTGTTCTTGGTTTGTGACTACAAAGGGTGTACTGTAGAACTAGGAGTTATCTCAGAAAGTTGCTCATCTACACTTCCAGCTGTTAGTCATAGCTTTCAGGTGAGACTGGTGATTGACCACATCAGTACTTCAATTTATTTCACATGAAATCAAACTCACTTACACCAGTGTAGAAATGAGTTGCAGCTCTGCCTGAGGGAATAAAAACTTGTATGGGTATTTGCTTTGCATGCCAAGCATCAGACATGAAAATGTATTAATGGAAAAGATTTTCCTTTAATATTCCACTTGTCATAACTTACTTGGCTAGTGCTTAAGGCACTCACGACAGGGGAAGGAAATCTTTGGATTGAGTATTGTGTATTTCATTCAATATTTGATAAGAATAAAAAGTATGCAAACCAAAAGTTGATAGAACAAACTATTGTTTGTTTGAGAGTAGTCCAGGAAGACAATCTTCATTCTCCAAGTGAATATCCTGAACATAAGGTTGAAGAGTCTCACTCTCACTTGCTTTCCAAGGACTTTTTCTTCAACATTTACCATAGGTGTGAAGTAAAATTACTTTGAAGGGAGAAACTGAGACTTTTCATCCTGCCTTATTTTACCTGTGGTGGTATGTAGCCAAGTCTTTAAAGTATGATGGTAAGAATGGGGAGCTTTAAGATGAGAAAAGATTTAACAGATCTCTTCTGCTTTCAGTGAGTTGTGTAATATTTTAAGTATTTTATAGAAGACGTAAATATTACTGTTTCTTTGTTTAGTTTACTTGTGGAGTAAAATGAAAAATGTTTCCTTTGGAAGAAAAAAATTAAGTAAATTCAAAATGGGACTCAGGTACAAACTGGCCAGACTTACGAGAGATTTAAACTACATTTTTGCAGGGTAAGCGGTGAAGTTTTGAGTAACAGAGAAGAGACAGGCGCTGCTGATGTGTTAGGAATCACTCCAATCTACCAGAGGGTAGGAAGACACTGCAGAAGGACCTGGACAGGCTGGGTCAATGGGCCAAGGCCAACGGAATGAAGTTCAACAAGACCAAGTGCAGGGTCCTACACTTTGGCCACAATAACCCTCCGCAGTGCTACAGACTGAGGTGGGGGGAATGGCTGGAGAGCGGCCTGGCAGAGAGGGACCTGGGAGTACTGGTTGACAACCGGTTGAACATGAGCCAGCAGTGTGCCCAGGTGATCCGGAAGGCCAATGGCATCCTGGCTTGTGTAAGGAACAGTGTGGCCAGCAGGAGTAGGGATGTAATTCTGCCCCTGTGCTCAGCACTTGTGAGGCCTCACCTCAAGCCCTGTGTACAGTTCTGGGCCCCTCACTGCAAGAAAGACATTGAGGTGCTGGAGTGGGTCCAGAGGAGAGCAACGAGGCTGGGGAAGGGACTAGAGGGAAAGTCCTGTGAGGAGAGGCTGAGGGAGCTGGAGGTGTTTAGCCTGGAGAAGAGGAGATTCAGGGGGGACCTTATCACTCTCTACAACTGCCTGAAGGGAGGTTGTAGTCAGATGGGGGTCAGGCTCTTCTCCCGGGCAACTAGTGACAGGACAAGGGGGTACGGCCTGAAACTGCATCAGGGGAGGTTTAGGTTCGATCTCAGGACACACTACGTCATGGAGAGGGTGCTCAGGCATTGGGATGCACTGCCCAGGGAAGTGGTGGAATCACTGTCCCTGGAGGTGTTTAAGGAGAGGCCGCATGTGACACTTAGTGCCATGGTCTAGCCAGTGTGGTGGTGTTGGGTTATAGGCTGGACTTGATGATCTCAGAGGTTTTTTCCAGCCTTAATAATTCTGTGATTCTGTAATAGGGAAAAACATTTGTGAAATTCTTCAAATGAATTAGTGAATCTTCCTCTAAAAATATGTTCTGGTTTCAGGTAAAAAGCCCAATTTTTTTAGTGATTTTTACTTTCCAGTTTAGTGTCTAAATGGAAAAAAAAATCTGAGAAGTTTTATTTAGAAGATGACCCAAATGTGTGAGGGACATACAAATCAGATTGATATCATCTTTCATATATATATTAACTAGATAGCAGTTGTACAGTTAGCTACTGGAAAAATGACATTATGGGGTTTTGTAGGATTAGGAAGAAATAATATGTGTTAACAAAATTATATGATAATGAAAAGTTACAGCTTTTGATACTGTCATGTCTACTGATTCATTCTTTAACACTAAGGGAAATAAATCACTATAATGCAAGGTATTTCTGATTCCATACTTAGCAGAAGAATGATCTCAGGAGTACATGACAAAAATACTATTTGGACAGGCAGAACTAATTTATGGTGACCTACATACAGATACATGTCTTAAGATAAAGCCCTTATTTCTTTACATTTTCTCCTACTCTTAGAATAATATCACCAGTAAATAAGATATTTTAAAATTCAATGGTATTTTAGCTTTGTTGGTGGTGGGAGAAATTTTTTTTTTTTTTTTTTTTTTTTTTTTTCCCTGAGGATCAGCTGAACTTCATTCTGTGAGGGTCAGAAAGAGGAAAAATTCTTATAAATGCATATAAACAGTGAAGCATCATGCAGCAATACAAAAAAAAAAAAAAATTCACCAACAGAGCCTAGAATAATGGAAAATGCATCACATAACTTACTGGACTTTCAGCAAAAATAATCAGGAGTACCAGCTTTCTCACAACACATTTTACATTTCTTAGGTGAAAATAAAATCAGTTGTCATTAAAGAAACTTAAGGGTGGATCACAGAAAGGAGGAAATTTGAATTTACACCACTAGATACTAGGGTTGAGTTTGTTTAGAAATGCAGTCATTCTGGAAAACATTATAAAACAACACATGTAACATTGTGACATAGAAATAGAGGACTCACAAGCAGGAAAATATCTTCATACAGCTTGAGCTACTGCATTAGTCTGTTCAGAGATTATTAAATACAAGTTTATCACAAATGTCTTTTCTTTATTTTCTTTGGAGAAGAAAATATAACTTAACTCTCACTGTGCAACTGCTAGCAATTTCAAGAAGAAAACATAGGCATTCAACTGTAAAATTCATGTCAACATCTGCAGAACTATCACTTCTGTTCATTTCCACAGAATAAGCACCTACAACGTAGGCATAAATACCAGTGTCAGGTGCTGGATGTTGAGTTTATGCCTCTAGCCAACCTGTACATCTAGAAATGAACAGAAATGGTTCGGATTTTTTTTCTGACAAAAATCCCTTATTATCAATATCATTCAACTAACTAAAACAGTAAAAAGGTAATTAATTTTCATTTAATGGCTTTGAGTGTTATTTTTCTTCACTTTTCCTGTATTGCATGTCTTGATGTGTCTCTCTGCATTCAAGCTATCATTTTTCACAGAATCACAGAATCACAGAATGTTACAGGTTGGAAAGGACCTCAAAAATCATCTAGTCAACCCCCCTGCCAGAGCAGGACCACCTACAGCAGCGCCCACAGGAACGTGTCCAGGTAGGTTTTGAATGTCTCCAAAGAAGGAGATTCCACAACCTCCCTGGGCAGCCTGTTCCAGTGCTCTGATACGTTTAATATCGTAAATATCTGTTCTGTGGTGAGTATGCAATTTTCCTCATGAACTTTAAGTTGAGAAAGCATTCTTCGCAGTCAGATGAATGCCTACTGAATGGTAAAGTGGACATTAGATTTGCCTGACATGTTGGATTGGTGCAGGCTATAACCTCCATTTTTCACTTGTAATAGATATCCCGACTTCTGTAGTAGTTAAAACCAGCAGCATTCATTCATTCATTTAGTTATAAATGTTTTAATTTTCCCCTTTTGTAAGAAAAATAGGTTGTTACCTTTTAATTTCATCTTATTGTCATGCTCTTTAAATATGATTTCACACATTTTCAATTAAGAGATCTTTAGATTACAGTAGCCAAAACATCTCCATGACTATTGTCATTACAGGTGTTTTGTGTAACTTTGATGGATTTGTATGCATATACAATTAGACTGCATATCAAGATCAGATTCTTCCTTTTTTTTCCAAAGCCAGAGGCTACTCAATCCCCATCCCAACCTCTGTTTAAGCTCATTCCCACAGCTTGAAGTCAAACTTATTAGTTATAGTTAGTAAGTATACACTTCAATGCTAACAGAATACTTGAGGACAAGTTTATGAACTCTGGACTCTGTGCTGATTTCTGGTTCTGAAGAAAATAGGTGTGTTCAAATTACATTCCACAGAGTTACTAATTTGCAAAAAAAAAGTTCTTTTTCCTCTCAGGTCCTGCTTGAATCCCATTTTCATCCCAGTTCCATAATTTCTCAACATTCAGACCTAAATATCACCTCCTAACACAAGAAAGAAAACCCTACTCGTCAGTACTTTCCTGCCACTCAGAATTGTCCCTATCGCAGTTCTCAGATTTCTGAACCATTCCTGATCCCCGTAAATATGGGGATCTAAGGAAAGGCTGAAAGTTAAACCTGATGCTTCCCGCATTCTGTAGCAAGAGAACAAAGTAGCTATTCTTGAAACGCTTTTTATGACATTGTCTACTTAGTTTTAAAAATTGGTGTATATTATTAAAGAGATGAAGAAAATAAAGAAAACAGGTCCTCAGGTTCATAGAACTTTTTTAGAATCTTGTTTCAGTCCAAATCAGACAGCTGTTCAGAGCACTAATTTGTTTTCTTACTTCTAAAATGACCAGATCAATAAATCTTCAAATGATGGTACTAAGAAGAAAGCATATGGCCCAGCAGATCATCAGATTGCACCATGGTTCAAGTTTCTTTTATAAGTGTAAATACTTCACTTCTCATAAAACTCCATTCGTTTTCATAGCAATAGTTAATGTGTGGGTTTGCATATACAGGAGTAAAGAATCTCAGTTATGAAACTTCTAAATTATTCCAATAATGAGTCAAAATTTAAATGTTTCATTAATATAATATACTGAGGAGTGGTTTGCAGTGCCAATATTTTTTTGTTGTTGTTGTCCGTACACATCCTCATAGCTCTAGTTCTAATCTAATCTTAGCAGAAAATTGTCTGTGTTCGATATGTACCTGCAAACACACATCACCAAATGTTTGTTTTGAAACACACAACCAACGCCATAAAAAATATAGATCTACTATCTATAGATGTAATTTTCAAAATATAATTCTAAAGGTCAAATCAAAGTCAAGTATTCTAATTCTATTGAAACTCCATTCCATTCTAAAGTTTGGAAAGTTTTTAATTACTAACCTGTATTAAAGACTGACAAGAATAATTTTTTTTTTAAAAAAATGTAATGTTATATTTCTGTGAAAAGCAGTAACAGACTTTTTCTTAATGTACTGTTTGTGTTTATGTATTTTTACCATTCAATTGCATTTCATGTAAAATGATATACAGTACACATTAAAACATAAGAATATATTTAATGTTTTGTTGCTCACCATATCCTTTATCATAGAACATAGATCATAGATCACAGAATGGCCTAGGCTGGAAGGGACTTTAGAGATCATTTAATCTAACCTCCCTGTCCTTAGGATCTAATATTAAAAAAGTTGAATGCAAATATGAATAATGCTTTATTTTTTCCTTCTATTTTTCTTGTTCTGAAAGTTGTTATTCTAAGTTTGACAAAATAACAACAAAATAACAGTAACAAAACTCAATGATTGTTTGATAGGTCCCACTGTGTGCATACATAGACCTAAAGTCGTAATTCCTGTAGTGCTCATCCAGCTGAGTATCATTTATGTAAGTACTGCCCTTCAGAAGTTATATTTGTAGCCTAATTATTACAATTTCTCACAGAAAAGTTCATCTGCCAATGCAGTTTCTCACACGGACTTTCAAATCAGAGGTTGTCATGTATGCAAAATCTTTCATACTTAATTTGGAGTTGTTAAACCTGTGTTTTTATTGTTTGCAGGAAAAAAAAAAAGTTTTACGTTTTTCTATTTTACTAGAAAATATCTACACATATATCTCAAGATTTTTTTTTTTTTCATGATACAAATAACAGTTCTGTCTCTGTTTTACAATACCATCTGTAAAAAATGGATGCTTTTTTACTCACTTGCAGGCCCTGTGTGTCTGGATTTCGAAGAATTTCCATTTGGTCCTTACAATACAGAGCAAAGATACACATGTAGAAGAGTTATCTTCTCCTCTTTTCATTCTACTCTTACATGGCTGTATTACTAGTTCGACACAAAGCAACACATTAGCTTTAATAATTTCTTCCAAGATCATACCCAGGGAAAAGTTGTAACAAACAAGGCTAATTTTTTAGTCAATAAATAAATCATAGACAGCTTCAATTTGGTTTGTTTTGCTTTTTTTTTACGTTTAGCAAATGACAAACTGATTAAAATAAAAAATATTTGTTTAAACTTCTCTATTTAGTTTTTAATTAAATTTAACAGCATTTTAGTATCAGTTATGCAATTTCTCAGTAAGATTAATAGGCATAGAACCAGAATATTGTTAACCACTAGCAGAAATTTTTAAGGCATTTGTTATTCTTCTTTTATTAATGTTTTAAAATCTTTTCGCTCTTATCATGTTTATACGTGAGCTTTTCAGATACTGAAAAGCTTTCAGATTTTTTCAGTTCTGGTAAGACATAATTTTTGTCTGAGTGTGTGGTCTGAGGGCTTTTATATTCTAAATATTTAATTAATTTAATTCTGTATCATCCCTAAATGTTTATCTTAGTCATTTACTTTGACTGATTGCATGATGAACACTTCTAATTACAAATGAACCAGTATATTTATTAAGCACATTTACAAAATACAAAAAAAAAATTGCTTGCTAATACAAAGGATGTATTAAAATGAAACATTCTGAAATTTATAATAATGTCTGTTTTTCTTTGCATCAGCTGTTAAAATGTTCTAATCTTAGAAACCCATCTTTGTGGAGAAAGAGCAGAAAAGTTTCAACTTCGTAGACATTGTGCAATCTGTCACGAAACCAACACCTATTTTGCACATGCTACGATCTACTTTTTATATGACATGCAGTCATGCGATACATCCCATTAGAAAAGTGTGTCATGGGCAGTTTTCACCCATCTAACAAACTTACTGATTCCAGGATCATTCTCAGATGTTATTTTAAGTGTGATACAAAGTGTATAAACAGCACTTGTGCATTTAAATATTTAGGGTTCTGAAGCAGAGATAAATAAATCAATAAAGAAGTAAATAAATTCTTGGTTTTCTTATGTAATTAAAATATAAAAAAGAATAAAGGAACTTAAAAACTCTTAGTATTGATTATTATGCAGGTACTTTCTGGTCCCTGTATATGAATCTAGTGACCTGTTTTTCAGAAGTGTTTAAAGACAAAGTGGAATATTATTCTATTATTTCAAGTTGCATGCTTTCACAGTCATTAAACTTTTCCTTTGTATTTACCTTGAAACTGAATACTCAATGCCAAAAATTTAAGGATTTAAAAACAAATGCAAATCCCCCAAAAAATTTATTCACAGGAATATCCTAAATAAATGTCTATGATCTATTAAATTTTGATCTATATCTGAATTAAATAATACACCTGTGTAAATGTTACTGATACTCACAAGAAAAAAAACAATCACCACAAGATATTAATTAAAATGCTATCTAATAAAGCTAACATGACAAATGTAAAAATGTACAGACAAACCAACACCTCTTCCTTAATCTTGCATATTGTGTGACATTGGATGGAGATTAAAATTGGGCAAAGCACTTCTGGAAACAGACATTTGGAAAAAAACATGGGTTATTTCCTGAATGTTTATTTCTTTGAAATTAAGTAGGTTTATTTGTCTTTTTTTTTTCTTTCTCTAATGGATTTCTTTAGAACTCTTCTGTAGAAAGTCAATTGAAAGATCTACAAATGGGGAAAAAATGAAAAAGAAAAAGTATTTTTGCAGACACAATTCAAGTGATACCATTTTCATTTTTACCTCTGTATGGTACTTCCAGAATCTTTGCAACAGATAGATTCCTGTTCTAAACAAAAAATGAAACGTGGGAAGTAACAGACAAATTTCTCTACAGGATGAAGGGGAAGATGTTTACAAATTCTCACTGTGAACCCATTTTTAGTTAGCCTGAAAAATCAAAGTCAACATAGAATAACAACATCCATAAAATTCTATTTATCTTCCCTGATATGCTTGTTCTGGTAAAACACATCGTCTTACTACCTTAAGTAGACAACAAGCTTTATGTTAAGCAATTATTCATTCAGCTTTGTTAATAGGATATAATAAGTTATGATTGCAATATATTTTAAAACATAGTCTTAATTCACTTGCATTGCTCTAGCATTTATACCAACAGATCTCTTTGAAACCAGTGTAGTGCCTTGTGCATGAATCTGCTCCACTTTGCAGTCCACAAAAAGACAATAAAGAAGCTGATGATTTTACTTGCTTCTGAAGACAAATCTGTTTTATATAGCCATTCTGTGAAATTTTCTTTATGCAGCCACTGAAGTGGCTGTTTTGTTTTCAGGGGCACACAGACTCTTTTCCCTAGAAAATTCATGAATGACTATGTCAAACACAAAATTGAAGTCTTCTGGTAGTAATTTATGTGAGAGAAAAGAGATTACTCAACAAAAACAATGTTTACTGAAATTGCTTTTATATATGTTATCATACTCCATAGATTTTTTTTTTTTTAAAGGGTTAGAAAGGGGAA
Organism: Trogon surrucura; assembly: GCA_020746105.1. Taxonomy (NCBI): domain Eukaryota; kingdom Metazoa; phylum Chordata; class Aves; order Trogoniformes; family Trogonidae; genus Trogon; species Trogon surrucura. The sequence continues at coordinate 55,543,871 of CM036617.1, forward strand.
GTTGCAAACATTTCCATAAGATGTCAACTCCACAAATGGAAGTGAATTAATGTATCATGTTGTGAGTACAAAAGACAAAAATTAGGGACAAAGTAATATATTAGCCTTGACTTGGATCATATTTCCAACATTGAGTTGGGTTGTATTTCCAATATTAAGTTTTTCTAAGTGAGGCTTTTATAGCAGCATATAAACACTACTACTGATGAAAAACATGTATTATTTTATTTTATTTTATTTCAATCAAGGAATAATACTATATCATAGGACTTGGAATGTGAACAATTAAACTCATGATAGACAATTTAGATCTCCAGATTCCATCAATCTTATCGAAAAGGAGTTTGTTTTTCTTTAAGTATCCTAGCAGCTGAAATTCATAAACAACTGACACCACATCTAGACCTTTTAATCTAGGGATATAAAATTTTGAGTTGAATCTTGCCTTTGATTTCTGCAATCTCACTTTATTTTTTTTCCAAATCATATCTACCCTTGTGTATTCAGAAGTATTTTATGTTATGCATTGACTTATAGCCAAAGTAACCACAGGAGGATGTTCTAATTAACTTGTCTGATATCATTTGGTTTGCACAGATAGATATATGACCAAATTTAAAGATTAATGCAGAGCTTCATGTGAGCACTTCTAAAAATTAAATTGGCTGGTAGTCTCTTCATCTTAGCTCCTCGACACTCTGTGCTAGATTGACCTTCCCACACCAAGGTGGCATTTAGAAGTAATAATTGCATCCATAAAGTAAATTGCATCCACAAAGTAATATCAGCTCTTCTAATTCCCTAACAGAAGCAGGATTAGCAACTGAAGCAAACAATAGGTTACTTTCATACAAATAAGCTTTTCAAAACCAGTTTCATCTAAATACTTTGATAAAATACCTTTCTCTGGGACACCTATATCCTGATCTATCACGATAAACCTTTTCCTGGAGATTTTTAGTGAAGTCTAATAAGCTTTCATCACTGTGATACCAAAGAAATTTCGTGGGCATGAGGGAAAAGAACATAGTTTAAAATGTGTCAAAACTGAATAATCAGTCCTTGTTTGTTCCATTGAGATGACAAGTAATGTAATTAAATGTGCTGTGCCTTGTTGGCACTTGAACACACTCCTTTTATCTGGAACTGTTCCTGTGATTTAAAGTTAACCATAAACAATATTCCTCCCTTTCTTCTCTAAGTGCCAGCTTATTAGTTAAAAGCCTGCTGCCGTACGGTGAAAACAGTACCAGCTGAAAAGAAAAAACAGTTAAAGTAAACTTCTAAAGAAAGATCTTCAGAAGAAAAGATTATGTGATTTTCAGTAACAAATACTGGTATTTGAGTTTGGTATCTAACTTTTTTAAAAAATTAAGAAGAAAACGAAAAAAACACAAAGAAACAAACAAAAAAAATCTCAGGCAAAATAATAAAAAACCTCAAACAAAACAGACATTATTGTATATGGGAAAAAAGTAATAAACAAGAAGAGCCCAAAACACCAAATAAGGAATAAGCATGTCCTTCTCATCATGTCCTAGTATCTCAAGTTGCAGTATGGTGACAAAGCCTTTTCGCCTTAAACTGAATTCCAGAAACTTTATATTAGAATAAGGTAAAACAGCTGGCAGGACTAGTCCACTCAACTCCATCAAGCCATTACAGTAACTTCCAAATTAATCTCCACTTAAGTGTCATGGTTTAAAGTGAACATTCTTGCAGCTGTGTTCTGAAAGAATTAATCATTGGAACTTACTTTACTTGATTGGAGGTATAAATATATTGATTCATTTTCTCAGCCTTAGCTGTACAGATATTTTTCATAACATCTCTCTCTTTAAAATAAATCTACTGGAGAATTTATGATTGAACGACATAGATCACTGTGTCCACTTACAGGATATGTTACCAGCTTGGATTCCAGTCAACTGTCTGGCCTATAGTGACAACACTATATACTAAAGTGTTTCTCAGTTTGAAAATAGCCTCTTGTGTATTTCAGAATGAACAGCTGAACAATCACACACTTTTCTATTGAGTGCAACAAAGAGCTAGTAAGCCTTGGCCCATAGAATATCAAAAATCAAGAGGAAGTCACATTTTTTTTCTTTTGTCAAAGAATTAAGCTACTCACTTTGGAGAAAAATACATTATCTCTGTTTCAATGACTGAGTTGAGAGTCACCAGTTTTTATATTGTTTAGCTTGTTTTTATTTTTCGTTCTTATTTTCACGAATCTGTACAGGTCTTAATTCTAAAGGATATTAGAGTTGCCAAAACATTTAAAGAACACTATACTGAGCTAATTTCTTATGTATGTTTGCTTCAGGTAATGATATGAGAAATTTGTGCGATATTATGGGGTACAAAATTTGCAAATATTTGCTGGTTTATGAACCTAAACTGCAAATTGCTATTCCATTGCTTTGTTATGCCACTAAGCGATACCAAGGCTTAAACTTTTTCAAAAGAGACTAGTCAGACTAGGAGCATTAGTATAAGGCAGCTCTCAACAACATTTCTGGAAGGCATGTTTGGAGTCTTTCAAGCTATGTGAGGCTTAAGAGTTGATAAATTAGAGAACTATTATTTTTGTTATTTATTTGTTTGGAAATCATTAAGACATTTCAAATGTTCCTGGAAGTAAATGCAGTGTTATCTTACTAAAACTAATGAAAACAGTAGGAATGAAAAATACAAGATCAATTGTAGCTATACTTACTGTAGTGATCATGTTGTAATCAATATTTATTATTCTAATTTACTAAATATTCTGAGACAGTTTTCCAAAAGTAGCATATTTACACAACGATTTGCATATAGTGCTTCGAATATTGACAGATATTTTTAGTTGTGATTCAATTCAGTGTAGAAAATACTATTCAATCTCTTGTAAAGAATTTAGCTATTATGTGTTTTCACAAAACCATGAAATGCAGAATCATCTCAACGTATAGATAGCATTCTACTGATAGGAGTGGAATGCAATTAAGTAATTAGTAATTTGAATGCTAATAGGGTTTAACCTGACATGTAAAATTACATATCTTTACAGATTCATTACTAATATCACAACATGTGTACAAAATAATTGCATATATTTTATTGCATTCTAGTTCTAGACTAACAGCAATTCTTTATCAGGTAAATTTTCTAGATAACTTAGAAATTCTGATATTCATTAATCCATGCCCTTAAGGTAGTTATGTTCTACTATTTGAAAGTCTACAAAAAACAATTATTTTTTTTCCTACTTATTTACCTGTTTGAGAAATAAGAAGGCAGAACTGTAACTCTTAAGATGATTTTAAGAATCATGTATATTCAAAATTTAAATTCTGTTTTGACGTTCCTGGAATCACAGAATAGTTAAGTTTGGGAGGCACTTCAAAGTGAAAAACAGTGTTTTGTGAGAGAACCTCCATCGCTTCATTGTGTGCCCATTGTCTCTAATCTTGTCAATGGGTATCATTGAAAAAAGATTTGGTTTTATCTTCTTTGAACCTTTCATTCGAGTATTTATATACATCAATGACATATCTCAGAGACTTTTCTTCTCCAGATTGAACAGCACCACTTCTGTCAGTCTTTCCTCATATGAAGGACACTCTAGTCCCTTTATTACCTTCATGGTTCTTTGCTGTGCTCTGTCCAGTGTGTCCACATTTCTCTTGTAGTGGGGAACCCAGAACTGGACACAATGCTCCAAATGTGGACTCTCAAAGGAAGGAAGGATAGCCTCTCTCAACTTGCTGAAAATACTTTGTCTAATGCGGCCTGAGATACCACTAGCCCCCTTTGCTGCCAGGGCACATTACTGGCACCTGTTCAATATGGTGTCCACCAGGACCTTCAGGTCTTTTTCTGCTGAGATATTTTCCAGGGGGTGGTCCTCAGTGCATATTTGTGCATGAGATTGTTCCTTCCCAGGTGGAGAACTTTTTTACTGTGAGGGTGACAGAGCACTGGAACAGGCTGCCCAAGGAGGTTGTGGAATCTCCTTCTTTGGAGACATTCAAAACCCGCCTGGACGCATTCCTGTGTGCTCTGCTCTAGGTGGTCCTGCTCTGGCAGGGGGGTTGGACTAGATGATCTTTGAGGTCCCTTCCAACCTCTAACATTCTGTGATTCTGTGAACTTTGTGCTTGCTTTTGTTGAACCGCATGAGGTTCCTGTCAGTTCATTTCTCCAGGTGCTTTAGGTCTTTCTGGCATGACACCACAGTCTTCTATCATATCACCTACTCCTTTCTGTTTGGTGTCACCTGCAGACTTGCTGAGGATACAGTCTGCCCCACTGTCCAAATTTTAATGAAGATGTTGAACAGGATGATGCTCAGTATAGGCCTCTGAGACACACTGCTAGTTACTTGCCTTCAGTTAGACCTTGTGCTGCTGATCACCATCTTCTGACCCTTCAGTCAATTTTCAGTCTACCTCAGTCTGCTCTTGCAGCCCATATGTCAACAGCTTGCCTATGAGAACTTTATGGGAGACAGCGCCAAAGACCTTACTGAAGTCTGAGTAGACAATATCCACTGCTCTCATTTCATCTGTCAGGCCAGTTACTTCATCAGAGAAGTTTAACAAGTTGGTCTAGCATGACTTTCCCTTGGTGAATACATTCTGACTAATCCTGACAATTTTCTTGTCATTCATGTGCCTGGAAGTTGTTTCCAGGATTAGCTGCTCTGTCACCTTCCCAGGGATCAAGGTAAGGCTAACTGATTTCTATTTCTCTGGGTCTTGCTTCTTCTCCTTCCTTAAGATGGGGCACATTTACTTTCCTCCAGCCCTCAGGCACTTCTCCTAATCACCATGGTCGATCAAAATTATAGAGAGTGGCATTTCAATGACAATAACCAGCTTCCTCAGCACACATGAGTCCTTCTCATAAGAGCCCATGGATTTGTATATGTCCAGTTTGCTTATGTTAAGTAAATATTCCATTTTAAATGTGAATCTACTCTAATGTTCCAGTCTATGCTAGGAAGAAGTCTAAAAGGGTTGTCACAGATGTAAGAATTTCATTTTATTCAGCCTTAAAAGTTGTCTCTCTCATGGAAGAGAGTTTATAAAACATCTTTTTCCACAAAGGGTTGACTTGCCAGATACCCTGTAAATTAAACCACGAACTCTTTCAGTGATACCTAATTATCTTTCTTTGCTTGATGAGAGTACTCATAAGTTATAAAAATAATGGTATCTAAATTGTAATATCAGAAAGGGGAACAAATAGATAAGTAGAAAAATAGCATTAGGATCAAGTAGCTACTTTTGAATTCTTGCGGCTCTGTATTCTAAATGAAAAAAAAGTTCGGAAGAGAGGGATGAAAAAAGTATCTCATATTCTTTCCGACCTGAATGAAGACAATAGTTGAGTGTGGAAATTATTTACCAGTTGTGGACATGATAGCTATTCTCTTCTGAATCTCTATACAGTCAGTGGAAAGTAACAAATATTTTAAGGCAAAAGTGATCTAACCTACTTTTACATATATACCCCAAGATGTGATAAATCATGACCTTGAAGTCCCTTTTCATCTCAATTGGTTATAAAAAGATCCAAGGATGACTAGCTTAGATATAGAGACCTTTTTATCTTATTTTTAATGTTGCATAACTTATCCCTTCAGGTTTTTTTCTTTCCAGATGAGGATGAGTCAGAAAGTAAATATTTTTATTTTCTGTTGCAATGTGGTTTACATGTTTTAAGTATCATGCATTTTAAACAAACAAATACATAGACCAAAACAAATAGCAACAACAACAAAAAAATACACCCCCGCCCAAAAAAAAAAAAATACCCAGAATAACGTTTGAAATTATGTAGCCTGTATCCTCCAGCAATCAGTACCTTGAAAACATGTTACTCAGCAAACCTTTCCTTACTTCTCTTTTGAGAAACAGAATATCTCTGAGTATCACTACACAGATTTTAGGATAAGTCCACTGATAGAAAAGAGGGAACAGGGGACAGGTTTGAGTATCATTATCTCTGCTTCACTAGTTCCGTAAGTAATAGCTGCAGATAGGCACTGCTACTAACATGAAATTCACTATAAAAGACTTTGTTTCAGATACAGTGAAACTAGGCTGTTTGTGCCCCATTGTATATTTTATTTTGATTTCATTTTTGCCTCCAAAATGCTTAAGCAGTCTGATATTAAAAAAAAAATAAATAAAAGAAGAAAGAACTCTTCCTTTAAATTCCTTTGTTCAGACAATGAAACATAAGCTAGGTCTCTCTATGAAATAATATAAAAATTTAAATCAAATGGAGCTAGCTACTTTCAGAAACCTAATTTTAGGATTCTGATGTCATGGGTTTGAGTCTGATTAGGTTTTTTGAAAAAAAAATGAGGGTAGACTTCTATGAAAACCTGAGTCTCCCCCATCCCCCGGTTGGAGTCGGACTTACCTCTGGCTAGGGCCAGGCCAATCAGTGCCTCTTCGATCAAGGTATTTAAGAGGCGACTCCATTGTTCTTTTCTCTTTTTTGATTTCATCTTGTGTTGAACTATCCTGTCTTTAGTGTTAGGGAATTCTTCTGTTGGAGGAGGAGGATGTGAGAGGAGGAAAAAGGAACATTGCCCTGAGAAGAAAGAAGGGGAGAAAAGTCCCAGAGGAGAAGGAGAGGGAGAAGGCTGCCAGAGAAAGACATTGCCTTGAAGCCCGTGGTGGTTGAGATGGCAGGAAAGTGATTGTCTGCCAGCTGAGGGGACTGATGGTGGCGAGAACATCCAGGATGCAGCGGTACTTGTAGAGCCCCATGCGAGATGGGAGAGAGGTCAGGCATCAGTGGGGGACATGCCTGAAGTGATCCATGGCCCAAAGGACTCACAAGGAGGAAGAGGATTGTCTCCTGGGAGGTGGACACCATGCGGCAGGAAGGCGAGACTACAAGGAGCCCTCTTTCTCAAGGAAGAGTTGCCATGGACAATGAGTAATGGCCAGATGGACCAGCCCCCCACTCCCTGCCCTCCTTGCACTTATGGAGAGAGGGGCAGGAGGTAGCCAGGGAGAAGGGATTGACGTATTCCTCTTACCATCTTATTTCGTAAATGATAGTGGTGAATTAAATTTAAGTTTTTCTCCTCAAGTTGCTCTTGTTCTTTACCCATTGTCTTAAATGGTAGATTCTTACCCTCCCTATTCTTAATCTCAAACCCTCAAGTCTTTTTAGTCAAATTGTCTTCCTCCACATCACTGTGGAAATGGGCGTGAGAGGAGGAGTGAACTGGAGACCACTAAGTTCTTTGTCCCAGTTGATTTGAACCATGACAGCTGTCTAGAAATTCGAGCCTTTCTTCAAACAGGAAGAGAAAAGCTGTGTTAGATGAATCATAACTCTTGTATTGAGATAAAATTAACTGCTTTATGAAACCTCTCATATCTTTATGTGAGCTTAAGAGTAATCAAAAAATTATTTTTGAACAGAAATATGACCTCCAGGCCATATTAAAATGAACTTAGTTACAAGTGCCTAAGGAATTTTCATTGCAAAACTTGTCTCTCAAACTCATCCTCTAAACCCTGGATTATCTATCCTATTTACCTGTTATTTCATTCCATTTGTGTTTTTTACCATGTGAATTACTTTTATCCAAGACAGAGACACTATAAAAGGACTACCGTTACCCAATATGTATAAACACTATTCAGTGTCACTTGGCATCAGGTTACAAGCTGATGCCTTTTCAAAATTTGCATAGAGATATAGATGATTCATCCCTTTAAATACTTTCAGACAGGATTTTTTAATATTGATGACTTGACTTTATGAGCTTGTTTCACCCAAGTTTCACTTACTGCACTGAAATAGTGCCTTATGTTAAACCCAGATTGCCTAAAATGAAGCCTTTTCTAAAAGATCTGACCAAAAATATTACTTTGAGTCCAGCACTAAAAGTCTTATCGTAGGACAATAGACAGGATGGGGGTACCAGAAGAGTTAAAATCAGGTGTGTTAAGCACCTGGCTAGCATCCTAAAAAATAGTTCTTTCTGCTTTTGCTGGACCTCCTTTTTTCTCATCTTATTGATCTTACTTTAGCCAATTCATTCTCTACAATGTTGTAAAAAAATTTTTTTCTCCTTGTGTGGAGTTATTTCACTGAACAGAAATATATATAATGTGCATGTGTGCATGTAAAATCAACCTATCAATTTGGATTTGTAATTATTATTTTCACATGCATGCGTCATGCTTATATATTTATTTTAGCTAAGTCATTAAGCTTTTGTTTTAGGATATAACCTGAAGATTAATTACCATGACCTCAAATAACATAGTCAGTTTCCTAAATTCAGGAAAAAAAAAGAAAATTTTTTTGTAAGCAAGAAAGCAAGAACAGAGAATTTTTGTAGTTTAGATATAGTGGTGAGCAAATGCATAACAAACTGCCCTTAGGTAAGTTTTTGGTTTCTATTTGTTTTTCTTTTGTTTCCTTGAATTGTCCTCCAGTTCTATACAGGAAGAAGAATGGACAGTTTTTATCCCTGGGCTAGTAAATTTTCATGACTTTTCATCTTCTTGCCTTACACAGTATTATAGTCTGCCAAGGAAAAATGCAGAAATCTACACCCCATACAATGCAGTAAGTGATCCATCAGACAGCTCAACCTAGGAACAACCTCATTTTTTTCATAAAGAACAGCTACTTACAAAAGGGTGAAATGTTCCCACTGCTCTCTTGTTGCATGAAATACAGCGGGGTTAGCAGGGACTGTGCAAACAAGCTAGGCTTCCAGATAACAACAGACAACCTGAGAGTTGTTCATAGAATCATTTAGGTTGGAAAAGACCTTTAAGATCATTCAATCCAAATACTTCAGCATCACATTTTTTCTTCTGATTACCTTTCTCTTTTTCCTCACAATTGCTATTACAGATCTTTCTTGATTGAAATCATGTTTGATTATTAGCACTACCTTATATACTGGAACTTCTTTTTTTTTTTTGGATGCAGCTGTAGTTACGTATTTTAAGAAACCTGTCAGATAAAATCTATAAAATATGGCAAGCTTAATCAATAAAATTTACAATAAAAATAATAAAATGAGGTTATATTAAGCATTCAGTTAAAGATAAGACTTTTTTTCAGCTTCAAGACCTGAAAATTTGTCTCTCCATTATATTTAGATGATAAAAATGAATTCTTGTATTTACTAAACCTGTTGTGATTACCAGATTACCAGAACATGAATTATAAGTAAACTTTCACAATTATTTCTTTCTGGGAATTAAAATTGAGATTTTATTACAAGATGATTCAGTAGTTTAAGTAGCAATCAACATCTAAACAATTTTATTATAATAAATTTCTGTATATATGTTTCACTGGAGAAGAAAATTATTAGAAGACAATCATCATAGGAATCTGATAGTTGGCTAACAATACCAGTCCAATAACAGTGGATAATGAAGCGTTACAACAGTAATTTTCAAACTATTGAAAATACTTTACAAACATTTATAAAATTTTACATTTATACATTTTATAAATGTTGTAAAACATTTTAAAAATGTTGTATTATAAAGCTTTGTGATATACTTTTTACTTAAAAAGTGTGATATTTCTTGTCACTGTAACACTCTGGAAAATCCACTTGACTAAGAGTACAAAAGAGTTGAGATGAGATCATTAGATCATATAGAAAATTTATGTGACCATAAAGACTAACAATTTTTAAAAATGCCTTGTGAAATTGTGTTCTAAACTTCCATGGAAGAAAAAGTGTCACATTTTTTCCCATTTAAAAATCATGTATATATATGGACTTCCACTACTAAATGAAAACTACTGATTGTGTTGTATTTTCTAAGTCAGAACCTTATAAAAATATTTAATTGAGGAATTAAAATCCTGACATCTGCCTTTCTCAGATTTGTCAGTTTTTCTTTCAGATATGGGGATTTATAAAATTTCTATTTAGAGAATAGAGGCTGAGGAAAAAAAAACAGTGAAAGTTTTGAAATCATCCATTTGTTATTTCCATAAAATGATAAAATATACATATATGTTGAAATAATAAGAAAACATTAAAATTTTGCCTGTGTTTTATTTTCCCTCTTAGAATTGTTGTTTTCCTCTCAGAACTAAACCTTTAGAGAGATGCTTATAAGTGAATTTTAAAATATGTTTGTTTACCTCATATTTGTGGTGGAATAAAGGAACGTATTAAGCTGATATTGTAACTTGCAACAATTTTTGAATTTGAATCTAGATCACTTTTTATTTTTTTCTTAAAGAGGCAGAAGAACAGATAATTGTGTTACAAAAGACAGAATGAGAAACATGTTTGTATGCAATATAACATTTAAAGATAAGTTAGTGCTCTCTACAAAATGAAAAGGCTGTATGCACATGGAGAACTGTATGAAGAGTTCATGTCTATTGCTGATTCTTTCATATTTCAGATGGTAATGTATGCGATATGACATACTAATGAAGATGAGTAGAGAAAACATACAAAATTGAAGAAAAACTACCAATAGGTGATATATAGGTGATAATTTCCTTCATAGTCTAGAGTTGGTTAAAACCATCTTTCTTGAACAAGAATTCCTATACGAAGTAAGAAAATGTTCTTTCTTATTTCTGTTATCTGTCTTTGGACAGGAAGAATGATTTTATGGAAACAATACTTTCCACTGAAAACAAAGGACTTTTAGGTGACTACTTTTACATTCAGGTGAATGTGAATCCCAAAAGTTTGGAAAATTCTTGTTTGTTTTCTTCGAAGTTCACTAGACGGCCAGACTGAGTGGTAATATGAGGATTGACACTGCCCTGAAAATAGGCTATTGATTTTGCCTTTACTACTAAAAAATTGAAATTTTTCTTTTAATTTGACTGATTTAAAACTTGAAGAAAATAATGAGTAAAAGTCAGGAGACAACTCTTTTTAATGTTAATGAAACAACCTCTTTTTCTTTACATTTCTGAAATCAGTCTTGTTAAAACTAAACATAGGAATATAAGCATTTTTTCCCATTTTCTCATGACTGATTTTGACCAAGTCACTTGAGGAATTACTGTTAAATATATAAGTTCTAAGTCATTACTAGAAAAAATACTTCTCTGTGATGTTAAAAGTATGAGTAGTTTTTTCATTTATTTTTTAATTAAAATGGACAATAAGCCAATGAAAAAATAGAAATTATAATTGCTTACTAGAGATTTGTGTCTACTATGCATCAGTCCCTATTATCGCCTCTGTTTTGTAATATCTTGGTAATTTTTTAATGAATGGATCTCTGTATAGCACATGTGCTCTTTGTGCTATCTGTCATTAGATATCAACCATGTTTCACAGCAAGTTAATGAACAAAACATTTTTTCTTTCCTGCCATAGCTATATATTGCAAAACTTCTCAGCACTAAGTTCAGGCATATTGGAAAAATCAACCTTCTTCAGTGTTTCTTATTCAGATACACTGGCAAAATCAATTTTCTTCAGTGTTTCTTAATTTATCTTTAATTTCATATAAACAAAAACTGTTTCAAATTGTCATAAGCAATTTCCAAATTATTTCATCTTCAGGCTCCAGCCAATCTTTGCTTCTTTTATTTTTTATTCAGTGAAAATATTTGTCTCTTTTTCTCTCCCCATTTCTGTCTAGATACCACAATTCTGCTACATACTGAAGTAAGCCATAAATTTAAGATTATAGCTCCTGTAATTTGGTTTAATATCAGCTGGGACAGAAGAGAATGTGTCTACTTGTTCCAGTGTGGCAAGATCTGGAGATCCAAACAGTCATTGTCAAAAGCATATATAAGAGACTGAGTTGACCTTTTGCCCGGACATTGCTGAAGAAAAACTACTAAAGATACCACTGTCATATCCACGAAGGTTTGCTGTCGCTGTACAGACCTGAACATGGAGTGAATTCTGAGAAACTGAACTTAAAGCAGATTCCAAGAGACTCAAGCTAGCCTCCAGGCATGCTTCAAGACCCATGGTCAGCTTCTTGAGACCCTCCCCCCCGCAGTGACAATATTGGGCATGTGTGCCACTGCTGGTGGGAGGCAGGGTTCAGAAAATCAGCTCTTGGAATACGCTAAAAAATTTGCGGAAGAAATATAAATATGTGTCAAGATGACAGGATAAAACTAGAGAAAATAATTGCTCCTGACTCTACTCTTTCCTGGCTCGGCTCTTCTCCTGCTCTGTTTTTCTCCAGCTCAACCCTTCTCATTCTCAGCTCTTCCACCTTCATTGCTCCACAGAAAAATCGGACTGTCAGAACGCTTCAGTTCCTTGGTGGTAGCTGTAACAACTAACTTATCTTCTTTGTTTTACTTCCTTTTTCTCTCTTTCTCCCTCTTACGCACTTGTGCACCGGCTGTCAGGCAAATACTCAACTCTGCTTTGGATCTTAATTCTGTTCCCGCCAATATGAGCAGAACCTCACACCAGTCCTGGACCGGCTTTGGACAGCATTTCTGAAGGATACTCAGGGACTCTGAGAAGTCAAATCGACTTTGATCGCTTCAATAGTTTTGACTGAGCTTCTAAAAAGCAGCGTTTTCCTGCTAATATTTATTTGATTATTGAGCAGTCAAGCATAGCTGTGAATATAGAACTTGATGATGCTTGTTTCCCTACCATGTAAGGTCTTATGCACTGAGAAGGTGCCTGTTTCTTCATGATTCCAAGAAAAGAGACACAGACACTAAAGTGGACAAGTACTAATAGCCCAGAAAATAATAAAGAAACTTACAAAATCTTATATCAGTTCTGAAGATGAAAACCATGAGATGATAGCAGTACTAGGCAAATCTTCAGTATATAGATTCCATCCATGTAGAGGTTATCCAGATCTAAGTTCAGTAGTATTCATACAGAGTCTTACTCCCAGTTCAAAATCATCTGTGATAGCAATGGAGCATGGAATGAGGATTCTGCTTTGAAAAGCAGACTCTCCAATATTATCTCATTAACAAATGCATGTAAGAACAGATGTATACAAGGTTTCAAGTTGTCAAGTCAATATTCTCTATGATTAAATACATATTTGACTCCATGTACATTGAGTAATTATTAAATAATTATTCATAACTGATTAATTATAATATCAATTAAGTAGTAATCACATGGTATCTATCACAGAGAGCTACTTGGATTACCCATTATAGAATCATAGAATCATAAAATTGTTTAGATTGGACAAGACCATTAAGATTACCAAGATCAACTGTTAACCTGGGAATCAGTCTGTCATACGATAGTCTTTTGGGCTGCCTACTACACTGGTTCTGAAGGGTAATTGATTTTGATGTCTAAGAAACGACAAGAAAAGCATTTTTTACCTCCAGATAAGTATTTGTAAGATCTATATCGTATACAGAATATCTAAGCTAAGCATTAATTAACTATTCAGGTAATTCCCGTTTCGATAAATGTTTTCTAGCAACACAGTACTAAGGTTTTTTTAACTGTTATGATCCAAGAATGTAAGTAGTCACATTCATAATTTTTAATTAAGTATATACTTGGGAAAAAACAACCCTGTACAACCTCTCTAGGGTGTCATCAGTTCTATAAACAATATAATAGAATTTTGTTATTACAGTTATCTACACAATTAGACAGAATAGCTGGGAACAAATGAAAGAACATGCAAGCAGTATTAAAAAAATCTAACGGTGAAAACAAGCAGAACCAAAAGCAAGGCATAAAAAAAGAAAATTAGCAACATGTTTCTCACATCAAAGAGGAAGAGATCCACACTAAGAATATAAAATAAGGTGCAAGATAAAAAGTGGAAAAAGCAACATCTATAAGATATGAACAAGAAACAAATATCTCTGGCAAATCCCAAATGATCCTGTAGAGTACTCTCAAAAAGTGTCCAATAAAAACGTAATAATCTTGCAAAATAATCATAACCAGATACTGAAGGTTTCTTCCAACCAAAACTGTTCTAAGATTGTATGATTCTAAGCATTGATTCTCAAAATGCAATATAAAGAGCAAATGATATAACATTTTCTTTTATTATTTTGGATAGTGGACAGTGAAAGTTGTGTTGTACACTTATGGCTGTAGTAAAAGTGTATATAGGTATTTATATATAAGGACTGTTTGCATATATAATGGCAATGTTTGATAGCAATTAAGAACTAACTACTGGTAATATCTATTATTAATGAATCCAGGAAACAGTTATTTTGAAGGTTGAAAATTATCTGATTTTCTGTCTTTAGCACAGTCTCAACACAGCGATCTTCATTTTGCTAACTACAGATACATCTATAAATTCAGTAGCAACATAGATCAAGTCATGTAAGTATTTTGCAAGGTAACCAATAAAATTCAACAAGATCAATAAATCTTAAATTACATGATAAGGAAAAGAAAGAGCTTTTTGTGTCAGGAGGATTTGAAACTACATTACTTTTATCAGTTGACGCTCTAGCATGGATGATTCATAACTCTGGAGGTTTTATTTACTGCAGTTCACACTATTAACACTTCAGGAATTCTAAATGATAGCAGGCTAACAATGATAAAACATACATTTGTAAGTAGGAGAAGTTAGGCAAGAGAAAATGGCAAGAAAAAAACAAGACAGAGGGAAAACCAAAGTTGTTCTCACAAAAATAAAAATTTTTTAATATTTTAATCATGTTAATTTTTTTAGACATTACCAGGGACTGTTTGTTTGAAATAGCAGGAAATGAGATGGTTGCTTTCTTATAACTACTGAAAGAAATATGTACAGACATAACGTGTATGTGCCGGCTTCTTCATTGCCAAGCTCTAGAACGCATAATACACAGAATATATCTCATGGTATATCAAACAATACAGTTTGGCATGAAGTCATATTTCAATTAAAAATTTAATGCCCTATGTGTGGCAGGTGCATCCTTCCCCCATTGGTCGGGAGTGCCCCCCCTCTGTGAGTCAGCAGTTGCTACACAGATTTCAGAGAATTTTCTGGAAACCTGGGCTGGCTTGGAAATGACCCATCACCCTGAGGGGCACTCCCAGGAAGTTGGCTGGCAGCCAATAAGAGGCCAATATGGCTTGATTGACCACAGCCAGCTCGACTGAGACTTTAAAATGGGGTGCTGGCAGCCATCTTGGGGGAGTTCCCTCGTGGCAGCTGGCTCTGCAGGCAGGGGTACTCAATCTCCCCCCTTAGGTGGGATGCCGCCTAAGGACTTTTGTCCCTGGGGTTGAGACTCCTCATCTGTGTAAGGTGAGTGTACCATTCTCGAGATTGAGACTCCTCATCTTTTATAAGGTGAGTGTATTGGGATCCGGATCATTATTCTTTGGTTAGGGTGGGTGTAGTGTAGTTAACTCTTTTCCAATTGATACCCGAACCTTTAATTTTGGAGGTGCTTCTGTTTATTAATAAATTTAATTTAGGCACGTGCGTGAATTTGTCATCTTTAGAAACATAGGAGTGCTCTTCTCCACTGTCTTCACGACACTATGTCCACTAGATTTTAAGATCAAACATCTGGTGTGAAACAATTACTTTACTGTGCTTGATCTTTTTTGCAATGCGGAGAAAATTAACATGTCAAATGGAAGATTCACCCAGTTATCTTTAATCCACTCTTCATTATAGTTTTCTACTTGCAGATTTCTAAAGGAAGTGGAAGGTTATAACAACCAATACTTCCCTTGCATGGTAGTCTAGGCCAGGCCCAAAGAGCAGAGGTGAATGAAGTTAAATAGAGCTGGTGGACGATCACAAGTGGTGTTCCACAGTTTTGGGGCCAGTTCTGTTTAATATGTTTATCAATGATCTGGACGATGGGATCAAGTGCACCCTTAGGAAGTTTGCAGACGTCACCAAGTTAGGCAGAAATGTAGAACTGCTTGAGGGTAGGAAGGTTTTATATAACTCTTACATAGCAAAACCAAATTTTAAAACACACATTGCGGATTTATTTTTCATGTGTGCAGGGAAATTATTTAAATTATGATACAGTATTTGGATAAATGTAAACAGATATGAATAATTGTGGGCTTAGTCCCTAGATTTACAATATCTGGTTTTTATTTACATTTGAAACTGGATTGTTTAAATAATTTAAACACATCTAATATGGCTTTGATATCATTTTCACAGATACATAATTTTATATACTCATGGTCCCTGTATATAATATATCTCTTTGATTTCTTTTCACTTGAGACTGTAATTATTTTTTTTAAGAAATAAAAAACTACTGGTTTTCTTCATCCAAATCTTCTTGCAAGTATTTCAGCACAAGTTGCTAATTCTCAGTATTGCTTTACTTTCCCTTGATGAGCACAATATCACAATATTACCTAGGTTGACTCAAAAGGATCATAAAAAACAATTTAAGAAATAAAAATTCAAGTCTAATTCAGTTAGATTATCCTGAAAGACCACTCTTTTTTTCCCCTAGCTATAACATCAGTAAAACACTAAAAACCCTTTTCCAACTCTTTATTTAGTAATTACTTTAAAGAAAAAACCTTACATTTTATAAATCTTTTATATGCACACTATTGGAACCAAGCCTATACAATACCTTAAAATAAAATAAATCTTGGCAGATCTAAAGATGTCCCTGCTTACTGAAAGATGACTTTCAAAGGTCCCTTACAACTCAACACATTCTATGATTCAATTATATGAAAAATCACTTTCCTTGTTCTTTTTCTTTAGACAAAATCAGTACGATGTTATTAAAGTTTATGAGCTTATGCTTTCTTAATACATGCATTCTGGATTAGGCTTATAATATACTTAGAAAAGAAATGGAAAAAGATTTATGACTATTTATTCTGTTATATAATTAATGCAACTACTTTGGGGAAGTTGAAATGATTTTCTGATTTCGGTCTTATCAGACTTGAGAGATAACATGGTCATTGACCGTAACCAGCATGACTTCACAAAGGGAAAACCCTTCTTAACTACCTTAATTTCCTTTTATGACAAGGTTATTCTCCTAGTTGACCAGGGGAAGACACTGGATATGATGGGGTTTTGATTTTAAAAAAGTTTTTAACACTGTCTCTCACAATATCCCTCCGGAAAAAATGTCCAGCACACAGCTAGACAAGTCTATAATACATTGGGTGAGCAATTGGCTGAAAGGTCAGGCTCAAATTGTTATACTAAGTGATGTTACATCAGGCTGGTGGCCAGTCTCCACTGGGGTTCCCAAGGGGCTCCAGTTAGAAACAGCTCTATAAACTATCTAAACTGAGGAATCAAATGTGCATTAAGGAAGCTTGCCAGTGATGCTATACTAAGTGGTACTGTGAACTCCCTCAAGGGTAGAGACACCTTACAGAGAGATCTTGATAAGCTAGAGAGCTGGGTAATCGCCAACTGTATGAAATTTAACAAGAGCAAGTGCCATATTTTGTCCCTTGGTCAGGGTGATCCTGGTTACACACAAGAATTGGGATATGAAAGGCTGGAGAGCAGCCCCACAGAAAGAGATCTAGAAGTTTGGGTCTATGGTGAGTTGAATATGAGTCGTGTGTCCTGGCAGCCAAAAGCTCCGACTGTGTTCTGGGATGCACCAAAACCAGCATGGCTGGACAGTAACACACCAGGCTGGGGTGGACCAACTTGATGTTTTCTGTGCAGTTTTGAGTGCGTCAATGTAAGAAGGGCATTGAAATATTAATGTGTGTCCCGATGAGGATGACCAAGTGGTGAAACATCTCAAGGGCAAGACTTACTAGGAGTGACTGAGATCATTTGATTTGTTCATCTTGGAGAAGAAACTACTGAGGGGTGATGTCATTATTGTCTACAACTTTCTCAAGGGAAGCAACAAGTAAGGAGATACTGATCTCCTCTTTCTGGTGACCAGTGATTGGACATGAGGAAAATGGAACAAAGCCACAGCAGGGGAAGTTTAGTTTGGTCATGGGAGGTAAAAGCTCTTCACCAAGAGGGTGATCAGTCACTGGAATGAGGTCCGCAGGTAAGCAGTCATTATACTGAGCCTGTCAAAGTTCAAGAAGCATTTGGACAACAATTTTAGTCACATGTTTAACTTCATGATCTTTATGGGTCCCTTCCAACTTGAGATATTCTATGATTCTATGATTTACACTGACATGTGTCAGCCTATATTATACCATGATACTTGGAGCTATAACAAGAATAATTATTCCTGTGTCGTGGTTTGACCCTGGTCGGCCACCAGGTACCCACACAGCCGCTCTCTCACTCCTCCTTCACTCCTAGACAGGGGGAGAAAATATTTCCAAGGGCTCAGGGTTTGAGATAAGGACAGGGAGATCACTCTCATTTACCATCCCGGGCAAAACAGACTCGATTTTGGGGAAATTAGGCACATTTATTAAAAGAACCAATCAGAGAGGAGCAGTGAGAAGTGAGAAAGAACAAACGGATGTTAACAAACAGAACACCTTCCCCCCATCCCTCCCTTCTTCCCTGACTTAACATCAATCGCGGTTTCTCCACCTCCTGCCTCCGAGTGGAGCAGGGGGACAGGGAATGGGGTCTGTGGTCAGTTCATCCGACGTTAGTTCCACCTCTTCTTCACTCTGGGGGAGGACTCTTCACTCTTCCCCAGGGCCATTGTGGGGTCTCTCTCATGGGAGACAAGCTTCATGCTCTCTTCTCCGGTATGAGTCGTCCCACGAAGGGCAATTCATCCCAAACTGCCCAACGGGAGACACCTCACGAGGGGCAGCCCACCCCTCGTGAGTCTGAGGTGCAGTCCTTCAGGGGAAACTGCTCCAGAGTGAGTCCCCCACAGCATCCCAAAAGTCCTACTGGCCAACTTGCTCCAGCGTGGACATTCCTCTCTTCCATGGGCTACAGGTTCCAGCAGCGACTTGCTCTAATGCGGGCTTCCCACAGGCTACAGCCCCCTTCAGGCATCCACCCACACAGCGTGGAGTCCTCTGCCCCACGGCAGACATCTACACCCTGCCTATGGGCTGCAGGGGGACAACCCGCTTCACCATGGTCTTCACCACAGACCCGGGGGACTCTCTTCTGCTCCGATGCCTGGAGCTCATTCTCCCCCTCCTCATTCTTCACTGTCTTTGGTGTCTGCACAGATTCTCACTCCTCCATCTCTGTGCCAGCTGTTATGGCGCAGTTCTTTTTCCCTGTTCTTAAATATGTTTTCACAGAGGCGTTCCTCTGCTATCACCTTACTGATAGGATCAGCCTTGGCCAGTGGCAGGTCCCTCTTTGGAGCCGGCTGGTATTGGCTCTATCAAACCTGGAGAGCTTCTAGCAGTTTCTTGCAGAAGCCACCCTGCAGCTCCCCCCCGCCCGCCACCAAAATCTGGCCAGGCCAAACCAAAAAAACCTGTTAAATTTCAGTACTATGGGAAGGAAAAAGTCGTAACATTTTTCTTCACATAAGATGAGGGTGAGATAGACGGTACTTAAGGGCTCACTCAATTTAACTTCTGTTGCAAAGTTAAAGGTGTGTTTGGATAAAGAAAAAATATATAACTGATTTTATTTTGAGAGTCTGAGACAGATATTCTACGGCTGGCAGGTCAATCCTTATATAATCATCTGGTAATCAAGTCATAAAAGAGAACATGCAGATCAATGATCACCCAGAAAAGCTGATGAGATCTGTCCTAAATTAGATAAATACACCAATTGCTTTACCTTGTACTTAATGAAAGAATCCTTTTTAAAAAAATATTTTTGAAAGTGTGTGTACACATATTTACACTATACATAAAATATATATGAACATATATATTGCTCTAGATATTGTTGTACAGCAAAACTGCATATTGAAATATAGTTTTTATTGCAATACGTATGCTCAGTGCTGTAAAAACCAAGATGACATAAAAAATCTGCCTTCAGGACAAGAAAATATAAATAGATGATTTATTATCTCTCCTATTTGATTAGGTAGCCTGGAATAGCTCTCTATACATTCTTGCAAATAAATAAAATCTCCCTTTATCTAGATTCATAGTAAAATTCAAACTGTTCAACTATGAGTACTGGTCTGGCTGGAATGGAGTTAGTTTTCTTCCCAGCAGCCTGTAAGGAGCTATGGTTTATATTTGTGACTAAAACAGTGATGATAACACAAACAATGTTTTGGCCATTGCTAGACAATGCTTGCACAGCATCAAGGTATTTTCTGTTTCTCATTCTACCACAAGAGTGATGTACAATGAAAGGATGGGCAAAAGATGAGGACTGAACACAGTCACAGAAGCTGACCCAAAGTGACCAGAAGAATAATTGGTATAGTATAACAACATGTTGAGGAATAAAATTGGGTACACACACTCTTTAAAGCACTTGTTGCTCAGAGACCCTCCGAAGACTGATTTACTCGTGAGAGGATGTTAGTGACTACATTTGAATTGCCTGGTTTTGAGGTTGTTGGTTTGGAGGTTTTTTTCACTCTTTTCCTTCACCTATTAAACTGCCTTTATCTCCACCCATGGGTTTTCAGCTTTCTCTCTTCTGCTTTGTTCCCTCGTCCTGCTGGAGAGAGGCAGATGGTGAGTGTGTGGCTGTGTGGGTGCTTAGTTGCTGCCTGGAGTCAACTCACCAAAGTCTGTCTTAACAGTCAGCAAAGAAAGTGATCTTGAGGGTTTTTAGATAATTACAGATTCGATTGGCATGTGCTAGACTTAATTTAGAGTTGTAACTCTTTAGCTGGTACTTGGTGGGTACTTACATGTTGTTGCTTGTCACAATGTTAGATTGTTTGCTTCAAATACTGTTTCCTTTGGTCCTTCACCTGCTCTGGGGTGTTCTCCCTCTCTTACTGTACATCAAACTCCAGCTGGCTGTTTTTAGCTTTTTTGGTTTGTTCTGTTGTTTACCACTTTGCCTAGGAGAACTATGACAAAAACACTGACCTTTAGGCTAATCTGCTATTTAGGCCCTGCATTGCTGGCATTCCATTATTCTGGGAAGCAAGTAGTTGTTAACTGTCTCCACAATTTCTTTCTGGAAGTCAATTCATGGAAGAAACTATGAATGACACCCCCTTCTCTTCTGGGAAGATGTTTCCTGCCTTGTTGCAATCACCTTTCAGTTTCTTGAACCTCCCTGTATAACTAGAATGCTTGTATCAGTGTATGCTGTGAATCTGGATTTGTCTTTTCGCAAGGTTAACCAACATTTGTCAACCTGTATTGCTACGGTATCTGCTGGGTACCGTAGCTGCTGATGTATAATTTGTAGGATGTTACCCCTTAATAAAAAGCTCTGTGCAAATGGAGTCCATGTACTTTGCCTTTAGGTTTGTACCAGCTGAATCCATTAGAAATGTCTATAGACTGCTCCTTCACAAGCAACTGCATATGCTGTTACAGG
Organism: Trogon surrucura; assembly: GCA_020746105.1. Taxonomy (NCBI): domain Eukaryota; kingdom Metazoa; phylum Chordata; class Aves; order Trogoniformes; family Trogonidae; genus Trogon; species Trogon surrucura. The sequence continues at coordinate 55,565,188 of CM036617.1, forward strand.
AATTTGTGAGATGCAATGACGGACAGACAAGAGGGAAGTGATGTAGGAGGAAGGGAAGATTCTGCACACATAGGGTCTGAAAAGCTGTTAACAAGAACAATGTCAAAGTAAAAAGCTTTCCCTGAAGAACCTGAAGAAGGTGCTGAATAGTACTGAATTTAGGACTGAAAGATATACCCTAAAGAATTGTCAGGGACACAGTGAACAGAAAAAGAGATTTGTTTCAAATCTTTCCATTTTAATGTTTTATGCAATATAACCCTTTTTTTTTTGTATTTTAAATATTTTTCCTCTCTTAATATAATGCTGATGAAACCTAGCTGTAAGTGTTGAAAAACTTTAGGTTCTTCTCTTTTTTAAGGAATGTGTCCATTTCATGCTGGCCAAAGTTCTGATACCATTAAGAGTTTAACCTCACAATGTTTTCTGACTACAGCTATGATAAGATTATTTAACTCATGAAGGAGCTACCCTGTTGACAGATAAGTTACGTGTAGGAATACTTAAATAAACTTCTGATAAATTAATCTCAGGACAGTGTGCATTTGGGAGGCTGTGGGGAGTTCAGATATAGCCTTCAATGCAAAAAATAACCTACTTCAAGCCAAGAGACCAAGTAAGAGTGAGGCTGACTCCCCAGAGGTTTAGACAGAGTACTTAGGTTGAAGAAGTCAGAATTATGGTTCCTCTGATCTGTCCATTCATTTTTTGTTCAACAATAATGCAGGTACAGCTCTGCAGGCAGTTTCTAAGCACTCGTAAACATGAATTTCCCTCATATAGCCAGGCACCACCATTAACTTTGGATATGTCTTAGCTTTCCAAGTTTGGTTGTATTCTCTTGTTTTGGCCTTTGTTGTTGGGATTTTTATTTATCTGAATATTATTAGAGGCTGGCCTGATGTTTTATTTAAGAAGTTGACAGCTGTAAGTTGTAACCCTGTGTTGTCCATTCACTATGCACATCAGGGTATTTATTATGAAATATAGCAAAATTCATTGAGCAATTAACAACATATGAGGAATCAGCTCTCACTAGAATAATTGGAGATGTTGGAAAAAGAAATGTCAAGGTTTGGGAAAACTGAAAAGTTGCTTATTGTGCTGCCAGTATTAGTAAACAAGTAGGTAGTGATACTTCTTTGGTTATTGTTATACTATGTAACTGCATATAATAATTTATTGTAGATTTTTCATTTCTTTAGGTTCTCTTATGTGAACTGTAACATTGAGTATAAAATACTTTTCGGTGAAAATAATGTATTTCTTCAATAATTAGATGTGTCAAGTATGAAGACAAAACCAAAGAAAAGAAAAAAAAAAAGAAAAACAAAACCAGAATGGGTCTGTTCTGTATCAGAAACAAGACCTGGCAGGGTAAAACCTAAACTAAGAAGTGCACAGAGTACAGATACCTTGGCTCCTGCACAAAGTCTGGCTTCATATATTCAGCCCATGCATAGAAATTAAGAAACACAGCTGGGAGCCACTGCCTGGAAATAGCCTGTTACTAAAAACGTAGCGTAAGTGATGAAATGCCACAAACAAAGAGTATGTGTTGTTCATTTTAATGACAACAACTTCTGTAGTAAGAGCATCTGGTGCCTGAGAATAAGTCTTTTCTTATGCTTCAGTATTTCTGCTTTGTCTTGTTGCTTACTCAGGTGATTTAGCACAACATTAATGTGGGCTAAATTTCATTTGTCTGGAAAAGGTTCTTTAAAGTATTTCAGAAGATTTCATTTTGTGTTGAAAATACCATTATGCTGTACAATATTTCAGGCACTTGCAGTAAGGCCACTATTGCAATTAAAATTGGATAAGCTTCTCAAGGTGTTACATATATTTGTTTATTGAAATTGTATTTCTAAAATCTATAGTATACTTATTAATCATAAAGTGCTATACTAAACTTCTTTATCTCAAAAGCAAACACAGACCTGTTGTTCAGCTCAACTCTCATTGAAGACATTATTGTCTGCTTGGCAAAGACAGTATTTTCTTTGCTTGGAAACTGATAAAGAGAGAAAAAAATAGTTTAAATAAGAAATCCTCATAGTAACTCTTTCATTTAATGATTAAAGTTGGAAAAGACCTCTAAGATCATCAAGCCCAATCATCAGCCCAACGCTACCATGACCACTAAACTGCACCCCAAAATTTCATGAATACAATTTTTTTTAACACCTCCAGGTATGGCAACTCCACTAAGGAGCCTTGAGACTTGGTTAAGGAGATCCTGGTAATACTGTTACTTCTGACAACTTTTAATCAAACTTAGTTAAAGCAATCAAACAAAATAACTGTTTATGTATGTTGGTGACTGCTAGATTACATGATAAAAATTTACTTCTACCAACACAAAGGAGGACAGAGAAGCAATGGCAGATGGGGTAACCCCAATAACACAAAGATGCAAAGCCCTGCCCCTGCCCTCCTAGGTTTGTCACTGGAGACTGTCACCTCCATGGGCTAGGGGGGACATCTGTGATCTTGAATCAGCAGGGAAGGATCTCCAGATCACCTGAAAGACTGAGGGAAGGTTTACTTATTTACAATATTTATGTAAGGAACCAGAGGAAAGGAAAGTGGGGCTCAAATGGGAGTTTGGAGAAATCAATCTGGAATGTGGGAAAGTAGAGGGACAAGAAATCAAAAAAGGACCAGTCTATTAGAAGCCCTCAGGTGTCTATTCTTAAGCTTACTTGTGTACCTACACAATTCATATATTTTTAAAATATTTTGGGGAACTTTGATATATCCACAAACCATATTACCTGAAGGCTGACATTCCCTATGTTCCATCTTGTGTCCAACCAACCTAAAAAATAGCTACTGTAATTCATGGGAAAAACATACCATTCTTCTCTGGAGTTCTGAGAAAGATTGAAGTATTGATACAGAAATATGTTATTAAAGGGAACAGAACTCTCCTGACCAAAGCAGGACCACAAAGCAGAATGAGAATACTGGGCAATGCAAGAATCTATTCAGTGGGTACTGAAATGCGAAGGGAGACAAGAAAAGAGGAACGACACTTGGAAATACTGAAACGACACTTGGGTGTCGAGTATCAGTTCAGTAGTGTGTTGTTTTCTGCTGCATGGGTAAATGATTGCAATAGATGAGGGGTTAAATTTTTTTCAGTTGTTTCCTGCTTTTAATTGGTTTTTAAGATCTTGATATAAACTCTTATATAGTTTCATCATGGTCAATGATTTTAAACCCAGTGTAGTGAATTTTAGTTAAATAAACTATTTGTTAAAATTTGTTTGGTTTTCACAAAAGAAAAAAAAAATCATGAGAAAGTCTAGTGCAATACAACTAAAATTTTTATATTCTGATGCATTATCCCTTTATGCTCTGCTATTTCATAATTTTGCAGAGGAATTCAACTGCAGAGTTCTTCACAAGTATTACATTATATTTGTAATCTTAGCCAGAAACTATCATTTACTCAAATGACTTACTTTTCCTGTTATAAAAAAAACAAATAAATAATAAATTCAGTTCACAGCTCATCCTTAGTATTTTGAATTTCTTATCCTCAGTTATTTGTGAATCATTATACTCATTACAGAGTTACAGGACTAAACCAACATATTTGTAGCATTCATCTGACAACCATGGCTAAGATAATATAACTGATCATGTGTCTTCCAACATCAAAATTTTATTCTGCAGTAATACAATACATATCAGAAAAAGAGAAAGGCAACATTTTCTGAAAGTATATAGCCAGCTGTGCTTAGAAAGGTCATTTTTTTCCTTATTTTTATCACTTACCAAATGAAGGATCCAATGTAAAAATCAATCTTTTTAGAATTGTTAGCGGTATGTAGAGACTCTTCAAGTATCGAATTTGCAGTTAAAACAACTTAATTCTTATTAAAAAATGCAACACACTCTCACTTTTTCCTCATGTTCTCCAAATGTTAAATTTGTTCACAGAAGAATACTAGAAAATTGTCCACATAATTCATATTTTCAATTGAATAACAGCTGTTACAACTGTTTAGTCATTCCTATATCTCACCTAAATCTGTTTGAGAGTTCTGTACATATTAAAACCTGTCAAACATTAATGTCTTCACTCTAAATATATACAATTAGCCCCTGTTAAGTTTTATATAGATTTGTCCTGTACATTCAAATTCTCTGTCTCCCCTTTAGTGCTAGTTTTTAAAGTAATTCAGTGATAGGAAGTAATTTCTGAGATTCTTTAGGAAGCATGTGGCTTCAAAAGAGAAAACCATTTCAACAAGGACACAGAGTTCATCTTTGTTCCTAGCTCACACAAAGAAGAGCACAAGGATTTTCTTTTTTCAGCTTCAGCCTGGCAAGAGAAAAAAAATAAATGAAAAGAATGGAAGGAAACACCTAAAAACCTAAAAAGAGGTTGTAAGAACATAGTTTAATTGCCCTCGCCACATACAGTTGGCTGTTTTATTGAAAAAAAAGCCATTATCCTACTACAGAAGAAATGGGAGTGGCAGAAGGAGGAGTAAGCTGAATATGTACAATGAGTAGGACCCTTTTAATTTCACCTCTCCTAGATCTTGTGAGAACAGTTTCAGCTGCCAAGCAATCAAAGACTCTACCTCTCTCTACTCTACTCTTAGAGAAGTATTTTAGGCAGGTTCACAGTAAGGTAGTATCTTGTCTTCCTGCTCTCCTCCTGTGTATCACATTACTGTGTCTGTCAGCAAATTCTCTTTTGCTTTAGACTAACATTAAGGGTAAGCTGTTAGACTATTTATGGCACGAATTTCGATAAATTCAGCTTTTTCGAGACTAACAAACCTTAAAAAAAGCAGTAAAAAAATAATTAGATTAATGTAGGAAAGTTCACTTTAACTTACGTTAATTCAAACTTCATAACTGCTGTTTGGGTAGAGTTGCATATAACTTATTTATGTTCTATATTTAGATTTATCTCATTTTTATTTGATATCTTGTTTGTTTTGGAGACACTAAAAGCATTATGCTAAAACTGCTTCATAGTTTTATTCTGTATGATCATCTAAACTATACATCAGAGCTGTAACAGAAAAAAAATTCTACTCTATATATGGAGAGATATAAACAGGAAAAGATTTGATTTGTGTTGGTAATAATGAGGTTTGGATATCCAAAACAAGAAAATGGAATCGGTGTGCTTAAAACTGATGGAGAGGGAATAAAGCATCGTTTCCTACAGCAAACTCTATTACTAAAAGACAGAAGATGTATTTATCTTGTAAAGTTATCCAGAAGCAAGCCACTTGAAGGGACTCAAGGCTAGAACACTGAAATAGTAAGTGCCTGAAGTTTTTTACTTTCAGGATGAGCACTTGAAAGATGCAAGATGATTCAGAGAATGGAATTTGTAAAATACTCAAAATCAAAACAAGTTATGAATGACATTTATTTTGCAGATCACTAGCCTATGCATAAATTGCAGACTGCAGGCCATGCTCAGATGAAAGCTCTGTAAGTTGAACAGAAAGTGGAGCTGCACAAAAAAAAATAAGTCCTCTCAAAGCCTAGGAATGACACATAACATTTCCTGTTCAGTTTTAGAAGGACAAAAACATAAGTGATTAGAATTTCAAGAACAAAGTTAAAAGTATAGAAACTACATTTCTGGAAAAGGACAGAGATCACAGATCATTACAGAGATCATAGATCATTACACTCTATTAAACATACACAAATATACACTAATACAAAAGTTATCTCACACTCTCAGTAGCTGACATGTCAATGTTTTAAAATCAGAGAAAACAAGCTGTGGATAAGAGATAACAACAAGGTCAAAAGCTTTTTCAGAAAAAAAAAAAAAAGATTTTCTTTCTGTATATGGTTAATGACTAAAAGAGGGTTTTAAATCCTGAAGATATCTTACGTGCAACCAAAAAACAAACAGTAAGATATAAGAAATAACAACTGAACATCAAATTGCTCCAGGAATGTGATGAATGCTCCAGCAAGCAACATATTTAAGCACAGAAAAAGATTCAACTTTTCAGTGATAAGGTCTTATTTATTTTTTTTCACAGAAAAAAAACAATGTAAGTTGAATGAATTTTTCTTGTTTGGAACTGCATTTTCAGCATATTTTAGATAAATTTTCACATTCAACAAATCTTGGGTTTTTTGTTGTTGTTATGAGAATTTGGTCTACTTTATATTTTTTTAAAATATTTTTTGTATGAAAGAAAACACTGAGAAACAGTAAATTCCTAAGTTTTTGGGAGGGAGAGGAAGGGGGACAGGGGCCCAGCAGTTTTGCTTCGTAAGTTTTTAAGACTATTGTTTTCCTGTGCAATATATCAAGATATTTGATAACAGTGATACTATCTAATTATGAAATAATTAGATATAATTTTATATACAGATATTTTGATGACATATCTTCACAATGAGGTATCTTTTCTGTGCTTATAACCAAATTTTTATGTCTAATGTCTTAACTGCAAAATTGAAAAAAAATCCAAGAGACAGTCTTCATCACAGGAAGTATATTCACATTTATACAGGTTTTGGTTTAATATTTTTCTCAGTGATCTGAAATCTTTGTCATTTATTCTGATTTTTGTTGTTTTTGTTTTTCTCTCACTATCATAAACGATTTTACTTTTTTAATAGTAACAGTATTTAATAAAGCTTAATATTAATACATCACATCAAGATACTAGTATTAATTTTCTTTGGTTTATTGATATTTAGTATAATGACCACATATTTTCTTAATGAGCCCTATCTGAAAATCATTGTAGTCTATTAGAATAGGAAATACAGTACGAAAAGATAAATTACCATATCAATGCTCTACTTCTGCTTTTACTTCCTCTGAGTAATTTATTCTGTTTCTACTTCTGTTTCTAGGAAGTATGTGCCAGTAAGCTGCCTGGCATAGGTCTCTAAATGTTATTGTATACAATGTTTTTATACTATTAATTTAAATGTCTTGTTACATACTTTATTACTTGCCCTCTAAATATGGATCAAATGCATTTTTTTTCCCAAAATTTTATTGATGATAGTGGCATTGAACTGTATTATAGTAGCCTGAATCTCGATTACAATGAAGGTAGATCTAAATTTCTGTCACTACAGATCATCCTCATGTAGTTGCAAACTTAACCGCTTCACCTCCAATTGGTTATATATTCAATTTTGTAATACATCATACTCAGATCTTTTGATCTACTATGGGATACTAAGCCCTTCAAGAAAATCAATAATTATTACAAATGACAGATTAAACTTTCATTTGATATTAAAGCCAGGACTGTGTAAGATAAGCTCAGAAAGTTCCCAAGAAGTTTGATATAGATATATCTGGCAAAGCTCTCTGTTGGATTTGAAATACTAACAACATATGAGTTATCACCTGTACTTGGTAGTTCATCATCTGTGCTCTACAGTCAGACTTATACCATGCACTTTTGGAAAATCTAACTGAAGATGAGGTAATAAAGTTCACACTGTAGAACTGGTGACATTCCCCACGTCATCCACTGTGAAGTGAAACAAAACAATTTGCACATTATATATATGAATTGTTAAATTATTTGTAGATTAACATCCCTCTTCGATCTACCAAAGAGTTACTCTAAATTTCACCGTACCTATGAGAATCCAAATATTCTGACAGCTCAATATGTTAAAAATAACCTCCCAGACATACTGGTTGGTTCAATTTGGAAGGTAATGTACAAACACTGAGCAAATTGGAGTTAATCTTTGTCACTGACCCAGAGATTTTTGTGTTCTTCGAGCAGTTATACAGTTTCCTCCCACAAAATTATTTGCTCAACTTAATTTTACAATAAAAACACCACTGGAGACAGTAGTAAGCTATGGTGTTCACTAACCAAGCGTCAGAGCAGAAAGTCTGCTCCTTTAAGGGTGTCTGGCTAAAAGAGACATAAACTAGGACATAGAAATCTGACCAACACATGAAAAGGGAGGTAATGATAAGAACAAATCTGGTCAGTGGCATGAATTGGTAAAGATATGTAGTGTGTGAGAATGTTTATTTTCATAGTTTTAATTTCTTGATTATTTTTATGTTTTGCCAAATATTATCACTGGAGAAAACAAACGAGAACCCCGCAAGTCAAAGCAAACTAAAAAAAAAAACAAACAATCTAACAATCAAAAATGAAAGAAATCAGAGAGCAGAATTCCAGGTATTTCCTTCCTCACTTTTCTGTCCATCAGTGAGGACTTAATGTTCCCAATTTTATGGCTTCAGAACCTTGTTATTTCTGTTTACTCAGTGCCTTTAACAAGTGTATTGAAAAATGTTCTTCCATGTATCAGCTTTTTATCTTTCAGTAAGGAACTTTTGTCAGGCGGGAAAGCTATGGATTGTAATTAAGAGAGAATTCTTTTCTACTTAATAAGTGACTGATCATTAACCTAGGTTGCAAAGAGAATCTGAGCATTTATATCTAAGTTCTTCTTGGATCTAGAAACTAAAAGTGTTTACTGTTGAATGATGTTAGGCAGACGGTGAATGCCTAGGGAATAAGATTGAGAAAGACAGGAGTGCACTTGATAATTGAGCATTCCCAATAACCTCACTCTTAGGCCCCCTAAAAGGTGTGAGTTTTGTTTGTTTGATTGATTGATTGATTGATTGCCTTTTCCACCTTGTTGCAAAAAAAAAGTTGTTTTCCTGTGCTGTGTTAAAAAAAGTGCTGTCAACAGGTTGAGAAAGGTAACACTTCCCTTTTATTCAATACTAATGGGGCCACACCTGGAGTACTGTGGCCCATTCTGGGCTGCACACTGCAAGAGAGACACGAACATAGTGGAGAGAGACCAGCAAAGGACCACTAAGGTGAGAAATGGAATGAAGCATCTCTCATATGAGCAAAGGCTGAGAGAACTGGCAACACTAGGCCTGGAGAAGAAAAGACTCAGGAGGGATCATATCAATGTATAAAAATCTCTGAAGGCAAGGTGCAAAGAGAACAGAGCCAGAGTCCGTTACAAGACAAGAAGCAACGAGCACACATTGAAACATAGGAGATTCCATCAGGAAACACTTTTGTATTGTGAGGGTGACAGCACAAGCACAGGTTGTCCAGAAATGTTTTGGAGTCTCCATCACTGGAGATATTAAAAAAAATCTGGACATGGTCCTCGACATCATGTTCTAAGTGTTCCTGTCTGAACAGCAATGGCTGCCAAGATGACCTCCAGAGGTGTCTTCCAACGCAAATCATTCCATTCTTTGATTTTGTGAGCAGCAGCTGATTATCCTAAACTACATTTGCACCTATACTTATGTAAAACAGTCTCAGAGTGTAATACAAAATAGAAACACATATGGTTTTAGGAAAGGGAGATGGCCTTTTTCAGCCTGTATTTTGTGCAATGCACAATCTAGTCAAATGTAGAAATGTAAGATCAGGCACTCCTATGACTTGTTCGAGCTTGTAGCAAGCATCTCTATTAGTAAATATATTTAGTAAAAGTATTTAGTGAAAGTATGAGTAAACACTTAGGTTATTAAATTTGTTCTTCTAGTGGTTCTGAATATATTTACTTACTCTAGAGCCTCCCTGACTAATTCTGCATATAAGTAATATCCAGGAGTCACTCTACCACCTTATTTAAGCAATTCTTGATGGATACATGAGAATCATTTTAAAAAACAATTGCTTATATGAGGTATGTAGAAAAGTACCAGTGGTAAATTAATTTACTAGTGACAGTGTTTCAGAAATGTAAATACTTTGGAAAATTTTTATAAATGCTAATTTGTAATCCTGAATTGTGAATAATTTGTAACAGAATCTACAATCTGGGAACAAATCCTGAGTTCAAAACAATCTGATATATTACGTCCCTTATGCTTCATGATAGAAATTACAAATATTACAGAATCATGATTAGTTTTCAGGATAGAAATTTAAAGAGAGATTCAGACATCCTTGTTGCTCTTATTCATCCTTTTGCAAGTCATTTATAGAGAATAGCTGTAAGATCCACACTTCTTATGAATAATAAAAGCTCCCTTTGTGAGCACATACTTAACACAGAAGGAAGAAAAAGTAGGCGAAATAGAGACACGGTCAGCATGAGTTAAAACTACACATAAAGATTTTCTCAGTTAAAATTCTGGTGTACAAGACTGATTGTTATCTATTTTTCATACATTTAAGAAATGGTTTTGAGGTGATACAAGCTTCATTATCCTATTCCACTAAGTGTTATGTTTAGTAGGATCCTAAGACTGAAACTAATTAACTCACCCAGAGGTTAAAAGTAGAATTGTGTCAGTAAATATTCTGACCCTTCTTCCCTTAGCTTTTCATTAAAATAATTGCAAAATCCTTGAAAGAATCAAGTTCTGGTCTTCTCTGTACTTACTTCAGTTATGTATGGTTTCTCACATCTTGAGTGACTTTGAAGCTTCCTCTTGTCGTGGTTCAAGCCAACTGCCTAGGTTGACAACAGAGAACTACAAGGTTCCTCACTCACTCTTTCCCCCATCCACATCTCAGTAAGGATATAGAGGGATAAAACTCAACCAAGCAGGCTCAAGGATTGAGATTAGGGACACGAAGGATAATAATCTACCATTGAAGAGTGAAAAAACAGAGACCTGGGGAGAAAACAAAAATTTAATTTACCACCACCATTTACAAAGTAAGATAGTGAGAGGAATACACAAATAAATATAACCCGATCTTAAATATACTTCTCCCTCCACCTCTCCTATTTTTATGGGTACCTCCTGCCCCTCATCAGTGCAAGGGGGGACAGAGGGTGGGGATGTAATCCATCTGGCCATTACTCATTGTCCATTGCAGCTCTTCTTTGAGAAAGAGATCTCCTTGTAGTCTCTCCTTTATGTCACATGGTGTTCACCTCATAGGAGGCAACCCTCTTCCTCCTCATGAGTCCATCAGGGCCATGTGAAGGAAGAGACTTATCTCAGATCCCACGCAACCTGACCACTGCGTTGCAGGTGGTGAACAGTTCGTTGTATATCAATTTTGTTATGTGTTATTTAGTTTGTATTATTGTTATTACTGTTGTTTTCTCTCTTTGTGTTAAACTGTCCCTTTTTCAGTTCATGAGGTTTTACTTCCTGTTCCTTTCTGACTCTCCTCCTCGTCCCGCCATGTGAGAAGGAGTAAGCAAGCAACTGCATGGCTCTTTGTCACCAGCTGCACAGCCAGCTCAAACCACAACAAAAGGTTAGGCTCAAAGTGGGAACAACCGTCACTAATTTTCTGATACTCAGGGAGCTGATTTCACTCTCGCAAGTATGAATTGTTTTGATATGTAAGACATGTTTTTATTAAAAGGAGAAAAAAAATGCTAATAGAGTAGAGAAATATGGTAATAAACTATATCCAATTTCTAAATAAAACACAGAAACTAGAAGTCCTTTCTTCCCGGAAAAAAAAAAAAAACACACAGAAAAACCCAACAAAATGTTTGGACCATCTAACTGCCTTCCCATTCCTTGAAGTACACTTATATTACAGCTTTAGATTACGAATTTCTGGAGAACAAAGCCCATTTTAAGCAGATGCTAACTGTCATGTCTGGCTTCCGTCAGCCACTTAACTATACGTTCCTTGTCTGTCTAGTAGTGTTTTGCTTTTTTTTGTTCTCTTTCTTGCTCTGCTGCTCTACATTAGCTGTGTCCCACTTTGCTGGCTCCTTCCCCTAGCTATTCCTTGCTGCTCCTCCTATTTGGTTGCCTGCTGCTTGTGTTTCCTTGGAAATATAGTTAGTCTCTGGCATTGCTAAGATTTTAAGTCTCATCAAGAATATAAATATATATAGTTTGTAATTAAAATCCTGCAAAGATTTTCAGAATACAAGAAAAATTATGAGACTTCTTACATTTTTTTTCAACTGAAAATAAATCTTTACCACTTAGCAGAAGATTCTTGAATATGACTTTCTATTCTTACTAGCTTTCTAATTGTTATACTCCACTGGAAGGTCTCGCTCTCATTTAGTGTGAGCTTACTGTGCCTAGTGTGCACATCTGCACACTGTTTATTCACCAGATTTTACTCAAACGCTTCTTTTGGAACATTTTTTTTTCTCCCTGTGGCAGTCTTTGGACGTAAGTTCTACTTGGTGTTTGTTTTGGTTTTATGACGTTAAAGACTGCATGATGTACTTCATCATATATCACTCTCATCTGGGTGCAATACTGAGTAGAAAAAAAAAAACCACAACATAAAATCCCACAAAAACACACCCAAATTGTTTCCATCAGAAACCTGTACTAAATTTAGGGACACATACGAGGTGGGGTCATCTGTGAAGATGGTGCAATTTGATATTAACAGTTTAATAATGGCAAAGAAATGAAATGTATAAACGCCACCAAGAACGAATTATAGTTATGTGAGGAAATACTGTCATTGAAAATGATCTTGATAAAGTGAAGAAATAGTCCAAATCAACAGATGGAATTTCTCTAAAGTGTGCAGAAAATATTTAGGAATGAGGTTTTTTTTTTTAAAAAAAAAAAAGCAAACCAAAAAACCAAGAAAACTAACAAAAAATATCCCATAAAATTCCTTATTACCAGCTAGGAAGCACTGTTTCAGGAAAAGATCTGAAGTTACAAATCACAAAAAAGAGAATAAAGTAAAATAAATTGAGAAATTTAGCATAAAGGAGAACATCAATGACGATCGAGATTTAGAAAATATGACATGTAAAAAAAGCCAGAATTAATTGAGTTAGTTTAGTCTAGAAAAGAAATGCTCGGGAGGAAACAACAGGATTCAAACACATGAAACTGTAAAAATGAGTGAGTGATGAATTGCTTTCCATATCCTCTGAGGGTAGAACAAGAAATAATAAATATAATATGCATCAAGGAAAGTTCAGATTTGATACTAGAAAATACAATTGTAAAAATAGATAGCACTGAATTTGTCAAGGAGAGTAGTGGAATTTATTTGTCAGTCTTAAAGTCTTGACCAATATGCTTTACCTTGCTTAAATTCTGAGATGTTCTTTCATTCCTAAAACCTGTGCATTTTAGAAACAATTCTGTCTCTCAGTCCAGTGTTCTGTTAAATATGAGCATTGCTGTGGAAGCAAAAGAGTGAACCAAAATTTTTAAAAATATAACATCCTAGAATCTAAGATCAGCCCGAGACCTAGCAAGTAATCCAAATATTATACCATTAACATCTGGACTCCTTGTCACAGGTCCTTTGTGATTCTCAGCATACAAATAATTTGATAGATGACTTTTTCAGATTATCTTTAAGTTTTGTATTGATTTTAGTCAATTATGATACAAATTTATAAAGGCAGTGAAATAGTTGATGGATTGTTAGATTTTTGATTGAGGGGAACACTACCATCAAGAATGAGGAAAAGGTACCTAATGTCTTTTTTGCCTCAGTCTAATAGTCAGACTGGTTATTCTCAGGATAGTCAGACCCCAAGCTGGAGGACAGTGACAGAGAGCAGAATGTACCCCCCATAATTCAGGAGGAAGCAGTCAACAACCTGTTATACCACCCTGATACTCTTAATTCTAGAGGATTGGATGGGGTCCACCTGAGAGTGTTGAGGGAACTGGTATAGGAGTTTTCCAAGTCATTCTACATTATTTAGCAGAAGTCCTGGTTAACAGAGGAGGTCCCAGATGACTGGAGGCTTGCCAATGCGACGTCCATCTACAAGAAAGGCTGGAAGGAGAATCCTGGGAACTACAGGCCTGTCAACATGACCTTGGTATGGGGGATGATTATGAAGTGGCTCATCTTGAATGTGTTCACGGGGCACATGAAGGCCACCCAGAGAATCAGGTCCAGCCAGCACAGGTTCATGAAAGACAGGTCCTGCTTGACCAACCTGATCTACTTCTATGACCAGGTAACTCATCTAGCAGAAGGGGAAAAGGCTGTGGATGTTGTCTACCTGGACTTTAATAAAGCCTTCAATAACTTCTCCCACAGCATTGTGCTAGAAATGTTGGTGGTGTATGGCTTAGACAGGTGTACTCTTTGCTGGGTTAAAAACTGACTGGATGGCTGAGCCCAGAGAGTTCTGGTGAACAGAGTTTAATCCAGTTAAATCCAGAAGGGCAGACTTTGAGTTGTTTGGGAGGTTACTTGATAGAAAACCTTGGGAGTCAGTTTTGAATGGTGTAGGAGTCCAGTAAGGCTGGACACTTTTTAAGAAGGAAGTGTTAAAGGCACAGGAGCAGACCATCCTCATGTGTTGTAAAACAAGCTGGCAGCATAGAATACTGGCCTGGCTAAATAGAGACATTTGACTGAAGCTCAAGTTAAAAAGGAGAGTTCATGGCCTCTGGAAGAAGGGGCAGAACACTCACAATTAGTACAAGGATAATGTTAGGTTATGCAGGGAGATAATTAGAAGGTCTAAAGCCCAGTTAGAAATTAATCTGGCTTTGAAAGTAAAGGGCAGCAAGAAAAGCTTCTATAAATATATTTATAACAAAAAGAAGACCAGGAAGAGTCTCCATCCCCTGTTAGACCCAAATATAGTGACAAAGAATGAGGATAAGACTGAGGTGCTTAATGCCTTCTTTGTCTCAGTCTTTAACAATAGAAACACCTGTACTGAGGGAAGTCAGCCCCCCAAGCCAAGAGATGAGGGCCAGGAGCAAAACGTCCCCTCCACCATCAAGGAGGAGATAGTCAGGGATCTGCTGCTCCACATCAACATCCACGAATGTATGGGATCAGATGGGGTACATCCTAGAGTCCTGAGATAGCTGGCAGGGGTTCTAACCAAGACACCGTCCGTCATTTATCAGTAGTCCTGCAGACTGGGGAGGTCCCAGATGATTGAAAGTCAACCAATATAATACCCATCAATAAGAAGGGACAGAAGGATGATCTGGGAAACTACAGGCCTGTTAGCTTCACTTGAGTTCCAGGGAAGCTGATGGAGCAGAACATCCTGAGTTTCATTATGAGGCATATGCAGGACAACCAGGTGATCAGATCCAGTCAGCATGGGTTTGTGAAGGGCAGGTCCTGTTTAACAAACCTGATGTCCTTCTATGACAGGGTGACTCACTAGTTGGATGAAAGAAAGGATGTGGATGTTATGTAACTTGACTTTGTAAGACTCAGTACTGGGGCCACTTCTGTTTAACACTTTTATCAATGATTGGATGAGGGGACAGACTGCACCCTTAGTAAGGCTGGAGACGACACCAAGCCAGGTGGTTACCTTGAGGATATGGTTTAGCAGTGTTGATATGGCTAGGAAAAGGTTGGACTCGATGATCTTGAAGGTCTCTTCCAGCCAAAACTCTTCTATGATTCTGTGATTTATGGTTCTATGTTCAACTGATTGTCAACCAGTCCTCCCAGATCCCTCTGTGCCGGGCCGCTCTCCAGCCACTCTTCCCCCAGTCTGTAGCGCTGCAGGGGGTTATTGTGGCCAAAGTGTAGGACCCTGCGCTTGGTCTTGTTGAACTTCATACCGTTGGTCTTGTCCCATAAACTATATTCCCTCAGGATACAGTTTAGCAGTTATGGTAGGATTTGTGTTGATGATTGGAGCTGGTGATCTTAAAGGTCTTTTCCAACCTTATCCCATGATACTATGATTCTAAGACACTTCTAAGATACTATGATTCTAGGGACAGTCTTCAATCTCAGTTGCTAACTAGGACTGGAAAGCAGATATAAAACCATAAAAGTTCATCAATAAAATTAGAGATCTTTCTTTCTGTTTTGTTTTTGGTCTTAGTTCTATATACACGTAGTATAGATTTTTTTTTTTAATTTTCTCTTTTTCTCCAGAGTTGTCACATTCTGCCTGGAACCAACAAATATACCTACCAGCACAGCATTTAACTCAAGTTATAACTACATATTGGAATCCAGAGATCTTAATCCAGAGTTATAAATATCAAAAATAAAATTTGAATATATTTGGATCAGCTCTCTTGTTTAGATTTTTTTCAAAGATTACTGATCAAAAATTATTCTGCTGGTTTATCGTATATTTAGGAAGAGAAGTTTTTTTTTTGTCAACAAAACTGAACTTTCCGAGTTATTCTGGTCTGCATAATATGATGGAGTGTTGCCCTGTAACTGAATAGAAACAGATGTATGTGGAGAAAAAAAACAAAAACAGACACAGATGGTGTATCACATGTATAACTTCTTAATTTATCCCTCATTGTGCAATACAATTATCCCAGTAAGTAGGCTGCATTCATCCCCTTTTAACAGATTCTGCCAGTTCCTGCAGGGACACTTTTATGAATCACACTGTAAACTGCCGGAGCAGCACGCTAGGATTCTTCACTCCCTCACTGCACTCTCTCTATGTCCCTATCCTGTCCATTTTGCTTTTTGTTTGTTTCTTTCTTTTTGAGTTTCATTACAATGAAAGTAGGATTGTTTCAGTTAATTGTTTCACCAGAATATTGATGTGGTTTTCCTCTTGGGAAAAGAAAAAAAAAACAAAAAAGAACCCCAGCAAAGCACAAAATTACTTACCCCACTTCCTATATGTTATTTGCCACTACAGAATCCTCTTTCCACAGGAATATGTGTTATTTTATCTTTATATTCAGATGTCATATTTACTTCATGATATTTGTGCAAACTCAACCTAATCTCAACTGTTTGTTTTACTCTGCTCATTGTTTCCTCAAAAACTTGTAAAAGTTATTTCCTATTATAACATTAAAGATGTCTTTAACTTGTAAATATTGTTAAGTATAGAAGTAATTATTCATGTAAGCAATTAAAGAAAAGGTGTTCATTGAAATCCTGTGACAGGTGGTTATTATAAAGCAATAGTGTCACCAAAGTAGGTACTGAAGAGGAGGATATATTGTGAAATGAGGAACACAAATTGTTTCTTCTCTGTTTATTGTTTTGGGGTTTGGTGGTTTTTTTGGGGTTTTTTGGGGGGGTTTAGTGGTTTACTCCATTGTTACATACTTGACATTTGCCAGGTATCATTAACAACACAGAGCTTATACATTTGTCTGCATTATTTTGAGTTTGCTTTGCATAAGTCCAGACCTTTATGTCACTTTCTGCCCAGTGAAGAATCTGCAGATGGACCAGGCAGAAAACATTGAAGTAAAGTTTGTTTCAGTCAAGCAACAAGCAACAACAGTGGAACAGGTTGCCCAGAAAGGTCATAGATGACCCATCCCTGGAAGCACTGAAGGTCGGATTGGGTGAGGCTCTGAGTAACCTAATCTATTTAAAGATATCCCTGCTCATTGCAAGGGGGTTGGGCTAGATGGCATTAAGGGGAATATGTCCAGTAGGAGAATGGAGGTTATCCTCTCCCTCTACTCTGAGCTGATGAGGCCTCGCCTGGAGTACTGTGTCCAGTTCTGGGCTTCGTGGTTCAAGAAGGTCAAGAAATTACTGGAGAGAGTCCAGCACAGGGCCATTAAGATGATGAGGGAAATAGAGCATCTCTCACGTGAAGGAAAGCCAAGCGAGCTGGATCTGTTTTGCTTGGAAAAGAGGAGGCTGAGGGGGGAATCTCATCAATACTTATATAAAGGATGAGAGTCAGGAAGATGGGGAGAGACTCTTCTCAGTAGTGTCTAGTGGCAAGACAAGGGACAATGGTTACAAACTGGAAAACAGGAGGTTCAATCTAACCGTAAGGACATACTTCTTTACTGTGAGGATAACAGAGCACTGGAACAAGCTGCCCAGAGAGGTTGTGGAATCTGTCTCGGGAGACATTCAAAACCCACCTGGACATGTTCCTGTGTGACTGTCGTGAGTTAGGGCTGGACCAGCCACTAAATGTGAACAGACGTTCTCTAACCCCCTCTCAGTTTCCCATAAACGGGAAGGAAAAGGAAATTAGACAGAAACTTACGGATTAGAAAGAAAAACTAAAACAACTTTAATGAAACAATAATGGAAATAATCATGAAAAGATAAAAGTAAAGAACTATATGCAACTATATATAAACCCAGTATCGAACCTGACTGCCCACCCCAGTAGCAATCACCACTGATACTACAGAGCAGGAGGCACTCGGGAAGCCCCAGGCTCAGCGGTGGCAGGAGCTGGACACAAGGAGCAGATTCAGGAACTCAGGATCTGCATCAAAACCAGGAAATTGGATGGAGTCCTCCCTGGACACCGGCCATTGCAGAAAAGGGAAGAAACTCTCGTGATCACTCAATTTATGCTAAATATGGCATATCATGGAATACTCTCGTTGGTCACCTGTCCTGTCTATTACTCCTCAGAGGTGCAACCTTTTACTTCCTTGTGCCCCCTCTTACTACCCGGAACCCCAGCGTGGCACACAAGAGCCAGCAGTGGCCTTGGTCACTGTAGGAATAAGTATAAGCAAGAGCCTTTCTGCATTCCAGTCCCAGGCAGAAATTGTAAACATCAAGTGTTATCACTGCCAGTAGCAGACAATGCCTGCAAAACATGCTGCTAACTTCAGAAAGTGCAGCCTTTTAGAAGAGACTGAGCTAGAAAGTAAAAGTGACTAAACAGAATTGGGGATTTAGCTCAAATCAGAATAGTGACCTCTTCTAGGTGATCCTGCTTTGGCAGGGAGATTGGGCTAGATGATCTTTACAGATTTCTGGTGGTAACAAATCCTAAGGCAGATAGTTGCCAGCTCCTGATGATTTATCACATACCCTTTCAGCTAGTAATATTCCTGTTATGTATCAGATAAACAATAAGTGAAAACACTCTGTTACGAGAAACTATATTTAACTGTTATAATTATTAAGAAATTGCTTAAGTGTCCAACTTAAGCTGGTCATTTAAAATTACACAGCTGTATAAGTCAATACATAGGCTCCTTTTTAGCAGCAATATGAACTACAGACTATATCACAGGTGTAAAATCCAAGAACTGGAAAAGAAAATGGCGGGTTAGTTACTATATCTCATTTCTGTTAGCAAAAGTTGATTTGAACACAGGAATCTAAATTAATGCCCTCCCTGGCCATCTCCAAACTACAGTTGTGTATCCTGATATACATATTAAATGTATCTTAGTATCAATGAAGAAAAGATACAGCTGTACTCTAACTAATTTCTGTCCTCAAAAACTGGAGAACCAGGACTCAAGGCCTGGACGTATCACAGTTTCACAGTTTAGTCTAGACAAAGTTCTAGATTAGTGAGGCATGGCACCTGTGACAACTGTTTCTCATGATAGTAGCAGAGTTTTTTCCCTAGATATTTTCTAGATCATGTTTTCTATTTCTCTGTTCAGTGAATGAGGAAGTAATTCAACAAGGGACAAAAAACGATCAGATTTTCTGCTCCTATTCTTCCAGCTCAAATCTTCTTCTGTGTGGTTGTTTTCACTGAAACAGGAATTTCCGTTCTTGTCAATAAACTAGATTATGTCTCAAGGTCTCACTTTAAAAGTTTTACATTATAAACTATTCAATTTTGCTTCACTTCATTGAAGCATCACTTTTTTTGTTTTACCCTTAAATTAAGCACTTTATTAAGAATATATACTTGTGTTGCTAGTGGTGTAGGATGCCATCCTTTAAGCAATTTATCTTTTCTGAAGTATTTTTCTCACAGTATATGAACTTACTTCTATGCAATAGAGTATTATTTATTTTCTTCTAGAACATCGTGTAATAATTGCATGACAGATGCAACAAAAAAATGTATGTCATTAATTTCTTTGCTTCAGCTACCTTTCTACATATTTTGAATGAGTATATTTCAGCCTAAGAGGACACTTAATCATACTTAGAATGTTAGACTTGTTCATATGCAGAATTTTACTCAGTAAGCAACATTTTTTCTTCTGCATAGAGACATACTTTATTCTCATAATGAAGATGAAAATTTTTATATTGTTCAACTCAGATGTTGCCTTTATAAAGATTCAAAACACAAATTCTGCTGATACATATGCAAATTTAGAAAATTTAAAACAATTGTTAATACAACAAGCTCCAAATGAAAAGTATTGTGTTGGGTTTTATTCTAAATAAAATCTGTTAATTTTAATCAAAATCTCCTCAGTTTCACTAGTTATTTATTTAATAATTTGAAAATATGTCTGCTTCTACTGCAAAGAGTAATATTAAAAATAATTAGCAACAATATCAATACTACTACTTTCTCTTCTCCTCCTTTAAATGTGCAAACACCATAACCGATTATGTCTTTTCATTCACATTTGTGTACATGCTTTTAGGTTGTGTCAATTTATAGCAATATCTAATTTAGATTGCTATCAGATAAAAAATATTAGAAGATGTATCTGAGCTACTTTCACGTAAGAATTTTAAAAGCTTTTCATTACAGAACTTTTTAAGTCATTCAGAAATGAAATTGCCATCATCCTATAGTTCCATTATGCATATTCAGCTGTACAAAAACATGAATAAAACAAATTTTCCTACTTATCTTCTGTAGGGAAAAAAAAAAAGTAAAAGAAAAAAAAAAAAGAAAACATAGTCCTGAATTCTAGGTAGGAAATTCAAGACTAAATCTTGAAGTCTACACAAACCATATTATAGTTTTACAGAAATTTGGCAAGTCACACCTAAGCCTGCCATGTTTTGGTTTTAACTCATACGAAAATCAGTAGATTTTAACCCTTATTTTAATTTTATCCGGTTCAAGGAAAAGAAAATTCTTGTTGGAGTTGATTCTGCAGATAGGTCAATTTTACTTGTATGATCTCCGTAGATTGGAATTAAATAGCCAGGTAGAATTACCTATTTTTAGTATTCCATTCTGTCTGACAGTGGCAGGTATGTCTTCCACATCTTTTTGAGGGAACTGTTGCTTGCATTGATGTCTTGATTCCTATGTCTGTGACTATTCCTGCCTTGGTTTATTGCAGCCTCTGTTTAAATGCTTTCTATCTTCAAATTTTACAATAGTTCATACTAGAACTCTGTGGCATGCTGCATTTCATTACATCATTTATGTTATGTGACACAGGGAAATGAAGTGTGAGGTGGTGTAAAGTAATGACTCATCAAGCATAGAGAAAGAAACAGAAAAGAAGAAACACTAAGTACAAGCTGTAAGAAAAAGACATAGACCTAGTATCCTTGCTTAGAGAACTTGTGAGAGTTTTCTATGATATTTGTGATCAATATGAAAAGCAACAGCACCTATATGATTCCTATACTTCTGTAGTGGTTTGACCCTGGTCAATGGCCAGGTGCCCACACAGCTTCTCTATCACATCCCCTTTTCTGTTAAACAGGGGGAGCAAATATATGGAAGAACCCATGGTTTGAGATAAGGACAAGAAGATCACCCAGATCTACCATCCTGGGCAAAAAAAGACTCAGTTTTGGGGATATTAAAGACCAAATCAGACAAGAGTAGTGACAAATAAAAATAGATCTTAAAAAAAAATAAGACGTTTCTTCCATCCCTCCTTTCTTCCTCGGCAAATATCAATCCCAGTTTATCCACCTCCTCTCGCTGAGTGGTACAGGGGAACAGGGAATGGGGGTTGCCATCAGTTAATCCAATGTCGTTTCCGCTGCTGCTTTTTCCTCCATGGGAGGACTCCTTGCTGGAGTCCCCTGGGACATTGTGAGGTCTCTCTCACAGGAGACGATCTTCACACATCTTTCTCCAATATGAGTCCTCTCACAAAGGGCAATTCGTCACAAACTGCCCCAATGTGATTCCTCTCACAAAGGGCAATCCGTCCCAGCATGAGTCTCTCCATGAGGCGCAGTCCTTCAGGGGAAAATGCTCCAGCATGAGTCCCCCGTGACGTCTCAAAAGTCCTGCCAGCCAACCTGCTCCAGCGTGGGCTTCTGACTCTTCACAAGCTACAGGCTCTGGTAGCAACCTGCTCCAGTGCAGGCTTCCAAGAGGGTCACAGCCCCCTTCAGGCATCCACCTACTCTGGCGTGGGGTCCTCCAAGGTCTACAGGTGGACATCTACATCCCATCACACCCATGGGCTACAGAGGGACAGCCTGCCTCACCATGGTCTTCACCACCGCCTGGGGGACTCTCTGGTCCAGCGTCTGGAGCACAGCTTCCCCCCTCTTCTTCACTGACCTTGGTGTCTTCACATATTCTCACTCGTCTCTCTGCCAGTTGTTATGTGGCACAATTCTTTTTTCCCCATTTCTTAAATATGTTTTCACAGACGTGTTCCTATGCTATCACCATTGATAGGCTCAGCCTTGGCCAGTGGTGGGTCTGTCTTTGGAGCTGACCAGCATTGGCTCTATCAGACTCAGAGGAAGCTTCTAGCAGCTTCTTGCAGAAACCACCCCTACAGACCCATCACGAATGAAATCTGGCCAGACAAAACCCATAAAACTTCATGACATTTTTACTGTAAAATATTCGACAGAAATAACTGTTCTAGTTGAGCCTGGTGTTAAAATTATTGTGCAAAATTTGTAACAAAAAATCTATTATTAATAGAACTGTGTAAAAAGTATAAAAATTTATTTCTTGCAGTTCCTTTTACAAAGAACTTCTGCATACAGTAGATTTTTGCCAAGCAGGATCTGATCTCCAAATTTTTGAGCTTTTCCCAAACGTTATCTGAGACTGTCAAATGGTCTGGGGGCTGACAGATAATCTAGTGGTCTTATGTCATACTCGGATTGGAAAATAATGATAACATCATCTAATTTGTTCTCAGCTGCTTTCAACTGTGATTTGTTCCAGATTCTTTTCCTGTGGTAAAGTAATTGGTCATGTTTATCTGTACAGATATGAACTTCATTACTGCCATATCAGGACAGCTCTCATCAATCACTTCTTAGAAGTCTGTAGTTCCCTGTCTACAGTATTAAGTAATCTTTTGGCAAGACTATGGACTCATTCATTTGAAGTAATCCCTTTGGTTTTAATAAGGTTGAATGAAAGGCACCAGTGCCAAATGCAGAACATTGATGTTTCATACATAGGCATGCACAGCCACGTTGAATATTTGCTGTCAGGCTATATGAAGTTGGAAGGAATGAATATGTATTTATCTAAGAAGGAGTTTCATCCAAAGTCATAATCTAAGTAAAAATCACTAAATTTCTAAGGTCGTTGTTACTAATAGGGGTTTAGATAAATAAAAATGTATTAGCTAAACTGCTACATATTTTCTTAATCTTCACACTTCCAAATAAAATGTACAAATACATATATTAATCATAATTAAAACACTATAGTTCTATTTGCCTTTTTGGAATGACTCTGACAACATTCAAAATGTTAAAATTGGGACTTAGGTTGAGGTCTACAACGTTTCATGCAAAAATATACCATTCTCTGGGAGGTTGCTTTTTTATCAGTTACAAAATCCTTAAGTTTTAGTGTTAATATTTCAGCATAAGAAAAAAACAAAGAATGATGTTGTAAGCAGGAAATTATTAAAAATATATAAAAATCTGCCATCTGAAAAGGATGACATTTGTAGCCCAATTAAGCAAGAAGACCACTACCCTTAGTCATTTTTTGTGTTATTTCTATGTCTCATACTGTATTTCTGCTGCATATACTCGGAAAATTATTTCATGTTGTAGTTCTTGGAAAAATATATATATGGTTTTAAAATTGTTTTTCAGACACTTTGGAGAGAAAAACAGGAAAAGAAACGCTGAAGAAAAATTAAAGGGATATTACTCTAAAGAAATTGAAGACCTGCGAGTATCAATGAATAGCTTCAGAACAGTGCAAATAAAAGGGAATTCATATGACTTGTCAAGATGTATACTGTGTACCAAAAAGTACATCACCAAATTCTATGTGTAAACTAAAGCTACTCTTATTTTATCCTACCTCCTTTGATCACACCATCGAGATCTCATTAGTCCAGTGGCTTGATCTTTAGCTGTAGCTGACCAGCCTTCTCAAAAATAAAGTAAGAAAAAAGAAAGGGAAATAATTCATTAAAAGAAGGAAATTTTGATATAGCTATACGTGTACCAAGTCCCTAAGACATAACTGAGTACTTTTTCTGTAGTTTACTCGTGTATATCAGAAACTTTTTACAGATGTTATGTTAAGGCTGGGGATAGTGTTGACTAGAAAGGTATATGGCTTGCTTTATATGATCCAAGATTTTCTTTAACCCAAAAAAACCTCTTCACCAAAGGTTTACTTTGTCTTCACATCACCAGAATAGCAGTTTCAATGTGACCTACAAGTTAAGTAAGAATACAATAGCTCGTGTAAAGTAATGGTTTCATGTACTGCATTCATCTCAAGGAATAAAAGAAACATCACAAAAACCATTCAACGGTGCTTTAATCGTTTTTTGACCTTTCAGGAAAAGGTACAGTCCACTTCCTAGCTGGACACAAGTCTTGGTGACACGGAAGATACCTACCAGGCTTCACAGTTTCAAAAGATTCAATACAGCAAATGAAAGGTACTGGAAAAGTAGAGCATCCTTAAGATAGATATCAAACATAAAGCTATTGAGCTGAACTAATGATCTTGCAAAGTCCTGGTATACTTTATCAAGGAATCAACATTTCATTGTTTTGATTTTACACCCTACATAGATTAAGAAAGAGTTTTATTTATTAGCTTTCTGCATACAATATAATAGAAGCTCTTTGTAATGGAATCTGTTAGTCCAGAGGCAAGAAAATCAGATTCTGATCCCTGAATCAATTACCCCGTCTCAATATAACTATTAAATAATAGCATCAAGTTATTCCAATCAAAAGCATTAAAATTACAGTTAAATGTGTCACACTAATTTGGAGTGATCCACTTTTATTTACTTATGTAAATGTTTCAATTGTGTCTGGAAACTATAAAAGATTAGATAGTATTTTTGTGTCTTTTATTTAGTTGATGTATCCCCTCAAAGATCTGAGAATGATGTGTACAGATTTTTAAAGTTATTTAGGAGAGTAAAAGTCTATAATAATGCTTGGTGATGTAAAGTCAACCCTTATATGTTAATTTCCTTTCTGTTATTTTTTTCTTTCATCCATTTCACAGAACCACAGAATTACTGAGGCTGGAAAAGATCTCTGAGATCATCAAGTCCAGCCTATGACCCAACACCACGACATCAGCTAGATGATGGCACTAAGTGCCACATCCAGTCTTTCCTTAAATACAGTTGCAAGAAAAAGTATGTGAACCTTTTGAAATCTCATGGTGTTCTACATTAATTTGCCATAAAATGTATTCTAACCATCATCTAAGTCAAGAACATTGACAAATATAATGTGCCTAAAAATAATAACACAAAATCTATTCAGATTCTCCATGTCTTTATTGAACCACATTCATTCAACATTTGAAATGCTAGTGCAAAAAATAAGTGAACCCTGGAAATCAATAAATGGTTGATCCCCCTTGGCAGCAATAACCTCAACCAGGCACTTCCTGCAGCTATGGTTCAGACCTGCACATTATTTGGACGTGTGGACTACACCTACATTGACTGATAAAAAACACTCAAAATTTTTGAGTTTGATCCACACAAGATGTATGTTTATGTGAGCCATGCCTTGCTAAAAAGAGCTTTCAGAGGATCTATGATCAAGAATTGTTGCTTTATATAAAGCTGGAAAGGGTTACAAAGTGATTTCAAAGTCCTTAGAAATTCACCAATCTACAGTTAGGCAAACGATCTACAAATGGAGACTGTGGTTTTGGGACTACTTTGGGACCATGGCTACTCTACTGAGAAGTGGGCACCCAGTCAAAATGAGCCCAAAAGCACAATGAAGTCTTATCAATGAGGTAAAGAAACGACCCCGAGTGACAGCCAAAGAGTTGAAGGTGTCGCTGGAACTGGCTAACATCTCTGTTCATGAGTCTACAGGACGTAAAACATTGATTTACAGGGTGTCTGTGTCAGGACGTCACGAACGAAGCCACTGCTTACTGCAAAGAACATTGCTGCATGCCTGAAGTTTGCAAAAGAGCACATTGACACTCCACGGTGATATTGACAGAATGTTTTGGGAACTGGTGAAACAGAGGTTGTACTATTTGGAAGGAACACGCAGCACTACAACTGCTGTAAAAAGGGAACCGCACATCATCATGAAAACATCATGCCAACTGTAAAGTATAGTGGAGGAAGCATGATAAATTGGGTCTGCTTTGCTGTATCGGGGCCTGGCCAGCTTGCAGTCCTTGAGGGGAAGAGGAATTCCCAAATGTATCAAAAATTTCTTCAAGATAATGTCAAAATGTCTGTATGTCAGCTGAAACTCTGTAGACATTGGTGAGGCAACAGGACAATGACTCAAAACAGCAGAGCAAGTTCACAACAGAAAGGCTTCAGAAAAACAAAATCCACCTTTTGGAGTGGCTGAGTCAGACCCCAGACCTCAATCCAGTAGAGGTGCTGTGGAATGACTAAAAGAGAGCCATACACATGAGATGTCCAAAGAATCTGACAGAGTTAAAGCAATTCTTCCAGGAAGAATGGGCTAAAATTCCTCCTGAACGAGTGCAGGTCTGATCCACAGCTACAGGAAGTGCCTGGCTGAGGTTTTTGCTGCCCAGGGGGATCAACCATTTATTGATTTCCAGGGTTCACTTATTTTTTGCACTAGCATTTTGAATGTTGAATGAATGTGTTCAATAAAGACATGGAGAATCTGAATAGGTTTTGTGATATTATTTTAGGCACATTCTATTTGTCAATATTATTGACTTAGATGATGGTTACATCACATTTTATGGCACATTAATGCAGAACACCATGAAATTCCAAAAAGATCACATAATTTTTCTTATAAGTGTAGTTAATAAGGAATGGTAACCCTTAGAAACCTTTGGCATGGTGCCTCAGAAAAGGATCTGTAAGAAATTCATCCACTATCTGATAAGGGATGACAGTCTTGTGGACTAGAAACTGGATAAAAGTTGAAAAATGAAAGAGTTGGGAGCAATCTTTTATGTTACACAAGGTGGTTACTAATGGAATCCCACAGAGATCTGTGTAGTGGTTTGTGTCTTTCAGTGTGCTTGTGAAAGATTTAAAGAAGCTAGTTAATGAAGATAGAAAATTAAAACAGAAGAAAATTGTTTGGGTTTGTAAAATCTTAAACTGGCATAATAAAATGTAGAAAAATTACCGGAATATGAGAAAAATCATGCAAGCAATAAGAATTTTAATTGTACAGGTGATGCACTAGTGTTCAATGTGTCCTGATAAGAGCACTGCTGTTAACACAGAAGTCAAGTTAACAGACTGAGGGAGTGTTATGACCTTGCTAATTTCTGAATCCAAGAAGTAGATAGATACAGTGCTCCAGTGCTCCAGTCATACTAGCTGGCTAAGAAATAATTTGTATTTCCTTCCTCAGTTTTTCTTACTTGTATCCTCATGCTGTCATGGAAGAAATAATAACTAACAATAAATATTGTCCTTAATACTTAGAAAATGTAGTAGTATGTAAGATATAGTTGAAGTATCAGGGAAAAGTGAGAGTAAACTGGGCAAGAAAATGAAAGAAGGCAAATAATTCCCGTGGGACATAAAAATAGGCTTTAAACGTTGAATATAAATATAGTATTATAATTTTGATAAAGATGGAAGGATATTAACATGTACTAATACTATGGTGGTCGTATAGAAATATTTCATTAGGAAAACAACCCTGTTCAGTTGTGTAATTGCACAGAACTTTTTTAATGATATCTGTATCTGCTAACATATTCATGCTGATATAAATTACACTTTGTCTCATATACAAGGTAACTGTGCACGTTCTATTTAGGGGGACTGACATATTTTCAAAATTCATTGCAGAGTTTCTGCTTTGAGTGAGTGATAAGTTAAATACAACACATAGAACTGATTACTATGTCTAGCATAGTTTTCACCAGTAACTAAAACTACAGTTGTCAGAAATGTCTGCTTCTCTACCAAAGGAATAAGTATTAATGCACTTTTTACATCAAGTTGTATGGTATGGACATACACACCAGCCTGTACTTTCTTATGTTTTTTATCCTCATTTACCTTTCTCATTTTGTTTTCTCACATTCCCTGTCTTCACAGATTGTCTGGAAACCCTCTTTCAATTAACTTTCAAACATTCGTATAAAAATATGTTCTTAATGTAAAATAAAATACATAAATACTCCATAGACAAGCTAAATTATCTCACAGAAGAATACCAATTGCTAATTAGTTCACTAGTTAGCTGAAAAATTACTGGTTATCCAAGTTGTCATTAGGAAACAAGTTGATGATCATTTATTTAAACCTAGTAATAGACACTAAACATATTTGCAGAAAATTACTGGAAGCCAGAAAATGTTTAGGTAGTAGTTAGTGTTGTATTTTTGGTACAATGTGCTAGAAATACAGATTTCTAGTACAAAGATTCAATCTCATGATAGAATTTGCTTTTTAACACCCAACATTGTTGATAGATGATTTTAAGAGACTTTCAGGAAATCACTAAATTTCTCATCATAGGTGACATGCCTACTGGTATTTAAGATATCCTGAGGATTTGATATATCTGCAAAAAAAAAGGTTCTAATATATTTTAGCCACCTCGAACAAGAGCTGGAAGAGAGGAGAGAAGCTCTGCACACTGTGAGAAATAGCAGTGGATTCCTAAATCTGTGTAACGTAACCCCAGCCCCATTCTTTTATATTACTTTATATATGGCTCAAATTTTTTTGAGAAATAAGAATTAAAGAGGTGATTCAGCTTTATATTAAGACAGATTTTTTGACTGAGAAACTTTCTAGACCGCATTGACTGTGTTGATTCTATCTCACCTGTTACAAGAACTCAAACATGTACCTCTCATTAAGACAACTTCTTTGTACATAGCAAAATTTAGGCCTGTAGCGGACTGATTCGTGGATTTTGGCTTAAACATTTCTTGTCATGGTCAGAAAACAAAACCAGTTTTCAGTCCTATAGAATGTTGTAGAGGGGCGATCTGATAAGGCTACAAATGCCTCAAACAGCCCTGGTGACAAAGATGGGGCATTCACACATCTGTCAAGGAGATGGGATATTCACACATGTTAATGAGAATTACTGGAAACAATTAAGTGCCTTGATCCCCCTACCTGGCACTCTGCACTTCCGCAGTAGAAAATGGTATATAAATTGAGACGAGGAAAAGCAAAGTCGGGGAACTACAAGGAGGACTACAAGAAGAAAGCAGACTGAAGAAGCATGTAGCCTGAGATGAAGACACCAAGAAGAAAAGTGCAGGAGAAGAAGAAAAGATGACGGCATCTTCCTTGAACCCTGTGATCTCTGTCTCTCCCTGTTTCCACACACCCCCTCCCCCCTCCTCTTCTCCTCTCTCACTAACTAATACAAGGTCTATCACACTGCTTGTTTAGTTTATACTTACTTTCTGTCTTGTAATCAGAAGTATAATACTACCTGTTAGAAGTTATTATGTCTTTTCTCCTTGTTATCATTAAGTCTCTCTCTCTCTTTCCCTTTTCCTAGCTAAGTAATGCAAGGTCTATCATACTGTTTATTTAGTTTTATGCCTACATTTCTTTCTTGTGATGGTTAAGTGTATTATTGTCTGTCTTAATTTTGTGTTTAGATGTCCTTTATCATTCCTTGTTAGTATTATTAAGTTGTTGTAGTTCAGTTGCTTATTATTTAGCCTTCTCCTGGATTTTTATTATGTTGTCTGCCCTATCGTGTATTTAAATCAGAGTCAATTGTTGTGAGTCCGATCTATACGTTGTGATAAATTAATAAATGTTTGTGTATGGGCCTTGAGACTTGTCTCACCGTTGTCCACGCCGGTGGTGTATTACGAATTTGAAAGTCACTTGTCCCTCTCTCCTGGGTGGGACGTGACAAGGCATCAAGACTCAAAGAAAGACTGAATGTAGTCAATATTTGTAGCCGTTTAAAGAAAATAAGCTCTTCAAGTGCAATTACTCTAATCCTAACAAAAAATCTAAGGCACAACTCATTTATCTAGTGATTGAATTCTTTTGAGGTACCTCTTTTGCATCCAACAAGTGGTTCGCAAGAGCATGGTTTCTTCTCAAATTCTCTCTCGGATATGCAGGCCCCATATTGGTAATTCAAGCCTCAGGAGTCTTAGATGTCACTAACAAACTTTCTGTAGCAAATCTATTGCACTTCTAAAGAGAAACAATTCTGAAGCTCCTAAAATAAGGTATTTCTCTCCAGTGACGTGAGAACAGGCTAAGTGGTAGATGAGAAGAAATTATGAAGAATCTAACATAGGTGTCTGATATTGTGAGATAACTGCTGTCTTGAATGCAAAGGACAAGACTAGAAAAAAGTGTTTTATTTTTATTTTTCTAAATCATTTCAGAGCTAAGGGACTTCATTCACGCTGCATATAAATAAGTTGAACACATTTCAAACTTATGAGAAAAAAATGATTAAAATATCACATGACTATTAAAGAGGAAAAATACATAAATACGACAAATATTAATTAATCTTATCAAATTTTAAAGAACTGCACATTTTTGTGTTATTTTTGTTATTTATCCCTTGAATTAAATTTGTATATCATCTCATAGATTTCTTGGAGATCAATCAATGTATGATTCTGCCAGCTTCATTTGAAGTTACTGACTGGACCATGATTTTTGTGACATCACATTTCAAGAATTTCTGTCTTTATAAAACATATGACATCTTAAGCTGAGATGAGAGGGTAAACTTAAAGCATAGCTTCAAACTCCACATAAATAAATATGGGTATTGAAAAATCAGAAATAATTGGATTAGTTCTTAGTGTAAAAAACAGCACACAAAAAAAAAAGGATCCAGAGAATGACGTAGGAATAATTCTTTTCTCTTCTTAAATTTAGAAAGATAACAGACGTGATATGACAAATAGATTATTCCGAATGTTTGAAAACAAAGATACAAATAAAAGATTGTTTTGGTGATTTTTTTAGAAAATGGTAGATAAGTCCTTTGTGCTTGATATTCAAAGATAGAGTTCAGCCATATGACAGTAATAAATGTGAATTAGATTTGATGGTACACTTTCTAGTCAGCCTTGAAAAACTATGTATCTCTGAATAATAGTGTCATCTTTCTTAACACCAGTTTTATGATAGATGGTGCTGCTGCATTTCATTAAAACAATTATTCAAAAAAAGTATGTCTTGTATAGAGGAATTCTGAGTTAAACATACATTTTTTAAAAAAAAAAACAACAAACATTTGAAGTTTTCTGTGATGGAGATGGTTTATGTATTCTGAGTATGAAAACAGTCTCAGAGAAAATGTGTACTGGTAAATACTGCTGTCTGAAAGTATGAAAAATTACAATATAACTTATCTGGGAAAATACAGTTGGTGTTGAAACCTTGAAACATACCTGTCCCCAAATAATCTCATTTCAGCATGTTCTTCATGGAAAATTTGTCAACAAAATTAACTCCAGGATACAAGTCTCCCTTCGGTAAGAAGGACATAATCACAACCTAGCAATCTAATAGAGCACTGACCAAAATTAATAACACCTATAGTAACACTTAGAATATGAGTATCTGTTCTCCAAGCTCAATGTAAAACGTCGTTTGTCACTCAGTTTCAAAGATACCAAAATTCAGTGGATATTTTTATTGATCCTAAAGCTAAATACAGCTATCTTTTAATCTTAGAATGGACATTGGTGTGAATAAGATCTCCCATGACTCAAAAGCTTACAAAGAAGGTCCCTCACTCTGTCTAGATCTGTTGTTCATTTACAACTTTTGGATCACGCTAGGAAGGGTAGCTGACACACCATAAAGCTGCGGTGCCATTTAGCTTGACCTGGACAGTCTGAAGAACTGGATGGAGAATGACCTTATGAAATTCAACAAGGGCACATATAGAGTACTGCATCTAGGGAGGAATAAACCCGTGTGTCAGTACAGACTAGGGGCTAACTTGCTGGAAAGCAGCTATGAGGAAAAAGACTTGGGAGTCCTAGTGGACAGCAGGATGACCATGAGCCAGCAATGGGCCTTTGTGGCCCAGAGGGCCAGTGGCCTCTGCTCTGCCATGGTGAGGCTGCATTTGGAGTACTGTGTCCTGTTGTGTGCCCCCTGGTTCAAGAAGCAGAGGGATCTGCTAGAGAGAGTATAGCAAAGGGCTACAAAAACGATTAAGGGACTAAAACACCTCTCTTATGAAGAAAGGCTGAGGGACTAAGGGCATTTTAGTCTGGAGAAGAGTGAGGGGGGATTTAATCAATGCTTTCAAATATTTAAGGGGTGAGTGGCAGGAGGATGGAGACAGTCTTTTCTCAGTGGAGACCAGTGACAGGACACAAGGCAACAGGCACAAACTTTAAAGTAGAAGTTCCATCTAAACACGAGGAGGCGATTCTTTACTTCGAGAGTGGCAGAGCACTGGAACAGGCTGCCCAGAGAGATGGTGGAGTCCCTGTCTCTGGAGACAGTCAAAACCCATCTGGATGCCGTCCTGTGCAACCTGCTCTAGGTGAACCTGTTCTGGCAAGGGGGTAGATGATCTCCAGAAGTCCCTTTCAATCCCTAACATTCTGTGATCACTCCAAATCCACACATCAAATGTTGAAAAAAAAAAAAAAAGAAAAAAAAATAGGAACGTACCTGCAGTGTGAACGGGACTAAAGTGTAATGTCCATGCTATTCACATTCTGGGAATTTACCATCTGCACTAGCTCTAGTCTATGGACAGTAGCATTCAGTAAGCGCATTCAGTGTGCTCCCTGGCCACGTCTTTTAATCTAGCTTCAGCCTGAAGTAATTCCATATAGATGCCCCAAGACTGCTCCATCCAGATGAAATGGCAGGGGCAATCAGAATAATGACTGCAAGATGTGTGCTTCTCTCTGAATTTAGACACTAATGTAGAATCAGCTCTTGGTTGCATCCATAGTGCTAAGATGTGTTATGCACTGCATCAGTGGAGATCTAGCAGGAGCAGTCCAAAATTAAGCCAGATGAAAATTAAGCATGGATGACTGTGATGAAGTGTCTGGTCAGCTTATGTAGTAGTATTAATATAGTCAAATTTATTTATTTATTTGTTCGCTGTACAGGAGACTTTTCAAGACAGTAGTAGGAAAAGGACAAGATGATCTGGCTGTTTTAGAAGGAGATGATAGCTTAGTTCTCTCTCAAGCATAGCTAAGAACCAAAGTCTTGCATGTTATGGGTAAATAATAAAATTATCTGTCTGCTGTATAAAAGGTGCAAGATTTGTTTCTGTTCAGCATCCGTTCTCCAACAAAAGTGAAGTATTCTGAATCCCAAGTGGGTGCAGACAAATGAAGGAACCCAGCTATAGTTCTGTTACCTCTGTTTTATGTTTACTAGTTACAATAACTCGTTTGCATGCAGAAAGTTGAACGGCTGTGTGAGATATATTGGCTTCCTATAAAGAGGAAAGAGACCCCTAAATTCACCTGTGAGATCTGAACTTGGCCTGTAATCACTAGCTTTTGCTCTCCTTCTGGTGGCATGTAGACAACCACAAAGCTGTGTAACAACCACAAAGCTGTGTAAGCAAAATCTGAAAGACGAATGCAGTTACCTCTTCCTAGAATTAGAGCATCTAAAAGTTCTAGAACAGAATTTAAACAAAAAAATATCATGATAATAAATCTGGGAATTTAGACTAGTGCAGCTTCTGCTGTCTTTAGTGAGGAAAAGAGTATGAGACTGCAGAAGAGGAGGTTGAGTTAGTTAGTTACACTGACTGACAAGGCATTTAAACTGATTTCCAGTTGTTCTGCACTGAATAAATGTACTCATACTGCCGTAAAGACTTTACAAGCATTTCTATGTCTCACACTTGGCTTTGTCACGCATGCACATCAGTTGAATGCTGGAAATAAAACTAATTAAAAACTTGCCCTTTTTCCCAGTGAGAAAAGACTTCAAACAGCCATCACAATCTTAAGCCAAGATAATTATAAAATGCAAATCTGTATCAGATATATTGGTCTCTTGTAGTCAGTAATGTTTATAGCAAAGAGAAACTTAATTTCAAAATGATGGTTTCATTTGTAGTAGTTGTACTTCTCAAAAAGAATATCTTTCATGTAGAAGTCCTGTCTTTCAGACTTCTCAAGCCTTACAACCCTGACATTATCATGCTTCCTGCAGATTTCTCCTTCTATTGTAGTAATATAGAGATGAAAAAGACCTCAGGGATTCCTGAGTCTTGCACCCTTCTGTGTATATAATCCTGAGCCCATTGAAGTCAGTGGGAGTTTTACCTTTTTCTTCAATGGTAACGTGATTAAATCCAGAATATCTCAAAAAAATTCAAATTAAAGTTGTTTTTTCCACATTTTCCTAATGATTTGGTAAAAATAATAGTCAGATATCTCCAATTATAATTATAATTGGTTCAGTGTAGTTGCAATTTTTTTTCAAATTCATGGTTCTGTGAAGAAAATCTTAAACTAATGCTAAAGAACTTATTCTTGTCTATGTCTAGTCATGAAAGGTCAAAGCACACTGAGCTTAGATGTCACATATCCCTAAGAAGAATTCTCCAGGGAAAGCAATTATTTGAGTAACAATTATAGATGATATTCATAGGGGAGATAAATGCCTACCACCCCCAAATATCTTTCTTCTTAATTAGGTCAATGAATCCACTAGGTTAGTCTTTCAGATCCACATCTTCACATAGTGAGGTTGATTTATCTCAGGTACTCTCTCACATCTTCCAGCTGTATTATGAAAGGAAAACAGCAAATGGAGTGAAAACACATGTTAACTTACTAAAGATGCTGAAAATTGCCCAGTTTATTTAATACTGTAAAAATAATTTGGGAAAACTTCAGTTATCTGAAGTTACATGTCTTGTCAAAGGCAGCAAAGTTGGCAGACAGAATTGGAGCACCTTTGGAACGAAATTCAACCTAAACACCTGCATTAGATGACCATGATTCATCCTATGAAAGAAAAAAAGGTAAAATCAAATTTTAATCATATTTGTAGTATTTTTTTTGAAGAATGTAAAGTGATGGAAGTGATGAAATCTATTTATTTACTGGATTATAGTAACTATGATTTATGCTACACCGGTGTTACACATTAGAAGAGACAGCAACACCTTTACAGATTTTCCAGAAAAATTGGTTTAAATTCCAAAGAACTGTATGATATTATTTCACAAAACAGAAAACAAAAAAAGTACAATTATGGATATTTGAGATGCCTTTAGTACTACAAGAGTTGTAAATTAATAGCCAATAACGATATCTTAAATTCAGCATGAAAATGACTTTACTACAGTTAGTAAATCAGCACGTTGAGGAAAAGTGGAATACAGGAGCTGGAAGGTAGAAGTAGTCTACAGAAAAGTGCTACTAGGATTTAATGTACAAAGAGAGTTTTTATGCTAATATACATTTGCATTCCTCTACCCTCAGTAAAAAAATGATTCCTGAATTATGTTATTGGGTTCAACGTACCAAATGTAATGAGAGTTTCTGCATTACTGTGTTCATGTGTAAAACAATCATTTGAGAGTTTACACCAAAACATATAATGCAATTTTTATTTTAGTCGTAGGTTTCAACATCTATCTTCTGCTTTTTAATAATTATACTGGCAAGAGGGGTCAAGGACAACAGGAAGAGCTTTTTCAAATACGTGGCAGATAAAACTAACACCAGAGGCAATGTAGGTCCACTGATGAATGAGGTGGGTGCCTTGGTGACAGAAGATGCAGAGAAGGCAGAGTTACTGAATGCCTTCTTTGCCTCTGTCTACTCTGCCGGAGGCTGTCCTGAGGAGCCCCGTTCCCCTGAGGCCCCAGAGGAAGTCAGGGCAGTGGAGGAGTTTGCTTTAGTCGATGAGGACTGGGTTAGGGACCAATTAAGCAATCTGGACATCCATAAATCCATGGGTCCAGACGGGATGCATCCACGGGTGCTGAGGGAGCTGGCTGATGTCATTGCTAGACCACTCTCCATCATCTTTGCCAAGTCTTGGGAGACGGGAGAGGTGCCTGAGGACTGGAGGGAAGCAAATGTCACTCCAGCCTCCAAAAAGGGCAAGAAGGAGGACCCGGGTAACTATAGACCGGTCAGCCTCACCTCCATCCCTGGGAAAGTGATGGAACGACTTATCCTTGGTGTCATCTCAAGGCATATCAGGGATAAGAGGGTCATTAGAGACAGTCAACATGGCTTCACCAAAGGGAAGTCGTGCTTGACTAACCTCATAGCCTTTTATGAGGATATAACAAGGTGGATAGATGATGGCAGAGCAGTGGATGTGGTCTACCTTGACTTCAGTAAAGCATTTGACACAGTCTCCCACAGCATCCTTGCTGCTAAACTGAGGAAGTGTGGTCTAGACTATCAGCTAGTGAGGTGGACTGCGAACTGGCTAAGGGGAAGAAGCCAAAGAGTTGTGGTCAATGGGGCGGAGTCTGGTTGGAGGCCTGTATCCAGTGGAGTCCCTCAAGGGTCGGTACTGGGACCAGTATTATTCAATATATTCATCGATGACTTGGATGAGGGACTAGAGAGTACTATCAGCAAGTTTGCTGATGAGACCAAGCTGGGAGGAGTGGCTGACACACCAGAAGGCTGTGCTGCCATCCAGCGAGACCTGGACAGGCTGGAGCGTTGGGCGGGGAAAAATTTAATGAAATATAACAAGGGAAAATGTAGGGTCTTGCATCTGGATACGAACAACCCCAGGTTCCAGTATAAGTTGGGGAATGACTTCTTAGAGAGTAGTGTAGGGGAAAGGGACCTGGGAGTCTTGGTGGACAGCAGGATGACCATGAGCCAGCAGTGTGCCCTTGTGGCCAGGAAGGCCAATGGCATCCTGGGGTGTATTAGAAGGGGGGTGGTTAGTAGGTCGAGAGAGGTTCTCCTTCCCCTCTACTCTGCCCTGGTGAGACCCCATCTGGAATACTGTGTCCAGTTCTGGGCCCCTCAGTTCAAGAGAGACAGGGAACTGCTGGAGAGAGTCCAGCACAGGGCAACTAGGATGATTAAGGGAGTGGAGCGTCTCCCTTATGAGAAAAGGCTGAGGGAGCTGAGGCTCTTTAGTTTGGAGAAGAGGAGACTGACGGGTGACCTCATTAATGTTTACAAATATATGAAGGGTGAGTGTCACGAGGATGGAGCCAGGCTCTTCTCGGTGACAACCACTGATAGGACAAGGGGTAATGGGCTGAAACTGGAACATAAGAGGTTCCGCTTAAACTCGAGAAGAAACTTCTTCTCAGTGAGGGTGACGGAGCCCTGGAACAGGCTGCCCAGAGAGGCTGTGGAGTCTCCTTCTCTGGAGACATTCAAGACCTGCCTGGACACGTTCCTGTGTGGCATAGTCTAGGCATTCCTGCTCTGGCAGGGGGATTGGACTTGATGATCTTTCAAGGTCCCTTCCAATCCCTAACATTTTGTGATTCTGTGATCTAGGAGGGTTGAGCTTAGACAGCCTTTAAGTCCCTTCCAGCACAAACCATTTCATGGTGATTCTATAACTTGTTGTAAAAAATGAAGTTAGAATTAAGCACTCTTTGTATAAGAGAGAAATAACTTATGTATTTATGTATTTTTTTTTTTATTTATTCATACGCCATGAAATACTTTTGAGAAAAGAGATCAAGACAGCTTTTACAAATCTCTTCCCATAGTACAATATGAATCCTCAAGTTAACATGGTAAGTTCTACAACATATGAAGAAAGCTCAAGTTTTTAAAGCGCATATGTGCCTTGGTCAAAGTTTCAAAGGAAATACATACACACAAGATTCATAACCTGGCAACTTATTGTTAGACTTGGTATTTTCTCTTTCTTTTTAATTTTTTTTTTCTCTCTCAAAGTAACTGACTAGAAATCACTATTTTTCTATTAGATCTGGGAAATATTGCATGTCTTCAGTGCAAGATGAATGGGTTACATTTTTTTCAGGAAATACATTCGATACAGAAGTCCTATTTAGTTGAAGGGAGTTCATTTCCACAAATACCAGTTGTGCATGGCAGCAAGAAAACTACAAGATTGAAGGTTTGGCTTTACAAATCTCTCTTTTTTATTTTGAACCCAAGTAATCAAATGTCCAAGATTCAAAGTCTTAGAAAGACAGTAAGCATGATACATAATGCCATTGATTTATTATATATGATAATGCAACTACATTATTATATGTAATAACACAGTCCCCTCAAGGACTGCAAGCTGACCAGGCCCCGGTGCAGCAAAGCAGGCCCAATTTATCATGCTTCCTCCACCATACTTTACAGTTGGGATGATGTTTTCATTATGATGTGCAGTTCCCTTTTTACGGCAGTTGTAGTGCTGCGTGTTCTTTCCAAGTAGTTCAACCTCTGTTTCATCAGCTCACAAAACATTTTGCCAATACCACCGTGGAGCGTCAATGTGCTCTTTTGCAAACTTCAGGAGTGCAGCAGTGTTCTTTGTGGTAAGCAGTGGCTTCGTTCGTGGTGTCCTGACACAGACACCTTGTAAATCAACAATTCTTTATTGTAGATCCTCTGAAAGCTCTTTTTTTGGGGGGCATGGCTCACATAAGCATACATCTTGTGCAGAGCAAATTCAGAAAGTCTGAGTGTTTATCAGTCAACACTGCTCTACTCCGCACCTCCAAACTCATTTTCTTAACAAGACTTCAGGTTAATCTTGCTCCAGGTAACTTTTTTGAGGTCAACTCAAGGGTTCACTTACTTTTTCCACTAGCATTTTTAATGTTGAGTGAGTGTGTTCAATAAAGACATGGAGGATCAGAATTGTTATTGTGTTATGAGTTTAAGCACATTGTATTCGTCAATATTCTACTTAGGCGGTGGTTAGATCACACTTTATGACAAATTAATGCAGACCACCACGAAATTCCAAAAGGTTCACATACTTTTTCTTACAACTTTAAGTAAGGTTAACAAATGTGTATGGAATATAAATCTTATAAACTTATAATAAAGATATTACACAGTGAAGGTTTTGGTTAACATAGTATTTCAAATACTCTTTTTTTTTTTTTGTACATGGATTTTATTACATTATTAATGAAAGCTTTTTTAATGAGCAATTTGATGAAAAAAATTTTAGGAAGTAGTTTCCATTCAGGTTGTAGGGTTACTTTCTAGTTAGCTCCTGCACTGTTTTGCGTATTTTTATTAAGATCAGTATGCTAAGTCTTAGGGTTTTTTTTTCAGTCAAGGATTCTTTTATTTCTTAATGGCTTATGGAGTATTATTTTTTGAACTAATTTCATATTTCATTATTCATAGAGTGAACAAATGAAACTCTTGCTCAGGACACTGTCAAGTTAATTATATATGTAAAGTGCTACCTTGTTATCTCAGCTTATAAAGGCAAACTGGATTTTTTTTCTTTTTTTTTTGATTAAAATAACCCAAACCAAAACAAATTAAAGCAATCTCATAGAACTCAAAAAGAGTTGCATATTTTGGAATATTTTAATTTCTCTTAACTATAATGAAGTTTTTTAATTTTAAATACATTTGGTTTAATGTCAGAATTTTATGGAATGTCCAGCTTGTAAAATAAATACTTGGAGTTGGAACTGTGCAATAAATGTTCTCTAGTGTATTTGTAGTTCCTACAAGTGAAATAAGCAAAAAAAAATGAGAGATGAGCAGGTGGAAAAAAAGAATAATGGAGAAAAAAGATAATTCCTATTAGCCATTTTTCGGTTTAAATGGAATCTTTCATAAAATATTTCATTTTGTTTTAAAAATATTTCAAAAAAAAAAAAGAAGCAGATATAATTAAACAAAGAAAAGTAATACTTAAAATATTTTTGAGCCATTGCATTTTCATTAGTAATGTAATACAAAGTTTGGAGCTTAGTAGGTTTTTATAATTTACTTCATTCCCTTAAAATAATGTGTCTACACTAGAAAAAGTAGAGAAGACAAAGATTTTCATACAACTTGCTGATGGAAGCTTACATATGTATTAGTCTCTTAGGTCATTTACACAGATGGCTTGTCTTTATTTATTTTCCCTAGAATATACAAAATCTTTCTCTATACTTTTTATGTCACACATAACACAATTTGCAATATTACTATTATTTGGTATTACATTGTGATATTACTTAACTAATACCAGTGAACAATACATCTGAGTCACACCAACAAACCAGGGGGAAAAAATGAAGTGCCATTGGCAACCCAGCAGTTTTAATTGTCTGTCTTGAAATAAGAGTTGTTGTCATGGAAGTTGATGTCATGGAAGGTAGGTAATTAAATAAAATGCCAGAAATTTATATTTCTAAATTATTTATGGAAAGCACACCTCAAGCAAAGTGCAAGACCTCATATGTACAAACAGTATGAAAGTACTACCCTACTTAATTATCTAGTGTTTACATTGTTTTCTTATTGCAAGATAAAGTTATAATTGAACAAAGGCTTTGGGAATAGTATGAGACATAACGTTTCACAAAAATGCCACCAAGTGAAATGCACTAAGCCTGAAAACGCCTACCCCAAAATTACATGACAGTTATCTTATGCTATTCTCTTTCCATGTCATGCCATACTATGCCCTAATAATCTGGGAACATTTATTAAAAAAGCTCAACACCATGTAAACATACTTAGTCTGTTCTCTCACAAAAAGTGTACAGTTGTCTGGGATAAGATGACACAGAAGCCATACCATCCCCGACCTCTCAGTGTAGGGCATCCAAATGCCTCTCTCTGGGGAAAAAATACAGGTGGAATCATGAAGGTAGACCACAGACAGTCCAATACAACCCTGATCAACAGCAGCTAGTACCTCATGTCCCAGAATGCCTACCTGGACAGTATGAGAAGGAGGACAACAGGCAATACTAATGATAATATATTCTCTAACCTCTGAAATGGTTTTCATAAGCCAGACTAAGTGGTTTGGTGTCCTGTGAGAGCAAAGTAATGAACCCAGTTACATCTGGAAGCAAAAGTCCTGAAGAGCAACATAACTCTCTAGAAAGATAGAAAGTTAGGTCATGGTGCCTGATTCAACAGTAACATGGAAAATAATGAAAACCTTTGCTAGGATCATGGTCCATGATAAATGTCAGAAAAGGGAAAAAAAAAGCCCACAAACTTAAATAGAGATATCTACATATAAATTGGTGTCTATGCTCACATAGTACTTAGAAAGCTGTTGTTCAACATGCATGCTACTGAGTTAATTTGGAATATCATATTTTACCTGAAAAGTTCACAGAAAAGTAACAGCCTGGATACTTAACAGTATCTAAGATCATATTAGATTCTCACATTTAAATAATTGAATTAAGACCCTCTTTAATATTCCCAACAGATACTAAATATTTACACAGAGCTGACTCAGTCTCCATCAACAATAATAAAAGCTTAGACATCCAAAGAGTAGATATCAAAATTTATTTTTTCTCTGGAGTTCGATCTTTTCCTAAAATGAGATTCAGTTACAAAAGTATAAGATAACACAGTTTAATCTTTTAAGGTACTGCAGTATACCTAGGATATTAAAGAACTGTCATAGGACTCAAGACATCTCTGTACTTCTCAGTCTGCAGCTAGGTTGTAGGCAGGACATCCAGAAACTTGTCAAATAGTACCAGATACCTATATCTAGACAACCGAACTGTGTCCTAAATATCAAGAGACCTTACTGATTATTTGGCTCAGATTTTTTGGCTCCTTGATTTTTGTTTTGTGTAGTAGTCCATAATAAATTATTTTAAATAAGAAGATAATTTATATGACCTTTTTTTTTCCAGCTTTAATTGAGCAATCTGTACTTTGTATTCATGGTTTTAAACTGAAGGTAGAACGAGGATATGCTCTGTGGTTTTGCTTGCTGAAGAGATGGTACTTATTCCATTTTACTACAGGATATACAAATCAAATTTAAGTGTTCACGTCAAAATACAGTCTTTATTTTTTGAATGATCTTGATTTTCCACTTAATAATCTCTACAAAAGACTGGTTAGAAGAAACTGTGTCTGAAATGTAATCTGATGAGAATAAGACTAAACTCAGTAGTAAAGACTATTTCAATTTTTTAATGAAAGATCTCAGATGTACCTGAGTTGACCCTATCAGTCAAAGTCTGTCTCAG
The DNA here is from genome assembly GCA_020746105.1 of Trogon surrucura. Lineage (NCBI taxonomy): Eukaryota > Metazoa > Chordata > Aves > Trogoniformes > Trogonidae > Trogon > Trogon surrucura. The sequence continues at coordinate 55,607,178 of CM036617.1, forward strand.
TAGAAATCTGCTCTCATAACCTGCGGTAAGATAAAAGTATTCAATTTTTTTGTTGTTGGCTTTCTTATCTATGAGACTAACAGTCCCTAAAATGTTCACGTGTGTAAATCAAACCTTGGCAACAATTTCTTTTTGTGAGAATAATGAAATTTTCTCACATCTGACAATATCTGTTTGACCTTCTTGAATGTCCATTGGGAAGGTTCGTAGTTCAAAACTCCTATGTGTCACCCATAGAGGTTTGCAGCTGAAACACTGACTCATTTTCTTTACTTCCATTTTCTGTTGCTGTATACTAATTTGGGGAATACATTTATATTATAGTCTTATTTCTCCTGCCACTAAAAACATCTAAATGTGCATCTGAAACATTGTATGTATCTGAAAGATACTTCAGAAGTTCCTGTATTGCTTACGGTAAAACCAGAATTATATTTGGAAATTATATATAATCTGACACATTGCTTGACATTTGTTTTTCCTCAGCAAGTGTTGTTTCAAATTATATGAAGGATCTCAAAGGAAAAACTGTAATAAGATGATAAATTCCTTTAGGTATCTTTGATTATTTCTGACAAAATACCAGAGTAATTAAACAATTAAGTATTCCTTGTTTAATTACAGGGTTTTCGTGATTGACAGAAGTCCATGTGCTCATTTTGAAATACAAGTTTGTAATGTATTTATTTGAGTAAAGTAGAGTAAAATATAAAGCATTTAAATGTGTGTAAATCCCAGAGTTAAAAACGGATAAAGTACCACTTACAACCCCATGATAAATTGCAGTCACACCATGATATAACAAGACTTCACTTTGTATAGATCAACACTCCTATTTTTCATAGTGTTGTAAAAGGGATTTTGGTCAGTTCCTTCAAATACTGGCATTTCTTCAGCGGTCTAATTATGACTGATCTTTTGCAATGTTGGGTCTGGCAAGGCAGATGAACTAGATGATCTCTAGAGGTCCCTTCCTATCCCTAACATTCTAGATTCTATGATTCTTCAACACAAATCTTTTTGACTACTCTTTTTTCCCTTTTTTAGTAGGTTTTCTAAGTGAGTACTAATGTCAACACTATCAAAGTTTGCCTTTATATTTTGCACATACAGTTATATCTTGGTAAGGGTAATCATCATAATTGTGGCAGATATGTTTTAAAGGTCGTCGCTGTTAGATGATAGAGGTTAAATAAAAATCATTATTTTGATAGAAATTTGCTAAGAAGCTGATTTGCATCTTTTGATACCTGAATTTGATTTGCTTGCAAGAGCTCACACTGATGACTTAGCATTACGTCAGTAAAATGAATCAGATTCCTAAGGATGTGTCTATACCATTGTGTCTAATGACATTTCAGCTAGCTCTGAGGTAGCTCCAGACACTCTGGTTTATTTAGTCAGAGCAAAACTACTGACGCATAAACTAGAAACAGTATAAGAGCATCCAGCGGTGCGATCTCAGAGCTAACCGATATCATTGTTAGCCTACAGGTAGTTTGCTCAAGCATATGTGAAGGTCAGTGCGTTGTGCCATGTAGACATACACCAAGACCCTCAAGAAAGGAAAGAGAACAACCAGCAGTTGCGCAGGAAGTAAGTCACTGTCACTCAGACCATTCAGTATGTCTTAAATTAAGGCATTAATACAGGGAAACATGTTGGAAAATCTACACAGCCCAAGAAGCATTCCTGATGGAACATCTAGATTACTTGAAAAAGCATTGTCGTAAACTGAGCTTTTTTTTTTATATACTGCTGATACACTCAAATTCAGTTCATTACACTTCCTTAGAAGATTCAAAACTACTTTTCTGGCCTAAAAATGCTTTAATCATCAAGCTGTAGATGGAGTTGAAAACTAAAAAAATAAGAGTTGTTTCCAGATCACTGGGCTTAGACGTACTACCTAAGGAGATAGGATCTCATTGTAGACCTACACTGATAAATGAAAAAGGACTAGGAAGTCAATGTATTCTCATTATCTCTAATAATTAATTGTTAGGTCACTACCTGCAACTGATTGTCTCTGAGGCTAAGCTATAAGGAGGACTATCCTTAAGCAGTGTGGATGTGAGCTAATCAATGTCATTTGGCTTTAGGTTCTTTTTTATTTGCTATCACTAAACCAGCTCAAGTACGACCACACCATGCAACACAGACACTCTTGTTGCACAGAATCTGAATGCGAGAATTGCTCAGATAGAGAATACATTACTGCTTATTACAGTAGGAATAACAATCACTTTCCACTTTGCAACAGCTTTCATTTACAACAGAGTCCCTAGCAGAATAGGTCATATCCAGTTTCTGGATTTTTAGAGATGGAAAGCATGAGGCATAAACCAGGAAAATGAGTTATCTTAGATTACCTACTACACTCCTGGCAGCAATCCCAGTGCTCTGCAAAAAAAACATCTCCTGCATTAGTTACAAGGAGGTTAGAAGTATCCCAGATTCAAATGTGCTGTTTACAAACTGTGCGCAACCGAGGTGTACATCCACAAAAAAACACAGGAAGCTTTGTGGATGTTCAGTTTAAAGTTCATGGTGCATGGCAATACCTGGTTTTTAGGAGTCTTATCATTTGCAAGATAATGCAGTCCTGAATTGGTTACCTAGGCTACCCTTACACTTATGCTAGGGTACAATTAAGTGTCCAAGAATGCCATAACTGGCATTTGAGTGGGAATCACATAGAATAGATTACAGAGTCAATCATAAATACTTCTCAAAGGCTTAATTATGTAACTGTAGGAAGACACTTATCTTCAATTAGCATCCCCAAAAGAGTTTAAGTAGTCCTTAGCTGCCTAGATTCAATAGTCAAAATGAAAGTACTTCAAGTATAACAGAAAATGAGCAAAGGATGGTGTTTGCCATTTAATGTCAAATCTTCATTTCATATGTAACTGCCTACAGGGATAATTAATTGGGATTTAAGTGGCTTGTTTCTTTATAGACCAAGTACTTACTGTATAATATCTGAACAACAATGAAGAAAGTCCAGAAATACACTATAAAATCTTACAGTCTTGAACATAAATGTTTTAGTCATATAATAATGCTTCGTGATTGGAACACGGTCATTGCTCGGCCACCTGTTTCTTCTCCACATGATTTCAGTTCTGTAGCCAAATTAAAAGCTGATTTAAAGTTCTAATTTCATATGTCTGCAACTGCTTTTGCTTCTCAAATAAATAACAGGTTTGATTCACTTTCTTCTCCTGATTTAATACAGTATTTCTTATAAAAATGCCTGCACATAAAAAAAAGACAGGGAGAGGAGAGGAGAGGAGAGGAGAGGAGAGGAGAGGAGAGGAGAGGAGAGGAGAGGAGAGGAGAGGAGAGGAGAGGAGAGGAGAGGAGAGGAGAGGAGAGGAGAGGAGAGGAGAGGAGAGGAGAGGAGAGGAGAGGAGAGGAGAGGAGAGGAGAGGAGAGGAGAGGAAAATCATAAAGACGTTCTTTATCAGGTTGAAAAACATTGTAAGATTTGTTACAGAGCCTTTTTGCAAGATTCTGAGGTGGATAGCAGAAGAAAACATATCAAGTTTTTTGTAAGTGATCAAGCGTAAACACCCAAGATTTATTTTTCATCCTACACACATTTTAATCTGGGAATAAACAACATTTTTAAAAGTAAAATCATAATCTTAAAATGCCCCCTGAAAAGAACTTCAGTATTTTATCCATGGGAGCTATTCACTGTAGCAAAAAAAATGTTTTCACAAACTTGGCAAAGAAAATTGTAACGAAATTTTTCAAATCATATATTTGGCCCTCTTCAGAATGTAGACTTTGGCACATATTAAATATAGTACAATACAGAAAATGTAATGAAAGAAATGTTTAATGTTTTAAAACAGTCTCTGGTTTATAAAGAAGGAAAATGTTTACATTTAGTCAGAGAGTAGACCCTGCTTTGGGATTAGAAACTTTGTCAAAGTAAGATGGGCAGGTAAGAATGAATTGCACAAGATACCTGTACTATATAACCACATTAGACTAACTAAACATCTAAGTGGACCCACACAACATAGATGCATTCAGCGTTAAATTTTAGATGCAAGTATGATACTCATATTAGAAAATCTTAATCTTATGTCAAGATTCGTTATGCACTTTTTGAACACTTGATTTTAAAATTCACACATTGTAAACCTCAGCAGCTATTTTCAACAAAAAAATCTGAGTGTTGGTGCTTTTCAGAGTTGTTTTTTTGGTTTAACTGTTTTACTTTAGGAAGTGTCGTGTTAATTGTTTTGTATTTTTGTGAATTATAGAAGACTGAATTTGAGAACTGGAATATATAAATCTAACCCTAGCTCAAAGAAGTCATATCCTATTTACTGCAGATATGGTTTGGTTTTCCAGAGTTCTGACATGAGATGGGTCCTTTCATGACCATGATTTCAAAATAGAATAAAAGACAATTTCTAATGTTTCTAAGCCTTTTTAATAATGGAAATCAGTAGATACTATCATTCCTTACTAAAAGATAGAACATAAAGGGTGTGTTTCGAAGTCTTTATTCAAAAAGGAAAATCCAAAGCAGAAGGGTTCCCTGACAGAAGAGACATCTGTATACTCTGTTCAGAAATGCTTTGGACCACATGATCTCTCTGAGTCATATAAAGTGATGCTTGTTCAACAGTAACTTTTGTAGATCCAGACAAAATCTTTCAGTTAAGACTTTTGTTACCGCATTTCCAAACACGTTAATTAATGCAATTGGGAGCAGCTATTTTATGGAAGAATGATACACAGTTTACAAGGGTATCATTTATTGTTCTATGATCATATTGGAAGGCTAAGACATAGACTCATGTATTACTGTCATGTATCTCCTGATTGTTTGGTATAGGAGCAATATTTGTTGGATAGAAGAATGACTGTTATCCACTTATTTTCTATTGTGTAATGTGGAATCCACTGTCTAGAATCTACCAGTTGGAAAGGGGTAAGGAAAACTTTAGTAAAGGATTACAAACTAAAGTTAAAAAACATTGGAGTTAAATAGAAAGAAAACAGGATGACTTTCATGTAAAACAAACTAACAAAACCTTAAAACACTTTCTCAGGGAATACTGAATAATGGTACTTCAAAACACACCTATACAAGGCTTCAAGGGTAAGACCACTTAGTCTAGATGCCAACACCAAACCTTCTGAGTGTGTGGGCCGTGAGGAAAAAGGCAGATGAAAACTGCAAATACCTTTAGCAATATTAAAGCACTTGACCCCATGTAACAGTACATAAAGGGCTGCATAGTTCCTGTTCCTCCATAAACACAAGCTCAATATTCCACTGAGACAGTCAACAGTTTTTTCATGAGAACCTGTAGTATCTGCAAGAAGATTTAAGTGTAGCCATGAAACAACTTTTTTACTTGCCTAGTTCCATCTGCTAGTTATCCAAGTCTGGAGAAAATATAGTTAAACTAAACAGTAAAGTAAAAAACTAATATTTTAGACAAATCCTTTGATTTCATTAGCCTGAAGGTAAATTAATTCCCAGGCATGCTGAGATATTTACCTCACAAACAGTACATGAATTTTTGAAAGATAAATATTCTAAATATTATAAATTATCAAATTAACAACTAATTAATCTTTTGGGAATTTTGACAAGGTACCTAAAAACCTTACTTCAAAAAAGATATATATGAAAAAAACATCAGTATCTTTAGATTAAAAATGTCTCAGCATGGGCAGAAAGGAGATGAAAAAAGGTAAGGAAAGCATAGAAACAGCATGGGCCTTTCTATTAAAATAACACTTCCTTCGCAGATATTTCTTTGCTCTTGTGTTTTTCATTAAAGTTATTTCAACAGCAGGGGAAATGCAGGCTTGTACTTTGTTATTAATCCATAATGAGAGAAGCAAGAGGAAAGTTTTTTCTTGTTCCTTTTCACATTAAAGTTAAGTTTAATGTTTCAGGCTGGTAAACTTTTTCATTCTAATGGATTTTCTTTCTTTGTAAACAAATGGAATATCTCATTTGCTCAGACAGATCAGAGATGATGCACATACAGCTGTATGTATCTACTGTGGAGGTATTTGCAACTGAACATAACAGCTAAAGCCAAGAAAACAGAAGACAGAATGTTTTGTGGCATCATCTTTGGGATTCAGAGAAAAAAATCAGCATAAAGGGATGTCCCAGAGCATGCCACCTTGTTTCAGCCACCACTTTGAATTCTTGCCACATCTCTGATTTATAATTACATTCTCTACCCTTTAAAACTGGTTAAGCAGGAAATTGTTTTGGCTGGATTTATTTGGGCACATGATTCTTTCACAATGCTCAGAGGCTGCATCTGGATGATCTGAATCATATTATTTATTTTGTGTTATTTCTAAAAGAGGTCTTAGAGGTTTTAACAGCTTTTCTAAAGAGAGAGGAAGGAACAGTGGTACATTCCTTGATTTGAGCATGGCTGATTTTATTAGGTTGTGCCATAATGATATAGTACATAAGGTTGTTTTTCTTTTTTTTTTTTTTTTTTACATTTTATTAATATTAGCACTGAAAATAGTTGTTCATAAGGTTATTGCTCCAGCTTTAATGAAGCAAGATTTTATTTTCTCAGTCCATGCTATTTTTTTTCTCGTCTACTTTTATTTACAATATGGGCATCAGTCTTGCTGTTGCCGTAGGCAAAATGGATTAAAAGCAAAGAACAGCAACAAAACGCACACACATGCAGTCTCATTTGCAGAATTCTAACAAGAACATGTCTCTGTTAATTCACCTCACCCAGACTCCTTGCTTGCCAGGTTTTTCTTTCTGTTCTGGTGTTAGTGGTGCATAACAACATCCTAAATATATTAAAATCCTGTTGTAAAATCCTATATTTGGTCTGTCACTCAACCATGTGGGTTGTGGAGGTCAAGTGCACAAGTTGCCTCTGGACACATCTGTTGTATCGATACCTCCAAGGTTGTTTCATCACCTATTTCACTTACATAGATAACAGTGTCACATCCTAGTCAGCATTGTTTCAATTAGGTACAGAAAATTCAAGGACAGAAATAAACCCAAACACCTCAGAATAAATGTCCTTGGTCATGTCAGCACCCACCTTAAACTCTATATCTAAGACTCTTTTATCTGATAAAAGAAATCAATGGCAGTGGAAGGAAAATAAAACAGATATTAAAACACAAGTAACAACCCAGAAGTAACAGTCGAATTTAAAGCCATTTGTTGCATACTTTTTTATTTATACAGGGAATTTTTTGGACTATAACATGGAATAACCTTACTATGTAAATGATCTCACTTCAGAGTAAGTTTACAGTATTCAAAGAGGAGGAAGTTAAAATTATGTTCTCAAATACTAATGAACTTAAAAAAATTCAAATATTCAAACTTTTCAAATCAAACTGAAATCCCAGTGTAAAAAAATTTACATGGGAAGCTAACGAGGTTAGGTGCTCTGTAACTGCTGTCATTAATTTATTAGGCAAGGTTATTGGGAAAGTTGTCAGTAAGTATTTCAGAATACCTTTCTTCAAATCCCACATCCTCAAATCTTTTAAGTAATGTCTGTAGACACTGTCAGTGATGAAGTTTGATGCAGGAAGTACAATATCTATGATAATTTAAAGCAAATTTTTTTCTTATGCCACAAAGCTCTTACATTTCTTACTCTTCCCTGGACTCCACAATATTCATTGCTGTTGTCCTTATTATCTAAATGTTCATACACTTCACAATAACAAATGGAGTTTCTGTATATAGGCACTATTAGAAAATACTTTATTTTTTATTATGCTTTTATATTTTACAACTGTTCACTCTACACATTTATTATTACACTGGACTATTCAATTTGTTAGTAAACATCTAATCCTTACTATCTTAGACAATTACTGAGTTGTGTTACCTGCCATAAAGAAGAATAGAGAGCAAGATCCATTAGGAAAACTCATAGCTTGACAAACACATATAACACTATTAAATAAATTATATATTTAAACTCATTATTTTTAAATTAGTCATTCTTATCAAAGTTTAAAAAGTAATTCTTGAAACAACTTGAATATATTTCTCTCAGATTCATTTTGAACTTCATCTTTGTAGAAAGCTACAATAGTTAAATTTATCTCTCTTCTCTTTTCTGTGTCATCTGAAAATCAGTTCAGCCAGTTTAAGTAGTACTGAGACAATAGAAGTCTTTATGTGTCAAAAGACACTTACTTCCTCCGAGGAACAACTGGTGTGTATTAAGATTTTATGAGGATGGTACTGTCAGAAGAAAAGACTACATAAATCGATCAAAACTTAGAAATGTAATTGTTATTAATTAATTACCAGTCTTAAATCACAAATATGTATTTACTGATGAAGTTAACAAATTAGAAGAAAACTCCAGCTGATGTTTATAAAAAAAAAAAAAAAAAAAAAAAAAGTTTCTGGATCATTTTCTAGAATTTACAGGACTAGTAGTGGGATGGAGGCAATAATTCTGGTCATACTTTTAAGCTCCAGGCATTTTCATTTGAAATGCCTGCTGTATTCTGTGTTCTTACTTTCAGAGTTACTTGGCAACTTAATCACATGGAATCAGTTTCTCAGGAGGCATACACAGCCACAACTCTACTTAAATTCAGTGAGTTTATATCTGAATTTGGTTTGGTTTATTTCTTACTTTGCTAATGCTAATACTTAAGATAGAGGAATAATCAATAGGGAACAACAATGAACTGCTTGAATATATTTTTGTGAATGGTTTTGTGGTTGTTTTGGAGACCTTTCTGTATTAACAAGTATAAAGATCTTTATTTTAATGTGCAAATCAAAGCAAACACTTTTATTTTTCAATTGCATTGTAGGATTTCATTGTTGGAGAAAAGGACTTACGTTGTAAAAACAAGTTTAGCCATCATATTTTAATACAAGCTGGAGGACAGCACTTAACACATACTTGCTGTATGCACACTGAATACTGTATGTGCATTTCTGAATGCAAAAATGTCTGTGCATTGTTATTATTAGCTAACAAATTTTCTCAGCCTGGACATAGTTAAGTGTGTGTGATTTGAGTGTTGCTAGAACTGACTAGCAATGAATGTAATGATTGCTGAGCACTTTTAAGACCTTGCAGTCAGGCTGGTAAAGTCCACACAGAGCAATTTTTGCTCTGAGAGACATAGTTATCCATAAGTTTGAGGGACTTGGTCTAAATGTGACTAGCACATTATGTTGCTGACAAACTTCATTATAAACAGAATGAATGATAACTTCTTCTATCACAAAATACTCCTTAGAGTTGTTTAAAAAAAATAATGGATTTTTTTACTTGTGATGGAAGCTTGTGTAATTCACCACACCTAAAAAACCAGTGAATTCTCTGGAACACAGACAGTAAGATTTCACATTGCTGGAGGACTGCTTCAGGCATACTTTCTAAAATATGAAGGACAGTCATCTTTCAGCCTGTCATTACAACCTTTTATGATACACACAAAAATCAGTGGTCAGATGTCAAAATCCATCTAAATTACAACATAATAGTCTTAAAATAAAGCGCAAGATCTGAATTATCAATTTTTCATCAAGTGAAAGCATTAGAATGCTGACATAGAGCCTGACTTGTTTTTCTGTGTCTAGGTACTATTTTCTGCTGCTGGTTTGAATGACTCAATAGAAGAACAAAGCAAAGTTGAACATAATATAATATAAAATATTATAATATAATATAAAGTAATATAATATGAAATAATTTAATGGAGACTATATCATCTTGAAAAAATAATTTCTCCTCTTATAACTTCAATGGTCAGGGATGTTGTTTACTTTAATGCAGTTTATTAGATTATATCCCCCATATGCATCTGTGAATTAAACCTTTTTATCAGTTGGGAGCCTAAATGACCTTACATAAAGGAAAAATTATAATTTTCCAAATGAACAGAGAACAACAACCTATCTCATGAAAGGTTTTTGATCACTTTATTGTTTGTTTTTTCACATGAATGGTCATCTAAGCTCATCTGTTCCAAAAGGTGTAATGTGGGAACATCACTAGATCAACATCTGAAGATATTTTCCAAGAAAAACAAATCTTATTTTAATTTTTTTTTTTCTGAGGATACATCCAGAACAATGTAATACTAATTCCACTTTTGTGTTCTTCTTCATCCCAATCACACACAAAAAAATATTTGACTCCTTCTGTATGAAAACCAGACAAGAATGACATTGTATTCACACTTTTATTTCGCCTTCCATTTGCCTATTTCATAAGAATTTGTGACAAGTTCCTCAGTGTTTCACTGAGAGAAATTTCTCAAATATGTTCAAGGACTTTTCAAAAATATACAGGTCAGTAAAGAGAATTGTTATTGCTGCTGACTGTATATCAACAATAATATTCTGAGTCTCCTGTAAATCTCATCACCCAAGGACTTTAACTATTCAAATGCTTTTCAGTTATGTACCTCTGTCACATTTTGGGGAATGTATGAATAAGTTCATCAAGCTTTAACAGAAGTCTTTCTGGCATCACACAGCTGAGAGCTTACAGAGTAACACAGACTTATTCCCATTGTTACAAATCAGGTAGACTTTTTTTTTTCCAAGTAAAAATACAAGTCAGAAGCCAAAAATTAGATGGTGCAAAAACCTTAGTGCTTTGTGAAGAATTTAGTGATGTAGAATTTAGTGATGTTGAAGAAGTCATCACAAGAATTTCATCTGATGTTTTTTTTTTAAAATAAATATTTCTCATATTAAAATATAATTAATTTACTTTCATGTTTTAAACCCATTTTAAGGCACTTAAATTATTAAGCAATGAAAGTAACAAGTCTGAATTTGCTTAAATTTATGGCCTTGATTAAGTCATTTGATTTTCAAAAATCCTGAGTGCCCAGGAGTGTTATGGCTGTTAACACACCTGAAAATAAGACCACTTATTTTAAGCATGCATGTAGTACAGCTCTAAGCATTTATGTTTAGGTACTCTTAGTGGAGGTTCCAATAGACTGTACATTAACTTTTAGTGTAATTTAAGTCTCTAAGACTTTTTTTTGTATTATAAACCAAAGCAAGCAGAAAAATCCGATTAGTCTTGCATTTTTCAGGTTGTTTGACTAATCATACCAAACACAAAGACCCATCAAGGATAAAAGGAGAAATGATGAGTGGAGGAATCCCAGTAACCTAGACAGTGAAATGGAGTGCACTGAATGACTATTTCTAATATGATCCAAGAAGAACAATTGGACAACTGGACTGCAGTCAATGGAGTTAAAGTCACAAAAGTAACTCCATGAAAGAGAATTTTTATCCAAAACATCATGAAAACTTATGAGGCTTATTGCCTTGAGGACTGTGTGACTTACTATGGGATGTAGGGTGAAGAAAATTTTAGGACTGTGTAAAGTATTGTAGGATGTTTTAAGAGGACTGTGAGACCTCATGAGACTTATGAAGAGTTTAGGGAAAGGCCAAAGGGAAGAGTCAAGATGGATCAGAGGGGAACAAACATGAATAAATACAGGGAAAATGGGATAAAGGAGTCCAGCTGTGTAAACCTGATGCTGGACATTATTTTTACTTAGCTCTTAACTCTGGAAGGTTCCCTTTGGAGAGCCGGCCAAGTAACGATCATCACACCAATATAGCTACAAGTTGTCCTCCCTTTATTGCTCCAGAGAGCTCAATATATACAGTTCAGCAGTGTCCACACGCCTGCCCCTTAACCGAGTTGGTCAGTTACAGGTTTACACGCGTCAGCGTTTTATTGGGTAGTGCCATTCAACTATGCAGGCGGCTCTCTCCCCGCCCCTTCCCCCCAGCAAGGGTCTTCACAAAACAGATGCACCTCCTTCTCTCCATACCCCAAGGCACCTTCAAGGACAGAGTCTTTGTTTAGGCCCAAGCTGGGTTGTCCAAAACCTTTTAAAGGGATACTGCACCTCTGCTCCACAAGAAATTCCGCTACAGTTAACTTGATCATTATAGTCTGACCAGTAGTCCTGTTAAACCCTATTTTTAACTGGCTGCTGTGAGGATGCACTCCTGTGTGTGAACACAAGGAAACCCTAAGATGTTCTAGCCCTTGAGCAGGAGTAAAGGCTGCAATGTCAACACTGGTGCAGTACCATGAGCCTGAAGGCACTGTGTGTCAAGGGGCCAATAACTGGAGGAGGTCAAGGACTGAGGTCAGCTGTAGGACGCACTGTGTGCCTAAGACCATCAACGAGAGAGTCCGTTTTTGCATGTGTGGATGTGTATATTCCACAAGTGGCTTTTTATCCTGACCAGTCAGAGCAGAAGTGGTTTTGATGATATTTGGGAAGGTACTGATGAAGGTGCTGCCCTCTCTCTACATTTATCTATGTGGGTGAGTGTTTATTGTATACACGTGTGCAGATGTGTGTGTGTGTACCTTTTGGGAATAGAAGTTTTGTCCGTTGATGGCTAGATATGAATACATAGAGCCATCAGCTTCCAATGGGGTGGGAAAGGAGGAGCCACCTGTACCTTAGAGTCTGCCAAGGTCATCTCTACCAGACTGAGCAGGAGAAATCCCTCCTGCTGTGCAGTGAAGTCCACTAATCTCACAACCTTGACAAAGATTTATATGATATTAAACAGTAAATATAATCTATAAAATAAATGAAAAAAGTAATACAGAAAATCATGTTTCGCTTAAAATGAGATTTGACACAGGAATCAACTTTAACTGAAATGTCACTGCAGTTCAAATAAATATATTAACAAAGGACTTGTTCTCCTTAAAGTGATTTAACAAATAAGTAAAACTAGTTCTTGTTCTCGACATAAATATGGCCTTAGAACAAAGATACTGCCATAGAGAGGGTTACCAAAATGATAAAGTTGTAAATGCAAGCAGTCTCGCTCCTCTTGGTTTATAATGGGTCAAGGGCTTGCATGTTAGAATTACCAGTAAGTAACCTGTATGCTACTCTCACAACCTACCCTTTCATATTCCACTTTCTTTCACGGTGAAGGCATGATATCAGTGTTATGATATCAAATACAACAGTGCCTGCACACACATCCTTTACAATACTCTATCCATCACAACAGAAAGGTGGCTTACAGTGGGTTCCTCTGTGAAAGGCAGTGTCCAGTCTGAAGTACAACATGTAACAATATTAATGGCTTCATATTTTTTATGAATCTGAAATTGGTGTTCAGGTAGATGCCTTGAAAGTACGAAGGAAGACAGAACATCTTTTTTTTCCATGGATATTTGCAATGGTAATGAATACAGCTCCTTTCATCTATATCTACTGAGATCTCTTTTGCAATGTTAGAGAGTCCAAGATCATTTATTTGCATCACATAAATTCTTTAATAACCTACATTCATGTTTCTTTTCCAGATTTCTTCTCCTTTTTGTGTGAGTAAACTGGACGTTGATGCGCTTCAGTATTCTCAAACATTCCCCTTTGGGACACAGACAAAATAGATTAAATAAATGAACATCTGAGTTTTGTTCCTGTCTTACTTCCTATTTATTTAACAATAACAGAATAACTAAATCTTCAGTTTTATACATGTACTCTTTCACCTCCATCTCTCATTGCTTTATTAAACAGAAATTAAATACTTATCTAGAGACATTTAATTTAAAAGGTTATCCTTTTATTTGCTCTAATTTTGTTTCCAGATGCCAGATCAAATTTATATTCAAAGTCTCTACTTTGGCAGAACGCTGCACAAGAATCTTCTTTTTCTTTTCATATCAGAATGATATCCTATTTTAATTCACTATTCTCATCATTCAGTAAACGTATTTTCATGACAACAGACAGCAATTTCAGTTTGTTTAGGGATATGCTTGACAAGATCTTATGGAGGAGAGTAAAGAAGCCCAGCAGAGTTTCTTCATCTTCAAGGAAATCCTCAAAATAAAGTTCTCTTTTGAGAAGCAAGTCAAAGCTGTGCCAGCAATATGTGTAACTCTGACATTCCCTGCAATTTAGTAGATCTGTCCACAAAACAGCAACTAGTTGCCCCAGGAGGTGTCTCTGCGTCTGAGGATGGGTCCCTGTATGCAGCCCCAGCACTGCCAGCCCATGGCTGGATGCAGCTGTTCCTGGTGCCTCACAGAGAGGTTGCACTGCCTGACCGGGGCAAGGATTCACACTGCCAGCAGGGACAGACCCTCTGTAACACCTACTGCTTCACCTCCAGCATCTCTCCTTCCTGTCACAAATATTCATGCTTCGTCTATTTTCCTTTTCCCATTGACTGCTATTTTGTCTCTTTTACCAACAACCTCTTGGTCATTTCCTAGTTATTCCTTGCTTAATCTATGCGATTAACAGTAACATTTTCTTGGCAAACACACTTTCAGACATTTTGTTCACACAAAGTGTTGACATGTTTCTATCTTAACAGGTGCTGTTTGTTGGTCCATTTCATGTGTGTGTTTATGCGCATGTAGGATAAATACACTACAAACTCAAAAAAAAAAAGTAGACATTAGGTAGAAACTTGGACAGGCTACTAAGCAGGAATATAGAAACACTGTCTGTGTGTACAGAGACGGATGTTGGAAAGCCAAAGTTGAAACTAGCAAGGAATGTGAAGGGCAACAGGAGAGGCTGCTACATCAGCAGAATAAAAATTATTAAGGAAAATTCAAGCCTATGTGCTCAGTGAGGCAGAGAATGTACTGACAAAGAACACAGAAAAGGGTCAGTTACTTATTTTTTATTTGCAACCATTTTTCCTAAAAAAGTTTACCCTCAGGTCTCCCAGAAGACCAAGCACATTAGCAGAGCAAAACAGTTCCCACAGTAGAGGAAGAGAAAGCCAAGGAGCACTTAAGCTGATAAAATGCATGCGTTTTCACGAGACTAGATAGGACACATTCCTGGGTGCCTAGGGGTCTGAAGCACTCATTGGGAGGCTGTTCTTTATGATCCTCAAAAGATCATGGTGACTTGGGAAGGTTCCAGAAGACTGGAAGAAGAGAAACCTCAAACCCGTCTTCAGGAAGGGCAAATTGGAGATTTTAAGGAACCACAAACTAGGCAGCTACATCTCAATTCCAGGAAGATAGTGGAACAAATTCTCCTGAAAGCCACTGCCACACACATGGAGGACAAGAGGATGATTAGGAAATCTAGCATGGGCATTTATTTCTTTTTTTAAGACCAAAATTAACTAGAGGAAAGAGGAATATCAGATATGATTCTGTGAAGTACTACATGGTTTTTTTCTTTTTATCTCAACAAGCATATACTCATAATTATAACAAATAAGAAAGGTGTTTCATGATGCAGAGTGGACTTATCAAACAGTTTTCAGACTGTCTTGTGTGTCTGACGCTACAGAGAAATGAGATTTGTTGAAAGAAAAGGGTAAATTTTATTGAAGTAAAGACTGAATGATGGCAACTTATGAGATATTTTTCCATTGTGAAGACTTGCATAAAAAAATTATTTTCAGTTGACCATACATCCCTTTGGAATTGAGCATCCTCAGCTTATCTACTCGTTTCTTTTTCAGAAGAGAGAGTTAACCTAACTAGAGATACATAGAATAAATTACGATGATATGAAACGGGGAATTAATATTACCTTTCAGATAGATGATAGAATTTGCTCAACTCGAGTAATGTAAGATACATCATGTTGCTTTGTTATTTTCTAATTTGGATAAGAAGTGAAACTTCTCTACTGAATCATCTACAGAACTGAAAGATCTGTCATGAGACATCACCTTTCGGGTATCACTATGTCTTTGCTACATGCACTGTACTTCCTGTCTATGTAAGGTAGGCTGGTGATTCAAATCTTGCATGTGACATTTTATTAATTAACTAGAACAAGATAATTTGAACTACAGGGTAAATGAATACATTAAATGACAACACTCTAAATCCCTTGTTGACTGTCACTTTATTCAGAAATACTTTTTCGTCTTTATGAACATTTGTAAGCAGGCAGTAAATGGAGTTGCTGTGCTGTGCCAGATAGATTGGTCTCACAGATTTCTAATTTGCTTGAAGATAATTGGGTGTTGCTATGGGTGTCTTTGAACAAAGTTTTACTCATGTACTCCATCTCTGATTTTTATAGGAAACATTGACATATATCATTAATGTTAACTGCTGCCTGACATTTGATGAATTTATTTTACGTTTTGACAACAGAGCATAATGCAGGATGATTTGTATTTAATAACCTTTTATACTTACATTTTGTAAAACATGGTACAAAATCAGCATCTTCATGCCAACTGCATTTCATATGTTGCTTCATGTAACATTTTACAGTGATTCAGGAAATCTTGTTCTCTGGAAGCACATCAGCAACATATTATTGTCAAAGAAGGCAGTGTCTACAATTAGCTAGGACTTCTTAGCAATCTGAGTAGCAGATTTTTAGTTCTGTAACTCAGTTCTGTAACACTTGTTCTGAGGTGTTGGGTTTTTTTTTCCACCTTTTGATTTTTTTGACTGCAAAGAACCACTAGAAGTTTGTGTATCAACTGTATGTGTAATATCTAGTGTATATCGGCTTCCTCTAGTATTATAATTCTACATAGAGGTGCTGCCAGTCAAGGTTTGTCTATTATGCAATGCAATATTGCATTAAGAACACCTAAGCTAGCTTCCAATAAAGTCTTCTACAAGAGAGTAGAAGTCTTTTTGCTTACTTCTACAAGGTACAGTACCTTTAAAAATAATGTTAGTTCTGGGTCTTTCATAGGAAAAAAACCAAACAACCACCCTAAAGAAACAGTTGTAGTTTAGTAATTTCCCGTACTTCAATATTCCTTTTCTAATTAAAGAATCAGAAACAGTGGTTAAAGTTGTATTTTAGATAGAAAAAGATTTCATGAAATTGAACAGGACAAGAGGACTTGGTGTCCAAAATAGAGCTCGAGCACTGTCATTTATTCCACACAAGTAGGGTATTGTAGAGAAACTTCTGGCTTCAGTGAAGTGCTGTGTGACTGTAACAAACCTTGAACATTTAGAACACTGTTGAATAAAGGATGAAGTATTCAGCCTACCATATCTATCAAAGAATTCCACAATGCAGTTGTGGCAGTTGGCTTACAGTGCATTTATCACTTGCAACATTTCACATCCAGAACTGAACTCTAATTCTCATGTCCAAAATGTTTAATCCTTTCTTCTGCAGGAGGACTGATTGACCCAGAGTAAGAAATTGTCTGTGATGTCAGCTGTGCAACTCTTCATCCTCTTCACATATGGCTACTCTTGTGGAACAATCTAATTTCTTAGGAAAATATGTGAATATATGATCACCTACTTAGCAGGTGTGCAAAGCAATAGTACTACAAACTTCTTTAAAAAAACATATATTCTGGGTTTTTTTCTATCTTTAATAGAACAGGAGATTTTTTTTTTGTGACTGGGAAGGTGAATGACTGTATTTTACTGTTGTTTCATAATTAAACATAAGCCTCAGAGTATTAAGCATTATATGCTTGATACATATACATATATATATCAATGAGGAGTTACCTCCTTTAAGGAATTACCTCAATTATTTTTGTACTTAAAAGGGCTGCACTGGATATAATCTCATATCCATGGAGTAGCATTTAGTAACCAGAGCAGTGTTCCAGAGCACGAAACAGAGTTACTTGCCTGAGTCAGCAGGGACAACGTGCTTGCATTGGAAAGGTGATCTATCCAGGTTAATTAACCCTGTTTCTCTACAATTAGCTGTACAGTATAAGTAAAGCTTCTGATTCCAGAGTTAGCTCACTTGTGGCTAGCCTACAAATCTGTGCATCCTATGATTCATAGTTCAGAGAAGAAATGTGCGTAAACATAACCCTGTTTAAAATGTGGGGCGACTAGCTAATTAAAGGAGTACCACTATCTACACCTTTGAAAGAAAGTTCTTAGATCAAAAAGATATCACGGTTGCTCAGAAAACATTTAATGATTTTTTTTTTATAACCTCACAGTAGAAGTTTTTAACGTGTAAAATGTTTCATATGTTTATACTGTATTTTTAACTCACTTTAACTGTCTATGACTTCTAGGTTTCTATAAAAAATTCAATGCCTTTAATTGGAAGGTACAACTATACTATAAATTATATACTTAAGGGTGTTTTTGAAAACAGTCATCAAAGGAGCACTGTCATAAATTGGATAAATGTTCAAGACCAAAAACCAGATCAGAAATAGAACCATGTTCAGTGTACCTATTTTGAGTTCTATAGTTCAGCTTTATGAAAAGACTATAAAGAAGATGCTTTACACAACTCAGGAAATCAAAACAAATCTGGCTTGTTAAGCAGTGAAAGAATGACAATAAGGTGGGTTTTTTTTTTTCATCTGTGTAGGCATGCAATGAACGCTTTTCTCTTCCAAAATATTATGCAAAAAAAAAGGGACTTACTTAATAACTGACTGAATTGAGAAAGAAGTGGTGTCTCTGCTTCTTTGTTGTCATTCTTCACCACAGCAAGTTCATCATAAAACCTCTTTTCTTCAATAAGCAGTTGTGATATGACAGGCAAACAGAAAAAAAGTACAAAGGAAATTATAATGATCATAAAGAAAAGCAACCTTCTAGACCTGACAACAAGAAATTCAGCACTTAGTGAAAGTTTTAAAATACTGTTGAAAAAATACGATATGGTGATGGGTATGAATTCTGAAAAGTAAAAGCAGACAACCTTGAGGACTCTAAACAGCCTAAATTGTCAAAAGATGGAGTGCAAAGTCACATACTTTGAAACAGTATCTTTCATGTCTGCTGTAAAATAAGATATCAAAAACTACTGGATGAAATGCAGAAGAACTTTCTGAGACAAGGCCTGTAGTCGCAGGTAAGTATTCTAATTGCTGTGCAAAATTTTCCTTCAACTTTGAAAATGTACACTGATGAGTAACTATCTACACAAAAAACTCTGTAAAAGATGTAAACTGAAAAGAGGTATTTGTGATGGGACATTTACTGTGCTGCCATAGATTTAACCAATGTGAAATCAACTGTCCTACAGTAGAACACCACAACTATAAGGATCTCAAAGCTTAGTTCTGTGCAACTGAAAAGCTGAATTTCAATTTCTCAGATTTGCTCCTTGAATTACTTTTATATTTATGCCCAATCAGGCGTGAGAAAGCCTTTGGTATTTGCTTGAAGCAGTCTTTGCTAACAATTTAGGCAGGATAAAGCATTTTGATTTTTCCAAATCTGTATCTGTAATTTTAAAATTGGACAAGAGGAATATGAAGACATTTATTTTCTTAACAATGCAGTTAGGATGTATTCTTCTGTTAACCTTGTCCTTGGCTGTGAGAAACATGGCTCCTGTACTGTCTCCTAATTAGCCACTGTCCAAAATCTCACTGAGGTTGTGGTTTAGACAAAATTTCATACTTTCTAGTATTTTTCTAAAGGCTCATTTCTAAGTGTTTGGCAAGACATCTTTTTGAACTCTAAAACACCTTGGCCATCTTACTTCTCTTGGCCTGTTTCCAAAAATACAAACCAAATGTCAAGAGTTTAAGTTCCAAATGGAAGTGTGCTCCTTAATGTTCATGTAAGTGTTTCCACAAGTGGAAAGGAAAAAAAAAATATTTTCAAACTGGGTGACTGGGTTGAAAAGATTTCAGAAAAGAAGAATTAGCATCAGCACTTTTTATTTCTCTATTCTTGTTCACTCTCTTTATTCAAATTCCCAAAGAAAAAGGCTGTTGTGTTTTGTTTTTTTCTTTTAAGAAAAAAAGAAGGAATAAAAGATAGAGGAGAAAACAGAGTATAAATGCAGTTGGATCTAGGTGAAAAGAGATGTAAAGAAAGGATGGCATTTTCAAAGTCATAAGGAAAAAATGGTCCTGTAGCCAAGAGGAAAAATAAACGTTGTATTGAAATCACAGAATCATGAAATGTTAGGGGTCGGAAGGGACCTCAAAAGATCATCTACTCACACCCTCCTTCCAAGGCAGGATCACCTAGGGTAGGTCACACAGGAACACATCCAGGTGGGTTTTAAAATTCTACAGAGAAGGAGACTCCACAACTTCCCTGGGCAGCCTGTTCCAGTGGTCTGTCATCCTCACAGTGAAAAAGTTTTTCCTAATGTTTTTGTGAAACCTCCTATGCTCCAGTTTGCACCCATTTCTCCTTGTCCTATCATTGGACATCACTGAGAAGAGCCTGGCTCCATCCTCCTGACACTCACCCTTTACGTATTTATAAACATTAAAGAGGTCACCCTTCAATCTCCTTTTCTCCAGGAGGAGAATTTTTCCCATCTGAACACTGACAGCAGTTCCATCAAAGTGGTAACTGTTCCATTTAAATATTCTTAAAATTCCTTTACCTTTTAAAATTGTATGTCAACATGAACTGTTAAGTTTTAGTTCTAACAAATGTGAATGCACCTTTTAAGTAAGCTACATTCCACAATTTATGCATACAAAACTACAACATTCAAAGATATAATTAAATTCTAAAGGGATTTAACTTCTTGCATAAATCCAGATTAAATGGTAGGTTGCTTAAATCCACTCAGCAGGTATATTTTTCTCCTTAACTTACAGTCGGAACCCTACAGTTTCTACATCTTCAAAGAATGCCATAATCTTCATTTGATTTTCAAAAGAGCCCTGCCAACTTACTCATTCTGAATTCAGAGGTGATGATTATGCATAAGGACAAAAAATGTGTGCATCCAAAAACATTCAGGCCGAAGGAAGGGTGTATAGTGATGTTTGAGACATAGGATAGACAACGTAAGTACCTATATTTCAATGTAGGTAGACCATTTTTTATCTGTGATGTTTGCCTCAAGAAACAACAGGAAAATCACAAGCTAAAAAGTGACTCACAATACTGTGGACTCCAGACATTTCACCTCTAGTTCTCAGTTGACTTTGCTCTCCAGAATAAATATTGAGCAATTAAGTAATTTACACCATGGGATGTGATATGCCTCAGCTCTGTTCCTTTTACTCACTTCACATTCACTTCCTTCCTTAAGAAATTAATTACTTTCATCATCCCTCTCTGTTTTCTTTTCCCTGTAACATCCCCTAAAATACACTGGTACTAATGGCTTTGTACAGCACAGACGATCTTCTCTATACATATCTAAAAAAGCCCAAGGAGTTGTTCACAATTCCTTTTGTGTTTTGTCCATTTTTCTCTAAGAGTATCACTTTATATGCTACAAAAATATTACCTCTGTCTTACAAACTATAAACTACCTCACTCACCGTATTATGCTGGGTGTTGAGAATTATATTTTGAGTTTTTTAAATCTTCATGCTTATAATAGAAAGACTTCTAATTTCTCCATTCAGGTCTCAGGTTCCTACTGACCTAGATGAAACACAGGTTGATATAATGTTCAACAATGTTTTCAAATATGGAAGGGTTGTTTTCATTTTATGGGATAAAGGCAAAAATTGTCTGGCATAAAAAGCATATATTCCTTAGTCTGCAGATCAAAAATAAGAATTATTGGATTTTCATATATGCCAAATAAGGAAAAGAAATGTTGCTGGGATTAACAGATAGCTTATTTGAAAGTAACAACCAGAGTATGAAAAAACAATATGAAAACATTAGCGATTGAGTACTATAAGATTATCTATTAAATTCTGTATTTTTTTTTTTTTTTAAAAAAAAAGTATAGACAAAAGGCAATGAATTAAAGATGTCTGGTAAATTTTGTTTACCAAAACAAAAATTAGAATATCAGAGAAAATTGCAAAAAGTATCTGCAAAATCTCACCTCATCCTTACTGAAACTGTCTGCATATTTGCATGACTTTTCTTTTCCAGTCCTATATTTTTGCTATTTCTATTAGGAGGAGTAACTTCCAGTTTTGTATCAGAACAGGAAAACAGATATAAATAGTGAAGATTAAAGTACAGCATCAGAAAAACCTATCAAAATCAAATCAACAGGAAAACACTTAAATACTTGAAGGCAGAAAGTTTGATAAATTCTGACTCACAAACAAGAAAGAACTCATGAGATAATCGGGCATCAGCTACTCGCTTTTCTCTAGACTGATGACAAACAGCACTCGTGAATCCTCTGCTGAAGACTGCTCTGCTCACCATGACGTGAGTACCGCCAGGCTCTACATGCTGTGACACAAGTGGCTGTTGCTGCCCCTACCCTGGGCCTGTCAGGCCTGTCAGGGAGCTGGTCAGTGGAGCTCCCTGAGCCTGAAACACCTCCTGCTGGGCAGTGACAGTCACATGAACATGGGGAGGGAGAACCACCTCCAACTGGCTCCAAGTGGCTCCAAAAAGCCATACCACCCCAATGCCCTGAAAGAGACCTGCACCTGCCCAGGTGCAGTCTCTTAGAAAAGAGACTGAGCTGAGAAGTAAAATCACTGAACAGAACTGGCTCCATTTTAGCTCAAACCACAACAAGATGTTCCTTCAATTCATGGGTACTTCATTTTTACAGAAATATTGCAGGTACTTGTTAAGTTTGGTGATCAGAATTAATTGATAAGCCACAGAACTGTATCATAAAATAATTATGCATCTCTGAAAAACTTTTACGTGTAAATAAATATCGGATATTTTTGTTTCTTAGTTGCTCCAAATTGCCCATGAGAAGCAAGGGCTATTTTGAACTTTGTTGCTTACCCTCTGGAATTTGATGTTGATGCCTTCAGAAGGAAGTCTTCCACTCCTCAAAGACATAACACTCTTACACTAACTTCAGAAGATCTCAGAAAAAAAAAAAATGTCCTGACATTTGTTTTTATATAGATTCAGTTTTCTGTGAGGTTCAGCCACCTTTCTGTGCTCCTCAGCTCTACAAAATGTTTTGCATATTAAAAAAAAAAAAAAAAAGTGTGCAAATGATGCCATGACTTGAGAAATGAATTCTCCTTTCCATACCTCTTAAGGATAAACTACTCAAAAAAAAAAAATCTGAGCCAAAAAACCACAGAGGTTGTGGCACCAGATCAAATAACCGATACTGTTTTCAGAAGCTTAGCCGAACACTGCTAATTTTATGTGATGGTATATACTGACATGCAAGAACTATATTATTTTTCAAACTCAGCCGTTATGTTTGAGAATGAGATTTTTTTTTTCCTTTTCATGGATTAAGCAATCTCTAAGTGATGTGTGTCCTAACAAAATTTATCCCATGAATGAAGCTCCTTGTGACTGACACCTCCTAGTTTTAGTATCATCTGATAAGCCTGTGACCAGTGTGATCAAGCAAGAGTGCTAGAAAAGGCTCGATGATCGTCTTTTTTTTTCACATGTTGAGAAAGGGCTCAAGATCCACTACTGACCTTTCCAAAAGCTCCATTTTTATTTAGGGTGAAAAACTTGGGAATAAATTCTTGATCCTACTAAGGGAAATGCCATTGTTTAGTAATACAGTGCCTAACAGGCACACTATTGACTCAGGCCTTAGTTGAGGACTTCAACTCTCCGTGCAGTATAAGGGATATATAATAAATAAATAAAGGAATAAATAAGTAAAAAATCAGTAGGTTGCTGAAGCTAATTAAGAGTGCAGCACAGAGGGAAGTGAAAGTCATAACCATTAAAAATATTGACCACATCTAGTAACTTGATTTTCATGAATATTCACACCGCGTAATTTTTGATATCTCATTTGGTCACTCCTGTTTAGAACAGAAGTTATTAGGTTCCTAATTTTTCATCATATAAGTAAATGCAAATTTCCCTGAAGATTTAGGTGAACTCTAAGAAGATATCCACCTAAACATAGCACACAAATAGTTTTAATATGCTTATAGGTTCTTGACGTGAAATACTGATGGAATTTTCAAGACAAGTGGGAAGTTTCCTTGTGAATCTCCAAAGCTAAGAGTTGGGGGAATTAAGGTAACTAGGCTTTAGTCTAGACAACAAAGAGAATTTAGATATCTAAATCTCAATTTCAGAAGACCACTCTGGTTTCCTGTGTTCTAAGAGAGAGCCCTCAGTCTGCCCAGATTTCTAGTGAATATGTAGATTCTTCTGCTATCCAGTTGAATTTGTTCCTGCTTAAATAAGTGAGAAAAAAAAACTTTGAAGAGATACCATCATTCAAGACATTAGGATATAAAATAAGTCTATATCTACCAGTTGCACAGTGGGTTATTAACATTTTATTCTAATGTAAGTTGGAAAAGTATTAATGCTTTAGTATTTTATTGCTAACATAAAAGCTCCAACAAGAGACGTACTAGTAGACAGTGAAAAAGTTTCTTGGTCATCTACCTAAAACTCTCACAGGGGAAGTAACAGATATGAAAAGATGGCTTAAGCAGTAGACTGTTATTAAACAGGTCACTTTGCTACATTTTAGAACAATTATTTTGAATGCTGCAGAACGAAATAACCTTTTTTTTTTGAAGTGGCAGTCTACAAGTAATGAGTGATTGTTATTTAGAGTGGTAGTTTCTGTTTTTCTGAGCATGTTTCCAAAGAATTATTGACACTGTAGAGATATGACAATTTAATAATTCTAGGTCAGTGTTTCTGAAGCCGAACCTCGTCCAAGATTTCCAAGGTGTTTGTGAGTAGATCAGTTTCAGTTATTAGATAGCTTCACACACAGGATTATGAAGGAATGTAACAGGTAAGGAACGAAATATGTAAGTTATTAAGTTAAGCACATAGTAATTTTTAAATTAGTGATTCAGGTATCAAGAGAAGCAAAGAAAAAGAATACAAAATTTGAAAAATATCATGGGATTTAGACTGCAACCCTATGGAATCATATTATTTTGAAGAAGCAGCATAACTTTTCTCCCATACTTTTATTATATTTTTTACTTTAAGTTCAGAAAATGTCCACCGTACAGATTTTCTGTGTGTAGATCACAGTTTATAGGGCTTCTTCAATCATATGATAAAAGAAGTCATTTTCACAGAATCACAGAATGTTAGAGGTTGGAAGGGACGTCAAAGATCATCTAGTCCAAACCCCCTGCCAGAGCAGGACCCCCTACAGCAGATCGCATAGGAACACGTCCAGGTGGGTTTTGAATCCCTCCAAAGAAGGAGACTCCACACCCTCTCTGGGAAGCCTGGGCCAGGGCTCTGTCACACTCACAGTGAAAAAGTTTTTTCTCATATTTTTATGAAACCTTCTACATTCCAGCTTGCACCCCTTGTCCTGTCAATGGACACTGCTGAAAAGAGCTTGGCTTCGTCCTCCTGACACTCCTCCTTGACATATTTATAAACATTTATGAGGTCACCCCTCAGCCTCCTCTTCTCCAAGCTAAAGAGACTCAGCTCCTTCAGCCTTTCCTCATAAGGCAGATGTTCCACTCCCTTCATCATCTTTGTGGCTCTGCGCTGGACTCTCTCAAGCAGCTCCCTGTCCTTCTTGAGCTGAGTGGCCCAGAACTGGACACAATATTCCAGATGTGGCCTCACCAGGGCAGAGTAGAGGGGCAGGAGGACCTCTTTCGACCTACTTGCTACTCCCCTTCTAATACACCCCAGGGTGCCATTGGCCTTCTTGGCCACGAGGGCACATTGCTGGCTCATGGTCATCCTGCTGTTCACTAGAACCCCCAGGTCCCGTTCCCCTGCTCTGCTCTGCAGCAGGTCAGTCCCCAACCTATACTGACACATGGGGTTATTCTTTCCCAAGTGCAAAACTTTACACTTGCCCTTTTTGAACTTCGTAAGATTTCTCCCCATTCACCCAGCCCTCCAGCCTGTCCAGGTCTCTCTGACTGGCAGCACAGCCTTCTGGTGTGTCACCCAGTCCTCCCAGTTTCGTGTCATCAGCAAACTTGCTGACAGTGCTCTCTAATCCTTCATCCAGGTCATTGATGAATATATTGAAAAGCACAGGTCCCAGCACTCACCCTTGAAGGACCCCACTAGACACAGACATCCAACTAGACTCTGCCCCATTGACCATAACTCTCTGACTTCTTCCCTTCAACCAATTAGCAACCCACCTCTCTACTCGGTCATCTGGACCACACTTCCTCAGACCCTCTCCTTCCACCTGAGTCTGCCCAGTAGATCCCTGGTTAACCATGCAGGTCTCCTGGATCTCTTTCTTGATCTCCTACCTGATGGGATGCACTGATCCTGAGCCTTGAAGAAGTGGTCCTTGAATATTGACCAACTCTCTTGGGCACCTTTACCTTCCAGTTCCCTGTCCCAAGGGATTTCCCCTAGCAATTGCTTGAAGAGGCCAAAGTTGGCCCTTCTGAAGTCCAGAGTTACGATCCTGCTTGGTATTCTGTTTCTACTGCACAAGATCGTGAACTTCACCATCTCATGGTCACTGCAGCCAAGATTGCCCTCAACCTTCACTGTTTTGAATACAAATGGTAATACACTAATAATACTAATATTTCAAATTCAGGAAAACATGTCTTTTCACAGTTACAATCATATCTTGTAGTGAACACAAAAACTGTGTGTCCTATAAACGTCCAAATAAAATGAAGAATTTTACTTTGCAATTAATTATTGTCGTAGTTTGTTTCAGATTTTTGATGACAAATAATATATGCATACATATGTAAAGTATTAAAAGTGTACTTAAACAAAATGTGTTTTGATACTTTAAATAACTGCAGTCTTAAATGATTTTTACTTGGTATTGGAAAGAAGTGTTTTCAGTAGAGTTGGATGTATTTCGTATTTTAATTCATAGCTGGAAGGAGTCTAATACAATCAGCAATTTGTAAGAGCTAAAACTCCTATTTATTTTTTTCAATCGTATTAAATAATCCCTCTTTTAAGAAAAATATGCACACACATGGAATTCTTAGAACCTGTCCTCAATAACCTTTCTTCAGTTTGTCCTTATAAGAATTGTTGCACCATTTATTTTGGGAAGATAAGTTGTAATGATTAATGTTTCTTCTATTTTATCTTAAGTCAACACATAGATTTGGGTACTTACTAGAAATGTATTTTTAGAAGTAATCTAAAGGATAATACGTTACTGCACTTAAACTGCTAAAATCCTAAACTGCTGTGGTATTTCTCTATTACTTTTGTTGGATTATTATGGGGCACTTTTTTCATTGTTTTTTGTTGTTTTTTTTCATAAAAGGAAAAGAAAGTTTCACTCACTTTTTTTGGGGGAAACAATATGTTTTGTGTTCCAAAATTATGATTTTTATCTAACAAGACTTTGTGTATCTATTATAAATCGGGTAACTTGATCTTTTTACATTATTAAAGGTTTTGGGGAATTGTTCTTTTACAGTTCAAGTAGTCAAAAATATTTCTGCAATGAGTGTTTGTCTCATTGTTTTGATGTAACATGCTGTACTGCTTTTACACGTCCTTTTATTTTTGCTGTTTAGTACTTATGTTGGCACAATTCACCTCCATAAGATGTCTTTGCATGGTGAGTTTTGAGTTATTTGAAAGTCAGTTGCCTAGAAGACAGAATTTATGCTTTGTGTCCTTGGCTGTGCTGCTGCCTGTTTTCAGTCTCTAGCACTTAACAGATCACCTTCTCTCTCCTTGAATTATTTCCTTAGGTTGTGTTTTGGGTAAGTGGACAATCTCACACCTTTTCCCTAAGTACTTCTAGTATAATAATTTGAATAACCAGCACAGTATATCTGTTAATAGAAGACTCACAAGCAACCTAGAACACTGATTACCATGGGGTCAGTACTGGGTTCAGTTTTGTTCAATATCTTCATCAACAACCTGGATGAGGGGATAGAATGCACCCTCAGCAAGTTTGCTGATGACACAAAACTGGGAGGGGTGGCTGACACACAGGCAGGCTGTGCTGCCATCCAGCGAGATCTGGACAGGCTGGAGAGCTGGGCAAAGGGGAACCTCATGAAGCTCAATAAGGACAAGCGTAGAGTCCTGCACCTAGGAAGGAATAAGACCAGGCACCAGGACAGATTAGGGGATGTCCTGCTGGAACGCAGCCCCATGGAGAAAGACCTTGGAGTCCCAGGGGACAGTAAGTTGTCCATGGGACAGCAATGTGCCCTTGTGGCCAAGAGGACCAATGGGATCCTGGGGTGCATTAAGAAAAGTGTGTGCAGCAGGCATAGGGAAGGTCTCCTCCCCTTTTACTCTGCCCTGGTGAGACCACACCTGGAATACTGTGTCCAGTTTCAGGCTCCACAATTCAAGAGAGACAGGGACCTACTGGAGAGAGTCCAGCAGAGAGCTACAAGGATGATTCTCTCTCCTATGAAGAGAGACTGAGAAAACTGGGGCTGTTTGGTCTTGAAAAGAGATGGCTGAGAGGGGATCTTATTAACATAACATACCTAAATATCCGAGGGGCGGATGTCAAGAGGAAGGAGACAATCTCTTTTCAGTGATGCCCAGCAATAGAACAAGGAATAATGGGTTTAAGTTGGAACATAGGAAGTTCCATGTCAACATGAGGAGAAACTTCTTTACTGTGAGGGTGACGGAGCACTGGCACAGGCTGCCCAGAGAGGTTGTGGAGTCTCCTTCTCTGGGCACTTCCAAAACCCGCCTGGATGCGTTCCTGTGTGGCTACCCTAGGGGATCCTGTTCTGGCAGGGGGGTTGAACTAGATCTTTCAAGGTCCCTTCCAACCCCTAACATTCTATGGTTCTATGATTCTATGAGTGTTCCTAAACTTCCCATAAATATGAATCCCTTTAGGAAATAGAAACAACAATAATAATACATAAGTAATTTAGGAAACTAAGGGAATATCAATAGTAAAATCACAGCAGCAACATGATATTTAAAGTGAACTAATTTTAAAAACATAGTCAATAATCTTATTCTTAATTTAGAGATTCTCTTCCTATATGGGGAACTTGTGAGTATATCTAACTGCATTTCAGATGTCTCCTGTTAACTCTGAGCTGTATTGAGAATTTTTATTTCAAAAGTGTCATTTCAGTAATGACTCTTGTTATATGCACAAACTACTTTGGCAGCCAAGAGAAGTTAATTTACCTTACTGGATAGAAAGCAGTTGGTACACAAGGTTATTATGGTTGCCATTTTCCTCCTGAGCAATTACTGAAGTCAATTCTTAAAGTGTTTGTGCATGCATGGAAGAACAGAATTCTGAATAGTTATACCATTAGCTTTGAGCTACTGCAGGGATACATAGATGACAAAAAAACAAAAAGGCAAAATAATAATAAAAAAAAAGAAGAAGAAAGAAAGAAAAAAAGGAAAAAAACATATTTAAATGATTTCACTTTCATGTTCCAGGCCAATAATTTAGTGTCCTCTTTACATTGAAATTTTAGCTTCTTTAGGTAGGTACTTGTCTTAAAATGTACGACACCAGAATCCTTAAAATTGCTCTCTGATTTTTAAAACTAGTGAGATTTTGTCTGTTGTTAACTTCTCAATTAGAGGAAATGGCAACCTTGAACATGTCAACCTGTCCTTAGGAAGCAGAGATGAAGAACAAGTTTTAACTACAGTATCTCATTTTGAGTACTACTGAATCAATCGGTTTCTTTGGCCTCTGTGGTGTAGACCAGTCATTATTACCTCAGTTATGGCTGACACAGAAGAAGTAAAACAGTTACCTAGAGTAAAAGAAAATAGAGTGCCGCAATATCTAAAGTTCTTTGGAGAAAGAATAAAATAAAAATTAAAAGAAATAAAAACAAAACAAAGAGTAAAGCAAAACTAAACAAGAAAACTTTAAAGGGGACTAACTGTGACACCTAATAGGAAGTTACCTAAAAGTCACCTAATTTCTAAAAACCTTAATGTTAAAACTTTGATAATTTTGATAATTTAAAGCTATCTTGGACAGCAGAAGCTTACTCTAACTCCAGGTATGAGTTTAAACATGTGAGCTGTTTAGAGAATGTACAGAAAAATGAAGTAAGTTTATAATTTTTCAAAGACTTTACAGTCAGCATTGCAACATGTAAGCTAAGCATTATGTCCCTCATCAGAGGTGAAATAACGTCTGTGTGAAATCACACAGATCTCATGAAGACTTAAGAACATCCTGATAGTAAGGATGTGAGAGAACCCCAGTTAATAAGAGTAAATATGCTTGAGGCATAAAGACATACAGAGTTTAGTGTTGAATCCTCTTGAGCTACCTGTCTCAAGTTAAAACTGTCAGCCTAGAAAGCTTTTCAACAACTCTGCTCTATGTATGCTGTCTGCTGCGATTCTTTTATCTTATTACCTATATTGAAAGACAAATCACTTTTTAAATGTTGGTTTCAAATTTACTTTTCTAAAGATGTAACGGCTAACCTACGTTATCATAGAATTATAGAATAGTTTCAGCTGGAAGAGACCTTGAAGATCACCGAGTCCAGCCTTTGTCCCAGCTCTATCAACCTACTAAACTATGTCCCCCAATGCAACATCTAGTCGCCTCTTAAACACTTCCAGGGACGGTGACACAACGACCTCCCTGAGTAGCCTGTTTCAATCGCTGACAGCCCTTTCAGTAAAGAAATTCTTCCTAATATCTAACGTGAACCTCCCCTGGTGCAATTTAAATCCATTTCCCCTTGTCTTATCACTCTCCACTAGGGAGAATAGATCAGCCCCCGCCTCTCTATAAACCTCCCTTCAGACATTTGTAGAGAGAAATGAGGTCTCCCCTAAATCTCCTCTTCTCTAGGCTAAACAACCCCAGATCCCTCAGCCTTTTCTCATAAGACTTGTCTTCTAAGCCCTTTACCAGCTTGGTAGCCTGCCTCTGTATCCTCTCCACCACCTCAGTGTCCCTGCTGTAGGGAGGGGCCCAAAACTGGACACAGTACTTGAGGTGAGGCCTCAGTAAAGCTGAGTACAGGGGCATGATCACCTCCCTGCTCCTGCCCAACACACTGTTCCTGATACAGGCCAGGATGCTGTTGGCCTTCTTGGCCACCTGGACACACTACTGGCTCATGTTCAGCCGGCTGTCCATCAACACCCCCAGGTCCCTCTCTGCCTGGCAGCTCTCCAGCCACTCCTCCCCAAGCCTATAGCACTGCTGGGGATTGTTGTGGCCGAAGTGCAGGCCCTGGCATTTGACCTTATTGAATTTCATTGAGCTGGCCTTGGCCCAGTGATCCAGCCTATCCAGATCCCTCTGGAGAGCCTCCCTACCCTCAAGCAGATCAACACTTCCACCCAGTTTGGTGTCACCTGCAAACTCACTCAGGGTGCACTCGATGCCCTGGTCCAAATCATTGATGAAGATGTTGAACAGGAGTGGCCCCAGTACTGAGCCCTGGGGGACACCACTCATGACTGGTCACCAAATGGATTTAACTCTGTTAACCACAACTCTCTGGACTCAGTCATCCAACCAGTTTTTCACCCAGTGAAGCAGATGCCCATCCAAGCCAAGAGCAGTCAATTTCTCTAGGAGAATACTGTGGCCAACAGTGTCAAATGCCTTACTGTAGTCAAGATAAATGACATCTACAGCCTTTCCTTCATCCAGCAAGAGGGTCACCCAGTCATAGAAGGAGATCAGGTTTGTTAAACAGAACCTGCCCTTCACAAACCCATGCTGACTGGGTTTGATTACCTGGTTGTCCTGCATGTGCTGCAAAATGGAACTCCGGATGATCTGCTCCATCAGCTTCCCTAGGACTGAAGTCAAACTGACAGGCTGGATCATCTTTCTTTCCCTTCTTATACATGGATGTTATATTTGCTGTCTTCCAATCAGCTAGGACCTCTCCAGTCAGCCAGGACTCCTGATAAATGAAGGAGAGTGGCCTGGTGAGCAGCCCCTGCCAGCTCTCTCAGGATTCCAGGATGAATCCCATCTGGCCCCATAGATTTATGGATGTCGACTTGGAGGAGTAGGTCCCTGACCATCTCCTTGTGAATTATGGGGGGGACATTTTGCTCCTAGTCCCATCCTCTTGGCTTGGGGAGCTGACTTCCCTCAGTACAGGTGTTACTACTACTAAAGACTGAGGGAAAGAAGGCATTAAGCACCTCAATCTTAGCCTTATCCTCGTCTTTCATTATTGTATTACCTTCTCATGATAAATATGAAAAATCTGAGATAACTTTGGATATAACCTAACTAAATTGTGGCAGGCATTTTCAAATATATAACGTACAAAAATAAAATATTACAAGTCAGGGAACATTAAGAACAGTAGGAAACACCTTCCTACTGTGACAGTGACATAGCACAGGCACAGGTTTCCCAAAGAACAAGTGGGAAATTTCCATCCTTGTATAATATTCAAGAATTGTTTTCATGTGGCCCTGGACAATCTGCTTGATGACCCTGCTTGAGTGGGTGGTTGGACAAGATGATCTTCAGAGGTCCCTGTTAACCTCAGTCATTCTGTGATTAAGAAAAAAAAATGGTTTACCTGGGAGATTTCTATATCTTTTCTTAAAATATCAGGGCAATTTTTTTCAAATATTCTATAATTCATAACAGGTAACTTTCTTGTATATAAGTAGGGTCCTTTAAATCTGTTCTGACAACCTGTATCAGGGATTCTGCCTGACATCCAAATATAAGATTGTTCTTTTCTCTTTTAAGAAGCACACAATTTCACTGTAACAAAGCCATCACTGTGCTATAATTAAAAGGAGACGAATTACACAAATACATGTCCATATTGTTAAGTGCTCTATACTTAATTTCTAAGGAGTGAATTGTTTTCCAACCTGTTTTATTTAAAGATCTCAGTAATATGAATAATTTTCATAACACTTAATTTATCTCTTTTAACTTGACGTTCAGAAGACCAGTTGCAGGTTTTGGTGGGATTTTTTTGTGGGTTTCTTTTTTTAATCAAAAATTTGAAAGGCAAAAATAAATGCAATTAATAATGAAACTAATGTCTAATACCCTGATAAAAATACTCTAACATTTTTATGTTGTGTGAACTTGTGACTGCTTGTAAGCCATAAAGACATGGGTAAATTTTAACTGCAAAGGAATAGGAAAAAAATCCTTGTATTTTATCTAAAACCACAAAAAGCTTGCCAGAAAATTTAAGGCTTCACCTTTTCTATGTGTACTATATGGATTATCTCATTTTGCAAAGGTTTCCGTTTTTCCTACGTTATTTAACACATTTGAGGGCCGATTTAGCTCAGTGGGTTGAGTGTGGTGCTTGAAACCCCAAAGTTCGCAGGTTCAGTTCCCATTCGGTTCTCACATGTTGCCTGACCTAGTCAAGAGGTGGCGTCCCTGCCCACAACAGGGAGGTTGGATTAAAATTATCTCTAAGGTCCCTTCCAGCCCAGGCCATTCTATGATGATTTGCTAAACGTTAAAATACATATGAAGACTCTTGTCTCCCTTTTTAAAAGTAGTGAGTACACAAAGAACATTTACCATTGTTTATGGAAATTGACATACTTCGAGACAAAAAATTGTTATTACAGGAGAATTTTTTTTCAGAAATTTTCAGTTTAGTGTTGTAGCACAGGCTTTCCTCCTCTTGCCTATAGCATATGTCACAATGCTATGACTTCAGAAGGACATAGATCTTTAGAATTCCTGGCGGGTCACACAGCCTCTACTGACAAGAAAGTTGAAGGCTGTGATTGCAGCTGAAAAAGTTAACTGCCATTCTCCAAAAAGAGAAATAATTACCAACTATTTCCTGAACCACTGTCTTTTGTGTTGTCTTCAGAATCAGCACAAGTTTTCTGCATGTACACTGGTTTTTACATTCCCTGGCATAAGGCATGAAGTTACAGAGGGAGAGCCTAAGAAGAAACCTATGTTTTTTCTATTCCTTCCCAGATTTGTGCGTTGGTCAGATCTGTTCAAGAACAAATTATTCTTCATCTTCATCTGGTTGGCCCTTGAAAATAGTCCGATAGAGATTACTATATTTTTCTTACAATGGAAGTAACCAAGAGACAACAGATTATCATCATTTGTATTTGCTCTTCCTATTTAAAATGCATTGAAAGACATATTTAATTACTAAAGAAACTGGACACTTGAACAGCATGAAGCACATGTGGCAAGTAGTACATAGCAGAAAGCATGTTTGATTTGTGATGCTGATGAAATTGATGAAAAAATGTTGATGGGATCCTTTCCAGCCTGTGCATTGACATCATGATGTGGGTGTTATACTTAATTTGCTGTGATAAGTCTAGTTTTCAAATGACATCAAGAAGAAATAATAAAGTGAAGGAATACACAAAGGAGTAAATTCTATCATTGTAAAGACAGATTCACTGCATCTAGCACTTCCATCCAAGAACAATATTTAATCTAAGAAATGCTTAGTAAGTAGTATTTAACTTCTTGGACTTTCTAGGTCATTTGAGGATTGATCATGGTATTCTACCAAGACATATTTGACAAGTCATGTTTGGAGAACAGGACATACCAAGTATTATAAAAGCATTAGAAGTGTGAAGGAACAGTAACCACCACAAAAAATACAGTTTATTGGATTCGTCCTTTCATCATCTTCTTTATCAGTAAACACATCATCAAAAATAAGGCGTGATCTTAACCAATCTGTTTGACATGATCACAGTTTTCTGAGTTGACATCTTATTGGGTTGCTTCTATAGATATGTTTATAAACATTGTGTGCACATAGGAATAAATAACAAATAAAATAAATAAATGGGGTTTTTACTATTTTGCTTTCCCTCCACAATTTCATTGATACAGAAATCCACATCACCATAAAAAACCAACTTTCATTGTTTGCTTTACTTTTGATTCAAAGAGGGCAATAATCAAATATACAGCCATATTGTAGAAAAACACGGTTATCCCGCAGGAGAACAGTTACATCTAACAGTCCTAAACAAAACTCCCTGCCAGGAACTGGTACCGCTCACAAGAGAGGCTGACATGGATTGGGCAGTGTCAGGAGCAACCGTGGGATATTTAAATGTGGCAAAACCAAAAGTTGCATTCAGTTGGAAAGGTGTACAGCTACAGCAGTCACAAATTCTGTGGCTGAGCTCTAGATGGAGGTGTACACTGGGGTTCCTGTAGCCAGCAAAACCCGAGGAAGAGCAGACAGCCTCACTGGAAGTCATCAGCTCTTGTGAGAACTTGGGTGTCTCCAGGAGCAATCATGGGACATTTAAACAGCCATAGAGAACACTATTGACCAGAAGGACTCTAAACATGACATGCAAACAGAGACTGAGAGGGTGCAGCAGTTTGTACAGAAGGATGTGTGAGAAGGGCTGTGCAATCTTCTTGATGTCCACAGCCCAGGGAAGTGCTCTAGATCCCTGCAATGATGTTGGGCACTCAGAGTTCGAACAGTGTTTCTACAGAGAAAGCCCCTGAGACATTTGGTGCTTCCACCCCAATGGAACTGGTAAGGAAGGAGATTTCAGTAAAGAGGATGGGTTGAAACAAGTGCCCAGTCCCTTCTCCTGGAGAAAAGATGAGTACTTACAAAAGATGTGCACAGGTTTATCTGTTACATCACATGGCTGATTTGCAGCAAATAGTTATAAGGCCGTGCAGTATTAGAGGGGCCAAGACAGAGACAGATAAATGGTATCCATGGCAGATGCCACAGAAAATGAGGCACCTTAGACCCTGGTGATCCACAAAAGCAGGACTATACTTCAGTCTCTACAGCTTTAGCAACTGTAGACATCCATAAGGAGAAACAAGAAGAAGTAGCAGCACACGGTGTATACCAGAAAACAAAGTGATGAATGCTCATAGTAGATGACTATTTACTGAGAGGCACTGAGGTGCCCATTTACCAGCCTGATAAGGAATCATGAGGGGTATGCTGTATTCCAGGAGCTTAAGTCTGGGATCTTGCCAGGAAGGTGCCATAACTTGTTAAGAGCACAGACTACTATTCATTGCTACTCTTATATGAGGACATGAATGACACTGGAAGCCAGAACCTGGACAGAATCAAGGAAAACTATAGAGCCCTGGGAGTGCAAGAGAAAAGTTTTGGTGCCCAAGTTATCATTTCTTCCTTTTTACCAGTTAGAGGAAAAAGTGTAGCTAGAAATAGACATATAATGAAAATCAATTTCTAACTTCATGGCTGGTGCCATTGTGAGGGTTTTGGCTTTTATGATAATGCGACTTACTTCAATGGCTACAGCCTGTTAGAGAGGGATGGGATAAACGTGTCTGAGAGAGTCAATGGAATCTTTTACAGCAGGCTGGTCATTTTGGTGAGGTGGGCTTTAACTGAAAGTTTCAAAGGGTCTCATGCCATTGTAACCAACTGGGGAATAAGCCAGGCCAATCACAGCAGTGACAAATGTTCCTTAACTGTCTCCCAAGATGAGAATCAGAAGAGCAGCCACCTCAACGCATGCAGCCCGGGGAACAAACAGGAGGAACTGGAACTCCACACCCAGTCAGAAACTTTATGATAATAAATAACCGAAACATTGTGGAAGAACTCATGTGATTTGAGAATCACATTGGATGGCTATAGGCTGTTTCATAGAGACAGGCAAGGAAGAAGAGAAGGAGAACCTTTAATGTATAGAAGTCAGCTACAGCAATTTTGGAAGTCCTATCTTGCCTCTGGATCAAGATCAAAGGGGTTATCTCCAATGAGCATCTTACAGTAGATATCTGCTACTGACCTGCAACCCAAGATGGTAAGACCAAAGGCTTGACTTAAACAAGCTTTAGATCAGCAGAACCTAGCTCTTATGGATGACTTCACCTACTAGGATATTTGCTGGAAGAACCAAATACAGCGGTTCATTTGTCATCCATCAGGTTCCTGGAATGTACAGAGAACTGCTTCCTCATATAAATGTTAGATGTGCTAACCAGGAATGCTTGACCCACATCTCTCAGGACTATGAACTCTACCAGTGCATGGTAACTGCATCTCAGGCTGCTGACCTGGAGATATCCCTTAGTTCCTTGAGAATATATTAAGAATCAAGTCAACAAAATAAAACTTTGCTACTTTTGAGATATCTTTTGCAAAACTGCATTTAGAAATAATATTTTTTTTTAATATTACCACAGACATTACAGATCATAACAGAATGCTTATACTTCACAGCTTATAACTTTGGAAAGATGTTCATGTGGAAAGAAGAAGGAGTCTGCCTTTCATAGGAAAGTTCCATTTAGGTAAGATACAATTTCTATAGAAATTTCTGATCAAACTTTACATTCAAACAGTAATATACTCATATAAAATTGTACTAAAGATCTACTTATTTCATGGTTACAGTGATCTCTAACTCCTTGTTTTATTTATTTGCTGATTCTAAGTTTTGCCTTTCACAGGTTTTTTTGTTTGTTTGCGTTTGTTTGTTGGGGGTTTTTTTGAAGAGGCTTTAAATATAGGTGTATAAAAATAAGCATTTTTTTTAATCTGAGTTCAGAAATTCACAAAGTGTTAGAGTGTTAAAGGTTGGAAGGGACCTCAGAGATCATCTAGTCCAGCCCCCCCGCCAAAGCAGGATCACCTACAGTAGATTGCACAGAAACGTGTCCAGGTGGGTTTTGAATGTCTCCAAAGAGGGAGACTCCACACCCTCTCTGGGAAGCCTGGGCCAGGGCTCTGTCACACTCACAGTGAAAAAGTTTTTTCTCATATTTTTATGGAACCTCCCATGTTCCAGCTTGCACCCACTGCCCCTTGTCCTGTCAATGGACATCACTGAAAAGAGCCTGGCTTCGTCCTCCTGACACTCCCCCTTGACGTGTTTATAAACATGAAAGAGGTCACCCCTCAGCCTCCTCTTCTCCAAGCTAAAGAGACCCAGCTCCTTCAGCCTTTCCTCATAAGGCAGATGTTCTACTCCCTCCTCCCATCATCCTTGTGCCTGCACTGGACTCTCCACCAGTTCCCTGTCTCTCTTGAGCTGAGGGGCCCAGAGCTGGACACAATATTCCGGCTGTGGCCTCACCAGGGCAGAGTAGAGGGGCAGGAGGACCTCTTTCGACCTACTTGCTACTCCCCTTCTAATACACCCCAGGATGCCATTGGCCTTCTTGGCCATGAGGGCACATTGCTGGCTCTTGGTCATCCTGCTGTCCACTAGAACCCCCAGGTCCCTTTCCCCTGCTCTGCTCTCCAGCAGGTCATTCCAAACCTACACTGACACATGGGGTTATTCTTTCCCAAGTACAAAACTCTACACTTGCCCTTGTTGAATCACATAAGATTTCTCCACACCCAGCCCTCCAGCCTGTCCAGGTCTCTCTGAATGGCTGCACAGCCTTCTGGTGTGTCAACCACTCCTCCCAGTTTTGTGTCATTAGCAAACTTGCTGACAGTGCTCTCTAGTCCCTCATTCAGGCCATCGATGAAAATATTGAAAAGCACAGGTCCCAGCACTGACCCCTGAAGGACCCCACTAGACACAGGCATTCAACTAGACTCTGCCTCATTGACCACAACTCTCTGACTTCTTCCCTTCAACCAATTAGCAACACACCTCACTACTTAGTCGTCCAGATCACACTTCCTCAGTTTACCTATGAGGATGCTGTGGGAGATGGTGTCAAATGCTTTGCTGATATCCAGACAGACCACATCCACTGCATGGCCACCATCCATCCACCTGGTTATGTCTTCATAAAAGGCTATCAGATTGGTCAAACATGATTTCCCCTTGGCAAAGCCATACTGACTGCTCCTAATAACCTTCTTATCCTTGATATGCTTAGAGACAGCACCAAGGATGAGTTGTTCCATCACCTTTCCAGGGATGGAGGTGAGGCTGACTGGTCTGTAGTTACCCGGGTCATCCTTCCTGCCCTTCTTATAGACTGGAGTGACATTTGTTTTCCTTCAGTCTTCAGGCACCTCACCTGTTCCCCACAACTTAACAAAGATGATGGAGAGTGGCCTCGTAATGACTTCTGCCAGTTCCTTCCTGAATTATTGCTATGTCTGCAATGCTTAGCTATAGGTGTGTTTTTCTGTATCACTGCCAACAGCCCCCTGGTGCACGCCTCGGCTGAGCGGGTCCCACAGCCCCTCGGGGACAGGTCACCAGAGGAGGTGGAATCGGTGACCGTCGCTGCAAAGGGCTAAGACTTGGCAGATCCGACCGCAGCGACGTGCCCGGGCACTGCTGGAAAGGGCAAAAGGCAAACAGTGGAAATTCAGGCTAAAACAAACACCAACAAAACAAGCAAACAAAGTAACTCAGGGTCACCACAGCTGGGTACAGGACAAAGCCAGCCCTGTTCCTGATGTGTTTGCTTGTGCTTGTCACATCCTGAAAATCCCTGAGCAAGCATCTGCCTTTGAGATTTTATAACCTGCCGAGCCGTCCAAGCCATGGCTTTCACCACACTTGCTGCCAGGCCACATGGGATCTTGAGCTCCTTCTGCAGTCTTCACCCAAAGGTGGCATTTTTAAGAGCCCATCGTTCAAATCAGACCAGAAACCATGGGCACACACCACTCATGTCCCTGTTCCTCAAGGAGAACGGTGTGAGCTGACACGTGTCAGATAGCTGACACTGAAATCACACTTGAGCAGAAGAGGCTCAACAACCGTGGGAAAACGCACCATCCCATTTTGTCAAAAGACGAACAAATCCTGACCACGAACAGGAGCAAGATGATAAAATAAACCACATAGCGTCCCTCAGCAAGGAAGTTCAGCACCTGCCATTCCATCACTACCTGCTCCAAAGAATGGGAAACAACTTTAAAGAAACAGCGTCTGTGAATCAAAGCTTCTGCTGCCAAATTCAAGAGGCTTCCATTTGACAATAGTTGTCCAAAGATCTCTATCCCAGATCTATTATGGCTCGAAAAGGTCAGTATTTTCCCATTAATCATTTGAGAAACTACGTCATACTTGGTCTACTGCCTTCTGTAATTTTAATAGTTCAGTACCAGAAAAATAGGAAAGAGTTAACAGGACTTCAGGGCAAAAAGGTGGAAGACACGGTAAGAGGCAAAGAAGAGGACAAGGCAAGGGAAAGACTGAGGCAAAGTAAAGCAGGGCAAGAAACTCATCAGCAAGAAATACCTGTTAATAATGTGAAAATAAAAAGTAGACGTTTCACTACATACATATGTAATTAAAATGCTATAATTCTATAAAATAAACCTGTATCTGTATAATCTTCCTCCTGCTAATGTTAGAACAAGTTTTAAGCTTTCATACTCCCAATTATGGCCACTGCATAACATTAGGAATGATTTAATTATGGTAAAAATGAAATCTGTATTAAAAAAATAATTGGCATTTCTATTTCCTCACTAATTTATTTAATTTTCTGAAAGTTTGTTCTTTTTTAATGTTTCTGACCAAACATTATCAACATTACTTATAACTTAAAAACTTAAAATAAAATGTTTTTCTTTATGTTTATGCATTCATTTAAAATATTGATAATGAGGTCAACAAAAAATAGTCTCCAGGCACTTTAAGTTGGCACTTTCTGGACTCTCACTCGTAATTGCCAGGTAATTTACATTTGACCTGTACCTCCGAGTCAGAATGTTAATGCATTTTGCAAGGTGAATTCAAATCTGTCCTTAATTAGGGTGAGAAATAAGAAGAGTTATATTTTATCAGGAATGTAACCTCAGCATTTCTAAATAATGGAATTAATGTGCAGAATCATAAAATATGCATTGGTAAGCAGTTTCATTTCTCCATTATAGAATAATAATGAATTTGTATTTCAAAGTTTTCTGTTGTATTATCAACTGTTTTTTTTTTGTTTTGTTTTATTTGGAAAGGAAGAGACATACATATACATAAATGTGCATGCATACATGGTTACATAATACAGAGATGCTAGGAACAGCAACAACAAGAAAAGCAGATGGACTGGAAATGGTAATTTATATATTGCATATTTAGTGTTCATCCTTCATTCATGTACATCCCAAAATCCTAGTACATCATAGTGCTACAGAAAATAGTAATAGTTGGTTGACAAAATAGCTGAAAAGAGACTGAATTAGTGTTTTTACACCTACACAAACTAATTTATTTATTTTGAAGCATGTTACTATGTATCCATTACATTGCTGCTAGGCATATTTACAGAAAGATTAAGAGCATAAATTATCATAACAAATCAACAGCCTGCAGCAGATGTGCCTACAATTTGAGTCTGTCCTGGGTAATCCAGTTATCCAAGGTGTTACTTTCTGTTTAGCCTTTCTCTCAGAGTGTTCCCTCCAGTGAATATCATATCAGTAGATATTTTTTTCTACTCTGCACCCTGACTCAACACAGAACTGAGCTGACAATCTTTTTCTTACTTTAAGGAATTTAGACTGTTATTATTCTCACAATGACATATATATACCACAGTTAAGGATAGTTTTAATTGATATAAATTATTTATGGGAAAAGGTGTCAGGGTCCAAAATTCGGTCTAAAATAGATTTATATATTTTGTAAAGTGACCATTGTTAAATTTTTAGGGTTTAAATGAAACATCTAAACAAGCAAATTAATTAACAAGTAACAACACAGTTCCTCTGGCTTGGCAGCCCTGTAAATTTTTTTTTTTTTTTTTTTCTACCTACGCATAACTTGTGTGATTTTTGCCTGATAAGTTATAGCTCTATGTGGTCACATCACCAATGATAAAGAGAGGAAGGGAACTAATATACTACCAGTGGCAGCTTTAAAAGATAGGACTCAGAGGAAAGAAACAGTAATAGACCTAAATCAGACCACAAGGGATTGTTGTAGGGTAAAGGAAGACAAAGGATTTATTTTGTAAAGAGATTAACCATATCACTCAAATATGATTTTTTTTTCCTTTTTTTAAAAAAAAAAATCTTTTATTTGAAGTTTCTCTGGTTTGCCTTTCCACCTTGAATCTTTCTCTTCCTTCTTGTTATCTATCTGTGGAAGGATAAGAAACTGTATTCTGGAACAATTATTAAAATTGGAATCTCTGAACTGTGGAACATGGAAAAATTTCGAAATGGATAACTAAACTTAAAAGATTTAGTTTAAACTAAAAGATTTAAACTAAACAACTTCAATGTTTTTGAGACACACTCATTAGTAATGCTATAAAGACATTGAATAACATCTAAAAGAACCGTTATTATCCTTTTGGACAACGCTTCATTCTCAACTAGTTTTGCTAGAAAAAGTATTGCTACTCTAAATGCTCCAAAAAAAATTCCAGACTTTGGCCTTAGAGCTTCAGATGTTGGATAAAAAACTTATATATTAACAAATTCTTTAAGGAAATTTCAGCTTCTGAAAATATCTCTTCAGGAATGTATTTTGTAAAATGATTTATATTAAACATGTATTTGTAAGAGCTAATTCTCAGAGATATTTTTGGTTTCAGCTTCTTGCAATTTTGAGTAGCTATAAAAAAGAAATAATTTATCTGATTGGGTGGAGTATAGGACTGCTGTCAGAGAATGGAGGGACGCAATTAGAAAAGCTAAGGCCTCCTTGGAATTAAAACTCGCAAGAGAGGTTGAGGACAACAGAAAGGGCTTCTTCAAATACATTGCTGACAAAACTAACACTAGAGGCAATGCAGGTCCACTATGAATGAGGTGGGTGCCCTGGAGACAGAGGACAGAAAGAAGGCAGAGTTGCTGAATGCCTTCTTTGCCTCTGTCTACACTGTTGGAGATTGTCCTCAGGAGACTCAGTCCCCTGAGGCCCCAGAGGAAGTCAAGATAAAGGAGGAGTCTGCCCTGATTGAGAAGGACTGGTTTAGGGATCAGTTTGAATACTTGAACATCCAGAAATCCATGGGCCCTGATGGGATGTACATGCGAGTGCTGAGGGAGCTGGTGGAAGTTATTGCTAGGCCACTTTCCATCATCTTTGTTAAGTTGTGGGGAACAGGTGAGGTGCCTGAAGACTGAAGGAAAACAAATGTCACTCCAGTCTATAAGAAGGGCAGGAAGGATGACCCGGGTAACTACAGACCAGTCAGCCTCACCTCCATCCCTGGAAAGGTGATGGAACAACTCATCCTTGGTGCTGTCTCTAAGCATATCAAGGATAAGAAGGTTATTAGGAGCAGTCAGTATGGCTTTGCCAAGGGGAAATCATGTTTGACCAATCTGATAGCCTTTTATGAAGACATAACCAGGTGGATGGATGGTGGCCATGCAGTGGATGTGGTCTGTCTGGATATCAGCAAAGCATTTGACACCATCTCCCACAGCATCCTCATAGGTAAACTGAGGAAGTGTGATCTGGACGACTAAGTAGTGAGGTGTGTTGCTAATTGGTTGAAGGGAAGAAGTCAGAGAGTTGTGGTCAATGAGGCAGAGTGTAGTTGAATGCCTGTGTCTAGTGGGGTCCTTCAGGGGTCAGTGCTGGGACCTGTGCTTTTCAATATTTTCATCGATGGCCTGAATGAGGGACTAGAGAGCACTGTCAGCAAGTTTGCTAATGACACAAAACTGGGAGGAGTGGTTGACACACCAGAAGGCTGTGCAGCCATTCAGAGAGACCTGGACAGGCTGGAGGGCTGGGTGTGGAGAAATCTTATGTGATTCAACAAGGGCAAGTGTAGAGTTTTGTACTTGGGAAAGAATAACCCCATGTGT
The DNA here is from genome assembly GCA_020746105.1 of Trogon surrucura. NCBI lineage: Eukaryota > Metazoa > Chordata > Aves > Trogoniformes > Trogonidae > Trogon > Trogon surrucura. The sequence goes on from CM036617.1 coordinate 55,650,562, forward strand.
CAGTGTAGGTTTGGAATGACCTGCTGGAGAGCAGAGCAGGGGAAAGGGACCTGGGGGTTCTAGTGGACAGCAGGATGACCAAGAGCCAGCAATGTGCCCTCATGGCCAAGAAGGCCAATGGCATCCTGGGGTGTATTAGAAGGGGAGTAGCAAGTAGGTCGAAAGAGGTCCTCCTGCCCCTCTACTCTGCCCTGGTGAGGCCACAGCCGGAATATTGTGTCCAGCTCTGGGCCCCTCAGCTCAAGAGAGACAGGAAACTGGTGGAGAGTCCAGCGCAGAGCCACAAAGATGATGAAGGGAGTGGAGCATCTGCCTTATGAGGAAAGGCTGAAGTAGCTGGGTCTCTTTAGCCTGGAGAAGGGGAAGCTGAGGGGTGACCTCATAAATGTTTATAAATATGTCAAGGAGGAGTGTCAGGAGGACGAAGCCAGGCTCTTTTCAGTGACGTCCAATGACAGGACAAGGGGCAATGGGTGCAAGCTGGAACATACAAGTTTCCACAAAAATATGTGAAAAAACTCTTTCACTGTGAGGGTGACAGAGCCCTGGCCCAGGCTTCCCAGAGAGGGTGTGGAGTCTCCCTCTTTGGAGACATTCAACACCCTCCTGGACACATTTCTGTGCGATCTACTGTAGGTGATCCTGCTCTGGTGGTGGGGGCTGGACTAGATGATCTTTTGAGGTCCCTTCAAGCCCCTAATGTTCTGTGATTCCGTGTGATTCTGTGATCTGATAATTTTTTGTTTTTTTTTTTTCCTAAACTGTTGAAACAAAGTATAAATTCCAGCTGTTCCTGATACCTCCTAGTCTTGCACGTCAGAGTTCTTAACAGAAAACATAGTCAGATCCTTGTTTAGATAGTATATGGAATTCATCTATTAACAGACTTAAAAATTAAGTTCACAACTCTGAAATGAAAAAGACAGTGAGTCAGGAGTCAAAAAATTGAAATCAGGAACAAATTATTGCCTTCTTATTTTTTGGGACTTTCAGGCTCAATTTATATCATACATTCTTATATATGTCTGAATATTAAGAGCATGTTAAATCTGCATATATGGTTGAGTACAAAGGCTCAGCACAGCTCACTGATTTTGAATGATATATATTTTTAAGGCCCGAGGAATGACTATTCTGATCTAATTGTGATTTCTCTGGTGTTGGGTGATATGATTTAGGGGCGAAATTGTAGTGTAGGGTTAATGGTTTGACTCGATGATCCCAAGGGTCTTTTCCAACCTGAACTGTTCTATGATTCTATGATTCTAATTTAATGACTTATTCCATGCGTCTCAAAGTTAAATTCTACCTAGTCCATCTATAAAATATATTGTATATCGGTATTACAAACAGAGGGGAAGAATATTATTAACTACTATACAACACTGCATCACATGCATGTGGTATCATGTGGTTTTGTTGCTGGGAGTCTAACCTTACTTAGGAAAGTACAATAATTTTCTTTTTGATTTGGTAACTGAAGAAGTGAGAACACTGAAAGGTACTCATCATTTTTCCATCTGTTCATCAGGATGTGAATACAAATAAGAGCACCATAGCACATAGACATTTTTAGCACTAAATTATTAGTTAGAAATGTAAACAAAACTGCCATTCTAAAGATTTTTCGTATGTAATCCACTAATTTTCGAACTTAAACTGATAAAATATATTTCCATGAATGCATAAATAGCAATTTTCCATGTAAACTTACTGTAAAAATACGTATGTAATACATTGAAAAGCAACATAAATATTGAGCAAGTTATCATGGTTTTCTCCTTGTTACTGTATGAAATATTCAGAGGTTGAATTGCTACTCTGTTACCTCTTCTATGACTCTGATGTTTGAAAATCTTAGATGTTGTAAAGGAACATTTAGGTGCATAAAAGTTTGCAAAGTAAATCTGGCTATAGAGCATTAAACTTGTTATTCTCAGTTAATGAACTCAGAGGTGACTGCTAGAACATCCACAGTGGTAACACACTAAAATATTGAGCGAAGACTTCTGAAGATACATTTGTTTTCTTTTACCCACATAGTATTTCAATGAACAGAAATGAATCAGAAAAGAAAATTTTGTCTGGCATATAAAATAAATTTTCAAAACCATGTGTCATATATTAGTGTTGTTTGTTTTTTTTTCTCGAATCCTGGAGTAACGTAACGAGCCACAGTTACCAAAAATCTTCCGTGGATTGAAACTTTTAATGCAACACTTCCTAAGGCACTTCCTCAAAGGCTGCAGTATAATAACTATTTTGCTTAGCATTACTAACTCTGTAATTTATCATCACAGAAAGCATGTGTGTTTCTTTTGGAAGAGATTGCAATGAATGTTTTTTATCACTACCAACTCTTAAAAAAATTGAGGGAAGTCTTCATGTTAAAAGACTCAAGGCTTGCTTTTTGCATCATGTGTTCAGTGTTAATTGGCTTAATATCAATGTTTTTGTTGGATTGTAAGGGAGCTAATGAAGTCTAATTTAAGGAGTTGGTGTCTAGTATAGATTAAAACAAATGCCTTCCAAATGTTGAGAAACTATCACAGTTGTACTCTCCCCACTCAGCTGGCATTCTGCTGAAGTTTAAAGCTGGGCTGTGGCAGTTGCATCCTCCCTGACAACAGACCTTCCCAAAGACCTGAGAACAGGCCTGCCCCAAAGACCTGTCAAGGACAGTCATTAAGGCCTGATGACTGCTTTGGGTGCTCACCTAGCATCTTGTACACTGGTTCCCAAGATAATTAGCAATGACTACAGGCCAGACTCCACTCGGGTATAAACAGGGCCCCCATGGAGAGTCGATTTGAGTTGGTCCTCCTCACAGCAGCAAGTCTGAAGTCTGGAACTCTCCCCTTGGATTGGGACACCACCCAAGGAAACTTGCCAGGATTGAGAACGCTCACTGCCCCCCTTCCCTGGTGAGTGATACTCCTGGATATATCGTTGAGTGAGCCCTTGGCCACCTTGTGGGAGACTCCTTTTTCTGGGTACTATTGAGGGAGAGGTTCTCCCCCTCTTTTGTGAGTGTGTGTGTGTGTGTGCACTTTTTTTAGTTGTATTTCTATAGGAATAATCATGAGTTCCTAACCTAAGTTGTGCAGTCTTAATTCCCACTTAGTATCTGAAGCTGCTATATACTTCGCCAGAGTACATGATGGGTTTTGGGTTGGAAGGACTTTTGATTTTTAGTAGCTACTTTCTCTGTTTTTGTGTCTACAAAACATGGGCCAGCCGCTAAACTGTGATTCCCCCAGCACCCTTGCAGGGGAAGATAACAGTGGAACCAGGGAGAGAGGCTTTGAGGTTGGGAAAAAAACCAAACCTTTATTCAGTTTAATGAAAAAGAAAATAATACTAACAATAATGACGAAGATGCTAAAGTATATACAAAAGTTATACAAGTATACAAACATATTCAAGGATACAAGAGAATATGTTAATATGGAATCGTCACCTTCTGAATGACAACTAGGTCCTGAGCAGAAAAAGGTTCCAGAATGGACTCAGAATCGGACAAGAGTGCTTAAACCCAGAGTTCTGATAATAGTTTAAAAAAAATAAAGAAATAATTAAAAAAAATATGAAAATACCAGAAAATGAGCTGTGCTGCTCCCACTCAGGAGGCAAGGGAAGACAATGTGTTATATCAAAAGATGCTCCTCTGCAGCATGAAAACAGGAGGTGGGAACACCAGCAACCCAGGGAGAGATTATGAACAGCCAACACCAATCTTTCTAGCACAGCAGATACTAAAAGCATTAGAGCTCTTCTTGGGGGCTCTTATATACTGAGCACCCTGTGAATGAATACCATGATTGGTCCATTTGGGTCATCTGACCCATCCTCTTCTCACCATAGGCACAGCTGCCTATCCTTCCCCACTGTGATTGCTATGTATGTCAGGCAGCCCCAGAGAATTTTTATCCTGGTACTCTCAAACCATGAGAGGTTTGTTTAATGTAAAGATAGAAATGTTTGTTTCAGTGAGATAGCCAATGTGGAGGAACAGACATTCTAAAGACAAATTCTGTAGGATGAAAGAGGTTCCCAATGGGAGACACCTACTTCTCACCCTTGCAATGAAAACATCACACAGTGGGTAGCTCAAATCAGGATCTCTAGTGTCTGGAAGACTAAATTAGAGCAGATAATGAATTCTTGCTCAGTTACCAGAATTTCTTTTCTCAGTTTGTTCTCAATTTTCTTTTTCTCATGCTTCAGGACACTGACCCTTCTTCATTTTCTTCTTTCTTGATCCATAGTCACATGAAAATTTCACTTTTCTGCTTCAAACACTCTAAAATATTTGTGTGGAAAAGAACTGAGATTACTTTTAAGCAATGTAAGAAGGGGGGAGAATTATACAAAATTCTACTGTAACACCTGCATTTTTTTAAAATAAACAACAAACAAACAATGAAATAGCTAAAAAAATTTCTGTGTTGGTCTTGAGTTATTGCACAAGGATACCACGGATGCTAAATTGATTCAAACAAGCATTAGACAAATTCCTGAAAGAAAATTTTACTGAACATAAAGATGCAAAGTCAGCTCCAGTTCAAGTAACTCTTAAAGTGCAGGTTGTTTAATGTATCATAAAGATACAATATCTGCAGTGTCGGTATTCTAGAAATACCTTCTATGCTCATAATCTTCAGATTTAATAGGCTACTCACTGAAAATGAATTTAATTTATTGTCAATTAAAAATGAAGTAGAATCATAAGAAACAAAACAAAAAATCAAACCACTCTGCCCCTTACCTGCTCTTCTTTAATCAACTTCACTGATTCATTCCCAACTCTACATCATCCCTCTAGCAAGTGGTACAGACGGACAGGGAATGAGAGTAGCAGTTAGTTCATAATATTTCCTCTCTGATGCTCCTTTCTCCACACACTTTTCCCTGCTCCAGCATGGGATCTTTCGCATGGCTGCAGTTCTTTCAAGATCTGTTCCAGCATGCGTCCTTTCCACAGGGTACAGGCCATCAGGAACACACTGTTTAAGTGAGTCCTGCTTCAGCATGTACCTGCATGCTCTGCAGCTTCCTTCAGGACATATCCATCTACTCTGGCATGAGATCCTCTATGGACTTCAGTGTGAATACCCGCTTCATTATTATCGTCTATGTACTGTAGGAGGACAACCTGCTTCACTAAGGTCTTCATCATGGGTTGCAGAAGAATCTCTGCTCTGGCACCTGAAGCATCTCCTCCCCTTCCTTCTTCATCATCCTTCATGTTCACAGTGTTGTTTCCCTCATGCTATTTCTCACTCTTCTCTCTCACAATGGCTGCACAAGGTTTTTTACTTTTTGTAAATACATATTTATTGGTGTGTCACTATCTTTCCTGAGGGTTCCAGCTGTGCCCTATGGTGGGTCAGTTGGAGCCACGCGGAACTAGCTGTGTCTGGCACAGGGTATCTCAACCTCTCCTCATAGAGCCCAGCCCTGTAGCCCACGCTGCCAAAACATTTACACCTACATCCAATATACAAGTTTATAACAGAACACAACCAACCTTTCAGTTAAATGGAATATGCAGACGATATTTTATGGTCAAAACTAAAAAGGCAATACTTGTATTTGCCTTTTTAAAATATTACTTCTGAGGGGCTTCATGTCTGAAACACACAGTGATGACTTTAGCAGTCACAGAACATCTCCCCATATGTCTGCCTAGTATCTTCAACAGGCATCCAGCTAGCTACATTCAGTATGTGTAACAAAACTGTTTACTGTGTGGTGGATATAAAATGGTGTGAGAAGTAGAGAATGAAACAATTTAGAAAATGCACACTGCAGACCACAAATATCAAGTGAGAAAACTGGTGCTTGAAGTCTGGTTGACTGTCATTCAAGATATTGATCCTTCAGAAGAAAACTTAAAACAATATGGCTAGTAGAGAGAGCCCTAAAAACAAAAAGAGAGATTTCACATTTCTAATCTCTTGCATTGAAAGTGGTGTCTGACTGAGCTATGTAAATAAAATGACTTTTTCTCTTAAGGAAGACATAGCCTGATAGTGTTCAGTACTGGTGATGTTTGATGTTAATACTACCTTTATCAACCTCTATATGATTTTATCAGCTGGTGCATTATAGCCAAACTGAAAACGATATATTTACTTTTCCCTTGATTTTTGTTTCCCGTTTTTCTTTGAAAATAAAATTAAAAAAAAGCAGTATGGGTCATAGGAATCATGTCATCCTGTGCCAACTATGTAAAAGTCATTCATAACAATTTTAAGCAAGTTATTTAGAGACAGTGGAGGGGAGAAGTGTTTTTCAAAATCATCCTGCTCTAAGTGTCTGGCTGTCCAAAATATGTAGCATGGGTAGCTTTTACAATGTCTCTTCACCTCTCTATACCTAGACCCACGTTCCAAAAAGACAACTGGAATGTAAATACACTGTGTAGCTTAACAGCTTAACTAAATCTGGTACTAAAATCTTGTTCTTTACATTTATCTAGTTATTTTCTTTTATGCAAAATAGTAAGAACAATTAATGACTCTTTGAAGTGTAGTAGTTTTTCTCCATTTTTGAATATTTTGGGTTTTTTCTGTTCCTGCCTCTTACTTCATAACCCTTAAGTGATATAAATTAAAAAACCACCAACTTTATTTTCTTTCCTGTAACATTCGTAATCAGTGATATGGCAGGCGGAAGGTCCTTCATTAGCTCTAAGGAAAATCTTTCAGATGATTATGAATTTCTAGAAAAGAAAACTAATGACCACAAGTAAGTAAATACATCAAACAGTGGAATATTCAAAGTCACTCCTCAGGCAATAATTATGTGAGCTAACAGCGTGCCTCAGGTTTAGCTGATACAGACTACTCATACTGTGACCTTTCAGGCTTGTTTGGAGGGACACCATGGTCAGATTCACTAAGAGATGTGGATTCTCAAATGGAATTTTAAGGTTTACAAAATTTGAGCCCAAAATTTTAACTATGAATGGCAGAACTTGCATCTCCCTATATTCCAGAACAATTCCAGAACATTTTTATCCATATGCAGAGAACTTCAGATTCAGATGCAAATACAGCTTGAGAAGTTCTTTTAGACTGAAGTTATACAGAGTTGCAGAAAAAGTATGTGAATATTTTGGAATTTCATGGTGTTCTGCATTAATTTCTCCTAAAATGTGATCTAACCATTATCTAAGTCAAGAGCATTGACAAATAGAATGTGCCTAAAATATTAGCAATTAGCCTTCTGGGCTGCAAGCACACACTGTTGGCTCACATCCAGCTTTTCAACCATCAATATCTCCAAGTCCCTCTCTGCAGAGCGTCTCTCTAGCACATCATTCCCCAGCCTGTATTGATAATGAGAATTGCCATGATCCAGGTGCAAGACCTTACACTTGCACTTGTTGAACCCCATGAGGTTCACGTGGGCCCACTTCTCCAGCTTCTCTAGGTCCCTCTGGAGGACATCCTGTCCCTCTGGCATGTCAACTGCACCACTCAGCTTGGTGTCATTTGAAAACTTGCTGAGGATGCAGCCAGTGACACTGTCTATGTCATTGATGAAGATGTTGAAAAATACTGTTCCCAACATGAACCCCTGAGGGACATCATTTGCCACCTGTCTCCTTCTAGACATCAGGCCATTGACCACAACACTCTGGGTATGACCATCCAAACAGTTCCTTATCCACTGAAGAGTTCACCCATCAAATCCATATCTCTCAAACATAGAGTGAAGGATGTTGTGGGGAACTGTGTCAAAGGCCTTGCAGAAGTCCACACAGATGACATCCATTGCTCTTCCCTTGTTCACTGATGCAGTCACTCCATTGTAGAAAGCCACTACATTGGTCAGGCAGGACTTGCCCCTGATGAAGAAGCTTTGAAGCTTTCCTTCAATCTTGTTCCAAGATGTATACAGAAAATATATCCAGGATGTTGCAAATATCTCTCACAACTTTATTGTCTATGTAATTAGCATATACAGTCCTAATATTAGAAGCTCAGGACAAAGCTATCCTAGACTAGTATCATGTCTGACAGTACGAGGTGAGTAGAGAAAATATAGAAAACCACAGCAAATATACTGTAATCCTTTCTTCAAGATCCTTCAGTATCCTCTTCTCACTTCACTCATCAACACATTGGGAATTTTTGAGCTGGATTTTACATCAGCATGTTTGTATTCAACAGTCCTTGACGGATCTTTCTTTCTTTAATATTTCTAGACATTTTCTGCATCTTTCTCTCAGTCTCTGTCAACAATTCCTCCAATTTAAACACAAATCCAAGAAAACTCTTCTTGAATCTGAATAAAAATTTAGGGAGAGAAAGTTGATGTCAAAATAGCCTAAAGAATAAGAAATCTGTGATGATACTCTTAAGAGGTCAGGACAGAAGTATTTGTTATAAAAACCCTGCTACTTTAATTAGAGAAAAAAAAAACCCCACCTTGACGCAGGAGGACTCTTTGGTGAAAATTTTGTGGTTTATAATAAAACAAAATATCTAATATGTACTTGTAGAATAACGTTAGGAGTTAGGCACTAAAGAGAAATGAAATTTGTACTTAGACATATGTAGTTAATAATTTAGGCTTATCATTCAGGATGACTTCAGGATTTATATGTGTAATATAAACCATAAATATTTAGAATATCGTTGATCATTTTCTATTTTCACTCATTTATTTAAGTTTATTGTCAACATAAAGAAAGAGTAATACTTGCCTTTTTTAACAAATTTAAAAATGAGTGTTTAAAATATCATTTTAACAAGTAACAATAGTTCTGAGACACACCTTCCACTAATTTGTATTGGAGGCATAATAAGTTACTGGGTTATTACAAGTTGTCATGAAATAAATAGTCTTCAAAACTGAATGAATGAATTAAAATAAATTGAAATTGCAAGTTCTTTGGGATACGAAAATATATTTCATAATGGACCAAGATGCAGTAAAATTTTCTTTTCTCTTTTTGTCATGTGCAATGCTGACATCTATTTTAAGTGTGTACACACATTTATCATTAGTGAACTGACAAAGTCCATGACTTTTCTTGACTCTTCCTACCATTTTATTTGTAAATATGAATTTATTATAAGCATTTCAATCTTTCAATGATAAATCAAAATTCACTTATATAATAATTGTAATCAATGTCTATTGGGATCAGGGATATTATAGTGATAAAAATTACTTATTTGTCAATAAGAAATAGTTTTTAGAACTTGTTATTTTTGTGTCCAGAATCTTGAATTCACTGTCACGGACATGATTAATAACTGTTTGCCAGTGATTTTGTAGCTAGTTCAAATAATCTACAGAGAAATCTTTCCTCTTTATCTTTTGCATTTCGTAAGTAGTTCAGTCTCTAAATATCACATGCCAGATTCTCATCTCTTCTATCAATGAAAAATGTTTTATAATTATGTGAGAAAAGAAAAACATTTATGCCATTTTCCATCTATATTTTTTGAATAAAACTTATTATGAATGTTGTCCTTAAAAAGTGGACTTCTACACATATTAAAAATGACAGGTTTTGAACTATTTTTCATGTACAAAATTCATAGAAATCTTGGATTTTTTAGAGATTGATTTTATATTTTGTTAAGTGAAAACTATTTCATTCAAATTTCTATTTCTTACTTTATGTTATCACATATAATAAAAATGTGAACTGAAAACTTCTATTAAAATTAACAATTAATATTTCATAATGTTAAAAATTGAGATGTCTAAATATAGTCAGGATTTGCTAACTGAAAAACCTACATGAAGGAATTTTAGAGAAAAAAAAAATAGCACAAAAAGATCGACGACAAAACCTAGATTTTTAGCCAGGAATTTCAATTAAAAATGCACAGAACTAACTCAGAGTTCCATGTGGATATACATCTAAACCCAAACCCTCTACTTTAGACTTAAACAGGATTTCTGTACCTCTTTGTCAACCCAGTCTTCTTCTCTGTCTCTGAGTACAACGAAGTATCATCTCAAAAAAACACCTGAGCTCAATTATTCTACTTTTCTGAATCTCAAACTTTTATCCTCTTCTCACTCTTGAATCTGCCCATAATATCCATTATTTCCTTAGGTCCAAAACAGCTTCAGCCTTCATGAATTCAATTCTCACTGCATCTCTCTCACACAGATGAATAGTAGTTTAGGAAAGGTTGAAAACATTTATTCTGTTATTAACCGTCATATGCAGAAATGGATCCTGATAAAGAATTAAGTCTCAAGTGAAAAAAAAAAAAAAAAGAAAAAGCAGAGTCCCTGCCCTATAGATATTCAAGCTCTGTGCTGTCAGTCATTACCTTACTTCCAAAGTAGGAGAAATAAAGTTATTTTCCACCTAGAATGAAAAAGGTATAGCAAAACTATTTTCCTTCATGGAAGTTACTGATTTATTCAGGTTGGGTAATTGGTCCCAAGAGTCTTGATCAGAAACTGAAACAATTTCCGTGTTTTGCTAATTGTACTAATTTGGCAAACTTGCAGCAGAGTTGTGAAATTTTACCTGCCTTGGCACGTGAAGCACTTGCCCACACTTTACCTCAGTGTCTGATGACTATTTAAAAAAAAACCAAACAAAACCACAAAAGAAACCCAAACCAATGCTATTGTTACTTTGTCTTTAAAAAATGAAAAATAAAAGCCCGCAAAAAAAAATAAATCACTTCTTCAGGGCAAATGGAAAATTAAAAATCAGTTAGTTCATAATGACTATACAAAATACCCTACTAAATGCATTAGAACACTTCCTACAGAATAATGTTATTTTGAACTGTAGATTGTTTAATTTTAACATTTCCAATGTTATAAGCTGACTCCTTCCTTTCTCTTTCCTTTTACTTCAACTTTGAAGTAAAATACTGTGATCGAACCCAAACATTTTTTCGCATGCTTGTAGCCTTAGTATTTAATACATCACATTCTAATGGTTTTCTTAGCATTTTCTGTATTATAAGGCTTAACCTGCAAAGTTAAATCAAGAACTGTTGACATTAAAATCAATTAGACCAATAACTTAAGATTTATAGTGGTGCCACTTCAAAATATTAAATGATTATTTCATGGCTCAAACAGCATTTCAAAATGCTACATTGATGTCAGTAACGAGTAAGAGACAAACTCCTGCAAACAAAATAATACCCCCTGTGACAAAACAGAGGTAAGGATGTCTTCATATTTAAGGATGAATCAAAGTTCTCTGTTTCTATATTACATTTTAAAATTTCCTTTAGAAAATAAAGCACTGATAGAGAAAAAGTGATGCTAAGTATTTTAAGCACTGTTTGAATACCGATAAATTTATGCTGGTTTTATAAAATGGGCAATAATACAAGGAAGTAAGAAAAATGTAACCCATACTTCTGACTTCCTTTTTCAAGAAGCTTCAACAATTTTATGCCCTTGCTCTTATCCAATTTTTTATTGTATGCTAATTACTTGAATAGTAGCTGTAGACTCAGTAAAATTTCTAAACAAAGTTGTTTACAAATTATTTTGTAAAATCTAAAAAGTATGTGGTGTTCTAACACACTGTACTACTGAATTTTTTCTTGATTGTAGGTCTTAAAATACAAAATGACAACTCAGAATGTTGCTTTTTGTCACGGGGAAGCAATGAGGATTATTTTGAATGTATTGACCAGAGATAGTCAAACCATTTTTGACAAATCAAAGAATCATAGAATGACCTAGGCTGGAAGGGACCTTAGAAATCGTTTAATCCAACCTCCCTGTCAGGGCAGGGACGCCTCTCAGCTAGATCAGGCAACACATGGGGAAATATCTTATTAGAATAGGCTGCTCTGATCAAGATGTATTTATTCTGATGTGGTTTTTTAATGAGTATCTTTTCGATGTTCATAGTTCCCTAGGCTCTCCTGCACTGGCTGTGATGAGAAATAATGGGGGGAAAAAGAGGAAAAAAAGTTTGGGACATACATTTTGATACATGTCTGCTTTCACCATCATATTGACTGCTTTGTTTAGATTCCAATATCGGATTTCTCCCACTCTCCAATACAGAGCTTTGACAGTGGAAAGTTGTAGTGAAATATGATTGTTATTGTACAGCAAGCTCTGACATGATTACCAATAGTTTTGAAAACAGGGGTAGAATATTAGAAATTACTGAGGCATGTCAGTTATTCACATTATTTGGACAGCTGAGATGGTGAAGTGGCTCTAACTGCACACAGCTGGTTTATTTGTTTCTCTTCCTTCTTGTTTTCCAAAAAGGTACATATTTCCCTCCGACACTGCAATGACATTAAGGAAATTCTGATCTGTATCTTCTTAATACCGCTGGTATTTTTAGAAAACCAAGGGGGGGGGAGGGGGGGGAAAGTAAAATCAAATGAAGATTCTTTGGGACTGTGGCTACTCTTCTGAGAAGTGGATACCCAGTCAAAATGACCCCAAGAGCACAACAAAGATTTATGGATCACTGATCTTTTGCTGAGGGCTCCATTTCAGCTGTTCCAGAAAGAACGTAAGCAGGATAGAATGAGACAAAATAAAAATTTAGCTGAAGAAGAGAGGTGGCAAGATGGAGAAAAGGTGTGATGGACCAAGAATGAAGACTTACTAAACAGAAGACATGACCCAGTGATATTTTGGTAGGAGTACTGGTTTAAAAAATATCCCAAAACGACTAAAACAAAACACAAAATCAGGATAAAAGTAAGAGTGTTCCAAGTCTTACTATTCAGTGCAACAGGATAAGAGGGTTTTTTGTGTACGCAGTTTTGTTTGGCTGAGGATATTTTTGCACCTTTTTTTGTTTGGTTTGTTGTTTTTTTTTTCATCTGGAAGGCTGGAGGAGAAAGGAAACCTGATGAAACAACTACAGAAAGTGAGAGAAAAGTATCCTACAAGGACAACTTTTAATGCCAGCATGAAAAAAGGGACAAGGCCACATCCTATTAGCTCTTGTCAAAACAGGACAGTGTGATGAATAGGTGAAATATACATAAACAAATAATTAAAAAAAAAGGATCCTGATAATATTTTATCTTCTTCAAAAGAAAGCAAACACAGTAGTTTTGAGTCTTATCAGAGTAGGAACATAGAAAAAATGCTTCTAACATTTCATTTAAAAAAAAAGATTATTCAAAATTATGTGCATTGGGATGCACTGCCCAGGAAAGTGGTGGACTCACAGCCCCTGAAGGTGTTTAAGGAGAGGCTGGATGTGGCACTTAGTGCTGTGGTCTAGCCAATGTGATGGTGTTGGGTCATGGGCTCAACTTGATCTCAGAGGTCTTTTCCAGCCTCAGCAATTCTGTGGTTCTGTGACAAACATTGAAGCAGACAATAATTAATGCATATGTATATGTGTTCATATATATGCACATAAAACCTAGACATAAATTCTGCAGTCTATGTTTAAACAACAAGAAATGCTTTTAATTAGACAATTTGGTGTTGCCTGAAACATACAGTGAGGGCTCAATGAAACGAATCAAAGCTGGCAGTTTGGAGATCTGCATGTTAGTTTGAAAACTCACAACTTTCATCACAAGCATCACATTTCTGTATAGAATAGAGACAGTTGGTGCAACTAGACTGATAAGTACACTATCACTTATTCCATTTGGAATACATCTGAAACTGTAAGTCTGTGCCTTAACAAAATTTTGGTAATAAGTGGTGCAATTGCCACCTGGAGTAAAGATTAAGTTTGAAGAAAGCTCAGCGTAGTCTAGATTATCTTGGGCCATGAGTACTTCATAGCAATCATTGAAAGCAATGTGCTCACCTATCTGTGCTAAGGAATGTGGGGGATACTTCTGTAGGTAGACTTTGGCTTATGTGATTAGTCTCATAAAACCCTTTAAATTTAATGAGAAATTCTAATTTGGACCTGGAAATCTTACAGAAAAACAACTGTGTGAAAGGTCTGAGTTTCCTTCTGGGGAAGGAAATGGCAAATAAGTGCATCTTGAGCATTTATTATGTATTGCACCATTATAAGAAAAATAGACCCAAAAGACAAAAAGAAGCCAGAACTGTCTTTTTGTGAGTGTCTTAGCCAGAACTTCATAAGTCATTTATAAGACATACTAAACTTTCATTTTAGTTTAAAAGTATTACATCTTTACACTAAAGTAGAAAGATTCTTCTTTCCTCATCTGTTTCTGGTCTCTTTTACTCCTACATTCTTGACTGCTCCTGGCCTAGGTTTTATCAGTATCTCCATTTACTTGGAATGTTTCTTTTCAAATAAAATATTATTTTTCCTGAGGTATGGGGCATGCATCTTTAAAACCTGTAAAATTCATCTTGATCCCAGGAAAACATTCTAATTCTTAATCTCCTATGTATAAAAATCATCATCACTACACCAAAATGCAGTCGGGGAAAAAAAAAAAATAAGAGAAGAACTGATTTCTCACAAATTCTAGAATCTAACAGACCTTACATGAGAAAGAAAATACGTCCTTAGACTTCTTAGCAGTTCTAAGGATAGGCATTTAAACAAGAACACCTCAAAATACTACACAGTTGCCTGAAGGCTTAAGAAATGTTGGAAACAAGACGGAACCAGGGGGCACTTAGACTGCTAAGTCTCCACTAAAATTAACTTCACAGATCTCTGTTTATTCCCACATCACCAAAAGACAAAAAAATAAATGCAATTTTTAAACAATTCTTTGCACATACAGCTACAAACAAGAGCACCAGTAATTAAGTGCTTTTGCATTTATGTACTCTGCAGACTATGTAAACTTCTTTATTCACAGAAAATCAAGAATATTAATTGAGAAGATAAAGAACAAATTATCTGAAGCTCCCTTTGAACATTTCCTGTTATTTTCTATTGCAATATCGCCTATGGAGTCAGACTGTGAAATGGCTTGTCAGACCATGACAGTGTGACTAACTGACTGAAAATTTACTGTCTGGTTTGAGCAAAATCGAACTTCAGACACTACACAAAGTTTTCAGATTCATGCACATGTATCTTGTGAATTCTTACAAATAAATAAATGTAATGATTTCACTGGTTGGCCTGTTCTAATTCAGTCAGACAGAGTTGCTAGGACCCTTTACGATTTCATTATAAATTAAACAAAACAATAAAATATTTTTTTTTTAATTTCATGTGATTTATAATAGCTCTGTAGAATACATTTTAAAACAGCTTCAGGAAATATTGCATGTTTGATTCTTGAGCAAAACCCACCATAGTAAAGTATTTTCCTGGCTAGTACATGAACTCTCTTCCTACGTCATTTTTTAAGTTAAGAAAGAGGTTTAGGTGTGTTTTCATAAGACAATTTCTGTGCAAAGATAAAGAATGAAGGTTTGTTCCACTTGTACTGCTTAAGCTTGCTTTTTCATAGAAATAATTTTGATTGTCCTTTGTTATCGACATGTCTTGAACAGAGTATTTTAATAACAGTATCACCAGCTAATAAAACTCAGGATTCTCTTTTTTTTTTTTTTTTTTTTTTTTTTACAGAAAATGATCCAGCTCTGTCAGTGTGGGATTAAGTTACCTTTGCCTAAATTTTAGTTCTAACTGCAAGGTAACCATCTTGGCTAAAACATTTCCAGAGTGCTTAGGTCTCAAAAACCAACCATTCTCACAGCATTTGATGTGAGAAAATTACATAAAATTACTTAGTTGCCTACATAGCATTGTTCGCCTATCAGAATATCGAGAAAGTTTCCAGGACAATGTGCAACTGGTGCATAAGGAGCTCTCCCCACAAAGGTCTCCAAAACAAACTTAAGGGTCAGTAGCATCAAGGAAGCTTGACTGTTCTGTCCCTAAGGGAAAATCCCACGGAGCACGGAACACTGTGGAAACAATTTGGTCAAGCTCTGTGAACACAAATGAACATGGAGACGTCATGACTGTAGTTGAAATGACTTTATATTACATCCCGGCTTAGCAGGACTTCATATTATCTTGCTGACAATCAGCAGTGAGGAATCAAGCTACGTAACATCCACATCAATATCTTGTGGTCTGTCCTCCTTGTGTCTCATTAGTAAAGATAAAGGAAAAGTACGTGTTTTATTTAGCTTTGAATCACAAATCTCAAGAGTCAGTGATTAAAAACTTTCTTTGTGATTACAGTTCTCTTTCACAGGGCTATATTCCCCTATACTTGTGATTTCTTTTGTATTTATGTAATCTAGGAATAATTTTAAAATCCATACCTGAATACTTTAACTTCAGTAAGTCTGACTTGGAAATGTACTGTACAAGATCAAGTTTCTTCCTGCCAACAACGGATATTTTTTTGCATCCTCACCTGGATTTGTTGTCTGTCAACATGATTGCTCCTGAAAATTTCATCTATAAAGATAAGTAAAACTACATTCAGTGTAGTCCAGAGATTTTGGTGTTTATCTGCATCTTTCTCAGTCTCCTCACTCTCATTGTTTTGTGTTTATGTAGCTTCTGGAAGAAAGTTTTGTTCCTCTCTTGTCACAATTAAAGTCATTGGGGCTTGCTGTTTGTGTTAATAGTTTGTTCTGACAAACAGACTTGCTTTCGTATATGTATGAAAATACTATCACAAGTCTTCTTTTATTTTTCAGTTCCCCCAAACTTGATATGTGAACTTGATATGTGTTTGTATGTTAGAGAAAAATACAGAGGCTAAACCTTTTCAACAAAGGATGGACAACACATAAATCCTAAACACAAGTGGCCAAGAACTTCAAGATCCTGTTCTTATGAATGCGAACTGTGCTTGTCCTGTACCTCTGAAAACTATGATTACATTTTCAAGTACATTTATAAGCATACTGAGGCACAGTTTATTGGCATTCAAAATTATTGTACATTTGATAGATGAAGTTTTATTAAACCAACAGCAGTCGTTACATACATAAAAGTGACAGATTCAAGTTTCCAGATAATCTCTTCCTTGGGTTTTTATTTAGTCATGACACTCTTCATACCTATTTTCAGAAGAATATTTTTGTTATACACTATTCTCTTCTGTGTATACTACCCTTGTGATAATATCTCTTTCCCTACACTATATCAGAATTGTTAAAACCAACCTCTAACCACCAGGAACAATAAAAACTCACACTGTAAAGGATCAGGAAAGAAATTTTTGACAAAAAATAACCATAAATCCTGGAGTTTATTTTCTTCCAGAAGTCTCTGAAAAGCAGTAATATCAGAATAGAGAATGTGGTGTAAGAAAGAATAAAATACACTTCTGTTATACGTATAGACAACAGGAGAGGGCTTCATCTGATCCAGTTCCAGACATTTAAAAGTTAAGTTTTAACTTCTAACTTGTTATCAACCTGATTTGACACAGGAACTTCTAGAAGATTTTAATTCTCATACAATTAGATAACATACCCTTTGAATGCACCCATCTATATCCATTCACTATGAAGAAAATCTGAACAAACAACCTGAGATTCTAGTCTTCCCTGAGAGCACTGCAGTGAGAATAAATACTAGAACACAAAGAGAGCATAAGTAGTATAGGTGCAGTAAAATACATGGAGCTATCTGATTTTACAGCAGCTGTAGAACTATCTCCTTCCTACTTTTCTAATCTCTTCAGACTCGTTATTATAGGAAACTGAAGCTAAGACAAGTACACTCTAAGATTATAAACTGTAGTTGAAAAGTAAGAGTAAAGATCTCTTATGAAAAATGAGCAAATAATACACGTATTAATATTAAAATTAGAAAAAATAGAACTATTTAGTAACAAGTCTTCATATACAAAACTTGTAAATTGTCTAAAGTTATCATAGTGAAAATTTTGCACCGTATCTCAACTGAATAGATGAATAAAAGAGAGAATGTTTGTACAATAATCTTCAGTTTCTTTGGTCTTCTGCCCAAATCTCTCCATCCTCCACTTTGGATATCTGTGCAGACAATATGAGGAGTATGTTCCAGTACATAAAGATGAGGTATTTGGGATGTTACAACTTTGTTGGTATTTTTCAGATGAGAAGTGGAAATTTTGGATTACTTTTTGCACTGAGTTTGATCACGATGGAGTTTAGTTTATAGTAGACTCTATGGTTCTGTCTTTTGGATCTGTGGCTAAGACAGTGTTGAGAACACATCAATGTCCTGGTTTTTTTGCTAAAGAGTGCTTGCACAGTTTCAAAGTTGTTGGGTTTTTTGTGGATTTACACACACACACACACACACACACACACACACACACACACCTTTTTTGTACCTCCAGCAAATGGCTAGAGTGGCCAAGAATTTGGGAGACGATACAGCTGAGGGAGCTGACCCAAATTGGCCAAAGTGACATTCCATACCATAAGATGTCATACTTAGCAATAAAAACTGGATATAAAGGATGAAAGCTGGTTGTCTTTCAAGGTGGACATTGCTTAGAGATTGTCTGGACATCAGCTTGCTTATGGGACGTGCTGAGTTGCATCACTTGTTTTTTGGGTTTTTTTTTTCCCTTTCCTTCACTTATTAAATTATCTTTTATCCTGATCCATCAGTTTTCTTGCTTTTGCTCTTCCTATCTGTCCCCCATGCTGCTGAGGATGAGAGGAGTGAGAAAGAGGCTGTGTGGGTGCTTATCTGCTGACCAAGGTCAACTCACCGCACTTACAAAATCAGTTTCTTCACTCTTTCAAGTGGTTTATAACTCTTAATTAAATTTCTGCTCTTTATGAATTCAGTAGAACTTCCAATATTTTTTTAACGATTGCCTCTTATCTCCCTGAATAAATTATTTTGTTGACAA
Organism: Trogon surrucura; assembly: GCA_020746105.1. Classification (NCBI taxonomy): domain Eukaryota; kingdom Metazoa; phylum Chordata; class Aves; order Trogoniformes; family Trogonidae; genus Trogon; species Trogon surrucura. Next base: position 55,669,290 of record CM036617.1, read on the forward strand.
TCTCCACTAGTTTGTGCCTCAAACAAAACATCAGCATCTTCATTCTACGCCATGTCCTAGTTTGAACTATAATCAATTTCTTTCTCTGCAGTACACCGTAAAAAAGCTTCAACATAATACATTGTTCAAACAAAAGAGTACGTTGTATTTACGAATTTTATCACAAGTAAACACAGTCATAGTAAAAGCAAAAGGCAGATTAAGGTGAGAGACACTGGACACGGTTTGGAGCACACAAGATTCTGATTAGATATGAGTAAGAAATGCTTATATTTTTACTTTTTGAGGGTAGTAAAATATTGAAGTGGTAGACCAGAAAGAGAGTGGGATTTCCAACCTTGGAGGTATTCAAGGACTGAGTGAAATTGTTCCTGAGCAATTTGATCTTATTAAACCTACTTTGAGTGAAGGAGTTGGACTAGAGACCTCCAGAGGCCCTTTCCCCCCAAGTTGTTCTCTGATTCTATTCTATAATTAAAATAGAGCATACGGATCAATTTTTTACCATAAAGAACTTTATACCTATCATAATATTATACTGTACTTTCATGAAATTTATTCAAACTTCTGTCTTTGAAATTCATTGACTAAGACACCTTGAAGTTTTGGAATTGATTAGGATAATCAGATTCTCCAATTATTACTGAACTATACCTGAGAACAGGAAATTAGATATCTGGAAGATTTACTGTGTTAAAGTTTTTTTTAAGTTGCTCTGATTTTTTATAATATTTCAGTATGACCTTAAGAAGCATGACTTAATGAAGGTTGGATGATTAATAATTTTTTAGTGTCACATAGGTATTATAGCCACATACATAATGCTTAGATCCCGACCCTGACGATGTGCTCAATATGCTGGCTGCTCCTCCCAAAGTCATATACATTATTGCAGTGTTGAGGTCAGATTTCAGTAAGGGACTTCAGGACATAAACATGAAAGATGCCTGAAGTTAGGTGATTACATTTAGAATTAGCAAAGTGATGCAACTTACACATAGATCTCTTAAGCTCATCCCTCCTATAGTACATTTGCCTCCATTAGTCTCTGTCAAAGTGAGCTACTGTTGCATGCAGACCATAGACATCTACCCCTATTTTCCCAGCTGTGCTAACATTGGTAATCTAACTAGGATCCAGAGAGTTCTTCAGCTGTAGCCTCTTTTTCCTCGGGATTCTGCTTTTTTCCAAAGTTATTTTTAGCTCCGACAGCTGTTTAATCACAAACAGAACAGTGCCAAGCCCAGAGTAGCAAGCTATGTGTAGAGGCAGAAGCTCAGTTGTAGCACCATACTGACTTGCCTTCAAGGCTTCCTGGTTGGAGCTGAAAAGCATCTGGCTAGCGACAGGCTGGTCTGTAACACTGCATGAGCTTGCTTGTGTCTGTTTGCAAATTACCATGTAAATACGTGTGAAGTAAAATGGAGCGTATTGTTGCAGCATCTTGTCTGTCAGACTTAAGTCTCTTTGCCAACTTCACTGTGTTGATAAATAAACTGAAGTTTATAAGACGCTCACAAAACAAATACTCAGTCCTATAATACATTTTTGCATCTCCTTCAGAATGACAGCATCTTCAGATAGTGAAATTCCTAGCCCATAGATTTAGGTTTACATATGTTTCCATGGAAGGTTTTAATACATATACACATACACATGCATATGCATATGAATGTACAGCTCTAAAACATCATTGGATTTGAGTTTGGGTTTTCTAACTGCTAGAACTTCAATCTGAACATTAACAGCTAATTGCTACAAAATAAATTATATTTCCTTTCAGATGGATACAAATATATGCCTTCCTCATCTGAGATGTGGGCTGTACAGTATCTCGTAGTATCTATTTTCTGATAAATCCTCAACCCTCCTCCATTTTGTCTCTTTCAGATGATAAAGGTAGAATATATTTTTTAAATAGCCACTAAAAAAAATGTGATTTAGACAACAATAAGACAATTGGAATAGACTTGATGAAGAATATATGACTTTATCACACAATTTCCAACTGATCCTTTTCTGAATAAAAAACTGCTGACTTTGATTGCATATTATTAATTTTATGTTTGGAAAAATCAAATCCCAGTGCTTTGCACTGAAAATGTGACTAATGAAGAATGAGAGCAGAAAAATATTAATTATGACACGAAGCAATAGATACGTTAGAATAGACTCAGATAATTTTTACTATGAGCCTTGACATCTATCACAGTGTTAAAATATATGTCTATGGAATTGATTCAAACTTCTATCTTAGAAAGACATTCATCAAAACACCTTTCAGCAGTGAAGAGAGATTTTATGAGAGCTGTAAGCTTCAAACAGCTGACAGACAAGTCCTGAACCAGCATAGTTCTTGAATTCCTACAGATTAGAGAAAGTGCATATACACGGTAAAAAGATGCTCTGCAAATAACAAAAGGTAAATGAAGCCCATTATTATGTAGCTGTAAGCTACAAACAGTAGTTTCTAATTAGTTAATTATTTAATTAACTCTTCACAAATAATAAAACTCCTCCAAGAAGAGAGAAGATAAAAATTACTTACATTTATGACATTTTCCCCTCCTTATTCTAGAAAGAAGATGGGGTATAAAAGCTGTATTTGGGATTATCAGAAAGATCATAATGAATTTGCCAGACACTTCTACAAAACTAAGAGAGAGAAATGGAAAGCAGTGTTGTACTTAATTAAACATTTTCTTTCTCTATACATATCAATTTCCATGGAACATTAACTTTCCTATCTTGTTTTTTATTTAGGCTACATGTCAGGCAGTACAAGAATTTATCTTTTTAGCTGAATGTTACACTAACGTGACACTAAGCAAGTTATTTTTTTCACACACTTTAATGATAAAATTGCAAATGTTGCCTCCTTTCTGTTCCATAACTGCAGTCTTCACATGTGCATGAGGAAAACACGATTTTGAAAGTTTTTTGCTTGCTTGTTTGAGTTTTTTCTTTTTCTATTTAAGCCATGGTCTTCCCATGCAGACACAACAGTGGCCCATTCATAGAATGATTAAGGTTGGAAGAGACCTTGAAGATCATCTAGTTCCAGCCTTCCTACTGTGGGCAGGGACACCTCTCTCACACTAGACCAGGTTGCTCAAAGCCCCATCCAACCTGGCCTTGAACACCTCCAGGGAGGGAACATCCCCAGCTTCCATGGGCAACCTGCTCCAGTGCTTCACCACTCTCATGGTGAGGAATTTCTTCATTATATTTAATCTAAATCTACCCTCTTTCAGTTTCAGGTCATTGCCGCTTGTCCTATCACTACAGGCCCTTGTAAAAAGCCCTTCTCTGGCTTTCTTGTAGGCCCCTTTCATGTATTGAATGACCACTATTAGGTGACCTCAGAGCCTTCTCTTCTCTAAGCTGAATAACCCCAGCTCCCTCAACATTTCTTCATAGCAGAGGTGTTCCAGCCTTCCAGTCCTCCCTTCTCTGGAGGTTTAGAGCATTTGCTGTGAAAACTACCATTTCTGAAAAATATATTTGTGTCTGTATTATTATGCTGGGAGCTTTTACTCTCAAAAAAAAAAAAAAATACTAACGATTCATTTTATACATGACACTAACAACCAAAATAGCTGGACTATACTATGTAGGACTGCACAGATAAATGGCTAACACATTTGGTTACACATCTGTGCTGCTATTTTGGAGGAGTTAACATTAAACTTGCTTCCATATGCCTGTCCATATTTGACCTTAAGTAGTTTAAGGGAGGAATTAACCCTTTAGCTGAACTCCAGTGACATCTTGTTTGTACTAAATACTTCTATTTTTTTTTTTCCCAATATGGGCACATGCTGCCAGCAGAACCAGGACTAAATATGTACAGAGAGAGTAATGTTTGGGGTATTTTTATTTATTTATTTATTGGCAAATACTGCAGAATTTCTGTGGAGTTAGTGTTTAAAACAAATTTTTTACAACACATTCAAAATCCATGTTCAATAGAAATTATGAAACCTACAAAAAAAAAAGAGTTGCCGTGTTGCAAACCATGCTGTATATAAAATGGACAGATTATCCATATTGATAAAATGATCTACTATTCTTTTCTATACCACTAAAAACTACTAATTATAAGCACAAGATCTACTATATAACAGGTAGAATTTTCTTGCCACCTATTGAGTCTTTGCACTGTTAGTTTTACTCCTTCTCTATTTCCTCTGAACTTATCTTGGGCAAAAGTTTTAGTGGCTTAATTTTCTGACTTTTTGTCATTAATTTTCTTTGCGCTTGTTTGATTTATATTTGTATAATGATCTGCAAAGTGAAAGTTCATCATATATCTAGCAAAAGATCATCACTTGGTGGAAAAGTCATCACTCGGAGAACGTACCTGTTTATTCATACTACAAGCAAAAAAAATCATTTTAATATATTTAGTGGTGTGGTTTTGTGCGGTTTTTTTTGTTAACACAGTGTGCAATCATTGTTCAATGGTTAAGATAGTCTCTTTCCTTAAAAGCAATTTAGGCAGTACTATTTCAGGCCTGGCTGCCTCTGCCTTACATAGTCCTCCAACACACTCCCACGGGATTTAGCAGATCAAACAGCTCTACATAACCTCCATATTCCAAGTACAAGAAACACATGACCTAAAATTAAGTTATGATGGCATCACATGGGTTGTTGCCATGCAGCTCTGATAATACTGTTTACAGGGGGAGAAAATAAAAAACAGCACACATCACAGGAAATAACTGTCATGTCTTGATACTGCAAGGGTGTTGCCATGGCCCCCGGGAGAGATTTAAAATTGTGTTTCAGATGCTCTAGATATAATTAGTATCTAATAGAGAAGCTATTCCTGAGTAATTTGGGAGTATCAGTTTGTCTCGGAGACAGGAGACACTTTATGGGCTAGTAGCATTTACTACTGTAGATGCAGCCATGGGCCTTAAAATTCTGGACCCTGATTTTGAAAAGAGACTCTGCTAATCAGCAGGCAACTTGGAGCTGTCAGATGCTGGCTGTGTCAGACACATCTGAGACGCACAACTGTGTGCACATCTGCATAGGACTCCAAATCCCATACTCTCTGTGTGTCATGTAACACTAGGATAGCATACTTGTTGTGCAGAGTCCCTCAGCACCCGCAAATACGCTTTGCAAAAATACTTCTGACTTCTTAAGATGCTCCTAAGAGCTCACACAAATAGCAATTCAGGCATCATAATGATGACCACAGCAATGGGTTTAGACTTGTATTTGTGTGGAGAAACATACAATTATAAGTTCTCTTTGATTTTTTTTTCACTGTAAAACCTAGGGGGAGGAATATGAGTTAAAACACACTTGATTTTACATTCATTTTGATCCATCTATTATTTTTTTTTAGACACCTTCTTCTTTTTCTCCAAAAAGCAAAACACATGTAAAGACAGAGGCTGATATGAATCTTCTGAATTATAACCATTCTGAACCGAAACATTATTAAAAAATTCTTAAAAAATTCAAAGTGAATGCATAGATACAAAACTGCTTTCAAATCCTTTCCACAGTGTTGAGGTAATTTCAGATGAGACCATCTGGATAAAGATTTGTAGTTCACCATTTTAAAAGCAGGCTAGGTTTACCTTGTGGCAATATTTTATTAGATTTATATTATCTGTACTAACTTATAACTCATTAAAATTAAATGTTAGTCCTGCTGAAATCAAGGATTAAACTTACATTGAATTCACTGGGAACAAGATTTGACCTTTAATTGACATCCAGTTAAATCTCTTTTACTGGCATAATCACTATGAAATAGAATCTGCACAGTATATCCAATTACTTTTAACAAGGGCTAAGTGGCTTACTTCCTCTGTTTAAATGGTGTTATTTGTAATGCTACTCACAGTAATCATCCAGAAAACATCGCAGCTTTCCAGAACAAATAATCTGGTTTTATCTCGGCTACCCTAACACAAGTGAAAATATGTAGCCAAGCTAGCTTTCCTTAGCAATGAAACAACCTCGTGTAGCAAGTAAGTATAACAGTTAAATATTACATACCATGCCAATACTAACATCACTTTAATAGAAACATGAAGATATACAGACCCTCACGTTGGAAGTCGGACTCATTGCTATGCTAATGAATGGAAGGTAGACTTAGAGGTAATTTTCTAGTGGCCATGAGGCTAATTGAAGATATCTTGGTATGGAAAATAAATGAAACATAAAGAAAAGGTTAAAAGCTTTTCATAATTACATAGAACTTACTTTATTTTGAGATCAGTTGTGAATGTCTAAGACATTAATTCTACTGTCACTTATGAAATAGAAGTGTATGAATGTAATATGTACACCAATAAATGCTGATCATTAGGACTACCATTTAATTGGCTCATTATTGTTTCTAATAGGATGTTCAATTAAAACATTCTTATGTGTTGTGAATAACTAATAATGTTTTTCATAGTTTATTGGATAGATGTTGATACACTAAAAAGAAAGATTCCCTGTGGATTTTTCCGATTTACTGGTTTCAAACCAGGTTGAGATCAAAAGTAGAATTACAGGAAACTAGATATATTTGTTGCATTTAAAAAATATAAAAGAAGGTAATGTAACTTTCCTATGTGATAAATCACAGAATTATAGAACAGTTTAGAGATCATTCAATCCCTTGAAATGAGCAGGAACATCTTCAGATAGACCAGGTTGCTCAGAACCCCATCCAACGTGACCTTGAGTATTTCCAGAGATAAGGCATCTGCCACCTTTCTGGGCAACCTGTTCCAGTGTTTCACCACTCCCATCATAAAAGATTTCTTCCTTATATCTAGACTAGATCTGAGATCTTTCACTTCAAAATCTGTTCTATTCCCTTGTCTCCAAGAACAGTTTCCTAGGGGTCTTATTGACTAACTCCTTGAAGAGATGGAAATTTGCTTTCCTAAAATTCAGAACTCTGACTCTATTTAATTTGCCTGACCCATATCCCTCAGGACTGTGAATTAAACTAGGGCTTGATGACTCCGCTTCCAGTCTTGAAGTCTCTGATTAGCTCACTTGCATTGGTGACCATTAGGTCCAATATTTCATTCCCTTTGGGAGAGCTATCCGTTACCTGGCTTAAGAAGTTATTCTCCAGACATATTTGATCCTCTGGTCCCTTCAGAAAGGAGTCATCTGGAAATATAACTCATCTTTTATGCCTTGTGGATGTGGTCGTGATGTGAGACATAAGCCTTTCTGACCTTGATGACACCTCTAGTGTAGATGGACTGTCATCCACATCATCCATTGATTGGTCTTCCACATCCAGAGTCTCATATCTGTTGTACAGAGGTACTTGGGAGGGTGAGGTAGGTAGGCTTGGAGGGGGTTCACCTTCTGCTCCAATCATGGGCTTGCCTCCATTCACTCCTTTCCTTTTAGCTACTGTTTTCAACCGCACAGTGAAAGGATACCTGGTCCCCTAGTCTTGTGTTTTTTTCTGCTGGCTGTCCCTGTTTCTGTCTCAGGGAGGGCAGAATGTGGCATCACCCATCTAACTCTTTCTCAGTCTCCCTGGTGCTCCTTAACATTTCTACTTTCTCTCATAGCTCTACTATCAGGATGAGTAGGTTGTCCACCCGCTCACACCATACATAGCTGCTCTCACTGCTGCCATCCCTCACCAATGATTTGCTCTGGTACCCCCTGACAGATGGGCAGCTGCAGATTTTCCTGGGAGCCCTGTCTGGGTGGCCACATCCATTCTGACAAATGCATTGGACAGAGCTTTCTGCTGGATGGAAACCACAGCTGAGCTCCTTCTGAGAGGGTGATGAGCAGCAATTGAATTCACCTCTTATGCTGTTAGGGTGACTACACTCTCCTTGTGTGCCCCACCATGAGAAATGTCCCCGGGTCCCATTTTCCACTCCTACTGCTGGCGCTCCCCAGGTTGCTCGTTATGGATACAAGGGTGGCTGCAATTGACCTGGCAATGACCAGCCCTTGTCAGTACCTCCTGCCAGAGCTGCCAGCCCCGAACGGGTCTCTCAGCTGCCTGGGCAGCTCCCGGCCTCGGAAAAACCCCTGTGCTCTGGGATCAGTCACTTCACTGCGGGTCAGACCAGCTCTGGAGGAACTTCCTGGTGCGACTGACTTTCTTTTTGTTCTGCTTTCCATTTTGGTTACACCGAAGCACGAGGTCTCTTAACCTTACACTAGGATTTTATCTGACAATGTCTATCATCCACAAATGAGATGAAAGTAAATTTAATTGTGTGAATTATCTTAAAACTCATTATCAGGGAGAGTAGTGATAGGACAAGGTGTAATAGTTTCAAACTGGAAGAGAGAAGATTTAGATTAGATATTAGGAAGAATTTCTTCCCCATGAGGGTAGTGAGACACTGGAACAAGTTGCCCGGAGAAGCTGTGAATGCTGCCTTCCTGGAAGTGTTCAAGACCAGGTGGATGGGGTTTTGAGCAACCTGGTCTAGGGGAAGGTGTCCCTACCCATGGCAGGGGGGGTGGAACTTCTGACTCAAACCATTCTATAGCTCTATGATATGTTAGATTGATGGGCTACCTTATGTTTTCTCCTCACCAGTGTAAACTAGTTTTTCCTATTACTAATATATTAAGGTGGCAATACTTTTGGATTAATTACAACTCAGTACTTGAAGTACTCTTTCTTTGTGCAGCTGGTTTCTTTTTGATATTCAAACCAACAAATTATGTTAATTTTTTCAGCAATTTCTGGCACTCAAATTCATTCCACTGTTCTGTGATGTGAACAGCAGGAGTGTGATCCCTCAGCTAGCAGAGGCCAGGAAACAACAGCTGTGTGTGAGGGCAAATGACAATTTTTTGTCTTGTTTTGGTTTATTCTGGTTTTTTTTTTCTTTTGGTTTGTCTTTATAGTTGAAGGCAAACATAATTGTATTTTATTTACTGAGAAACAAGTTGATTTATTGCAATAATCAATTTTCTAAATACTTGGTGCTCAATGTTTGATGTAAACAAAGTAAGACATTGACACTAAGGATGTTATTGATACTTACATTGAATCTCTGTTAGAACTGGGAATATTCCATCTGTGAAAATACCAAATAAATTAACTGTAATCATCACTATTAGGAATAGCATCACACAAATTCATAGTCAGAATTTGTTTTATTATATCTGTATTTCTTTTTAAGTGTCCCATCATTATTAACGCATTTGATATTCACTGTGTTAATAGAGATCATTACTAATTCATTCAGAGCTATTCATGGTGATGTCATGGAAATTTCTGCCAAAATGTCACCTTAACTTTTATTTATGAAAACAATTAATCTATATCTTTACATAATATTGTCTGATACTGAAGAGTTTGAGTTAAATAGTTTAGCTACCCAGTGTCACTTATACTGGAAATGTGTTATTCTTACAGACACTGAAAATTTCAGACTATAGCCATGAAATAGTACAAATGGTATTTTACTAGAGTCTCACAGAATTTTAATAGGCTATATTTTAACACTCAGAAGGACCATTTTTTAACCTTTAATTGTGTTAATTTAATTATCTTCTGAATTTATAGAAGACAAAGAAAAAAATAGCATATTTTAAACAATACTGGCAATGATAGTCTTCAAGTTTCTTCATATTACATCTAAATGAAAATAAGTTGAAATTGGTAATAAATTTGAAAATGTACACGGTGGCAGCAATAGTCTTTTTTTTTTTTTCCTCATTTATTAATTTCTACTTTTGTCAGTAACGATTATAGCATTCAGCAAGTGCTCTAACAGAACCCTCTGAATTAAATTTTAAACACATTTTATTCAATAGGATTGTATTTTGCAAATAACTACACTGGCTACAATGTTAAGATTATTTGTCCTTAAACAAATACAAAGTAATTTAATTGCTAAGCTATACCATAATGTTTTTTTATTGTCGTTTATGGGCCAAGTATATCTTAAATTATCTTGTACAGATCCAATATAAGTAGTCTATACCATTGTGTGATAGATGCACTCTAACCCTTAACCAGACCAGTAGCAGTTTTGCTCAGGTTCCAAAGAAAATAAAGTCCTGAACCATAGACAGCTCAAGAACCCTTCTAGTTCCACCCACAAAGGAGCAGAGTGACACAGGGTGCACCAGTGCCCTAGAGCTTGGAGCACAGATTGTACCATTAACACAGGAGTAGCTGACGGCTTTTCCAAGACTTATTTACCAAGGAAGAAAGAAAGTTGAGGGTGCAAGGAGTGTCATGCATACTTTTCCGATCTCATCTAATTTTACTATAAGTCAATGATTTATCCCATAAATACGACAGCCTAATTGAGCCTTCTTTGAGCTTTCCCTGCCAGGCAGTGTAGCTGTGTGGTGGTGATCTCCCTTTGAGCTGGAACACCTCTCAAGGTTGCTCCTTGACAAAGACAGACAATGTAAATTGATATCAACTGATATCATGCACAACCTTGTAACATGGTAACTTTGATTTGTGTCTTGGTAACCTTGATTTTCTCTTGGTAGTTTTGAATCACTCTTCGAATAATTGTACCATATAGTAATAGTGTGAACCTTGCCACTGAATTTTGTTAAGTCACACTTTTACAACACCATATTAAAAACACTTTCACTAATTTCTCTGACAGTGGTTCTTTAAGTGATCCAAATCGCCCATTTGTAACACATTTCATAAAATAACTTACAGATTAGTGAATGATGCATGTTTGAACCTTTTCAGAGATGAAAGTGGCTTGAACCTGAGACTCAAACATCTTGGACGAGGCTCCCGTGTACTCAAGTATATATAAAAGTAAGCTCACAATTTCTAAGTAAGTAAAAATTCCATCTGTCATTCCAGAAATATTTTGTTTTCAAGTACCATGTTTTCAATAGCTTAAGGTATCTCAAATGACATCAGATACTTAAATGGAGGCAACTGAATTTTGCTTTTAGACTGTTTTTTGTTTTGTTTTGTGGTTTGTTTTTTGTGGGTTTTTTTTGCATAAAGACAGATGTCTAATATAATTCGAGTTTCTATAGGATATGCACTCCGGCCTCAAAAAATAGTAAGACGGCAATGGGTGTCTCATGAAGGCTGTGTAATTCTTATAGCCTGATGTGTTTGTCTGAGATGCTATAGGGCATCTACCTACGTTTAAGTAACTGCATAGAGCTCTAGATTTCCACCAACCAAAATGAAGTTATGAAGTGAACTTGAACAACTCTACTTAAACATCCACTTTTAGGCTCTTGTACATACATGCCTACATTTTGGAGCTAAATTCTTCTATCAAGTCAGGATTTAAAATTCATCCCATTCCATTCTTTATTTTGATTTGAGTTGTCTTTTGAAAAAATCTAACATTAGGACTGAATAATTTGGATCCCATTCAGTGGCACACAGTTCTTCTAAAGCACCTCTTTATGATTATAGACTCCATTTTGACAAGCATGTTAGGTGAGTGAGCAAGTATGGAAATAATCAAGTAGGGTAAAATTTTAATGTCAGTGGTTCTTAAATTAACTATGGTATCCAAGTCCACAGTGGGTTCATCTATCTCGCTGTGACAGAAGAGAAATGTCTGCCACTGGCAGTTTTAATACAACTCAATGTCCCAAAATGCCCTCCAAACCCTTCATGGCAGTATCACCTTACGTTGAATCCACAAACAATGAACTGTGAGACCAAGTAACTACATATGCTTTTTGTAAGGAGAAGGGGGAATAGGATACAGATCTCCTGATTTCCAGTTCAATCTCTGGACACGTTATAATCTTTGGAATCCCTTTTGTTCAGAGTGTTTTCAGGTTCCTTCTCTGTCACATCGGGACCAGTTGGAGTAAACATATCAGATCTTCCTGCCCCACTTGGCTTCCATTTGATAATATCCATTATGATAGGACTTACTTTTTATTTAAAGAACTGTTATGGAATTCTTTAATTTTATTTCTCATTCTCCCTTCATGTAATTTATTTTTTCTCTTCCCCAGTACCATCATGGTCACTGTACATGAATGTATCTGTTCCACAGCTTCTTTGAAGAGAAAGTTTTTCAGCTTCTTAGTCTTGATATGATATTGCATTTCTTTTCTTTGAAGCATCTACACGTATAAATATATCAAAGTGAATGCAATTAGTGTCTCACCTTGCTTATTAATTTTTTCTTTCCTACATGATTCTCCAAAGCATTGTGTATATATTTCATACATTTCCAATTTTACTAGAATTGCACTATTATTGTACCAATCTGAACTTGTTTTTGTTAGAGGAAGCCTGCTGTGAAGAGAAAATGTCCAAACGTGCCTTACTGGCATTCAATCACAGGTACTCTGAACAGTTAACATATAGAATATCTCCCCTCATATTTTCTACTTCAATACTCAGTTAAATAAATTTTCATATTTTACTGTGAGAGTCATTCCACACCATTTTTGGTTTTGCTTTCTACATATTGTCTGCTCTAAGCTACTAAAGCAAACACGCTAGTTCTCATCATTGTTTCCTTGTTCTCCTAACTTCACATTCAACAACCTCAGTACCTTTGTAAACAAGGGTGATAGCTATTCTCCTGTCCATGGTAATAGCTATTCTCCCGTCCATGGCAAAGTTCACTACATCCAAATTCACCAGTATTCTTACAGTCTTGCACACGGCACAGATTTATAAGTTGCTTGCAGAAACAAGCCTGGAATGAGGATTCAGGTTTGAGGACTCCCTTGTATGATACAGTCTAGTATTTTTACCTCATTAATAAAGCTATATTTGCTAAATATTTGATTATAATATTTCAGGTATAATTGTAAGACAATGTATTGGGTATATATATAAGAATAAATGCACATTGACTATATGTGCAAAGACTATACATTGATTAAGTATTCTAACGATCAAACACATCTACATTAAATAGTGATCATCTGGATTAGCCATTATGTGGATCACTATCTCCTCATAAAATAACCTTGTTGTTGGACCACTGCATATCTTTGGGTTTTTTGCTAAAATTAGACCCAGTAAAGATGCACTGCAATCATTTATTTTTTTTGCACACCAGCAACATTAGCTTAGGGATATTTTTTCTTCCTCATGTGTATTCTGGCAGCCTTGTAATAACCAAAAGATGGATTTCATTAACTTTGATAATTACTTGTATTTCATTCATTGCTCAAAAAAAAAAAAAATCAACAAACAATTGAGCATGGGAAAAGACAATAACTGAATCTGGTGTCCCTTGATGATGTAGAGTTCCATTTGTTTTTTCTTTTTTTTTCTGGAAATATTTTAAATAATTTTATTTTAAAGGATCATTTTTGTCACAAATAGTAAAGTCAGTTTTATATTAACAGAATGGTTAAATGACTTAAATCAAGAGAATATTTCAATCACATATATTCATTTCTAGCGGGGATTAACTTAAAAACCAGTCTTTTCCTGGTCTTATTAATTGTTATTTAGGCCTTTAAATAAGATGAAAGAGTAGGATGCGTGCCAGGAAATTGAAACAGCACAGTTACAAACAAAAAAATCGCCATTTTTTTTTAACAAGAAGACATTCATGGTAGCATTCATTCTTACTTTCAACTAGGTTTTTGAATGATTTAAAGAAAACGATACACATGAAGGTCATTGTTTACGGGAAACACTATTTGTTGAAGTAAGCAGCTTAAAATCGCATCCTGGCTTTTTTTAAATTAAGTGGGTTTTCAGTGAACAGGCCAGATACTGTCCAGTTTCCATTACACTTACAGAGAAAATTAGCAAAGTTCTGACCAAGATTAAGCTGCAGGGAATTATCCTTGTGTAAAATAATTTCTCCAGGGTAACAAAGACAGATCTACCTGTCTGCTCCAACAGTAAATCTTTTCCAGTGCTCTAGACCAGGAACACAAGAAAAAAAAAAGTTAAAGCTCACTTGTGCCTTAAAAAAAAACCCACAACAAAAAAAAACTAAACAATAAAATATTTACACGGAGAGTAGGAGAACAGTTTCAAGTGTAGAATTCAATCTGATTTATAGGCAAAAATTATCAGGGAAATGATCATCATATTTAAAGTCAGAGTCAGATGTATTTTGAGTTAGATGTTGAACATCAATGCAGCTATACATTGCAGAATTATTTTTTCATAATAATGGAAAAGTAGACCAACACAGATTTTTGCCTGCAGTAAGAAGCCCATTCTTAACAAGAATGACTTTGTATATAAATTTACTATTTCACAGTTGTTTTTCAACATGAGAAATTCCTGTTATTACAAACACCTTGGTTCTTGAAGTTTGGCATTATGTGACTAATTATTCACAGTGGGTTGAGCCTGTCTGGCTACCAGGTGCCCACCAAGTAGTTCTATTGTTCTATCTTCATCAGCAGGACAAGGAGAAAAAATACAACAAAAACCCCATAAATCGCAGTAAGGACAGAGAAATTGCTTATTACCATCATGGACAAAACAGACTTAACTTGGGAAATTAGTTTGTAACCAATCAAACAGAGTAGGATAATGAGAAATAAGAACAAAACTAAAACCATTTCCTCCACCTTGCTTTTTTCCCCACGTTCAATTTAATTCCAAACTTTTCTATCTCCTCTCTCCACACAACTCAGTGGCACAGGGAATGGGAGTTATGATCAGCTCATAAAGCTTTGTCTCTGCCACTCCATTTTCCTTATGCCGTTTCCTGCTCCAACATAGGACTTCTCCCATGAGACACAGCCCTTCATGAAGTCCAACATGTGTGCCTCCCATGGGCTGCAGCTCTTCACAAACTGCTCCAGCATAGGTTCTTTCCACAGGGTGTAGTCCCTCAGGAATGGACTGCTCCAACATGGATTCCCCCATGGGGAAAACCTGCTCCAGTGTGTGCTCCTCCCTGTTGAATCACACATCCTGTGAGGAACTTGCTCTGGAGTTGGCTCTCCACGGACTGGAGCTTAGATGTCTCCTCCATTGTGGACCTCCATGGGTCTTCTGCTACGCAGAAGGACAGCCTGCCTCACCATTGTCTTCAGCAAGAGCTGCAGGGGAATCTTTTACTCTGGTGCCTGGAGCACCTCCTTCCCCTCCTTCACTGACCTTGGTGTCTGAAGGGTTGTTTCTCTCCCATATTCTCAATTTCCGCTGTCAGCTGTTGTGCAGCAGTTTTCTCCCCTTCTTAAATATGTTGTCCCAGAGGCTCTACCAGCGTCACTGATGGGCTCAGTCATGGTCAGAGGTGGGTTTGTCTCAGAATTGAGTGCAACTGGCAAGAAGGTGTTTTATTGCAGAAGCTATCCCTGCAACATCCCCATGACCAAAACTTTGTTGTGGAAACCCAACAGAGTATCACATATATTGGTGTGCTCTCTGGGATTTTTTCAGAGTGGCTTTCTGTTACTGATATTGAAATATTAACTGGGCTGAAATTTATAAAATCAGACAGAAAAGTGGTGCTAGTGATGCCTAATGAGGCGTTACAGTGGACTGTGAGGTTATTCTCTCTGCACTCCTCTTTTCTTATGATTAGCCAAATATTAGTCATTCATTACAATCCTTAGAATTAAATTCTTACATGTTTAAGAAAATAACCACGGTAATATCAATCACTGCTTTATAAAAGCAGTAAAAGCTTGTGACAATAGTTGTGACAATAAATTAGTATTCACCTCAGAAACAGATTTCTTACAGAATCTTAAATAAGAAAGAGTATTTCTAATATCAGGCAGACAGAACTCAGCCTTAAATAAGAAACCACATTAAAAATAGATCACAGCATTTCATTTTCTCTATCAGTACTTCATTTTCTCTCTGCAATTTGTAGGTTACAGTGCTTGTTTTCCTATGTCTTTGTGTTGTGGGATGATTTTCTGTATGCTGTAGATGTTAATCATGCATCTCTTTTTTGGTTTCAATGCAGATACTGCAAATCATAAAAAAACCCACCACCATTAATGCAAAAACTGGGTCAAGTGGCTACAATAAATCATCTTCAAACCCCTGTTTGCCACATTTGTTCTTTGGTTTTCATTAGGTCTATTGAAGTTTTAAGTATAATTTTCTACAAGTGAAATTTGGCTTCTGAATAGTTTCCTCTTGTGAAGGTGTACAAGATTAGATTTTCCGGATATGTTAAACTGTGGTGAATTCGCTGAATTAACTTTTTTGAAGATGGATGGAAATCATAGCCTTTAAGCATTTGTTAACTTCTCAGTGTCTAGATATGGAATATGACTCAAAATTCCAATTCACTCAGTTTCTGTACTTGATGTTTAGGTAAGAATGTAAAATAGACTTTTTTGACTTTCCATGTTAAGAGCTTAACAGTGTTATAAAGTGATGAATGTACTGCATTTTTTTTGTGAATGAATTGGTAAAATAATTCTTCTTCTGGACAAGTTTATACAATCTCTTGGAAGACAGTATATGTAGCGTACAACAATTCTCACTATGAACCAAAAACATAGGAAGAGCATACACATACTATAGCTACAACAATCCAGTATTTTTTTGTGAAGATAATTGGATTTTCACTTGATCCGTTGTTTTCAGCTCTGAGAAGAGCTGGAAATTGCAGTGATAGTGACACGTCACTTGTAAGACTGAGCAAAAAGGAGTATGATAAAAGTAGGACTTCATACATGTTTTGTATTTGTTTTTTTTTTCCTGTCTTCAAGAAAATTAGAAACAAAACTGCATGTCTGCTCTCCTCACTTCCCCCTCCTCTCCAAAATAAGGAAATTCCCAACACAAAAGAGCAGAAGTTTCTCAACAGGTTTCTCCTCTTATACACTCTGATCACAGAAGTGCTGATTGGCTCAGCCTTGGCCAGAGGCGAGTTCAACTTTTACCTGGGCTGGAAGAGGCCCTGGAAGTTTTCCAAGGAGCCACCCCATAGTCCTCACTACCAAAAATCCCCACCAGAGATAAACACAACAAGTTTTTCAGAAGTCAAATTCAGACACTCCTCCTGGTTTAGTGTCATTTCCAAACTTGTTAAGGGTCATCATCCAGATCATTAACAAAGATTATTCAATTATTTATATGCATTGATGAGATCCCTCTCCTCCATGCCTTCTCTAAGTCAAACAGTACCAACACCCTCAGCCTTCTCTTAATCAGCTTTGTGACTCCAGGTGTGGCCTCACTTATGTGAGTAGAGGGCCTCATAAGCCAAATGTATCTTGTATTTGAAAGTGAAGTGATAACAATGAACCAAGTCTTGTCTGCTGAAATTGTTACTAGTGAAACAACAATCCAGGTCTCAAACAGCTATTCAAGCACTGCCTACAGTTAAAGTCAGTTACAATTGCTACGCAGCTCAAATTTCACATTGAAGTCATACAAGAACCATGCTTCAGGTGTCCAGTCATTCCCAGATGTGCCATTTTCAAGATGAAAAGGACTCCTCTTCTTTTGAGAGATTGACCATGAGCCCACTTTAGATACAGAGGCTGTCCTGAGCACTGGTGGCCTCAGATTCAGCAATACATAGCAACCAATTTTTCCATAACAGGGTGGTGATTTGAACTGACTCCAAATCTTTTTCTGTCCATCTGAATTTATGAATCTTCCATTACCGGCTCCATAATAATCCATTTTCAATTACTGACACAAAGAGTGTTCCAAGTTAACCATTAAAATCAGGAGTTCAGAAAATGTTATACCATAGGTGGCAACCTGAGTAAAATACAGAATCATAGAATCATAGAATCATAGAATCATAGAATCATAGAATCATAGAATGGAAGGGACCTTTAAAGGTCATCTAGTCCAACACCCCTGCAGTGAACACAGACAACTTTAAGTAAATCAGTTTGCTCAGAGCCCCACCAAGCCTGACCTTGAATGCCTCAAGAAATGGAATCTCCACCACTTCTGTAGGCAATCTGTTTCAGTGTTTCACCGTTCTCATAGTAAAAAACTTCTTCCTGTTATGTTGTCTAAATCTACCCTGCTCTAGTTTAAAGCCATTGCCCCTTGTGCTGTCACTACACACCCTTCAAAACAGTCCCTCCCCAGCTTTCCTGTAGGCCCCCTTCAGGTACTGGAAGGCAGCGTTAAGGTCTGCCTAGAGCCTTCTCATCAGCCTGAAGAACCCCAACTCTCTCAGTCTGTCCTCTTAGCAGAGCTGCTCCATTTTTGTGGCCCTCCTCTTTATCTTCTCCAACAAGTCCACATCCTTCTTGTGTTGAGGGCTCCACAGCTGGATGTAGTACTCCAGGTGAGGTCTCACAGGAGCAGGGCAGAGCAGAGGAGCAGAATCACCTCTCTCAAGATGCTGTACATGCTTTTTCTGATGAGGCCTAGGATGCGATTGGTCTTGTGGGCTGCAAGTGTGCATTGTTGGCTCACATAAAGCTTTTCAGCCACCAACAACCCCAAGTCCCTTCCTGCAGGGCTGCTCTATAGCACACCACCCCCCTGGCTATATTGATAACGGGGATTGCCATGACCCAGTTGCAGGACGTTACACTTGCACTTGTTGAAGCCCGTGAGGTTCACATGGGCCCACTTCTCCAGCTTCTCTAGGTCCCTCTGGAGGACATTCTGTCCCTGTGGCATGTCAACTGCACCACTCAGCTTGGTGTCACCTGCAAACTTGCTGAGAGTGCAGCCGATCCCACTGTCTATATCATTGATGAAGACATTGAATATCGGTCCCAGCACAGACCCCTGAGGAACACCACATGTCAGCTGTATCCATCTAGATATCGAGACATTGATCACTACCCTCCAGGTATGACCATTCGAACAATTCCTCATGCACTGAACCATCCACCCATCAAATCTATGTCTCCAACTTAGAGTGAAGGGTGTTGTGGGAGACTGTGTCAAAGGTCTTGCAGAAGTCCACACAGATGACATTCATTGTTATAGTCACTCCATTGTAGAAAGCCACTAGATTGGTCAGGCAGGACTTGACTTTATTGAAGCTATGTTGGTTGTCTTGAATCATCTCCCTGTTCTCCATGTGCCTTAACAGAACCTGTGGGAGTATCTGTTCCATGATCTTCCCAGGCACAGGGGCGAGGCTGACCAGACAGTAGTTCCCAGGGTAACAATAGTTACCACCTTTTTTTAAGATGGGTATAATGTTTCACTTCTTCCAGTCACCAGGGACTTCATCTGACTGCCGTGATTTTTCAAACATCATGGGGAGTGCCTGGGAAACTACATCATACAGTTCCCTTAGGACTCTGGGATGCGTCTCTTTAGGTCCCATAGACTTGTGTATGTTCAGGTTCCTCAAGTGGTCATGAATCTGACCTTCACTTACAGTGGAATGGATTTTGTCTGCTTTGTCACCAAGTAAAAACTTTCTCAGCAGAATTAGGGAAGGGTAGAAATCGACATCAGGTTTTGTGCCAAAAATTGAATTTGCATATAGGAAAATAAAAATGAAAAAAACCATATATTTATGTGATCTAGTAATGATTGATTTAAATGGAACTAGATAAGACTATAAAAAAATGTTTTGTGAAGTCATTTAGAGAAAGTGAAGTATAATCTCTGATGTCACTTTTCTTGTCATATTATAGAATGACAAGGTGGTTTAAATATCACCCCAGAAAAACAGGTGGAGGAGTGGATACTGCTATACTTGTACAATCACACACACACACACAAAATTATACTTGAAAATAAAATGAAATTATCTGAGCCAATTAGAATCCTTGGATTCTATATAGCCTTGGGACTGTAATTATGTACTATTTCAGTTATTCAGTTTTCTGAAAGCTCTGACAGCCATGGAAGATTACTTTTTTTTAAAAAAAAAAAAAAAAGAAATTATCTCTCCTTTGGAATATCAGGGAAGACAAGTTTCTCTTTGGTCAGCCTGGATCAGCTGTCCCATCGCAGCTTCCTGCATATCCTGAACTTATTACTTGAAGAGGGACATGTAGGAAAAAAAGGAAAACCTCCATGCTGTGCAAGTGCTGTTCACGTTAGTAAAATCACAGATGTGTTATCAGCAGTCTTCTGGTCACAAATCCATGTACCAGTTTACTCCAACATTTACATCAATGCACACATACCGTATTTTGTTAACTTGCACATCAGAGCATGTTTATGATTGATTAAGAAAATGCATAGTGCCCAAAATGTGCTGTAAATATTCTGATTTGCAAGACAATTTATTTATAAAATTGAAGGATGTAACTCATTTTCTTCAGGAACACATAATTTGCTCTTTTTTTTTTCTATGGACCTCCATGTCTTCTGGAACTTCAATGGTAACATTCATGCCTTGATAGTCACAGGGACCCTATGTCCTACAGAAATCACAGAAAAAGTTACTGGTTGAGATATGGCTGTAACAGTTTGAACAACATTGTTAGTGGTCGAGTTATTCCTCTGTTAAGGAGTAGCTCTGTTACAAAGCTGGTATTCTGCCAACACTAATCAGCTCAAACACAATGTGCATGTCTAATATGAAATTTAGAAGTATCTAAGAAATATAAAATAAACAGTTTGGAGCAGAAAATATGTGCCATTAATAGCACAGCAGTGCATACATTAATGAGTGGTTATTTGCAAAGGTAAAATGTGAAATCACTTTTAAAGAAACAAAACTCCTCCTAGAGCTGTAAATCATGTTTTTCTCTATAGTAAAAACCTAACATCAAGTGAAGACAGGGATATGAGCTGTTGTGAAAGACATTCAGGACTTAAGAAGCCCACCAAACATTATTTTTTTTTCAGCCCTAGATTCTAGTGTCTAATAGAACATGACAAAGTTGAAAGCAAAATGTATTGAAATACCAGGAATGATTCCTACAGCTAAGCATATGTTAGGACTGCATTTGTAGTTATCTTGTATGTAGTCTTTTGTTTCCCACTGTTAGCTAATTGTTGACCTTCCCTCTGGTTAAATTACCCTTTTTACTTTCTCATTAAGACTGTCTGCCTTTGAACAACAAAATGCATTTAGATGAAACTAACATAGAAAAACATTGAGTCCCAACTATTATCAAAGTTCTGGTTTTGAGGAATATTAAAGCATGCATGTCAGGATGAATTTAGAAAAACCCCTGCCTAGAATCTCTTTCTTGCCAGTGTGAAAAGATGATGAGCATTCATTCTTCCTTTTTGTTAGGAACTTCTCTCATTTCCTTTATTTGTGTCATAAATAAATGGTAAGCTGAAACAACTTTTCAACCCTTTATGGATTAACATAATTTGATTAATAGATTAAGGAGTAGTGTAAATTTATTATGTTTTTTTAAGTAAAGAACTCGTAGCCATGAAATCTATTTTCTAATAAAAATTTTCTATTAAAAAAAATCAATGTCAGTTAGTTGCACCATTAGCAGGTATTTCGAATTTGGCTCCTTGAGTTGGGTTACTGAAGTATATGGCTAGAAATATTTTCAACAGCTTCACTCTCATATTCCACTGATTTCTTCGGAGTCTATAACCATGTCACATAGTTTCTGGGTATGTTGATTTATCCATATTTGCTAAAATTTTGTCCATGTTCCTAGTGGAATTGCACATCAAAGTAAAAAGGTCTCTTCTAGAAACACCCATCCTAGCTTACTGTACTACAAAAAACATATTAAATAATCCAACAACAGCACTTTATGAGTGTTATGACAATTAATTAATTACAGTTTGTAGAGTACTTTCATTTCTTCAGAGTGATTATTATTCTTACCTACTTTTAGTTAAGGATTCCCTAAGAAACAGGTAATTATTTCTGTTGAAACTCAAGGTAAAATCTCACTTGAAATTATAATAATTTGTGAGTTTTAATTAGTAAATACCAATACAATTTGCATGGCATATAGGAAAGAAACTAATCTCCAAATGCAGCTCAGAATTTGGTCTCCAGTAATATCCTTGTATTAGTGTGCTAAGACTTTAAAAATATTATATCCACGTTTTACATTAATTTAAGAATATAGACTATTTACACAAGAGAATGAATAAACATTTACTTATCTATGGCTCAGAAAAGATAAAGGAGCAGAGCAAATAATAAACTGCTTTATCCTATTATTCAAAAATACACTGCCTTTTGCAGAGGAGCAGGAATCCAGTTACCATAATAAAAAACCTCTAGTATGTCTTAAGATAAAAAGATATAAACTGGATGAATGAATTTAGGATTGAAACAGGAAAACAGATTCTAGAAATTTCTGCAGTGAGATTCTAGAATAATCTTTAAATCAGGTAGTGACAAGTACTATTGAACTTCAGGAAATCTGTGAAAGGATTTGTTAACACGATGGAGCAGAGGACCGAAACGCTCTCTGGGTTTGTGCTTATATGGGTGATGTTCCTGTTTCCAACATACTTCTTTTAGAGTCTTTGAGAATTCTCTAACCATCATGTGTTTCAGGTATCTTATAATTTTTTTTAAAAGACTATTTCCCGGTTCCAGTAGAGAAATGAACTTTTGATTTTTAGTTTCAGAGTTAGTACGAAAATAAGAAATGGACAAATCAAAGTAATGTTAAAACATTTCAGTGTTTAGGTTAAAATTAAAGAAAAAATAGTCAGAAGTCTGTTCTGGGAATAGGATTAACTCCTGATTTTCCCCTTCAGAATAACTCTTCTAGCAAACTTTGGAAAGAAGAGGTACAGATTCATAGTTTAGGCTTATTTTTCCAGACATATCTAAACTTTTTTGAGGGAAAAGATCTGATGTTTCAGGTTCAGTTCCTTTGAGTAGACATGCATTTTAGGAAGCATAAATTAACTAATAGAAATAAAGAACCTCATGTCTTCTTTCTCAATGTGCTCTAATCTATTGAATCAAATCCCTGAACAACTGCCTGATTATGATCCTTTTAGCTTTGTTCGAAGAGTAGCAAAACAAATACTCTCTTGTTACCTGTGGTCAGCTGATAAAGTCACTTTCCTATAACTAGGATATATGGGTAGATTTCTGTTAGACTAGATAGAGCCTGGAACACTTTAGAAATCTGAGCAACAGCAAACATCTGCCACCTCAGCAGTCCTTTGCATTTGGCTGTTTGTCCCTGATTATTAATTTACATTAAAGCTTTGAATTAGAGAAAAGCTATGACCTCTATAACAGTTCCTGAGCACATGTTAGAAAGTAGTTACTGGGAACATATACAAGTTGATACTCTGCTTGTGGCAATACTAAATCATTAATTATGTTTTGGTGAGAGAGGAAATAATAGTGTCCCACCTATGTTCATGTGTTGCTGTGTCAAGTTGTAGTTGCTCAGGAGGATAGAATCCCTTCTGCCAACATAAAACACAATCTCCACCTTTAAAATGGAGGAGCACAGTACTGCTTCTTAAATGCTAAATATTAAGTCATTATTTCCTGATAATATGTTGTGGGTTTACACTCAGTTATGTTTGAAGGGAAGAAATTGACAGAACTTTAACTTGGAGTATTAAAGAAATTTCTTCCACTGTAAATTCAGATCGACAAATATGTGTCATGATGTCAAATTTTTGGTTGTAATATGTATCTCTCTCTTTTCCTCTGTCAAACCGAAACACTTCTGGTGGGTTTGTTCATTTCAGAAAGCAAAGGAGCAGTAACAGAAAAAGGAAAGTAAATGAACAGATTTCTAAGCAGTCATATGGGTTTAGTTTCATTTTTCTTCTGATTCCGTCGCACACAAACTGCTGTCACCAAGTGCCAAGCTGCCTGATCATGGGGCCAACTACCTGTTACATTTTTCATCTGTCGTGGTAGGCATCTTCTTGCCTCAACTTCGTATGTCAGCAACAATGAGAGCCCTTGCTTTTTCTGGAAATACAAAGTTGGAAATGACCATCTGTTCAGCCTTCTGTTTTCTGAATTCTTCCCTAGAAATAGCTGCACAGAAAGAGATAATGCGTAAAATGTCGGTAATACAATTTTAAGCCTTTCCTTTCACTTCATGGGGTATATTTTTGTTAGAGACACTAAAACAATGAAAAACAAAATTTGTGCAATTCACAGTAATTTGACTTACAGCATTGAGTTATTTAGCACTACAATTCCTTACATTATAACTAAATGTTTTCTCTATAATCTTTAATCTCATTAGGATATTTCAGACATTAGGATTCTTTTGATGTTCTGCTCACATAAAAAGCTTGGAAAGTGGGTATTCAGCAGTAGTTCGCATCAGAATAAGGGATCTAGTACTACAACACACCCAAAATAGCAACAGAACTGATATAGTCTGTGTAGAATTTAATCTGGAACAGAAATAAGTAAGGTTTTTTTTTTTTTCCTTCCCTAAAAAAAAGGCCTACTCCATATCTGCTAAACGCTGAGCTTATATACAGAGATTTTTACTCACATTTTATGGGCTGCATGCCCAGTTACCTGATTCAGCAGTGACGATTAAAACGCTGAGGGCCCAAATACAAGTGATGCCGAATAAGTAGTTGACTTGGAAAGCCAGCAAATCCCTTCCTATTTTACTACAATTGCAGTAAGTATAATGGCAAACTTATTTTAATGTTCAGTATTTGTACAGGTAGAAATCTGATAGATGCTCTGTTAAAAAAGGTTCTCATTCAAGAAAAATGAAGTCAGTGGGAATATTCTCATTGTCTTGAATGAATTGTGGATCAGGATTTCCCTTTATTATTCCCTCACTGCTTGGAAAGCATGAAATATTACAGACCTTAGAGCTACTGAAGTTTCACTATGGTCTTAGTGCCATGGTTTCTAAAGCTGACAATTTTTCAGTCATTTTCTTCCTTGAAATGAAAGCTATTCTTAGATGGAAAAGGAAAAAAACCCACAAAATGTAATTACATTTTCTATTGAACAGAATTAATTTCAAATGCAGTGTCACAACTTAATCTATCTTTTAACATTAAGATCACGTGATAAAAGCTTTTAAAAAAAATCATGTAACAGCTCAATGTTATTTGGAGCATCTATTGTTCTCCTTTGTTTTTCAAAATGGAACAAGAAAACTGGAAAGATTTCCATAGTTTGTTTCATTAACAAGACAGATGTGACTGGTAGTGTGCCAGCACAATTTTATTCTCAGTTGATGAGTGTTACAAGCCATAATAAAAAAAAAAAAAAACCCACCACTTTGCATTCAGTGTTTGGGTTTTGGTTTTTAGTTTTTCTGGGTTTTTTGTTGGTTTTGTTGTTTTTTTTGTGGTTTTTAAAATTATTTTAATATAGTTCCACAGAGCAGATCCTGTAAACTTTACTACAAAACTACATAATAGGTGGTATTGCTGACTCTGTAATTTAATGAAAATAATCAAGACTCCCTGTACTGACTAAAGTAACAAATTAGTTCAGTAACTTGAAAAATATTTTTTTTTAGTAATTTCAATTCTTACATTAACATCTTTCTGAAGAACACCGCTCATGGAAAAATATCAATTATTTCCAATTTCCGAAGTATTATGAAACTTGAACACCGAAGTTCAGAGGGCTTTCCTTCAGAAAACAGCAGATCTTCTGTTAAAAATTACGCTATATTAATAATTATCTAAATATCATAGAATAAGTATAATTATAAAAGTATTATTATTGTTGTTGTTATTATTATTATTACTATTTAAAGCTGCTCGTAACAAAATAGTCTCCCTTCTTTTTAATTCAACAAATGTCATCCAAACAAAGCTTTCCCAGAGTATTTTGAAACCTAAACACTTAAACACTCCTGCAAATGTTTCCCTACAATACAGTGAAGGATGGGAATCAGATTCCCGACTAGACGTTCTAACCACTGGACTACACACAAAGTGAGGAATAACCTTTTAAGTGTTTCTTTGAATTTGTTTTTGTTTGTTTGTTTTTAATTCTTTATGAGAGGTCGAGCCCACTCTGGTCTGATTGGAAGCAAAATCCTTACGTGGCCCTTGAAGTTTAAATCTGTAGACCAGTACTTAATTGCATGCTTGGGAGTCCACCGTCTTACTGACAATCATCAGAGAAAACATCTGTGCTGACTTCTATTACTCCACTGATCCACACAGATGCAATGTAGATTACAATAAGGTTAAATGCATATTTTTTGCTGTTTCTCTTTGACTGGAATTCTCAATACCTTTCTCTCGAGTTTAGCTCATGTAATCTTTCCCGTGTTGCCATGCTCCTTCTTCTTCCTTCTCAAGTTGGAATAAAATAAATAAATTAGATCTTCTCAGTGAGAATAAAAGTTGCATTTCCATTACTGTGTGAAGATCTGAATTGTTATGCTGGGAAACATCTGCAGTATTTACCTAGTTGGTATCTGATTAATTATGATTTACTTCAAGGAGCTATCAAATTCTCTTTCCTCTCTCTGGCAGTCATTGGCTAGTCTTCAGTGAGCAACTCAGCATTCATTGAACCTTATTTTTTATTTTAGACTGCACATTAAAATATGAAAAAAATATTAAATAGATGTTATACGTGGAGGTGGTTTTTCTCTGGCTTTAGACAGATCAGACATGGCAGCAATCAAACACTGTGTGATAAGTATAAAGTGACAAATTCTCAACCTGTTTATCTCAGATAAACTCAAAGGATGTTCATAGAGTATACAACTTGTTTCAGACACACCTGTTGCCCACGTAAAGTTATTTAAAGTGTAGTCAAATAAAAAGCCTGATCAATATATGTGTAATACATTCTGAATTATGGATCACTAAGATGCATTTTCTAGGATAAATCTTATTAATTTTTAAGTGTCCTTCATATCAAATAGCTGGTTTTTGTCTTTTCTTTTGTCATTAGAAAGTTAAAATACCCATAAATATAAATATTATAGCTATGGATCAGCAAATGTAATAATATAGAAAAGCATATATCTGTACCTAGAATTCCTGGAAGAGTGAAAACATCAAAACAAGTCCATTGTTTGTTTCAGGAGGCAAAAATGCATGTAATGATAGACATGCAAAAGTTTGAGTTTGTTATCAAAGCAGAGTGATTTGACATACCATACTTATGGCTAAAATGTTTCTTTTCTGTTGGCTAATTATATATCTAGCAATCAAATCAATAAATTCTTCTTTATGATACCATTATCTTTAGTTGTTTATTGAATATATCACTCACAGATTCTCATAACTTAGTCTTCTGCTGATAAGCTACACATCATGGAAAGATTTCAAAAATTGTTGACAGAAGTTGTGGAGGAAAGTAACACAAAATTTCAGTCTGTGATAGAGAAAATGATCTGTCTCTTGTAGAAACTGACTACCTTTGCACATTTAGTTCACTTCTAATTAAAGAGTAAGAATTATTACCTTCTCAAACAAAACAGTGACTGTGTGGAGTGTAACCATCATCAGCTTTCATTATCTCAGTGCCTCACGTTTATCTTTTCCTGACACTGGCATATCGTTCTTGAGCTGTGTATATCAACAGAAATTTTATGAGTTTTTGTACTGTTCTCTACTTTCAGCCACAGCAGCTGTTTCTGTTTCCTCTGTGATACATATCTTTATATTTTAAAATTAATGAAACATTTATGAATTTTTTTGCTGGCGGTTGGGATACTTGAAATAAATAGCTCCTGCTTAATTTTTAGAAAAACACGTTATCCTGATATCACAAATTGTATTAAAATCGTGGAGGTACCAACAAGCAAATGATCTCTGCATTCTTGATAAGAGTAGATTAATCTTCCTT
Source organism: Trogon surrucura (assembly GCA_020746105.1). Classification (NCBI taxonomy): domain Eukaryota; kingdom Metazoa; phylum Chordata; class Aves; order Trogoniformes; family Trogonidae; genus Trogon; species Trogon surrucura. Next base: position 55,696,805 of record CM036617.1, read on the forward strand.
GCCAATTTAGTGCCCTACTTGGAAAAGGAAATAACAACTTTGTATGCATCTCAGATTGTTGTTGATCTGCACTGTCCTCTAAATGGTGTAATTGTGATTTTCAGTGTAGCCATTTAATTACTGTTAGATATCAAAAAGAATTTTTCCTAAAAGTGTGTTTATTACGTTTCTTTAAATTCAAACTCCAAACTAACTCTCCTCAAACACTGTAAAATTTATTGCATTAAGTTTTTCCTAGACTTTCCTTTGTCTTGAATGAGATGTTTCATTTTATTTTTAGGTTGCATAACAATCATTTCACTTTAACATATACTATAAAAGAATTACAGCACAATTCCCCTTAAAAATTAAAGTGGCAACTATTAGTTGGAGAAATAATGACAATGCTTGGTAATCTTGAGATCTTCACAGAATCACAGAATCACAGAATGTTAGCGGTTTCTTTTAAACACGCTAGTAAAGAATTTTATGTTTCACTAGAATAGTTTCAACTTCAGAAATAAATACTTTGAGCCATGAAAACTTCCTGTATACAATTGTGGGCACATAAATTAAGCTAAACTAAACTAAATTCTAGTAATTTGAAGTTTGTCCTATCTGACTTTCATCTGCAGAGACCTTCAGTTTTCTTTCTCACTTTGGGGACATCATATTTCATTGAATGGGACCTATTAAGAAATGGGACCTAATAAAGAAATAATTATCAGTGATGACCAGGGAGTATAAAAAATTACTGTATTTATATTTTTCTGAGAAAGTAGTTTTCTACGTCCAAAATGTGTTACAGTGAGTGTAAGAAATTGTCTAGTTCGTGGGTCTATAGTTGCAGAATATAATATCATTTTGTTCAGAAATAGTTGGGACTGTGTTGGCAGTTAGCCTGGGAGATGATGGCTAATTTACCCAGGGAACACTGGAAGGCCAACTGGGAGGAGTGAAGAATAGAAACCAATGAAAAATGTAGAAAAACAGCTCTTTATAGCATAGAAGAGAAATTCAATGTAAACAGAAGACAGTGAAGAAGAGAACTGTTGTTCTAGGCAAAACCTGCATGCTTCTACAATGCCCACTCTTATTTAGCTGTTTTAGGTTACTAAATGAAAAAAAAAAGTAAATCTAAACCCTACTTTCTTTCTGGAAAAACATATCTTAAATTACACAAGCCCATCTGTCAAGTAAGCCCATATGGCGTAATACTTTGAATGTCAGGTGCCAGATCAGGGAATTTCAAGGAAAAGAGGGAATAGAAATGTCTAAGATGTTGAACAGTAAAAATCACAATAGTACGTTTTCTGCACCCTAAATTCCAATTTGCCATATCCAAGCTTTGTGGTACAGAATTTTACAACATGAAATGAGAAAAAGTTCAATTCTGAAGAATACAACTTTTTCTTGATGGTTACTATCATATTTTTTATTGATAGATAATGTTTTATGTTTTTTTTTAATTTAGCAGTGTCAGGAAGCTGGCTTAATTCTTTTTTTCCCACTCCTGATGCCAGATGTTTCACTGTCAGTGTTCTTAGTGATACCTCTTGCAGAAAAATCATAATGAATTACTTAAATAATAACATTAATAATGAATTAATTAATAACACTCACCCATGGACAAGACTATTAAGTATTTACTTTGTGTGCAGGCTTAAGTTGTTCATTAATTCACTTTAAGGTTTAGTAGGAAGTCAGTAACTTAGGGGATAATTTAGAAAAAATAGCTGTGAGGGTACAGTCTTTCTACGCCTGTGGGGAGACTGAGAAAAAACTGAATATATGTAAGCTTTTAATTACTTTTACAAAGGTGTATGCCAACATGCTACATGCTGTGAGAAGTCACATGAAGAACGTTTCATTTATGAAACAAACAAAATTATTATTACATATTAAAACCAAGTTCAGACAATTTCAGTACAATCTGATATTAATAATAACATGGCTTTGAATAACCCCAAAGTGGGTGAAGTAATTTCAAGAGTCCGTAGCAAGCTAGAGATCCGAAAAAAAACCTCAGAATATTATGTGGTATTTATTATATCTGTTTTATGACTAGATTTAGAAGATGTATTTGCTATAGAATAAGAAATTAACAGGGGTAAAGTTATGGCCAAAAATTTGATGTTTTTAAATTCTGTGTCATTATTTTGAATAGTATGCTGTACAGCCCAGGAAACTGTATTCCTCCACCTTCCTCTTTGGAAAGAATAATATACAACAGTGGTGAAAAAGCATTCAGGAGATGAGCACTCTGTGTTTTTTCATTTTGATATATTTAGGATAAAGTCAGGTTATAGTCACAACTCATTACCTCTTCTGTCATTTTCTGGAATGTTTATAAACTCCCTTCAGATGTGCCAACTCTTATGAAGCGACAATTTAAGAACAATAATTTTGTAATTAGAGATATCAGTATCCCACATGAATATATAGTCACATTTTTCTAGTTTAACTTCAGAGCATCAGAGAAAATGACATGTTTTTTTCTCCAAGAAAAAATAATTTTAGGTACATCATAATGCACCTTCATAAACCTTAATGTATATTTCTACCATATTAGATGTATTCCTTCTCTTCCTTTAAACATCATTGAAATAACTTTACATACCATTTTCTTCTTAAGGACGGTCTTATGGTTAGAATTTACACAGCTCATTCTCAAACTTGGCAGGGATTGATGAGTTTTATGAGTCTGGGAGCAGTTTTGGATATTCACTATCCTATCATCTAGTGAATGTTTCCATTTTCTTCAGCACCAAGTGTCCAACCATAGCTTATGAATCCAGCATATAAAGTTCTTTCAGCAATGATCATTTCCAGAATCATTATTCTTGAATTTTTTCTGCTTGTTCTCCTCTACACTGGGTGCTTTCTGGAGGTCATCAACAACATCTAGCAAGGCTGGAACACTGGCTGGAAAATTAAGAAGAGATGTACTATCATTTTTTGTCAAATTTAGCAGTTTGTAACCAGCCTTTTAAGCAAAAACTTCAGCATCTACTTGGCACTTCTAAATCTAAGATATCAACAGCTTTATTATAGTTTATTGAATTGTATTATGTCTCTCACATTCTAAAGGAAAACATCTCACTGCCTAGCAGTAAGATAATATATATCTCACAAAGTTGTATTTTGAGACTGAATACTGTTCTGCCTCCTGACGTATGAGATTTTTCTGCTGTCTCCTCAATTAACTGATATACTGGGATTTTTTTTTTCTTACAAAATGATAGAAATCTGAGATATTTCCATATTATTCCATGAAAAAATGTATAGCTAGACGATGAATTATTTATATACCAAAACTGATACCTAGAAAATGAATTATTTGTATACCATTTTTCACAGTTTAACTTGTCATATCCAAAAATCCATGAAATCATGGGATAAAAAGAATTCTTATGTAACAATTTATTTCTTTTATTGTTCATAATAATCACAACAATGTATACACCAGCATGTATACTGATACAATAAACAGCCATCAACTGTCTCATAGGTGAAGTATACTTCAGAGATTAAGATGAGAAAGTAAGAAGAACTGCATTAAAATGCCATAAAAATCATCACAATTAATGACAATACATTTAGGTAAATATTTTGAGTTAGCAACACTAAAGAAAATATTTACCTTTTGTAAATAAAAGCATCAGCACAGATGCAGAGAAACCTTCACTGTGGCATCCAATTTTAATTTTACTTTTCACCATTGTAAGTTCATCTTGAAAAAGTCTGTTCAGACAGAAGTAATACAATACACAAAAGGACATTGCTAAACCCCATGAACAAACTTACCTTTTTTTTTCCTGCTGTAAAACAGTATCAGATTTGTTTCATTTAGCTTGCAGATTGGATAGGTAGGATCAGTTCAAAATCATGGAACTGATCCTACATTTCCCCTTGTTGTTCCACTCACAGATGTTGAAGATGTGATATCGTATTTACACGGGAACAGAGAGAATGCTGAAATACAAGCACCCCTTGCAAGAGCTGGGTCAGCAGAACATGTTTTGACAGAAGGCAAAAGCCATTATTTCCATAATACAAGCAAGAAAAGGACATACAACACTTGGCATCCCACCTCCCTGCGTCTTTCTCATTTTCATTTTCCACTTGTCAAGTAGGCAGTGAGAGCAAAGCAAGGCCAATATTCCCTCAGGGTAAAAATAATTCTCTGCTCAGTTACTCAGAAATGATGCAGCTCTGTTTTCACTAGTCTTTCCATAATTTCTGCTTTATACTCCAAATTCTCTGAGGCCTCAGGTCTCTGTTTTACCTGATTATCTTCTTTTCTGTGTGCTTACTTTCATAGTTTTTTTTATTTATTAAGAAAAACTTTTAGCCTTTTTTTCCTCTTAGAATGCAGTTCAGTGCCATCTGAGACAGAACTATGAGGTTCATTTTTGTAAAACCATCTTTCTTCACCTTTTTTTATCTCCTTTCCTGCTTCGTCTTATTGCATTATTTCCCAGTGATTTTGACAATTTATTCTAATATTTACATGTAAAACTTCCAGCTTAAAATGTGATGGATACTTGATGACTATTTGCTGTTCTGCTTGTTCACATTATGTTTTGGCCTTTTCCTTTTGGTGTCTATAGACTTTTAGAGCACAATATAACCATGAATTTTAAAGAAGTATAGGACAGATGCCATGATACCATAGTGACACTCGACTTGGAGTCCATTATTCTTCACATGAGAACTATAGAAGCCACTGAAACTCCAGCTGGGCAGCAGCAGCAACCATGGTGCAGTAAATGATTAGAATGAAAATTATCAGCTGTTCAGACTAATACTTTAGTATGCACTTAGACAAGTCTTGACAGAGGAAGATACTGTTGTATAACTAGGTAAGATGACCATGCACCTTTTTAAAAAGATCTATCCCTTGGGGTGATTATACATCTTGTGTTTTAAGAGCACAAATCTATTTAATTCTTTCATCACAGTAAGGAGACACTTCAATCAATCAAACCTTCACATGGCAGCACTAAGGTTGTAACTGATGATTAAATCTGTCTTTTTTATAGTATTCAAAAAAAAAAGAGAATTTTCTAACAGAAAAATGCATGGAAAAATTCTTCTCTTTTTTGGGGGTCTTGGACAAGGCCTGGTAGCACATCTTAAAGGAAAAAAAAAAAAAGATTATTTAGGTTTCATATTTTGCCAGTTAAAATGTGATGTGAATCTAAGCTTCTATATTTCGTGTTTGCAACCTTAAAATAATGGAAGAGCATGCAACTAAAAAACAATTGAGAAAATTGCTGTGGAGATGGGCTTCTATATTTTATTGGAAATGATGAGTGAGTACAGAAGGCAGAATATATCTTTGTTAAGCATTACAAAATAGCTTCTTTTGTTGTGGCCTAGAATTGTTTTACAAAGGCTATTCAGGAAAGCACATTCCACTCTCAGTAACTTCTTAAATAGAGGAGGACTCTAGATCCTACGGAGATTAGCTGCTTGCAATGTGTTCCTAGCTACTGAAGAGATTAAGGTGAGCTTCAAAGATGTGTACGGAAAAAAAAAAAAAAAAAAAAGAGAAGGGGATTTCTTTTGAGCTCAGGCTAACATGACTTTCAGAAGAGCATTGAAGAGGAAGACTCCTACCAAAAAACACTGTGCTGGTATTTCTTTCACAATTTTTACTAAGACCATGTTCTGATAGATGAAGAACCTGAGACAGAGGTAAAAACATGGATATGACTGACAGAAGGAGTACTCACTCCTCTGACACTTCTTCAGAACTGAAGGTGAGATGGCATTACTGAAAGTCATCTCATTTTCCCAAGCCATCAGTTGTTTGAGATCAAATACTATGCTCTGAACTTCAAGCAGTAGTAGTATTCATTTCTTTAGAACTTTTAGCACTGAAAGATGTTAAAAGTCTTTTAAAATCTTATAGAAAAACACTTAAGATAAAATATAGAGAGGAAGAAGGAGAGCTGAATTCTTAGAGAACTGCAGACTGAACCATTCTATATGTTTGTGCTTTTGGCGTCTCAAGTAATTGGTAACTGGTATCATGTGTCTAACAAATGCTTTGAAATAAAAATGGTATGGGTTTACAAATCCAAAGCAGAGGAAACACAGGGAGAAAAGAAACATAAAGATACTATGAATCTAATAAATTGCAACAGAATCATTTGTATATGTTAATTGGGTAGTAACTACTTAAAAAAAATACTGCCTGATAGTATCTGGTAGTTTGTTAGTATTTTTTTTTTTCCCCCCGGAAAAGTGGGAGGGCAAATTATGTATATTTTATATTTATAGGGTAATCACAAAATTCTTTGTTGAGTAAAGAAATTTTCATTATTATGAAAACTTGTAATTTTTATATGCTTCAACCAAAACTAGCTGTGAATTGTAACAAATAAAAATCCTGGAACCTGGTAGACTTCTGGATCTTCATACTCTCATGTAGAGAAGCTTCTTGCCATAAAACCTTATCTTTATTCAGAAGACCTGAATACAGAGATTAAAACCACATATTTTAATGTTACCACAATGAGCTCAGAAAAGAAAATTTGTCAGTCTGGTTTAAATCTTCTCTGTGACCAAAGGGTGATTATTTGTGTTAAGATGAAAAGGATTTGGACCATAAAATTACAGTTAAAGTTAAATCCTCACCTTCATTGATTTCAGGATTTTGGTGTTAAAAGGTTTGTTAGATTTAGAATGTGCAAATGAGTGAGAAAAATGAATAATAAGGAAACAAGATCCAGACTATGTAAATAATTAGAAATAGAAGATACAGCTTTTAACAGTGTTTCTTTTGACCTCTGTGCCACGTTAAGTGTTTTCAAAGCAATTTCTTACATTCTTGTTCGGAAATATTCTTGTCCGGAAACATTCTTGTCCGGAAATTACAATATAATAAATTCTTATATAGTGCTCCAGCATATATATGATTGCTACTGTGTACAGAACTTTATGTTATCTTAGTAGAAAATATTTACAATAGATTCATAGTCAAAAATCTCATCAGTCTAACAAGGTGAAAGGGCTTCTGATCAGACAAACCTAGCGAAAACATAAAGGGAAGGAAGAATCATAGAGTGGTAGAATTACAAGTAGCACACTGACAGAATTACAAGTAACGCATTGTCTAAGGAATTAAAGTAAATTGGAAGTAATGCAAGTACAAAAATCTCAGTTTAAGGATTACAAATGATTGACTTACCTGCAAACTTGCTTTATTTCTGTGTTGCTCTAGATGTATTTACTCTTAAACTCTCGACAAAGCATCATTCTGATAGAACTCTATAAACTGAACCAGATGGAGCTCTCATTCTCCTGTATGATAGTTTTCTTATGTATAAATGGGGAAGCAGAGAACTTAAATGTTGTCAACCTGGCTTTTAGAATAATATTAGCTAATCAACTAAAATCGTACATATTAAAACTTACAAATAATTAGAACAAAAGATAAATGGAAATATGTGGGTAGAATTATCTGATCAAATGTAGAGGTCTATTTTTACTCTCACTAATTAGGAAATACTATGAAAAATATAAAAAGCATGGAAAACCATAAAAATATAAAAATTACGGAAGTTAACATTGTGTTGATTACCTTAAATAAATGCTTGCAAGTGACTCAGAGTTTAGATGTTATATGTAGTCAATAATATGTTCTACAAACATCTTCTTCTGACTAACTCCCTTTCCTTCCAATTTTTACAAGTTAGAGAGAAATGATTTTTAGATAAAATGCAATTTTCCTGCCAATTCAGAAGGTTAGCCAGCAACATAATTATCTGATTAATTATTGTTTTCTTTGTGAAGGAAGTCACCTTTGAGGACGAATTTCCTCAAAGATGAAAAGCTGTATATTCGACATACACTTTTGTTGCCTGCTGGTAGAGTGCCAAGGAAGCTATTTTGGTCTTGTCTCACCAGCCCACTTTAATTACCATAAAAATCACTCAAAGGATCAGCCAATGCCTAGCTGACATAGGGCAAATGCCTTGAAATGAATATAGAAAACTGGAGCTAAAACACTGCAAATAATTCGCTTTTATCTTTCTTACGTTGCTGGTAAATGACAAAGTAATATTTATGACTATTAGGCTTTCAAGTAAATCAGAAAAAGCCTTTTTTTTTTAATGTCAAACCACAAAATATAAAATGCTTGACTGACTTTATAGGAAACAACACCTCCTGAAGTACTTACCGTAAAGTGTTTCTTCACAGTCATAGAAGGTAGATCTTAATTAACCTTTCCCATAACCTTGCCTTGTAGTTAATTAAACCTGTACAAACCACACTAGCTTAATCCTGAATTCTAAACCTACAGTGATCAAAATGGTGAAGAGAAACCCCTTCTGGAGCTGTCAACTGACCTTGTAAATTAACGTTGCATAGCTTTTATTAAGAATGTGAACTTTTAAAGAAACAATGTCCTCATACTATAGATTTTTCTAAGTATATTCAGGCAGTCATTATTTCTAGAGCAATTTGATGGTACTTGCCTCTTCCCTACTGTAAGAGGTACCCTGTATCAAACACATATACTACGTTCATATAAATACAGACATATACATATATGCCAGAGCGATGTCCTCAAGAGGGACCGAGAGAAGCTGGAGAAGTGGACCCATGTGAATATCATGGGGTTCAACAAGGCCAAGTGTAACGTCCTGCAACTGGATCGTGGCAATCCTCATTGTCAGTACAGCCTGAAGGGTGGTGTGCTAGAGAGCAATTCTGCAGGAAGGGACTTGAGGGTGTTGGTGGCTGAAAAGTTGTATGTGAGCCAACAATACGCACTTGCAGCCCACAAGACCAATCACATCCTAGGCCTCATCAGAAAAAGCGTGGTCAGCATCCTGAGAGATGATTCTGCTCCTCTGCTCTGCTCTGCTCTGGTGAGATCTCACCTGGAGTACTACATCCAGCTGTGGAGTCCTCAACACAAGAAGGATGTGGACTTGTTGGAGAGGGTCCAGAGGGGGCCACAAAAATGGAGCAGCTCTGCTAGGAGGACAGGCTGACAGAGTTGGGATTGTTCAGGCTGAAGAGAAGGCTCTAGGCAGACCTTAACGCTGCCTTCCAGTACCTGAAGGGGGCCTACAGGAAAGCTGAGGAGGGACTGTTTTGAAGGGCGTGTAGTGACAGCACAAGGGGCAATGGCTTTAAACTAGAGCAGGGTAGATTTAGACAACATATCAGGAAGAAGTTTTTTACCATGAGAGTGGTGATACACTGGAACATGTTGTCTAGGGAGGTGAGCCTCCCTGGAGGCATTCAAGGTCAGGCTTGGTGGGGCTCTGAGCAAACTGATTTAGTTAAAGTTGTCTGTGTTCACTGCAGGGGTGTTGGACTAGATGACCTTTAAAGGTCCCTTCCAGTTTAACATATTCCATGATTCTATGTACACATATATATATAAGCATATTGGCAGGAATACTCTTTAGAGTATACAAATTCTAATGACCACCTATACCATTATGATTAGAAGTAAAATATATTTGAATTTTTATATTGAACAAACAAAGCATACAAAAAACTTTTTGCTTCAGACTATGTGAACAGGAGCATGTATTTACCGAAGTGCCAGTGGGATCTCAGTACCAAGCCAGGAGATACACCTGCAATTCAGAAACTACAGTATGCTGATATACAATCAACTTGGTATTTTCTTTTCCCTCATGGTTTAACTGCAGCATGGAATTTGTGACTCAATCAATAAGTCTTCCTGTGTCCATAAATACTCGTGTTCCTTCACTTGCTCTCCCTCTGCTCCATTCATCACAAAAATTATTGTAAGAGAAGGTAGTATTTTTAGGAAGAGAATGGGGGATATCAGAACAGTGTTCGCTCCTAAATAACTCTTCGTCACCTACACAAGGGAGATGTCCTCAAGCCATATGAAAAGGTAGTAACCAGACAACCGTAACTGGGGTACATTCAAGTTTATCTTATTTAATTTATGCATGTATAATGTACATTATTATTTATTCATAGCTTATCACAGAAGATGAAGGTAAGCTTTGGTTTTTTAATCTTCTCATGGCTGTCTACTCCAAATTTTACAGTAGAATATTTTATAAGATGTATTCATTGTTTCATGATATAAATCCTCCGCAGTTTCTATATGCTCAGATAAAGTTGATTTGGTTTGGGCCCCTAAATGGAAATATCGGGACCTTATTGAGAATTTCAGTAAAAAGCAATTGAGAACGTCGTTATAAATGTTATAGAAGAGTCCAGGAAGACCCTCCTGCTGAGTCATGATGTTCAGATTGGACCCTCTGGCTTTCCAAACTTCTTCATGGAGAGGAGTCTAGGTGCATTCAGACCCTAGGTTCTACCATAGAGTTTGTTTATTTCAGCTCAAACCAGGACCCAGTAAAAGGGACCCAGAAAAAAAAGAAATCCCTGTGCAGCCAAACCCTTATAATCTAAGTTCACCTCCCCTCACGTGATGACTTGCTCCAATAGTTACTAACATGATCACAAAAAGGGTAAATATATAAATCAGTGGGCTTCTTATTTAAATGTATTTTTTTTCTTGATCTTAACTCTCTTAGATGTTCATAATAATTTTTTTCCATTTTCATCAAGGTTTTTTATGTTAGTTCATGGTATTAAGTAATCTTATTTCATTTACTGTCAGTCAAATTCACACCCCTAAAAATAAAAGGAAAAACTTTTCCCTATCCAGTGCCTCATGACTTTTTGAACAGTAGCCACACAAGGACTCACATGTTGTGAGTTTATGCATATATTAGATCTATACTGGTACTCTGAGCTAAAGTCATCACCATTGACACATTTTGTCCTCAACGGTATTCTGTAGATTGTTCAGAAGTAACTAAAAGAAATTATAAATAACTAAAAATAAATATAAAAATATAACAAAGAAATAAAAAAATCATATGTTGATGGTAGTTAAATAAAAGCCTCAGTGTGTTTTTAAAATACGTATCATCCACCATAAAAGCTTGGTGGGTTACAGTTCACTCATTACTAGTCTAGTCTAGAGTTCGATGGATTCTTTACAATCTGCAATAGAAGAGTAAGCTCTTCTAAAACGCTTTTTCAACCTTATCAATGAGAAATACTCAGTTTCATGAAATCTCATATTAGGATTCAGGTCTGTCCCTTGCAAAGCATAAAAGGCTCAGCTTAAATTTTGCCTCAAAATTTGCAGAATGTGGTGTCGCACATTCCATGCTGGGGCCAACTTTTATTATTTTCTCAATCAATATTAGGAAATATTAGGTGTTGAATATATTATGATATTTTTATTCAGACTTTCATAGAAGAATGCAATAAAAAAGATCCAGCAAGTCTAAATAATTTTGTTTATCTCCTCTAACATCTACATGGGAGTATATGTGGGAAAAAAAACAAAGCAATGTATGTGGTTCTGATCTAGTAGAATTAGATTCTACCTCCATAAATACCTGTCATATAGACTGGAATTGCCATGCAGCTATCTTTCATTTCTCTGCTGATGGCCTGTAAAATAATTGTGTAGCCTTCCAGCATGTATTTACCTTCTGGAAATGTTGCAGTGAACTGAAGGGATTGGATCCTCAGGTAGCCCACATAGGTCACCTGGAAATACATTGAGTTTCCAATCATGAAAGGCTGGATAAAGAACAAGGAAGGGAGAAGGGAGCCTTCCTCTTCATAAAATCACTGGTTTTATTAAAGGTTTTTATTAAAGGTTCATGCTAAGGTCACAGATCAAAATTGTCATGCCAATAACTCTCTGTAAGTTTAGTATCAAGAAGATTTAATGCTATGCTGACAAAATAAGAAGCGACTATAAACATGCTACATCGAAAAAGAAAGATAGACTAGTGGAATGAGAAGAAAAGGCTCCCATCTGAAAACATCCTCAAATTTAGTAACCACAGGACTTAATGCAAGCTGTTCATAAAGATGTAGAGCAGGAAATGACTCATTTGACCCTGCTTTGAACAAAAGGAGTGTGAATCTGCCTCCTTCCACCTCCAGCTCATATGAAGGATGGGATGGACAGCTTCTGCATTTGTCATGCATTAATCTGCTTCCATAAAACAAGAGTTCAGGTGACCTCTCTTCTCCTTTGATTAACTTTTTGGCTTGGCATTTTTTTCCTTATGATATTTTTAATCTGTATGTTACTGTTCATTTTTGACTATAAATAAAATTATATTAAAAAATACTTCTTGAATGTCATCATGGCCATCCACCACTCATTCCGCACACTGGTAATCTCACTAAAAATTCACATTGTTATGTTTAATACATGGAACTGTTAACAAATCCAATGATAAGAGTAGGAAATTCAGTTCTTTACAGAGTTCTGTTTTTATTAACAGGGTTCCCTGAGGGGTTGGTAAATGAACTATATTTTATTTATTTAGTGCCATTAATATTCCTTCCTTTTTTTTTTTTTTTTTTTTTAAATCAGGGCCCAAAGAGTGTTTACATGAAGTTTTAGAGTCTTCTGAATAGTTTTATAAAGAAATTTCATTTGGCTATTTAAGAATGTCCAGTAATATATGTATTATTATTTTGAAATGCATGAGATATTGTAACTGAAAAAAAGCAGTCATATAGCTTGTGCTTTCAAAATATATACTGAACTAGTTAATTATTTTTTGTTTTTGCCATGGGGGCAGAGAGTTTCTGGGTTTGGTCAAATGACAATCTTTTAATAAAACCACCCTGACGGTAATAGGGATGTTTCCAAACATATTATTCAGTTTTATGTCCTCTCCTCAATATATTTACAGATAGGAAATATTATATATTGAAATAAGTATTCCATTGTAATCAACAAAATACTTGTAGGGAACAAAAACCTGTGTGATAATGTTTAGAAACACAAAAAAAAAACCCAAACAAGAGAAAATCAGTAAATATATTTTGAAAATGTAGTAAAAGGAAATATTTTCTTATTCTAATATGTGAAAGGGATATAATTTTGCACTAAGACCCATCATAGGAATTCCATGTTTTCCACCTGTCAGTACTGAATATCATTACGTGTAAGAAAATATCAAGCGTAAGGTATTGACATTTTTTCTATGTGAAAATTCTTAAACTTTTACTATGTGATTGCATAGGAAATTTTGATGCAACATGAAAGATGTGGTAGTAGTTGTCAAAATTTTGAATTGTAGAAGTCAGCAACACCTCAAATGTCTTTGATAATCGAGCCATTAGATAGATTCTTTCCTTGAGGTCTAAATATATGTTAGGCTTTGCTGTGTGATGTCCAGAAAGAATGTTTTATTAGTCAGTTAGGAAAGCCACTGATAAGATCACAAGAGAAGTATGAAACATTTTGTGGACAATAGCAAGTATAATCTCCAGTTCTGCTGACCTGCTGAAAAGTGGTAATAGAAGAAAAGAAAAAAAATAGCATAAATAAATAAATAAAAGTCAGAGAGAGAATTATATAAATCAAACAAGAGGAAACAACATTACTCCAATAACCAGTCATCACAACAAAGCAAGACAAGTCTCTTGGAAACAAATCAAAACTTAGAAAAATGAAAAACACAAACACATAGTATAAAATATTCATAAGTTTGTTTGAACACACTAGGGAGCCCTGTGACACTTACAATTCACTTCAGTGAGGGTAGAATTTAAACTAGGGACAAGCTTTTAGATGTACTAAGACATTTCATTTGCTAACTGCCAGAATTTAAGCACCATACTAATATTTGATTTAACTGCCTTCTCTTCCTGCCTTTAGCAACTGAGGCAACATCTCTTCTGTTTTAGACATCTGACATCAGTAGATGATTATCAGAAGAGTTACCAGAAGTTTTGTCTAGCTTTCTCTTGTAGTCATTGCCTAAAACAGAAAAGCATCTGAAGAGTGATCAAGACCTAGTAGTGCTTGAAAGATGTGAGAGGAAAGGACTGACAGAGAGAAACCGTTATGTGCCAATAGCCTACACTGCCATCCTCTTTTTTGTGCCTCTCATTGCCTCACTGAAGAGACTGTGGGTGACCAGCAGTGACACAAGGAAGAGAGGAACTGGGAATGAAAGAGTGAAGCCAAGTCTGGGACAAGAGGGAGGAAAGGTGTTAGTTTACTGCTTGACTATTTATTTCCTATTACCTAAGTGTATTTATCAAAATTTGTATGCTTTGCCATATCTGTTCTTCCTGTTTTCTAACCCCATTCTGCTGAGGAATGGGAGTGAGCAGGTGACTGAGTACGAGCTCAGCTTTTTCTCAAGGTTAACACACAACCAGCTGATAAACACAAAACACTGCTATTTGCTTTTCATGGTGTTTTGTGGTGGATTTATGTATTTAGTCTGCTAGTGAGTGCTACTTTTTTTTTTTTTTTTTTCCCCCCTAAAGGTAATTGAAAGAATTCCCCAGGGGCACAATAACACAGATGACATGATATTTAAATATGAAGGTTCCAATTCCAAAGTACTATATTCCTTTATCTATTGACTTTGGCTAACATTCAGAAAAACTTGATTGCAAGGAAAAGAGAATTTTCGTATAATATGCAATAAATTCGAAACCAATAAATAACTTTTCAATACAGAACACAATTCTTAGAATGTAGCTCCCCAGAGACCTATGTTGAAAGACCATGACTGGGCAGATGATAAACTCCCAACCGACTCTGAACTTGAGACCTGCTGCTACAGCTGGATGCACATAAATCTGTGGGACTTAACGAAATTCATTATGGAGAATGAAAGACCTGGTTGATGTCGTCATATGACATCTCTCCATTATGTTTCAAAGATTTTGGGAGTCTGAAGAGGTCCCAGTTGACTGGAAGCTGATTTTCAAGAAGGGTGATAAGGAAAATCTTAATAATTACAGGCCTGTCAATTTCATTTCTGTGTCTGGTAAAATTATGGAGAAGGTTATGGTGGAAGTTACTGAGAAACACTTCTGAGACAATGAAGTCATTCATTATAGCCAGCAGGGCTTCACAAGAGGAAAGTCCTGCTTAACTGACTTAATTTTCTTCTATGACAACATCACCTGTCTAGTTCACCAATAAAAGCCAGTAGATGTGGTGTTTTTTTGGATTTTAGTAAAGGTTTAGATACTGTCTCTCACAGTATACCTGTGGACAAAATATCCAGCACACAGCTAGACAAGCCCATAATGTGTTGGGTGAGCAACTTGCTGATGGGTTGGCATCAAAAAGTTATAGTAAATAAGGTTACATCGTGCTAGTGGTCAGTCACCAGGGGTTTTTTCCAGGGCTCAATTTATGGGCCAGTCCTCTTCAATGTTTTTATAAGTGATCTTGACACAGCACTCAAAATGCACATTAAAAAGAATCAGGAGGAACCAGGAGGAATTGTGAACTCCCTCAAGGGTAGAGAGGCCTTACAGAGAGATCTGGATATTCTAGAGATCTGGGCAATGATCAATTGCATGAAATTTAAGGAGAGCAGTGCTGAATTCTCCACCTGAGATGGGGTAATCCTGTTTATACATACAAACAGGGGAAAGAGAGGCTAGAAAGCAGCCTCACAGAAAGAGATCTGGGGGCTTGGGTTTATGGCAAGTTGAACATGAGACAGCAGTGTGCCCTGATATCCAAAAGGGCCAACTGTACCCTGGATGCACCAAGCAAAGCATTGATAGTTTGCTGAGAGAGGTGATTGTCCTACCCTACATGGCACTGGTGCAGCACCATCTCAAGTACTGTGTGCAGATTTGGGCACTTCAACGCAAGCAGGACATCACATCAATGGAGTGTGTAAAGAGGAAGACAACCAAGATAGTGAAAGGTCTTGAGGTCACTTGGTTTGTTTTTCTGAGAGAAAAGAAGGCTGTGGCTGACTTCACCACAGTCTACAACTTCCTCAAGGGGGCAGCAGAAGGGGAGATGCTGATCTTCTCTCTCCAGTGATCAGCCATAGGACACAAGGAATGAAGCTGCATCAAAGGAAGTTCAGACTGGCAATCAGGAAAATGTTCTTCACTGAGAGGGTCACTGAAACAGGCTCTGTAGGGATGTGGTCATGGCACCAAGCCTGTTAGAGTTTAAATAGTGTCTGGACAACACTAAAAGTCCTATGATTTAGTTTTAGGTGGTCCTGTGAGGAAGAAGGATTTGAAGTCTATACTCCTTATGGATCTCTTCCAACTTGAGATATTCTATGATTCCACAACTGTTTTAATCTTCAGTAGCTATAATTCCAAGGTTTATAGCCACTACAGAGGTATTGCTCAGCTACAATGCCTATTCATTTAGAAACGAATTTCACCTATGTCCTGGTGAAGATCTCAAGTTCACTAATGGTGTCTGATATGTATGCTTTTTGAAAGACAGAAAACCACAAATATATACTTTAATATATATATATTAATATTATCCTCTGTCTTACTAACAGATATTGTCTCTCAGTTTATCCAACTCATTAACAGGCCGTGGGAAGGGGATGCCAAATATAAATTTGTTACTTTTTCTCACTTTCATATTAATTTCTTCAATTTAACACACTATTTTAAATATATTTAGTCACAAATATTTACAAAACACATGATGTGATTGTAGACATGGACAATTTGCTTCTTTATGGAGCTAATGCTGGTGTAAAATGACAGCAAATATATTGTTCTCTCATTCAAAAAAAACTACAGTAAACATCTCATTTTTATTCTACATCTGTGTGTCACTTAGTCAATATTCTAAAATATTTAAGAATTCATCAAAATAGACTTGTATGACATTTGGAATTTTGTAACTAATAGGAATGTCATGTACTGATTAATACACTATACACAAAAATAATTATTCTCTTGAACAACACGGTCTTTTATAGAAGTGTGCTATCTGAGCAAAAACTCACAGTCACTTGTTTAAGGAGCACATTGTTGTAAATTATATTAGTTTCAGCTCCTTTATTTCACACCTGGAGTGGAAGTATGAAAAGGTAGTGACTACAACAAACAGCTGTGGCATGCATTAATATATGAGTCTCTCAATAAGTACAAAATGTAAATTTGAAACTGCTTGAACGTGCTACAGGTCTCTAAACTAGATACTATCTCCAGGGGAGGAAATATTCTAAACGTCCTTGCATATATCATATTCTAATGAATATTAAGTATACCTCAGTGGCCTGAAGAGTGAACAAAGTGTCTCAGTTATATTGTAAAGAAAAAATAGAATAATCCAGGCAGATTTGATTCCTAAGACTTGTTTTTATGTTGTCTTTTCATTTAGCCACCACAGCTAAGTTATAAAAAGGATATACTAAAATATATATAACACATGTATCTATATATTATAGTTTTTAAAAAGCTATCTAATTATGTGGACTAAATGTAACATATAGGGTTCCCAAGAGGAAATACCAACAAAACAAACAAACAAACAAACAAAACAAAAGGGGAGGGGAACCCTGGCACTTGTGACAGAACAAGGGAATGAGTTACAGGTGGCTCTGGCACCTGTGGTCAGTATTGGGACCACTGCTGTTTAACATCTTTATCGGTGACATGAACAGTGGGATTGAGCACACCCTCAGCAAGTTCGCCAATCACACCAAGCTGTGTAGCGAGGTCTACACACTGGAGGGAAGAGATGCCATCCAGAGGGTTCTTAACAGGTTTGAGAGGTGGGCCTGTGTAAACCTCATGAAGCTCAACAAGGACAAGTGCAAGGTCCCTCACCTGAGTCAGGACAATCCCAAGCACAAATACAGGCTGGCCGATGAGTGGATTGAGAGTAGCGGAGAAGGACTTTGGGGTGTTGGTGGATGAGCCAGTAACGTGCTCTTGCAGCCCAGAACTCCGATCACATCCTGGGCTGCATCAAGAAAACATGCCCAAAAGTCTGAGGGAGATGATTCTCCCCCTCTACTCTGCTCTTGTGAGACGCCACCTGCAGTCCTGCATTCAGCTCTGGGATCCTTGAAACAAAAGGGACATGGACATTTTTGAGCATGTCAAGAACCATAAAGATGATCAGAGGGTTAACCACCTCTCTGATGAGGACAGGCTGAGAGAGTTGGGGCTGTTCAGCCTGAAGAAGAGGAGGCCCCAGGGATACCTTATAGTAGCCTTCCAGTACCTGAAAGCAACCTACATGGAAAGAAGAGAAGGGATTCTTTATCGGGGAGTGTAGTGATAGATCAAGAGGTAATGGTTTCAAACTCAAAAAGAGCAGATTCAGATTAGAAATTGGGAAGAAATCCTTCACTGTGAGGATGGTGAGACACAGGAGCAGGTTGCCCAGAGAAGTTGTGGATGCCTCATCCCTGGAAATATTCACAAGCAGATTGGATGGGGCTTTGAGAAACCTGATCTAGTGGGAAGTGTTCCTGTCCGTGGCAAGGGGACTGGGAACCAGATAATCTTTAAGGTGCCTTCCAACCCAAACCATTCTATGATTTTTAACTGTCGTGGGTTGACCCTGGCCGGCCGCCAGGTACCCACACAGCCGCTCACTCACTCCCCCCTTCACTACTGAACAGGGGGAGAAAATATCTCCAAGGGCTCAGGGTTTGAGATAAGGACAGGGAGATCACCCTCATTTACCGTCCCGGGCAAAACAGACTCAGTTTTGGGGAAATTAGGTACATTTATTAAAAGAACTAATCAGAGAGGAGTAGTGAGAAGTGAGAAAGAGCAAACAAATCTTAAACAGAACACCTTCCCCCCCATCCCTCCCTTCTTCCCGGGCTTAACATCAATCCCGGTTTCTCCACCTCCTCCCCCCGAGCGGCGCAGGGGGACAGGGAATGGGGGTTACGGTCAGTTCATCCAATGTTGGTTTCACCGCTTCTTCACTCCGGGGGAGGACTCTTCACTCTTCCCCAGGGCCATTGTGGGGTCCCTCTCACGGGAGACAAGCTTCACGCTCTCTTCTCCGCGTGAGTCGTCCCACGAAGGGCAATTCATCACAAACTGCCCGATGTGAGACACCTCACGAGGGGCAGCCCACCCCTCGTGAGTCTGAGGCGCAGTCCTTCGGGGGAAACTGCTCCAGCATGGGCCACCCGCAGTGTCCCAAAAAGTCCCACCAGCCAACCTGCTCCAGCGTGGGCATTCCTCTCTTCCACGGGCTACAGGTTCCGGCAGCGACTCGCTCTGATGCGGGCTTCCCACGGGCTACAGTCCCCTTTCAGGCATCCACCCACACGGCGTGGAGTCCTCGGTGGACATCTATGCGGTGATCCTCACGGTGGACTTCTGCACCTCGCCCATGGGCTGCAGGGGGACAACCCGCTTCACCATGGTCTTCACCACGGACCCGGGGGACTCCTTCTGCTCCGGCGCCTGGAGCTCATCCTCCCCCCCCCTCCTTCTTCACTGACCTTGGTGTCTGCACAGATCCTCACTCCTCCATCTCTGTGCCAGCTGTTATGGCGCAGTTCTTTTTCCCGTTCTTAAATATGTTTTTCACAGAGGCGTTCCTCTGCTATCACCTTACTGATAGGCTCAGCCTTGGCCAGCGGCGGGTCCCTCTTTGTAGCCGGCTGGCATTGGCTCTATCAAACCTGGGGAGCTTCTAGCAGCTTCTTACAGAAGCCACCCTGCAGCTCCCCCCCCGCCGCTGAAATCTGGCCAGGCCAAACCAAAACATTAACTAATTTTGCTATTAAAATATACTTTGACTAAGCCTGCATGCCAGTTTCCTGTAAATATTCTAAGTCTCAGGGGAATTTTCTTAAAATAAAATGACTCTAATACGAATGTCGGCATAGTCTTAACTTCAAACCGTCATGAAGTAATCACGTGAAGCAAAGATATCATGGAAGAAAAAGGTTTTAATTATCCATTAAGTTTTTATTATATTTGGTAGTAGAATCTTTCTTAGTTAAGCTGCCTTCCTTAACACTCACTATAGTAATTTATACAACCAATTGAAAAATTATCATACTTAAAGGTCAACTTCCTTAAAAAAAATTCACTAATAAATTTACCAAACTTCAGAGATAAGTTATTTTTAAGCAGTTTCCTGAGAGCCGTATGATTTCCTGTTGTTGTTTTAGAGGAATAAAATTGTCTAATATAAGGTAAACTGTAGAAAATCCTTAAAATATCCTGGATTTTCAATGGCACAGTCTAGAACTGTAGAAAAAAAATATTAAGTTATATGTCAGTCAGACTTGTGACTAGGCAACAACAGGATTCACTTAAGTCACCACAGGGAAAGGCAGAGCATTTTGCTTATGAATTATGCATTTTTACATATTCACTTTTATTTGAAATATTAAAATGTATTCTGACAATGTCATATATGTCAACTCCATATGCAAAAAAACCCATATTTATACTTTCTAATTGTAATTCAGAATAAAAATAAACTTTTGGTACTTATTAAGGGAATAAAAACTTTTTTTTTTTCTCTTATGACTGTTCTACCAAGCTCATGGTTTAATTCCCGCTGGATGTGTTCTGATTCCTCAGATAACTAGTGAAAGACTCACTCTCCCTATCTTTCTACTATGAGGTGATTTCACTAAAAATCTTTGTAAAGCCATATTGAATTTAGACGACACTTCACTTAGGTCCTGATCCAAAACCCGTCAAAGTCAATGATGGACTTTCCTTCAGAATCAAGGTGCAAAGATAGTTTTTAAAGACTTTTTGATATAATGATAAGCTGAATATGTATCTCAAAGAATTTATATACTCTGGGACTGCTTCTGAATCCAAACTTAATGTAATATGAAGTCTGAGAAATCTCCAGGCTGCACCAACGTTCACAAGACTATGCTTACTTAGAAGATGGGAACCACAGGCAACGAGAGGCTTTGGGAGTAAAATAGATGTTTTACGGTTATTCTTTACAATGGCTTATGCATTTCATAATGAGAGACATTGCACAACATGACACAAGACCCTAGGAGACTGTAAAAACCTCTGAAGAGTTAGGAAGGAGTGCTTAAATATCTTTGTGGATCTCATGAGTGGTGTTTTATTTAGACCAATTGTGTAATGACTGAGTCCCATTTAATTCCAAGATGGGACTGTTTATCTCCCAGGAAGGTGAGAAGCAATTTACTGATCCTGGACTTCAGGCAATCAGGCTTCAGCTTATTCATAGAACTGGTCTATCCTGGGAACTACTCTTTCCAACGTCTTTATCAATGAGACAAAGGAATGAATAAAGGCCTTGCACACAAAGTTTGCAGATGACAGTCAACTGGGGGAGCAGTTGATAATGTTGGTGTAGTCCCTGGTGCTCATGGCACCAAGACGACAGACTCAGGCTTTTCACAGTGGTGCACAATGGTCATACTTGTGATAGCAAGCATAAACTGAAAGAAGAGGCATTCAGATTAGTTCTAAAGAGAAACCCTTACCCCATGAGGACAGTCAGGTGAGGAAGTGTGTTGTCCTGAGAGGCTCTGCAGACTCAAGCCAGGTTTTCAAGACCTAACTGTATCAAGCACTGGCCAACCTTATGTGCTTGGAGCAGGAGGCTGGAGAAACACCTCTCCAGGCCTCTTCTAGCATGAATCATCTTGTTATGTTATGATTATTTTCTGGCTCTTTTAATTTACAAGAATCAAATTTTGATTTTGACAAGATGATTTTTTCAGAACTACCCAGGGACAATTGTCTTTGGGAATACTTATGAGCTTAGACCTCAATTCAGATAGTCTATGTTATAAAACAAGACTGTATGATTCAATGCTCCTTTCAATCAGGGAGAATCCAAGAAAACCAAAAGGGCCTGATAGGTGGTGTCACATTCCAGGCTTTCAGGATGACGACTGTTTCACCAGTTCTCAGGCCAGGATTAAGGTGAGTCACACCAAACATCCTAACACCAGGTTTATCTCTCAATCAGCAAAGAACTAACAATGTGTTTCGATCATCCACTTAGTGCAATCAGCACATCTCACAATAAAGAGCCATTAGCGAGCAGAACAACGGGCCAACGACCATGACACATGCAGCATTCTTCTTGTGGCTGGTAAAAAGGATGCAGCTTCCTGAGCTCTCATCTTTTATACAAGTTCCCACCTCATAACGTTGTTTACCCCTTGTGGAAAATTACCGGGAACACGTCTGGGCGACGGTGGCTTCTGAGGGTCACTCCTCCCTCTCCCACCTTCTTGTAGCCACAGCTCCAAGCTTTACCTGCCCCCATACCTTGGAGAATGGGCTGAGTCAGCCCCACACTAACACGACAGGTACCAGGAAGGCAGCTGCAGACTGTTTAGGTTCCCGGCTGTTTGAGACATTCATTTAGCAGTCCCTCACAGGTGTTTTAAAATTATGACATATAGTGTGTTTGCCATCTACTTTGATTTCAGCTCTCATGTCTTACGATGGAAAAAGGAGGAAGTAACTTCTTTTATATAAAGAAATTGTATTTCTGAATCATTTACCTTTGAAGTCCAAGACAAGACCTGAAGCTCAGCTTACAGGTTTGATCCTTCATTCCTCACATCCTAGGAGTGTGTTTTAACTAGAAGCGTAGAGGCAAAGTGATGATTCTATTATTTTCCATTCCTTCAATTTCCTAGCTTCTGGGGAAGCTATGCATTTTCTCTGTAGGGATCACTGATGTCTACAAATGAATGAGCAACACTGGAGTGAGAAACTAAGATTCGGGATTCTCTTTACATGAATTCCTTTCATCAGTCTGCAGCTAGATATTCGGCTATCGTCTTTTTCTCTTTATATTCTAAGAGCTAGGTGTTGGAGGTGTGGCTGAAACCTCATTAATGATTAGGGGGTTTCTACTTCCTAGGCTTGTGAACCAAACCATCATGTTTGAAGATCAGTTTGACACTGTGGAGATAATACGAACTTGGATACCAAAAACATTTCAGTCACAGATCTATACAAAATCTGTGAATTACACAACTTTCTCATGGGAGAGTCAGTGCAGTCCAGTAGAAAAGTTACTAGTGATTTCTCACACAACCTCCCTGCCCTGCAGGAGAAGAACGGAGTCAGTATATCAGTCCTATCTGTGAGTTGTGCAATCCTAAAGCTAGGTAAATGGTCCTCAAGCATTTCTCTTTTCTATCCAAGTTTCTTCTGTGTGACACTGGATACTACGCTAGAATGGGGCGGAGAATACTTGATTCTCCTAGTGACGTGCATTTGCAGCTATCACAGTGATAGACAGGTTGTTTATACTGACTTACTACACTATCCTTACGATCAAGCTGAGCCCTTGACAAGTTTACACTCACTTCCATTCGTGTTTTTTTTTTTCCCATGAAACTATCCCCGCACGCCATTGACCACCATCACTGTAATATGCTGTGGGCTACTTTTCCTGTTCAGCCACTGCATTGCTAATTGCATACCTATGGTGTTTTTCCTTAGAGCACAATATCCTTAATGTTTTCCATGTGGTCTGAGGTATGATCCACCTCTAGGTCTCCTGAATTAGCCCAAAGTAAATAGTGGAATGATGTTTCTTCCAGTGGGGAAATTGCTTCCAGTATACTGGATTCTCTACCAGGTGAAAGTAAACTATACACACGTGGGAATGAAGAAGGTATTTACTTTGTCCATGGAGACTTGCTGTCTAGCTTGCTTTGCTTCCAGTTCACACCGCGTATGAAGCACATCCAGGATAGCAGTAGGCAAAGCTAGGGTCACTTCATTCAGGACTTGCTAATACATCATCAGCCACTACTCACCATTTAACTTTGTCACACACTGCCACACTACTGTAGAGGGAACTAGTTTGTGTTACAACCATGTGCTCCTTGAGACCGTGACTTACTGCTAATTCGACCCCTGTAGCGCTTCCTTCCCAACATTTCACAACCACAGGATTTCTTCTTCTCCACTTTGCAGTTCATGTTCCCTCCCAGGTTGTGCAATACCAGCAGGGTGCAGGAGCAGGGGTTGAGGTATCATTACAGTAACTCGGGCTCCATAGCAGCAGCACGACTCTTCTGTCTCACTCCCCCAGCCACATGAGTTTGGTAATCCCTGGGGTGGGCTCATCTGCCACCTTTTCCCCTCATTCATTCTTAATAACTGTGATGGAGCTGTTTATTCCTTGGGAGAGAAGAAGACCTCCTCATCACTACTGGAGAAGGAGGACTTGTACATCCTCACCCTAGATCTCTGGTTCCCAGCTGTGAGCATTTAACTTTATTTACCAACTCATCCTTCTCTTCCTCCAATTTCTGTACTTTTTTTCCATGAGAAAACAGTGTACAAAGGAACAAACCCACAACAAAGCCTCCCATTGGGGAACAAGGGGATTTTAACTTCTTACCACACTCTTACTTTCTTGTCTAAACATGTTACCAAGTCTTATCCATTATGTACTCACATTTTGGGATTTGACGTTTACCAACAAACTTGAGCAATGCCTGTTGCAAGGACATCCCTTACTGCATCAATCCCTTCTTGAGAACAAGACCCTGCTACAATCTCAAG
Source organism: Trogon surrucura (assembly GCA_020746105.1). Classification (NCBI taxonomy): domain Eukaryota; kingdom Metazoa; phylum Chordata; class Aves; order Trogoniformes; family Trogonidae; genus Trogon; species Trogon surrucura. The sequence continues at coordinate 55,721,132 of CM036617.1, forward strand.
TTCCAATCTCTAATACCCATCAGAACTCTTATTACAGATATCTGTAGTCTGAGTAATTGGTATCCCACTGCTGACAATAAAATTCCCTGTTGAATTAAACGAACACTTTTCACCACAAGAGAGATGACACAGCCTGAGAATAAGGTTGGATGAACTAGTGTGGTTTTCCTTGCCATACAGTGTTTGTTGCTGAGCTGTGGGGGTTTATGCATGTCTCTCAGGTGCTAGAATTGTCTACTATGCATAGTTGTTGATCATCCTTCAGGTCCATGTTATTACTACTAATAATTATTTGATAAAAGTGACAACCGTTTCCTACACTTTGTTGTTATAGCCTAGTGGGTAACACATTCACCTGGAATATATGTTCTAAATAGTACTTATTTCAAAAGTTTTGATCTTGCTTACCAAATGAACCAACTGTAACTAAAAAGATACAATCATTACCTTTTCCTGAGTATAGTTTGAATTCTTACTGCTGAATTTGAAAGTTCTTCCTCTATAACCTCTGGTTGACTGAAGCTATTAAGACAAAATATAGGGGGGGGGGGGGGTGGGGAGAGGGGAAGGTCTTTTTCATTACGCTAGCGTTTCACTACAGATGTCAGTTAGAGAATCATAGAGTTATGGAATCATATGACCACAGAATCATAGAATTGTACAATGTTTACAGATGGAAGGGACTTTTAAAGGCCATCTAGTCTAATCTACCTGCAGTGAGCAAAGACATCTTTAACTAGATCAGGTTGCTCAGAGCCCCATGCAACCTGATCTTGAATATTTTCCAAGATGGGTTATCTATCATCTCTCTGGGCAACCTGATCGAGTGCTTCACCAGCCTCATCACAAAAAAACTTCCTCCTTATATCTAGTCTGAACCTACCCTCTTTAAGTTTAAAACCATTACCCCTTGTTCTATTGCAACAAGCCCCGATAAAGATTATCTGCTTAACAAAGTTTGCCAAAGTACAACAATTTAAAAATTGTGGCAAAAATAACATTCCTCAAGTTTGTACATTCCTACTGTTGAAAGATGATTCAACTTCTCGAATAACAGATCTCACAGTATTTACCAGATAACATAAGCTGTTAATATATACCAGTTTATTATAAATATTCCCCAGAATAGGGAAATAAACCAAGAAATTCAGTGCCAGAATTGAAAGAACAGAAACAAGGTGTAAACAAAAGGAAAACAGAATGATAAATATGTAACAAAAAAACTCATCTGAATATGAATGGATTTTATATTTTTACTAAATATTTACTATTGAGAGATATTTAGAAGTGTCTTAATTTAGTCATGATACACTCATCCCCTCAAGAAGGGAGATCAGAAAAGGAGACCCATGGGTTGAGATCAAAACAGATAAAATAATAATAAAACTTCTTAATATTAATACTAATATTAATATTAAACAAACAAAGTTATACTTACCCATGTAGTGGTGGCAGGCTGCGTACTCTCGGAAGTGAATGCCAGGTGTCCAACTCCAAAGAAAGCACGATGGCTACAGCAAACGGGAGAACAGGTCTGTGAAGCAGAGTGATCGGCAAAATCCTCCAAGGACGATGGCCACTGAGGAGAAAAGACCATCCCCAGCAAACTTTCCAGTTCATAGGGAGCATGTTGTTTCTGGTATGGAATACTTCTGTTGACCAGCTTGGGTCAGCTGCTCTGGCTTTTGTCTCTTCTGGCTTTATCATGTGGCTAACTTGAAACCTCTAAAGAGGTTGATCACTATGGAGACCAACATACCATGGCAGGCCAAAAAAAAAACATCAAGTATCTTAGCAGCTGTGCTCATGCCAAATGAGGTGCTACAGTATTCTCAATAGTGCAACTTTCCTGAACAGAAAACTTATCCCGTGATTCTACGCAGTGAAACCAGGACCTTACATTATATTGGTTATATTATACTGAGCAATATATTTATATATATTACTTACAGAAATATTCAAGAGTTTCTTTCCTTTTAAACTAGAAAATGCATTGTTTTCAGTCATTCAAAAAGAGAAAAAACTGTTTCCTCAGTGATTGAGCTGCAATCATCTTAAGGGAGAAATCAACTAATATCTGTTACAATTATAATATCACCGTTAACATTAATCAACAACTAAGAATGGTTTTAACTTATTTCAGAAAGTACTAACCAACTGTCTAGAAAAAGTCATATAAAAGTTTTAACTATCCCAATCAAGTAGTGAGATCATGTGAAATTAATATCATGTGATAAATGTCTGGAAAATGTTGTTAAGTATATCCTGTCAAAATAAAGGTTTAAAAATACTTTATACCTAATTGTCTTAAAGGTAATTCTTTTATTTCACTTCCAGAAGAACATCATTTTCTTACTTTTCAGCAACTTACTTTTAGAATAATGCTTATCTTACTTAATAAAAACCATATAGTGACATGGGTAACACATTTTTTCAAAATAGTCCAGTTCGAGTTGGTTAGAGTAGTAGTGAAATGCAGTAGACCTGAATCAGTTGCCTAACTACTGAAGACCCTAAACAAGTAATTTTTTTTTTCTAAATCTGTTTCTTCTTTTAAAGATATCAATAACAAACTTAGCCACATTTGAATATGAAACTAAATGCTATCAAAAATGAAAATATGTGTATTTTAGTGTATATAAGAGTGAAATATTACTATCATCATCCAGAATAAGAGTAACAAATCAGACAACTTCCTTCCTTAGTCAGAAACTATTTTGTTAGAAATTGCTTTGTTAGTGAAAGATGATATTGAGTGTATTAACAAATTAAATGTGCTCTCTGGTATTCCTTATATTTTGATCATGTTTCCCTTTTATATTTGTTCTGAAATTTAATCAATATTTCAGCTGCTGACAAATGTCACCTAGAAGGAACTGAAATTTTCTAATTCTGCAATTGCACACTTAAATCAAGATAAAAGAAAAACAAAGAAGGACTGCTGGAAAAAGTAAACTGACTCTTAAAAAAATTGCTTACAAAATTAGTAGTTTCTGGAATAAATGAGCATATTCTTGCACATATAATACTTTGGCTTAGCCAATGTATTTTAATTTTGTTGTATAGCATTAATATCTATTGCATTTTTACATTGGATATTGTTTTATTCTGAATACCATTTTGAAATCTGTGAAAAGTGCCTACAGTGCATTGAAACAATTTAAAGTTACCCTATCTGGTTATGAGAAATTCACTCCATTTCACAGTTAAGACTTATTCTAGGGTGCTAATGGTTACAGAGAAACAGACTTGATTTATAATCCTCAACTAAATCTTCCACTGTAGTAGTTAATGAAGAGCAATATAAGTGCAAATCATTCTCATTCTAACATAAATCATGTATAAAATAAAGAAAATAATTGTATAAAACACAGTACTCAATATACTTTTGCATTCTTAAATGTGAATTGAAACTAAGGGAAACGTGACACATTTGTGGAAGTTCAGGGCTGGACTGGCTGCTGAACTGTGGCAGAACCTCCCTGTGATCCCTGCCACCACCCTCCCAGGAAAGAATAGCAGGGAAACCCAGAGAGACTTTGAGGTTTGAAAAAAAAAAAATGGAGTCAGTTTAATGAAAAAGAAAATAATACTAACAGTAACAAATAAGTTGAACTGTACACAGATACGTACAAGTATGCAAGCATATAGATGGGAAGCATCCACGGGTGCTGAGGGAGCTGGCTGATGTCATTGCTAGACCACTCTCCATCATCTTTGCCAAGTCTTGGGAGACGGGAGAGGTGCCTGAGGACTGGAGGGAAGCAAATGTCACTCCAGTCTTCAAAAAGGGCAAGAAGGAGGACCCGGGTAACTATAGACCGGTCAGCCTCACCTCCATCCCTGGGAAAGTGATGGAACGACTTATCCTTGGTGCCATCTCAAGGCATATCAGGGATAAGAGGGTCATTAGAGACAGTCAACATGGCTTCACCAAGGGGAAGTCGTGCATGACTGACCTCACAGCCTTTTATGAGGATATAGCAAGGTGGATAGATGATGGCAGAGCAGTGGATGTGGTCTACCTTGACTTCAGTAAAGCATTTGACACAGTCTCCCACAGCATCCTTGCTGCTAAACTGAGGAAGTGTGGTCTAGACTCTCGGGTAGTGAGGTGGGCTGTGAACTGGCTAAGGGGAAGAAGACAAAGAGTTGTGGTCAATGGGGTGGAGTCTGGTTGGAGACCTGTATCCAGTGGAGTCCCTCAAGGGTCAGTACTGGGACCAGTATTATTCAATATATTTATCGATGACTTGGATGAGGGACTAGAGAGTACTATCAGCAAGTCTGCTGATGACACCAAGCTGGGAGGAGTGGCTGACACACCAGAAGGCTGTGCTGCCATCCAGCGAGACCTGGACAGGCTGGAGCGTTGGGCGGGGAAAAATTTAATGAAATATAACAAGGGAAAATGTAGGGTCTTGCATCTGGATACGAACAACCCCAGGTTCCAGTATAAGTTGGGGAATGACTTCTTAGAGAGTAGTGTAGGGGAAAGGGACCTGGGAGTCTTGGTGGACAGCAGGATGACCATGAGCCAGCACTGTGCCCTTGTGGCCAGGAAGGCCAATGGCATCCTGGGGTGTATTAGAAGGGGGGTGGTTAGTAGGTCGAGAGAGGTTCTCCTTCCCCTCTACTCTGCCCTGGTGAGACCTCATCTGGAATATTATGTCCAGTTCTGGGCCCCTCAGTTCAAGAAAGACAGGGAACTGCTGGAGAGAGTCCAGTACAGGGCAACTAGGATGATTAAGGGAGTGGAGCATCTCCCTTATGAGGAAAGGCTGAGGGAGCTGGGACGCTTTAGTTTGGAGAAGAGAAGACATAGGGGTGACCTCATTAATGTTTACAAATATATCAAGGGGGAGTGTCACGAGGATGGAGCCAGGCTCTTCTCGGTGACAACCAATGATAGGACAAGGGGTAACGGTCTGAAACTGAAACATAAGAGGTTCCACTTAAACTTGAGAAGAAACTTCTTCTCAGTGAGGGTGACGGAACACTGGAAGAGGCTGCCCAGGGAGGTTGTGGAGTCTCCTTCTCTGGAGACATTCAAGACCTGCCTGGACACGTTCCTATGTAGCATAATCTAGGCATTCCTGCTCTGGCAGGGGGATTGGACTTGATGATCTTTCGAGGTCCCTTCCAATCCCTGACATTCTGTGATTCTGTGATTCTGTGGTTCATGTTGACAAATACAAAAAAATGTGTTAATACAGAACCTGCACCTTCTGGATAGCAAATACATCCTGAGCACAAAAAGTCTACTTGGCACCAGCCTGAGCTCAGAGTCCCAATGATAGTCCAGAAAAAATAAAACCTAAATGCCAAACAAACAAAAAAACCACCCCACAACAGAAAAAGAAGCCTTGGAGTGGCCGCACAACTCCCATCTGGGGAGAATAACGTATCCCAACAGTATTCCTCTACCGTGTGAAAACAGTAGGCAGAAACAGCAGCAGCATAGGAAGAGACAATGTACAACCAACGGCAACCCTTCCAACAGAGCAGAGACTAAAAGCTCCAGAGCTCTTCTAAAGGACCTTTTTATATTTTAGCACATGGGAAGGAATACTATGATTTGGCCATTTGGGTCCCCTGACCCATCCTCTCCCGTGCTGAGAAGCATAGCTACCCCTCCTCCCCCACTGTGCATGCTATTATTCAAGTTTAGAGCAAAGCCAGGTGATTTCTCATAAATTCAGGCCATTGTCTGCCTTTCATACATGTAGATAAAAGGAAAATATTCAGTGATTAATTGCACATTTGACTTTAATATCTTCCCCTTTAATATCATCTCTTCTTCTTTACTTCAGCCCAGACTATAACTCTGATGTCTGAATAACAAGCTAATCTAATGATTTATGTCAAAACCTTGTCCTACAAGAATGAAAAGGCTGTAGATATAATGAAATAGCAGACAAGTTTCATGATGCATTGTTGCTTTTCCCCATGGCATTTGACTTTTTTTCTTCTTTTCTTTGAAATTACCAAAAAAAAAAAAAAAAAATCTTTGTAATGAAATGTTTCTTTCCTACGTAATTAACAGCACAGGTTTATTTGATTTTGTTCTTTTTTTCTAATTTTAATTTTGTATGATTTCACATAAGATATGGTTTTACTCCAATAAATAAAACCATAAAAACAACAAAGATCAGTTTCAACCTAGTTAAAACAGAGGTTCCCTTCAGGTATTGGAAGGCAGTTATAAGGTCCCCCTGGAGTCTTCTCCAGGCTGAAAAATCCCAATTCCCTCAGCCTATCATCATAGCAGAGGTGCTCCAGCCCCTGGATGATCATCTTTGTGACCCTTCTCTGAACACAATCCAACAGATCTATTTCCCACTTTATGGTGGGGACACCAGAACTGGGCACAGTATTCGAGGTGGGGGCTCACAAGAGCAAAGGGGGAGAATCATCTCTCTTGATCTGCTGGCCACACGCCTCTTGATGGATCCCAAGATGCAGTTGGCCTTCTGGGCTGTATGAGCGCATTGCCGGCTCATGTTGAGCTTCTCATCTATCAACACCCCAAAATCCTTCTCTTCAGGGCTGCTCTCAACTCACTCTGTGCCCAGATTGTATTTGTGCCTGAGATTAGCCTGACCCAGGTGCAGGACCTTGCATTTTGACTTGTTGAACCTCATGTAGTTTGCACTGGCCCATTTCTCAAGCCTATCAAGGTCCCTCTGGATGGCATCTCTTCCCTCAAGTGAGTCCACAGCACCACACAGCTTGGTGTTGTTGGCAAACTTCTTGAGCGGGTGCACTTGATGCTGTTGTTCATGCCACTGACAAAGATGTTGAACAGCACTGGACCCAGAACAGACCCTTGAGGAACTCCACTTGTCACTCGTCTCCATGTGGACATTGGGCTGTTGACCACAACTGTTTGCACGTGACCTTTCAGGCAGTTCTTTATCCACTGAGTGGTCCACCCACCAAGTCCATGTCTCTCCATCTTAGAGACAAGGATGTCATGTGGGGCAGTGTCAAATGCCTTGTACAAGTCCAGGTAGATGATGTCAGTAGCTCTTCCTATATCAACAAGATCTGTAACTTTGTCATAGAAAGCTTCCAAATTAGTCAGGCACGATTTGTCCTTAGCGAAGCCATATTGGTTGTCACCGATCACCTTGTTATTTTTCATGTACCTTAGTACTGTTACCAGGAGGATCTGCTCCATCATTTTACCTGGCACAGAGGTGAGACTGACTGATCTGTAGTTCCATAGGTTTTCTTTGTTTCCCTTTTCAAAAATGAGGTTTATGTTTCCTCTTTTCCAATCTGTAGGAACTTCGCCAGACTGTCATGACTTCTCAAATATGATGGCTAGTAGCCTAGCAACTTCAGTTGCCAGTTCCTTCAGGACCCGTGGACGTATCTCGTCAGCTCCCATGGACTTGTGCACCTTCAGGTTCTCTAAGTGTTCCTGGACCTGATTTGCTCGTACCCTGGGTGGTTCTTCACTCTCTCAGACCAAGCCAATGCCCTCTGTTACTTGTGTGGTATGGCTCAAGCGGTTATCAGTAAAGACTGAAGCAAAAAATTCACTGAGTACTTCAGCCTTCTCTGTATCCTCCTTAACCAGGTCACCTGTATCCTTCCAGAGAGGCTGTCACGTCCTGACCTTTCAGGATGTTGACCCAGGTTCACTGATTCTCAGACCAGGATTAAGGTGATTTACACCAAGGATCCAAAACAACAATTTTATTTATCAGTCATCTGACAATGAGGTATTTCCATTGCCCGCTCAGCACAATTAACACACTGGAAAACAGCTAGTTATTGATAAGCAAAAGAAACCAGCCTTGCCATAGACAGTTTCCTGTTAAAGCTAGATAGAGAGAGAAGGAAAGCAACAGAGAAAGGAAAGATCACCACCCCTGGATCCAGCGGTGATCACAGCAATCCTCTAGTGGCGGGCAAAGAGCGCCCAACTACCCGGGGTGATGGCCTTTTATACAGTCAAGTTCCCGCCATAGACCAGGAACTGGTTTGGGGGATGGTGGGGGCTTCTGAGGGGGGATGTGTTACCCTTCCCTCTCCCGGCTTCTTGCAGCCACAGCTCCAAGCCCTGTCCACCTCCACAACTCCACCGGTGCACGGCCGGGTCAGGGGGTTCAGCAAAGTGCTGAGTCATCCCCACACAAACACAGACAGGCGCCAGGCAGGCTGCTCTGGCTTGTTTACTGTTTGAGACATCTATCTAGTCCCTCACAGAGGCCCCGCATTCTTTCTTGGTTTTCTTTTTTCTTTCACATACCTGTAGAATCCTTTTCTGTTTTTTTTAATGTCCCTGGCCAGATTTGGTTCTGTCAGGGCTTTAGCTTTTCTAACCTGGTTTCTGGTTTCATGAGCAATTTCTTTGTAATCATCCCAGTTTACCAGTCCTCGCTTCCACCCTTTGTGGATTCCCCTTTTGTGTTTGACTTTGGCCAGGAGTTCCTTGTTCATCCATATAGGTCTTCTGGCATTTTTGCCTGATTTCTTCTTCTCAGGGATGCAGTGCCTTTGAGCTTGGAGGAGATGATCCTTGAAAGTCAGCCAGCCTTCCTGGGCTCTCAACTCCTCCAGAGCTGAAGAGGTCAAAGTTGGCTCTTCTGAATTCAAGGGTTTTAAGCTTGCTGAGTGTCCCCTTCTTTGCTGCCCTTAGGATCTTAAACTCCATCATCTCACAGTCACTGCAGCCAAGGCTGCCTGTGAGCTTAACACAGCCCAGCAGCCCCTCCTTGTTGGTGAGAACAAGGTCTGACATGGCACCTCTCCTCGTTGATTCCTCTATCACTTGGAGGAGGAATTTATCATCAGTGCATTCCAGGAATCTCCTGGATTACTTATGCCCTGCTGTGTTGTCTCTCCAACTGATATTGGGGTGCTTAAAGTCCCCCATGAGGACTAAGGCTTGTGAACAAGCAGCAACTTCTATTTGTGTATGAAGGGCCTTGCCTACTTGGTTCTGGTCAGGTGGTCTGTAGCAGACCCTTACTGTTTCCTCCAAGAAGAACTGAGCTTTTACCAAGATCCACACATAGTGGTTGAATTTAACACAACTGCTTTTCAATGGATTGTTGCATTTTCTGTAATTTTTTTTTTGTTACAATAATAGCAATACTTTTTCAGTGGTACTTTAAGGAATGTCTATTTCCTTTCAGAGACTTATTTTACCTCCTTTGTTTAAGAAGTCCATCATTTAGCATAACTGCAGTTCCCATACAAATGAAATTTCTCCTTTGATTAAATTAATAATAATTATATAGTAGGACACAAAATACTTCATTGTCATTGTTAACTGGAACATCATGGAAAGCAAACTGTTCAGAAGCATGACCTACTTTCTATTCAATCTTTCAACTTTGATTTAGTTTTGGCTATAACTTTTCCTTTCTTGAAAACTCTTTATTATATTAAGCACTTTCTTTTCTACCATTATAGACCATAATAAAATATATTATTATTATTTTATAGAATATTATTAGATTACACAATATATTTTATATTCTAAATATAAATGCATTTTGTGTATATAAATACATTTACATAAATAAATACATTACCTATTTATGCCTCTAAACATCCTCTTCACTTGTGACAAGGGAAGGTTCTTCTTTTCCCAAGACATTACCATGTGCGACTTCTCCATATTCTTTGTAGTGTGAAAATCTTCTGAAGTCAGTTGATATGTCAGGTTTGACCCATTAAAATTCATCATGTAGAGTAATGGCTTCTGTAGCTAAATTCCAAGCACCTTTCCTCAGGCATCCCTTTCAGTTTTCTCTTTTGTCTGCATATTTTCATATTATTTTACTGTGCAATGCGGCTTACATTACCTTGAGCAAGAAAATCAAAGATTCTTAATCTGTGTTGAAATGTGAACTTTAGGTATTATTTAATATAAACTTGACTTCTTTTCAATTTATTGGATTTATGTATGAATAAGTGAAACCTGATTGCAGGTAATGTACTTTTATGAGAGACAGGACAACAATAAAATCTGTCCTGTATTGCTTGTACATGAAACAATCAGAGGTCTCATTTCAGACTGCTTGTTTGTTCATTTTGTTAGAAGTTGGACTTGAAAGGCAGTTTAATGCGGAGCCAGGAGCCTCCTTGTGTTAGAGTTCTTTGAGTTGCCAGTAACGTTTCTCAGCTGAAACTTCCTGTGAACCCATTTTGTCTGAATTCTTCAAATTTTAATGATTTCTTGCATTTTTAATGACTTTTTCAATAGAAAAGGGAACCATGGTTGTTCTAAGCTGAAATGTTGGTTTGGTGTCAGATCTGGAGCATGCTCCCAGCCTCCTGGGAGTTGATCTGCCTGTACTCAAGGCCAGTGGTGAGATGCAGAGCAGGGGTACAAGCTTGGCTTATACCCTTGCCGAGAAAAAGATGGAGAAAGACTCATTGAGGTGGTTCTACTTCAATTCATTCATGGCTCTCTCCCTTTTCCCAGGGCTGTGTCACAACCCTGCCCTGCCCAGCCATGTCCCTGCTGATCCCAGCACTGATTCCCTCTTGCTTACTTGACTTCTGATGTGAGCAGCCATGGAAAGGGAAATTTACTTGAGAAAAGAAATATACTGATGAAAAATACTGACAGAATACCAGTCACGGCAGTGAGCCCTTGTTGGGGACATCCCTGTCCCGCCAGCCTGGCTAGCACCCCATGCTCCAAATGCCCCTTTCCTTACACGGCAGCTCAGGCTTACTGCTCCTAGACCATTTAGTTTGTTTGTATTTGGTAAGGAATTATTCTCATATTAAATTAAGAGTGAACTGGTAAGTATTAAGTAATGCAGTTTAGGAATTTATCATTGTCATCAAGGCAGACAAATCCATTTTCCTGGAGGAAAAAAAATCCTTTAAGAATATTCTTTTGTTGTTTGTAGTTCGATGGTAGCTACAATTAAATAAACACATTCTCAGTGTGTTACTGTCACGGGTTAGGGCTGGGCTGGCCACTAAACGCTGACAGATGCTCTGTAACCCCTCTTCCTTCCCCAAGAGGAAGGAAAAGGGAATAAGAAAAGAGACTTACAGACTAGAAAAGGAAACTAAAACAGCTTTTATAAAACAGTAATAGTACTTATAAAGAAATAATGAAAATAATGAACTATATGCAAATATATACAAAACCAGTATCAAACCCAACTCCTTCCCTGATAGCAATCACCACTGATGTTGCAGAACAGGCAGGCACTGGGGAAGCCCCAGGCTCAGCAGCAGTGGGGAGCTGGACGCAGGAGCTGGATTTAGGAACTCAGGATCAGGATCAAAGACAGAAGAACAGATGGAGTCCTCCTCAGACAGGAGCCATAGGAACAGACACTGTGTGCAAAAATATGCTGTTAACTTCAGAAAGTGGAGTCTCTTAGAAGAGACCTAGCTGAAAAATAATATCACTGAACAGAACTAGGTCTCTTTAGCTCAAACCAGCACAGTTACTTAAAAGTAGTTAATGAACAGTTAGTAAAGAAATAATTTATTTAAATTACTTTTTAAGATCAACAGCTATTAAATGAATAGTACTGAGTCAACTGCAGCTAATTGGAGTTAGCTTCTATGGGAGGTACAGGACTCTACTTCCAATCTATCAGCTGAAGCTACTGTTTTTTTTGTCTTAAATTTTGTTTTAAAATATACATTTCATTGATAATTTCTTATTAAATAAAGAATTTTATTATATTGAAATTGAAGTGATAGATAATGACTTCCCCTCTACCAGTTAAGTGCAAACAACCTGATCTATGCTTTTTTCATACCACAAATGAATTGCTAGGCTGAAGGTTTCTGGTTGCTGGCAGGTTTCATGGTGTATGTCCTGCACCATGTCTCTACTCTTCAGCTTTGTAAACTGAAAGATTTTTACGTATTTTTAAAAAAACTAAATTATGTTTTCAGAAAATAATGTTACTATGTCCTTTTGCCAGTCGTTACCTTCTTGATTTTCCAAAACGACATAACTTCCTTGTAAAGTCTGATGCAACAAACTGGTTTTGAATACTTAGAAAATACACTACAGGGGTTAAATACTAGAAAAGCAAAATACAGAACGAGATAGAGAGAGAGTCTTCACTTGCTTCCCATCAGTGCTAGCAACAGATGTAATGAAAAACTTTTAATGAAATGTGATCACCTTCTAAACATAAAAAAATCTGTCTTAAGGTCACAGGAGAAGAGTGTCTGTCTTAGTTTTCCAGTTTGAGAATACCAAAATAAAAGTTTATTCCGGGTAGCCCCAGAAAACTTTTATCCCAGTATTCTCAAACCAGAACACTTAGATAAGACCAAGGTTCAAGTTCTTTGTATTACAAGTGGTCTGCTCCATGAAGGGAGCCCCTTGTACCGTAGATGAAAGTTTCTCTGCATCACACCATTACTTTACAGACTGGTTAGTAAAATTGACAGTGATGAAAAAGATTTTAAATTTGTCTTTATTTAATTATAATACTACTTAATTTTTCATAAGTTTTCTATTGTCATGATGAGTCTCTGACATTGTGTTTCTGGTTCGAATTGCAATTCCTCTGTATTGCTGGCTCATGACACAGATCACCTGGGGCTACCAAGCTTCTCAGCATTGCAAATTACCGCCAGCAGAGATCACAGTTATATTTGCCATGTATTCTTTGTTCTTTCATGTCAAAATGAGAATATTTTCCCCATGACCACTTCCATATCAATTTTTGTGAGGGGAATAGTTATGTTTGGTCTAATGTTCTTTAAAAATAAGTGCATTGGAATTGCAGCCTATGAACCAATCTTCAAATTACAGTGAGTGTATGAGATGAATAGGTCTTTTTGAGGACAAACCCATTTATCACATCACTGGTTTAATATAAAAGTCTTTAGTCAGCTGGCCGATCACTTACTCTGAAAGGAGAAGTGCTGATAGAAGCAGCTTCTGGTATCTGGAGGAGGGGCTTAAAACATGGTAATGAAGCCAAGACATTTATATCGCTATGCATGTCATATACTGAGGGAGGGAAAAAGGTATCATAATGTGTTTCTATAAAAACTGTGGAGACTCAAATTATAGACACTACCCTCCAATGCCCTGCTGTAAGAAATTACATAGGAAGCTGGGACAGAGGGTAAATTTTATATAAGACAGATTAACCAAGGCAGATAAGAATGAATTTTCATATACTTAATGTTTCTCCCAAGACATGAAGGATAGCTTGAATTTAACCAGTCTGCAGAAAGGAGAAATAGAAGTCAGGGAGAGTTAATGAATGACAGTGAACACCACTTGTACTTTGAAAAAGAGAAAGAAATGTAGTATTGAAATATTCAAGATAAAGAAAAGATGAAAAAGGGGTTCCCTGATGAGTCTTAACCTGAATATATCTCACCCAAATTGCATACATAATGCTGCATGATGCCAAATTTACAAGTTTTTGGATAGTAATGTCAAAAGGTGTTTACTAGGTTTCAGCAATACTTTATTGTTACTCAAAATACATACATTTTCATACAATATGTAGGATGTTAGATTTCTCCTTTTAATCTTGGCTGATGATAAAATATGATAATGTATTCTATGATGGCCAATGATAGTTCATAAAAATTGACAATATGATATTTGCAGTAGAATGTATCCATTCAGAGTATGACACCATTTTACTGTGTCCTTTATATAATTGCTTGTTACATACAGAAATAGCTTTTGCTTTGTTGTCTTTTCAAGTGAATAGTGACAAGTACATTAGAAACAAACAAAATTCTCAAATTCTATTGCATTTTCAGACAAAACACAGTCTACACAATTTTTGTGCAGTGTGTGGATGCATGGTCAAAAATTATTACGTATTTTTTTTTAAGGTAAAAATAAGTCTAAAATATATTTTTTTCAATTTACGTGTTTTTGTTAATTTAAGCTAAAGTCTTTTTGAGAAGCTTGTTGCTCTAGTTGGGAAAAAAAAAAAGCCTTTGGCTTAAGCATAGATTTGAGTAGAAAAAAAAGCTAATTAAGAGGAACAACAAAACAACAAATACTAAAAGAGGACAGCTTAATGTTAGAATCCACTAAAATACTAGAAGACGGGAATCACAGGATGAACCAGATGTATATTCAGACGGACTGAGTGAGGAAACAGTTGCCAAAAAACATAATGAAGTGTAAAACTGTTACAAAGATGCAATACCACCGGGTTGGGAAAATATAAGCTGCAAGATGCAATGCAATAGTTGTCCTGGTTTGAGAACAATAGAATAAAAGTTCTCTGAGGCTACCTGGCACTGGTGGCAATCACAGTGGGAGAGGAGGGGTGACTGTGCCTATCGGGAGGAAAGCATGGGCCAGGGAATCCAAGGGGACCAATCACAGTAGTCCTTCCCATGGTGCTCAGTGTATAAGGGACTCTAAGAAGAAACATGAAGTCTTAGGTGTTTGCTGTCCTGGAAGGGTTCCTGTTGGCTCTCTGTTATCTCTCCTTGCGCCACTGGTGTTTCCTTATTTCTGTTTCCATGTTGCAGAGGAGCACTGTTTGACATGACCTCTCCCCAGGTAGGAGAGGCACAGCTCTTTTTCTATTTCTTTTAGAGTCTTTTTGGGACTCTGGGCTTGGGCGCTACTGTCTGCTGCTCAGTTAAGTCTGGGACTTCTTTTTCTTTTTGGGACCTTGTTGTACTCCAGAAGGTGTGGGTTCTATATTAATGTATTCTCTTGTATTTTTGAGCATATTTACATGCTTTTATGTATCTGTATATAGTTTGACATCTTCATTGCTACTGTCAGTTTTGTTCTTTTTTTTCATTAAAATGCTTCAAGTTTTTTCAACTTCAGAGTCTCTCTCTCTCTGGTTGTTCTGTTATCCTCCTCTAGGAGAGTAGTAGGGGATCACAGAGAGCATCTGTCAGAGTTTAGTGGCCAGTCCAGCCTTAAACTTTTGACAATAGTCAATATATGCATTTAAGATGGCAAAGCAAAAGAGCCTTACCTCTGTGCCTGGTAACATCATGGAATGTATCCTACTACTAGTTATGTCAAAACATATGAAAGGCAAGGAGAAGTGGTTACAGAGAGTCATGATGTCTTCACCAAGGATAGATTGTGCCTGACTATTCTCATGTCTGCGGAGTGATACTATCACTGGACAAACTATGGATATAGTTTATAACCCGTGACAATAGTATATCTGGGCTTCAGTAAGGCCTTTGATACAATCCCTTTCAACACGTTTGCCACCCAGTTGGAGAGATACAAGTTGGGTGGATGGTCTAGCTAGCTGGATGAGGAGTTTACTGGATGGAGGCATCCAAAGCTCAGTGTCCAAAGGAAAACCATTGAGTGGTGTCCATCAGGGGTCTGTATGTGACCAACACTATTTAATATCTTCATCAGTTAGAGAGATGGTAGGAGTGAGTATACCCTTAGCAAGTTTGGGGATGACACCAAGCTGAGTGATGCAGTTGATGCACTGGAGGGAAGAAATATCATCCAGACAGACCTTGACAGAGTTGAGGAAGGGACCTGTGTGATCTTCATGAAGTATAACAAGACCAAGTACCAAATCCTGCACCTGGATCAGGGCAATTCCCAATATTAGTACAGACTGAGGGATGAATAGATTGACAACAGCTCTGCAGAAAAGGATGGTGGATGAAATATCAGCAAAAAAACCCCAACAAAACAACCAAAAACATCCCTAATGTAAAAATCAGAATGAGAGAAAACAAGGACACATAATGAAACAAAATGGAAAAAGGAATTGGTTCAATGGGTCACCTCTTACATACATTGATTGTAGAGATGCCAATTGGCCTGGCCTTGGCCAGATACAGGTCCGACTTTCATCTGGGGCTGGAGGAAAATCTTGAAGTTTAACAGGAGTCATCCCCCACACCCCTCCACATTCAAAAATGCCACCTGATTCAAACCTATGATAAAAAATTAGTAACTTCTTCTAGAACTTGACGTGGATAATAAGTTGAAATTTTGAATAAAGCCACATGATTTAAGGCTTTATAAAACACATCTGAAAAGCTATTTCTTGAGCCAAAATCTATGTCATTTTAGTGTATTTCAACTACAAACAAAACTATTATTTTGCAAAAAATTCTCAAACTAAGGAAGACATAACTGAAATCTGATAAAAAACTCAAATACATTTGAACAGCAAAGAAAATCCCATAGTCAATTATTTCAGCTGAAGGCACCAAAATATTAAAGAGCTTTGTGTTACTCCAGCAGGATATTTTTTAAAGAGAAGGACTTTACAAAGTGAATTTTACACTTAAAATATCAATCAAATGTTCTTACATGCAGGAATAAAACTTTAATTTCCACTACTCTGTTTAGCATTTTATCTTTATAGTTTTGCATATGAATACAAAATATTGTTGCTGTTTCACAGTCAGGATTAAGTACTGAAAACAAGAGGCATGTTCTTCAAATACAATAGTGGAATGCCCAAAGCATCATGCTCTGAACAGTCCCACAGTAAACACTCTTCAGCAAGATAACTCTGAGTTAAGCAATTTAGGTGAAATTCATTACTCTCATACTTGAATAGGCTATTCTCGTGTTGTGGATATGAGCTCTACACCAAAGTTGATTTAGCTGTGAGGTGTATCTTTCTTATGAGCTCTCGTCTGTTGCTTGGTGGACAGTAACTGAGACTTGGAACTGATTATGTAAGCATTTTTTTATGTGAAACAAGTTAGTAAGCTAGAAGAAACTAACAGTTATTCTGTAGGTCTTGGTAGTAAATTGGAAACTAATAGCTAAGGGTCAAAAGGCTTATTTTCCTGAATATTTCATAACCATAACTGACCATTAGTGTTTCTAGATTGTTAAAACCAACATAAGACCTCAAATAGGTTTTTAAATCATCTTTCCACTCTAATTATAGAACATACTCATATACTGCTCTGTATTTAAGCTTAAGCCTTCTAAAAAAGCCCCTAATCTAAACTAATCATGAACGCTTCCTCTGTGGTCAAAAGAGAGATATTCACCCAGAGGATGACTGTAAGGCCACATCTTACCTTTGCAAAGCCTACTGTATGGTTGGGCTGCCACACCTCCAAAAAGATTTCAGAGAAAGCAAACAAAAGGAAATTTAACTATTATTAGTTATATTTTTTATTATAATTGATGAACAATATTCATAAATATCACTCTATAGCTCAGTAACATGTCCATTACTATTTTTAGACCCAGCAGTCTTGTATTGCTGATTGTGAAGTGTCTCATCTTGAGAAATAATACTAAGAGGTCTCATAAAGGAATACACAGTGGCAATATTCAATAGAGAGGTATGTCTCTTTGTGTTTGGATCCTCATGCATTCTCTCTCTTTCAAAAAGTGTAGAGTAAACTTTGAGTTTTCTATAGATTTGCTGTCTTTCATATCTAGTCTTGATCGGCAGACATAGATGGTAAGAAATATATTGGAAAATATATGAATGGACCTTTAACGAATCATGTGTTTGTTTTGAAAGCCATTTTATTTAAAAAAAATAAAAATAATTGAAAGTAACAGAAAAACTCAGATGTCACAATTATAAATTAGATCTGTACTAGAATGTCAACATGTGAGAGTTTTGTTTTCTTTATAAATTCCCAGCTGAGTTTCCTTTAGGGAGAGATTTTGACATTTCAGAATCACGGCAGTACTTAATTTTAAATTTTGTTGTGAAATGTTGCTTTTAAAATCAAACCTGATATATTTATAAAATATCATAAACCAAGCATCTTTGCTTATGACAAAAACCTCAGCTATCTGTATGTTAATTTATGTTAAAAAGTGAGAGCAACAACTTTAATAACATTAAAAAACTATACGTTTACTGAAGAGTCACAAGTAGGTTCAAACAATAATGATATTACTTATTCAAAACAATGCTATTTCTTTTGGTTTAGTTGTTTCATAAATCATACTTTATTGTATCCACAAGAATTATGCTGACCAGAAAGTTCTCTTATTGACTGCTTTGTATTGAAATTACTTTCCTATCCACAAGCAACAACTGACTTAATCACCCATCTCTTAGAGAAATGTATGATATTAAGCTTATCTTTGCAGAAACTTTGGTCACAGAAAAGTGAGGTATACCAGAAAGATCTTATGAGGGAAAAAATAGTTTATATTTTATGAAGTGAAGCTTTGATCAACCTGGTCTAACGGGAGGTGTCCCTGTCCCTGACAGGGAAGTAGAGCTAAATGACCTTTAAGGTCCCTTCCAACTCAAATTATTCTATGATTTTATAGTAACAATACAGATGAAGATACAATGTAATTCACTGCTGCTTAATTTTTTTGATTCCTTTTTTCATCATAATGGATGTAACAAAGTATAGCATTAAAAATAAAGCTATTTGACAATGTAATTCTAGCAGACATGGAAAAATAAATAAGCATTGCAATTTAGAATACAAGCTAAGAAGTAATATAAGTCAAAATTGCCATTTATATATATCTATCTCCTGCGGCGATTTGGAAAACACATCCAGGTATCTCAACCACAATCTATATATGTTATTACTGATAAACGAGCAGGAGGTACACACATTACCTGAAACCTAAAGTCCTTTGTAGTTAGCTATTACACGGGAGTGATGTGACACCTGAGGGGAAAGCAAAAGTATACAGATCATTCTAGCTTAATCTTGAAAAGATTTCTACAGTTTATATTATCAAAAAGTTATAGAAAAATGAAGATCTGTAGATTAATAGTCCATATAGGCAGCTGTGTCATGGAGTGGCAACAGATGGTCAGGACCCTTGGAATCATCTGTGCACTGGTGAGAAGAATCACAGAATGGCAGAGAGACACTCATCCTGGAAGAAACAGCAATCTGAAGAGAAGTCTGAACATATACACACACACACACACATGCAACTAGAAGTCTCTTAAAGTTGTTTTCTGTTATCCCTGATGTTTTTCATTAATCCATTATCATAGAACTGTCAGGGTTGGAAGGAACCTTAAAGATCATCTAGTTCCAAACCCCCTGCTGCGAACAGGGACATCTCCCTCTGAATACCTCGTAATCATCCTCTTAAGAAGACATCATCATTCAGAATGCTCTCTCCCTTTCAATTACTGCTGATTTGATTGAAGATAATTTAATTTAAAATGTCTTAATTGACAATGAAACAAATGAGGAACTCTAACCTGTCACTGAATACTTCTCTATTGGACAGTCATTAAGTAGTAAGTGAAGATACAGCCATTATATAGACAT
The DNA here is from genome assembly GCA_020746105.1 of Trogon surrucura. Classification (NCBI taxonomy): domain Eukaryota; kingdom Metazoa; phylum Chordata; class Aves; order Trogoniformes; family Trogonidae; genus Trogon; species Trogon surrucura. The sequence continues at coordinate 55,740,323 of CM036617.1, forward strand.
AATTTTTAAACAATTTGGCACATAGACTTGTGAACCTGTCATTACTTGAGACCTTCTTTAGCCTTTTCTGAGTGTGACTGTACTTTTATTACTTTATGTCACTCTATTTTGTAAAGACAATTTAATACACCTTAAAGTACAGTATTTTTTTTTCTGAAACTATTTGAAAATTTACTAACTAGCATTACACTCAAGATCTTGTCACATGTGAAAAGAATCACACCATATACATGGACTCAAGAATTTACAATTTAACAATTAATGTTTTGACAATATAACAGTCCATATAATGTAATTAAATGAGAAGAAAAAAAAACAAAACACAAATAGCTGTTGAAAAACATCCTTTCTTGTATCCCCTCCATTTCTCTGGCATTGTGTTCACCCTTAAAAAGTCCCTTTAGATTCTATGAACAACTTTTTTGAGTTTCTCAAGCAGCATGGGAGGAAACCTCTTTATGATCCATTTGGACATATTCAGCCTAGTACAAGGAGGTACAAGGAAGCCCTTGTTTCTGGGTTGGAGTTGTTGCTAATTCCTCCTCTTTCAGCTCCCCTACCCTGAGGCAGAGACAGTGTAGGGAGAAATACGAAGGTTTGAATACCACTGAAGAGGTATGAAATCTCCAACTGCGCCCGGTCAGTCTTTGGCATAAAGAAAATGCCCAAAGCAGTGAGTCTCATCACAGCTTGAGTACCCTGAACAAATGACCAAAATATGTTTAGGTAAAATGTCCTCTGGAGCTTTTCCAATATCATGGCACTAACTGAAAACCATCTGGTTTTGCCTTAGACTCCCTTGTGGTGCTGTCATCAGAAACATCTGTGACAAAAGGAGAGCATGGGTTCAGGTCTATTTAGGTTGATGACAATGCATGGAATAACTAGCCAAGGAGGAGGTGTTTCCTGACTTAGTTTTGTCAGGTAGTTGTTTTTGCTTTTTCATATTATATGTTCCTGAATCAGAATATTTTTTCCTGAGATCAAATCAAATGTCTGACACCACACTAAGATTTTTGGATGGCTGGGCAAACAGAAAGTTTTTTCCAGGTTCTTTGTATTACATGAAAATAAAATCTTTATTAATAATCAGTATAAAATAAATATTTTTTATTTTTAAATTTTTTCTTTTGTAATTTCAGTGTCTCATTTTAAGTGTTAAAAATTCAATCATTTCCAAAGTGCTGTAGTTGTTACAATTCTTGAGAAATTATGTGTGTCAGGAAGCCCTTATTTTTCACTGTTTCCATAAAAGGACTCAGCAGGATATTTTCATATTCTGAGATATGTAAATTTTCCCCAGAATTTCAATGTTTATATCCTTTCTAGTGAATTACAGGTGCATTTTCCAAAACAGTACACTGTTACTATAGAAGAGGAAACAAAAATGAAGAAGCTGAAGAATATTTCAGCAACAGTTATGCAAAAAGGAATTACATCTTTTTATATATTGATTTCTCTCTGTCACTGCCCCTCTCCCCTCCAATCCAATACTCCTTGAATATTACTTCCTTCAAAGTTTACTATACTGGGTAAACTGGTGTATCAGCTGCATGAAAGTTATAAGATATAAAAGTTTCAGAATATCTAAAAATGAACCACAATGAACAAAGTTATTTGGATCAATATGTGGATGTATCTTAAACTCAACACCACTCTATTTCTTACTATGATTCTTTTTTTTAATGTTGCGACAAAAAAAAACCCAATAAATTACCTGAAACCGAAGTATTCTGGAAGTTACAACATGATAAGTGAGGGAACACAATATGAGTTGCAGAAGCACAAATACATTAAATCTCAAAAGAACATATGAAAGAATATGATCCTCTCTAGACATTTCAGATTGTCTGAAATAAGTAAGCAGGAATTATTTAACATTCACTTACAGATTAGTTTTTCCACACACTACTACATGAGTTATTGTGATTTCTTTTACCCAGAGGCATCTTGTATAAATCTCCTATGCTCATAGAAATATATTTAAACAAATAAGAGCTAGTGCAGTGAAAGAAGCAGATGATGCTGATAAAGTGACAAACCAGAACTCTGTAGTATGTTGAGTTGGTTTATGTATATATATATATATGAAGGGAAAGATTGCATTTTCAGTAATAGAGGAGGAGATACTGTAGAAATTAAGATGCTGTAGAACTAAAAGAGAGTTTTGTCTTGGTTCACCTAAAAGATATTTTCATGAAGCAATGTAAAATACTTAAATGCAGCAATTGAATCAAGACCTTTTTTTTTGGCTCATTGGAAAGTTAAGTTCAGCTTATAAGCTTGAGTAAAAGTGAGAATTGTAATGTGCAAATAGTGATTACAAAAGATGATGAGAGGGAGACGACTTCGGGGCAAAGGTAGAAAGTTCAGGTATGACTGTTTCTATGTTCAACTAATAGGGCTTTTTTTTGTAAGAAAATGTCAAGAAAGAGGCTAAGATTTTCATTACACACTAGATAAATATCTAGAGTAGAGAAGTAGCTCTGAAATTATCACAGAACTGCTACATTTAGTTATGAGATCTTTCACTGGAGAAGGAAACAGAAGAACAAAAATTGAGATCAGTGTAAAGACTCATGATGGAAACTGGGGTGTGAAATATGGACTAGGAAATGAGTGACAGATTCTCATATTATTGGAACAGAAAACTCTTCAAAATAGAAGAAAATTTAGAAGGTTTTTAGAAGGTTTTCACCCATATATACTTTCCTCTACAAAGCACTGCTGTCATGCTTACTCTTTCATGACCTGTAGATAGCATGTTTTACACAAAAGTAATTTTTGTCCTTTACATTGGTTTTCAGAGAAAAACATCATAATGTTCTGCTTCCAGTTTTAGTAATACAACAATTTATTTTAATGACACTTACATGGATTTACATCAGTGTAACTGAAAGGACGATCTCATCCAAAATATGAAAACTGTTCCTTTTTTATGGAAAACAACTACAGAGGACTGTCATCTCAAGCTTGTAAGTCACTTCTTTCTTCATAATAAGTTCATGCTGGTTCATTTCCATGGCAACCTCCAATTCAACAATGACCAGTTGTGTATTTGTGTTTTTTTCTCTTGACGTTTCCAATAAAGGTTTGAGTCTCGCCCAATGTATGTTGAGAGATAAAATCCTTAACTCAGAGCTACGTGGATACAAAACTGCTACTCTGATATTTATGTATATGAAAGATTGTTTCGCCAGAACTGATTTAGTTCTATGTCTTTTCATTAGCTAAATTATGTTTTTGTACTTCAAATAATTATAAAGTAATTTATAGTGTTGTAGAATCATAGAATGGTTTCAGCTGGAAGGGACCTTAAACATCATCTAGTCCAAACCCCCTGCTACGGGCAGGGACACCTCCCACTAGATCAGGTTGCTCAAAGCCCCATCCAGCCTGGCCTTGAACACTTCCAGGGAGGGAACCAGTTAGCTCACTTGGTTAGATAACACCAAGGTCAGGGTTTTGATCCCCGTTCAGTCCCCATATGTTGCCTGATCTAGTTGAGAGGTGTCCCTGCCCATGACAGGGAGGTTGGATTAAAATGATCTCCAAGGTCCCTTCCAGCCTAGGCCATTCTATGAACATCCACAACTTCTCCAGGTAAGCTTCTTAATCCTACTCCTCTTTTTTTTTCTTTAATATTTAAGTAGCTTCAATATATTGAACCATTTTGCAAGATGCTAAGTTCTTCTTACACATAAATACAAACTTGTGTATTTTATGTAAGAGTTGTGCCACCTCAGTGATATGTTACTACTGTGAAAATCAGGATTGAGTGTTTCACCTGTTTGTTTCTTGGTTCACAAAACCTGGTACAGCTCTTTCTACAGATTGAAAACCTCATAAGAAATAAGTAGAAAAAATGTCATGAGCTCAGCTGACATCAGGATTCTACCCTGCACTGTCACAGTAATTTACAGAAAACTATATATTCCACATTCAGAAGTTTTTATTTCAATCCTAAATGACCTTGATGACATAACCAATGGACAATCTTCAAATTGTGTAAAAGTTTATGTATTCCAATACTATTCTTCATTTTCTTAAATCTGTACTAGATAAAGTCAGCATCATATAGTGTATAAAGCTCTGACATATATATCCCAGCTAACTTTAGATGTGTGTAATCATTAATATCTGAAGTAGACATACTTAGCTTTTCATATTGTTTCAAAGAAATAGGTATTTTTAGAACATGGATTGTCTGACTCATTTAAATGTTTACCTGTCTGGCAGATAGGTTAATTGTGCTCAGTAAGAACCTCTGTCTCTTCATTACCTATAAAATAGTCTGACAGACTCATTCTCTACTAAGTGAGACTAATGAGTCATTTGTTTGTGTGGTATTCACCCATCAAAAACTTGGCAAGACAGCAATGTTATTAATTGGTTTCAGCCAAACAAATTAGGTAAGGGACCTAGTAATTAATAGTCCTGTCATGGCTTACATCTTCTTTTAAAAAAAAGAAAGCCTTTGAAATGCCTTGGTGTGAACAGAAGCCTTCATGCTACCTTCCTTTTTCCTGCCCATGCATTTTTTACAGTATGCTTAAATGGATTCATTAAAGGTAACAGATTGGGCTCACTTGTGAGTTATGGGAAATAACCAGAGGAAGTGAAGAAGAAGCTGTTGAAAAAATGGAGAAAACCTCATTTGGAGGTCCTTGTATCTCTCTGTTGCAAAATATAGGTCCCTTCTGACATTAATGACACAGCAGTTATAGTTTGGCGAGATGAAATTAAGGCTCTCCATCCTGCAAATCACGGCTAGCTTGCTAAGCTGGTGTTGTAAATCAGACTGTGGGACACTACTAATCGAGCATTTAAAACTTATCTGGAAAAGGTCCAGCCATATACCTTTTCATTATATTACTGGATAAATTATCTTATATTCTCGTGGTGTCAAAGTACACTGAAACTTGCTGGCTCAGAATTCTAGTTTGCTAGGCTGGTGTAAAACAACAGCTACCGATTTCTGACCCTTTGTTTGGTTTGTTCATTGATGTATTTTTTTCCTTCCAAATCAGAAAAAAAAAAAAAAAAAAAAGATGAAATTCTAAGTTATCACCAGATTAAGGACATACTACTAACAGCAAAAGAGCAGTGGATATAACAGACTGATGTGATCTTACTGCTATGCTGCTGGACCAATCCAAGAAATACTTGTCTGTTCCTAGTTGAAACAGAAAGTGAGAAAAGATAACTGGTGTTGGTGAAAAAACAGGAGCAGAAAGATATTTCTGAATGAATATTTAGGTATGCAAGTATATTAATTTCTCTTTGAGAAATGAAAGAAAGTAGATTAAATTCTATCGTTGTTGCATTAAAGGGCAAAGCTCTTTGGGAGAAAATAAACCCCCTTGCATTCCAGCTTGTCCTCAGATATCAGAGGGGCTGGGGGCAGCTAGGCTTAGATTCTGAGTGATGTCCAATTCAGTTAATAGTCTGGACTAATAACACAATACACTTTCAGTCTACTGGAGTTCCCTGAACTCACTAGCCAGACTTAATGGAGTTTTGCAGCATTCAAAGAGACCTACTCTAGGTGATCCTGCTTTGGCAGTGGGTTGGACTAGATGATCTTCCGAGGTCCCTTCAAAACCCTAACATTCTATGATTCTACGATTCTGTGGATTCTCACAGCTTGACATGTGGTCCAGTGGCGTTCAGTTAAGAACTCCTATGGTTAGATTGAAAAACAATATAGTTTATTAAAGCAACAGATACACAAATTCACTAGATTGATGATAGAGACTGTTTGCAGATCACATACAAGAATGTGAATAGTACAGTCTAGCTACAAATATGTTAAATTATAAAACAACTCTCTAGAGATTTCTAACTTTCCCAAAGATGTCCATTTGGGGGGAGAGAGGATTATCCCGTCAATTGATCCCAGAAGTCAGAGATGATTTGTGACGATACCTCCTCTGACAGAGGTCATCCATGGTGGTATTTTCCCTGACTATCATGGTTTCTTCCCTAATATTCTTCTTCTCTTAGGCCGTTTTTATACTATTTTTTAACTTTCAGGTGGAGTTTGAGTGATTCTAGTCATACACGCTTTTCTTATAATTGGTGTAAATTTTTCTTGCTTCTCTCTTAAAGGTGTAGACTAGAACAAATTCAGAACACAAACTCAGTGAAGGGTGGTTTCACCTTGACAGTGGGTAGATTTTGGGATGGGGGTGTGTTTTGGCATTATAATGAGCACAGTTTGCTCAAAGGATAGTATTTCATTAGAAGATGACAGACTGTTGGACCAAGGTAGCAAATATGCAGCTTATCAGTTGCATGGTATCTTGAAGTTCCATTCTTGTACCCAGAACCTGACTGCAGTATCTTCACACTTCCTTCACGTAGTTTCTCTTAGAGTCAGCACATCAAGCTCCCTTGATGTTAACATCATCTAAAGTTGCCTAGGGAACTTCTGTGGAAGGGATTCCTTGCATACCATCTGAACTTCACTCTGGAAGATTTCTCTTATGTTGCACCTTTTCCAGTGCGTAAACAATGCCACACCTTTAATGTAAGTTTTAATTTTCAAGTCAGTTTCAGCAATTATTCCCCAATCATCTTCATCACTGTGTTCTCCCAGTATGTAGTTTACTTTATTGACATTGAGAGCGTACTTTCGAGTGATATTTGGCCTGTTGTTCTGGTTAACTCCCTCTATGTCCTTTTCAGCAAGGTTGTTGCTCAACATATTTTCTCTCTCTTCCTGTACCATATACATAACGTTTGTTTTCTTGATGCTTATAGTATCATAACAGTTTCCAAAATATATTTCTCCTCTATAATCTTCCACCTGTCCTTGTCCTTAGCTATATCTTTGTACTATTTCCTTCCTAATCTCATATTTAATCTTCCTAAAAGGAAAATTATGGGCCAAATGACCTCAGTTATAATAATTATTCTAGTTAGTTCTCTGTCTACACTTTGCCAATGGTACAGTATCTTATTCTTTTTCTATTTATAATAAATACTATTAATTCTACCCTGGTGAACCAAATTAATTAATTCCAAAGTTGGTACCAATTCAATCTGCTTTTCCTATTTGTTGTTTCATCTTGCTGTTTCATCAAAGTACAAGAAAATTTGTTGCGGGTTAAATGGTTTTTTTTCACCATCCTCTTGTCTTGCACTGCTTCTTGTACTGAACATCTCCACTCAACTAAGAGAAAACATGTTTTTAATGTCCTCACATCCCTTTTTATTTTTGTCCTTGTGTTAAAAAAGCAGTTCCTCTAGATTGTCCTGGGTTTAGCTGAAAACCCAGTCCTGTTTAGTGATTTTTACTTTCCAGTTTAGTGTCTTCTAAAAGGCTGCACTTTCTGAAGTCGGTAGCATGTTTTTGCAGACAGTGTGTGCTACTGGCAGTGATAACACCTGATGTTTACAGTTACTGCCTGGGACTGGGATGCAGAAAGGCTCTTGCTTATACTTATTCCTATAGTGCCCAAGGCCACTGCTGGCTCTTGTGTGCCACGCTGGGGGTGCTGGGTAGTAAGAGGGGGGCACAAGGAAGTAAAAGGTGGCACCTCCGGGGGGTAATAGACAGGACAGGTGACCAACGAGAGTATTCCATCCCATATACGTCATATTTAGTATAAATTGAGGGATCACGAGAGTTTCGGCCCTTTTGCCCTTGTCGGCCTTTTCGCCCTTCCTTTCTGCAATGGCCGGTGTCCAGAGGGGACTCCATCTGACCTCCTGATTTTGATCCGGATCCTGAGTTCCCGAATCCAGCTCCCTGTATCCAGCTCCCGCCGCCGCTGAGCCTGGGGCTTCCCCAGTGCCTCCTGCTCTGCAGCACCAGTGGGGATTTCTATCAGGGGAGGGAGTCAGGTTTGATATCGGGCTATTATCTATAGTTGTATATAGTTCTTTACTTTTATCTTTTTACCATTATTCTTATTACTTTCATTAAAGCTGTTCTAGTTTGTTTTTTTTCTTCTCTCATCCGTAAGTCCCTCTGCCTCATTCCCTTTTCTCTTCCCGTTTGGGGGGGGGAAGAGGGGGTTAGAGAGCATCTGTCCGCGTTAGTGGCCGGCCCAGCCCTAACCCGCGACATAGATTTAAAGATCAGGTTTTCAAGTCTTTTATTTTTTCTTTCGTAAGACTTAAAAATGTTTCAGTTTTCAGTAGTGTCAAGAACAGAAAAATTGCTCTTCAGTTGTTTTTTCTAAAGTTAATATAAACAAGGTCATGCCTAATTAACAGAATATGGTAGTGCTTTACTATTGATAGTTTATTTTTTGAGTTATATGGAAGCTGCACACTATAATAATAGCTGACTGATATTATTAATGTATGATATAATTATCATAAATTAAGCAACTTTACAGTAGCCATAAACTGTATGGATGCAAGGCTCTGGGGACCAACACTGTTTTATTTACTTTCCAGGATAGACATAGGCACAGAAGTCAGCCTCTCTCAGTTATAGAAAAACACGAAGAGGTCAAATATCAAAAGAAGTCTATAGAATAGCTGTTACACATGATCCTTCTGAACATGAGCTGCAGAACACTTTCAACAGATTGTAATAACCTAAAGGAGTAAAGACAAAACCACAAGCTACTATTCTTCACAGAATAGATGAGAGCAAAATGAGGTCTGCAGTTTGCCAAAACAGAGAGCTTGTGATCTGCCGTGATGATCCCTGGGAGAGAAGTACACCTCACTGAAGAGAAGAAAGCAACAATATCCAGGAGTCTCTGTAAATGTGAAAATTCCATCTTGATCCCAAATTTGATTTTACAGGTGAACTGGCCCTTAGGACAAATTGACTAGGCACTGAAGGATATTTTATGCTTCTAGAAGCATGAGGGTACTTTATTGCTTCATATCTATCTTATTTCTAGCTACAAAGAGTCTCCAGGATTTCAGAGAATGATGAAAAAAAATAAACCGTCCACTTTGTAGCTTAGGGAAGGGGAACACATGTCAGTACTTGATTCAAGTTTATTCTATCTGAATATGAAATCGTAATTAAAACTATATTATATTCACATTGAGTTTCAGAGACAAAATAGAATAAGTATAGTCCCCTTGACAAAATGCATTTTTCTTCACAATAAAAAATTAATAAACAGAAAGTAGGTACCTTTATTTTTAAGAGGATGTAGTCAGAATAACACCCAAATTTGATACCTGCAGTGGGTCCCTGGGAGGTGTAAGAACATAATTTGAATTTCTAAAAATTTAAATTGTTTTTCACACTACCAGGTGTGTGTCAGATTATTACACTGAAAAGGATTATTAAACACTGCAGAAAAATTCAATTTTTTTTTTCTTATGTGGAAATATTCTCTAAGAGAGTGTAAAAAAACCCCAAAACTGATACAAATAATTCTTGAATCTAAGAAAACATATCCATTAATATAAATAAGCCAATAATAAACAACATGAAAAATAGCATTTGAATTTTACACTTTTCACACATGACTTCACATGGGAAAACCAATTGGGTTTCCAAAATCCATTCCTAATATCCCACTTTTTTTATCCACCTCCTTCATTAAGTGATTATTTTCAGTTTATCCTACAATCTGCTTGTTCTTCTGTAGACTGTGTGTAGGTATTTTGTGTTTGTTTTTTTTTTTTTCCAGAAATGTTCTTAATAATACCTTCTTCTTAGTTGTATCTATTACAAATGCTTTGCTTGTGGTCATATTGATTTTTGTGCAATGAAATCATTCTGAATCAAATAAAATCTTCAGTGGTTTTATATTTTTTATTATAGATATATTTTAAAAAAAACAGATTCTAATAAATCTTTGAATACAGTTTGTAAAACAAATGTATATTCTAAAAATTTGGGCTTTTTTAACTAGTTAGTGAATTTTTTAATACCCTCTGATTCTACTGAAATAGGAATTCTCTGAAAAAATAGCCACCTTCAGAACTGTATGTCAGACACTATCATCAGAGATTGATTGTCTCTTCTCTGTCCTTGAGTGTCATTTCTTCATTTAATTAATATCTGGATCAATCTGCATAGCTTTAAAAATATATTCTTGTATTTTTACTACTTCAAAAAATGTTAAAGGCCCTGCTGAAGTGACACTGTCTCTTCTTGTAGCTTCTTTTGGGTGCAGGTCATCTATGGGAAAAAGCTGAGGCTGCCCCATGCCTGATACAGGCAATTCCAGTCAGCTCCAACAGATCCACCATGGGACACAGCTGAGCCCGTCAGCCAAGATGGTGACATATGTGAAATAACATATTTAAGAAAGGGCAGAACACTGCCTGAGAGGAAGAAGAGGGAGGAAAAATGTGTGAAACAACCCTGAATTCATCAAGGTCAGAAAAGGAGGGAGAAAATCTCCAGGTATCAGAGTAGAGATTCTCCTGAAATTTGTGGAGAAGACCATGGTGAAGTAGATTGACCCCCTTGCAACCTGCAGAGGACCATGGCAAGGCAGACATCTACACTGCAGCCATTGCCACAAGTGTCCCTGGCTTCATCCCTCCTACCACCAGCTTTGATTGCTGATCACCCTGTCACATGATATGAGATATCCCTTTGGCCTCTTGATATCAGCCGTCCACCACAAACTTCTTGTGAAGTCCCAGCCTACTTACTGGGGGGACTGTGGAAGAAAGATACTGTGCAAGCAGTGTTCAGCAATGGCTAGAACATTGATATGTTTGCAACACAGTTTTCCACAAATCCAAACCAGCATCGTACAGGCTACCATGAAGAAAATTCACTGTTATCCCAGCCTGACCCAGTATACTGTATAAATATATGTTAAACTAGAACTGTGCATTTGGAATGTAGAGCAAGAAAAAATACTTCATATGACTAATTTCTGGTAGAATAATGGATGGTGTATTAGCACGCATCTCTCAGTACACATGCTTTTCTCCAGATCCTAATGTCTGGTTCTATTTCATGGGAAAAGTTGCAGAATAAAACTAATTGGAACATTAGTGACTTGACATGATGAACCAAACCCACATTATTTTTAATTTTTTTAAAAAAGATTATTCAGGTCATATTGAGATTACAGTTATTCACCAAAGAGTTCAAGGGAGTAAATCAAAATAAGTGATTGCTACCTTGAGGAAATGGAAGGGAATATAAGAATAAAATTTCTAGTTGAACTAATTGAAAAAAATATATTTTACTTATGTATTTGTGGGGGTTTATTTATTTATTAACAACCAATGGTGAATTTCAACACTGGTTAAGAAGTTGTACCAATAAGCAGGGGATTAAGATCTCAAGAGGCACATAGAAGACTACATTTATCATGAACAGTTAGATGAACTATGAAATTAAAAGATGAAAAAAAGTCATAGAATGGAAGATTTTGAAACTTCAGCAACAAAACATCATTAAGAAAAGACTTAATTCCTTATGAAAGGTATTCCATTTTTTTCTGTGCGAGAAATTTTCACAGAGATGTTGCCAGGGATAAATCTGTTTGAATTTGTGTTCTTAAGGGTGTTTACAATGCAATCAAAATTATATCCCAAGAGACATACAGGTATTGTACTCTTTCTGATGCATTTTAGATAGTTTAGATACATTAAGAGAGGAATAGAATAGGAGAATTTGTAGTGTCTGGGTGGTGAATAAAATAGGAGAATTTGTAGTGACTGGGCTTTAGTGTAAGGCAGTTTTCATGTTGGTCAGAAAAGTTATGACTTAAGCACTTCCATATATATAACTATACATAGTTATGAACTTTGCTGTTGCAAATGTAAGTATATACAGAGTTCAGAGGTCTTTAAGTTTAGGCATTCCAATAAACAGGGAATTTCAAGGTAGAAATTTTGAATTAAGGAATCCCAAACCTTTCAAATTTAGGCATACAAATCATCTGGTGAGACTCTGAGCTATGTCTCATACTGTAGAAGTAAATGAAAAGATATTAACTTGGACAATGTAAAAATAATTTATTAGTGAATTAGTGGTTGTGAAGTGTCCTTATGTTTCTACAAAAAAAAAAAAAAAGGCCTGTAGAGAGAAGTAAAAGGAAAATATTGCAGTTTTAAAAAGGCAACATGCAATTGTTGTCAAGGAAACAATATAATCTTGTTGATATAGCAATATTATATGTATTGACATGAATAAAAGTAAAAAAATAAAATTGCTTTACAGGAAGAATTCTTATGGTAGTAGAAAATGCTAAACAGAAGTATTCAAATTTAAAAGTCCAGAGCCTTTCACACTTAACTATTTCTGTGATGGAAGTACTTTGTGCCTACTTTGTTCTACAAGCTCTAGGAAAAGAAAACACTGTAGAAATATTAAAAACTAAAATTATGTTTTTCTCCTAATTTTTTTTTCTTTAAAAATGTCTTAGGTTTAAAATTCATTTACCACTACCTACACCATTGCACCCTAAGAAAAAGAGGTCAGCTTTTCCTCTCTCTTCTAGTAATATAAATCTTTATATTCTCCTTTGTTGACTTGCTTCCATCCTCATAATCTTTGTTTGCCAGTAAAACAAGAAAACTGTGTTCTTCTGAAAGACTCACACTGTGAGCAGGTGTTGATCCTGCTGGGGAAAGAATTCAATACCATTTATGACAGTCAGGCACATGAGCTGTTATTACCTTATTTTGTTGTAAAGAAGGCAGTAGTAGCTTGTCTGACAGAGAAGCCAGACAACTGGTTTGGTAGCCCTCAACAAGAAACAGTGGATTAGCCAGCCATCAGAACATGATTTCACTGAATTTCATGTTGTAAAGGAGTTTATTACCTAGAATGAGATCTGCTAAATTATTCTACATGAAGAATCTCTTGGCAAATCCTTGTAGGAAATAGTAGGTGTTTTCTGGCTATGGAAAAAGTACTGTAAGTATATGAATTTAGTTTCACATTACTCCACAGCAATGAGTTTTAGACACCTTCAGGTTAAGACTGCCATAGCAGTGATTTCCTTCTGATTCACTTACTTTGATTCAAGGAATCAAAAGGCATCTATACCTTGTAGACAGACTGATTCTTAACAGAAAAGTCTCAGAATTATTACATTCCACAGTTGAGAGCATTCTTTAATATTTGATACACCTTCTGTACTGGCTTCTGAGTTGTGTGGAGCTTAAACTGCAAGAAAGTTGACTAGTTTCTGAAATGTTTAACAGAAAATTTAATACATAATGGTCTGATTCTCATGTCAGCTCAAATTTTCTAGTTGCCATCAGAACTTTTTGGTACTTTGAGCCTTCTGACTGAAACAATCTTAACTGTAGCAGCTGGAATATTGCATATTATACATAAATATTTGATTAGCTAGAAGAATGTTACCAAATTAAGAAAGTAACACCCATTAATCTTTCTAAATTTTAACTATAGAATTTACCAGAACCGCGAAACTGCAACTGTGGTTACAAACTTGGAGGACAAGGTTAACCTCAGGTATGAGAATCTGCTTCTGCATTAATATTTACATTCCTCAGACTCCAATAAAACATAACAGAAAAAAAAAAATGGTTTACAAGAGACAACATAAAACTTGTAAACTTGTTTAATATAAAAGGCTTGACCCTGCTGTTGGCAGGTTTTTGAAGTCAAGCTGCATTTCGCTCAAATAAGATTTGCAGAAGTAAGTAGTAAGAGAGCTATATATTATCCCAAAATGCAAACCTGGGTGTAGTTTTTCACTCGAGTGGGAAAATAGGTTTTGTTCTCTAAAGAGAAATCAGAATTCTTTTTTCACAAAAATAAATATCTTAATTTTCAAAAAGGTGTGCAGTGCAATCTATCAGCCTTCTATCTTATTTATGTTTTGAGGTTTTTTTATTTACTAAGACTCTGTGTTTCTTGACCATAACACAATAGTTCTGTTTCTCTTCCCTCCTGTCAGTAGAAATGTGACTCTTCAGATGATTCCTCGGTTTCTTTTTATGTGTTTTTGTGGTTGTTCTCATTCAGTTCATTTAATGAGTAACTAAAACACACATGCAAAAAAAATTGTGCTAATCTCTCATTAGATATGGTTCTATCCTAACACACACTCTGTATCAGAAAGTTGGTGTGCATTTTCTGACAGGACTGTTTCCGGACACATCCAGAATGTTACTGACCTAGAAATTATCAACTATGAATATCAAACGTTTAACTTCTCAGGTGTTTTTCAATTATTTTTTTACTCTGAAAGCAATACCTGAGTTTCCTATTCCTCTCTTTATTATTGTTAATACATTTATTATATATATACAGATACCTTCTTTAGATATAGAACTAAAATTCTGTAAACAATAGCTAATAAAAAAAAATCTGAGACATTTTATACCATTTTGATATGATGATCAGAGTAACTGCTGGTTAAAAAAGATAGCACCTAAAGAATTTCATTATATTTTCCCTTGTTTAAATCAATAACTTCAATTAAGTCTAAAACATTTTCTGATTTGATATCTCAGCATTAATGTATGGGTGGTTAAGCTATCATAAAATTGATTAAAACAAGCGGATAATATTTAATTTTAACTAAACTTTGTATTTTAGGTGTCTTACATAAGAGGGATAAGAACATAAAGAATATAGAAATATATACAAAAGGAAAGTATAAATATATATATATAAAAAACTATGTATAGTTTTATACAAATATATACTGATTTTGTCTGGAATAGAGCTATCTTTCTACGTAGTAACTTGTATAGTGCTTTGTTTTAGATTTGTGACTAGTATATTGAGGATAACACAAGGATGTTCTAGCTATTGTTGGACAGTGCTTATGCAGCATCAGCATTTTCTTTCTCTGACACTGTTCTACCAACAAGGAGACTGAGGGTGCATCAGAAGTTAGGAGTGCACACAGCCAGGACAGCTGACTCCAACTGACCAAAGGGTTACTCCAGATCATGTAACAAAAGGCTCAGCAGAAAAAGCTGGAGGAAGGGAAGAAAGGGGAGAGCATTGAGAGTAATCACATTTGTCTTCCCAAGTCACTGTTACACATGGTGGAGCCCTGCTTTCTTGGAGAAGTCTGAACACCTGCCTGACAATGGGAAGCAGTGAATGAATACCTTGTTTTGCTTTGCTTGCATGTGTGACTTCTGGTTTACTTGTTAAACTGTCTTTATCTCAGCTCACAAACTGCCTCACTTTTACCCATCACGTTCTCTCCTCAGTCCCACTGAAGTGGGGAAGTGAACAAGCAACTGAGTGGGGACTTAGCTGCCTTCTGAAGTTAACCTACAGTAAAAGTATAAGATACAGTTCCTAACCTGTTTCGGTTTGGTGGGTTTTGTTTGGTTGATTGGGTTTTTTTGTTTGTCTGGGGTTTTTTTTTGTGTTTGTTTGGTGGGTTTTGTTGTTGATTTTGTTTTCAGTGGGAAAGTTATACATCACTGACCTGTCAAAATCCTGCCTGTTAACAACAGACAACTGAATCATTCCTGGACAAGAGCTGATGCTTATGAAATCAAAAGATTTTAAGTTGTTTGAATTTGACCAAGTCTGTAACTTCATGCAGACATCTGTATGGCCAAGAATAGTATTATTTTTGTTTCAATTCTGTTTTATTTCCCTCTGCCCTTTCAATGTGTAGCTAATGCAAAGATCCACAAATATAGCCCAGGTTTCATTAGAAGTCACACCTATCAGACATTTATTTCACTCTCTATACTATACTGGGGTAATAACAAGTATTCTAGCAATGCCAAAAGGTTTCATGGATTGTGGTAGATCAGGTTGTACATTCAAATTAATTTAATTATTGCTTATATACTTTGTTAAAAATCTAAACTGTGACTTTCCCTGATTAAGTATATTTTTCCATATTTCACACTATTATAATTTTTTTTTTGTCAGAAGCTCATGATATCAACAGACAAAAAAAATAAAGATGAAGGAATATATAGGTCAAATGTAATTTTTCTGTGTCTTTTTATGTCTTATTTAATGATAAGGTAAGAGTGGACTGCAAAACTCTATGATTAGAGCATGTCCTGTCTGTGGAAAATGTGGATTTTTTCTTTGCAATTTGACCTTTCTTTCAATCCCTTGTGAGAAAAAGATTGTAAAAGTGGAAGATGAATTGATTTCTAATCATAAACCTGATGTTACCTGTAGACCTGTACAACCTGAGGTGCTTTGAGCAGTTTCTAAATCCAGGAACAGCTTTTGTACAGTGTCTGAGGTACAGGGTGACATGAAATATTATATACATATATAGAAAGCCAATCAGTTTGACCTTTCATAATATTCTTGATGTGAACATATAATAAGATGCTGATCCCTTGAAAAGCGATATGTTCTAAATGGATACATTAAAGCAGTTACAAAGAGAAGACAATTTACAGGTTTCTTAACCGCAGTGGTTTTAAAATCTCAGTCTTATCTTTGCATAAAGGTCCTGTGTGACCTACTCTAGGTGATCCTACTCTGGCAGGGAGGTTGGACTGGATGATCTTTCGAGGTCCCTTACAACCTCTAGCACTCTGTGATTCTGTGATAAAGTAGACTTCTGCTCTGTCCTTGAAATACTGATTTTCTACTGTAATCAAGAAAAAGGATATTTCGGTTTGGTGATAATTGTCCTGCTGAGAAAAATCATCTTCATCTCAGCTAAACAAGACTGATTTTGAATTTTTCATGTAAATTTGGTCATTGTAGCATGTTAATATTCATAATAGCTCTTTTAGCATAATTATGAATTGTCTGATATTTTTCTTAGTATAACCAATAACTGCAAGTCTGCTTCCCCATAAAAACTACTCTAATTCATTATTTTTAAAATGTGGAAACTAGCAAATGAACTACCATATGAAATAAAATACATAGCAAAATATATCAATGTCTCCTGTCAGTGTTCAGTGGCTCTTGACGATGATGCCTTGAATGAAATATGATTATGTGACTAATGTATAAAGAAGTGTGGATTATAGATCTTAAAGTATTTGTATATACATAACTGTCATAACAAATTCTATTTGGTTTTACATATCTAATTATCTCCTATGTTAAATATGGAGTTTTAAGGCAGTTAATCTCTAACATATGAAAACATGTACATACACATGTATGCAAATAAATAAATGACTTTGCATTCATATGATGATTTTTTATCCACATTTACATTTGTTATCTGCAGGAATTCACTATTTTAGGTACAAAACAAATTTGTAGTTTTTCTGCAAGTAAATGGGAAGAGAGAAAATGATAACATATCTTTGTAGTCTGATCACACGAACATAGATGCTTGGGGAGTTTCAACAGGGTCATTTTGCAAGTTGAATCAGAACTATTGCTGCTGTATATTTTCTGAAATTTGTAGGGTTTTTTCAGGATTTCAGGAAATGGACCTTATTTGATAAATACCTATACAGAGATGACATACACACACATAAAAAGCAGAAGTATACACGATCGTCATAAATAGTATCTGTAGAATACACAGCCTTTAAAAAGAGCAAAGTTTTCGTGTCATCAGTACAGCAGCAATGATTAGGGGAAAATCAAAGCAGTTATTTGGACTCAATTCGATTTAAAATAGGTAACCTGATAAATAGGATTTTCTTTTGTCTTTCCGTTATAGAATATATTGTAGAGAGGTTGATGCTGGTCTCTTCTCACAGGTCATTAGGGACAGAACCAGGGGGAATGGTTTCAAGTTGCAACAGGGCAAGTTTAAACTGGACATTAGGAAGAAATTCTTCATGGAAAGAGTGGTCAGAAATGACAATTGACTGCCTAGGGAGGTGGTTGAGTTGCCATCCCTGGATGTGTTTAAGTGTCGCTTGGATGTGGTGTTGGGTGATATGGTTTAGGGGTGAACTTGTAGTGTACGGTTAATGGTTGGACTGGATGATCCCAACGGTCTTTTCCAACCTGAATTGTTCTATGATTCTATGATTCTATGATTCTATGATTCTTGCAATTTGATACTATGACTCTAACACTCAAAAGTAGCCAAAGAAGTCCCTCCCAGCCCCTAACGTTCTGTGATTCTGTGATTCTGCGATTCTATGAAAGTGGAACAACTCAATTGTTTTAATACGTTTACTGGCAACATAAGACATATGAATGGAGCTAACAGTTATGTATGAAATACTATTGCTTAAATCTGTCTACTACAGCCCTCTCAGAGATAATGAGAGCCTGTAGATGGGTCTCCTAAGGCTTTTTCTTATCTGACTTCACAAGAGTTAATATAATGAATTGATGAGGTCTTTAATAACAAGAATACTCCCCTCAGATTTTATAATAAATAGACCCATTTTATACACTTCATTCAAATTGACATTAGTCTTTTTAAAAAAAAAAACAACAAAACAAAACCTAAACCAAGAAGTCAAAAGCTCAAAGAAAAAAATAATTAAAAAATATCTTATATTCAAATGTATCTTTCCATGTTTCCTAAGCCTGTTGTGATACAACTTTGTACTGGAGGTGGTCAGAACATATTAGTTTCTCCCAAAATTAAGCTAGTTCATTGTTAGGTAGCAGAATACAATGCTCTATACCAATGGTTGTAATCCTACTACAGATGAATACTATTTAGGATATTCACTAGCAGGACATTTTAGGAAGTAGCATAATAACTCATTGAGGAGTTGGAAGGTTTGTTGAAAATAATGCCTCCTTTTAAAAAAGCTGTCCCATGGGAGCTAAGTTTACTGCTCTTTAACCCTAAAATTAACATCTCATCTGATCATTTGGCAGTGTTACAGCACTGTGGCAGTATTGCTGCCTTCCATTTCCAGATGGAGTACAGCTGTGAACAGTTACTACTGCCTGCCCTGAAACACATATAATGAAAGTTTAAGAAAAGTACATGGCTGATATTCTTGTTGATTCTCTGATGCTAAATGTGAAGTACGCATAATGTTAAATATTATGCATGTTAAACTTTAACAAATGCAATTCTATGTTACCTACATTCTTCTTCTGGTGGAAAGACAAGTGAAAATGCAGAAGTGCTAAATGCTCTGTATCGCGTGACAGCAAGTAAATTTCTTTTTCACCAAAAGCTATAACACAATTCCAGTAACCTCTAAGAGTTTTGTAATTATTTCTAAAAGAAATATGCGGAGTACTATCCAGAGGGTAAAATACAGTACAATATGATACGCTGTTTCTTAAAATGTATATATTTCAACAGTGTAGCAGACCACACAAGCGCTGGGCAAACTAGATCAAAAACTGATATCTTGAAGTCACAATAATGAAAGAAGTCCCCCTGGTAGAGAAAAGAGTGGGGAATGTTCCAACTCAATGCACTGAGAATTTTGAGACTTTTTACCTGAGTCTTTAGTAGTGGCATGTGTATTTGTAATATGCAAAATTCACATGGCTTTCAGAGACAAATGTTGCACTTCAGGATCATGAAATCTGTTCTGAAAGAATTCAAGAAGACAGAAAAAAGTGATGAACAACATCTTTGAGGATAACTTTCAACTACTAAGAAAGACGCCTCAGTGCTGCCGAGAAGTAGAAAGAAAAGAAAACAAGTTTGTCAGGGGCATTACATAATGTTGCGATCTACAAACTAATGTCTCCAACCTCGTGACAGCAAGAAACTGAGTGGATGAAAATGGGGATGATCTCTAGATTAAGAACTGATAGAAAACTATAAAAATATTTGCACTGGAGAGATGACAAATGAAAAACAACTCATTGTCTCTTCAGCACTAGAACAATCGACATTGAGTAAAAATGAAGATGTCAGACTCAGAAAATCATCACGAAATTTTACTAATTTTTTTCTTGTGCTGTCATTTCTGTCTCATAAAACTAAACAGTGGTGTATATAGTCTTTCTTTCTGTTCACTAAATGTACAGAGAATTCCTCACTGGTCTCAGGAAAAGTAGTCTGAAATAATTATACTTGTACCAAATACAGTGCCTGTACACGCATTCATATTTTTTTATAAGAGTCTCAACACCGCTATCAGATAAATAGAAATAGTTATCTTAATTAAAGCCATGGGGCAAATTAATCACAGATAGCTTTTGGATTAAAGAAATTTTATAAGCAGTTGTGCATAATTTTGATCGTCATCCATTGTACCGTTAAGCAACAGAAAATGTCTTTAACAGATACACACGTATTAACAACAGGATTAAATTGCAGATACAGAAGCCCAGATTTCTTTACATAAATGCAGGAATTTTAATGAGATATCAGTTAGACAATGATTAGTCAGAGTTCACATTGTACTTAATGGAAAGAGATAAGTATTCCCAAAATCATCTTGTCATGGTTTATGTTTCCTTTGAGTTTAATAATAGCTGAGGGAAAGCTACAGAATCCAGGTAAGAGGCAAAATTCATTGTAACGAACTAGGAGTTTAGTTCTAGAATTTGCAAAACCTGACTCATTCTTTTTCACTAAGTATGATTATTGACATGTTTTCCATTTGAATGTTATAGAACAAGATATAGTATACCTTTTTCCCCTTTTTTCATCTTTAAGGCAAAATGTTACATCAGACTTCTAAATTTTCTAGATACCCATATACCAAACTATATAGAGAAGGGAAACAGCATTCCAATATGTAATATATTTCCTAATGAACAGAATTCTTGACA
Source organism: Trogon surrucura (assembly GCA_020746105.1). Lineage (NCBI taxonomy): Eukaryota > Metazoa > Chordata > Aves > Trogoniformes > Trogonidae > Trogon > Trogon surrucura. The sequence goes on from CM036617.1 coordinate 55,760,832, forward strand.
TGAGCACACACAATTATGTAAAAATTCTTCTGTCAAGTGTTCTGAATATCACCATAGCAGTATGAAACTGAGGCTGTTACAAGGAATGAATAAATCTGATAATAAACTAGAATTTAAATTCTAGTTTACTTTTTGATCTACTGTGGCATGTTACCTACTACTTTTTCCTTTTTAAAATTTTATGTCTGAATGAATGTTGTACAAAAAGGTGTGATTTAAAGCTATCAAGGAAAGGTCATGTGAGCTGTAAGAGACTATAAGCAGCACTAAAGAAAACATAGCCTCTCATTTCAGGCTCTTACAGAAGTCTCAATTTCAATTGGTTAAACAGCCCTAAAAGAACTCCATCTTTTTTTTCTGTAACTCATGGAGGATAGTCTTAACTGAAAATGTGGATAAATTTGTAATCACTTATCATCCTGAATCAGAAATTTTCAACAAGTATATTAATGGTTTATATACATTATTTTGAGAGCAGTATGGACATATTTTTTTTTTTGTATTTTCTCATATGATGCTATTTGTAAATTAGTCCTTTGCTTTAAAAACAAAGAATTCAAGAGAAGAAAAACTATTTAACTATTCTATAGTATTTTTTTTTCTGTTAATGGGATTTTTTTCCTTAAATTTGATGAAATTAATAATTTCATTGTCATTACCAAGGAAGGATGTTATCATAGTATGGCAAAATAACATACATAAACAAAAATTTTACACTAGTCTCTCTTATTTTCTTATTCTTGCTTTTCTTATTTTCTAGTGGCTTTGTACCAATGGCAAAGTAATGACAGACTTGTCTGACATTTTAAATCCTCAAAGATCTTCAAATGCAGAAACACATGTTATGCTTGCTTTTGTCAGAAAGATATTTCAGCTATACTCCTTACACCTTTTTAGAGCTATTCTATAACACAATAAGAAATTGAAAATTTTATGAAAGAGTAGTCTTTCTTAATATAATATTTAATATGCTTCCTTTTAAGTCACTGGTAGAGGTCACTTTTCATTAGAAGTATAACAGCTTTTAAAAGAAAATGTACAGAGGAAACAATACTCAAAATAGTTGCACTCTATGGTTCACTTGGTTGCTTTACTAGAAGCAGCTAGGAATGTAAATAAGAGAAGTAAATTAAACGTAGGTAAATCTTCCACGCTGTATGAAATATGGCAGTTGTCTTTCTCTTTGTGCTGAGTCATGGGGAAAACAATACATGGGACTCTAGAAATTTCCTGATCTTTAGATTTCATTAGAGCAACTGAAATGAAGACATAAAATACTGCATTTTAAAGGAATGATCCTGAAATGCATAACAAAATGAGATCATGCTACAGTTTTCAAAGTGAGGAAATTGACACTGGATAAAACAGTACACTGAAGGAAAGTTACTACGTAACAAATCATACTGTTTCCTAAAAAAACACCAAAACCACAACACCTTAAAATATGACTTCAAAGATCTAGTTACTTCTAAATAGCTCTTGAGCTACTGAGTATTTAATTCTTGGGATTATTTCAGGTTATGTCCTGAAAACTTCAGCTTTTCCTAGCCATTTTTTATACAAGTTATGAGCAGTAGAGGTAATGTTACCAATATTTGCTAGGTTCTTTTTCTTCTTTTTCTTCTTGTTTTCTTTTTGTAGTAATGTCTTAATCTATAGAATTACCACTGATAATAATGTTCTTTATTCAGAAAACTGTATTTGTGGAAATACATAAGATGAATACTGGTGAGAATTTATATGTAAAGAACTTATCACAGTCTTCAGTGATGACTGTGTTTACTACATATAGTTGTTAGTAATTGTCTTCTCATTGAACTAACACTGTTATATCTGAGTTGTATACTATAACTTCGGGAGGTCTCTAACCTGAGACCATGCACTACTTCTGAAGGCATTGGAAATGGACAATATTATCTTAAAACTACAGTATGACTGGTGTCCCTTCAGTACTGAATTACCGGTACTATTAAAAAATTTCCATGTGGAAACTGGTTTCTTTATTACTTGTTGTTGGTATATTTTCCAGATTAATTGTTTTATTCTTTAAAGATTTGTGATACATGTACATGCTCAGCGTTCAGATGTGGAAAACTTCAAATGCCTAATATGTTTAAAGTCAATCTCTGTCAATAACTTGTAGTGGGTTTGACCTTCCCTGGCTACCAGAGGACCCCGCACAGCTGTTCCGTCACACCATCTCCTCAACCAGATAAGGACAAGGAGACCACTCACCAGTTACCATCATGAGTAAAGCAGATTCAATTTAGGGAACATTAGGTTAATTTTAATGGCTAATTAAGAATTATTACAGATGTTTTCTCTGTTACATAAGGTAAAATGGGAGCAAAATAGGTATTTAGAAGTAGATGAAATATACAAACAATGGAGTGCTAAGACACCTAAGATGTCGACTAGCACACATTTTTTTTTTACACCACTGCCTTTTGAATCTAGGCCATTGTGCCTTCTGAACACATTCATACGGGTCTAGAGGAAAGGGAGAAATTCTTATGTCAGCTGAGACTAAAGACCCTGAAACAACCTTTTGGTCACTTATTTTACTTTAGAAAATTAAATACAGCAAGGAAAGCAGAAATCAAATATGGCTTCTTCTGTTATCCTCTCCTGTTATCTGACTTGTACGTTAATCAGGTTTTCCTTGTCTGTCTTTAGACATCCCTCTCTAGGAAGTACAGTTTTTACAACGTCTCAAGTTTTACAAAAATAAGATGGAGAAGCTTCTCACAATGAAAAGATATCAGTCACCATCCAAGACTAATGTTTCAAAGGTTTATCTGAGAGTTTTTATGAACCACTGGTTCAGTACACTAGATAATCATGAGAACACTTATATCAGAAAGACATGATGTTGCCAATCTCTACCATTCTTTTGATGCGTGTAAAATAGATGTTTCTTTGCGTTACTTAATATAAGATTCAAAAGAGATCATCACCTCTGTAGCCCCAGAAGTTTTCAAAACACTGAAAGCATAGATTGTTCTGAGTTGCAAATATTCAGACCAAATCAGTGGCCAGTTTGGTCATCTATGCCATGGTTTGATGACTTGAAGCACAAGAAATTTCACATATCACTAGATATGACCATTCCTACTCTGTAAGAGCTATAAATGATAAATTTTATTTGGATACTGCAGCACTGGACATCACAACTTCTAAGTCTTCTTCGCAGATAATCTTTTTTGTTTTGGATCACAGTGTCTTGTCTATGAAAATCCTGACCTCTCAAAATTTTTAGAAAGTAACATTAGCATTCTCAACAATGTTTTTTCTCAGTACGTGCAAGTTGTCAAAAGGGATCATCTTCAATTCTTGGAAGTATTTTGATGTTGGTTCCAAGCTCAAATACAAGTAGTTATGAAAGTGCTTTGCACAGTGCTACAAGTTTCAAATAGCACAGTCATTTTCTAGGGAAGAATTTTTTTAATAGGTATTTCACTAAATCAGTTTCCTCTGTTTAGGTATTCTTATCCTTCCTGACCTATGAATCATTCCATTAATTCATTAGAAATACCGTCCTGAGGCTGTTGTCTAATATTTCTGCATTCGCTCAAAAGTTTCTTAGATTACTCTCTCTTTATGTAACAGTAACACAAGAAACTTACCGAACAATGAGAGGAATTAATGCACAGTCAATAGACAAATAAAACAATAAATAAATATCCAGACAAAATTCAAAGTGTGAGTAACCAGCTAAATCAGTATACTGTAAAATTTTAATGGGGAAAATTCTAATAAGCAGCTTACATTAAGATTACCTCTAACTTATTGCCTGCATTTTACCTAATGGATTTTCCACTGAACAAAATTAATAACTCACAGATGTAATTGAAGAACGCTCAAAGAATATAGTACTTGTTACTGTTGAAACATTGCATTAACTTCCCTGTCTGTTCTTTTTCAGAAGGCAACATGCATATTTTCAATGTACAAAAAGATTCATTGCAAGGAGTAGAGGAGGAAGGAAAAAGAAATGTGGGAATGTCATTGAAGTGGACAAATTCTCAGTGTTAGACTGTGAAGCTGTTTTAGTTTGCAAGGAAAGCATCATAAAAAGTAGTTAAAGAGTCATCATCATTGTCATAGTAGTAGTAGTAACAGTAGCAGTTATAGTAAAGATCAGCTGTGATATGAGTTACTTAATTCTAAAATAAATTAAGCAATGTTGTCCACTGTAGTTCTGCGGAAGCTGCTTGACTCCAGTCTGGGTAAGAGGTTTTGAAATAGTCTCACACTTTGTACATCTCCTCTCAGCTACATTTTAGCACCTTCAAGCGCTTAAAAAATTTCGTGTAATGCTTCAGGTTTGAAGTTTTTTCATTAAAAAATGGGACACGTGGCTGGACTCAATTAATCTTGCTGAATTAAATGCTGAAGTATGTTTTACTGAGTGATTATATTATGTGATTAAATGTTGAAATACTAATTACTTTTCTGCTTTCTGTTTTGGTAGAGAAGGTAAATTTATCTCTTAGACTACACTATCGACATTGATGATCATCATCTTCATTGTCTTTTTTTTTCCTCGGAAATAAAGGGAAAAGAGAAAGACATTAACATGCTAATTGTGAATTAGTTTCTCATGATTATATTGACACTAAATTACATTTTACTACTTATGTTAAATTATTTTGTTCTGCTCAGAAACATTTCACAAAAGAAGATGCAAATTCATTACATTAAACAGTACCAAATGGAAACTGTTCAAGAGTAGGCAAATTTATTTCTTTAAATTGCTGATAAAAGATTAGACTTTATTGCAAAGTATATGCAAAAGATAGCTATGACTAAGTATATGTATATGCATTTACCAAAACAAACCTTTAAACTGCAGTTTCAGCCTGCTGATATTATTTTAGTGACTGACAAATTACACTGCCTCTTTGCAGTAAACAGTTTCATATCTGAAGTTTGTCACTCCTTTGCTAAATAAATCAGTCTATATACATCTTCCATCATCGGTCACATTTTCTAGGCTGGTGGTGTTTCTGCACTATTCCCAATTAACTTATTACATCTAAACTTTAAACATTTGAGCAAACTAGTGATCAGATTAGTTCCACTACTCACTTTAAGCTTCCACAGCACCTCAGTTAGAAGACAACCAAAGGAATAGAATTTAAGAACCTTAAGCTCCCTCTGTACAAGGAGGTTTCAGAAATCAACTCAAAATACAAAAGCTACTTCTTTGAAGTTTGGAGGTCTGAATATGCCTCCAAATGAAGTAACATGACACCATTCATCAAATGTCCCTGTTCACTTCAGAGGAGTTGGACTAGATGACCTTCAAACCAAACTATTCTATGACATGATTCTATGAAATACTAGCACAACGAGGTTATACAATGTCATAGGGATTCTTCTATATTTTTAGGCTTAGGTAGATTTTTTTTGATTTTCCTAGGCTTTACATGAACTTAAATTTCCTTTGTGTACTAATTGTAATATTTAACTCTTCAAAATTCTTCTGAGCAATGATTTAACATGCTAAACTGCTCATGTGTACTGTAATTCCACTGTAATTTCTACACGACTGAAGAGAGTTTATGTATCAAAAGGAAATAAAGCAAAGGTATATGCAATCATAGTAACTCTGATTTAGTTATAGGTAGAGAGAGGGGAACAGATGAGAGAGAAATGACACAGATAGAGAACACATTGTCTCTGAAGTTATAATTTCAATTTGCTTTCAGAAATCAATTAATGTCAGACGTATAAAATAGTCTTTGCAACTCTGGCACAGGTGAGTCTTCCTTAGCGCATACCGAAATGAGAAACAGGATTTCTTGGATTATTCATGTAGTCTACTTAATAACCAACCTGAAGATCCCCATCAGAATCCTTCTACATTTAAATCGGAAGCCTTTGTGTATGAGTTAAATATATTTTTAATGTGTTTTCATATAAGCATCCGAATCATATTTTTTTTAATGTTAATGAGTGTGTAATATCTAACGTTACTTATATTTTAATAACTTTTCTTACATTTCAACTGTTTAGCTAACATCTAATAATTTCAAAGAGAAAAATTACTATATTAGTTCATATCAGTTAACATCAGGATCCTATATGACTAAAAGATCACCCTTATTCTAACAGAATTCGGAATCCTCTTTCTGACTTATGTCGTAAATGGATAAGTTTTTTTTGTGTTTTGGTTTTTTATTTTTTTTTTAAAAAGGTGCAGTATAATGGATTAGTTCTTTTTACACCACAAAGTCAGTTCTGCTGCCTACACATAGAGGCCTGACGAAATCTGAGATACCCTGCAGAGTTTGAGGTATTTAGTGAAGGTCTAACAGTTATGGCACAAAATCTCTAGGACACCGGTATGGCCTTGAGAAGGCAGCTGAAGAACAGATGGGAGACTTAGACATTTAATGGCATTGAAACAAGTTTATTCAGTTATCCTGTAACTAGACACTTGGTACACACAGAAAATGTGTCAGTAGCTTCACTGTAGCGAAGAAAGTTGTGAGGATTGATTATCCAAGTTGTGACTTTTTCTAAGAACAACAAAATGACTTCAGTTCCCTCACAGTGGAGATGACATAACTTAAGATCTCATTACTACATGGATATTTTTGGAAACATAAATGTGATTTCAGTGCAGGCAGTATGTCCTTCATATATGTGATCCTTGTACCTATGTGCTTACTCATGCAAGACAACTTATAAGAGTAGGAGTTGCTCTGTTTCTAGAAGATATATTGATATGCTGATTGACTATGTAACAAATAGACACAGAATAATACTAAGCTCATTCTTGCTTTAAATCTGCAAAACAATCTGCTTTTTGGTGAATGTGATTATAAAGCAAGGTAATATATTCTAGAAAACAAACATATCCTAACAAATCAATTTGTAAATGGAAGAAGTTACCTGTATTTCCTTTTTAGCATTTAAAAATAAAGTACTGCCTCAAAGTTGTCAGCGTGAAAAGTTTGTGAATTGTGAACACTTTAAATTAACTTTTAAACTAATCCTTATTATGGAAGATAGTGAGAGAATTCCCACTAAAATAATAGTTCTGATGGTAAATCCAGGGGAATGGACATACTGTTGAAGAAGTAATAAATTATGAGGACCACGTAGCAGACACATACTAGAAGTATGAAGGAAATATAATTGAAAACAAATCATATGTTAATGGAAGCCAAATTTCTCTTCTAGAATATACATCCTTGCATAGTACTGTATTACTCTCATGATTTGTTCTTAGGTCAGTACACACTTCGTTTGTTGTGGAAGATAGCACAGCTAGAGTAGGGGGCATATAAGAAAGCTGCCCGAGCAGCAAGAGACCTGGTTAGAAAAGTGAAAGTTCAGTTAGAATTAAATCTAGCCAGAGAGATCAAGGGAAAGAGCAAAAGTTTCTTTAGGTATATTAATGGTAAGAAAAAGACCAAGGAAGGTCTGAGCCCCCTCAGAAAGGAAACGGGTGAACTGGTGACAAGTGATTTGGAGAAGGCTGAGATTCTCAACGACTTCTTTTCCTCTGTTTTCACTGGTGATGGCTCCAGCCACACTCCTGAAGTCACAGAAGACAATGGCAGGGCTTGGGTGAAAGAATTGCCCATTGTAACTGAAGAACAGGTTCATGACCATCTGATAAATCTGAAAGTGTGCAAGTCTGGGGGACCCAATGGGATACACCCACGGGTACTGAAGGAACTGGTGGATGAGGTTGTCAAACCCCTCTCTATTATATTCCAAAAGTCATGCCAGTCCAGTGAAGTCTCCACTGACTGGAAAAGGGGAAACATAATCCCCATTTTCAAAAAGGGAAAGAAGGATGAACTGGGGAACTATAGTCCAGTCAGTCTCACCTTCCTGCCTGGAAAGATCATGGAGCAGATCCTCCTGGGGGCACTGCTGAGGCAGAAGAATAATGAAGAGCTGTTTTTGTACAATCAACATGGCTTCACCAAGGACAAATCGTGCCTGACAAACTTGGTGGGCTTCTATGAAAAGGTCACATCAATAGACAAGGGAAGAGAAACTGACGTCATTTACTTGGACCTGAGCAAAGCTTTTGATACTTTCCTGCATGACATCCTGGTCTCCAAGCTGATAAAATACGGGATTGATGGATGGACAGTTCAGTGGGTAAAGAACTGGCTTGACGGCCTCACGTAAAGAGTGACTGTCAATGGGTTCATGTCCAAGTGGAAGCCGGTGACAAGTGAAGTCCCTCAAGTATCAATACTGGGACCAGTCTTGTTTAATATCTTTGTCAGTGACATGGACACTAGCATAGAGTGCACCCTCAGCAGGTTTGCCAATGACACCAAGCTGTATGGGACGGCTGATAAGCTGGAGAGTAGGGATGCCATCCAGAGAGACCTCGACAGGCTGGAGAGGTGGGCCCAGGCCAACCTCATGATGTTCAACAAGACCAAGTGTAAGGTCCTCCATCTGGATCTGGGCAATCCCAAGAGCCAACATAGGCTGGACAGTGATTGGCTTGAGAGCAGCCCTGAAGAAAAGGACTTGGGGGTACCGGTGGACGAGAAGCTCAGCATGAGCCGTAAGTGTGCACTTGCAGACCAGAAAGTCAATCGAGTCTGGGCTGCATCAAGAGGTGCGTGGCCAGCAGGTCAAGGGAGAGGATTCTTCCCCTCTACTCCACTGTCGTGAGACCCCACCTGCAGTACTGCATCCAGTTCTGGAGCCCACAGTACAAGAAATATGTGATGGAGTGTGTCCAGAGAAAAGCCACGAGGATGATCAGAGGGCTGGAACACCTCTTCTGTGAAGACAGACTAAGAAAGTTGGGGTTGTTCAGTCTGCAGAAAAGAAGGCTCCGAGGAGACCTTATTGTGGCCTTCCAGTATCTTAAGGGGGCCTACAAGAAAGCTGGTGAGGGGCTTTTTAGGATGTTGGGTAGTGATAGGACTAGAGGGAGTGGATTGAAGTTAGAGATGGAGCAGTTTAGATTGGACGTTAAGAAGAAGTTCTTCACCATGAGGGTGGTGAGACACTGGCACAGGTTGCCCGGAAAGGTGGTGGAAGCCCCATCCCTGGAAGTTTTTAAGGCCAGGCTGGATGGGGCTCTGAGCAGGCTGGTCTAGTGAGGGATGTTCCTGCCCATGGCAGGGGGTTGGAACTAGATGATCTTTAAGGTCCCTTCCAAGCCTGACTATTCTATGATTCTATGATTCTCTTATTACATCATTAAGGATTAGATAAACTTCTTATATATGTAATAGGAGCTGTCTGTACATACACGAAACAAATTCAGTAATGTATCATTTTACCTCTGTTTTTTTTAAAAAAACAAAAAAATCCTAGTCTATTTTTCATTCCAACTATATGAGTTCTTAGAACTTTCCTCACAAATACTCTCTATCTCTGCTCGTAATTTACAATTCTGTTTTTTTGAAACAGTTTTTGAACTGTGTTGGAGTTGGGGTAGTTTTTTTGCTTCTTGGTTTTGTTTAGCTTTTTTTTTTTAAACTGTTTTTAAGCAGTTTTCTTTTTGGATTGACAAGAACAGATGAATATAAGCCACACTTTTAACCTCAAATCTCACACAAGTAGGATAGCATTAGAAATGTAGTATTGCTTATATTTTCCTTTTGTCAAGATTTTTATGGTACTGTAATATAACATTCTTTTCTTTCAATGCAACTAAGAACAAAGACTGATTCTGGATGACAAAATAAACCTACATTATATATATCCAAAGAATGGATATACAGTTCAAAATTTCAAAACCAAAGGACAGCTAAACATTTTAACTATCATATATAATTTCATCAGGTACATTACACTCACTAGTTGGGATTTACTGAGTGAGTTAGAAGAAAAAATAATGTATTGTCCTGGGTTTAGCTAAAAACCCAGTCCTGTTTAGTGATTTTTTTACTTTTCAGTTTAGTGTCTTCTAAAAGGCTGCACGTTCTGAAGTCAGCAGCATGTTTTTGCAGACAGTGTGTGCTACTGGCAGTGATAACACCTGATGTTTACAGTCACTGCCTGGGACTGATATGTAGAAAGGCTCTTGCTTATACTTATTCCTATAGTGCCCAAGGCCACTGCTGGCTCTTGTGTGCCACGCTGGGGGTGCTGGGTAGTAAGAGGGGGGCACAAGGAAGTAAAAGGTGGCACCTCCGGGGGGTAACAGACAGGACAGGTGACCAACGAGAGTATTCCATCCCATATACGTCATATTTAGTATAAATTGAGTGATCACGAGAGTTTCGTCCCTTTTTGCCCTTTTTGTTCGTCCCCTTTTTCGGCCCTTTTGCCCCTTTTGCCCTTTTCGGTCTTTTCGCCCTTCTTTTCTGCAATGGCCGGTGTCCAGAGAGGACTCCATCTGACCTCCTGATTTTGATCCGGATCCTGAGTTCCCAAATCCAGCTCCCTGTATCCAGCTCCCGCCGCCGCTGAGCCTGGGGTTTCCCCAGTGCCTCCTGCTCTGCAGCACCAGTGGTGATTGCTATCGGGGGAGGGAGTCGGGTTTGATATCGGGCTATTATCTATAGTTGTATATAGTTCTTTACTTTTATCTTTTTACTGTTATTCCTATTACTTTCATTAAAGCTGTTCTAGTTCGTTTTTTCCTTCTCTCATCCGTAAGTCTCTCTGCCTCATTCCCTTTTCTCTTCCTGTTTGGGGGGGGGAAGAGGGGGTTAGAGAGCATCTGTCCGCGTTAGTGGCCGGCCCAGCCCTAACCCGCGACATGTATATACTATTGTTACAAGATAGCTGTAGGTTTCACGGTTTTCCTCTTAAAATTATTACCTTGAATATAGTGCTCCCAAAGATCATGATGGATGACATCTTTCCGCATTGTCATGCTTTTTATTCTGCTAAGCATATAAAATATTATATTAGTGTTAGAGTTAGCATGGCAAAGCAATTCTAGAATTTTTACAGATAAAGAATAGGAATTTAAATGGGAACATATGACCAAGGCTCTGATAAATCAAGCTTGGTGTATTAATATCTACCTTTTTATTTTCTGTCGGGATGCTCTGATCTTGAGCATGGTAGAAACAGTCCCTGAACGCTAACCAACTATCTTGGGCCCCTTTACCTTCAAACAGCCTTGCTCATGGGATTTTCTCTAGTAATTGTTTGAAAAATCCAAAGTTTGCCTTGGCAAAGTCCAGGGTTGCAATTCTGCTTGCTATTTTGTTTCTGCTACATGAGATCCTGAACTCCACCATTTCACGGTCACTGCAACCAAGGCAGCCCTCAACCTTTACTGCTTCAACCAGATCCTCCTTGTTAGCGAGGATGAGGTCCAGCAGTGCTCCTCTCCTAGTCAGCTCCTCCACCATTTGCATCAGAAAATTATCATCAATGCACTGGAGGAACCTCCTGGACTGTGGCTGGCTGGCTGAGTTGTCCTTCCAGCAAATATCAGGGAAGTTAGAATCCCCCAAAACAATCAGGGCCTGTGATTGTGAGACCGCTCTCAGCTGCCTGTAGAAGGCCTCATCAACTTCCTCACCCTGAGCTGGTGGCCTGTAATAGACACCCACAACAGTATCTCTCCTGCCAGCCTGCCCCTTAATTCTAACCCATACACTCTCAACTTGCTCCTCCTCATCCATGCCTGGATGGTGTTCAAGACATTGTAGTTGCTCTTTCACTTAAAGAGCGACTCCACCACCTCACCTGGCTGGTCTGTCTTTCCTGAAAAGGACATAGCCAGCCGTGACCACATTCCTGTCATGTGAGCTGTCCCACCATGTCTCTGTAATTGCCACCAGATCATAATCTCCTGCCCGAACCCAGGTTTCTAGCTCCTCCTGCTTATTCCCCATGCTGCGTGCATTGGTGTATAAGCATTTCAGGGAGCAAGCTGAGCACACTGATCTCACCCTAGGGGGATGGGAGGCCACCCGGTCCTCATAATTTCTAGAGCACTGCCCCGCTGCAATCCCAGCTATAACCCCATCCCCCTTCATATCTAGTTTAAAGAACGCTCTATGAGTCCCGCCAGCTCGTGACAAAGGATCCTTTTTTCCCTTTGTGTCTTTTGAACCCCGGCTTGTTTCAGTAGACCAGGTGCCCTGTAGATCTCCCCATGGTTAAAAAATCCAAAGCTAGACCACTGGCACCACCCCTTTACCCAAGTATTAATCTGCTGCACTTTGTCAAACCTACCACTATTTTTCCTCATAATTGAAGGAATAGAGGCAAACACAACCTGTGCGCCTGATCCTTCTAGCATCCGCCCCAGTGCCCTAAAGTCCCTTTTGATTGCTTCTGGCCGTCTCTCTACTATCTCATCATTACCGATCTGCATAACCAAAAGCGGGTAATAGTCCGTGGGTTTGACCAGACCAGGAAGCTTCTTGATAACATCCTTAACTCGGGCCCCAGGGAGGCAGCAGACTTCCCTGTGGGTCGGATCTGGGCGGCAGATGGGGCCCTCTGTTCCCCTCAGGAGGGAGTCTCCAATTACGATTACCCTCCTTTTTTTCTTAGATGAAGAAGTCCTAATGTGTTTATCTGAGTGATTTACCCTAGACAGCCCTATGGGTGAACCCCCACCTATCTCTTCCTTGGCCTGCCTCTCATTGTCTAGAGCCCCATACCTGTTTTACAGGGGCAACCGGGCAGGTGAGAGAGGCCAGACAAGGATTTTCCTTCCTCTCCTGGCAGGCACCTGCTTCCACTCCTCCCTATCCTTTGGGTCCCCCCCTTTTGCTTGATGGCCAGAGGTGGGGGGATATTCTGCTCTTTGTGGAGCTTGCTGCTCGCCATTCAGGACATGACTCCACCGATCTATCTCTCTCTCTGACTCCCTAATGCTCCTCAGCCTTTCAACTTCCTCCTTCAGCTCAGCCACCAGGCTGAGCAGATCGCTCACCTGGTCACATCGGACACAAGTGTCACTTCCACTACCCTCCATGGCCAGTGCCAGGCTCCGGCATTCTCTGCAGCCAGAGGCCTGAACACCCACATGCTTATGTGGGGCCTCTGTCTGGGTGCCCACAGTTTTTCTAACAACCATTGACCTGGTGGCAACCATAGTTGGCTCTACAATCCAAAGACTCTCAGAAAGCTATATAGAATAGTCTACAGCTATTACAGCTGTAATAGTTTACAGCTATATAGAATAGTTTACAGCTAGTAGAATCACAGGATCTGTATGGAATGTTCATAGCTTCTCATTATTATGTGTTCAAAAGAGTTGCAGGAACACTGTTCTGTTTGGTGGAACTGGGGAGATGCACATACGTTTTTCCACAGTGTTCAACTATTTGTGGTATTGATTTACAAGAGTAATGAAATTGAAAAGAAGGACAAGTTTAGGGAGAAGTCAGTTGTCAAGATCCTTTATGAAAAAAAATGAGTATGATTATAACTATTTGTCATTAAAACCCAGTGAAAACTACTAAATTTCACTTTCTCAGTACCTCTAAAATAGTATTCATAATGTCTTATCTCCTTATAGGAACTTTTACATATATGAATCATCAATATTTTTAAAGCATTCAAATGGTGTATATATTGTGATGAACACCACAGATATGTTCTGTGAGAACGTGAACAAATGGCTGTTGAGAAAAGAGAATAATATGGGCTAAGAAAGAAGTCAAAATATAAATATTGAATACCTGCTTATGAAGGAAAATCCATCATCTTTTGTATTGACTAAGGAAAAGGTTCACCAGGGAAAAATAACTCAATTAAAAGACTGATTCGCAATGTGCCTATATGGATAGTCACATGAACACGTAAAATGAGATTGTGTGATCCCAGGTGTGTTGTTGCAATGGAACAATAAAAGATGAGCTTCACCAAGTGGTTTTGACTGAAACAAACTGAAACCTTAAAACATGAAACTTTTCTGTATATTTTCTGATGTTAAGAACTACACATACTTTGTAACTGATTGATAAGAGAGATAAGTTATACCTCCAATTACAAAAATGAAACTCCATAACACATTTCAGGAATCTACTGGAAAATACTGACATAATGAAACATTATTTTTCATAAAAAAGTTTATTCAAGACAAGTATTTCTATTCGTATACATATTTAAAAATAAACAATTAAAAGTTCATTAAGTGTATCCTTGTATAGATTAACCAAATCCTTGAGAACAAGGCCAGCTGGTCTGTTGATTAAGAATCAACAAAAAAAAAGCCAGTTGCAAAGCCTCAAAATCCAACTACCTAGGAGATCACAGAATCATATAATCATAGAACAGTTTAGCTGGAAGAGACCTTCAAGATCATTGAGTCCAACCTTTTCCTAGCCCTACCAACACCACTAAACAATGTCCCTCAGCACAACATCTACCTGTCTCTTAAACACCTCCAGGGATGGTGAGTCAACCACCTCCCTGGGCAGGCTATTCCAATACCTGACAACCCTTTCAGTAGAGAGATCCTTCCTAATAGCCAAACTGAACTGCTGTTGGTGCAACTTAAGGTCGTTTCCCCATGTCCTATCACTCGTCACTAGGGAGAACAGACCAATCCCTACCTCGTCATGATCTTCTTTCAGGTAGTTGTAGAGAGTGATAAGGTCTTCTCTCAGCCTCCTTTTCACCAGGATAAACAGCCTCAGATCCTTCAGCTGTTCCTCATATGACACATGTTCCAAATCCTTTACTAGCTTGGTAGCCCATTTTTGTAACCCCCCAGCACCTCAATGTCCCTCCTCTAGTGAGGGGCCCAAAACTGGACACAGTACTCAACAAAGCCAAGAACAGGGAAATGATCATCTTCCTGCTCCTGTTGACAACACTAATACAGGGCAGGATGCCACTGGCCTTCTTGGCCACCTGGCTGCACTGCTGGCTGATGTTCAACAAGCTGTCCCTCAACACTCCCAGGTCCCTCTCTGCCTGACAGTTCTCCAGCCACTCCTCCCCAAGCCTGTAGTGTTTCTGGGGGTTGTTGTGGCTGAAGCATAGGACCTGGAATTTGACCTTGTTGAATTTCCTGGAATTGGCCTTGGCCCAGTGATCAAGCCTATCCAGATCCCTCTGTAGAGCCTCCCTACCCTAGAGCAGATCTATACATCCACCCAGCTTGGTTTCCTTTACAAACTTACTAAGGATGCACTCCACCCCCTAGCCCAAATCACTGATAAAAATGTTAAACAGGAGTGGCCCCAGTACTGAGCCCTGGGGGACACCACTCGTGACCGGTCGCCAACTGGATTTAACTCCATTGACCACAACTCTCTAGACTCGGCCATCCAATCAGCAGTTATCCTGTTCACCCAGCAAAACATACGTCCATTCAAGCCAAGAGTAGTTAATTTCTCTAGGAAAATGCTGTGGGCAACAATGTCAAATGTCTTGCTAACATTAAGGTAGACGACATCCACAGTCTTTCCCTCATCCATCAAGTGGGTCACGCAATCATAGAAGGAGATCAGGTTTGTTAAACAGGACCCGCCCTTCACAAACCCATGCTGACTGGGTCTGATCACCTGGTTGTCCTGCATGTGTTACATAATGGAACTCAGGATGATCTGTTTCATCAGCTTCCCTGGCACTGATGTCAAACTGACAGGCCTGTAATTTCCTGGATCATCCTTCTGTCCCTTCTTACAGATGGATGTTATATTGACTGACTTCCAATCAGCTGGGATCTTTACAGTCTACCAGGACTGCTGATAAATGATGGACAGTGGCTTGGTGAGGACTCCTACCAGTTCTCTCAACACTCTAAGATGAATCCCATCTGGCCCTGTAGGTTTGTGCACATAAAATCTCTCGTGCAGTCTATTAAATTTCTAGTGCATTTTTCCTACCGGCACCTCTAAAAAACACCTCAATTGTGTCCTTGTTGACTATGGTCAACATCAGTCTGATTAGAATTCACAATATCAGCCCAGTTACACTAATTCCCTGAACAATTCAAGAGCAGAATTTAATTCTTCTCAAACATTATTCACTAACCCAGCACAAGGGTAACCCAAACAAGCAAATAATGTAAAAACTATGGACAAGAAGAATGAAAAATTTGTTATTTAGAGAAAAACAGAAAAAATTGTAATTGTCTCAGTAGATTGACCATGTCACCTTCAGGCTAAAACTAGAGCAGTCCTGAGCTCTAGTCTTTCTTTCTAGAATTAGTCATGAAATTTATGCTGAGTAGTGAGTTCACACAGGGTAAAAAGAAAAAAAAACGTAGTCCAGCCCTGACTGGGATGGAACTTTTCATTAAAATTTTTGTTTTGTAGGGAATGTACCAACAAATTAGTAATAAAGCTCCAGCATATGCTACCATCTTTTTTTTCTCAGATTTCATATTCATTCCAGAGAACACAAATGCTACATTAGAATCATCTTCCTTTTCTATTACAGTATTTGCCTCCACTTAAGATGATGATTGTCATGACTGAGACAAAAGTTATCTACTTTGTAAGAAGATGGATTCTAAGAGACTTAACTCAAGACATAGATGATTTAACTTAAGACATAGATGTTCAACATAAGACTCCTAAAATTAGAAATGACACAATGGAATGTATAATTTTCATTCTCTACAGAATTAAGTCTTGCTGAAGTAAAAAGTCTGAACAATCATGAAATCCAGTTTTATAAACCACTCCCTTTTGTGTTAAATGACAATAATATCTAAACATTTCAAATCTTTCTAAGAAGTAAGTACATACTGGAAAAAAAAAAACACACTAAAAATGGTGTCACTTGCTATATAAACACTGTTTTTAACAGATAAACATTTTGCCTTTATACAGTGTTACAAATAAAATTAACTGAGTAAATGCAAAACATTTTTAACACTTGTGTTTGTGATACACTTCTTGTGATGCACCTCTGAACTTCATAACAATCTCAAACTGATTACTTGCAACATAATTAAATATTTTTTTAGAAAAATACAATGTATGATCAAAAAGTAAGCCTCTACAAGTCTTCCTGGTTTTCCTACTATAGGGACTGCTTCATAGGCATGGAGACTGAATAATGTCTTGTCAAGACAGGACTGTGTGACATCAATATTTTAATGAACACAGTTACAAAAAATGATTCCCATGTTGTCTTCAAATGACCACGTACCACTTGTCAGTAAAAAGGACATGAAAAGCAACATTATGAACATACTTCACAGATTAATCTGTCCATAAGTGCTGTGATTTAGCTGTTGTAATTTCCCCATGGAAACAGGATAACTGCTAACAAAATAGAGTGCATGTAGATGTTTTTGTTTCCTCTCAGCAGACAATTTCTTATTAATTGCCACTCAGGATGTTATTTTGCATAATTTATTTCTTGAATAGTCCAGGAGCAGAAGCAGAAATTAATAAAGGTTCAAACTTCTGCTTTCATGCTGAATTACAATGCCAAAAAGATTCCAGACACAAAATAAAATAACAACATAGTGCGGCTTGCATCTTTCCTCAGAGGTATCCAGGAGTGAGTGTGATATGCTCATACTTCCTTTAAGCAAGCAGGTTAATTTGTATTTTACAGTCTCATTGCATTCATGGACATTTTTTTTCAAACTTGGTGAAAAGACAGATTTTTTTTATGTTCTTTTTGTAGTTCATATACAAAGAAGTCACAGAATCTTAATACTTGATATATAGTGAAAAGGAATATTGTTATAAGTGGGAGCAAAAAAACCCAACACCACCAGAAACAAATAACTCACTCATGTATGTAGAAAGAATATTAATGAGGAGAGAAACAGATACTTAGACTTCTGCTGTTCTGTTGTGTTTCTATGGTAGTAACTGAAACTCTTATATAAATCAATCTTTTCCAAAGACCTCTGAAAGGAAGTTCCAAAATAAAATAAATATATATTATTTCAAATTAAAATATACTAGGGTATGTGTTTGGGTTTTTGATGTGTTTTTCATCATAAGTAGCTTAACATAGATGGACTTCATGCAGACAGCACAGGAGCCAGATATACATAAGGTGGCTGGAGAAAGAGATTTTTTTACTTATTGCATAGCTTGAGAAAAAAAAGGCAATAGAAAAGGAGTCACATTATAGAGTTCTCCAGAAAGATCCCTGAATTAAGCTGTTGACAACATAAATCAAGCAGCCATGGTGACATATTAGGAAAATATTATTCAATGGTAGACTTTATACTGCTGGAGGAGTTTAAAGTTCTAGAAGTCACCCACGCATTTTACAATGAGATCTCACAAATATCCAGCAGTTAGAAGCGTTGGTATTCAGTACAGCTGCATAGTAGAAATATCTCACCATCCCTTCAGCATAATTCAGGTGCATTCAGAATTGTACAAATGTTGCTGATTTTTGAATACAAAATAACCAGATTAAGTCCGAATGTTCAGTCTTACCTTACATACTCTTGGTATCTGAAAAGATGTCTCAGCGTGTTTTTTACTAAATGACTCGAGAAGGTTCATAACCAGGATATAGCTATATATTTATCAAATGGAAATAACAGTATAGCTGGAAGAGCAAGTACTTTAAAGTTCATGCAGATTACTCCTCTTCTGCTCTCATGTTTCATTCATTTAAAGCACAGTGACACATCAAAACCAGCTTGGGCAACCTAACTGGATGTCTGATTGAGGAATCAGCTGCATTTTGTGAACAGGTTCTTAAAGCTAAAGACACACTACAATGCTGTGCCAAAGCAAAGTGTCTGGTGTCTTACATTTAGAAAAGCCAGATATGAGCCTCACTTCTCATCTGGATCAGTGAATTCATTAACATTCTTCACCTGTTAAGTGATCTGGTACAGAATGTCATGTTCCAAATGCAGCACTCATCCCTTGAATCAACTTACACAGAATTGCTGCATACTTCAAGGGGAAAAAAAAAAAAAAAAAAGAAGATACTTCCCTAACACGGAAATGAAAGAATTTCTTTCTTTCCATCTCAGTATTGTGTTTCTGAACTAAAGAAAAGCAGATTTTAAACAATCATTGTAATGCAGATAATACAGAAGTACTATGCAGTAGTCTCTTCACTAAAGTCAGAAAACTGCATTTCTTATAGTACCATACGTTGAAAGAGCAGTAGAAATGCTTATAAAATACACAGTGTTTGTCTTCTCTTTGTTAACATTTTAAACCCATCTTCTAGAAAACGTTTTTGGTAAAAAATTATATTGTGGGATATGTTGCCCTCAGCATTAGAAAAACCCTATACTGCTTTAAGATAACAAAACTACAACTCAGGCAAAATCATCTTAAAGTTCTGCACATTTTTGTTTTTTCCCACATGAAATTTGAAAGGAAAAGTGCTGAACGGCCATCTGGCATGATGTCCATAAGGATATGTAAATCTAATTGGAAAAAATTCCAGCGCTTATACCACATATAGTAGCCAATATCCTGTGCTATTAACATACTAGAAAGATTTTTCAAAAGAATAATAATTAAAAAAAAAAACCCTGACCTTTCTTTTCCAATAATTTTGTTGGGTTTTCTTAAAGTGTTTTCTACATGTGCATTGCACATGAAACTAACATACAATCTGTAACAAATTTTGACATCTGTCTTCTGGAAAATGGATTGATCTGTCCTGACTTGCAAATTTACTGTTTATAGAAATCAGTCTATTAGATTTTATTAACCAGAAGGCTCAGGTAAGTCCTAAAATTAAATCTAATGTTATATATGCAGTCATATATAACATTTTGAAATTTAAAAAGAAGGTAGGTAAATAGAATAAATTCAAATCTCAGTAAATTTCATCTGAAAACTCTCAAGATGAAGGCTCAAATAGATCCTGGTTTTAATTTACCATGTTTCTTGAGGAAAGAATCTATAATGTAACACAAGAACATGATGATATAAATTATCTATGTATAGCTAGCACGTATAAACAAACCTGCAGGGACAGCTTCAGAATCAAATAGAATATATGTGAGAACCTGAAATCAAACTCACCTAGAGCTTCTACTACTGTGTTTAAGTTTTTACTTTCAATTTCTTTTAAACATACTATGACAAAACCAAAATAGGGTCAATCACAGTGTGCAGAAATGTGCATCTAACTTGGAGTTTAAACAGTCTTCTATGAACTGGGAGACATTCTATAGAAGATAATGTAACTATTTTTATCAGTTTTCCTGAAGAGATAAAGCTGATATCATCCTCCTGCATACAGTCTGCCTGTCATCAACTGTAGTACCTATTATCAAGCTTGACTAAGAAAGGTTTTTCAGTTACATTCTGCGCAAAAAAATGAGAAGGACCTGTGAGTGCACACAAAATGACTGACCAAGTAAAAGCTTCATGTCAAGAGGTCATGTGTTCTTAGAAATCAGAGAATGTGAAAAAGACTTCACAAATGTGGTAAAAGTTCAGCAGAGCTGTGCACAGTCTTATAAAACAAAATCAGTCAATGACAAAACCAGAATTAGACTTCATTGGGTTGAAAGCTTGGGAAGTTTCTTGGTTGCTTATGAATTCTTGGTTACTTATGAATTCAAAATTTGAAAGTCAGTGTTATGTTCTTATTGACTAAAGGGGTGAAGAACTAAATTCATGATGCCTTCAGAAAAGATTTTATCTTTGATAAGTATCTTCTTAACAAATATAAATATCTTCTTAACAAATGTTTGAGATATTTCTGGCTTTAACCTTCTTTTACAGAAAATGGGCTGCTATTTAGAAATTCCAGAACTAACAAAAATGAAATGAGGAATTTTCTGGGTTTTTTTCCCCCCTGATTTTAGACTTTGATCAGTGATGGTGTTATTCTGAAATCACCCTTGAAATTTTATTTGAATTACCTTTTTCTTCTTCCTTCTACACTCATACTCACCAGAAAAAAAAAAAAAACTTGAAAAATCTGCCAGTTTTGTAAAGTCTGAAACATGAGGTAGGACTAAAATCTTTGTTACAAGCTATCAAGCAGACCATTACAGTTAAGAAATTTAGGCACATAAATTAGGCATATATTTTTTCCTGAGGTCTTCAAATATAGATACTTATTTTCAATTATTCCACAAAAGAATTAAACATTTCCCATTCCAATTGGTTTTGGAGCTGGCCTTGGAGATAACACGCAAGTTGTTCATGCTTAGTGCAAGAGGAAAACAAGTCACTGAAAGATGCTGGGGTTCATATTTCTTTAATCGAAGGATATTAAATTCTGCTGGGAACCGATCGCACTGTTGCCAAGGTAAGAGGTGCCCCTGGATATGATTAATTCATAGGTCTAGTTTTAATTGGAGAAGGCAAACTAACTTTACTTTTCCTGATTTAAACAGCTAGATCTTCCTTATAAATGATATCTGGCCGAAATAATTCCTCTTTTGTGACAAATAAATAATCAGAAATGCACAAACTAATCTCCAAAGTGATATTTAACTGTTAAAATAAACTTATGGCTAAATCATTTCTCTCTCTAGGCAACCAAGGTTTAGCATTTTATGATTTATGTTATTTTCTTCTGTCTCATTTTTGCCCCCATTAAAATGAAACAAGACTTAAATCTTATTTGTTTCAAAGAATAGATTTTTTAATATATTTTCAATTTTTCTTAAGTATCTTTTTCTTCATTAATGATTCATGCTGACTCTATGTGATCTTTTTGGCTATGTAAAACACCTTGACATTTTTAGAGGGGAATATTCATAAGTTACCATTCAACTAAAACCAATACTAAAAGTTAACAGTTTTTAGTGTAAAACTGATAATTTCTTTTTACCATCCTATTTTCTGGCATAGAACAAAAATAATTGAATGGTGCTTTTCATGAGTAGGTAAAAAGAGAGAAATTTCTCAGTTACCTCATGCCTGGGCATGCTGATAACTATTCCATAAGTGCAGAATCATAATAAGAAGCTACCTTATTGGCTCATCTTCAGTTTACCTGCTGAGACTCACAATGGCATGCTACTGCAGCCCAAATTGGATTTGCACAGTGTGTCTTGTGCTTACTTTCTTTGAAAGTATCTGATACCATTTCAGAAATCTGTAGATAGTGGTTCCTAATAACAAATGAGTCCAAATATGCTGATTTTGCCACTTCCTCACTATACTCAAATTATAATTATGAAAAAAATGAAAGGTCAGGCAAAGCAGGTATACAAACTCATTTTATTTTGGGATTTGAGAACAAATATTTTATATTACAATCTACACATCTTTCAGAAAAACTACTGAAAACTTACAGTTAATACGTAAAGGATCAGGATAATCAATGCTAACTTAAGACACCTAAAAATAAAAGTATTACTTCAAAGTTTCTGATCTAGACACTTAATAGTTACTTGAAAGTTATAATCATAAGATAATCTTTGTTCATTCTAAAATAGGCAGTTAGGGTTAGGTAAATCATACTTCAGAAACACTTGTTTATTAAGACTACTTGGGGTGACAATTTTGAACTTAAACACAACCTTTGAGCACCTAATGCTACACAGGATTATTCACTTCCTTAGAGTAATAGTGCTACAGCTGTGTAGCAGTACAAGTGCAGAAAAAAGAATGGCAGAAAATTAAGTATAACATTTGATAATTTTAAAACAAGTAATATTAGTATGCATTATTTTATGTTATTTAACTTCAGCAAAATACACAGCAAGCACTATGTTTATGAGCTTATGATTCAGCATACTCGTAATTATTGTGATCTCCTGTTAGAATGGAGACTGAAGAACTATTTATAGGTAGTCTGACCCCAGTAGCTAGGAATTTGTCTTTTCACCAGTGTGTAGAGAGAAACTACAGATAGCAGAATGTTATTAATTTTAGATGCCCACAGAGTATTTCTTGTTAAACTGAAACATGATGCAAGCGTGATTGTGTTCCATTCCTCCTGAAATTACAAATATTCTTCTCTCTCATAAACAAGTTAAATCATAAAATTATGAATAATAGCCAATTGGAATACAGGAAATTGGTATTATGTGGTTGTATTCTATCTATCGTTTTTATTTTCCATTTTCAGATATTTCATTTTTTGAAAACGAAGACAAATTTTATAATTGTACTATTCTTGATTTCATATTTCTGTTTTTTTCTTGAAAGTTTAGTACTACAGTCAAGGTACTTAGTACTCTTAAATTTTCTTCATGTGAATTACTCCCGGGTCTTGAGACTTACATCTTAGAAGAAACTAACTGAACTATGGAAACCTTCATTTCCACTGGGAAATTTATTTTTGTCTGTTTTTTTTTTTTCTCTCTCCATCTGCCTTTGAGTAATTTTATGTGTTTCAAGAGTGAGCAAGCAATATTAATCCAATTTGTAGTTTTTGTGAGGCACATTATGTTAGATTAAATACACCTCAACACACCTTTTTAGGTATTGTACATTTATTTAACTGTTTCATTGTCTCACTCCCATAAAATCTATGCAAAAAAACAGATGTACATACTGTGAAATATTTGAATTTTTCCAAAGTGTATGTGAAGATGAAAAGGAAAACAAACAAGTAGGAACCGAATTGCTTTTTGCTGAAGGGTCTACTCTAATTTCCAAACTAGCAATCACTCAAAACCAGTGCATTTTAGAAGTATAATTCTGTCAACAATTTATTCATGAGGTAACACACAGCAGCAGTATGGTTAGTATCTATTCTTAAAACACATTTCCAAGAATATGAAAGAAAAAAGACAAACTATGAGTTTCTCCTTTCCCCCTTCCTAGCTTTCAGTCAGTCACAGTAGAAAAAGGAGGGAGATTTGGCCTTCTCCTCCTCCTCATTCACAAGGCAAAGTACAAGTATTATCTTTTTCTCAGGAGGAGAATCAAGGTTAATCAAAGTGTTTTGTACTTTACATTGCTTCTCTTAACTGAGATTCACATTTCTAATATATCATTGTTCCTTGGATAGTCTGCACCAGTTTTTTACTCACGGATGGTAAATATTACGAAGAAATAGCTTGAGACACTACTCAATTTACATAAAAATAAACTTTCAACATACTTGCATTTTCAAGGCTGTTACTGATTAGTGTTCATAATTATTCTTAGTAATTAATATCTCCTCAACATTAAATCTATACAATATCCAGCAGAATAAAATGGTATGCTGAGGTATTCCTTCCAGCTATATAGTAGTCACATACTGCCGTTGATCTTACTACTACTGTTATTGAAGGCAGTCGCTACTTTTCCATGTTAGATGTGTGCTGTAGATATTTGAAAACATTACTGCAACAGCTTCTGGAATGCCCAAGCCAGACTAAGCCAAACTAAACCAGACTAAGCCAAGATACAGCTGGTATAAAAATGACTCATTTTGTGACAGATTAATAAACCGTGGAGAAGGCTCAAAGTACATGTGTAAGGACAATGTCCCCATGGATCTCAGGGGATACTGTAGGGTGTCATAGACCACACCTGTTGCAAACTGGCACACACTTGTTGCAAACTGACACATATCTGTTGCAAAATGACACTATCTCAACACAAAAGGGTCCAAAAGATGGCCCTTGTTTGAGATAAACACTTAGGTCAATTGAGTGGGTCAGCTGGCTACCTCACAGCTGAGAGGGTCAATTGCTGATGTAAATGTTTCTCCCTGAGTTTTTATAAAAAGTGTAAATATCCACTTGAGTGAGAGAGCTGCACAGAGGAGAGCAACACATTTCTCAGCCCAACACAGAGTATAAAACCTGAACAACTTACAAAATAATTTCAAAGACACTAGCAGGCTTGAGCTGACTTCAACACACAGATTCCTTCTCGATAACTGGAAACACTATTTTGTTGAGTTGGTGAACATATTCTAAAGACCACTAACAGGGATCACATTGGGATTCTGACTAAAATGTGAATTGCAAGTACTCTATATTCCAAAGGCCAATTTACAGCTGTATTGTGATTTCATTACACTTTTTATCACTCTGCTAAATCAAAACCCCAAACATCTTCAAAAAAGTATATTTGATGTTAAGTATTACAACCTCCATATATAGAGTATCTAATAGAAAGCAGTTAGAGAGTATTAGACTAGCATTTTGCTCAGGGTAAATCCCTAGAAAACTGGTGTTTTTTTTAATCTTTCTCCTCTGCTTTTTGTCTTCTACAGCTTGGAAATATAGGTCTTCTGAATGTATTTGAAGCTTGATCACTCAAGTCAAAATTCCCATACCTCTTGATAAATAGTTTAATACTTAGGCATTATTTTATTGCTTAAGAGGAATGGATTAATTTCCTTAGTTCTTTAGCATGTTTGTGGTGTTTGGGTTTGTTTTGTTCTTGCTTTATTTTTCCAAATTGGTATGGAGTATAAACACTATAAAAATTGTGGGAATCTAACCTATTTCTAAAATCAAAACACAAAACTCCTATCAATAAAGCTAGAGCTATTTTTAGAGGATTTTTAGTGAATTTACAGTATAATAATTAGAAAATGCATCTTCATCACATATGTTAAGAATACTATTAAAAATACTGTTTTCTGCATTAAGATAAGTGTTTCAGAATACAAAAACAGAGAAGAAAATAGCTTAAGAGAAAATATATGTTTCAAGAAATTGAATTCTGTACTCTATAGATGACAATATGAACCTGAATTACAAACAAATAAAAGGGAGGAGCACCCTACCACTATATTTGTTCATTAAGTGGATGAAGGCAGAAACTAAACCTGCCCTGTTTCTCTCCACTTCATACCTCCCATTAACTGAGAAGAGAAAAAATTGCAATTTAACACAATGTATGATTGGAGGAAAATCTATTTATAGGAAGTTGGTTATCTAACTGAAATATAGAGTATAAAACAAAGAAAAGAGAACAAAATAAACAAAATACCTCTGATTTTGCACCTCAAAGTACTGAAGACATAGATTCCTAAACCCTGTAAGAATAAACTGTTATTTCTCTTTTCCTTTATATGAATTATTGAAATATCTAGGTCCTCTTGAATGACTATATGAATGATTGAAATATCTAGGTCCTCTTAATTTGTGTTTTTTTATTTTATTTTTTTGTTTGTTTAATCTGAATGGTATAACATTTTATTAGACCAGTTCTGTAGTTGTTTATGTCAAACTCTCAGACACACATTTTGAAGGACATTTGTTATAAATGCTCTAGAGGAAGGATGAACTGGAAGAGTAGGCAAAAGTTTTCATCTGACCTTTCTGTTACTTCCATCCCTGGAAAGCTGATGACCTTGACATTCAGATCAGTTGGCAAGTTTGGTACCTATAAACTGAAAGGTGTGGAGTTGGACATTACTGGAAGGCTGAAAAAAACTGGATGAACTTCTGGAAGGTATGGCATTGCTTGTTATCAGTATTTTTATAGCTTCACAAATGTGTTGCCTTCTCTTTTACTGAAAAGAATATGCATCTGCTCTTCAGATCTCCTGCACACAGCAAACTCAAAAGCAAGTGCATCCCTCAAATCCTGTGAATTGGCTCTACTGCAGTGAGTAGAATCACAAGGACAACTTCTAGGCTGTAATAAGGCGTGGTCTTAATTTTGCTCTCTGGATCCGGTGTCAGTGTAATTTCTTTTTATGGACTTGGTCAGTCTTTACTACTGGAATACCATCTTATAAGGAGTTAACCCTCCCAACATTCCTGTGCAAAAAGTGATTACTTACGTATACTTTACTTTGGCATTTTGACTAGCTGCTTGCTTTGACTAGAAAAGGAAAGGTTATGTTTATGTTATAAAGTAACGTTTCTCATTAGAAGTAGATTTCATTTGGGCACCCAACGTTGTCTGCCTTCTGGAGAAGAGGGGAAGACTTCCTTGGGACTATTCTGAGTCGGACCCCATGGACTAAGTGTTGTTACTGGTTGGAGAGATCTAATTTGTACACCTACAACACATCTTCCACTTCAGTTTCATCTGAGAGACATTTTATCAACTTCATTCTGAAGCTTTTCCATAATGTGAACCAAAGCATAGTGGGAGGGCACAAATAGGAGATTCATTTAAAAAAAACAATGCTGATCTGAGCTAACATGCTAATGTGAATGCAATTGATGTCAGCCAAACTATATTTTGTGGTAAATGGGTCAGCTGGGACCCATTAGACACCACAGGTGTAATGTCATTTTAAGCAACTTAATAATGTGCTGAAGAGACCAAGAGGGAATTAATGTGCTTATTTTTCACATGACATTCATAGCTTTCATTTGAAAAGTGTACTAAATACTAACTGAATGTTATTCTGATGAAAACCTAGAAGAATATATGACATAGTACTAGCAGTACTTGTTCCAAAATTATGATGTTATTTCTTCTCGGTTATTCTAAATTTAATGTTATTTCTTCAGTGTTTAATTCTATGTTCACAAATGGTTAGATTAGGTATAACAAGGAAGGAAGGAGGAAGTAATTTAAGCTGCTGAGAATGCAATACCATATCTCTAAATATGAACTATTTCCCATTTTAAGGGACTTGAAAAATCTACAAGTGTTTTCTCTAGTCAAAATTATGTCACATTCAATTAACAAACTGTGTAAAAAAAATTATCCACCACACTCAACAGAAATTGATTTACTTTTTTCAATTTCCATTTGTTTCTTATTATGCCTTCTATGTGTACATGGCTGGTAAATTGGTCTGTATATTTGACAATAGTCTCATTTTTGTGCTAAACACTTGGTGAAATATCTGCACTGTTTACTATATTAAATGTTTCATTATTTCTATGATAAACTAAAAGGTGTAGTAAATACTTTCTCTCAGTATAGACTAAAGCTTTCAAAAAATGACTGACCACAGTGGATCTAAGCCATAAGGATATTTTCTTGTCGGTGTTCATGTATGGTAAACTGATTCCTAAGTACACTTTTTTTTTTTTTTTTTAATGGTTCTATATAGCACTAAAGGGGGTTAGTTTTCCTTTTTTTTTTTTTTTCTGAGCAGAAGATATCACTGAATGGAACAGGTAATAATACTAGCTTCATGGGTGAACTCCCATGTCTTCATGCATTCGACAACAACACAAGTGAATCACTCAGTAACATTAAATCAAACATTCGTTTGGTGGCTGTTGGGGAAATATGACAAGCTCTGTTCAACGCAGATGCACATACGTACTCGTGCTTGTTTTGGACAAACTAAACTGATATCAATCATGTTCTCTAGTCCAGCTGTGACTGGCAACAAGGACTCAGGGGAACAAGCAGTCTTTTGTCCAACTGGCTAAGGTGTCCAAGTCCTAGCTGGCAGACTGTCTTCATGTGCAATGATTCTCCCTTGGACTCATTATTCAGCCTTTGATACTATAAGAGACTACATCAGTTGTGTATCTTGACGCTGTTGGAACAAAACCACCAGTGGCACCACTGCCATAACAACGCAGCAACCGCAGGACTAGAGGTTTCCTGTCAATGTACAGACCCGAATACAAAGCAGATTCTGAGAAACTAAACCTATGAAGTGAATTCCAGGAAACTCAACCTAAGCTCCAAGCATGCATTTAGACCCGGGATCAGAACTCCTTGAGACCCCTCAGTGATGGTATTGGGCATGCACGTCACCACTAGTGAGAGATAGATAGGTTTAGGCAAAACAGCTCTTGGAATATGCTAAGAGATTCTTGGAAGGAAAATTAATATATGATGACATGACAAAGATGGGGGAAAAAAATGACTGAGAAGTGGGACTGCTCTCTCATCTTCCTTGTTTTCTCTTGGGACTGTTCTTCCACCTTGCTCTCTCGCTCTGTGGATAACCTCCCACCTTCTCCTTTTCTCTAGACAAGTTCCTATGGATCAGACTGTAGGGATGCCTCAGTTCTGTGGTTGTAGCTATTGCAACTAATCTTTTTCCTTCCTCTTTCTCTCTTTCTTCCTCTTTTGCATTTGCGCACCTGCTGTCAGACAAATAAAATTCTTTGACACTTGACCCCATTTTGCTTCTGTTCCCAAGAATACAAACGAAACCTTGCTCGGGTCTTTGACCAGCTTGTGGCAGGTACAATGTTGGAAGTTGTATAAGGTTATAAAGCTCTTAAGAGTTCTTCTCCATTTCTGTGTTTCTTTGCCAGAAATAAGTAATTTCTTTGCTTTGTGTAAGCTTTCAGTAAGCCCTCCCCACAAGAATTATCTGTTCTTGGGTTGTTTTCCCAGGGTATGCAAAATTCATCTAATGATTTAGAGTCGAGCATGATGTAGTCAAGTTCTTATGTACCTAAGTGGGAATTTTTGGGTAGGCTTTAACCTCGAACAGATTAATAGTTGTCCTGAGGGAAAATATTTTCAAAAAACTTGCAGAAAATTTAGAGTCAGATCTCTGACTGTGTTGAAAAAGGAAACTGAATAGAGAATTTTTTTTTCTTAGTATTTCAGTCAAACAAGTTATACAAACCCTTTAATTAATTGAGTACAGTGAAAAAAAAAAACAAAGCAAAAAACCCAAAAAACCCCACCCCAACATAAACCCCAATAACTTCCCCCAAAAAAAGACCTTTTTTCTGGTGATTGTCTAATGAATAGGCTGTTTGCAAATCTCACTACTGTAACAATTAGAGGTGTTCATATAGATCCTGTTTTGTGTGTGAAAAGAAATACTTCCCTATTTGTTCGTATTAAGACCATATGATAACTGAGATGACCATTTGTTGAACTTTCCTGGTTTTTTTGAAGTCTTCCTTGTATTGTGGGTCCCAAACTGGATGAAATATCTATATGAGGTCTAATGAGTACGGAGTACAGGGGAATAGTCACTACCCTTGATCTACTTGTTGTACCCCCATTAATAGACCCAAAGATGCTGCTGGTTATCATTATTGTCAAGGAATACTGCTGGCTCATGTTCAGTTTGCTGTCCCCCAGAACCTTCAGTGCATTTCCTACATAGTGGTTCTCCAGACATCACTCACAGAATCATAGAACAGTTCAGGCTGGAAAAGACCCTTGGGATCATTGAGTCCAACCATTAACCCTACACTACAAGTTCACCCTTAAACCATATCACCCAACACCACATCTAAGTGACACTTAAACACATCCAGGGATGGTGACTCAACCAGCTCCCTAGGCAGTCTGTTCCACCGTCTGACCACTCTTTCTGTGAAGAATTTCTTCCTAATGTCCAGCCTAAACTTGCCCTGTTGCAACTTGAAACTATTCCCCCTGGTTCTGTCCACTCCTCAACTTCTATTGCTGCCCAAGGGCTTTTACATCATAGGGGCTCTTACATCCCAGAGGCAGGACTTTGCTTTTGTCCTTATTGAATTTAATGATGTTCCCATCAGTCCATTCCTCCAAATTTTCTATTTCTCTCTGAATGTTAGTACTGCCCTAAAGAATACTGACTGGTTTCTGTGTTTTTTAATTTGAGTATGCCTTCCTGTTAGACATGAGTTAATAATAATGTGTTTCAGATGAAGCACTGGCCTTGTGCAAGGGAATTATTTTATTTTTTTTTTTACTCTAGTGAATATAACTGATGTGAGGGATCCTAAAAACATGTTTATCATTCGTGCTTATGCTATCCTTATGACTCTTTTATTTCCATCTGCAAACTTTAACTTAACTCAGATATTCCTGTTATTGTTATTAATCCTTTATTATATGACTTGAGTCACCTCAGTTTTCAAGAATGATGAGAAGCAAGACCCTGGTAATTACAGGCCTGTCAGTCTCACTTCAGTACCTGCTGAAATTATGGAGAAGGTTGTTGTGGAAGTTACAGAGAAACACTTGAAAGACAATGCAGTCGTTGGTCATAGGGAGCAGGGGTTCACAAGAGGAAAGTCTTGCTTAACTGACTTAATTTCTTTTTATGACATGATCATCCATCTAGTTGACCAATGAAATCTGGTAGATATGGTGTGGTTTGGATTTTATAGAACTATCTCTCACAATATCCCTCTGGACAAAATATCCAACACACAGACAAGCCCATAATACAGTGGGTGAGTGACTGGCTGATGGATTGGCATCAAAGAGTTATAATAAATGAGGTTACATTATGCTAGTGGTCAGTCACCATGGGGGTTCTCCAGGGCTCAATTTTTGGGCCAGTCCTCTTCAATGTTTTTATAAATGATCTGGACACAGCACTCAAATGTGTGTTAAGGAAGTTTGACAACAGTCCTGAATTAGGAGGAGCTGTGAGCTCTCTCAAGGATAGAGAGGGTTTAAAGTGAGATCTGGATAGTCTACAGATCTGGGCAATTGCCAGCTGCATGAAATTTAAGAAGAGCAGTGCTGGATCCTCCACCTGGGATGGGGTAATCCTGTTTATATATACAAATTGGGGAATGAGAGGCTGGAGACCACTCCCGCAGAAAGAGATCTGGCGGGATGGGTTGGTCTTAGAGTCAGAATGTGTTGAACTGAAAAGGACCTTTGAAGGTCTTTTAGTCCAAACTCCCTGCAGTGAGCGGGGACATCTTTAACTAGATCTGGTTGCTTAGAGCTCCATTAAGCCTGACCTTGAATGTCTCCAGGAATGGAGCCTCCACCACCTCTCTGGGCAACCTATTCCAGATGACAAGGTGATTATGAATCAACAGTGTCCTCTGACAGCCGAAATGGCCAACTGTGCACTGGTGTGCAATGCATCAACGGCTGGTTGAAAGAGGTGATTGTCCCACTCTACACCATTACTCTTGAGGGCAATCTACAACTTCAAGGGGAGAAGTAGAGAAGGAGGTGCTGTTCTCTTCTCTCCAGTGAACAGCAACAGGAAACAAGTAAATGGAATGAAGCTGCTTCAGAGGAAATTCTGATTGGCCATTAGGAAAATATTCTTCACTGAGAGGATAGCTGATACTGGAACAGGTTCCACAGCCAAGCGATCACAGCACCATACTTGTCAGTTGAAAGAGCATCTGAATAACACTCTTAATCATTTAGAATCATAGAAACTTCTGGGATGGAAAAGACCTTTAAGACCATCAAGTTCAACCAGTAACCTAATACATATTCAACCACTAAACCATCCTTGAACACCACACCAAGAAATCTTTTAAAATCTTCCAGGCATGGTGACTTGGAGGAGTCCTGTGAGGAGCAGAAAGTTGGAATTGATGATTCCTGTGGATCCCTCTCAGCTTGAGATAGTCTATGATTCTATAACTTTTTTATTGTTGAATTAAATATGTGTAAATGCTACTGCAGCACTCAGAGATAGCAGTTTATTTCTTTAAGAATTCTTTCCACATTTTTTCCTGTCTTGTCTTCAGCATATTTTACATGAACAATTTTTTGTGCCAGTATCATTGAATCATTATACAAAAATTTTATCTTAGTAATAACTGTGGAACTCTTAAAAATAGGAAAATATAAATTAATATTATTTTAGAGTACTTCTTAGACATGTTTATCAATGGTTTGGAGGAATATAACATATTTATAACAAACTAGCAAACAGGTACTTGAAATAATTTTTCAGAAATTCAGGAGTGAATAGTAGTACAACAGAAAAATAAGAATAGAATGCAAATATTATATCACAGGCAGTTACATTACCTGGAATATATTTTGTGTACAACAATATTTAACACAGATTTTTACGATGAAGCAATTGTTAACATCTTCTGAAAGCAGCAGTAATTTATTTTGGAACAAGTATTGTAATGAGGACCTCAGCCAGAACCCGAAGATATGTTCAGGGTTAGAGTTAGGGTTTAGAGTCATTCTGCTTAGAGCTTCAGGGACACTGTAAATGCAAAAGACATACTAAGGTCAGCAGAGTATTGTACCAACACTACTCCACCCACACCTTTCTTATTAGGAACAGCCATGAGTTTGGGGACCACTGCAAGGACCCAAAGATTCATTTAGGATTAGGGTAAGGGTTAGGGTAAGGTTCAGAGAAACATAAAGCCTACAGCTCTAGGGCCATTGCTCCATCCACATCTTTCTCTTTTGGGACACTCATGGTCATGAAGTCCTCAGCCTGAAACCAAAAATACCTTTAGGGTTAGGTTTAGGTATAAAGCCTACAGCTCCAGGGAAACTGGGGCTGCAAAAGGTGTGCTAAGGGATACATAGCACTGCGCCAACATCGATATCAGCATGCAGCTGATATACAGGACACTGTTGTTAATAGTTCAGTCTAACAGTGGGAGAATTGTATTATTCAGACTGAGAAGAGATAAAGGCAAAAAAGACTGACATTTGGGGAGTATAATCAGAAAGAATTGGAAGTGGAAAGAATTACAGCTAGACCATAACTGTGATCTGTCTCTAAAAAAGTTTAAGAATCCTTTGTCTATAGGAAATCACTCAGTCAGTCAAGTCTTCAAGGATTAGAGCAGTGTACAAAATTTTTTTTTTTTGAGAAGGTTTCAACCCTTCCTTCATGTATGGACATTTAAAACGCAGCATGTCACTAAATGTTCTTTTTATGTTACAAAGTGAATTGGAAAGAAGTTGCTAGATTCTTACTTTGGTTTGACAGAACAGTTATAGGATTAAATGAACCAAGACAATTTTATAGCTACTAAATTTGATTCTGAATTGTCATTTGTTAGATTGCAGCCCCTAGCTACCTTAGATACGTTTTTGTGATTTAACAATTCATTCATTGATATCAGAACATTTTTCACATCATCTTTCAAAAAAGTTCTTATTTGCACAAGACAAATAAAGGTTACTTTGATTCACAAGTATTGAAGGAAGAGAACATTGTAGCTGTCATTTAGTTGAACTCAAAATGTGTCATAACTCAATGTATTCTGTTAATCGATACCTGTCTGTACTAAAGCATTATATTTTAGAAAAAAAAAAATTATTTAAATGGTCATGATATCAGATGTATTATAGACCTGGTGGACTCTCTGTGTGCCAAATCATTCCTGTAAGAACATAAAGAAACTTCACTAATTTCATTTTTAATTCATTTTCTTCTTCAATGTCCTCTCAACCAGTTTACCTCTAGTAGATACATATTGTTCAGAGATCATTCTTAACAAGAGGCAAGCTTTGTTTGCTTCTGGACCTAACTGATTGTCCATGACAAATAAGATGTCCACAGGGTATTTTTTTTGCTTAAACTCTGATTGGGAAAACTCAGCAGACTTGTCTGCAAAAAATATTATTTTTTGCTCTAAAGAAACAGCAATTTCTACTTGTGTACAGATTGCACCTCCAAACCAGGTTCTCTGCACTTCTTTCCTCCTCTATTTCTTAGAGAAGATTTCACTCATTTTGCCACTGTTTCAACATGACAGGAGTGTCTCATACTCACACAATTGTACTTTTGACATGAAAATATGACTTCAGCTATCAGGTGATCTGCTTTGTACTCTGTTATATCACAATTTCCCTGAACTGTATACTTTTACTCAGAGATACTTACAGCTGTCTCACCAAATCTGATTCTTTCTAAATCTACTTAAATAGTCTGGCAGTGGCCTTATACTGTTCTTCCCAGACCTCTTAATATACTGTGTACTGAAGATGTGTTATTATTTTTTTATTATTTTTTTAAATGAAGGCTAGACAAAAGGGCTACATTCTCTGATTTTGCCAAAACATTATAGATAGAAAAGTTTTTGTCATCATAGTTTCCTCAACGTTTTACTATTTTCTCATGATCTTATATATAATTTTTATTCTACTGTATTGCTATTTGTTGATACTGTAAATTTAAAATAGGTGTCCATAATCTGCTGAAGGTATGATCTACATTCAGATTTTCATGGAGTGATGAAGTTCATTTCAGATTGTTTCTTTATTCTTATATCACCAGTATTATATCAGTTCATCTCAGCTGTCAGTTATGGAAGTCCATGCATTGCTTCTGCTGGTTATTTAGCATCTCAGTCATACTTTTAGAGTACTAAGATGTTCTACAGGATATGATGCACTAGAATGTTTGACTAATTTTCCTTTCTTTTTAACTCAATGATTGTTTTCTAACTCAAGGATTTATATTTTTTTTTTGCTTGGAAAGGAATTAATTCTGTGTTTACCAGTGGTTTTACTACTACGAGTCGCTCAAATATTTGGTTTAAAATACATTTTGTGTTCTTGGTTTGCAGTTAACCCCCTCCCCTCCCCTCCCCTCCCCTCCCCTCCCCTCCCCTCTCCTCTCCTCCATTTCTTTCCATGTTACTATTTGCTATTTGTTACTATGTCATTTGCATAGGAAGAAAAACTAATCCCTAGTGACCAAAGTAGAAATTCATCTCTTCAGTAAAGATTGAGTTCAGTTGTTTGTGTGTTTTTGTTTTTTTTTTTTTTTTGTTTGCTTGGGGATTTGTCTGTGGGTCTGCTTGTTTATTTATTTTCTTCTGTTAAGAACAGGTTTTAATTCACATTTACAACATTCTGGTTTCTTTATTAATATGTCATGCAATACCTACTTAAATGCTTTATAACAGTTTGATATATTATTATTGAACTGAGGTGAAACCAGGAATTTTGTTATCTTCTATTCTTCCTACATACTTTGGAGGGGGGAAATAAAAATCTTTTTCCTTGTAATGTTCTTTTCTTCATTTAAGATCAGCATTTTTTTGTTACAAAAAACACAAGCATGATTTTCTCTCGTTTTAAACCACTTTGTAAAATTTTCTTTCACAAATAACTCTATATCTGTTATTTCATCCGAAATTTTAATACAAAACTGAACTAATTATTATTGAAGACAACTGTAAGACCCTTTGTGCGTATATATATGTATACAAAAAGACATGTATCTATATTTTTAGATACAGACTTTTGGAATACGTATATTCGACCTTAATGCCACATAACAACAGTTCAATAGGTAGCCACAAGGCATTACAACCATACACTCATACAGTCAAATATGAGGATGTATTGGTTTCTGAATCTTCAGATGCTTAGTCCTGGTACTTCGTTTTCTGTCAAAATGAATTGCAAAGCACAGATCTCACTAATTTGAATAGAAATTCTTAATCCAGCAACACTTTATGCATAACAATTGTAGAATGTTATAGCTGGATAATTTTCTGAACAATTACGTGTTATGTTCAAGAAGGTTTAAATGCATAAAAAGTAAGCCATGTAAACAGCTCGCTTCAATAACGACAAAAAAAAATGAAAAATAGCATTTTATGGTGAATTTTCAAATAAACGTATTGCATTTGCTTATTCTGGGCTTTAAAAATCTCACTGCTACTGAGGAATGAGAGATTGGCACAGAACCAATGAGCATTTAGAGAACGACAAGACCTCAAAAATAGCAAATTCTTAAAAAGTTCTTGTGGATTGTTGAATATATAAATGATTTGAATAGCCATTAAAGACCAGGATTATAATCTTAAATATACATTTCAGAATTCACACTTTTACTGGGGTATTTGACTGGTCACACAGTAGGTACTCAGGTCATTGTTAAATAAGGTTTCGGGAAAGAACAAAGACTTCTTTGGTTGTATGATCACTTACTGGAGAGATGCCACAAACCAGAAGCATGAAATTTTCCACCTCTTAACCAGAATCCATATCTCTAGGTGTAGCTGACTAACAGAAAAATAGGTCATCCCAAAGCGATCCTTCTACTGCAGAGGACCAAAAAGCAAGAAGACATGGTACACTGCTTCATAATTTTACAAGATACAGGTGTAAACGGGGAAGAAAACGAAGGGAAGAGTCAAACGTCTCTCTCTGACATATTTGAAGTAGCATGCTGGTTTGGGGGTTATGGTTGGGGATGTGTTACGCAATGCTACAGGCTTGGGGAAGGGTGACTGGAAGGCTGTCTGGCGGAAAAGGACCTGGGCGTTGTAATTGACAGCCAGCTGAATATGAGCCAGCAGTGTGCCCATGTGGCCAAGAAGGCCAATGGCATCCTGGCCTGTATTAGAAATTGTGTGACCAGCAGAAGTAGGGAGGTGATTGTCCCTCTGTACTCAGCACTGGTGAGGCCGCACCTTGAGTATTGTGTTCAGTTTTGGGCAGAGATATCGAGGTGTTGGAGTGAGTGCAGAAGAGGGCGACAAAACTGGGGAAGGGTCTGGAGAATAGACCTTACGAGGAGCGACTGAGGGAGCTGGGACTGTTCAGTTTAAGGAAGAGGAGGCTGAGGGGGGACTTCATCTTGCTCTACAATTACTTGAAAGGACCTTGTAGAGAGGTTGGTGCTGGTCTCTTCTCACAGGTCATTGGGGACAGAACCATGGGAATAGTTTCAAGTTGCAACAGGGCAAGTTTAGACTGGACATTAGGAAGAAATTCTTCACGGAAAGAGTGGTCAGACACTGGAACAGACTGCGTAGGGAGGTGGTTGAGCCTCCATCCCTGCATGTGTTTAAGTGTCGCTTAGATGTGGTGTTGGGTGATATGGTTTAGGGGTGAACTTGTAGTGTAGGGTTAATGGTTGGACTTGATGATCTCAAGGGTCTTTTTCAACCTGAATTTTTCTATAATTCTATGATTCTATGTTCAATCTAAGTTTGGGATCTATAATAGTAAAGCTGAGCTTATCTGAGGTTAGTGACGGAAATCTCATGTACTATCCATTTATAGCAGTTTAGAGGTTGTTGTACACAGTTATTTGGCACACTTAAATATGTCCTTATTGAATGTCTTTCTCTTCTCTTTTGTTAATGCACATCATACAACAGGGGTATAATAAAGTTTATATGTAATCTATGATTACAGATATAATCTATAAAACATACTATAACCCAAATTAATTTAAAAATGCTAGTTTGTGAAGAATGTGTATAGAATGGTATTTTGCGTGGTGTTTTTTAAATAATCTGCCAGAAGTTCTCTGAGACATAAAGACATTTGTCACGTGTCATTCCACTCCACCAATTTCCTCTTGCTTCTATAGTGGTATTTTAATATAATTGATAATCTCTCCTGTGATGAATCCATAGACCACATTTAGTGCTCTAAAATCTCTGAGAATCAAAGAATCACAGAATGTTAGTTGTTGGAAGAGACCTCGAAAGATCATCTAGTTCAAACCTCTGCCAAGGCAGAATCACATAGAGTAGGTCTCACAGGAACATGCCCAGGTGTCTTTTGAATGTCTCCAGAGAACGAGACTCCACAACCTCCCTGGGCAGCCTGTTCCAGTGCTCTGTTACCCTCACAGTGAAAAAGTTTTTCCTGATAGTTTTGTG
Organism: Trogon surrucura; assembly: GCA_020746105.1. Classification (NCBI taxonomy): domain Eukaryota; kingdom Metazoa; phylum Chordata; class Aves; order Trogoniformes; family Trogonidae; genus Trogon; species Trogon surrucura. Next base: position 55,798,732 of record CM036617.1, read on the forward strand.
GAACCTCCTACACTCCAGCTTTTATCCATTGCCCCTTGTCCTATCATTGGACATCCCTGAGAAGATACTGGCTCTGTCCTGACACTCACCCTTTACATATTGATAAACAATGAGGTCACCCCTCAGTCTTCTCTTCTCCAGGCTGAAGAGACCCAACTCCTTCCCTCATAGGGCAGATGTTCCATTCAATTAACCATCTCTGTGGCTCTGTGCTGGACTCTCTCCAGCAGTTCCCTGTCCTTCTTGAACTGAGGGGCCCACAACTGGACACAATATTCCATGCATCTTTGCATATGTAAAGTTTATGAATTCAAACGGAATAGCAGGGTTGGACTAGATGACTTCTAAAGGTCCCTTCCAGACCAACTCATTCTCTGATTGTACGAACCTAAACACATAACAGATTTTTGAAGGCGTAACCTTAACATATTCTGAATATTACCAAACCACAAGAAATAAACACTCTTGCTCTTTCAGAGATGACCATTCATAGGAAACAATTTGTGGCTATATTAGCAAAATTAATGAGATGGACAGGAATTGTTTGTTCACAGGAATTGTTCACTGTGTTGAAACACAATAATCATGGAACATCAGAAGGTAACAGAAGATGGAAAAGAATACCCTTTTTTTTTATTTTTTCACATGCACACGTATACGCACACAGTGTTTATTTATGTTGGAGAACTCTTACAAAATTTACAACATTCAAAGGAATGCTGTATGAGTTTGTAGAAATGAAAACTATTATGGGTTACATAGGCACTTAGTTAGCTGAGTCATAAATCTTTGGAAACTGACGACTATCAGGGGGAAACATCACATGTACTTTAACTTTTCCTCATTCTCTTTCCGTTAGGTTGATATTTGGCTGTTTCCAGAGATAAGATGTTGCTCTAGCCCAGTACTTTTGACCGTACATTTTTTTGCTCAAGTAAAAATGTACAAGTTAGGAACTGGAAATATCCCAGGCGTTAGTATGATCTGAAGACTTCTGCAGAGTGTCAGAGAAGAATACTTGCTGAATAGGCTAGGAGCCTGATTGAGGTGATGAAAGCAAAAGCTCTGATATTTTAGGTTTTAAACTATGAACATTTCTCTAAATGGTAATGGCTTATAATTAATTTTCTTCTTATATGGCAAATATAGAGAATATATTATTATATCCAAGATTTTTGTTCAAGAATGACCTAATTCTGATTAATGATTAACATATTGAGTGACTACCTCTAGAAAAATCATAAATATGTTCAAAATATTTTTAGGTTTGAGTTTTGGGTTGTTTTCAGTTTCATTCTTAAAACAATTTCCAGCAGTTATACTTGCTGACTATCTGCTCAACTGCAATAAAAAAAAAATTAGTTCTTCAGATTTCTGAGACACACATCATGCTTGCAATGTACTATCAGAAGTAATCTTCTAAGTATTTTTTTTTAAAATCCACAAAGTTCAGTTCAATATTGTCTGAAAACTTGCATTAAAAAGTGTGGTTTCCATTCCCAGAAAATGCTTCATACATGCAAAACACATTGTTAAGATTTGAATTCATCATACATCTTCAAGGTCTGCAAATTCTTCTCATCATTCTGTGTTACTTTTCCATTTCTATTTTTAACTGGGAAAGTTGGGTTTGATTCTCTGTCTTTTACAAAATCTTATAGGAATTTCTTTTCTTTTCTGAGGTTCCTGAGACAAGTTTCAGTGCCCAAAGTATGAAAGAAATAAATTGTATTCTGCAAAATGCAGTTCAAAAGACATAAAGATATATCCCTAACCTAAATTATATTTGAACTGGACCTTTCTATTATATCTGTCTTTTGAGTAAGTACTAATATCTCGTCTAGCAGATAGTCCAAATTCTATTTCGTCCATCCCTGTCTATTTCCTTCCCTCTGTCACTCCTTCCATGCCTGCACCCCACCCTTGCTTCTTTTCTAGAGATCTTAAACAGCTAATATAAATAGAAATAATCATAATTTTGTGTAAAAATTAAAAATAGCTTGTGTAAAAGTCTAATCACCATACACTCTTTCCTTTTGTAGTTCAGCCAAAGCAGAACATTACAAGTGTTATGGACATTTATTAAGACAATCTGCAATTGGTGCATTTTTATATCCTTTTCCGTTTGAGATCAGCCAAAGAATACAACTTGCTCGGAAAATAGTGAAGCCCAGTAAATCAAGCTAGACACTTTTGCAATGTATTTCAGTGTTTAATCTACTATCAGCAAGCTTATACACAACCCAATTTTCTCCCCCTTGACTGCTCCAACAGCAAAATTTACACAACCTACAGAGTATAAATTTTGCACTATTGCCGTTCTCCAATATATTTTGTGCCCAGGTTTTTGCAGCCCGCTGAAACAATGGAGTTTACAGAGAAAACAACACTTCCTGTAAAAAATGCTGGAACTGACCCTGTAATTATTTTCACCAAAGTAATTAGTTTATTAGTTATATTAGTTAATAAATCACCATTTTAAAATTTGGGTGTTCATCACACATTTTGTTTTAAGTAACACAGAGGAAAATAAAGTATTGAATATTATGGACATATAAAATTAGATAGTTACAATGACTACAACTATGCAAGGTCTTTGACATCTATGCCAGGACATAGATGCAGCCAAGATCATCTTCTTCACAGCTGATTCCAAGAGAGTATTTACCAAACATGTCTAACGAATCCTGATAGAATAGATCATGAAATTTGTTTGTGAAAAGTGTATTTTAAAATACTATTACTACCAGTCCTAAGTAATGGTACCATGATCAATACAGCTTGAAAAGATGTAAAAGATACTGAGAAATAGTTATGAGTTTGACCATATGCTGGCATCCATGAAAAGCAGCCAAGCTTATGTCCCAGACAGTAACTTGTATCAAACTGTACACACAAATAGTGAATTCACAGCTAAGCAACTGATATAGAGTGTATCTCTTACAGAATGCAAGTACCATCTGACGCCCTTAAGGGACAAAAAGGAATTGTATTCTACTGTATTCTTTTCAAGGAAGTATTTACCTATTTCATCTGCCAGAATGAGCTTTTCTTTACATTCTGTAAAGAAAGCAAGTGTAACACAGACGCAACTAGATTCTCAGAGTTCACACTTTTTTTTGTTCTTTCATGATCCTCAAGTAAGAAGACCAAAATGTTAATCAGACTTTACTTTTTGCCGTTCTGATAAATCATGGGGTAAAAAACAGTGGTGTTCATTTTAGTGTCTTAATAAAAAACAAAACAAAACAAAAACCCCAAAAAACCACCCTTGACTTTCCAACAAAGTTTCTGGTGGTTTTGAGGCAGCTATAAAATGCCACTGATGATAGGAGAGTTCCAGCATATCTCTTGCTGTGAAAAGTGTTTTTCACAAGGTACACAGCTAAATGCCTTTCTTCTTTGTGCTAATTTACGCAATGGTGCATTTTACAATAGTTAAATACATAGATGGATTGGATCCTGAAATTTTTTTAGAAATTTTTCTTCTGATTTTGCATTAAGTGCAGTACTGTCTTTCACAGTTCAAATACAAGATTGAAGATTGAAAATATATTCATGGTGAATATTTTGATCTTTCAAAACCACATAAAACTCACATACAATCACTCAATCTAAGTTTTAGAATTCTGCACAGGCACTTTGTAAGTTTTCTCAGTAGTTGAAATGATCACTGCAGTTATATTAGTATTTAAGTAAAGTATTACGTGTTTTCACCACAAATGATTAGTGTGTCAATGTTATAATGCATAATTAACAATTCAGATTATCATATTTAATGCCTTTCATGTATTTGTAATTGTCATTGACTGTTTCAGGTCCTCAGTTTTAATTAAAAATAAACAATGGAAGTATATCATGTTTTCAGATAAAATATTAATTAGTTTGTTATGAATTACAATATCCATCGGGAAATAAAGAATTTACTAAGCTGTCCTAATTGCCCTACAGAGTCTCTGTAAAAAAAAAAAAAAAAAAGTTTCATAAAAATCAGTCCAGTTATTAAACAAAAACAAAACAAAACAAAAAAACCAGCAGCGTCCATTGAATTAGTTTATTCAGTGTAGTAATTTTTAGCAGTCTAGCAGAAAGTAATAGGATCATTAAAACTAAATTCTCCTCTCCTCTCTGTTCAATGGAGCACTTGTTATCTATTCCATTTTTCTTCCTTGCAAAGAACCTTCATTGTTGGCACTGATGTTTCTACACGTGCAGGAAGATCAGAATAGTGCTACAAATCTGTTCTGTTCACATGTAACGGGAACGTTTAGTCAGAAGACTCTGACAAAAGCTTGGCACTGCATTTTTCTTTCAGCCACCGAAGGAAGTGCCAGCTGATACCTGTGGGAGACTCACACAAAGCCTGAGACTAAACAGTGTGGAATATGTCTCTAATTTTCATGACAAAAAAAAATTATTTTTTTTGTCTGCCTCAGAGATTTTTTGTGTAGCACGTTGTTGTAGTAACTCAAAGTTTTCCCAGCTCTACTTTTCTTAGATACTTTGTGATGCTATACCCTTGGCTCAGCTTATTGCCATGAAGTACTAAACCAGCATGGGCCTCAGGACAGAAAATACTGTCCTAATTTCTCAGAAGATGTGAAAATGTCTAAATGGAGGGGCTGAGGGATATTTCCCTGTTGCCTGATACATCATTGAAGAGCTTCAGCACACGAGACCTGGAAACACATTTCCCAGGGTTGTTCAGCCTGGAGAAAAGAAGGCTCTGGGGAGACTTTATAGTGGCCTTCAAGTACTTCAAGGGGGCCTACAAGAAAGGAGGAAGTGTGGTGCTAGGACAAGGGATAATGTTTTCAAATTGAAAGAGGGTAAATTTAGATTAGATATTAGAAAGAAATTCTTTTATGTGGGGGTGGTGAGGTACTGGAACAGGTTGTCCAGAGAATTTGTTGAAGCCCCCTCCCTGAAAATGTTCAAGGCCAGGCTGAATGGGGCTTTGAGCAACCTGATCTAGTGGAAGATGTCCCTGTCCATTTCCTGGGTTTTGGAGCTAGACGATCTTTAAGGTCTCTTCCAATCCAAATCACTCTACGACTCCATGATTTCTCCCTTCTTGCTCATGTTTTCACTGAAAAAGAAACCCAGTGTATGAGCAAAGAAAAATCTGTCATGTTTTCCAGGAGGTTGTCTGGGCTTGCCCATCAGAAGACCCTAATGCTTGGCCATACTGCAGTGTAGCTGAGTCACAGAGCATGTTTCCTGATTTCTTAAATGAACATGTGCACAGACATCTGAGGCTTCTATAACATTTCTTAAGCATTTTGTGATGCTTAATAACAGCAGCTAAACCTTCCAAACAAGCAGGTCTCTTCTGTATAAGTAACAGTGCACTGTATATTCAGTACTGCATGTCACTCAGAAAGTACAGAACTGAGTTCATAACAGAAGAAGACAGATTTTTAAGGCTTATGAGATTTCCTTCAGGCTTTTATTTTCCTTTGTTGAAGTATCAGTTGCAATACATTAAAAGATTTTTACACACTTCCTTGAAAAGTATGTAACATTAAAATCTTTTTATATTAAAGCTTCTGTTAGAAACATCAGCATCTGCTTTGGGTTCATTGTATGTTCCTTTCAGCAAATACTGACTCATGCAGAATAAAAGCTACTTCATGGATAACCATGAATGTTGTGGTTTACTGGACATTTAAACATTAATTTGCTTATGAAATGTTACGTAGTTCGGAGATACTGTTTCTTGCATGTGTGACAAATATTATTAATTTCCTCTGTCTTAACTTACTGATGCAGCTTTTCTTACATGAATTTTAGAATAAAATAAATAAAATAATTGCATAAATAAAATATCTCCTATATATTTCTTTATATATAATACTGTATTGAGGGCACAAGTTTATATCTGTGCACTGAAAACTGCTTACTGCAGGGGCAGTTGGAATAGATGACCCTTACAGATCCCTTCCAACCTAACACGTTCTATGATTCTATGATTCTTTGTTTATACATATTTATACAAGAAGAATATCAAGAGCTATTACCTACAGTGACTGAACATGTTGTAGAATATGCAAGTAGTAAACATAAGACAATGAACAGCCTTTTAGCACTTTCTTATTCAAATTTCTCTTCAAGTGACATGTAGCAATAATAAATAGTTGCAATGCTGTCATATATCTGAACAGAAAATATTTGTCTCCTTAATAGACATTAGTATTTCTTCAGAAGAAGTTTACTGGACTGTTCATATTTTACCTGCATATTAAATATTTTATTCTTCAAAATGGTTGTGACAATTTTCCTGCTAATCTAAAGCTGCATATCCAAACATAGTGTGATTTGCTTCCACTACCAAAAGTATCCACGAGGCTTTCTGAATAACAGAGAGGCTTCACCTGTAATGACAATTTCAAGCATAAAATGTACTAAAATTATTTCAAAAAGACACCTGTGTAGTGTTTCTACCATAAGGAAAGAAAAAGGCTATGAAAATAGTCCATGAAAATATGAAAACATACACCTTTGATGTAGTTTCCAGATAGTTATTAACATTTGTGTATAATTTATATTCGTGCTGCCTGAAATGTAATCAACAAGTTCTACACCTGAATTTTTTTTTGTAGTTTTTGTGGTCATTTCAGTTTATCCTTCTTTAACCAAGTTCTGTTTATGTTATAAATTTCTTGTGGTAAGGATTCTCTCCAGGTGTTCTCCACATTTTAACACTCTATTAACAAAGCAGATATGATAATGTTTTTAAAATTATCATACTGTATTTTTCCTGACTAATCAAAAATTGTACTATATTGTATGCTATGATATGGCATAATGATACAGGTTTTGTATATAACAGTAGTCTATATCTTCTATATCAATACTATTACCAAGCTTTTATGTTATTTCATATATAGAATACTTCATCTTTCTAAAGATATTTAGCACTCTTAGGAAATAAAAATGAAAACATTTGCCTTATTTTGCAATTGGATTAATTGAAGAATAATTAGGCAACAGAATCTCAGCTGAGCGTTTCTCTTTGAACATGTATATGAATCATTTATTCCATCTTTCCGTCTGTCTGCTCTTTCCAAGCCAATTTGGCTCCACACACACAGTTACAGGGGGACAAACGTGGAATGGTGCTGTACCACATGGTGCTGGGGTATTTACCTGGAATGCACCAACTCTGGACTCAGTTCCTTTCTGATGAGCCAGAAAAAAAAGTGAGGTTTCCCTCTTTCTAAACAAATGTTTCTACAAAAAAAAAAAAAAAAAATGAAATAAGCAATGCCTTTCCTATCTGTGTGTGTAACCTGTTTAGGGAAACTGAATAGTTAGACACAGAGATGTCAACTTTCAGACCTCAAACAGACTTAGTGAAAAAATGGGAAAATGTTTATTTAGAGAACGAATTTCATGGATCTATATGTTCACCAGGAAATGTAATTACACATGAGGAACAAGCTCTTTTTTCCTGAGATGTGATCATTGTTAAATGAGAGGAGTTGCACACAAAAAGCATATTAAAATAAACTAATTCAGTTGCAGGTACATGCTGTTGCCTTCTAAAATTGGGTGGGATGAATCCTCCCTATGTCTGGTGGGATTTCAGCTTGTATTCAGAAACACAATTTCTTCTCTTTTTGCCCATGAGTTTTTTCTATAGTCGATAGGGAGAAAGACATGTCAAAAAACTTGTCTAGGACTATGATTAAATCACTTTCTAAAGCCACTTCCCTTTATCTACAATAGGAGGACCATATATAATGATGTTTGACTGCAATGTTTAACCACAGAACTTTCAGAAAATTAAAGGGGCATGAATCTTACCTTAAGAGTGTAAGGACTAGTTTCATTCTTACATTTAAATACTGAGTCGTGATTAGCAATACAGGAAACACCAAGGAAAGCATGCATGTTCTTAACATCCCTAACGTGCATCTTCTTAACATACTGTGATATATATCTTTTATTCATGGTTTTCTAGTATTTTGCTAGTCTTAAAATGTTTTGTAACTGTTTAGTTCTGTGATAAATTATAAGACGTGGAATTTCCTTTTCTGATGGCTTCTTATATAATCTGGTTTCAAAACTCTGTACAAAACAAGGCAGTTCCACTAAGAACGCATTTTTGTTGTCTGTTAAAGCTTTTTAGTTTTGGATGATTACTGTTTTTCTAAAATTTTTAGTAGCACATATGCAACCAAAAAAAGGCCCAAAACCATGCAGCAAATCTTATATAGTGGAAGAAGCAGCCCTGTTTTATTTTAGAAACTGACCTCCTAGAGATGCTGAGTCTGACCTGATAGAAATCATTACAGCAATTTTCCACAGGCAGTAAAAAAGAACAAAGTTGTATAGTCATTCCTATTTACAGTTCACTGCCTGTAAGAATATATGTGTCCTGTCATGATGGCAAAGAGTTTAAAAAAATTCAGCTTGAAAATAATACAAAGCCCAAGGGAATTCACGCATTCATGTATGTTGTGCTTAAAGATTAGGGTGCTATTTTATATAATAACTGATTATAAATGGAAAACTTCAGATATACAGTGTGCAATGGTATTTATCACAGAAGAAAGATGAATGTAATCTGGTGGCAAAGAAGCCGTGAATTGGAAAAGCTGTCATTGCCATAGCTATTACATTGTCAAATAAAATACACAAGGATTTTAGAAGTGAATGGAAAGTTCCCTAAGTTGAAGAAATAGAGAATGACTTGTTTAAGTCTCCTTTTTTTTTTTTGTTTTAGACCATCTCAGAAAGTCTGGAAGAACTGAAATTAGTCTTACAGCACTTAATATTTTAATTGAAAACAATAAGCATGCTGGGAGTTATATCCAAGATAACTGAAAGTCTAACTGAGGTGTTCACAGTTTCTCTCAGAGATTTCACTCCAGTTTGGTGCGAACTCTTAGTGTGAGATTTGCTGTAAATTTGGTGTGCAAAATGTTCCACTTTCAAGTCATTCAGAACTTGCTTATTTGCTCTAGATAAACATACGCATTTCATGTGGCACATTTAGAATTAAGTCTTCTCTTTGACATTCATCTAGTATGAAATATTTGTAACTATTTCTGCTATTTCCAGTTTTCTCTTAATCTCTTAATTAGATTAACCATGTCAATGAATTCCCTTGTCCCTCTCTTTCTCAACACAAACAAACAAGAAAAACACCCCAAACAAACCAAAATTAAAAAAAAACAAACCAAAACAAAACACGAACCACAAAAAGAAATCCATGGAAGAAACATATATGTACTTGTAGATTTGGTTCTCCCAGAGATTAATAAAAAGGAACTCACAATAAAAGAAAGTGCCTAAAAAACCAAAGAGAACCATGCATAGGATCTCTCTAGTATTCTTTACGTAATGTGGAAAGAAACAATACATACATGGATATTATTTTCTATATGTTCAGTCAGAAAGCTTAGAGTTTGCACGAACTAATATTTTAAAAGAAAATTAAAATTATAAACATTCCCACAAATTGATTACAAATCGTGCATCACAAGGAGCGGATGTGTAGAGACCCTCAGCCTCCTCACACTTGATGCATTCCTGGTGTTAGGTTGCAAAATAACCCATAACCCAACTGGCAATAACAAAGGGGTCATCATGGTTGGCAAATCCTCTAACTGCGTGTGCAGAGGAATTCTTGAAAGGATCCTGATTAATTTCAAAGACTGTGACTGGAATATATTTTGTAATTGTGTCAATTTTCATCAAGTGAAAATCAGTCTCTAGACTGAACTATGTGGTATCTAACCTTTCTTTTGATAATATATTTCTTGTGCTTTTATGCTTATCAGATGAAGTTCCATCCAAAAATGTAACTAGTCTCTTTAAAAAAAAAAAAAATTCTTCTAAAAATTACAATATTTGAACAAAGGTTTTCTGGACTCCGAGAAAGAACATGAAGAAAAATACTTGGGTTTGGGGATACCTTTGCCATCATATTAGTTAATAGAATTTAAATTAATCAAAACCAAATACATATTTTTCAGAGCACAATAAAACTACAGTACTTTAGCAACTTGTATATAATTGTTTATTTTAATATAAAATATTCTTATACAATCTGATAGACATATTGTACAGAGAGGAAAGCATTTGTGTGTGGTAAATCATTATAAGAGCTATTACAGGACTAGTGGGCATCTGAAAGTGTACAGAAAATTAAAAATAAACAGAATTTGTATGTTAAACAAAATCTATAGCAGAAAAGTCTTACAGGACAATGATAAAGAACACCTAGTAACAGCAGTCTGAGAATCCTAGGCTATTGCTCAAATACTAAATGATATCTGACAGCACAGGAATGATTTAGATTTAGAAAATGAATGTAGCATCACTTATCAATTTTTCTTCCCTACTATGTATTAACTAAACCTAGAAAAACGATGTCAGTGGGAGAGCTAAAAACCAATTAGCAATAAAAATACTTATTCACCTTGAAATACATTGTTGTGCCTTGTACCTTCAAAAACAATATTTTCATGAATAGATACATAGATGAACATGCAAAACCTCCTTCAAATTAGTCTTATTTAACTGAGCTGAAACATCAGTTTATGGAACATCTGTTTAAAAAATATAGTCATGGAATCATGTCACTTGGAAGAGACTTTCAAGATCATTGAGTCCATCCTTTGTCCTATCCCTATCAGCACCCCTAAACCATGTCCTTCAAAGCAATATCTACCCATCTCAAACACCTCCAGAGATGGTGACTCAACTACCTCCCTGGACAGGCTGTTCCAATGCCTGACAACTCTTTCAGCAAAGAGATTCTTCCTAATATCCAAACTGAACCCCCCCTGCCACAACTTAAGGCCATTTCCCCTCATCCTATCACTCTCCACCAGGGAGAAAAGACCAACCACCTCCTCACTACAACCTCCTTGTAGTTGTAGAGAGAGAGAAGGTCTCCCCTTAGTTTCCTCTTCTCCAGGCTAAACAGCCGCAGATCCCTCAGCTGTTCCTCATATGACACATGCTCTAAATCCTTTACTAGCTTGGTAGCCCACCTCTGTACCCTCTCCAGCACCTCAATGTCCCTCTTGTAGTGAGGGGCCTAAAACTGGACACAGCACTTCAGGTGAGGCCTCAGCTTTAGTGAGGTCCATTTATTTCTTTTGCAAAATGTTTAAAGAAATGAAAAATTGCCCAGTAAATGGGGATATAGGTATTCAAATATATTAATTACTCCAGAAATTCCAAGGTTTATCCAAAAAAATTTTGCATAATGTTATGATGATTTCCCCTATTTCATTTTGCTAACTGTCAAAAAAACTGTATTCGATGACATGGCTTGTGGAAGGAGAGATAGAGTGGAGATCAGAATTTAAGTTCTGTTTTCACAGTTTATAATGTTTGTTGATGTCTGGACTCAAATCGTACTTGTTTGAGCTGCAATCATCCCTGATTTGAAATTAAGACACAAACGAGGTTAATGTGTTTTCCTTTGGGTATTTATTCCCCAGATGTGCAGAGAAAGAGAGAGGGAAAAAGAGGAAGCAAGCAGATACCACTATTGAGTCTGGTAGCATCCCACAAGTATGACATCATAGAATCATAGAATCATAGAATGTTAGGGACTGGAAGGGACCTCGAAAGATCATCAAGTCCAATCCCCCTGCCAGAGCAGGAATGCCTAGACTATGCTACACAGGAACGTGTCCAGCCAGGTCTTGAATGCCTCCAGAGAAGGAGACTCCACAGCCTCTCTGGGCAGCATGTTCCAGTGCTCCGTCACCCTCACTGAGAAGAAGTTTCTTCTCGAGTTTAAGCGGAACCTCTTATGTTCCAGTTTCAGCCCATTACCCCTTGTCCTATCAGTGGTTGTCACCGAGAAGAGCCTGGCTCCATCCTTGTGACACTCCCCCTTGATATATTTGTAAACATTAATGAGGTCACCCCTCAGCCTCCTCTTCTCCAAACTAAAGAGCCCCAGCTCCCTCAGCCTTTTCTCATAAGGGAGATGCTCCACTCCCTTAATCATCCTAGTTGCCCTGTGCTGGACTCTCTCCAGCAGTTCCCTGTCTTTCTTGAACTGAGGGGCCCAGAACATTGGTGGGAGAAATTTCCAACCAGGTGCTGGTTTACAGTTGTTTTTTTTCCATTGTCCCCGCCTTTCTGTACCTTTTTACTGGAACTAATTTGAGTTTTCTTGGAATTTCTTTGCATAAACTCCTCCTCATAGTCACCTGTACTGCACATGTGGTCCCCTTTTTCGGTAGTCCCAAGGGGTCACTCTTAATGAGCCTTCCTATTCAAGTTGTCTTGCTCAAAGTGACCTGCTGACAACCCTGCTGCACATGTATGCATCTTCATCGTTGATTGTATAATTTTAGGAGCCTGGCATTTGGGGGTCCCTTGGATGTTCTATACTCACACAAATATTTCAAAATCCTGCAGTCCAGTGGCCTTCCGTCAAGAACAGGTGTTAGTTGCTACAAATGCTGCAGAAGGTCCTGTAGCAGATATCTGTGATGATGAGTCTTGTAGTTTCAAACCATGCATCTTTGCAGTGTTCAGACAGCCTTTTCTTTCGAGTCCCACAGTCAGAAATATGAAACTTAATGTGACTTTGAATAATTCAACAAATTCCATTTTCAGATCATCAAGAGGTAAAAATTCTGGTGCAGACCGCTTCATTTCTACACAGTGTAAAGCAGTTATCACTATTAATTCAATTGCAAGGAGGTTTGTTGTTTGGGTATCTGACATGACAAATGTTCTAGACAGGTAGGTTTCAATGCTTGACAAAGTGTATTCATTTTGCTTTATACTAATTTTTCTGTTTACTGAAGTGGTTTGCATTTCAGAGTTCTCCCAGGAAAGCATATAATATTACTTTTCTTCAGGACTGATTTCAGGCATCTCAACTTAGTGTCTATTGTTGCTTTAATGCTATTCTTACCTGATAAGTCCATAGGAAATTGGAAGGTATGACATGGAAGTTACAAGGAATCTATGTTTACATGGAGCAGCAGCTATAGATCTGTTAAGATGCCACAGGATTTCTCATACGGCATGAGTTACCTGGGTTCAGGCAACTGAATAATTTTCCAGATTCTGCATTGACCACATGCAGCACATCCAGTGACATCTGAGACATTTCAAAGTATTCAGCATATCTATCTCAGACTGGTACATATAGCATACAGCTGGCTTGCACCTTTCAGAAATTCATCAGGCAACCAAGGAAATATAAAAAAATTCCAGTACATAGCTCTCAAATATGATCTGATCCTGTAAGTTCTAGTAAACCAAATTGCCTTACTGACATGTGAACACATGGAAATAGACTTCAAAATTCAGGTGCCGATGTGGAGTTTACTTATATCTCAAGGTGTACCTATTTTTGGTTTTTTTTTCAAAATTGCTGAGCATTTTTTCCTTTAGGATGTTTGTGGGTCAAGGAGAGCTTATCTCTTTGGTAGAAGTACAGTGCAATATACTGTAATTTGTACATTCTTAGTAATCGTAATGTATTCCAAGAAATCATTCCAGAGTTTGGTGAACCAATTTTCAAGTACATTAGACTAAAGTGGTTTTCTATATCAGAAATACCTCTAAAATAAATATTCAAATTCTAGTGAAATGAAAATGCCTTGTAATATTTCTTCAGATCAAAACCCTCTGGGGTAGAAATTGTCTTCTGTTGGTATTTTTATGAATGTTTTAGTATATGTAGTTTTGTAGGACATGCAGCTTTGTGTCTGCATGTTACCAGAGTACAAATAAAGTAGCAGGGAGGGGATAGGTGTTCTTTCTTTTTTTTTTTTTTTCCTATCATCTTAGATACTTAAATACTCTTTCAATAACCTGTCAATTAGGGGAGATAATTTACAGCTAAGCCACAAAAGATTTCCTAACTTTAAAGAGAGATGAAGTCTTTAATCTTCAGCTAACATTAAAGAGTGTAAAAAGGAGAGCATAGCAACACAAGTGAAAATGTGAACTGCAAGGGAAAAGTAATCATACGTACAGATTAATTAATAATGTTAAAAACAAGAAAAATGCAAGCATTTGACAACTAATGAAGTAAGATTTTACGTGACAATGTCTGTCATGGTTTGAGGCTAACCAGCCAGCAGTAAAAAAACCACACAGCCATGTACTCCTACCTCCTTCCTTTTCATAATGGTGAGGAGAAAACTCAACAAATGCTTGAGGATGGAGATTAGAGACAAGGAGTTGTCACTTACCACTTAAGGTCATGGGTAAAAAAAAAAAGAAGAGAAGGACAAAAAACCAAAGTAGACTTGGGGATAAAACATCAGTTTAATTTAGACAACAGAACAACTACCCGTTCAACTAAATCAGCTAGATCAGAGTAAGATAGTGACAAAATAAATGCAATCAATTCCTAAATACACCTTTACCTTACCCCTCACTTCCTCCTAGCTACCTTCTCCCACTGATGGCGAAGGATGGGGGGAGGAAGGGGGATGCAGGCTGATCATTATGCATTGTCCATGTTGTCCATGTTACTCCTTCCTCCTCAGGAAGAGAACTCCTCACAGAGGCAGGTCCGAATTTTATCTGGGCTGGGGGAGGCTCTGGAAGACTTGCACAGAAGCCACTTCTGTAGGTCCTCCCACTGCCAAAATATTCCACCAGACACAAATCCAACAGAATGCCAAATATCATTATTGGACACTTCATTATAAAATCTGTCATTTTTGTGCCTCATTAATTTACCTCCTTTAATATTTCCTTTATTTTTTCAACCTGGGTTAAATATTTAAATAAGACCTTTTGTTCTTGTACAGTTATGACAATGATATACCATTTCTTTCATTCGGTCCACAGCACAGATGTTACCATTCTAATACAAATATAACTTACATCAACAAAGCTTCATTCTTCTGTATTGAAATCAAAAACTCCAGCCTATTAACTTCAATTTTACTCCTATTCAAGATTATTTAACTGCCTTATAGAGATATCTAAACCATTTTTTTTTTTTTTTTCAAATATAAGCTGGGTAACCTCCTACTATGTTCTGCAACTCACACTGCTAGGACTTCCAAAACTATATTTACTCTTTTTGTCTTTGCACTGGGATTTTTTTGACAATATGAGTTTTCCATTGTTAGTATTAGTTTGGCATACTCAGGAAAACATTTTGTTTGTAGGCTCAAGCCTTTCTGATGTTACTAAAATCAACGATTTCTTTAAGAGATTATTTAAATTAAATAACTACAATAGTATTTGATGTTTCCAAAATGCTTCTGTGAATTTATTGACCAGTGTTATGTGGAGGTAAAAGCAGGAAAAATATACTGTATTCTATAACTATAGATAGCCTGTATACGAAGAAATTTGTCAATAACACAACTTCATTTATCCTGAAAGAAGAAATATATATTTTCTGTTATTTTTTGTCTTTCACAAACATTTATCAAGAGATTCTTCTCTAACAGAAGTATAAGTGAAGATTATTCTTCATTGGAGTGTCTATAAAATCTTGTAATGAGCTCTACCATTAGTAGGTTATTTTATTTCTCATTTAAACATTCACATATTCTTCAGAAGTTATCTGATATTTATCTGTCTTCGTAGATGTGCACAGTATCAGAATACATAGATTTTGTGGACAACAATTAAAGTGATATTTTTGAAGATATGATGATACGGTGATCATGTCAGGTAGAAATCTAGTGAAAATAAATTAGTAGCTACGAAAAATTGCAATTATATTGCAGGTCCAGCTGTATTTTAAGCTATCCTATGAAATAAAGGACAGAACTGGCAGCCAGAAAGTGACATTTTGAAAGGTATTGTTGTGGCTAGATATTGTACAACTGGCAATACTGACATACTGCCATCTAAGAAAAAAAGATTTCTCATGTTACCTACCCTACAAGGAAAACAGACTAATTAAAATAGGCTAATTAAATCTTCTGTAGTAGGTGAACAGAGTTAGGGAAAATGTGTGTGGGATAGAACGAAAAATCAAGACAGAGACTTAGAAATATAAAAAGCTAAAAAAAATTAAGTTTAAATTTCAAAACTAGAAATGTAAGTTCAAAACTATTAAAATGCATCCTTTATGATGAGAGGTGGGTTTCAGATTTCATTGGTTAGTAGTGTACATTTTCTCTTAAAGGGAAAAGCGTGCAACAAGATCTAAAAAAAAAACTTCTCCAAAATTGTAATCTATATACTTCAACATTCAACACTACAACAGTTTGAAGGTAGGTGACCATCTCTAAGAGTGATGTTCTAGGTGTGGGTTCCTCTACAGCCGGATGAGTGAGGCAAAGACTGATTGGACTACAGGGTGGGTGGGAAACTGGTTGTTCTGTCTCAAAATTGTGATGATCAGTGGCACAAAGTCCAGCTGGCAGGTGGTTAGGAGTGGTATCCCTTAGAGGCCAAGGCAAGTGCAAATACTGTTTAACATCTTTACTTGGACAAGTTGGTATGAGCATTTAATTTGAGTTTGTTCTCATAGGCACACAGCGATAGTACAAGAGGCAAAAGATACAACTTGTAACACAGTAAATTCTGATCAGACGAAAGTGGGGAGGGTGATCACCTTTTTGGGTGATCAAGCACTGTAATAGATTGCCTAGAGAAGTTGAGAAATCTTGATCCTTGGAGATGTTCTGAACTCTACTTGAAAAGGCCCTGAACAACTTTAACTAGACCTGCTCTGAGTGGGAAGTTGGACTAGTTGATTTTCTAGGTCTTTTCAAAACAAAGATTCGATGATAAACATAGTTTTCTGGTGTCATATAAAAACTTGCACATTATTCAAGGCATCCACACATATCCAGTAGACATGGTACATGACTTCCAGGAAAATCAAACTTTCCTGCAGTGTAAGCTGGATGCCAACCAGGATACGAAGAACAAGCAACATAACAAGCTGCCAAAATGACATTTTCGCTTGAGATGTGAGGATGTAGATCAGTTGTTGCTGTTGTTCAGTAATAAGTGCTGGCGAGTGGTGTTGGATTATTTTAACAATTGGTTAGTTTCCCTGAGCACAAGTAATATTTCAAAATCGTTTCCGGAGACTGGAAATGTATAAATAAGTTTTATTTCTTCATTTAAAAAAAAAAAAAAAAAAAAAGCTTTAAAAAAGGGCATGGGAATTTTGTATTTTCCGATTTTTATGTTTTAGTAAAAAATTCTGAAGTTGGGCATCTCTAAGTGGACAAGCCATAAAACTGTAGTGAGAATTAGCATTATCATGTATTACTGAAAAGACAGAAATTATGTTGTGGGTGATAACATAATTTCCTTATCCAAATGTTATTCTTCCTGATTTAGGTGACAGCATGTATCCTTTAAAGAACAGATGACACAGACTCATTCTTCTCAGTAACTCACAGAGAAAAAATGTAATGGTTTTTTAAGATCTCAGAGTAGTCAATAAAAGTATGCGGAACATTTGGCTAATGTGTTCTAGATATGCTGATAAACTCTCACACAACTATATTGCATTTCTAAACCATGTAAGGTATTCTTAGCAGGCTGTGTATTTCCATATTACCATCAATCAAATCGGTCTATCTTTACTAAAAGCAGCAGAAAGTAAAATGTCAAACCTACATAATCAAGCCTCTGCTTTGGAGGAAAGACAAGTGCTAAATGATCCAGAACTGCACTTAAAAGAAGCCAAAAACAAGGGCAATAAAAAGTAAACTAGATTTTTTTTAAGGGTGAATAAAAATATGCACCTACTGTGCTGATTGTCTTTTGTTAAGGGCTATGTTTATTGTGCAATAATCTGCTTAACATCTTATTAAAGAATCATCCACTGAGTTTGCCTCTGTTCTTCATGTGGAATTCTGCACCTGCTACACATTTCCACTTATCAGCCTTAGTATATCTGAAATGTGTAAATGTCATCATATCATCTCTGTTAAAAACAAGAGGTAACACTTCCACCTCAGTCATGCTTTCTGTTGAAATTCTGATGTTATCCCTCATATCTCATAGAAATATAATGACTCTGAGCACCACTAAGCTGTGACAATAAAATGTAGCTAAAGGGGATATTAAGCAGAACACCAGAAATTAATTTACTCCCTGTTAGAAGATAAAAATCCTTTCATAATCTGAACAGAAATTAATGTCATGGACCAAGGACATATAATTCTATTATATACACCTGCCTGGAGATCAGCCCCTTGTACTTGGCATATTCCTTTCTCTTACAGGCACCTCTTTACCAGAAATTTAATCAATATTCAGAAAGACTGAAGAAATAAGTGCCTGAAGAATTGACAAGTAAACAAGTCTTACATAATTTAAGTATATAATATTTGGCTGGAAGATTAAAAATTACAGTATTGGTGCTGAAGAACAAAAAGGTATCTTAACCAAGTACAAATAAAATAATAAGAAACAAATAGACTTTTTTTCCTAAAAAAAAAAAAAAAGTTGTTTTATAAAAGAGTTTCCATAGTAAGATATAAAGTGGCTTTGTGAGAGAATTTGTGGAAATTTTAGTGCCTTGCATACAATAACAAAAGAAAAAATGTAGAACATACTGTTTTGGCCTGGAGAAAGACCAGTAAAAAGAGTATTTCATATGCTTTTCTGTCTAGAGATATTGAGAGTTCACAAAATAGTAGTTAGAGCTGTAACAGTTTACTATCATGGCTTCCAAAGTCAAGAGAACAATAATTCAGGCCATAAGCTACTAGGGTTAACACAGTCTAGGCTATTATCCATTGCAGGTACAACAGGAAATTGTAGCTAAGGACTAAGTAGAGATTTACACTAATAATAGAAAACATTATTTTTCTTTCAGAAAATATTTGTTCCAGTCCCTTGAATGAAAAAATAGATTAAAAAATGTAAAACACACTTTGAAATTTTGAATTTTATGACATTTTTCCATCTAAAAACTGCAGGTTTTATACATAGAGTTTTTTTTCTAGTTGTAGTCCCACTTTCATTCCCATTTCAAATATCCCTAGCACTAGATTCAGCTACACTTCTCAAAATATTGTGTTATACTAAATGCATATTTTATGGTTCTGCTTATTGCTTACAGCAATGTAGAAAGATTTTTTTCCGTGCCTTTCATATACGATGTTTAAGTTTTTTTTCACTTTCCTATCAAACATTAAATACTGGTCACAGAAAAAAATATAATGTTCAGAAGACATAGTTTTTTTTCACTGCTGATAAAATCTTGGATTTTCCTTACTGGTGTCTTGCTCAAACACTTGGTGTTTAGTTGGTCATCAGATTTTAGCACAGGAAGAGATTCTCAAACATTAATCTTTTAGAAATTGTTAGGGATTATTCTCTTTTCCCCTTTAGCATGGAGATCATCAAATTTCATCCTGCTGGAAGTAGAATATTTGCAAGCACCTTTGATGTTTCTTGCTTCGTTTTCACAGAACTCCACAGCTGTGACTTTTAGTCTTTCTTTACGTATATACATGCAGATTTCCTCAGTTTGTAGAACAGGAAAGTGCGTTATGAGTGTGGTAGAATTTACAGTAGAGCCTTTACAAATATTTTGGATGAAAAAATGGGTGCTTTGGTGTATGTGGCTGCAAGGGAGTAAATGCAATGATAAACTTACTATTAAAATAATTCTTCTCCTTTTTCAGAGAAACGGTTCTGGTTTGCCAAGAAAAAAAAAACCCTTTGTCTAAATCTCCCCAAGTTTTGTGGTTTTTTAATTCTTTCTGTCCCAGATTCTTCCTTTAACACTCACTCCACTCCAACTTTCATCATCTACTCATCCGTAACTAACCACAATTCTCCAATTCTGTTTTTTTAATGTCTGCAGTTCACATACAAGCCTGTCATTCCTTGTTTCTCTTTTTTTTTATGTAGGTATTCGAGAATATGGCTTTGTCTAACCTTTATAAATCTTCTTCCTTTTTATCTTCTATGGTTTTGAATCAGGTTTTCAATCTACCTATGTTGTGAACACTTCTCACTCCCCTTATATAACATCATTTTCAATCTGGGTGCCTTTCTTTTTGTGTATATATATACACACATATATATATATATGTCACTAGTTTTCTTCCTTCTGCTTCAGTTCATTAACCTATATCTGTGTGCATGTGGCTGCATCATTGCCTATGTTTTAATAGTTCTTCTCTAAGATCAAGTTCCTTGGGCAAGGCAATACAACGGTCCACAAGTTTGTCCTAGACTAATTACCCAAGTCAGCTGAACTGAAATCATACTCTCAAGGTGGGAAGGAGGGACAGAGGGGAAAATACAAAGTCTCTCAGGAAACTGTTCTTTAGAGAGTTGTGCTGAACTACCAAATAACACAAGTAAAAAGACATATTTTACCTTGGATCTGTGTTCTCCCCAGGTGCCTCACCTCTAGACACGATCACACACAGACATCATAGTCCCTCCAGCAGCTGGCCTTGCGTCCTTTTCATGGTCAGATCCTCCTATAGCTGTGCTCTTAGAGACACATTTTTCCAGCTCCCAGGGCACTTCACCTACTTGCCAGGTAGCCTAGCTTGATCTTTGCTATTGACCATACTATTACCATAGCTTTAACCATCTATTTCATTCAGTATTTCTACGGGTCTAAGAGACTCTGTCATACAGGTATGGTGACTGACATGTTCTAATATTACGACCCTCTGTGCTTTAAGCTTATAGGGTTCCTGTCATTTTCAACATTGGATAGTTTCCATCACTATTTATCTCTTTTATTTATTTTTTTTTCTTTCTTGACTAGATAGGATATAAAAAGCAGGTGTGGGAGTATTATGATCTAAGGAAAGACCTGAGATAATTTAGATATGCTCATAAAATTCTAATCTGACATTCACCAAATAAAAAACAATATATGAAAGCAAAAAACCCACATCCTTACATTTATTTAATCTCCTTTCCTTACTTCTTTTGTTTGCTTCTTTACTAACATGAAAACTGGTGAATATCTAGGCCTTCTTACTTCACCGAAGTCATGTCTAGAATATAGTACTTTACGTATTATGAACAACATATAAACATCCTTTTATGTTGTGAGCGTCAAACTGTGTAGTTTCCTCAGACCACCTTAGTGAATAAATTCCATATAAACTAAGGAAAATCAGATGTGTAAGAACAGTATTTTGAACCCTAATTTTTTAGTGTTTTGAGGCCTATGTAACTGAATAGGAAATATCTGTAAGGTCTTCTGGAAAGCCTTTGCAAAATAGCTTCACAGATAGAGCTATTTAAACTATAGAAAACAATGTGTCAATTTCCCTGCAAGCCTGGAGAAATATAAAACCACTGCTCCTACTTTTCAGGAATTTCCCCTGACATTACAGGAAAGGGAGAAGGGGACTGTATTTTTCAATACTCTGTAGAGAAGACCAGAGAAAAAAAAGGCCATTTTGAAAAATGCATCCTTTTTTGCATTGCTAGTTAAAAAAATTAACTTTATGCAATTTTTGTCACTGTAGCAATAAATAATAAATTAATATACGACAAATATATTTCATGATTTGAATCAGCTTCTGAAGCCTTTATGTTCCTCTTCTTGATGAGTGCAACAAAAAAAGAAGGAGAAATATCAAAGCGGAGATATGATATGATATTCACCCTACTGGAACATATAACCTGGGGAAAAAAAAAAAAAGAAAAAAAAGGTTCAATAAAGATATTTAATAATACTCTTTTAAAAAGATAAAAATTATGCTTGCAAACTAAATAAAGTATAATGTGTCATTTCTAAATCTTTTGATAGCATTTTAATATATATTCAGATAGAAAATATGAATATTTCCAAAGTTCTAAAGGCACTTCTATGGATCTTCATTATTTTAGAGCCTAAAAATTAAAACATTTATTTCATAGGCTGTTTCTTGTCTACAGTAAATACAAGGCAAAACCAGAACACCTTATTTTCTTATTAGATCTACTTGAACTATTTTTATCTTGATCTATATAGGAAGACATTTAGAGAGAAGCAACTTGTACAAATGAAAATGGGTCTCTTTAGACAAACAGAAATGCATAACTAAAATTCTTTCACCTAAAGAGAGTTGAAAATCTCATGAAAATTATTGCACCCAAAATGTTTTTGAATCTGTTATTTTTTTGCATTCTACAGAACTTTCATGTAACAAAAAAAAAATGCTTAGATTAAATTTATGTAATATCTCAGACTATCTTCCTTTTACAAATATTAAAGATTAAGTCACCTGTTCTGTCTAAATTTAATAACGAACTGAATGGCTGTAACAAAATGCTAAATGAATGGAGAAAAAATGAGGAAGAGACAGGGGATGAAGGAAGTACATCAGCAATGGAAAAAATAAGGAGATATATTCATGACTGCTTCTTTTAGTCACAACTAAAGCCCTGAATTTTCTACTTTCTCAAGATAAAAATTATATACTCATGTATTTTATGCCACCAAGGGAATCCCCTTTAAATTTAGCTAGAATTCTGATAAATATTTAAGGTGACATTCATTTTATTCATTACGCTGTACTGAGTTAAATCTGGCATTAGGGAAAAATTTAGAACTCTACTGTTACTCTCGATTTACATTACTGTAACTGAGAGAATATTTTTTGTTCCACAGGCTTTCAGTATGCTTCACCAAGCCAGCTCACATAACTTCTGTAACTTCTAGGCATAGAATAACATCAGTCTTTTATAAAGATATATATTTCTCTTTTTTTTTTTTTATGTTCAGAGATCTTATAGATTGATTAACAATGAATATTCAGTATAACAATCATATGCTTATCTTTCATTGATTTGGGAGTCCAATTTCTGATTTGTTAATAGGATCATTAAGACACTTGTTAATGGATTACGAAAAGAGGGTATCCTTATTTTCGGTTTTTGTTTTTAATTTAAACATTAATTTCTTGATAGCAATAATACAATTTAAGAAGTAAAATTTACTTAAAAGAATTTGGAGGAAAATACAAAAATATGACCATTAGGTGCAAAAGGGAATATTATCTTCTTTCAAAAGAGTAATAAAAAAAGATAAGAATTGTCATTTAGTAAGTGTTTTAAAAAATGAAGAGGTATTTTCTGTGGAAGAAGGAACATCCGAAAAATAAGAGGAGGTAGTGAAAAATCTGAAAGTCCATCTTGGCATAATTTATTTTATAAAGAAAATACAAAACCAGAGATAAGAAGGCTGTTTCGTTAATACCGCAAAAATTGTAGTGTAATCTATAACTTTTCAGGAGATTAAAAGCAGAACAATTGGCAAACTGCCCTGTAAATCTGACTTGAGTTGTAGGACTGAAGAGAGTTTTTATAAAGATTACAGCCTTTTGTCAGAAATCAGCATGTATTTATATGTGTTCAAATGTGGGTAAAAGGTACAGAAGTATGTCCAGCAGCAGGAGTTCACTTACCCTGCTAGAATAAGGCCAAAAAGGAGCAGAATATCTCTTTCTTTCACCATGTATATTACACTAATTCTAGAAAATTGAGAATTGCATTTTTCAATTTTTTAAGATAAAAATAGAATTGAATTCATGTTTTTTTTTTATATCTGCAGTTTTCACTTTCAATGTGTTAGTTTTGTTTTTCATATTTCTTTTTACCATTGAATTTGATGTACTAGGTTTTACTGAATTGTAGTATGATTTAATATGGAATTACATATAACTGATTAGGTTCATCATCTTGTTTTTCTTTTATATGGGCATCCAAAAAAGCAAGCAAGTAACAGTGAATGGATATTGGTTTTTCAGTTTATTTCTCAATGATACTACCTAAATAAGTGCAGTATAGTAACAACAGTAATAGCAACAGTAAATAACAATGGAAAATAAGTAGTATGGAACACTTATAGAAGACTTTATGAGCAATGCACAGGTGTAAATGGTACATTGTGTCAAAAATGCACAATCTGATTTGTAAGTTTCCTGGAACCTGTAAAAGTTGTCATCTTGGTTATTGCATATGTTTTTTCTTTGTATTTAGTTACTTGTATCAGTGCTTAACAGTAACAATAGCATTGTGCAGCCAACTTACTAGCCTTTTTTGTTGTTTTTCGGGTTTGGGGTTTTTTTTGTGGGGTTTTTTTTGGTCTTGTTTTTTTCAAAAAAAAAGAGTGCTGTCATAGATTGCCCAGCAAGGAACAGGGAACCACGCAGCTGCACACTCATCACCTACCGAGAATGAGGAGGAGAACCCAGAAGGAGCAGTAGATAGAGTCTTGTGGGCAGTGAGATAAGAACAGTTTAAATAGTAAAACACAAAATAATAGTAAAAGGGAGAAAAAAAAAAAAGGAACAACAGTAACAACAGCAATATTAACCAGATACCGTGTAACACAAGTGATGTGCAACAAGGATGTCTCACCACCCTGAAAGGCTCTACTGGTGTTTTGAGCTCCAGAAAGGTCCTCAAAGCCACCCCAGCTCCCCCTATATACAGCACCGTGCATGACATCCTCATGGTATCAAATATCCCTGGCTAGTTGTTATTCAAGCTGTGAGCCCTCCCTGCTCCTAGTGAAAATTAACCTCATTCTAGCTGAACTCGGGGCAGGTGTTAATGCATAAGACACCTAAATGTAAAGCTCTACATGAAGGTGCCTACATACAAATTAGGTATGAAAGTTCCAATATTTGTGTCATTTTAGGTAACGTTATATCCTATTGTCTTTACAGTTTTAGCCTACGTCAGCAAAGATAATTCCATTAAAAAGAGAGCTAGATTTACAGTAAATAAAGCACTTGAAAGAACTTATAAAAGATAAACTGAACGGAGGAGGGCTACTGTAAAAATCAAGGAAATGGACAGTTTTATGGGAAGAAATCAAAAGTTTTTCTTTCTTGACCTATCAAAATAAAAGCCAGGGAAGATGCAGTTTGAAAATATAAATGCTCTCTTTGGATGAGCACGATGAAAAGAGATAAACTTCTCCTCTGGCTTTGAAGATGCAGAAATGTGTTTGGTCCCCGTGCAGGACTTCTAATACACCATGATGAATGACATAGCCATTTGGGAGACACATAAAATTTGTCTTTCACCTCTTAATAGACACAAGGTCCTTCCTCTGTATAGAAGTCGTACTATGTATATGATATGCGCTGGGAGGACATGACTTGCTGTGCCCAAGCTCTGCACATACTAAAAGCTCAGTGACAGTGCTAATGAGATGCAGAGCTCAGTTTTATAAACTTTACTGGGGGAAATGGTTGATTAACTCAAGGATTTTTGCTTTGGTTTATTTTCTTTTCTTTTCTGTGTTAACAGTCCCATAGTCACCTCAGAACTTAAGGAATGCAAATTCATGCATACTGAGAGCTAAGGCAAAGCAAACTTATTTCAGAATATATCAGGAAATAGAATATATTCAGAATATAACAGATTTATTCAAAATACACCAAAAATATAATTATAGGTCTTCGTCGTGCTGGCAAATAAACATCATGCAGATGCCTGCTCATGTCTCTACATTGGGATTGGGGAAGAAAATCAGAGGGGTAAAAATGAAACAGTTCATGGGTTGAGATAATGACAGTTTAATAGATGGAGCAAAAGCCATGCATACCACCAAAATAAAACAAAGAATTCATTAGTCACTTCCCATGGGCAGGAAAGTGTTCAGCCATTTACAGGAAAGCAGGGCTCCATCACATATAACACTGACTTTGGAAGACAAATGCCATCACTCTGAATATGCCCCCTTCTTTTTTTCTTCCCTTCCAGCTTTATATGTTAAGCATGATGTCATGTTATGAGATATCCACCTGGTGCTTTGGGATCAGCTGTCCCATCTGTGTTCCCTGCCAACTTCTTGTGCATCTCCAGTTTCCTTGTTGTCAGGATGGGGTGAGAAGCAGAAAAGGCCTAGATGTTGTGGAAAAACTGCTCAGCTAAAACATTTCTGAGTTATCAACACTGTGTTAGTTACAAATCCAAAATATAGCCCCATAAAATCTGCTATGAAGAAAATTCAATGTTTTTCAGCCAAAACAAGTACAGGCTTGTATAAAGAACAAACAGTTTAGCTCATCTTAGGTTGACATATATTAATCTAATGCAATAGCTATGTTAATATTGAAATTTTGAAAGAATACCAGCATGGTTTACAAAGAATAAGGATATTTTAACACAGAAATATTTCAATATATTCAAATAGATTTAATATACTAGGATAGATAACCTGTTTCTGGGTTTCTAAGTACTAGAGTAAACTAAGCTTAAACTAAAAAAACATCGTAAATCTTCAGCAGAGATGACTTTTAATACTGTAAAATTTTAATTGAAGGTGTAGTGGATTATTATTATTAAAAATTACTAAAAAAAAAGTAGTTGTATGTACTGCGTTTGTTTATTTGTTTACTTGCTTTAATGAAAGATGTGTTCTAGTTAAAAAAAAAAAAAAGATCAATAGAGGGAAGTACTAATCCTGTGTCATATGGAAGATCAGGTTAAAATGACATAATTATTCCACCTGGCCCTCAAATCTAGAAATCATTTATATGTCTATAAATCTGTAAAGGTTATGTTGACTCATTGACTATATTGAGCTAGTGAATGCCACCTAGGATACTGCAATATGGACTGATAGTAAATGTATAAATCTGGGAGGTCTTAGAAAAACATTATTGACTAAATTTTGCCATAGAAGTTAGAAATTTGTAAACGTAATCACAGTATAAAATATTCAGACTCAGACATAGTAGTAGCATATCTGCAATGTAATAAAATGAAAGAAAAAGTACTGACAATTTAGGAAAAATAATGTATTTAATGAATTGGGTATGCACTGAGAAGTTCCAAAATACTTCCTTCTCATAAGAATTCTTTCATTATAATTTTGGAGTAATATGTATTTTTAAATACTACCTTTATTTACATTCTGTGTTGATGCATAAATGTATAAAAACTCTACCAATAAGTGTTCTCATTCTGATGCAACCTCATCTGATATTCTTTGAGATGACATAGCAACACTAGCTTGAACCCCTAGAAATAGCAAACAGCTTCCAGCAAGTGCAAAGCAGTAAGCTGATTATTATAATCATGTCTTAGGGTTTCAAGAGAAGCTATGCAGTCTATATGTTCTGATATGATGTTCTTTGAAACACTAGCTATTTAGACTGGCCCATCAAAATAACATGTGAACAACTATGACTGTCCATCGTAACATATTATTAACTATTGCATTCTATTAATATTGTTCAATCACATAAAATTATTGTTGCATTACACTGTGATGATATTAAGGTTTTTAACATCTTCTTAACAAAACAAAACTTCTAAGTAGTAAATATTGCAAAGATAAGTTTTTTTTAACTTGCCATAAGAATGAATAGTGGAAAAATGTCCATTTCTCTTTTTTCTCTGACTACATTTATACATGTAGAAATAGATTTGAATTCTTTTGGAGTGTGAATGTCTTTTTAAGGAAATGACAAGATACAACAACAACAAAAAAGACCTGTATCATGTAAAGAATGGAAAACTTATTGAGGCACATTGCTGTAGAACTGGTTCCCTCCATTCAAAAAGGGTGGGAGAGTGACAGTAAAAGATGTTATTGCTGTATGAATCTATGAGATACACATTGAGAAAATTCCATTGCAAAGATAGATACTAAAGAACTAGAAAAAAGCAAACAAGAAAACAAAACAGCAGATGTAACAGCCAAGGAATGATGTTTCCATGGAAATACTGAGAGAAAAAAAACTCACTCCCCTCCAAAACAAAAAGAAACAATGCTTAGAGTAATTATAGGAAACTGAAAGAGGATCAAGATTCATTAAGAACTGAGATAGCTACTACTCTTAAAAAATAATCTGAAGAAAAAATATAGAACATAAAAAAAAAGAATTTTATAAATATGTTATCATCTTAAGAATATAATAGAGAATTGTATGTTCTCTTGGGATGATTTATAAAGCTTGTAGAAAAACAATAGCACTATTAAATTCGAAAGTTTTTCCAGAGTAATTTTCTCAGAATTCTCTTAAACTTCAATAAATCCTCAGTTTCTATTAAAGTCTGTAGAATTTTTTCTTTAAGGTTTTGTATGTTAAAGAGCTTTCATTTTTATTGAAATACTATGTGTTTTTAAAATGACTCATGGATTAGACTCAGCAACAGAACTCACTCGAAATACAGAGCGTGCTTAGATTTAAGAGAAAGCTAAATTTGATCTAGATCAATGGAAAACTGACTCAGATCTGATTTTCTATGTAAATTTTGTCTTTTTGTCTCCTACAAGTGCCACTTGTGGACAGATGACAGAAACATACTGTATTTGTCATGTAGGTAATTCATTCACTACTTTTCTGCCCACAAATGTGAAGAATTGAATACACTGCATCTTTCACAGAAACAGAAAATAAACATGGTTTTCTACACTTTCACTTATGTATACCTTCTTACACAATTCCATGTTGTTTTTTTATAAAGGTTATAATGACTCTTTAGGTCAAATTAACAAAAATAAACAACACTAAACAAAAAGCAACAATAAACTTGCTTCCCTTTAGTTAAACTGAAGGTTTCTGATTAATTTCAGATTCACTTGATAAAGAAGCTACGAGTAAGATTAAAGATCACTTTTGGTCTTTGAAAGAAAATGAGCTTTTGTATAAGACAGAAAACTGTTTCTATGATATAATAGCCTGAGGAAAAAAAAACAAACCATAATTATAAGTTTCTTATCCTTTAATAGAGCCACTCTCAGTCCTGCTCTTGAGGGAACAGGGAAGGCAATACTAGTGAATTTGAACTTTTTGCAACCCAATGGTGACAGACCCAGCTTTTTGAAAATAGCCACTAATTGCATATTGCTGATTAATATTCTTGGAAGTGTTTTTTGTCTTCTTTCCTTTAATCAGTTTGCTTTCATAGCACTGCCTCTGATTCATATCCTGTCTAGAGAAAGTCAAAAGTATGTAGAGTAAAAATACTGCCTAGAGAAAATTAAAAAATAGTAGGATTCATCTCACCTAACTTCAGGTCTCCAGAAAACTCTCTTCTAGTTATTTAAATTTCTTCTTCAGTTAACAGAGAAACATAATAACTCTTCAAGGAATATCGTCTTCCACCTACATCTGTTACAAAGATGAACAATTTGATAGAGATGTCTCTCCCTCTCCCCTAGAAGTGGAAATATCTTTCGTCAATAATTTAAGCTAGACACCTGACTTTTAGATGGCTAAAATTAAGTGAGAACAAATATACCATAGGTGACAGTAAGCATGTGTTTGATTTTTTTTTTTTTTTATTCTTTGGAGATGCAGCATTTGAATTTTGATTGCACGTGGTACCTCTGCCTACTTGGACTGTAAAAGATGGAATAACTTCTTAAAGGTGGGCAAATACGAGAAAGATCAGCCATGATAAGTCAAAAGGGAAAAAAAAAAACACAAACATTTCCTCTGTGTTTCAAAAGTGGCAATATAATTAAACATCCTAGTCAGTCACTTGGTGTTTTGCTTTGCAAATTTAAGAGATGATAGTGTAATGTACAACAACTCTTTATGCTATAAATTCAAAAAGATGAATTTGACCATGACGGTTTTGATTTTCAGCTTCTACATCTGACTAATACAGATAAGGCATTTCACTAGTTTTAAGCCTTTTTCAGACCTTTGAAATCTCATAACAGAACAAAACTGTTCTCCTGGACAAATTAAAATATTTAATTCTTACCATCAGTAAATGACCAAAAGGAGAAGTACATCAAAACCACCCAATGCTTATTACATAAAAAAAAAAAAAGTGATTCATATTTTCTAAATATTTCATCAAGAAAAAAAGACTTCTAAAGGAAATAAGTTTACCTATTGCACCGCCTAGACATGTAGAAGTCTATGAGGCCAGATAAGTAACAGCCAGAACGTCTCATACAATTGAAGAAAGAAAACCAGTGAAGCCGAATTGTTGTATTATTGTCATTTAATACATACTGTATACACTGTGTGAAATATATGTGGATTAGGAAGCCTATGCAACCCGAAGTATTTGCAGCCATAAATGCACATTTGACAAAATAATTTATATACTACAAATGCAACAAAAAGAAGGGAATTGTGAAACTACAGAGAATGTCACTGTATTTTGTGCAAATGTCAAGCTTTTGGCAGTGGGGATGTTTAGGGATGGCTTCTGTGAGGAGAGAACAAAGGTTGTCCCATGCTGGACACAGTTCTAGCTGGCTCCAGCAGACCCACCACATGACACAACCGAGCCTCTCAGACAAAATGGTGGTATCACTGGGAAACTGTATTCAAAAAAAATACAAAATGCTGTCCAGGAGGTAGGAATGAGCAAATTTATAAAACAAAAACACAAGCAAAACCACCAAAACAGAACAAAACAAACAAAAAAACCCCCAAAAACCCACAAAACCCCTCAAAACCACCCCACCCCACCCCCCCCCAAAAAAAAAAAAAAACCAAACCAAAACCCAAACCCAAATATGTGAGAAAGAACCTTGCAGACACCAAGGTGAGAGATGAAGGAGAGGAAGGAAGTGCTTCTGCAGCCTGCCAGGAGGACCATGTCAGCACATGTACACTGCAACCCATGGAGGTTTTCACACTAGAGCAGGTAGATACATCCTAAATGAACTGCAGCCCACAGAAAAGTCTCATACTAGAGCAGGAGAAAAGTGTGAGGAGGAACGAGAAGCAGAGCTGAAGTGTCGTGGACTGGCTATAACATCCCGTTCCCCGTCACACCTGTGCTGTTCAGATTAAGGGGAGATAGAGGACTCAGGAGTGAAGGAACAAAGTTGAGCCTGTAAAAAAAGGATGAGTCAGGAGAAAGTGCCTTCCTTTTTCCTTTGTTTCTCACTATCCAACTCCATTTCATTTGGCAATACAATGAATTTATTTTCCCCAGGTCAACTGTTTTGCCTATGATAGTAATGGGTAAGTAATCTCCCTGTTTGTATTTTCACTCTTGGGCTTTTCTATTTTTTTTCTCCATCTGTCTTGTTGAGGAGAGAGGTGAGAAAGTCACTGGGTGTGGGGTCTGGAAGAATCAAGTTTACCTAGAATATAAAAAGTCATCTACAAGAGTAGGTGAGTGACATGGACCAGACTCAGCTTCTTCAGTATTACTTCCAGAACACCATTCCAAAATGCCCTAGGTTTTCTGAAACATCTACATATAGCTCTTGCAGCAGAAAGGAACTAAAGTACACAAGGCATGAGACATAATGTGAGGCAGAACGTAAAAGAGACCCGGTCCTTGTGGAGCAGCAGCTGTGGGTTTCACACAACATCTTGACTCTTTAAATTAATCACGGTAAATGCAAATTCTAGTGATAAGAAACAATTAGTAGCAAATTGTGGCTGATTTTCACTGTGGGAGAAGGATGATCTGCCTTAAGTTGGTATCAGCTTTGATCTTTGAAGTGCTAGACACAAAGAAGAGCATGGTCATGGGCAGATTTTAAAGCAATTGAATCTCTAAAACAGGATTTGTACAATCTTGATGAACCTGAAAATATTTGCTACAGAAATAGGCCTTGAAGTAAATATGTGTGAAGTTAAATCCATCAGAAAATTTGTATGGTCACCTGAAGATTCCACAGTATACAATAGTGACCTTGATATTCTGCAGAAAAATACAAATTTAACCACAATTTGTATGATTCCACTTATTAAAAGTTTTATTTAAATACCATCTATATATTGTTTATCAGTGAACAACTAAATGGAGTTTCCTGATGTTGAATATATCCTAGATTGTTGGGGAGTTTTTTTTTGCCTTTTGGCTGCAATTACATACCTCTTAGAAAACAAGTACTTAAAATAAAAAAACAAAACAAAACAAAACAAAACTCTATCAGTATATGGATCTTTGGTGGTTGAAAGTATATTATTAAAGGTGTGAGCAGATGTCAAACTGAACTGGAATGGTTAATCATGGTACATGCTTATATACCTCATTCTTTCAAAAATATTTCTAACATGAATATCACTCATGATCCTGTGCACATTTCTGGCAGACGTGCAAATGGTAGTGAAATTGCATAAAAAATAGATGAACCTATGCCATATTTCTCTCCATCACCTGAAGGCTGATTTTATTTTCTTTAAATACTGAAAAAGGATGATAAATTGGCAATAACATTATTGGTCTTATTGTCATCCTCCTTCCTCTTCTGTCTTTTCCAGCAACACTACAGCTCCCTAAACATAGTTTTGCAGCTGTAAACTGCTACTGAAAGAACACGGTTTTACTTAAATAAGTATATGTCAATTTTTATGTAAGATTCTACTAACAAAATATGACGCTATGAAATGCTAGAAATAGCTTGTGTTAATAAATAAGAACAGAATAAAAACTTACATATTCTATGTTTCTTTCTTAATTTCACTATGAACATCTTTAACTATCAATCCCTTAAATATTTATCATGCTACTTTCATGGAGATGGCCTTTATCAATGATCTTTTTGTTTTACAATGAAGACGGCTTTCTTGACAGAAATTTACTGAGTTATTCTTGTTGAGTTTTGTTGTTACTGTATTTAATACAGGATGTTGACCTTGGTAGAAACGAAGAAAATAGTACATGAACAAAAGAATCATAAATGAATCCTATCATTGCACAGCACTGATATGGAGAGGGGAAAAATTAAATAAAAAGTCTTAACTCTCACCTCTTTAGCTTCTGCTACAGCTGCCTGATACATTATTAAGCTTTGTGACTTACAGGGCATCTCATTTTGACCAATGCCATTCAGTCTATGCTCAACATTCCATGGCAGAAGGCCATGAGGCAAAATGTACTCGGTTTTGGTTTGGTTGAATAAAGGTCCATTTTTTATCTGAACTTAGATTTCTTCCCATTAGAAAGACCCTGAAAAGACTATGTAGGATTTCATTTCACTTTATTAAAGTAATCATAATAATAAAAGACTAATATTTCATATTTACAGCTAGACATTCTGTAATAATAGTCTTTCTATCAATATTTTATCATTTTTAGATCTTGGTTGCAGATGCAAACCTTAACAGGAAATTAAAAGCAAAGGAAAAGAATTAAGAATCTGCCCACTGACAGAATTAGCTTAAGTCTCAGTTCAGTCTTTATCCTATTGCATTATATTGCATCCAGTATTAAAAGAAACTTTGCTGCATACTTTCCCTTTTTAAATGTACATAGAATATGGTCACTCAGGAAAGGATTAATCTTTTTATCTTGAATTCCCTCAGAGACAACCATCCAGATTCTGCTAGAAACTACCAAGAAGATATTGATCTTATTCTGTGGTCTGAATCAATTTCTAATCCAAATTATAATTGATCTAAATTAAGTGAGATGAGTCTTGGATCATTGGTCGCTGTGATATACAGTAAATGTGTTTAGTTATATGCAAGTCTTCAATCGCAGACTTTGAAAACTAATTGCTTAGATCCCTACTTAGACACCTGATATCAAAAGTATTGCCTGGATGTTCAAGTTTCTGGAATCCGTCCTAAGATTTTCTATGGTTCTGAATATAACTGTAAATAGAACATGTACAGGTAACCAGATCTTAAAATCTCTACTCTGAAATTCTACCCTGATAGTTCTTTTTATTTGTGAAATAAATTTTGAAATAAGCACAATGACCAGAAGATCTTGAAAGCCAATTGGGATGCACATAGCTCATAAAAAGAAAACAGACACCTTTTCTTAAAAAAAAAAAAAAAAATAAAATTAAAAATTCAAGAATGACAGTCTGAGAATTTTGAATATTGGCATCAATACCAAATTCCTGGGAAATAATTTTCAAAATTAACAACAGAAGAGTAACAAATCAGGCAAGCTCCCTAAAAAAACAAACAAAAAACCCCCTTACCCCCCCCAAAATAACAACCTCTATCACAGTGACTCTTAAAATTACACTGGTCTTGAAAATTCTTTTTTTAAAAAGTCTTAGCTGCTGCCTCCAAGCAATGTACCTTTTCTCAAGGGAGTTAGGTACTCTTGGGCTACTGTTATTTTGTCAACTTTGATTCTTTCAACCTCACATGAGTGTTTTACAGTTACATCAGAGTCAATGACAGTTTCTGAAAATGTCAAGGATTGGGATAGTGAAGGCAATACATAGCTGCAGGACATAAAATAGGAAATTTACAAAGGTAGAGAAAGTCGGAAGCATTTCACCTATTTTTTTTTTTCTGTGTAAAGAGATAGTAGTCTAAGCAAGGCATAGTTGACATTTTAAAAAGTTTAGATAAGCATCTGAGATAAATGTCCTTCTGCTGATCACTAAGTCACTAGATGCTCTTGTTCACATTGGAATTTTTCCTTTCTGTCTATTTAAAAGAAGAGTAACTTTCTTAAGATATTTATTTTCATATATCAAACCAAAATTGCTACACAGAAAAACACAGGGATATCTTTGGCAGTGGAAGTACTAGATGTTGTGAGAAATTATATGTTTTTTTAAATATTACTTACTAAGAAAGCGTATCTACAATGTATACATATGTTCTGTGGGAGTCCTGACTCCTTTGAAAGGAAGACCCTTGACCCATTTAAGGGTCTAGATGATAGTATAAACTGAAGGTAGGTCTGATTTTTGTTATCAGTGCAGTCTTGATCACTGATTATTCAGAATAGAGGACCTGTATGCTGGCTTGGGTTTCTTTCCAATAATATCTGTCTACCCTGGGATGGATATGGAATCTGGACCATCATCATTTCCTCCACCTTTTCAAGTATACATTAAGATTTTGAGATTTCAGTGGCAAGCAGTCAAATTTTACGACTTAGGTTATTTAAATTTCCTAGGAGACTTTGCAGTTAAAACTGTTGGGCATTAACTTCACATACACATCTTCACTAAACAAGAATCAAATTACTTAGAAAGGAAATATCTTAGAAATATCTTCCTGTTGGAACTCTGAATACAGAAGAGCTCTAATTCTTTGGCTAATGGGTTCCATAAATAGGACTGGTGATTTATCATTTCAGGGTTAAAATTGCCTAGAAAAGGAGACTATACACACAAAAGGAAAATGTCCTGACTGAATTCAAAAAATTATGCAAGAGAGAGCCCTACTGGCAGAGCTTAATAAATACAATCACTATTTTAGTAGCCCAAGTGAATAGTTTACCTTAAAATAAACAGGAGTGAAATACACATCCTGGAATATTTGCCTCTTCATTTTCTCCTTCACTATAAAGCGTTCTTTGAGAAATCGAAAAACATATTCACACAGTATGCATGCTCCATTACCCCATTGCTCATGGCAGTAGTGCAATGTTGTAACATCCTCCTCAATGGCTTGAATGGACTATGAGATATTTTACCAGGAGAACACAGGTAAGCCCCCTTGGCCCCTGGTCTTGGGTGCTCTAAAAATGTGAAGGTAAATGTGAACTTTTAAGTTCACTCTGTACTAAAACTCAAGGAAGTTTTAGGAAAGAGAAACAGAAATGATGCACCTAGATTAAAAGATAAAAGGCTGCAGAAGGAATCTTTCTCTCCTGTATGGAAAAAAAGGAATAAAGAAAATATCTATTCAGTTTGACTAAAGCATCTAAACTGCAGCTTCCTGCAGTACATTTCTATCACGAATTGGTGATGTTGGCGGTGACAGGTGTTTCAGCAGATTTTATGTTTACTTGAATTGGTTATTCTGTATTACAAGAAGAAAATTACCAAGAGCAGCTGGATTGGAATAAAGCTGTAGTAAACAGGCCAGCATCAAAATAAAGGTGGGTCTAAGCAATGTACAATGCATAGAAAGAATTAATTACTGGGGCAGGGAGAAGGAAGGTAGAGAGAATTGAAAAAGAAAAAGAGGAAAGAAAAAGGAAAAGGAAAAGAAAAAGAAAAAGAAAAAGAAAAAGAAAAAGAAAAAGAAAAAGAAAAAGAAAAAGAAAAAGAAAAAGAAAAAGAAAAAGAAAAAGAAAAAGAAAAAGAAAAAGAAAAAGAAAAAGAAAAAGAAAAAGAAAAAAGCTTGTCTCAATTTGCTTTATGTTTTAGAGGATATATTAATTTCACTCATCAGATTATGAAACAGTCACTAAGTGAAAAATTTGAGATTGGAGTAGAAAAGAAGGATTTCTTCATGCTTATACATGTTTATTTTTTCTTAATATTCCATTCAAAATATCAGTTATAGTCCAGTAAAAAAAACAAGTGCAGCCCTAAAATCTTTTCTAGAATATTAATTCTAGAAACTAATTTATTTGGTAGTTAAAATCAGGCATCTACTGCAACATGAGACATGGTAAGAAATCCATAGTACCTCCACAAGGTTGGTAGACATGACATGGAACCTACAGGTACACAACAGCCATCTGCAGCAGCAAGTGGAGGACATATAAAATACCTTACAGCCTCCAAAATCACACTAAAAATCTTTGTTTAAGGCTTAAGGTACTTGTGTGCAAATATGTCTGTGCTTTTGTTACAACTCAGTGGAGAGCTAACGGGAGAATTAGTTACCTAAATGTAAAAAACTCTGTTAAAAGACTCCTCCGGGCTTCCTGTCTGGCCTCTGGCCACTGGTTCCAAGGTTCAGATCACCTTGAATTATACTCGGCCCTCTGTGGACATCCCAGATACCCCAAGACCTCACAGATAACATTAGAAGCCTACATTGCCAAGTGGATCAAGCTCCTTCTCAGTACTGACAGTGCAGACGAGAGCAATCCAGCTCATCTGGCAAGAGGCATTTATATCTCTAGTCAGGAGAACAGCCCTCAGAATCAATAACTGTATTGGCTGTATTGTCTCTGATATAATAGTAGTTTAGATGGATTAATGGCTGGTTTAGTAATCTTTTGCTTTTTTTTTTTTTTGTTGTTCATTAGGAAAATAAAGTTCCTACCGAATGTAGTTTTACCTTGGGAAAATAAAAGGCAAGTAAGATAGAAGGTCATTTATGGAAATGTTTCTTTTGGGAGAAGATGACAAGAAAGCAAGACAGAATAAAAATATATATTAGATTTAATTCAATTATGGTTTAAAGATGCAGAGCTCAGATTGTCTTAATGGTATGAGCTGGCTCGTGCCAAGATAATACATACAAATTTTTTACATATATGGAGAGTAGGAAAAAATATGAATCTAGAGTAAGAATCAAGATAAATACATATTTGAAGGCAAAACAGGAAGTATAGTCTATGCATCCAGTCTGTACAGTTTGGGTCACAAAACTGGGTAACAGGTTTTGTGATGGTATGCCAAGAATTTGGAAAGGAATTTGGCTGTGATCCTAAGCTATACATATGGGAACTAAAAAAAAAAAAAAAATCCTTAAGATTTACAAATACACTTACCAGAGGTGTGTATAGTGTCATCTTCTGTATTTTAGCAAGCTATCAATGGATCTAATCCCATTACTTCATGCATAGAGACTGTGTAGATACACAGCCTGCCCATGAAAATTTGCTTTCTAAATGAGTTATCTATCCCGTTGTTGTCACTAACAAGCTATGCATCTGTACATTTGCAGGAGGAATACTGACTTTTTTTTTTGTTTGTTTCTCATTTCTGTATTTTTTGAAGTAACGATATCCAAAGACAGAAAAACAATCAAGGTTTGAGTATACCTGATGTATAGAATGACATGACGATACTTGTAAGAGCAATTTCCAGTTTCCGGTTCCTTTTTCTGATTTCCATTAAGCAATGAGCTAATATTTGCACAAAACTATCCATTACAAATACAAAGTCTTTCCAGTTATACTGGTCAGATCAGAGCCTATTAGCTACTTTGTAAAGTATATAAATAAAGTAATGGGAAATAAAATACTAGGCCAGATCAAGTCACTCATAAAAAGTTGGTTTCCACACATACAAATGCACAGCTAAGCAAGACCTGACCCAAAGTTTCTCAGCTGTGTTAACAAAAGTGATTTTTACTCTACCGAAAGGAGTAGAAGCCAGGTTGTTTCTGAAAAGAACTGAGATATACAGGAGAAAAGAAAACAATATGAAAGAAAACAGAAGAAAAATATGATGGAAAGTTGAGACACACACCTGAACACCTGAAGAGCAGTTATGTAAGGGCAATCAGTAGAGAAAAACATTAGTAGACCCTTTACTCCCTTTCCCTCTTTTCCTGATAAGTTGTCCTGATAAGTGACACTTTCAGATACTCTTTTACACAATTAATATGTTTTCTTTTTTTGTGTGTTTTTTGTTTGTTTGTTTCTTTGTTTTCTTTCAACAGCAGCAACCACTGTTTTCAATCCCACGTGAGCAGCAACTGAAACATCTTTTGCATTCATACAGGAGAAGCACAAAGGTAATGTTCACCTTGTTACGCCGGCAATCTGCTGCCCTAACTAACTAGCTTGCATTTCCCACGCTTGAAGCCAACACTATTGGATAAGGTGCATAAACAAGAGAAAGAGGCCAAATAAGTTTATCTGGTATTCATGACATCCAAATTAGGACTGATTTCCAAAAGTAAATAATTAAAAATCAGGCTGTTGGTGAGTGAGTACTCATTTTTCTCCTATGTTATTTCACAATGTACTGTCCAGTTTATGAAGATTTTTTTTTCCAAAGAAACATTTGTACCAATTAACCCTAAGATCCAAGAAAATGGAGATTTTGCTTTCTCATCTACATCAAAGATTCTTCAAATCAAGTTCTCTCTTATGGGCTGTAATCACAGCTGGGAAGCCTGTTGTATGAGCAAAGTCAGAGAGAACTGGATGTGTTCGCCCTTGAGAAAAGAAGCTTTATGGGACATCTTATCATTTAAAGGGTGGCTACAAGAAAGATGGAGACTCCCTTTTTACAAGGAGTCACACGGAAAAGATGAGAGGTAATGGGCGTAAGTTACTCCCAGGGAGATTCTGATTGGACACAAGAGGAAAATTTGTCACAATGAGAAAAATCAGCCATTGGAATAACCTCCCCAGAGAAGTGGTGGATTGTGCAACATTGGACATTATTAAGGTTCAGCTGAATGGGGTGCTAAGCCATCTTATCTAGATTGTGCTTCTGCTAAGAAAGGTTGGATCAGATGATCATAGAACCGTAGAATCATAGAATCATAGAACGGCTTGAGTTGGAGGGGACTTTAAAAATCATGTAATTCCAACCCTCCTGCCATGGGCAGGGATACCTCCCACTAGACCAGGTTTGTCATAACTTCACTAGACCAGGTTTTCCAAAACCTCATCCACCCTTGCCTTCAATATTTCCAGGGATGAGGCATCCACAATTTCTCCAGGCAACATGTTCCAGTGTCTCATCACCCTCATAATGAAGAACTTCTTCCTAATGCCTAATCAAAATCTAGCCTGTTCTAATTTACAACCATTGCCCCTCATCCTATCGCTATATGCTCTTGCAAACCGTCCTTCCCCAGCTTTCTTGTAGTCCTCCTTCAGGTACTGAAAGGTCATTATAAGGTCTCCCAGGAGCCTTCTCTTCTCCGGGCTCAACAGCCCCAACTCTCTCAGCCTGTTCTTGAGATCCCTTCCAACCAGGTATTCTCCAATAACACTATTCAGAAAAATTACATTTTGTGAAACAAATTTGCAATCCTATTATCTCTGGCAGGATACATGGTGAAAGTGAGGGCAGAAATTGTAGACAATGGAATAGTACAAGTATGTCTTCTTCATTAAAATTTAATTAAGAATTCTATTGATTGTGAATGATTCACTTCCCTCTGTCTTCCTCTCCCAGGGTATTTTCCTTCTGCAGCCCTGCAGTCATTACACATTTTTTTTTTTTTAATAAAATGAAAACAGCAGTTCTCCTGATAAGTGACACTTCCAGATACTCTTTTACACAATGAATATGCTTCAGAATGAAACTGTTTAAAAGACTTAGGACAAATATGTGTTATGTAAAATTGTATTTCATTGGCTCTTTGATCTATGTGTCATAGATTTTATATAGTTCAAGGCAACAAAGTAACCACCAAGTCTCTAAAAACTTCCAGATGCAGAAATAAATATTATGGTTTTAAGAGTTTTCCCACTTAATTTCTTCTCTTTCTAAATCTCATTTAATTAAAAAATATAAAAATTACTTTTCACTTTTCTTAAGCATTTTCTCTGAAAGTAAATTACCTTCACATTTATAAATTTAAAATTTAATTCAAAACTGAATCTACCTAAGATTGTAGTCTGTGCATCTTTCTCTATCCAATTAAAGACTGTTGAAAACACTTCATAACCAATCTCTTTTACAGCAGTAGACAATCATTTCTAGGTCTTGTGTTCAATAAACTAAATTGATTGCTTCTTAACCTTCTTATCATAAAGTTTATATTCCATTTTCTGTGTATTTTTTTCTTTACCTCTTCTGAGTAAGTCCTGTTTTCTTGCCAATATTCCAGCAGCCTTCTGATAACAGTTGTCTACACACACAATGTTCCCAAAGAACATTATGAATGCAGTTGTAATTCAGTTCAATTCAATTATACATCTTCATTTACGTACAGGTGCCTGATTCTGAAAGGTTCTGATGTCATATTGTGTTCGGTGTCCAAATTTTTGACTAACAGGGTGGCCATTTAATAACTGTGTGAATACCTGGCGCTCGTATACTCTCAAGCTCACCATCCACAAGGACATTCCTGTTAATCACTGTCCAACTACAAATTTCTAAATGAGAGACTAAAGGAGTACTTTGACTAGAGTCCTATTATGTATTGAAATCAGATACTATTCCATGCATGTAAATATTATGAAGTGCAAGTATTGTTTTGCTCCTATTTTCTTCAGAAAGAAACCCTGGTAAAGAACAAAGAAAGAAACTGCAGTGTGCTGCCTCAACATGAACGTCTAGGGAGCAGCGCTGCAGATTTTTGATACAGCTTAGTTACCACACCTAAAGCTGATCTGATTTTAGTTCTCAACTTCATAAATTCTTAAGAATCTCTCAGTTAGGACATCCGATCTGGCTGAAAATCCTTAAGGGTATTATTTCTCATCACTTGGATCTCTGCATGGAAAAAGTACGGTATGCAAGACACAAGAATACATTACTTTCTAGAACAGTCTCGGTAGAAAGTAGAATGAATTCTCTCATTTCAGGCATCTAGCAACAAAGGTTTCTGGCCAAAGCTTAACTGCAAAGGGCAACACTTTTTTTCTTCTCTAGCCACGAAGCATTATGTTTCTATGCACTTGTGTGATTTTCACCATTATTCTATATCCCATGTATAAAGACTTTTACCATAGTGACCATGCACATAAAGCCGAAGAGATTAGAGTGTAACTGCTTTAACCTCTATTATGAACACATTTATCCCTTAGCATTTCTAAGTATATATGAAGCCCATCCTTTAAGTACTTCTCCATAACTAAAAGAAAATGGGCATGCTCTAATATTATGCAGTCATTGAAGTTTGAAAAGAAACAACAGGGTTTAAAAGAGAATGTTGGAGTACAATTTATTTTTCTTAAATGTATTTTGAACATTTCATATTAACTCTGTTTCACATTCCTTTAAATGTCATAAATGTCATATATAACCACTGCTGTCTCAAATATCTTTACAAATTATGTAGCTAGGTATTTTTCTTAACGTGAAAAAGTCTCTTTAATTTAGAAAGATCTGTAAAAAGAAAGAATCGTGTTAGTGCAAAACTATTTTTCAAACTTAAACTTCTCCAGTTTTGAAACTAGTTTTTAAGGTTTTGCAGAAAACATTTTGATTTTCTGACCTGTATTTTCTGAAACTTCCTATCTATAGATATAATTATATTTTTAATTACTTTGTACTCATTTTTAACAAAGTTGTAAAAAACATAAGGTTTACGGTGACTTCTGGCTTTAGCGTATACCAACATTCAGATTTTTAGGTGTATTTTGAAAAATCACTACTTCCAATATGTGTAAATCTATAAATTATGTCTCTTTCAGAGTCCTAGTTATATTGGTTTTCACTATTTGACTATCTTTTTTTTATGCATTTGCTTGTTAAAATGTTATAAATGAGAATTTGGCAGAGAGGAACAGTTCTTTTTAAATTAACTTTGTTAATTTTAGCTGTATCTTGGGTTTTTTTGTATATTTGTGATGTATTGATCTTCCAATACCATACCATAGACTTGATGGATGAGGAATTTTACGTTAGATTGGAGCTATGGCAAGGGATACATGAGAAGCATCCACCCCTGCAACCACTTCAAGATGAAGAACTTAATTCTTACTGGAGCTGTTCAAGCTGCCACTGCACAGGCAGGAGAATAATGAAGGCCATCAAAGCCCAATGTATTGATTTTCCTTACAGCAATGTATTACTTACTGGCAGTGACTTCCAATTGCTTTTGCCTTTCTGTCTGCGTCTCACAGTCTCTTCCAACTGCTTCGAGCACTTCCAACCACCACCAACTGAGCACACCTTCTGTGCAAGAAGGACCATAGTCAATGATCAACCGGGATGGTTGACTGAGAAAGTACTTTCAACTCACTCACCAGCTGATCTTTAAAGGTGGTAGGAAAAGGAATTTGTGTAGACAAGGCAAGAAGTTATTGCAGTTTACCATATAACTCCAGGGCAGAAATGAAGTACATAATATCAGCCAAGCTGGAACAAGTTGTACAGGATACAGCAGATCAGCTCCACGTCTGCTACAAATAAGCAAATTTGTGGTTAAGAAAGGTTTAATCAGGTCTCACACAAACCCTCAGGGAAGTCCAGGTTTCAGTGCTATTTCTCAAGTCCTGGTGCTGTTCTTTGGTGATTTTAGATCAAGAAGTTATTTTCTATTTGTTTGTTAGTTCTGCTGTTTGTTTTTTTTTCTCCACTAATATGAACCACCAGTCACTGCTTGTAAGCTCTTTTGTGTTAACCAACACTGATTTCTTCTACTCATCTCGAGCATATTCAGCACATTCGACCATCACACTCCCATCAGCATGATGGGGCTTATAGAAGTCTAGTTTACCATATTGAAATTGATTCAACACAAGTAAATACACTT
This sequence comes from Trogon surrucura, assembly GCA_020746105.1. NCBI lineage: Eukaryota > Metazoa > Chordata > Aves > Trogoniformes > Trogonidae > Trogon > Trogon surrucura. The sequence goes on from CM036617.1 coordinate 55,841,541, forward strand.
TTTTTACTATATGCTATTTTTCCATGGTTCCTTGCTTGCCATATTTTTTGGTCAGGTCATTCCTAATGCCTTTTTTTGTCATTGAAGTGTTAACACTGCCTATTGACTCTACAGTGCATCTGTGATTAACTTTTTGGAATCTCCATCTGCAGCAGCACTACCCTCAGACTAGATACAAGGAACAAATTTTTTATAATGAGGGTGTTGAAACACTGGAGCAAGTTGCCCTGTCCCTGGAAACATTCACAGTGAGGTTGGACAGACTTAAAGGCGTGTCCTACTAACTAAATGAGTTTCTCAAAGCTCGCCTCCAAGAATCATCACATGTGATTTAGCGACAAAGATGGGAGAGTGTAAAAGTATGCCCATATATTGTGCAATGAGATATTTTGTATGTAAAAGAAGGGATGTTTTGGGGGTTTTGTTATCTTCTAGTATAACTAACTGTAATATTTGTTTTAGCTCTCCCCAGTCTTTGGATGATTTCTTCATATTCAGCTGAAATCTGTAGAAGAAAAAGGCCCAATAGTCTGATGAGTTGTTCCTAGTTCATTAATAATTTTGATAAAAGTTTCTTATTATTTTTCAATCTCCATCAGCTCACTGCTATCAGGACATAAATTTACTAGTAAATCAACGAAATAATGAAAAAGACATAAAGCTGAATAACGAAAATGAAAATGGAAATCTACTCAGAATGCCCCTCATCTCACATTCAGGTATTCAGTGAAGAGTTCTGGGATTACCTTCAATGTAATTTTACCATTAGTGGACATGAGAGTGTTATCTTTTAGTTGATTGCATGTCCATAACTCTTGTTTTGTTACATTCAGCAGTAATTTTTCTGTTTCAAGATTTTGTATCTGAATTACACATAAAATTGTATGGAAACTCTATAAAGTTATTATTTGGTTGTCACTGTTCAGGTTTAATGTTTCTTTTCATCATACATGCCTGTGTATTTTAGTGGGGCAGTCAAGTGTGCTGACACTGATGCATCATTTATAACGCTCAGTGTATCTCTCATGCATACTTCTTCTTTGCATTACTCTACAGCCTTTTCCTCTGTTTCTGTATTACCTGTTATCTTTACGAAATACAAAGTGCAAAGCAGAAATTTCAGCCCAATAAACCTCATTTTTTTTTTTTTTTGCCATCATTATTAGAGCCCCAGGCATTGTGTTCCTGGCAAGGATAGGGAATGCCACTCTCAGGGGGCTGGGGAGGCCTTGGCTGCTTGAAAGTGCTTGGAGGCAGCTGGAGCTGGTCAAATATCCCCTTGTAGACATGTCTGTCACTTTCCTGCCTGAGACACAGATTCTGTATTATGAGTACCTGCTTCCCTTCACATGGGACTTCCAGAATGAATCAGGGGAGAGTATAGGGGGGAGAAATGCACCCCAAGGATACCAGGCAAGGCCCTGGGTTGAGGAGGTCTCACCCGCTGCAGGCACAGCATCACAGAATCAAAGAACATTAGAAGTTAAAAGAGACTTCAAAAGATCATCTAGTCCAATCTGCCTGCCAGAGCAGAATCACCTGCACAAGGAAGGCATCCAGGCAGGTTTTGAAAGTCTCCAGAGAAGGAGAAGTCACAACCTCTTGGGGTAGCCTGTTCCAGTGCTCTGTCATCCTCACAGGGGAAAATGTTTTTCCTAATGTTTTTGTGGAATCTGCCATGCTCCAGCTTGCACCTTGTCCTATCGATGGACATCACTGAGAAGAGCCTGGCTCCATCCTCCTGACACTCATCCTTCACATATTTATAAACATTAATGAAGTCACCCCTCAGTCTCGTCTTCTCCAAGCTAAAGAGGCCCAGCTCCTTCAGCCTTTCCTCATAAGGGAGATGTTCCACTCCCTTAACCATCTTTGTGGCTCTGTACAGGACTCTTTCAAGCAGTTCCCTGTCCCTCTTGATCTGAGGGGCACAGAACTGGACATGATATTCCAGATGTAGCCTCACCAGGGCAGAGTAGAGGGAGAGGAGAACCTCTCTTGACCTATTATCCACCCCCCTTTTAATACATCCCAGGATGCCATTGGCCTTCTTGGCCATGAGGGCACCTTGCTGGTTCATGGTCATCTTGCTGTCCACTAGAACCCTCAAGTCCCTTTCCCCTGCACTGCTCTCCAGCAGGTCAGTCCCCAACCTATACTGGCACATGGGGTTATTCTTTCCCAGGTGGAAGACTCTACACTTGCCACTGTTGTATTTCATAAAATTTCTCCCTGCCCAACTCTCCAGTATGTCTAGGTCTCATCGAATGGCAGCACAGCCTTCTGGTGTGTCAGCCACTCCTCCCAGTTTTGTGTCATCAGCAAACTTGCTAACAGTGCACTCTGTTCCCTCATCCAGGTTGCTGATGAGTATATGCATAGTACTGGTCCCAGTATCGAACACTAAGGGTCCCCACTAGACACAGACCTCCAACTAGACTCTGCCCCATTGACTACAACTCTCTGACTTCTTTCCTTCAATGAGTTCATAATCCACCTCACTACCCAATCATCCAGACCACACTTCCTCAGTTTAGCTATGAGGATACTGTGGGAGACGGTATCAAATTTTTTATTGAAATCAAGATAAACCACATCCACTGCACTGCCATTATCTATCCACTTGGTTATGTCTTCATAAAAGGCTTCCTCTTGGCAAAGCCATGTTGACTGCTCCTAGTAACCTTCTTATCCTTAATATGCCTAGAGACAATGCCAAGGATAAGATGTTCCATCACTTTCCAGGGATGGAGGTGAGGCTGACCAGTCTGTAGTTACCCAGGTCCTACTTCCTCCACTTTTTTGAAGGCTGAAGTGACATTTGCTTTCCTCCAGTCTTCGGGCACCTCTCCTTTTGCCCATAACTTACCAAAGATGATGGAGAGTGGCCTGACAATGACTTCCTCCAGCTCCCTCAGCACCCTTGGGTGCATCCCGTAAGGGCCCAAGGATTTGTGGATGTTCAGATTGCCTAATTGATCCCTAATCCAGTCTTCATCAAACTAGGCACACTCCTCCTTGACCCTGACTGCCTCTGGGGCCTCAGGGAACTAGGGCTCCTGAGGACTGTCTCCAGCAGTATAGACAGAGGCAAAGAAGGCATTCAGTAACTCTGCCTTCTTTGCATCCTTTGGACACTCACTTCATTCAGTACTGGGCCTACATTGAATCACAGAATCACAGAATCACAGAATGTTAAAGGTTGGAAGGGACCTCAAAGATCATCTAGTCCAACCCCCCTGCCAGAGCAGGATCACCTACACTAGAGCGCACAGGAACGCGTCCAGGTGGGTTTTGAATGTCTCAAGAGATGGAGATTCCACAACCTCCCTAGGCAGCCTGTTCCAGTGCTCAGTCACCCTCACAGTGAAAAAGTTTTTCCTCATATTTTTCTGGAACCTCCTGTGTTCCAGCTTCCACCCATTGCCCCTTGTCCTGTCAGTGGACGCCGCTGAAAAGAGCCTGGCTCCATCCTCCTGACATTCCCCCTTGACATATTTATAAACATTGATGAGGTCACCCCTCAGCCTCCTCTTCTCCAAGCTAAAGAGATCCAGCTCCTTCAGCCTTTCCTCATAAGGGAGATGCTCCACTCCCTTCACCATCTTTGTGGCTCTACGCTGGACTCTCTCAAGCAGCTCCCTGTCCTTCTTGAACTGAGGGGCCCAGAACTGGACACAATATTCCAGATGCGGCCTCACCAGGGCAGAGTAGAGGGGCAGGAGGACCTCTCTTGACCTACTTCATACTCCCCTTCTAATACACCCCAGGATGCCATTGGCCTTCTTGGCCACGAGGGCACACTGCTGGCTCATGGTCATCCTGCTGTCCACTAGAACCCCCAGGTCCCTTTCCCCTGCACTGCTCTCCAGCAGGGCAGTCCCCAACCTGTACTGGCACATGGGGTTATTTTTTCCCAAGTGCAAAACTCTACACTTGCCCTTGTTAAACTTCATAAGATTTCTCCCCGCCCAGCCCTCCAGCCTGTCTAGGTCTCTCTGAATGGCTGCACAGCCTTCTGGTGTGTCAACCACTCCCCCCAACTTCGTATCATCAGCAAACTTGCTGACAACATTCTCTAATCCCTCATCCAGATCATTGATGAATATATTAAACAGCACCGGCCCAAGCACTGACCCCTGAGGGACCCCACTAGACACAGGCATCCAGCCAGACTCGGCCCCATTGACCACAACCCTCTGGCTTCTTCCCTTCAACCAGTTCTCGACCCACCTCACTACTTGGTCATCCAGACCACACTTCCTCAGTTTACCTATGAGGATGCTGTGGGAGACGGTGTCAAAGGCCTTGCTGATGTCCAGGTAGACCACGTCCACTGCATGGCCACCATCCATCCACCTGGTTATGTCTTCGTAAAAGGCTATCAGGTTGGTCAAACATGACTTCCCCTTGGCAAAGCCATGCTGACTGCTCCTAATAACCTTCTTATCCTTGATATGCCTAGAGACAGTGTCAAGGATAAGATGTTCCATCACCTTTCCAGGGATGGAGGTGAGGCTGACCGGTCTGTAGTTACTCGGGTCATCCTTCCTGCCCTTCTTATAGACTGGAGTGACATTCGCTTTCCTCCAGTCTTCAGGCACCTCACCTGTTACCCACGACTTACCAAAGATGATGGAGAGTGGCCTAGCAATGACTCCCGCCAGCTCCCTCAGCACCCGTGGGTGCATCCCATCAGGGCCCATGGATTTATGAATGTCCAAGTGTTCAAACTGATCCTTAACCCACTCCTCATCAATCAGGGCAGACTCCTCCTTTGTCATGACTTCCTCTGGGGCCTTAGGGGACTGAGGCTCCTGAGGACGGTCTCCAACAGTGTAGACAGAGGCAAAGAAGGCATTCAGCAACTCTGCCTTCTTTCTGTCCTCTGTCTCCAGGGCACCCACCTCATTCAACAGAGGGCCTACATTGCCTCTAGTGTTAGTTTTGTCAGCAATGTATTTGAAGAAGCCCTTTCTGTTGTCTTTGACCTCCCTTGCAAGTTTTAACTCCAAGGAGGCCTTTGCTTTTCTGATTGCCTCCCTGCACTCCCTGACAGCTGCCCTGTACTCCACCCAAGTGGTCAGCCCTTCCTTCCACAATTTAAACACCCTCCCCTTCCACCTGAGTCTGCCCAGCAGATCCCTGGTTAACCAAGCAGGTCTCCTGGATCTCTTTCTTGATTTCCTACCTGATGGGATGCACTGATCCTGAGCTTCAAAGAAGTGGTCTTTGAATGCCAACCAACTGTCTTGGGCCCCTTTACCTTTCAGCTCCCTCTCCCAAGGGGTATCCCCCAGTAATTGCTTGAAAAGGCCAAAGTTGGCCCTTCTGAAGTCCAGAGTTGCGATCCTGCTTGCTATTCTGTTTTTACCGCACAGGATCCTGAACTCCACCATCTCATGGTCGCTGCAGCCAAGGTTGCCCTCAACCTCAAATTGCTTCTAGTGCTAGTGTCCACTGCAATATATTTGAAGAAGCCCTTTCTGTTGTCCTTGGCCTCCTTTGCAAGCTTTAATTCCAAGGAGGCCTTAGCGTTTCTAATTACCTCCCTACATTCTCTGTCCATAGTCTTATATTCCACCCAAATGGCCGGCCCCTCACTTCACGATCTATGGACTCTCTTCTTCCACTTGAGTTTGCTCAGCAGTTTCCTGTTTAACCATACAAGTCTCCTGGCTCTGTGATTGACTGATTTCCTACCTGTTGGGATGCACTGATCTTGAGCTTGGAAGAAGTGGTCCTTAAATGCCAACCAACTATCTTGGGCCCCTTTACCTTCCAGTTCCCTGTCCCATGGGGTTTCTCCTAGTAATTGCTTGATAAGGCCAAAGTTGGTCCTGCTGAAGTCCAGGGCTGCGATCCTGATGGCATTCTGTTCCTACCACATAAGATCCTGAAATCCACCATCTCATTGTTTCTACAGCCAAGGCTGCCCTCAGCCTTGTCTGCTTCAATCATATCTTCCTCATTAGAGGAGCAGTGCTCCTCTCCTAGTCAGCTCATCCACCATTTGCATTAAGAAGTTATCATTGATACATTGGAGGAACCTCCTGGACTGTGAATGGTTGGCTGTGTAGGCCTTCCAGAATATATTTGTGTAGTTAAAATCTGCCATGAGAACCAGGGCCTGTGACTGGGAGGCTGTGGAAGGCCTCATCAACTTCCTCATCCCGATCAGGTGGCCTGTAATAGACACCCATCACAGTATCACTCATGCTAGCCTGCCCCTTCATTCTCAACCACAAACTCTCAACTCATTCCTCATCTGCCCCTGGACAGAACTTGATACATTACAGTTGCTCTCTCACGTAAAGAGCAACTCTACCACCTCTCCTTGTTAGCCTATCTCTCCTAAAAAGGGCATAGCCATCCATGACCACATTCCAGTCATGTGAGTTGTCCCACCATGTCTCTGTAATTGCCACCAGATCCTAATCCCTTGACCGCACATGGATTTCTAACTCCTTCTGTTTGTTTCCCATGCTGTGTGTGTTTGTGTAAAGGCACTTCATCTGGGCTGTCAGCCATGTGACCTTGAGGGAACACATCTTAATTCCCTTAAAGTGTTCTATAGATATTTCCCTGTTGGGAAATGGATGGCACTCTGTTCTTCTTGCAGGGACAACAAGTCAGCCACAATTCAGATCTCTAAATAGGTGACACTAGAAAGCAACTGGATAATTTTCAGGTAGACCTCATGAAAATTTGTTAGAAGTGCCAGGCTTGCTTTTATGTAAATGTAGATGTCTATGTCTACAATAAAAATCCCAACTATTTCAGCAGCAGATGGGAGATGCAGCCAGCCAGGAAGAGGAATAAGGCTTTTGCCTTCAACAGTGACTAAACTGGAAGAGTAACTGTACATTTAATGTACTCAATTCTTAGAGAAGAAACAAACAAACAAAAAAACCCAGAAAGATGAAAAGGAAGTCACAAAATGTGCTGACAAATCCTTGCAAGCACATCCAGTGAAGTCAGTAAAAACTGTGAAAACATACCTACAAAGAGCTTGGGCTCTCGTTGTTTAACGATATGGTGGTGAAAACTGGGAATTAAATATTTGAATAGTGGAACTTCCACATCACTGCCTAGATGCATCTCAATGAACGTTAAATGATCCTTTCAACTGTCCTGAAGTAGTCATACAGCACTTATGGGTGATGGCCTAAAATGTTCCAGGTATCTACACAGAGCTGGAAAATATCATGTGGGATCTTGAAGGCAACAATAGCAGTAGGTTTAGTGCATCTCAGATGGCACTGGGCACCTGTGCAAGGGCAAAGTGCACCTGGAGTGTTTAAAAATTAAGGATGTGATTTATATATTCTACTGTAGGTCATCTAAATGTCAATTTTCTTATCTAAGCTAAGGAATAGAGATAAATAAACACCTCCTAGAAGCAATTTATCTTTTTTTTTTTTTAAAAAAAAAAAACAAAAATAAAAACAACACTCCACACTTCTTGTAGGGTAGAAAAGCTTACCTTTTGGAGATATCCATCTCATTTCTTCAACTTAGAGACAACCTAAATGACTTGTACTCGATGTTTTTCTCCAAGATGAGTAAAGTTACATAAATATCCTACTCCATTTGTAATTGACAGGTATATCGTAGATGGAGGTAGAACATAGGCTGGACACAATAGCATAAGATTGAGATAAAGCTCCTAGCAAACTGCAATGTAAAATATAAGAATACACTAGTCAGGGTTTAAATTTCATCTCTGACAGGTTACTGTATTTCGTGTTCCCATTCCCCTCCTCAAAATCACCTGTTTTATCCAGGCATGCTGTAAACTAGTTAATACTGTGAATCTCGCTTGATAAGTCAGTGCAATGTAATATGGATTTCTCTTCTTACCTTCATATTAATTTCGACATCTAAGTTAGAATCATAGAATAGTTTCAGCTGGAAGAGACCTTGAAGATCCCCGAGTCCAGCCTTTGTCCCAGCCCTATCAACCTACTAAACTATATCCCCCAATGCAACATCTAGTCGCCTCTTAAACACTTCCAGGGACAGTGACTCAACCGCCTCCCTAAGCAGCCTGTTCGAACGGCTGACAACCCTCTCAGTAACGAAATTCTTCCTAATATCTAACCTGAACCTCCCCTGGTGCAATTTAAATCCATTTCCCCTTGTCTTATCACTCTCCACGAGGGAGAATAGACCAGACCCCACCTCTCTATAAACCTCCCTTCAGAGATTTGTAGAGAGAAATGAGGTCTCCCCTAAATCTCCTCTTCTCTAGGCTAAACAGTCCCAGATCCCTCAGCCTTTCCTCATAAGACTTGTCTTCTAAGCCCTTCACCAGCTTGGTAGCCCGCCTCTGTATCCTCTCCAGCACCTCAATGTCTCTCCTGTAGGGAGCAGTCCAAAACTGGGCACAGTACTCAAGGTGAGGCCTCACAAAAGCTGAGTAGAGGGGTGTGGTCACCTCCCTGCTCCTGCCCAATACACTGTTCCTGATCCAGGCCAGGATGCCGTTGGCCTTCTTGGCCACCTGGATGCACTGCTGGCTCATGTTCAGCCGGCTGTCTATTAACATCTCCCAGGTCCCTCTCTGCCTGGCAGATCTCCAGCCACTCCTCCCCAAGACTGTAGCACTACTGGGGATTGTTGTGGCCGAAATGCAGGACCCGGCATTTGACCTTATTGAATTTCATTGAGCTGGCCTTGGTCCAGTGACCCAACCTATCCAGATCCCTCTGGAGAGCCTCCCTACCCTCAAGCAGATCAACACTTCCACCCAGCTTGGTGTCATCTGCAGACTTACTGAGGGTGCACTCCATCCCCTCATCCAAATCATTGACGAAGATGTTGAACAGGAGTGGCCCCAGTACTGAGTCCCGGGGGATACCACTTGTGACTTTTGCCAAATGGATTTAACTCCATTAACCACAACTCTCTAGACTTGGTCATCCAACCAGTTTTTCACCCAGCGAAGCGGATGCCCGTCCAAGCCAAGAGCAGTCAATTTCCCTAGGAGAATATTGTGGGCAACAATGTCAAATGCTTTACTGAAGTCAAGATAAATGGTATTCACAGCCTTTCCTTCATCCAGCAAGTGGGTCACCCAGTCATAGAAGGAGATCAGGTTTGTTAAACAGGACCTGCCCTTCACAAACCCATGCTGACTGGGTCTGATCACCTGGTTGTCCTGCATGTGCTGCATAATGGAACTCAGGATGATCTGCTCCATCAGCTTCCTTGGGACTGAAGTCAAACTGACAGGCCTATAATTTCCTGGATCATCCTTCTTTCCCTTCTTATAGATGTTATATTTGCTGTATTCCAATCAGCTGGGATCTTTACAGTCATCCAAGACTGCTGATAAATGAAGGAGAGCGGCCTGGTGAGCACCCCTGCCAGCTCTCTCAGGATTCTAGGATGAATCCCATCTGGCCTCATAGATTTATGGGTGTCGACTTGGAGGAGTAGGTCCCTGACCATTTCCTCGTGAATTGTGGGGGGGACATTTTGCTCCTGATCCTGTTCTCCTGGCTTGACAGGCTGGCTTCCCTCAGTACAAGTGTTACTATTAATAAAGACTGAGGCAAAGAAGGTATTAAGCACCTCAGCCTTATCCGCATCTTTCATTACTATATTACTTTCTGGATCTGGTAGGGGATGGAGGGTCTCTCTGTTTTTTTATTATTAATGTATTTATAAAAGCTTTTCTTACAATCTTTCACTTTCAAAGCCAGATTAATTTCTAACTGGGTCTTCGACCTAATAATCTCCCTACATAACCTAATGATATCCTTATATTCACTGTGAGTGGCCAAGCCTCCTTTCCAGAGGCCATAAACTCTCTTTTTTTTCCCCTGATCTTTAGCAATATGTCCCTGTTCAGCCAACCTGGTCTTCTATGCTACCGGCTTATCTTAGAGCACACAGGGATGGCCTGCTCCTGTGCCTTCAAGATTTTCTGCCTAAGTAATGTCCAGCCTTCCTGGATTCCTATACCCTTCAAAACTGATTCCCAATGAATTTTATTAAGTAGCCTCCAAAACAAATCAAAGTCTGCCCTTCAGATGACCCAAGTGGCAGTTTTGCTCTCACTCTTCCTAGCATTTCCAATAATAGAGAATTTGATAATTTCATGTCACTGGTACAAGCCACATCCTCAGAAAAGAGGTCCAAACATATACCAAGTCATATGATGAGAAGTGAAGGGGCTGTAAATCTTGCTAACACATACAATGGTTACATGTCCAGTCATGTTGTTCAGGAGGGCACTGGATTCAGAAAAGATGCTGTCCTTCTTACATATTTTATAATGAGATCCAGCTCGGTTCAGAGACCCATGGGAAACATGTTTGCTGGAAGCATGCAACCGCAAAACGTGGAATCTTTCACAAGGTCTCTGAGAGTTTTTACAACATCTTAAAATTCTCTTAAGAATTGTGTTCACAGCCTGAATCCCAAAGTATATTATTTTTATTATTATATATATATATATAATTATTTATTGTGTATGAAAAAGAAGAGTATTTTCCATTAACCTTCTTTTTTTCTTTACATGCAAAGAAATAAAATATTTTTAAAGTCGGCTTTTAAAGCAAATATTCTTGCCTAGTCGGGCATCTGACACAAAGTGTTTACTGTTCATCATAGCAATCATTACTGACTATTTCTCTGTATTTCTTCTGTACTATACACATTTGTTGCTTTTTGGTTTATACTTACATTATTAACTCATATGAGCTAAGGCTGTACATAAGAAGAATAAACCAAAAAATCATTCTGTGGTGATTCCAGGGAAACAAAGTAACTAGGGGTAATAGTATTTTTACATAAAAGTATTGACATAGAAATGATAATCCAATGCAGCACAAACATCATGATGTCAAACAGAAGGTGATTTTTAACGGGAAGACAACACAACTTTGGGTAGCAATGCCTTCAGGTCAAAAGTAACAGAGAACAATGTTACAGAAATCACCAAAATCATGGTAAATTAGCATCTTAGTACTCACAAACAAACTACTCTTGAATTCATACATTCCTAAATTGTATATAAATGTATTGTAGTCAGCAGTTTTAAGTAAGCATCCTATCTTTTCTTGTGAAAATGGCTTAATCTTGCATTTTTAGCTGCATAAATCCCATTTACTATAGAATAACTGTTTGTAGATCTGTCAGATTCTGTGTTTCTATTACAGTAAAAAAAAAACACCCTTTTGCTTTGACTAATTTTTCTTGGAAAATGCACTTTTCTTAACAGCTTCCTGGATGCTTCTCCAATGTATTCTAAATATTATATAAATTCCGAAATATAATATTCCTAAATATTATATAAATTCCTATAAATGTAAGCCCTGAAGATCAGAAATACTGTGTTGTAAAGGTTTTTCATGTGCAAGGAAGGTTTCTATCCAGGGTACCAGAAGTTTAGCATGATTTAGAAGATTAAAATACATCCAACTTTTCAATTCCTTGTACAAGAGATAGATATTATGTAAAATGTTTATGTTTTTTACACCCAATTTTCATTGCATTAAATGTACCATTTCTCTTTGAAAATATATAAATATCAGAAACCGGTATACATTTCTGATTCAAGGAAAACAAGACCATTCAGAATGATTCAGTTTAAGGTAAAGAGCATAAAGAACAATGATAACCACCTCTATAGTCATATGAAGGATTTTGTGAAATTATAAGTGAGAAATAAAAGTGATAACCCAATGAGACATAACTAATCTCTCCAGCAAATTTCGTACACTTGAAGCTTAATTCTGAGTCTGAGTAGTTTTATTGATAGAGGCTTTACAGCACAACTTTTTCTGTTGGCTCAGTTGGTTTTCGTAATAAATGTGTGTTACATATTTTCCTGTAAACCTCTATTTACAAAAATATTTAATTAAAAGATTATAGAGCATATCAACTTTGTGTAGTTTTATGTGCACATATGGGCCTTGATAGTGAGCTGAACTTGAACCAGCACTGTACGTCTCCAGCAAACGAGGCTAACAGTATCCAAGGCTGGTTTAAAAAAAAGCACAGTGAGCAGAGCGAGTGAGGTGATTATCCCCTCTACTCAGCACTTACAGACTACTGGATCCATTTTGCTACCTGCCATCCCTTTCCAACCCCCTACTCCTAAACAAAAAAAGGCATTGATCCATTGGAGTCTAGATTCAGGAAGGGTCACCAGGATGACCAGTTCTGGCACACTTGCTACATGAGGAGAGACTGAGAGCTCAAGAGTTGGCCAGCCTAGAGAAGGAATGACTGCAGGGGCACTGAACAGCAACTCCCCACTCCTGTGAGAAGGTCACTGAAGAAAAGGAGTTGAGCTCTTCACAGTGGTGCATGGTAGGAGGACAAGAGACAATGGGAACACAAATATTTCAGACTGGATAAACCAAAAAATCTTTCCTCCCCGTGAAGACAACCAGGTAGTGAAACACATTGTCCCAGAGGATGTGCAGTCTCCAGACCTGGAGGAGGAAAAGGTTTTCGAAACCTGATTGGATACGGCCCTGAGTATCTTGGACTGACTTCACAGCTCATCCTGCAGAGAGCAGAAAGTTGAACTAGAGACCTCCTGAAGTCTCTTAAAACCTAAGGAGACAATCTCTTCTCGGTGGTGCCCAGCAATAGAACAAGAAATAATGGGTTTAAGTTAGAACATAGGAAGTTCCATCTCAACATGAGGAGAAATTTCTTTACTGTGAGGGTGATGGAGCACTGGAACAGGGTGTTCAGGGAGGTTGTGGAGTCTCCTTCTCTGGAGACTTTCAAAACCCACCTGGACGCGTTCCTGTGTGACCTGCCCTAGGGGATCCTGCTCTGGCAGGGGCACTGGACTAGATGATCTCTAGAGGTCCCTTCCAGCCTCTAACATTATATGATTCTATGATTCTAAGTGTCTGAAGTAGCACTTAAATTGATGGGAATAGCTATGTCCCTCTAACATATGAAAAGTTAAGAGGTGTAATATCAGTAGAGGATCCAATATTCTTTGAGCAGTGAGAATGGTAACATAAATACAGTCAAAACTAATTTTTGAACAGTCACTTCAGTGCTGTCAGCCATATTAAATTCTGTTATTCTCAGTAAATTATTTGAGATTTATTTCGGAGTCATGGTCTTTTTTTCTAATTATATTTCCATTTAGACGTTTCATTGTATGCTAAATTAAATAATATACATGGAAAAAATACAGAGGTTTAGCAATTTTTTTTTTCCTTTGACCAGAAAAATAGTGTTTGAAATCTTGAATTAGTTACAGAATTCCCACCAAACCTATGTTTTTAAGTTAAACATGTGGAATATTATTAGGAGTGCACTTGAAATATCTTAAAGTAAAATGCAATTGAATGTCAGCATTGTCTTCTCTCCTATTAAAAGATGCTCAATGTCTGCTTTCCCATTCATGTATATTTTAATCATTGTCTATGATTTTAAGCAATACATCTACACCTGAACCAAGAGCAAATGTTTTCCACCTCTTCAAGAAAAAAACTGTTGTAATAGGAAGTCATTAAAATTAGCGTTATTGTCACATTTAAAAAATCAGCTGCCAGGACTACACACTCTCAGTTTACAGAGACTTCATCTGGAACTGAGGCTGTTCATTTCCTCTCAATATTCAAGTTCAGATCTTCACAAGACAATGCAAACAGAGGCCCGTACCTAGTGAAGTTTCTCAGGGTTCGGTACTGGGACCATTACTGTTCAATACACCCATCAATACTCTGGATGAGGGAATAGAGTGCTCTGTAAGCAAGTCTACCTTTCTTCAGTGATTCTTGAAATGGACTCTTACCCAGAACTGGCTCTTCCTATTCCCAAATTAGATAGTTTGCTAAGTTCCAGATGTTAGAGCCATTCCTTATCAGGGTGAAGCTGTTATGAATGGAGGTGTCTGAAAAAGAATGTTAATAAAAAGAAGGTTAATGTAAAGCAGCTTGCCAGAAAAGGGCCTGGGGGTTCTGGTGAACACCAGTTTGAGCATGAGACAGGAATGTGACCTTGCCATGCGAAGAAGGTTAATGGTAACTTTGATTGCAGTAAACAAAGTATCGCCAACAATTTAATGGATGTGATGCTTCCTCTTTATTCAGTACTGGTATTTGGAGTGCTGTGTGCACTCCTGACCAACCCAGTACAAGAGAAACATGGACATAGAAGACAGAGTCCAGCAAGGGAACACTAAGCTGATGAAGGGACTGGAGCATTTTTTCCTATGAAAAAAAAGAGTGAGAGAGCTGAGACTTTTCAGCCTGGAGCAGAAGAAGCTCAGTGGGATCTCATCAATGTCTATAAACACCTGAAAGACCGGTGCAAAGAAGGCAGAGCCTCTTTTCAGCAATGTCCAGTAACAGGAACAGAGGCAACAGTCCTGAAATGCAAACTGAAACACAGGAGGTTCCCTTTGAACATCAGGAAACACTTCTTACTCTGAAGTTAACTGAACACTGGAACAGGTTGCCCAGGGAGTTTTTGGGAATCCACTCATTAGGAATAGTGAAAAATTGTCTAGACACAGCCCTTCATAATTTGCTGTAGGTGGCCCTGATCAAGCAGGGAGATTGAACAAGATGACCTCTAGAGGTTCTTTCCAAGGTCAACCATTACACACCTCTGTGATCTCTAGCAACATCAAATTTTAAGCAAAGGCTAATATACAAAGACTGTCACTCCTTCTCTGCCTCTCAGGGGGTTCTTTACATCCTGCTCCTAAGTGGGATATTCACGTAAAAACTTGCCATTACTCAGGACTGTGATTACACAGGCAATAATACTGAAGTTAAGTTCAAGAATGGGAACATGATTCTTTTTTTTAACATGACAGTGTTTTTACACACTGTAGACTTGTTATCTGATACGTGATAATTGTACATTGTCCAGCATGGCCCTTTTTGCACTGTGTACTGTCATCCTTGCTACATTATAAGCATCTGTATGGGAACTCTTCTGCAAGAAGGGTATAACCTTTGTTTTTCATTTAAACCAACACACTCAGAAACAGTTTGATGAGAAGCATCTTAATACCACAAAAGTGCTATTACATCTCACTGAAGCCTGTATTACTTTTGCCTCTCACCTGACAGAATTGAAAGGGTAGATTTGTGTTTGGCAGTAAAGGTGTAACATGTCAGCAGTGAGGTTGTAACATGAAAACACCACATTGTGTGACCTTAGAGAAGGTGTTTGATTGATGAATTAATTGTTGAAAAATTTTCAGGCTTACTGTAGCTGCTATCAACACCACTCAAATGCATAGGTCGTACAAATGCCCTCAGCTTCTTACCTTTCATTTGCTCCAGGACCTGGAGCATTTACTGCATTGTAAGTCTGCATCTCAACTCTATTTAACAAATCTTTCTTTACTGTAAGGGTGTTTAAATCAGTAGAGTCCAATAAACCTTAACAACCATTAAAATTATCTTCCATCAAAATGAGCACAGATAGTAACCAAGCTGTTGCTGCCTCTTGTTTAATGAAACCTTGTTTGAAAAATTGCCCATTTAAAGGGTAGTAGTTACTTTTAGAAGTTTGTGCACTGTTTTTCCTTTGGAACATTCTTTTTGATTTCTTAACAACTGATGTATCTAGCAGTTTCCATTTAGTTCTCATTCAGAGAAGTGTTCTGTTTCTTTGGTCTTAAACTCAATGAACCAAATTTTTCATGTTGTAAGACAATAACTCTAGAAACATTTGCTACAGACTGATTTTGCTGATCCCAGAGCAATGTAAAGGCTGCTTAATGTCATGTTTTATAGAGGCTGCCTTTATGGTCTGTGCTTTTTTA
This sequence comes from Trogon surrucura, assembly GCA_020746105.1. Classification (NCBI taxonomy): domain Eukaryota; kingdom Metazoa; phylum Chordata; class Aves; order Trogoniformes; family Trogonidae; genus Trogon; species Trogon surrucura. The sequence goes on from CM036617.1 coordinate 55,857,313, forward strand.
TGGTATGCAACATTTACTGTTGCATTTTTCTACTTCAATATTCAGCAAAGAAATTAACTGAAAATATTACAGACATGCTGTAGTCGATAAAAACAATGAAACAGTGAACTGTGTAAGTAATGTCTGAGCTGTGAAGAGCTATTTCAGTTGCAACTTTTGAACAAAGCTTTGTTTGTATGTTTTAAATTGAAGAACCACTAGTATAAGCAGACAGAACATCTATGCTGATCATTAAAATCTATCATGAAATATAAAAGCACACTTATTCACTAAGGTATTCCACACAAATCTTTCACATGCTCTTATATTTTTTATTTTTTTTTACACATATTTTATGTGTCAGTCAGACTTTTCTGAAAATTCTGTCCTTCTGTCTCTACTCTGTTCTGCCCTTCTGCCTCATTCGTAGGATGGAAAAACTTCCTTGCAGCAGGCAAAAGCATAGACTAGGTTAAAGTAAATTTTCTAATAGTGGGTATAAGACTAATTTTCTAATATTGGGCATCTGAAGATTGTAAGATAAGAAACTACTATGGCTCACCTGTTCTTCACATTTTTTGAAAGTTTCTGCAGTTCTCTCTTGTTTCTTATTTTTTGGGCAACTCTCCAGAAAATGGTCTAAAAGTGCACCTTTAAATGCATCCTTCCTTTAAGAGTCCTTTGAGACCAAACCAAAATTTCACACAAATGCCCACAGGTGATTATATGGTTGTAAATCCCCTTGACCGTAGTGCCTTTCAACATTAATACTTGCTCAGGTATAGTCCTGTCTTACAGTAACAAATTATATGTGCTGACAAATTATCTGCTTGCAGAGAAGTGATTGTAAATTTTTGTTTAATGTGCTGATTGCTATTTTAACCTCAGATATTGTTATTGTTTCAACAGAATCACTCATATGTGTCTTCTGTGATTATTGCAATTTTAAAAAACACACACACACAAGTTAGTTTCTTAGTTGATTCTATGGTTGACATTTGTATTGGAGCATTTCACAGGTAGCAAGTCACTCAGTAAACACAGGTACTCCAGAAATATTATCAGTAATATACTAGTAATCTCTACAGGAATAAGTGTAGGTGATTTACCTTCTCCCTACAACTGACAGTCTTGTATTTGTAATACAAGAATCTTCTTTGTTGTTTTAATTACAGTATCAAATTATGAACTATTTTTATCTGACATGATTCCAGTCCCTCTACTAGGATTCAATACTTTCCATTTATGACATATTGCAAGTTAAATCACAGTAATGTTCTAAGATGAATAACATAGTATACGGATACAGCAAAATGATATACTCCAAAATCCATTTTACTACTTTGTGTAAAATATGTGCAGCTCAAATATTCCTGTAATTATTTAATAACTGTTACTTAATCCTGGTATTTTGTGATACTAGCAATCTTAACATTATGGTCCTCGGATGTTATTTGATTCAGTAATTGCCAAAAGTAGAAGAGAATTCATGTAGCCTTATTTAGCTGTCTGAAATGGTAGCAGTGGTGGAAGTAGTGCTCTCTTCCAACAGTGGATAGAGAGAAGCACATTCACAGCACAGTTTATATTGCTACAAGACAGAAATTCAAGGCTGATAGGAAAATTGACTACAATCTTTCTGTGCACCATGGAGAGATTGGTGGAGATCTGACCACTAGTCCAGGCTTTTTTTCCTAACTAGCGCTTCCTTAAAAGGAAGCCTTAACCTGTCTGTAGTTTCTGCTATTTGATTTTGATTTTTTCCAGTTGATTATTTCTTACTTTTTTACTCTCATACCCATTCTTCTCAATACCAAAAAAAAACAGATTTCGAAACTATACTTTTCTTAAAATTCTTAATTAAAACTTTTCCCAAACCTTCCAATTGTTACTACCTTATACCTAACCGTTCCCAATATTTAGAGTTGTTCCTAATTGTATTGATTTTTGGATGACTTCAAAAAAATATATAGAAACATCAGTGTTTAAAACCATCATATCTTCACACAGGAAGAGAAACAAGATGATATGTATTTATACATAAACAGTTATGATATTTTAGTTTAACATATACTATATAAAATTATTTCAGCTGATTATTTTAAATTTTAAATAATTACGTATCATTCATTATGGTATTATACAAGGCACAAAATGAGACTTCTTATATTTACTAGCTTCCTTAAAATCCACTATAATAAATTCACTTTTAGCAAATTCTTTAATGCAATGCAGCTTACAGAAATTGACTCTCTGTCCATCTGTTTGTCATCTGTTCCTCGATATTTTTTTAAAATGATTGATCAATTTCTGCCAAAATTGAGAAAAGTGGAACTCTCAAAGACAATTTATCTTGTGTTTCTTCCATCAGGTGGCTGGAAAAGAAAGTCTGGCCCGTATATTCACAGTCTGAGAGGGCTTCAGCTCATTAGTTTTCTATTCTGTTTAGCCTGTTAGCTGCCAAAAAATAACAAATGGATCAACATATACCGCTTCTTATGTGACTGCCAAATAATGAGTGAATGAGGGAGTCTGAGGTACCCTGAGAATAGAGTGTGCGAGGCCAGGGGGACAAAAATGTAGGGAAGTGTGAGGAATACTGAAAGGAAAAATACAGATACAGGATATATTTCAGGGAAGCTGAATTTGTTCTGTGATTGGAACATAGTGCAGAAAGCTACAGGAAGTCAAGCTGCACTGTGTTCACTGCTCAGAAAACAATTTCATCACTTTTGTCATAGATAAAAGTTAGAGAAACTGCTCACCCTGTTGTTTTTCTGATTTGCCAGTCTACAGCTGACCTCTGCCAATGTATCAATCTGTGCCTTGCTCCATATTGTATTTATATTGATTTTCACTCACAACAATCCCTGTGCCCTGTTAAGTTCTCTATAGAGCCTATGCCCTTTTCTGAACTTCCCACTCAGATGTAAATGGAGGTGTACAATACTATGGAAAAAGAAAGAATAACTGACATTATATTACATCCTAGAAAATAAGAGGTATTTTGCTTGTTTCTTTGTTGATTTTAAGCTCTTACAATAAAGGCAATCATTTACTGTTTGTTTATATGGCACTAAGCTATTGGAGGTATTACCACACTACATTGTTAAATGACAGAAACAGCTTCAGCTAAAAAGAGAATGAACATAAAATATAGTCATATGCTCTATTCATACTACAAAATATTAAAACAAATTTTTTTGGAGAATGTCTGCCCAATGACATTGAACACTTGCACATTTTCCTCACCCATTCATTACATTAGACCTTTTGCAAGTAGTATTGTTTAACCACCAAGAGAATCACTACTCAGAATTTTAAGCTTCATTGTAAATCTATTGTGACACGTGCATGTTATACAAAAGAGCAATTTATCTGAGATGGCAGAAACTTAAAAAGCTATAGTGAAATCATAAATATTTCTGTATGAATACATAGACTTCAATACGTCACTTATATTGCTAATTCCGAGATTTCAGTGAATGCAAACTTTTTTCTATGTTTTTGAATCTTCTTAATATAATTAGTCTCTTTCTATTTCCTTATTGCAGGCTACCGACAGCACTGCTGTATAACAGTATAACAGTGTCAGGAGGCTACAGTAAATAGGTCAGAGCGATTATCTCACAACTTCCCTTTCAATCTCCGATCATTTTAGGACATTAGGTGTAGACATGGTGATGAAAATATCTTTGTCCAGCTCAGCAACATGCTGTGAGAGGCAGCTTGTGGAATAAGATACTGAAAAAGGCAGCAGTGTGAGAAAATTTAAAAATACAACATGAGGGACAGAAAGAAAATCTATTTGATACTGAAACAGTATAAGAGGGTCAGACCTCATTCTCTTTGCAGTCACTACTGTAAATCAGAAATAATATTATCAAAGCAGTCATGTTAACATTAGTTTATCTGAGAAGATATTCAAAGTTTTGTTTTACAAACATATCTACACTCTTGTTGACGGAAATTAAAATATGTCAAAAATCCGTGATGAGGCAAAAGGTAGCTCTGGAAATGTAGGAATCAAAATTAATTCTTCTTTAAAATTTGACCTTATAGGTAATGTATTTAATAAGTAATTTGCTTGTGAAACTTTGAGGTCAGTGTACAGTGCGTACATTGAAATCAGTTTATCTTCTACTGTTTTCTTTAAAGAAAACAACAAACTTTTGACACAGACAAAGATGTAATAAATAATTTGAATGCCGTGATATTTCAGGAACTAAGATATGTGAGCTCAAAAGATGACAACTAACTACAGCAGGATTATATTTGGCTTTTTCACAACCATGGTGAACAGGAATACATTTGACTAAGTTGAACTGAATTTAGTGATTTTTCTGCATAGAAATACAATAAGCAATGAGCAACTTAATCAAAAATTGAAACTGATCAATCAACAACTGAAACTGATCAATCAACCTACTCTCAGTGCTATCATATAAAATCTGTTAAGAATGTTGAAACCTCATGTGTATAAGACCTACAGGACAAATCTATTAGAAACAAATGTCTCTGTCTCACTGATCATGGAACAACTTCTGCCTTGCCGTATGTGCAATTATATATTTTATTCATAGTATTTTTTCTTGCTTCTTTTAGCAATATTGGTGCCAGGATAAATCTCTATTACAAGAACTAAAGTATTTTGTTATGAAACTGACTGTGATTTACAGCTAACAAGTTCACCTTACCTAAAAATATTTCTAAAAGAGAGCTTGTTTAAAATGTAAAACTTAAAATTGAAAAGAAAGAATCACAGAATGCTTTAGGTTGGAAAGGACCTTTGGAGGTCACATAGTCCAGCCTCCCTGTAATGAGGGCAAAAAAACAAGTATATTTTAAATGACTAAGTAAGAAACACAAGCCACAGATTACCTTGAGGTTTTATATTCGTGTTTGACATGCTTAGTGTATAAAAATGTATTAACTTATTACAGGTCCCTCCATTCAATTATCATCCTATTTATAACACACTTTCTGAGAAAAACCTCCTGGGCTGGTTGGAAAAAATCTAAAAATAAGCTTAAGACCTGCTTATCTCAGTATAAACTGCTTGAGGTCTCATTATCAAAGAGTGTAAATCCTAAAAATTTGGTATTTTGTGATTTTTCTGGCCTCTTTTTTACTGTTTTTTAATGGCTTTGATCATTAGTTGAAGCAGTCATTAACACACGTTCTTACTGAGCCGATGTTGCAGCAAATACATGTGGCATGACTCTCATATTAATGTTGCTGTAATTCACAAGTTAAGTTTTAACAGCATCTAATTTTTACTTCTATAATTTTTTGGGGGAAAAAAAAAAATAAAAGGAAAAGGCCAGTCTCTCAAATTTTGCAACCACATATAAAGACTTGTTGCATAGTGTCTTTTGGAAGGCCTGGGGACCTTGGAGCTTGCAATCAGAGTCCTATTCCTGTAACTTGTGCAGTAAAAATTACTGATACTTGTGTACTAAAGTGTTTACTCATACACTTACCTGAAAATTTGAGATTGACTCCTTTAAAAACAAAAGCAAAACATGGATGAACAGGAAAGGACTGACTCGAACTCAAATCCAGCTGTACAGGCAGTGTGAACAACTCACACTCAAATCCAATAATGCAGTGAGATGAATGAAGTATAGTAAGACTGTTGAGATGTACATCATGTTTGTAAACACTTCTGGGAACCAGTGTGCGAAGTGAAGTTTTTAAGACAATAATATCCTTCTGGAACATACAACAAAAACAGACATCTTGAAGTCATTATTCTTATTTTCTCATAGGTTGTTTTTTTGAGTGTGTGTATGTGTGTATTTATCTCTTCCTCATAAGTTTAAACCGAATTACATCTGTCTGTTTATTAAAGGAAGATTCATGTTAGAACTACAGAAGTAGAGCAGCAATGGGTAACAGATGCCTATGAAGCACGATCTATTTACCTACTCATCAGTTATTCCTGTCTGGTGTAAAGAAGGAAGACTTTTAATAGGCTAAAAATACTAATAAAAGAACGTCAATCTCAAAACATTGCATTTGATGTTGACTAATACTCTGTCAAGAAACAATTGATCTACAAACTAGGTTTTCAGGCATTTTGCCCCTGTAGTCTAACTAGGGACCATCCAAGATCAAAAGTGTCTTTGAAATCCTGTGTTCAGAGACAAGACATAAATATGTTAGAAGATTTAGGGCACAGTAACTAGCACACTGAGAAAAAAAGATTAATACATTTCTCCCCAGATGGTGCATCAGATCAAGTGGTACACTGTTGAAGTACTGATGTAACCATGGTCTGAAATAACAGTAACTTCTGTGAGACTTTAAATAGTGTAAGATCAAGATGATCATAAACACTAGGTACATAACAGATGACCCATCACCTAGCCAAGAAAGGAAAGAAGGGTAAACATGTTTATACCATATACATGTCATGTCATGTCATATCATGTACCAAACTGATAACCTTCAGTTTCCCCAACAAAATGAGGATAACTGTTAGACTTTTGGGCATTTTTCTATGGAGAAAGAGAGTAGCTACCCAAGAAAGGATTTATGTATGCACTATGCAATTTCAACAGAATACTAGCAAATTAGTTTTAAAACTCCTCACTTAGCCTTCTGAGATAGCTGGAATGGCTCCTGGATGCTTAACAATTTAACTTTGACTCAAAGTGATGTACATTTTTTTTTGCGTAATAGCTTATCTGTCAGGAAGTAGAAGAATTATATTGAAGGACCATTTCAAAACCAAGGGGCTTCAAACAGCATCTGCTATACTTGGAGAAAATAACTCTCAGCATACAAAGTATTTGGACAGCAAGTTTTCCACTCCCTTACAGAAACTGGGACATTCTTTGCTTAGTTTGTCAGGCTCTCTAGTTTAAAGGATCTATATCCCATCAGAAAACTCTAAAAAGAAGGATGACTCAATTTCTACTCATAACTGTATTTCAAGGAACAATCCCAGCTCCCGCAGCCTGTCCTTGTAGCAGAGGTGCTCCAGCCCCTGGATCATCTTTGTGGCCCTCCTCTGAACACGCTCCAACGGTTCTATGCCCCCCCTTATGGTGGGGACACCAGAACTGGACACAGTATTCAGGGTGGGGTCTCGCAAGAGCAGAGTAAAGGGGGAGAATCACCTCTCTTGACCTGCTGGCTACCCTTCTCCTGATACATCCCAGGATGCGGTTGGCCTTCTGTGCTGCATGAGTGCACTGCCGGGTCATGTTGAGTTTCTCATTCAATCAACACTGCCTAGGAGCAGGCTCAAGCCAATCTTCTGCTTTGGGGCATTTTTTTTTCTTTTATTTGTTTGGTCCTTTTCCCCATTGCCACCTCTCTTCATCAGTCCAAAAGTGTTAAAGTGCGTCCAGCATCTAAAATAATCTGTGTTATCTCCCATCAGAAGATATCAGCGTAGGTGTCACTAGCTAAATGTCACTCTAAGACGTGCAAATGTGAAATCCTATAAGCAAGTGTAAGAACAAGATTATTAAATTTGTGATTACATTCTTTATCAGTGAATTTAGCTCAGTGTTGTAACAAAAAGGAACCATGGATTATGGGTCAAATTTCTAACCTCAGCCTAGTGCTTGTTTTCCCTTAAAAAAAAAAAAAAAAATTGCTAAAAATGTATTGTTAATGTCTCTTCATTTTTCTATTCTGAATAAAAACACCAGCTTCTGTTCAAAAGACGTTTGACATTCTTTTTATCATTCTAAAAAGTGGTATTGTGTACTGCTTAAAGATAAATCTCTGGTTTTCTTCATATTATAGTTGTAGCAAAGAAACATATATGGGGTCATCATCTGGAGCTAAAACAAAGTTTATATTTAATGTCTAATCATAGAATCACAGAATGTTAAGGGTGCAAGGGACCTCAAAAGATCATCTAGTCCAGCCCCCCTGCCAGAGCAGGATCACCTACAGTAGATCACACAGAAACGTGTCCAGGTAGATTTTGAATGTCTCCAGAGAAGGAGACTCCACAACCTCCCCGGGTAGCCTGTTCCAGTGCTCTGTCACCCTCACTGTGAAAAAGTTTTCTCTCATATTTTTGTGGAACCTCCTATGTTCCAGCTTCCACCCATTGCCCCTTGTCCTGTCATTGGACGCTGCTGAGAAGAGCCTGGCTCCATCCTCCTGACACTCCCCCTTGACATATTTATAAACATTAATGAGGTCACCCCTCAGCCTCCTCTTCTCCAAGCTAAAGAGACCGAGTTCCTTCAGCCTTTCCTCATAAGGGAGATGTTCCACTCCCTTCATCATCTTTGTGGCTCTGCGCTGGACTCTCTCAAGCAGCTCCCTGTCCTTCTTGAACTGAGGGGCCCAGAACCGGACACGATATTCCAGATGTAGCCTCACCAGGGCAGGAGGACCTCTTTCGACCTACTTGCTACTCCCCTTCTAATACACCCCAGGATGCCATTGGCCTTCTTGGCCACGAGGGCACATTGTTGGCTCATGGTCATCCTGCTGTCCACTAGAACCCCCAGGTGCCTTTCCCCTGCGCTGCTCTCCAGCAGGGCAGTCCCCATCTATACTGGCACATGGGGTTATTCTTTCCCAAGTGCAAAACTCTACACTTACTCTTGTTGAACTTCATAAGATTTCTCCTCGCCCATCTCTCCAGCCTGTTTAGGTTTCTCTGAATAGTTTCTTTTACGACTAGCATTTAGGGTCAAATCAAACGTTAGTTTTGGTGGAAAGAGACTTTAAAGGTCATCTAATTCCAACCCCACTGCCATGGGCAGGGACACCTCCCACTAGACCAAGTTTCTCAAAGCCTCATCCAACTTGGCCTTGAACACTTCAAAGGAGGGGAAATCCACATCATCTCTGGACAGCCTGCTCCAGTGTCTCACCACTGTCACGGTGAAGAATTTATTTCTAATATCTAATTTAAATCTACCCTCTTCCAGTTTGAAAGTCTTACCTTTGTCCTGTCACTACACTCCCTGATGGAGAGGCCTACCCCATCTTTTCTGAAGACATCTTTGAGGTACTGGAAGGTCACTAAAAGGTCTCCCCAGAGCCTTCTCCTCTCTGACTGAAGAACCTTGAATCTCTCAGACTCTCATCATATTGGAGGTGCTCCAACTATCTGATTATCTTGAGCAGGTCCATGTCCTTGTGCTGAAGGCCCTAGAGCTGAATACAGTACTGCAGGTGGCATCTTACAAGAGCTCAGCAGAAGGGAAGAATCATAGAATCATAGAATCATAGAATGTTAGGGATTGGAAGGGACCTCGAAAGATCATCAAGTCCAATCCCCCTGCCAGAGCAGGAATGCCTAGACTATGCTACACAGGAACGTGTCCAGGCAGGTCTTGAATGCCTCCAGAGAAGGAGACTCCACAACCTCTCTGGGCAGCCTGTTCCAGGGCTCCATCACCCTCACTGAGAAGAAGTTTCTTCTCGAATTTAAGCGGAACCTCTTATGTTCCAGTTTCAGCCCATTACCCCTTGTCCTATCAGTGGTTGTCACCGAGAAGAGCCTGGCTCCATCCTTGTGACACTCCCCCTTGATATATTTGTAAACATTAATGAGGTCACCCCTCAGCCTCCTCTTCTCCAAACTAAAGAGCCCCAGCTCCTTCAGTCTTTTCTCATAAGGGAGATGCTCCACTCCCTTCATCATCCTAGTTGCCCTGTGCTGGACTCTCTCCAGCACTTCCCTGTCTTTCTTGAACTGAGGGGCCCAGAACTGGACACAGTATTCCAGATGGGGTCTCACCAGGGCAGAGTAGAGGGGAAGGAGAACCTCCCTCGACCTACTAACCACCCCCCTTCTAATACACCCCAGGATGCCATTGGCCTTCCTGGCCACAAGGGCACAGTGCTGGCTCATGCTCATCCTGCTGTCCACCAAGACTCCCAGGTCCCTTTCCCCTACACTACTCTCTAAGAAGTCATTCCCCAACTTATACTGGAACCTGGGGTTGTTCCTACCCAGATGCAAGACCCTACATTTACCCTTGTTGTATTTCATTAAATTTTTCCCCACCCAACCCTCCAGCCTGTCCAGGTCTCGCTGGATGGCAGCACAGCCTTCTGGTGTGTCAGCCACTCCTCCCAGCTTGGTGTCATCAGCAAACTTGCTGATAGTACTTTCTAGTCCCTCATCCAAGTCATCGATGAATATATTGAATAATACTGGTCCCAGTACCGACCCTTGAGGCACTCCACTGGATACAGGTCTCCAACCAGACTCTGCCCCATTGACCACAACTCTTTGTCTTCTTCCCCTTAGCCAGTTCGCAGTCCACCTCACTACCCGAGAGTCTAGACCACACTTCCTCAGTTTAGCAGCAAGGATGCTGTGGGAGACTGTGTCAAATGCTTTACTGAAGTCAAGGTAGACCACATCCACCGCTCTGCCATCATCTATCCACCTTGTTATATCCTCATAAAAGGCTATGAGGTTAGTCAAGCACGACTTCCCTTTGGTGAAGCCATGTTGACTGTCTCTAATGACCCTCTTATCCCTGATATGCCTTGAGATGGCACCAAGGATAAGTCGTTCCATCACTTTCCCAGGGATGGTGGTGAGGCTGACCGGTCTATAGTTACCCGGGTCCTCCTTCTTGCCCTTTTTGAAGACTGGAGTGACATTTGCTTCCCTCCAGTCCTCAGGCACCTCTCCCGTCTCCCAAGACTTGGCAAAGATGATGGAGAGTGGTCTAGCAATGACATCAGCCAGCTCCCTCAGCACCCGTGGATGCATGCCGTCTGGACCCATGGATTTATGGATGTCCAGATTGCTTAATTGGTCCCTAACCCAGTCCTCATCGACTAAAGCAAACTCCTCCACTGCCCTGACTTCCTCTGGGGCCTCAGGGGAACGGGGCTCCTCAGGACAACCTCCGTCAGAGTAGACAGAATCACCTCCCTCGACCTCCTGGACATTCTAGTTTTGATGAAGCCCAGGATGTGATTGTTTTTCTGGGCTCTGAGTGCACATTGCTGGTTCATATTGATTTTTTTTATCATCAGCACCCCCTCTGTGGGGCTGCTCTCAATTCATTCATCACCCAGCCTGTATTTATGCTTGAGAATGACCCAGCCTAGGTGCAGGATCTTGTTGAACTTAGCCTTGCTGAACTTCATGCAGCTTGCCCATCTCTCAAGCCTATCAAGGTCCCTCTGGATGACATCCCTTTCCTCCAGAATGCCAATTGCACCACACAGCTTGGTGTAATCAGAAAACTTGCTGAAGGTGGACTCAATCCCACTGTCCCTGTCACCAACAAAGGTGTTAAACAGCACTGGTCCTACTTCCAAGGGCATTTTTGTTTCTTTCAAGAGTCACAGAAGCTGTTTCAGATGCTTCTGCTCCTTGTTCATCTCTTCAGTTTTTAAATTCAGTGTTACAACTCTGGTACAACAGCAGAACAAGAATAGAGTATGAATATTCAAAAATGGACAAGTTTGTTGAGAGTGTTTCCTGACAGACTATAATTGCCTGGTATTCCCTAGAAACAAAAAAACATTAAATTCAACAGGAAATGTTTAGCTGGTGCTTTTCAGAATTTGTTACCATCACAGAATCAAAATAAGGGCTGAATCTAGGTCCAGTGTAAGAAGTTTGATTAGATTTCATTTACTTTACTCTTCTTAACCCCTGCCCCTCCTAATTCTTTTTCCACTGTTCTCACCATTTCTGGGGGAGGTCAGTCTGATTTCTGGTACATTTACAAAGCTGTATTAAAAAATAAGAAACACAGCTGGAGCAATCAGTATTTATTTCTAGCTGAATACCATGTGACCTGTTTTCACAGAAATATTTGCAGAGCGGGAAAGTACTTCTTAATTTTAATCCCTACCTCTATGGTTTGTTTTGTTCTGTTTCAGTGTGATTTCATTTGGTTTGTTTTCCTTCAAGTTTTCCTGACAGTTTTTTAAAGTATTTTCAATTACAACCTTAAGATTATCTTAAAATTAATTTTCTCTTTGGTATTTTTGACCCATATACTCTCTACAGCTATCAGCCAGACTAAGGTATTTTGTAGACATATAAGATAAATTTTCAAGATTGGAGGTGCTGTGTGTCAATGGCAAAAGTAAATTTTTAAAGATTTTTTTTTGTAACTTAATTTATTCTTTCAAGCTGTGGAGGACTTATCCACCAGAGACTGTTAGACATGCAAGTTTTTTAACTAGATACAGGGCTGTTTATTTCAAATGTCAGTTATATTTGGCTTCTATTCTTTACAGAAAATAATCTGAAAAGAATTGTAAATTGGTTGTTCAGTCTGTGAATTGGAGTGCATAGATTAAAATTAAAATCTACATGAGAAAGGCTGCAAGAACATAGAAAATTATGATGGAATTTGATATAAAGTCATAGGTATTGTTAAATATAATAAAGTAGGGCAAAATTTGATTCGTAAGAGTATTTGTTATTGACTAAGAGTAGCTTTTACACTGCTGACTCTGGGATCCAAACCTACATGAGTTTTACTGAGAGCCACTCCAGTAACATCAAGTATTTTTCCTCTTGAGTGAAAAACAAATGAAAGTGGTGGTACACAGGGTAGCACCTACACTACAACTCCAATGCACCAGAAAAGGAAATAGAATCATTAAAGCTGGAAAAGACCAACCAATCCGAAATTTTGCAGATGTGAAACATTCAATATGAAAGTTGACTCAACTTTAAATGGAAGCTGAATAGAGTGTTGAAGATCACAATAAGGACGTTCAAGTCTGAGGGTATCTTAACTTAATGTACAACAATCCATTCTATAAAACAAAGAAAAAAATACCAAGAAATACGCTAGCTGCTCTACAGTAACTATACCTGTACTCTCTCTATATAATGAGATTAATATGCAGTTATTTATTTTACTACTATAATAATAAAAAGACAATAAAAGGAATATGTACTTGTCATAATTAAATATATGATATCCGCTTCTTTAGATGTCCTAAGAAAAAGTATGATTGTGTTTAGAATATATTAAATCCCTCCTTATTCTTCTTACTCTGAAACAGGTAAAATCTCCAAAAAAACCTGCAGATTTCAAAATTATCTCCACTGTTTAAAATGGTGATTAGCACTGACTCTACTGCTGGCTACGTGTCAACTGTGGGAAGCTAAATGTCATAAATACATATTTTTATTTTGAATCTCAGCTTCTGTGAATTCTTTGATCCTGGAAATTTTCTAGATCAAGAAATAATCCTTTCTTTGTTCTGAGTGATTACGATGAAAATTGAAAGCAATTATTTTTCACTTTAATAGAAAAGACATCCTGTGAAAAAGGTGTAATTTCTTTTTCAAAATGAGAAAAAAAAAACCAACTAAATTTTTCACACTGATTAATTCAATACATTACAAAAATTCAATGTTTTATCTTTTCTGAAGCCTTACTGGGACAAAAACCCAAGTGATCCTGCTCTTATTTAATGTCTCCTCCCTCTTATTAATATGTTAGTTGTAGTCAGATGAAACAACTGAAGAAAATTCTGTTCTATCTATAATTCTGAGAAATTTTGAGTACATTCAATTTTCTATATTCACATACATGTTACTTTCATGTTTAAAAGTGGTTCAAATGTTTCATAAAGCCTCTCTTTTTCTTATTAAATTTCAGTGAAGAGGTAAATTGACTTAAATTAATAGAATAATTCATCTACACAGAAAGTACTCAGTATATTAATTCCTTTTACTTTTTCTTTGTAAGTATTAAAGATACACAGCTCAAATATTTGTGGGGAATTGTTGTAAACTTCCCGACTGTGTACTAACCAAAATACTTCATGATTAAATAACTAATTTGTGGTACATATTTGCAGAATCCTACTATGTATTCTTGGTTTCACTATACTGTATATAGATTTTATTGGTAAACATAACACAAAGTTTCATACCTGTATTAAATTCCAGGTCGAGCATTCTTCAGTGTATTAGACTATGTTCTTGATATTTCCTCTAAGAACTTGAGCACTATGATTACTCATGAAAATACACAAAAATTGTCATCTCCTTTAGAATTAAATCATTGAAACAAATAAACACAAATCCCCAAGATGACAGGAAAGCTTTCCGTGCTTGAAGGAACAAAAAGATCCTTAAAAAATCTTCTCACTTGACTTCTCGTCCCATGATGTGTCTGATTTCTCTAAGAATATAGGGGAAAAGAACCAGAATTGTGGTTTCAAATTAGAGTTCAATGTGAGTAAGATCTTCAGGACAAGGCCTTAAATGAACCTTTCCTGTCTACATTGTTGCATTATTTATTAAAACCTGTAATAGATTTGTGATGACCTCAGTACAGACATGGCATAATTCAGGAATAAAAGTATCTGCTTAAGTAAGTTTGAGCCCAGGAAACTTTTCCTCCCTTATATCCTGACAGTGCTGCGGAATTGTAGCTTAATTAGTAGTTTCACTTTGGTAGAGAAGATGTGTAAAAAATTATATTGAAAATTAAAAGGTGCCATTTGTCCTAGTTATGAGCTAGTCATTGCAGTTATCATTGGAAGTCTTTTTAGCCTGTCTTTTGTAGTGGCTCTGTTATAATAAACATTGCTGAAAATAAATAATAGTAGCAATAATCATAGAATCTTGGAATACATTGGGTTGGAAGGGACCTTTAAAGGCCATCTAGTTCAACTCCTCCACAGTAAACAGGGACATCTTTAACTAGATCATGGTGCTCAGAGTCCCATCAAACCTGACCTTGAATGTCTCCAGGGATGGGGCCTCCACAGCCTCGCTGTGCAAGCCGTTTCAGTGTGTCACCACCCTCACTGTAAAGAACTTCTTTCTAATGTCTGATCTAATTGTACCCTGCTCTAGTTTAAAACCATTCCCGAATGACCTGTAGCTACACACCCTTGTAAACATAATAACTTAAGCATGAAATAGATGAAAGAATATTGGTAAATAAAATTTCAGAGGTCTGCAAATTAAGGGAAACCAAGGAATATGCGGCACTGGAGGTGAGCTTCTGAAGTGGGAGCAAGCTCAAATCCTGCTCTCCCTGAATGCTAGCCCTCAGGTATCACCTGCTGAAAAATCATTCTACCTGCAAGGATGTTTGCAAATATATTCACTCTGTCTTTGAACTTATGCTCCTACAGAATGAAAGCATTCTGTATTAGCAGAGTCAGAAGAA
The DNA here is from genome assembly GCA_020746105.1 of Trogon surrucura. Lineage (NCBI taxonomy): Eukaryota > Metazoa > Chordata > Aves > Trogoniformes > Trogonidae > Trogon > Trogon surrucura. Next base: position 55,872,408 of record CM036617.1, read on the forward strand.
GACAGAAAACAATCTATGATCTAGCTGGTTTTCAGTGCTCAGGGTTACTTTTATTTCCAGTTTGAAATTTAAACACATAGGTAGCATGTCACAATCTAAGAGAAGAAGACGCTTCTGTGCAAGGCCATCATACACATATAAGTAATTGAGTGAATCAACATGTGGCAGCTGAGACTTCTTTGATAGCTGAAGGCAACAGAGAGGATGATTCTATGCCACATGCTGGTATAATTTTACTAGATCATGACTACTGAGCAAATTAGTCAGTTTAGTATCTTGATTAAAAATAACATAGTACAAGACCCCACAAAGGTGTTCTTTCAATAAAAGGGAAGCACTTTGTAAAAAGACAAACCCTGCAGTGAGAGAAGTCCTCTAACAATCTAGTACTTTAAATTCCTCCAACTGGCATGTCATTCAACTCAAGCAAATCAGAGAACTGCAGGTGCTGAAGCCATGTCAGGATTTAGCTTGAAGTTTGTCAATTAATATCTGTATGCCACATAGTGTTTTCATAATTCTTCAGTTTACAAGAAAGGAAGAAGAGTCTTATCAACCTATCTTTCTGATATTTTCCATGCAAATTTTTTTTCATACTTCTTTAGCATGAACATCATCAAGTTCTTACTTCACAAGAATATGTCCAAACATAATCAAATTGCTTGCAAGTTCAATTATATTTGCAGCTTGTGTTGTTTTTTGGATTTATAAATATTCAATATTGATTACTCAGAGCACTAGACGTAGTGAAATAATTTGAATCAACATAAATTTGTTGTTAAAGATGGTCCAAGTTAAACCTGAAAACATTTGTTTGGGACTTTGAAGCTCTGTATCATGACCCCATATTTCAAGTTGAAACAGATTTGTAAAGGACTTAATACTCAGCAAGCTATTTAATTTAGTAACTTAAGTCTAATTATTATATATTACCTCTCAAAGCTTTGTACAAGTGTTCCGCTGATGAAACACGAATGTTTAATGCAATAAGGGTATATCTCCAGATTGATTAATGCATCCCATAATACTTCTCAAAACAAATTAAACTACAGGACCTGAAGTTCTACTTCTGGATATTCCCTCAAAATCTTCAATTGCTGGGGCAATGCTTTTAAAAAGTTCTGCCTCTTGCAAATGCTGAGGAACTTGACAAACCTACGTTTTACTCAAAACCATTAAATCATGCATCTAAAGCTTGATTTTGCACACGATTACATATACTATCATGTTGGAGTTTTTAAAGTGGACCAGTACTTCACATCTGAGGCTGAATATTAAAAAAAAAAAGAAAACCACCTGCTGTCATCCAAATTTAAGTTTCTTGCTCCTGAGGTTCTTTATACATTTAATCATAGGATCATAAAAGCAGGGCAAGATATGATTACAGGAGGTCAACAATTTTACATCAGGATCAACGCTAATAAAACCATGTTTGACAGGTATTTACTGAACATGTATTTAAAAACCTCCAGTTATGTAAATTTAGATAAGTGTCATTTGGAAATAGTCCATGTTTTGCTCCACTATATTGGTCCTCAAATCATCTTTTGCAATCTCAGTGTGTTTCTGAGATTCCTTCTAGAATGCAGTTCAATTAGGAGCAGAGACAACTAAGGATCTCCCTAGCAAAGTATATTGTGTTTTCCTGGCCAGATTTCAGTAGCAGGGCAACTGCAGGGATGGCTTCTACAAGAAACTGCTAGAAGCTTCCCCTAGGTCTGATAGAGCCAATGCCAGCCAGCTCCAAAGACAAGACCTGTCATGCGCCAAGGCTGAGCCTATCGAGTACTGGGTCAGTTTTTGGGCCCCTCAGTACAAGAGGGACATTGAGGTGCTGGAGAGGGTACAGAGGTGGGCTACCAAACTGGTAGAGGATTTGAAGCATGTGTGGTATGAGGTATGTTTGAGGGATCTGGGGCTGTTTAGCTTGGAGAAGAGGAGATTGAGGGAAGACTTTATCACTCTCTACAACTACCTGAAAGGAGGCTGTAGTGAGGAGGGAATTGGTTTGTTTTCCCTAGTGGTGAGTGGTAGGACAAAGGAAAATGGCCTTAAGTGGCACTAGGGGAGGTTCAGGCTGGATATTAGGAAGAATTTCTTTACTGAAAGGGTTGTCAGCTATTGGAAAAGGCTGCCAAGTGAGGTGGTTGAGTTGCCATACTTCGAGGTGTTTAAGAGATAGGTAGATGTTGCATTGAGGGACATGGTTTAGTGGTTTTGATAGTGCTAGGACAAAGATTGGACTTGATGATTTTGAAGGTCTCTTCCAATCGAAACTGTTCTACAATTCTATGGTTCTATCAGTGATGATAGGCTGGGAATGCTATGCATGGGATTGCGCTGAGTCTTCCTCTTGCAAGCCATCCTGGCTCTTCAGTAGCACAAATACTCTCAAGATATGCCTCATTTTTTTTTGTTTGCATGCTGTAATTTTAGTGTCTTGCCTTAAAAATAAATAAAAAAATGTTGTATGTGAAAGAATTAAAACAATAAGATTATCTTATCCACATTAGGAAGAATGTCACTTAAACCCCCTTTAAGTATTGCGGAATGTTTCAGCTCAAAGAAGGGTCCAGAGGGCTAAGAGAGCAAAACATTTGTTGTGATGTGCTTTGAACTACTCCAAACTCAGCCTAGAGAGAAAGGATAAAATTCAACATAATTCTTTTTATACACCTAAAAAGAACATCGCAGGACAGCGATTTCTATGCCTCTTTAACTGCTACACAAAATTAACCTCTCTCTCCCACAAAACATAAAAGTCTACAGTTGTGCAATGAGCAGGAACAAACAAGTATGATGTGTGCACCTGATGGATTTGTGGAATAATAGGTACAAACAACTTTGTGGTACTGAGACAGATAGTAGTCTAAGCAGTGTGTCATGTGGACAAATCTACACTACTACTAAATGTTAGAAAAAAAATGAATAAATACATGGCTGTGTTTGGGTCTAATAGAAGGAAGGCAGAGATCTCTTCCTGAAGTATATGTTATTTTAGAAGACCATGCTAGTAACCAATCTAATTCAGTATTTTATTATTCTACCAGATATCTTTTTTTTTAATAGAAAAAATAAAATCCTGCAGTACAGTTTATTTTTATCTTCTCTGTTTGGAAAACTATAAAGTGTGTGAAAACTGTTAACATAGATTTTACTTTTGTTGCATTTTCCTTAAGCTCAATTACCCCAGCTCTATGCAGACGTTAGCTCCCATCCTGGTTTGAGCTGGGATTCTTCCTAGTAGCTGATACAGTGCTGTGTTTTGAATTTAGTGTGAGAATAATGTTGATAACATGCTGATGTTTTTGCTGGTTTTGTCTAGCATGTATTCTAAGCCAAGAATTTTTCAGTTTCCTGTGCTCTGCCAGTGAGGAGCTACGCAAAAAGATGCTGGGGAGCATGGCCAGGACGATTGACCTGAACTAGCCAAAGGAATAATCTATACTGCTCTAGGTGATCCTGCTTTTGCAGGGGGGTTGGACTAGATGATCTCTGCAGGTCCCTTCTAACCGCCAATATTCTGTGATTCTGTGATACCATAGGACATTATGTTCCTTGTATAAACTGGGGGGAGTTGGTCACAGATCGCTGCTCAGGCATGAGTCAGCAGGTGGTGAGGAATTGCATTATGAACCACCTGTTTTCTCTTGAAGTTCTTTTTTTTTCTCTTTTTTTTGTTCTATACCTTTTCACTACAATTGTTATTATTATATTTTTGTCATTATTATTGTTATTACTACAATTTAGTTTAGTTTAGTTTAGTTAGTAAATTGTTCTTATTTCAATCCAAAAGTTGCACTTTTTTTTTGATTCTCCTCCCCATCCCACTGGGAGGAGGGAGCAAGTGGTTGTGTGATGTTGGTGGCTGGCTGAGGTTAAACCACAACAACCACATTAAGAGTTGTGGTACAAAACACTCAGCTTAAAGAGAGATAACATTGCAGTATAGACTGTGAAGAAAATTAGGTCCTCTGGGTCTTTGATTATCCACACTGTTTAATTTTTAATTTACTCACAAGCTTTCTTTTCAGAGAATCTTCTAGCTGCAATTCTGCTGGGTAGTTCACATCAGTGATATTCCCAAAAGGGAAACTGGAAGACTACATCATATTGACTTTGCTTCTTCAGATAATCCCACACTTTTAGCAAAGTGTGCACCCTGCAACATCCTCGTAATGCTTTCATGTCATGTCACAGGACACAATACATATGCCTTGAATTTAATGCTGTAAAAACACTATTTCACTTAATTAAAGCACATTCCTCACATAATTTGAGAAAATTTTTGCTGAGAAATAGTCCTACTACACCCATGTAAGCAAAACAGTAACCAGGTCTTAGGGCAACAAAGAGTATATACAGGCAAGAAGAGAGCTAAATCAAAGTTCTGTGCAGTGCAGACTCAGCTGCTCTGCCTTTGGGTGTCTCCCTGGAAAAATACAGGCATGAGCTACTCAGCAGCACTGAGCTTGGAAGCAAGGGGCTGCTTCATAAAAGTATCTATTCAGTAGCACATGCAAAGCTAGTAGAAGTGGAATGTGTGCATTTATATATATTTTGACTATTCTAAAGAATTATTTCTTTATTTTTCAGTCATTGATCACAATAACGATAATTACAATTTACATAGAATAATTTTAATAATACTTTACATACAATAAAACTGTAGTAATAGTGGTGGTTTTCTTTGTGGATTTTTTTCAGAATAGGTAGATTCTAATTTTCTGATAATTAATAAAGAGGTATTTTAACTCTTGCTTCAAACATTGATGTAGGGAACTTCCAAATTAATGGTGTATTCACTGCACTTTCTACAAGCCTGTATCACTATGCGTTTCACGAAATGCACAAACATTAAAACAATAATTCACATCAGACAAAGCTGTTCATGTCACAAAGCCCTGCCTTCAGGTTTAAATAATGGTTTATCACTAATGTCTGAACAATAAAATGAAGTAGTCAGTTTAGTTATTAACCTTGTATACAGACCTCTAAAGTCTAAGTATCTCTTCTGAGACATCATTACGATGCCATTGATGGCTGTCGCCACTGTATAAAAAAAATATGTCAAAATCAGCCTACTTTTTGGAAAAAAAAGCTATAGAAAAAGCTGTTTACACTAGTTGCAATGTCCATTTCTACTACATAGCTCTGTAGTTTCACCTCTTGTTTATATTTAGCATCATAAATCTGAAGACAGTCTATTCCAACAAAGTATTGCTCTACCCTTTTCATAAATATCAAACTTAATAGTACTTAAACATACTGAGCATTACAGTGGGAAAACTTGTTTAATTTTTATCCTTACACTATCTTGTGTGTCTTCATCTTGTTTTTATCACATTTTCCAGTATTGTGACCTCTTTGGGTTTACAAGGGAAAATATTAGAATAAATTAGAATCTGTTGTAGTCCAGAAGAAAAATCAATAGACTTCCAAGGCAAATTAAAATATATAAGAGGGAGTATTCAGGATCATGAGGAATTAATTTATTTCTGCAGAAGCTCAGATTCGTCAGAATTTGCAAATAAAGCCTGATGCTGAAACACTTATACATACCAATCGTCTTCATTTTGTGTGTTATCCATCAGCCTCAACGGCAGCATTTACTGAAGCTTATGGATTATTCACCTATATAAAGACTAAGAAATCAGCTTTACTAGCATAAAGGTAAACAAAAGAAGATACCATTGCTTCTGGACCAGAAATTTTGAGCCAACTGCATATTAACATTTTTGTGTATGTAATTCCGTAATGGAAGCCAGCCCCAAACACACAGTTGTATGCAGTCTAGGTGCCTTGCTGCCCCAACTGGTAGAATCTTCATTGGAAATAATAGAGAACTTGTCAATGTGTAGATGTAGTCTTTGGAGGTTAGAGAACTACTGTGTAAACCAAATCCAAGTATTTACTTCAGAATAAACTAAATAGTTCTCAAGGTTTCCTTTGGCTGCAGTCACAAACTAAATAAAATATGAATTACAATATTGTTTTTAAGAAAAGGTGTGGAATACCTCATATATTCTTCTCAATAATCATTGAATAAAATAACATCACATTTCTATGTAAATTTGACATTCTTCTTTTGCTGCTAATATTCAGATTAAATGCTTTCAACACAACTGAAATGTTTTAGCATATACCTCTTTCTTATTGTGCTTACCAATTGGGGAATAAAAAACCACACAAAAAAATCAAACAAAACACACAGAAGTAAACCAGGTTCATCTTGTAATCTGTGTGACACATCCAGTATTAGTCTTATTTATCTTTGACCAAAAAAAAAAACCCAAAAAAGCAAAGCAAAATATCTATGGTTCTCTCTTCCAAGGGTGGACAGCTTGCAATCATCATTTATCTCTGTGTAATTATCTTGCCTGTGGTTGCTTTGTACAGAATTTTAACATTTAATGCAGTGTTACCATATGTTTCAGATAGTGCCACAAGATCAGTGCAAATGAATCCTTATCACAGCATATCACAGACCAGGCAAGATGTTTAGTGAATTTCCTGTTCATGCTGCATTACGTCCTTCATTGCTACAAGTTCGCCTATGTTTCAGGAAGACCTGGGAAAATATGCGAGTGAAGAGCCGAAAAATATAAAAGCATGGTTTGAAACATCCGAAAAAAAAAATTACACCTCTTTCTATAAAATGGAAACTTTCTATTAGAATAAATCTTTTAAGGTTGAATGTAAGGAAAGGTGAAGACCTTCTCAGTAACTGATTATTTCTTACCTTAACATTTCTTTTAATAGGTATCATGCAAAATAAGAGTAAAGGTAGTAGAAACCCACTTAAGGGCAGAAAAAGAAAAAAAATACCTGAGGCAGTTTTGGCAATGGTAGATGCTCTTAAGTAAATACATGCAGAATGTCTTTATTTAAGAGGTATTTCCTGGGGGGAAAAACAAAAAAAAAAAAAAAAAAAAAGCGTTATTACTTAGAAACAATTGCAATTTCTGGAAGTGACAAATACTTGCATGGCTTGCTGCTGACTATGTGCTCTTGAATATTTTATGGTGTTTGATTTTTTTTCTACTGTGCAGACAGCAACGTTTCATACGTATTGAGATAATTTCAGGAAAACAATTATTTTGTGTGTTGTTTTTTTGTTTTGTTTCATTTTGTTTTTTCCCCCCAGGCTTCTCCCTAATTGGAGAGAAATGTAATTGTGCATGAAGTAACACTGAATGAATGCAAATATAAAGGGAGGTATGGAACTTCTCGTCCTTAGCAAGGAGCTACAGCTGCAGTGCTGATATAGGTAATTAGCTGCTTCTTACAGCTGATAGCAGCCATGCTTGCTGCCTGGCTGTTCTGTGCTATGTGAACAGGCAGCTCCTATTTGCACAAGTCAGAAATGATAACAAAAACCCTGTCGTGTAGGTAGCCTAGTGAAGAGGGTCCTGTCGGAGAGCCGGTCAAGACAATGACAAATCCCACTGATATGGCTACAAGTAGTTCCCCCTTTATTGCTCCGGACAGCTCAAGATATACCGTTCAGCAGTGTCCCCGCGCCTGCCCCTTCACAGAGTAGGTCAGTTACAGGTTCACACGCGCCAGCGTTTTATTGGGTAGTGCCATTCCACTATGCAAGCGGCTCTCACCCCCCCTTTCTCCCCCTGGCAAGGCTCTTCACAAAACAGATAAAACCTCCTCCTCCCTGTGTTCCAAGGCAGCTTCAAGGACAGAGCCTCTGTTTAGGCCTAAGCTGGGTTGTCCACGCTTTTAAAGTTATACCGCACCTCTGCTCCACAAGAAATTCCTCTACATATCCCCCTTTTTCTTTTTGGACAACCCAGGCTTCATCAGCTAGCTTGCTTATCATTTTCTTGATTATATTTCTCAAACAACTAAACATAACTAAGCCTATAACAATTAAAACTGCAATAACCAAAAATGTCTTAACTAAACTCTTAATTCATCCTGTCAAAGTTCTCACACCCATCACCCTAAATCATCCAGACCCGCAGTCGCTGGGGAGCCCCTGTTGCAGCGAGGTTTCTGGAGAACCCTCCCGACAATTGGGAAGTCCTACGCAGTACGTCCACTCGTAGGTGAGGTTTCCGAAGTCACTGCAAGAGGGTCCAACACTTATACTATTAAATAAACAACCTTACATACGTTGAATGCGGGAACATCTGGTGTTGTTTGCCCCGTTGAATTCTTCCCACAGCTTGGCCAGGGCTGAAGGAAAAATACAAGGGAGTCTCCCTATCTACTTTGGTCCTTAATCACACACTTCTAACAAAGCAAAAGGCAGCTGGTTTCCCCCACCTTGCTTTTAGCTAAAGAAAGCTCACTTTGCTGGTTATTACCATCAACCCTAACAACATATAAGGAATCAGAAATCACATTGAGAGGCTCTTTGCTCCAATTCTGGAAAGTCCAACATACAGCTTTCAGTTCGAGTACTTGTAAGCTATCTGCAACGTCACCCTGGATTGTATGATGCTTCCACGCTCCCTGTTGTTCCCAGACACCTGCTGCGCTTCTCGTCTTCCGCCCTGCGTCTTTGAAGACCGTCCTTCCATCCACTGGTTGCTTTGAGCACAGGGGTTTTTCTAGCCATTTGTGTTGCTCAATTACTTGCCACAGTGGGCCCTTAGGATGCTTGTTGTGAACCAGACCAGAGTAGCCCAGCGATGCTTCCTGGATTTTGATGGAGTGCCGCAGTTGCCATTCCAAGTCTTCATTTCTAACGGGAATACTAATGTCTGCCGGCTCCAACCCATCTATTTCCATTATTCGAGATCGGCCCTTTTGGATCAACGCGGCGATGGCTTCTGTTCTTTTCATTAGGCGAAATTTAGGTTGCACTGGTAAGAATACCCATTCTATTATTCTTGCTGACTCTCCAGGGGATTCCTCCCCCTTTTTCTTTTGCCATTGAAGCACAATGGCAAGAGGGTTGGAATCTGTATTGATGATAAACAATGACAGGGGGCGATTCTCAAGACGGCATGCACTCCATCCTGTTTGTAATTTAGCAGTTACTTGTTCAAGCACTTTTGTTTGTTCTGCTATTCACAGCCTGTCTTTAGTCATCGGTCACTGCTCCACCCATACAGGTAATCTTTTGTATGGGTGGCTGTTCGGCAGTGGCCGTCATGATAAATGCTGATCAGTGGTTAATACCATTCCGAGTTGAGACAGCAAGTCTCTGCCTATCAGGCCTTGAAGAGTTGAAGGTAACTGCATTACATATGGCCGAAAGACTATTTGTTGTCCATCTTCAAAAACTATAGTCACAGGGTCTCTACTGGATTGAGGAGTTTTCATTCCTCCCACTCCCACAATTTGTGTCATGGGAGCCTGCAGGGGCCACGTGGGTGGCCAGTATGTTTGATTAATGATGGTGACATCCGCTCCGGTGTCAAGCATTGGTCTTAACTGAACTTGACTTTCCCCTCGTTGTAGGGTGACTCTTCTTTGTGGCTGGGAATTCATGTCTAGTGTCAAGAAGATGTCAAATCCCGATGACCCAAAGCCGTCATCTCCTCTCTGCTTTTGTCCCTCTTTCGGATGTGGCTGATGTGGATGGGCTGCTTCAAGGGCAACGATCTGGGCAATCTTGCTTCCTTTTGGAATGGTGACAGGTGGTTGTAATGCATAAGCCATAATCTTTATTTGACCTGTATAGCCGGCATCAATAACTCCCGGTAATACTACAACTCCTTGTTTGCTGGTAGATGACCGTCCCAGCAGCAGCCCTCCAACAAAAGAGTCAGTTGAAAATAATGGGCCAAATGCAGTTGTCTGGATCAACGCTACTTGTCTGTCTTGCAGTGTAACTTCTACTGCGGTTGCCACATCCACGCCGAGGCTTCCCCAGGTAGCGGGTTTGTTTCGTTGTAGGAAACCGTCTGTGGCTTCGGTTGAGTTTGGGCACTGATTTGTGTCTTGGCGCGTGGCCCCTGCGCGCTGTGCTTGTAGTTTTCCGACTTTCTGCATGCCACGGTAGCATGGGCGTCACTGTTACATATGTGACACCATACAGTCTTTTGGCATGTTCTTCTCCAATGTCCGGATTCTCCGCAGCGAAAGCACAGTCCCGCTGCTGGCCCATTGGCTGCTTTTTTCTTCGGATTACCAAACCAGCTGGTTTTTCTTCCAGATAAAGCAGCTGCTATCACGTGTCCTTGCCTTTCAATGGCACCTTGCATGGCTGCAGTAAAGGCTGCAGCTTGGCTGCTTTGTTCTGCTCGTGATGCTCGTAATAACATTTCGTCCACTCCCGCGCCCTGTGGTAAGGTGGCCAAAATGGCTTTAGTACTTGAATTGGAATTTTCAAAAGCAAGTGTACGGAACAAGTGTTCTTGCAATGGCTCAGTTAACTCGGTAGCGTCCTTTATGGCAGCAGACAATCGATCAACAAATTGATTAAATGGCTCGGTCATCCCTTGTCGTACCGTTGCATACGGGGGTGATTTTTTCTTTTCTGGGACTGATAACAGGGCTTGATGAGCCAGAGTCTGAGAAACCTGATGTATGATTGTCGGATACGTCAGTTGGGTTGCAGTGGTGGCATAATTTCCGCTACCAGTCAACATATCTGCTTGTAGCCCATATAAAGGATCGTTAATTTCACGGTGTTTGTTGGCCTCTTCCAGAGCCAATCTTTTCCATTCTCTCTCCCACAGTAAATACTGTGATGGGCTTAATAATAACGAAGCAATATTAGTGCAGTCATTTGGGCACAATACGTCTGCTGTAAAAATGAATTGTATAATACTTCGTGCAGCTTCTGATCAGATGCCATGTGTGGTGACAGTCTGTTTCGCTTGCTGTAAGATCTTCCAATCATGTGGTTTCCAGGTCCCTTGTCCGTTATTAATAGTAACGGGACACGCAATCGAACTGGCTGCTTCCCAATCTCCCTCTATTATGGCATCTCTGATGACACCGCTCCATCGCTGTTGCAGAGGATCCTTTATGGTTCGAGTCTGAAAGTCAGGCTTGAATGAGGGAGCTGATGGTAGTGGGGGAGCTGAGGGTTCAACTGGTGGTACTATATGGGATAATGGTTGAATCTCTCGCGGGACCTTAGAAATGGTTTCTGGTTGCCTCCAAAGTGATGATGAGACTGGTTTAAGGGTTTCCTCTAATTCTTGCTGTCTAATTAATAATTCAGCGAGCTTGTTCAGGATCTCTTTCAGAGGTTCATTCAGATCTTCCTCTTTCTTGGTCCGAGGCCTCTCCATTCGCTGCATAACGTGATCATTACCTCTGACAGATTGGTCAGGAGTCAGTTCTGATTCAGAATCCTCGTCGGAAAAGGGTATCAAAGGGTTAATTTTCGGGCGACAGTCGGCTCCGCCCTGTGCCTCCTCTTTCGGCTGGGCCGCGCCTCTCGAGTCCCGCGGCAGCGCCGCTTCCGGGTTTGGCTCAGTTACAACTGGCTTCTGTAACAAGTCTTTCAGAGAGGAGCACGCCGGGGCCGCTGTACCCTTCATGGGGCGTGTCTGTCCTAGCCGAAAAAATGTCGCCAGTCGGGACGAGCAGGGGCTTTCTTCCTTTGCCTTTTTCCTTTCCTGCTCTCCCCCCAACGCTTCGATCGCCGCCGCGGCAACTTTATTTTCTGTTTGCATGATTTCTAGAGTGCGTGTTACGGTTTTCCAAACAGTTCCTAGTCCTTTCGCTTCTTTTCCTTCTTTTCCTCCCTCTAAAGTACAGTCCCACAATAGATTTCCTACTTCACGCCATTCCGTTGAGCTAAAGATTAACGACGGGTCGTTCATTTTCTCCCGCTTCCGAGCCCATTGGATCAGGGCCAATATATCTCGCTCCTTCACTTTTTCTCCTCTCTTAGAGAGTATATCAACAAGGAGGCGAGTTGCCGCGTCAGTTTCCATCGCGGTCTTACTTTGGCAGGGGCTTGATCGGCCACTCAAAGTCTGGTCTCCGGTGCCCTTTTGGTCACACCTGGAATTCTCCTGCCTCCGGCTCTCCAGCTCCCAAATCGGCTCACGTCCGATGCTTTGGAGTCTTTCCATATTCAAGCAATCTGCATTTAAGCAATTCCCCATTTTCAGCCTGTTCGGGTGCCAGATGAAGAGGGTCCTGTCGGAGAGCCGGTCAAGACAATGACAAATCCCACTGATATGGCTACAAGTAGTTCCCCCTTTATTGCTCCGGACAGCTCAAGATATACCGTTCAGCAGTGTCCCCGCGCCTGCCCCTTCACAGAGTTGGTCAGTTACAGGTTCACACGCGCCAGCGTTTTATTGGGTAGTGCCATTCCACTATGCAAGCGGCTCTCACCCCCCCTTTCTCCCCCTGGCAAGGCTCTTCACAAAACAGATAAAACCTCCTCCTCCCCGTGTTCCAAGGCAGCTTCAAGGACAGAGCCTCTGTTTAGGCCTAAGCTGGGTTGTCCACGCTTTTAAAGTTATACCGCACCTCTGCTCCACAAGAAATTCCTCTACAGCCTAGAATTCTACCTGCTTTTAACAGTGCAAATAGCTTTCTGTTTAAATGGCTACTTTAAGAGCTGAGAAATCGGAAGTCTTTATCAGAGCAATTTGTGATGAATTTTTTATCTAACCAGGAACAATTGATGTCCTTGAAATGCCTGAATAAAAATGGTTCAACTACTTATAAAACTATATAACATAAATAAAATAGATTACTGGCATTTTACTGTGTTTTTTGCATCCTACTTTTTAAGTGTTGTAGTATTTGAGCTGTGTGGGAAGTACTAGAAATCTGAAATTTGGCAGGGACATTTAGTGACCTGTGAAAATCAGTTTCTATTTGGCCAGGAGAGTTTAAAGCAGTCCTCTGCATATGAAGGTTGCATTTGCATGGGAAACAGAGAAGTAACAAGTGTAATGATCCGTCAGCATTGTAACTCCCTCACACCTCTCTAGGCATACGTGTTTAGTGGAAGTTTTCAGACTGTTTTCTTCTTCTGCTCCATTTTGACAGCAGCAGGACATGCACAATGTTAAGATATAGGGATTTAGAGATTGTTTTCCAGATGGGAAGGAGACATGATGAGAGGTTCTGAAGGAGCACTGATATCCCAGATTTGTCAGGGTATTTATTATGTAGCAAATACAACGGGTACGGCAATCATTACCTTCTTGTGCTGTGGTAGTGTCATGGAAAATGTTACTTTATTCTTCAGGTAACCAAGTAACTTTTATGAAAAAAACCCACAAACTTGAATATGATTAAGTGGTTTGATTTGTTTGCTGTTGTGGGGTTTTGTTTTGGTTTTAACTTTGATGACGTTCTATTAAATAACAAGTATTATCAATCTATAAACTAAAATGTTGCATACAAAGGAGAGAAGTAACTATACCGTAGGTGCTGTTCTGCAATCATACTCATTTTTTTAGTGATGCTATTTTAGATGCGTGTGCAAATGACCATGCATGTGTACTCTTCCCTTTCATTCTCTTCATAAAACTTTGCCTGCAACTTCTTCAAGTCACAATACAGTAGTAATACGTATTCAAGAGCAACACAGAATTAGAATAGCTATTAATGCAATACTGTCTGATGCCAGATGTTTTCCTATTTAAAATAAATTTTAAAAAAAAGTTTCTTTCAGTTTTCTTATTACAGGACTAGAACATGTAATTCTGAACTCTAGATACAGTTTATTCTGACTCCATTTTGTGTCAGATTGCACTGTTGGTTATGGATGAGATTTCAGCTGCCTGCTAACAGAAAGTTTCTGTTAAAACCCATGTCAATTAGAACTGCCTTGTGTTTCATTTCACCTCATATTTAAATGATTATGAGAACACTTGAACAGAATCTGCACAGGCGATTTTCAATCTCTAATAATCATTATGTGCTTCTTCACAGTCCGACTCACTAGACAGCCAATCACATTTTTGTTCAGTGTAAAGGAGATTTTAATAATCAAAAACATTTCAGCCTTATACCTGCTACATTTTTATTCAGTCAGGTACAGGACAAAAGGACAAATTATTCTCCTAACAAATTACGTTACTCGCTCTAAGTAATGGTATCCATCCATTCTAAAAAATAACCTTTCCCAGTACCTGCAAGAACAATAAATTTCTTATAGAATCACCAGCTTTAATTATGTCCTAATGCTTGTCTGGATGTCATTTAAGTACAGGTATTCCATATATAGCTTTCAGTTCTCATTCTTTCATCAGACAAGTCCTTCCTGAAAAATAATAGGAATGATTTAAATGTTCCAAACATCATCAAAACACACTTATTTGATGGTTATATTTGGATTCCTAGTTAAAATTCTCTATTTTAAAATTCTCTATTTTAAAAATGGTCCAGATACCATAAGGAAAGTTACATCCATAAAAAAAAGATGCTAGATAAGAATCTTCTTGATATGAACATGAGGCTAACATTTTGGGATGAGAACTGCTGGAAAAATAATGGGATGTAATGGAAGCTCCAGAAAAGAATGTTCATGAAAACATGTACCTCTTTCTTTCCCCTTCCATTTCTGTCTATACATTTTTGAGTACCCAGAATTTTCTATGAATGCTAAAAAAATACTGAGGAAACTGAAACAGAGGAGAGTCACTTAAAAATCCTGAATATTGAATTGTCTCTTCTTAAATAAATAGCTTTGTATAGAAGGATACTTGAACTGTAATTGTTCACGCAAAATTATACAGTTTGCATTTATTTAAGAGGATATTCAGAAATAGTTCCTTAACAATACAAATTTGAAGGATTATGATCTTTCTATCAGTAGTACTTACTCAATGTTACTGAGGTAGGAAAGGAAAATACTCCTTGCTTTGTCACTTGTTTATTACTTGTCCAACTTATCTAACTTGCCAAATTAGATAGGATTGCAAATTAGGAGTCTTTCTTATAGGCAAAACCAGAGAACATACACAAGACATGGGACCATCTTTTTATAGGAGAGTTTCCATTTACTTGGGACTCTGAGGTACCTCACTGTATGAAATTTTCTGTTAGAGGTTGTGGGTTTTTTTGCCTGAAACTAGAAATGGAAGTGTGTACTGAGCTGTAGCAAACAACATGCACGCTGTCTGATGTGGACAATTGCCCAGTAGGAAACAAACTACAAGCCCATTTCCAAAAGAAATGCATGCTCATTTTCAATATTTAGTTAAGATGGAACTCAGAAAGGAAGAGGTATTTGCAAGTTGGATTTTCTGTCATATATCCAAATTTCACTTTGACTCAGTCAAAAGTTTTTAAAATCTTACAACATAATATCAGTGCTGTATCACTGGATTACTGCACAGGCTGTCACATGTGGGTGGCTGTCAACAAGCTGTACCTCATTACTTTACGCCACAGATTCTCAGTGAGCCGTTATGAGTCATTAAGTGATCAGAGTCATGTGTGCAGAACTGCAGCTCCTAGACTTCTCATCTCACTGTCTATTTTTGTACATGGGACGGGTTTCCATATTTGTGTTATATATATATATATATATAAAAACACTAATCACAGTAATCCAGTGTGAATATATTAACATAGATTAATGCAGAGTTTGTAATTATAAGGAGCTTCAGTCTATGAAAACCAGGTGATGCTAAAAATTCTTTTGCTTAGCATGTGTAGCAGATGATAGAGGCTTGGGGGTTTTTTTTGACATGATTACCTCAATACTTTGCTTTACAGCTGACACTAATGAATATAACATATTTCAGTCATTCATTTGGAGTTTACATAGTCCTTGAAATGTCCTTGAACATAGGAGTGAATCCTAGCAGGTACTTGGTGGCTCTCAGTGAAAGGCAGTGAAGGCAGTGAGCGTGATAGATGCTCGGCATTCCACACAGCTCTCTGCAGAACTGAGCCAAAACTGAATATGGCCTAGAGTGTACAAACTAAAATAGGTTCAAATACAGTTAGTCACAGCACTTCAGGGAAAAGTAACAGATTCTTTCCCTTAAAGCAGTCAAACGCACGCGTGCATGTATATGCATATGTGTATATATTTATACACTTTCACAAAGTTGATACTTAGAGAAGTGCTAAAGTACTGCTTTAGGAAAGCCAGTACATGAAAAATAAATATATGTTCTCATAACTTCAAGGCCAAGTCGGACAGAACCTTGAGTAGCCTGATCTAGTAGAGAGGCGTCCCTGCCCATGACAGGGAGGTTGGATTCAATTTTCTCTAAGATCCCTTCCAGCCTAGGCCATTCTATGATCCTATGATTCTAATTTCATCAAAAGAAAAAAAAAGTTGGGAAAAAATCCTGAATTCAGACCTTAAAATCTGTGAATAACTTATATAAACTATTTTTTTTTCTAAATAAATGGACCTGAAATCTTTATACTGCTAATTTAATTAGCCAGTTACAAGCATTTTATCTATGGGGTGCTCACCAGAAATTTAGTCCAGAAGTAAAAACAGGGTCAGTTTACTTTCAAAACAGAATCTGAAGTGTCTTCAACATTGCTTTAAGTATTTTTTTTTTCTAGATAAAATCTGTTATATTTCATTCTGTCCCTGGAAATAAAGTGTTTGTTAAGGTCCACAGCCCTTTCTCCATCAACATTTACATCTTATATTTCACAGGGCCTGAAAAACAGTGCCCTAGACTCACTAACAATTTTCCCTGTCCTGTCTTTGTGAGAAGGTCAGACAAAGGTAAGAGGTAAGACAAAGACAATATAAAGAGGCAGATGATCTCTTGTTCTTTATCTGAATGTGAGTAGGTGCTTTACATGAGAGATGGAAGCACTTAAGCACAAGATGCAGTGCTGAAATATTGCTTCATGACACATTCTGACTAACTACCCTTGCAGACTAAACAATTTCTTTTTTATAAGTCAAAGTGAAGGTGACTGTTCTGCCAAGACGTCTTTCTGCTTGCATTATAGATGCAAGTGAAAAGAGGATCTGTGTTCAAGACCCAGGACTCATGCTGCCAAGAATATAAAGGCTTAGCAGTGTAAGTGTGAGGCTGGGACACAAACAAATGAGATTTATTTTGTCAGACTGGCCTCTCAGTATTTCTTGCGGAAGGCTATTTTTATCTCCCTCCATCAGCACTTACTGTTTGTAAAGCATTGGCAAAAAGCCTTCAACAGAATTCAGATAAGGTGTTTTATGCATAATGAAGTTAATCCCAAAACATCTATTCCTATACATTATTCTGCCATCTTTATGCACTGCTGGAAAGAGAGAAGCAATATGCCATCAATAATAATTATTATTCTTAAGCTTTGTAGGAACAGTTCCACAATTTCTAGACCACCTGTACTTTCCAAACAGGCTTACTGATTTCCCAGTGTACTGGAATAGCATTTTTACATGACTTATGTGCCAGATCTTCAGCTGGTCTAAATCAGTGCAATTCTACTAAAGCCAGTAGAGGTATGTTGGTGTACAACTATGGGGAATGGGGATTCTGTTGTGCTCTTCAAAAGAATAGTGATTATTGATTTATTTGAAATCAGTGGGACTATTTGAAGAACAATCGACTTTTCAAGGTGAGCTGTGAGGTGTTATAACGTGATGCGTCCTAAAAAATTCTTTACAAATAAATAAAAATGCACTGGTATTACAAGCTTTCTGTGGGTTCTCATTCCAAATATCCATATGTCTGCTTTTCTGTGGTGGGCGGATAAATGTTACTTTAAATGAGAGGAAGCTTTGTAGTGTCAGCTGAAGATGCAAAATTTTTTTTCAGAAAGAAAGTATATAGCTGAGAGGAAAACCAAAAATGTCTCTCATACTGGTGTTTATTCTCACAGGATTTTGTAGTGCTAAACAGTCACTGAACATATTACTTACCTTCACTGCAAGTATTACTTACCTTAACCTCAGGCAGAAATGCAAAAAACATGAATAATATTTCCCATAAAACAAAACCTAAAACTCCTTACTAGACAGCCTTCTGCCATAAATAACAATACTGGTATAGAATAGTATTAATGCCTCAAATAGTGTCTTTAATCATAGAATCATAGAATGCTTTGGGTTGGAAAGGACTTTAAGGATCATCTAGTTCCAACACCCCTGCCATGGGCAGGGACACCTCCCACTAGACCAAGTTGCTCAAAGCCCCATCCACCCTGGCCTTGGACACTTCCAGGGACTGGGCATCCACAGCTTCTCTGGGTGACCTGTTCTGGTGTCTAATTACCCTCAGAGTGAAGAGTTTCTTCCTAATAGCTAATTTAAATCTACCCTTTTTCAGTTTGAAATTGTTACTCCTTGTCACATCACTAGAGACTGATAAAAAGTCCCTCCTCTTTTTTCTTGTTAGCCCTCTTGAAGTAATGGAAGGCCACTGTAGGGTGTCCTCTGAGCCTTCTCTTCTCCAGCCTGAACAACCCCAAACTTTCAGCCTGTCCTCATACGAAAAGAGCTCCAACCCCCTGATCATATTTGTGGCCCTCCTCTTGACTTGCTCCAAAAAGTCCACATAATTTTTGTTTTGGAGGTCCCAGAACTGAACACAGTACCGCAGATGGGGTCTCAAGAGAGCAGATTGGAAGGGTAGTATCACGTCCCTTGACCTGCTGGCCACATTTCTTTTCCATACTTTACAGACACAGGAGGGAGAAACTTATCTGCATATACAGGCAATGAGTTAATTGGTTATGATACACACTAGATGGCTGTGCCTCTATCCAACGAGATCTGGACAGGCTGGAGAGCTGGGTAAAGGTGAACCTCATGAAGTTCAATAAGGACAGGTGTAGAGTCCTGCATCTGGGAAGGAATAACACCAGGCACCAGTACAGATTAGGGGATGTCCTGATGGAAAACAGCCCCATGGAGAAAGACCTTGGAGTCCGAGTGGACAGTAAGTTGTCCATGGGACAGCAATGTACCTTTGTGGACAAGGGGGCAAATGGGATCCTGGAGTGCATTAAGAGAAGTATGTCCAGCAGGTTTAGGGAGGTTCTTCTTCCACTCTACCTTGCCCTAGTGAGATCACACCTGGAATATTGTGTCCAGTTTCGGGGTCCCCAATTCAAGAGAGACAGAGATTTACTGCAGAGATTCCAAAGGAAAGCTACAAGGATGATTAAGGGACTTGAACATCTCTCCTATGAAGAAAGATCTCCTACAAAGAAAGACTAAGAGAACTGGGGTTGTTTAGTCTTGAGAAGGGAAGGCTGAGAGGTGATCTTATTAATATATATAAATATCTGAGCAGTGGGTGTCAAGTAGAAGCGACCAGTCTCTTTTCGGTGGTGCCCAGTAATAGGACAAGGATTAATGGGTTTAAGCTAGGACATAGAAAGTTCGACCTCACCATGAGGGAAAACTTCTTTCCTGTGAGGATGACAGAATACTGGAATAAGCTACTCAGAGTGCTTGTGGAGTCTCCTTCTCTGGAGACTTTCAAAACCTACCTGGATGTGTTCCTGTGTGGCCTGCCATAGTTGATCCTGTTCTGTTACGGGAGTTGGACTAGATGATCCCTAAAGGCCCCTTCCAACCCCTAACATTCTATGATTCTATGATACATTTTGCATATGATACAGCTTCATTATGATGTATTTTAAAATTCCTAGTCTTTAAATTCCTAGTCTTAGCACATAGCGCGTATGCTGGTGAGTTTGAGGAATTATGATGTAATAAGACTCCCCATACCTATACTTTAACCATCATTCCCCATACCACAAAGGTTTTAATTGCTTAGCTTACTTCATTTTGACGCATATTTTACAATCGTAGATAGCTTGCGCAATAGAGTCCAAAGTTAAATCCATCCCTCTGTCACGAGCCCATTTGTATGTTCCA
Organism: Trogon surrucura; assembly: GCA_020746105.1. Classification (NCBI taxonomy): domain Eukaryota; kingdom Metazoa; phylum Chordata; class Aves; order Trogoniformes; family Trogonidae; genus Trogon; species Trogon surrucura. Next base: position 55,892,119 of record CM036617.1, read on the forward strand.
TCTCTTCCCTGATGTCCTGAAGTGTTGTGGGCCCACTGAGCTAGAAAGTGTTCACCTTTGTGTTCCCAGTCCCAGTCTATTTGGAACACATTAGCAGACTGATCCACTTGCTGGTTGTGTTGATGTTCCTCAGTGGCACAACTTTTGGGCATACTACGTGACATACTGCCACAACTACGTTCTGTAGCCAGGCAGTAATGTCTTGCCACAGTGTAGCAGCCCAAATAGGCTTACTTCTGTGCTGCCAGTTATTTTGCTTCCACTGTTTTAACCAGCCCCGAAAAGCATTTGCCACCATCCACAAGTCAGTATACAGATAGAGCACTGGCCACTTTTCCCATTCAGCCATGTCCAAGGCCAGCTGGATGGCTTTTACCTCTGCAGACTGACTCGATCCACCTTCTCCCTCAGTTATTTCTATGACTCATATCGTGAGACTCCACACAGCAGCTTTCCACTTACGATGATTTCCTACAAGTCAGCAAGATCCAATTTTCTGGTAACTGATTATATGGTGGAGTTTCTTCAGCATGTGTCCCCACCTCTTTAGGGAGTATTGCAAGGTCTTTACCTAGTGGTCAGTCTGTCATCACCTCTAAAAGTCCTGGACAACTGAGATGACCCATTCGAGCTCTCTGTGTAATTAGGGCAGTCCATTTACTCCATATAGTGTCATAGAATCATAGAATGGCCTGGGCTGGAAGGGACCTTAGAGATCATTTTAATCCAACCTCCCTGTTGTGGGCAGGGACGCCACCACTTGACTAGGTCAGGCAACACGTGAGAACCGAACGGGAATCGAACACACGAGCTTTGGTGTTTAAAACACCACGCTCAACCCACTGAGCTAAACCAGCCCTCAGAGGCATGATATGTGGAAGGAGCTTGACCCCTGAACGTCCAGTGTAGGACCAATATTTGTGGTACTGGAAGGAGTTGTCCTTCAGTACCAATCACTTCCAAAGCAGCTCTAACTCCTTCATATGTGGCCAATATTTCTTTTTTAGTTGCAGCATAGTTGGTCTTGGAGCCTCTGTATTTTTGGCTCCAAAATCCTAAGAGTCAACCTTGAGTTTCTCCTGGTGCTCTCTGCCAGAGTCTCCAGACAGAAATACCCAGCTGTAATGTACAGCAGATTTTTAATATCTTGTCCTGTTCAGGTAATTGATAGTTGGTGGCGACATAGCTAATATTATGTCAGTCACATCTATTGGGATCTGACTACGCCCATCTTGCCATTTAACTCCAAAATACTGAATCTCTCATGCAGGTGCCTTGATCTTCATAGAATCATAGACTCATAGAAGTGTCAGGATTGGAAGGGACTTTAAAGTTCATCTAGTTTCAGTCCCCTCGTCATGGGCAGGTGCATCTCCCAGTAGATCAGGCTGCCCAGAACCCCATCCAGCCTGGCCTTAAAAACTTCCAGGGATGGGGCTTCCACCACCTCTCTGAGCAAAATGTTCCAGTGTCTCATCACCCACATGGTGAAGAACTTCTTCCTAACGACCAATCTGAACTGATCCATCTCTAGCTTCAATCTATTCCCTCTAGTCCTATCACTACCCGACATCCTAAAAAGCCCCTCACCAGCTTTCTTGTAGGCCCCCTTAAGATACTGGAAGGCCACAATAAGGTCTCCTCGGAGCCTTCTTTTCTGCAGACTGAAAAACCCCAACTCTCTCAGTCTGTCTTCACAGGAGAGGTGCTCCAGCCCTCTGATCATCCTCGTGGCCCTTCTCTAGACATGTTCCGGCACGTCCATATCTTTCTTCTACTGTGGGCTCCAGAACTGGACGCAGTGCTGCAGATGGGGTCTCACGAGAGTGGAGTAGAGGGGGAGAATCCCCTCCCTTGACCTGCTGGCCACGCATCTCTTGATGCAGCCCAGACACAATTGGCTTTCTGGGCTGCAAGTGCACACTGATGGCTCAATGTTGAACTTCTCATTCACCAGTATCCCCAAGTCCTTGTTTCTCTTTATGGCAAAAGCGGCATCTGAAAGAATCTCAATTATTTTATTACCTTTCATTAAAACTTCTTCTGCTCTGTTACCTGATACCATGACATTATTGATGTATTGCAAGTGTTCCGGAACTCCGCTTTTCTCTAGTGAGGTCTGGATCTGTCCATGAAAGGAGGTAGAGATGTGTTTCCCTAAGGAAGTTGATTCCAGGTGTACTGGATACCCCTCCAGGTGAAAGCAAACTGTGACCTGCACTCTGCTGTTATAGGAATAGAGAAAAATGCATTAGCAATGTCAATTGTGGCAAACCACTTAGGTGCCTTTGACTTCAGCTCATACTGAAGTCCTAAAGAGTCTGGCACAGCAGCATTCATCCATGGTGTAACCTCATTTAGGCCACAATAGTCTACAGTTAATCTCCATTCTCCATCAGACTTTTGCACAGGCCGGATAGGACTGTTAAATGGTGAGTGAGCTTTGCTGGTCATTTCTTGACTTCCTAGTTAACAGATCAGCTTATGGATGGGAACTACAGAGTCTCAGTTAGTACAATACTGTTGTCGATGCACCGTTTCAGTACCAAATGGTACCTGCTGGTCTTCAGTTTTTGTCAGCACTATGACACTAGACTCCTTTGAAAGTCTGGGCAAGCTAGACAGCTGACCAGTATCCTCATTCTCTACAGCTGCTATGCCAAAAGGCCATCAGTACAATCTTGGATCCTTATAATAACCTTTCTTGAGGAAGTCTATGCCAAGGATGCATGGGGCATTTGGACCAATCACTATAGGGTGCTTTTCCCTAAAGCTCATTTTGGCCTTCAATACAGACAGTTTTTGAGAACTACCCGTCACTCCAGAAATGGTAATGGTTTCAGTGCCTGTATGATTCGATGACATTAGCGTGCACTGTGCATCAGTGTCCACCAGAGCTTTATATTGTCATGGTTCTAATGTACCAGACCACCAAATCCACACAGTCCAGTAAGCTTGATTGCCCCTTTCTTCCACCTGGCTGGAGACAGGGGCCCTCTAATTTTGAGGGTGAATCACAGGGTTTACCTGATTTACAGGATTGGTATTAACTGCATTTATGTTTTCCCCATTTACATCTTGATTATTCCTTGTCATGGCAAACTGTTGTCTTCTATTTGTGTTTAATAACTTATATACTCATGCTTGTAGAGCAGAAGTAGGCTTTCCATCCCACCTTCTCACATCATCTCCATACTTCTGCAGGAAAATCCTCAAGCCAGTTTGTGATATGTTGCAGTCATTTCTAGCTGATTTTGCAGGGCTGTATCTTCTAACTGCATCAGCATGGCTCCATTGGGGTCTGTCCTCCCTCTTTGACAGTGTATCAATCAGCTTCTCTAATGATTGATTGGTTTTCTCAGTTGGTTGATTGGTTTTCTCAGTTGATTGATTTTTTTCTCCATTGCATTCTCAATTGCTTTCTCAATTGATTTCTCCAGTGATTTGTTATTTTCCTGAACTATTTTTTCCATGACAGCAGCGTGAGCTTGTTGGGGATTAGCTGTACTGTCTTCATATTGTCATGCTTTGTTGACCACTTCACTTGCTGTTGGTGTCTGGTCATCTGATGACCAGACATTGTTTGTGGCAGAGCATTTCATCAGGGTTTACAATTGTTTGCAGATCGTTGTAAATCACCTCTTTCACTGCTAGTTCAATCAGGTGCTTAATGCCTTTTTTTCCATGGTGGTCCAGTTGCTTGGGTAGCAGGCAAGTTCATCCTCATAGGTATATCAGCTCTTTGGAGCTGACAAGAGTTGTCTTCAGAGGCTGAGATTGTTTTCGACTTTTGAAAATTCCATGTCGATGCCTGTATTTCCAGACAGGGATCCCAACTGTTTGGCTTCTTTACCGTTCAGATCAATGGTATCAGCCCCTTTATCCCAGCATCGGAGTAACCACCTGTAATATGACTCACTCTCATGACAGCCAAAGTCCTTTCTCACATCTTGCAACTCCCTCAGAGCTAAAGGTTTGACAACTGCCTCTAATTCTGACTCCAAATCATTTGATGACTTTGCTTTAGAAGGACTCTCTCCTGCATCACAATCATCTGATGTTGGGCGATTTGTCTTTGTTAGATATTTCTTGCCAGTCATAGGGGTACCAGCTTTCCTTTCTGATTCTGAATCAGACTCATCTGATGGAACTACTTTAGAAGAACCTTCTCCTGGATCTTTGTCATCAGTCATCAGGGAAACTGATGTTTTTCGATGTCTCTTTCTAACCAGAGGGGTAATTTTTGCTGATACAAATTGAGTGCAAATGGCCACAGTGACTGTCAGTGTTTTGTATCAATTCTTACTGAAAAGCCACAATACCTAGAGATTCATGGGCATTAACATCAGAATCAATATTAACAATAAAAACTCAGTCTTTTGATCAAAATAACTGCATTCACAATCCTCAAAACTTGGTAGACTCAAATGAGTTCCTAAGGTGAATCTGAAAGTGTAATTAGAAACAAAACTCATTCTTGTGTTCCCAAGGTATGCAGGTATACTGATCATGTAAATTGTCACAGAATACATCGATAGTAAAAAACCCAGAACAGCGAGAATTTTCATTAAGTAACCAGAAAAAAACAAACCACAAAAGAAAATACCACAAAGCAGTCGGTAAATAAAACAGCACTCTGAAACCAAAAAATGAACCAATATTTAAAAGTACATAATATGATATTTCATTCCACAGCACCATAATGTAAACTGTCCTTTTCCAACCCCTCAGAACTCTCGGAGAAAGTTGTATCTAGGTAACTTGCAATATTCTGAGCCTGACTGGGTTTCATCCACTATTGTCCTACGTTGGGCACGAATAAATCTGTCACGGGTTAGGGCTGGGTCAGCCACTAAAACACACATAGATGCTCTCTAACCCCTCTCCCCCCAAAATGGGAAGGAAAAGGGAATGAGGTAGATAGACTTATGTGTTAGAAAAGAAAACTAAATCAGCTTTAATGAAATAGTGGGAATAATAGTGAAATGATAAAAATAAAGAACTATATACAACTATATATAAGCCCAATATTGAACTGACTCCCCCCTGATAGTAATCACCACTGACACTGCAGAACAGGAGGCACTGGGGAAGCCCCAGGCTCAGCGACGGTGGAAGCTGGATACAGGGAGCTGGATCTGAGAACTCAGGATCCAGACTGAAAGCAGGAGATCGGACGGAGTCCTCACTGGACACCAGCCACTGAAGAGAGAGGAAAAGAGAGCTAAACTCTCATGATCACTCAATTTATACTGAATATGATGAATGTGGAATGGAATACTCACGTTGGTCCCCTGTCCTATTACTCCCTAGAGGTGCAACCTTTTACTTCCTTGTGACCCCTCTTACTACTCGGTACCCCCAGTGTGGCACACAAGAGCCAGCAGTGGCCTTGGTCACTATAGGAGTAAGCATAAACAAGAGCCTTTCTACATACCAGTCCCAGGCAGTGACTGTAAACATCAGGTGTTATCACTGCCAGTAGCACACACTGTCTACAAAAACATGCTGCTGACTTCAGAACATGCAGCCTTTTAGAAGACACTAAACTGGAAAGTAAAATTCACTAAACAGGACTGGTTTCGTTTAGCACAAACCAGGACAACAGAACTGGCAGTTTTGATGTGGGTCATGTTAGTCAGTAAGTTTTGACCTTGGCAAGAGCATGAAAATCACCAAGATAAATCCATGCAAATCATTGTTCTGTCTCAAATTTAGAAAGAACTGCTTTCTAAATTACTATATATTATTCAGTGCTAGTTTTTCTCTACAGGATTTCGTCGTTCTGATGCAAGACAGTGTGAATATTTCCAGTCCATTTCAATACAAACCAGGAAGTCGATTAAATTAATTCACCTTGAACAGTAACTTTTTTAACCACTAATTCAGAATCTATGAAAATGCATTTGTTCATCTCTTAAAGGCCAAAAAAATTGTGAACCAAGTCCATGTCTTTGAGGAAATAATGAGGAAAGTCATACCTCCTTAAAACCTCCAGTGTTTTGAAATCTGTGGTATAAAATATTAACTTCTAGTTTCAATTAGTGCGTTTTATTATCCCTCAAGGTCAATACTTTAATTTAAACTTCATCAATTATAATTTCACCTCAGCAAAAGTAATTATCTAATTATTATTTAATTGTGTATTACTGTTACTTAGTTTAATAAGGCAGCTGAGCGTAGACTTAATAGAGGAGGCTTTAAGCAAAGTTGAATTTAATTGTTTCTTTTAATGCACATTGCTTTAAGAAATTATGATAACAATAACTAACAAATGGTGAGTAAAATTGTGACGTAGGATAGGATAACGGGGAACTAAGTGAGGCTCTATGGTAGATCTCTTTGACAGAAACCATGCCTCAATATTCTTGCCTTTTGTATCCCAGAATAAAGGTTTTAATTCAAACATTCAATACACAACTCAAGCAGAGTCCTGGATGGATATGTAATGACCAGCTGAGAACCTTTAAACAGAAGGCTGCATGGTGAATAGGTACAGCTGTGATCTCATCTGTACTACACCTTGGTAAAATGTTGAGACATCTCGACGAGTTCTGGTAAGTACTATTTTATGGGTTTGTTTTGCAAGTTACTTACTTCTCTGCACACAATTGAATCAGGCATGGTTTAAGTACAGGGTGTTACAGAATACTCCAGTGTGGTACACTGTGGTCAGAAGTAAAAAAATCACCCATTAGTGTGTGTTCCACCCACAAGTCTTGTTCATGTCCTTCTATTTCATTTGTGTTGTATGGTTGTGACTACTGTGACTGCCTAGTCCATAATGGATATTCAGTTGCTTCTTCTCCCACCAGGTGGAGAGCTAATGAACTTGATCAATATAATGTTATACATACATATATCACCGTGGTTAGAGTAAAAGAAAATGCACGTTCAGATATATTACCAGCCTAAATTCCATGTTCTATTACATGAAACTTTTTTTTTCCTCACCTGACTCTATCTACCAAGATTGAATTTAAGTTAAAAAGCCAGAGAGAAGTAGACTCTTTTCAGAGGGCTGTGCTGTCAGAGTTCTAATTTATAATTCTCCTTTGAGACTGGCAGGGGCCCTTATTGCAAATGGAAAGTTTAATTACTACAGTTGCAAGGGTCATCACTCACTGCAGGGAAGATGAATAGTGCAGAGCTATTAAATAAAGGATACTGGCTAGAGTTATTTTTAAAAGTAGTTATGACAAAAGTACTACTGTTCTTCAGGATGATAACTTGATGTCTCATCTAAATTTCTGCTGTCATTTGGAATAAAATATCCTTCTAGCTATCCCATGTACTCACCTTTCAAATCCTTCCACAGTACATGAGTGTTGCTAGCTGCAGTTTTCCTGGTACCCATAGCTTTATATTTCATAAATTAAAATGAGAATTTATGTATTACTTTGACTACATGCAGCTAATCAAAAGATAGAAATAAAATCTTCAAACAGTCATTCATACATAGAAATAAATTGGATATAATCTACTGACCAGATTCAAAACATTTTTCTGCTTTCCCTCTCTGAACATTTGGGTGTTCAAGTAGGACAAGCACACACACTCAAACAAAGGACTGTATTTTACCTCAAATATTTATCAGAAGTGCTCTTCCGGTGTTTTGCATAATTCATCAAGCCAAAAACAGCAACAGAAAAAAAATTTTGTCATTTTGTAACTAACCAAATCTCTGTCAGTTCTAATAACAGTTATGAACTTTGTTTAATTGGTTACAAGAGTCAATAAATATTTATTTCTCTTTTTTTTTTTTCCTATCACTTGTCTTGCATTTGTAGTGCAGTAAATATTTATACTCTGATTTTTACTTACAACATTTTTTTTGATCTATATGATTTAGTCAAAGCAGCCACCTGGGAGATCCACCCGTGTGAAACAACGTTCTCTTTTCCTCAGAAAATTCTGTGCTTGTATGAAACACTGATGATGGTTCCCAATTCCATAAGACTTTATCCTGACACCTATACAAATCAGAAATTTTATCCACAGAATACATATTTGAACACATTTTCTTCAATGAACCAAAATGTTATGGTTTTGTTAAGTACAATACTTACTTAGTTAGACTTTATTTCAAGCAATTTCCTAGTTCTTGGTCTTTTTAACATAATGTTTCTATACTGTAAATGAATGTTTTATAACTGATGGTGGACTAGCTAAGGACTGAAATGTGTGTTACAAAGCGCATAACATGATGGGAAATGTAATAATATCACTTATTTATTCTAATTTCTACCAATAGTACCGAAATTTATTTTCATGATAATTTACCTTTGAAGGAACTTATTGGAAATGTATTATATTGAAGGTGGCATTTAGGAATATCTCCAAAATAGTGTGTGATATTGACCATTTCATCAAATGGTTTACCTCTTCAGAAAACTTCCTCCCCCTCTCCCTTCAACCCCCTAGTGAATCACTGTGATTTCTTTTCTTTAGATACTCTGGGAAACACAGTTTTTAATTTTCATGTCTCTCTCCACTGCTTCTCAACACCATTATATTTCTCAATCTTCTTAAGGACTGTTGAATTGTTGAATAGTGATGTGATCTGCATATAATGAACATCACTATGAACTCTTCCTTTATTGTAAGACTACTTTTCTAAAATTAATGCAGCGCTAGATTGTTGGAAAAATATTTTCAGAAAAACAAAAACAAAACCCCACATTTAGTCATGTCAGAAATCCATCTAATCCTTTTAATGATGGAAAGTTAGGTTCTACCTAAATGCAATCACACAGTTGCAGTGTCTTGATGTCTCTTAATTCATGATTATAGGCTTTCAGGATATTCTGGCATAGCTGATATCTTGACTGACTGCTAACAGGTTTTTGTTTTGATTGTTTTTCCCCCACAAATGTCAGTGAAATTTTAGGTTTAGGTTTCGCTCTACCCATAAGTTATTATAATCAAACATCTAAGTTCATTTCTGATATAACACCTCAAAGTACCTCATTTAAAGCTGAACATGGCATAAATAGAGAGAAATTTGATTAGTTACTTCATTGCTTACACTCTAGTATGCTGCCAAAACAGAGGCGTTGTACTTAAGTGAAATTTTTTTTTGCTTGCTGCACAAGGATACTACTTTTCTAGAAATACAGTGAAATATCTAAAAACAGATTCTGTTCCACTTTAAAGAAATCAAGACAAAAAAATCCACCACAAAACAAGACAAAATCTAAACCCATAGGAACACATGATCTTTCTGGAAATGACCAAAAACATAGATTGCAAATAAAGGGAAAGACTGAGTTTTTATTAGGTATCCAGTTAAATTCAGTGTTCCACAGTCACTGGAAAGTGTATGTCAAGTAAAAATACCTGTCCAGTAATGTATCTAGACACCTGTGCAGAAGCCTAATGAGATTAATTTATCTTAAATAGAGACAGTTTGAAAGGCTGATCATTTTAGGGAACCTGCTTGCTTACTTATTTTAGACTTAAATGGATGTCAGTTACATTACACTTATTGTACCTCACATTCTCCTGCGATTGAACTTTATTCTTTTGCAGACGGGAACATGGGAAGCACTTAGTGAACTGTCACCAGTAGCAAGCACAAGGAGACGCGAGACTAAGCTGATTTCCAAAAGATGGTACTGTTTTACAAAGAATCAAAATAAAAGTGTGTAACTGAAATAAAGTTACCTCACTGTGGCAGTTGCATCCTCCCAGACAACAGGCCTTGCAAATGACTGGAGATCAGGCTCTGCAAAAGATCTAGTAACAGACCTGCTCCACTACCTGGCAAGGCCACCATTGAGGCCTGATGATTTTGTTGAGTGTCTTTTGGGCACTGGCTCCTGAGCTAATTGGAAATTGACCACAGCCAGACTCGACTCAGGTATAAATGGGGCCCTGCTGGAGAGCTAATTTGAGTCGGTCCTCCTCAGAGCAACGGATCTGCAGTCAGAAATCCCCCTCTCCCCTTGAATCCGGACATTATCCAAGGAAACTTCCCAGGATTACGGGCGCTCACCACCCCCTACTGGTTAACAAGACTTCTGGATATATCCTTGAGAGAGCCCTTACCCACCCATGGGGGAGTGATTTGCTGGGTACCCTTAAGGGAGAGGTTTTCCCCTTTTTATTGAGTGAGTGTGTGGTCATATTTTTGGTCATTTGGTCATATTTCTAGAGGAAGAGTCACGAATTCCTAAATCCAGTCATGTAGTGATAATTCCCAACTTACATCCGAATCTGTAATATACTCTGTTGGAGTGCATGGTAGTTTTGGGGTTAGAATAAATTCTGGTTTTTTTGTAGCTGTCCTGTCTGTTTTTGTGAATGCCTCCATAACACTCACCTGCTTTTACTGAGAGATACCTGGAGAATCTGTAGTGACCACTTAAGATTCTTTCTGTGAGTGAACACATTCCTTTGGCAGTGTAGTGAGAAATGAAAAAAAATGAAATTATAAACATTTAAAGCCTCTGCTATTTATTTTGTTAAAAGTTTTAAGTAAATATTTTAAAAAGAAAGAAATTTACAGAAGCAGAATTAGAGACAGGCTAGGGAATTCTCCTGGATATTTTGTGTCTTCAGATACTCCTGTGGAGATCTACATTAACCTTCAGGCTGTCGTCCCTTACAAGATGTTTGCTCTCCCAGTAATACAGTTTAGTAAAGCACTGAGTCAGAGGTACTTTGTGATCCATTTTCATGATCAGAATGGCAAGGGAGCTTTTGCATTCAGTTTACATAATATCCTACAACATTTGCAGTGAAAGATGAAGATGATATGTGTTCTGTTGAATTACAGGTCACACGTGTCACCAAGAGCTAACATCATCATATGCTCTTTCAGTTAAAATTTGCAGATGGTTAAACCAATTGAGTAAGACTGGGTAACAGAAGAGTGATACAGAATGTCCAAAGCAGAAGAGTAGGTGTAATAATGAGCGAGGTTTTCTCTAAGCATGGTCAAAATTCATCTTATCTAAATTGATAGGAGGTGAGTTAAAAATAGCTGCCATAGGCTCTTAGGAATCTGTGGAGAAGAACAGACACTGAAGATGAGATGAATCACTCTCTGAAGTTCTTACAACATCCAGTGCCATCAGCAACAACAGCAATTTAGATACTTCAATTAAATGTCAAAAATAGTTGTGATGAATCTTGCTCATTGTTCATTGGTCAGAGAAGTTGTAACTAGTATAGAAATTCTAAAAGGGAAACAAGCTTTGAAACAAATAAACTTTATCTCAAGGAGCCTACATGATTAAATAAAAGAGAGACAGGGAAGTTCCACTGGATTCTGATCATCTACATTACACTGTTGCAAGCTTATTCCTTCTCTCTGTTTCTATCTGTTCCAAATAGCTCTCAAAAGCCAATATTTAGGTATACCAACTGAAGAAGGAGTGGCTGGAGAGCAGCCCGGCAGAGAGGGACCTGGGAGTACTGGTTGACAACCAGTTGAACATGAGCCAGCAGTGCATCCAGGTGGCCCGGAAAGCCAATGGCATCCTGGCTTGTATCAGGCACAGTGTGGCCAGCAGGAGCAGGGATGTGATTCTGTCCCTGTGTTCAGCACTGGTGAGGCCTCACCTCGAGTGATGTGTGCAGGTCTGGGCCTCTCACTGCAAGAAAGACCTTGAGGTGCTGGAGCGGGTCCAGAGGAGAGCAATGAGGCTGGGGAAGGGACTAGAGGGAAAGTCCTGTGAGGAGAGGCTCAGGGAGCTGGGGGTGTTTAGCCTGGAGAAAAGGACCCTCAGGGGGGACCTTATCACTCTCTACAACTATCTGAAGGGAGGTTGTAGCCAGACAGGGGTCAGGCTCTTCTCCTGGGTAACTAGTGACAGGATGAGAGGGTATGGTCTGAAACTGCTTCAGGGAAGGTTTAGGTTGGATCTCAGGAAGCCCTTCCTCACAGAGAGGGTGATCAGGCATTTAGAATGCATTGCCCAGGGAAGTGTTGGGAGTCACAGTCCCTGGAGGTGTTTGAGGAAAGGAGGGATGTGGCAATTAGTGCTGTGATCCGGCCGATGTGGTGGTGTTGAGTCATAGGCTGGACTTGATAATCTCAGAGGTCTTTTCCAGACTCAACAATTCTGTGATTCTGCGATTAGAAAAAACTTTTTCACTGTGAGGGTGACAGAGCCCTGGAACAGGCTGCCCAGGGAGGTTGTGGAGTCTCTTTCTCTGGAGACTTTCAAAACCCACCTGGATGCATTCCTTTGTAACCTACTCTAGGTGATCCTGCTTTGGCAAGTGGGTTGGACTAAAGGATCTTTTGAGGTCCCTTACAACCCCTAACATTCTGTGATTCCTTCATGCACTTCTTATAAATTGGAATAGCTTCTTGTAAGAGGAGATGTCTCCAGACTCCCCAAACCCTTGGCATATGACTAGAGGGGTCCTGCTGTAACATACCCTAGGTCCTTTAGTACTCTGGGGTGAATAACATCAGACTGAATGGACCTGTTAACATTCAGCTCATGCAGTTGATCCCTTACAATTTCAGTGTTCACAAATGAAAATTCATTTTTTTCCACACTCATGATCCTCTCACCCAACATTGTTAAAGACTGAGAGGAAAAAAAATTGAATACCTCCACTTTTTCTTCATCCCTATTAATCAGGTAACGATCTCCAACAAATTTGAGTCCAGTGTTTTCCTTGGTACTTCCCCTGATATTGATATATTTAAGAAGACTTGATGTCTGACACAATACTAACCAGTTTCAACCTCAGCTGAGCTTTGGCCTTTCATGTCTTCTCCCTGCATGCGCAAACTGCAGCTCTGCAATCTTCCTGCGGAGCTTAACATCACTTCTGTAGATCACATGATCACACGTTCCTTTTTCCTTCTGAATTCCTAGATTCCCCTGTTCAGTCAAGCTGATCTTCCATGCTACTTTCTTGTTTTAAGTAACAGTATCCATATTGTAATATCCTATATGCTGTAGTAATCATATTCTACAAGTTAAGAATATCTTGCATGGAAGTGAAAATTTTTACTCTAAAATAGCCTGTGACAGATCTGAGAAATGTGTAAACAATCAGAAATTTGAAAGTATTCGACCTAAGCAGCACAGCCTAGGAAAGGTCAGCAAAATAAAGACTGAAATATTTTCTGAAATACTTTTAGTAAAGCTTTGCTGTGTATTTACCTATGACAGGAAAGAAAATATGTCATAATCAGATAAGCTCATTTTCCTGTCATTTTTTTTCAGCACCATGGTAATATTTTCTCTCTTATCAAGATAAACACGTTGCAAAATAAATGGTTACATTTATTAGAATTCTAACAAATCCAAAAAATCTTATCTCTCAGTATCTACTGCATGAGTACAAATGTAACCGATTTATCAGTACATTAGAAGGATAATTTTTATTAAGGAAAAAAAAAAGTCAGGAAATACTGAAGATGTAGTGCAAAATCCCCTCAATCTTCTCTTCTTTTAGTGAAACTTTTCAGTGCAACTGAAGAACATATTGACAATGTTAACCTAATCTAATTTGCCATTCTGACACAATTTTTGGTAGAAATCTAAAAATAAATGAAGATTGAAGAGTTAGTTTAGATAAACGTTTAGAAGATTTCCCTACTTATTTTCATTTTATGTTGTTATTGAGAGTAATGAAAGTCCAAAATGTGTCAGAGAAATACTGTACCTTGGATGAAGAAAGTCCACAATGTCCCAGAGCAATACTGTACCTGGGATGAAGAAAACCACAAAACCCACAGAAACTCACCAGGAAGGTACAGACTGAAAAATGCTCAGTTCGTCTTTCTGCCTGTATATCACACAAGCAAAAACGCAGATAGAAACAACTCATACTTGTTGCATGTATTGAAAACTTGAGTAAAAATCTCCAGCATACAATTGCTCTAGTCAGTGGATACATTAAAAGGTTATTATGCAAGTGACAGAAGTAGTACTTTAACATATGGCTCAATCTGGTTTTTATTTGAAGTTTTTATACACAGGATTGTTTTTAAACCTTTCTTAACTTCCGGTGTTCACTGAACCATTCAGAAGACCGTCTTCTTTGACAAAAGAAGATGTCGTTTCAAAGTAACTTGCAGATAAAATCTTTTTCATTGTTTGAATACTGAGCTATAGTCTCACTGAATTTAATGAGAGCATTTTTGTGGAAAAGTACCTCCTAGTACTTGTACAGCTGATAGAACTGGTTATACAATTCATAGTTCTTTACTTTGTGTATATTTGGATAATAATCGCAATTCACAAAAGGTGAGTAACTGTGGAACTTTCCAGAGGACTAGTGTTGAATATTTTTTATTAAGTGGTTCATTTCAGATATCTTGCCCACCTCTCACTACATTAAGTGCATCAAGTGCCATTCAGCATCTCTCTGGATTACATAAAATGAACTGGCTTGCTCTTGCTTTTCAGATCTGAAAGCTATAAAGTGGTGAGTATTTGAGTACACAGCACATTGTCTTCATTTTTATCACACTTCTTTATGCTAGAGCAGAATTCTGGGTACGCAAGTATGATGAAGAAAAAGTGTTTATGTGATTTATAAATTAGCTCTCCGCAGACTAACAGGTCGTTGAAACCAAACAAAATCTGAAGTGTAGCAGAATGCACTTTAACTGTAACTATCATCCTACATATTTCAGCGAAAAAGAAAAGCCATGTTCTTATTGGAGATTTCACGCATATAACAAAAGAAATGTAAACAAAATAATTTTAAACTCTTTATCTTAACCTATTCTAAAACTGAAGAAAGGAAAAACTTATAAGTCATTACGAAATGTATGAATTCTTTTGAATAGTCAACTGTAGTACACTTGAACAAGCTTCTGAGAGATATGCAAATAAAAAAAAATAAGGAAAGTCATTCTTTTATTGATTAAATGACAATCATATAACTCTAACAATTAGTTATAAAGACTTATAACAGATTGCTTGCCATATTGCTGTCCTTCTGCTTCAAGAGCAGTTGCATGAGAGGCTGCTACTTCAGATTTTATTGCATGGTTTGTTCAATGCTGGGTAACATTAGAATTCAGGTGTTGCCATATTGGATCAGAGCATGTGGTCCTAACCCTGACAGTAGCAGGTCCATGTCCTTCATATCCACAAAGCTTCTGAAGACAACTGTTGAACTGCCATCCAGAAGCAAATATTTCCTTAATTTTCCTTAGTTAGTGGTTGTCCTGGGAGCTGAACCTTGGGGATGGGAGTGTATTTCGCTTTGTGCATGTGCACGTATGTGTGTTTTGTGTATTCATGTCTGTATGTGTGTAGGTGTTATATGATGGGACATTTGGTACTTAATTAGCCCCATAAATAGACAGAAAATGACTTTTTTTTTTTTTTTTTTTTTTTTTTTTTTTTTTTTTTTTTTTTACAAGATGGTAGGGCAGTATCTGGATAGCTAAAGAAGGAGGAGTGGGAAGAGCTGTGATTTTTCTCAGGCTAAAGTCCTTCTACAAAGAGAACCTGAGAAAGTTAAATTCATCTTTCAGCTGCTTGGAAGAGACTGCCTTAAGAAGGTCATCTACAGAGACCACTGATAAATATAAAACACAGCAGTCAGAATATGCTTATTTCAGTCAGATAAGTGTTTCCCAGGTACGACCTAGACTTTGTGCTGACAGTTCCAAGCTGCAGAAAAAGATGTTATCCTCTTTTTCAGTATGTATTCTCTGTTGTCTTGGAATATAATATATACTAGACATCAGTGCCAGCATTTTAACACATTAACTGCAGCTTATTTCTCCATACAATGAGTTATCTATCGTGTATATATTGGCATCAGAAGTTTGTGTGATAATCAGAATTTGCATTATGTGGGTTTTGGTCTGGAGTTTTGTTTTTTCATGGAGATTTGTTTTATGGTTTTACTCACACATTTTATAGAATGTTGGTTTGGTCTACTTAAATCAAGCTTTGTGGATCCAATATCTGATACCTTTGAGAAGCAATAAAAATATCTCAGAGGAGATGAGGAATGGGAAGAAGAGAATACTAAAAGTAAAAAGTCAAAGCAGAAATATAATTGTACTTTTACAATATGGTTATACTTCACACTGGATATATTTTACTCAAAACTAAATAAAAAAACTTATGGTGGAGTCAAGTTTAACTAAACTTTATCATCAGCTCAGGGCACTAGTTAAATGGGATTGCATTCAAGACAGAATTACTGTTCTGGGTGTACATTAATTATTTAGGTGACTCTCTATTCAGTCTAAAGCCTCTTTCATATCTCCAGAAAAATCTCCTCTGGGGGAATAAGTCACTCTCATAAACCAAGTGTCAATGAACAGGCACTTAAACTTTCTTTAAGTTGCTGGCGAAGTCTAAAGTTAGCAGTAGCTGACTTCATTAAGGATGCGGTCTGCATTTTGTGTGAGAATGCAGGGTTCAGAGTATTCATCCATCATATTTGAGTTCCAGTCTTTTCTCAGGGAATTTCACTTCCAGACTAAGTAGGGACTTTTAGCCACATTCCAAGATAGTAGCTGAATTTATGAGTTATGGGGTGGTAGTGGAGAGGAAGAAGAGAGGCTAAGTTTGAAGCTCATATACATCTAGGAATATTATTGAATTGTAGCTTAGTGATAAGAATACATACCTAAAAATAAAATAAAATAAAATAAAATAAACCACAAAACACCAGCCAACCTATAGATCCTAGGGTTGGTTTTGTTGATTATTTTTGTCTTTGTAGGTTCACAGAATAGACCAATGATTTAAAGGTCTTTAACATATTCTTTCTTTATGCGGAATATCCACAAAACGCTTGTAATTTAGAAGTTGGCTGGATAAAATCTTCATGATCTTGTTTTATTTCTCTTTTCTCTACAAGATTTTATATGCAAAATACTCATATTTTCTCCAGAAAACTCTGAAAAAGATGTTACAGTTAGACCACGTTGGGAAAGATTAAATAAGAGCTTCCTCTACTTTTCTGCTAGATTCCTCAGTGAAGGATTGTTCTGTGCCTGTTTAGATCAGGTTTTCTGTTGTCATTGTACTCTAAGAAACTAATATCATGGAGTGAGACAATGGAACTTGGTATATGTAAATAAAGCATGTTTAGTTTCAATGTCTGTGAAGGCCACATGCAAATAGCATACATATTTGAAAACGTGTGCATACGGATGTGCGAACATCTCTGTAAAGAGGTGATTTTACAAGCTAACTCTGTAGCAAAAGAGAACATACTATAAAATCAGTGATGTTAGGAATATTTATATAATACTTCATTCTGTCAGCTATTAAAACAAAAAATAAAGTTTTGAATAAAAACCTTCCCAAAAAGTGTGCAACCTTCATTTTCATTTCTATTTGAAGTCTACAGAAAAAAAAATAAAAATCATTTCTTAGAACAAATCTTAAAGATGGTAGCTGAATATTTTTATATTACCTGAAGTAATTAATTGATTTAAAAAATCTATTATCTTGAACCTTTTGAATACATGTATAGCTTTACAGTCTTTTTCAAAATGCTTAGACTATAAGAATACCTAGAAAAGGAGAGGGAGTACATAAAAAAAAGCTAAACAGTCTATACAAACAAAAAATGGATCCAGATCCTTTGAAAATACGTTCTTCTAGCAGATAATTACTTTTTACTTCTTTGTGCCGTGCTTATTTTAGAAATTATCACTTTATTTTACAGTTGTATATCTTCCTAATCTATTAATTGATGCTACAGCTTTAAGATAATCAAGTTTCTTTAGTTTCCTTTAATTTATACAGACCTGTTTTCTTTTCCCTTTCCATCTTAGTCTGTGTTTAATTTCAGGTAACTTTTCCTGCACCTACATGATCAGAGTGGTTTATGGAAACAAGGTCTCGCTGGTTCAGAAATCACTCTTGCACTTTCTCTGTTGGATATACTTTCCACAATCACATTAATTTCCAAATCTGATATCTATTGGTGACACATTATAGTATAAATAACATGGCCTACTTATTCTCTTCATTGTTTGCCCCCAGGTAAAGTTGTCATCTTATAGCTGAAATTCATTTTATATTTGACCTTGACATTGTATCCCTCCATGTTTCCCTACATCAGTATCATGAAGGTCAGTTTTTTCTTCCCAAATAATACCCCAATCCTTCAGGTAATATCACCTCTCAGTTTTGTGACTGGATATGGAATTGTTCATTTACAATTTGAGGGATTTAAGGCTCCCTCCTATTGAATTCACTTACACATTTAAACAAAAAAAAAATCATGACCTGTACTGTAAGTGTACAACCTTATCTCATAAGCTAGAAAGTTTATTTCTGAAATGTACAGCATCTGACAAATGTAATAAAAAATACTGAACATTTCAAAACAATCCAAATATATGATTGGTCAAAGAGCTCAAAAAATCTTGTAAATGAATTTTTCACTTAGATCATCTATATTTATTTGAAGATTTCTCATTTTTAATCCCAGCATGAAGATTTAAACATAATATACTTGTGATTTGCTTTGCAACTGTCTTTTCAAGTGCAATAGCATCTAAACATGTTCTAACAAACATTTTTTAAGTCCTTGATTAAACCTTTTCTTGGTAAGTTCAAAGACTTGAAGCATACAAAAAGAGAACTCCATGTAAATATTATTCGGTCAGCCATATTTTTTTTACTCCCTGGTGACAGTTGTGAAATGAAATTCGTATTGCATTTTTCAACTGAGATTTGAGTTGTATATTGAGAAATCTCAGAAGACTGAAGCAAAAACATATTTTACAGTGTATGCATGATAAGCATTTTGCCTCCGGAATAGCTGTCATTTGACTACAAAATGTATTAGATTTACATTCTGAATATATAAACATTGCTATAATGTTTCATATCAATAAATTAAAATATAACGGTTATGATAAGAAAGAAGCAAAATAACATTTCAAAGTGAGTTTACTTTCGTATTTCCCTTACCAAGAAACACTCAATCATAAGTCTTGAGAAAAAACCCTAAAGGCAAATAAGTCTCTAGACAGGGTTGTGTGGGGTTGGATTTTTTTTCATTAAGTGTTTAGGTGGTGATGGGCTTCACCACCATATAATAGTTTCCCATATCGGTTGCAGATAAAATGTAAAATTAATGTTTGGATTATTGTATTCTCTACTGATATTGCCACAGTTTCCACAAGAGAATTCATGTCTTCACTAAATTCTTGTCTGAACAACTAAATTTCTGGATTCTATAAACAGTTTTATTTCAAGTATTCACTTTTTTTCACTTTTGGCTGGTGTTTAACTTCCTTTTCTACACAGTAAGTAATCTTGGCTTCCAAAGAGTTCAATTTCATTCAGATGTCGCTGAGATTCAGTACTAGAGCTACTTTGATGTACCATCCCATTGGAGACAACAAAAAAGAAAACAGCTCATAGCTCCTGGCTGTAACCCAGTGGTAAATGCCCCTCAATTTCTTCTGTTAATTTAAAATATTCTGCCTTCAGAAATGCATTCTGGAGAATTTTCTTATTAAAAGTTCTATTACAGAAAACAAGCATTATTACCCAGAGAGCTCTAAAGAGAAACATTTTAAAAGAAAGGACTTAATTACTTCCTTTTTTTTAATAAATAAATCTGTTAAAGTGCACTTACTGATTTGCAGTCAAGATGGAATTAATTATTTTAAAAACATTTTGTTTATTAAGAGTTTTCAATATAAATATGCAGATTTTAAGTATGTGTAACATTTATTTTCTGTGCAGCACTGTATATTTGAAAAGAAAAGACTCCGTAAAATATAGCAAATCTAATTATTCATGATGGAAGTTGAAACATTCAGTGAGATTGATTCTGATTGTATAAGGGAATTTGACAGTATAAGTGAATTTAAAGAGGTGAAGTATAACGATGGCAAAAGTTGGAGACAAAAAGGTATGACACTAATGTTTTCCTTCTTTTCTCTCACTGTAGAGCTCTTTCATGCAGTTCTGTTACATTGCCCAGATACTTCTTGCAATCTACATTTTGAGCTACTACAATCTACCAGCTCGAACAGCACGTTCTGTCACAGAAGACCACGTCCTTGACTCAGACAGTCCTGCAGAGGGTAGATGCCATCACCCTGATCTTAAACAGGAAGTCTCCCTGCAGCTGGACCCTTGGTCCAAGCTCTGCATCACCAAGCGAAGGAGCTATGTGAGGAGGCGAGCAGGCTGTGTAGCAGCAAGAAGTTGATGGTATCTTCACAGAGGCCCTATCTGCACTCACAACGTAATAAGGATAGCAGCAGACTTGAACAAGTAGATGATTGAGCCTTCAAAGATGGAAATGCTTGGAAGCTTGTAACTTCCATCTTCAGGAGAAAACTTCCACTTTCAAGAAAAGATGACATTTAAATAGCTTTCTATGTTACTACTAAAACAACAGGAAAAAAGCCATGACTCAAAAAAGTCATGATTTACCTTATACAATAGATTAAATATTTTAGAAGTAACGAAATAGTTCTTAAGTTGCACTTTAAAAAAAATATAAACCGGAATGTGCCTTAAATGTTTTTTGGTCATTGTATGAGGATAGTAAATCTGTGGAATACTAGAAAGACATAACCTTTAGATATTACATTGAAGCATTCCACACTTTATGAAACGTGATTATATATTCTACATACGTTTCTCAGCCACAAGAGGTCTTCCTACATAATTCAGATGGAACCTACTCTAAAAATGAACACAACGTATTTTAATTTTAAAAAGTCATCCTGATTACACATGACAATGGCTAAACTTTGATTTGGGACTAAAAGTTTTGTTTAAATATGAGGGAGAACTTCTTTACTGTGAGGGTGACAGAGCACTGGGACAGGCTGCCCAGGGAAGTCGTGGAGTCTTCATGTTTGGAGATTTTCAAAATCCACCTGGATTCAATCCTGTGTGATGTGTTCTAGACAATTCTGCTTTAGCAATGGAGTTGGACTAGGTGATCTCTAGAGGTCCCTTTCAGCTCCAACAATTCTGTGAAATCTCTTGGAAGAGTCTAAGATAGAAATGCTGTACCCATTAGAAGTTTCAGTTGGCAGATAGTACAAAGGCATCCAGGAACAACATTTGGCATGTTAAAATCATTATCTTTACTAGAATTTCAATTGTAGAAATACTACTGAAATACTGTTTCCTACATTTTCGTTATATTGAATTTCAGTAGCACCAGTAAGTCTTAACTGTGAATACCATAAATACACACTGTCCAGGTAGTTCAACACTTTGAAACAAAAAGAAAAACAAAAAACCCTTAGTAACTTTCATTTTAAAACTACTAGGTACATAAAACTGAGGAAGATAACTGAAAGGAATATCTGAAAGATTAACATTAACTTAAGGAAAAAAGTGAAAGTATCGTAATGATGAAATATCAGAAATACAGGGTAGATATAGACTACCTATCAAAAACCAATATGCTTCAATAGCAAAGACAGCTATTTTAAGTAACAAGTGGAAGTGTTGCCTAAATGAGAAAAATAGACAAGGGCATAAACTCTATTGTGTGAAAATAACAGAAGATTGGTGGGGAGGGTTGTAAACCTCAACTGCAGCTCAAGTGGCCTGCAGTTGAGATGTCAAAAAACACATATGTCATACTAATTGTGTTTTAAGGTTGTGTGCTTGACAAGTAGAATGTTCAGATAACATAAGCTTGTGATAGACTCAGGCACCTTATCCAACATACTTGAGATTGTTGCCTTCCTGTGAGAAAGATCAAAGCACAGTGGAAAACCCTACCTGTGTGAATCCCCTAAAACAGGCACAAATGTCAGGCTCAGTGATCCTCTAGCAAGGATCGAGATCCACAGTGCCTGTGTCCCCACTTGTGTGCCTCTGCCTGGGTGCTCCATTGGAGATTCCCCAGTTGGTGATGTAAAGAGAATAAATTTGCTCTTTGCATTTCATCTTTGATTTGATGGTTATTCCTGGATCAGACTTATACATCGAACAGGTTTAATGTAAAATGCTAGTAGAACAGGCCAAGAAATATTTTGAACAAAAATCTGCCAAAAAATGTAATAATAAACATTAAAAATATCCTAAGTGCTTCAGAAGGAGAAAATCTGCCAATGAGTAGGAGATGACAATAGATGACATCTAAAAGGTACATTCCAGGAAGGTAAGCTCAAATAAAAAATGCTACATTATTTTTTCACAACATTGTTCACTACGGGATATTTCTACACTACTGGCATTAATTATATGGAAGAATCAGATGAGTAGGGAATTTACTATTGTTGCTATCTGGAAAATGTTCTGCTCAATATGTTTATAAATGTTATAGAAAACAACAAATAATAAGACTGCTAAGTTTCCTGCTAGCATTTAGTTATTCAAGATATATGATCACAGAGATCTTTAAACAAAAATTTTACTATATTGACACAGTACACAATGAAAATGAAATTTCATATCAATAAATGCAAAGAAGCTACTCAAGGAGAATGTCTTAAATACATATTTAAAATATTGGCTTCCATATGAATTATTATCAGTTTAGAAAAGAGACAATTTATTATATATGGTATTAAATACAAATATATAATGAAGAATGTGAAGGCCTTTCTTCACACCTGACAGAATTAAATTTTGAAATTTGTCATACTGTGTATACATGTTAAAAATATAATGAACTAAAAATGACAACAGAAGTCATGAAGGACAAATTATTAGAGGCCATCTAGAACTAAAGTCTACATGTAATCTCTATCTGAAAAAGTCCTTAGGACACTTATTTCCAAATATAATGACAGAGAAAGGCTATTTTTCACTCACTGTTATACTGATTTTCCAAAGAATATGCTAATAAACTTTGTATTTTATCCATTTTGCACTACAGGAACAGTAATATGTTTTAAGTTTTCACTGTCTGCATGAGCTAGCTTTCACAAAACAAGTTTGACTGTTATTTTCACGGTATTAATACGCATAAAAACATTTTGACCTTTCTGAGCTTGTTTAATAATTATTCAGTATCCAAAAATGACTTGAAGAAGATTAGCATTTAAAACAAGCTTAAAAAAATCTAGAATTGTAATTTAGCATATTTTAAGGCATTCTTTTAACTTTAAAAATATTTTTTCGTTATTTTTCATTATCTTTACATTGGACAATAACAGAAAGCTTTTTTTTTTTTTTTAATCTTGGTCTCAGATTACCCACTATCCCGGTATATGTGTGTTTGTTACTCCAAATTTGAGCAAATTATCTTTGTGTATGTATAATGGGAAAGAATTTATTTCAGTAAGTATTTATGATATCCTGCTTAAAATGGTAAATATATCCTAAAGAGTCAACATACTGAAAAACTAAAATTTGATCATGCTGTTCAGAATCCAAAATGAGCAAATAGTTAACCTCTTTAAGTCAACAGGAAGATAAACTTGTAGCCTGTAACTAACACCAAAGTAAAATGGCTTTGTATAATGCCCATTTTTAACAACAACTGAATTTAGAGGTGAAAATTTGTTAGACATCTATTTAGAACTACACAATCACTTGGAAATATCCAAAGGAATTGAGCTCAGCTCATCATTCCATGTAAAATTCTGACTTAAACTCTTTTATATATTTCATTATTGTTAGATGAAAAAGAAATTATACTTATTATATTTTTTTATCATTAACTGCCTGAATTTCATACCGGAACATCAGAGTTTATTTTTGTAGATTTTGAGTTTATTTTGCTAGTAGGAGTAAAAGTATCTATAAAGGTCCATATTAATGCTTTATAAACGTCACAACGATCCAAATTTATGGTATTTCATCCCATACTGCACCTAATCATACAAACTTGTACTGTCTTAACAAGTCATTATTAATTTTTTTATCCTGTACTTGAAGGTTAATTTCTGTAAGAAAATCATGCATAAATATCACTTACCATGGAAAATATATGAATTGTCATTCCAGATAATGTAAGCAAGTATCTGGTCTTTTTCAGCAGAGAGATTTAGATGCTTTTAAAGAAGGACTTGCATGAAAATGTTTGTGTGTGACATGGTTTACATAAAGGCAATTTTTTTCAAAGTATAGATTGACATTCTTTCAAGACATGGTATATTATCAACATTTTCTTGGGCTTACCGTATTTTTTGGCCATGACTACATTTAAACATTAGGAATTATGGACTCCTTTGGAAATTCAAATAGCATAGCAATGACTATATACATATACTGCATCATTCTGCTACAGATTTTCCTACTAGGCTCAGACAGACCTGAAGATGAATCTTGCCGGTGAAAACTGAGGTAGAACAGCACACTCTCCTGTAGCCTTTTCCACATCCTTGGTCAGTAGATCCCTTACTCCATTGAACAGAAGCTTCCCACTTTCCTTTGCCTTTCTTTAGCCACTACTTACAATACATATTCTTGCACTTCACAAGCCTTTCCAGTTTTGGCTCCACTTTTAGGGTGAGGTCTCTTTATTCCACCTGGGGAGACCATTTATGTTTCCGCTTTCTGTTTTTTTGTTGTTTTTGTTTGTTTGTTTTGGGTTTTGGTTTTTTTTCTTTGTGGTTGAGCTCAGTGCAGAGCTCCCTGTTCATCCACACTGTGTGCTGAATTCGCTCAATTTTCTGCATGTTAAAATGGATCATTCTTGCACTGCAAGGAGGTTGTATTTGATAAGTAAATGCCTCCTGGGCCTCCTGGTTTTCCAGTACAGTTTCCCAATGGATCTTGCCAAACAAGCTGATATTCCCAGAGCAAGCTGAAATCTGCTCTCCTGAAGTCCAGGGTTGTGATTCTACTATTGATCTTTCTCATCTCTTCCCGGATTTTAAACTCCTTAATCTCATGGTTGCTGCTGTAAAGGTTGCCCTCAACCTTCATATCTGTAGTGAGATCTTACTTCTTTGTGAATAGCAGATCCAACATAATATCACCCCTATTTGACCCATCAATCAACTGCATAGGGATAGAAAAACATTGTAGGAACATAGACTTGCCTAGTGACATTAATTTGGCAGAACCCTTACTGTACATCTGATGAGGATCTCACCCAATATACTCTTACAGAATTTATTTTCTTAATGGGATTTTTTTTTTTTTTTTTTTTTGCCAGGTTATATCAATCACGCTTCTGCTTTTAAATCTGCTTTGGAAACATCTACATATATGTACAATAACTTTTTAATCAGATGAAAGTGCATTTTTGGAGAGGAAATACGGTTTGACTGAGTGAAACTAAGAAAGCTAAGAGACTCAGTTCGGTTTAATGTTATATTTACTTTTAAAGCCTCTTTTGAGGTAAAATTTAAATATTTTTAGTTATCACTCATCAGTGGTCTACATAGAAAAAATGTTGTAGTAAACCAGTCCAGATTAAGTAAGTCTCCCTTACAGTACTACTTTTTAATTTTTTCCTTCCTGCTTTACTCCTTTCCATTATTCAAAAGGCTATTGTATTTACCAGATTCTCCAAGGGGATTTAAAATCCCACATGAAATTCCTCTTAAATATTATAATTCTTACCAACTTGAAATAACCTCCCACTAGTTTTTCGTGCAGTCTCATAAGGGTTATCTAATATAATCATAATTCAGAATTCTGGAATTATTTATATCACTACTTTAGAGAAACAGTCATTAAAATAATTTGTACTAGTAAATGTATGTTCATCTTTCATACAGTTTAGTGGCTAGAGGGCATCAATATGAACGATCTGGTTTTCAGAACTCATCTTAGAATCATAGAATTGTTTGCATCGGAAAAGATCTCAAAGACCATCTGGTTCCAAGCCGCTTGCCATGGGCAGGAACAACGCCCACTGGACCAGGTTGCTCAAAGCCCCATCCAGCCTGGCCTTGAACACTTCTAGGAGAGGACTGCTATAACTTCTCCAGGCACCCTGTTCCATTGTTTTACCATCTTCACAGAAAATAATTTCTTCTTTTAATCAAATCTACGCTATCACTACAGTTCCTGACAAAGAGTCCTTACCCTTTTTTCCTGTAGACCCCCTTGAAGTGCTGGAAGGCCAGTATAAGGTCTCCCTGGAGCCTTCTCTTCTCCAGGCTGAACAACACCAACAGTCTGTTCTTGTAGGGGATATGCTCCAGCCCCCTGATCATCTTTGTGGTCCTCCTCTGTTCTTTGAAGCACACCCATTTAAGCTACTATTGTACTATTCAGTGTATTAATTTATTTATTTTGAGACTTTCTTGGGTTTTTAGCACTTTACTCACATTGTGCTTTACCTTATTCTTCTGTGGAATATTCAGTCTTTTCACGATTGAGAAGTCTCAAAACGAATTATGGACATTCATCTAAGTTGTTCATTCATGCTTAAACAGAAAGGGAGACCTCTGGGAAAAACAAGGCTTACTTACCTGAAAACTTTAAAATATTAAAACTATTGCAAAGCCAATGCCTACTGATGACCATGCTCATTTTCTTTAAACAGTTACTTTATGATATCCACTCCACTTTTCAAGGGAAGAAACACTTGAAGATACTACTTTTATAACTTTGTTTCATGCTTAGCCTAAACTGACATTATGCTATTTGTGCAAAAGAAGTATCTTTAATATTATAATTCTGTGAATATCTTAATAAATACATATGTTTCCAACACAAAGGAACAGAAATGCTAATGACTTTCAAATATTTTTCAAAGACAATCAATGACGTACAAAGTTAATAGATTTGCAATCTGACTGCTGGTTATATCTTTAGGTGTAGTGGAGAATATACAGCAAAAGTGGAACTCGAGATCTCTGCTGTAAAAGACAAAGAATACTGGATTATTTCTCTTAATAGAAAATGTCATGTTTTCCTAGAATATTGACATCAGATTGCACATAAACACAAATCTTGCAAATGCAGAACTGTGGCTTGATGTACATTCATTTTCTGTTTAGAAAGAAAAACACAAATTCACATGTAATTACTAAATAATTTTAATGAAATGTTGATTGTCATGAATAACATAAACTACTGAAGATGATCAATGAATGCCCTTGACAGACATGAAACTGTGGTGTTGTGTTAGGTTTGCCAGGCCAGATTTCAGTGGCAGGGGGGCTATAGGGGTGCATTCTGCAAGAAGCTGCTAGAAGCTTCCCCTAGGTCTGATAGAGCCAATGCTAGCCGGCTCCAAAGATGGGCCTGCCACTGGCCAAGGCTGAGCCTATTAGTAATGATAGGGTAGAAACACCTCTGTGAAAATATTACAGAAGTGGGGAAAAAGAACTGTGCAACAGCAACCAGCAGAGAGAGGAGTAAAAATATGTGAAGTCACCAAGGTCAGTAAAGAAGACAAGGGAAAGGATGTGCTCCAGGAGCCGGAGCAGAGATTCCCATGTGCTGTGATGAAGACCATTGTTAGGCAGGCTGTATCCCTGGAGGTGGTGGAGTGTAGATGTCCACCTGTGGCCTGTGGAGTACCCCATGC
Source organism: Trogon surrucura (assembly GCA_020746105.1). Lineage (NCBI taxonomy): Eukaryota > Metazoa > Chordata > Aves > Trogoniformes > Trogonidae > Trogon > Trogon surrucura. Next base: position 55,919,461 of record CM036617.1, read on the forward strand.
TGGAGCAGGTGGATGCCTGAAGGGGGCTGTGACCCCATGGGAAACCCATGCTGAAGCAGGCTCCTGACAGACCTTGTAGCCCATGGAAAGAGAGCCCACACCAGAGCAGATTTGCTGACAGGATTTTGTGACCCCATGGAGACCTGCACTGGAATAGTTTCCCCTGAATGACCGTACCCCATGGAAAACGACTCACATTGGGACAGTTTCCCAAGAACTGTCTGTCGTGAGAGGACTCATGTTCTAGAAAGTATGTGAAAATCATCTCCCATGAGAGGAACCTCATGTTGGAGCAGGGCAAGAGTGAGTACTCCTCTCCCAGAGGAAGAAGGAGAGATAGAGACAACACTGAATGAACTGACCACAACCCCCATTCCCTGTTCCCCTGCATCACTCAGCAGGGAGGAGGTGGATAAATTTAGATTGATGTATGCAATGCTCTTGACTTGAATATTCTGAAAAAGCTGCTGATGAAACCAAGATCTGTTTCAGGATTCCTATGTTTGCACAAAAGAAGTATCCTGTAATTGCAACTCAGTCATTTAATTCCCAATATTTGATGGTTATTAACAGAGCAAATTAAACATACATTATTATTTTCACTGTAACAGATGGATTATTTTCATCCCATCTCATAATCCCTCTACTCTTCTTTTTTTCACCCTTTCACAGAATTTAGTAATTGCTAAGAAAATGAGACAACAAAATTGGTAAGAAATGGAGACAACAGCTTTTCCAGTGAATTTTCATCATTTTAATTTCCTTGCAATATCTCTTAAACATTTTCTTTATCAATTTTTATTAAAGTTGTCTTTAGTATTTCTTATTTTGTTGGTAAATAACTTCTGTTTTTAAGAAGTTGAAGGAATTTTTGGATCTTATAGATTTGTTAGAAGCTGATGCTTTTTCATCACTTCTGGTTGTCTCAAATTCTCGCTTATCTATCCCATTCTTTTATCAGAGTGTTTTCTTAAGGGGAAAACTATGAAATATATCATGAAATATATCCTGTTGAAAAAAATTTTAGAAAAAGTAACCTCAGGGACTATACAAGAAAATACAGATCAGGAGAGCAGCTAGTGTGTTATGACTCCTATGTGGAATTTAGCCCATGGGAACAGTGTAGAACTGACACTAACAACTAACTGACACTAACATAGCCTGAGCTCTTGGTCCTCACACCAACAATTCCACTCTACAGGCACACTCAAGTTGTACTGCACTATTTGTGTAGACACGTCCTTTGACATATCAGTTTGGAGGACAGTCTTATTAACTTCCTAGTAGAGTCTGCTACGAAGAGTGGCTACTTTCAGTGATTTTTTCTGTCTCCAGAAGACCTATTACTCTTCAAAGTACCACACTATCTACACTCAACATGGGAAGCTAGGCTAAGGTTAAATATAAACGATAAGTACTTGAAGTGAAATGTCTTGAAGCTGTTTCTATGTCTCTATTTAGACCTACTCCTTTTTGCAAAACCCTTACCTTAAAATGAGATTATCTGTTGACATTCGTTGAGCTCAAAGATTGACAAGCACATCCTGTAAAGTTACTGTAAGCCATCAAGGTTAAATGGTATTAAGAAGTATGTAATTAGATGCAGGGAAATGTACTATTTTAGCACATATTACATATAAGCACATAGCGTATAAGCTAGCCATCTCAATAAGCTACGAGATAATCTAATTTTTGTATTTCTTGGAGAATAGATACTTCCATATAGCAATACTAGCAGCATCTTTCTTTCACAAATTTTCTGAAACCTGGAGGAAAATCCTTGTCAAGAGACTGAATAAAACTGCAGTTAAGATGCTGCACGAATATCAAAAGAAAATATGTCAAAATATCACTGATGTTAATAAAATTAAGAGAATCTCTCTGCTAGACTAGCTTTTAACATAAATTAATAGAAATTATCAAAATTGAGCAATAAGATAATTTGTTCTGTTTATTCAGTCAATATTTTCCATAATGTTTAAGGTACAAGCCACGAGAAGTTTAATGTAAGTTACAAGAAGTTTACAGGTAGAGTTTGGGTTTTATTATCTGAATGGAGCTGGTTTACTTTTTATAGGCTTGAGGTGAACTAGTTAGAAAAGAAAACCTGGGGTATAAAACTATGAAGATGGGGACTGGTTAGCTCATTTCGTTAGAGCGTTGTGCTGATAACACCAAGGTCACGGGTTCGATACTCGTTGGGTCCCCATGTGTTACCTGATCTAGTTGAGAGGCGTCCCTGCCCATGACAGGGAGGTTGGATTAAACGATCTCTAAGGTCCCTTCCAGCCTAGGCCATTCTGTGATTCTATGATATAGGTAGCATACAGTTAGCCTATTAAAATAATAAATTTGTAGATAGAAGCATATACATTTTTTCTGTTATGTTTTATGTTTCTATCAATGAATATCACCTGATCATTAATTTTTGCCAATCATTATAGCTCCTTACCATAAGTAGACTTTCAAATATATCTTCAACTGGGAATGCCTCTGAAAGTACATAGTCTCTCCAGCCAATACAATCTTTACTCTTTTCCTCTCATTTCATTTTTATCTATAATTCATTAATTCATGAAGGTCAAAAGTCCTTCAACTAGTATGAAAAGACTCAACAGTTTAAAATCCCACAGCAGAAAAAAAAAGTAAAATAACATTTAAAGATCTCTAACTTTTTACTCCTTCTCCTTTTTGGAAGGTTGATCAGTCCCTGTGTGTCAGTAATATTAATGTTGATTTCTTGAAGAATAAATGTCCTCAATCATGGGGTGTAAATTGAAGGTAAAAACAAAACTCTATTAGTATGCAGTCTTTCACTTCCTTGCTCCTCCACAGTTTCCTCATAACAATATACTTTCTGTTCTACTTATTGCAAAGAACTATTCCCTTAACATCTCCAGAGACTATGTAACAGTAACACTTTAAGCTTAAAACTACCTGGATTTTGATATTTGAATAGCTGAAGGGAATTTTTATTTCCTTTTTTTTTTTTTGTCTTAAACGAAAAAGGAATACTAACTTAAATATTTGAATGTCACAAGTATTGAAATGGTATTCAAAAACATTACATGTAGGAAAGCAAAAATCACCATCTGTATGTAGTTTGAAACTTTTTTCTCTTAGTCGTAATGTATTTAGTTATATTTTAATTTTGATATTTGTAATTAATGAATATTGTTAAGTTTCTGGACACATCCATACAGTGATCTCATTTCTACAGTTTGTTCTGTGATGATCCTGTCTAAGATATGGAACCAATCTGACATGGGAGAGTTTGGATGTTGCAGTCATAAGTTCAAAACCACATCATTAGTGTCACATAGTCTGAAAATTTTTTACTAAGCAGTATGAGTATAGCAGCTGGTCAGTGATCTCTATGCTATAATGAGGACACAAGTCACACTTGTGAAAATTATGACTCCAGCTCCTCTGGATCCATTTTAGACCTCTACTATGGATCCAGAGTACCCCCATGTGTGGAGATAATTATTTCTTACATAGGTCATAAGCACAGCCCCCAAAAGGAGTGATACAAATATAAAGTTGTTAATGGTTATATGACAGTTATGACTGATCTAGGCTGGCACAGGAAATTAATGATGAAAATCTAGAAAAATATATGGAATTAGTCGAGTGAGTCCAATTAAAGAGCACAAAGAGGGTTAAGGAAATGGACTTTCAAATGAGAAGATGTGGAGAGGGCTGGGAATGTTCAGCCTGGAGAAGAAAAGCTCAGGAAAATTAGGAACAGAGAGACAGACTCTTCTCAGTGGTGCCAAGAGGCATTCTGCATACCTTGAAACACATGTTATTCTGTCAGAACGTAACAGTTGTTTAATATGAGAGTGGCTGAACACTGGAATAGGTTTTGCATGAAAGTTGTGGTGTCTCCATCTGTGGAGATACCCAAAACCCGACCAAACACAGTCCTGGGCAACTTTCTGTAGGTGACAATACACTGTTACACGCAAGGGGTGACCAAAACAATCTCCATAGGTATTCTCTGAAGTCAGTCATTCTCTGATTCAGTGATCCAACTTTTCAGCCTATCTCTTCACCCACCCTAGTATTTCTATTGATGCTATTTTCCCTCTCTCAGGAAGGTATCACAAGCCTACTGGACACATTTTCCCAACACCATATGTGCCAACTCTAACATGTTCACACTTGTCAGTGAGATCTTAATAAAAAAACGCCCTGGGCTCACTGGTTTGTGTGGACTGCACCATCCTCTTGGATTTTTGTATTTGCAACTGTGGAGTGGCTCAGCTTCAAAAACATGGGTGGTGATCACTCCTTTTGGAGTTCTGGGATGATCACTACTAGTAAATTCTTTTTCTGACTGCATGTAATGTAATATCACAGAATGACAGAATCACAGAATGTTAGGAATTGGAAGGGACCTCAAAAGATCATCAAGTCCAATCCCCCTGCCAGAGCAGGAACACCTACATAATGCTACATAGGAATGTGTCCAGGCGGGTCTTGAATGTCTCCAGAGAAGGAGACTCCACAACCTCCCTGGGCAGCCTGTTCCAGTGTTCCGTCACCCTCACTGAGAAGAAGTTTCTTCTCGAGTTTAAGCGGAACCTCTTATGTTCCAGTTTCAGCCCATTACCCCTTGTCCTATCAGTGGTTGTCACCGAGAAGAGCCTGGCTCCATCCTCGTGACACTCACCCTTGATATATTTGTAAACATTAATGAGGTCACCCCTCAGCCTCCTTTTCTCCAAACTAAAGAGCCCCAGCTCCTTCAGTCTTTCCTCATAAGGCAGATGCTCCACTCCCTTAATCATCCTAGTTGCCCTGTGATGGACTCTCTCCAGCAGTTCCCTGTCTTTCTTGAACTGAGGGGCCCAGAACTGTTCCTGCTTGGCCAAGCACACATCTTTTCTAAAACACAGACTTATTAAAGTCAGGTGATAAAGTTTGTGCTGGTTTCCATAGGTTCACTTTAAAGTGAATGAATACAAACATTTAGTTCTGGAGGACTAGAATTTCAGAAATTCAGGATCATATATCAAAATAATAGTTTTGAGCTAACTTTACAGACAAGCTATAAATTTATATCTTGTACTGCATTTTTGATCCTTAATAAATGATTGTGATTCCATACCTGTGAGGTTTAATAATCACAAAAAAGGGAGTTCACACTAAGTATTATTTAAAGAGAATTTGCATTTCTAATCAGTTAAAATTGTGAATTCATCTGTGTTAGTCTTTTTTTTTTTTTTTAAATTCACACATAACTTTGTTATCTGGGTCAGCTTGAGACTTTATTTATAATTCTATTTGTTTTTTTCCAAGACGTTGAAATATCATTGCAGCTGGCTGAAAAATCAAGGACTTGATATAGCAAAGTCTTGCTTACGCAGATGACCTCACTGGTTTTAAATTCTATGGGTTGTGAAAAAACAGTTACATGGGTAATGGGTTCAAGATATGTCATAGAACAGGGATGGTGTGAAGTGAGTGCTTAAAATAATTAGCAACATCCATGGTCAACTTATACTAGGATAAAGCAATTAAGTCCTTATGTTAAAGTACCTTACTTAGGCCATACTGTCATCTTATTCAAAATTTAATCACAGATTAAATATAAAGCATTGCTTTTGAAGAGTACGCAAAACCAAATCTGTTTAGGTGGTTCAAGTGTAACACTTCTGTTACCAGGAAATCTTAGAAATTAAATAAATATCTGAATAGTTATGACTTTAAAATAATAAATAAAATTAAAATAAATAAAACAAATAATAAAGACATAAAAAATAATGCAAACATAACTGTTAAAAATGTAAAAGGAAAACAAAAAGAAACACTGTTAAAATGATTGAATCTGTCTGTGAATAATATAAATCTGTTATGTTCTCTAACAATTTTTGCTAAATACAAAGCTAAAGAAAGTTCCATGTACATCACTGTGTCATGGTTCAACTTCAGCCAGCAACTCAGTTCCACAAAGCCGCTCACTCACACCTCTGCACTATGGAATGGGGAAGAGAGTCAGAAGACTAAAAGTGAGAAAACTCATGGGCTGAGACAGAGACAGTTTAATAGGTAAAGAAAAAGCTGCACATGCCAGTAAAACAAAACCAGGAATTCATTCACCACTTTCCATCAGCAGGCAGATGTTCAGCCAGCTCCAGAAAAGCAGGGCTCTATCACCTCCAAAAGTGATTTAGGAAGACAAACGCCATCATTCTGAACATCCCAATCTTCCTTCTTCTTCTCCCAGCTTTATATGCTGAGCATAATATCATATATTATGAGATATCCCTTTGGTCAGTTGGTGACAGCTGTTCCAGCTGTGTCTCCTCCAACTTCTTTTGCACCCTAAGCCTGCTCACTGGTTGGGTGGGGTGAGGAGCAGAAAGGGTCTTGATGCTGTGTAAGCACTGCTCAGCAATAATGAAAACATTTTTATGTTATCAACATCATACTTGTCACAAATACAAAGCTTAGCCCCTACAGAACATAGCTACTATGAAGAAAATTAATTCTACTCCATTCAAATCCAGCACACACTGGTAGGCTGAATTACACTTACAAGGTTTTGTTCAATAACCCATACTTCCTATCTCACAACCCCAAGTACTTAGTACTGCCAAATTATTCAGATATAGCCTGAGATCCAAAACTCTGATTTCAGTAGTGCTTAGCTGCTTCAAAATATGAAACAAAAAAATTCACTTTATTAGACAAAGAGCTACCTACAATTAGCCAATTCTAAAAATCTTTTTCATATTCACTTATAGGTGGGTAGATATAGATATGTAAATACAGATCGTTGCCAGAAGTTGACATGCTCAGTCAGGAAGTTGAATACTTGTCTTCATTTGCCTTCTTCTGACTGAAGATACAGGATTATCACTAGTGTCCAAAACCAGATGTGTGGCCTTCCCATCAACTACAATGCTTCAGATAAATTCTATTTTCTGTCCAGTGATTTTTGACTACAATATTAATAAAGAAGTCAGGCAAAAGTAACGAGAGTTCCATTTCTCATAGGAGCTTCCTTACTTCAGAGCCTTTGTGTTGTTGCTGCTTTTCTCTGATTTGGCTTTTTTTTCTATTTATGAGTCTTTCTTCCTTTTCTACATGTGATCTCCCTTCAGTAGGAATTCAAAAGGATGATACGATGGATTCTAGATTTTAAACACCCATCTATATCTATCACAATGAGCGAAACATTTATAGGAGACTGGAAAGACTGAGTAAAACAAGAACAACAAAATCATTGCAAAAAATGCCATTGCTAGATTAAGGAACGTGCAAAAGTAGGTAATGATCAGACTCAACAGAATATAGAATGGCAAATATGAGAGGCATACAGGTCACCGCTTCTTTCCTTTCCCGCTTTCTCATTTCTTGTATCAGCTTCATTAACAGAGGTTCACTAGCAGGGACTATTAGGACACCTCATGTGCAGATACTGTGTGCATTTTAATGCACAAGGAGGACCTGATTCATTCTAGTACTTGTATTTTCTGTTTCCTTTATCGCATTCTACAAAAAAAAAAAAAAAAAAAAAAAAAAGAAGCAAGAAGTACAGATTTGTTCTATTAAAGGAAAAAATCCAAACCGCTATTCTGTGTTTTATTTTCTCTTCTGTTTATTTATTTGCTATAGAAACCTTTTTTTTTGTTTTAAAAAGATTTCATCTGTTCTGAGAACAATCGTGAGTCTCCTTTTCCTTTTTAAATATACTGTGATTTGTCTGAGACTTTTGTATGTTTCATCCCTCATCCCTATTTTTATCACTTTCATGAAGAATTATAATACCCAGTTTAATTTTGAAAGTGCTAAATATTCCCATGAAAAATCTAATTACAGTCCATCTGGTCTTAGTTAAAGCAACAGCTAAGTAGAAGATATTAAGTAGAAGACAATTAAACATTATGTTTCAAAATGTGAAAGTTAGAAAGTAACTTGATTGAGTAAACTGTGGTGCAACAATATATATCACACAGAGTATGCATTCATTCCAAAACTAACTGCTAACTAGGATAATTTATATAACTATTATCATGTGTTTCCTCTTTCAAAATTTTTCTCTTTGACACTTCTGCATTAAGAAATCATTAAGTTTTGTATTTTAATATAATTCTTCCATTTAAATTACCAAGTAGTTACTCATTATGGTTATGACTGTGCATGGCTTTTGGCACTAATGTATCTCGGAAAACATATTGTTTATAATTCCAAATTCTCAGCTTCATATTTAAAATTTTAAGGCCTCTCTGAAGATGGAGCAAAATTTTTCTTTTGTTCCCAGCAAAACGATTCCGCTTAATAGAAGCTAGGGAATTTGCTCTTCTTTTTTATTGCACTTTTCTTTCTCATAGACTTTAATTCAGTAAAATAATAAAATATGCTTCTAAATATCCTTCTGCTGGCCACCTGGCATATCTTTTTTAAACGAAAAGAACTGGAGAGAAGAAACAGTGGGAGTCATCTGGGCTTTTCTCATGTAAAATTTTACAACAACTTTGGATGTTAATCAGAACAGATTAATAATAGTAGGCTGTGACTACACCTGACATACTGTGCTGCTTTCATATGACAAAGTATCAGGGACGTGTATGTCAAAAGCATACATCACTTTCAATGATATTAGGGTTTAACCCTAGTGCACATATCTACAGTTTAAAATTGGAGTCATGGTCAATGGTGTCTGCAGCAGTCTGTGTAACAAAGCAAAAAAAGAAAAGAGAATGTAGGGAGAATTTCTTTACTGAAAGGGTTGTCAGCCATTGGAACAGGCTGCCCGGGGACGTGGTTGAGTCGCCATCCCTGGAGGTGTTTAAGAGAAGAGTAGATGTTGCACTGAAGGACAAGGTTTAGTGGTGTTGATGGGGCTAGAACAAATGTTGGACTCGATGATCTTGAAGGTCTCTTCCAGCTGTTCTATGGTTCTGACACACAAATATATCTTTGACATCACTTTAATGTCCTGAAGCAAAGACATATGACAAATTACACTATTTGCTGAAGTGTGTTGCCTTAAATATGTCCCATAAAACTGAAAAAAAAAAAGTAACTGGGAGCTCTTCACATTCTATCAAGTTTAGTAAGTTGTGTGTTTAAACCAAGCATATTAATTTCATTAATCTAAAAGAAGTGTACACAATGTAATGCTTTCCTCAGAATTCTTACAAAGAATACTAATAAAGAAGTGCCACATGTCATGAAACAAAGACATTTAAGGCATTGTGGGATTAAGGCACCTATGCCTAGACTTTAGCTCTAACCGCAAGGCAACAATCTTTGCTGAAGCTTTCTCACATCGTGTGATGTGGGATAATTGTCCAAAATGCCTTATTACCTATATAGCATTGTTCACACATTGGAACATAGAGAAAGTTTCCAGGGCAATGTGCAACTGGTATGAAGGGAATTCTCCTCACAAATGTTTCTATGGCAACCTTAAGGGTTGGTAACATTAAAGGAGCTTGATATTCTGACTCTAAGAGAAAACTACAAGGAGCGTCGATCGGAATGGAGATACTGTGATCAAACTCTGTGGACACAAAGGAATCTGGAGATGTGAAGGAGCCAGCTGACTGCAGTTTTACTACCCTAGGCCAAGAGTCTGTCATCTTTTGATAGATACCATCCTCTGGGTGCACTATGCTCATTATAATCTCAATATAATACCAAAACACACCTCCATCCCAAAAGCTACCCGCCTCAGAGGTGCAACCACCTCTCACTGAGCTTGCGCACTGCATTTTCCCTAGTTTGTACCTTTAAACGCGAAGCGAGGAAAATTTACACCAATCACAATAAAGATATACATGACTAAAATCACTCAAGCTCCACCTGAGAGTTAGCAAATAATATAAAAATGGTCCAAGAGAGGGGGAACTTTAAGGAAGATACCACCACAGTCAGGGAAGACATCACCACCAACTACCTCTGCCTTCTGGGATCAGTCGACAGGTTGAGCCTCTCTTCCTCCCCGCATAGGAACACCTTTGGGTAAGATTTGAACACTTGGCTATACCAAGTGCTTTCCCTGGATACTTAGAAAATCTTTGTAGAACTGCTTTATATTTTAACAGATTTGTAGCCAGGCTGTATCATCTATACTTTTGCATGTGCTTTGCAGGCAGCCACTATCACCATCAATCAAAATGAATTTGTGTATCTGTTACTTCAATAAACTTTATTTAATTTTGACTTGGCCATGTGAGTCCCTGTTGGCACTGGCACCCTGAGTTTGGCCATGTGATCTCGTGAGGGAATCATAGAAACATAGAATCATAGAGTGGCCTAGGCTGGAAGGGGCCTTACAGATCATTTTAATCCAACCTCCCTGCCATGGGCAGGGACGCCTCACAACTAGATCAGGCAACACATGGGGACCGAACGGGGATGCCCCCACTCTCGTAAAGGCTGATCATATGAGTCTGGGGGCGTTGCCTTATTGAAGGCGCATTGGTGCATTGCGTTAGTAGTCTGAATACTAACACTGAACTGGACATTAATTAGAACCTAAGCATAGCTGGTCCCAGCCCCTCTCATATCTGAGGACAAGCTGAAACGCAAGGGGGTTTAGTTTCCGCTAAACTGGTTTGCCCTCTCTTTTGACGTAACAGGCATCAAGAGTATAAATACTTGACCTTGGTGGATTGTTGATGAGTTTAACATTATGCTTCTGTTGCGAAAAGACAAAAAAAGCCCTAAAGCCTGTTCAGATCTACATGAACTGGTTTTGATTGCAGCTTTTTACTGTTACTGAAGAAATCTGTGGTGGCAAGATCACATTTAAAATCAGGGCTTATCTTTTTGCTGTTAAATAGGAATGATCTTCAAAGGATCATGACCATTTAAACCAAGTTGCTCACATAAACAATTTATCCCATATTTGAGGGGGTTTGTTTCTTTCAAGGTAGCAGTGTGGCTACCCTATTTCAATTTCTTGCAGTATTTCTTCATGCAAATTATTCTATTTGTTTCCATGAAATTACATGCACAGTCTAACTACATCCAGTAAAGCTTCTAAGTATAGTTTTATACACATGCCTTATGAGTGGCATATGAGTAACCTTATGGATTGCATATGCCATATGAATGGCATTTGTAAACAAAGTTTAGTTTATATATATAACTGTTACATTGAACCAGTAACTCAGGTGTTACTCCACGGGATTAAGAAAATAGGATTCAATAAGAGCTTGACATGTCTGAAAAAACATGTTTCTTTATGTAGAATCATTTGTTAGAAGTAATCTCAAGGACAGGTATGTGTCTACATATGTTTGGTTTTGAAGATATTGAGAAGTTACTCATAGAGGTAATCAGCTCAATTACTTGCCTAAAGATGAGTATTGTGTGCTTTCTGAGATGTTTCAGGGGTGGTATGCTTGATAGATATGCTTCGGGACTGACCAAGCACTCCTGGAATTGCAATTAGGACCCAAGCAAATTCACAGTCCTCACAGATGATAAATGTTTTTGTAAATGATTCAAATGCAGACTGACAAACTGGGTGTTGTGAGTTTGTGTCTGGTGGGGTATTTATTAGTGGGAGGACCGTGAGGGTGATTTGTTGTGAAAATCCAAGAGCCTCCTCCAGCCTGGGTAAAAAATGTTTGACCCGTCTCTGTCCAAGGACAGATCAATCAGCACCTCTGTGATCTATTTATTTAGGAGGTGAAACTTGTTCTGTCAGCCTCTTTTTTTCTTTGTCTCGTTGTCCTGACCGTGCAGTCCATAAGGACAAAGTGGGAGGAGAAGGGCATTGGAACAGAAATCTCACTGGGACCCATGGTGAGATGGCAGGATGAGACCCTACAGACTGAGGAGGTCAACAGTGATGAAATATCTAGAATGCAGCAGCATGTGGAGAATCCCATACCAGGGGAGAGAAAGTCCACGCTGGAGCAGATGACATGCCCATAGTGAACCAGAACTCTGAGGAGGACCTGCACTGGAGCAGGCACACTGCAGCCACGGATGGATCCCATGTTGGCGGGAAGGACTCACACGGAGGAGAAGGATTGTCTCCCGTGAGATGGACACCTCGTGGCAGCAGAGGAAGACTGTAATGAATCCTTTTCTGGAGGAGGAAGGAGCATGGAAAATGTTTAATGGACAGACAGGCCATCACCCCCGTTCTCCTGTCCACTGCATTGCTGAAGGGCAGGAGGTAGCTGGGAAGAAGAGAGAGGTGAAGGAGGAAGTGTTTTGAATCACAGAATCACAGAATCACAGAATCACAGAATGTTAAAGGTTGGAAGGGACCTCAAAGATCATCTAGTCCAACCCCCCTGCCAGAGCAGGATCACCTACACTAGAGCGCACAGGAACGCGTCCAGGCGGGTTTTGAATGTCTCAAGAGATGGAGATTCCACAACCTCCCTAGGCAGCCTGTTCCAGTGCTCAGTCACCCTCACAGTGAAAAAGTTTTTCCTCATATTTTTCTGGAACCTCCTGTGTTCCAGCTTCCACCCATTGCCCCTTGTCCTGTCAGTGGATGCCGCTGAAAAGAGCCTGGCTCCATCCTCCTGACATTCCCCCTTGACATATTTATAAACATTGATGAGGTCACCCCTCAGCCTCCTCTTCTCCAAGCTAAAGAGATCCAGCTCCTTCAGCCTTTCCTCATAAGGGAGATGCTCCACTCCCTTCACCATCTTTGTGGCTCTACGCTGGACTCTCTCAAGCAGCTCCCTGTCCTTCTTGAACTGAGGGGCCCAGAACTGGACACAATATTCCAGATGCGGCCTCACCAGGGCAGAGTAGAGGGGCAGGAGGACCTCTCTTGACCTACTTGCTACTCCCCTTCTAATACACCCCAGGATGCCATTGGCCTTCTTGGCCACGAGGGCACACTGCTGGCTCATGGTCATCCTGCTGTCCACTAGAACCCCCAGGTCCCTTTCCCCTGCACTGCTCTCCAGCAGGGCAGTCCCCAAAAGAAGATCTGACTGTATTAATTTCTCTCATTATCTTACTCTAATCTAGTTGATTTAGTTGAGCTGGTGGTGGCAAACTAAATATATGTTTTCTTCCCAAGTCTACTCAGTTTTCTGCACATGACCATACGTGGTGAGCAAACCCTCCCTGTCCTAATGTCAATCCTTGAGCCTTTTCATTGAACTTTCTCCCCTCCCCTTCCCTAAAAGACAGGCATTGGGTGTCAGCAAGCAGCTGCATAGCTCTCATTGCTGGCAGGGCAGGCTCAAACAATGACACTGGGCAAAATGAGAGTTTTCTTTTGAGTCTTTTTTAAAGTTTAGGAAAAAAAGCAATCAGCTCCAAATCAATCAGTTTCTTAATCCAACTCAGAAGGAGGAAAATGGGTATGTTTGACTAGACCTCTGCATATTATAGTAAAATCTAACTGGCAACTAGGCAATATGGAATAGGAACCTGTGACAAGAAAAACTTGTGGGATGGATTGTCTTCCAAAATCCTGTAACAGCATGTATCAGGGATGAAAGAACCATCCCTGTTTCGTGGTTATGGATTGAATGGGGTGAATTGCCACTCCATCCACGGATACCTTTTTTGCTCTAGTTTTCAAAAAATAGCATGTATCTAGCCCCTGGAGTACAGATTTTTAACACTTAAATGTTGCTATGATATCGTAAAAGTAGAACTAAAATACAAAACTTGCTAATTCTTTCTATGGTTTACTTTTTGACATTCTTACTGAAGAAAGAATTCACAATCAGAATTAAACTCATGGGATGGGAAAGGATTTAGCCTGCATTACCATCTCATCAGTTCAGTTAGAAGGAAAACAAGCATGATGGTAATGTGGATCATTAGTACTTTTCTCCTCTGCAGTTAGTACAAATGTGTCTTTTCTAAATCTGTGATGCCCAAAGCATTCAGAGCATAGTTAGTGTTAGGCAAAATTACTTAATACAACTTCAAAATGAAAGACAGAAATTAGTAATAGAGCTTGTTCCCAAAGAGTATTAGAAAAAGATTATGGAAGTTAGGGTGGGTATAACAGAAGGAAAATTAAGACATGATAGATGCGTTGTCCCCTTTTTCCAAAGGTAGATTTTAATTTTTTTAATTACTCCACTGTAGTATTGTTGACTGCATATTTCTACTCATTGCCCTTTACAGAGTGCTTCAAATTGACTAGTCAAAATCCCCAGTCGTAACTTAGAGTTGCAGTGCAAAATCTCCTAATGCCGACAAAGCAAACTGTGGAGAGAACACTCAGGAGAGGAGTCTTCTGGTAAGTAGCACAGAAATGACAAGAAGAGTGTTCAAGGGAAAAGATGTGCTAGTTTATGCATTTTCCTGTGCTCACCATTTCTAAATGCTGCATTTATCCCACTTCTTAAGTAGGCAGAAGTTATGACACAAAAGCAAGTCTTAAGTTAAACTGAAAGCCAGTAAAATGTTTTTGTGAGCAAATTACAACCTGAGTAAATGTAATGTTAAGGTAATCATGAGTTGATCTATGCATTTCCTCTTCCCAGGATACTACTTCTGATGAGGAGTATTAGCTTCACAGTAGTGCGAATGACTATGGAGTTCCCCTCAGAAGGTATGTTATCATCTAGGCATGTCAGCCAACAAAGAGAGAATCGAGGAGCATTTCAGACTAGAAAAGGGGATTTACTCATATCTGTGTAGAGAAGTCTATTACAAATAGATCACCAACCACTTCTTCAGGACAGATTGTATGTAAGACAAAAACTGAATCTGAGATCTCAAAGATAAAAGTTATGGGCTAAGAAAATATTAGGAAATATGTAAAAGCCAGAGGAAATTCATCATTAATCATACAGAACTATGGGGAAAATATTAATTAAATCTCTCAGAAAAAAAATGCAATGAGATTAGTTACATAAGGAGTTTTAGTCAAACTTCATCCCAAACTTCAGAGCTACAAATATAAACAACACAAAATAAGCTTTCTAAATTGACACTTACTGAAATGGTGTTGAATAAAAGAATACTCATTTTCAGTGGACTGGGCAACAGAGGCTTAGGTTTTTCTTTTTATTTGAGGATAGGTAATATGAGAATGAAGTATAACTTGAAATAAAATCAAATTTCAGTCAAACAGTATTTTCAACCACACTAAGAAAATTGTTTAAGAATAAACACATATCATTTTTGTTATAAAAATTTTTGAGTTAGGCTCCTAGATGTGCCTAAAAAACCCCAGTTGTTAAGTGAGAATCAGTACTTATAACTCATACTGTGAATTATTTCTGAACAAGGTTATTAGCAGCTTAACCAAAGTATTTTACAGCAGTATTCTTCTATCTGGTACTACTTGATATGACCTACCACATTCTACCATAGCATCCCGTTGCTGGGCCAGAAAGCACAAGTTTTTCTTAAGTCCTGTGTTTTATCACTCAACCCTCTTCAAATATCTTTGATCTACTTCTATGTACCCATGGCACTAGACATTGTTTAAGCAGTTGAATAAATCCCTGAATGTTTTTGGGTTTCAAAGCATAGGAAATCAAGAATACTATGGCTGACATATACAATCACCATCAAAATAAAAACACTTTAAGTGCTTCTTAAAGTAGAAATCTGACCTTTCCACAAAGGTTAAATATCATGGCGGGAGAGGCTCTACCATAGTGTAAAGTGCAACTGTAAGTCAGCATTTTAATTATGTGACTGATTTACACTTCCAGTTTATTTACCTCTTCTCAACAGCCAGCTCATCTTTCATCCTCTGTGTGCAGTCACAAGCAGTGTGAAATGTTATTAAAATGCTTAGGCATAATTGATAACTAGGCAATTTCCCAGCATGCTTAAATGACTTTCATCAGGACTTGGTTTTTTTAAGTTATTTTTAAGATCCTGCCCTGAAGGTTTTCTAAAGCTCTGCTTCCAAACTTAAGGTAGCTGTGGTTTCTTACAGAAGACACTGCCTAATTCTGTGGGTAAATGAAAGAGACCAGTGCAGCAAAAAATCTGAATACGGAGGAAGGGAATACAATGCAAATGAAACACCTGGGAGGGAAGGGAAGAAAAACGTGACATGCTTATGAGAAAGGAAATACAGAACTAGAGTATTTTGCATTATCCTTTTTCCCTTGCAATTAGGATAACTGGGATAACTACCTCCTTAATAGTGATTCCAGAAGTGTAGCCTTGTTTTACCCTTTGCATATGATGTCCATTTTAAGTCTAATGTGGTCCATAGCCTTTTCTGATTACCTAAGGACAAAGAAAACAGTTTTCCTTTTCTTCCTTCATCTACTTTAAAACTATTTTTTCCACAGTATTCCTTAAGATAAATTTGATTCTCACTTTTTGGAGCCATGGAGTGGACATAGAATTAAAGCCTTTAATGTTCATGTTTTATTCTGAGAGATATTTTTCTTTTAGATAAAACTAACATCCTATTTCAAACAGTTTAATTTCTAATTGCTACATCCTGAATAAGAGACCGTTTTGTTCTTATCAACAGAATTTTATTAAAAGGGAATCTACAGCCTTCAGTAGACAAGAAACATTACCTGAACTCTGCCTTCATCACCTGGTCCCAGTGGATTTACAGAAAATTGTGCATGTCTAAGGGCATGGTCTTGGAAAGACCATATTGCAAAGACATGACACCTTCATCAGCAAGGATAGAACGCTACTAGACTTATAAGCTGCCAGGCATTAAAAAAAAATTACTGGTTGAAACTATATACTCTTTACCATGTTATGTCACACTAGATGTACTGTAACAGGATCTGGTATATTAATGATATGACTAAAGGATAATGTTAGTCTCATGTCTTTTTTACTAAAGAATAATTCAGTTCCTAGATGGATAAATGGGAAGACTGAAGAGGTAGTATCTTAAGCCCTCAGATTGCTGTAAAACAAAACAAAACAAAACAAAACAAACAAACAGAAAAACAAAGAGACAGCAACCACTCTAAAATACCTGGTGAGTGAGGAGCTTAGCCCAGTATTTCATAAATGACCTAGCTGTCAAATGCTTGAGAGTCACCAGCACTGTGATGGGTTTTAGGACAGCATCACAGCAATTCTTCTTCAGATGCCACTGCTGGTCTTAGAAGCTGTGCTTATACCAAGAAAACCAAATATTACCAGAAAATTACTCAGATTTAGGCATGAAATCACTGTTATGACTAACCAGCATGATTTTGTCTTGTAGTAGCAGCCTGCTTTCAAACATTTTAGGGGCACAGTTCAAGGAATAACATGCACAGGGGCCTGTTGCTAATAAGCAATATAAAGGGAATCATCCTGGTCAGAGGATGGGTGGCACAGGAAAGAGTCAGGAATGGGAGCTATGCTTGCTGTTTAGTCCTAGAAAGAGCAAAATGTTCCTGGCCCATTTACTTACCAGTAGAGATATAATCTGGAATTAGATTTAATTCTCAGTGCTCCAGCTTTAAGATAATACTATCAAAGTCTTTTGCAAAGCACTTTGTCATTTACTTAGAAAAAAATATTGGTTAAAGAGAGACTTTTCATTATTGTGTTCTTTCCACCCAACTAGTGCTCTGTTAAGGAAATTCTCATCCTTTCACTGTATTAAAGTCTTGTTCTCATTTTCAACACCTTTCCCAGCTCAGCTCCCCATTATGTATTGATTTTTGTCTCTTATCACATTACTATAAATGCACTCTGTTCTGCAAATGATACCAGCCTTAGCTATTTACTTGCCATATTCCTACCCAAAACATCTCTGTACTTCCTATGAGACAGTGTACTGGAACTGGCTGATTAATTTACTACATTCCTACCTTCAATTGTCTCCAAGGTCCCACTTTTATGTAAATTTTACAGTAAGTCACTCAATATGTATAATTTAGAAGAGGACAGCTCAAGAATACTAATGTTTGTTACACAATCACTAAATAAAGAAATGAATGAACAACCAAGATCTACGTGTTCGTTCCTCCTCTAAGTCCTTTGTTGCTTTTTATTAAAAAAAAAGAATGAAAAAAAGAAGAAAAGATTACAAAGGTACCATACCTATCTCTTTAAGTTTAGAAGCTTATACACTTAGAGGCTCCAAGTAGAATGGTACAAGGAAAACAATCATAAATTACAACACAATTACTCAATGCATCTACATCTAACTTATTAGCATACTATCACACTTGTATGATCCAGTTCTAGACAATACATATTCTGGTTGTGTTGTTGCTTGTGAGAACAGGTATAGCTACAAACCAAAAACTGCAAATATTATGAATTTAAGTTCCTTTCAAAATTTTTAAACTAAAGCTTGAGCCTGTTTATAGGAAAGTCATTATCACTAATTCTTTTTACAGTTGGGAGTTGCAACAGGTGGCTCACTGCTTAAAAATCCTACACAGGATACAGAAGAAGTTCTTTTTATTCCTTAAGGGTAAAGTCCCTCAAGGGACTTGAACCTGTTGTTGTCACTGAAAGTACACAACAAAAAGTCTAATATGAGATGACATAGGTGAGAATATTCTTAATCCCCTGCAGCTAAACATAAGTCTTTTTATTCTGCTTTTGCTGGAATAACTCACTATACCTTATACTAGGATAAAATGTCACCTAAAGGATAAAACGGGAGTGCTGACTTGCAAGGTCAGTTTCAACTACTGTAAAAATAAATCAATTTGTAAAAATTTGGTAGTGCAGGAAGTGGAAGCTGGAAAGCTCCCTAACTAGAAGTTTGTAGAGGAACACTAAATGTTTTAGCTGCTAAGCAGAGGTAAATTGAAAGCTACTGTAGCCTTCCAGGTCAGTAATACTGTATTGCCATTGCTAGCAACAGGCCACTGATTCTACAGGTTCTGCGAGCAGAGGCTTGTCAGACTTGTCTTGTCTGAACTTGTCTTGAATGGCTGCAGTTTTATTATGTGACAATATTTTTTCTAATTTCTTTTTCTAGAAATAATATTTTTCTTTCCTCTAATGGCTGTGTCTGAGTTAGTTTACCTTCGCTTATTTCTACATGTTAGGCTTACAGGTTTTGTACAAATAGTTGTAGCAAACAGTTACTCATTTTATAATAAGGTGTTCATGACTGACAAAGTGGTGTTGTGTAGAGAAATACAGGCTTGGTCTGAGAGTGGAAGAAAATTGGGGAACCAGGATGTGAAGGAAGGAGCACAGGCACGGAATGATATGGGAGACCCCATCGATCTAAGAAACATACTCATAGTTGGTTAAAGAAATGCAGACCAGGATCTGAACAACTAGTTTTAAGCATGACAGAACAACTAAAAAGGCATGTGTAAAACACACCACATTATACAGTAAATTTGGATATAACTTGCAGACCAAAAACGTTTAAAAGCATATCATCAAGCACATAGAAACAAACACAAGGAAAGTGTAGAAGGTAGAAAAGACCTAACATCAGCATTGTGCTTCTTTCTAGCGAGGGGTCTAAGATGCCGATGACTCCCTGTCCTGCCCCATATACACACTGAAATGAGGGCATTGACCTTAAGACCCAGAGGGGCAGTGGGAGAGTGAACACAGCATGAAGGGAAGAAGAGGGCTATAGAAGCTGTGCATGTAACACTGTCTTGAGTTGTGTACGTAAAACTATCTTGATTTTGTTCACTGTTTCGTAAAGAAACGCTGCATGTTTACTGTTCTCTGAATAAGAAGTGTAGACAGTTCTAGCAAATTTCCCTACTGCTGAATTTCTTTACTAAGAGGGTTGTCAGGCATTGGAAAAGCTTGCACAGGGATGTGTTTGAGTCGCCGTCCCTGGAGGTGTTTAAAAGATGGGTAGATGTTGCGTTGAGGGATATGGTTTCGTGGTGTTGATAGGGCTGGGTTGGACCCAATAATCTTGAAGGTCTCTTCCAACCGAAAATGTTCTATGATTCTATGATTTTATCATTCTATCATTCTATGAAATTAAATAATCTGCAAAATTCCAAATTCAGTGTTAAGTATATCGTTGATTTTTTCAATATTAACTTTTCTATTAAGCAAGAAAATATTGGTAAAAATATATCCAGGTACATATCAGCAAAACAAGAGAAAGATGACATTTAAAAGAAACCAAAAAAAAACCCCTTTTGCTATTTTTTTACAGGATTATATTTCTGTTGAAATTAGGCTGATTGAATAAACTCCTAACATTAGAGCTTCTGTTCAAAACAAATGAAGAAACAATTTATCTTTGCCATCTATAGAAAATAGTTCTAATTATTTTTACAAATTATGTTCCAAGTGATAGAGCAATCACTAGAAAAAAACAAGTTTTTTATTGCATGAACCAAATTATAATATTAAAAAGAATATTTGTCTTGTCTAAAAAACTTCGTTCATTTAGACAAAAGAGCCTTTCTATCACTAGACTTTCATATAATTATAATGTAGAATTTAATTAAAGAACTCTCATATAGCTCTTTATTTTTGGGGGTGATTAGGTACTATATGATTTTATTTAAAAGAAACACATGAAGGTTTTTTCTCCTGACAAACTAATACCGAGTCTGAAATGTTAGGGAAGTAAGTACAAAAGATGTGCAAATAATCCACCTTTTTTATGTAGTTAACATTTCAGTAAAAAATGGAATGCTGGAAAGTGTAAAACCTTACAGAAAAGAAGAATACACGCTGGTAGTTACTTCCAGGAGAGTTTGATAACTTAATCATACTCAATAGTATTTTGTTTTGATGATAACATCACTGGAAAAAAAAACCTAAATATTTGTGCTAATGACTGCTTAGCATATGTAAAGCTTCCACAATTAGGTCCTACGTATTTATTCAGAAATCAAAGAGTATATAAAGTCTAAAAAGATCTAATTATATTTACCATTTTATTAACAAAATATTTTGAGAACTGAAAGGCTAGCTTTGGGAACTGAACTTGTGAAAGGAAAGTATTACTTTGTGGTTGCTTTTATATGTAACGTTCGTATCTTCATCTTGCAGGAAAAACGAAACAGTGAGATTCTTACAGTTGATTTTGATCGTCCTGATTAATTCTGCAAGTATGTGTCATTAGGAAGGAATTAGTTTATAGTGATGATAATATCCGTTTTGGACATAAATGTTTGACGCAGAGTGGAATCCTGTTTGATGAGGCCTTTGAAAGCTTTTCTGTATATTTTGGCAGTTTCTGAAGAGCAGGAATAATAATCTTTTCTACATAGCCCAGAACTATTTTTGTAGAAGTCCTTCAGCCAGTATAGCTGGTCAGTTGTCCTCACAGCTCCCTGCTTCACAGTTAGATTGCTACAAACATTTGAAACACCATAGGGAATTCTATTAGACTTTCAACTGCTGTGTCTAAAGGACACAGACTTCCTTTGGTTCTGTGCCATACCTGCCAAGCCGACATGGATATCTTGGTTGTACTTTTGTATGCTTTCAATAGCTGCAATACTCAGTCACCACAGGGGCTACAAAATATTGCTAATAGTTTACATGAAGTTCCATATGCAGTAGACTCCAATTTGATATCCGGAACAGAAACCCATCTGTGACTTAAGACAAAACATGACAGTGTCCATAAAAAAAATAATTTCTCTTTATCACGTGTAGTACAGAGAAGAATATACATGTCTGAGGTCTGATGAACTCAGGGTCAGATGAAAAAGAAGTGGTGTATACAAGATGTGCAAAAATACTAGCTCTTCCTCTATATCCTAACATAGCATGCAAAAAACAGAGAAATCCAGTATCAGTGACGTTCTTCTAGTCCAAAAAAAAAAAAGGTTATAAAACCTCAGTGGGTGTGAGCACAATCTCAAGCCACAAACCTGCCAAAGCCACTGTGAAACAAAGACTTAACACCTTCATGGCTCCATGATTTGACTACTCCTGTACTGTTTTATACAAGAGGATGGTCTGCTCCAGTGTTTGGTGAGAACATTTTTTTAGGGAATTACCCTGATCTCTGCCTTTACATTCGGATAAAAAAGCATTTCAGCTGAGTAACTCTGTTCTTTGGTGATGAAAAGAGCAAAACCACAAGTATTTTTCAACATTATGCAGGTTATGCTCTTTTACACTTCTTTGAGTTCTAGAACAAGATTTTACCTCAGTATTTCTGGTTAATAAATTTTATGCAAAGCTGTTGAGTTTCTTGTAGTAAACAACATGAAAATAAAAAAAAAAAGTCCTTTTTATTATATTTAAAATGTAGATCACTTGTTAATTTTAGAGTAGGATGGAGGGAAATAATGACTGAAGTTTCAGAATACACTGGTATTAAAATACCTACAGTGAAATCAATTTAAAACCTTTCTATCAAACTTTTCTGCATGTCATGGGCATATTTTCTTATTCTTATCTGCAAGTACGCCATTACAATCTGATGAGTCAGAGGTAAAAAATTTTAGACAGAAACCATAAGTTTCATAAGGGATGCACTCATTCCAATGTTTGACAAGCATAATCTGTAGTTTCTTTTCTCTTTGAGACACCAATATCCTTTAATGAGAAAAAAAATGTTCAGCAAGTTCCTGTTCAAAATGTCTAACATTAGAAGGAGTTCTCTTTGATAATGACACACTACAGAAGTAAAGGTATGTGCACTTTTCAGAATTCAAGACAACCTGGATTGTTGGGTAAAATTTGACATTTTTCTGTCTTATTCAGAGTCTTGGGATTCTGAATTGAACTTTCTGATATTTAAGTAACTTGCAGGGCACATGTCTTTTGGAAAACATTCTATGGATTCTGAAAAGAAAAACAATGCAATCTAATATTTAGGGTTTATTTTCAATGCTAACTCAGTTAACATTTACAAGGGTTTAACCTCTAGGAATTATTTAGCACATTATTTAATACTAAATATTTTTGTTATCACTGTTCAGAATCATATACTGTGTTTTTTTAACATTTAGATCCTAATTCACCATTTGTTTAATGTCAAACACTGTGATTCTTTTAGACACCTCTCATGCCTGAATGTAAGCATCCTACTAAATATTTACTGAAGTAACACTTCAGCATTCAACAATATCTAACAAACATGAGACTAAATCCTATTTCCATTTTTCTGTTCCTTTTCATTCTTTGAAACACAAGGTTTCTGCCTCTCATTAAAAAGAGAGTTTTTCTTGAACACAATGTTTTTTATATGTATTTGCTGCCATGTTTATTGCTAAGCATTGTAAGTGCTGAATAGACAATTTAATATCTTTTTCTCCTGTTATTGCAAAAGGGAACTATACAATAAGTAGCTCAATACACAGCTGTATAATAAGAGCAATTATAGTTTTTTCTTCTGCATGGCAATAGTAATCTAACCCTTTGTTGTCACTTTGTTCTACTTATATAAGCCATCTTAACCACCTCTGCTGTATTACTGAGTTGGAAAAGCTTTAATGAATGTTCACAATTTTTTTATTTTTTTTTGTGAAATCATTCCCTCCTTTGGCTATACTGGGAGGAATTAATTTCATATTAATGACATTATACATAGAATAAATTAAATACATGTTATTATTGATCTATCTAGTGTTCTCAAGTTATTTGTGTATATTGTATTGAGAAAAATAATTTAAATAATACAGCACTTCTTAATATTATACAACAGAATATTAAATATTTTATATACTTCCAAAACCAATACATTTAGTCATTGAGTTAGCTTACACTTAAGTTAAGGATATGACAAAATGGGAATATATTCAATACTCTCTGATGTTTCAGCTATACCAGGGAGGCATTCAGATACTTTAATAATGACTATGAGACTTAAATATATATGGAAGGTCAGATGATTTTGAAAAGCCAAGCCTTAAAAGATTTGGAATGATGAATTAAGGTAATTTGTGTGAGTATTATGAAACTGTGCTAATTCACGCAGTGACTACACTGTAGTGAGGCTACATCCAAAAAGGTCACATATCTGCTAAAATCTGTTTGTCCAGTTTCAAACTTGGTCTAATGCAAACAGTGTGAACATCATGGAAAGCGTATGATGAGATTATATGGCAGATTTGAATGCACAGTCCCTACATTTGTATTGAAATAAACAAAAATAACTACACCTTCAGGCTTTTTATCTTCATTGTGCCACTGCAATGGCACGTAAAGACTCACAAGTCAAGGGCACTTGATATCATGCATATGAGACAAAACTTGGTAAAATATTCAGCAAAACACTTATCTGAAATTAACTATTTTTAACTGGAATGCCTTGAATTTCACTTTAGAAAACTACCACTCTTGCAGTTCTGGGAATATCTATAGACTTTACTGAATTACACAATGTGATGTGACACAATGCAATAACAGATTTCTGGGATTCAAGCAGTAGGTAAATGAAAGAAAACAGAGAAATGTGGACTTCGGAGAAGAAAGGGGAGAAGATGATAAGAGACATAGATGTGATTGCATAGGTGACTGCTTTAAGGGTCCCAGAACTACTGAGAACAATCAACGGCAGGACACAGAAGATACTCGGTAAACTTAATTAGGGAAAACAAAAAGCACGTGTTCAGCATCTGGCATTTTTTCCACAGCTGTTGCAGGGTCCCCTTGCCGATTAGAAGAAAAATACTAACAGCAGGTAGGTTGTTTCGTCTTTGACTACACTGCCACTGACAAAAAGGAACAACCTTTTCTCTCCTACCTTGCAACATTTATAATTTGTCTCCACAGCTGGTGGCTGAGATGTATTACTGTATTATTTCTCCAAGTTTCCCTCTAACCTCTGGTAATTTGCCTCCTATTAACAAGCTTGCTCTCTTGGATGCATCAAGAAATTAACTGAATTGCGTGACTCTAACAAGGGACAAAACTAATACTAGCAAAGTGAGTGATACCACTTTTTCACTGAGACTTGTAAACGTTCCTCTTGCAACCACCCTTCCTTGGCTTTGCGGTATGATTTTGACAAAAATGACTATTTTTCCCTCCCACAGGGTAGGGTGTCTCATTACATACCGCGTACATTTTTCTGCCTTTGAACTCCACATGGATGAGTGGCTTTGTAAGTCCGCATGATGGTTGCTGGTAAGCTAAACATCGAAATGATCAATGCTCTGCTTTAAATCTGGTTCCTTTACTAATACACCATCCCGGTTTCTTGCATATAAAATGTTATATGCAAGTTCACATTGGAGCTTGTGTCTGGCTTATGAATAATTCAAGTGTACATTAGATAATCAGAAAAAAAATAACTATATGCAAAATTCAGCATTAACTCACGTGTTCCATGTGAGAAACTCTAGAAATTAAAAATGGAAAATCATTTAATTCTCATTGTCTTGTATTGAGTGACCTACATAGTCATCTAATAAATGAGCAAGATGATACAGCATGTAGGAGTACCTAACAAGCACTGTCTTGTTAGGGTTTTTCGCCCATATTGGTATGAGGTATAAGCAGCAACACAAGCTGAATAGACAAATTTATTGTAATAAACTGGCTTGGATTGAAGATTGCAATAGTGATTATGCAAAGAAATACATGTATTTGTACATACAACTCAGTAGCTTACTAAATTCAAGATTCGCACATGATAAAATGAAAAAGGAAGTCATAGACTTAATCTCTTCACCTTAAAAATATATAATGGTAATGGATTTACTTTGAGAATATTGCCTCATTGAGGATGAAGTGGCAGCTGTAATTTTGCATTTTCCTGTATTTATAATTTTCAAAGCATATCTAACAGCTTGCAGATTTGCTTTTGTAATGAAAGCTACATAAAAGGATTATTTATTGCCTCTGAGTTCTATGCTGTTATCCTATTTGCTCTTCAAACCTTTCCAGGTCAATTAGTATTCCTTATCTCTAAGAAGGATAGTTCTTCTTATCCCTGAATAAACGTGGTTTTACAGCAGCTCCCAACACATTGATTATTCCAGACTGTATGGTTCCATTATGTTATGGATAAGTGCAGATGTTGCTCTACTTATCAAACTTGAAAAATTCAGAGTGTGTTACATAAAGCATCAATAATACTTTGTTCTTTTCCTTCTGCTTCACTTTTCCTGCCTTACCCTTATTTTTAGAAAAATGGCTAATCAACACAGCTGAAAGCAAAAGTCTCAGTAACTAGTCAAACTATAGAGAATATATTTATTTTTTCAATAGAGATATTGTCATTTTCTATTGGCAGTTGAAACCAAACTGATGAGAATTTATCCAGGTAATAGGCTGATGACAAAAGGAGGACTTAAAGAGTTCAAATCTTGAATAGGAGCTGATACTAGGCCTCACACAGATGCTGCTCAACCCAGTGACCTGGATTTTCAGCAGATGTCACATGAGTCTTTTAGACTTATTCTAAAATAGAACTATCTTAATAATTCATTACTGCCTTTTTCTCTTTAACCACTACAGCTGTTTACATAATATTAAGAAACTTCAGTGTAGTGTTTCTTATGCCACCATTTTACAGAAAGCTGAAGACAAAGAAATGTACATTTACCCCACTCCTCCTTTCTCAGGTCCCAGAACTGTGAATACTTTCTTGCCTCCTGTCAGTATTGATGAGAAATGAGATTGATTAGCACCATCATGCACATCAGTACTATTCCATAGTATTGACTATGAAATAAAAAAAAAAAAAAAAAAGATTAAATCTTGATTTTTTAGAAGCAATATTGCAAAACAAGGTTTGTAAATTGACAGAAAATGAAGATAAAATGCCTTTCTTACATGGACACACCACTACATTTTGTAGAATTCATTCTGAGTCTTCTTTTTAGGTACCCTCTTATAAGTTTCTTGTTTGTATTCTGCTCAGAAAGCTACAACATTATTTACAAATTACAGTGGATTCATCTTAAAACATGAAAATCTTAACTGAAACTCATATTTAACTTACATATAAAACCAGCCTGAACTACAATTTTCTCAGTTAGAGAGTTCACAGAATTAATACTATGTAATTAATCATTAAAATTCACTTTGGTTCAGAAATCTTAGCATTTCATATTCATCAAGGTACAACTTTATTCAAGGTGTAACTTTATTTAAGAGCTGTTTCTTATAGCACAAATCATTGTAAAAGGTCAGAATATAACATCTATTGCCCATTTTTCTAGATCCAAAATGTTTCAAAGTAATTTACAGTTGTAACCTTTTGCACGCCTTTAGATTTTAGGTATAAGTAACTAACTGAAAAGATATAAAAATACTTGTAAAGCAATTTCTGAAGTTTTATCTCTAATAATGACCAGATAAGGCGATGATAATCCTGGCTCTGCATCAAAATGCATTTAGTTTGGAGAAAAAAAGACGTTGTTATTTTATCTATTTTTTATACAAAAGCTATTTAAGGCTACAGGTATACATATTTAAAAGAGTAGTTAAAAAAAAAAATGAGACAAAAAAACCACCAAAAACAGAGAACACTGTGTTTCTTTACACACACACACACACACACATATATATGGGGTTTTTTTCCACATCACCATAACTTCACCAATGTATTTTTTTTCTTTTTTTTTTTTTTTCTGTCTTAGTGGAAACTGTAGAAAGAAAAATTCCTCGTAGGAATCACAGAAAGTGTGATCCATCTCACTCAATTTTGGTATATAAAGTCAGATCACTTAATTTACTGATTCATCAGGCTCAATGTATATTCAGTGGAGGAAGTTGGGTACCTTTATTTACAGAATAAAAGAGATTACTATTCTCTTGAATGTTTCCATTTACTAAAATTGGGCTAGTTGATATTCACTCATAAAAAGACAAACAACTCGCCATTTTGAAATAAAACATTAACATTTCCCTCTAAAAGCATTTCTTTGTCATTATGGCCTCCACCTAAGAATTTCCTTCTGAAATAAAAAAATTAACAGTCT
This sequence comes from Trogon surrucura, assembly GCA_020746105.1. Lineage (NCBI taxonomy): Eukaryota > Metazoa > Chordata > Aves > Trogoniformes > Trogonidae > Trogon > Trogon surrucura. Next base: position 55,947,156 of record CM036617.1, read on the forward strand.
ATCTTTGTTTATGTACATTTATATTTTGTGGTCTGTTCTGAAAGTGTTTCAAAACCATGAAGACTTCTCGCTGTCTTGAAAGACACTTAGAAAATTAAAAAGTTTTCATGTTTTCTGTAAATGATTTGATATATGATTACAGGCAAAAATACATCTGTGTGTAAAATATGAACACTCTCAAAGACATATATCCCCTTTTTCTCCTCCCTTTCTCCTGAAATGACTTTTATTCCATTTGTCTGAAACTCTTGCAGAGATGAGTTCTCACATTGCATCCAAATCAGAGACACTCCTTATAATGCTGATGTGTGAAACGGAGCCACTTATTTTACAGAACATCCCTCTCTCTTCCATAATGTTGTAATCTATAATGTATTTTTTTTTGTTTTAATCTTTCTGTTCTTGTTCAAGACAGTAGATGCCATGCCTTAAAGTTCATGCTGCAGAATGCCGGTAGCACTGACATCTTTTTATTTAGAAGAAAGCCCAACTGTCGCTTAAAATACATGTGGGTGATAAATGGGGGAAACTTCTCTCTGTAGCCATAGGCAAGGTGTTAGTTATCTTGCTCTGCATGGGAGCTCTGTTGTTGCATCCCACGTTTAGAAAGAGAGGCTCATGGGGATAGAAGTGTAGTCTGACATGGACTGGTAACCAAAATAGAAGAAAACAAAAATTTTAAACTTCCTCTAAAGAACAGATCTTCAAAGTTCTGGCTAGAGCATAGAAGACTGACATAGGCAAGGAAAGGCCGCATTAAATCGTCTAGGGGGTCCGGGTTTTGTTTACTGATTTTGGAACAGGATACTCTTTTTGGAGACTGTAAGTTCTGTGAAGGAGGGAAAGAGAGTTGATAGTGACTAACTGGGAAAACAAAGGTTTTCCAGTATTTTCCACTAAAGAAAAATAGTTCAGCCGTACTTTTATTTTGATGTCACTGCTTGCTTTAAGTTGCCAGGTAGCATTTTAAATTTTCCTTTGTTTTCCAAAATCTCAATGCCGTCACTGCTGCATGGTTGAAATAGATGACCTTTCATTAGCTGCCAAGATATCAATATATGATATCATGTGCACAAGGCTTGGGTTTGCATATGTACTGATTATTTCTCATTGCTATATATTTTTTCTTTGTTTAGACTTGATCAGTGATACAAAGCAATAGTTCCTGAGTGCTAAGCTGTTACTAAAAGAAATAACATAAAATGTAGAGGAGCATATGTATGGTTTTACGCATAAAAATATTTATGGTTTGTATAAGAAAAGTATATACAGAAGTATAAGAAGTATATACAGAAGTATAATGAAGACAGTGTCTTGAAACTAAATTAGATATAAATTACTGGAGAAGTTTGTTTCCATCACAGAACACCTTCAAAATATTAATAAAATATTCTAATTGCCTTTTATATGTGTTTTCCAACAGCCATGGTGATTTGAACTCACTTTTTACTTTTAATAACAACAGAATGACAGCCATGTTATTTCATTAGAAAATGATATAATAATTAAGATTGTTGTCAGTATCAGGCTATTTCATAAATTCTGGCATATGAAATCATATTCCAGAGTATGAACTTACTTATAAGAGTCTAATTTATTCTTTTAACTGTATCAATATAATTATTCTTCCTGTCTTTCATGCAGGTGTTCATAAGCTAGACTAAATTCAAATTTCTTACTAGTGTTGAAAGAAGGGTGTTTCAGAAATTTATTGGCAAAAGAGGAAAAAAAAAAAGAAAATTAACACACAGAAAAAATGTTTGTGTAAAAAATGTTGCTATACGATCTGGACAGGATAATAATTTCGTATTCATTCATAGTAATTAAGCACAAGCTGTAATAATAGGGGGAAATATTTATCAGAAACTGAAGTATTTGTTAATCATGAGCCATGAGAAATTTTATATTTCAACAAAAGCCTTTACATTATCTTCAGTTTGTAAGAGTAATGTTAATTACTGTACAAATTAATAGCTGTCAAGTATGTCCTACGTTCAGTATAAGTAACAGACATTAATCTTATATTTAAGAAATAAATAAACCACATTGTTCATAGAATGCTTTTAACTCCTATATACCTGCATATTCATAGCAGTCAGAGCAGCCATTTTAACATTTCTTTGCATTTGTAAGTGGAAAATACATATCTCATAAGCCAAGTGCCTTGGCTTAAGGCATATAAAACAGTAAGCAGTGGAATAAGCAGTGGCCAGGCTCTTGTTAGCTTGACTGGCAGCTGCTTGTATACTGTTTACACTCTCATTAATTTAATTCTGACAAGTGTTACTGTCATCCTTAGGATGGCAGATAGACTAACTGCTGTAGAAAGCAAACTTACTTATATGTTAGAAATGTAGTTGTTATCCTTGTTATTCCTTTGGTTTTTCTGTTTCATGATAAATCAGGGTGTTATTTTTAAAATATGCAGTTTCCCAGCTGTCATGCACAGGTATTCTTGGGTATGTTCTATTACACTCCAAAATCACCTCAAGTTCCTGTGTGACCAAGTAATTGCCTGTAGCAGTGAGAACCATCCTTGAATACTGGTCTTCTAATCTATAAAGTAATGGCCATGGTATGTGCTGGGAGTGAGATGATGAGAGAAAAGAGGGAGTATGAAGTGACAATCTTGGAAACTGATTTAAAGAAAACAAAATAAAATAATAATAAAAAAAGTAACAGACTGTGCTCATGTGAAAGAGAAATCATGTTTACATTTTCGCATCTGTAATGAAATATATATGACATGGATCAACCGATTGTAATTTTTCTGCTCTATACAGCAGTCCAAAGTTTATCATTTTAGGCTGTATTTAGTCACTGCTGCCCATGCAGAGTGGAAGGACATAATAAGTAATGCTTTCACAAGTGAAGTGAGTCCTCAGGTCCGTTCAAGACCACAAATAAAAGATAATCATATGATTACTACATACCATTATCTTGAGGCAAAGTTAAGGTATATAGATAATTTCACTGTGCTTTACTATACCGTAAGGTTTTTGGAGCCTTCAAGTACTCTTTCCTACAGCTTAATCCATGAATATTTATAATATATTCCAGTAATTATTTGGGGGAATAGAGTTAGTGATTTTGTTGGGGTTTCTTATAGAAATTATTTACATTTTTTGATAGACGTTCTTACACTTCAGCCTTCTGCAATAGAGATTTTCTTTGCCTGGATTATTTTTTCTTCCTGTCTGCTCTTCCTCTGAGAACACAGAAGAGAGTATTATTTTTATCTCCAGAGCTTTTTTTTTCTGGTTTCTCTTTTCCCATTATTACCTGACTTGAAAATGTTTTTTCTCCTCTGGGCTTCTGCAACAACAAGCCTAGAGGCTTGCTGTAGAACACTTAGCCTCTGAATGTGACCTTTCACACATGGGATGAATTTCTTATAACTCTCTCCTCTAACGGGGAAAGCCAGTCAGGTACTGAGTTATAACTTCTGTTGAGGAAAAAAAAATAAAATCTGTCTACGTTTTTTCTCGACTAAAGCAGGCTGCTATGTTTATCTCAGTATATCTCAGTAGGATTTAACATCAGTGGGGAGATTGCAAAGTTTGTGCACCATATACAAATAGATCACTCAGGGAATAATGGTGGTTCTTTTTTTTTTAAAAAAAAAAGGTAGTTACATCTGGAATGTAATCAAAGGATGGTTCTATTTAATAAAGAATTGTAAGTTTGTTTTTTTTTTTTCTATTGGGCATGCTTGATACAAGACTGGAAGCTACATGCAATTAGACAAATTATTATACACCCGCTACTATAAAAATGTGTTTTAAACATTTCTGTGCTGATTGTACAGTCTATTTACTAAGTGAAATGTAGATTTTTTGTTGAGTCTGGGAAGGGAATATTTCTTTCAGATACAGAGAAGAGAATCCATGTAAATAAAATGGAACAGGTTTTATTCTGTGAGAAGTCACAGAGTTCAGATTTTGTGCCGAAGGCTCTTTCTCCCAACCCAAGTTGACCTTACTCAAACTGCATATGGGAGACAATCTCCAAACTCTTCTGAAATTTATCTGTGTGTTGGCAGACTGCTAGCCAGCACAGTCTTAAACTGTGCTTCCCGACACTAAAAGAATACTCTCACAATATCAGCTTAAGCCAAATGCTCTGACTTTTCTTGGTTTACCAGCATGGGTATGATTCATTAGACTCTGAAGGGATCCCACCCTTTACAAAGGCATGGCAACTAGTACTGGATCAATGCCTCATGTTAAATATTTTTCAGTGTTGAGAAGAAAACTATAAGCTACAAGGAGATTCACACAATCAAGGAGGAAGACTTGAGTAATGCTGCTGTGATTCCCTCTTCAATGGGAAGATTTCTCTTCTCCTTTAGGGAAACATGATAGTACAACACAGAGGATTTGGACACCACTTTTATTGAAGTCCACTTGGAAACTGTCTGCTGAGTATGATGTAGTATGTTAGAAAAACACTGTAAAAACAGTACTTGTTATCTGGGAATACAGATATGCGTGGCAGCTGTTGCCCAAAAATCAAGAATACTCTCAAGAAATATCACATCTCTGAAAGGCATATCTTGACATTGCCACTTTCATCCATGGTTGAGAGAAGAGTACTGCATTTTCCCAGCACAGTGACCAGATCCTTCAGAGAAAATCATTTTGTTCTGTAGAAACTGTAGAAAGAATCACAAAAATGATGCAGGTTTTTAGTTGAGAGTTGTACCCATAGATTGAGAATAATGAAAAAGGAGACTGACTATGGTTTAATGTATAACACTGCTAGCTAGGAAGACCTGTGTTCCAGTTCTTGGTTCATTGTGTACTGGGTTTGCATGGCAAGATTTTGGTAGCAGGGGAGGCTACAGGAGTGGCTTCTGTGAAAGGCTTCTAGAAGCTTCACCTATGTCCAATACAGCCAATGCTAGCCAGCTCCAGGACGGACTTGTCGCTGGTCAGGGTCGATCCAGTTGGCAACAGTGGTAGTGCCTCATTTAGGATGTGGAAAAAGTCACTGAGAGGTTGCTGCCAGAGGGAGGACTGAGAATATGTGAAAGAAACAATTCTGCAGGCACCAAGGCCAGTGAAGGAGGGGGAGGAGGTGCTCCAAGCACCAGAGTGAGATTCCCCTTCAGCCAATGGTGAGGCAGGCTGTCCCCATGCAGCTCATGGAGTTTGACAGTGGCATAGATATCCACCTGCAGCCCTTGGAGGACCCTCACCAAAGAGCCAAAAACCCAACCAAAAACCTTGAAAGGGATGTGTGTCCCAATTGTACTTTGCAACTAATGAAAACAATCGGATGATTATTCTCAACAGCCACACTGAGAACTTCAAACACAGGTTAAACTCTAGTTATGAGAAGATATTTCTGACATGACTCTATGACTCATTTCATAATGCACTCCCCAAGGCTGTATAATTAGATCTGCAGGTGGCAATGGCAGCGTGCTCTAACAACATGAAAATACTTGCTGTTAATGTACATTAGTTTAAGATCTGACAATCAACCAAAATGCAAAATCTCTTCAAGGAGGTCGAAACTGAAAGACGAAATTTTGTATGCAAGATATGTCAGAGTTCTGAATCTTTCCTTAAAGCAAATAGGTGCATTTTTTGATTGGAAACATGGATAATATTTTCACCATTTGCTCTTTTTTTTGTACATATGTGGATTAGGATACTCAGGAACAGTTGATAAGAAAAGTAGATAGCAAGGTTTCTTCTATAGAATGATAGAAAGAAACACATACAAAAGGACATTGGCACTTTGTCAATGAGAAAAATAACATTTAAATACAGATAAACTTTAAGAAAGAGATATTCTTAAACATATCAGGAAAGACTCCCTATTTAGAATAATATCTCCACAAATAAAAATTAAGACTTTATTACAATTTTTACTTCCTTAATAAACCAAATAATCCACATAATTCATATTCCAGGTGAATGCTTATACTCAGCTTGAAGGGTATAAAATCAGCATCTTTAGTTTTTTGTATTATGGTTTTGTATATTATGTTAGGTATTAAAATCAGGTTTAATTTAAAATCTATATAAGCTATCTATATATATCATCTGCTATATAAACTCCTGCAGGCAATGCTGTTCACGGGATAGAGACTTGAGAAACCTGCCATCACTTAGATTATCCAACAGCAGTTGAGTGAGATTTTGAAAATCAACGTTTTTGGAATTTTCACCTAAAACCACAACTAAGTATATTATCTCCCTTTGGAGATCTTGCTCCTTAAGCTTATCCATGAACATATATAGAAATCCTTTTTAATTTCCCAATTTATTTTCACAATCAATTCACATAACATGAATAAATTATGTGTTTAAATATGCATATGGATATATTTCTTCTGTAAGAGGCACTATTGATACTGTTTTCCCAAGCATAGCATGAGAGCACTAAATATTTACAGTCTATAAGGCAACGGCAATAAGAAGTCATCTTAGATTGACTCAGAGGAAATCACAGTCTCCGTTGTTGGGTTTCTCAGCCTTTGTCATTCTTTATCTGTGACTCTGCTTTTCAGCTATAGAATTTTCTGTTTTCCACAGTGTAAAGTCATTTTGTCATCTCTGCATAACAATCTCTTAAAGTGCAGTGCAAATTCTGATTTATTTAAATAAACTCAAGGTCCCTTTTTCAAGCTATTGCTGTCACATAATTATTCCTGCTCTGCCTTAAAATAACTCAAGAAATATTCTGTGGTCAATTATGCTAAATCACTAGTGTTTAAAAAGAGAGTTAAGAATCCACACACCATATTTTATTTCTCCCAGACAGAATAGAATACCCAGATATCCCTTCACAAGCAACTTCAGATTTGGATTCCCACAGACTTCAGTATTATTATTCACCATCTCCTGTTTTAAATTGCTTAGAGGAATTGTTACCATGCTCATCTTGAGGGAATAATACACTTCCACTCCAGGTAAAGTCTCTATATAGTATTTTAATAGAATTTTTCTTGTAAGAAATATAAAGCATTTTGCATTTATTGTTATTGAAATGTAGAAAATACATAGATTATAAGCATTTGCTTTTTAAGTGTATGGAGTCAGGGGAGTAAGCATCTATGAAATCAGTTTTATGCTTGGTATCACTACTATATAACATTCATTGCCTAAGTTGCTTCTTCTGTTTTATTAAATTACAGGGTTTTTCACCTAACAGTAGAGATATTAAACACGTTATTAGTCATATCAAAGAGAAAAATATTTAGTATCTTCATTATGTTTAACTCAGTCTTTTACACGATTCAACTTTAAATAATTTCATCACTATAAAAATCTAAATACTTTAAATTCTCCCAGAACAAGGAAGAATATGTATTTACTTGTAACAGGGAAAAAATCAAACAAATAAACAAACAAACAAACTAAAAAAAGAAAAAAGACCATCCAAAGAGGACTTCCTGAGCAGTTTCTGAGGCAGAATCAATCATGACCTAAATCCATACTCAATTTTTCATCTAAATCCATATTCTAGATCAAGCAGTGCTATAAGACTTTGCTTCAACTAAGTATTGGTTCTGAGTAGAAAAATTGACATAGAATTCTTATTAGCTGGACCTGTCTTTATTATATTTTTTCCCTCCAGGATACATGTGAAAGTGGAAACTTCTGCTAGAAATAAGGAAATGATGAAATCATATATGCCTTAAGGGTGACTGCAACTCTAAAACACAAATAATACAAAATCATATTCCGATATAAGTTCTAGCTCTGTATCAAAATACGAGATATATATATATGTATATTTTGTCAAAAATATAGTTTAAGCAGATTTAAATTTTATGTGTAATAACATTCTTGTATCACTATATATTTGAAAATCTTAAAAAATACAGACTGCACAATGACTGTGTTTAGGATTTTTAATCTATAATATATCCTAGTCAGCTGGCCGGATATTAGTTGCCATTGAAGTGTATTAGCTATAAAAAAATAAGTTGTTAGACAAAGTTTTAATGGACATGTCTATTTAAAAAGGAAACTAAAATAACCCCCACTTTCACTTGATGTAAAAACTTTGACATGAACTTATTTTCTGGGTTAAATTTGATAGAGCATTCTAATATAATTATTTTCCAGATTGCCATAATAATATTAAGGACTTAGAGAGAGAAGTTGTTTAAAGAATTCTTACACCTGAGAAGATAAGCAAGCAGGTAGCTGACAGTTTTAATGCCTTGATAACATCTGTTTTTTTTCCACAATATCATAGAATGTTAGAATGTTAGGGATTGGAAGGGACCTCAAAAGATCATCAAGTCCAATCCCCCTGCCAGAGCAGGAATGCCTAGACTATGCTCCACAGGAACGTGTCCAGGCAGGTCTTGAATGCCTCCAGAGAAGGAGACTCCACAACCTCTCTGGGCAGCCTGTTCCAGGGCTCCGTCACCCTCACTGAGAAGAAGTTTCTTCTCGAGTTTAAGCGGAACCTCTTATGTTCCAGTTTCAGCCCATTACCCCTTGTCCTATCAGTGGTTGTCACCGAGAAGAGCCTGGCTCCATCCTCGTGACACTCACCCTTGATATATTTGTAAACATTAATGAGGTCACCCCTCAGCCTCCTCTTCTCCAAACTAAAGAGCCCCAACTCCTTCAGTCTTTTCTCATAAGGGAGATGCTCCACTCCCTTAATCATCCTAGTTGCCCTGTGCTGGACTCTCTCCAGCACTTCCCTGTCTTTCTTGAACTGAGGGGCCCAGAACTGGACACAGTATTCCAGATGGGGTCTCACCAGGGCAGAGTAGAGGGGAAGGAGAACCTCTCTCGACCTACTAACCACCCCCCTTCTACTACACCCCAGGATGCCATTGGCCTTCCTGGCCACAAGGGCACAGTGCTGGCTCATGCTCATCCTGCTGTCCACCAAGACTCCCAGGTCCCTTTCCCCTACACTACTCTCTAAGAAGTCATTCCCCAACTTATACTGGAACCTGGGGTTGTTCCTACCCAGATGCAAGACCCTACATTTACCCTTGTTATATTTCATTAAATTTTTCCCCGCCCAACCCTCCAGCCTGTCCAGGTCTCGCTGGATGGCAGCACAGCCTTCTGGTGTGTCAGCCACTCCTCCCAGCTTGGTGTCATCAGCAAACTTGCTGATAGTACTCTCTAGTCCCTCATCCAAGTCATCGATGAATATATTGAATAATACTGGTCCCAGTACCGACCCTTGAGGCACTCCACTGGATACAGGCCTCCAACCAGACTCCGCCCCATTGACCAAAACTCTTTGGCTTCTTCCCCTTAGCCAGTTCGCAGTCCACCTCACTACCCGAGAGTCTAGACCACACTTCTGCAGTTTAGCAGCCAGGATGCTGTGGGAGACTGTGTCAAATGCTTTACTGAAGTCAAGGTAGACCACATCCACCGCTCTGCCATCATCTATCCACCTTGTTATATCCTCGTAAAAGGCTATGAGGTTAGTCAAGCACGACTTCCCTTTGGTGAAGCCATGTTGACTGTCTCTAATGACCCTCTTATCCCTGATATGCCTTGAGATGGCACCAAGGATAAGTCGTTCCATCACTTTCCCAGGGATGGTGGTGAGGCTGACCGGTCTATAGTTACCCGGGTCCTCCTTCTTGCCCTTTTTGAAGACTGGAGTGACATTTGCTTCCCTCCAGTCCTCAGGCACCTCTCCCGTCTCCCAAGACTTGGCAAAGATGATGGAGAGTGGTCTAGCAATGACATCAGCCAGCTCCCTCAGCACCCGTGGATGCATCCCGTCTGGACCCATGGATTTATGGATGTCCAGATTGCTTAATTGGTCCCTAACCCAGTCCTCATCTACTAAAGCAAACTCCTCCACTGCCCTGACTTCCTCTGGGGCCTCAGGGGAACAGGGCTCCTCAGGACAGCCTCCGACAGAGTAGACAGAGGCAAAGAAGGCATTCAGTAACTCTGCCTTCTCTGTATCATGTGTCACCAAGGCACCCACCTCATTCATCAGTGGGCCTACATTGCCTCTGGTGTTAGTTTTATCTGCCACGTATTTGAAAAAGCTCTTCCTGTTGTCCTTGACCCCTCTCGCCAGGTTCAATTCAAGGGAGGCCTTTGCTTTCCTAGTTGCCTCCCTACATCCTTGGACAACAGCCTTATATTCTTCCCAAGTGGCCAGCCCTGCCTTCCAAGATCTGTAAATTCTCCTCTTGCCCTTGAGCTTACCCAGCAGATCCCTGTTTAGCCACGCAGGTCTCCTGGCTCCCTTCCTTGACTTCCTACGTGTCGGGATGCTCTGATCTTGAGCACGGTAGAAGCAATCCCTGAACGCTAACCAACTATCTTGGGCCCCTTTACCTTCAAACAGCCTTGCCCATGGGATTTTCTCTAGTAATTGCTTGAAAAATCCAAAGTTTGCCTTGGCAAAGTCCAGGGTTGCAATTCTGCTTGCTATTTTGTTTCTGCTACATGAGATCCTGAACTCCACAATCTCATGGTCACTGCAGCCAAGGCAGCCCTCAACCTTTATTGCTTCAACCAGATCCTCCTTGTTAGCGAGGATGAGGTCCAGCAGTGCTCCTCTCCTAGTCAGCTCCTCCACCATTTGCATCAGAAAATTATTATCGATGCACTGGAGGAACCTCCTGGACTGTGGCTGTCTGGCTGAGTTGTCCTTCCAGCAAATATCAGGGAAGTTAAAATCCCCCAAGACAACCAGGGCCTGTGATTGTGAGACCGCTCTCAGCTGCCTGTAGAAGGCCTCATCAACTTCCTCACCCTGATCTGGTGGCCTGTAATAGACACCCACAACAGTATCTCTCCTGCCAGCCTGCCCCTTAATTCTAACCCATACACTCTCAACTTGCTCCTCCTCCATGCCTGGATGGTGTTCAAGACATTGTAGTTGCTCTTTCACGTAAAGAGCGACTCCACCACCTTGCCTGGCTGGCCTGTCTTTCCTGAAAAGGACATAGCCACCCATGACCACATTCCAGTCATGTGAGCTGTCCCACCATGTCTCTGTAATTGCCACCAGATCATAATCTCCTGCCCGAACCCAGGTTTCTAGCTCCTCCTGCTTATTCCCCATGCTGCGTGCATTGGTGTATAAGCATTTCAGGGAGCAAGCTGAGCACACTGATCTCACCCTAGGGGGATGGGAGGCCACCCGGTCCTCATAATTTCTAGAACACTGCCCAGCTGCAATCCCAGCTATAACCCCATCCCCCTTCATATCTAGTTTAAAGAACGCTCTATGAGTCCCACCAGCTCATGACCAAGGATCCTTTTTTCCCTTTGTGTCATTTGAACCCCAGCTTGTTTCAGTAGATCAGGTGCCCTGTAGATCTCCCCATGGTTAAAAAATCCAAAGCTAGACCGCTGGCACCACCCCTTTAGCCAAGTATTAATCTGCTGCACTTTGTCAAACCTTCTACTATTTTCCCTCATAATTGAAGGAATAGAGGCAAACACAACCTGTGCGCCTGACCCTTCTAGCATCCGCCCCAGTGCCCTAAAGTCCCTTTTGATTGCTTCTGGCCGTCTCTCTACTATCTCATCATTACCGATCTGCATAACCAAAAGCGGGTAATAGTCCGTGGGTTTGACCAGACCAGGAAGCTTCTTGATAACATCCTTAACTCGGGCCCCAGGGAGGCAGCAGACTTCCCTGTGGGTTGGATCAGGGCGGCAGACAGGGCCCTCTGTTCCCCTCAGGAGGGAGTCTCCAATTACGATTACCGTCCTTTTTTTCTTAGATGAAGAAGTCCTAATGCGTGTATCCGAGTGACTCACCCTAGACAGCCCTATGGGTGAACCCTCCACTGACTCTTCCTTGGCCTGGCTCTCATTGTCTAGAGCCCCATACCTGTTCATTAGTCTTTCATTTTTTTTTTTACCTCACTGCTACCAAGTTCCTAATTATTTAAAAAGAATCTGTGATATGCTTTTTCTTCCCAGATTTTCTGATGTTATCCTCATTTTCTGCAATAATTTACCATTAATATCTGACATTTATTAACTTCCTGTTACTGATGTATTTGTTGAATTTCTGGACAATAGTCTTCACTTTTTTTAGTCTTCTACAGGAATAGCAATACTGCTCCTGTTCCTTAAACCGTCTTGTTTCAAGCTTCTGTTCTTTAAGCCATTTTCTTACTTGTAATCATCGGTTTACAGAATAAAGGCAACATAATATTAAGCCTTTGCCTGGTAGAAAGCAAAGCAGTGAAATGAGTATTACATTTCAAAGTCGTGTTCAATTTAAGATTCCTCTATGCAGTCTTTCACCATCTTCACATGTCTACAGCAATTGGCTGATCAAACTCCCCAAAGTTTTCTACTACAACTCAAGAACTTTAGAAATCAAAGACACTTCTGAGATGATTCTCCTCACATGACTTTAGGCACCTAAACCCTAGATAGCTTAGAAAAATATGCTGAATTGTGCCAGTCACTCTAGGCTCTCTATTTAATCTACTGAGAAGAAAATTCTTCTGTGTAGAGGTGACATCCTGGACACTTATTTTAGAATGAAAAAAAATACACCCTTCCTTAGAGATATGTCTTTTCTCCAGTTGCTGAGAAGAGACTGGTATTTCTAGCTCAGAAGCAAATGTCTGATTTAGGATATCTGAAACTATTGAATTCTCTCTCAAGTAGTTTAGATTTATACTTGAGCTTTTCAATTCTTTGGCTTATTTTTTTAACTTTTATTTAAATTTCTCTTAAGTTTTTTGTAGCTCCAACTCATACATACTATATGCAGCTGAGATTTACATATGTAGCTTCTCAGAGTAAAACTGGTTTAAGAACATGAGAACCCTTTCATTATCAGTTTGTTTTCAAAAAGCCTTTACAGAAGGAAAAAAAAATGAATGATTGCTGTATTTCTGTTTTTTCTTCAGTGAATTATTTTTTTTTGCCATTAGGAAAGGTATTTCTTAGTTGAGATCCAGTTTTCTTTGTTTCTAACTTTTTTTTTATTTATTTAATCTGTTTTATTTAATATGTTCTATTAGATGCATATAACACCTAAAATAGTAACATATGTAATTTGATAACAGCATAATGTGAGGGAAGATTAGTGACTTTCCAGGTGTTAATCTGATATATATGTGAAAAGATCTTCTTGTACACCTGTATACTTGGTACCTGAAAATCCAAGCAATAAGAGTGTTACAGCACAAGAATTGATACCAGCAGAACTGTAGTCTAATTTATTCTAAATAACTCTATATTTTTCACTCTTGTATCTGTTCTGGGACATCAACACCACTCTACCCTTTGCAACGGGATCATGGTGTAGTTCTATAAACTGCTTTTCTTTGCTGCCTTTTCCCCTTAAATTACAAGAGAAGGAAAGTAACTGATGACACCATTTTCATCTAATTACTGTGAATGGACAACTCACACAATGTGGTTTCCCTACAGGTACTGAAATGGATTGATGGATTGATGGATTTTTGCTGGTTCAGTGTCAACAACTGAAGGGAAAATTAATATCAATAGAATTCCAAATATCATACTTAATTTGTGCCTCAACTTGTCCTTCCACACCCCATTTCAGTCTCCTTCCATTTGCAAACAGCCACACACGTTTTGTTCAAAACTCACCTTTGCTCAGCCTCAACTCTTCAGTGCAGCATTGATCTCCTTGGCTTTTGATGGTGAAGAATCCCTGATGTTATAATCCGCATTTTGTTTAGGAGGAATGGGAGGTAATTCACAGGAGCATAGATGAATATTTATTTCAGCATGCTAGCAAGACTGTAGGTTTCTGGCAAGAAAAAGATTCAAGGCACAAAGAACTCAGTATATTTAGACTGTACACCTCTGATTCATGTACATGTTTATTCCTCGCAATTTACAGTATCATCTAGACAAAACTCTAGAAATAATCTTTGCAAAGAGGAAATAGATGTAGATAGTGCTTGCTAAACCGTATGTGCAAGACAGAAAATGCCAGAAGTTGGAGGTTTCTACCAACCCCGTTTAGAGAGAGACTGGCTGAAATTCCTTTGCCAGAGAAGCTCTCTGCAGTTTGGATAGTATGGAAGGAGAGGCTTATGTTTTCCTTTGAGAAGACAGTATGTTCCACAGCAGGCACGACAACCGTGTATTAAAACTGATTGTTGCCAAACCAGAGGGCTGTCACATGTAGAGATTATAGATGTATCAATTAAGGTATAATAAATACTAGCCCAAATAGAAGCATATTGAGATAATGTGAACAAGAAGTCATCAAGCCTTAGTTGCTGTCCTTGTCAGATCTTTTGTTGGGGCAGATGTAACTGCTACAGATGTACTTGAAAAACTAGTTAGTCATAGCAGCTTCCCGAGAGTATATGTTAAATGTTTTATTTCATGGAGTTATGCTCTTTTTTTTTTTTTTTTGGTTTTTTTGCTTGTATTTATGGGCTTGATACTTTTATGTTTGTTTGGTTGGTTTTTTTTTCATTTTCTAGCCACAAAGTTTATATTGATGGAATGATCTTCTGCTGAATAATGTTACCTTTACAAGTATTTTCAATTTAAGGCAACAATTGAATTACTAGTGGTTTTAATGCCTGTGGAAATAATTGATTTAATTAAAAAAACATGTATATTTAGAAGCAAGAAATACCTCAGACTTTAGAAATATTTACATCTAGGCTTCCTCCTATGCTGGACTGCATTGTAGCTCAATAAAGATTTCCCCCTGTCTTTTCCAAATACTGCCACCACTAACTTGTTGCCTCCAGAATTAGGGTTTCACTAAAGATTTGGATGTAAAATACATGATCTTGAAGTGAGGAAGCATGGCGTTTCCACTGGAATAGAATGAAGTTAAATAAATGCACTCTTACATCTTCCTCTGTGCAGTGCAAGGCTGTTTACAGATTATCAAAATAAACATCTAGGTGTAATTCTGTAATAAATCCACTGAAGATTTTTTTTTTTTCAAAAAAAAAAAAAAAGCCATCTCTGCTGCAAGTGCTGCAGAGGAATCATTCTTCCATTGTTTTTTACCAGCTTCATGCTATGTTTAACCTTGCTTAATCTCAGTTCTGTGTCATAGTTTGTTGCAATAATCCAGATGCTCCTGCTTGCTTGATCTTGTTAGAGGAATGCATCCCTCCTAAACTGAAGCCACATAAAATTTGACAATCAATTTAAACTCTCATCATAGTCTTTGCAAAAAGAGAGAGAGAGAAGAAAGCATCTCTAATTAATCCCTGTCTCTGAAAGAAGACATGAATCAGCCTTTGGAAGCACCCATGTCACAGACTATAAAGCAAAACTAGATGATCATGTTAGATGAAATTTCTAGCTTGCACAAGGTTAAAGCAAATTAGTTGGAACTCTTTATGCCGAAGTTATCATTATTTTCTCTATTCCCTGTCCTAACTCCTTCTACATCTCCTTGTTATTTATTGGTTTCATTCTTAAAATTCTATGTGCCCTTTAGCTATCTCCATTCTCCCCTCTCACCATTTAAACAAGTTATTAACAGATGCTGATTTTTGTTTCTAAGAAAATGTTTTCCAACTCTGTCTCTTGAAAAGTTTTCCAAATGCTGCAACAGCTAGTTTAGTTATTGCTTGCAATTTCACAATCTGAAATCATATTGATAATCTACTTTTTGCAATTCTATAACTCTTTCCTCTGTAATTCATTTAATTCTTCATTACACAGTTATTGGAACTGGAAAACATTGTGTCTTTCTGGTGTCAGGATCTCTTCAATTTGGCTCAGTGACCTGAATACTATTTTAATATATTGGAGATACGAATGCAAAACCTATATGTTTATTGAAGAGCATTTTCCCCACAACATTTTTAGAATATATGGTTGCATAAATGCATTAACAGCAGCTTATCTCAGAGGATGAAGTATGCATCACTAATAAGCTCTTTACTCAGTTAAAGGAGAGTGAATGACAGGGAGTGCAAGATCTTATCTAAAAGGCAAAATATATTACAGCGCATAATAATGCACATAACAAGTCTTCTCAGATATGAGCTACGGAAAAATGCAAGAAATCACTGCAATAATATGCCTGAAGACAGAACACTTATTCTAGTTATGGGCGAGTGTGCTGTTGAGATCAATTAGATCACGCAACTCCAGCAGACAGGGAGAATAACAGTAATAAAACCTAAAGAAAAGAACATATTGCACAGTATGCTGACAAGGTCATATTGATAGTAATGATGTGTGATGGCAGCACTGCAATAAGGTTGTCTAATACTATATGCATCTGATATTGGTTTTCATTACCTATACCCTGGAGTACAGTCAGAAGCTCACTAAAATGATAGTGATTACCCAAAGGGCAAAGGCAAATAAGACAGGCAGTTCAGAACTTGTGCATCCTGCAAACTGCATGAAGGCAGACAAAATTGTACCTGATGCTAGATCCACGAGGCTTACTGCCACTGAGACCAAGTTGAGTTTATACTGCTTTTCATTCATTTTTAAACTGATGTGGCCCTTTGAAGTCTTTGCTCGGTGATTTTATTAAGAAGGTCCATCAGAGACCATGATAGCTCTCTTCAGAACAAGACTACAATCTACATTATATATATGTACTCTAAATCAGTCTGTAATGCATATCCAACACAAGATGTACTCTTCCGGAAACTCATGTTTTGAGTTAATACCGGGTGGGCACTTAAAAGCTTGAGACTGTGCCTTGCTTGAATAACCTCAAAATGTTTGGATGAATATCTATTACTTTTGCAATATAGCTCCTTTATTGTTCTTAAAAAAAAAAAAAAAAAAAAAAAAAAAGGAAAGGAAAGGAAAACAAAACTTATCCTATGCCTTACATCCAGGAAAATACCCTCCATTACTTCCTGAAATTCTTCAATATCTTTTTGTTACTTTTTTTTTTTTTACAAAAGAAGTAATTGAAATGTAAGAAACTTTAGTCTCCACTGACTAGGCTCTTCTCGGTGACAACCAATGATAGGACAAGGGGTAATGGGCTGAAACTGGAACATAAGAGGTGACGCTTAAACTCGTGAAGAAACTTCTTCTCAGTGAGGGTGACGGAACACTGGAACAGGCTGGCCAGAGAGGTTGTGGAGTCTCCTTCTCTGGAGACATTCAAGACCTGCCTGGACATGTTCCTGTGTAGCATTATCTAGGCGTTCCTGCTCTGGCAGGGGGATCGGACTTGATGATCTTTCAAGGTCCCTTCCAATCCCTAACATTCTGTGATTCTGTGTGATTCTGTGACTAGGATATGCTCATAGACACAAAGCATAAAGAATGTCCTTTGGAAGGCTATATCAAACACTGCAAAGAAATGCACCTGGAAAACTATTTCTTTTCTTACCTGATGTCCTCACAGCTCATGTGAAATGTGAATAGTTAAATAAAATTCAGCAGAGAAATTTTCCATGGAGTAGTTTTCTAACTCGTTTAGACGTTTAGACAAATAATGAATTTTTTTAATGTGATCATTTAGAATGTTTCCCATCCCCCTCAAAAAAAAATCTCAAACCTGAAAATTTTGGGGTGGTACCCAAAGCAAAAGTGAACATTCAGAAAATGGAAACTTGTGAACTTGGCTGTTCTTGACTTCCTTCTTATTTCAACATTGATGTGAACACCTACCTGTTCTTTGCCTAACTACCTGGCGTTTCCTCGGTGTTGTGACTCTGCTCTTTTGTAGAGTAAACTATCTGAGGAGTGAAAGCTGGCATAACAGTATTTCAATGAACTTGGTTAATCAGCCAAATGCACATGTGCTCAATCTTCCTGCTTGTGCACGAGTCCACTTTGATTTTTTTTTGTCTGAGTTCTCTGACACGGTTCAGAGGATTTTTGTGGCTGTGACTTCATGTACAGCTCTGAAGAGACAGGAACAAATCAGCGTCACATTGAGGAAAAGTCTCCTGTGAGGAAGGGGGTGAGCGCCGACCCAAATTCAAACATAATGGAGATGGGTAGGAACAACAGAAAAATGGTACCTATGGTATTTGGATCACCCAGATGAGTCACCTCAAGTGTTCAGTTATTGTAGAAGGAAAATATAGTAGTCTGTCTCCTGCATGTTTCAAACTCTTTTTTAATTTAAGCTTGAAGCAAAGGCTTCTCTGTATCAGATGCATGATGCACACAGACTAGAATTTTCTGGAGGGCTGGTTTTAAGCCATAGCATGTATGTGCCACTTTGGAGTGGAGTTGGACTAGATGATCTTTAAAGGTCCTTTCCAATGCAATGCATTCTATGATTCTACTGATCAATGGCTCCATTTCCGCCATTCAACAATCTCTTACTATGTAACCCTACCATGGCTGTAGCTGTAATGTCATCTCCTACCATCATATTCATATCTCTGTGTTCCTGTCAATCTCTTGCCCCTTGTCTCCTTCATAAACTTATTTTAAAAACTGTGTGGGCTCTCTCTCTTCAGTCACTACTTAATTGTGGAATTATATTCTACTTGGAGAATCATTACTGGGTATACACATTCAGGAAAGCCAATCTCACCGACTTTATGTTACATGTTCTGGCTTGAATAGTCTTGATATGCTCTCTGAATACTGATTAAGTTTGTATTTTGTCTGGTTATACTGTTGTTTTTTTTTCTTCCAAAGTCCTGGTTTTCTCACAGAACTTATTGGGGGAACAACAACAACAAGAAATTCTTAGAAAATTGCATGTTGAATTGTTCCTGTAAATGCATACCTAAGAGTTTACTTTCACATCTGCAGACATTTAGAAAAGTTGATTTAAGTTAATAACCATTTGTAAAAAATGTTAAAGGTCATAAGTGCATAAAAACATCTTTCAAAAATCTTAGCACCAATTTGTCAATATTACTTTTTAACCTAGGCATGATTTCTATAGAAAATTATAGACATTGTACTTTAATTGTTAAGCATATATTTTCCCTAGATTTTCTTTCTAAAAGGACAAAAGCCACTTTCTCAATGTGTACCTTTTATTATTTTATTCCTTTTCACCTTAACTGTAAATAATCGAAGTGATTATCTACACAGATACAACATTTTGGAAGTTTGCTGGTATCAGCTTATTGTCAACAAAGTGCTGTCGTAACATCTCTTACATACATTATGCACCTTTAAACAAAAAGCCTAAAGAAGATTTTTTCAGTGCTTCAATTATTCTATATACTCTCCTTGTAACAGCAGGCATGATTATGACTAATGTAGCCTGCATCAAGATGACTGCCCTAAAATGCTGAGTTTAAAAAGCAGAAACAAAAACACATTCATTATGCTGCAGCTCTGAGGTTTTGTGCTGAATAAGAAAGCATATACATGTAAGCACTATTACAATGGTTGTAATTAGTTCTACAGTGAGAAAGGTATTAAAATTTACTGTTCTTTATTAAAATTTACTGTTCTTTATCCAGTGGGAAACCCTTTCTTCAGAAGCATTGTATGTTTCTGTGAAAAACAGAACAAGAGAGACTCCTGCTGGCTTAAACTCTAGAAAAATTAACACTTTTTACTAACTTTCTTTTTTCCATTCTTTATGTACTTACCATTACTAATTTGTTCCATTATAATACCCAAAGGCTCTGAAAATGAGTGCAATACACACTCTCCTGCAGCTCAGAAGAGATACTAGATATTCTTAAAAACTGAGACAAACAAGTAAAAGGAAGAAGGGTAGACATACATACAATCACATAAGTCACCTTCTAGTAGCTTTATGTAATCCCAAAATGTCTATATTGAACTATGACCCTATTTATTCAGTACATACTGTGGTTAGTACAGAAAGTGACTATTTGGTGCAAATATTTATATATGTATATGTATCCTGTACCAATGTAAACTAAATCAAAACATCAGGAAGGACACAGTTCAAAAAATGTTGTTCATTTTATTTCTAGTCTTAGGCTAAATTCTAACTTATCGTGACAAAGTGTTAGGAGCAAAAATGACATTATCACATATTGTTGTTTTCTCACAGGACATTTGTTTTGTTCTGTGGACAGGATGATGGTCACTGATGCTCAGAGAATGAAACAACAATGGCTCAATATTCCCTTCTCCTGCCCTTGCAATATGCCCTTACTTACTATGCAAACCTGTACTGAATAAGGAATTACTCGTTTCATCTTGGGCTTTCTTATAGTGCTCACCTTTGTATCTGAGGGCTAGATCCTCAACAGGATTTAAGAGCTGGATAGACAAAGGTATTTAATATACAAGTTCCAATTAATATAGTGGGAACTACACGCTGCACAGAAATACTGCTGTGTCTTTGAGGACTACAGTTCAACAGAGGGAATGTCCACTGGTGTAGCCTGTACTCCACCACAGAAGCAGCACAAAGACATGTGCATGCCCCAAATCCAGGCTGATATTTCAAAACAAAGGAGCAAACTGCCATGCAAAGATAGCAGTTGAACTCTATAACATACTGAAAATGACAATCCACCTCAGCCACATATTCATGATTCTCAAAAGGACAAATTATGTCAGTAAGTCTTTCTTTTGGATGTAAAATTGTTTCTGCCCATTGTTGGGTTATGTACATTAAAACAAGAGACCTCAGTTCCAACACTGACATTCTCAAACCATTTGCTCAGTTGCCATTCAACCCTGGAGGTGCCTGACCTTCACTGGTAATATTTTTGGGTGATGTCTAAGTGTCTGTATCAAATTACTGTGTTTTGTCAAGAGTGAACAGACCTTGCCCACATCTCAGCCACAACTGGAGTTTAGTATTAAGGATTTTACCCATTAGGTCACCTAGGGTGAAAAGTAGGCTATCTCAGAGATGGCTAACCTCACAGAAAACATAGCTGGGAGAACAGTAATATTTTCTTTTATTGAATAAATTAGTATTTAGGAATTCTTCTGGGAAACGGAACATTCTCATTAAAAATATCCTCTTCTAGAAGAGTTGAATGTACCTTTTCACAGACCTCCTGGGTCTCACTGATTTATTATTACAGTTGTCAAGATGAAACAGTTCTGAAAATAAATTTCATGTACTTCATCTTGAAAAATGCAACTCCACTACATTAAAGCAAAGGGAGAAATGCCAGTGATTTGCTCAGTATCACATAATTTACAAAAGGATTTACGACAGAATTCATTTTGCAGAATATTTTAAAAAAAATCCTAAATTTTAGATCATCCTCTCTCTCTCCCTGCCTCTCTCCTTCATCTTTGATGTCTTTCCCATCTTCTTCTGGGAAGAGGATAGTGACTTTACTGTCATGTACAAGTTACAGGCAAGAAGGCAACAGCCAAAAAGGAAAGATGATAGAGCACCATGCAATTTAAGTCATCATTAAAGTGCACAAGAGCATACAACTGCAGATGGTACAGTGCAATAGGCACCCTGCAAGACATGCCATCAGCTGAGGAAAGGCTCAGGCAGTCTTTGTGGTCATGAGAGTTAGCTCAGCATGGTACATCCCAGCTGGGAGATCTGAGGCCACTTCCAGGCTCCTCTGTTGGGCACTGGCTCTACATGGCCTCCCACAAGGATGTACTCAAGCTCATTGAGTCCCTCCTGGAGAGGAAGCTGTGAGCCATAAGCCAACAGGGAGCCTAAGGGCAGATGGTCCAGCTCCCCAAAGCTACAGCAGCCCCAGCACTGCCACAAAACACAGCCCAGCCGCAGCTAGCAGGTTCTGCTCTGCCATCATGGGTACTTACCAAACGGGGGAAGGATAAAGAAGAGAGCCCAAAGCAACGTGAACATGGTGAGATATTCTGCACTAGTGGAAGAGGATTTTATCTCTCTTGTCAGCTCATTAATCTGAACTAACAGTGAAGACAGGATGCCAATTTTATTTCAGGCTTCTGTTACTGTTGATTGGGTTTATTCCAATTGTGTGAACCAGGTTAGTAATTTTTCTTTGTGGGTACAACTGCACATCAATTTACTACAATATAAGATTTCTGAATAGTTATCA
The DNA here is from genome assembly GCA_020746105.1 of Trogon surrucura. Classification (NCBI taxonomy): domain Eukaryota; kingdom Metazoa; phylum Chordata; class Aves; order Trogoniformes; family Trogonidae; genus Trogon; species Trogon surrucura. The sequence goes on from CM036617.1 coordinate 55,969,006, forward strand.
GCTGTTCTATTGTTTAATATCACCAGTTTTTTAGCAATCAGTAACAGTGTTAAATCACACTGCGTCCATGGGCTAGGTTAATCTTCAGCTACTCAGTATTTTAAGGCACCACAGAGGACCTGTGTTTTCTTACCACTTGACAACTTGAGAAACAGGAGCTGAGGATTTACTAAGGCTGGGAAGTCTGAAACAGCCAAGAATAAGGTTTGCGATAGACAGCTGCCACCTGCACAAATACATTTATATTGCCTTGCCCTGGTGACACTGAAGGTGCAAATGGGCTCAGAGAACTCAAGTCTGTATTTCGGTTTTTAATGGTGTGCTATTTAAAGCTTCAGCTTAGTTTTCAAAGCAGAGCTGAAGTGTAATGTATGTTGCCACCTAAAAGTTAGGTAGTGCCTTGATGTATTAAGTTGAAAGCACAGATTCAGGCAGGAAGTGTAATGCACCCTGTTCTAGGGAGTCAGGGACAGGGACAGGGGTGGGGAGACGAGAGAGTCAGAGGAGAATCTCTCTGTTATTCTTTTCCCATTATTAAAAGAGGAGATGAAGAGAGACTCCAGGTCTTCCTTTAGTTGTTTCAATCCCCATTTCCCAGAGGAAGGGCAAACGAACCTATTCAATGCTATGAAAGGAAAAGTTTTAGTGATATCATAAGTGCTTCAGAATTTGAGCCGGAAACTGATACTCCATGAGCAAGTAACAAAGTGTTAATAAAGAACTAAGTAGAATTTACAAGTCAGTAAAAAGTCATTAATCTTAAAGTTTCAAAAGCCTGCTTACCTTTCCTCAGTCTGTGAAATTTTCTACAGTTCAGCAGTTTAGGCAGGTTCATTAAAGAAACAAAACCTTTTTTTATTTCATAAAAGTAGGTTGATTTACAAAACTCATTAATGTTACATTATCTACAAATATATCACCACAGTTACAAACAGATATTCTTGTAATGTTGGTTTTTCTTTTGCATGAGTGCAGGTAAAAGCAAAAACTATTGTCACTTGCTAAAGCTGTCTAAATGTAAAAATGAAATAGAGCTAAATCTCATATATAAATGGGGACTATCATCTGCCATATGAAAAATTCTAAAAATTGCAGAAGCTCTAACTGTTTTTTCTATTGCAACTGCTGGGCCTGATCCTCAGGCTCTTAATCAGAACAAAAAGATCTTGAGATACTTTTTCTCGACTCAAACTGGGTGTAGTCAATAGTAGATTTACTGTAATACTATGCTGCATGTGTTAACTATTCTTTACCTTGTTTTGCATTATAACTTTGGACTTGTTAAAAGTAAAAGTCTGGCTTTTAAGTTGGGTTGTGAAAATTAGGTAATAAATGTTATCACTAAAGAAAATATAACAATGTATTTATTTCTGTGTTTAACCCAGAGGGATTGGTACAAGTGTTCAAATTAATGATTTTAAAATAAATCATAACATCACTTAGGTCACCATAAATTTACCACTCCTTTGTTTCTGCTGAGAATATGCTAATTGCAGATTTCTTGCTGATGAACATCATATTGCACAATAAATAAGTGAATATTTCAGTAAGGCATCCTTTTCAGCATACTTACATGCAGAGGACATTCTTTAAATATGAAAGTTAAATTTTTTTGAGAAACAAAAAATACCCATTGGTTATAACTAAAAATATACTGCAGTTATTTTGATTTACAATTTCTGAACAAAAAAAAGGCATTCCAGACATTATTTCTAATGTGGTTGAAAAATATGTAACTAGTAAAATAATTAGATTTTCCTGTTTCAGTTAATAGTGTTTGTCCACAGATAGTATGAGTGACATTGTTAGGACAACTTGCAGGAAACAGTACTACTGAAGGTGACTGGTATGATCTAGTCCAAGCGTATAGTACTCCAATGATCATCCTCAAATATTTTTACACAGAAGCAAACTTTCCAGACATACTAAGATAAAACCTTGGTTTTAATCCTTTTTATCTCATCCTAATTGCCAAGATGCTGCAAGTTCCATTAATGCATGGAAAGCTCATTAATATTCACACAATTTATATTTAGAAGAGACTACTTCCTTCTGAATCTGCACATGCACAGCTCAACTTCTCAGATAAATAGGAAAACAAGACAGTAGAGATTTTTTTTTTCCATTACACTTGAAACATAGCGTTAGGGATTCTCATCTGGAAGGAATAAAAGGAGTAAGAGTCACACCATCCCTTGACTCCACCAGTAGTGGTGTGATTTGATAGAGTCATACCTTACCTGGATAACATGAGTGGCCTACACTGCCAATGTTGGTCAAGGTACAGGAGTATCATGGGGCAGGGTGTCAGCACTCTGCCTATGCTGGTAATGTCGGCCAAGAGGCAGGGTGTTAGGAGGCGGGGTGTCACTTCCATCCCTTCATTCTCTCACATCCTCACTTGATATGAAGTTATAGGTTAGAGTTAGCTACATAACAACCTAGGTGAGGCTGGTGTTACTGAATGTGTAGGGTAAAAGTTACATAGGCAGAAGTCAAAAGCTGACAGGTACCAGGGGTGTCACATACCAAGTAAATCACAAGTCTTTGTCTGGCATAACTGTAAATCCCAGTGAAATAGCTCCGAAAAATGTATTTTCTGTGATATTTTATGGTTCTAAAAGCCATACTTCGTAACATGAAGCTTTCAAAAAAAACTTTGTAGCATGTCTTCCACAACTCAATACACAATAATGTAACGTGATCTGATTGAAAGGCAAATGAAGTCAATAACTGAAAAAATCTTACTCATTTCTGCTGGCTTTATACGGGTTCATATGATCATACAACCCTTTGATCACTAGGAGAAAAATTCATTCAATGTAAACTATAGAGATTTACCATATTTAACTCTGACTTTCATGAAAAACAAGTAATCCATAATTTTTCTGTTTTTCATGATGTGATGATTTTGTGTCTGGTAGGTTTTCTTGGTATCAGAGGGTCTAAGAGGGGGGTCTCTGCAAAACTTCTAGGGCCTCCCCCAGTCCAGGTGAAAGTCAGACCTGCCTTTGGCCAAGGCTGAGCCAATCAATACCTCTGAGATCAACATTAAGAGGGGAAACCTGTTGGGCAAATTCTGTTCCTTTGTGTTGGGGAGTGCTTTGTTTTGGAGAGGAGGCAGAGATGAGAGAAACAACCATGTGGTCGTCAAAGTCAGTGAGGAGGAGAGGGAGGGGGCAGAAAAGGGGAACAAGAGCAAACGTTTTTCTGAGGCCTCTGGTGAGACAGTAGGCTGAGTCCTGCAGGCAGGGAAGATAAATAGTGGCCCAGGATGTAGCAGAACTTGGAGGACTTCACATCAGAGCAGAGGACCATGCCTGAAGCATGCCATGACTCTGAGGGAAGACCGTGCTGGAGCAGTCCTTCACTGGGAGGACTGCAGCCCATGGGAGGGACCTGCACTGAAGCAATTCAGGAAGAAATAAAACCAAGTGGGAAAGGACTCACTTTGGACGAGTTGGAGCAGGACTGTCTCCCATGAAAGGGACATGACGTTGAAGCGACGAAAGACTGTGAGGAGTCCTCGCCCTCAAGAGGAAGGAGCAGCAATGTGTAATGAACAGATTTCAACCTCCATTCCCTGCCCCCCTATGTCTCTGTGGGGAAGGAGGTAGCCAGGGAGAAGAGAGGGGTGGGGGGGAAGGTGTATTTAGGACCTAGTTGTGTTTATTTCTCTCACAATCCTGCTCTGACTTAATTGGTAAACTGGTGGTTAGTTTGCTGTTTAAACCAAGTTTTCTCCCCAAGTCAACCTCATTTTTTGCCCATGATCACAAGTAGTGAGTGAATCCTCCCTGTCCTTAATTCTCAGTCCTCAAGCCTTTTATTGAGTTTTATCTTCCTCAATTCAGAAGGAAGTGGGGTGGGATAGAGTGAATGGCTGCATGGTTTTTTGTTACTGGCTGGGTGGGCTGACAGAGTGACACGTGATAAAGACAGTAATAAGATTTCTATGGAAATTGGTAATCACGGTTTCAAAATATTTTTTCTAGGATTTTACATCAATTCTTAGAAGACACAAGCACTTTTTTAGTTCCTACTTTAACTTGGTACTGCCTAACTCTGTAATGATGCAGACAAAATCGACTTTGAATGTGAATAATTTGCTAGTTACTACTGAAAATACTGGTAAGAAGTGAAAACTCTATTTCTGCCTGCTGTTGTCATCATAATTATGCACATGCTACTTATATCTATTTATCTTCCGAACTCTCAGGGGGTTGGGAAAAAGAAGTTTCTGCTTTCTTTAAAGAATTCATCAATGGACTTCATCTTGCTTTACAGTCTTATCAATTGCTAGATGTCCTAATTACTTCAGCTCTCCTGATGTGATTATCCTTAGCATTTCTTTTTCTTCCTCCCCTGGGAAATTTATGTCTATTTCTTGGACCTATCTTCTGACACTCTTTTTAAACACTAAAACAAATGCATTTTCTTTTAAGTGACATCTGCCTCTTTTGACAATAAATTACCTTTGCCATCTTTCATAGGATGTGCTTTTTCCCCTGCTGACCCTTTGTTCCTCATATACTTGACAATTTTCTTCTCTAATCATAGCCTGTTGTGTCACCTTCCTTCTTTCTCCCCCATCTTTGGTTTTCTCATCTCCTTTCATACTCAGTTTCATTCTGTGGTGCTTTCTCTTAATTTTTGTGTTTTGTGTTTTATACAATTCACATAGGTCTGGTTTATGTTTAATTATGTTTGTCTATATTTATCCTTCATCATTATTAGTGTTGTTAGTTTGCTTGGTTTTGTTTCAAATTTTAGATCAATTGCAAAGTCATTGTCTATATTCTCATTTCCAAAACTTTATTTTTTTCTTATATTTTAAACTTCTTTCTCCATGCTTGTTTGCAGACTGGGCACTAAACCTACATTTTGGAGATGGTATTTTTCCCTTTCACTCCTAATCAGAATAATTATTTTAGCAAAGAAGTAGTTTCATAGTGACTAATGTTACCGTCCTTGAACAGGCAGGGGTCACCAGTATTGAGGCCATGCTGCTGAGGACGCAGCTGCGCTGGGCAGGGCATGTCTCCAGAATGGAGGATCACCCCCTCCCTAAGGTTGTGCTCTGTGGTGAACTCACCACTGGCTGCTGCAACAGAGGAGCCCCAAAGACGAGATACAAGAACTCTTTGAAGCAATACCTCAGTTTTGGCCATATTGACTACCATCAGTGGTCCACTCTGGCCTCCAGTTGGGAGACGTGGAGACACACCATCCGTAACACTGCTGCCTCCTTTGAGAACGCACGTAGAATTAGTCTTGAGGAGAAAAGACAACACAGAAAGCACCGTCCCTCGCCAATACCGCATAAGGAGACTTTCCGCTGTGCCTTTTGCAACCGGACTTGCCTATCCCGCATCAGTCTTTTTAGCCATCAGCGCACTTGTAGCAAGTGTGCGTAGAGCCCTTCCCATATCTTCGTTCGTGAAGCCTGGCCATGATGATGAGTTTCATAGTTGAAGGTGCAATTGAGTTTCCCGCTTTTAAATTATCAGATTATATCTGATGAATTTGATTAATTTTCTTAAGATAGACAGGAACAGTGTAGCCACTGATATACAATTCCTCTGCATTCTCCTAAATTGGAAAAATTGAAAGACAAAACTGTTACAGGCAGCATTTCAAAAAGTCCTTAAAACACAAAGAGCATAGAAATACTAACACAAATATTTCATAAAATTTTGGGTATGTTTTTAGGTTGAAATTCTCCATTGAGACAAAAACAGAGCTTCACATGGAACTTTCTGCTACTTTGTCAAAATGTGTGCATTTGTGGGGGTCCTAACTCTCCAGTGACCTTTGTTCTGGTCTCGTGTGACTATACACAGCAGAATGCTTTCTATGTCAGTCTTGGAGAGTAAAGGTGCCAATAAAAGAGGCATCCAGCCTTCAGTGGAATTAAAACACCATCACTCAAAATACGGTTATATAAAGATCAATTTCTCGTTTAAAATTAGCCAAGGCAGCTAGTAGGAGCTACAGTTCTGTGTACTTACTGGACAGTAAATAACTACTGAAGTTGGAGAAAACAAATCAGTGAAAGAAAGAATGGTAACTCTGTCATTTCTGAATATATTAAGTTCTCATTCTGCTTAAAGCAAAAGGCATAGCAAAAAGTTATTTCAATGTCAGAAATAGAAAACTGACATCTCTTCTTATCACTGCTATCTAGTGGGATTATTTCCCCCAGTTTAGAGAGGAGCATGAATGGGAAATAAATATACGCACCAATTTAGAGTTTTCAGTTTGGAAATTAAATAAAGTGAGGGAACTGACTCTCTTATATGTGTTCAGAAAATAAAATGTTATTATTTAAATCAGTATATTTTGTTGCTTTTAATAGCGGACTGACTAAGGGAACAGAAAGAAACTACTGACCTAAAGCTTACGGTCTGGTAGATAATAAAGACTGAAGTAAGAGATTATGTTTTTCACTCAGTTTTAAATACAGCTAAGAACAGGCAGAAGAAGAATAAAATAAGCAGTATTATCTTGGGATTACTGGTTTTACTCTGAAATCCAAAACTGTCGATATTACTTTTGAATATAAACATGAAGAACACGTTACCACAAGGTGACTAGTTTCTTTGCCCCAATTTGCATTATCACAGCACATGTGCATGTTTCTTTGTCCCCAATTGAATTATCACAGCAAATACCACATGACTAAACCAGAAATGCACCATTTTTAGTCTTTTCTCCAAAACAGAGCAACAAGTCAGTGATACAACTCTTTCATTAAACACAAAAATACTGTCATTAGTTCAGAGGTATTCACAGTGTCTTGGCCAAAAATACCTTATGTCTAAACTGACCTGGGGATACGTTTGTGTGAAAATATTGCAGGAGAATTATGTTCTTTAAAACAACGGGATTGAACAAGTGAAGCGATTAAAAGCTTCTTTCATACGTTCTCCCTCTTAGCTGTGGATTCTAACACATTTCACAGTTAAATTTTATGCCCACACAGGAAAATGAAAATAGTTTTACTGACTCTTTTAGGAGTCGGTCTGTATGCAAATACGCGTTTCTTATTACAAATACATGGTCAGATAAATTCAGATGAAATTGAATATTGATATTCTTCAAATATTTACTTAATTTGACTCCTAGTGTTTTTTCAGTTATTTTACAAAGATTTACTCTAGTGTTTTGTTTTCCATATATGTAATTGCAATACCCTTTACTTTCTAACACTGCAACACCCAGGGTATCATCCAAATTTCATGTAAACCATGAGGATTTTTTCCATGGAAATCTCCAAATGAAGTTCTCTTAAGCTAATTTTCCAGAATATGGTGACAGTTCCCAAGAGTTGAAGGTGTGAGGCATAGTAGTCATTCTATCCGATCCTGGGCACTTTTGGAACTGCTACTACTTCTAATCTCACAAAACATCAGAGTTTACAGATTAAAAAGAACAAAGCAGCAGTACAATAACCTTGTTGTATATGCTAAAGTCCTTGATACTAATTTTGTTTAACAGCAAATAATTGGCAGTTGGTTATGTAAGAAAAATTTCCAGGAGGAAAAAATACAGCCGAAAAAATGGCTAATACTGGAAATCTCATCTAACTATTTTTCTGACAACTGAAAAATCATGCTGTACTCAATTCAGAAACCATGAATCCACAACACTGTAGTAAATTACTGATATAATTGTATTTTTAAATTATTCTTTTTAGAATTAAGATTGCAAGATATTTGTTTTCCCGTGTTACATTTAATAGTTTGATCCTGAAAATGCAGAATTCAGTAGTTTCACTGAATGTAATAAGAATGCAAATGCAAGTGAAGTTCCTTGCGTGAATACTTCTGCTGAATTGGGTCCTAACATCTCAATTTTCAGAGTAGAGTGTGTTCATTTAAATATGTAATATATTCTAATGGGAGTCATATTACTAAATCTCTGTGAATCCCCTTCAAAATTAAGGCATGCAAAAAAAAGGTATTTTAAGCTTCTGTTCACAATAACGCCATAGTTATGGCTTATGCTGTTTGACATTTTCTATGAATAGGCCTAAAACTATTTTGTCCCTTCATTTCACAGGCAAAATGAGGTTTATGATGTTTTTTGTTTTTGTTTTTGTTTTTTTTCCCAAAGAATGCATGGTTAAGTTTACCAGGAATATGCCTTTGTACAATGCAAGTAATGTTCACATTATATAATTCCATAATAAATATCTTTTTCCATGTGTTTGGGATTCAATAAAGGTATTTAATAAATTCTGTAATTTATACAGGGCTCCCAATTTGGCATTTTGTCTAAATCAGTCCAATGTTTTTCATTATAAATCTAACACCCTTGAAAACAAAAATAAGAATAATGGCAAACCGATAGGCTTGTGAAGTTTCAGGAAAGTGTTACTTTGTCTATACTTCTCTCCAGACTTCTCCTTTTTCAAATATTAGTCTGTGACTCCTGCTAAGCAAATAATTAGCTCTGAGGAAATGTGGGAGGTTTTGCATCCTTTTTGTAATTGAAGACACTCTTAGAATTCTTTGGCTTTCCGGATTGGCTTCCCAAGTAGATCAACATAACACAGAAAAGAATCTGTTGGACATTATTTTATTGTATTCTATCAAATTCCTTTTCCTGGTGTCAAATTCTTTTACTCCAAATAGCCTCAATAATGTTGAATCTATAGCAACTTATGTAGCTCTCGGGCATCAGAACTACCTGTTACTGAGCACCACTGGTGACTTGGATATTTTGGACACTGAGACACAGGCCTCAATAGCAATGAAGCTAGATCCTTTTCTTCAGGTAGGTCTGGTAAACTGCAGATTACTTCAGCAATATTGTCTCTCTGTGCCACTTCCTTAAGTACAACTCAGCTGATATTATCAATCTCCTTATACCTACAACCACTCTTGGGCATTTATTTACAACAACATCCATACAAAAGCAAATTACACCGATCCTCAAAGGCATAGAAAATTTAAGTGCAGTAGTCACATTTACAGATATATTGACCATTATTTGACTTTTACTCCTTTTTCTATTTTTATTATTTCCCTTTGGCTAGCACAGGGCTTTTCTATTGTTGCAGATATCTCCTCTGTAATTTTCACTGTCTCAAGCTGATTATTTCTATTTCTCATTCATTTATGTTTCTTTATCCTATTGTAAGCTCCTATATATATTTTTTTTTTCCCTGCTGCAAGAGTAACATAGGTCAAATTAAACTTACTTTAGAAGTATTTATTTTCCTCCAATAGCGATGCACTGAGCCTTGAGCGAGTCACTCAGGTACAGGTTCCCAGACTGTAGTTCTATTAACTATGACTTTAAAAATCCAAAACACAAACTCCATGTCAATAAGTCTTGATCAAGACACACAGTAAAAATAATGCTGCTTCTTCTTTCCCTTCACACCCGTATCCTTTAAAAGTTTAGCTTTGTAAGGAAATCAGTTTAGCTGAGTCCATCTCTTGACACTAGTGTTTTAGCAAATTATTAGAGTACAAGGATGTTCCTGGGAATATTAGAAAATACTGCTGAAACACGGATTTTGAATGCAGTGGCATGAATATTCAGTATAGAAATATAGTCCCAAGAGTTTGCTTCCTTAGTTAAGGAGTTTAAAGTGTTGCATAACTGAAAACTTCCATTTATATCCAACTTATTTATTCTCCCTGGGTTAAACACAGAACAGAGCAGTCAACAAATGAAGCAAGTACAATCCATGTGTTTGTGACTGTATGATATTCATTGGGCAAGACAGAATCTGCCCTCATCTCAACATATGTATTTATATACTATATATATCTATCATATGTATCTATACATGTACATATCATATACATATCATATGTATCTATATACTTATATCTGAAAACATAAAAAGGAACATTTGATTTATGATTTTCTGGTGTATTTTGCTCCTGAACTCAATCACAAATAAATTGAAAATGGGAGAAATAGAGTCTAAGTCCCTAATCATTGCAAAAGACTGACCACAGACAATTGGTCCATTAGGTTACAGAGTAGTTTTTATACGTGCAAAGCCAAAGAAAACTAAAGATTTATTTTTTTTTAAGAAGCGCAGCCACAAAGGACAAGGCACTGTAGATCATGACTACAATATTCTACACATGTTTGTATTTCCACAAGACTGTAGGAAATCAGACCTTTAAAATTCCTTACTTGGCATGTGATCATTCCTTGAGGACATAATAAATTGGTTCTGTTAGATTTATTTAAACATGTTTACGTAGTTCCCTTTTCAGAGTCATCAGTAACTGAATGCGTGCACTTATCCTTGAGACCGATAACTGCTGATGTTTAGTATTAATAAATTAATTACTTTATGAGATATGCTTACATAACATTCAGATATTGAAATGAAGTAGCCACAAGAAGAAATTAATTTAGCAAAGCTAAAATACTAGAAAGAAGCTTTGAGAAATACAGATGTGAGGAATTATAAATGACAAATAAGTTTCCTGTGCAATTTATTAAGTTTTGAAACACTAGAGAAAGTTTTCCACACAGTTGGCAAGCTACTCTAAAAGTGACTGTGTATTTTAAGGGAAAAACATCTTCAAATATTTACTGGGCTAAATAAATCGGTCAGTAATGCTCTTTTTTTCTTTACAAATACGAATTCTATTATGCTAAAAAAAGAGACTACTACATTCTAATAACATATTGCACAAAATATTTTGTGACAGGAAGTTGACTATAACATGAAACATTGCTGTACCTAAAGAGTCTTTTTCATATGAGGTGAAGATTTAGAAGCTACATATATGCTGCTTCATGACTGTATGTCACACCGACATATGGTGGGTTGGCGTGATGCCTACTATTTTTAAGAACAAAGAAAAATTTGTATGCAAAAAGAAGCATTAACACTGAATCATAGAATCATAGAATCACAGAATGTTAGGGATTGGAAGGGACCTTGAAAGATCATCAAGTCCAATCCCCCCGCCAGAGCAGGAATGCCTAGACTATGCCACACAGGAACGTGTCCAGGCAGGTCTTGAATGTCTCCAGAGAAGGAGACTCCACAACCTCCCTGGGCAGCCTGTTCCAGGGCTCCATCACCCTCACTGAGAAGAAGTTTCTTCTCGAGTTTAAGCGGAACCTCTTATGTTCCAGTTTCAGCCCATTACCCCTTGTCCTATCAGTGGTTGTCACCGAGAAGAGCCTGGCTCCATCCTCGTGACACTCCCCCTTGATATATTTGTAAACATTAATGAGGTCACCCCTCAGCCTCCTCTTCTCCAAACTAAAGAGCCCCAGCTCCCTCAGCCTTTCCTCATAAGGGAGATGCTCCACTCCCTTAATCATCCTAGTTGCCCTGTGCTGGACTCTCTCCAGCAGTTCCCTGTCTTTCTTGAACTGAGGAAGAGATTAACACATGGAACGTATGACTTGTCAGCAAACTTAAATGATTTGATTGTTATGATTAACAGTAGTGTGAGAAATATTCCGACCATCACACTTCAAAAGAAGCAATATTCTATAAGATTTTTTACTGCATGGATTAGTTTTAGCTGCCTCTAAGCAGAAGGTGCTTTCAGTGTACATCTGGACACTTTCCATAGGTTCATTTCTGTTGGATTTGCTCTCCAGTGTTACCTTGTCCAACGACCCATTTCACCTCTTCACTGAGACCAAGACTGTGTCCATTCCTTCCTTGTATTCTGAATAACCTCATCCATCATAGGTTTTCACATGCTGTTTGCATATATATCTTTTATCCATGCTTCAATCCCAAGACTGCACTCCTCTCAAAAAAAAAAAAAAAAAAAAGATCCTTTAGAGGAAGAAGAACTAAACTAACAACATCCTGTAATTTATGTTATTACAATCAAATATCCACAATATGCATCATACTTTTTCCATCAAGAAGATAGGGTTGATAGCCTGACAGAGCTGTCTTAAATGAGCTAATCCGAATTCTTATATTAAACCACAAATATTTAAAAATAACAAAAGTAATTACCTAAAATATAGACAATAGTACTCCAACTTTACAAAAACCTTTTTTATATTTAGTATCTTTATTTGGTTTGCTTATGAAAAGTGACTTGATTAGGCGTACAATAATTCCTTGAAGCACAGTGAGGAAACAAAGTAGCAAGGCGTTTTATTTAACAGTGGATATTTTTTTTAAAAAAAAAAGTTTTATCTTGCTTGTTACAGTAAGATGAGAAGTTTTCTATTAACTAGGCTGGGAAGCCTTAGGGGCCACTGAAAGCTTTTTAATTGCATATTTAATTAGAAATGTGCTAGAGAGCTCGTGTTCAGCATTTCTGAAGCTCATGGCTCCTGACAAAATGTCTGTTTTTAAGCCATTTTGTCTCTTGGAATGTTTTTTAAAAAGTGGGTTAAACAGAGGAATCTTTAATTTTGGTTATTTTCACTTCAAAGGGATTTTACTGTTTTATCAATCCTACTGTAAAACCAAGGTGAAATGACATCTTCAGAAGGAAGCATTTTCAGGTAAAACACGACTTCTAAAAGAACAAACTTTAAAGATACTAACAATTTGTTGTTCTGTCTAATTCACCAGCAACATGATGGAAGATGAGAGAAGAAAAAAAAAAGAAAAAAAAAGGATTATGCCTGGCTACTACAGCTACAGAGTTTGCAAAAGCAAACCATCATCTAGTTTATTCAGCAGCCAATGGCTGGAGTTGAAAAGAAATAAATTCATAAATATTTCCTTTATATTCTGGGTAGAACAATGTTGGCAATACTACCTTCAATTGCCAGGGTTCCCAGCATTTGCTCTAAAACTGGACAAGACATGACAAGCCCAGTATGTCCTCTGCACAGTGCTCAGTCACACTCCTTTTGCCAAAAAAAAAAGTTGTCTGACAGAAATTTGCTTGATATTTAGGCTGCCTCAGAAGTTCTAGCTTCCCCTGAGGTAACTTAACAGATAAAGGAGGGCACCCCCAACAAAAGCTGACAGCACTTCAACTTCCAGCATTGCAGGTGTGAATACGCGTTAGTTATGGCTGGGTACAAATGCTTCTGAAACACAGACTAAAACAGTAAGCTGCTGATTTTTTAATGGAACTCAGTATCTGAATAAGTAGTCTTACAGAGGAGGAATGTAAAGCTTTTTTTGTTATTTTACATGACAAACCCTGTTTTCAAGGTAGCTTACATTAAATAAAACATTAAAAACACATGGAAATCAGTTAATTAAAAGTGTGATTTCTGTACACTGAAAATAAATATATATACTGAGAGACAACTAAATAAATTACATGCTATATTAGATGGTACAACTAAATGAAGGGAATGTGCAAATGTCTTTTGATACTCACAGAAGAGAAATTCACCAAACTCGACAAGTTACATTAGTGGCCACAAAGCTTTAGAAGAATGTGAAAGTGCTAATGCATTACTGTCCCTATTTCACCTTCACTCAATAACACAGCCAGAGACTTGAGATTCCCTGGAGTATGCCTATCCAGATAACTTAATCTGTGCCTTTCATGACTACTAAAATCCAGCAAATAGCACCCAGACCTTGTATTAACACCAGAACTGATTTTCTTCTATTTTCTGAGTGAACCACATCCATACTTTATGGCAGTCCACGTGTTTGATGTTAGGACATGGTAAATATATTTGAAGGATAGGAAACAAAGTGTTAGAAATAAACTGATTTGAGGAAAGAGTTTTGAATAACACCCAATCCTAGCTATTATGAGGAACTCTCATTTCGATTGTCCATTATTAATTATCAAACTTATCCAAAACACAATCCTGTTGAAAATATTTCAGCTTTACATTTGAATGCTCAAAAACTTGTCTTTGAGAGCAATAGTATATATAATTATCACTTGATGTTCAACTTTACATTATATTTATTTATCTATTTATAAATGTCTTAGATGAAGCAGAATTGAAAAGCAGGCTGGCTGCTTACCATCCTGACTTGGGCTACTGACATATTTTACTCAGTGTTACAATGTTCGGTTTTACCAGTTGCAGATGGACAAACACTGTCCTTACGAAAAACCACTCTGCTGTCAAAAAAAGCCTTGTTTGTTTCAAAGATGAAAGCTCAGAACTGGGAAAAAACCATCAATTTAAAGTAAGCCTTTTAAGGCTTCTCAGATTAAGTTCTTCTATTTAAGTTAGATAGAAATACAGTCTTAGCATCGGATGAGTTCCTCAGGCAAAATGTCAGCAATATCTTCCATGGCTTGTTCAGCAAATTTAAGAGTGCCGTACTTACATATGTGGCTTTTATTGTAGGAAAGGCACAACCTTTTCAACCTAAAACAGGATGAGCGCCAACGCTTCCTATTTTCTTTCGAACTATTCTGGATAAAAGCAGGTGACATTATTTTCAAACTTTTTTCCTCTAAAGACACATGAGCCGTAAGGTTGCTCCAGATCTTGTGAAGAATGTTTATAGTTTTAAGAGGCTTCAGGGAAGAAGTGGTGCCTTTGATTGTCTGCTCATTGTTCAGAGAATGATGTCTTAACACCAACAAATGAAAGACACTAAGAATATAGTTCATTTGTACTTGGATGGAATCTACAGAGGATTAGAGGACATGAGAAATATGTTAAAAGTGAAGAAGCATACCTCTAGACATACGGAAAGAGACCTGAAATTAGATTTGGAAGCTAATGAAACTCTGAAAGGATTCAGCATAGCAGGCGAAGCAGGGTAGTATGTCAGCACTGCACTTTCAACCAAAGCTTTGGATTCTCAATGACAATTTCTACATTTTTCCTTTATTTTATGACAGCACCCAGCTTTTGTCTCAGAAAGAGAAATGTGTGCTTCACAGAATCTGCAAGAATTCAGCAAGAGTGGAAAGCCTTTCCATTTCCAAGAAGAGATGATTGTCTACACTTAACAAGGCACCTGCTGCTAACTAATGGTTTTTATAAAGTTTCCATTTTGCACAGACTGACAGCTTGTGGTACGAAAAGCGGCAATATTCCCACAGTCAAGAGCTCAGCAGGAGTCCTGCAGAGTAAGATACTGTCAGTTGATTGATCACAAGGAGCCCAGCACTATCTTTTTGCAAAACAGCAATCTTAAGTCAACTGGAGGTCAGGGGCATACTCCCACTTACCCCATTACCTAAGACATTGAAATTACTAGAGAAACTGCAGAAAATGGAACATATAAGTTTCTAAATATAGATTTCTACAAGTTTATATAAGTGAGTACATATGTTTGTATGCGTGTGTGTGTATAGTTATCTATATAGACACACGCTTCAGGATATGTTGTAACTGTGATGTTTTGCATGTTTTTTTTCTTCCAATTCACTTCCTTGATAACAAAGAGGTTGCTTGTAATCTAACTCATCTTGTGGCCTAACCACGTCCTCTATGTCCCAAAATCACATCTGATTTCAGCAGGTGTTTGCAAGGAGGATCTCAGAGGAGCAAGTCACAGAATCAGAGAATCACAGAATCACAGAACATTAGGGTTGGAAGGGACCTCAAAAGATCATCTAGTCAAGGTCAGTGCAGGATCACGTACAGTAGATCGCACAGAAACACGTCCAGGCGGGTTTTGAATGTCTTCAAAGAAGGACACTCCACAACCTCCCTGGGCAGCCTGTGCCAGTGATTTGCTTTGCTTCATCAGTGTGGAGTTTTGTCATCTTTGAGACAGTGAGGTTTAATAATTGGCTTTTAACTCTTTTTCCATCTTCTCTATTTAATTAAAAGTAAAACTACCTCATGTATCACAACAAACAATTTACAGAATGTAAATATTTTATTAAAGTTTGTTGCATCTTTTGCAGTTAAAATAAAGGAATTTATGTTTGGCAATGCCACAATCATTTTTTTTTCCTCTGAAGGTCTCAGACTTTGTCATGACATCTCTAAATTTCAGATTTATCAACCTTTTTCAGCTGATTCAATCTCATGGAAAAGTAATTGTATACTCTTTGCTTAGTTGATATTATGTGCCCATATTTTTTTTTTTAAAACTTATTGCGTATGTTTGTTAACACAAGGTATGACTTTGCAGTAGATTTTCTTCTGGTGTATTATTATTTAAAACCAGAAAAAAATAATTTTAAATTATAGGAAAATGTTGTGTTAATAGATAGAACCTGATACTTGTAGTAACATTCTAATGTAATTTGTCCACTATGGGCCTAAAACACATGAGAGTTGCACTTACACATAGTATGAAATAAAATTGTCATATTATTTGATTAATCTAAATCTGAATCATAGAATCATGGAATCATTAAGGTTGAAAAAGACTTCTAAGATCATTTAGTCCAACTGTCAATCCAACATTACATGACCACTATACTATATCCTGAAGTGCTACATCTACACATTTTATGAACACTTCCAGGGATGGCAACTCCATCCCTGGGCAACCTGTTTAGATATCTCACCACTCTTTCAGTAAACAATTTTTTGCTAATATTTAATCAAATCTCCCCCAACTTGAGGCCATTTCCTCTTGTCCTATCGTTAATTACTTTGGAGTATAGATTATATAACATGAGAATTTTTTAAGATTTTTCTATTTATTTTGCACTTGCTAAGTCTCTCTTATTTTTTTCGCATATAATGTAATTCCAAAGAATTAAATTAAAATTTTATGTAAATATACAAATCTTCCCAAACAGTATATACTAATTATTTATTTGAGGGCAAAGAATTTCTGGTGGATTTCTTGATGAAGGACCAGATACTCACTATGAAAAATAAATGCTGTCCACTTTTGTATGAAATTCCAAACCAGCATCTAAAGCCTTGAAACAACTGCTTTTTTTTCCTGAATAGTCAAGAAATGCCAGAGATAGTTCATGATCCCTTGATTGACTTCAGTGAGCAAGAATAGACCACACTAAGGAACTATCATGCTCAAAGATATTAGATGTTTAAGTATTTGACCTCTGATATGTAGTTGAAAGGGAAACACCTTCCTTCTTTCCTGCTGTGACTGAAGTTTCTGGAGCAAATGATGCTCAAGTAAAATTAATTAAGGACAATGTAAAAGAACATGACAAATTAATAATCTGAATTCTAGTGGCACTACAGAGGGTCCTGAAACAGGACTTTGATCTTTCTTAAGACTTTGTGTGGAGAGTAAAACAAGTAAAAATAAGAAAAATTGCATTTTTAAAAGGAGTTACAGTGATTGCTTATGTAAAACAAGCCTATAAAATTTGCTACTCTGACAAGTCTGGAACCAGTGGTAAATTTAGTAGTAAATTAATAGTTATATGGTCTTCAGAATCCTCTGAAGGCACAATGGGAAGCAACACCAATCACTTTTCTTACTTCTTTCCATTCTCTCATTTGACTCCAAAACATGCATCTAAACTGTTACAACATAATTTATCCTGGTCTTCCCTCAACTGTTATTCTTTTCTACTTGACACCTTCTGACTCCCACAAACATACAGTAAGATGTGTCAGAGAACAATATTTTGATTGCAAAAGAGACCACATAAATCTTCACATGGTGTACGTCTAAACAAGTTCAAGGGAATATTATTTGTGATATGTTGTTTATCTCAGATAAATCAGAATGACTTGGGTTAGAAGGTACATTTAAAGACCATTTAGTTGCAAGTCTCCTGCTGTGGGCAGGGACACCTACCACTACACCAGGTTGCTCAAAACCCTGTCCAGGCTAATCTTGAACACTTCCAATGACGAGACCAAGCTGTTCCAGTGTCTCACTACCCGCAAAGACAAAATTTTTTAAACTTATATCCAATCTAAAACTACCTTTGATATGAAATATTGCCTTTTGTCCCATTACTACAGGCCTTGGTAAAAAGTCTCTCTCTCTCTTTCTTAAAGGCCACCTATTGATATTGAGAGACTACAATAAGGTCTCCCTGGAGGCTTCTCTTCTTCAGACTGAACATTCCTGTCTCTCTCAGTCCATCCTCATAGGAGAGGTGTTCCAGTTCCCTGATCATTTTGTGGCCCTCCTCTGGGCCCACTGCTATAGATCCATGTCTTTCTATTACTGGAGACCTCAGAGCTGGTGGGGGTCCCACCACAGCACAGAATCACCTCTCTTAACCTGCTAACCATACTTCTCTTGATGCCCAGGATAAAGCTGGCTTTCTGGACTGTGAGCACACATTTCAGGCTCTTATCTACCATTTTGGGCTTTTCATCTACCAGTACCCTCAAGGCCTTCTCCTCAGGGCTGCTTTAAATCTCTTCATCATTCAGCCCATATTTATACTAGCAGTTCATCTGACCCATGTTCAGGAATTTGCACTAGTCCTTGCTGAACTTCATGAGGTTTGCACAGACCCACTTCTTAAGGTTGGCAATGTCCCTCTGAATGGCCTCCCTTCCCTCAAGGAAATCAAATGCATCACGCAGCTTGGCATCACCTCCAAACTCACTGAGGGCATACTCAATCCCATAACATATGTCACTGATTCTGGTATATTAACACTAGTATTTAGCCACGCAAGAATAGTACTAGTTCCAGTACAGACTTTCAAAGAATACCACCCATTACTGGTTTCCATTTGGACATTGAACTATTGACTGTAACTCTTTGAAAATAGCCATCCAACCAATTCCTTATAGTTTTATCAGTCCATTCATCCAAGACATATATCTCCAATTCAGAGTTAAGAATGTTGTGGGGTACCATGTCAAGGGCCTTTGAAAAGTTCAAGTACACAATATTTGTTGCTCTTCCCTTGTTATGTTCAGTGCATAAGGGAAAATGAAAGGGAGAATCATTTCGTTCCTAAATCTACTTCTATATCAGGTCACAGGTCTATAAATTAGAATTGAGTAATATCTGACAGCCAAGCAAAGAACTTATACCCAATCAAAAGAGTTGGTGAAATAATTGTGCAGGGATGTATTCATTCATTTATTTATTGATTTACATTAAATAGATCAGAGAAACAGCACAGAATGGGAATCTAAACTTGCCCATCAACTCTCTAGGGATATCCTCTACACTACCATGGTTTTCCTTGGTTATTATTTTGTACAAACAGTTCCTTTACATTTCTGGCATCACAGCCATAGAAAAATGCAGTTACTATTAACTGCTAGGTTTCTGAATTAAATTTCTGAGCACAATCATATTCAAAGACCTAGAAGGTGGCCCTCTACTTCGTGGTTCACAAACACCCTCAGACAGAAAATATTTTTTCAGATATCTGTCTATCTCTCAAAGTTTTCAACAGAAGCCTTCTCAGATATCATTCTGCAGAGGTGGGGTGGGTTTTTTTTCACTCATCTAAAATCTTTTGAATTTTAAATCTAGGTGTTCAAAACGTATTTGAGTCTTATCATAAGTGCAAATATGTTCTTTAGTCGCTAAAAGTTGCTGCCACATTAAGAGAAATTAACTAATTGTGGATGTTTAGACTGGTCACCAGGTCCACTGATAAATCTGAGAAAGTAGTTGTAACTGGGAAACCATTACAGACTTGTGGGATATCTTTAACAAATGTGTGGAAAAAGTCACCTGTGTTTAAAACTTATTTTAAGAACATTTAAATTCAGCATTTTTTAATTTATCTATATATGTGCAATCTGTATTTGAAAGTTTATATTTTTTGCACTCTTTCTAAGACATAGAAAATGAAAGAATTTCTATTTACTGTCATCCACGTATTACAGACTCCTGCTATGTGGATCTTGTGAGTAAAAAGTTATTGTTTTTATTACATCATTTTATTTGATTTAAAATTTAACACATAGACTGACAATAATTTCAAAATATGATGAACAATGTTAGAGCATTTTCTAAGCTGAAATGTGAATGTTATGTAAAGCTCATGTAAGTTCCTATTAAAATTCAGCTATTTTAACATCACTATTTGCCCATTCAAGAATTTTATTTCTAATCAAACCTTTGTTTATCCAAAAAGAGTAGTCTGCAAGGCATGCATTCAGTACATTACATTACAAATTCAATCATCTTTTATACGTCCAGAAGGGAAGAAATAAAATGTGATATAATAGTATGCTACTTCAGTAATCTGGACCTGGTTGCCATTAAGGCTGATTAAAATGCATATTTAAATTCCACACATGCCACAAATATTTTGAATGTAAATAAAGGATTATTTTCTTTTCATACAAATTTAATGTTGCGATCAATTTTGAAGGATGATAGCTGTTTCCAACAAGTCTGAGGAGCCTCGCTGCCTTCTGTGAAGTTCAGTGGGAACTGAAAAGCACTCAGAACTTAAAAGGAGCATGCCAAAAACAATTACTTAATATGAAATGTGTCCAGGTGCTTACCAGCAATGATGGTGAGTGGGTGGATTTATTTTTGTACTGTGGAAAGCACACTTTATGCTTTGCAGACAGAATCAAGAAAAATTTTTTGCCCTGAAGATTTCATAGGGTACTTAGAAAAAAGCTTTTGGTGTTGTATGTCCTGAGTACGCCCTGAGGAGCAAAGATCTTTAAACACTAGAGAAGAATCAGAAAATGTATAAACTATGCCATCAAAAAGGGCAAGAGCAGGAGTTTATGTTGTAAATGCTAGAAACCCCTCCTGTTCTAGCCTGGTAAAGGAAATTGAACATAGGAAGCAACAAATATAGAACCTGATACAAATCACAGGAAGATAAATAAAAATCTCTCACTGCTTTCCCTCAGGCGGAAAGGACTCAAAGGTTACCTTTTAATCAGTGTGCTATTCCTCCTGTTACTTCCTCTGCGGAACTGGAAGGAGTTCCACATCTATCAACACACAACTTAAAGTTCTCTTGATTGATCACTATTTTTCTCAGTGCTCAGGAAATAAAAATGAATAATTCTGTCACCTTTCTCCACAAAATAAAATTTGGTACCTTTCTGACCCTTCCAGAACACAAAAGGAAGGACTTTGAGAAATAAGAATATATAAGCTTTCACATAATTTATATTAATCTACATAACTAATGACTAGAAAGAAACTTCAGCAATCCTGAACCCATATGAAAATAGATTTACATTTCCTCCATATTAAGAAAGGTTTGTACCTGTGAAGCTAGTTGAAGATTTTACTTTACTCTAGAAAATTATTTAAAAAGTCAGACCTCCTTTTTGATTTTAAAGTCCTAAATGTCCTTTTCTCTTCCACAGTAATACCATAATAAAAAGAAATAATAATGTAAAATCCCTAATTTCCTATATTTTTAAGACACTGCAGTATCTATAAGCATCTTCAATTTTGGATTGAGTAAAAGATTTCAAGCATTTTACAAGGTAAACTCTTTGTGGTTTACTATTGTTACATTTCTGAAGAAAGTGTGAGATGACACTAATTTTCGTTAGTCTGAGTAATTAGTTAGTCTGAGTAATTAGAGGATTTTTTTTTCTCTTCTGAATCTGAAATGAAGAAATTTTAAATTTTTTTTTTCCCCTAAATGAAATCTTCACAGCTGAGTTCCGTACAAATATAATATCTTTGTAACTAGGTCATATGATCAGTATTATTTTGGTTCAGTGAGAGGAATGAAAAATATTGTGGAAATTAAAACTAAAATTCAAGGAGAGATATTTTACATCTAGATTTATATTCATTCTCCTTCCACAAAATTGTGTTCTGAACAAAGACGAAGATTAGTGTTTAATTTCCATTTTAAGAGATTTTATAATATCATCCTACTAAGCTTATGACATTGAGTTCAATCTCTTTTTTGTTTGTTAAAATCTTTCAAATCTGAGGAACTGACATTCTTTAATTTTACGTTTTAGGAAAGTAATAGAAAATAGTTGACTACAAAAGCCCTGAATATTTCACTCTGTTACCAGGCCATGCTCGTGTTCATAATAGTGGTAAGGAATTACCAATGAGTCAAGAAGAAGGAAAGACATTCTCAAACCATAAGACCGCTCCTATAGGAGACATTTACCATCATTATTTTTGAAATATGACCTTCCCAGCAGCATTAGTAATTATACTTCCAAATTAGAACTAATACACTCTCAAAACCAGTCTCTTAGTTACTAAGCATATCAATTCAATTCCACAGAAAAAGTGAGCTTTCAAAACCATATCGGAATTTTTATGCTGCAGAGAAATCCTAAATAATATGTATCATCTGCTTTTGTGAGACTTGAAAATAAGATGTAAAATGAAATAAAAATTGCCAATAATAGAAACATCTTTTACTCTTCTATTTGTATATATTAATATAATAAACAGTGAAATAAAAACATACTGTTCATAAGGTAACATATACAGTTATTTCTTATGAGATTTCTTTCTGCACATAATTTAAATTATTTTATTATATTTGTGGTGTACAACTGAATCCTGAAAAGTAAGTTAATTGAGATCATATGGTAACAAAAGGATGGACAACGCAGTGGGAAGACAACAGTATATTCTAGAGCTTGATACCAATATTGTAGAGCTTGATATCAAATATCCTGTCTCCTGTGGTAGTGGATCTTCAGAGTAGAAGAATAATGGTTCTCACTAAAGACGAAAAATAAACTGCTTTGTGACACTGAAATGGTGGATTATTCCAGAGTGAGAGGGTAAACCTTTCTGAGATGTGTGCTAACACTTTCCATTTTCTTTGTTCTCATTTAATAATATAAAATTTGCTTTGATTTTAAACTTCTAGGTAGAGAACATCTTGGTAAATTTTATGAAACATTAACAAATTCAGAGATTAGAGGCAAGAGATTTCATCTTCTGTCTCTGAGGATGACCTGATGTTCAGTTTGCTGGTACAGATATTACACACTGAATGGCACTGATCTAACTTCCAATGCATTTATCCTACACACAAAGTCACAAGCACTGTACGCAATTATATTTTGAACAAATGCATGTTCACATTTCTCATGTGCCCCCCAGAGCCATAGCATTTGACTGAAAAAGAGAAATAGACTTGGAAATGGGACTCAAAACCTTTCACACTAGCTGTGCCTTAACTGCTAGGACTAAAGATATCTCCCATTTTGATCCTATTATACTTGCACCTCAACAATTATTCACCAGAGGAAAAAGGCAGGACTCTATTTTGTAGTGCACAAGAGTAGACTTTTAACTGACAAGGGCCTTTCTTAGAGGATGGCAACAAATGTTGTAGAGGTAGAATCAAGCCGTCACTCTTCCCAAGACAATATTTTTAGAAAGAGTCACACAGTAGTGTTTTATCTGCCCTTGTTTTGCACTGACAGTCGATGCAGATACTGTGCACTGGACTCACTGCTGCCTGCTGTGCATTCATCTACGTTTGAGTTTCTCATATGCTTCATTTTGTATCACAGAAATGAGTTCTTCTTTGGAAATGGAACAAGAAAACACACTCGAAAAGAATATCCTTTAGTCGCTAATAGACATTCAGTTCATGGGGCCAGACAAGAGCTATTCCAAAGTACCTGAACTGTGCAGTGAGGACTTCAAGTCTTCAGGACCAACTGCATTTAGACACCTATTCTGTCCACCACACTGCTTGCTAATGCAAACATAACCTATGTGCATAACCACTCATAGTAAGACTAATTAACATTGCCATTTTGGAGACCTAGGAAAAATTGAGGTAATTCTTTAGAGACTGTAACAGAGTTAAAGCAGGTGCTTAGGAGCTTGGCTACGCAAATTGGCTAATTTTTGTGTGCTTTCAAATTTTTACTGATTAAGAAATTTTGAATCACTAGAAATTAGTGCTTAACCTGGTTATATCTGTACTAGCAAATAAAATAGAATAAGTACATGGATGCTGACACAGGAACAGAGTTGTCCACACTACTTCATCAATAGCGTACTTCCAACTTTTTGGTCTGTGCCATGTTAACACATCTCTTGAATTATGGGTGAACACAAAACAAGAGAATGGGAAGTCTAAAGTCTCTTCCCAAAATTGCTGATGCCACGTTCTGAGGGAAACATTCACCTTTCCAAAAGGTCTTGAAGAGACACCTTTTCTTTCTCATGCAATATTGTTGTGACACACACTAATTCCTGTCTACATCTTCTGGGCTATTCCACAATAATTTGTTTTGAAAGAAGTGGAAGAACTCTGAAAGCAGAGAAGGGTTCATAGAGACCCTGAATTCTTTACTAAATTCCAATATTTTATTCCTTGTATCTCAAAGTAAATTATCTGATATCTATTTAGAATCTTCTATGATACTAAATACATGACAATGAGAAGAGAGAAAGCCAAATCATCCTCCCAGTACTTGTCAACTTAGAACTTACATAGAGTTAATATCTATCCAAAAGTTAGACTTAAAAAATATCTAAGAAAACACTAAAAAGCATTCTCATGTCAGTGGTTTCATAAAGAAAATTATACTTGTATAAATGAGAATTAAAAAAGAATAGAGAAGAAGGAAGTTTGCAGTTAGACTAAAAAAAAAAAAAGACAGCAGGAAATCTGAAAAAAACCCATGAATGAACAGGAAAAAGGACACTCTAGAAAAACGTATAAAGCAGTATGATAAATACAATTTCCAGAGCACAGCATACATTTGGGATCCATGAAACATTAATAAGATCACTACTACCCAGTGAACACAATGTTAAAGTGCTTATCT
This sequence comes from Trogon surrucura, assembly GCA_020746105.1. Classification (NCBI taxonomy): domain Eukaryota; kingdom Metazoa; phylum Chordata; class Aves; order Trogoniformes; family Trogonidae; genus Trogon; species Trogon surrucura. Next base: position 55,993,495 of record CM036617.1, read on the forward strand.
TATTTAGAACACGGTGTTCAAGTGTATTTTGGAAATGAGTTCTGTATCCCATAATATGTTTTTGAAATGTCTACAGCTAATAAATGTAGAATTAGTGCATATAGTCATATGAAACCAGAAGTATAGCCTTGAATAGAGACATTTAGACATTGCTTGCTGTTGCTTACAGCTTTCAAAACAGACCTCAAACCGTTTGAGCTAATTTTTTCCATGCTCATTTTCAACTAAAATATTACTTTTTTTTGGAAGCGTAGGAAAATGTCAGTCAGATACTTTGGAGTTTCTTGAGCATGATAATGTGTTTTTCACACCTAAATATGACTTTTTTTGCACTCGATTCAATAACAGTTTCTTTTTCACATTTGCCAGATAGCACATATTAACACCTACAGGAAGCATGTGTTTTGAAAAACAGAGTAGAAATTGCAAATGAACACATATATAGAGAAAACATAATTTTTACATGAACCATAGTCAGCTCCTGAATTCTTACTGTTGTTCTCCTCCTGCATGGCGGGAATGTAAAATCCTGTATTAGTGTTATTGTACTGTTGACCATGCAAATATTTGGAAGTAAAGTAAGAAAAACAACTGCATCTGTTATTTTATCTGTGCCAAAACAAGATAATGTTTGCATATAAACAAAGAGAAAACAAACCATATATACCAATAAACTAAGGTTTGATTTTCAGTACCTTGACTTATGTATACCATATTATATCAAAGTATTTTTATTTTGTTGTGTGTTTGCTAGACTTTATAAATCATTTTAACTATGAAACATCTCACAGCAAGAAAATTCTTGTTTTGAAAAAAAGACTCAGCTACAGAGCTTATTTAAAGCTTGGATTTGATTGCAATCAAGTAGGTCAAATTACAGTATTAGCAGTAATAGTAGTAGTAGTAGTAGATTACAATCAGTAGGTCAAATTTTCGTAAAGGAAACGGTCAGTAGCAAACTGCAGCATCTAAAGTCACTGTGAAAATACTTTAAGCACCCTAAGGATAAATCCATACTATGCATGAAAGTATCTAAACCATTCTGAACAAGGCTGGGGTTTGTCTCTGGTGTCAGGTGGATTAAGAAGATCTTGGCAGATATCATCTATGTTCCAGTCTCATCCAAGAGTGAGACTGCTCTTAGCAGCAGTGTTATGCTCCCACCTGTTATGAAGTTTGCAATCAGAGCTAGTGATCAAATAGGGCATGTACCACCACTCCGTTATATAGATAAAACCATTTATTGAAAGACAAAAAACACAGAAAATATGAGTAAAAGAGTAGTTTTCAAAATATAGGGAAGTCTCCTAGAGAGCTTCAAGGCTATTTTAATATATGCATAGTTGACGTATATTTACATTGAAATAGCTATGTATACACATACAAATTAAAATGGTTGTATTTTATATATATATATATATGAACATCTAGAAAGGAGAGTAAAGAGTGGAAAGCACACTGATTTTAAAAAATTACTGAAGAGATTAAGGACATGGTGGATTATGAAGGACCTTATGAGATGTTATAAGGCAATAAAATGGAAGCTGAATTTGACTGTATTTTAACGTAAAATGTAGCACACATGGAGAACCTTTTCCAGTTTCATATATTAAAAGCTGGGTAGAAGTGAAAAGATAAAAAGTGAAGTGTAAAGACTTATGAAGAAAGAAATAGAGAATATAACCAGAACATTATGCAACCATTCAACCTCAGGATCAGCCCACAGTTGTGTAGTTCTTGTCCTCTCAGTTATAAAAAGGATACAGAGCTTGAAGAGTTTCAAAGGGCTACAAGAGTTAAATTAACTTAACTGTATATTATTAAAAAATTGCAAAACAAGTGATTTTAAGAGCACAGACAAGAACTAACAGCTCTCTGTCTTTTCACATGTAAATTCTAGGACCCAGAAATGAAGGGTGTGAGCACTATATAAAACATAAAATTTGTTGGATGGATCTTCGATAAACTATTAGTTATCATATTTTGGTATTCTTAGTGAACAGACACTTCCTAGATTGACCCTCACCAACCTAAACAAGGAAGGTAGTTTATCCATGAAAATACGTTGAGATTCATTTTATCAAATGAATGCCCTAGAATAGAAACATAAATAAATAAATAAATAATTTATATTCTATGTTTCTTTGGCAATCATGAAAGTTAGTATGGTGATGGCTAGAATTCATGAGCACTGAAGTCAACTTACTATTTAAGTCCACAAACTGCAAGGCTCTGAAAGGCGCTACATTGCCAACACGTTCCCCAAATTAACAAGGATATCAGTGCACATAGTCCTGAAATGGTGAAGAAGGTTTGGTAGCCATTGCCAGGTACTATTTCGACTTGTCAATTTCTTTCCCATATAATATTAATTATTTTGTGTGTATATTGTACTGTAGAAGAATACTGTTCCTTCAGTGGCATCCACAAAAGTCCTCACATTCATGCAGCAAGAGCAAAAAAAAAAAAAAAGTCTTTTTTATAAAAAAAACAAAGTGACAGTATTGATTTCCTAGCTGAGAACAAAAACACACAGATATCAAAGAATATTTTGCCATGTATGAGTTTAACATTTCATTGCTCAAGAAATTTGAAAACCAGTGTCTGGAGCCAAATTTAGGTGGAATATGGATAACAATCTGTATTGTGACCCTCCTAAGGATATGAATCCCTGGGATGGTCAGTTTCCTAATCTGCTCAAAGTTCTGCTCATCTTTGCTAGCAATGGTACACTGCCATCTAGATCAAGCCTGTATTCCACAAGAATCCACAAAAGCACTTTTTTTTTTTTTTTTTTTTTTACTTTTTTCACTTTCAGGGTCAGAGGATTAAGAACACAGGGAAGAGTGTGTTCACAGAATACATTTATTGAATGAGCACCATGAAAAAAAGCAGACTTAACTACCATTTTATACACGTTTCATGGGAAGATTTTTTCTTTGGAGACTGGTCCACACTTCATGTAAGTGAGACAGCTTGGAGTTCTTTTTAAAGCCTGATTTAAATCCTAATTAAAACTTTGGTATAGAAATACATGGTGTGTCGACATGTGCACAACTGAGTTAAACCCAAGGTGTCTTCTTAAAGCTGAGATGAACATCTCTTTAGAATCCACTGCTTGTGTTAAATCTCGGCTTGGTTCTGTTGTCTATAGTTGTGTTTATAAAGCTTCTAGTGAAATTACAGCAGACCTACCAGATACTCTCCAGCCTTTTAAAACAGCACCTGGAGACCAAATCGAATAACCTTATCTGTATCCTTTAGTCACAGACACATGTGTTTAAGCGCCTAAAATGAGCCCAAGGTCTTCAGTAAGTACAAAAAGAATTTGCAGACCATACATACATGTAGACGCTTCATTTCCATGTGTAGCTTTGAACCAAATATCATCATCTCTCTTTACAAATATTTATATACATTACTCTTATAATCTTTTAAGAATCTTTTAATATCAAAATACCGTGAAATCTCATGTCCTATTGGCATTAACATTTAAAACAAAATTATTTGTAGCATCAAGATATATCATCCACCTGTACATCTGTAGCTACATAACTTCTAAAACATAGACATATCATGTCCTTGTACATCTGTAGTTATGTAATTCCTGAAAAATAAACAGAAATCTGAAAGAAACACATGAGGTTTTTTTATTCAAGGTTCTGAAATAATACCATAGATTTTGCTCTTCTTTTCACTTTATCATAGCCTACATTTACATAATAACACCAGGTTGGATGAGGCTTTGAACAGCCTGATCTAGTGAAAGTTGTCCCTACTCAAAGCAGGGATATTGGACTAAATGATCTTTAAGGGTGCCTTCCAACCCAAATCTATCTATGTTCTGAAATTCTACGATCTTCATATCATTTACAAAATATGTAACACTTTTTGAAAGAAAAAAGGGAACTACATTACACATTCTCAGACAGGATTTACTGTTAGTGTCACGTAGCAACATCCTTTAAGGGCAATGTTAGTTCCTATTATGCAAATATCTACCAAAACAAAATGAAAGAGATAAAAGTTCTGTCTGACATTTTTTCTAGCTGAATTACATTTCTTCGACACTAGGGGTCACTATCATATCCATCGTACCTTGAGAGTAAACAGAGTAGTTTGTCTACCTTCAGAGAAACTGCAACAGATGAAACGTAAAGACTATGGAAATCGTAAAAGACATAAGTCTGATATTTGATTATGTCTTGTTCTTCCTTCTTATGACTGATGTCTCTGTTTCACAGGTGCTAAACTAACAACAACTAACAACTTCCCTTCTCCATCTTCCCTGTTTTGTCTTAATAAATGCAATATACATGCAGGTTAAATCTCTGGCCTTTCAAACACTTGAATTAGCAAAGCACACCTTCACCTCAACACAGATTAAAATTCTTCACTCTTCTTTTTTCTCTTTATATTTATATATATTTTTTTATATTATACCAGTTCTATATTTTTACTTAATTTGACAGAAATCAATTTAGGAGGAACCTTTTTTTGTCCTCTTTTTGCACTGTAAATTCGTATTTATCGAGAAATGATGGTAAAATTCGTCTCATATGTTGTATGGATTGAATACGAACCTGTCATTTCTAAGAGGCATTTAATGATTTATGTTCTACAAGAAAAAGGCAACAAACTCTCTGATGGTGGAAAGGTAATACAAAAAGAATTAAAGCAAACCAATGAGTATCTAGCAGTGCTTAAAAGCAGTGGAAGCCTTCTTTCAGTATCTTCTAATGCTATGTGCAATATGATGATGTCAAAGTATCATGTTTCTTTCCTTGACTTCCTGGTCAAGATGAGGCTCTGCAAATCGCTGTTCTAAGCAACATTTTGCCACTGTCTTGAGCTGTGGTACTTGCTAGTTTTCTGCATTTTTGACTCTCATTCTTTTAAGCATCTTTTTTTTTTTTTATGAATATAAGATATTCAAAGAAAATAATCATATCATGTCCTCCCATAGTTCTGAGTACTACTGCAATTATTGTGTAATAATAAGTTAAATATAGTAGGGACTCGGAGAAGAGGAAGAGAATTAAGATCTCAGATATCTATCTGTTTTTTTGTATTAGTTTATTAGAGGTTCTGAAATTTTGCAATAAAACCAAAACAGTACTTCAGGGATCTTAGTTCCTTAGATATGTTAGACCCATGATCATTTATGTCTTCTTTCTCGCAAATCTGTTTTTCATATCCACAATCTTCAATACGAACGGTGAACAAAGTTCCCTGAAAATAATGTAAAGCCTAGTCATTACAACATTTAAGTGGATAAAGATTTACCTTTTCCTCTGTGAGTTATGGAACTGATAGCCAATTTATACCTTTATTTTTTTGTTAGAGTTGGTAGAGTTGACAAGAATCCAGTTATAAGAAAAGGAAGACAAAGTTAGTCACCCAAACCACTGCAGTTAAGCTCAGAAAGACTACAAAACTCACACATCCTCTTTTGTGGAGATTCACACCAGTAGCCTAATTGCTGCATCATAAGCTTGCACACGTTGAAATGTTAAATGCAGCCTAATCTGAGAAGTTCTAGTTTTGTAGAACGAGAAGGCATATGAAACAGTCAGTGCAAGATTTTATAATAAATTGTACAGGCCTTACTTTGTACTTAATTTGCTCTATTTTTTTTATTTACTTGGTTTGTTTGTTTGTTTGGATTTTTTGTAACAGAAGACACATATAAACCACTGCAGTTTATTATGTTGTTTGATATCCTTTTGCTGCCCCTCTGCATCTTGTATGCCTTGTCCCAATCTTCAGTCTTGACACTAAGGAGAGGTCTGAAATCTGGATGCATATTATCTTGTGAAATGTTACATAAGAAAAAACTGTTATGAGAAAACAGTTTTAGAATGAGGTGAGGTCCTTAGTGTCTGTCAAATGATCTTATTCTAGAAATAACATGAAAGGTAAAAACACCTGACATACATGCTTAGTCAAAAGTTAAAGCCTTCACAAAGTATTACTATGTTCCTATAAAATTATTCTAGTTCATGATGTAGAAGGATCATCCTACAGTGGCTTAAAACATTTGTATTCAGTTAAGAGAGACTTGCAGCAGTTCCCTGTTTTTTGCTCCCTCCATCCCTTAGCAGAAACTATTCATTTTGCATATTACATATTACAAAATATTTCATAAGATATATGTCAGAAGACTGTTGTAAATGCTCAGAGTGTTAGATTCTGATCTTTTCCTTGCATATTTTATATGTTTCCCAAAAGGTCACCTAACTCCACTGTGCTTCGAGTCTAACCTGCTTTTCACAGGGACCTGGATGGTCTCACAGGTCTTGGATTTTCCTTGAATGAGGTTTGAAACACAGAAAACCACATATGTATATCCTAATATGCTTTATATGCATTGCTATTGAATTTAACTCCTTAATTTTAACTATGTCTTTACTATGTACATATTTTTCTAACAGATTTTTCCATATACCACATATGCCATTGCTGCACTGGATTTTTCATGTAAATTCAAGTAACAATCTTCAAACTGATATTTTTAACAAAACGCAGTTCATGCTACAAAAAAATATCACTGTAATGGTCAATATTGCCTGAATTCATCACTCTTAGAATGACATTAAGGAGTATACAACTATGAATTTAATGCATTTTAATATGTATTTTACATTCTTTCTCTTTTTCATTGAAATTTTAAAAGGATTTTAGTTCCTTGTGCAGCCCTGTTGGCCTAATGAAATATAATTGGAGATTCAAATCTTCTTTGGAATATACCATTCTTTTTTGTTTTAAGAACATGGAATATTTTCCTTGTTCAATTATGCAAGAGGCAGCATGCTTAAGTGAGTAAATCCAATGTTTATTTTGACTCCAGTGACTACTGATATCTGATGTTAAACTTACCTGTAGCTGTCTTTGGGCAAATGTTCAGACATCCTACAGGTTCCTAACCTTTCAATTGTTCTATTTTTCATTATGTGTATATAAAACTAGGGCATAGTGGGACTCCAAATCTCAGTATAAATATTTTTAATTTTAGCAAGAAGATTTAAAATTATCTGACATTAGGATATCACTTCAGATGAATAATTGCTGGTATATAGAACCACTGAAGAACTTTAAGATATACAATTTGACATCCAGGAGTCTCTTTAGAAAGATGCATGGTTCCCCTGGGTCCTTTGTTATTACTGTCAGACTGTGCAGATGTTATTATAGTTGTCAGAATTGGCAAACACAACACAAGACTAGCCATCTACAGCACTAAATAACTATCCTTAAGCAACTCTATAAAACCCCTTGGGTTCTCCCCAAAGTCAGATAGACATAGGCAGCTCCATCTGAAGATTGTTGTCTATATCTATCAACTTGCTGACCTTTCAAAGATGGCAGTTTGTCTTTACATATTATTTATAGGAACCTAAGCAACTTCTATATTTCATGTTAATTGTTGTGGTTTGTTTTGTTTTTTTTTTCCTGAATAGCTAAAGAAAACAAGATAAACTAACAGTAAGAGATATTCTACTAACAAAACTTAAAACTCAAACCTAGAATGAAGGTTAGGAAAATTAATTTAGAACTAAAAAGTCTAGCCCCCAACTCCCAAACTAAACATGAAAACTAAAGATCCATGTGACCGAGATGCCACTTGAAGTTGCAGCTCTAACGGCAACATTTTCTCCCTATCTACATGAATATTCAGATTTCACCATTATAGCAGCTAAAAGTTTCCAGAGGAGTGAAGATCAGAATGGTAAATCACATTCACAACTAGCACTTGACTAACATGCTGAATTTGATCTGGTTTGAGGCTGAAAGCAATGCAAAGAAGGAAAGTCTGTGCTATAGCAACAGTAACATGAGTCCCGGCATGTGCATGTGTATGCCATATACTGTGCAAAATCTGCTGTATAGGAAGAGCTATCAGATGGCCTTTCAATGCTGGAGTCTACCTTTCTCATCTGCATCTTTTCCCAAGAAATTTATTACATAGAAGATATACTTTTAGAAAGTTCTAAATTAATTTATCAATATTTTAATGTGAGAAAAATGCAGTAAATTTCACATAAATTTCACAAGGTACCTTTTAAAACAAACTTTATGTGACTGCTTTATAACAATGTACAACTTTTTAATTGTTATTAAGGAGTTGTAAAATTAGTTGCCTCAATAAAATCAACTGCAGCCATTTCTCTACATTTGCGCATTAAAAAATCAGGAAATTTATATAAAATAGGATTCCAGTAAAACTGGTAAATCATCCTTCTCGGTTGAAGAAACTTATTGTTGTCAGCAGAGAAACAGATCATCCAACCTGATATTGTTTTAGAAAACACGTTTTATTGATACTGTCTATTGATAAATGTAGACAAATAGAACACGACATATTAAGTCCTCATGGTAATACACTGTAATACTCTTTGCAAATGCAAAAACAGACTGGAGAAAAAAAGCATTAAGTAATCCAGTCACAGAAAACAATACTAAGCAGTAACTGAAAATTATACATTTACTTGAAAACTGCTGAGAATACTGCTTTGCTTCAACTGAAAAGAAAAATGAAGTAGTCATTAAAATAGTAAACACTTTTCTTTCCTAGGTGTGATTGATCTTAGTTTTAATAAACAGCAACACAGAACACTGAGCATAGTTCTTTAGCCTCAAAAATCTCCCAGGACAACCCACTAATGTTAGAAGACTCATCCTAAGACTACCTAGATAATATTAGACAATGCAGATGGAGTTACTAAGTTATGTATGCATGGACTTAGACTCAGATTAACGATAATGAAATACGCCTGCTAAGAATAATGGCCCTTTCAGAAAAGAGTGCATCTAATCAAGTGTGTTATGCACCACTGAGTTTTGTTCAAGGGGCTTGATGCTTAATAGCTGTTTGGTGGCATTTGAAACTGGATGCAGTTATTAAACAATGCAAAAAAGCTAATTTGTTTCTTGACAGGAGGAGTTAGCCCTTTTACTCTTGCTCAGATTCAAAAAAAATGACCCTCAAGTTAAATAACTACAGAGAAGGTAAAGCACACTCGTGTGATAATGAAAAACCTGACAGCCTATTATTTGCAATATTACTATCTTTGGTTGGAAGGTTTAATTGAAAAAAAAAATGTAAATATATTTCTAAGTCCTCAGAATATGAAAGTATTCAGAATGTGAAAGTACTCTGAATGTGACAGTACTCTGGAAAAATAAGAAGAATAAAGACAGAATCAAGAATATTGTGTTAAGAAAGTTTTGGTTTAGCTATTTTTCATTTGTCTAATGACAATATACTACAGTATAGCTCATCATAGGATACCACAAAATATTACATCAGCACAAAAATTATAGTATGGCAAGATGTCCCTGGCTTGGCACCTTTATTCAAACAAAATCTCTCTGAAATCAGTTTATGGTGATAAAGGAACTGTACTCATAAGAAGTAAACAACTGTTTTATTAATGAATCCTTTCAGCAATTGTAAGATTTGATTTTTGCTTAGTTTTATAATATCAGAGTCAAAAATTTAGATGCAATGAAATCACTAAAACTATTACCTTTCACCAGAGATTCAGAAATAACGGGATCGTTCCCAGTAGCTTCTTTAAAAAAAAAAAAAGAAATAATTCAGAAAAAATTACCTTGGCTGTCTATCAAAATCTGATCATTCTTAGTTAAAGACAGTCAATAAAGACAATTTGGAAAGTTTGGGTGGGCATTCCCTAACTGTCACATGGCATTTGTTCAGATGAATCCCAAGTTTCACAACTTGGGATACATCTGACCAAACAGATACAGCTAAATAAGTCACATACACATACCATTCTAATGTGGATTTGAATCCAACAGCTAATTTAACATTCTCATCTAAGTAGATCAGATTAATTTTGTGCAGGAAAGCCACATTCATTTGCCTGACCTTAGGTATCTAATACCACTTGAGATATACTAAGATGTTCCGTGTCATCATCATCTGAAAATTCTGAAGGTTGTATCTTATAAAGTACTTCTTTTAACACATTCCAGCCCAATGCAGGTGGGCATGCTAAATCTCTAAAATGGCCCAACATGTCTATTTTTAGCCAGTTGAAGTGAGTCCATAGTGAGTCTATCCATCTCTACCATCTACAAAAATTTTAAATACCTAACTCAGATTCTGCTAGACACATTTGGTTAGATGACTTCCAGCCACAGTTACTGAGCAAATCAGATCCTGCTAAGGGCCAGGTCAAAAATGGATGGTTTAAATTGCCCCTGAAAACTCACAGATTTGATTTTGCCCTGAAATAGACTAAGAAAATTCACAGAAGCCTATATTCATTCTAACTGTGTATACTTAACTACTACTTAAATAAAGTAGGTCTACCTGATCTTCCTGTGCATGCCAGCCTCCCTAAAGCCCAACCTGAGAGGGATCAGTCTGGCCTCATTGTAGATGTCCTGAAAGTATGTGATTTAAATTGTGAAGAAACGTTTAGTGCTCACTATTCTGTAAATGTGGATGGTCATGTAAGCTCAGCACAAGTAATCATCCAACCATTTAAGTTTACCTTTGGTTTCTATTGATATATTTGTAAATTAAACAGAGACAGACTACTGCTCTTAGCACTGGTCTGTCATTTTCATAATTTTCATTCCAATTTTCATCCTGTTAAACTCAGAATTGTTCTTCATGCAGTTTTCTCCTGTCCTAACTTGTGGTCTTGAAGCAGTGCTCAGACAAGACAAAATCTGCATGTAACAGTGATTATTCTTAATGCATAGCTTGGTTGTGGCCACCCTTTTTGATCAATGTAGACACAAGGTACTCTCAAAACACAGTACCTCAATATGCTTGGAAATCATTGTGATGAGTACTGTGAAGAGCTTAAGTCAGTGATTTTTTTCCCATATTTCAAGACTAATTTTTTGACATTACTTTTCCTCTAGTATTTAAATGAGAAGTCAAAATACCAAGGTTACACAAAATTATAAGTTTCAGAAAAAGTTCTGTTAAACAACATAATTCATTTCCATTTGTTTTTTTGAATGTAAACAAAACATAGGTTGAAATTAAAGAATGCTTATGTCTTGAAGGAATTGCACTGAGATATTTCATACATCCATTCTCTTTCATGTGTCAAGCACTTTAGTCACACTGCATCTAAGATTACTTTAGTATTATGCAGGTATTCTCATTTGTATAAATTCTTATGCACTGATATGGAAAAAAAATACAACATGATAACCTAGTACTGCTCTTAGCCTGGTCAAAAACATTTACAGCGTGACATTTTTTTCCAAAGGGTTTTAATGGATGTCCCCAGATAAAATTCTGTCTGAGAGACATCTGGCACAAAGGAGGTAATTCCACAAGATGGCTTCTAGCAATCGCCACTTAAGTCCTGATAACAAAAGATGTCAGGACTGCAGACTTGGCTCTGAATTAGCTGCCATCAGAGCCTCAGAGTTTTTTTGAGGAAAAACTGATACTGAAGAAACCTGTTGCATATTAAATGCTTTTGGCATTTTCAAGCATTCTTTTAGGGTCAGTAATCTGAAAGGATGAACTAGTTTGAAAGGACGCTTAGAATCCAACATGTGTTAGATGAAACCAAACATACCATAGTATGCCATGTATAGCACAATAATGCTTTGCATATAGGCTATTCTTAACTTTCTCAGTCCTTTCTGGTTTTGTATAAAATCACAGAATCACAAGTAATTAAGTTTAGAAAAGACCTCTAAGATCATCAGGTCCAACTATCAACTCAACACTACCAACACTACTAAACCATGTCCCAAAGAGGCACATATGAATATTTTTTTAACGTCTCCAGGGATGGCAACACCACCACTGCCTTGGGCAGCCTGTCCCAGTGCTCCACCACTCTTTCAGTGAAGAGTTTTTTCCTAATATCCAATCTAAACCTCCCTGGTGCAACTGGAGCCCATTTCCTCTTGTCTTATCATTAGCAACTTGCAGGAGGTTACTGACACCCACATCACTACAACTTCATTTCAGGTTTTGGAATTTTTTTAGAATATTGTAATAATAAAAGGGTAGAATCCTAGATGGTTTAAATGTTTTACTTGTACTAATCTTACGGGAAATAAGATTTCTGTCCTTGTAAATTATTTATATCATGAGGTATACATCCAAGATTTCCCATACAAGAAAGCAAGGCATCTCTAAACTTATCACCTCCATTTCAGTACAAAAAGGAATAAAATTTAGTTGACCTGGAAAATACATTTCTCATGTTTTCAGAAAACCTTTACTGAAACATATTTTATGATTTACTCAAGAATTCCCATGCAATTTTCTCCTCCTTCCAAAATGCCAGCAGCAAATAAGCAATCTAAGCACTTCAAATTCTACAGAATATGGAATTAGGTATCACTTTACATAGAAAATTTGTTCATTTTTAAAACCCATTTGGAAAACAGTTTCCAGTTCTTGAGGGAAGCAATATCAATACGAAATTATATGAATGATTCAGAATATAGTATTGAATTCCTTTCATAATTATTTCATAATAAGACACACTTTGACAGTGAAACATGTTGTTTGTCAAACTGCTATTTATCACAACAAAGGAATATATTTTTTGGAGAAAATAAAACATAATTCTCTTAGTCTCATCAGCTTATCATTTTTCTGTGGTGCTTACCTCAATGGTACATAACCACTGTTCTGTGAGACCGCATAGTATTTAAATTAAAATGTTGTGGGTTAGCCAATTTTAAGATTCTGATACGTTTAGTAGGAATTCACTGTTAGCAAAAGGTGAAAGATTTTATAATAATTTTTAACTGCCAGATCTAAAAATATTTCTTGTGTTTCCATTTAGGGATGCTACTGCCAAACTACAATTTCAAATGCAAAATAATGCATTGTCTTATACAAGTCATATTCATTTAACAGATTACTTTAAGAAGCAGTTTAGCACCAAATATTAATGCTGAATATTGGACAAGTTCAGCAATCACACTCTTAGACATTTGATCCAATGTTCATCCCATAAATTAAATAAATAAAAGAGCTTTTGAAGGACTTAATTAAAATACACGTGGGAAGAGAGATATTTTTTCTTATTAAATATAATATTCCAGGATCTCTTATATCAAGTGGCTACTAATAACACTCCCAGTTGGAAATACTGGTCTTGACTCTGCTTCAGTCTGAATTCTATTTTTGTACCAAGCACAGTCCAGTAGCAATCCTATTATAACTCTATTTTTCTTTTCTAGGTCATGCCCAAAATTAACCACAGACATGGCTTCTTAGGACACCTACACTGAATCCCTTACATAGTGTATTTAACTGTCAGCTCACTGTCAGAATCATTTTGGACTATGTTAAAGAACTCGCTTCCAAACAAATAAGCCAAAGAAAAGCCCACCCCTCAGCAGTGTGGGTGCAGTCCTGCCTTATTTAGCAAAATCATCATAGCTATAGGATTCTGCTGTCTCTGAAATGTACATGGTGGTGCCATGTTTCAGCAAATAACCCCCACACCCTAAAGAGAGACTCAAGAATATTATTTTCTCTTTGGTTTATATCATCGATAATTTTCGTTTGATACAAAGCTGACAGTGAAATATCTTGTTTGTAAACTGCTATTTACTACAAAAAAAAGGAAATAAATTTTGGAGAAATCAAACACAATCCTATTAGTCTCATCAACCTGTCATTTTTCTGCAGTTCTTACTTCATTTTTCTGTGGTACCTACCTCAGTTTTTCTGGTGGTGAGTTATAGATGGAATCCAGACTGAAGGATACAAAGATGTTGGAACGTAGTGAGAACTCTAGGTGAACCATGTCAGGAATGTTAGATATTTTTTCCACCACATCTTCAATCACTTCCTGCTTCTTTGCGAATAGAGTATCTTTTTTTTTTTTTTTTCAAAATTAATAATTTCTGATAATTTCTATTTGCTTTTCAAGATAAGTTTGGGTATTTTGTTAATGGCTCTATTCTACAAGTATTCTCTCCTTCAATTGCTGCTGAAACAAGGTGAAACTGTTAACAAAGTAAAAGATTCTTTTTTTTTCTTTTTTTGTTTTATAATTGAGCAAATCTTTATGATCTGCCAAACTACTTTATGGAGAATAAGTAATAACAGAAGTCAGGAATACAGAGAACGTTGTTTTAGATGAGTCGACACCTAAGGCTTCAAGGGCACCTAAAAAGTTGTTACTACTAGACCTTTTTTTTCACGATGGAGAATACTTCATACCTGTCCACTACTCTTGAGATGACATGTCATATTTTGCTACTGTTCTTTTTAAAATTAATCTTTCCCTCATGCCTGTTGCCCTTTTATTCCAATGAAATCATGTTCAACATTGATTAATACAAGCCACCACGGAATTTAAAGTCTAAACAAAGGAGAGGTTTGTGAGAGTTTTTGCCAAGACAAAATGTTAATCCATTTTGAATTTTTCAAACCCAAGGGATGAGACCAAATGTTGTGCTCCATTTTAAGGGACTCTGGTCATGTGACAAATGTCCTTTCACAGTAAAGAAACATGTTTAAATTGAAGATAGAAACAAACCACTAGAGGATTTCACTTTTGGTCTGTGTTCATAATGCTGCAACTAATTAAAATACAATAGACTAAGAAGTATGCAGGAATAAGGATAAATCTTTGATTGAGAATGTTGTAGAACAGACAAAATTGCACGAAAAAATTCACTAGAAAAGGCATATATGACTAAGGATTTTCACTTCTATTGCATAAATACACTTTCTATTGCATCTGTTCTACATTTGAAAAGATGCCTCTGAAACTCACTACTCCTGGAAGAGCCTCTTAACAGGAAAAATATTAATGAGTAGTACAATCAGCATTCACTTTTCTGCATTCCTGTCCATCAGACTCCTTTGCAATGGTGAAAATAAGTAAATTGGAAATTTTGCCTTTTTTTTTGCCTTTTTTTTAAGGCATTTTGCAACTTCTAGAAAGCTATTTCAGGGAACTTTCAATCTGTCATCTCACACTTTTGCTAATAATAAGCAGAAAATCTTTATCATAGAATTCAATGGGCTGAAAGAGACCTCTAAAGGTCATCTAGTCCAACCCCCTTGCAGTAAGCAGGGACATCTTTGACTAGATCAGGTTGCTCAGAGCTCCATCAAGCCTGACCTTGAATGCCTTCAGGGATGGAGCCTCCATCATCTCTCTGGGCAACCTGTGCCAGTATTTTACCACCCTCATAGTAAAAAGCTTCCTCTTAATGTCTAACCTAAATCTACCATACTACACACAGGGTCCTATCTCTACACACCCTTGTAAGCAGTCCCTTCCCATTTTTCCTGTAGGCCTCCTTCAAGTACTGGAAGACCGCTATAAGGTCTCCCCACAGCCTTCTCTTCTTCAGACTGAACAACCCCAACTCTCTCAGCCTGCCCTTGTAGGAGAGGTGCTCCGACCCTTTGATAATCTTTGTGACCCTCTTCTGGACCCTCTCCAATAGGTCTATGTCCTTCTTGTGTTGGGGGCTCCAGGGTTGGACACAGTATTCCAGGTGAGGTATCACCAAAACAGAGCAGATGGGCAGAATCACCTCTCTCGATCTGCTGGCCACAGTTCTTTTGGTGCAGTCCAGGATACCATTGGCCTTCTGGGTGTTGAGCACACATTAGTGGCTCATGTCCATCTTTTCATCCATAAATACCTTCAACTCCTTTTCCACAGGATTGCTCTCTGTCACATCATCCCCTAACCTGTATTGATAACAAGGGTTGCCCCAACCCAGGTGTAGAACTTTGTATTTGACCTTGTTGGAATTCATGAAGTTCACAGGGACCCACTTCTCCAGCTTGTCCAGTTCCCTCTGGAGGACCTCCTATCCCTCTCCCAAATCAACCGCACCATTCATCTTGGTATCATCTGCAAACTTGCTGAGGATGCACTCGATCCCGCTGTCTGGCATTGATGAAGATATTAAACAGTACTGGTCCCAGGATGGACTCCCGAGGAACACCATTTGGCACCTGTTTCCATCTGGACATCAAGCCATTGGCCACCACCCTCTGGATATGACCATCCAACAAATTGCACCCATCAAATCCGTATCTCTCTAGCTTAGAAATAAAGATGCTGTATCCACAGAGGAAAAGATGATAGTAATATATGTAAAAGAATCTGAGAGAGACCATGGGCAAAATTCTAGAAATTATCAAGACAATTGTGAATTTGTTACTAAAAAGTTTGTTAAATATTTCATGTTGTTTTTCTTTGTTGTTCAGTGCTTTGCATATACCCCTGAATGAGTGCACTGATACAGACATATTATGTAACAGTATGTTACTTTAGTTAATATATTTTTCTTTATTAAAACTCCTACATCCAGCAGCATAGTAGCATACTATAGTCATTTCATCTGAACTGATATTTTTAATGAAAATTCAAGATTTCCTTAATATAGCAGCTTATTTTGTCATTTTACCAAAGAGAATATTTTCTGCTTTTCCATCTAATACCAAAATATTATTAGGAGAAACTGGCAATACAGAATTTTCTTATGTCTAATGAAAAAAACAGAAAAAGAATAAAATTTTAATCAATCGTTATTAGTTCTGGGCCCCTCAGTTCAAGAAAGACAGGGAACTGCTGGAGAGAGTCCAGCACAGGGCAACTAGGATGATGAAGGGAGTGGAGCATCTCCCTTATGAGGAAAGGCTGAGGGAGCTGGGGCTCTTTAGTTTGGAGAAGAGGAGGCTGAGGGGTGACCTCATTAATGTTTACAAATATATCAAGGGTGAGTGTCACGAGGATGGAGCCAGGCTCTTCTCGGTGACAACCAATGATAGGACAAGGGGTAATGGGCTGAAACTGGAACGTAAGAGGTTCCGCTTAAACTCGAGAAGAAACTTCTTCTCAGTGAGGGTGACGGAACACTGGAACAGGCTGCCCAGGGAGGTTGTGGAGTCTCCTTCTCTGGAGACATTCAAGACCTGCCTGGACACGTTCCTGTGTAGCATAATCTAGGCATTCCTGCTCTGGCAGGGGGATTGGACTTGATGATCTTTCGAGGTCCCTTCCAATCCCTAACATTCTATGATTCTATGATTATATTTCTTTCTGTACCCCTTCTTCCCCTCCACACAGAATAGATGCCCTGTAGGATCACAGATGGGGTTGAGAGGATTTTTGCCCTTATTCATACACTGCAGATCAAATTAATTAAACAAGAATTAATTTAGGATTGTCCTATGACCTGATCACAGTTCTCCCTTCTGACTTGTTGGTTTAGGAGTACACAAATGTTGAACAGCATGACAGATGTCCTGGCTTTGTATAAAAGAACTTACCTACCATATATTTCTAACAGTGTCAAGAAAATCTGTAGGGCAAAATCTGGACCATATGCTTGATGTTGCACATCAGGCGAGATCTGACCTGCTAGATAAAAATGTTCCAACCAAAAGACTCAGCAGTGTCCTTTTCATTTGCTTTACTTAGTTCGTATTCAGTGTACCATAAGCACACTAGAGGATTGAGAGCTGATAGCTGTCACATCCGAGAGGCAGTAATAGCTCTCATTACATCTGTCACGGCAACTAAAAATGCAGATTCAGCTGACAAGCTATCTAAATTTGACTGAAAGATAGAAAACAACTTGGCAGATCAGAAATTAAAAATACCATGATCCTTCATTTTGTTATTCCAACTTTACATGTGTGTAAATGTAAATGCATGTATGAAGAAAATCATAAAACTTCAAGTGAGGTCCCTATATTTTATTAAGGGAAAAGTACTGAATGTCTTAAAGTGTTCCTGTGATAAAAGTCAAGTGGGTCTTTTGCAGAAATATCTTTTTAAAAAACTGCTTTCTCTACGGTAGTGTCACATAATGTGTAAAAACAGTCTGTAGAAGTGTGGTTAAAAAGGTCCATATACTACAAGTTGACAGAATCATAGAATGGGTTGGAAGGCACCTGAAAGATCACGTATTTCCAGATCCCCTGACATGGGCTGTGACCACCTTCCACTAGACCAGGTTGCTCAAAACCCCATCCAGCCTGGCCTTGAACACTTTACTCCTTGTTATATCAGCACATGCCCTTCTAAGAAGTCCTTCCCTATCTTTCCTGTAGGTCCCCTTCATGTACTGGAAGGCTGCTATGAGGTCTCCCTAGAGCCTTCTCTTGTCCAGTCTGAACACCCCTAATTTTCTCAGCCTGTCTTCACAGGAGAGATACTCCAGCCCCTTGGTCATCCTTGTGGCCTTCCTCAGGATCCGCTTCTTATGCTGGGGACCCGAGAGCTGAACTCAAGTAGGGTGTCACAAGACTAGAGTACACTAGAATAACTTCTTTCAACCTGCTGGCCATGTTTCTTTTTGATGCAGCCTGACATACGATTGCCTTTTTGTCTGTAAGCACACACTATAAGCACACCATGCTGAGCTTCTCACCCACCAACATCCACAAGTCCTTCTCCACAAGGCTACTCTCAATCAACTCATCACCCAGCCTGTATTTGTGCAGACCTTGCACCTGCCCTTGTTGAACTTCATGAGGTTCTTAAGGATCCTACTGGGAAGAGTCAGGCTGATGGACAGTGATTGTAAAGACCATTATCTCAGCTTGGTAAAGAAGTAATTGTATGCTTTCCAATTGCCTCCAAAGAAAGAAAACAGACTCAGGTGAACTAAATCCAATTTCTTCTCTTAAAGTAATATCTCAATCTAAATGGAGAATTTAGTGATTTATCTCACTCAGAAATGTGCTGTCTATAGACTTTGGACTATACATAGGCAATATGGTCATCTCATATTTGATACTTTGCTGCTTGAGGGGTTAGAGTCAACAGAGGTATTTCTTT
This sequence comes from Trogon surrucura, assembly GCA_020746105.1. Classification (NCBI taxonomy): domain Eukaryota; kingdom Metazoa; phylum Chordata; class Aves; order Trogoniformes; family Trogonidae; genus Trogon; species Trogon surrucura. The sequence continues at coordinate 56,012,289 of CM036617.1, forward strand.
GTCTATGAGTAAAATATTTCTTAATGCACATGTGGAAAATAAAGTTGCCTTTTATTTCTGTCAGCCACTACTTACACCTAGCAAAGGGAACACATTATAGGAGAGCATTCCAGTTTACAGATTTATTATCTCAAACCACCAAAAACACTAACTGCATGTAAACCTGATGGCTGAGGTTAAAACTGTATGCAAAACCCTCTCATCCTCCAACCTGATTTCAGAAAACTCCAGAGAAGAGGTCAACCCTAAAAAGGGAATAACTTGAGTGACAGGTGGGGTTGTGGAAACAACTGGACAGACCAATGGATAGCCTTAGACATGGTTGCTTTAACTGCATTGTTTGAAAGGCATTTCTGTTAAAAAGCCAGCTATAGCATAAGAATGTTTGCAATGTTAGTAGTGCAGGGAAATCTAGGCCACCTAACTCTACCTAAGTGCAACACAGTGTTGCCATTCAGTCTGAAGAAGTAACTTAAGGTATTTGTGTGCAAAATCCAAAAGGCAAAATAATCAGCAGCTTTTCTGTAAGTGTTCTTTAAACTAAGAGGAAATTAAAGTTGCACATGCACCTCCTGTGTGATGGGAAATGGCGTTTATTTTCCAATTTATTTTCCAATTCTGTGCATATTCTTCTAAATATAATATGACAAACATTTTTTATTTTTAACTATATCAAATGTTAGTATATATTTCAGAGTTTTCTAGAGGGGCTGGAAGAGCTGAAGAGCTGTTGAGTTGATAGAGCCATGTGTAGAAGACACAGGAGCAGCATAAAGGATGGGCAGTGGTAGCTTCTAGTAAGGCAAGGAACTTTGGTAGAAGAGGCAATTTCCACTATAAAGTTTTCAAAATCTTAAAATGAAGGTTACTGCAGGAAGGGCAACTAGATGGTCTGTTTCTTGACTTCACAGAAGAAAGACTATAAATCATGATTTTATACAAAGGATTAGCTATTTTTACCCTGCTTATTAATTTATATCTTTATTAGTGTTTCATGCATTCCTTCAATAAAGATATTATTTATTAAACTTTAATTCATACCTGTACATGGATGACTTATTTATTTGACTACCAAAAACTTAATAGAATTATTCCAGGTTTGCTGATACATGCCTGAGATGGTGTTTTAGAAGCAAGCCGTTAAATTTTATTCTAGTCTCTGTTGCTGTCTCTCAGGTCTTGGCAGGACGGTTATACAATTTGTTTCTTCGAGAAGGAATTATGTCAAATTACAAAATGAATTCAATTATCAGATTGATAATATCCTTTCTAAATTAATCTGTTAAACTCCAAAGGACAAATTTGGATTGCAGTAGTTCTACTTAGCTATCAGTCATCAGAATAACAAAATATCAACTTAGTTACGTTTGAAAGAGGAAAGTTCAAGCCATGGAGCTGATGCAGGATGAATAAAGTCACTCCCAGGTTAAAGTGAATGTTGAGACCATGGCTTAAAGGTTGCCTACCTGAATTATAGATATAATTATTTTATTATTTTAATTATTCTATATTAATTCATGCTATAGATTAATTACACATTGTTCATATTGTATATGTATATGTATAATTCATACCAGATATCAGAGGATAACCTGATTCCCAACACTGAACTTTCCTACATAGGCTTTAATATAGGTGCTATTTAAATGACAAATACAAAAAAAAGAAAATTGATACAGATTAATATATATCTGCTGCTGAACATACAGAATCATTATTGTATGTAATTGTTGAACATTGTTCTCCAACATCTGTTGAATTGTGTTATATGTTTAAAATAACTCTGGTCTACATGAAGTTCGTGCCAAACAGAGTTAGAACTCATTTAGTCTGTCAAGAAAAACCCCACCAAAAACCCCCCAAACCAAAAGGCAATAAAAAGTAATGATTTAGAAAAATTTGTATGTACTTAAAATGACCAGAACAGAAGAGTGTGCAGATGAAATGGGAATGGGAAGAGTGTGCAGATGAAAACTACACACACCCAGTAAACTTGGTTTTTTTGAAGAATAGTGGTCACAGAAGGTGGAGTTTGAATAATTTTCTGGCCATTGATAACTTCGGACTTTGGTTAATGATTTTAAAGATGCCAGGATAAAATTTTAAAGAATCTCCTGATGGTTCAGATTTACTTGCTTGTCAGTGTCTAACCATAGATATGGATGGATCCATCACAGGTCATTGACAATGCAGAACAGTCATAAGTCTGTGCATCAGGTATGATGATATTAAGAGGCTGCAGATTAGAAACTACTGTACAGAAAAAAAAAAGAAAGCCAAACAGAAAGCAAAAGTATTTTTAACAGAAAACTGTATTTTTTCATTATATTTTTTTAAACAATGGTTTATTCATCTCTCTCCTTGATAATTCTTGATAATGATTTACGGAACTAGGGGACACTCTTCTCCTCTTAATAATTTCCCAGAAGAATACCTTGTTATTATAAAACCTCTTCCCATTTCAGTCATATGGGTTGAGAAAACATATATATACACATATAAATAGAATAAATGGGTAAATAAGCTGTCAGAAGGTGTTGGAAATTTGAAAGATTAAGGCATTATTTATGTTTCCATGAAAGCTGTAATTCGAATCTCAAAATTCAAGACTTAAAATTCAAAACTATTTTTAAAGTATAGCCTAGCAAAAATAAAAAAATTAACTAGAGGAATAAACCAGTTACGCTTTAACTCTATTACTAACTGATGATAGATAATCTTCTTATATACATATGTAACATGCTTTTAAGCATTTGCTTTTATTTTTGGAACTAATTTTTTCAACTTTTGACTGTATACTTGACATACGAAACCCAACAGAAGTGCCATATATTAAGTAAGGCAGTATGAATAGCTTTTTTTCCCCTAAAATTGCGTTTTGAGAGGTTAAGATTTATACACTTACATGCCTCAAAGGGGCGAGGTTGATGTCGTTCACATCTCTTGTAAAAAATTATCTGCAGTTCTCACATGATAGTTCTGGTGAAGATCTTTTTCATGTCTCAAAACTTTACTTAAAAATAAATCTTCAGATTGTTCTTTCAGTATATTTTATCAAACATCATTATGACTATGATCCATGAAGCATAATAAATGTTTAATATTCCCAAAAGGGGAAATGCAAGATATGAAACCAAATTTCTAGCATGATGAATATCTATGAATACATAAACATTTAAAACCACAATGCCATTATACTGAGAAAGATATTTCCCTAGTGTATATGTTAAAATAAGGAAGACTGGACAAAATACTTGTTTCAGAGAAGACAGGAATTGTGAATGGCTTTTGAATTAAATACAGTTTCCCTAATCTGCAGTAACCTAGTAAAGCGTTTTGATGAAATCTGTTACCAAGACAATGTCTTCTGTGAAAACTCTGTAGAAGTAAGTTCAGGCTGGAAATCAGTAAAAAGGTCTTCCTTCCTTTAGGAAGAAGCTTTGCTTTTTTTGAAGTCAAGTTGAAATATTTGTTTAATAAATTAATATGATATAATGAAGATGCAGTTGGACTGTGACGGAGAGACTTCACTGTAAATTTCTAGATAGAGATAAATTTGAACTTCACTCGCAGGTCCAATACACAGACTTCATTACAAGGTTCAAACTAGTAGTTTATTAGAACTACACTTACAGGTCTAATAGGCCACAATGCAGGTTTTATGGATATAATGGAAGAATGCACTATTGCAGTTAGAGAAAGAAACAACACAACAATGCACAAGATACACTGTTAGAGAACTCAAGTGATTCCCAGGAAAAATGTACTAGTACAGACTTAAGAAGTGCGCAAGTTGGTAACAATAACAATCCTAAAGTATGCCACATGTATCTTAGTCATTTATCCTCTCTCAGGTAAGGGTTCTCAATCACAGGAAAGATGTCCTTATCCCATGTCTTGAATAAGGGGGGAAGAATCTCCAACAGTCCAGTTTCTCTCCAAAATTCTGCCCAAAAACTTACAGTTTTTATACTGTAAGGATGGGATGGGATGGGATGGGATGGGATGGGATGGGATGGGATGGGATGGGATGGGATGGGATGGGATGGGATGGGATGGGATGGGATGGAATGGGGGGGGGACAGAGGCATGCCTGAGGGGACTTGAATTACCTAGAATGTTTATCTTTGGTGGTATGATGATATTTCCCCTTGTCTCTCCTGGGTACCCCCTACTAAGTGTGTGACAACTAGCACATCAGTGACTCAAACAAATTAACGTATCTTGATATTTAGCCAGATTAATGTATTTCACACATACATGATTTACTCAGCCAAATTTAACACATCTCAAGAGTAGATAGTGGTTGAATATGAGACTCAGGGCAAAACATTTATTATCCGGGGCTTGGTTCTATTCAGGTTTCAGTCCTTTGTCTGCTGGGTCATTTTCCACAACCTCCCTTGGGTCATCACAGTAAAGGTTCTGTCAAGGTAAGACAGAGCTGAACTGAATTAACACCTCCCTGCATCTTGCCTTTGTTCACTGAAATCTGTTCTGTCTGTATCTGCACACGGACTGAGAAGTAGCATAACACAAAATATTTAATCTAGTCTCTGGGAAGAAAAGGAAGGAGCAGCCTTCCCTCTCTACCACATCCGTCCTAGCATTTTGCTCTCATTCCTCTGTGCAAGAGAAATTCAGCTCTAACTATAAGGATATTTACCCCTCGTATTTACGCCTCTTCATTGACTCCTTTCACCTTACTTTTACCAGCACATCTCTATCTGAAGCTACCTGACATACTTATTTTGTAGTTTCGTTAGTATAAGACAATCTGTGTTTCTGCCACTACACCAAGAGTAAGATGATTTTTTATAAAACTGGGAAATGTGCTTTCAGAATTTTTCTCATGTTCCTCAAGGACATGTTTGTTCCCAGTTTACAGGACAAAAAAAAAAATCCCACCAAAAAAAAAACCAAACAAACAAACCCCCCCACAAATCAAAACAAACAAAAAAAACCAAAACCCAAACCCAACCATTTTAATCTGCTACAGTCTGGACACTAGATAGATTTACTTAAGATACATATTGTGAGAAATTATTTGTTTCACTGAATTTTATAAATCATGACTATGGTATTTGTACCTTGAAGCACTTTTAACAACCTAACAGATTTTGCTAGTTCAACAAATGTTTCCCATTGCTAGTTAAAGTAGCCTTTGAGAAGTTTTTAGTCTCCCTCTTTTGCTACTACTTGCCACTGTACTATGCAGATAGAATCTTGTGGTCATTAAATCATACATAGTTTTGAAATAAAGTGCAGTCAGAAATAGTTAAATGTAAGAATAAAAAAGGTAGCTGACATATCAAAACTGCTACAGGCTCCACCCATCAAAAATGCAAACCAGCAAAATTTTAGAAACAATCTAATGGTTTTATATTATTAAACTCTTTCTCATAAATATACACACATATAATTTGTATGCAAGCTGAATGTGGAGCAATATACATATAGAAGAGGTGTAGTTACTGGCACAAAGTGGGAATTAATGAAGAGTGCTGTAGAGTTCCCTTTCTACTGTTCTTCTCTGAAGAATGCCACACACTTCATTCCACATGACCAGAAATGCTGTGACACTACATAATCCCCACAAATGCCAGTCCTGTCTACCTCTGGCCCTGGCCAATTTGTCACCAAAATTCTTCATAGGCTACCAAGAAATACTCTTCTAGATTTGATAACTAAGAAGCTGCTTTAATTTTCTTTTTGTCAAAGATTAAAAACTTAGCAGAAAACTTCCTAATTCTGATACTATGTTTATAAAAAGAAAAATGGAAGAAAATCTGAAAAAAAAACCCCATGAATTTATAAGTAATTCTTATACAGGATATATTTAGCACATCAATAATAAGAGATAGTAAGTACTGACAACTGTTATTAAAATTATGTAAAACCAATTTCTGATCCTTGTTTTGCTTCTCAGATGTCTGTAAATGTAACTGTAAAATTCTCACTCTAATTGAAGTCTATACAACTCAAAGTTTAAGAAAACAGGTTTTTTTCCTTTTACAGAAAATAAAATTGTTACATTAGTCAATCAAGTAATATATTTGAAAGATTTGTGGAACCTAATAATTTTAAAATCTTTAAAACCTTTATGAAAACTTGTGTCAGCCATCACAGAAGAGAACTGCATATATAAATAGTTATGCATATAATGTTAAACTGATCTGAGAATAATTACAGTATAAGTTTCTGTCACAAAAAGCCTCCTGACGTATTTTTTTCTTTCTATAGGTACAGTCATGATATTTTTATCATTGATCAGCATATAGATGAGAAGTTGTTTAATGAGTCACATTCAAATCTTTGTTTCATTTCATCTCTAACCTCTCATTCAGGGCAGAGAATAGTCATGTATGTCTGAAATTGAATCTACAATGATACTTCACACTTTGGATAACCATGTCAATGAAAACATACAGAAAGGTAGTTTAACAGAGGGGTTTCAGAGTTTTCATATTGTGTAGTAGAGCAAGACTGATTTTACTAGGCTTAATAACTGCTTTATTTAGGACTCCTTCAATCACAAATCCTGTTTTCTTCAACAAACTGAGAGGTTCAGTCATTTTTAAGTTAAAGTGCTGTGTCTCCTTTCATTTTTATCAGTCCTGTCATCTTATCAGCAAGCATAAATAGTCCTGCCTAAATTACATTTTAAATTAGTAGAAGTTTTCTTTAAAGCACACGTCCATCTAATTCAAGGGCAACTAATTCTATCAAACTATGAATTTGTCACAGAAAGAAGACAATTTTCTTTAATATTCTTTCCAGACAGTTTCTAAAGAAATTCTGTAAGATTGCCATTTATTTTTGTAAGAACAGTACTGTCTTATTGTAGAAGACAGCAAGTAAGCACTTGCTTATTATATTAGGTATCACTTCTACCTGGCAACAATAATTATGTTTGCTCAGGAGAGATGGAGAGAATTTCTGGACTATTGATTATTATGAAGAGTCATGTAACAGTTATTGTAGTCAGCACAAAATAACCTGTTATTGTTCTTAATTCAATTTTGCTTTTTTAATACCAACTATTCAATAGGCCCAACAGGTTGAGACTTAAGGACATTATTTTCTTCTGTGATATTTTTATTTCAGGTGATTTGTAGCAATCATTTAAACTCATATTTCTTCCATCTGAAAGCACATAAAAATAAGTGTTTTGTTAGTTTCAGGTGGAAATAGTTGCACTTCCTATAGATCATATTTAGGCAATTTTCTCAGAAAACTTACGTCTATGTTCACAGTCTCTCACAAGCAGAACAGGGTTCTGAATATTGTCTTTCCTTGGTCCAGCTGAATAACTAGAAACGTTACTAATAATAATTCTTGATTGCTGCTAATATATGGGTCATAACTAACTTTAGTATCCTTAAGGCATGCATGTAGTAGCAACTCATCTGACAACATGAAAAAACCCACAAACATTTTAGCTTGAGAATTGTACTTTGGGCTCTGAGATTTACATTAAAATGAAATCTCAGACAGTAGTCTCAAAAACGACGTTACTTACACATGTTAACTGGTACGTACCTAAGGGACTGGGATTTGGAAAAATGGGGTGGGATTTGTTTCACCTAAATTTAAATAAATTCAGGTGTATGTATCTACATATGAGTTAGGCATCCAAATCTCTGCTGTAATTCATGGAGATCACCAATACTGTTGGTGTATTCTAGTCTCATGATAAAATAGATACGTCTCTAGAATCCAGATTCCCAGCCTCAGAAGTAGACACATTTTAGATATAGTAGGCTGGACTCAGTTCTCTAAAAACTGATTTCTAATATTTTTTTCTGTACTTTATTACATCCTGTCCGGTTTCCAGCTGCCACCAAGAAAGCCACAGGTCTTCCCTAAGTTCCATGTTTTATATTTCGAACATCTGCAAGTGCCTCAGAAGCTATTAGGGCATCAATAATGAGACTAGACAGATATGCTTAGGCAGGTGAATCCCTCATGAGGTTATCTGGATATGAACTCTATTATTCTGGCTGAAAATCTCATTCCCATTCTCATACTGTTTTAAATCAGATATTAGAGCATGAGGAGTTCAGCTCTACTTTTTCAGAGCAGGGGCTGACAGCACCTATGTTTTGATGACAGATAGCAGTGAAGGCTTATAGAAAACTACAGGAAAAAAAACTATATGATGGAAAGGGTACTAAGTACTGGTAGAGCTGATCCCAGTCTTCTTTACAAGACATTTTTAAGGGACAGACTAGTCAAATGTCTCTGACAGTGAGTGTAGGTCTGCAAAATGAATGCGTGGGCTTAGATTAGATCATTTCTTGAAGCACCTTCCTGTTTTTCAGCTGTACATTATTCAAATGGTAGTTGAGCGGAGAGCAGAAATTAAGATTATGGATTTGGCTTCGCTTAGATATTTTTCTTTTTCTTTAGACCCAAATGGAAAAAGCTTCATCAGGTAAAATACTTGACACTCCTGAATAACATAACAAATATTCCAGTGCTCTGAACACTTATAAAAATGTGAATAAAGTTTATAAAATTTTAAAACACAAATACGAGTTAAAAAATTTACCATGATTAGTTTATACAACTGTTATAATATCTATTACAATTTTTGAAAATCAGTGGACTCTGCTCTTAATAAAGAAAATCTCAGCAAGAACAGATCTGGTGATAATGGATATTTATATTCATGCCTCCTAGAAAAGGACAAGATATTTACCAAATACTTACACATAAATTTTTGTTTCTTTGTTTCAAGCAGTTATTTAGGGCATATTTGGAACATTATTTATTTGCTCATGCGAAATATTTTAAGACTGCAGATAAGCCTTTCCTTTGTTAAATGTATTTTTAATTCAGGCTGGTATCAAGAGTTCACAAAAAAAGTAAAATTTACTAGGCCTCTTAGAGACTGTATCAGCTGAATAAATTGCTTACTTTGTCCTTGCCTTAGGCTGCACAGCCCCGTTTTGAACACAATTACAGTAAACAAATGCCAGCTATAAAACACAATGTTTCATTTTTAAATATGCATAAAATGAGCTTCCTCTTTTTTTTTGTTTCTAATTTGTCCAGTAGAACAAAATTACTTCTTTCATTTAGAAAACCCTTTATGACTAAACATGGATAATGCTTATAAAGGACTACTGACTTTATAATTTGAACATGGTATCACCATTAGAAAAAAAAATTAAAAGGATGATTTTTCATTCTAAGTGCTCACATAAATAGGGAATCAATTAAGTAATGTTGAGCATCATTTTTGTCACAGAACAACCTGAATTCCTGATCCAATAATTGGGTCTGAGTTTCAAAATCCCAGCTGCAAGCTCCTCAATGACTATAATATAGCTATCAAGGTACCCTCGTCACAGCTGCTTAATGAGTTAGAAGGTAAACAATAGCACTGTGGCAAGTTGAGATTCCTGTAAAATCTTGCTACTGCTATTGATTTGTTACAGCTGGAAAGTAGCCAGTATAGTTTCCTTCTCTCCTGGAGTTCCTCTTCTTTTCATGAAGACAAATAGCTAAGCACTTCAGTCTATCTTTGGTAAAAAAGTGTTTTAATATAGTCCCCTAATTTCCACTTAGAAAGTGAAAGAACACAGTCCTGCCTTCACCACTCTGAGTTGGGGAGAGGGGTGTCAGGTTCTTCAATCATTTATAGTTCAAGATACTTGATAGAGATCCTCTTTATCTTTACAGTCAGGCATTATGAACTACTTTGGCAGAACATATGCTTCTGCAGTATCCTTTCTTCAGTGCCTTCTCTCTGATATGAAGCTCTATCTGTTAAAGCGTAATTCCGAGTAACAGCGATAGCGCCAAATACCAGAGAGCTGTATATTTTAGTAAAAGAGTTCAAGTTCAGGCAGATCCTCCACTTTCAGTTTGGCATTGATTTTCTAAGGGGTATCTATCTAACCTGAAAATGAGTAAAGCAAATTTTTGAATAATTAAAGAAATACTACTGAGCTTGTATCCTCTTATGAACCTATAACCCAGTTTCATAGCTGTCAATAAACAGAAAAAAACCCTAATTTACAAAATTAGAAAACAAAGATTGTTACCTTCAGGAATTATATTTTTCGTAAGATCTAGTTGAGGCGGTAGCTCTGTCTGATACTATACATATGCAAATTTGCATGGTTTCACAGTTAGGTCTAGTTAGTGGATCTGACATTGCCACATGTGAATCGAAGAGATGGAGGTTGTCTTTACAGCTGTTTAGGATAGTAAAGTCTTTATTTTAAAAATCAGACTTGAGAACACATGAAATTTCTTCTCTGTTCTGTCTTCCAGTAATGCATCCAAGAACCACTTTGGACAAAAGGTAGTGTCTGTTTTGCAGTGAGAAACAACAGAATTCATTGCCTGTATGTGAAAAGTTAACATATTCAACTTTCAGTTAACACCATAATATTTTCTCCTTGTTACCCCTTCTGTAAATTCTCCCAGCTTCCATTTCTCTTGGAAGTTTGTGTGCCTATGTCCCAAGGATCCAAGGCCCAGCACTCAACCAGTACAATTTTACCTTGACTTGGACTTGAGGAAATTGCTAAATTGTGTGAATGAATGGTGTTAGAAAGTCTATAGAAAGGTAAAATCACAGAAGTAGGACAGCTGACGTAGGAATATTTTTTTTTTCCTCAAAGTTTCAAAAGGAAAACCACCTACACAGAAAGATACATAATCCTGAAAAAAAACACAAAACCCAAAGCACAAATCAACAAACAAAACAACTGGTCAGCCATTGGTCAGTGTCACCAATTTTATCAGTGCCAAAAGATTTTGTGGAAGATGGCAAATCAGCAACTCTAAGCATCCATCCAGAGGACAGTGGAACTGCTCTGGACTGATGCCTGCCCTGCCAGTAAAATTTCCTGGCTGTCTCATCAGGGGTGATGAGCACAGAAATGCCTTAAATCCTACCTGATTTTCTGTGTGTTAATGAATAAACAACGGAGTTATATTTTTTAAGCTGTCAGTGCACAGACAAAGATATCTTCAAGCATAAAGGTGCAGAAGAGAACTGGCAGCTCTTAAAGGATATTTTTCTTACAGTGAGAGCTCTTGATCACCATGTGTAAAAAGGCAGAGAAGGAAGACAGGAGACCAGCAAGGCTCAGTGAACACTTACTGATCAAATCAAGCTGTAAGAGGGAAATGCACAGGCAGTGGAACCAGAGACATGTATCCTGGGAAGAATACAGAAATTCAGCCCAGATATAGGGGTGGGATTATGAAAGCTAAGGCACAGTTGGAGCTGAATTTGACAAGGGATAGAAAGAATAAGGAGGGCTTCTGCAAGTGTGTTGGCCAGAAAAGGAAAATTAAAGAAAATATATCCCTGATAAATAAGACAGGAGAACTAGTGACAAGAAACATGGAGATGACTGAAGTACTCAACATGTTTTTGGTCTCAATTTTCCCTGATATTCCCCCTCCTGTATCTCTCAAGTCCTTGAATCTCAAGGCAAGGACTTAGGAAATTAATTCCCTACTATACTATATTTGAAACCACCTGAGGAAACTGAACATATACACGTTCGTGGACCCAGCAAGATGCATTCAAGTGTCCTGAGGGAATTGGCTGATATACTTGTCAAGACACCCTCCATTATATCTGAAAATTCATGGCAGTCAGGCAAAGTCCCCACTGAGTGGGAACAGGGAAACATCACACCCATTTTTAAAAAGGGTAAAAAAAGGATCATAGAAACTACCAGCCAGCCAGAGTTGCCTCTGTGCCCAGTAAGATCATGGAACAGATCCTCCTGAAGATATCATGACTCATGGGGGAGGCAGGGAGTTGATTAGAGAGAGCTAATTGATGCGATGGAGTGACTGCTGAGTGGTGCAGTTGATATGCCCGAGAGACTGCCTGCTTTTCTTGTTCTTTTGGGAAGGAGACAATGTCTCAAAATGCTCCTTCTGAAGAAAAATTCTTTTTTAATTCTCTAGTTAAGTGAGCTAAAGGTTTTGCAACTCCTTGAGAAAAAGGAGGCTATAGGATGTTTTCCAGATAGAGGAAAGAACTGTAAGTATTGGAAGTAGAAAAGCAAACCATCAACCAAATTAAAAACTTAACCACCACTCCTTCCCATATTTTGTTATAGAATCAAACAGGTAGTATCACCCTTTATAGTCGTTTGACCCTAGTTGGAGGCCAGGTGTCCATCACAGCTGCTCTATCACCCATCCATCATAGATGGACAGGGGAAAGAAAGTAGAGTGAAAAGTTTATGGATCCAGATAAGGACAGTGAGATGATTCAGCATTTATATCACAGGCAAAACAAACTGGGCTTGGGGAAATTAATTTAGTTTATTACTCACCAAATTAGAAAAGGGCAATGAGAAATAAAACCAAATCTTAAAAAAAAACCCCACCACATTCTCCCCATCCGTCCCTTCTTCCCAGGCTTAACTTTGCTCCTGATTCCTCCATCTGCTCCTACCGAGTGGTGCAGGTGGTCAGGAAAAGGGAGTTGCGGTAAGTTCATCACATGGTGTCTCTGCCACTCCTTCCTTCTCAGAGAGTGGGTTCCTCCCATTCTTCCCTCGCTCCAGTATGGGGTTCCTCTAATGGGAAACTATTCTTCATGAATAGGGACATAGTGCTGAAGATCAGGAAAACAAAGGGAGTTTATGGCCTCTGGAAAAGAGGGCAGGCCACTTATAGTGAGTACAAGGACAACATGAGGTTATGCAGGGAGATTATTAGAAGGTCCATGGCCCAGTTGGAAATTAATCTGGTTTTGAAAGTAAAGGACTGTAAGAAAAGTTTTTATAAACACAATAATAACAAAAGAAAGAACAGAGAGAGCCTCCATCCCCTGCTAGACCCAGAAGGAAATATAAAGGATAAGGCTGAGGTTCTTAATGCCATCTTTGCCTCAGTCTTTAGTAATAGTAACACCTGTACTGAGGGAAGCCAGCCCCCCCAAGCCAAGAGAATGGGACTGGGAGCAAAATGTACCCCCCCACAATTCATGAGGACATGGTCAGGGACCTACTCCTCCACGTCGACGTCCATAAATCTATTGGGTCAGACCGGATACATCCTAGAATACTAGGTGAACTGGTGGGAGATCTCATCAGACCACTCTCCATCATTTGTCAACAGTCCTGGTTTAGTGGAGAGATCACAGCTGACTGGAAGTCAGCGAGTATAGCACCCATCTATAAGAAGGGAAGGAAGGATGACCCGGGAAATACAGGCCTGTCAGTTTAACGTCAGTCCCAAGGAAGCTGATGGAGCAGATCATCCTGAGTTCCATTATGCAGCACATGCAGCACAACCAGGTGATCAGACCCAGTCAGCATGGGTTTGTGAAGGGCAGGTCCTGTTTAACAAACCTGATCTCCTTCTATGACTGGGTGACCCTCTTGCTGGATGAAGGAAAGGCTGTGGATGTTGTCCACCTTGACTTTAGTAAGGCATTTGACACTGTTGTCCAGAGCATTCTCCTAGAGAAATTGGCTGCTCTTGGCTTGGATGGCCATATGCTTCACTGGGTGAAAAACTTGTTAGATGGTTGAGTCCAAAGAGTTGTGGTCAACAAAGTTAAATCCAGTTGGCAGCCGGTCACAAGTGGTATCCCCCAGGGCTCAGTACTGGGGCTACTCCTGTTTAACACCTTCATCAATGATTTGGACAAGGGAATGGAGTGCACCCTCAGTAAGTTTGCAGATGACACCAAGCTGGGTTGAAGTGTCAATCTACTTGAGGATAGCAAGGCTTTACAGAGGGAGCTGGATAGGCTGGACCATGAGGCAAAGGTCAACATCATGAAATACAATAAGGACAAATGCTGGGTCCTGCACTTCATCCACAACAACCCTCAGCAGCCCTACAGGCTTGAGGAGAAGTGGCTGGAGAGCTGACAGACAGAGAGGGACCTGGGGGTGTTGATGGGCAGCCGCCTTAACATGAGGCAGCAGTGTGCCCAGGTGACCAAGGAGGCCAATTGCATCCTGGCCTGTATCAGGAACGTTGTTCTCAGGAGGAGCAGGGAGGTGATCATGCCCCTGTATTTGACTTTGATGAGGCCCCACCTTGACTACTGCATCCAGTTTTGGGCCCCTCATTACAAGAGAGACATTGAGTTGCTGGAGAGGATACAGAGGTGAGCTAACAAGCTGGTAAGGGGCTTAGAACATAAGTCTTATGAGGAAAGGCTTAGTGATCTGGAGCTGTTTAGCGTAGAGAAGAGGAGATTGAAGGGAGACCTTATGGCTCTCTACAATTACCTGAAGGGAGGTTGTAGAGATGGGGGTTGTTCTATTCTCACTAATGGAGAGTGACAGAATGAGGGGAAGTGGATTCAAATTGCACCAGGGGAGGATCAGGTTAGATATTAGGAAGGATTTCTATACTGAAAGGGTTGTCAGGCATTGGAACAGGCTGCCCAGGGAGGTGGTTGAGTCACCATCCCTGGGAGTGTTTAAGAGACAGGTGTATGTTGCAATGGGGGAATGGTTTAGTAGGTTGATAGGGCTGCCACAAAGTCTGGACTCGATGATCTTCTAGGTCTCTTCCTCCTGATACGATTCTATGATTCTATGATTCTATGGTTCTATGATTCTATGAACTCCTCCAATATAAGTCCTTCCTACAAGAAGTAGTTCTTCACGAACTGGCCAAATAAGAATCCTTACCATGGGGTGTTGTACTTCAGGAGCAGACTGCTCCAGCATGAGTCCACCACAGTGTCACATGTCCTGTCAACAAACCTGCATCTGCATGGAAGCGCTTCTTAAACATGTTGTCAAAGAGGCACTACCACCATCACTGATAGGCTAATCAATTAATCTAAACTTATATTTCATGGAAAGATCCAATATAATTAGGAAAAAAAATGTTCTGTTTCATTATAGGAAAATTTATATACTGTTCACATGTAAAAACACACAGAGGAATGATTTGCAAAAGGAAAAGGCTATGTTGCAAAAGACAGCATAGTTTCATATGGTTGACATTTTTTGACAGAAATTATTCTTGTAACATTGGACAATCAGTGTAAAAAAGGAACAAAACCTGCTCTTTTGAGTTGTTTTATCTAAAAAAATCCTTCCATAAACCTGCTCTTCCAGCAGTTGTTTATGTAGGAAGTCTATATCTAGCTTAACCAGTGGCAATTTGCTAGGATAATAAAATGTCACCACAGACTAGTTTTATTAAAGGACATTCAGTATAATAACACTAAAATAATTACTTCACTTCCTTAGAATATTTTCATTCATGGAATTGTGTACTCTTTTAAGCAAACAATACGCAGCTCATCTGTCTTTAGGTAGTACAAGGCAGCACAAGATTCAAACGATATTTAACTGTAGTGAAACATCTGATGTTGTTTTGTACTAATTCCTACAAAAACGTATACTTGCTTTTTATACATATATATACGTATATAAATTATACACATATCTGCTTATATATATTGTACATATATATTACACACACCTGCTTATTTATGTTATACATATATATTCCTCATACATCAGCATTTGAATCAAAAGCTTTTTTGATGATCCGTGTCTCTAGAAAATGCCAACAGAAAGATCTACAGCAGCAGTAACAATCTGATGTCCAAATTCATTACTCTTAGCCCACTGAGAGAAAGGAATGTAAAGTTCAATCATTACCTGTTTTACTCAAGAGCACGCAAGTGACCAAGGTTTTTTGTTCCAGCTGCCCAAGTAACGTTTGTAAAGCTGCAGAGTATCAACACTCTCTGCAACCTGTAGTCCACTCAAGAGAACAAATCTCTAATTAGAGTGTGTGACATACTGAAGGTAAAACCATGGACATGGAAGGGAGATCATTGTTACTATGGGGCAGGAGGGAATGATTAGAAGACAAGCTAGCAACCTGATGAATGGGATCATGGATCAACTGGACCAGATGTTGTAAAGGTAGACTAGAGAAATAAGCAGGAAGAAGACAAGGTTAAAACAACCAGGAAAATAATCATAGACATTGAAGAGGGACTGCTTCAAATGGAGAGGCCTGAAGATACAAATTAGTTTGTTTGTAGAGACCAAAGAACAAGAATCTGTAGGAAATTAGGTACAGTGGATTTTACTGATGATGAGATAATTTGTTTTCCATTTAACATTGTACTTCTTTACCAGTTCTGAGGTGTTATAACAACTATATCCTCATCTTTCTATGACAATACACTGGCCACTCCCAATAACTAACAGTTTTATCAAAGCAAATCCTTTTTGTTCCTTTTTATTGTTAAAATCATAACTGAATGTGTGCATCTGCGTATTTATTGTGCCAATTTCTTCTATCCTCTATCTGTGATGAATCACGCCTGTTACTGAAGTGCATTTTGTTTTGGAATGCATGTTACTGTAAACACAGTATAAGGTATGAAAAATCATAATCATCAGAGAGAAAAAGATCCACTAAATCATATAATGCATTGCACTTCATGTAATCTATGCAAAATCTGACAACGTTTTGTTCAGAACAGTAGTAAAAGTCCTGATTAAATAAAATTCTGTAACTGTCTTACAGTGTTAGCCCAGAGGTCAAGATTTCTCTCTGTCAGGAAATTTTATACTCCTCATTCTGATTTTTTCTAACTTTTGTTTTCATCCATTATTCCTCACTAGCATACAATTAGCACCCTAAATCATTCCACTTTCTCCTCTGAGTCTAGTCTCCTGAATATTTGTAGTTGCTAAGGAGTCTTATTCTTTTCTTAAAGTTAACTCCTCATTGTTTCTGCTCTTCTGATAGTGATTATTTTCTTATACTCTGAACTTTGTCTAAATTGTCATTGTATCATTCTGGAAAGTGGGCCTAATGGCCAAAAAGAATATTTCAACTGGAGGAGGGATGACTAAGGGTCTGGAAAATCTCCTGTATGAAGAAAGGCTGAGAGAGGTGAGATTATTTGAGAACGGAGTTGAACCAGCTAACCTCTAGATCCCTTCTAACCTCAACCATTCTTTGATTCTGTGATTCTGTACCTTTATAGAAGATCAAAAGTATGCTGTACTTTTTCTAATATAGTTATGCATATTTCTTATAGACATTAAAGTTTTTTTTCATGTTTCTTTATTTCAAATTTTTCATTCTTATTTTGATACTAAATATCAACATTTTAAAATAGGTAATTATGTTCTTGTTTTCTGGGCAAGTGTTATGTTGCTTTTATTTCTAATCTTCTGCATTTCTTTTAGTTTTATTGCTCTTTCACTGACATTTGCAGTGTTTCTTAAATTATCATCAACAACCTTTTATGAGTATGTTTTATTTCACATTTTAAAAATGAACTCCATTTTTCAGCACTGAATCAGGGGAAACATTATAATGTTCCTCCAAGAACTGCCAGCTGAGACTAAAGAAAGGGCAGGAGACAGTGAATTCCATGTCATCTTTTGCACATTCCTGATCTTTGGTTGTGCCAGCACCTGAATACCAATGTGCACACAAAGCAACATTTAAACGCTTTCTTTGGCAGCTGTAAGAAAGATCATCTTAAGAGATCCACAGCATGAGAGAAGAATGTGCTTCTTAGCAGAGAGATTTGCTAATTTCTTTTTCTGTAAAATGTATATAGTTAGATCATAGATCTGCCAGTTCCTTGTCTTTTTTTTCTCTATAACCACTTTCTTGACATTTATAACAGGGAAAATATCACATACTCTGTTTACTGTGTATATATTTGAAAAACCTGTAACAATTTGGCATACAGTTTTGCAAAGAGGTATTCTTTCTTTGTGATTTGAAACTAGCTTCTATTTATTTTTGCTTCTGTATTAATATTCCCCAGTAGCATATTTTTAACAGTCTGCAGCTTGATGTTACTTTTTATGTTCCTACTCTTGTCCCTTAATCTCTTCAGACTTCTCTGGAATACATTTCAGTTAGGGTATTTCCAGCTATTTCTAGAATCAAAGCTGAAGCCTCCTGGGCAATTTTGCAATGCCTTCTATTTAGAATCAATGACAACTAAAATATTAATGTTTGGAGACTACTACTTTGTTAAAAGCATTTGAGTAAAAATTACTTCTATCTTTTGTAGTACTTGTTTGTCTTTCACATACACATTTCTCTGCTCTTTCTATAGCTTGTAGAAATAAACACCTGTACCAGCAAGAATAAGGATACTTTTTAATCTTTCAGTGTTTGTCCCATGCAGATACTTACTCCACAAAAGCAAAAGGTAGAGGTCCTTGCATGCGTCTTCTGGACCCTAGTTTCCACGAAGGGAGGTTTGGACACATTTTCTAGAGGGTAACTGTAGTACGTTCCACAAGACCCTTCAACTTCCTTTCAAACTGGTCTGTAAGTTGTCTGATATATACCATGACATATGGTGACATATGTCATATTTGATTCAGCAGTGTGCTCAGGAGGCCAAGAAGGCCAATAGAATCATAGAATCATAGAATCATAGAATGTTAGGGATTGGAAGGGACCTCGAAAGATCATCAAGTCCAATCCCCCTGCCAGAGCAGGAACGCCTAGATAATGCCACACAGGAACGTGTCCAGGCAGGTCTTGAATGTCTCCAGAGAAGGAGACTCCACAACCTCCCTGGGCAGCCTGTTCCAGTGTTCCGTCACCCTCACTGAGAAGAAGTTTCTTCTTGAGTTTAAGCAGAACCTCTTATGTTCCAGTTTCAGCCCATTACCCCTTGTCCTATCAGTGGTTGTCACCGAGAAGAGCCTGGCTCCATCCTCGTGACACTCATCCTTGATATATTTGTAAACATTAATGAGGTCACCCCTCAGTCTCCTCTTCTCCAAACTAAAGAGCCCCAGCTCCCTCAGTCTTTTCTCATAAGGGAGATGCTCCACTCCCTTAATCATCCTAGTTGCCCTGTGCTGGATTCTCTCCAGCAGTTCCCTGTCTTTCTTGAACTGAGGGGCCCAGAACTGGACACAATATTCCAGATGGGGTCTCACCAGGGCAGAGTAGAGGGGAAGGAGAACCTCTCTCGACCTACTAACCACCCCCCTTCTAATACACCCCAGGATGCCATTGGCCTTCCTGGCCACAAGGGCACACTGCTGGCTCATGGTCATCCTGCTGTCCACCAAGACTCCCAGGTCCCTTTCCCCTACACTACTCTCTAAGAAGTCATTCCCCAACTTATACTGGAACCTGGGGTTGTTCCTACCCAGATGCAAGACTCTACACTTATCCTTGTTATATTTCATTAAATTTTTCCCTGCCCAACTCTCCAGCCTGTCCAGGTCTCGCTGGATGGCAGCAC
Source organism: Trogon surrucura (assembly GCA_020746105.1). Lineage (NCBI taxonomy): Eukaryota > Metazoa > Chordata > Aves > Trogoniformes > Trogonidae > Trogon > Trogon surrucura. Next base: position 56,031,520 of record CM036617.1, read on the forward strand.
AGCCTTCTGGTGTGTCAGCCACTCCTCCCAGCTTGGTGTCATCAGCAAACTTGCTGATAGTACTCTCTAGTCCCTCATCCAAGTCATCGATGAATATATTGAATAATACTGGTCCCAGTACCGACCCTTGAGGCACTCCACTGGATACAGGCCTCCAACCAGACTCCGCCCCATTGACCACAACTCTTTGGCTTCTTCCCCTTAGCCAGTTCGCAGTCCACCTCACTACCCGAGAGTCTAGACCACACTTCTGCAGTTTAACAGCAAGGATGCTGTGGGAGACTGTGTCAAATGCTTTACTGAAGTCAACGTAGACCACATCCACCGCTCGGCCATCATCTATCCACCTTGTTATATCCTCGTAAAAGGCTATGAGGTTAGTCAAGCGCGACTTCCCTTTGGTGAAGCCATGTTGACTGTCTCTAATGACCCTCTTATCCCTGATATGCCTTGAGATGGCACCAAGGATAAGTCGTTCCATCACTTTCCCAGGGATGGAGGTGAGGCTGACCGGTCTATAGTTACCCGGCTCCTCCTTCTTGCCCTTTTTGAAGACTGGAGTGACATTTGCTTCCCTCCAGTCCTCAGGCACCTCTCCCGTCTCCCAAGACTTGGCAAAGATGATGGAGAGTGATCTAGCAATGACATCAGCCAGCTCCCTCAGCACCCGTGGATGCATCCCATCTGGACCCATGGATTTATGGATATCCAGATTGCTTTATTGGTCCCTAACCCAGTCCTCATCGACTAAAGCAAACTCCTCCACTGCCCTGACTTCCTGTGGGGCCTCAGGGGAATGGGACTCCTCAGGACAGCCTCTTGCAGAGTAGACAGAGGCAAAGAAGGCATTCAGTAACTCTGCCTTCTCTGTATCATGTGTCACCAAGGCACCCACCTCATTCATCAGTGGGCCTACATTGCCTGTGGTGGTAGTTTTATCTGCCACGTATTTGAAAAAGCTCTTCCTGTTGTCCTTGACCCCTCTCGCCAGGTTCAATTCTAGGGAGGCCTTTGCTTTCCTAGTTGCCTCCCTACACCCTCGGACAACAGCCTTATACTCTTCCCAAGTGGCCAGCCCTGCCTTCCAAGATCTGTAAATTCTCCTCTTGCCCTTGAGCTTACCCAGCAGATCCCTGTTTAGCCACGCAGGTCTCCTGGCTCCCTTCCTTGACTTCCTACGTGTCGGGATGCTCTGATCTTGAGCACGGTAGAAGCAGTCCCTGAACGCTAACCAACTATCTTGGGCCCCTTTACCTTCAAACAGCCTTGCCCATGGGATTTTCTCGAGTAATTGCTTGAAAAATCCAAAGTTTGCCTTGGCAAAGTCCAGGGTTGCAATTCTGCTTGCTATTTTGTTTCTGCTACATGAGATCCTGAACTCCACCATTTCATGGTCACTGCCGCCAAGGCAGCCCTCAACCTTTACTGCTTCAACCAGATCCTCCTTGTTAGCGAGGATGAGGTCCAGCAGTGCTCCTCTCCTAGTCGGCTCCTCCACCATTTGCATCAGAAAATTATCATCGATGCACTGGAGGAACCTCCTGGACTGTGGCTGGCTGGATGAGTTGTCCTTCCAGCAAATATCAGGGAAGTTAAATTCCCCCACGACAGCCAGGGCCTGTGATTGTGAGACCGCTCTCAGCTGCCTGTAGAAGGCCTCATCAACTTCCTCACCCTAATCTGGTGGCCTGTAATCTTGGCTTTTATCAGGAATAGAGTGGCTAGTAGGACCAGGGAAGGAATTGTCCCCCTGTACTCTGCACTGGTGAGGCTGCATCTTGAGTACCATGTTCAGTTTTGGACCTCTCCTTACAAGAAAGACATTAAGGTGCTGAAGTGTGTCCAAAGAAGAGCAACAAAGCTGTTGAGGAGTCTAGAACACATGTCTTATGAGGAGCAACTGAAAAAAAAAAAAGGGATTGTTTAACTTGGAGAAAAGGAGACTGAAAGGAAACTTTATTGCTCTCTTGAAGTACCTTAAAGTAGATTGTAGAAATATAGGGATTGGTCTGTTCAATTAAGGAACAAGTGAGACGACAGGAGGAAATGGCCTCATGTTGTGCCAAGAGGAATCTCTTTACAGAAAAGATCATCAAACATTGGAATAAGTTGTCCAGGGCAGTGGTGGAGTCCCCATTCCTGGAGGTAGGTATAGTGTCTAGGGCTATGGTTTAGTCAAGGACTTGTCAGTGTTAGGTTAATGATTGGACTCGATGTCCTTAAAATTCTTTTCCAATGCAGGCAATTCTGTGATATGGTGATATATGTCTGAGGATGATGAAACACTGGAACAGCTTGCACAGGGAAGCTGCTGAAGTGAGTCCAGAGGAGGGCCATGAGGATAATCAGGGGTTGCAGCACCTTCTCTATAAGGACAGGTTGAGAGAGTTGGGGTTGTTCAGCCAGAAGAAGAGAAGTCTCCAGGAAGACATTCTAGTGGCTTTCCGGTATTTCAAGGCGGCCTACAGGAAAGATAGTGAGGAACTTTTTAGAAGGTTATGTATTGATAGGACAAGGAGTAATGGCTTTAAACTGAAAAAGGGTAGATTTAGATTCAATGTAAGGAAGAAGTGCTTCACTGTGAGGGTGGTGAGACACTGGAACAGATTGCCCAGAGAAGTGGTGCATACCCCATCCCTGGAAGTGTTCAAGACCAGATTGGATGGTGCTTTGAACAATCTGGTCTAGTGAGAGGTGTTCCTGCCCATGGCAGAGGGGCTGGAATTAGGTGATCTTTAAGGTCCCATTCTATAATATCATGATTCTTTGATATATTTACTTGACACTGTGCCCAGGTCTTCTCCTTGGACACTATTTTACACTTTTCTCTCTAGCTGACCATAAAAAATATCAGCTTTCTGCCCCATTTTTTTTTTTTCAAATCCAATCTATCTTTACTGACAATTATTATTCTGTCTCACTCTCACATTTCCAATTATTTTGCTCTCATTTCCAATAATTTTTAGTTAGGTTTTTGGAGGTCTTCACTTGAAGCGTCCTTCAGAAGCATCAAAAAACAGCTCATGTAAGCATAGATACACTTAGGCTTTTTAAGGCATTGATACAGCTTATTAAAAGAGATTTATACTTATTTTAAAATTGTCTCAAAATAAAAAACAGTATTTATTACATCAAACAGATATTAGAAATTACTGCTATGAGTTTTCCATCTTCCCTTTATACTCACTACCCCTTATCTTCGACTGCAACACTATGCTTCCATATTTGAAGGCTTATAGTCCTTTGATACTGATTTTTTCTTTCCCATTTACAGATTTCACTATGATTTTTGCTCTTTGTTTTCCATAACTTCTTGAAAATCTAGTCTGTCTATCAACCTGGATGACTTACATGTTGGCTCCCATTCTTGTCACCTCCTATCTATTGCTGCATCTTTCTCCATCTTACAGGATAACTCCTGTTTTATACAAAACAAAATAAAACACTGTCTTATATGCCCAGAAAGCACAATAAGATATTTTTATTCTCCAAGTAATTTTACACAGAACTACCATATTTCTAAAACAGGCAGCATATGATCATGTGAAAAGATTTTTTTAAAGAATGCTGACCCTCAAGATAAATTTATTTGTCTGCAGTCATGCAGATGAGTGGAGAATGAAGCATGAAGCATGCACTTATTTCCTTTCTTTATTGCCATAACATAACAAGCAGTTGGAGGGCCTGCAAGACAGACACTAGTGGACCTAGCTATTTGGTGTATATGAAAAAAATGGAAATTAGCAGCCAGAGAGTGTAGCTAGCAACTTAGTGTGAAAATGACATTGTAAAGAGAATAATAGTGATGAACAAAAAACATATTCATAACACTCATCTGTCAGTTACTTACATACAAAATTGAACTTTTATCCTCATTAATAGCCCAATTTAAAAGCTGAGGCATTTGTTTTTCCTTTTGTGCTCGCCATGTGCTCAATCCCTTGTGAAATCAGCAGCACTTGGTTATTGTGTTTTTCTTAATAAAGATAAATCTAGGAATACGTTTAAAAGATATGATTGAACTGAGGTCTAAGACTTGATTCACAAGTGTCTTGATTATCCCATTGTCTGAAGAGTCTCACTGACTACTAAAAATGGTAGACATCACTCTGATAATGGCAAGCTGTGCATATCTCAGTCATCTCTATGTGTAAGTCAAACATCAAAAAACACAAACACCTGAATGCTCTGAAGAATTTTCAAACCACAAGAGACTGGGTAAAGGGAGGATAAGATTTTTTAATTGAAATAGAAGGGAAAGGGAGACTGTGAAAGCAAAGCTGTTACTACATGAATCAGTGGAGGCTGACTTTGAGATCTAGATAGCAATCACATATAAGTAAGATATGGAATGGAATACTATCTTTCCATAAGACTATTTTTTCTTCTTTTCTCTTACTACACAATTTTATATCTGTCTCTTAGAGTGGTAAGTTTGTCTTACTCACTGCCAAGACTATGAAAAAAAGAAAAAAAGTTTTTATAACTTTCCATTTGAAACTGCACGAGGTCTTCAGTAAACTTGAACAAGATGCAAAAGTTTGATTCCCAAGTTAAACATGTTTGGAAAGACATTGAAGTACTGTTCATGAATCCTAATGACTTACTGCATGTGTCCCATTATGTTTAATTTTAAATTTGATGCCCTGATTAAGTTGAATTATCATAGAATCATTGATTCATAGAATGACTTATGTTGGAAAGCACCTTAGAGATCATCTAATCCAACCATCCTGCCATGGGCGTGGATACCCTTAACTAGACCAGGTTGCTCAAGGCCTCATCCAACCTAGCCTTGAACTTGTCCATGGAGGGGGCTCTTGTCAACCTCTCTGGTCAACCTATTTCAGAGTCTTTCCACCCTTGTACTGAGGAATTTCTTCCTAAGATCCAATCTAAACCTATTTTCCTTCAGTTTAAACCTGTTTCCCCTTGTCTTATCAGTGGACACTCTTGTAAAAAGTCCCTCTCCAGCCTTCCTGCAGGTTCCTTTCAGATCCTGAAAGGCACTTATAACACTCCCCTGGAGTCTTCTCTTCTCCAGGTGGAACAATCCCAGCTCCGTCAGCCTACCCTAATAGCAGAGGCGCTCTGTCCCCTAGATCATCTTTGTGGCTCTCATAGAACAGTTAAGGTTGGACGAAACCTTGAAGATCATCTAGTACCAACTCCCCTGCTGTGGGCAAGGACACCTCTCTCCCACTAGCCCAGGCTCAAAGCACCATCCAACCTGGTTTTGAACACCTCCAGGGATGGGATGTCCACAGCTTCCTCAGGCAATCTATTCCAGTGTTTCACCACCTTCATGGTGAATTTCTTCCTAACATCTAGTCTAAATCTACCCTTGTTATAGTACTACAGACCCTTGATAAAAGTCCTTCTCCGTCTTTCCTGTAGGGCCCCATCATGTATTGAAAGGCTACTATTAGGTCACCCTGGAGCTTTCTCTTCTCTAAGCTGAGTAACCTCAGCTCCTTCAGCCTGTCTTCATAGCAGAGGCACTCCAGCCCTCTAACCATCTTTGTGGCCCTTCTCTGGACCTGCTCCAGCAGATCTATATCCTTTTTGTACTGTGGGTTCCAGAACAGGACACAGTACCCCAGGTGAGTCCTCACCAGAGCAGAGGGGGAGAATCACCTCCCTCGACCTACTGGTCACACTGCTTTTGATATAGCCTAGGACACGGTTCGCTTTTTGGGCTGCAAGTGCACACTGCCAACTCATATTGAGCCCCTCATCAACCAACATGCCCAAGTCCTTCTCTTCAGGGCTGCTCCCAATCTGTTCTCCACCCAACCTGTATTCGTGCTTGGGATTGCCTCAACCCAAGCACAGGAGTTCTATGTGTCTCAAATGAGTGTGCTACGCTATATTATCACTCTTGCTTCCAAAAAGGTCTAATAATTCTGTTACATTCTTCAGTCTTCTTGCTATAAATTAGAACTGGGCACATAAAGGGGAAAGAAAACTTCCTTCAAAACAAAACAAAAAAGCCTAAAAACTAAACAAATCACAACAAAAAAAAATAAAAAAACCATATTATTTTTCTCTTCCTTTCCTATAAGTTTGGTTTCTAGAAATACTTCAATGACAGAATTTTACCAGTTAAAATGATTAGAGACAATGAACTCTTATGGGAAGCTTTTTTTGCAAAAATTCCATTTTAAATTAACACAAGGAATATATATGCCAGAAATGGTTTATGCTTAACCAGCCATTGCACAAAACTATCTGCTCAGTCATAGCTATGAAATAGAAATGAAGCTTTGAAATACCACGGTCAATGCAAAAGAAGTAAAACACAAAAAGAAGAGTAAATCCCTGAAGTCATGCTCTCACCTTAGCTATCTTACATAAGGAGAAATAACCTTAAAAATTAATTGCATCTATTTTTTCTTATAAATTCTTAGTGCAGTTCTATCAGCTCTAAATTTTTCTCCAGATGTAGTTACATCTTTTTACCTGTTTTTTTTTCTTTTTTTTTGTTTTTCTAGTTAGTTAGTTAACAAAGATATCAACTACTAAGTTATGTGCTGAATATGTCAGGAAATTGGAAACACCTGAAAACACAAGCTAGGTTAAGACAATGTGCCCTGTGGGGAGGAGAAGACTGTTTTTGCTGCCCTTCCAACTGTAACTTTTATATATTTGGAAAACTAGCCTACAATTTTAGCAGTACAGAACTCATGGTAGTAAAAACTTCAAGGCTTACAAAATGGCATGGAAAGCTTATGCACTATTTCTACAAAAATCACAAGCTTCCATAAAGAGGTTTTCTGTCTTGCTTCTGTTTATATTATATCTCAGGCTCATAAATGTCAGTTTATTTTATCTCATGAATGATAATATTTCATTTTTGCACTAGAAAGCACTAGAAAATAATAAACCTCAGGCACACGGTCAAATAAAGGGAAGCCAAACATTTATGACACATGTGTAAGATAAGCTTATTAATTAAACATAGAAATTAAAAAGATGAAAATTACAAGTGTCCACAGCTTCAAGGCAGCTTAAAATTTATGAGAGAATTACTAAATGATTTATTTAAGTTTCATCTGATAATTAAAGTTGAATAAAGAATTGTCCTAGCAAAATCATCCTCTTCTTCTGTTTGAAAACTAAGCAACAACATGTGAGTTGCTAAGTGCAACTGGACTCTCAACTGCTCTACCTCGTTCCCCCTGAGCAGTGCAGGTGAATGGGGTAGTCAGTTCCTAACACTTTGCCTCTGTTGCTCCTTCCTCCTCACATTTTTTCCCTGCTCCAACATAAGGTCCCTCCCATGGGAGACAGTTCTTCATGAACTGCTCAAACGCGAGTCTTTCCCACAGACTGCAATTCAAGAACTGCTCCAGTGTGGGTCATTAACGTTGGGTACAGTCCTCTCCAATGGGCCTCTCCATCATGATTCCGCCTGCCAGGGCCACATGTCCTGCTAGAAGTCTGATCCTGTGCAGGCTTTCCATAGCTGTAGCCTCTTTTGGGGCACATCCACCTGCTCTAGCATAGAATCTTCCACAGGCTGCAGGTGGTTATCAGCTCCACCTTGGACCTCCATAGGCTGCAGACACACAACCTGTATCACCAAGATATTCACCACAGGCTGCAGGGGAATCTCTGCTTTGCCACCTGGAGCACCTCCTCCCCCTCCTTCTTCACTGACCTTGGTGTCTACTGAGTTTTTTCTCTTGCATGTTCTCAGTCCTGTCTCCCAGCTGCTGTGCAGCACTTTTACCCTTTCTTAAATCTGATATCCCAGAGGTGCTACCACCACCACTGATTGATTCAGCTTGGACAGGAGCAGATCCATCTCCAATCCAGCTGGCACTGGCTCTGTCAGATGTGGTGGTAGATCCTGGCATCTTCTCACAGAAGCCACCCAATAGATACGTCCAGGACCAGGGCATCTGCCGGCATGTCTACAGGGAGCCAGTAGGTCACACATAGAATTGCCTCTTTTCTTATGTGTTGGGTTTTTTTAAAAAAATAATTTAATTTTATTTTATACCGTTTTTATGATGTTTTTATAATAATAAGTTTACTTATATTTAAAATTAAATAATTAATTATCATTGAAACACATTTGTCATGCAATCTACAATCTTTACAAAATTTCCTCACAAAAAAAAGATTTCCCCTTATAAAAATCAAAATAGCATTATCACATCACTGACAAAGGTGCACAATTTACACACAGTCCACCTCTCACTCCTTCACCACAATTACAACAGTAAACATTCCTCAAAATTATTCAACTCTGTAGCAATATTTAATCCATGTTTTTTCCCATTAGCTCTTCAATTACTATCTTTTTCTAGATTTCCTCATGTCCCCCATTAGCCACCAAAAAAGATTGCAGTCTGTTGATCTTGTCTGGCTGTCAGGTGCCTGTCAAACCACTCTGCGACTCTTCCTCCTCAGCAGAACAGAGGGGATAAAATAAGATGAAAAAACCTTTTGAACTGAGATAAAGGCATTTTAATAGAGAAAAGAAAGGGCTGTGCATGGAAACAAAGGAAAACAGAACAGATTTATTCTATGCTTCCCATCAGCAGGTGATGTAGAGCCACTTCCTGGCCTGAAAGACCTCAGTATGCGTAAAAGTTGCTCCTGAAGACAAATGCCTTAACAGTGAACGCCCCCTCCTTTCCTACTATCTTTTAGGTTTTATTGTTGAACATGATGTCATGTGGTATGGAGTATCTCTCTGGCCATCTCGGGTCAGCTCTTCTGGCTATATCGCCTCCCAACCTCTTGCTCACTTGCCTACTGGCCTTTGGAGGGTAGGTTTAGAGATACAATCTTTGATGCTGTGTGAGCACTGCTCAGCAGTAGCCAGAACACTGGTGTGTTATGAACACCTTTCTAGATACCCATAAAAAACACAGCACTGTGAGGGCTGCTGTGGGGAAATTTAACTCCATTTCTGCAAGACAAAATACATTTCCCTCATAAGAACAAGTTGTGTGCAAACAACTTCCATCACATCGACATGTGAACAGAAATGGCAGAGTTTCTGTGGACTAAAATGATGTTGGACATATCAACCACCGTACATCCTTACAGTCTAGACATACACTTTGCTGAAACGTTAAGATGTCCACTTCAGAGTAAGTTCTCAAGTTGTGTTTCTGAACCATCTGAAGGAAGACAGTGAAGAACTGGTGGAGACCTCACCTGGAATATTGCATTCAGCTCTGGAGCCCTCAACACAAGAACAACACGGACCTGTTGGAGTGGGTCTAGAGGAGGCACACAAATATGATCAGAGGGCTGGAGTATCTGTCCTATGAGAACAGGCTGAGAGAGTTGGGATTGTTCATCCTGGAGCTTTTCAATACTCAAAGGGGGCCTATAAGAAAGATGAAGATGGAATTTTTGTAGGGTCTGTGGCAACAGAACAAGGAGTAATCATTTTAAACTGTAAGAGAATAGATTTGCATTAGATAGGAAGAATTTTTTTACCATGAGTGTGATGAAACACTGGAACAGGTTCCTGGAGAGATAGTGGAGGATCCATCCCTGGAGACATTTAAAGTCAGGCTTGATGGGCCTCTGAGCAACTTGATGTTATTTAAAGACGTCCCTGCTTACTGCAGGGAGGTTGGCCTAGATGACTTCTAAAAGTCCCTTCCAGCCCAATGCTTTGAATGATTCTATGGACGGGGGAAGCTTGAACTGGAAGAGAGATGATGCTTCTCAATGTTTGTGAGCTGAAAGAACAAACTCCTCAGCTTTGAAGTGGCAGGGGGAGGAGGATTTATGCTTCCGCTTTAGTCTAGACATGTGTATCTAGAGTAAATGGGAAGAAATTGCAACCCCTACAGTACAACTCATCACATTCTAAAGAGGACAACTACATTTGGTCAGATGAACTACATAAGGAATTTTATTTATTTATTTATTTATTTGTTTGTTTGTTTGTTTGTTTGTTTGTTTTATTTATTTATTTCTCTCAGTTGAGTAGAAACAGAGCTTAGGGCAACCATTGCAGCTGTAGATGTGTAAAGCCAACCAACGTGAATCCTGCCTGGAGTCTTCACCTTCATGAACTCATATGTTGTCTTTCAGAATTGGATCAATATTCTTTTTGCTGATTTCCAGCAACTGTGCAAACTGTAGCATATAACAATGAGTCAATTGCTGACTTCTGTTATGTCACTGCACACATAAAAACCATCTTATTTTGCATTTCTGAAAAGATCAGTGTTAAGATCTCTTCAAATAAAAAAAATTCTGATAATAAAATAATGAAAATACATCATTGAATAATGTATGTTTTACAGCACGTATATAAAATTTCCCTAGCATGATTTGGCTAAGGACAAACCCATCTTTTCAAAACTTTGTGAATTTTATCTGATATCATTGGCCAAAATATATTTTTGGACTCAAAACATTCTGACCTATTCATCTCCATGAGAAATATACCAAATTATTTAATAATGAATTGAAAGCAGAAGAAAACTGAATTGTCTTGTTCAAACACTGAATTGTCTGACTGTCAGTTAATGATGCAATAATTTATCTAAATCATGAAAAGCATTGTAAAGCTATTGTCAGAAATAGAAGCAGGAAGGAAGGGAAGCAGCCAGGAGTTAAAAACCTGTTATAGAGCTTTCCTGGTGAACACAGGATTGAATTTCTCAAAGCGATAATGTATTCTTTAATGAGAAAAGCAAGCTAGACCTGGGAGAAATCATAGAATCATAGAATATCTCAAGTTAGAAGGAACCCGTAAGGATCATCGAGTCCAATTCTATTCCTCATAAAACTATCTCAATCTAAATCGTGATTAATAGTGTCATCCAGACACTCTTTAAACTCCGACAGTCTCGATACAGTGACCACTTCTCTGGGGAGCCTGTTCCAGTGACCAATCACCCTCTCAGTGAATAATGTTCTCCTAAAGTCCAATCTGATCTTCCCCTGATGCAGCTTCATTCCATTTGCTCATGTCCAACCGCTGGTCTCCGTAGAGGAGATCAGCATCTCCCTCTCTTGCTGTTCTCCTTGAGGAAGTTATAGACTGCAATGAGGTCACTCCTCAACTTTCTCTACTCCAAGATCAACAAACAAATCTCAGTCACTCCTCCTAAGTCTTGCCCTCAAGACATTTCATCATCTTGGTCACCCTCTTCTGGACACACTCTAGTATTTTGATGTCCTTCTTATATTGAGGTGCCCAAAACTGAAGGTGGAGACACATCAGTGCAGTGTACAGTTGGACAGTTACCTCCTTTGACTGGCTCACAACACTGTGCTTGTTACACCCAAGGACACGGCTGGCTCTTTTGGCTGCCAGGGCACACTGTTAACTCATAGTCAAATTTTCATCTATCCAAACACCAAGATCTGATGAGACACTGGAATGGGTTTCCTAGAGAAGTTGTTCAAGACTAGGATGGATGAGACTGAACAACCTTGTGCAGTGGGCTGTGTCCCTGCCCATGGTGGGGGTGTTGGAACTAGATGGTCTTTAAGATCCCTTCCAACTCAAGCCATTCTATGATTCTATGATTCTATGATTCTATGACTCTGTGTTCTCTTTCTGTGAGGCTACTCTCCAGCCTCTCACGCCCCAGTTTGTCTGCATAACCAGGATTACCCTGTTCCAGGCGGAGAATCCCACACTTGATCTTGTCAAATTTCATATGGTTGGTGATTGCCTAGCTCTCTAGTCTGTCCAGATATCTCCGTAAAGCCTCTCCACTCTCAAGGAAGTTCACAACTTATCCTAATATTACTGTCATCAGCAAACTTACTTAATGTACATTCTTTTCCTGTATCCAGATTATTTGTAAAGGAAAGGGAAATAAAAGGGAAATAAAAGGAAAGGAAATACATTTTTTGCTTGATAAATACTATTTTTAAGTGCTATGAAAAGTGAAATTTTTGGCCCTTTGGTTAGAGAAAACAAAAGAATGCAGTTAATTTATAAATTTAATTACTGGTAATGATAATTACCTTTAAAATATCATTGCCTGGGATCTGTTTCTTCAATTATTTCAGTATATGTTTGCATATACATACTCTTTCAAACCAAAAGCAAGTCTTAACAATGACATTTTTTTACTACTATGAAGGATGGGACAACCAATGTCAAAAGTCTGGTTTCAAACTAAGCATAACTTTGTATATTTACATGTTTGTTCCTGAAATGAGAGAACCAAATACCATATAGGGTAGGCAAGCTACTCCTCCAGGGAACTCAGGCCAACATGAATATCAATTTCCCAAGAAAATAATCTCAAAAATTGACTTGAACCAGACAATAAAACTTCTTTCTTCTACTTCTTTAAATTAGTTTTTCACTTTAAAGCTTTTAGGTAACCAAAAAACACTTCAGGAATAGAATTGTTCCAAGCTTAATAACTTATTCATACACCCACTAAGAGAGTTAGTCATAATAACGCTAAATGATGATGCCTGTTAGAACCGTGTATTCTGAATAGAGTGTGTCAAAGAACATTTCAAATAGTGTTAAACTGCAAAGTCCTTCCAGTCTGATGCATAAAAATGTTTGTCTAGTCATAAAATAGGAGTAATACATGCACATACTACAGTATTCCACTGATCTGGATCAAAGTATGGATCTATTTCTATTATTAAAAACAGGTAGAAATATTTTCTAAATTTCATATGGAAATACAAACGCTATAATCATGAACAAAATGATATTTTCCTTTTATATCTCCCCTCAGAATTACAAACTATGTTTTTGAGTTAAAACACTTATCCGTGATACCTACCACATTGATGGATGACTAGAGCATACTACATCGAATACAACCAGAAAAATTATTACAATTTGATCTTTTTTAGAAAAAGTTTGAGTTTCTTTTCACTCTTGAATATTTCAGGATATGCAGCCTGGAAAATTAGATAAGAAGTCACCATTTTCATGCTCATATAATGTAGGGTCTGTCAACTTTACTTTGACATTCCATTTGATATCCACTGCAACTATGGCACCTGAAATCCACAAACTGCACAAACTCATATTTCAATTTTGTAACACCCTGCAATTACTTTAGACTATTTAATCAATGACTGCAAATCAGGTCTCCAAAGTATTTCTTCTTAAAATCCTTGCAGGGAGATGGAATTTTGTTTGCAGTATAACAGCTTAGTTATACTAATATCTAATACTAAAATTTTCTAAAATCTAAATATTCAAAAACTATTTCTACACTCTAATTTACTGCCAAAATTTCTCTAAGACATCACTAAAGAATTCCAATGACACTGTCAACCTGTTGCATATAACTGATAGTTTTAACTTTTATGTTTTGAGAAACATTCAATAGTTCCTCCCATACCACTTCACAATAATATCTGTTTTGTGCTTCTGGATGATGTGTTTCAGTCAGCCACCCATGTGCCAGGTTATTCAAAGCTGCAATATAACCCGCAGTTATAGAATTGTATGACATAGATTTCACCATCTGGCTTACGAGCTTGATCTTTTTCAGGTGTTCTAAAATTATTTGTCAATAAAGAATATTAGTTAGCTGTTATGCAGTCCTGATACTCTTCATTATATGAAAGTATATAAAAATAGCATTTAAAGTTCAGGTTATAAACACTTTAGGCACATCTGCACAACTGAGTACACAGATATTTGCAATGATTCCAAATTATTTAATATATGTGGCAGCTTACACTAGAGTGTAAACACTACAGCTATATCTGAGTAACAACACACTAGAGTCTCTAAGTCTAATCTAGAGGGAAAGCTCACAAGCATACAGACCAATGTCATATTCATAATAATGATAAGTTTATTGATTTCAGGTAGGAGTTGATTCAGTTATTATAGTACAATGTCATTATTACACACCAGCTCTTTCACTAACTCAGAAATTGGTCTATCATGTTTCACTGTGTAGACATGTCTTCTGAGACCTGATTTTCAGATGACAAGAGGAATTAAAAAGATAATATGGTCTTGAAATTCTTGTTAAGGAGAGGTACTTGGGTCACATAAATAAAGTAATTCCTTGGATTTCAACAGAGCTATATCAACTGAGTTCTGTCTTTCACTCACTGAAAGAGCATATATATTTGAGAGTTTATTTTAATTTGCATTACCAGAAACAGAGGATGTTTTGCTTAGGAATCCAGTATTGGAAACAGGTCATCTGTGTTTTTTACTAGCATTTTATACTTTACTTTGTTTGGTTTTAGTGATTCAAAATAAAATGGTATACCAGAAAAACACTGACATCTGGTAGTAATGAAACCAGGGACAGTTTTCAAAAAAAAATCCAAGTGACTGTAGCTACAGAAAGATACTTTATAACTGGTTCAAGATAAAACTTGTCACTCCCAGAAAGCCTACTGAAAACCTCAGTGAGTGCTCATCTGCTCTTATAGGTGCCTTAAATTCATTAAATCTCACTGACAGTTCTTAAAATCTCCTCTGATCATGCCTATGTACATTATTCACAGAGAAACAGTGATACATATTTAAAAGTAGATTTTTTAAAAGGTATACCTAGGTCTATTATTTTAATTCATGAGAATTCATTTAAGCTCCACAAAAAAGAATGTCAACAGATCAGTCAGGTACCCTTCTTTTCCAGTGTCCTGACACTGCCAAACTGGTAGTTCTTCTCAGTGACTACACAACAGTGACTCCTAGTTCTGAGTAATCAGAGAGGAGGCTGAAACAAAATAGTAAAAAAAAAAATGAACTGTATAGTGGAAGAAGGAGGGTAAGCTTCAGGCAAAAAGACTTGAGTGGGAAGTTGCTTTTGTTCCAGGAACCTGGTGTTCCGATGAGACATTGGTGCTTAAACAGCTCATGACTGACTGTGCACAGAAAAAGCCAGATCATTTGAATTGTGAGTTGGCCATCTAGGAAGAAAATCTGGACAGATATGCTTGTCTGCTTGACTGCAGTGTGAGGGCTTCCTCAGCTCGCCAGGTATGTACACTGTAAACAACCGGTACTGAATGCGAACAAACACGTGACATATTCTTACTATTATCTCTAACCTAGGCAGCTTCTTCAGCTGGCAGATGGATTAATCCGATGAGTATATTTTACATGAGTCTAAGATTGTGGAGACAAGAGCACAGTAATTGAATGCATAAAATCAATCCTTCCCACAGTTGTTAAATTATCGTGACGATTACCTGTGCTGTCACCTCTGTGTCAAATTACATGATAAGTAAGTAGCAAAGAAAAGTGAAGGTAGGAATCCTTTAAGTTTGTCTTTCTTTGGCCAACATGCAAATCTTATTTCTACTAAACCATGCATAGAATACTTTCTGTTTCTTTACAGAAAGCTCAAGATACTTCTATGTATGATTAACGAATCTGATGACCTAAATCCACATGTCATGGAGAAGTCCTATGAGCTCAGATAAAATTTATACCTTGTTTATGTTAACTCTGCAAGGTACTTGAGCTGAATCTCTTTTTTATTGCTTTTTCACCATCAGACATTTAACATACTCAGGTGTGTGAACATGATCAGCTAAATACCACTTATTTTTTGACAGTTGTTCTATGACAGAACATGAACAATATTTTCTGAAACAAATAAACTATAGTTAGCAGTCATAGAATGTACTTTAAAAACAGTAAGTATGGTTTTAGCTACATCATTTTAGTGTAGATTAATTGTTTTTGCATAAACTGGAACACTTAAAGAGAAAATTCTCAATGTCCATGCTGTGGTAATTAATATGAGTATGAATTTCAGCATTTGGTTCTCAGTCCAGATTATGTTTCAAACTGTAAATTTTTGCTGATGGCCTTCTCAAAATCCATTTGATGCAGAAATAAAAACCACAACATTGTGCAGAAGTCTGAACTCCTCCTTCTGGCAAAATGCCTTATAACATAGTGAAAATGTCTGAGGAGAAAAATGCAGTGATGGACATTTTCAGCTACATACCAAAAATAATTCACTTGAAGAATCTTATTGATATGGAAAAAAAAATAAATCATAAAACTAGTATTCATAGCATGTCTACTTTCTATTGATAGAATTAATCTCATTTGGGCAGGAGAGTGAGGTGCAGGGTAGAAATGAGTAATGTAGTAGCTTACCTTTGTTTTTGTAAACAATCCACACTTTAGCACTTGTTTTATTTGGCTGAAACATGGTTTTGTTTTGTAACTAGTGTTATTAGACTATTTTTCTTTTCTCACTTTCAGATATTTTATCCAGCTCACCATAGGCTTTAAGATCCCAGAGGGACCTAAAACTTTTGAGAAGCTTTGCAAAAATAGATGCTTCAAACTAAACAGTACCTCAACAGCTAAGTTATTTGAAGCTGATTTCTCTCAAAGAGAAGTATATCTTTCAAGGTGAGCCAACATTTTAGAAATATGCTATGAGTGTCATCAAACTCAAGTTCATAAATTGTCTTGCATCTCTGTAAAACTGGGATAAATTCACTCTTCATTTTTATCTGAGAGACTTGAAAATATTTTTCTTGATGTTTATTTCATCATTTTCCATTCTGCAAAAACATTTTTTTTTCTGTTTACCTAATACACCTAAAATGGATGCAATTGTTTTCATTGCATAAGTTTCATGTCACATCCTTGCTTTCCCTACACATTACTGAAAATGTCAGAATTTACCTGGAATAATATTACTCAAATAATGTTTCAAGAGTATAAAAGGGAAAGCAAGTTATTTTTTTGTTGATGAGTTTTCTTTCTCCTGAAGAAGAAATTAAGTTGAAACATTTAGGGAGGTATTTCATTCTTTTTCATAATGATACGAGTACAAAGTAATATGACTAAAAATAAGTGATCTATTTTGCCCTAAATACAAGCACAGCAGAACCTGATAGAAGGCAACACCGAAGAACAATTTTTTTTTCTATGCAAGAGGTCAAAGACACAAAGTAACTGCATGCTTTAAAAGAAGTTCCAGGCAAGAAAAATCCTCAACTGATCCTTCTGTGAAGAAGTCATCATTTTCAGTGTGTATACAAGCAATCAGATGAAATGCATGAAGTGGCTGGGTTTTCTCCTCTGGCGAATCATACATAACCAATGGTTTTAGTCCTCTTAAGAAGAGTCAATCTTGCTCAAGTAATCATGAAATACTTTATTTAACCCATTTTATTCTGGTAAAAGCTGTTAGCATTTTCCAGACACGGAAATAGTCATAAACGATCAAAGAAGGTCTATACTTCTAAAATAACATGTTTGCAAAGATCAGGGTAACATCATCCATCTTGTTAAAAAATATTCCTGAAATGGATGTTTTCATACATAACAGATTTATACAGGTAATAGATATACAGATAATACAGATAATACAGATAATACAGATAATCTGTATTAGTTCACAGGATTTCATTTTTGTATGTTTTTAGCAAGACGAATTTTAGAAAAATTATTTGTTTTGAAAAAAGAAATAAATTATATGATGACATTTCTCTCCTTCAGAGTAGAATAACCTACCTTTCAGTCAGTATTATAGATTTTTAAAAAAAAAATATCTTGAATAATTCCAGGGAATACCATGTTTTATAAGAGGCCATTAACGTGCAAGAAAAAAACAGACAAGTAAAGCAAGGGAGACCCCTTGTGGCCTTGTTCTTGTCGGATAAAAGCACGGTTTGGAGATTCTAAAGTTAATTATAATATACTATGAAAATAACCGTGTTTTCTGTAAGTATAGTAAATAATATTCAAACAATCCTAAATACCTCATAAAATTAATGGTATGGATTTAAGCATAAATCAGCATACCCTGTTTTTATTGATGGAGTATATAGAAATATGTACTTCAGTCTTTAAAAATGAAAGTGTTATTTCTCTGATAATTCATGATCTAAAGATTGTCATTGATGTTGTCAGGAGAAAATGAAACGTACTATTCCACTTTAAGGTTATTTTGATGACAAAAAAAAAAAAAAGGTAATTTTTACTTGGATTCTTGAGGTTATAAGTCAAATCATTGCTCTTTAAAAATAACCAAATAAAACTTTCTGCCTTTTCTAGACAAAACTGTGAGCAAAATTTTACTATTAGAAAAAACAAACGTGGTCATTGACAAAATTCTTCACAAAATGCTTATTAACTGGGGAAAAAAAAAACAAACAACAGTTTGTCTGACAACTTTTTTTTTGATAAAGCAGACTGTCTATCAATTTTATTTTATTTTTTTTTAATGTAACTGAAGAGTCTTTTCTGTGGAGAGGTAGATAACCCAGAAGCATTTAGACAATCTCAGACAAAAAGCAAGACCTCTGGAAGAGAATGAAGGGAGAGAGAAAGCAAAAAGATTAAGAAAAGACTGTCAGGCCCTCAAGACAAATTCATAAGCAATGGGAAAAGGGAATTCATGACTTTACAAGATGAGGAAGTATCTAATAGATAAAAGAGTATCTATCATCCTATCTCAGTTAGGAGAAAAACTATAAAAGCCTAGTGACAGTCAGAGATAAATGCCATGGCAGTGATAGTTAAAGCTACAGCTGCTCTGGATTCCTAAACAATGTAATCTTCTCATGGTGACTGGGGGGTCCAAAGAAATGAGCCACTCCGTTCTTAGCTAAAAAAAACAGCCTCTGCTATTCTTCCCCTGTGGTTTCATTGTATTTAATTCAACACAGAAGTAGGAACAGCAAGTCATAGGTGACACAACCTTTAGCAAGGTTCTGACCAAGGCACCACTCACTGCATTAATATTCCCCTCAACTCAACCTGAAGAATTTGTGGTATTATCAAAAGGAAACCATTTTAATAATTCATGGGGCACTAATAAAACTAACAAACACCCCACAACATAGTTCCTAAGGCAATTGTACTAGTTCTTTGACTCTTTCTTTGCTTTTATGTAAGTATTCTGATGAGAAACTTGACTATTGTCCATAGGCCTGCAAATTAAACACATGCAACTAAAAGTGACAGATCACATGCCACCACCACTTACACTGTACCCATAATCATTAAATCACAGAAACATAGAATCATTATGGTTGGAAAAGATCTTTAAAATTATCAAGTCCAATTGTTATCTAACTCTACCAGGCCTATTTCTAAACCATGTCTCTGAGCACCATATCTCAACAGCTTTTAAACGTATTCAGGGATAGTGGTTCAACCACTTCCATGGGCAGCCTGTTCCAGTCTTTGATAACCCTTTCAGTGTACAAGCTTTTCCTAATGTCTAATCTTGATGCTATTTCATCTCATCTTATTGCTTGTTACTTGGGAAAAGAGACCAACACTCATCTCACTACAACCTCCTTTCATATAGTTGTAGAGAGCGATATGATCTGCCCTGAGCCTCCTTTTTTTTCTAGAGTAAACAGTCCCATTTTCCTCAGACGCTCCTCATAAGACTTGTTCTTGCGACCTTTCACCAGCTTCATTGCCCTTCTCCAGACCTACTTCAGCACCTCAATGTGTTTCTTGTACTATGGTGCCCAAAACTGAACACAGTACTCAAGGCGCAGTGTTGAGTGCAGGGAGACAATCGTTTCCCCAGTCCTGCTGGCCACTCTATTTCTGATACAACCCAGTTGCTATTGACCTTCTTGGCCACCTGGGCACACTGTTGGTTCATGTTCAAACAGGTGTCGACCAACAACCCCTGGTCTCTTTCTACCAACCAGCTTTCCAGTCACTCTTCCCCAAGCCTGTAGCGCTGCCTGGGGTTGTTGTGGCCCAAGAGAGGGACCCGGCACTTGGCCTTGTTGAACTTCATACAATTGGCCTCAGGCCATTGATCCAGTCTGTCCAGATCCCTCTGTAGAGCCTTCCTATCCTCACACAGATCAACACTTCCATCTAACTTACCTGCAAATTTACTGAGGATGCTCTCAAACTCTTCGTCAATATCACTGACAAAGATATTAAACAGAAGTGGGCCCAACACGGAGCCCTAGGGTCACCACTTGTGACTGACCACAACTTGGTTTTAACTCCGTTCACCAGTCATGTAAAAACTGTCAGAAGTGAAATAGACTGGCTTAGAAGTGTTAGTGTAGATGGAAATGGAAAGATTGGCTGTTGGATTCACAGAATCACAGAATATCAGGGGCTGGAAGGGACCTCAAAAGATCATCTAGTCCAGCCCCCCTGCCAGAGCAGCATTAATATATAAATTTAAGTGATTGTAAAACAGTGGCTTTTCTTCAAGACCATCTCTATGACAATTTTCCTCCTTCATTATTAGTGCCAGGGAGCTACTCCAATGTGACACAGTGTACTCACAGTCCCTGTGAGCATCCTGGCAGAGCCCAGACATGCGTCCTCTGGCACCAGGCCTGGGGCAACTCTTGCAATGCTCAGAGAATCATTACAGGCATCTGGGAACACCCCACACATATGAGCTGGGAATTTATCACTAGCCCAATTAAGATTTTAAGTTTAATAGTCCACATTACCTAATTGTTACAGAAAACCCCATTAATCATTCCCTTAAATCTTTTAAAAATAAAATTCTTCTTCTATTCTAACCTCTTTTATTCTAGTGTTATACTCTCCCATCCAGTGTTTCTCTGGGTCATTTTTTGTAATGACCCAGGAAGGCCAGAGCATAGGAACTTGGTCATCTCTCTGATGTCCCGTAGTCCTTGCTGGGATGAGTGGAGAGCTTGCAGCAGGTATGGACCCCTTGACCAGAGCCCCACTTGAGTCTCTGAGGGATATGTTTTCACTCCTTCCCTGCCATTTCCTTCTGGGGTCCCTCAGGGCAGGGTGGCAGGTGCCACTACACCCCATGACACAAAGAGCAACTGCTCCCCCATGTTTGCCTGCTGGCAAGAGATAATTAGTCTGTCCTCCTTAAACTTCAGACTTTTAGTGTAAACTCTTTCTCTGTAAGAGTCATGACTTGCTTGTTTTCATGTAACCTCTGGTTAGGACTATAATTGCATCCATATATGTGTGTCAGTACTAGATCAGCCCAATAATGTCTCACCAAAAGTGACCCCTCATGGACTCCTATGGAGAATAGCAACTAGATCAACGTGTGGTGAAGTTCCCAGCACTCTGCCAGCCTCAGATTGTTTTCGGCTCTCAAACACGGTCTATGGGTTGTCTTGGGCCTGTTAAAAATGCTTTATAGTAAGTCACATTTGAATACTTGTCTGGGCTTCTTGAATCTTGTAAACTTGAATATTCAATATGCCTTGACAGAGTTCCATGCACAGATGCTATCTGCACCAGTTTTTATAATATTTAAGTAGATAGAAACTTTCTAGGTATTTAGAAAGCATTGTGCATGTAAATCATGTCACGGAATTCCCACTAGATGACTTGCTGTACCTTGACTTGTCTAAACACTTCTAAAAATCTGCTCAAAATGTGTAGAATGATGAAAAGAAAAAACATATCTCACTGCTATTAACAGTTAAGATTGCTTCAAGCTATTATCTTGAAAAGTGTTTACATTAGCCTGACTGAATTTAAAATGTGGCCTAATGGTTGCTAGGATCGGAAAGTAAATTCTTCTCAAGAGAATACTGATAGAAACTATTTCTGAGCATCCTTTCACTGTAGAGGCACGTTTCGTCCATAAATCATTTATAAATTACATTAATTTGATAATGGAACAGAGTTGTGATCATTAGGTTCTACCATGCCTTGATTCTTATCGTCTTCTGCACTTTTGATTTATCATGCTGTCTTTCAGACTTCTTGAAGTGGAGAAAATGATCGATATGAACAAAAATAATCATATGGGACAGAACTAACGTACGCCACTTCTGTGACATATACATGTCCAAGTATATACATAATCAAGAGCTTTACAAGCCAAATAAAAAATGCATATGTGTTACTGTATTTTCTAGTCAATACTTCTTTATTCAAGATATACTTTTCTTTAATATGGGATTAAGTCAATATGCTATTTTACGCATTTTTGGATCATCTATAAAAAGGACATATCATCTTGAAATTTTAAGAAGTGACAAGGCAGAAACTCTATGTTTGTTCACAAAATGTAGTTTCAAAAAAAGCCAGATACAATTTTATTCCATTACGTAGCACATTGAGAAAGCTGAAAAATTGTTCTATTGGAGAATAATGTTATAGACCAGATGAACTATTTATTGTAAGCTGCCTAGGAATTCTGATGACTGTGGTACCACTGTAAAATATAATTGATACTGTTGGTTTGGAAAGTAAGTGTTGTTTCTTTTTGTGAATTTGTCTGCACAAAATTTAGATCTACACATTACCAATGCTGAGCCAAGGCACTAAATTTAATATATCCTTATTTTCAAGAGCTTTAATGGCTCTGTAGCCTGTCTGTAATTCTCCCTGGGGCATTGCATATCTAGAATCTGTCTTTTGTGGTTGTATAACCTTTTTTATGGCCTTTTCTATGGTCCTAAATTAAGATGATCTCATGTGACCATTGTTTGTTTTCTTGAGTATAATGTCTGAAGTGTTACGTTTCAAAGGTCCATGCACATTACCTGTGTAAGTCTCATTAATTTTTTTTTCCCAGTAAGTTGGGTTTTCTTCTTTTTCTGTTCACTACTTTTAAATCTTCAAAATTGTGCCAAAATATTAACATCATTCACAGTGACAGACTTCAATAGTTGCCACAGACTTCCATATTATTTAGCTAATTACACACTGTGATAGTCCATTTAAAAACCATAATTTTCTGTATCATATATGTATTTAAAACAAACTTTTTAGTTCTCTTTCAAGAAAACACTACATAGTTTATTTTCTTTAATCTATTTTATAATCCTAATTGCACCACAATTTGAAAAAAATACATGTACAAACTGTTAACACACATCAGTCACTCTAGAATTATTATAACCAAATATATAGAACAATTTCAATGATATTTTCTTTTATTGAAAAGTATATAGGTTTTTTTTTAAAAGTTTTTAAAGTTGCTAATCAAGCATTAATAGTATTTTCCTTCTTCTTTGTTATTCTCTTAAGGAAAGCAGTGTTTACTCCCAAAGGCATTTGATTTTTATACTCTATCCTCTCCTATGTATACAAAGCAACAGAAAATAAAATAAAAAAAAAAAGCTGAAGAAATCTGCAATAACTGAATGAAATGATGAATGGTTAGGTATGCAGAAAACCTGTTGGGCCCTCATGTAGTCAATATTATAACGTCAAGATGACAGCCAGTGACAAGCAGTGTATGCAGGAATGAATCCTCAGGCCTATTTTTCTCAACATTATCAGTAGACTGGGCAATGATACGGAGAGCAACACCAGGAAAGCTTTTAATAGCAGCAAACTTGGTGCAGTGGCTGACACAAGTGGCAAAGCATCATTTCAGAGAGACATCAGAAAACAGAGGACTTGGCCAACAGAAACCTCAGCAGATTCAAAAATCATAGAATCATTTACATTGGAAAGGACCTCTTGAAACTATCTATTCTAAATCTGCCATTCAGGCAGAGTCAGCTAGTGTACATTTTCTACTGAGCAGAGTCTGACACCCTCATCTTCATTCCCTTCCATCAGGTTTTTATACACCTTGGTAAGATCTCTCCCTGAGCCTCCCCTTCTCCGGGCTCAACAGCTTCAGCTCTGCAGTTCGTTACTCATCTTTGTGGCTTTGTGCTGGACTTGTTTCAGTAAGTATGTGTCTTTCCTATACTGAGTCCAGGACCGGAAACACTGCTCCAGATGGAGTCTCACCAACACTGAGCAGAAAAGAAAGACTGCCTTCCCTGAATTGCCTGTAACACTCTTAATGCAGTCCAGTACACTTTTAAAGGCTTAACTTGTTTTGAGAAAGGATTGCCAGCTCATATTCAGATGAACACCAAAATTCTCTGCAGAGCTGCTTTCCAGACACCTGGCACCACGCTGGTGCATACCTGAGGCTATTCACTCCATGTACAGAACTTTGCATTTCCCTTTGTTGAAGACCATGAGATTCTTCTCATCCCATTTTTTGAGCCTGCCTAAGTCTCTCTGAACATCAGCACGGACTTCTGTCAGAAACTTCTCTCAGTTTTGTGTCAACTGTGACAACTTGCACTCTGTCCCAGGATCCTGATTGTTAATTCACAATTTGAATGTCAATATTATATTAATAGAAGAATGTAGGCAGCATATTTTAAGAAAAAAGAAAAAAAAAAACAACAAAATGTTACTGTTCTCTCTATATATGTGAAGTTATCATCAATTCAGCATGTTTGTAATCCCACTTATATTCAGGAAGAATCATAGAATCATAGAATGGCTTATGTTGGAAGGGACCTTAGAGATCATCTAATCCAACCTCCTTGCCATGGGCAGGGATGCCCTTAACTAGACCAGGTTGCTCAAGGCCTCATTCAACCTGGACTTGAACTTCTCCAGGGACGGGACATCCACAACTTCTCTGATCAATCTATACCAGAGTCTTGACACCCTTGTACTGAAGAATTTCTTAGTAAGATCCAATTTAAACCTTTTCTCCTTCAGTTTAAACTCATTTCCCTTTGTCTTATTGCTGGACACTCTTGTAAAAAGTCCCTCCCCAGCCTTCCTGCAGGCTCCCTTCAGGTACTGAAAGGCAGTTATAAGGTCCCCCCAGAGTCATCTCCAGACCGAACAATTCCAGCTCACTTAGCCTATCCTTGTAGCAGAGGTGCTCTAGCCCCTGGATCATCTTTGTGGCCCTCCTCTGAACTTGTTCCATATCCCTCTTATGGTGGGGACACCAGAACTGGACACAGTATTTGAAGTGGAGTCTTGCAAGAGCAGAGTAAATGGGGAGAATTACCTCTCACAATCTGCTGGCCACACTCCTCTTAGTGCATCCCAGGATACAGTTGACTGTCTGGGCTGCATGAGCGCACTGCCGGCTCATGCTGAGTTTCTTGTCTATCATCAAGTATATTTTTTTGTCCTCCTGTACTTTGTTTATCCAGGTATAGGTAACTTGCCAAAAGTCCAGCTTACTAAGTTTCAGCAAACAGTACAAAATTCTGTTTCCTGTTCAGTAAGGTACATGGGATGAAACAGGACCTAAACATTGTTTCCCACAGAAGGTGCAAACAGTGAGTAATTCATGCAAAATTCATAGTTGCAGGGTGTTGTATGAGTTCAAACAAGTAGACAAATTCATGAAAGAAAAATGCAAGCGGTTATTGCAAACAGTGGGCAAAACGTAAAACCTCTGACTTCCATAAGCTGGAAAAATATATGATATGCAGGAATGGTCAGTACATCTTTTTTTGATTACAATATTTTTCCAATCATCTGCTATCATCTCCAGTAACATCACTAATAGGTTGAATTTTAAATCTGTCCAACATCTTGATTTTATGTTCTTATGCTTAATAGAAGAACAAACAGATTTGAGCAATAGGAACATGAACAGTCCTGCTGAGTTCAATAGGACTACTCAAATACTACAAGTTAAGAATGTGCAAAAATGTTGTTTTGGTACGAGCTTTTTCTTACATTTGAACTACAAGTATTTATTTGTTCAAAAGCTGGCATAAGGCACAATATTTATAACATCAAAACTCTGAATCGTAGATAGACATTGCTTCTTCTTATTTTTTTTCCACAGGGAAGTACTTCATTTGACTTTAAATGGATATGGTTATAACAGCCGCTCAAATCACAAATTGATTATATCATGTCTCTTGACAGTAAAAGAGCTTTTCAAGGGCTAGTATCACAGATGGCTGAACTCTGAATGGTTTGTACTGACTGCTGTGTTGTAGGAGTTTCGGAGACAATCATTGCTTCCTGTTAACACTCCATGATAACATTTTAAGCTGCCTTCAAGGTAAAGACTTCAGTACTCAGGAGGTGATTTGATTTCATTTACCAATTCATCTCCACATAATATTTCAATAGAAGTCTATTCTGAAAGAAAGTCTCCTTTTATTACTGGAAAATGCAAGATTATATCCAAGTTAAGGTCATATATTCTGTTGTTTAAAGAGAAAATTAAGAATGGTCAATGTTATATCAGCCATTAATAGATTCCTAAAGTCACCATAGAGCTATATGAATTGATAAAAGAAGTGAAATCATTAAGTCACAAGTAATGCAAGATTTCTTATCATCAGATTGAGAAATCAATGAAAAATACTTAGTGGGAAAACATAAGGAAAAAATCCTATGGTTCTTTCTTATCTTACTAGTGGAAGAGTTAGTAAATGTAATGAATATGTATGTTATTTACATTTAAGCATACGTCTGTAATTTTAACTTGTTAAAATACCAGTATTTTTTATGTTCTTTACTGATGGCAGTACTTGTGCAGAAGTAATAATAGGTGTCTATTCAAACTTCAAGTCACAGAATAGCTGATGTGAGTTATTACTGACAAATATCAGGAAGGTAAATCCCTTTTTGTCTCAATGTATCCCTTATGCTTTGACATAGCAGTTACTTTCATCATCACTAATATCATTGTAAATTTTCATTATTCATAAATGATGAAATAATAAGAAGGTTTCATTACACAGGCTTTCACAAATTTTTCACTTCAGTTACTAATATATTGTTTTGGTTTGGCCTGGCTGGATTTTGGCGGCGGGGAGGGAGCTGCAGGGTGGCTTCTGCTAGAAGCTGCTAGAAGCTCCCCAAGTTTGATAGAGCCAATGCCAGTCGGCTACAAAGAGGGACCCGCTGCTGACCAAGGCTGAGCCTATCAGTAAGGTGATAGCAGAGGAACACCTCTGTGAAAAACATATTTAAGAACGGGGAAAAGAACTGCGCCATAACAGCTGGTACAGAGATGGAGGAGTGAGAATCTGTGCAGACACCAAGGTCAGTGAAGAAGGAGGGGGGGGGAGGAGGATGAGCTCCAGGCGCCGGAGCAGAAGGAATTCCCCAGGTCCGTGGTGAAGACCATGGTGAAGCGGGTTGTCCCCCTGCAGCCCACGGGCGAGGTGCAGATGTCCACCGTGAGGATCACCGCGTAGATGTCCACCGAGGACTCCACGCCGTGTGGGTGGATGCCTGAAAGGGGACTGTAGCCCGTGGGAAGCCCGCATCAGAGCAAGTCGCTGCTGGAACCTGTAGCCCGTGGAAGAGGGAATGCCCACGCTGGAGCAGGTTGGCCGGTGGGACTTTTGGGACGCTGCAGGTGGCTCACGCTGGAGCAGTTTCCCCCGAAGGACTGCGCCTCAGACTCACGAGGGGTGGGCTGCCCGTCATGAGGTGTCTCCCGTTGGGCAGTTTGTGATGAATTGCCCTTCGTGGGACGACTCATGTGGAGAAGAGAGCGTGAAGCTTGTCTCCCGTGAGAGGGACCCCACAATGGCCCTGGGGAAGAGTGAAGAGTCCTCCCCCGGAGTGAAGAAGCAGTGGAACCAACGTCGGATGAACTGACCGCAACCCCCATTCCCTGTCCCCCTGCGCCGCTCGGGGGGAGGAGGTGGAGAAACCAGGATTGATGTTAAGCCCGGGAAGAAGGGAGGGATGGGGGGAAGGTGTTCTGTTTTTAAGATCTGTTTGCTCTTTCTCACTTCTCACTACTCCTCTCTGATTAGTTCTCTTAATAAATGTACTTGATTTCCCCAAAATTGAGTCTGTTTTGCCTGCGACGGTAAATGAGAGTGATCTCCCTGTCCTTATCTCAAACCCTGAGCCTTTGGAAATATTTTCTCCCCTGTCTAGCCGTGAAGGGGGAGTGAGTGAGCGGCTGTGTGGGTACCTGGCGGCCGGCCAGGGTCAACCCACGACATATATGAATGAATCATTCTCGGATATTTTTAATTGCATGATATATTTTTATAAACAGAAGATTAAAATAAAAGTAGCATCAGTAGTATCTTCTTTCTATTATTCATATTTTGTTCAAAAAATAGCAAACTGCATGATTGGGTTTTTTTAAACCAAAATGGATTTCTATTTATATGTATTTCAATATGCTTTGCTACATTCAGTTTCAGCAAGAAATGTAGTTCAGCACATAGTATTTGTAAAGACATCTTAAGGAATACCTTTTCTGACCATCTATGTGTTTTATAGCAGCTGGTGGTTTGTTACTACAGAAAATAAGTACAAACACTCCAGAAATTAAGATTTCTAACCCAATATGAGGACATCCTTATCTAAACATAGATATTAATGAAGATGATATAAATTAGACTTACCTTGCATATGAAACATATGAAACATAACTGGTCCAAACTAGTGTCTGGGCCATACTAGGCCATTTTCTTCCTGAAACCAAGTCTAATAATCT
Source organism: Trogon surrucura (assembly GCA_020746105.1). Taxonomy (NCBI): domain Eukaryota; kingdom Metazoa; phylum Chordata; class Aves; order Trogoniformes; family Trogonidae; genus Trogon; species Trogon surrucura. Next base: position 56,059,647 of record CM036617.1, read on the forward strand.
CAACAGGCTCTAATCCATCATTTCTTCCAGAATGCCTGGAATAATACATAAAGGAATGTTTTCAGATTTTGGCAGAAATTAAATAATTTAAAAATCCTAAAAAAATATATAGTTTTGCAAATGTTTATAGAATAAGGAACATACCTCACTGTGGTTACTTTTCGTCCTAATATGGGGAAAAATTAAATCAGAGGTGAAACATTCTACCCTTCATAGATATCTCATATGTATATTTCTTTATTAACTTGTACATCTCATGTATCTGCAATTCTCAGGTGAATTCTAGTTGTATTATTTTTTGGAATTATTGTAACAAGTACTTCTGAGTTACAGGAACACATCTTACTAGCCTGGGTAGGACTGAGTGTTGTTTCTCAGTATAACAACCTTACATAATATAATTCTGTGAGAGACATGCAAGAAATATGCAAGTTTTTATATACATCTTTAAAAGGTTTTGCAGTTTAATCACCTTCTACGTACTTAGTTGTGTCTCTAACCCTAAATATTTGCCTGTATTTTTGAACAGGGTTAATTATTAACAGAAAATCACATTGCTACTTTGCACTCTTCATGACAGGCACTGTTGGTACAAAGTCCGTTCATTTGGTCCTACGCTGTTTACATTTCTGCCTCTCTCTAGCTTCTCCAGGTCCAAATTAAGTTTTTGCTTGAAAATGGATATATGTTGGCTCTTCTCTCCTAGATTTATTTTTTTTTATTGTATCACCTCAAATAAGTAAATAAATCGCAAAATAAAGCTTGCCAGAACTTTTAAGTCACTTGTCTAGACAATAGTTGTATGTCAGGATATTATTAGCTGTCATACAAGTGCAACTTTTATGGTTTTCCTTGACATAGTAGGTCACCTTCATTTTTCCAGAAGAGTCAAGAGATGGGAAAAAATTTTCAGAGGCATTATGAAATTTAATATTACATGGGACTTTTATTTTGAGTATTTTTGTTTTGATCTCAGTGAGAAACATAAACTGCATTTCTTATTACACAGGTACTAAATTAGAAATAAAACCCAAAACTCATTGGAGCTAATATAAGAACATCTGTTTCTCGGGTGAATTCCTTACCTACTAGGTTATGCATAGGTTTTCTCTTGTGTTCTCTCTTCACGGTGTCATCAGTTTGCATGCTCATCTATAACAGAAGAGGTATAGACAGACCTCAGTCTGTTCCTAATGGTCTTCTCACCCTAAACAGCAAGGCTGTAAGCATAACTTTGTATTCTCCTTTTTCCAGTATACAGGAGAAAGGAGTAATTTAACCAGACCTTGCACTTCATGCTCATATTGCCACTAGGGAAAGAAAACAATAGAAATATGCACTGCAGTTTTTGAAAATAGAAAAAAAAAAAAAACCACACCAACCCACCTATTCCTTTCTCTACAAGAACAGCTGTAAGTGTTCATCATACTAGAAAGATTCAAGGTAGACTGTCTCAAATAATTTAGATGCCTAACCTCTCAGGAGAAGTCGAATATCAAACCAACTTATATTCACAGCATTTCTTCTTGCATGTGGGCAGCAGAATTTAGATTTGAGATTATATTTTTGAGGGGTAGAAGCACTAATTCGTTGACTTGGTGACATCCAATTTCTGTTTTAAATTAAACCCATGGTCTGCTAGAATTTTTTAACCAAATTTATTTGAATATATTAAAGAAAACAAAGACTACAATAGCAGTTTGCATTTTGATCAAATCATTGAATGAGACTTGGAAGAAAAAAACTAAATGACATTTTAAGTTAGTTTTCATGATTTTTCACTTCTGGCTATATAACCATTTAGCATCAGTAAATTATGTAAATAACTTCCTCTGAAACAGAAATGCTGGTTTCCAATTTAAATGATATAGAGCAAATCAAGATTGGATTTTTCCAATTTCTGCTTTTGTATTTATTTATTTGGAATAAGTCATGTTAGATAAAGAATTACAGTACTGTTTCACCATTTTTTATTCTGCTTTTGAGAATTTCTAGTTCCTTGCAGTTAATTCCACAAAGTCAGAACTGTTTAGGGATGCAACTCTTGCAGTTAGTCTATAATACTCAGTAAATTGTTTTACAAACAGGGAAATGTCTACACCATTACTAATACAGGTCAGAGAGCAAGTTTGATCGCTACATACTTTGTCATGCACATGGCTCTTATTCCTTGACTGTTTCGGGTCAGCTCTTTCGCCCCATGCAATAGCTGAATGTGCCTTGTAGAATTTCTCATGACAAGCAAAAGGGATAATATTTCTCCAGAGCTGCTCCTGAACTGTCCCTACATAACGACCCAGCAAGTTTCCTTTCTCAAACACTTTCGCATGCTTTTAGGTGCCACTCTGCCTTCAGTATACAAAGCACATATTCTTTGTTTCACAATGCAGTGGGTTATGGTAAAGTCATCACTTTTTCTTTAATAATTGTAACTGGAAAAAAATGCTCATAAATAATAATTATGCCATTGGGCCATTTGGTACCTAAAAAAGACTTAGGGGTGACTGCAATTAAGTGTGATTACCTGTTCATTTTAATTAAAAACAATAGTATAAAAGAAAGCTTAATGGAATTCATGGTTAGACATGCACAGAAGCAGCAAAACATCCAATAGCTCAAGACCAACTAGTAGGGTTTCAAATCTTCTGAATTTGGCATTATCCATTTGGGAATCAATAACACTTTCAGTTAAAATGAAACCAACATGATCCAGTGAAATTCAGTACGAAAGCTGAAGCCTAAATCTCAAAAGTTACATAGGTGTTTTGAAAGAGAATTTTAAGAAGTACTGTTCTTCCTCAGGGAGTTCCCTAAGTCTAACCAACTGTGCCTGATCGCTTTGTTCTTATACTTTCATTTTTCCTATTTGACAGCCTATGGCAGACACTAGACAAGACATTCTCACCAGGGCCCAGTGGTTTTTATTTTCTTTTCCCACCCTAACCTTCTAGATAACTTTATTATGATTTCTGAAAAGTACCCATACATATGACAAGGGCTCCCTCAGTTTTCAGGTGTGCTGTTAGAGTCGGTGCACAATTCAGATTACATATATTTTTTTTACAAACCTTCACCCCAAATGGACAAAATTCTTGAGGCGAAGAAGTTGAAAGAGAGAAAAGACAAATCATATGAAAACAAACACAACCGCTTTTCTGCTGGTTTATTTTCATAGGGAAAAATATTTACATTTTGTTTTAGTTGTCTTTGTTACATTTTCAAAAAGGAAAATATTTTCTTCCCCATCTTCTTGGCCGATTTAGTGAATAGCTATTGTTTTTTTTTCAAGTTTAACAGTGTAACTTAGTCTTGGAATAAGATTTTGATTCTTTGATTCTTTGTCAGTTGTTTTCTGCACTGGTTAGTGCCACTAGGAAAAGAAGGGAAACTTTAATCACTGACAAAGATAGGTTTCTGTCCATCTGGATCTCAGATTGACCAGGGACACTGCCTATCAAAGACAATACACAAAAAATTGTCCTGGAACTGTCAAAAATCTTCAGATTTCCAATCAGTCCTTAAGGGAGAAACCTTTTTCTCTCTCTTTTAAAAATGTTTTCCTCTGGACTTTCCTGTTAATATATGTTCTCTCATAGCTGACTTTGGAAATTGTTTTGTAAAAAGAGAAAGACATTCCTTTATGAGTAGGCTAGGAACAATTTGCTGTAATCTAGTTCTACCATTGAAGAAGTGAGAGAGAAACAGAAGTCTGCAACCTGGATATTTTGCTGCTATGGTAATGTCATATTGAAATGAAGTTCACAGGTCAGTGTGATACTGATACCAGTTGATAAAGAACAAATAGAAAATTCTTGTTGGGTCAATGCTATAGGATGAGATGGAGACACGGAAGTAAGAGAGACTACAGCCCTGTCTTGACTCAGCACTGGTGAGGCCTCACCAGTACTGTGTCCTGTTCTGCACTCCCCAATACAAGAGAAGTATGGAGCTACTGGAGATAGTCCAGTGAAGGGCCACAAATGTTATTAAGGGACTGGAGAATCTTTTCAATGAGTGATAGGTAAGAGACCTGGGACTGTGAAACCTGGAAAAGAGAAGGAAGAGGGGTAATCCTGTCAATGCGCAAAAATAGCTGAAGAAAGATCAAGGCTCTTTTTAGTGGTGTCCAATGACAAGAGGAAGTGGACACAAACTGAAACACAGGAGGTTCCACGTGAACATCAGGAAACACAGTTTCTGATATGAGGGTGACTGAACACTGTCACAGGCCACCCAGAGAGGTTCCAGAATCTCTGTCCTGAAGAGATTGAAAAACTGTCCAGACACATTCCTGGGCAACCAGCTATAGGTGACCGTGCTTGACGAGGGATGTTGGACCACATAATCTCTGATGATCTCTTCCAACTTCAACCATCCTATGATTTTAAGATTTTGTTTACTTTCGATTTTTGTTACATTTTTAGCACTATTTTACCTTTCCAGATGTTCAGACATACGGACTGAGTTGAAATACTCTTTAAACCGGAGCTGTACAACTGTAGTAGATCAGACGTTAGATATAGCCACAGAATAACATTTATCTGGCCTCAAGGAATGTGTGTTTCTCAGTCGGTGCATGTACTGCACACAGCTATAGCTCACAAAAATGAGAATATTGAATTTCAGTGCATTGTTAGCTATACCTTTTATTTAAAATTACTATGTCAACAGATGCCAAAGAACTTAATATATCGAAATTGGGAAGTTATATAAAAACTGGTATTTTCATTTACAAAATTTTTTAAGGAAATCTTTACTAAATTCACTCATTAGCAAAACACTTCATGTTATTTGTTTGTTCTTATATGTTATTGATCATCATCTCTATCATCACACAAAACTGTTAGTCTTTAACAATCTAATCCCAAATTATCTGTGAGTATGCAATACCACGGAGCTTGTGGCATATAGTTAACATTGATGGCTACACTCCATGTCTAGTCTTAGTAGCAGGTGTCTGGGTGATTAGATCTGAGAACTCTTTGATGAGATAATTTCCAACTGAAATGGGCTTGTCTTTTTTAATTTCCATCTTCCCTATGTCATCCTTAGTGTTTTACGCTTCTCATCATCCCTTTCTAAAAAGAGCAACTTACCCACTTACTTCACTGTTTGTCTTGCTTTCAGTTTTGCTGCTCATCCTTCCTATATTTTCAGCACAATGTCTTGAGTAGTTGCAGTCAACGATGTTTATGCTGTCTTCTATATGGCAACTTTTGTTAATTGGATATCTCCCACATGCAACTGTTTGTCTTCTTTGTGGTCACGTTACTTACATACTTATGTAAAATTTCTGTGGATTTTGCTCTGGTATAGCAATAGAGTGTTACAAAATATGTAGCATTGGTGGCTGCATTATTTTAGTTTGCATTTATTTGCATTTCACACAAGCTAAATTATGTACTAATTAGTGTATTTGTAATTTAAAATCATCAGATGTATCTGATGTTCTGACTACAAGGGAAGTCATTAAAATTGAGACAACTCATCTTCTAGATGAGGCAAAACAACAAGCTGGACAACAAAGCAATCCTTCTGTCCACTATGTCTTCTCAAGAATAAGTTCTTGTCATCAATGGTCTCCTCAGTCCAGTAGTTTTCATGGTTTCTTTAAGACTACCTGAACTCCACATATTCTTTACCAGGTCACTGGATCTTTTTTTATATTCAAGACACTTTTCTTATCTCTGTGTTTGCTTCTTAATGCAAGCAGACGAGTTGGTGCTTTCAAGAGATGGTTAATCACTGCTTCTATTGCAGTCTTCTTCCCTGCTATCTTACTTACTAACTTTCAGCCTATTCTGAAACCCCAGAGGTTCCCCAAGACTAACATAAACAATTGCTTTTGGTTGAACCGTAAGGGGGTTCAGTTAGCCAAAAATGAAGTTTCATAATCAAGCCAAACAAAGGCTATGCTTCTGTACTTTGCCATCTAACTTAGTCACCAGCACATACACAGTCATGAAATCCAGGAGCTGACACAACTGAAACACAGAGCTCTAAAAAAGGAAAGGAAAAAAAAGGGGGGGGAGGGGGGGGAATATAAAGGATTTAAAAAAAAAAGGCGGGGGGTGGGGAAGGAAAAAGAAAATATGTTTCTTTTCAGCCATATCTAATCTAGCTACCTGGCAGCCATGGAAACATCAGTGCCCAAAGAAAGAACTCAGGGGCTAAAGGAGGAAAGAACCACTTCTTAGTAACATGGTGCTAATCAACCGTGAGACAACGTAGTGTTGTTGTAGCCACAGTGGGACAAAGCAGGCAGCCTTATTCTCTACCACCCAGCTATTCCTGCTCTAATAAAATGTGCTGTACAATGCAATAAGCAAAGAGCAGAGGATAAACCCATCCATCACCATATGAAAGACAATCTTCTTGTATTCCCAGACCCAAAAGAACTGTAGAGTCAGGTGTAGAGACATCCCAATATATACAGTCATCTTCCTTTTAGCAAGGCTTATTAGTTTTGCCTTAATCCTGGCTTTACAGGACTCAGACAGCTGCTTGCAGAGCAACTCAACTGTTTCTCGTAAGCTCCACAGAGTCAGAAGGGTTCATTACCTGGGACACTGGAAAAATACACAGAGTCAACTCTTGCCTAGTACTGTGACTGACCTAATAAGCTTGCTCAGAGCTTGGTGCTCTGGAGACCACGGACAAGCACAGCTAACATTGAACCAGAAATAATAAGCTGCAAAAATTTGAAACTGATGGTGTGTTTGGATCTGTTTCTGCCATTCTCCTCCATGCTACTCATTCTAGGAACACAGCGCAGTGGTATTGGTGACTTTTAGACCTGAGCTATTTCTGAAAGTAATAAATTAATAAGACATAATAAATGCATGATATATTGCAACACCTTTATTAAACAGGGTAAGCACTTATTTCTGCCATTCCCAAATGCCTACACAGAGAGTCTAAAATGTTACGAGCTTGTTTGGTTTGTAATCTTACTGCCTCTCTCAAGTAATGTCAAAGTCCAGATTAAGGCAATAATGCAATTAACAGCTAATATTAATTTCATTTCTTTTTATTTTGTCGAAATAATTTCTTTTTTAGAGGTTGCACTTACTTGTTGTACACTTCAGTTTTCAGTTTTTACACTTACTTGTTTCCACTTCAATTTTCCCTCATGATTCTTATTTCTTTTTCACCATCCTTGAGTTTAATTTAGAAATGGTCAGCTGTAGTCACTTTAATTTTGCCCTTTTTGATTTCTATTCCATGTTTCACGTAACAATTTTTTTTCCCCTTCTTTCTCTCCAGTCACTTCTTCTGTTCATCTGTCACATCTTTTGTCAATCTTCCTTCAATCTGCTGCTTAAAACTTCTTTTCTCTTACTACTTTTTTTATATTGAAAAAGGTTCAGATCTAGAGACAAGGATTACATTACAGATTAAAAAAATAAGGTATTGAAACTGACACAGACATCTAAAGTCTAAAACCAGGAGCGAAATGTATAATATCTCAGCAGACAGTATGCTACATGAAAAAAATCCTCTGTATGGATCCTTAGGAACTGAGTAGCAACTCTCCTAAACCAGCCAATACATGGGTATTAAATGAGAAACAGTTATGTGAAAATGGCTGTACCGCTGTTATCTTTGATACCACTCCTGAGTCAGAGGAACATCCAGACCCCTTACAGTATGTAAATATTCTCAGGACCTATCACCGTCTCTTCTGCACTCAAGGCTTGTCACCACAGAAACCAGCTGAGATGCATTACCATGTAGTCAGTGTAATTAACCAGTTAAGTTTCAAGAGTGAAATTCAGAGACCAGTGTCCTAATATGAACACAAATATGTCCAATTAGCTGGAAAGGTTGTGCAAATAATCTAAGGTTCATGGGAGTGAGTTTTACATTCAGACATGTCAGTGGCATTGTTTGGATCTAGCAACCCTGTCAAAAATCTTCCCACTATTCCCCATGGGTTTTAAGGCAGGCTTTTTAAGAGTCAGTGTACCAAATGTAGAAAAAAGGGCAAGAAGGAAAATGTTTATTCTCTGTAAATGCATGTGTAGGAAAAAGAAATCTGGTATTTGAGAGTTCTTCGATCAAAAGAGAGATCTTTGATCAAAGGCAAAAGCAGAGGCAAATCATATGACCAGCTGTCACTACTGAACTGGTTTCTCCTTTGGCGTGAGTTATTTCCATGTTAATCAAACTTTGGAGTTGATTCTATCAGCAGGGTGGAAGTTGTTGGCAGGGAACATTCTCACAGAACCACTTGATGAGAAAGGACATGAACACCTAATGTAACAGGAAGACTAAGAACATGACCATGTGCTAGATTACATTATGTGAGCTCTGACTTCTGGAGTGACAGAAAATACCACTGAATGGGAATACAACTGGGTCCTGAATTTGATGAACCCCTAGAGAACCACTACATTCCAGGAAGATGCTATTCTTTTGGAAATAACTCATAGATAATGTCAAGTGCAGTGTTTTCGGGAGGATATATTGTCTCCCTTTAGGTTATTATATACTTCTTATTGCAGATATCACATAAAGAAGCAAGCCTGATAAATGCTAACTACAAAATTCCATGTCATTTGTAAACACCTGATTATGCTGTTACATGGTCTTCTATTTCAAAGACAGTACAGTAAAACAATAAATTTTAAGAAGAATGAGCACTAAGTTCAGAAAAAAAAAAAAAGTGTTTCTCATTTAGCATGGAAATAACCATAAGAAAAATATGAGCAAGTAGGAATATATAGGCAACAGAAATTCTAGTACAAAGTCTAGAATCACGAAAGAATCAAAATCAAATCAGGTGAAAATAAAGATACCTATAATAACTAATTTACACTCTTATGGTCAAGTTAGATAAAGAGATCAGCTAGGCTGAAACAGTACCAGTGAGACTTACACAGTGCTTAAGATGGTGTAAAATGATGCCAAGGTCAATGGTATCTGGAGAAGATGTTAAATTGAGTAAAATGAACCATGAAAGGACATTGTTAACAGCCTGAAGATGAAGAACATTGCAAATGTTTTCAAGGGCAACATTGGCAGAGCACTCCCATTTCAAATTAGCCCTACTATCTGGAGATAGTAGGTATGGAAATGAATACCCAATTGTGTTGTAAAAACTTTTTTTCAGCACCCCTGTAGGAAAATAAATCAATTCTGCTTACTGATAACTCTTGGACATATCAAAAAAATTGCAAGACTTACATTTCGAAAGTTAGTGTAATTCTAACTATAAATCTATAAGGTATTACACCCACTAACAGTAAACCAAAAAATAATGCATTATATAGTAAAGATAAGACAAAATAGAAAGCAAATAGTAGAAATATAGGACAAACTGTCTTCATCCATAAAATGGCTTAAAATAAATATTATAGAGTGCTGTTGCAAGGAAAAAGAAACCCTTTTACACTAGAAATGTAAAAAAATGTCATAGTAAAATACTGTTTTGGCATTGCTAACTGCTTTGTGTTCGTGATTAAAATGTATATGGAGTACATCTATTTCCTATTGGTGAATGAAATAATAAAATCCGGTGCATATGCTTTAGTTGTCACTATTTAGAACAATATGAATGATGCTTCCACCAAAGCCGCTATAACTACCCTTATTCTTGCACAGTAGTTTAAAAGAAGATCAAGTAATTCCATGCTAAGGACATAATTTTAGATACATCTTGATTTAAATGGGTTAAAATCTACCTGTGTTTTCTCAGTGAGTATTTACAATTAGGAGCTTCCATTAGCTAGGAGCTCTTCCAGTGAAAAGATGAGGAACCAATGATTTTATCATAATTTCGGATATCTGAAATGACTACACAGGGAACATAGTGTTTATACACAGTCTGCACATTTAACTCAGGTGCTAGTATCTGATGTCATAAGCCTTACCTCAACTGTTCAGGATAGCGTTACAATCTGAAAAAAAAAGTGTTGTTTTACGGTGAGAATCATCACTCATATCCAGGGACATAGTGGAGTCCCTATTGCTGCAGGTTTTTGAAATACGTTGGAGAGGTGTTAGATAATCTCATTTAGTCTCCCTTTCCCACAAAAAGTTGGAAGGGATGATTTTTCAAAGTCCCTTCCAACCAGGTACTCAATCTGAATTTTTAAAAAAACTTTAATGAAAGGTTGATAGCTGGCTTTCAGGAATGAGTTTCCCCAGGGTAAATTGATTCAGACACTAAAAATCATGAGTGATTTTAAAAATCTTAAATATTATGCTTATTTTGAAAATAATTGAACATAAATGTCTAGAAAAAAAAGTCATCCGGAACTTAATCTACACATATAAACCTGAAAACTTCAGTCTTTTCTTAGTAACGTATCCTCACTACAGTGTTTTAAAGGAAATATTGGAGTTGATTTATTTTTTTTTCCCTGAAACAAACCAAATTAGAGTTCCTGGAAATAATTATTTAATATCAGTGTCATAGTGGTCAAATCATATTCAAAACTCTAGAAAAGTTAGAAAATGTTTTATGAGAAAATTAATACCAGTAAAGCAAAAGTTAATATTTTAAGCGTTCATAAACAGTAATCCGAGAAAAGTATTTAATATAGTGTGTTGTTCTGGACTGACATGGGATGGCTGTCAGATTCCCATCCAGCTGATCTTTCACTCTCTTTCCTCAACAAGACAGGGGGAGAAAACTCGAAAATCAAGATTAAGTGAATCATTTAACTATTAGTGTCATGGGCAAAATAGGAAAAAAAAATAATTTAATTTATGGCGAATTATAATAGATTTGGATCATGAAGAACAAAGACAGATTAAAACACCTTCCCTCCACCCACGTTCCTCTTACCAGGCTCAGCTTCACTCTTTCGTTCCTGACTGCTCTTCCTCCACTCCAACAAAGAGCGTAGAAAGTTGGGCAGTGGAGGAGATATGGTCAATTTGTAGCAGTTTTTCTCTACCACTCCTTCCTTCTCACACTTTTCACCTACTCCAGCTTGGGTTCTCCAGAGGCCACAGTTCCATCTGTCTACTCCAATTTGGGCTTCTCCCCAGGCTCCGGTGTGAATATCCGTTCCACTGTGTTCCTCTCCATGGGCTGCAGAGGCAGAACTGTTCCACAGGAATCTCACCACAGGCTACAGTGAAACACCTGCTTCTTCACGGCCTCCTCCATAGGCTTCAAGGGAATCTCTGCTCTGGCACCTGGAGCACCTCCTCTTTCTTCTCTGACCTTGGTGTTCATGGAGTTGTTTCTCCCCCATTTTTTCCTCAGTCCTCACTGCTTGATAAGAATTTTGCCCTTTGTTAAGTGCATTTTGTCAGAGGTGTCACCATCTTGGCTGATGAGGCACCCTTGCCGCCCCCTGTGACCAGCCCCTTGTCACCTATGCCCAACATAAGCGTCCAAATTGAGCTAAGTGTCATACATTTGCATAATAGTATGGACGCAGTGATGGTATTTGAATTTTTTTATATTCTTATTTCACATCCATATGCAGTTATTGAGGCTTTTTTTATAGTCCATTTATTGGGTATAAAGATCCCATGCATGTAAGCCCAAAGCAAGAAGCACCAGCAGCCAAATGAAAGTAATAAAATCTTTTCTTTGTAAGTGTGTTAGTAGATATGAGGGGAACACCCTGAGGATGTGATGACCTCCTGTTCCTGCTCCTGCGGTCTTTATGAACAAAAGGAATAAAAGCAATAATCTTGGAAATTTTATATAAATAAAAAATCACCATAATAAAGAATTTTAAAACAATGAAGACTAAAAAGAGTCATAAAGAAAAAGATAAAATACCGGGTTTATAACAGAAATACTGACAAACCATTAAATACAGCATTGGCGTTGGGCATCTCTCTTTTCTTTGGAGTTTCTCAGCGAAACTGTGCCAAACAGTATTATAATAGAAAATAGATCTATTCAATCTGAAATGTGTCTATTTTGATTTCAAAACTGCAAAGCAAGCAAATCAAATCAAAAGATAAAATCACATCAGGGCAACTGATTTGCTGTCCTTTCTATTTTTATGCTATTTGATGTTACAGGTAAGACCAAAGCAATATTACAAATTGGAGAGTGCTAAGAGCTTTGCAGGTGTTTAGACTCTGGAGTAAGTACACTTTAACTGTCTCCGTTATTTTATTTAGCATTTTGAGATCTGAAGGACCTTTGGAGGCAGAAATTCATTATCCAAACCTTCCTGAATCAGGCAAAGACAGTAAAGATCTGGTACTAGCATAGAATGACTAGAGGACCGAAAGGTCTGAACAATTTTGCTGTTTCCTACCAGTTTTAGTCTCTTCAGCTGACACTTACTAACTGATAGATTTTGTGTATAATTCTGAACTCATTCTGTAAGGTAATGGTTTATTGCACTTCATGCTGTGATTCCACTCACGTTATGCCATGATGACATTAGTCTGTCACCACACCAGGTTTTCTTGTCCTTTCCTATTCACCACTGTTATTTCCAGATCCAGTTCAAGCTGGAGTTCCTCCAGACTCTGCATGCTAAGTGCACAAAGCACAAAATTTTCCTGGGCTTCTGTACAAATATGCCAGGAGACAAAAAAATAAGGAAACAAACAATAAACTTTTTTTTTTTCCTGTTGTGCAGAGATAAAGAGAGTTATTGTCGGGTTTTCCAGTCTCTTAAACATGAAACGTTAGTGACAGAAACACCTGAAATACTATGCAGTCATTGTAATGAGTGTTTAATTAATTCTGCTTCATGTACAAAGGGAAACCTTGAAAATCGTGTTAGCGAGCAATTTGAAGGCATTATTCCTATTATTGAAAAGAAGTTTATTATGATTTTTTGACCAAGTAGAATTTCACTGACCTGAGAGATCTTCATTTAATTCATCTGAATAACAGTTTGAAAGAACAACTTATTTACCAAATGAATTCTGCTTCCTTCATAATGATGACAAAAAATTAATAGTTTTGCACACATGGGAGCAATGTCGTGGTACTGCTTATACTGCTTATAACTTTCTTGTGAACATGCATGTCCTTATCATGAATCATCCTACTTCTAATATTTTTTTTTTAGGTCTAACTCCTGGTATTTTAATTAAAAATAACATTAAAGCTTTTCTGTATTTGCTTGTTTGTCTGTTTATAGTGCAATAAGTGCAAAGAAAACGCTACAGGGATAAGATAGCTTCCATGCATCTCAAATATATATATATAAAAATAGAAATCTCAAAAACTGGAAACTTGTTAATGTTCTTACTATTTGATGTTTTCAATCATATAGTTAAATGCATCTCAACTAAAAAATCAAAATTTGGGAATATGTCTGGAAAGCAAAAAGTATAGGTGTGGTTTTTCCAAAATATTTCAAAAATATTTTTTGTATTTAACACAGCTTGATATGAACAGTATAAAGTTTCATGCAAAATAAATGCCATTTAAATTTCATTAAACTTACTTGGTTTGGAGCTCTTACAGAATAAGCATATTTAATTATGTTCCAAATAAGCAGATTGTTTTACTGGTTAAGGCAGTGTTTCTTGTTAGCTGATTAAAAAATTCGCAAATGTGGTACAGATGTAGGCACTTCTCTCAAAGCCAATGGGAAAACTATAAAGTTCATTTTTTTAAAAAATACACATACATTAATTTCACACTTGAATTTTAATTTACAATCATATGAGATTAATACTATTTTCCTTCATGCTTTTCTGAACTACATTTTCTCATGTGAAACTGTTTCTAGTGTGTGAGTCAACAGTTTCTAACAATGTTGCCTATTATTTTGACTTTTAAGATGTAATTTTTATTTAATTTAAGATATAATTTTAGGTTAAATTTATTTTTTTTCAGACTTTCAGAATATTTAGGTTACATTTCAAGATTTGAAGATGAGGACAACTGATACGTCAGTGATGTAATACATACAATTCAAAATGAAAAAATAATTAATGTAATCTTTTTGCCACTTATTTTAATAATGAAAAGAGGTGACAACAGTAATTCTTCCTATTTCTATTGCAGTAAAAATCAGGTAGAAGATTTGATTATATTACCATTTTCAAAATCCAGAAAAGATTCTGAGGGAGGTTAAGAAATTTGTTTAATGTTTCACAGCAAGCTAGTAGCAGAACTGGCAATGAAATACACAAGTGTTTTAAACATTAAGTTATGCAAATATTTCCCCCCCAAACAGGACAGCTTCTCTTTGGTATATGCAGAGAAGGCTGCATTTTCCATATTTGAACTTATTCCAGTAATAAATGTAAAAATTTTGTATAATTTCCTTTAACCTTTATTCTGTCTGCAATTTGGAAGGTCTTAATCCTGCAAAGATTTTCACAAGGTTCTTCACAGCATGAAGTACCGTGGAAAAGTTACTGAGGCTGCTCACAAAGACTAAAGCTCAACATATGCAAATCTTTTATTAACAAAGCCACGTGGTTTCAGTACCCCTGTCTTCTTCTATGTGTTGTGAACGATTTTTTTTGCTGCTTTTTCTAAACAAGTTTTTAGAAAGCAGTTATATTATAGTGAAATGGTAATTAATATTTAATTAATTAATATTTAATAAAGTTCATTTAATTGGGAATTAAAAATCAAAAGTTTATTATACATATCTGCATTACATCAGATGAGTTCATCATGATAAGCACTATTATAGCACATGACTAATGAAGGTATAATTAGGAGACAGATTGAAATTCTGGTGAAATTTTATTTCCACTTTCAAAGTAAATGGAAAAGGCCTTACAAAGCTTTTGTATCTCCATTACTAATATTAGTGCAGAACTGATAAGAAGTATTCAGCTATTATTCTGCAGCAAGAAGGTGACAGAGTAAAGCAGCTTTTCTCCTATCTCAGAAAATACGTTCCAGTCCCCAAATCCTCCCATTTCTAAAAACTCTCTAGTCCCCTTACGTATATGTGATTCTGTAGAGATAAGGTTCAGTCAGGGCACATCTGCCTAACGCTCACTTAGTGTCAAAAGGCTATTCAGTCTTCCTGCTTTTCCAGGTTAGCTAACCTTGTTAATACTTCCTTTTTAGCTAAAACCCAGGCAGGATAAGACTTGCTTGTTCTGAGGAGATGGACACCTGTCTTTTGAAGAGAACAGCACTGAAATTCAGGTTTAGGAAAGCAGACAAGTGTTTTGTGAACTCTGTTTTGGAAAAATATTCTCATGGTAAAAATGCTGATCCATGATGTGGGAAAACCTGAGTTTTCCCTCTCAGTTTGAGAACATTGGGAGACACATAGTGGAATAGTGACCTGGAGTTCCCAACAGCACTCTCCTTTTTGCAATTCAGACTAGATGAATACTGAATAAAGAATGAAAACATTCTCAGAAGTGAAACAGGCTTAGAGCTCTTCGACCACCCAAATGGCCGACCTATGTGCTGCATAATTGTTCTCTTCCTGTCTGGTTTTGTCTGGTTACAGCAAAGGCTTTGATTCAGCATCGTGTTTTAAAACAGCATGGAATTGAATTTTTCTATTTCCAGAAGGAACTCATTTATTATGTGAAAGATGGGCAGTGCTGACACTGTGCAGCTTTATTATAGTTCTCTGTTTGATGCCCCTCTTCAGAAAAGCATTCATCGTGCACATGTCTACAGGGCCGTTCTGACATATCTATGTTCCCAGTAGTCAATGAGAAGTGCATACCTAAGGAACAATTACTCTCTGCTTGCAGAGGTACCTTCCTCCTTCCTTAGATGTTACACGGATTTTAGGTGGTTATTTGAGGTAGAAAGGATCACCTCAATTTCGGAACACATCTATCATTTTAGCCAGGTGATGAGCAATGATTACTACAACTAGTGACCTAAAACTAGATTCTGAGATTTCTTCAAGTTACAGCAATATGGGCCTCCCTATTCTGTGTTTAAACCAAGAGATATACTAGTTTAACTAAAACTGTATTTTAACTAGAATTTCTGTAAAATGCTGTAAAATTACTCCTGCAAGATTTCCATGAGAATAGAAAGTACTTAAGCTAAAGAGTTATTGGGAGATCTATATAAAGATAGGTAGAATTAGCAGAAATATTGAGCTGATTTTTGAATTTAATGAAGTAATAATGAAGTAATTGAATTTAATGAAGTAAAACTACACTTCAAAGTATTGCCCAGTCAATTAATGTTAAAGACTAGTATCTTTTTAGATTTATTTTTTTTATGTTGAATTTCTCTTTCTCAATAGTTTTTGCTATTATTTTAGCTTTTTATCAAAGCACACTAAAAGTCTTTGGAGTGAAATTTCTATACAAAATTAACTTAAATGTCAATAACCCGTATTTCTATTTGTATATGTGTTTTGTGTGGTTGATAAGTATGCATATTTCAGTTGCCAGGTGACAACATGCTCAGAAATGGCTGGTATCCATTTCAAAATGGATGCATATGCTAATTTGTCTTTGCTAAATCACTTTCTCTTTCAACTTTGTTATTGTCAGTTCTATTTTCATTAGGGCAAGTTCAGATTAGAAAAAAACAGACGTATACATCTTAGCAGTTGTGACATGCTTTAGTAAGAGATTCTGGGAAATATTTTGAAAGGAAATCAAGTTCTTCTTTTTAGATTTAACAGATTTAATTGGTTTGTATTTAACAACCGAATTGGTCAAGCCTAACTAAAGGAACCATGACAGTCTGTATTAGTACCACTTTAGGTTCTATGCCCCAAAGTACTTCTCAAAACACCAATAGAAAAGAAGTATTGTGGCACAACATATTATTAAGCAGTCTTTCAGTTCCTAACACTGCTAATTTTCTACAGAAGCTAATTTTGAAATAAGTAATGTTAGAGCTTATTTATTTACTATTATTATTTTAACAAATATACAGTTATTGTTCCTGTGAATTTTACAGCATCAATAGCTTCTTATTTGTATTTTGTGTAGGTTATGCTGGTTTATTTCTTAAATTTAAAAAGAAAACAGAAGTATTTTACCTCATTGTGGATTAATCTAATTATGTACATACAAATACCAACAAAACTATTTGCAACCAAACATTTCCTTGACAAATTACTATTCAGCAGCCATCATAAATGGACTTTCAAATTTACATAACTGCATGTATATCATTAGTATACCATATTCAACAATGTCAGGCCACATAACTGTATGTGGCTTAGACTGCATTTCTTGGATGGGCCATCAAAATTCCATTCGGAACTGATGATCAGAACCAACACAAGTAAAATGCCGTCTGTAGAGCCAAAGACAATTACCATTTTCACTTGTGATTTTAATCTTGCTTGGCATTAGACTGTTTATGGTATGTACCCTTAATCACTGACACAGAACCTCTGCACAGACTTGTCACTTGGAAATATTAGATGAGAAGCGGGATGAGAACAGATTTCCTTGAAAGGATGGCACAGCAGTGCCCTCTGAATACAGGCTTATCAATTCTGAAAGGACTAAGCTGTGTTCAAAAAGTAGCATTAGAAGAAAAGGGAGAAATACAAATTTATAACATATTTCTCAAAATTGGCAAACCCACAGGGAAGACTCCAGAATGTGAATCTTCTTTGGTTTCTGTCACTTCATTCATTCAAAGTAACCATAACAATCACACAATAAGGCACAGGAGAAATCCCTGAGCCTATCAATTTTTAGATGACGTAGTTGTCCTTATACTAGTCCTGAAAATTATGGCAGAAGGGACAAAGCCAGAATATGTGCCGGCAGTTGAACACAGTTGACTCAGATTGATCTACAACGAGCAGGATATAAAATGATCTTTAACTGACCCATGAAAAGCACAGATGTAATATAAAACGTATTTTCAGGTTTTTTGTTTGTTTGCTTGTTTATTTGTTTTAAGGTCAGTTCTGTCCTAGTTACTGTATAGGCTTTAGCACTTTGAGTACATTTGTTGTAACTAGCTTGATACAAAGTTTAGGATGGTGATGTGTTGTTTTTTTCATTTACACACATAACTTCACAGCTTATATGAGGCAGTCACTCGTTACTTGTTGAACAGAGAGGCAGGTTTTACAATCACACATGGGACTCTATTCTCCAATGTTACACGGTATCCAAGTCCTTCATATCCATTTAAACATTTCTTACCACTCCTTGGCTTTTTCCATTCTAAGACAAAACCTCAGCTCAAGGGACTAGTGCTGCAATACAGAATCATTTGTTTTCAAATGGCCTTCTTTCTGTTCAGTGACCTGTGAGAAACAAAGCAGTGGCTGGAATTCAATTCTTGCAGCACAGTTGCTCCACAAAAACTAAAACTATCATCATTTTCATCTGAGGTATTAAGCATACACTTACAGTTTATCTTTCTGATAAGCAACTTGCGACACTATTTCCTTTTTGTATCATTCTGTCAATACTTGAATCACTACAGCCATGAATACTGCCAAACCATCAACCTGCAAAAGCAACACATTAGCTTTTTAATTATTATATGTCTGATATTAATTCAGAGATGACACCCCATCGACATTTGTATGCATGAAACCAAGGAAGAACATACAGAATGTGACCAAGATAATTTCCATGGTTATGTTACCAAAATTACTTTTAGCATTATCCTTTAGGACACAGGCTATTCTGAAAACAGAACCCAGGTTCCTTCTTCAATAAGTGTTTAGCAATAACTTCTGCACCCTTTGTTGGAATCTCAATACATTGTTCCTCTGACCCAGACAAGGTTTATGGACCGCATCATGTCATTGATTTTAAGGGCACTACTGGAGTGGTTCAGTCACCTAATCAGCTGTTTTATATCACTGTCCAAAGGTCTTCATGCTGCCTAACAAGTTGCTACTCTGGAAGGGTGTGAGGACTCCTGTAGGTCCATGCCACATCTGTCAGCTTCATGTGGGTTCTCCTAATACATTGGACATTTAGAATAACAATTTTTAAGTAGTAAAATCTCATCTGATTCTTCTTTTTCATTTGAAGTTTTTGTAAAATGATTTTTGTTTGCTGCTTTCCTTGCTATCTCTCTTCTTTTATGTTAATCTTGAAAAGTTTTTTGCTGTGCAGTTCAGCTAATTTTGGCTTCTAAACAGCAAAAATAGCTATGATAGAAAGGACAGATACTGTGTTGGCATTATAATGTCAGAATTCCAGACATAATCATTGTCTTTAAATTTTTCTTTCTACTTCTTTTTAAGTTTGCTGGTTTGCACATTTGCTGGAGGCTTGTATTACTTAATCTAGAAATGTATTAACAGGTCAGAGTTTATCTGGTTTCAGTGGTGAAGTATATATCTTCAAGGCAATTTATCATATATGGGCTTAAAGATTTCTATTTTTTTTTGTTGATAGGTTACAGAGCATAAAACATGCAATGAAAAATTTGTGACTTTTGAACTATTCTGTCAAAACAGTTTATCACTCAGCTATTGGGATTAACTTTGCTGCTGTGAATTAACCCCTCTTTTCTTCGTCTTAAATTCTCATGATGTGAAAGGGTGAACGCTGACACATTAGTCATCATCAAAGAAAGGATTGAAAGCTTAATATATTATATAATGTAAGAGACATCAGGGTGTCAAGTGTTATTTCAGTAACATGAAAATTAAATCATTTTAAATCGCTGAAGTACTGTATAGAATCAATTCAGTAGCAACATAGCACTGGATAGCATGAAAGTACATTTTCCTTGTGTTCCTGCCAATTTCTGAACTTATTAGTTGTGTTCAGTAGAAGCAAAATCATTTATAGACCACTCATTAATTATATATCTGTGTAACAGGAGCTGCTTTGGGCTTTTTTTTTTTCCCTTTTTCTTGTTTTCTGATGATTCACAGTGCAATTAATGTAACATAGGCACATTACTTTCCATAGTTCCATAAATATAATTGGATGTCAGACATTGGAAGCTACATTGTCTGTGGCTCAATTAGTTTAAATTACATTTTCAGTTATGTTATGGAAAACTAAATGTTGATATCCTATTGAATATAAATTATTTTGTATTTTTCTAGCAGAATTTGAAAAAAAAAAATACATGAGTTAATAGAGTTGGAGAAATACAGCAGAAGTGGAACAAGACCTTCTGAGAAAACTTTCTGTGACTCCAATTTTTAGTAACTTTCAGGATCTCAGGAAGAATGTAATAACTGCTCTGTGTGTAGATGTTTTAGAGATCTAGATCTGTGATAATCTTCCTTGTAGAATTCTCATGCAAGTCAATGTAGTTTTGAACCCTTATCAAAAGTAAGATTAAGTCTCATTTTCTCTATATATTTTGTGCTCTATGATAACCTTCTTCTTTCTTATTTAACACAAGTACTGAATTTCGACATTTTAAGGGAAAGACAAGTTAAAAGATTTGGTTCCTACAAAGGTTTGGTAAATGCAAATGTTATTATATCAGGATCCTTATTCAGACATCTAGAAACTCTTCAATATCTTCATTAGTGACATAGATAATGAGGTTGAGTGCACCTTTAACAATTGTACTATACTCTGCTGTGGTGAGAGCTCACCTGGAGTACTATTTCCAGCTCTGGAGCCCTCAACAAAAGAAGGAGGTAGACTTGTTGGAGTCGGTCCAGAGGAGGGCCACAAAAATGGTCAAACAGCTGGAGCACCTCTCCTACAAGGACAGGCTGAGAGAGCTGGGGTTGTTCAGCATGGAAAAGGCACTCGGGAGACCTTATAACAACCTTCCAGTACTTGAAGGGGGCCCACAAGAAAGCTGAGGAGGGACTGTTCACAAAGGCGTGTAGTGACAGGACAAGGGGCAGTGATTTTAAACCAGAGCAGAGTAGATTTAGATAAGATGTTAGGAAGTTCTTTATAGTGAGGTTGGTGAAACACTAGAACAGGTCACCCAGAGAGGTAGTGGAGGCTGCAACCCTGACAACATTCAAGATTAGGCTTAATGGAGCTCTAAGAGAACCGATCTAGTTAAAGATGTCCCTGCTCATTGCCAGGGTTTGGACTGGATAACATGTAAAGATCCCTTCCAGCCCCACACATTCTATGATTCTAAACAATCAGAAGTTATTCGTAGTGCTTCCTACAAACTGCAGCACTGTGACTACTGTGGGATGACAGTTTAAAGGAGCACACATTCACACCATTTAGTAACAAGGACCGCCTGTCTCTAGAACTTAAGACAGTCAGTGAAGACAAGCAGACCCATTATCAGCAAAGTGGATTTTTCTTTTAAAAAGTTAGTTTCATTTAAAACAAAATATTTCAAACTTCTAATGTGATGAAAATGATGGGTCGGCTACACAACTCCAGTATAACTATTTTTTTCAAAGAGAAGGCAGTGTCTTAGAAATCTGGTGGCACTAGTGTTGCTGCCTAGCATTATATGGTATCAGTAGGACATGTGTTGATAATAAATTGTGCAATAACCTGGAAAAGATAGATTATTCGGCCTTTTTGTGGAAGGTCTATAATTAAAACACTCCGTGAATTGAATATTACTTTCTGTCAACCTACGACTTAATTTGGCTATAATATTGGTTTCTTGCATACTATGGGATACAGAGCAACCTTTTTGTATTTAGGATTTTCCTCTCCCTTTTCTGGGAGGAGGGGTTTTTTTCAACTGATTTTTTAATTTTTTTTCAGGAAGACTAGGTGTACACCAGTAAAATAAAGAAAGACTTAGACAGGGGCTTAGCAATGACACACCGTTGTCCACATTTTGTCTGTTAGCAGAGGCTATGGCATATTTTTAACCCACACAGACTAGCATTTTCCAGATTAATGCATGGACAAGTTTGGGGTTGTGCATTAGAACTAATCCTAATGCAATTTTAATGCACTCCCCTATTTGCAGAGGGAAAGAAAATATAAGCATGATGTACGCAGTTGGCCCCAGAATCAAAGAACACTTCCTAGATCGTATTAATAACTAGAATAAATTTAAATTTTGAGTACCACATTGCACATGATAAAGTATTATTTGTATTCGTTTGAAAAGTAAAAACAGTTACTACACAATCTATGACAAATTGCCCTGTCAGTTTTTTATTAATATTTACATGGTAACTTTTTAAACTATTCAACATGAATTATAATGAAAAATAATGAATTAGAAGAACTAGTGCTGTACAGGTATTATTCCTGTAATTAAACTCTTCAATCATTTCATCTTTTTGTTATCTCGGGAATTTTTTTGCAAACGGATGCTGATTTCTATGAATGTATTCACAATACATTTACTGAAGAGCTGAAATACACAATACATTTAACATACACAACACATTTGCCAAACAGGTGAAACAAACTATGATTTCTGTCTTGCCTAGTGTGGTGTGCATTAGCATATAAAAATATGACTAGTGGTTTGTATTAAAAACAATCAAGGATATATTACAACAAAAAGAATCTCTGCATTAAAGAGGAGTGTCACTGTATGAATGGTTTGCTGCCGTTATGTTGTTTAACTGTGCTGATTCAAATGCAAATGCACTGGTGTGTGTTATGAAAACCATGCCATTCTGCCCTTCAGCTAAACCTGTGATGCAGTATCCATTTTGTAATGAATTTGAGGAATCAGTAATTTCAGAGTCTATGAGTAGAATTTAAAATCTTATTGTAGAAGGAATAAAGTGAAAGAGGTTTTCTGTACGTACCCTTTCGTCATAATCTCTTTATTGTCTAATTGTCATGAAGTCAAAGCTAGAACTTCAAGTGGGAAGGATTGAACTCGAAAGCAGAAACTGAAGGTGAAAGAATGAAAATTTCTCATTTTTACTTGATAGAAACGATATCTGATATCTAATTCTCTATGAAGTTAATGTGATATTCTGCTCGTTAATCAGAATCTTCAGTTAAAATGCTGCTGATCATTAAAAAATAATTTTCTGATTCAGTTTTACTGATGTCACCCCACTAATTGGGATAACTCAATAGAGAGTTATGGGCTTTTTCAGAGGAGAACTCACTGCAAGGGCATTCTTAATAAACATATTTGTGCTGGATTTCCCCATTATGAAGATATTGCAGAAAATGGCATATAAACTAGTAGAAATCTGTATTATTTGGTAGTACGAATATCCTTCCTTCACAAATTCTATGGATATATTTAGAAATCAGAATAAAAGTAAAACATTTGTTATATTCTTTAATAGGAATTCTTATTCCAGCATGTTCTAAGTAGCCTCAAAGTTACCTCTATATTAAATAGTTAAATACTTTACAACCAGTCAGGTACCAAATGGTTTGTGTTATTTTTCTGATTTAATGAGATTCATAAATTCATTTACTTTCACTGAGACTACAAACAAATTTGAGGATTGGAGATTTTGACCCCCCCAAAAAAATCATTTAGCCAGTCATTATTATCCAAAAGTTATTATATAATCTTTCATCTGGGAAGAATTTTTACCTTCCTTATGTCTTACATTTTCTAAGCTATATCTACTTTTTTTCTTCCTACATAACATTTTCTTCACACAAAATGCATGTGGGAAATAAAAACACATCTTTACTTGAATCTAAAAAATACATAAAATTTTAGTATATGACAAAATTTTTACAAAAAAAAATAAAAGAAAAAAGAGATCTATCTTACACTGAACTATGAAACAGAGAAACTGTCACTCTGCTGAAGGAAAACTCATAGACACGCTGAGGCTGAATAAAGTGTGAAGCTAGAAAGAGACTCAGTGTTTTGGTTCCACAAAA
Organism: Trogon surrucura; assembly: GCA_020746105.1. Taxonomy (NCBI): domain Eukaryota; kingdom Metazoa; phylum Chordata; class Aves; order Trogoniformes; family Trogonidae; genus Trogon; species Trogon surrucura. The sequence goes on from CM036617.1 coordinate 56,083,209, forward strand.
CCTACTTATTTCTCCCCAAGATAGGCAATCTGTCAAACAGACAGTATCACTGAGTATCATTGAATATCTGTAAGGATACGAATTCTTTAGGAAATGTTTTCTGATGAGTCTTTAAAAAACTACATCCAATAAGAGAGTGTAGAATTAAAAGTATTTACAGAATTCTCAATTCAAAATTCTTTTCCTGCAGACAGTATGTATGGCCAATTTTATAACATAACATTTCATTTTAAAGCTGTTAATTTTCCCTTTTTTTTTTGTCCTTCCACGACTGCGCTTGGAAGACTGTTTTAAAAACCTACACTTTATTGTTACAGATAATTCTCTCACTTTAACATTTGTCATTATGTTTAACTGACTAGGTTAATTAAAATACAAATATTTTAGAAACAAAGAAGTAATAGTGAAATATTATATAGTTATTAATGATTTCACAGTTGATGCAACACATTTGAGGTAGGAGACAAAGGGGATGACAAGAAATACAGTGACAACTCCTTATCAGTCTTAGATGTAGAGAAAGCCCAAGAGCTTGGCCTGAGGCTACATGCTTAGTTATGTCTTTAGAGATATAAAATGAAAATCTAATCTAGAAAACAACAAATAGTTAAAACAAAAAGTACAATGAAGTAGTGGTTCCACACATGGACACCTGACACTGTGCCAATGCTTAGTCCAAGGCAGATCCCTCACACCAAGGGGGCAAGCCACCAGGAAAGACTTGGACAGACTCTTTGCTTCTCTAGTCTTCCTGTTCCCTGTTTACTTTGTCGTAAACCCACCTGAAGGACTGACTGTTCGTTAGAAAAAACGATGCAGAGTGGCTTATGTCCGTGTTTCTCAGGCTTATCCCTTCTCAGAGCTGTTGTAAAGGTCCACAATGCATAACATATTGCATACATCAAATGTGCTTCCAAATCAGTGTTCAAACAATGTAAGGGCTATGGTACAGTCCATCAGAGTGATGGCTTTACATTGCATCACACACAGGTCCTGTTTTAGAGGAAACATATTTTTTTCTTTAATGAACAAGGCCAAAAGTAAAATAAAATTTGTGCGGTGTGGATAATAATGGGAGCAGAGTCCAGAGAGAACTAGACAACTGTGATTTGACTATGAAGAAGTATTCTCAAATGGCTGAGGTCTTAGATTCTGCTCTAAAACTTTCAAAAAAGTGACAAAGGGAGAGATGATAGTGAGATGATACTAGTTGCATAGCAACTCCACAATCCCATAGAAAGGAGGACAAAAGTATTATAGTCAAATTTTCTGGAAAGTAAGACATTTCACTGTGCACTTACTGTATTTTCATTACTGCATGACTACTACTCTACAGTAGAAATATTTGTCTTCATATGCAATTTCAATTTGCTTGTACCTGAAAGAAGTTTAGTCTATAAGGATGCTTTACCAGTTAGTTTTCTCTCACTTCTAAGTCATAGTCAAGGTAGTATAGCTGTTTGTCAAAAGGACCATAGAGCATGTTGAACCAGAGGAGGTTGTCGGTTGCCAAGAATGTATTTTTTGTTTTGATGATAATCTTGAATGGTTAAAGCTCTTATTTGCTTTTGTGGACACACACATCCTGGCAACACACTGACAAATCACACAGAATATTATGAGGCAAAATGCCATGGAACTGTTCAACCTGACATCATCAAACATGCGAGGACAGAAAAGATGAGAATCACATATGACTAATTCACTTTGCATGGGACTCACAGATGACATCTGGCCAGTAGAAAAGATTGTTAAATGGTATGAATAGTAAGAAAGGGGAAAACTACTACAGTTCTAGTTTGAAAAAAAAAGTATTAACAAAGTTTCTGGACAGTTCCAGCTGAACATTTAAAAAAAAAAAACATTTTGAAAACAACTGGAAATCTCAACTGAGTGAAAATCTCAAATGGTGACATTTTCCTCAGGAGGAAGATCGAAATTGGGGCAAGTAACACACAGGAACAGAACAGTGCTTCTTCCCATCACAAGTCGTTCCAAGGAATGGGTACTGCATGGAACCATCTTGTAGACTGTTGGACTATGAAATATGGGCAGTATAAAAGAAATAGCTAATTCTTAAGTGGTTTAATTGGACAGTGGAAAATCTCTTTTGTGATACTAAGTGAATGAGAGATGTAACTGAATTGTTCTTTTTTCCTTCAGTGCTAAGAACTCTCCTGATTTGAGTAGACCTACTAACTTATTTGCTTCAAAATTCAATTGTATCTGAAAAATGGGTTTAAAAATAAAACTTCTGAACATCATTTTGCCAAATAGAAGAAGAATATGAAAAATTACACTGTCAATCACAGAAAGACATCTTTCAGAATCATCCTTCCTTGTGCTATGTGATGCACTGTAGGAAGAATTTAACAACATATACCTGACTGGAAGAAATTCATGTTTTGGACAGAAACAATTTGAGGGCCCTAGCATTCCAGTAACTGCACAAATTGCATGATAGAACTACAGAGATATTGCCTTAATATCTAGTCTTGTTTTGCTGAAACTATGGCTGCTAGAGTTTCATTGAAAATGTAACAGAATATATAAAAGCAATACACCACACTTCAGTGAGTAACCCCTGTATAAAATTGAGAAACAGAAGATGTATGACCTATCAAGTAAATATAGGAAAACACATACACATACACTATGCAGAAGTATCAAAATATTTATAAAAATACGGAGAGGCCCTCACCTGTGCCTCACAAGTTACACAGCAACTCATAAGGCTGTTGACAAATGTACTTAATCTACCAGAATATTGAAAAAAATGTAATATTCATCCATTTAAAGATCCTAAAATTCGTTGGCAGTTGTCCTTGTTTGAGTGACATTTCTACCACGTCTTTCTGAGAGAACTGAAACAATGGTCATGACTAATTGCATATTTTACCTTTGGCCTCTCCCAGAATAAATTTGTTGTTTGTTTAAGGGATTCACATAGATGTGTCCATGATACTGCTCATACCCATCTTGTTTTCTAGTCTCAGTAAAATATTAAAGCAAAGATTCAATACTTAAAATGAGGATCATTGTAATTATGGTGATGGGAGGTGAGATCTGATCCAAAAACGTGCAAACAGTATGTACCTATGCTTTATATCAAAGGTTCATTTCCCTTTTTTTCTGAGGATTTTTATCCTTTATTTTTTTACTTTCTGGCATGTGTACCTCCAACAACTGATTTTTATTGCTTCAGAAATTAACAGTATAGTATATCTTTGGAAAGATAGTCAAGAGCTAACAAATCCTTATATCACTTTTACATAGTTGCCTCGCACAAACATTTCACCTTGTAGTAGAAGTCTACCTTCCCCAACAAATAAAAGGACAGCATAGTTTCCCTATGTTCTTTACTACCATTCCCACATTCTGCAATAATCATGAAAAATGCATCATCAGTAGCTGCTGTGTTCTCAGCAACTCAACAAATCTATTAGCACAAAACTCCCCATTAGCTGTGCAGTACGGTTATGGAAAATGAACCGATACACAGGTATCTGCACTTTCAGGGAAACAAACCACCGGAAACAGTATTTACTAATGAGGAATTAAGTTCTCATTTTTAATAGGACAAATGACGCATACTAATCTGAAGTCTGTGATAATCAGGTAGCCACTAACCTGTCAATCTGAGAGAAATGCAGGGCACATTTTAAAGCACAGCAAAAGCTCTTATATATCATCCATCAAAAGTTACTTTTAATTTATTCAGTAGGATGCCATGGTTAATAAAAACCAAATTATTTTTTAATATCTTACATCTTTGAGATGTGCCTAAAGCATCAGAAGAGATATTCGCCTGATAATATAAAGTTCATGGTTTATTCAACCACAGCAGCTGTTGTAACCCTAGGTTGTCATTTATTTTCCAGATCTTGAAAAAGATTTATGATCTGATTTTAAATGCAACACATATTTAGCCTTCAGATCTGTAGCGAAAAAGTCACACTGACACTACTAGACCTCGAAACAGAAGGAGGAAAATCTCTTTGCAGTAGTAAAGAAACAAAATGAAAATAATTAATTTTATGTTTTTTTCTTTTAAAACATCTCTTCTAAAATCTTCAGTAAAAAGGGAAAAAAAAAAGAATCCTCACATCTTCTTTTTCCCTAGTTAGAATTACATTTATTTGGCAATCTGGGGCAAGCAAATAAAATCAGCCAGTCCTAGATGATGAAGTGATGCAGTTACATTTCTCATTATTCCATTAGATTGAATAAAGATATTTTTCTTTCCAAAGAGCATGTTCCTGAATGTTTACATTTTAGAAATTAACGCCAGATTGCATCTTTTGTCTAAAAGATCTACACCCTAAATACGTAAACCTACCAAAATGTCTCATGTTTCTTAAGAATTATATGCTATTTCCAGATGTTTTCCCGGCTGCAAACATTCCAGGGATAAATTAGAGATAAATCCGTGTCTATACTGCATAGCCTCTAACTCCATTTTTTGAAATATTTCTAGAAGTTTTCTGCCACTCTAATGGTTTTCTTGCGTGTTAACAAATCAGGTTTATATTAGTAGTGTTATATATTTGACTCCAAATTAAATCTATCCTGTTCCTGCACATACGTGAGAGTTCTACTTCTGCTATAGAATCAGTTTCATATTGGCTCCTCCAGGATTTAAAGCATATTGAGGTATGACCAGAACGGTTTATTTTACTTATTGTTGAAACATATGGAAGAATATGTTTAACAAGGATTTTCTCTGGAGCTCTAAACGATGAAGAGATGTTTTCAAAAGTACAGTGATTTGGAATGAATACTGACATTCATTAGAAAAATGAAGAAGCATTTCTGTATTTTAAATAGGTTTTTTTTTTTTTTTCTGGTTTTAAGTAAGAATCATACATCCATCATCTTCTCTGATGTCTTCAGGAAGTTTTAAAGGTATTTTAAGGAGGAAGGAAACATTCTCTTACACCATTTTAAGAATGAAGCCTTTCATAAACCCAGAAGGAAAGATTTAGTTGGAGAAAAAAGATGCCTTGTCTGAAATAATAAATGTGGTTGACTAGTATAGGTCAAAATTTGGAACCAGCGAAATAAGCAGCATACTATGAGCAGTCATTACAGTACCTATGCTTGTCCATCTCTGTGTGCTGCATGGTGCACAATTTATTGTTCTTTCATATCTTGGCACTACTGTTTTAAAAGACCAGACAAACCAGTTTAGACATCATAAATTCTTATATACTTATCGGCTCATTTGTTGTTTTAAGACATTCTCTTGAGTCTAAATACATGAAAATGATGACAGGCACAGATAAGCTCCTTTTTACAGGAGGTAACGTATGTCCCTGTGACGTGTGGAAACAACAGCTCTTTTACAGATGGCTGTTCACATGGAAGCCGCTGTCTCAGTGACACTGCAGCAGGGCCAGCAGGGCTCCTCAAAGCCCTGCCCTACCCAGACACCCAGGGCCAATGGCCTAGTCCAGTCTTGGCCCGTCTCTGTCCCCACGGAGGTGACAAATCCCCAGGAATGGAGCTGCTCCAGTGCTCCCCAGCTGCCCTGCTCCTGGATGGGGTGGTGGGACAGGCCCCAACTGCCAGGCCCTGTCCTGACAGACGCCCATAGAGATGTCCCACCACTCCCCGCACCCCAGCAAGCAGCCAGCACATAAGGTGCCTGACAGAATAAAGATTACCCTGTCAGAGGATAATCTGTATTTTAGGCTACAGGTTTTAATTACAGGATTCATAAACCTGCAACACAGAGCTAAATATATGCAGAATTTTTATGTTTGTATTTAAAAGGGATAAATGCCTAGAATGTTGTCATCACGTCAAAATTTTCCCAAAACATGCTTTTTGCTAGACATGCTACTACAGAAAAGTCACATAAAATACTGACAGCAACAGTCAAATTTAGTTTGGGTTCAGTAGCAAAAGCCACGTATAAAATAGAAGTATTTTCATGTAAAGAATAAGAACATGCTTAAACATCCTTTCCATGTCTATGACAAGCTACAAATGCGTATCAAGGATAAGAGGGTCATTAGAGACAGTCAACATGGCTTCACCAAAGGGAAGTCGTGCTTGACTAACCTCATAGCCTTTTACGAGGATATAACAAGGTGGATAGATGATGGCCGAGCGGTGGATGTGGTCTACCTTGACTTCAGTAAAGCATTTGACACAGTCTCCCACAGCATCCTTGCTGCTAAACTGCAGAAGTGTGGTCTAGACTCTCGGGTAGTGAGGTGGACTGCGAACTGGCTAAGGGGAAGAAGCCAAAGAGTTGTGGTCAATGGGGCGGAGTCTGGTTGGAGGCCTGTATCCAGTGGAGTCCCTCAAGGGTCGGTACTGGGACCAGTGTTATTCAATATATTCATCGATGACTTGGATGAGGGACTAGAGAGTACTATCAGCAAGTTTGCTGATGACACCAAGCTGGGAGGAGTGGCTGACACACCAGAAGGCTGCCATTCAGCGAGACCTGGACAGGCTGGAGGGTTGGGCGGGGAAAAATTTAATGAAATATAACAAGGGTAAGTGTAGAGTCTTGCATCTGGGTAGGAACAACCCCAGGTTCCAGTATAAGTTGGGGAATAACTTACTAGAGAGTAGTGTAGGGGAAAGGGACCTGGGAGTCTTGGTGGACAGCAGGATGACCATGAGCCAGCACTGTGCCCTTGTGGCCAGGAAGGCCAATGGCATCCTGGGGTGTATTAGAAGGGGGGTGGTTAGTAGGTCAAGAGAGGTTCTCCTTCCCCTCTACTCTGCCCTGGTGAGACCCCATCTGGAATACTGTGTCCAGTTCTGGGCCCCTCAGTTCAAGAAAGACAGGGAACTGCTGGAGAGAGTCCAGCACAGGGCAACTAGGATGATTAAGGGAGTGGAGCATCTCCCTTATGAGAAAAGACTGAGGGAGCTGGGGCTCTTTAGTTTGGAGAGGAGGAGACTGAGGGGTGACCTCATTAATGTTTACAAATGTATCAAGGGTGAGTGTCACGAGGATGGAGCCAGGCTCTTCTCGGTGACAACCACTGATAGGACAAGGGGTAATGGGCTGAAACTGGAACATAAGAGGTTCCGCTTAAACTCGAGAAGAAACTTCTTCTCAGTGAGGGTGACGGAACACTGGAACAGGCTGCCCAGGGAGGTTGTGGAGTCTCCTTCTCTGGAGACATTCAAGACCTGCCTGGAAATGTTGCTATGTAGCATTATCTAGGCGTTCCTGCTCTCGCAGGGCGATTGGACTTGATGATCTTCCAAGGTCCCTTGCAATCCCTAACATTCTGTGATTCTGTGATTCTGTGATAACTCTAATCACTTTACTCCAAACCTCAGATCCATCCATGCAAGTGACTTACCTTCTTCCTCAGGCCAACAGAAAGTTGATGCATGCCAAAACTCTTTGGGTATGCATAGCCCCCCTTCTGTACCTGGTGCTGCCTCCCCAGGTTATTCAATGAAGAAAGGTATGACCATTTTACTTGCAGCATTTTCTTCAGCTTGTTAACAATTTTATATCAAATTTGCTGATTAAATTAAATATGTAGCACTTATTGGCTTCAGCTACTTAATGAGTATTTGTCATCAAATTATTTTTTATCCTAATTAAGATAAATTAAGCAGATTGGTTTACTCTCTTTCTATATGAACTAGAACTTCTTATAGGTCTTTTCTGAATCCACATGTATTTCCAGTATTTTTTTCCTGTAAAGCCAGAATACATTTGCTAGGACTAGAGACTATGATAATGACACCTCTTCTAGTGTTCTTTTTTTTCCAATATTATCTGTTTGTACATTTATATGTTAGTTAGAGTACTCTTTCTGAAGTGTTTTATGACAATGTTCACAATTCAGTAGGCAGTTTTCTATTTTGCAAATGTGATTATCACTGTTCTTAATTTGGATCTTAGAAACTGTAGGTCAATTTCTGTTAAATCTCATATTAGAAGGCTAGATTAGATAAAAGCAATGCTATCAGCTTTCCTCTAAACCTCTGAGTGAAGACAACAGAGGAGTCATAGGGAATTAGGATATACTATGATGGAAGCAAAAGTATCCATCTAAGTATATAGCAAGAAATAATACATTTCTTGCTGTATGAAATAATTCAAATATGATATAGAGGAACTTAGTAAATCTTATTCCAAAGCTCAATTTGACAAAGATATCAGCATTGGGGTTATAACCTTGTGATTATAACCTGTATGTAACAGGATCAAAATTTTGATAACCTTATTCTTTCAATTGAACATGTGTGGAAGCCTAATACCTTCAGTATATGCACAGTATCAGGACCTAAAACTTTAAAGATAGCAGTAGCCATTATTAGCTGATGCTTAGACACAGATAATGCCCAGGTGCCAAAAGTGTCGAAGTCTATGTTTCATTGGTTTCCTATTCTCTTTCCTTCTCTACAACATAATGAAGGAAAAAAACAATCAAATCAGCCCACACCCTTCAGTTAAAAAACTAAAATGTAATTTCTGATTGATTTTACTCTTACCATCCTCCCAAAACAATTCTGACCTTAGATATTCTCCAAGTTTAAAATCAATATCAAAGCTTAGTATATATAACTATTACGTCTTACTTCTTGCATGTCTGGTTTTGATAATATGACAGTATTGTACAAAACATCTTTTCTAGTGTCTTAATTGGTACATACATATATCTGATTTTAGTGCTATCCTTTGCCTTTTTTTTTTTCTGAGGAGGGCTGTTCTACCCTTTTGTGACTTATTTCTAAGGCATTCTGGATTATCAACCTATTGTATAAATTATCTCCCTTGCTTTCTGATAAGTATTCTTTATATACATTTTTTGTCCTTTTATTCCTGCAAACATTTTTTTCTCCTTTTTAATTACTGAGTAATGTGTTTACTTTCAAGATGCTATTTCTTGTCCCTTCCTCTAGAGCTGTGAATTAACTATACTTTTATCATTTCCTGACTCAGATTAGTAAACACAAAAGAAAGAAATTGAAATTTACGTTAGTCTTTACATATCCACTATATTTTTGCTGAAATGTTTTAAAATTAATAAATATCCATATCATAATCCATGTTAATCAGTACATAATTCCATTCTTTTTCTTCACTAAATTCTCACTGTTTGTTTTTTTTTTTTTCAGGGTTGGTCTACTTCTTGAATACCACAAAATCATTCCCCTTGTTGTTATTTTTTTTATTACTGCCAGAAGGATTTCTTACTATTCAGCCTTTCATCTGCCTGAATCCAGAAAACTTTAGGGACCTAGGGGGATTCTGATTTCCAGTCTTTTAATCTACCTAATAGACTCTCCCAGGAAAAATAAAGAGAAACAAGTTCCTCTCTGTTGCCAAATAGAACAGAATAGTAAAAGTTCCAATTTTCATTTTAATCATTTTTAGCTAGAACAACTAAAAAAACCCTGTATTTCATGTGGTGTAGTATTAATTAAATTAATAAAATAATTGAAACTAAATGTGTATTATTTTAACATTACCCACATTTCTTCAGTCCACTACCATTGTTTAAAGACCCTCTGGGCAGTCTATTCCATACAGTTGTTTTTTCAGTTCCTTCCTGAAATTAATAAATAATTATCTTGCATATCTTATTTAGTCAGCTGCAGATATCGTATTACTGTAGGTGGAATTTCAGTAAGCAACTACATTGTTTCTATATAGTTTTTGTGTATATCAAAGTGATGCTCTGAAACATAATCAATATGTTTGAAATATTTGGAAAAATTTAAAAGGAAACCAATGGAGAAAACTAGAAAAAATTAAAAGGTAGTTGAGAAAATTAGTTGTGTATCAGGAGTAGCATAAGTATAGTGGAATAAATAGTCCTATTTTAGATATTTTTGTTCCATTTCATTCCATTTAGATTAAATGTTTAAAATACATTCTTAATTAAAATGGAGGGTGTCCATAGTATGGTTTCCATCATTGTAACTAAACTGGTTTTAAAACTACCCACAAGAAATCAATGTAACTTCCAATTACAAGAAAGGTCCGCAATATACTATTTCTGAATTGAAGTGTTACGCTCTTTCCAATTCTGTCTTACAGCTTGCAATAATAACAAGTAGCAATAGTAGCAAAGAATAATTTTCAAAATTCTGATGTAATTTAGGTTGTAAAACTCTAAGTTTAACAATATTCAATACTCACAGAATAGTGATGACTATATTACCTAGGTAAAAATAAGATATTGTCAAAATCAATAGAAAATAGTGAATGATGAGGGATGTGTGTGCATAATTAGAAATCCTCACCTTTTTTGTGAAGCTTCAGAATATGTAAGGCTGTAAGAATAAGGACAAAGGGAGATAGAAGCATTAATTTAAGAAATTATTCACTGACTACTGAAATGACAGTAAGAAATCCTTTGTCTTGTAATCCCTTGGATTTCAGAAACTTGCCAAATAATGAGAAGAAGTTAATACAGAGAACTAAAACCACACTAATAAACGTACCGTGGTACAGTGGAAACTAACAAGTGGTAAAAAGAGGTGAACTCTTAACTTGATGGTGATCTACAACCATCCCTTTTCCACCTTTGCCTTCCTTCTCAGTCAAACTGACTCCCTTATTAGTATGTTTTCTTCCATTTATTTTCTCCTCTAGTGCCTGTGCAAGTTCTTTCTCCTCACTTAGGCTTTGTTCTGCATTCATTCTGCCCAGGATTTCTGTCCATCCATACCACACAGTTTCTTAAGGGTTTTGCTCCAATACCCACATTTATTTCCATGTATTTCTTCTGCTTTTCTTGATCTCTGTAGAGATACCATTGACATCCAGAACAAGTGAAAATAGTAGAGGGAAACAATACAAAATTTGACCGAAAAAAAGTGTAGTATGATGTGGTTCTCCTCTCTGTGGCCTCAGTCTGTACAGAAAGAAGAAAAAAAAAAAAGAAAATTAATCTCACTGCTTTAAAATGTCTGAGGGAAAATTTAGCACAACTAATACTTGATTGTGTAACTCATTTTGTTAAGACTCTCCTGTATATTATGTTAATTAATTTGTAAATAAATTAACTAATATAGAAGCAAATTTTAAGGAGTAAAAAACAAAACTTACATTACTATGGAGCCGAGAATAACACCAAGTATTTTCAAAATACTTCATAACTCTGTGTTTAAAAAGTACTGAAAAGTTTTAGGCTCATTTATTATTTAAAAAAAAAAAAAAACACCAAAAAAATTACTGATGCTCTTAAAAGGACATAGATCTTTGAAGCATTTCGTTGTAACTGACAAAGTTATTGCTACAATGTTGTAGCTTGCTCTAAAACAATTTCTATAACAGATATTTTAAAAATATGTTTCCAGGGCTCCCATTTCCCCAAAATAAAATCAACTAGTCAAATAGTATTCAAAGAATATTCTCTCTCAAAAATTATTGCTAACATTGAAAATTATTATGAATAGTTCTAAGCTTCACACTGTCAATAAATTCACACATTTTCTCACATTTATGTTCATATTTATTGCTTTTATTTCTGTAGGCTTTCACCAAATGTCAATAAAAATGGGACAAAATCAACTTGAAGATACAGACAGACAATTTCCACTGTTGTAAAAAAAAAAAAGTCATGTATCTATACATAACCAAGAACAGAATTTGACTCACTGAAAAAACCCTGCCAACGTTATGAATTTGCATGGACAACAGAAAGTAAAGCAGAAGTTCTCACTCCTTTTCCATATTCCACTCATTAAGATAATACTCTAAGTAAGAATACAGAACTGTGCTGAAATTAGCATTTTACAGTAAATAGCATGTTGATATGCTCTTCCCTAAACATCTGTTGCTGGTCTGTGCTAGAGATTTAGATGATCTAACTATTTGGTCTGAAACAGTAAAGTAATTCTATTATTCTTACAGCCAAGTACTCGAAAATCAAGAATTGCAGTCTGTTTATTGCACCACTGACCTCACATGAGAATGGTTGAAATGGAAGAGCGCATTGGCAGATGATACCACACAGGGTTGATGAGGGAATTCAGGAGGAAAGTAAGGAACATTCAATTGCATTTAGAAAGCAAAGAGCATAGAACATTGTTGATGAAGCTGGCCAAAATGTCTCAGATGAAAAAGTTGTCTGGTCTGTATTACTTCTGCTGAAAACAGATGAATTTCGTTATGGTATGGAATTTTATTACTCCCAGATACAGACTATACAAAGCAAATAGGAATACTTTAAAATGTGCTTTAATTCCTGTATGACACTGACATTTCATCTGCCTATCCCTTGCATTTTGCTATGTTTAAGTACGGATCTCTTTACAGAGCTTTGGTGTACTTTCCCACAACATTATTCTCTTGCTCTATAATTAACCTTTTGTTTAGCAATAGAAATAACAATTATATTAGCATGCTGAATTATATAATATTTCATGCTAATCTTGCAGCTGTTGACTTCATTAGAGTTTGAATATAGCCGAGGTACCGAAATAGATTTCCCCCCATATATCTTATTAAAATAATTATAGTCGTCTTTTGAAAAGTGCCATCTTAATGAACTTAAATTAATTTTTAATTTAAACAACTGACTTTGTCATTAATATATTACAGATGTTGCGGCTCACCATGAAACAACAAATACTTAAATACTTAAAAAATTAAATGGAACACAATTTTAATTAATTCCTATATACTAATATTATATTCAATTGATTCTGCTTTTTAATCCCCTATAATTTTTTGTTGTTCTTCTTTTTTTCTTTGTAGCCCTCTTGACACACCTTTTTAACAGAATTGTTCAAATGTCTGTTACTAAGATTGTGTCCCATAACTGTCCAGCAAGTTAATCGTCTAAATGTTCTGTTCTGTTGCATTGGACAGCAGTTCTTACTTATTACAGGAGTTTTCAGTTGAGATCTATTTTATTTCGTATCACCTCAGCTGTCACTCACAATTTCTGTCATCCAGAGACATCTTTTTCTACATATGTGATTTTTTTTCCATTCTACTTCTGTGAATGCAATATCTGGTTTGAAATAGCCTGTCAATTCATTCTCACCTTTTTTTAGTATAATTTTGTATCCCACCCACAGGGGGATACTATAATCCCTTCAAGCACTGATCTGGCTGTCACACAGCAGGAAATTAAGAAATATGTGGATTTATTGCTAATTATTAAATATGTATTTCCAAAGGGCTGGTTTAGCTCAGTGGGTTGAGCATGGTGCTTGAAACACCTAAGGTCACGGGTTCGATTCCCATTCAGTTCTCACGTGTTGCCTGACCTAGTTGAGAGGTGGTGTCCCTGCCCACAACAGGGAGGTTGGATTGAAACGATCTCTAAGGTCCCTTCCAGCCCAGGCCATTCTATGATTCTATGAAAGTAATGTGTACTAATGTTATCAGTATTCCAGTTCTCCAAGCCAATCCAAGCGATGTTGGATTACCTACTTGGTTCTTCTTGCCATCATAAAGTTTTTGTATGTAAGCTTCTTGCCTAGCTGAACCTTCACTGAGACCAGTTCTCACGATGCATGGAATTCATCTGACTAAAGAGTAAGAAACCCATTTTGAGAGTGTGAATCATCTCATATTAGTGGAGAAATCTGGAATAGTTTAGAAGACTCATGTTTTATTTCTCTCATTCCATACGAAAGGATAATGTATGTTACTTGAATTGCTTGAAAGTATTCTACTTTGTCTAATTCCTCAACAGCATTTATCTGCTGGAAACTTTTCCACTATGTGATAGATTGACCATAGCCAGCAGCTAAGTATCCACACAGCTGCTCGGTCGTTGTCCCCACACTTTCTTGTGACAGGAGAGTGATAGGAACCTACCTCTGCATCAATACCCAAAACACTCGCATACTATGGAATCATAGGAAAATTAAGGTTGGAAAAGACTTCTACGCCCATCAAGTCCAAACATCAATGTAACGCTACCATGACTAATAAATCATATCCTAATCATAGAATCATAGAATGTCTTAAGCTGGAAGGGACCTTAGACGTCATCTAATCCAACCGTCCTGCCATGGGCAGGGATGCCCTTAACTCGACCAGGTTGCTCAAGGTCTCATCCAACCTGGCCTTGAACATCTCCAGGGAGGGGGTGTCCACAACCTCTCTGGGCAATCTATTCCAGAGTCTTGCCACCCTTGTACTGAGGAATTTCTTCCTAAGATCCAATCTGAACCTATTCGCCTACAATTTAAACCCGTTTCCCCTTGTCCCATCGCCGGACACTCTTGCAAAAAGTCCCTCTCCAGTCTTCCTGTAGGTTCCTTTCAAGTATTGGAAGGCAGTTATAAGGTCCCTCTGGAGTCTTCTCCAGACTCAAAAACCTCAGCTCCATCAGCCTATCCTCATAGCAGAGGTGTTCTAGCCCCTGGGTCATCTTTGTGGCACTCGTTCTGAACAGATCCATATCCCCCTTACGGTGGGGACACCAGAACTGGATGCGGTGTTGGAGGTGGGGTTTCACAACAGCAGAGTAAAGGGAGAGAATCATCTCTCTTGATCTGCTGTCCATGCTTCTCTTGATGCATCCCAGGACATGGTTGACCTTCTGGGCTGCATGAGTGCACTGCCAGCTCATGTTGAGCTTCTCATCTATCAACATCCCAAAGGCCTTCTCTTCAGGGCTGCTCTCAACCCACTCTGCACTCGGCTTATAATTGTGCCTGCTTCCATCTTCTGTGGATCCCCCTTTTGTGTGTTTGATTTTGGCCAGGAGTTCCTTGTTCATCCATATAGGTCTCCTGGCATTTTTGCCAGATTTCTTCCTTGTAGGGATGCACTGCCTTTGAGCATGACAGAGATGATCCTTAAAAGTCAACCAGTTTTCCTAGACTCCCAACCCCTCCAGGGTTTTGTCCCATGGTATGCTACCAAGGAGGTTCCTGAAGAGGCCAAAGTCAGCTCTTCTGAAGTTGAGGGTTTCCAGCTTGCTGAGTGTCCCCTTCTTCACTGCCCTTTAAGATCTTAAACTCCACCATCTCACGGTCACTGCAGCCAAGGCTGCCCATGAGCTTAACATTGCCCATCAGCCTTTCCCTGTTGGTGAGAACAAGGTCTAACACGGCACTTCTCCTCGTTGGTTCCTCTATTACTTGGAGAAGGAAATTATCATCAATGCTTTCCAGGAATCTCCAGGATTGTTTATGCCCTGCTCTGTTGTCTCTCCAACTGGTACTGGAGTGGTTAAAGTCCTCCATGAGGACCAGATCTTGTGAACGAGCTGTCACTCCTCTCTGTCTATGAAGTTTATATGTCTACTATAGACTACATACTATGTCTACTAAGTGCCATGTCTGCACACGTTTTGAACACCTTCAGGGATTGTAACTCCACCACTTCCCCGGGCAGCCTGTTCCAATGCTTGGCCAGTCTTACAGTAAATAAATTTCTCCTACTATGCAGTCCAAACCTTCCCGGCTGCAACTTGAGCACATTTCCTCTCATCCTGTCTCTAGTTACTTGGGAAAGGAGAACAACACCCACCTCACAGTAGCTGTAGAGAGCCATAAGGTCTTCCCTCAGCCTTCTCTTCTCCAGACTAAACAATCCCAGCCCCTTCAGCTGTTCCTTATAAGTCCCTTCACCAGCTTCATTGCTCTTTTCTGGATGGATTCCAGCATCTAGATGTCTTATACTGTGGTGCCCAAAACTGAAGACAGTACTTAAGCTGTGGCCTGACCAGTGCCAAGTACAGGGGAGCAATCACTGCTCTACTCCTCCTGGCCACACTATTTATGATATAGGCCAGGATGCCATTGGCCTTCTTGGCCACCTGAGAACACTTCTGGTTCATGTTCAGCTAGCTGTCAACCAACACCCCCAAGTACTTTTCTGTCTGGTAGCTTTCCAGCCACTCTTCTCCAAGCCTGCAGTGTTGCCTGGGATTGTTGTGACCCTGGCAGCTGGCCTTGTTGAACCTCATACGTATGACCTTAGCCCATCAATGCAACCTACCCAGATCCCTCTGAAGAGCCTTCCTGTCCTCAGTCAGGTCAACACTCCTACTCATTTGGGGGTCATTTGCAAACTTACTGAGGGTGTATTCAATGCCCTCATCCAGATCATTGATAAAGATATTAAAGGAGACTGGCTCCAAAACTGGGGAACACCAATTCTCACTGGCCACCAACCTGATTCACCACCACTCTTGGCTCTTCTTTCACCCAGACAGTTGTTCACCCAGCTAAGGGTGTCTAAGCCATGAGCAGCCAGTTCCTCTAGGAGAATGCTGCTGAAGATGGTGTCAAAGGCTTTACCAAAGTCCAGATAGACAACATTCGCAACCTTTCCCTTATCCACTAGGTGAGTCACCTGGTCGTAGAAGGAAATCAGGCTGCTAGAAGCAGAATCTGCCTTTCATGAACCCATGCAGGCTGGGCCATCTTGTAGAAGGGCCATCACATTGGCAAACCTCTAGTCATCGGAAACCTGCCCTGTTAATCAGGACTGCTGATTATCATAGAATCATAGAATCATAGAATGTTAGGGATTGGAAGGGACCTCGAAAGATCATCAAGTCCATTATAACAGTATTTAATTCAGACATCCAAAATAGCACCACACTGGCAGCTCCATTCCAGCCAGACCCAGTACACATAACCATCTCAAAAAAAACCCCAACTTTACCCCTTATATCCAGCCACAGTAGTTTGAACTGTAGGGAAGGTCTAGGAAAATACCTTACAAACTAAATTCTATGCAGAAAGCAAAAAACAGATTTTACCCTACTGCATGTTTTTTGCCCTCTCCCATACAGAATATCTTTGTTTCTGCCTTTCCTTCTACCAGCAAAACCTGTTTTTAAGCAAAGTGACTACTATTCTCATCTTCTCTACCCTTCTCAGCATCAAACATATCAAAGACAGCAATGACCAGTCAGTTTTCATACTGACAACCAAAGCAACTCTTTAGCACTTCAGAAATAAACAGTCATTATGGAGTTCTATTTAACTGAGCATGTTTTCCATATAAACGTGTCTATAAACCAGGTACACTTTTATAATGGAGATATAAATCTTAGAAATTAAAAGCAAACATAACAGCTGCTTATAAGATGAAACACTTCAGACTTATGCTTCCTCTCTGTATTTACTAGGCACTGTTCTATGAAGGTGCTTATTGAAGCATCTCTGCACTTTTACTTTAGCATCTCAGCAACGCAAAATTATATTATGTTTTACAATATTTTTTCCAGTACAAATGTAGCCTACTTTGGGGATGGTAGTGCTGATTGCATAAAACCAAACAGTGTTCTGTAATTCCCTCTTCTAACTCTTCAAACCTTCACTGGAATTGATGACCGGTCTAAAATAAACAAAGAAAAAATGTCTTTACACTAGGTCTTTCCATCTTTTTGTAAAAGTTTCCTATCTACCTCCTTTAGATATAAGCTACCTTTTTTAAAAAAAAAAAAAAATATTTCTTTGACTGTATTACTACATGCCTTGTTTTTACACATTTAGTTGTCCAGTGGAGTTTGGTTTGATACATCCAGACTAAGTATTTGAACTCTATATCCAGTGCATAAAAAATACTAATTGTTTTAAAATGCAGGATCCTGCATGTTGTGAGACTCACATAGATGGGACAGTAGTGATGGAATTCATCTGCCTTATGTCCGCACTATCCACCCATCATAATCACTGTTGAGAAATAGGTATGTTCAGTGACTAATTTACCCCTCTTGTCTCAGCTTTTAGTCTTATAACGAGAAGAATCACCCCCTGAAGATGACAATTTATCTTTTTAGTGTAAAGGTTGATTGGAATGACTGGTTAACTTTTAGACAGTGAATCAGAACAGAGGACTCATGGACTTAAGAATGCAACTTACAGTATGCTCTATCTATATTCAGAATTAATCACAGCTCTGAGAGAAGGCAAGCAACTAATATCTCAATTTCTTCTTCTAAAAGGTGACTTTTTTCTTTCAAAATATTGCAAATACTTGAAGTAAGATTTTAATTCCATTCTTCTTGTCTTTTCCTTTATGTACACACACAAGCAGATACATATAATGATCTTTCATTAAATATATAATCTACCATAGAAACAAAGACTTGAACCTGGAAATCACACTCTAATTCCTTCATTAAATTGCTTCATGAAAAATAAAATAAACTTGACTAGATGAATCTGGCTAGTGGGTAATATGAAACTTAAGGTAAGCCTTGGCTGCAGCAACCATGAAATGCTAGATAGAATTCAAGATCCTCAGGGCAACAAGGAGAGTGTGCAGCAAGCTCGTCACCCTGGACTTCAAGAGAGCAGACTTTGACCTCTTCAGGGATCTGCTTAGTGAAGTACCATGGGATGAAGCCCTGAAGGGGAGAGGAGCCCAATAAAGCTGGTCCATATTCAAGGACCACTTCCTCCGTGCCCAGGAGCAATGTTTTCCGAAAAGGAAGAAGGCAGGCAAGAATGTCAGAAGGCCTGCATAGGTGAACAAGAAGCTCCTGGACACACTTAAAAAGAGAATTTACAGGAAGTAGAAGAAAGAACAAATAGACTGGTAAGAATACAAGGAAGTGGTCCAAGCAGCCAGGGATCAGGTTAGGAAAGCTAAAGCCCAGAGAGAATTAAATCTAGCCAGATAAATCAGGGCTAACAAGAAAAATTTTTATAAGCATGTCAATGATAAAAGGAAGACTAGGGAAAATGTGGTCCCTCTCCAGAAGGGAACAGGAGAGCTGGTCATGAAGGATATGGAGAAAACACAGGTTCTCAGTGACTGTTTTGCTTCAGTCTTCACTGGCAAGGGCTCTAGCCACACTGTTCAAGTTCTAGAAGCCAAAGGAAGGGGGTGAGAGAAAGAAAATTCTCCCACTGTAAGTGAAGATCAGGTTTGAGACCATTTAAAGAACCTGAAGGTGAACAAGTCCATGGGACCTGATGAGATCCATCCATGGGTCCTGAGGGAACTGGTAGATGAAGCTGCTAGGCCACTTTCCATCATATTTGAGAGGTCATGGCAGTCTGATGAAGTGCCGACTTACTGGAAAGGGGGAAACATCACCTCCATTTTCAAAAAAAGGGGAAAAAGTAAGACCCAGACAACTACAGGCCAGTCAGTCTCACCTCTGTGCCTGGAAAGATCAAAGAGCAGATACTTTTGAAGGGTCTGCTATGGCACACGGAAAACATGGAGGTGATGGGTGGCAGCCAACATGGCTTCACCGGGGAAAATCCTGCCTGACAAATATGGTGGTTTTTTATTACGGAGTAACAGAATCAATCGGCAAAGGAAGATCAACTGATGTCATCTACCTGGACTTATGCAAGGCCTTCAACACTGTCCCACACGACATCTTGGTCTCCAAGTTGGAAAGACATGGATTTGATGGATGGACCACTCGGTGGATGAAGAACTGTCTGGAAGATCTCACTCAAAGAGATGTGGTCAATTGCTCAATGTCCAAGTGGAGACCAGTGGCAAGTGGTGCCCCTCAAGGATCATTACTAGGAAAGGTATTATTGTCCTGGGTTTAGCTAAAAACCCAATCCTGTTTAGTGATTTTTACTTTCCAGTTTGGTGTCTTCTGAAAGGTTGCACTTTCTGAATTTAGCAGCATGTTTTTGGAGACAGTGTGTGCTGCTGGCAGTAATAACACCTGATGTTTACAGCTACTGCCTGGGACTCATATGCAAAAAGGCTCTTGCTTATACTTATTCCTACAGTGACCAAGGCCACTGATGGCTCTTGTGTGCCACTCTGGGGGTCCTGGGTAGTAAGAGGGCTCACAAAGAAGTAAAAGGTTGCACCTTCAGGGGGTAATAGACAGGACAGGTGACCAACAAGAAAATTCCATTCCATCTATGTCATATTTAGTATAAATTGAGTGATCATGAGAGTTTGGGTCCTTTTAGACCTTTTTCACCCTTTTCTGCAATGGCCAGTGTCCAGAGAGGATTCCATCTGACCTCCTCCTTTTGATCTGGATCCTGAGTTCCCGAATCCAGCTCCTTGTGTCCAGCTCCCGCCACCGCTGAGCCTGGGGCTTCCCCAGTGCCTCCTGCTCTGCAGCACCAGTGGTGATTTCTATTGGGGGAGGGAGTCGGGTTTGGTGTAGGGCTACTATCTATAGTTGTATGTAGTTCTCTACTTTTATCTTTTCACCATTATGTCCATTATTTTCATTAAAGCTGTTCTAGTTTTTCTTCTCTAACTCGTAAGTCTCTCTGCCTCATTCCCTTTTCTCTTCCCGTTTGGGGGGGGAAGAGGGGTTAGAGAGTGTCTGTCTGCGTTAGTGGCCGGCCCAGCCCTAACCCGCAACAACTATTTAACATCTTTGTTGGCAGCATGAACAGTGGCACTGAGCACACCCTCAGCGAATTTGCCAATGACACAAAGTTTTGTGGTGTGGTTGACACGCTGGAGGGAAGGGATACCATCCAGAGGGACCTTGACAGGCCTGAGAGGTGGGCCCAGGCCAACCTCATGAAGTTTAACAAGGCCAAGTGTCAGGTCCTGTACCTGAGTCAAAACGATCCCAAGCACAGATACAGACTGGGTAATGAGTGTATCGAGAGCAGTCTTGGAGAGAAGGATTTGGGTATGTTGGTGGATGACAGTCAACAGTTTGTACTTGTGGCCCAGAAAACCAACCATCTCCTGGGATGCATCAAGAGATGTGTGACCAGCAGGTTGAGGTAGGTGATTCTGCTCCTTGACTCTGCCCTTGTGAGACTCCACCTGTAATACTGTGTCCAGCTCTGGAGTCCTCAACACAAGAAAGACATGGAGCTGTTGGAACGAGTCCAGAGGAGGGCTACCAAGACAGTCAGAGGGCTGGAGCACCTCTGCTACGAGGACAGGCTGAGAGAGTTAGGCTTGTTCGGCCTGGGAAGGAAGAGGCTCCAGGGAGACCTTATAGAGGCCTTCCAGTACTTGAAGGGGGCCTGAAAGAAGGCTGGGGAGGGATTTTTTGCAAGAGCCTGTAGTGATAGGAGGGGGGGAAATGGGTGGAAGCTGGAAGAGCGTAGTTTTAGACTAGATATAAGGAAGAAATTCTTGACCCTGAGGATGGTGAAGCACTTGAACAGGTTGCTCAGGGGGATTGCAGATGCCCCCTCTCTTGAAGTGTTCAAAGCCAGGCTGGATGAGGCTTTGAGCAACATGATGTAGTGGGTGTCCCTGCAGATGGCAGGGGTTTTGGAACTAGATGATCTTTAAGGTCCCTTCCAACTCAAATCATTCTATGATTCTATGAATCACAATAGATTTATAACAGAATATACTATGATGTAATAGTGTCCTCTACTGAATAAGGTAGATTCCATCACTCATAGTTCAAACAGGAAACTGCACTCCAGGCTTTGCAGATTTAACTCCAAGCATTCATTTAGCTGTGGCATATTTTGTACCAAACAGACTGATGGCTCAGAGCAAAGTACAAATTTGAACATGAAAAAGCCCATGTTGGATCCTTTTGTAGTTGTTCTGTTACTGGAATCTCCATTGAGCTCTTTTACACCCTCTCTCAGCAACACCCTGGTTTATTGACATCTAAGAACACAGGACGGATCTGATTCGGCAGCAAAGACACGCAAAGGAGCAGGCTATAGATATGACAGTAGAGGCAGACCTATTCTGCAGTACTAGAAGTAAAATGTTTCTGGGTAACAATAAACATTTCTGGAGTGAGCCAGCAGCTGGTGGGGTTTGAGATGCAGGAGTTAGCAGGTTTGGATTAGGAAAACATGTAGAAATAGTTAGACACTTAAATCTCATGCATGTCCCCATGTGGATAGAGCCAGTAGGCATTAGTTGATATTTAACAAATAGAGGCAATAGACTTTGGTTGGTACTGACTAGCAGCTTATCCATTTTCATCTAAAATATTCCCCAGAAAGACTAATTCCTTTTGAAGACAAGCACAGTAACCATTTTGCCAAATGATGAATGACAACCAAGTTGGCCAGAGTCAGTTTCTGAGCCCTCTTTCTGAACTCAAACCTCCACCTAGACACCCAGGAATTTATCAGCATGATTACAACATCATGTTAGTACAGGAAAACTGATTAGGAATTACAGCTCACATATCAAACACTGAAAGAAACTGGTTCATTTCCTCATTCAGTGCCGTATTCTGCCTGGAGCAACACTACATTGTCTCTGCCTTCATCCTTTTCTTCTTCACTTTAAGGAAGTCATTGTATCTGGAGCCTAAGGATGGACTATTAGTCTTTGCATTCAAAGATATCATTTGCAAGCCTACCCTCACCCAGCTAGGCAAATACTTTCTAGACATCACATCACAGGATTTACACATATGAAAAATACGAACATATTCTTTGAAATACTTCATGCTACCACTTTTTGGTTAATCTATTAATTAATACCTATTAAATGTCCTTAAGTCAAACAGATTGCTCCAGTTATACTATTAAATATTATTTAGAATTGTACAGCGGTCCTGTAGCTCCAGTAACTTGATGCAACTATTCTCAACTTACATTAGAATGATAGAAATTGAAGTCAGTCTAGGACACTAAAAGTTTTAAAGACCAGGAGGACAAGACTCTATTATTGTTAAAGTCTTTAAAAATTAAATCAGCCACATTGTTTAGGGGAAATTCTCTTACTAGCTACTCTACGAACAAATTAGGAGTGCTATTTATATAAATACTTGAAATTGAAAGCATTTCACACTAATTATCTGCAGTTCAAGCTAAGAACCGTTATGGAAAAGAAACTTAGCTTTTTAGCTGATATAAGTCATCTAACATCAGTACAGACAACTCTGTAGAGCCTGCCAGACTTACACCAGCTAAGAATTTTAATTTGGTTTTTCTTCCTTCCCTGGAATGATCGGTGATCTAGATAGATTTGAGGTCACTACCTAGTATTGCCTTGTTTTCTCTCTGAAGATGAGTTTCACTCTACAATGAAATTATGCTTATAAAAAAGTGACATCAAATAGCCCTTGGGGAAATTGCTTTGTCATATCACCCAGATTTAATTAGGCAAAGCTAAAAGAGGAAAAAAAAATAAGCTCAGCTGACATTGAATGCCATTCATGTACTTCTAATATTAGAGTTCCCTGTGACTTAGTATTGGAAAAATAGAAAGTCATCTCATAGTTGATTACAATTCAATTTCAAGAAAATATTTTTTCAACATAAGTAACTGAATAATACAAAAGATATGAATCAATTCCATGTTGAAAGTATTCTTGCAGCTCAGACTATTTTGCAGTAAATGTTAACCGTTTCTCGGTTTTGCCTGGCTTCCCCTCTCTCTCCCTCTCCCTCTTTATTTTATTTTTTTTTTTTTTATGCTTTGGATAGTACATACAGCACCTACAGATATAAGTAGTTAGTGTCCTTTTTTGCCCTTATGACAAAAGGATGCCACTGAGAACTTTACTCTAGTTCAGAATATTTGCTTATTTGCTTTACTTCAGTTTCGTATAACAGCCTGCTGGAACTCACATATTAGCCCTGAAATTCAGCACAGGTAATTTTTATTTTAGTGATGATAGCTATACATGAAAAAAATAAACACTGAAAAAAACCAAACACACACACAAAATTCTCACCTTATACAAAAATGGACTCTGAGATGATCCTAAAAGTACAATGTGTGGTTCTCAGGAAAGGTCAGTCTAGTGTTCAGTTGTAATCAAAAATTCAACCAAATTTTTGAAAGACAATGAATAATAAAGAAAAAAAATGCCACTACAAATACATGTTGCACGTGGATCTTTAATACTTTGTACAGGTCTTATCCTTCCATGTGAAAAAAAAAAGATGTAATTAAGCAGAGAAGTGTTCAGGGAAGAGCAAGTGGATTATCAAAGAGGAACTTGGAAGTAAGAATATTTAGACTGGAAAAAAGAAAATCAGAGAGATATGATAGTAACGGTGATGATGAAACTTGTGAAGTCATTATTGGCACAAAGAAGGTGAACAGTGTGTGTCCCTTGCCTTTACTTTTCAAGAACTAAAGGTACCTTTGATCTGGCTTTGCTATGTTATCATAGGTTTGAGTGTGGCAGGGTTTTTTGATAGTGGGTGGAGGGATGTGAAGGATGAACTCTGTGAAACTTGGAGAGTCCTCCCCCACCCCAGGTAAAAGTCAGATCTGCCTCTGGCTGGGCAAAGCCAATCAGCTCATCTACAATTAAATCCCCCCCAAAAGAGGGGGACCTATTGGACCACTTCCTCTTTCACTTTGTTTTGTTATCTCTGTGTATTCTCTTGTTATCTCTTTTCTGTCCTGTCTCTGTGTTGAGGAGTCTTTTTTCTCTTGGGAAGAGAGAGAGATAGGAGGAAAGCAAAGGAGAGGAAAACAGGGGAGAAAGGCAGCAGAGCGTTTCCCAGGAGTCCCATGGTAAGTGAGATTGCAGGGAGATGATTGTCTGCAAGCTGAGGGGATCGACAGAAATGAGGACGTCCAGGATGCGGCAGTACTGGGAGAACCCCATGCCAGGGGGTAGAGGCACCACAGAGGAGCGAAGGACGCACCCAAAGCTACCCCAGTTGGGACAGACTTACCTGAAGGAAGAGAGTTCCGTCCTGTAAGATGGACATCACGTGGCAGCAGGGAAAGACTATGAAGAGTCCTCTTTCCCAAGAAGGAAGGATTGCCATGGACAATGAGTAATGGCCAGCCGGACCCCTGGAGGAGGTAGCCGGGAAGATGGGAGGGTTGTGGAGGGAAGTGAATTTAAGATCGGATTGTATTTATTTATGCATTGCTTTCACTATCCTACTCTGAACTAGTCAATAAATGGGGGTGGTAAATTAAATTTATGGTTTTGTCCCCGAGTCTGCTGTGGTTTTGCCTGTGACCATAATGATGAATGAACCCTCTCTGTCCTAATCTCAGTCCTTGAGCCTTTTTAGGTGAGTTTTCTTCCTTCACATCCCTGCGGGGACAAGGGTAGAGGCAGGAATGAATGAGTGGCTGAGTGGTTCTTTGTTGTCAGTCTGGGGAGTCAGCTCAAACCGCAACATACTTTACTGTCTCATGCAGAAACTTGAGCCTTTCGACATAAGAAAAAAGAATAAAAACAGAGGAAAAAATAGTCAAAGAAATTGATCTTAATTTCTAGCTTGTGTACTTTAGGCACAAGTAATTCTCACAGTAGAGCCACTAGTCTAGTAAATAATTAATTTGGCTTATTTGAGAACTATACTTCATGAGTTCGTTCAAACACCTGCAAACATGACATTTTCATAGCAGTCTATGGAATACAAATCAGAGATTTCAGATACTGCAGGGAATATGAAGATCTCATACACTAGAATTAAAGTTTAGCAGAAATTATTTGCGAGATCTTTCTTCTCTACAGTGTCTTCCTCAATTTCTGAAGGAAATCACATTGTTCTCTTTCAGACAAACATTGTGAAAGTAACAGGTTTTCATATGACATGATTTGGCATAAGGTGCCACGCTAAAGCAATAGTAACAGAGGGAAACCATGGAAAAGTAAATACTAGGAAATAGATAATAGAATTGTGTTTAGCCTACAAAAAATATTTTTCTTTTCTAATCCTTTACAAGCAATACACAAAGTCATGATTATGTTTCTCAGATCAGTCTTCCATGCTCCTAGGATAGATGTTAAGAGAATGCAGGTTTACTTAAATCTCAGTAATGTAACAGTTTCATTCTTCAGTACTAATATAACTTTTCAAGCGTATGATACGTCTCATGTTACATGACTGTTACATGAGCTGTGAAGCCTTTTAAGAAAGATTTTTTTTTCATTTAAGTATTTTCAACATAGTAAAATGAATTAAATAAAACTTACTAATGTAAGTTGTTAGGGTATATAGTTTCTCCCATAAGATACAGTAGGTGCCAGATGGATAATGCAGTAACAGTCATTCTTTTGGGTTCAAAACAGTAAATTACACATTTCTCAGAGTCACTCATCATATTAAAACACTTGTTGTTTCTTGTTTGTTGCAGCAAATTATCTGTGCTGTGTGTCCCATCACATAAATAAAGTTCTTAAAAAGCAAAATGGGCATTTAATATAATATTATTAAGAGCATAATCTCATTTTTCAGCATAGGATTTTTTAAATTCTCAGGTGGATTAACTCTTGTAGCTAAGCTAAATATGATCATGTACTTATTTATTTCATTATATTACAACTTTTTCTGGAGAAAAGACAATTAATTATCATGAATTTTATATAAACAATGTGTATATAAACATTTATAAAATGTAGTGCATCAACTTTTATAAAATTGGCCCCCGCAAGCTTATGGAACTTTGCCCTTTTTTATCACTATCAAGGTTGTCTAGTAAATAATCTGTTACTTTTAAAGCCATGTGAATTTAGTAGTTTTGCAATAAGAAAATACTGGCATGAGACCTGCTAAAGTAAGTGGCTGTTTTTTAAGCTTTGCTTGCTCATTTTGCTGGTATTAGTCCATTCACAGTGACAGTCCCAAAGGCTTGCTTATGTGCTCAGATTTCAGACTGTCCTCTTTATTCAAAAATAACCCAATCAGAGATTTAGATACATGCATAGCAACGAAATCTGTTGACTTGATGTATTTTTTGAAGCTAAATTCATATTTGGGAGGAATGAGCCACGTGTCAGTTCAACTAAATTTTATTAATCAGTCTTACAGACTAAGTAGTGTTATGCAGTTTTGAAGAAAATAAGTTATGCAAGTGTGTAAAGCTTCTTTGTGACTGTATGGAGGCATGCTTTCTTTCTTCTCACATTCTTGACAGGTTTAAACAGCTTAGACTGATAACTTCAGTTTATAGCAATGTTTAGTAACTGAATTCAGGCCTTCTTAAGTTCAGGAGTGGATTTCGGCTCACCTAAATGTAGGTGACTATGTTTCTATTATGCTCAGTGAAGTCTAGAAAGTACAGTAAGTAGCATTCAGACGTATCTATCATACTCTAAGATAGACTTTAATATCCTGGACTCATGATTGTATTGATTAGGGGTTTATTTCTACTTTCTAAACTTAGGAGTTTAACACTGCATGAAATGCCTGAAAATATCCAAAACATCCACCTGGGGCTGACAGACATAAGATGGGACCGGTAGGAAACCTACACAAGGAGATGGGTCGAGCTCAGCAGGGTCCATGGTTGGATGGGGCAGGTCTCTGGTGAGCTGGAGACCAGCCCTGCCACAGCATCACTGAGACATGGATTGATGGCCCCAGGGGAATGACAGTGGGTCTGGGGCCATGGGCAGGGTGGGAGCACCAGTGGACGCTGGGCTAGGACGGTGAGGCCTGGTGGTGCCCTCAAAACCCTGAGAAGTTCAATCAAGTGATGGCGAATGGAATACCCTGCTAGATATTTCCAGTTAGGTAACAGTTATTGATGAGAACCTCCTAAGTGTAAATTTTGGATGTGGTATTTATAGGCATTTCAATTTATTTGGTTTCACTTTGTCAAAATGTAAATAAGAAATCATTTTAAAAGCAGCTCTAAAGGAAAAAAAAAAAAAAAATAGAGTGTAAAGAGATAACAGCTCAAGGCTGTAGAATTATGAGATTCTTACCAAAAACAAGAGAAAGTAATCAGAACATTTCATTCAAGAAAGACTGAGATGGATGAAAAAGTACAATCAAATAAACCAGGTGAATTCAGACAGCTAATTCTAAACAAAAATGTCAAAGCAGAGAAGTCCTGATACTTGAACAGATGTAAACAACTGAAGTTTATATCTCAGTCTAAATTACTTGTAAAGTGTATATATTTCAATCAATAGAATTAAGGCTATATTTAAAAGAAAATCTGGAAAACACTTATGTGATCTCCATACTTAGATTCTCACAGAGAGTCTTCAATGGAAAGTCAAAGAGATTTGCTGATGTAAGGTTGCACATGCCTATACTCAGGTTTTAAAATTTTAAGATGCATATAGACAAGATTTCCTAAATGTTTATTTTTAAAAAGCATTAAAATCACTAAAAATTTCAGAAGAAACTCTAAGGTCCTTTATTCATATAAATATCTTCCTTAATGACACACCTACAGTGTTAGTAGTTTTGCATTAACACATTATTCGTATTCTAAACACTATCTTGAGGTGCTGAAAGAGTTATTCTGTGAGCCAAAAAAAAAAATAAATATTTTTAAGATACCCACAGACATCACAGAATTAACCAAGAGGTAATGAATTGCAAATTTTACAGAAATACCCAGAGTGCACATCTGGATGTAATTTATGGTTTAGAGAATACATCAGATTAATTTGAAAGTATCTGGAAGCAATTTCTAAAACACCTCTGAAGGGATTCACTTAATTCTAGATCCAACAGCAAACTGCTAGCATATGGCTTAACAACTTGTGTAATATATACAGGTGCTGACTGTCTGAGATAAAGCAATTTTTTTATTCTTCATTCATTTGTGACTTTCCATTTCTTTTGCCTTTCCATCTGTACGTGGAGAAGCATTTAGCAAAATCCAAATTATACCAGTGAAAATTATGGCTCTTACCATACCAAGACTTATTTACGGCATTAGAGTGTTACTTGTTAGATAGAAAAAATTGAATACTGAGAAAACTTACTTTATAATATAAATAATATCCATATAAATATCTAAATCTAAATATATTTATTTGGGTATGAACTATTATGGGAGCTGTGATTATTCTAGCTTACTTCTAGTTACAGTGTCATGATTTTATAAGAACTCTCTATTTCTTGATATATTAATGTAAATATTTTAATTGAACATTTTCTGTGATTCTTTCTGGTTCAGTTCATACAGTGTCTATTTAATTTATAATGCATGTTTTCCACTAATTCTGATACACTTGAACTGGATATAAGATTTTATATGTTACACTTTTTTTCCCCGTCATTCAGTAATACTTTTTCATGCAACCTGAAGTCATTTGGACTTTTCAAAAACTCAGACAATCTTCCCTGAAGAATTTGTTTTCTTATTACAAGTGACGGTGTTGACTTAAAAAAAAAATCACGTCATTTCGGCAGAATCGTATTAAGGTGCTTGCACAGAGGCTCAGCGTCTTTCTGTTATTGTGTCACAGCAAGAGCACAGTCTCTTCTCAGGGCTAACAAGGAAAGGGAACTGAAGTTTGCCTTAGTATGGTTTGCTCTTCTGTTGATCTTTTCTGTTAAAACTTAAATACGTAAGTTTGCTTGTGTTTGCAGCAATAAATCTTTGTAAAATACAGTTATATTGCTTTCTTCAAGTCTTATTCAGTGAGCTAGAAGTTTTCTCAATTGATTTTTCTAACTCCAGCTCTTGTCCAGTTGAGGACAAATAAAATGTGGGAGGTCTCAACTACTCAGTTATTAATCTCTATCAGAACCTGCTCTTTCATGTATTACCTCCTTTAATTTTAATGAAGTCTATCAAACATAACCTATATTTTTCCTACAATTAATGTTGAATTATTAAATCTCACATTCATTATAAAAAGGCAAAATAAAAGAAGTAACAACTTTATTTTCCAGAACTTGTCTGTGTCATGAAGACTTCATATTGTCAATGTTTTTACTTACCTTTCTCATGTCTCCTTTACTAACCTGAACATAGTACCTTCTGATTTTATCAGATTACACAGCGGTAGATTTTTATACCCAGGAAAATTTCTTCTCAGGAACAGCATGAATTTTAGCTGAGAGCAGAAGTTCACGGTCTGTTATCTCTGATAAATCCTTCCTTCATCTGCTTAAAGTCACTCCTCCAGATCTCTGTCCTGAGGTTAAGATGTGCAAACTAAAAAACCCATTTCCCGGAAATGATTTCTCTCACATTTCCGACTGCCTGTAAATCCTCTTGTGACACTAGTATTGGTCAGCATGTTAATAAGTATTTTGCCTGACATTCACAGTCATTGTCAATAATGGCATGTGAAAAGATATTACGGAAGAGAATGGAATTTCTTTTATATTTATACTTACTTGTGAGTATAAAATTTCTCTTCAGTTTGAACCTCAGAGATTCGATGAGTGAAACCTTACACCAAAATCGTTTAGCTAGCCAGTACAACATGTAATTTTTAACAACATGAATAATTGGGAGTGGGGTGTGTGGTTAGAGGATACAGGACCCTAGCAGAGAAACATATTTGAATTTCTTCTAGATATAAAAAACTTTTTTTTTTTTTCCCTGTAGCGATATGGATGGGTATTACAGTGGTATCTCAAATCTAAACTCTGGAATTGATTTTCAAAATCTGGGTGGATCTTAGCATAGATCTTACTACGGCTTGGCTTCTCTTTAGTAAGCTAATAGTAACAATCAATACAATAGTTTTTTTCCCCAGGTTTTACAGGATTTAAAGTATATTTCTTTCAGCACTTTTTTAAATTCCATATTTACTGTGTATTGGATTTCCAGTGAAATTTTTCTTCAGGGATGACCTTTTAGGGATTTAAAGGTCTCTCAAAAGCCGGAGTTATAGATTTGAAACTCACTGTCCCAGAAATTGTTTGGCGACTGTCTCTAGTCTTGGTCAACAGCTATTAGACATTTAAACTGATGTGTTTTATGTCCTGTAACTACATAATACATTTCATACATATATTTCAGTATATAAAGTATACAAACACGATACACTGACAGTAGTCTTCTCTTCCACCTTGATAATACATCGTATTCACAATGTATGAGAAACTTACTGTAGCCCAGTCAGTTACCAGGACTATCATCAAAAGTTTTTATCTGTTATCAGGACAGGAGATGCGTCTATTTACTTATGCCTAACTGGCATTTACAGTGGAGTGCTAATGCCAATTTTGAAAGATAAGAAGTAGTAATGAATAATCTTCCAAGAAATCTGCCAGAGCTAGTATTCAGATTTAGTCATGAGAATCTGTAGGAAAGTTTTTAATCTGGGTGCATCATAATACAAGAATTTTCAAACCCAGATCTTATTCTGTGAAATAGTATTTAAGAAAATTATTTCTTCAGATGTTTTTAAGTAGTGATGAAATACCAGCAGCAAGCCTTTGTCATCGTTCTGCCTACTTGCTAGTTGGATAAACAAAAAAAATAAGGTTTGAGCTGATGTAAGGTACAGGAAGCTATGGGCTTTTTTTCCAAACTATTGGTGCATAAAGTATAGGGTAAAGTAATGCTTTATTTCTACTCCAGTTTTTCTGATGCAAAGAGTAATTTCATGCTAAAACAGGAAAAAGAGATACCTTCAATTCCTTAATGTAGAAAATAAAATCTTAAAAAAAAGGATGCAGATCATCTTTCCAGTGTACAGCATGCCACAGGAATCATTGAATATAACTGTTTTCTTTTTCTCTTTTTCATCATGGACTGCTGGACACTGCAGAGTATATCTAAATATCAAGATTCTCCAGGGAATTTGTAACCCAAATTGAAAGAAAATGATTTTTAAATGTTTTCTTAAATAAAAAGAATATTCCTGGTGATTTTTTTTTATTCTTTTGAATAGTCAGATTTAGTAATTTATTCCAGTATGTTTTGGGTTAATTGTCTTGTACTAGCCTCCCAATATTCATAAAAAAAAATCTTTTAGCTCTATCAGAAACTTATCTCTGAATTTCTTTTCTATGAAACTGGATGAAAATGTGCTTTTCATGGCAAGCTCCAGCTCCTTTCCTCATGTTGCTAAAAAACAGATGATTTGCAAAAAAAATTCCCAAAAACCATACAGAATAGATCAACCCAATTACTTGCATACAGGACAGAGAAAATAAAGACTTTTTAAAAAGCTCCCACAAATGTTCTACAACAATCAGAAAATCAGAAATAAAATAGACTGATGATTTTTAATTTTACTCAAAGCAGATGAGCAGGGAATACTTTTTAAATAAAATATAGCTGAAAGATATTGTTACAGGCAGCTATAACAAATGGCAAAATCTAAATGAAAAACAGTCTTGCCATAGATATCAAAGTTAGAATAGAAAGACGAATACAGGTGCAAATTTTAAGGTTGTGAGCTCTTTGTCAGAAACTGCAATCTGGGATGCATTCAAGCTCCACAATGAGACAGGCACAGACAGGTTTTCAAAGCACATAGCTTAACTCCCATGCTTGGAGTATTCACTAAAGCACAGCTTTTTGGGGAGATTTTTTTAGGTTATAGGTGTAGAATTTTGATTTGTACTCTTCTATACGGATTTTCATAAGTATATCTAGAGATCTGATATTAGTAACATGATTTAGTTTGTGTCACAGAAACTCATATTACTGTCTCTAGAAGACTCCAGCTCAAATTTCCAATGTCTGCCAAGATAAGGGTTGATTCATGTAAAACTGTGCAACAAGTACATACACAAGCTTACATGTATGCCTTAGGGTTGCAAATTTTGGAAATCTATTCTCTCAGCAAAGGCACGGGCTGGCTGAAACAAAACAACCTAACCTGGTTATTTTATCATCTGGAAAAGCATTCAAAACATACAGAATTTATTGTGACTTTGTAACATAATTTTAATCCAACAATGTAATTTAAGGAGATATAGTATTTTTAGAGACAGAACCAGAATACTTACAGCATTGTTACTCACCCAGACCTACAACTTCTTTGCACTACTGAAACAGTAAATTGCATTCAATTTTACTCGGTGACACCAATATCCTACCACAACTTCCCAAAACATTATTAAAAACATCTACCACTCTTTCAGAGTGGAACACCCTCAGTTTGAACAAGCCCACTGATTGATTACGGTAACCTGCCACAGGCTGAGAGCAGTTAGTACATCACAAGTCACTACATTTTACTTGCTGTGTGGTTTGAATTTGATTTTTGCATTTCTTATTAGCCATAAATTCATTTTTTTGAGGTCATCACAAATAAAAAAATAGAGCATAAAAATCATCTGTAGTTTATCTATGCCGACTACATTAACAACAACATACATAGTGTAATAGTTCTAATAGTATTCTTGAGTAGTACATAATAGTATTCTTGGGTAGGCATTCATCAAATTCAAAGAATATTAAGCTTTTAACTACTCAAAGTATTACATAGAAAATGCAGAACATAGAAACTGCAGATTAACCATATAATTTATTAAACATACTGAAGTATAATATTACTCTTACAAGATATATATCGAAAGCCAAATTCGAGTATTGTCATTTTCATTACATAAATCTTCACTCTATAAAAGTCATTTAATAGTAGTTGTGTATTGACCAATCAGACAAAATTATCCAAAATGTATCTACTCAGAATTAGCAAGCCCCTGATAGATGTAAATGTGCAGCAATGCAACTGCGCAGCAATGCAAACCCAAGATTCATAGATGTAGAAAACACGGAGCAGAGACACCATTCAATAATATCAACCTTAATTTATCCCTTTTAGCTGTGCTACCTGGATAATAAAAGATTATTAGCATCTCTCTCCAGTCTCTTCACTCTATTTCAGTCTTAACATGCAGCCTGAGTGTCCCAATATAATCATTCCAAGATGAGATTTGGTGTTTGCAGGTGCGATGTTGGCAAAGCCTGATGATAGTGAGACTTCATAGTATTAACAAGTAAGAATAAAAACACACAGTTCACACAAGTATTTGACTTTTTTTTCTCCCTACATTTTACACTATCTATATTAGATAAAATATGTTTAATTTCAGCAATATTGCCTTAGCCTACGATAGACTACCTTCTCCTTAATATGCCAAGAATTTTAGGTTATTGTTTTTTCATTTGTCTTTAGAACTGAGGCAGAATCTGCTTGAGATTAAGGCACCTCAATGTAGATACTTACATAAGAATATTTACATATAGACACTTATAGTAACTAGTGGCGATCCATGGTTTAATTCAGTTGTTCAGACATGGACCCATAGTCCTGTCTGGGATGCACTGGGGTGTCCAGGGCATCTTCACAAACTTGTCAGGTGGAGCAGAGAGTTTACAGAGGTTCCCAATCTTTTGGATGGCAGCTGAAGGCCAGGTGACGTACTTTATGCATCTCAAATGGCACAAAGTGCCTTACGTAAGCAACTGAATCCCATCTTAAAAGCAGCAGAATGGAAACCGAGAGATGTCAGCATCATTTGCTGGGTAACAAACTGGTTAGATGGCCGAGTCCAAAGAGTCGTGGTCAATGGAGTTAAATCCAGTTGGCAGCCAGTCACAAGTGGTGTCCACCAAGGCTCAGAACCGGGTGCAGTGCTGTTTAACATTTTCATCAATGATTTGGATGAGAGGACAGAGTGCACCCTTATTAAGTTTGCAGATAACACCAAGCTGGGTGGAAGCATCAATCTGTTTGAGGGTAGGGAGACTCTACAGAGGATCTAGATAGGCTGGATCACTGGGCCAAGGCCATTTCCATAAGTTTCAATAAGGCCAAATGTCGTATCCTGCACTTCGGCCACAACAACCCCCAGCAGCCCTACAGGCTTGGGGAGGAGTGGTTGGAGAGCTGCCAAGCAGAGAAAGACCTGGGGGTATTGACGGACAGCCAGATGAACATGAACCAGCAGTGTGCCCAGGTGGCCAAGAAGGCCAATGGCATCCTGGCCTGTGTCAGGAACAGTGTAGTCAGCAGGATCAGGGAGGTGATCATGCCCCTGTACTCAGCTGTGGTGAGGCCTTATCTCAAGTACTCTGTCCAGTTTTGTGTCCTTCACTACAAAAGGGACATCGAGGTGCTGGACATGGCTACCAGGCTAGTAAAGGATTTGGAGCATACATCATACGAGGAATGGCTGAGGGATCTGGGGCTGTTTAGCTTGGAGGAGACTGAGGGGAAACGTTATCACTCCCTACAACTAGCTGAAAGGAGGTGGTAAAGAGGTGGGGGTTGGTCTGTTCTCCCTAGCGGCGAGTGATAAGACAAAGGGAAATGGCCTTAAATTGCACGAGGTGAGGTTCTGGTTGGATATTAGGAAAAATTTCTTTACTGAGAGAGTTGTCAGCCATTGGAACAGGCTGCTCAGAAAGGTGGTTGAGTCACCAGCCCTGGAGGTGTTTAAGAGACGGGTAGATGTTGTGCTGAGGGTTATGTTTTGGTGGTATTTATAGGGCTAGGACAAAGGTTGGACTTGATG
This sequence comes from Trogon surrucura, assembly GCA_020746105.1. Classification (NCBI taxonomy): domain Eukaryota; kingdom Metazoa; phylum Chordata; class Aves; order Trogoniformes; family Trogonidae; genus Trogon; species Trogon surrucura. Next base: position 56,118,132 of record CM036617.1, read on the forward strand.
ATCTTGAAGGTCTCTTCCAACCAAAACTGTTCCATGATTCTATGTTCTATGATTCTATCTAGAGTACCATTGGTTACCCTTCCTGACTTTTGGTTATAGCTGCAGATGAACAAATCCACCCATAGAAACTTTGTCATGTGAAATCTCTATGCATATGTCTGAGACACCAAGATATCATGCACTTACCTGGGTGCTAGTAAAGGAATGCACAGTACCTCCATCGTCATCACACGCATCCTCTGCAGCACTTAGTACCTTCTATAGTGGTAAATATGTTATACAGGTTGTGGACACAAACTTTAGGGACTATTGCTATGAGAACACTCATAATACAGTTCTAAAATCTCCACACGTTTATTTGGGAGGAAAAAAATGTGTATTTGTTGGCAATCAGAATGAGACCTAAAGGATAATGTTGATCTTGAAACATTCATTTAATATACATCATCTTTTCTTTTGTAAATTCACACGGTAGATGTTAAGGACTTAGTGCAGTCCAACCATGTCAATAGCAGACTAAACAATAATGTTGCATTCCAGCTATGAAATGAAAGTGTATGTGAAAAGAATCAATGAGAATTTAAGTAGCATGATGTTTTAAATTCTGAAGATTTTGTATACATGCAAGAATGTGCTGACAATATGCTTAGAAACAACAAATTTTCTGTATGATAAAGATATTTTAAAAGATATATGTAATGGAAATAATGTTTAAAAATCACTTAGGAGTCTGAATATATAGACTGTGTAACAACAAAAGAGTGAAGACATGAAATAACAGATCGCTAAAGGGATTAAAAAAATTTTAATAAATATTGTCATACTAAAATATCGATTTAAGCCCTTTACAAATAATACAAGATTAACCAAGATTAACATAAATAACTTGACCAAGTGAAAAAAAAAAATGATTTTTCATAACTACCTCTCAGAATTTTTCCTCAGAATTTTTTTCCTTTAACATCGTACATGAATCGTAATGTTCTATATTACCACTAAAAATTAATGGAATAAATCCATAATTTGGGGGGGAAATAAAACAAATATGATATTTAAGGTCTCTGTATTTATTCTCTGCAAAGTAGTTTCTTATTTTATGATAAAGATAAAATCTATTTTAATATTTCTAGAGTTCCCAGCATACACTTTTAAAACAACAGAAAATCTACCCCTTTTTTCCATATCATCTAGAGATAAATTTTTCAGGGACACAATTTACAATCCGATTTACTGTGTTCAAAATTTTCTCTCTTTTTTTCAGGGTTTTTTTCTTTGGTAGCTTTGAAAATTTGGTCAAAGAATATTTGTTCTGCCTTGTAGCACTGAACTAAATATTTCCTAGCATTCGTCCAAATAAAGGTGATCATATTAAACTGAGTGAAGCTTTGTGTCACCATTGAAATTTCCAGTGATTTTCAATGACCACCTAATATTCAAAGCATTGGAGGTCTATATTAAACTATCTGCTGGGGAATTGACCTCAAAGAAACAATATAGAAATATGCAGTTCTCTTTCAATTTTTGTTGTTGGTTCACACACAAAGTTACACTTTACAAACCTAAGTCAAATACATTTGGAAACAAGGAAACTACAGTAAATGGAAATCACTGTGAATCTACCATATTACACACTGACACAAAAGTAAGAGGAAAAAAAATATGTACATTTTTGCCTTTTTATCTTAAGACTTAATTCAGCTTTCATTAAAACCTGTGGGAATTTTTCCAATAGTCTTCTGCCTTTGGTATTTATAGTATTCATAGTATGTTGGTACCCAGGACTCCCATTTTCATAATTGCACAAAATCTAATTTCCCTCACTCACTTTTGAAACCATGATAAACCAGGGTAAAAATTAGATGCAGTTTCTTATGAGTAAATATATCAGAATCTTGTCCTTGACATTTTACAGGTTAAGAGCTCTAGTGGTTTTTTTTTTGCTTTTTTTAATTATTATTCTGCAAATAAAATAGAAAACCATGTGATGGTCATGTAAGTAAACAGATAAGGATATATACCCTCTTCAAAATCTAAGAATGAGAAAATAAATTGTAAGATTATAATCTATCTAAACTAGCTATTACCTACAGCCAATGTGAGCTTGACAAGAACAAATCTCTGTTAGATGAGTAGAATTTTAAACATTCTTTAATTCAGACTATGATTTAAAAGACAACAGTTATTAACTTTTTTGTCCCCTGGTGCATTTCCTATCGCACTATAGAAACATCATTCTGCTATAAATCCTATTTACTATTCAAGACTTGGGTAACATAAACAGTGAATTCTCAGAAGAAAATTATATAGTCCTTTTATGTGTATTGACTTTATAAAATATGTTTAACCTCATCTATTAGCACTACATCTACTAAAGATGGAAAATGATGATTAGGAGTGGAACATTTACCAATAGCACAGACATGAGAAATTAGCTAAAATAAAGAAGGAAACGCATTGGCATTTAAATACATTGGCATTTAAATTTCCCATTGTGATTGGATGTATGGTTAAGAAAAGTTAGACCACTAGTTTGTTCATCCCATAGACATTATGTTCTTGTTAAGTAATTGCCCAGAACTATGTTCCTACTGGTAAATGTTAATTACATAGTGATGGCTCCATAACTTACTTCTAGCACTAAGCACAAATTTAAACCCCTTGCTCTTTCACGAATAGCTCCTGATTTTTCTTTCTTTCCTGAAAAGGTACGGCCATCCCAGTTCATTCTTCTTAATCCTTAAAACAGACTTCAGTCTTGAGATTTCAGTGTGCATTATTGAATATTATCACCCTAAATCACTTTGTCCGTGAGTTGCTTTTTGCTGACAATGCTGTCCTCATTGCTCACACAGAAGCAGCTCTGCAGTGCTTAACATCCTGCTTTGCAGAAGCTGCTGAGCTGTTTGGGCTGGAAGTCAGCTTGAAGAAGACAGAAGTTCTTTACCAACCTGCACCTCAGGAAGTCTCCCATCATCCCCACATCACCTCAGGCAAATCAGAGCTTAAGTCAGTCCAGCAGTTCAACTATCTAGGAAGTGTCACTTCCTCAGATGGCAAGATTGACAAAGAGATAGACAACAGGTTAACAAAGGCATACAGAGCTTTTGGAAAACTCCATGAAAGAGTCTGGTGCAACAAAACACCTGAAGAACAGTACAATGATGAGTGTCTACAGAGCCATTGTACTGTCTACTCTTTTATATGGGTCTGAATCACCGGGTCATCTACCACCACCACCTGCGACTCCTCGAACGCTTCCATCAGCGCTGCCTCCGTACAATCCTAAACATCCACTGGACTGACTACGTGACTGATGTTACTGTCCTTGAACAGGCAGGGGTCACCAGTATTGAGGCCGTGCTGCTGAGGACGCAGCTGCGCTGGGCAGGGCACGTCTCCAGGATGGAGGATCACCCCCTCCCTAAGGTGGTGAACTCCTCCTCTGTGGTGAACTCGCCACTGGCTACCGCAACAGAGGAGCCCCAAAGAGGAGATGCAAGAACTCTCTGAAGCAATACCTCAGTTTTGGCCATATTGACTACCATCAGTGGTCCACTCTGGCCTCCAATCAGGAGACGTGGAGACACACCATCCATAACGCTGCTACCTCCTTTGAGGACACGTGTAGAATTATTCTCGAGGACAAAAGACAACGCAGAAAGAACCGTGCCTCGCCGGTACCGTCTAAGGAGACTTTTCCGCTGTGCCTTGTGCAACCGGACTTGCCCATCCCACATCGGCCTTTTTAGCCACCAGCGCACTTGTAGCAAGTGTGGGTAGAGCTCTTCCCATATCTTCGTTCGCGAAGCCTAGCCATGATTGAATGATTGACCTAAGTCAAAAGCTCCACAAATACTATCTGGTTAATTTTCAGTATGAAAGGTTATCTTTGTCTTTCTCTTTAAATATCTTATCAGCCTGTCATGCTATTGTTCATCCTCATAAAGGAAATTAGGTATCTAGGTGTTTTGTTAGGTTTAGCCCCTTGACCAGAATTTAAGTAAAGTTGTAATTTGATTACAGTGTTTTAAATCCTCAGACTTCTAGCTAAACCTTCATAGACCTAATTCTATATTAAAGATCCCCAAAGCCCAGTATTTTTTCTCTGCAAGTTGTCAGTCTTCACATATATTTCTTTTGTAAGATCTGTTGTTCTCCACGAACTGAGTCTAAGTTTCCCAAGGAAGCTCGATCTGGAAGATACTGTATTGAATTCAGCATACGGTAGACAGTGTTTAAATTGCTTTATCACTTCAAAGAGTTGATGTTTCTGCCTCTCATTTCCTAGGAGCTTGGCCAAGCTATCAGGCATTCAGGTTTAGTGGGATAGCTGATTGACTGTACTGGTCTGGGCTGGAATACAATTAATTTTCTCCATAGTATCTTGTATGATGCTGTGTTTTGGATTTGTGATGAAAATAGTGTTAATAACACACCTATGTTTTAACTGTTGCAGAACAGTTCTTACACAGGGTCAAGGCCTTTTCTGCTCTTCACCCCACCCCACCAGCAAGCAGGCCGGGGGTACAAAAGAAGTTGGGAGGGGACACAGCTGGGACAGCTGACCCCAGCTGACCAAAGGGATATCTCATAACATATGACATCATGCTCAGCAATACAAAGCTGCATGAGGATAAAGAAGAATGGGGATCTCTCTTCCCAAGTTACCATTACACATGATGGAGACCTGCTTTCCTGGAGATGGATGAACACCTGCCTGCCCATGGGAAGTGCTGAATGAATTCCTTGTTCTTCTTTGCTTGTAGCTTTTACTTTCCATGTTACACTGCCGTTGACTCAACCCATGTTCACACTTTTACTCTTGCGATTCTCTACTCCATCCCACTGGGGAGAAATGAGTGAGTGGTTCTGTGTGGCTGAGCTGCCAGCTGGGGTCAAATCACAACATACACTTTGTGTAAAGGTGATGATTCATTAAGATAAAAGGTGACTGAAATGAAATACAAGACTGTTACTTTCATCAAGAGTGTGAGCTATGCATCTGTGTGGAAAACTACATGTAGATTTCTGTCCTCTCTCTCAAGACTGTTGATGAAGGCTGTGAAGTGTTTAGGAGTGAAGAGTTCAATTTGGTGCTTCTTGCTAAATGGGTAACAGAGTGGTAACAGAGTCCTTAGAGCCTCCAGAAAAGATGGAGCCCTCTGTGAGGATGGTTGATTGGATGCATCAGACTGCATACCTGCTCTGTTATAGTTTAGGATAAACGTTTCTAAGCTGAAAACATCAATTATTTATGTTTGATAGTAAAAGACATCAGGAGGAAGGTAAGCTGTTTGGTAGGAAACATTAACCTACATAGTGCCAGGAACTGCAGTGATGTCTTAGAGGTGCCAGCAAGGAAAATCATAAAGGGACAACACAAAATGCCTCTGTTTTGCAGTAAGGAGTGAGCTGGGATCTTACTAAACAGCTTTTTCCACTTCAGAGAGCTGGCATACAGCAAATGTTCTTTTAGGTGCCCAGCAGACCAGCAGACATTGGCAGAGACGCTAGTAAAATAAGCAGAACAAGGAACCATTCTCTGGCCCTGAGGCCAAGTGGCATGACACAGCCATGTCTGCACACCATAGCACTTGGCTACAGATCTTTTCCAGGCCTTATGTTGTGTATTGTTGCTGAGGAGTACTTTTATCATTTTAACCAGTTCAAAAAATGTGGAAAAATGTTTACAGCTAATGCTGAGATTTCACAATATATACACTGAAAATTTGCAGCATAATACAAAAACAGGTGGGGAAATTTGAGGAATCAAAGCCTGTAGAGGTGCCCAAACATGGAGCAATGTTGTCCATAGTGCCTTTCAGAAGTGTTCCTTGGCATCCGCTCTATGCAAATTGTACTCAGACAAAATCTGGGAGAACGCTAATTGGTCAGCCAAAATTGTACCAGTGATGACACCAAGAATGAAATAGTCAAAACAATCACAGGTTAGTGCTGAAGACAATCCTCTGGCCCTTTTTTATTTTTTTAGCATAGACATAGTCAGCGAGGGTTTGGTTGAAGTCACAAGAAGATGCTGGTGAGAGCTGCTCTACTTCAAACAGGAGAGACAGTAAAGGTCTTACGTCAAAGCTAACACAATTCTTGCTGATTTAGTAAAGTTTTCAGGCTAAACCAAAGGTTTGGTACTACTCATGTGACATAACCAGAAGGACAGATTGGGTATGTAGAGTTAGCTAGTATAGGCATCAGCATGCCCACCTTTCCTCATAGTTGTTTCAATGCATAATTGTTTCAATGCAAAGAGGTCCCACGGGTCCGAGATATTTTCTTCGTCTCATTCTCATGATGATATCCTCAACTTTGCACTCTTTTTTGTACAGTCTGTGTGCGAGAAGAGTTTGGTCTGGATCACAGGCTTAGACACACCCTCTGTAAGTGCGATAAACTTAGTCTGTATAAATCCATGCAGCAGTGGGACAAAAATAAGGTGCTAAAGTTTGTTGGGGAGACTGTAAACTACATCTGGATTTAGAGTAACGGTAGGCATCAGCTGAGTATTTCCTTCACTGGAAACCAAATAGATAAAATCAAATATATCTTCTATACAGGTTCTAACATGCAGTGCTTGAAAAGAGAATAGATCTTTGAGCTTCCAAAGCTTTTAGGACTGACAAAACAAAGTCAAAAAGAACTATCTAAAGCTCTAAGATGTGTTGATTTATTACATGCTAAGCTGACAGCTGCAGTGGAAATGGCCTTTGATTTCAGTTGCTCTGTTAGGTTTTTTGGGAGATGAGAGATCTGATGGTATGTAATATCATTGTTAGTTATTTACCCCTCTTAGAAGTTCATCTTTATTTTTCAAATCATAATATGTATATTCTGCAGATTCTGAAAGCATTCTTTATCACTGTTCAGGTCTGTATCACCAAATGCTTTTCCTTTTGCAGTAACTATCCTTGTGATCTGAAAAAAATAAGCCTTTGTATTAGCCCAGCTTGAAGTAGTATGAAATATTTTTCCCCTTTAAGTGTTCCCAGAAGGCTTCTCATTATTAACTTCTTATGTCAGACTTCTTAGAATATCTTTCTCTGACATCTCTCTGCTTTGTCTCAGCTTGATTTTCAGGTAGCATGTATTTCAATAACAGTTTAGCCCTATTAACTAGACTGGCTTACTTTTCAGCTGGGAATCAATACACCTCTTTTGATTTATTCTTTACATTCTCTTACCCTCTTTCATAAACTACAACATTTTTCTTCTTTTATCTATACTCATACACAGTTTCTCTAGACTGTCTTGACTGTATTTTTTCCTCCTTTGACAAAATTTTCATTTTCATCTATTTCATTAAACACAACTAGTTTTGGCATTCAAAGCACTAGCATACAGCAATAATTAGTTATAAACAGTCAAGCTGTTTTGACAGAGGACAGGAATTGCTCAGTTAAACTGCAGGAATAGGCTATGAGGGCAACCAGTACTGCATAAACAGGTCATCTGCACAATTGCTTGAGAGCACTTGTATTAAATCAAACTGCTAACACTTTGGAACAAGCTATTTGGCCTTCCATCTTTTTCTGCTATAGCTTCAGAGAAGATAAAAAACATATTGTCTTTCAGTTTGAAACTGTTACCCACTTCTTTCCTGTAGGCCCCCTTTAAGTACTGGAAGGCTGTTATAAGGTGTCCTCTGAGCCTTCTCCAGGCTGAATAGTCCCAACTCTCTAAGCATGCCTTCATAGGGGAGATACTCCAAACACCTCATCATCTTTGTGGCCTCCTCTGGACTTGCTTCAAGAAGTCCATATCTTTTTTATGTTGGGGGCTCCAGATCTGAACACAGCACTGCATGTGGGTTCTCACTAGAGCAGACCAGAATGTGAGAATCCTCTCCCTCGACTCACTGGCCACACATTTTTTTTGATGCAGCCCAGCGCACAATTTGTTTTATGGGCTGCAAGCACATGTTGCTGTCTCATATTCAGTTTTTCATCCACCAACACCCCCAAATCCTTCTCAAATGGCTGCTCTCAGTCCATTAGTTACTCAGACTGAATTAGTGCTTGAGATTGCCCTGATCCAGGTACAGGATTTTGAACCCTGATGTGGCCCCATTTGTCCTAATCATCTTTCCTGTCCATTGAGAGCAGTGCTTTCTAAAGACTGTGTGGGTAAACTAAGTACCACCCAAGAAAAACAGGTTTTGTGAATATCATAACCGTTTTGTCATTTGGCAGTAAGAATGTGAAAACCTTATTTTCATCTTGGAATAATCTTTTGTTGTTTCTTGCTTCTCCTGAACTGAAACTGTTTTGCCCCATTGTTCTCCAAGGCTTAGATCATAGGAGCAGTTCAGAACTATTTCTGATCTAAATGAGACCTAAGCACAAAGTAATGAAGCACAATACAAAGCGTTAAACCCAGGATCTGTAAGACAGTGACTGTATTGGACTCAGGTCCAACAATACTCCTTATTTCTAGAAGTTTCACCCACAAGTTGAAATCCAAGCATATGGATTGGTGGCCCTACTTGAGCAGAAGGGTTGGAGCAAATTACCTCTAGAGGTCCCTACCAACTTAAACCATTCTGTGATTCTGTGATACACTTCTTTTTCGATTCTGTGTTTGTGTGGCTTGACTATAAAAAAGCTGTCTTGAAGAAGTATCAGTGAAGGATAATACTCTAGATATAGTGGATGACAAGAAATTGTGGGGTCTGGGCTTTCAAAGCAAACGATACTTCAGAATAAATTTCTGAAACTGAGGTGGATTTTCCTCTAATTTTCTTTATCTTGACAATAAATAGCTGGCGAGACATAAGCTGAAGCTCTACAGTGGGCTTTCCGGTCAACGCATGAGCTGCCTATTATAAGTGTATTCTGTATAGCAAAGCTTTATGAAAGTGACCGGATTCTTTCAGAAACTATTTTTAGACTTTATAGGAATTTGAACTTCTATCCATCCAGTGCAATCAGTACCACTGCATGTCCCACAAAGGTTTCAAAATGCGTCATTTAACTGTGGTACACTCTAAAATGAAAACTGCAGCAGAAAGGCTTTCAAATCAGTGTTGGTGTGGAAAAGGAACAAGAATTTAAAATTATACTCATGTAATATGGATAACGTAGATTCCTCCTCCTCTTCTATCTCTCCAGTCAAATTTTACCTAAACTGGAAATAAGCTGTAACTTAAACTCATTGTTAACAAAGAATAAGATGGAATAAGATGGAACATGTGTAAATGCTGACAATCCCTGTGTCATTCCTACAAAGTCTGTAAAACAAAACAGTAAAAACTGCAGAACTTTAAATGTTTATTTTAATGGGCCTTCTCATTTTCATTCTAACAAAATGTCTTTCAGGTTAAAATGCGAGAATTGGGATTTTAATTTTTGGACTCTTTTAACCATGATATTTCTCCTATACATAGAAGTAGACTGTTTTTCTTTCTGTCCCTTTTTTTAAACTAAATTATTATTTTCATTGTTTCTCCAGAGGGTAGGGAAGATATGACTGTTAGAGCCCATATTGTGTTCCCACACAATACATTCAGACTTTTCAGATAAGTGGCTTATGTGTAGCAAAAAAAAAAAAGCAAGATTACAAAAACTCAAGGACAAGGAAAGGGAATGCATACTAAGTGGCCTTGCTTCACACATGAGAAAGAAGAAATCTCCAAAGCCTGCTGAGTGATACTTCAGGGGAGTAATAAAGCAAACAAGAGTAGAGTGCACGATAGTAGAGTGCACAAATGGTATGAGTAGATACAAATAAAGAAAAATTAATAAAATGTTCTTCTAAAGAAGACAGAGTTATAAGTGTTATTCATATTTCTAGTCATCTTTGAAGAGAGCTTACTGGAAAGGAAAAGCAACAATAGGGAACAAAGAGGGTAATGTAAGAACTCAGGCTATTATAATAACTGTTTAGACAGTTAAGAGAAAAATCTATATAGAAAAAATATGTGAGGTCGGTCTATTCTAGTGATTATAAAACTCTGAAAACAGTTGAAACTACTATTAACCTTAGTCAAGGTTATGATGTACTAACACCAGAAATTTACAGAGAAGACTTCTTAAATACTATGAAATGTTTTCAGAGTATTTACACTCATTTTTGAACAAACATGTATGCATTGACTATCACAAAGGGATAAACCAAGATTATAATGTATAGATACGTACAACATGTGTCTTCAGATGCACCACAATTCTAGTAGTCCAGAAGACAGATGTGGATAACAGGGTTGTAACACCTTAAAGAGAGTATATGGAGATCATGTCCATGCCATATTACATGCATTTCCAGGCTCATTTGATGTCAAGCCTCAAGCATGTGTTAAGGAACAGGGTGAGTGACTGAGTACTTGTCCTCACCCCATGCCTCTGACACTCATTCAAAGAAAACAGGCTTAGATATGTCCATTCTCCCCAGTGGAGTCCTCTGTTTCCTAATGTCTGCTGGGCTGCCTTTGCATCACCTAGGCAGTGCTGGGGAAGCAAGTCACACAAATTTTCATCTAGAAGTGCCTGCAGCATCATCAGATTTTTAAGAATGGGCATTTCATGTGTGTGAGGACATATTGACTACCTAGAGTGGTAAGCAGTAAAAGAGCAAGTGATAATCCTAAGCAAAGTAGCATCATCTGATTTGTATCCATACTGTTTGAATTTAGATCCCTGTAAAAAAAATTTGTCTTGGAGAGAGCCAGCTCAGCCCAGACCCAGGGAACAAGTTAGCATTTAAGCAGTAAGGGCAGTCATGGGTACGCTTCCTGACCTCTCCTTATCTAATAACACAGATATACTATATGGAGGGCAGATAAGAAAGGTATTTATTTGCCTTATTGACAGTTCAGGTAACTGAAGAACACTTGTAAACCTCTGTAATGTTTCAACTGTGTTGTATCACAATGCCTTTCTCTCCTCTTAAAAACAGTTCCACAACAGCTGTTCTTTTTAGGATTAAAGCATGTGTTTTTCCTTCCTTTCAGTATACATCAGTTTACAAGTCCATTTCTTTTGAACTCGTCTCACTTCAGTGAACTTGTAACTTTCATTACCTGAAAGAATAAAGTTCACTATACTGTAAAGAGAGTGTCAGACTTAATAAATCAGTAAGATGAATATTTAAAGTAGTTTTCTCTACTTACTTATTCCTACAAGAAGGGTTCTTAAGCTTTATCTGCAATTCATCAATATCCTAGACAAAACTATAATCTGAGCTCAAGTATTTTACCTAATGGTCAATGAGGGAATCAGAGGGACAGGTTATATTTTCATCTTTCCCTCCAGCCATGGGCAGTGAAATTGAGAGATTCAGGCGAATCGAGTCACCACCACAACTTCGTGTTCTTTGACAATGGGATGGCCTACACAGCACCAGGCTTGTTAGCCTCAAATGAGAGTCACCTTTCCCAAAGAGGGAAGAGAGTCTTTGCTCAAGAGATTTCAGAGTTGATCGACGGGGTTTTAAACTAGTTGTGAAGGAAGAGGAAGATAACAATATCAGGCTTCTCTGTGACAAACTGTGGAATGACACACTAGGGTTAGAGGGACAGAGTGTTACTAAAGACCTTCAACCAATTACTCTGCGGTGAGCTGGGGATGTGGCAGCACAGTTACAGTCTTACAGAGATGAACCAGGGGCTCCTGAGGTAGTAAGAGCCAACAAGGAAGGATCCACAGAACACCTTAAGGGAATTAAGGAGTGTTCCACCAAGAAAGTGACATGGCTGACAACCCAGCTGAAGCGCCTCTAGAAAAACGCACGCAGCGTGAGTAACAAACAGGAGGAGTTCAAAATCTATCTGCATGTGGTCAAGGGATTATGATCTGACAGCAACTACAGAGACATGGTGAGACAGCTCGCATGACTCAAATGTGGTCATGGATGGTTATGCCCTTTTTAGAAAAGACAGGCCAACAAGGTGAGGTGGTGAAGTTGGTTTTTACATGAGAGAGAAACTGGAATGTATGGAGTTCTGTCCAGGGGAGGATGAAAAGCAAGTTGAGAGCTTGTGGGTGAGAATTAAGGGGCAGGCTAGCATGGATGATACTCTGGTAGGCGTTCCTGTGTGACCTGCTTTAGGTGATCCTGCTTTGGCAGGAAGGTTGGACTAGATAATCTTTGAGGTCCCTTCCAACCCCTTACATTCTGTGATTCTGTGATTATTCTTACTACAGCTTTTTAAGCAGCTAAGATCACTGAAATCTTAACCTCAATGCTGGCTCAGGTACAACTTGCACCAGAACAAATGTGTTGGATTCCATTCTTCTTCAGCAAATGTTTCCAGCAACTCGGTTTTTGTCACTCTTCTGATTCACATCCAAGATGCATTAAAAGGTTATAAAATTTTTAGGGATCAGAAATAATTTTTTTTCAGTGCTTTATGAAAATTAATTTATTAAAATGTATTTTTTTATAAAACATGATTATGTCTTTATTGTTCAATCACTCTAGTTGTGGTGTTTCTTAGATTTCTCTGGCTATTCTTTCTCACACTTTCTTTTCATCGCGTAGTAACATTTCTTTAGTTTTACACAAGAGTTTGCAATGATTTGATAAACTATAGTGACTGTTCTTCCATTATGAAAAAAGCGAATAATAAATTTCTAATTATATGGACAAATTGAGTCCTTCATCATTGACACCTCATCTGGAACAGGTAGATAATACAGTCACCTACCACTAAAGTCTTTCAGTTTACCCACTACTCCGTACATTAGACTGGCATTACACAGGGTTATTTCCAGAGAGTAAATCAATTTTAAGTTCCTCAACAACCCTAAAGCTTCCTCCTAAACTACCAAGGGAAACCAGCACAGCAATTTTTCCCCATTTGATCTGCAGTTTATGTAGCCAGACAATCCACTACAGTCCTGTTTCTGTATTTTATTCAATGAAGTCATACTTTTTCCTCATTCTTGCTTGCTTTCTCCTCTCATCTTCTGCCTTTTGGGTCTTATCAGTCTTGAAAACTGTTTTGCACAATGTTTTGGCTCAGCTGAACCACTGAAAACTGGTTCTTTCTATAATGATTTATAATCTAGTACTGAATGCACAATCAGGGAAGACATGTTTTCAAATACTTTCATGCTTAAGAGAATTCAACTCTCTAGTTATCACCTTCTTCAAATTTCTGACTTAAATAAGTAATCTGGTCTATTGTTAAAAGCTAAGTAACAATGCTATCAGAAACTTGTCTTTAAAGTCTCAAGTTATTAAAAGAAATATGTTCTTGAGTGCAACAATTCCAGGCCTGAACCCAGTCTCATGTGGCTCTTAACTCAGTGTTAGTGAGGTATCTAAGAGAAGAAGATGATTTCAAACATGCTTTTATCTTCACATTTTTGTTATCCGACACAGCAATCTGCTTTTTATAACACTTCTACCAAAGGGTGGGACAGGGTGTAGCTGAGTATCTATCTTCTTTACTGGCTCTGGTTATTGAACTTTCCCCATAAGATGAAGATACCTGTTTTTTTCATTTTTTTCTTCTTCTTTTTTTTCCTCCTTGTGTCATGGGTTAGGGCTGGGCTGACAGTTGCTCTCTAACCTCCTCTAACTCCCCAAACAGGAGGGAAAAGGGAATGAGGCAGAGAGACTTATGCATTCAAAAAAGAATATTAAAACACCTTAAAGAATAAGGAAATAATAAAAATAATGGACTATATACATATATACAAAACCAATCTCAAACCTGACTCCCTCTTCCCCCTCGAACAGCAATCCCCACTGATGCTGCAGAGCAGGTGGCACCGGGGAAGTTCCAGGTTCAGTGGCAGAGGGGAGCTGGAGACGGGAGTTGGATTCAGGAACTCAGGATCGGGATCAAAGGCAGAAGATTGGAAGGGGTCCTCCCTGGATGCTGACCATTGCAGAAGAGGAAAGAGACCTAAACCCTAGTGATTCCTCAGTTTTATACGGAATATGAAGTATATGGAATGGAATACTCTTGTTGGTCAGTTTTCCTGTCTGTGAGATGCAACCTTTCACTTCCTTGTGACACCCTCTAACTTCCCGGCACCCCAGCGTGGCACACAAGATCCAACAATGGCCTTAGTTGGTCACTATAAGAGTAAGTTCTAACAAGAGACTTTCTGCATACCAATCCCTGATATTAACTGTAAATATCAGGTGTTATCACAGTGTTATCACACTGTCTGCAAAAACACGGTATTAACTTCAGAAAGTGCAGCTTCTCAGAGGAGACCAAGCTGAAAAAAGTAAACAGAACAGAGCAGAGTTGCTTCTGTTTAGCTCAGACCAGGAGACATTGATTTCAAAAGTTCTTTAAGGCACAAGCAGTTTCTTTAAAAACCACAAAGCCTAGTGAGAACCACATCTGTCAGGGCTTATACATGATGTTATACACCATTTATTTAACATTAATTATAACCAGTCCATGAGGCACAGTCATTGATTAATGAAATTAATGGTTGGTTGCTAGTTGATGCTAAGTGAACCATTATGGTTCACACATACCTATCCATCTACAGTACTAATGAATCACAGGTCACAACTGCATTGCTTAACAAAACTGTATCATTAACAGGGCAACTGGGGAATGTAAGGGATGTTGCTTTTACTACCCATCTCTACATGAGGAACAGCCAAGGTACCTGAAGAGGATTAGACTGGTCTCTTTCTTCCTTCCAACAAATCTCTTTTTAGCCATGGTTCTTGAAGATAGTCCCCTGAACTGATTTTCTGACTCATCATCTTCTCTCACTGGTCTCCATTTGCACGGAGGACTAGCCATAGTTTTGCTGTGGGCAGCTCTCCATGTCTACAGAGATGGGCTATGGCAGTGCTTTTAAATAAAACACTTGCCCTTGTTTCAACACTTTTAACACTGGAGTCTGTGTCTTATGGAACAATTAACATCAGGACATGCCTATAGAGATTCTGAGCACTGGGCTAGAAGGCTTCACTTGCTTATTTTTAAGGGTAAGTGGCAGGGTTTTTTATTTCTCTCCCCCATTAGCTTCCTTATTCCTTATGAGACATAGAATCACAGAATCATAGAATGGCCTAGGCTGGAAGGGACCTCAGAGATCATTTTTAATCCAACCTCCCTGTCACGGCCAGGGACACCTCTCAACTAGATCATGCAACACATGAGGACTGAACGGAAATCGAACCTGTGACCTTTGTGTTATCAGCACCACGCTCAACCGAGTAAGCTAAACCGGCCCTCATTTCATGCTTGTCATTTTTAACAGGAAAATATTATTATCATGTTTCATGTTGTCCATTTCTTTTTTACTGATCTGAACTGCATTCAAAAGTAGGTACTTTTCTAACACTTTTATCCTTTGAGTCAACCTTGAAGTAAGTGAATTCCTGTGCCCCTGGTACTGAAATCACATAAACCAGTTATTAATTTACTGAGATTCTCTTAAAGATAGTCAAGCTGCTGATTCCTAGTACTTCTAGCAGAAGGCTGTTCTAGGATATCATTCTTCTCTTTTTATAATCAGAATCTTTCTAATCTTCACTCTAAACACATTAGATTGCAATTTTCAGCCCTGTGTCTAGGCCACTGTTGAAGGTTTTTCCCTGTCTCACGTATGCTTCAGATATAAATAGCAGCCAGTCTTCAGTCTCCAGTGAACAATATATGTTCTTCGAATGATTACATCATATATGGACTCTCACCATTCTAGGAATTGTTCCCTACGTATTTTCAGTAATTCTTCTTTTCTAAGGACTTGTGACCAACCTTGTACAGTCATAGCTGCATTTTGTGTTCTACACTTGCTCAAAAATACCAATAATACACCACAGTTCCATAGGTAATATTTTGCCCAATGATATCTACCTCTACTACTAATGTTATCTCTTTCACATATAGTCTGACTACTTCCAGATTGGAGTAGAGGTGAGCTCTGCATACCCTGCAGTCTTGAATTGCCAACTGCACAGATCAAAGAATAATTTGGAAAAATCTAAGGCCCTAATCTAAACTTTGCAAGTAAACCAGTTCATGATTGTTCAGTCAGCCTGATAAGAAATTAGAATACATTTCAGCACATAGCTATTTGAAGGTTATGGTGAATAATCTTGGGAGCAATAACAAATATCAAGTAGTAAAGATTTTTTTTAACTTTTTTTTCTATTGCAATCTGTGACCAAAATATAAATCTGAAGCATCTTTCTTGTATAAAATAACACCCACTTCCTGAAAAGATCATGTGGGATCACAGCATTATCCAGTCAATTTCAATTAATTTTAACAATTAGTACAGAAAGAGTTACCAGCATTACCTGGTTAATTTCTTATCAGATATTTACGGAATTTCTATGTGAAAGTTAAACCTTTTCAAGAAGAAGTGTCCAAGATTCAAAATCATTTTATGGTTTTGTTTTCAAGTTCAGGTTAACAGAGTTGAGGAAGTAATTATTTTTCTCTATGTGTCTCCTGAAGTTGAACAGTTGGTGGCATTAATTATTCAGTGAATTTCACAATTTTTTACCTGCAGAAAGATTCCCAGTCTTTCAAGAAGAAGCCTTGATGGGTTGAGTAAGAAGCATGTACAATGTATTTTTTCACTACATTTTAATAAAATGAATGTTTTCTAAATGTCACAGTTTAAATTTCATGGGGTATGAAATCTACTTTTGAAATGAAGTTTAAAGCCCTTTTCCAAGTAAGAAGACTAGTCTCATAGTCAAAAACACTTTATATTTCTTGACACTATTAACCTTGGAGGGCTGCCTGTAAGATGATAACATTATCTGACATATTAAAACTGAATTTGTTTTTATATAATTATGTTACTGAATATTTAAAATAGATAATGTTCCAAGAAAAATATTAATGTGTATTTAGCAGTATTTTCATTTATTAATAATAAATGTAGCTGCCTTTCATTTTAACATGTTAATGTTAACACAAATACTAACAGATTACTTCTAAAAAAAAAAACCACCCTATTTTTGGACTATTCGTGGTGCTTAATGTCAAGAAAGATAACACCACAGTAATTTTAAGGAAGCTCAATATAGCACTCACTGTTGAATTTATAATACATATTGCATTTTCTGTTTGCAAAAAAAAAAAGATAGCAAATATTTTTATCAAGTTCTACATAGCTGTATTGATATTTATATGTATTTAGCAAATCATAATTAATTTATTCATTATTGTGACACCTGAAATCAGGATTTTTTTACAACTATTTTAAAAGAAACATATAAACAGAACTGACCTTCTGAAGCCCAGACTAGGGAAAAAAGGATGAGAAACACATAAAACACTTGAAAAAAAGAGGAATATCTCTTTGGAGACTATCAGGTCTTGATAAGGATAAAAAAAGGGTTTGCCTTTTCTTGACTTTTGCTTTTGAACATTAGTCTTGGTGCTATTTCCATTTCAACAGTCTGTTGTATAAGCAGAATAGTAAGATAGACAGACGTATAAAAATAAATATGATTGTTTATGTCAGCATATCATTCTCCCTTGATGCAGAACAAATACTGAAGACTTTGATCACGTTATTTAATATCTTACTTTACCATAGAGCAGCCATGTATTCAAGAATAAGACAACTTGAGAAAGTATGCATGAAATACCAATTGTGTTCATAACTCTCTTTTTAGTGGAAAAGTATTGGAAAGCTACCAACTTTTCTCACAGGTATCAATAAAATATAGTTCCAGTTGCATAAGCTAGATGTTTTACTGGAAAGTAAGAATGAGTCTGATGGTTTAGAAACTAGGCTGAAATTTAGAAAACTTGAATTTAACTTCTGAATTCAGCACTTCTCTCTCTCTACTCACATACCTGTTAATTTGATCATGATCTGGTCTCCCGTGAGTTCTGCCAGAGGATCATATTGTGACTGAGAGAACTGTGCTTCACGTGTCCCTTTAGCCTTGCAAATCTCCTGTTTACCATTTTTTGCAGATAATGCATCTTCCTCAGTTTTGTCCAGGATAAAGCAACACTCAAATCAGTCTTGGAAAATAACTCAAAATAACTGCTATATATATAACAGTATAGAATGATTTTTATGTAGGGTATATCTCTTACCTTTGCTGTTGTGAGATCCATCACCATGAGCAGGTGATAGCCCTCAGTAAAATCTTGTTGAGTTTCATTTCCCTCTTGGGCTAAGGGCAGATGGCACACGCTAGCACCAAAGTCAGCACCACAACATATCACAAGAGGAAGTACACAGCAGCACAGACAGCACAGACCTCAGCTGGTATTCCCCTGGCTGCCCCCAAAGCCACAGAGATGAGTATGCAACCACATGGGCTGGGCATGAAAAACAGTGCGTTGCCTGGTCCTGCTACCCCATTTATCCTGTGACTTCATGCATGAGGAGATTTGTGAGACTTTATCCTACAATGATGTGGTTTAACCTTTCTTTTTATGAGGATACTGAATGACAGATTTTTGGTGCTGAAACAGCAAGTTTGGTGACAGCACTACAGATTTGCCACACCTTCTTGCACCTGTGCTGTAGACCTCAGTGCTGCTGAGCTCTGGCTGTCTCCAGTTTCATAGGAGTGAACATGTGGCAGCACAGGCTGAGCCTGAAAAGAAGCAAACAAGAAGAACAACAATGTCCTTTAACCTTGATCAAGGCCATTTTGGGGGGTACAACATGCAACCATTAAATACCTCCTTTGGTTACTAATAAAACAATGTATGTAATTTATACTGTTCCTGTTTTGTATGATACTGTTCTCTTAAATGTCCGATGTCTTATACATCAGCACACACACACACACAAACATCTTCCACAAAATAGTCCTCTGAGATCCCCACTAGATAACAAGTACTTAAACCACTGCTACCTGCAGACACTCATTTGCAGTTACCAGCCCTACAACAGCAGTGGTGAGGGCCCTCAGTGACAGCTCCCTATCCTGCTTCAAAAAAAAAGCAAAAAAAAAAAAACCATAAAATCTTTTTTTATCAGTAGTTTAAACTTCACTGTATTTCACATGAAGTAGGCAAGGAGTGTTCACACGATCCCTTGTACTCTCTTAAGATTCTGGTGCCTTCAAAGTCTAGAAGCAATCAGGTGACGGTTCAGCATAACTAACTTGGTGAAGTTGCATTCCTGTCTGAAGCCAGAGGCTCCCTTTTCCAGAGAAAAACGTGCTCCTAGGCAACTCATGGAATCTACCTTAAATGCTCCTTAAGAATGAATCACTCTTAGGAGGTAGATATCTTTTTCATTGGCTGACAGGAGAGCCTAGGCTGCCTATCTCATATTTAAGCATTTGACTTTCAGATGCTTAAATAGGACAGATGAAGTCAATCCCATTCATCTGTGACTTTAATTGGAACTATAAAATGCTACAATAGAAACAGCTTAGAAATGTGTTTCTAAGAAAATTTACTTCCATGCCTTTAAGTATCTTAAAGACAAGAGTGATAACACCCATTACAGAAAAACGTTTTATGCAATATTCTCCAAGATTTCTTATGTAAATCTGAGATTCAAAGCCTGCTATATCTGCAGACACAGGACATCCTTTTCAACTGTCAGATAAGGTAATAAAGGACAGCAAGACACAAAGTAAAGCATAATACCTGCCTGAATACTGTAAAACCTGCAGGAAATGTAAAGTTGTTGTGACTTCGATACACACCAAAAATGCATGTGGCATGCCACAGGATATCTATGAAGTACACTAGCCAAATATGTTTTGAAGATGTCAGATCAAGGAAAGTACATTCACATTTTATCGGGAGCAT
The DNA here is from genome assembly GCA_020746105.1 of Trogon surrucura. Taxonomy (NCBI): domain Eukaryota; kingdom Metazoa; phylum Chordata; class Aves; order Trogoniformes; family Trogonidae; genus Trogon; species Trogon surrucura. The sequence continues at coordinate 56,137,822 of CM036617.1, forward strand.
TTTCAAATTACAATGTTGTCTCACTGTCATGAATATAAAGTTGTGATTTCCTTTGGTTTTCTATATCACTTCATTCAGATTTTCTGCAAAATGTTTGTGAGACATAAATGTTTTCTGAGATGAGCTCTATCACAGGAGCTCCAACTGAGCTTTCAAGCATGGTAAAATTCAAGCAGTACTGACTTTTAACACATTTATTATCTGTTGTCTTTTCTGCTGAAATCAACAATGTGAATGTCTATGCAAATAAAACATTTTCAGTGCTGAGCTGAGACATGTATCTTGCAGGAGGTCACTGTACAAGCTTTACCCATCTGAAACAGACTGCAGCGTTTTGCAGTGGAGATGTAAACTGACTCTCAAATTCTTACTTTCCCAGACCATGCTGTTGTATAAAGAAGTAAAATTAAAGCAACTCATACTTTGCCATAGTTCAGAAAAGTATTTGAATTTAATCTCAGGAATAATAAATTACTTCTAAACTGGTGTAAAAATAATCACTAAAAACTGCAGTTGCTCATTTTTGGGGGCCTGGTGAAAATGGAAAGGGAAATGAAGAGAAACAAGCATTGCAAACAAAGCAAATAAACTGAAGATCAAACTTGAAGTTTCTTTAAATCTTCAGAGAGGAATTTCTGAGGAACAGAGAAAGGAAGCATTTATTGCTTTATGTTTAATGAAATGTGGCTCTACTTCCCCCCTTATACTACAAGGAGTCAGAAAACCAGCTTATTTCTATCTTCTATGATGAGTCTGTGATAAGGGATCTTGCTTTCATTAAACACGGTTTATAACTAAAATCCTAAGTCAGCAGTGTTACATATTATGCTTCTGAATATGTTACCCCATAGATAATAACATAACAGGTTAAATCATTTCCGTGTTCTTTGTGAACACAGAAGATCCAACAAAAATCACTTGCCAAATAACTACACTGAGCTAAATCCTCCAGAGACTCACTCAGTTTCAATGAATTTGTACTGTAATGCTTGAGGATATGATCAGAACATTTTAAGGTGTTTTTTTTCCCAATGTTTCTTGGTTTTCTCTATCTTCTGATTGATAGTTTAACTACTGAGAACTGTTAGATCATGTACCAGTGAATCTTTATAGGTAGTAGAACTATGGTCGTGTTACTGAATTAATATATCTTTAAGTGGAGGAAACAGAAAACAGATTAATAATCATTCTCTATATGACAGAACAATTTAGAAAATACAGAACTAAAGCTTTACTAAAGCTGGAATGACTTGTATTTTTGAAATCACGGCCTTAATGTAAATTCTGTAGTACCTGAAAGCCTCCCTCTCTTAATCAGATCAGGCCTGCAGCTTTATGTATTTCACATCTGTTTATACTGAAAAAGAGGCATAGTCTCTTGCTGTGTGATTTTGTAGAGCCTGACAAAATGCAACTATAAGCTCAGCTGTGACTCCAAAGGTTCTTTAAATGTTTTTCAATGTATGATCGATCATAATCATTGATGGCAATAGTAACAAACAACAACTGATGGCTGTGGTATTTTTATATGTATAAGAATTCTCAAAAGCATTACAATTCATTTTTATAATTTATAATTATAAAAATAATAATGATTAATAATTATATTAACAACAACAACTGACAGTAATAATAACCAAATGGTATCTTTAGATGCCAGACTTAAAGAAATTCTATAAATGTGTTAGCTGATACTTAAAATTAAACTCGTTTTAAACTTCAGACATTTGGACCTGATGCCCAAGAACATTTGCATGCCGTAAAGTCTACTACAGAGGCTTAGAATTTAATGGCTGTAAATATCACGACTTTACAGGTCCCCTTACCGCTATTATCATAATTTACATGGCAATTGAGAGAAATAAGCTGTCACTTGAAAAGTCTTACAGAGCACCATTGCAGCTTCCAAACTAAAGAATGCTCTGCAGTCATGTATCTGTAGCACTTCTGACTGGTATTTTGCAACCAATTACATCTTGTGCCAAAAGAAAGTGAGAGCAGCTTTTCTCTAATACTGGGATTTCACTTGTGTTCCTCCATTCTTGAATAAAGCCTAGAATTTACAATAAACACATCAAAATTCTAGCTTTATATATTTGTCAAAAGCCTAGAAAAACTTTCAATTCCTAAGAGAGATTGCTGCTTCTCATAGTTAGTAATGATGAATTTGTATGAATGTATCAGCTAAGAACACTGTGTAGAGAAATTGGTTTCCCTTCTTTCCCTTCTCAGACTTTTCTCATCTATGTTGTAGCGGTCTGAACAACTGAAGTCAGAGCTGAGTGGTGTTTCGTTATAGTCATGATTTAAAAACAAAAAAAAAAGTATTAATACTTTTGGCTTAGATTCCTTCCACCTAACTACAGGTTAGTGGGTAATTGTTTCATGTTTCTTTGGTTGTCAACAAGGAGAAATTTCCACAGGTCAGCTTTTTCTTGGACTGACTTGTCCTCTGGAAGTATTTCTCTCTATATTGACTGTAGAAAGACCATGCACCCCTGACACACAAAAATTAGTTGTCTAAACTCAGGTAGCCCGAATCTGGGTTGTAGTGAACATAGTTTATTGAATTAAAGATATAGTATGCCTATTTTTCAACAAATGATTACTTAGAACAACTAATTTTCATTAACACAAGGAAAAGTAAGAAGGTTTTTAAAAAATATTCCCTTAAATCCTTTATGACTCTTAAGTGTCATTTTAATAATTAAGGCTCGATTTCTAAAGAGAGTGAAAACAATCAGAAACCCAGGCCAGTCAAAGACAACTGGTGACAGAAGGGATATGTCCTCTTTCCACCCCAGATTCTGCACTCCTATTTCTGTTCCTGCACTGTATTCACTAACTTTTTAATTAGAAACATGCTGAATGTTCCCAGGGCTGGAGCATTACCTCACCTTTCCCAGAAGAAAGGACTGAATATAAGACCACACCCCTTCTTCCATTCTCTCGGCCATCCATGGCTCATATTTCATTTCTGTCACTGGAATATTTTCTATCAGGACAGGGGAAAAAAAGTATCCCTCTCTCATCCTTCCATGGAGGTTTAGATAAGATATTAGGAAAAATTCTTTCACTGAAAGCATTGCGAAGCATTGGAACAGGTGCCCAGGGAAGTGACTGAGTCATCATCCCTGGGGGTATTTAAAAGACATGTAGATGTGCTGCTCAGAAACATGGTCTAGTGGTGGACCTGGCATTGCTAGATTAACAGTTGGAATTGATGATCTTAAAGGTCTTTTCCAACCTAAACAATTTTATGGTTGTATGATTGCTTGCTGTACCTTGATTTTTTTTGTTGTTGTCATTCACACAACATTGGAAAAAGTTATCTTCAAAGTCAATCTGCATTCTTCCTTTTTGTTAGTGTAACTCTATTAGGTTGTTTCAAAAAACTTTTGGATAAGCATATTTTGTTTTTCTTTGTGATTAAAAAAAATAATATGTCTTTCTGAAAATACACAAGCAACAAGTATTATTCAGCCTTATGGTGAAGTTCTGGGACTTACGTGTGACTTTTCTGCAATTATATGTGACTTTCAGATCATGTCTACTATTGAATTCATTTCACATTTGCGACATGTAACAGCAAGCCCACTGTACACTGTGAACTGCAGAGGAAGCAAGGAGTTGTGTGCTTTGGACTGACCCTGCCCTGAACTGTAAGTCAAAGACTATTTCTAGCTGAAATTTAGACACACACACCCAGTCTGCTTAACTGACTGTACTGACTAGACACCCACTCAGTGTAATTGTGCTGCCCAGCAGAACAGCAATGCATATATCTTAAAAAAAAAAAAAAACCAAAAAACCAAAGGAAAACAAAGAGTCCCAAACAATCAATTATGTAAACATCTGCAGCACTTTCCAAGACTTAATTCGGAATAATAGCGCACAACGGTTTCAGCTTCACCAGATAATAATCTTCTTGCTTGAAGGATGACCACGAATAAAATACATTCACAAATTAAAATACAGTGAGCAGAATTAAATTAGCCTGACTGTGCAGAGTTAAAACAGGTGGACTAGATCTACAGGAATCTCAGTGTTTAATTTGAAATAAATTGCATAATTCTAATTTATTTTCACAATCTCAAATTAGTGCTGGCAGTTAGATTTTAATATATGAATATAAATGAAGACACAGTTAAACATGGGACATAAATGGAGTCATGCCAAAAAAAAAAAAAAGAGAAATCATTGCACAGAAATCCTAAGTTAAATAAGCAGAATGCAGATTAAATAATACACCACATTATTAACATGTATTTAAATAAGATCTAGTCCGAAGACTAGGTCAAATACTTTCTCTTTATTTGGTTGATTGTCAGAAATTTTCCCTTTCTGGGATGCTCCTAAAAGCAGACATTTTTTAAAATGTCGTTACTTTTTTTTATCAGTATATTGATTCATCATTACTGAAACGCATTGATGGCTGAAGACTGCATTCTGTTAGCTTAGTAAGGGACTAGATTACATTTGAGTTTTAACTAAACCTAGAATTTATAATGCAATAAGAAATAAGGTATTACTTTCGCCTTTTCTTAAGACAAATCTAGGACCAGCTTCTTACAAGTCTCATAAAATATGCCAAGATGGAACTCTAGACTACAATTCTTATTTTATTTTCCTCTCAAGGCCATTTTATGGTTTACAAGAAAGGACCCAGCTATTCTAGTGTTACTTGTGCTTATCCTGTGAAGACCCCAGAACCCCAGTAAATAGTTAACAGAGGTGTCAAGAAACATAGATAAGAGGCAACCTAAGTGGCTTGCAAAGGAAGATTAAGTATTATTAGAGACATCGTTTCCACTGTGTGAGTTTTGATAGGATTTCTTTTTTTCGTTGTGTGGATGAAAGAAAAGCCAGAATTGCAGTGCCTTCTTGTAATTAAATTTAAAATGTGCTTCAAAAGCTATAAATCCCTTATTCAGACTTTACACGGCATAAACACAATTTGACATTCAAAATGTAACACATTTCATTATGTAAATTCACTTCTTCTTCCTTATTTTATATACTGTTTCTAGGTTCTGATAATTATTTTGGTTTTGTCCTTGTATAACTGTGCATAACAGGAATACTGGGACTGTGATTTTTAGATTCTATCGTAATACAAATAATTAGCTGTAAGAGAAACAGAAAACAAAACAATCCCGTAATTCTATTTTTCTTCTAAGGCACTTGCTTCTTTGTTTGTTAGCTGAAGAAACATAATTAGATTGAGATTCCAGACTCCAAATGGCCCTGTAATGGGAATAAGGCATACAAATGATCACAGATTTGCTCTTCCTCTCTGCCTGGTATTGCAGAACATTGATAATTGATGGACAAATACATTCAACTAATATTAACTATTATCAAGAGTCAGATCGATCTGGAATAATTTGTAATTTGAGTAGGAAGAAGGTATGGTGAAGAGTGAAATCTATAAAGGGAGAGATAATGTGCTGGTTTTCGTTTATTTTTTAACATAAAATACTAAACAGATTTGAATGGGATCCAGCATTACTACTTAAACAGATTCTGTTCTCAGTTTCAAGAGAAGAGTTCTCATCCATTCCATTTACACTGGTAATTGTTATATAAAGTGGTCAGGCTGTTACCTAACAAGAAGAATTTATCACACAGACATATTCCAGAATATATCCTTGATTCTCAACAACAGCAGTTATACAAGTATGTATCACCCTTGGCTAATGCGACAATACAACCATCTGATGAGCAAGGACAGAAGAAATGATGAATGAAAAAGAAAAAAAAAAAGAAAAAGGGATACATTTTTCAAGATAACATATTTGCCTCCTGCAGCGGTGTTTTAAATAATTCTTTGGAGAATATTGGCAGAACAAGACTGCGACAGTTACTGAAATATAACCTATATAGAGAAAAGTACAGAAGTTGATACCAATTCCCATTGTAATTCTACTGATTCCGTTGCAAGCTTATTAAATAAGCATCCACCATTTCTGTATTCATACATGAGAGAAAATTTCTATAAACACTCTCTCATGAGACAATGGTGCTTCACCCTTTTGCAAAAGACCTAAAGGCACAGAAAACATGGCTAATAAAAAACTAGAAGTCCTATGTCAGGAATTAAAGAATCATTAGATCATTCTAATTACAAGGCACATTTCCTGGAGTGTGCCCCCTCTAGCACATATCACTGTGTGTCTGTACATTGCTTTAATCGTCAAAAGAAACTCTTCTCTCGCACACACTTGTCTCCTTGGGAGAAGCTGTCAGTACAAATATGCAGTGGATGTTAATTATTCAGTGCGCTACCATAAGCACTCAGGTATTATGATGATAAGTACGGTGTAAGAGCATATATAAAAAATAATAGAACCACCCACACTGCGAGAGTCTGACGAAGCTGGAATAAATTAAAATCTGAAGAAGTAAGCAAACATTAATATCTCCACTGAAAAAAAAAGGATGTTCTTTAACAGATTTTAAAACTTAATGTCCATGCTTCATTCCTTTCATTCAAATTAGCACTAACCTTTATTTTTTCCTGACATGCTCACTTTTTCTTAGACTTTCAGTGTACATAAGAATTATGTGCCTCTGTGAGGTTATATATGGTTCGACAAGACATGCAAAGTGCCTGCCATGTCTCCATTAGCTTCTACTGAAATTACATGCATAATACTTTACTTTGTTCTTTAAAATTCTGCAACCGCAACTCTGTTCTAATCAACAGAGGTTCTCTATTGTTACATAAAACTACCAGAAGAAATTAAATCAGGTTCAGACAATGCATTGCATGGTAGATCTAGCATACTGTATAAAAACAACTGTTGTTTTACAAAAACATTTTTGCTCTTATTTAACTCCAGGAGAGTGAAAACATAAGAAATTAACAAGTTTTATTTCAAGATTAATTCAGCAGAAGTAATTTAATTCAAATCCATTTTCTTTCTAACCTATATTTTTTTTTTCAGCATCCTAACAGTGGTACTTAGAATTGTTTAAGAAAAAATAAGATTTTTAATATACTCCCAAACACTAATACAGATTTTTAGAAAGTAGGATAGCCCTCCTGTTTAACATATTGTCAAAATTAAATTCCAAATGAATATGTAGTCTACATTTGCCATCTACCGGAAGAAGAAAATACTGCAGGTTGTCTGCTTGAAAATTTAAATTAAAAAAAAAAAAAAAAAAGAAACGAAACAAAACATAAGAGATTTTTAGATTGTTTTCGCCATTCAGACCTACTTCTGAAATCAAATCACAACTTATTTAAATACATATCAATAAAAAATGATGACAGCATAGAGGTACTATGAGTACATATATGTCTATTGTTTGAAAAACAGACCATGCTTTCAGTTTTTTGGAGCTTTAAAAATGGAAATTCAGACAGTACAAAGAGAATAAGCTTATAATTTTAGTTACTCACACTACTGAGACGTACGAGTACCCACTATAAGCATCAGTGTGAAAGTGTGATCTACTGAACTTTTTCTTCAGTGCTTGCATACTTCTCAATATATAAATATAATGCTAGTTTTAAACCTCTGTAATAAATCTAGCTTCCAGAAATAGTGGGAAAAGATAACTTCAAGTTATGGTGTGATTTGGTTTTTGCCCAGCCCCTTTCGATATGTCCATACTCCACGGAGAAGTCTGATGTTTCAAGCACTGATTTCCCTATTATCTCTACCATTTTCCAGCTTTCTCCCTGGACCTGCTTTGGATCAGTCCAACCACTTATCTGCAGGTTTGTACGCTTCGAGGTTATGGATAGCATAAGAGACCCAATTTGTGTGAACTGATGGTAGTATTACACAGTCATCAGCCACTTTTCAATGGTTAGACCAATAATAACATCACCTGGGAAAGGAGACAGAATCAAAGAGATATTAGTGCTCTATTAACAGAGCTTTCTTCAGAGCACAGGCAAAATTTTAGTACCTGCTTAGGCAGATTTGAGCATGTTCCCTGCTGCATACTCATCACAGAATCCAGACCTGAACAACAAAGAATCTTCCTCAGTGATCAGATCCTCCTAAAGATTTCTGTCAATTTTGGAAAAAAACAATATGAATTTCTTAGTCTTCAAAGATCATTTTTTTAAGAATCCTAGTCGAAGAATTCCAAGCCTTCACATAGGTATTACTTCAGTGCCTCTCCTTTGCAGCATTCAAAGGTAGACATCTTCTTCTTACCAAAAACCAGAAATTTGAAAGCTACCTTTTGACATACTAATGCCCGAAAAAGGCCATGCACTAGTTCAATTAAACTTAAACCACATTACAGATACCAGAATTACTTTTTTTAATCACAGAAAGTTCTTGTAATCTACTTCTACCTGAGAAGATAATATTCTGCATTACCAAAGTATATATATATATGTATAAATTTATAAGACATTCTTTATGCACATAATAATTAGAAGACTTCTATATCATTCTTTTTGTATGTGGATATCTTATAAATTAGGCCTCTCCCTTGAAAAAGACAACGCTTTTTAAAAAGACCAACTTCTACAGAATGTGCTACATTAGAAAAATGTCGACTGTTTCAGCTATATATATAGAATATATATATCTTTATACAAGCATCTAAGTTTTATTCTCCTTTTTTTTTCTTTTTTTAAAATATTGCTTAGAAGTCCTTTTAAACATATAATGTGCCAGTTGGGGGGATTACATCAAGCAAAATTTATTCTGTTCTTTTCCTCTTCTGCTCTTTGTTAAATTTCAGTTCCCACCCTCCAAGTCCAGCTATCACGCTGGTCTCTTTTCAGGAAGCAATAACGCTTTCACTAAAATATGTGATTGAACCAAGTTATTTTCATTATTTACTTCAGTTGTCCTGGGGAGGAAGAAGACACAGAGGATTTTGCTTTTGCTACCACTATTGGCAACAAGACAGAATAACATGACAGGCTGTTTCCAGAGTTATCTGATGGGCTCTTCATCCTCTGAGATGCTGCTTTTTCTGCTCTTTTGGATCAGGAAGATGTTGCCATTGATACCAAGCTCAGATACCCATAATTTTGTCTTCTGTGGAGGTGAGGGAACAGGAGAGCAGAGTGACGTAAATCACAAGTCACGCTTTCGTACAAAATCAGGACATGGCAGAAGCAGTCACCTGGACTCAAAAAATAATTTTGTTGTGTTTGTGTCTGCTGGGGTTTTAGGGTGGCAGAGGCCATGGGAGTAGCTCCTGTGTGAAGCTTCTAGAGCTTCCCCCAGCTAAAACTCAGACCTGCCTCTGGGTCTCAGGACTGTCAGTTCATTTCTGTCCCACTTGCTGCTGCTTCTCAGGTACTCAGTGAAAAACTCAACCCCTCTTACATACCACTGCATTCGTTTCTGTTGAAAGAAAAGATGGAAAGGAAAAAAAAAAAATCAGACTAATGTAAAAAGGCCTATCTTTTGCTCAAAGACCCAATATGAACAGAGTGAATTAATTCTGCATGACAAGAATCCCTCCCAAACATGACAGGAAGCCACATTACCCAAATGATAAAGATTCCAGGTGAGGTAAGCCGGGGAAATGCATGGACTAGTATATGCAAACACAATGCCTCATTTAACATCTAGAACACACAGGCAAGTCCAAGAAGGCTCAGTGTTAATCAAAGCACATTAGAAGATTTTGAGGATATTAAAAATCCAATCATATTTTATAATAGACATACCTGTCCTAGAAATTCAGCATAGTCTCTAGGGGATTTACTGCGTATTTCTGAGGAGCAGAACAAGTACAGCATGGTTTATAAAGATTTGCTACCATAAAAATGCAGAAGGCAGTGACCTGCATAACTGCATATAAGGCTGCTTTCCAAGCTTTGCATTAAGAGAATTTCCTTCTCTCTCTCTCTCTGAGGAAGGGGATTTGAATTGCAGATAGCATCACTCATCATAAAGCAATACTGCTAACCACCTGTGTTTTTCAGGTACTAGACACTAATTTTAACAGAAAACTACTCTACCAGAAGATGTAATATTTAAGAAATGCAGATGACACCAAACTGTGTGGGAGTGTTGATCTGCTTGAGGGCAGAAAGGCTGTGCAGAGCGATCTGGACAGGCTGGATCTATGGGCCAAGTGCCAGGTCCTGCTCTTGGGTCACAACAACCCCAGGCAGTGCTACAGGCTTGGGGAAGAGTGGCTGGAGAGCTGCCCGGCAGAAAAGGATCTGGGGGCATTGGTCAACAGCCGGCTGAACATGAACCATCAGTGTGCCCTGGTGGCCAAGAGAACCAATAGCATCCTGGTTTGTATCAGAATTAGTGTGGTCAGCAGGAACAGGGAAATGATTGTGTCTCTCTGTACGTGGCATTGGTGAGGCCGCACCTTGAATCCTGTGTTTGGCTTTGGGTCCCTCAGGACAAGAAAGACACTAAGATGCTGGCGCATGTCCAAAGAAGGGCACGTGGTGAGGAGTCTGGAGAACAGATCTCTTCTGAGGAATGACTGAGGGAACTGGAGTCCTCAGCCTGGAGATAAGGAGGCTCAGGGGAGATCTTACTGCTCTCTATAACTACCTGGAAGGAGGCTGTAACGAGGTGGACATTGGTCTCCCAAGTAACGAGCAATAGGACAAGAGGAAATGGCCACAGGTTGTGCCAGGGGAGGTTTATATTGGATAATATGAAAAATTCCCTCACTGAAAATGTTGTGAAGCATTGGAACAGGCTGCCCAGGGAAGTGATTGGGTCACTATCCCTGGAGATGTTCAAAAGACACTTAGATGTGGTGCTTAGGTACATGGTTTATTGGTGGACCTGGCATTGGTAAGTTAATGGTTGGACTCGATGATGTTAAAGGTCTTTTCCAACTACGACAACTCTATAACTCTATGAAATACATCCTCGGTTTTCCTTATTATGAGTTTGTTTCTACCTGATCTTTCAATATGTGAAGAGCCCTTCCTTAACTGCTGTGCTACACTAAGATGCGTTGGGAAGTTCAGTACTTACGGAGAAGGTTGCTTTGAAATTCGTGGCTGAACACACTAAAAATGCATGCTCTCACAGAGGAGGAAGTGTGTTGCCTTGCTCACAATTCAAGTGAAGAGTGCATATGGAAGAAAATGAGTATGCCCAAATTTTAGCTGCCCTGGTCATACACAGAAACTGAAAAGGCATTTGCCAATTTAAAGTAAGTTTTTCACTACCGGTATACTGAGAAGACTACACATTTGGTTTTGTTCCCCAAATTATTATTTCCCCTAAATTAGTTAAAATTTTAGGAGTACATAAGGTAGCTGTTCTATTTTATTTACCTCTGTGAAGAAATCTTACAGCACATCTTGGTATGAATAACCCCTACCATTTGGTTTCCTTATTTTTCAGTCTGTAGGGTGAGCATACAAGCACCTTTTCTCACATATAGCTGCAGTATCCCCTAGGGCAGCCAACTAGCTGCAGTAACATGCTCACTGAGCTGCTAAGTTTCTTAATTACTAAAGGAGTATAACTTAAAAAGCAAGAAATTATGTGGTTCTCATCAAAACAAAGATGTTTTGCAGTTATTTCAACAACTGCCAAAGAGTTCAAAAGTATACAGTTATTTTTGAAAATATTAAAAATTCTATCTGATATATATTTAAGAAATACTGATGATGTCATAGAAACATAACCCTCATTTTTATCTTCTAAAGGCTTGACTTTCTACTTCTGACGTAGAACTCAATTTCACAGAATCACAGAATGTTAGAGGTTGGAAGGGACCTCAAAGATCATCTAGTCCAACCCCCCTGCCAGAGCAGGATCACCTACAGTAGAGCGCACAGGAACATGTCCAGGCAGGTTTTGAATGTCTCCAAAGAAGGAGACTCCACAACCTCCCTGGGCAGCCTGTTCCAGTGCTCTGTCACCCTCACAGTGAAAAAGTTTTTCCTCATATTTTTATGGAACCTCCTATGTTCCAGCTTCCACCCATTGCCCCTTGTCCTGTCAGTGGACGCCGCTGAAAAGAGCCTGGCTCCATCCTCCTGACATTCCTCCTTGACATATTTATAAACATTAATGAGGTCACCCCTCAGCCTCCTCTTCTCCAAGCTAAAGAGACCCAGCTCCTTCAGCCTTTCCTCATAAGGGAGATGCTCCACTGCCTTCATCATCTTTGTGGCTCTGCGCTGGACTCTCTCAAGCAGTTCCCTGTCCTTCTTGAACTGAGGGGCCCAGAACTGGACACAATACTCCAGATGCGGCCTCACCAGGGCAAAGTAGATATCCTATGTACATGTATAAACCTTACTACTAGTCTTATCCCAGAGATCTATTCTTTGTCACAACAGGGCTAAACAGGGCCCAGGATTTTGTTGCAAATCATGGTAAATAATTTCTAGAATAGCTAGACAGCTTCTAGATATCTCTGTCCTTTGGTTTTTTCCTTCAAAATTGAACATAAAACAAGTTAGGAATGTAAGACAAAAATATATTATAAATAAATGATACTTCACAAAAATTAATCAGGCTTCTGAAGCCTCCATCCTGGACTCACTTGTGGTTTTAATATGTGACTTAAGTTAACCTACAACTGAGAAATAGGTCAACCCACTGATTGTCACGGCCTCACAAAGACAGGACACTTTGCTGATAAATTACCAGGTCTCAGGCTTATGTCTAGAGAATACAACAAAGACATAGATTCTTTGAAAATAAAAATGTCCATTGCTACAATCACAAAGAATGGACTAATTCTCTTCACTCTTCTTTCTCTAATGCTTGATCAGTGAAACATTCTTGCTCCTAGTTACAAGAGTTATAGAGCAGAATCATTCACCTTATATCGTACCATCAGATTATAAAAAAACAAAAGTGAAAAGCTGGAGGCTTTACTCTATTTTCTACATCTATTGATCAAGCAAGCCATACAGCTACTTTCACACCTAAAATACCCATGTGTATTTTGTCTTTCAGATTATATGTATTATCCCAAGCAAAACACAGACACACATATGAATTGCAGTTTCCCTCCTGCAGGAAAAAAAAAAATAAATAAAAAGGCTACTTTGTGCTGCTTCTGTGGAGCAAAATAGTGATTGAGTCAGTGAATTCATATCCTTTAGGATCCTATCTTCCCCAGAGACTCCATGGATGGCATACATTCACTGCAACTACTCCTATTCCCTTTTTGGGAAAGGATGGCACTACAGATACATCCAACTGTACACCCTTAGTTTAGAACATGAAGACTCTCAAGGAGAAAGAAGGTCTTGGAAAGTCAGATGCTCATCATCTATGATTCACTAGCTGTGTTACAAGTGTCTGCATTGCTTTCAAATGAGAAAATTATCTAGAAAATTTATGGCATAGTAAAAACTACCATAGAGCAGGTTCTCTTGAATTCCACTGAATTTCATATCACTCTCATCCACAAAATATGGATTCAGATGCTACTTAGTGGGAATCAAGGTCACAGAAAATGTAGTCCTGCACTTATCGACCAGCAGAGGGAGTAGGGTGAGCAAAGGACATTCAAAGAGAGTAAAGGCAATTTGCACTTAATTTTTTTAGAGACAGCACTGAGAAAGTTGTTTAAAAAAGCTTTGAAAAGTGATTAGTTACTACAATTAGTGGTGTCTTCTTTATACATGATTCTGATAAATCTATAATTTCTTGTCAGCAATTCTGTACTAGCAGATCCACTTCTTTCAATGGAAATGGAGACTAGAGGTGACTGATTCCACAGCAGATCCATAAATCTGCCACATAAATGAACAAGCTTTGTAATGGCTTATCAAAACCAGGTAGGTAGTCATACACAGCTCTTTACATGCATTAAAACATTTGATGAATATTATTTTGCTTGAAGTGAACTTTTTCAGAGGTTTCTACTTCAAATATAAGAACTAGGGTATGAAGTGTTGCTGTTAGTACTAAAATGAAAACACAGATGATGCCACATGTCAGGAAATACTATTTAAATGTTTATGTCTCAGAATCAGTATTTCTGAAAGACTGCTCTTATTCATTACTGATTAAAAGTCAGTGGTTCAACATCTATATTTATTACTCCTCCACAAAGACCCTGGCCAGTGGGCACATATGTAAAAAGCTACACAGAAAGAGTTTGTATTATTATTATTATTATTGTTGTTATTGGTGATATTATTACTGTTATTGCTATAATTGTTATTGTTATTAAATAATTGTACTGTGCAAATGCTTGCACACAGAGCAAATCAGTAGGGGGGAGAAGCTCACATGCAGCCTACGGCAATAGCTACATATCACAAAAGAAATCATATTTAATGCTATTACATACAGCACTACAACAGTGTAGCCTCCTCCCCGTACACCGAGAACCGGTCTTTTTATGCATTATGCTCTGCTGTACCAACACAAAGGACAGGGTTTTTTCTCACCTGACCTGAGTCACCAACAGCATGAGCTGGTCACTGCATGCTCTGTGTATAATCCTGGGATACAAATAGGCAATTCTAGAGCACAATCCATCTGACTTATTTTAGAACTGCGAATTAGGATAAGATGAACTGCTCCCTAGGAAGGTGCCTAGGGTGATTAGATCAGATGTAGAAGTCTGCATTTGGTAAATGAACCCCATCCACCCTGTCTGCTCTGAAGGGCCCATCGTCTTGACATACTACACAGGCAAAGAGCAAAAGCTGAAGAACTGGAAAACTACAGCAGCGCTCTTAGGGCTCACCACTCTGTACACTGAGTGTGCTGGCTTTGGGGGGATTTTGTGTCAGTAGTATCCTTCTTATTTTTAATTAAATGATTCCAACTTCAATGTGTGAATTTCTCCTAAATCCAAAAGTAAAGAAAGAAACAAACAAAAAACCCCTCTAATAAACCACTATTATCTCCAAAACTGACCTATGCTCTAAAGCTGTCTTCATGCTTCATTGAAGGGCCTCTGCCTAGAATTTTGCTCTAAGTTGGCTCATTTCCTGATACAGCTGCAGAGGAAGATTACAAATATGGTCACAAATTGTACTGTTATTATCTCTCTACAACCAGCACGTTAAGGTTAAAATTTACCTGCTATTGCGAGATTCAGCCACTATTTCAGCAAACTGCCTTAATCGTGAAAGTGGTGGAGTAATAACAAATGAAAAAAGTCTAGGATTTGGAGATTCTGATGGTCATTTTGAACTCAGACTGAATCACAGCTAGATTGGGTGGAAAAATGTTATCTGTTCCTGTGTTTGTAAAATATAAGTGTTATACTCTAAATTAAAGAGGCTTTTGAGGATCAGAAATTATATTTGATGTCAATTAGTTTTGCTGCCTAAATCTCCCTGAGACATCCAGACATTCTCAAGTTTTAATAGCGATTCTCTGAAGGGAATAGAGTAGAATAGAAGGAAGCATCTTGTGTGATTTGCTGACTGCTTTTTTTTTTTTTTTCCCCCTACTGGTTTTAGAAGCTTATTTCATTTCAGACAGTTTACTCCTTTCTAATAAGGCTATTTCAAAAGCAGTGGCTAATGTACTTATTAGGAGAAGTAGATGTTATTTCTGTAGAACTGCTTTTTTATGATAATAGTAAGTAAAACAACATTAATCTGAGACCAAAGCATATCGCTGTTGCTTTCTATGCAATCTCCAGTGGTAAAATCATTACTAGTATTTTACACTGAAAATATGCAGAGTATTTCACATCTAGGCCTCCTACACTCATTACTTTAAATATGCAGAGGACAGACAAGATTTGGTCCAGTACTGAGAAAAGAGATCGTGTTAAAGTTCTTGCTGACATGGCACATATCATACACCAACCATTGTATTTTCTGAGGCTGCATGATTCTAATACTGCATTTCAATAGTACTCTAAAACTGTACAGTGGCATAAAAAAAAAAGGTTAATTAAATATCAAGTCTCTGCAAAAAGAGCTCATATGTAAAGATTCTGATTATATGCTAAGATTCTGACTCATCAGGGAATTTGAAAAGGTAGCTAACTGTAGACACACACTCTTTAGAGTGTGATGCTGATAACACCAAGGTCACGGGTTCAATCCCCGTTCGGTCCCCATGTGTTGCCTGATCTAGTTGAGAGGCGTCCCTGCCCATGACAGGGAGGTTGGATTAAGCGATCTCTAAGGTCCCTGCCAGCCTAAGCCATTCTGTGATTCTATGATTCTATGAACACATTTGAAGTAATGTGCCTCCTTTGGTAACCCAGTAAACTGTGACTTAAATGAACACAAGGCTGTTATGTAACTGAGTATACCACTTTTGTTACGTGTTCTTGTAGAATTGGTTTGGAGTTTGAAGAAGACAAATACTCTGCTCTCCCTAAGATCAGTTTAGTGGATGTTGTATCCACAGAGTACTAGTGGACTATTGCAGATATTCTAAAACGTCTGGAATTGGAGTTTTTCTCTATGGACAGCAGAATCCCTCCATTAATTTTTCATGAGGAAAATTAAGTTTTCAGCAAGCTATATGCTTAAGATGTCACATAAGAAGATTTTAACTTTAATGTACAGAACAGTCATATCTGTATGCATATCAGACAGATGTAATTTTACCAGGAGCAGTTACTCATTTGAATTAAGGCAGTTACAATTTAGATATACATCTACAGACACATACCACTGGGGTTTTCCTTAGACAAATGCTCGATACTAAGCAAGTTCCTCAGAAAATGCAGCATGCACACTTGGTACAAGATACTCATACGGTCCAGTAGTTCACATATAAGCTCTGTTTTTTCGTGATACTAATCATTCCACTGTTAACATGAATTATTTTGGTGTGGTTTAGTATTTGAAAATCCTCACTGTAAACATCAAAGGGTTAAGTTAGGCATTCAAGGCTTCAAAAACCTATAATCCTATGTTTGAACTCCTTACCTGGATTCTAAAAGGAATGTCAAGCTGACCCATAGTAGTCAGTTCTTATCGCTCTTATCTAAAAAGGATTCCCTGCTGCAGAACAGCCCTGTGCTGCAATGGGAATGGCAGGAAACCGAAAACAGACTCTTTCAGAACAACAGGAGCTTCATTTGTAGTGCATGCATGCTGTAAGAGCAGTCCTGGGTTTCCTGCCAGCATGCCTGAGCCTAATTACACCTGCTGTAGTCCTGAATCACCAGCCAAAGGCCTGGAGTAGTACTTCAGTGCCTTGATGAATTCGAAGAATAGCTGAGATGAAGCCTGCGGACAGCTAATGGGCTCTAAGAACAATACAACAGGCATTTGGAGGCACAAACAGAGGGATTTCAAGGGAGCTACCGCAGAGACTACACGTTGATGCAGAGCAAGAGGTACTGCTTTGTGTACTGCACTTCACTTTAACACTTACACTTGAGAACTAAGCTATTCAAACTCAAATAAGACACCAAGTCTCTGGGACTAATTTTTAACATCAGGGGGTTGTTTTGTTTTATTTGAGCTGCTATTTTTTTTTTCTTCTGTATATACGACCATTATTTTTCTACCTTGTAAATAACAATCTTTCTCCAGTTTTCCTTCTTTCTTGTTTCTTACATTTTCTTCATCTTTTGTGTGCTTATTATGATTCGTAACAGACTCACTGCTCTCAGCCCCAGTTGCTGATGCATGACATGAGAGAAAATCAGGGGCAGCATTCTGGTTTGCCCTCTGGAGTTATTTCTGTAGTCTGAAGTATCTGTTTCTTTTGCATTTCACTCTTCTCATAATGAAAGTGTGGAAAGTCTCTGGCTCCTGGGCAACTTTTGACTCTTGAGACATTTAAGTTGCAAGAGTAACTACTGGCACAAGCAACATATTTTGCTTGTGAAGGCCAGGATCCCTGTCTGGTCTGATGTTAGAGGGGAGAGGATCCCTTTCTCCATTTAATCATTACTATCTCTGGTGTCCCTGCAGCTGTGTTCAGCATCTCAATTTTAAGTCTCTGAAACAAATGAAAATATCTATCTAATTGTCAGAAAAGTTGAAAAATCCTCCTCTATTGTGTCCTTTTAATAATTGCCTCTTGACCATATGCTGACATAGGTATTTTTTGTGCTAGATCAGATACATGATTAATTTTATCCACACCTTCTCTCATATGCTCTGTCAAACTTCTCAGTTCTTCATTCTAGTAGAACCTTAGTTCCGCACAAACATAACTGTAACTGTTGACTGAAATCTCTCTTCCACTGAATAAAATAACTGTCAAAAATGCAACGGAATAGAAAAACAGACCATAGTGAAAGTCACTGACAAACTATGCACAATTCCTCTGTTTGTATATTGCAGAAAAATTGTAAAACACTCCAGGCAGCATAGGACAATTTACATCTGCACAGCACAGAAAAAGAAGCAGACAGCATTTTAAAGATACTTTCAAGGGTTTTTCTGGGACAACAGACTAAGAGAATTAAATATATATGTACTCTAGAGAAGAAACAATGAAGGAGAGAGGGAGATTCTCACAAAAGGATTTTAAAAAGAGCTCTCTGGTTAGCTTACCCTAATCTTAACCACTTCTAAATATAAACATAGCTTTATGAATAAAAGAATACTCAACCATGCTTGACCACACTTTAAAAAAACTTATGCTAGCATTTGTCTTTGAATAAAAGGTAAATGCATCATATCTTTGAGTTACCCTTACCAGAAACTCAAGCAGAAGCCATGTTATAACCTCAGTGGGAAAACAAGGTTTCATTTTCTCTGTGCATGTGAAATACCACTAAACAAAAACACTCAATGCAAGAAGTTTGAGTAATGGTGGTCTCATCACCCGAACAGCTGAACTCTTAGCTATAGAGGTCCAGTGTAGACTGTCCCAGGTAGTAAACACGGAGTCAGTATCTGAGTAAGAGACCGGAGACAACATTCCGCCATTCTCGATATGTAGTCTGATCTAGGCTGCTCCAGGTTTGGCTCCCTTCACACTCCATATCTCAGCATGGTTTTCAGACCCTCAAGCATCTCTGCTGGCCCTTGTGCCATAACCCAGAGCTGCGAAAGATATTCTCAGATTTATTTACCAACCCAGTGGGCTGCCCTCATATTGTTTCAAAATCTGTGAACCAAGGGAAAAAAAAAAATGTAAAGAAAAACACCACAAAATTATAGCTATGTCCTAAGGACAAAAAAAAAAAAAAAGCATGGCATGAAGCCCAGAAGAGACCCAGAGCCAAGCAAAGTTTGGTTGCAGCCAAAATGAACACTTGGCCTCCAGGCCAGAGAAGGGTCTAGCTTGTCATCTTCTAACTTATCATCATCCATCTAGCTTGTCATCTTCTCAACAGTAGCTAGTAGCAGATGTTAAGGGGAAATGAATATGAAAAACTTCCACAGACACATCTGTCCAAATTCTTGTAATCCTCTGGTGTAGGATTTCTAAATTCAGATGTTGAACGCAAACCACTGTGTTTGATAGCTGAATTTATGCAATGCCATTCTTTGGACTAATACATCCTTTAGGCTTCCAAAATGTCTTGTCGTAGGTGAGCCCTATAATTTAATTTTTATCTGTATAGGGAAAAAAATGTCTTCCTACTCCATTAAAATCTACTGTGCAATTATTTCATTGTGTAATACCTTGGATTTTCTTTTTACTAAAGTCTCTATCTACAAAGCTTCTTCTCTCTGAAACTCTTCCATATCTTGGTCCATATTCCTAATACTTCTCCTTTTCCTTGAGTAAGTTGTGAGCTTTCTGTATCTTTTTTTAAATCCTGTAGTCTTTAGCTGTATGCATTAATCCATCATGTGTGGATGCACCACAACACAACAATGTTCTTTCCCAGTAAGTAATTCCTAAGGTTGCACTGTATTTTGGCTGCTATTGAGCATTGAGTTGATATTATCAGAGAATTATCGCAAGGTTTCCAAGATTTCTGTTGCAAGGTAATAGATGAATTACAGCTTAACTGTGTATGTATAGAAGGTATATCAACAGACTATCACTGGATTTTGCTGTACATTTTTAATAACATGTAAAGCACATGTCCAAAAAACTAAATATTAGGTTAAAAATAATACCAAGGTACAAGATTATACGCTTATCTGAGAAATATTGATTTTCCCCATGCTGCTAAATTGAACAAATAATAATTATATACCAGAATAAAATGTGCACTGTAGTTCATTAAATAGTTATATTTCTAACTCCTCCAAGTCTATGATTCCATGTTGTGCTGATGCTTTAAAGTTGATTCTGTATTACTTGAAAGTTATATAAATCAAAAGCAGAATAACTTGGATATTATGACTGGTCAACACAATATACAGCTTTCTACTTACAAAATACTGTAGTGACTATGGAAAAGCACAATTTTTACCCATTAATTGTGCAGCTGCACATATTCATTTCTCTATATTACTCACAACAAAACAGTAGCATTTTCTGTCCTCTTGGCATTCATGTAAATGACTTCATTAGCAACAAGATGATGATGAGGCCTCTTTTTCTGACTCACTCTTGCTGTATGTAACTTGAGACTGTACAAGACAACCTTTTGTCTCACTTCTAGATGGAAAAAACAGTAATAATAAAAAGATTTTAAATATTAAAGGAGATTATGTGAAGAAAATATTTTCATTTTGAACAGGTAGAAACAAAGAAAAAACTTTCTTATCATCTAATCAGCATCCACTGGCTACTATTTGTTTCTCTGTAACTGAGACATTCATGTAGTTCAACAGCAAATAAATAACAAAGGAATTCTATGTGACAACAGTTTCCCAAATAGAGGACCAAAGAAGTCCCTATGTACCTATACAGTGCATTCTTGACAGAAAACAGTAATATAAAATGAATTTAAAACAACCGAACAAAGTATTTAACTCTTATTCAAAGCATTGATAATACATTTAATTATTGATTGAATTTTTCTTTATCAAACCCTATGATTGCCTATTCTCAATCTATAATTCAAATGTTAAATAAAAGGAAACTTGTATTTAAAATCATAATTCAAATATCATTTTATTTCTTTTCAAATGAATCAAATTCCATCGAACAATAACTGTCTTTATCTGTACTTAATAACTCATTTTCCATATTATACAAGTGCTTTTAGGGCTTTAGAGTCATGTTTCTGGGGTTTGATTTTATTCATTTCCAACACAACCTTTTTATGGGAGTCTCCAAAGAATAATTCAGACAAGGAGTTAGCACAATAATGTGCCTTGCATTGAAAAGAGCCCATTTTGGAGAGAGGACTATTCTGCGAGATATGAAATTTATCGTTATCCTTATAGGGTCAATTCAATTTAAAACTTCTGAAGTTAGTTATGCATTTTAAAAGGCCTTCCAAAGAACAGAGGAAAGACTATTTGGACCTTTCAAAAAATGTCAGTGGCATAAGTATGAAAAAATACTCACATCTTCTCATATATTTGTTTCAGCATATCAGCTTTCCATAAATAGAACAGTTAATTTCTATTTAACAGTAGGTGAATACTGAATAAGATCAGGTAATCAGAGAAAGAGCTATGATTTTCTAGATTACTTTATTGGACCTCAAGATATATTAGAGAAATAATCTAGGTGAAAAGAGAGGAGTTTAATTCAGTCTTTTCTCACTCTTACTTGCATTATACAAATGGGTTCACTGATGTCAATTGAGAACACTACTTGCTCTTAAAATCATGTATTTCTTAATATTGGAAAGAATATTCAAAAAGTGTATCAAAGCATAGGGGAATTCAAGTGCTGCATCCAATGAAAGCCAGGCTTTGTTTTAATTCACACCCTAAGGAGAAACCTGCAGCTTGTCCTTCTCTGAGGAGAAACTGGCTGCATATCTGAGTGCACCATTCACAGTCCTGCCGGTGGAGCAGAGACAAGGTTGCTCCCAGGCTGTAGAGCACAGACAGACAGCTGCAGGATCCTCACTTCTACTTCTGGATCTGAATCTGTCATTTGGCATATGCCACTTTTAGGTACATCCTGCTTGAATGAGGAGAATAGTTGCAAGGTATTAAAACCACAGTTTTCTAGTGACCTTAAGACTTCACTGACTTACGACATCAGATATACTGTTTTAAACACTACAAATCTAATTAAATCAGAATCATGACAATAATTTTAAGCTTATAAGGTACATAAGAGGATATTTTCAACCCAGTGATGCTTAAAACTATGACAATGTAACACACTCTCCTGATTTCATTGCCCATAACATATTACCGAGTTTGGTTAGAAAACAAAAAAATAAGATCCTTTACAGTAGTGGTCTCTATGTGTTGAGTGAATAGAAATCTAACCAGTGTGAAGCTCCCTTATTACATTCAGTGTGCCAGGAGCTTTCCAGTCAGTGGAAAGTTAACAGTCAGTTTGACGTAATCTCATGCCATATAGGTAAGAATTAATACTGATCCTTCAGCTTTGCTATCAGGCCAAACTAAAGAGCCTGCACCAAGGTCCATTTAAACATCTTATTGAAAAACATTTATACAGTCTCCTCATAAGAGAAGGGACACTGCTTAGCGCCACCAGCATT
Source organism: Trogon surrucura (assembly GCA_020746105.1). Lineage (NCBI taxonomy): Eukaryota > Metazoa > Chordata > Aves > Trogoniformes > Trogonidae > Trogon > Trogon surrucura. The sequence continues at coordinate 56,160,196 of CM036617.1, forward strand.
CAACTTCCTTTTCCTTCTAAGCACACATATATGCAAAACCCTTTTGGATGGTAAGAGATGTAGGTTCAAATCTAAGACCAGGAAGAAATCCAATTTAGTTAGCTACAATCCGGTTATGTAAAAACAGATGCCGTATCATTCTTATCTGCTGAATCAAGTATTATTTTTCAGTTTTTCCCCAAATTAAATGGTTAAAATATCTGAAACCCAGTTTGAAAATTTAATATTTACATACTGACATCAGGCTTTCCATGGCACAGATTAATAGTAGAAAAAATCTGCCCAGACACAATTACTATATTAAAAGACAGCAGGTAGCAAGTTTCTGAAAGTATTCTTATTTATAACACAGCAGAGGATATAATTAACTTCTCAATTATCTTAAGCCAACCTGTTATTATACCACATGTTAGAGTCAAAGGTACACTTATTAACAACATTGATTTTTCACCACATTTCTCCATTTTTTCAGTCCCAAAAATGTTAGCTAGACCTACTGGTGAGCATTAATCACAGTTAACATTGTGCACTTTTTCAAGGTATATTTTTTTGAAGCCAAATTGTGTTATTCAGTAATAGGAGTGAAAAAAAATGTACCGAGAGGCTTTTTGCTATTCCTTTTTCTCACCTCCTCCTTGTCCCTCCTCCTACCTCCTTCTCTCACCCTTCACCTCCTCTTCCTCCATGAAAGAATCACATACAAAATTTCACAAGTTCTATATTAAATGGAACCGTGGTTGATCAGAAATTAAATATTGCTAAAAATTTCAGAAAACTAAATACACCTACTTATGTATTTAGACATTTCTAAAGCTGAACAATTAACTATCATCTCCAAACAAAATCCCACATCCCACAAGAAGAAAAGACTGACAGAATACTCAGTATGTTGCTGACTTATTTAGCACCTTGTTCATGGCTGCAGGCCAATTTGATATTCTTTACGAGTTCATAAGTATACTCAAAGGAGTAATAACTTTAATGACTTAAAAGTTGAACCTGCAATATCTAAAAAAGTAAAACATCTGAACATCTGAAATTGTCACTTTCTGTTTTAGATAAGCAGAGTGATGAAGACAACAGTTAAGGCAATCTGACTCTGACAGTCTTTATGGAGAACTCTCATTCAGTTCATTAGCAGCTATGGGAGATGGGTCTCTTTAGCTTGGAGAAGAGGAGGCTGAGGGGTGACCTCATTCATGTTTATAAATATGTCAAGGGTGAGTGTCAGGAGGATGGAGCCAGGCTCTTTTCAGCGGCGTCCACTGACAGGACAAGGGGCAATGCGTGCAAACTGGAACACAGGAGTTTCCACAAAAACATTCGGAAAAACTTTTTCCCTGTGAGGGTGACAGAGCACTGGCACAGGCTGCCCAGGGAGGTTGTGGAGTCTCCTTCTTTGGAGACATTCAAAACCTGCCTGGACACGTTCCTGTGTGACCTACTGTAGGTGATCCTGCTCTGGCAGGGGGGTTGGACTAGATGATCTTTGAGGTCTCTTCCAACCTCTAACATTCTGTGATTCTGTGATATGTGACTAGTAAGAATCACAAAAGGAAAGCATTTTCAGTCACTCATGGGATACAGTATTATGAATTTGCCCAGGATTAAGATTTGCCAATGTTAGCTGTGATAAAAGTTCAACTTGCCTTTCATAACTATAACATTAAAGACTTAGCAATTTCCTAGTTATTAATAATGGAACTACCATTAACATCTTAAAACAGAAAGACAGCAGAAGAAGAACAAATGCACCTCTGGAAAGAATTAACCACTTATGAAAATGATTAAAGAAGTGAATGTAAACCTTTTTATTAAAAATACTGTGACTGAACTTTCAATAAATGAATTACAGCGCACGTTTTTTGACTTGATTAATGAAGTCTGTAACTGAACAAGAATGGTACCAGTAACAAAGACAAATCAGAGCTCAAAAGCAGTGAAGGACCTAAAGTGAAATTTAGGAAAGTAGAGCATCAAGAAAAGCCCTGAAAACAACTAATAGTTTGCATTTTTTTCTTTTCCCTAATAATATGTGAATAACACACAGAATCAAAGAATGTTAGGGATTGGAAGCCACCTCAAAAGACTATCTAGTCCAGCCCCCCTGCCAAAACAGGATCACCTACAGTAGGTCACACAGGAACGTGTCCAGGCAGGTTTTGAATGTCTCCAGAGAAGGAGATTCCACAACCTCCCTGGGCAGCCTGTTCCAGTGCTCGGTCACCCTCACTGTGAAAAAGTTTTTCCGAATGTTTTTATGGAACCTCCTGTGTTCCAGCCTGCACCCGTTGCCCCTTGTCCTGTCAGTGGACATCACTGAAAAGAGCCTGGCTCCATCCTCCTGAAACTCCTCCTTTACATATTTATAAACATTAATGAGGTCACCCCTCAGTCTCCTCCAAGCTATAGAGACCCAGCTCCTTCAGCCTTTCCTCATAAGGAAAGCAGCATATATTGATGAGATGCAAAAATAATCAAGATATGAAACCAGTCATATTATTGAGCTTAAGTGGGTGCACTCCTGACTTCACCTTGATTCGGTGGATACACCTCAACAGCTTTGTGTGCCACAGACCCAGGGGCAAGGTTCTGTGTTATTTGTGGCTTGCATACCTTAAAACGAGGGACACAGCTCTAGAGTGGCCGTTGTGGGGTGGCACAGATGTGTGTCCAGATAGCCTGACACAGGTTTGCCCAGGTCATTCCCAGAAATTTGCTTCTCTTAGTGCTTTCTATGTCTATACCTAGAGCTGGCACTAGAAGATTCATAATTGCAATGAAGACTTCAAATGATTCAGCTTAGAGAGGAAACGCTTCTGCCTGTAAAATGTTAGCATTTCTTCAGTTTACTTTCAGCATGTATATTAGAAAAGTTATGTCATCCGTTAATAAAACACTTTGAAATCTAATAATGCAAGCAACTGCAGAAATGCATAATGATATTACACAGGTTGTTTACCTGCGTGAATTTCAGAGGCATCAATGAGGAGATAAAAGGCACAGAATACTGAAAACATTATGCCACAATAGCAGCCAACGAGCCTTTGTTGTTGCATGGCTTATATTTCGACAGTCATGAAAATGATAATGGGAGATCCAAGAGTCTTTCAGCTGAATGGAGATAATAATATTTACCTTATTTTAGTTTGTGGAATTTTAGGTCTGATTACAGTATTTTTCTTCAGAATATTGATGCGTGACTCGTTACAGAATCATTGTATGGTTACTTATACAAAGAAAAAACCCTGCTACGTCAGTTTTTGTTGAGTTCTTCCATACAAAACCATGAATGCATACGCACGTCATGGAAGCAATCTTGATGCAGTACCCAACTTCATAAAAAATAGAAAAGAAAGAATAAATGGGAACAATAAAGGAGTTATTAATTTTCATTTTTCAGGGCATATAATGACAGGGTTAGAGGAAAATCTTTTTCCCTTAGGCATACCGTACCTGATTACTGGAAGATTTCCTGCATCAGGTATCTGGGATGGTCCAGATTTAATGGAAGAATAGTGACTATGCCCCAGGTACAACCGAATATGATGTTTTCTACAGTCACAATTCTATGTATGAGTAAGGAATATCTGAATTCTCGTTGTTATAGGAAAGTAACATCTGCCTTTTTTTTTTTTTCCCCCTTTTTTGCACATGCCAAAGGGCAGTTATGTAAAGCAGAGAAGTAATCTTGTCAGATAATCTCTTCTGGAATACCAAAATTGTGTCCCATGTGGTGGACTTTGATATGAAACTCAAAAATCACTTCATGGTCAGTGTGTGATAGACGGTGGGAGTAAGATCTGATGAGCAAGTAGAAATAAGACGTAATGTATTCTATTTCACTGTTGCTCATTGAAAGAAATGGGGACCTTAGTTCAATTTTATTTCTTGCTTGTATCTGTGATACTCAGACATTCAGTGAGCTCAACAATGACACACTACAGTGGCAGTAGTTTGAGGAGAAAGACTGTGTCTTCATACTAATCTATGATTATCACTGAGAAGAAACTCATAATTCTCAGAATATCTTTTTCTTTTCTTTTTTTTTTGTTCCAGAATGACTGGAGCACAAATATCTAGTTTATATTACAAGGAAGAAATATTACTTCCCTGAACATTTAATCTCATAATAAATTTTAGGGTTCTCAAGATTAAATAACAAAATTAAGGTAATAAACCATGTAAATGGGCATTAGAGAAATAAAACATTCTAAAAATCAGAAAAGAAATTGAAAATTATGTGAACTTAAGAATTGCTATCAAATGTAATAAAAGACAGGTGCTTAGCAATTAAAAAGGATGATTATTGTAACTGGGGCAGCTGAAAATGGTAAGAGAACAGCTGTTCCTTAACATTATTTCTCTGTTAGCTCTATATTAACAAAGAATGCTTATTTTTCATTTACTTTCCTGAAAATATTACAGTACTGTTAACTCATAAAAGAAATCGGTAGCTAGCAATAATAATTCAATTAGCAATTTCATACTACTACACAACTGCACAATAAAAATAATTTCTGAACTTTTGTGCACTGGTCTTAAACATCAGTTGGGTGGCTATCAATTATTCTTTATATTGACTGAAAATTAAACAATGTTTCTCAACTATAGTTTCTAAAGAAATCATCATGTCATGGAGAAAAAATAAAACCAAAACCACAACTCCTAGAGAATCATCTGTTGACTTGATGAATGTGCTTTCCTCACTCATTCTTTCTGGTCCAAGCAAGCCGTATTGATACAATACCTCACTTGTTATTACTGTCTCTTTCCAGAAGATGTTTTAAAGACTAGATATTTTACATTATTTATTTTCCAAATGGTGAAGAATTTAGAAGAATCATATTGCCACTCCAGCATTTCACAGTGCTAAACTCATAAGGGTGATTCACACTTTACCAGGGTAGTCTGAGAGAGGCTGTGTAATAACCAATGCTGACATTATATCCATACAAACATACAACAGATATAAGGTTAAATTTTTTTAGCCTCAGCTTCCTATTTTTGTAAATGCCATTTTGCATGCAGAGTTTGATTGAAAAGGCATTTTATACTCTTGATTGACTACCCTACCATTACAGAACCTGACAGCAAGCTGAGAAGAAAGACTTCTCACTTCTGTAGAAAGGAAGACTGATTTATGTCTACATCTAGAAGTCATACTGTAGATACTATAGGTGCAGATGACACAGTTTATGTCAAGATTCTCTTCAAAAAGAAAGTGAAATGTGTTCATGAGAAATACACATAAAATAAAATATTTGCCTCAAACTTTTCTGTGCCTTATGAAAATGCTTTTTTTTTTTTTCCGTTTTCCTTAACCTCATTCTCCTCTACCATTAATGTCTCTGCCCAGTCTGCTTTGAAAAATAGTGCAAATTATACTGGCAGGATTGAACAGACAGAGAAAAGGCCTGTGCTGATCTGTGATAACATGATCTAACATCCAGACACTGAGAAATTACAGACATCAGCTGCCGATTGTATTGGTTGTTCCAAAGAAGAGGCTTCAGATGGTACCACGACAACCATTTATTTTCTCCTTACTGACCTGGCCTTGCCAGAAGCACACCCCTAACTGGGGCAAAGCTCCACACCAAATCCCTGGCAGCCGTTTGCCTGTATACGCTGGTACGCAGGCACTACATAGTCACTGATAAGCAGTCTTAGAGTTATAAACTTTTTCCCTTGTACCAAGTCTAATCTCTAATACTCTACTTGTGAAGAAGTGAGTATGCCTCTCCTCAGAACTCACTTGACATCCCCTAACATTTATCACAGAACCATGGAATCATGGAATTGTCATAGCAACTGGGCCAATTTTATGTTGTGTTTTTACAGTCTTGAGTCAGAATTCATTTTGAAATTACCTCAGTTATTTGCATAGTTCTTTCATGTCTTTTAGTTGTTCACAAGTTTAGAGAATTATTAAAGTATATCTGAATATGTTTGTTTATTTTTATGCAATCAGAGTTTATCATAAACTAATTTGAAGAAAAATATATTGATCCTTTTACAAAATATACTGAACATAAATGTTTGGAAGTAAAATATCCATATCTAGTCTTAGCTATTGAAGTATATTTAAGTTAAACTAAGATTTCTGTCTTTAATGTCATTAGTTAGACCTTACAGAGCATGTATGAGCCTAAAAATGCCTCTGGGGTGACTTGAGTTTATATGTCACAAAAAGAAAATATTGGGACAAAGAAAATAACTCTTGTATCAATGTTGAACTCTTTTATTTTTTATTTCCTGAAACAGAAATTTTCATTCTGAAAAAAAAAACCAACAAAACCTGAACTGATGTTCAGTCAATAAATTGTACCAAACGATCAACTTCCAATGTCACTTTTTGGAAAGAAGAAAAAATGTAATTATAAGATAATGAAAGACAAGGCAAATGTCAAAGACAAGTGGAAATTTGTGTAATGATTGAAGTAAAATTTTAAAGTTACACGGTTGTCTCAGTCTGCTTAGATGAATGTGGTCAAAAAACATATAATAAAATTAAGAGTTGTTTTTTTTTTTCCATTCAGTAGCTGATTTAACTAATAGTTATTTAGAAGTAACTGTTTACAGCAGAGCAGAAGTGTACTGTTTACATCCTAATTAGCAATGTACGTTGGGACAGCATTTAAACATTTAGAGGTGGACAAATTGTTCTAACATTATAAAAATACTTTCGATACAAAAAGATTAAGCAATTTTATCTTAATAATACAATTTTATCTTAATAATACAATTTAAAAAGAGGGATTAATACACTTCAGTGGTTCTAAACAAAGTATAAATGACAAAAACAGCCTATTTATATGACCATGTCCAATGTGTTTGGCATTCTGTTCATATAATTAAGAACGTATTGAACTGAAAAGGTCTTTCATGCAGTGACTCCAGCGTACTTTGCAGTTATTAAAAAAATAGATCTCATGACACAATATGAACCAAAAAAATAACTTGAGATGAAGCTGTTCTTTCTACTGAATACTGATTTTGCTCGGTTTATGCCACTGATCTAAATGAGGCAAAAATTTTACACTTGGAGTCATCCATCAGTTTTTTTTGTGTTCAAATCAAGTGTCTACCACAGAATCTGGAATTAGTGTGAGTCCTCCCTAAGCTATTTTTAAGACACTTTACAGTCTGAATGCAATGAGAACAAGCCTTTTTAGAAACCATATTTCAGCATGGTGAGTTAAATGTTTTAATGATTTCATACTGTTACTTTCTCACAGTGTACATAATAAAAGTGAGCCTATGCCAGAACAATATTTATTTTCATTCACCAAGAGCCATTCACTTAACAGCAGGAGAGATGCCTGTATGAGGTATTTGGAACAAAACTTACCTCTGCTTTGTATGGGGAATATCTTAATTAAGTTCCATTGCAATATTGAAATTTGAGAATGAGGTCGTAGCCTGCTGCAGCATGAAAGCCTTTAATTTGCACACTTCTGTTCTATTGAATAATCAAGGAAAGTTTAATTGAGCACTCTAGATCCCTGTGTGTTCAGAGTTTCTATGTACTTACATTGTGTTCTGTGTGCTGTGGTTTAACTGCACATAGTTATTTAGGAGCTCATTTAAGGCAATTAAAACTACAGCTGGGGTTTTGTTGGACTGGTTGTGATCAACCTGGTTGGGTAATTAGACTCAAATGGATACCTTGCACCCAGTTCAGCCTCAGACTAGAAATGCTTTGTATGTGAAACAGAAAAGCATCTTTTTTCCAGTTAGGATTTTTTGTTCTTACAAAGAACAAATAAATATATGTACTTTACACTAAAGTCAAAAATTATTTCTTCACTGCTGTTAGCAGTCCACACTAAGGTGACATTTTAAGAAGAACTTAATGTGATTTATATTCAAAATATTTTGGCATCTCTTGGGATTTCTTAGTATTGGCCTAAATCCCATTTTAGATTCCTTGAAAAGCTTACTAGCCTCAGACCTCAATAACTCGAAATGTTAACTGGGGCTCACAGAAGTGCCATTTATCTGTTAGTAGTTGCCTAAGTTTTAAAAACAGTTCCTCAAGAGCGTGTCTCAGCTACTGGAATCTTCAGGGCTCTTGCATTACTTATATAAACAGCTCCTGCAAAGCAGGTAGGCTTGCAGCTGAACCTCTGCTTCCAGACATGCCCACAAATCCCCAGGCAACATCCTATCCTTGGCCATCAAAATTATTTCACAACTATGTCCTAAGGGGATTTACAAACAATACACTGTCCTACCTGCTCCTCCTCAAGCAGCTGGGGGGCACAAAGAGACAGGCACTCCAGCGACATCTGTGCTATGCTACTAGGTAGACAAGATTCAGCTCAAGGACCAGGACCTTAAGCATTGAAACTCACCCTTCATCTACTCCCCGGTTATGTTTTGTACCATCCCAACTAACTCTCTTAAGGATAAATCTGCAACATAGCAGAGTAGCCCTCATTAGCCTGGAGGCAATCAGTATCACCCATCTTGTAAGGCCATGGGTCAATTTTTGACTCAAGAGTGATTGGACATATCCAGTGAAACTCTACCTGTTTCATTGAGTTTCCTCCTAAATGTAGACATGGAAGGCGATCAAGTCCATGTCATCCTGTGATAACATTCAGAGGTTTAATTCCCAGCTCTACCTGGAGAGATGTAAAACATCCTCAGCACACAAATACAGGTTATTTTAAGGCAGAAATCCCTTCCTGAAATTATCACTCATTAAGAAAAACAAAAAGGAAGCACAAATCTGATTTTTACAGCCTTGTAGTCTGTCCTTCAGTTGACAGGCTTCAGATGGAACACAGGAGACACCAGGTTTAATTCATGTCCCCCAGATACTACGTATTTTTTACGAAGTGGAATAAATAAATTTATCCAAAGAGATGCATCCCTCAAACCACTTCATAGCTTGGCAAATAAGGAGCAGTTTTGAAAGACAGTACTTGAGATTCAAGAATCTACTCCATATCAGTCAAAATAAAGGCTGAAAAACAATTTTCTGATCTTCAGAATTGACAGTCTTAAATCCTGTTGTGATGCTTCATTGAGGAACAGCTTGAGGGACTTTAACATTTTCTGTTGATTAGTTTGTATGTCCTCCTTCTCGGTATAATGACCTCTGCCAAACATCCTCAGAATCCAACATTCCCCAGGCAAACTTGGAGACGTGTGTTAGAGACTTCCAATGTCAGAAAAACTGTTTGCAGCAGTGTGCCATGTCTAACTGCACCGAGTACTGGAAGTAGTATAGGTATTTTTTCCCCATTTGGACTCACACAATATGCTGCACAGGGTTGGTTAGCCTTCACTAACTGCTGCAGCAATGTCACTGTACTCCTTCTTGATCTGAGTTCCTTTGTATCTTTCTGTAGTATCATTGTAAGATATGTAGAAATTTTTTAAAATAAAGCATCACAAAGTCTATATCAAATTTGGGCTTCTATATTTAGTTTTCAGAAGGGCATATGCTTAGATGTAATAAAAGATGTAGATGTCTATGTATATCAAAACAAAGAGCCAAATATTAAAAAATATGTTTATTAAAGAGATGTGTATTAAAACATGTATTATAAAAGGAGAAATAAAGTAAGAGCAATAGGAAATAAATCTATTCCTAATTGAAGATTTACTGTGCTCTTAAGAGAAATAAATACTGGGGGACTAGAATAAAGACCCAGGTAGTCACAGCAGTAAGACAGAACAAGAGTCCGCAAAAATTTTTTTCATGTTTAGTGTAGTTATGACTTCCATCAGATAAAGAATCAGATATTAAAGCTTATGTGCTTTATTGAAGAGATTTAAGCTTTCTTCTCCATTTATTCTTTATAATGCCAAACTCTGAAACAAGAGAGCTAAAACTAATAATCCTGTTATGCAAAATAACATGAGTAATAAATGTTTCCAGTAGGAAAATACAAAACAAATTTTTTGCAAAAATATTCTTCAATAATTTTAAAGAAATATAAAGAATTTGTTTTCTTTCAAAGGCACAGAATTAGTCCAAATTATAGTAGGATAATTACAAATGTAATTTCACTTAATCCTTCTGCTTAATACTTTTTCTACCTTTAAGAGGTAAATTGCATCAGTTTTGCATTTTTTTTTCTTCACAGGAAATCTAAGAAAATGCTGATTAGAGCTTTCACTTTCACTTTAACAAGTCAAATAAAAAAAAGATTTCTGACGGGGGATTGAAAAGGATGTGTAAATACCTGCATGCACATTCATTGTGACCTACTTAGTTATGTTAATAGGTCAGAAGGCTGTAATACAGCTGAGGCAGACCTAATATCCTCCCAAACTCTCATCAGTGGCAAAATCATAAATCACTCAGTTTCTTTATTCATTTTATACTTCAGTAGCACCAGATGTTTAAGTATTTACCTGACATGGTTGTGGAAGTGTAACTAAAAGTACACAACCTCTTGGATTTAGATATAATCAAAGAGAAGCCAATAAGAAACGAAAGATTTCTATGGAAAGTTCTCATAAAAAGAAATTTGACCTTCAGGACAGCAGATGTGTCATTCAGCAAGATAACAGGAGCAATATGCATTTTTTAATTGGCTTGTGATTCCTTTCCAATTTCCTGAAATTATGTTGATTGAGACAGTTAAGAATATAATCAAGTTTGCAATAGTAGCTGATAAATGACCTGTATTATTAACATATAATATTAGGATTAAAATCTTAATTAAATGGGCACAATTAAAAGATGGTTTGTGTATGCCCTAGTGTTCCAACAATGAAAAAGGAATTTACCAAATGTGTTTAATGAAGGAGAACTTGTTTTGAGAAAAAAATAGGTCAAAACTTGATTGATACTCTGTACAGTTTTACTTTTAAGGTCCTGAAAGTCAATGGTGCAAAACTGTAGCAGATTCAAAGTCCCTTTAACTACCAGTTAGTTTACGTTTCACTCATGCCTTTCTCCTACATGACTTAACATCTTCATATTTTACTTCTGCTCACTTTTGGCCTGTACTCAGAAATGAACGGCTCATCAAATTAATCTGGACTTTTTTTATACTTAAAAAAAACCCAAGAGCTCTATGTATTCACACTCTACTCTTTCTACATTCTACACTCATACTGGTTCAGAATTCGTTGATATGTGTTATTGTTATTTAGCACATGATGGGGCAACTGTATTGATATGCTAAAAACTAAAGAGAAAGGAAGAGTAAGCCTTTCAAATTTTATAAAGTATTTGAAAATACTGTTTCACATCAAAGCAACTGATCTGTTCAGGACAGCAGTCAAAAATTCTCGAATGTCATATAATGAGTGTTAGGTAAAATCCCCCAAAAAACAATGCAAAAATAGGATTCTGGCATGACAAAAGCCTTCTGGTTTGCTACTCTTCGTGTTGTCCTACAGTGAAGTTAGTTCCCATTCCAACCTCAGCCGTATTGAGGCCATTGGTCTGAGGTAACACCCTGTCCTTCCCTGTCAGTAGCCTTAACTTAAGCTGGAAAAATGTGTGTGCGTGACAGTGAATTCAAAAGATTTAATCCTTCATATAGGAGTTCAGCACCAATATCATTTTAGGGTTTTTGAAGGAGTCACAGAATGAAATCTTAAAGGCGGCTCTGAATAAAGGGTCAGGCTAACTGACCTTAAAATCTATTATTCTTAGCATTTTTCTTATCAGGATACATTTGAGACATAATGCACAGTGCACAGGTCAGAAATTTTTTGATCACAGCTTTTCTTTCCTTGGGTAAGAATACTCTCAGCTGTCATGAGTCAGGTCCTGTACAAGTACAAGATATTTCCAGACACGTTCACCAGAAAGTCAAACCAGCAAAAACTCCCCAGAGTATCCTGAAGAGCTGTTGCTTTACAGACTTGAAGGGCAGAGGGCTGGGGAACAGTCACATTACAGTGTCATCAGAATGTCCACAGATGCATCCACTGTGGTGGGAAATAGCCTGTCCACACATAGAACTGCACACACCATATAAGGCAGTGCTGCCTGAGCTCTGAGCTGATCTGCAGTTACTCTCCCCAATTTCCAGACACACAGGAGGTGGGTCAGTTCCAGTCCAGTTAGTCCACTGTACTAACAGTAACTTCATATGCTCTGTCTTTTTTGGTGTGATAGTAGTTGCTGATGTCAGATTTTCGGTCACGTCAGAATAACCCTTCACTCTCACTAAACTCAGATTTGCCTTACACATGCCCATTATATACTACTTCATGTGTCACTCTGTGGAATAACAAGGCTATCCTAAAAGCTCTATCTTCATCACTTACTTATAATGATTTTTTTGCTACCTAGGAAATATTTTAATAAACATTAGCAAATAATTATGATGCATCTTTCATCATCAACTGCAAATGTAAGGTACGTGGTAATTAAAATCTACTTGGGCTGCATCAAGAGAATTATGGGCAACAGGTCAAGGGAGGTGATTCTCCTCCTCAACTCAGTCCTAGTGAGACCCCACCTGCAACACTGCATCCAGCTCTGGGGTGCCCAACACAAAAAAGGCATGAACCTGTTGGAACAGGTCCAGATGATGGTCATAGAGATGATCAGAGACCTTATAGCAGCCTTTCAGTACTTTAAGGGAACCTGTAATAAAACTGGGGAGGGATTTTTTACAAGGGCATGTAGCAACAGGATTAGGTGCAACAGTTTTGAACTGGAACAGGGTAGATTTAGATTAGCCATTAGGAAGTTCTTCACCATGAGGGTGGTGGGACACTGGAACTGGTTGCTCAGAGAAGTTGTGGCTGCCCCCTCCCTGGAAGTGTTCAAGGCCAGGTTTGATGCGGTTTTGAGCAACCTGATCTAGTGGAAAGTGTCCCTGCCCATGGCAGGGGGGTTGCAACTAGATGATCTTTAAGGTCCCTTCCAATATAAATCATTCTATGATTCTATTACTCTGTTATTCTATGATTCTATGAATTAGATCTGTACTTACAGGAAATTAGAATGATTTAACTGGAAAAAAAAGGTATATAAGCAGGGGCCATATACATTTTTATATATATATATGTGGGTATATATATATATGAGCTCTTGGTTGAATATATAGAACTCTTAGTTATGAAATTTAGATAATTGTGGAAAAGTGAATGAGGCAAAGCCCATGAATACTGGGAGCAATCTGTATTTCTGCAGAGGTAATAAAATCACACAGAAGCAGATTTTTGCTAAAATAGAAGAATTACACAATTTATAAGGGAAAAATAATGGGCCTAAATGTGTCAAAAATATGAAGAAAATAGATGTAAATATCTTAGAATTTTCTGAAACTGATTAGCTGGATAGCAGTTAAAAGTAAAAAAAATTAGAAAAAAACTTCTACTTAAATGTACTAAGAACTGTGCAGGAGAAGAAGACTAGACTGTACTCCTCACATTTTGAAACGTGTGATGAGAAATTCAGTTTTTAAAAATACTCCCAATTGTGACTATAATTCCTGTTCTGTGCTTTGGTATAATGTTAATGATTACTAGGAAAGTCATAACCCAAGAGAGAAACAGAGTATTTAATAAGCAGAATTTTCAGTTCATATTGTCTGGTGGAAATGAAAAAGATCAGTCTTTAGGGAATGGCAGAATACAGGCCTCTGTGTGTCTTCTTGTGACGAGCAGTCATCAAAATTTAGACCTGTAACTGCACACGTGTGACTGTCAGTTAATATACTATCTTGTCATGGGTTAGGGCTGGACCCGCCACTAACACGGACAGACACTCTCTAACGCCCTCTTCCCCCCACAAACGGGAAGGAAAAGGGAATGAAGCAGAGAGACTTATGGGTTAGAGAAGAAAAACTAGAACAGCTTTAATGAAATAATGGAAATAATAGTGAAATGATAAAAAAATTATAAAAATAAAGAGCTATATACAACTATAGATAGTAGCCCGACATCAAACCCAACTCCCTACTCCAATAGCAATCCCCACTGGTGCTGCAGAGCAGGAGGCACTGGGGAAACCCCAGGCTCAGCAGCGGCGGGAGCTGGATACAGGGAGTTGGATTTGGGAACTCAGGATCCGGATCAAAATCAAGAGGTCAGATGGAGTCCTCTCTGGACACTGACCATTGCAGAAAAGGGCCGAAACTCTCGTGATCACTCAATTTATACTAAATATGATGTACATGGGATGGAATACTCCCGTTGGTCACCTGTCCTGTCTATTACCCCCCTAGAGGTGCAACCTTTTACTTCCTTGTGACCCCACTTACTACCCGGCACCCCCAGTGTGGCCCACAAGAGCCAGCAGTGGCCTTGGTCACTATAGGAATAAGTATCAGCAAGAGCCTTTCTGCATCCCAGTCCCAAGCAGTAACTGTAAACATCAGGTGTTATCACTGCCAGTAGCACACACTGTCTGCAAAAACATGCTGCCGACTTCAGAAAGTGCAGCCTTTTAGAAGACACTAAACTGGAAAGTAAAAATCACTAAGCAGAGCTGGGTTTTTAGCTAAACCCAGAACGTATCTTCTTTGACAAAGCAAGAAAATGTAGTACGTAGTTGCAACATCAGAAACAATTGTTAAGGAAAAAAAAAATAAACAAAAACCAGAAGTTGGTGGTTAAAAGCCGAAAAATTTTAACTAGAAACATTGAAGTCCTAGAAGAAGTCTAGGGAGTAGATTAGAGTGATACTAAAGCATTTAAATCCTGTAATTCTAATAATTTCTCAGAGTGCTTCTTTCTCCTTTGACTGAACAACTCAATATCTTATCTGACAAATTTTCCTGATATTTCCACACTGCCTTAGAGGACTGGGAGAAGAGGGAGGTCATCCAGCTAGATCATCTAGATATATCAGCACCTGATCTTCTTGGGCAGTTTATATCAGATGGGCCACAGAAGTGGATACTTAGAAACACCAGAAAATCAAGGTTTAAATGCCTTTGCTTTTTTTTTTTTCTCAAAACACGGTCAAGTTCCTGATTATCTTGGGCAATGACTGATTTCTCCAACCCAATCTATAAATTCCTGTACTGTTTTTGTAATGTCTGGGATGTTTAGCCTTTGTTAAATGGTGCCACAAATGAGTAGAGTCCAGGATGCTAGAGTGTATCGAGTTTGCACGGCCAGATTTTGGTCGGAGGGGCACTAGAAGCTTCCCTCATGTCTGGCAGAGCCAATGTCAGCCAGATCAAAGATAGACCCGTTGCTGGACAAGGGCTGAGCCCATCAGTGACAGCAGTAGTGCTTATGGAATGACTGCACCCCATGGAAGAGACTCACACTGGAGCAGTTCATGAACAACTACCACCTGTGGGAATGGCTCATGTTGGAGAAGTCTTGTAGGACTGTCTCTCGTGACAGGGTACACAGGCTGTATCTAAAGTGTGAAGTGGAAAAAGTGGCAGAGATAACTTGTGACGAACTGACTGCAACCCTCACTCCCTGTCCCTCTGCACCACAGGCAGGGAGAAGACAGAGAAATAGGGAGTGAAGTTGAGCCTGGGAAGAAGGGAGGGGTGGGGAGAAGATGTTTCAATATTTGATTTTATTTCTTATTACCCTACTCTCATTTGATTGATAATAAATTAATTTAATTTCCCCAAGTCAAGTATGTATTGTCTGTGATCGGAATTGTTGAGTGATGTCCCTGTTTTTATCTTGATCCACAAGCCCTTCATTATACTTTTCTGTCCCCTGTCCAGCTCAGAAGAAGGAATGACAGAGCAGCTTTGGCAGGCACCTAGCATCCAGCTTCTCCATGAAAGAACAGAAGAGGAACAGTCAAGGGTCAGACCCACTGCAGGACACAATTAAGCCCATCAGCCAGGCTTGTGGTGCCTCTGTATTAACATATTTAAGAAAGAGCAAAAATGACGCAAAGGCAGAGGAGGAAGGAAAAACCAAATGAGTGAAAAACATCAGAGGGAGCACCAAGGTAGAGAAGAAGGAGTGGAGAAGAAGGAGGGGGAGGAAGTACTCCTGGCACCAGAGCAGAGACTCTCCTGTAGCCCATGGAGGACCCATGCTGGAGCAGGTATTTCTCCATAGCCTGTTGAGGACCCCATGTTGGAGCAGTTGGACATTCTCTGAAGGAAGCTGTTGTCTATGGGGAGGCCAGGGGCAGCAACAGGGGAAAAGAGTGATGAGGAAGACACAGCTCCACAGCCCCCATTCACCACCTTCCCTGTTCTGCTGTGGAGGAGGCGGAGAAGTTGGGAATTGAAGTTGAGTTTGGGAAGAAGGAGATAGGAAAATGATTGTTTTAATGTTTGTCTTTGTTTATCACTGTCTAAATCTATTTTAACTAGCAATAAATTAAATAATTTTTTTCCCAAGTCTGTTTTGTCCACAACAGTAACTGGCAAATGATGTCCCCGTCTTTATCCTGACTAATGAGCCTTCTTGTCCTATTTTCTACCCTTATCCCACTGGAGAGAGTGAGTGAGCAAGTGGCTGGGCAGGAGTATGTCCTGTAGCCAAGGTCAGACTACCACAGTTGTTCAACATTAGACATGACTCTGAGTTTTCTACTTCTGTCTCACAACAGCGAGACTGCAGAGAAATTGATTGACAGTGACTGACTCTGGAAGAAACCAGTCACTCTGCTGTCTTCTCTGCTGCTCCATCTGCCATGCCTGTTTTTAGAACAGACTTAGACCTCTTCCTTATATTCTTAATGGGGTTACCCACCAGCTACAAGTCTCCACAGAGAACTGAATCAAGTTGAATCCTAACATTCAGCATAATTTTTGAAAGGCACTGATTAGATGAGTTTTGTATCCCAGGTTTCACTTTCAGAGAAGGTAGATTTTTTCTGAGTTTAAAATGAAGTAAAGCACATCACAGTAGTGCAAAGGGAACATAGCTGGATAGGTTAAATAGTGTTTAGTGAGAAGATCTTCCATCTGGAAGAAGAGCTGTATGTTTACATGACATTAAGATACATCCGTGATTTATAGAGCACAAAATATTTAGCTTTTATGTCATAATACAATTTACTTGCTTAAAAATGTTTAAGAAAGCAAAGATGATAAAGATTACCTTGCATAATATTGTATTCAAGAATACATGCCTAAACATCACAGAAACAATACAACAGAATTCCCTTTATTTAGAGTGTCAAAAACCTGATCCATTAAGCACCTGTAATGTATGTGTCCTCCCAATTATTTGTGCAATTATTTAAAGATTATGGCTCCATAAAGATACACAATATGCTAAACCACCATAATTCATTTAAAATGTATGGTCTGAAGATATCCTGCTGAACTGCAGATAATGATTTATGGTCTGTTGGTAAGAGATGCAATTTAATTGCACCTCGGAACATTCCTAAAGTAGCAATCATCATGTCACAGAGTACCTGCAAAATGTCAAACTCTAATTATTTCCATGACAATGTTTCTCAGGTTTGACTCTGGTAATCCTTCATTCTGAAGGCTTATTCACAGAAAACGAAACATCAGATAAATTATGCTCAGCTGTCATCTTTACCATGTGCCATTTTGTCTAAATTTTGCTGGAGTGTGAAAACAGGAAGGTGATCTGATCTCTTAGGGAGCAAATCCTAATTCTGTTCCTACTTATGTAGCTTCAGTTAGCTCAGAAAACTATGCCTGGGAAATGATAGGTAGATACATAGGTAGAAACTATATTTATTTCAGGAAAACAATAATTTTTGTCCCTGTGTTGAGATTGCAACCTGCTTCTCTTTATTTTGACACCTATGGAACTGTGCTTCTCATAATGGAATAAAAGTATGCATCAGCGTACATGTGGCCAGAATGAAGTCTACCTTTCTCAATTTTACCAGGAAAAAAAAGATTTAAACCTACCAAATTAGCTACTTTATGAAATTCCCATCCTTTTATCTCAAAGTCTGGTTACAGATAAGTGAATTCAGCATATCCTCTTCAAGGAGATTCACTGGGTCTCTCTCAGTGCTTCTCTAACTGTTGTGGTAAAGTCTCTTAAGCTTTTTTTCCCATTTGGGATTGCCCCAGAGATTTCCCTCTATCTCATAGTTACACTTTGATCTTTCCCTCACAAGATTAGCTCTTCAAACAGTGCTGCAGGTCCATGTTGTGATTAGCTCTGAATATACACCCTGCCACATAGAAATTGTTCTTGGCTGTCCCAGAGGCATGTTAGTCACACCAGTGCAATTCAAACAGGAGCTTGAGGGCAGATCCTAGTTTGAAATTCAGTAATTGTGAGACTGCATGAAGTTATTACTCACTGCTATACTTATGTCACATGCCTCCAAAAGATCTGTACTCATGGGCTCACACCACAAAGTTAGAAAACATGAAAAATAACCCTGAAAGGCATACAATCAGAAGAAATGGGAGAAGACAGGAAATATTATCTGAAGGTTAGCAATAAAAAATTGTGGAAGGAAAGTTCTAGGACTTCAGTAAAAGCAATGGTATTTGTGTCTGAGCAGTGCAAAGCTGTGGACATGGCTCTCAGATGAGACACTGCCCCTGTGCGTGCACTTTGGCCAGGAGTGACTTAATCATGAATCTCAAAGGGAGTAGAGAATTAGTCCTGTTATTCAAAAACAATGACAAATAAGTGTAGTTTGATTTTAAAACTATCTGAATATTACATTAAGAATAAGTAGAAATAGAGTTCTCTGCTATAGAGGCATATCAGAGAATCAGAGAATTGTAGAATCATAGAATCATAGAATGGTTTGGTTTGGAATGAACCTTAAAGATCACTTGGTTCCTGTCCCTCTGCCAGGGGCAAGGACACCTTCCACTAGATCAGGTTGCTCAAAGCTCCATCAAACCTGGCCTTGAACACTTACAGGGAGGGGGCAGCAACAACTTCTCTGGGCAACCTGTTCCAGTGTCTCTTCACCATCACAGTGAAGAACTTTTTCCTAATATATAATCTAAATCTACCCTGTTCCAGTTAAAAACTGTTGCACCTCATTCTGTTGCTTCATGCCCTTGTAAAAAGTCCCTCCCCAGCTTAATTACAGGTTCCCTTGAAGTACTGGAAGGCCACTAAAAGGTCTCCCTGAAGCCTTCTCTTCTCTAGGGCTGAACCCCAACTTTCTCAGCCTGTCTTCGTATTAGAGGTGCTTCAGTCCCCTGAACATTTTTGCAGCTCTCCTCTGGGCTTGCTGACCAGGTCCATATCCTTCTTATATGGGGCAACCAAGAGCTGGATGCAGTGCTGCAGGTGGGATCTCGCCAGAGCTGAGTAGAGGGACAGAATCATCTCCCTTGACTTTCTGGCCACACTTCTCTAGATGTAGTAAAGGATGCAGTCAGTTTTCTGGTCTTGAGCACACCTCACTGGCTCATGTCCAGCTTCTCATCCACAAACACCCCCAGGTTGTTCTCTGCGGGGCTGCTCTCAATCCATCCATCACACAGCCTGCACTTGTGCTTGGGATTGCCCTGACCCATGTGCAGGACCTTTCACTTGGCCTTCTTGAACTTCATGAGGTTTGCATGGGCCCACCTTTCCAGCCTGTCCTTCTGGATGACATCCCTTCCCTCCAGCGTGTAGACTGCACCACACAGCTTGGTGTCATCAGCAAACTTGCTGAGGTTATACTCAATCCCATTGTTTATGTCACTGACAAAGATGTTAAACAGCATCAGTCCCAATACTGAACCCTGAGGAATACCACCCTACCTGGACATCAAGACATTGACTGCAATTCTTTGAGCGTGGTCATCCACACAATTCCTTTTCCACTCTATGATCCTTCTGTCAAATCCATGTGTCTCCAATTTTGAGACAAGGATGTCATGCAGGACGCTGTCTATATGCTTATAACAGTTTACTCAAGCAGATCTTGAAGAAATTCCTGAGAAAATTTATATTGTATTACTCATTGTATGTAATACAGCTCTGTTGCAAAGGATCTAAAGTTATTTTAGGCATATAGTTTTTGCAATCAGAGATAAACAAAGTAGTTTCATTGTAGGACTTAATGCTTAGGTGTCACCTAAGACCGTCATTCATTTTGAATGAATCTTTTGCATCATTTGTTAGTGCTCTGTCACTGGGAAACTGTGAAGGCACAAGGGAGGAGAAAGCATTTATTTGAGAGCTGGGTCACTCACCTAGGCCTTGCAGGTGACAAGGGTAGAGAAAGTATCCTGTTTCTGTATTCCACAGTGGTTTAGGCACTGCCCTGTTCCATAGTGAATTACATAGCAACAGAAACGAAGGACTGCAGAGTTATACCAGGGAGTGTATATTGTGTATTCAAGGTGGTACAGATATTAAATATTAATTCTGAGAATCTATATTTTGCACATAAATTGCTTAATTTTCTTTGTGATTCTTCCACTTATTTCTTCCTTTTAACACTGTACAAAGACTTGATCCTACTTCACGTATGTTTATCTGTAGGGAGAGAGAAAGCAAGTCAACATTCTCAGCTGTATTAAATAAATGGCCTTCTTATTATCCTTTTTATTGATGAGTTACCATTGTAACCCTTAAAAGAAACAATTAAAAACAGTTTGAGGCAACAGAGTTACATTACAAGATAAGAGGATGTCACCGAAAACTGTCCTGTAATGTAATATTAAGCTCTAGAATTTATAGCTGTTTTCTTCCTCGTGGTGTTTTTCAATACACTTTTATTACAGGCTCTAAATTATACTTTCACAGAAAAGGTCTCTCTTTAAACCTTTAGGTCAGAATTGTTCAGATCTTTTCACACTGAATCAGTCAGTTTTAAAGCTGACAAAATCCTTGGCAGGCTTGTAAATCTTTCAAAAGATCTTATCCAATTACCCTTCATGGTCCACAGGCTTCTACGGTGTGGCTGTTTCCTTCTGTGTGAGGAATTAAGTGCTCATGAAAGGTTAGGAACCAATGGAGTTGAAAAGTAAGCCAGCACATTTTTCTACAGTTCAGTTCAGCTATGGCTATCTACAGAGACAGTGTAGAGGTCTTTAAAGAAATTCAGTCATGGTCAAGAACACTGATGGTGCTCTGAGACCAGAAGAAAAGTAAGGTCAGAAATTTTGAGTTTATTTGTTTATAAAAGACATTCAGTTATGTTAAAACTGGAAACTTCTGTATATAAATCTAAGGTCTTAAATCTTGCCTAGGATCACAAAATACATTTCGTTTTATCTGTACCGATCATAAACCTCGGTCTTTGTTACATGTAACATACATATTTTTTCAGGAAAGATGGCAAGAGGTCATACACATCCTAGTTCTTTCAATATGAAAAGGACTATAATGAAGAGCGACCATTGAAATACATTTTTTTTGTTTACATGTTTATTTAATATTTTTATTAAGTGAATATAAAAGATATTGACTAAGATGTTTGTTAATATCAAAAAGAATTCTAAGTCTCATCAGTTTTTAAACAACACTATTTCTTCCAGTGACATGTAAACTGCAATCTCCACAACATAGCAGAAAGGGAAGAAAACCATTAAATCATTTTCATATGTAGCTTAAAAACATTATTTCATCTCACTCTGTTGCTCAGGATTACTAGAAAAAAATGCCCCTTCAACAACATTATATGGATAACACAGTTGAGAACAAATGAGAAAATGCATGCTGTCTCTCTGAAGGACAGCTTAAAAAAAATCTTTTATTTGAAATGCAAAAGAAGGTTTTAGTGAGAGAAATACAGTTGAATCTTGAACCTGTGTTAGTGATCTGCAACTAAACTTATACACACTGTGATTTCCCATATTTACATATATACACATATTAATATATACATATTCATTTTATTGGTACTCATTTGTATTATGTTCATTTTTTCCCACTTCACAGTGAGAAGAACTTTCATTACTCAATTGGAAATCTGAAGAATTATATAGTAATCATCTGTTACTTCAAGCTCTTTCTATGTCTGATTTTCAGTTGTATCTTTTGTAATTATTCATTTCACAAAATCAGAGAATCACAGAATGTTAGAGGCTGGAAGGGACCTCAAAAGGTCATCTAGTCCAGCCCCTCTGCCAGAGCAGGATCACCTACAGCAGAGCGCACAGGAACGTGTCCAGGCAGGTTTTGAATGTCTCCAAAGAAGGAGACTCCACAACCTCCTTGGGCAGCCTGTTCCAGTGCTCTGTCAACCTCACAGCGAAAAAATTCTTTCTAATATTTTTGTGGAACCTCCTATATTCCAGCTTGCACCCATTGCCCCTTGTTCTGTCAATGGACATCGCTGAAAAGAGCCTGGCTCCGTCTCCCTGACACTCCCCCTCGACATATCTATAAACACTAATGAAGTCACCCCTCAGCCTCCTCCAAGCTAAAGAGACGCAGCTCCTTCAGCCTCTCCTCATAAGGGAGATGTTCCACTCCCTTCATCATCTTTGTGGCTCTGCGCTGGACTCTCTCAAGCAGTTCCCTGTCCTTCTTGAACTGAGGGGCCCAGAACTTGACAGAATTTTCCAGATGTGGCCTCACCAGGGCAGAGTAGAGGGGCAGGAGGACCTGTTTCAACCTACTAGCTACTCCCCTTCTAATACATCTCAGGATGCCATTGGCCTTCTTGGCCATGAGGGCACATTGCTGGCTCATGGTCATCCTGCTGTCCACCAGAAACCCCAGGTCCCGTTCCCCTGCGCTGCTCTCCAGCAGGGCCGTCCCCAACCTATACTGGCACATGGGGTTGTTCTTTCCCAACTGCAAAACTCTACACTTGCCCTTGTTGAACCGCGTAAGATTTCTTCCTGCACAGCTCTCTAGCCTGTCCAGGTCTCGCTGAATGGCAGCACAGCCTTCTGGTGTGTCAACCACTCCTCCCAATTTTGTGTCATCAACAAACTTGCTGACAATGCTCTCTAATCCCTTGTCCAGGTCATTGATGAACATATTGAAAAGCACTGGCCCCAGTACTGAGCCCTGAGGGACTCCACTAGACACAGGTCTCCAACTAGACTCTGCCCTATTGACCACAACTCTCTGACTTCTTCCCTTCAACCAGTTAGCGACCCACCTCACTACTTGGTCATCCAGACCACACTTCCTCAGTTTACCTATGAGGATGCTGTGGGAGACGGTGTCAAATGCCTTGCTGATGTCCAGATAGACCACATCCACTGCATGGCCACCATCCATCCACCTTGCGATGTCTTCATTTATATTGGTGCAAGACATAAGGATCTTGAAATGTGAAACTTCACACAGCGGAACTAACTGAAAAGCAATCAAGTGAAACAGAATTAGGTCCTTGTTAGTTTGGTTGTTTCTAATACACTTCGAGTCTGAATAACAAAATTAAGTTAAAAGGAATTTTCATATGCAGTTTTTAAAAAGTTTTCCATTTTAAAGCTTGTGTGCTTCATTGCATTGTTACCTCAACAGAACTTGTACTCATTTCAAACAACAACGTGAAATGAAGGAAATAAAATAAAAGCTTAATATGATCCCAAAGTCTATAATTAGAGGGTTTCTGTAAATAAGGAAAATTCTGTTAATCATTAAAAAATATATTGAGATGGTGTGGGTTTCTGCAGAGTTCCACCTTTCTGTGACTTTCATGTTTATAGAAAAAAAACCAAACTACTCTGTTTAGTGAAATTTTGTCCAGTTCAGATTCCAGAGAGCTTGTCAATGTCATGTCTCCCAAGACTAAATTGCATTTATAAACTCATCTGTCAAATAAGTAAAAGGTCACTGCTTGGTTTCCAGCAAGAAATTGCTTATTATTTAAAAGGAAGTCTCCAGATCTAGTAGGAGAATCGTGCTGCATTCTGAAGAGACGAAAGTGCATTACTAATTCTGTTGCTCATGCTTATTTCACAAAATTACAAAATTCTTTCTAGAATTGAATGAATGAAACAGGCAAGTTCTTACTGCTTCTCCATGTTTTACATTTTAGCCGACCTTTACTCCTTGAGGAGCAGTTTGCTGAAATCAGACATATCCAGTGCACGTTTTTATCAATATTCTTTTCCTGCTAAGGTATCATATATCATGAAAGATGGCAGAAAAAGGTGGCTATATGCAGAAAAAAATTTGCTGACTCCCTTAAACACCTTTTCTTCCTCTTCTTTAAGGTTGGACTTGTTTCTCATGAAAACGGGTCAGCTCAGTTTATTTGAAAGAACTTAATTTATTCAGAAAATGAGATAGTATTTTGAAATATTTTCAGAAGCATTCTTTAATTTTGTTACCTCAGGTTATAAATATTATAGTTGAAATCTAAAACAGTATCACAGATAAAAATATCAGAACAAAGTGAGCAACTGAATATTCTAGTCTATTTTTTTTTTCTGTTTTCCATGCTCTCAGACTCTACCTCAACTGATTCAAGCAGATATGGAAGCCTCAAGTATAAAGGAAACTTTTGTTTACATTGTGTATCTATAGTCATTCTAGTCTCCTTACAAACTGCCTATGTTTAGACATCTACAACTGTGTTATCTGACTTTGGTTATGCAGATGGAAAGATCAAGTTATCATTTACTAGATACGGTTTGAGGTAATAGCTTTTATTGCTGTTTTTTCTCTTTTCCTTGCCTTGATTGCCATATGTCCTCAAATCGCTAACGCCTGATGTAAAGTCATCATGTGATCCCAAATGCTATATAGCCCGGTCAGTCATAAAGATTAAAAGTATCTGCTCTTGCTGTCAGCTTTTGCTAACATTTCTAATCATTTGGAGTCTGGTTTTTTTCATTTCACTGTGGGCCCTCAATCATTGTTTATGAAAATGCATAAACTGTCAGCTCAAGTTACAAGCAGGTATCTGTATGTCACGGGAAATGCTCCACACCGTGAAGGATAATTCATTATGAGGAAGGCAGGTACAAAATAAGCAGAGGCATATCTGGCCCAGCAAATCAGAGTTTTGCAGTTCCAGTATAATTTGGAATGTTTTTTTTAGCTAGTTCAGCTTGTGAGTGGCTACTTGAAGCCCTAGAGGCCTTCAGTGATGACTGGGTTTTTGCAAGACTTATTTGCATAATCCCTGGCCCGGTGAAACAGCAGAACATCATTCCTGAATTATTTCTACAGCATGAACGTGCACTGTGAAACTGAACTGAGATAATCAGGTTATTCCCCAGAGATCGTTTAAGAAGTGCAAAACTTTTACTTGCATCTTCTACAATTTTAAACTGAACTTCTGTCATTTTTTATTGTCAAGTCTGAATTACGCTTAGGATGAAGAAAACATTCCATACATTTGCCAAAGCTATGACTGGCCAGTAATTACTCTGTTGGTTTGTATTTTTTCATTTAAACTCTTTTTGATTTATTAAATTGTGACTAGTATTAGATAGGGTAAAATTTATAAAATGTCAAACAACTTTTAAATAAGATAATTCAGGTAAGTTCAAGCTCATTCATATATTTATTTCTTATTATTTCAGAAAATCTGAGGTAAACTATTTTTAAATAAATATGTTCATCTTGTTTGAAAGCCTGATTCTCTTCCTCATGCTTGTCAACATAGACCGTTTAGATTTCGCAGGATTCATGTGAGTAAAGAGCAATCTTCACTTCTGTCTCACAGAATTACTCAATGGTTGAGGTTGAAAGTGATCTCTGTAGGTCATTCAATTTAATCATCCTGCTCAAAGCAGGGTCAGCTAGAGCAGGTTGCTCAGAACTATGTCCAGTTGAGTTTTGAATATCTCTGCTGACTCTCTGAGCAACCTGCTCCAGTGTTTCATGGCCCTCACAGTAAAAGATTTTTCTTATGCATAAAAGGAATTTAATGTATTTCGATAATGCTCATTGTGGTGGGTTAACCTTCACTGTCTCTCAAGTTCCCACCAAGACACTCTCTCGTTTCTCCTCAGCAGGACAGGAGGAGAAAATAAAATTTAAAAGCTCATAGGATCAGATAAGTACAGGGAGAAAACTCACCAACTACCATCACAGGGAAAACAGATTCAACTTGGGGAAGATTATTTAAATTTACTGCCAATTAAAACCAGAATATGATAATGAGAAAGAGAAACAAAAATCCACCCTCTCCACTTCTTCCCAGGCTTGACTTCAATCCTTCATTCTTAACTCTTCTGTCTCCTCCTCTCCCACTCCAAGCAGTGCAGGGGGATGAGAGACCTTCAGTCAGTTCTTAACATTTCTCTGTTGATCTCCTCATGCTGTTCTTTTGCCCCAGCATAGGGTCACTCTTGCAGGATACAGTCCATTAACTGCTCCAGTGTGGTACTTTGCACTGGGTACAGTCCTTCAGGAGTAGACTGTTCCAATATGAGTCCTGCCATGGGACACAACTCCTGCCAGAAAACCTGTCCCTACATGGGCTTCTCTCCCTGGACCACAGCTCCCGTCAGGAGCCTGCTCTTGTGTGAGGTCTCCACAGGCTTCAGCTTCCTTCAGGGTGCATCCACCTGTCTCAGCATGAGGTCCTCCATGGGCTGCAGTGTGGATATCTGGCTCCAATATGGGGCCTCCATGGACTGCAGTGGCACAGCCTACATCACCATGGTCTTCTCTAAGAGCTGCAGGAAAACATCTGTTATGGTGTCTGGAACACCTTCTCTGACCTTTGCAGGGTTGCTTCTTTCACATTTTTCTCACTTGTGTCTCTCACAGATGCTACTCAGCATTTTTACCCTTTCTCAAATATGTTATCACAAAGGCATCACTCAGCTTTGGCAAGTGATGGGTCCATTTTGGAGCTGACTAGAATCAGCTCTGTCTGACATGGTGGCAGCCCCTGGTCTCTTTGCACAGAGGTTACTCCTACAGCTCCCTGTTACCAAAACCTTTCCACACACTCAGACTCAACACACTCTTCCTAATGCAGCCCAGGAGACCACTGTCCTTTGCAACTTGTTGGCCACCAGGATGCCCAGATCCTTCTCTGCAAAGCTGCTTTCCCACCAGTCAGCTGCACCAAACTGATTCATGTGGCTATTTCTCCCCAGGTGGAAGAATTTACATGCACATCCCTTTGTTGAATTTCATGAGGTTCATGTCTGCTTCAGCCTGTGCAGTTTCCTTTTTAACGGCAGCACAACCATCTAGTGTATCAGCCACTCCTCTCAGCATTGTATTATCTGTGAGAACTTGCCAAGAGTATACTCAGTCCCATCATCCAGGCCATGAATGAAGATGTTAAACAGTATTGTCCCCAGTATCAACCCCTGGGTTACACCAATAAGACTTGCCTCCACCTGAAATTTGTGCTATTGATCATAACCCTCTGAGTCCAACAGTTAAGCTAGTTTTCAGTCCACTCATCTAGTCCATGCTTCATCAGTTTTTCAATGAAAATGTTATGTGAGGCAGTGTTGAAATCCTTGCTAAAAATAGATAAAATTTTTCTACTGCTCTCTCCTTACTCACCAAGAAAATCATCATGCCACATAAGGCTACCAAGTTTGACAGGCATGTTTTTCTCTTCATAAATCTGTGATGACTGCTTAGCCTTTCTTTTGTTGTTTATCTATCAATACAAGACTTTCTTGCTGTTGTTCACATCAGGTTTAACTCGAGATGATCTTTGACTTTTCTTACCCCTTCCCTGCGTGCTTGGGCTGTGTCTTTGTATTCCTTCTGGGTTATCAGCCCTTATTTCCATCCTTTGTATGCTTTCTTCCTGTGTTGTCCTGAGGAGCCCCATTCCCCTGAGGCCCCAGAGGAAGTCAGGGCAGTGGAGGAGTTTGCTTTAGTCGATGAAGACTGGGTTAGGGACCAATTAAGCAATCTGGACATCCATAAATCCATGGGTCCAGACGGCATGCATCCACGGGTGCTGAGGGAGTTGGCTGATGTCATTGCTAGACCACTCTCCATCATCTTTGCCAAGTCTTGGGAGACGGGAGAGGTGCCTGAGAACTGGAGGGAAGCAAATGTCACTCCAGCCTTCAAAAAGGGCAAGAAGGAGGACCCGGGTAACTATAGACCGGTCAGCCTCACCTCCATCCCTGGGAAAGTGATGGAACGACTTATCCTTGGTGCCATCTCAAGGCATATCAGGGATAAGAGGGTCATTAGAGACAGTCAACATGGCTTCACCAAAGGGAAGTCGTGCTTGACTAAACTCATAGCCTTTTATGAGGATATAACAAGGTGGATAGATGATGGCAGAGCGGTGGATGTGGTCTACCTTGACTTCAGTAAAGCATTTGACACAGTCTCGCACAGCATCCTTGCTGCTAAACTGAGGAAGTGTGGTCTAGAGTCTCGGGTAGTGAGGCGGACTGTGAACTGGTTAAGGGGAAGAAGCCAAAGAGTTGTGGTCAATGGGGCAGAGTCTGGTTGGAGGCCTGTATCCAGTGGAGTGCCTCAAGGGTCGGTACTGGGACCAGTATTATTCAATATATTCATTGATGACTTGGATGAGGGACTAGAGAGTACTATCAGCAAGTTTGCTGATGACACCAAGCTGGGAGGAGTGGCTGACACACCAGAAGGCTGTGCTGCCATTCAGCGAGACCTGGACAGGCTGGAGGGTTGGGCGGGGAAAAATTTAATGAAATATAACAAAGGTAAATGTAGGGTCTTGCATCTGGGTAGGAACAACCCCAGGTTCCAGTATAAGTTGGGGAATGACTTCTTAGAGAGCAGTGTAGGGGAAAGGGACCTGGGAGTCTTGGTGGACAGCAGGATGACCATGAGCCAGCACTGTGCCCTTGTGGCCAGGAAGGCCAATGGCATCCTGGGGTGTATTAGAAGGGGGGTGGTTAGTAGGTCGAGAGAGGTTCTCCTTCCCCTCTACTCTGCCCTGGTGAGACCCCATCTGGAATACTGTGTCCAGTTCTGGGCCCCTCAGTTCAAGAAAGACAGGGAACTGCTGGAGAGAGTCCAGCACAGGGCAACTAGGATGATTAAGGGAGTGGAGCATCTCCCTTATGAGAAAAGGCTGAGGGAGCCGGGGTTCTTTAGTTTGGAGAAGAGGAGACTGAGGGGTGACCTCATTAATGTTTACAAATATATCAAGGGTGAGTGTCACGAGGATGGAGCCAGGCTCTTCTCGGTGACAACCACTGACAGGACAAGGGGTAATGGGCTGAAACTGGAACATAAGAGGTTCCGCTTAAACTCGAGAAGAAACTTCTTCTCAGTGAGGGTGACGGAACACTGGAACAGGCTGCCCAGGGAAGTTGTGGAGTCTCCTTCTCTGGAGACATTCAAGACCTGCCTGGACACGTTCCTGTGTGGCATAGTCTAGGCATTCCTGCTCTGGCAGGGGGATTGGACTTGATGATCTTTCAAGGTCCCTTCCAATCCCTAACATTCTATGATTCTATGATTGTTCATCTGTGCAGACCTGCTGCTTTGCATGATTTACTGCTTGGGGGCATGGACTACTCCCGAGTTTGGAGAGCTGATCCTTTGAAAAACAACCAGCTCTTCTGGAGCCCCATTCTCTCCGGGGCCATTGTCCTGTGATTCTTCCAAGTGGATCACTGAAAAGACTAATGTTCTGCTCTGCCCTGCTGAAGGTCAGGATTGTGATACTACTACTTGCCTTTTTCCATCCTTTCATGAGGAAGTCCTGAGATCACTTCTATTTCATGGTCACTGACATGTCTGCCCCTGACCTTCTCACCAGCAGCCAGCTCTTTTTTCTTTGCTACCATCAGGTCCAGCAAAGGACCTCCATTCATCAACTCCTCAATCATCTGTGTCAAGCAAGTTGTCATCAGTCCACTCCAGAAATCTCCCGCATTTCTTCTGCCTTGTTGCGTTTTCCTTGCAGCAAATGTCAGAGAAATTTCTGTCCTCCATAAGGAGTTTGCAAACAGGAGATTTCCTCCAGTTATCTGAAGAAGGTTTCAACTATTTTTTCCTGGTAAGGTGGTCTGTTGTAGACACCCATTACATCACCCACAACGTTCTGCCCACTAATCCTGACTGCACTTTGCCAGGTTGATCCTGTGTCTTACAAGTATTCCTCAATCCTCAGAGACTTCCATAGTCACAAAAAAACCCCAAACAAATCTATCTTGTTGACACCAACTGTATGAATGACTGAATGTGCCGAATCCATCTACTTCTCCACAAGATTTCCCCCCTCAATCAAAAGACTGAGAAGAACATCCAACTTTCAATTAACAAATAAAGCACTACTGAAATGAAGGAGGCAGGGATACTAAACTGAGTTGTAAATCTGCAAATCCAATTTTAATAGAAAAGTTTTTGAATTACACTCCTTGTAATTCAGAACCTGCCTCTGCCCCCTGAACTATGAAATAAATCAAATAGAATTTCTATTTTCTGCTATTCTCAGTCCTTTGTTGTGAATTTTCTTCTTGGACTGTGAACTTGTTATTGATTTTTTATTATCTACACCACTCATTCAATAAGCTTGTCACCAAACTTGGCCCTAAAATATGCTCAAATCAAATGATACAGTGCAGCATTCATTCTCCTTCAGTAATGACTAAATTCTTCCTTGTTTCAGAGGAGTCCTTATGGAAAAAAATGGACTCTACAAAATGTTGGAATATAGGTTTAAGCATAATATTTACCATCACAAGTACATGAGAAGATCTGTTCAAAGGATGAAGGAAACAATTTGCATGGTTATATTCTGTGAACTGGCTGAGGGGAAGAAGCCAAAGAGTTTTGGTCAATGGGGCAGAGTCTGGTTGGAGACCTGTATCCAGTGGAGTGCCTCAAGGGTCGGTACTGGGACCAGTATTATTCAATATATTCATCGATGACTTGGATGAGGGACTAGAGAGTACTATCAGCAAGTTTGCTGATGACACCAAGCTGGGAGGAGTGGCTGACATGCCAGAAGGCTGTGCTGCCATCCAGCGAGACCTGGACAGGCTGGAGCGTTGGGCGGGGAAAAATTTAATGAAATATAACAAGGGTAAATGTAGGGTCTTGCATCTGGGTAGGAACAACCCCAGGTTCCAGTATAAGTTGGGGAATGACTTCTTAGAGAGCAGTGTAGGGGAAAGGGACCTGGGAGTCTTGGTGGACAGCAGGATGACCATGAGCCAGCACTGTGCCCTTGTGGCCAGGAAGGCCAATGGCATCCTGGGGTGTATTAGAAGGGGGGTGGTTAGTAGGTCCAGAGAGGTTCTCCTTCCCCTCTACTCTGCCCTGGTGAGACCCCATCTGGAATACTGTGTCCAGTTCTGGGCCCCTCAGTTCAAGAAAGACAGGGAAGTGCTGGAGAGAGTCCAGCACAGGGCAACTAGGATGATTAAGGGAGTGGAGCATCTCCCTTATGAGAAAAGACTGAAGGAGCTGGGGCTCTTTAGTTTGGAGAAGAGGAGACTGAGGGGTGACCTCATTAATGTTTACAAATATATCAAGGGTGAGTGTCACGAGGATGGAGCCAGGCTCTTCTCGGTGACAACCACTGATAGGACAAGGGGTAATGGGCTGAAACTGGAACATAAGAGGTTCCGCTTAAACTCGAGAAGAAACTTCTTCTCAGTGAGGGTGACGGAGCCCTGGAACAGGCTGCCCAGAGAGGTTGTGGAGTCTCCTTCTCTGGAGACATTCAAGACCTGCCTGGACACGTTCCTGTGTGGCATAGTCTAGGCATTCCTGCTCTGGCAGGGGGATTGGACTTGATGATCTTTCGAGGTCCCTTCCAATCCCTAACATTCTATGATTCTATGATTCTATGATTCTTGTAAATAATAGTTCAATAGTTAAGGTTTGCTGGTTCTTTTGAGGGTTTAGAAGCTGGAAATGCAGGAGTCTGTCTTAACATAAGTGGGTAAATTCTCCATGTCATGAAATACACTTGAAGCATCCCCTTACAACCTAAACCAGAAAAATCGAGGGACGACCAAGATCTCCTTACAAGGATCCTCTAGGATCACATGGTGGACAATATGATCAACTGTCTTCTATGGGAAAGAAAAAAAAAAAAAAGGAAAAAATAAACACCACCAGCACATGGACAGACCTTTAACTTTAGAAACTTCCCCAAACCTGCATGTGTCCGTGGATTTTTTCCCTCCACACGCTCACTCATAAGGTCCCTGTGGTATTCTATGATTTAGATTTTTGTATTTTTTTGTAGAGTATTCCTAGGCTCTAGTGTTTCGGTGTATCACTGTATATTTCAAACAAGATACCATTTCAAAATCTACAATATATGTAAAGATTTTCATAAATTTGAAATAGTATCAAAAGTATCAAGATACTAAAATCTTTCTCGGTGACCATTTTTAGATATTTGACAGCATCACAGAGAGTGACTGATCTGTATTTCTTAAAAAGAAAACTACCTACGACTCAGTTTATCTATTTGAAAAAAAAATGGAATTTGATTGAAAGGAGTTATAAAAAAAAAGAAACAAGCCAGAAATAAACCATGTCAGAGAAAAAAATTCAGAAGGCCAAGAAACTCTAAGAGATTGAAAGGGTGAAAAATTCTTATATGAGTTTTACTAGCAGGGAGATCAACTGATGTCTCCAAAGCCAGAAATTATTGTTAGAAAGCAAGCAAGCAAGCAAAAAAAACCAAGCAAACAAACAAACAAACAACCCAAAGCAAACCCCCTACTAAATGGTTGAAATTTCCAGCTTACAGGTACAGAGAAGAGAAGATTCTGAGAGAGAGGTTCTGATAAAAATGAAGCAAGAAGTAGAGGGGTGGGAGCTACAAGTCACTTGAGACACTGACTTTGGCTTGGAGAGAGCTTGGAGGAGGTATAGATGAGATGCAAAGATCTCTGAGATACGTACATGACAGGTATAACCCCATCCTGTTGTCTGTATTCTTTTGGGTGAATAAATAGAACATCCATTTAGAACAAAACAATCTGTATCACTTTTAATTAGCTCACAGGTTTTAGAAAAGAGGTGTTTTAAAGATGATAATTGCTGTTAGTAGGCAGATGTGGCTATTATGTGAGAAGATGGAGGAAGGCAATGATATTTCACATTCTTTCTATGGAGTCCTGATATGAGAAATATTAGTGAGTTTGCAGAGACATCCTACAGATTCAATTCATCTAGAAAAAGGTACAGAGTGGGCTCTAAATGCTAGGTAGGACTAGGGAGACTAAGTTTTTTTCTGTAAGTTACATGAAATGTCTTGCTTGTCTCTGTTTCTAAAAAGTTTTAGAACTCTAAGAATCAGCTATTTAGTATGCTTGACAAAATGTCTTTCATCTATAGGAAAAACTTTGTATACAGTTATTTTTAGACATTTTGTGTTGTTTAGTAGCTTCAGAGTTCAATAAAGAACTTACTGGGCAACAAACCTTCTGTAGGTGAATTCTGTGGAAATTGTCTATATGTGGTTTCTTGAAAAATTAATTCTGACTTATTTTCATGACTATTCCTTGGTTTCTTGAACATACCTTCATTTACAGATGATACTTGAAGTTCTTTATGAGCTATTTATTATGAGAACCCTTCTATCCAGGCTTTCCTGTTGGATGAAAAGAAGCAGTTTAAATTTACTTATGTACATGTGCAAATTTATATTTAAAAAACCCCATAATGTACGAATTCTTAAAACTAGGTAGAAGATTATCATTGTGAGGAATTCAGGCAGGCTTTTCTGCATAGTATTTGTGTTTATTTGATATTCTTCTACTAATAAGCTTCAGTATCAGGAACAAAAATTACTCCAAAATATCAGTGAAGTGAGTTCTGTTTCTGCCTTCAGGTTGTAGAGGCAACCTCACATTAAGGAAGGTAAAAACCGGTGCAGACCCAAGAAGTCCCGTAACAACCTGTTTAGGTAATTGTGTTGGGTTTGCCTGACCAGATTTCAGTGGCAGGGGGGCTGTAGGGGTGGCTTCTGCAAGTTTTCCCTAAGTCTGATAGAGCCAATGCCAACCAGCTCCAAAGATGAAACCACTGCAGGCCAAGGCTGAGTCTATCAGTAATGATAGGAGAGGAACGCCTCTCTGAAAACGTATTTAAGAAACAGGGAGAAATGAACTGCACCACAACAGCTGGCAGAGAGGGGAGTGAGAATATATAAAGACACCAAGGTCAGTAAAGAGGTGGGGAGGATGTGCTCCAGACACTGGAGCAGAGATTTGCCTGGGTTGTGATGAAGACCATGGTGATGCAGGCTGTCCCCCTGCAGCGTATGGAGGTGATGGGGTGTCGATGTCCACCTATGGCCCATGGAAGACCCCCACGTCAGAGCAGGTGGATGCCCGAAGGGGGCTGTGACCCCTTGGGAAGCCCACACTTCAGCAGGTTGCTGCCAGAACCTGTCACATGTGGAGAGAGAGGAACCCACACCAGAGCAGGTTTGCTGACAGGACTTTTGTGACACCACTGGGAACTCATACTGGAGCAGTTTCCCCTGAAGGACTGCACCCCATGGAGAGAGACTCAGGTTGGGGCAGTTTGTCAAGAACTGCCTCTCGTGAGAGGCCTCACTCTGGAGAAAGTGTGTCCCATGAGAGGGACTCCACAATGGCCCAGCAGAAGAGTGAGGAGTCCTCCCCTCAGAGGGAGAAGGAGAGGTGGGGACAACATCGGCTGAAATGACCGCAGCCCCCATTCCCTGTCCTCCTGCACCGCTGTGGGGGAGCAGGTAAATAAACAGGGATTGATATTAAGCCCGGAAAGAAGGAAGGGGTGGGTGGAAGGTGTTATTTTAAGATCTGCTTTTATTTCTCATTATTCATCTCTGATTTTTATTGTTAAATAAATTTAACTAATTTCCCCAAAATAGAGTCAGGTTTACCCAGGATGGTAACTGTGAGTGATCTCGCTGTCCTTATCTCAAAACATGGGCCCTTTATTATATTTTCTCCCTGTCTTGCAGAGAAGGGGGAGTGACAGAGTGGCTATGCGGGCACCTGGTCACCAGCCAGGGTCAAACCACTACAGTAATCGTTACTACACCTCCTACTGGCTTTCATAACTTCAAAGGAAATACTTCTATCAAAACTTAACAATCCTTAACAAGGATTCTTTTTGACTGGTCAACGACTTCATTACATGTAGACATGGAAATCTAAGAGTTACAGGTATCTGATCATTTCAGTACTGAACTTAATTAACAAGTGTATTGCCAAAAAAAAGAGTGCTTTGGACAAACAGCTCTAGCATGTACTGGTAGCACAGAGGGTTTAGGGTCTGATATTAAGACTTTTCAAGGCCCAGAAACTTCAGCTGAATAACATGGAAGATTAATGTTCACCATCTTTGGGAAAAAAAAAAAAGGCTTTTATAGTGGTTAGCAAGGAAAGTGCTGCTCTATTTGTTAGGAGTTTGCAGCCCTGTCAGTGTCCAGGGATACTCACACATGAATACAGATTTGTGTAGGATCAGTGAAAACCTTCAGAGGGGAAAGAAAAAAAAAAAAAGAGAACACCCCGCAAAACCCAGAAATGAAGCAGAGTCAATATTTTTGTGATCTTACATGTTTTCTGATGGCTATACTTCTGAGTATATAATTAATTATTTGTAGTACTGTAGTCTCTAAAATCTTTCTAAGGGGTTATGAAAGAAAGAGCCCATTGTGTCAGGAGCAGTCAAATTCAAAATAAAATGCAGCTACCACTCCAGAGAATTTTCTGCTACAAAGATTAAATCAATAACCTTCAATCTACTTCTCTTACCTTCATAACTCTGTTCAAAACACAGGAAGAGGAATTATGTACTTACAGTACCAGAATTAAACCAGCAGAGCTAGTGTCCTGTGGCATGCCAATCGCTTTCTCACAACAAAGAAATAACCTATTGCTGGAGTGTCACCTGTGATCCTGGAAACTACTACAAAATGAGGCACTGAATATAACACATCACAGAGGACAGAAGGAGTCATCCAGAAAAGGATACTCGTGAAAACGCAGATGAACCT
Source organism: Trogon surrucura (assembly GCA_020746105.1). Taxonomy (NCBI): domain Eukaryota; kingdom Metazoa; phylum Chordata; class Aves; order Trogoniformes; family Trogonidae; genus Trogon; species Trogon surrucura. Next base: position 56,195,834 of record CM036617.1, read on the forward strand.
CACCAGAGGTCATCACCTTCACCTGTACTCATGAACTTTCCTCCTCAATCCATTTTAGCCTTGGACTTAAAAAAGATCCAGCTGGTGTTAAAAGAGAAATGTGAATTGTTCAGTTACTCAAAAGTCCTGAAGTGGCAATGGCCACAGTTGGTGTAAGGAGAAAGAAAACTTTTTTTCACTGACTACTTCTGTAGGAAAAATTTTTATATGAAGTCTTTTAAAATTCATCAACCAACAAAATGCTAACACTGTGAGTTCTTTATATGATCTTTCCAGATCACCTGAGATCTTCCCTGGACAGTGCCAGAAAAGAGTCACTAGATAGTGTATCCTCTTTCTCAAGCCAAAACAGAATCATATCTCAGATTATTTGATATTAATTCTCTCTCCTAGTTATCTGTACATAATGAAGATAGTGGAATTGAACATGGTAACAGCATTTTACTTCCCCTGAATTTTTTACTTAGCTCCAGCATTTTTCTTTCATGAGCTAAACTGATAAATCCCATGATTTTCAAGGAGGCTATAAAAGTCATATGAAGATTTCATTAAGATTGACATGAATCTTTCCATTGATCTTAATGGAAAAGAGATTATGTAGAGCAGCAGGTTATGCAGTTTTGCAGGATGGACCATACTTTCCACGTACATAAAATACCACTGTGTTGGAAAAATTCTTCAAAACTAGAGGACATATGGTCTGGAAATGTATTTGACTTTCCAGAGAAAAGTGGTGGCAGAGACAGTTCCTATGTGGTCAACTATAATCACAACTTAAATCTATGGTTAGCCTTTGCAGCATGATTTTTCTTGCCCATTATTCCTGTGACAATCTACCCTTAATTCCATGTGTCTGAGTATTTCAAGGGTCCTTAAACATTTTGAATGATCAGGATATGTGGGAATCCTGCTGAACAGACAGTGGAAAAATATGACCAGATCTTAGTAAAACGAGCTGTTCTGGTATGTGGGGACGTTGCTGAACACCTGGAAAATAAAACCGGACTAGACTTGGGTAAAAACAAGATGTTCTGAACAAGCCACACAGGATAATGGTTGATGAATGCATTAAAAAGATCAGACTGGGAAACTGCATGGAAGAATATGTGAATGGACACTACTAAGACAGTGGCAAGGATGAATGTATCAAGAAAAACATAAATAATCCTGTTTGTCTTTATAGTTCAGGTACAGAAAACTGTATATAAGCGGCTCTCGGGGACTCAGATGCTCTCTCACTCTCTCACACACATGCACACACATTCACGCACAACTTCTGCTTTTGCTCCTGCTTCTGCTTTGACAATAAAAGGCCTCGCTTTCAACTCAGACCAGAGGCTGCCGTCTCCTTTATTGCCACAAGGACTGGGCACTGGGAGTTTCATGGATTTTAAGTCTGAAGGTGATGACTGGATACAGCTTTGATCTCTCCTTAAGTGTAGACCTCTAATTTTCATGTAGTTATTACTGTTATTAATGACTTCATTATAGCAATTCTTCAGAAGTTCATTCCAATGGGCATCCACTCTTTCTATGAAAAGCTTCTGCTTATCCTTTCCTTCGGATTTTCCTGTTCATCTCCAGTACGAAATCGCAGAGTGTGGCCTGTCTTCCTTCCCGTGCCTAGAGGAAGAGTGCCAAGCACACCATCCATGGTGAGTTCTGCTGCAGTCTACTATCAGCAATTATAAAAAGTCAATCACTGTCTGAGTGTGCGGATTACTGCCGATACCAGCACTGCAGTCTTTTGGAGGGTTAACTGAAGCCAAAGGAACCTAATTTAGCTCAATCAAATTGCGGGCTGCTCGTTTCCTGGTGCTTAGCATCCTCACTTGAGCTATTTCAGTCAATACAAGGCAACATTCAGGATTTCTTGTGATCAGACCAGTTCTGGAGAAGTCAAATGCTTGGCTGCAGTGTTAGCCTTTGAAATTCGAAGTACAAGGGAAACCACAGGGAGTCCGGCCTCTCCTGCAGTGAGGGCAGCAAAACAGCCTTTGCTCTGTATGCTCTGTCATTTGGTTATTGTTTCTTTTGTTCTCCTGTTAATGGTCCTAGTCCTACCCACCTTCCCAGAGACAATTAGCTTGAAGTTAAAGAGTTTTTTGCTTTTCAGGACCAACAGGCTTGGGCATAGGCTTTTTTTAGCCGAGTGAAATAATAGTCTTGCTTTGCAACACAGTGATATGTTTTCTGTATCGAAAGCGGGGGGGGGGGGGGGGGTGTATTTTTTGTTTTTCCTGAGGCTATGTTAAGAGAGTACCCGAAGATAAAGTGGAATTATCAAAATTTAACCAAATCTATTAGGATAATGTGTAGATTCGTTACTTTCCGGAAATGAATATATTATATGAGATTGAATGCATCTAAAAATCATAAGTATACTGACATGTTGGGAAGAATTATTATTAAGCTTAATGACCCATGAGTGTATCTCTGTGTTGGTATTTGAACTCAGATTTATTTGTCATTCACTGGAGTTAAATTTTCTGTTACCTTTGTAACAACCAACAACAAACAGTCATGAAGTGAAAAGCCACCCCAATACCTCTAACTTGATATTTTAGAAAGGGCAGCCCTACAGTAAACTAGACAAGTAAAAAAATGATAAACCATACTAGTATGGATTATTGAACAACAGTGATTCAAAAATTTCTTGCAAAAATCCTGTTGATTTGCTGGTAGTCTTGACGAGATTTACTATTTATGCTGAATTTCTAAAAAAAAGTCTATATTACTCAGGAAAAAAAAAATGGGGAGGATATCTTAAAGTAGATTTGAAACTTTTTTATCTACAAAATGAAAGGTTTGCTTTGAGCCTGGAAACTAAGCAGCAGTATGGTAGTTTTTGTGTTCGTAAATGTGACACAAAGAGATTGAGACTAACATTAATGTAATTCAGAAGAGGCAGCATGAATAAAAATGAGAGTTAAAAAATGGAAATATATTCTACCTAAACTCACTAGTAATATGGTTTTACTTTTATAATTCTGCTTTAGAAAAGATTAAGAGCATAATTCACCTCTATAACTGAACAGAATTCCGTACAGAAAACAAGGCGGAAGAACAATCCAAAATTTTTATCTCATCTGTGGAGAGAGTGCCAGAGGCAAAAGAGTGTATTTTGGGACTCTCTTAGCCCTGAGACTTCTCTAAATGCAGGAATAAGCAGAAGATGGAATGCCCACGGAAGTCAGCAAGGCAGAGTCACAGTCTTTTTGCCTTTGCTCCTCCAAATGGGAAAGTTTCAAAGGCAGCCACCATCACAAACCCTGTTTCCAAACTAAGTGTGAAGACATCACACCATAGAGAGCCCAAGAGTAAGAGGTTTTAATCTGAGTCATATGTGAGCCAACAACAGATACTTGGAAAGGGATAACTGCACCTGAAAAACATGTTTATTACACTTTGCAGCTGCCAAGCCCTTAAAAACAAAAGACTTTGCTTCTGTATCTGAAGTAAAAGCATCTTGAAAGTGAAATTGACCTTAGAATAACACAGAAGACCCAATTAGCAAAGTATAAGCAACCTGTTCTTACATGGCAATTATAAAGTAAAACTTTTCTGTGTCAGTTCATGACCACATGCGCCCCTTTTACCAAATGAGAGAAATAAACATTTTCAGGAGATGACACATTTAATTTTAAGAAGGATGTGTGACATACATATACCACCTTTTGGAGGTGACATTTTTTTTCTCTCCATTGATCACTAAGTTGACCCAGGATGAACTAGATCATGTTTTGATGCTGCTTTGTAGATAAGTTGAGTAGAAATGTTTCTCAGGTTAATTTTTTACTATTTCTTTCTGAAATAAAAGTTCTAGTCCCTCCAATCACAGAGAAGTCATGAGAAATATTTTTCTTTAAGACTTATATTTCTCTTTCTTGGCAATATTTTTAAATGTTCATTTCCCTTCAGCAACCCAATCACATAAATTACAAAACAAAATAATGAAAATATTTTAAAATAATTGAAAATGAAGAAACATCTTTCATCCAGAGACCACAATTCTCCCAGCAACATTGAAAAGTCTCTCCTCATATTTTTCTTCCGCAAGCACATCAATAGTTTCAGAAGATAAGCTATGGCAGTCATAAGATATTGCATTTGTTTCCCTCATATTTTTGAGAAAAACATAAAGGATTCTTATAATGGTGGTGTGTCTTCATTTTCTCACAAAAAAAAAAATGTGTTAAGAAACAGCAGGTTCCACTGAATAGATTATTCTTTTACAACTATCATGCATTCACAAAAAAAAATAAATCCATTTTTAAAGAAAAGTGTGATTTTCAAAACAAGGAAATGTGCAATATGTACTATATGCATGAACTTTTTTTGTTTTGGTTTGGTTTTGGGGGAGTTTTGTTGTTGTTTTTGAAAATGACACTTTCAAATTAAGCCTACTTCTTGTCTGAAACTCTTTTTTTTGAAACCCTAGGATCCTGTGTTAGAGCCAGTTACAGTAAAGGAAAGCATCTGTTAGGATATCTGAGGAGTTTTAGGCTGTCTTTTTCAAAATTGGTTTCTAGTGGCTGAATCTCCCAAGCTGTTCAGAGTCAGGTAAACTAAAAAGCCACTTTCTGTAAACATACATAAACTTACCAAAAATTGGGACCATGAAGGAGTTTTCTGATACAGCTTTACACTTGAGACAGAGATGTACCAAAACAAAATAAAACAAACAAACAAAAACTCTTTCCTCCCATTTATCACGTGAAGAACCCGAGGGTTTCATATCTGAGGGAGACTACCAGATCTTATTCATTTCCTGTGGTGATGTATAGGGTTTGTGTGGTCAGGTTTGGGTAACTGGGGGAGGTTACATGGGGGCTTCTGTAAGAAGCTGCTAAAAGCTTCCCCCATGTCCAGTAGAGCCAATGAGAGCCAGCTCCAGAATGGACCTGCCGCTGGCAAAGGCTGAGCCCATCAGCAATGGTGGTAATACCTCTTTGATAACGTATATAAGAAAGAGGGCAAAGTCACTGCTCAGTTGCAAGCCAAGAGGAGTGATAAGATGTAAGAGAAGCAACTCTGCAGACACCAAAGTCACTGAAGAAGGAGGGGGAGGAGGGGCTCCAGGGGACCAAGCAGCAATTCCCCTGCAGCCCGTGGTAAAGACCATGGTGAGGCAGCCTGTTCCCCTGCAGTCTATGGAGGTTAACAGAGGAGCTGATGTCCACCATCAGCCCATGAAGGACCCCACGCCAGAGTAGGTGGATGCCTGAGGAGGCTATGACCACAGGAGAAACCTGTGGTGGAGGAGGCTCCTGGTAGGACCTGTGGTTCTGTGTAGAGATGAGCTTGTGCCAGAGCAGATTTGCTGGCAGGACTTGCGACCCTGTGGGACACATATGCTGGAGCACTCTGTTCCTGAAGGACTGCACCCCATGGAAGGAGCCACACTGTAGCAGTTCATGACAGACTGTCTTCCATGGGAAAGACTCACACTGGGGAAGTTCTTGAAGAATAGTCTCCCGTGGGAGTGATCTTCCAGGGGAAGAGCGTGAGAAGTCATCCCACTAAGGAAGAAGGAGCAGCAGAGTCAATACCCAATGAAGTGACTGCAACTCCCATTCCCCACCCTCCTGTGCTGCTCAGTGGGAAGAGGCAGAGAAATCAGGAACAAACCCAAGCACAGGAAGAAGGGACAGGTTCTGGAAAAGTGTTTTTTTAAAGATTTTATTTTATTTCTCATTGCCTTTCTCTCTAGGACAGCCCAGCACCATGTCCAGCTGAATCTTAAAAGAGTGCAATGTCGGGGAAATGTGTAACAGAGAAATCTTTACTGGAATCTTTGGCATATATAACACATAGCTGCTCTAGTAGTTTATGTTCTCAAATGCAGTCTTATTTCCTGAGTCTAGAGGATTTGTTTTCTCAACGTTCCAAAAATATTGCCTTTTTATATGATTCCCTTCTGATTACCACAAAGAAAAATAAAATACTTTCTTCCAAAACACTAGTTTGTTCTACCTCAGTGGATTATTTAGTCCCTTCTTTGAAACTCACAGGCTGAGCCATGGGCAAAACGCAACCAAGTAGCTTAACATGACCACTGATGTTTCCAGAAGTTCCATTGTAATAACCTTGTAGTGAAGACAGTGCGAATCCTATCAGCCTTATAACACCTTTGGACTTTTCAGTCTGTATAAAGGGGAAAGAAGCAACGTATCAGTCTAATACAGAACCTTTAATTTTAAATATTTTTTTTAAAAAAAATATGGATCAATGATATGAATGTATTAGAAGAAAATAAACGGCAGACAAAGAACTTCAGAGTTACTAGATTAGGTTACCAGCATTTTGATATGACATTTTAAAAATTTTTAAAATTAACAATATTAAAGCTCAGTCACATTGAGATCTAAACATTAAAAAATCCACCCTTTTATTTTTTAATGGCTATTATGTTTGCATTATGAAAAAAAAACAGATGAGGTAGTGATGCGCTTTTACCTCATGCCTCATTACACAGCTAAGGTGTGCATAAATTTGCACTAGTTGATGATCTGCCTGGCCTTGCCCTGACTGCTTAAATGAAGGTTTATTGGGGAAACTAGCAATAAAGACTAAACTGCATCTCTGAAGCTGTTCTGTAATGCATGACATTACAGGAAAAGGGTCTCAGAGTATTTTTATGTATGGCTTCTTTTAGCCCTGTAAAAAAAAAAAAAAAAAAAGGTAGAAAAGTTATAAACCAACAATGTTTAAAATAAGAAATAAACGAATGTATATAAATACACAATGCCTTAAAATTTCCAGCAGCACTACAAAAGTTCTGCCATGTGAACAGTGCCATCTAATGGGGTTTTTTTTAGATTAGTTGGCACAATTTTTCACGAAGCTGACTTGAGCAGCATGTCCATGTTGTGACAGAGCAGCTATCTGAAGAGTATTAGGAATATGAACAATATATTTTTTGGTAGAATTTTACATTGTCATAATTCATAGAAATTATATTTTTCGATACAATCTTATCATCTAGGCACTGTTCTTATTTTCATATATAACATTTAAATGAGTTCAACATGAAAAAATCACACAGCTATTTCTTTTAAAAATAAACTGCAACCATTTCAATATAGAAACCATAAAAATAAAATATTTTTGAAAGAGTAAATAATATTTTTTTGTCTAGAGATTGAGGAACAAAAGTTCAGAATGGAAAATAGAGGAGGTATTGGCAAAGCAGGAAAACAGGGAGAAAACTCAGAGTTATAGTGTTTTATCCCAATCTTAGCTAAATGTAAAAATTCACCGACAATAGCTGAAGACCTCTTATGTCTTCTTCTCTCAATCTCTAGCTTCTTATTCTATTGTCCTTTAACCCTAATATACGTAAAAGGGTGGGTTTACTCCATGATTTTTTTTCAAATTGATTTTAGCTGTGCAACAATATTTTCAGTGCAGTGATCTGCATGGAATTTAATATTGATAAATAACCTTTATATACAGCAAAAATTCCATGGAAGAAATATGTCTCTCCTGCACTAAGATGGTTTAGAATAAATAGAAGAAGCTTCCTATGGAGCATTAGGCCAGCTCATAGAATCCAGTATTCCTGACATAGAACTCTGTAAAAATCTATAGGGATGATAACATACTCTTAAGCTATATAGCACTTTTTTTCCTCAGTTAAAAAAACCCAACAAAACAGTAGTCACAAAGAAAACCGAGGATGATCTCTGTAATAAACCCACAGGCCATGTTTTATGAAGCCATAAACACAAGCTTCAGCCACAAAATAAGCTAACTTTCTTTAGCCTACTCAACATACAGATACATTTTGACACCCTAAAAAATATCTCCGAGTTTCTAATTAAAAAAATTTCCAGACATAACCTGTGCAGTTCAGGTAATTCAGTGAATGTCTAATAATGATGTGTACTCGATGCTACTCATACCTACGTTGCAGTAGCTGGAGGAACATTCACAGCATTTAATGAATTGTAATTATGGATGACCTTGCTCTTGAGGACTTGAGCTGTGCATACTTTGTGCATGAATTGTAAGACAAAAATTCCATCACAGCATTTCTATTTAAGGACCTCCTGTGCTCTGCCTTCCTCCCAATGCAGAACTGCCACTAATGTTAGAGGATTATGGAAAAATATATACATATTTAAAAAAAAAATCAGATGTGTTTCATATCTGCCCTACCATAGAAATGAAGGCCTAAAAGATATTTTAAGAGACCAGAAATTATAGAGGCAGACCATACTCTAAACTTAGAGTACAAATATTCAGAGAAGTACATTCCATAGCCTTACAGTGTTGTACCATTCTCAAACTAGGAAAAATATTTCTCTTACTAAATATAAAGTTGTTTTTTCCTTCAAATTAAACTGATGTCATACTCTTCTTCTTTCTATTTGCATATTAGACACAGGGAACAACTGACCATTTCCTAATAATTACAGTCTTATCAAATTGTGCTGATCTCTCCCCCCCCACCCCAGTTCATGCTTCCCAAACCTTTTAATATTTTTTCTCTTCTATGAATTCTGCCTAAACTGTTGATATCATCTTTAATATACAGTGACCAAAGTGGAAATATCATTCTGTCTGAGGTCTCTACCATTCTAGTTAAAGTGCAGTAATGAATTTCTTCCCATTGTTTATGTGCAATGCTGCTGCTAACGTATCCCAGAGTGAGAATTTTCTGATTTGCAGCACATGGTATGGATTACTTATTTTTTTTTTTTTTTTTTAAATTTGTGTTCAAGTATGATTGCAGAATTATTTTCTCCAGCATTACTGCCAATCCACCTTTTCCTCAGGCTAGGGGCTCCCCTGAGGGCAGCAGTCAACAAATCAGCAAAACAGGGTCAGGCGCGGGATCAGCCCTGGTAAGGCCAGGTAAAGACATAGGACCAAGGACCAGGACCAAGGCCTTGGCTCCAGGGCAGCAGCTCAGGGTAGTTAGGGGGAGCACCCCCACTTCTCCCCAATTTCTCTCAGCTCCTTCTCCTCCCACACTTCCCCAGTAGTCTGGTTAAGGCCTCAGATCCATGTCATATCAGAGCTGGCCTTGTATGCAAGGTGCAAAATCCCTTTGTGATGGGCAGGCGTTGTAGTTGGTTGTCCCCAGCGGCAGTGTTGATCAGAGCTGGGCTTTGAGACAGTCACTCACCATCCCACCTGAAACTAGCTCCTGCTTTGACCAAAAGTAACCAAAGCCTCCTCTTTCTCCATGTTTTTATGACCATGTTGTGTACTAACTTCATGGCAATATCGTCACTCTAATGAAATTTTGATTCATCACCATGACTCTTCTTTTTTTTTTTGTCAAAAAGAAACTATATGAAGAGCCTCGTTGTGTAGGAATAGGATATTTCTGTTTGCCTTCTCTTGAACAAGCAGATCGTGGTCACAAAGAAAGAGGTTTGCCGGGGTTTGCAGTTAGAGATTCAAGGAGTTTTAACCAGTTTAATAGGCTTCAGCTGCTCAGAAGCTGATGGTTTAGCAGGTTGCTCTAGAGTCTTGCTGGAAATTAGAACGTGACCAGCAGCTCTGTGATGGGCATGCAGTCAGGTAGATCTCAGGATAAAGGGTTCTCCTGAAACAAGTGTTGCTAAAATTTGAGAGTGACTCAGCTGGGTGAGTCGTTTTGCCATTAGGCATCAGCATCTCATGAGTCAAGCAAATGAATTGTGATGACGCATTTTGAAAACCCAGGCACTGGGCAACAACTGCGTGGTTTGCAATTGCATCATTGTCAACTACAGAGATAATACAAAGCTTGAATTCAAAAATACTAATTTTTTATTTTAATGGTAGTAAGTCACTGAAGCTGAGTCAGTGAAGTGATCAATACGTAAATAATTCAGATAACTAAGAAGAGAAATCTTTTGTTCTGATGCCCAGATTCTTTACTGAAAACCCTGTCATCCTCCATGCTTTTCTACTAATCTCCACGTTCTTTTCTGGCACTCCCTGTCATCTCTTCAACCTTTACTTCTCATTTTAAAATTCATATATCAGTCCTCTATCATGATGTTGTTCCTTTTCCCTCTCTTTATTCTCAGAGGGCTTTTTTAATCTCTGCTGTGGAAGCACTATTTTGCCCGTGCCTGTATCACTTACATGAACAGAGATTATTTTGTGAAGTCATACGCCCTGGAATCTCCAAATACTTGCAAGAAATGTTTAATCTGGGTTCTCTGTCAAAATAGGAAAATAAAACCTACAAAAAAATGTTTCACACAATTTTCTGAGAATCGTCTTCCCTTAGGAAAATACCATGATGTAAAGCAGTCTTGTATGTCTTGAGTAATGCTGCCATCTCGTGTCCTTTGGAGAAATTAAAACCCATTTGATTCAAACAGATGCAGTCTTCCATCTCCCTGACCGATTTAAGACCTATTTAGCTTTTTCCTAGACTCAATTACTCCAGAGCAGACATTCAGCGAAGTGTGTAAAGAGTTAGCCACAAAACTGTCATTTAACATTATATTCTGGTTTCATGTGATGAATTTAGGCTTTGTGTCCATAGCAGTTTCTAGAAATATTTTTGCAGGGTTTTTTTCCCGCCATAAAGGAATATATAATGACAAAAATAAAATAAAATAAATCAACAATTTTCCTTTTTACAGATATATGAACATCCTTATTCTAACACTTTGTATATACTTGGTTTTCTTGACTATCTATATTTCCTAGCATCAGTTTATATGAAAAAGGATTTTTTCTTATAATCTGTTGAAAGAAATGAAATTACAAGCAGATAAATACCATCAATTTCAAGGGATCAAGACCAGACCTGTCTCAAAAGATATGAAATTATTGCAAACATATATTTTTATTTTAGAATAAATCTAAGGCACGAGTGTTCCAACTTTTTCTTTGTAAGAAATATGTCTTAACAGTTCATGAATCATATTCTTTTTCTCCCAGAATAGCTTCATTTGTGTCTACACTTGAAGCTAAAATCCTGAACAAATATCTCTCAGGAGTCTTTCAATGACGTCTGCTTTTCTTCATTGATTTTATAGATTGCTAAATATTAGCTTTAAGAGAACCTGATCCTAAAACTTGAAATGCCTTACTTCAACAAAATCCCTGTTATCAACTGTTTTACCACTAATGTAGAGACTCTAGTGTAGATTAAGAAGAGCATTTGCCTACCAATCAGTGCCGTATTGCCTGCAAGTTTTTCTGTCAGTGCATGGGTCAACAGGCAGACAGTTTAGTGGACCAAAGAGATGGAAATGCTGAACCTCTTCTTGGCCACGAACTGGTTGAGAGACCATAAAAAAATTACAACTTTGAATGAATATGAAAAGCCCAAGCAAAATCTACTCATTATCCTCCTAAGAGATTATAATTTGTTCATTCCAAAACTTTCTCATCACTAAGAATATTATTGGTCTTCCTCCTATATTTCTGTGATTACTTCCCTAGAAATCCAATCTTTGCTCCAACTGGTGCATTAGTAAACAACATAGATATTGCCAGTGCAGCTGCTTGTCATCAAAAAGTCATCTTCCCTAATTCATACAGCTCTGAAATGGAAAGGGAATCTGTTTTCTAAAAGCCTTGTTCCCATACATTTCTGCAATGTAAATTGAACAGTTTTATAGAATTATACTGAGGGTTACCGTAGCTATAAGCCTAACTATTTTAGATACTTTCAGACCTAGTCATAATACTGTGAATCATTATGACTGTGTTAAACAGCTCCCAGAAAATAACAACGGTAAAATTGTTCAGTGCATTTAATATTCAGATACATTGTTTTGTTCCTTCCTTCCTGACAACCATTAAAATAAAACAGCATTACGAGTTGTTCAGAGAAAATGGGTTGGGGAAATGGCTGTTTCTATACTTAAATCCACCATCTTATCCACCATGCTGGGAATCAGCTGCCAAGTGAGAAAATTGTGACAGGCTCAGACAGAAGACTGGATGAAATGGATGAAAAAGTTCTCGACTATATAAAATGTAGTAAAACCTTTGATGTGGTGCCCTGTTGAAAAGTTGTTCATTTAACTGAGAACACTGAGATTAGTAGATGAATTAGTAAATTAGTTGAGGTCAGTTAATTAAATTTATAAATTAACTAAGGGACCAGACAAAATGTAGGGGACAACATGTTATACAGAAAGGGAAGTTTCATCAGCCATATTGAAAACAGGTGAAAAATAGATTCTTCCAGATCATTCTTTAAATTGATTTTATTTAACATTTTGATTGCAGGAGGCTCACACTAAAAGTTGCAACCTATAGACAGAACCTGAACAAGATGTAAAGGCTGAAGATATTCAATACTGGTATCAGTATGAAAGGCTGGACTAGTGAAATGTGAAGAAGTATACAAGTAAAAAATGTTAGGTCATGCATTTAGAGACCCATACAAGAAACCTGATATTGTAAATTGAAATTTTAGCAGTCTAACATGACAGAGGAAGAAACACAATTATATTTCCCTGGATCCTGTGAGTTGCCAGTGTAGTATAGACAATGCAAATGTACTCCTTTTCAGCTAAGAATCTACTAGTTCTGCTGTCCTACTGAAAACTTGAAGTACTATACATAATTCTGATGTATCTGTTGAAAAGAGATGAAGAAAATTACAAATAGATATAGATATGTGGGCTTAGGAAGACAAGGAAAGAAGCCCAAAGGAACAGGCTTGCTTAGTTTAGTGAAACAAAGGTTGGGAAATCATATATTTCATGGTCCTTTACTGTTTCCACTAGAAAAAAAAGAAAAAAAAGTGAACAACGAGGATTTAAGTGCCATTTCTTGTGATTAAAACCAGATATATACTGTCTATTCTGCTATTATCTTCTGCCTAAGAGAGAACTTAAGAAGAGGAAGTAAAAGGCTTGTGATTTTGGCCTGACAGAATGATCCCTAAACTAATTATAGCTTTACTATAAAGCCATTTTTTGCACTGTGCTACTAGGATCTTGGGGATTTCACTCTTCAGCTGTGCCTATCATGACCTGAAACACAATGTAAATGTCTAATTATAGTAACTAATATCACACATTCAGATTGCAGATCTCTCAGCTAGTCACCTAAAGCTCTCTTTATAGTCAGCAGAAAGAAATGGGACTTACAGGAACAATTTATGCGCCTTATCTTATATTTGTGCAGGAACATCAGATAAATGGCATCAGAGAAGCACATACTTAATGATTAGTAGAGAATCGGACTTCTAAAATACGGTAGGTGAGATGAATCTATGTATGTCTCTAATATACACGTTAAAACAGAGGCTGTGTAGAGTACTGCACTCTCTAGGTACCACAGACTCAGGAGAAAATGAAAGCCGCTCTGCGATAGAGATGCAGAAAGGATGCAGATCAGCTGTGGTTTGAGCCATTTATTTAGTACATACCACAGTAAGAAGTGCACATGCTATCTGCAATTCTCACTGGGAAAAAAAATAGCTCCAGAATGAATGCAAGGACAAAAACTATTTAGAGAGTCCTTTTATCGTCATAAACTGTCATCATGAGAATACAACTGAAATCAGTTTATATGAATCAGCAAATCCAAAGCAATGAACGTAGCTATGCATGCACTTTGGGACTGTATTACGCCTCTTATAATTTTTGCTAACAGCTTAACATTCTGAAGCATCATGTAAAATCAATGGCCTTCATTATTCGCTGTACAGGGCTCTGAAACGGCATGAAACACTACGATGAGCAAGAATGAATATTGCTCAATTAACTTCATTTATAGACACATTCTGTCCTTGTAACCCCATTGCATACAGACTATGTTTTTGATATTTTTCTTCTTTTATGCACAGACTGCAAAGAAGTGAAATTTTTTTTTGTGTTTGTAGCTGTGATCTCAAATTATTTTAACATTTTTTGTTAGCTGTATGTAAACAGCAATGCTGACGGCTGTGGGCTAACAGCCAAGTAAATAAATGAAAACTTTTGTCTGCTTTTAACAGGTTTTTTAATCAACTCTAAGATGAATTAGAAAATTACACTGAAAAATACAGTCAGTTAATACTCTAAGAACTATCCATAACTAGCAGTTATTCCTTCATGTATGCATATGGAGTGTAGGTCACTGAAATTCTCATTTCACATTGCCTTTTCTGAATTAATTTCAAAACAAAATAATCATAATTTTCACTGTGAAATCAGCATATTCGACTACATATTTCAACAGATAAAAGTGATTAAGTAGATATCTCCTCATTATCTGTTTCAAGAATTTTTGGAGATTGCAAAGACAGATTTTCTGACACTTTTTTTTGTATGGTGAGTAGCACATGGATTTGTCATAGACAATTTATTTTGTTGAGTTAATTTCTTGTAATGTCCAATAAAACTCAGAAAGAAAAGTCATGGCTTTGTTAACACAGAGACTACCCAAGACATCTATGATATATTTAATTGAATAAAATTCCACAACCTAATAAATAAGGCAGCTATTCCTAAAATGATAATTCTTGTATTTCAAACATTTTATTGCCTTTTATTGAAGTGCATTAAGATATATTCCTTTATGCAGTTATGAAATATGGCATGCATCAGAGTAGTATATGACACCTGAAACTGAAAAAAAAATATCTTCAGCATCAACTTTTCTTATAATTTTAAAAAAAAAAAAAAGTATTTCTGATATACTGCCAATCCACCTCAGAATTCAGCCATCAGAATAAAATCTGTCAATGTGAGATGCTACTGTACTGTTGTAGAGCCGTATATCTCCACATGTAAAATTACCTGGGCACTTAGTTCCTCTGAGATCAATAATAAGGTGCTTGTTTATGTCAGCCGAGGAGTTAATCTAATATATGAAATTCAAAAATGAAAATATTAAATTGTCCTTTCTTAAGTTGCCTAGTTAACAATGACCTCATATAGCTAAAAAAATAAAAATTTTATTCCTTGCATTTCATTAAATGAATGCTGTGGATTTTTTAAAACAGTACTTGTGGGACACCAGAATGTATAATACAGGGCTAATAATGCCCTTCCTAAAATCATCACCTCCTTAGCTTCAAAAAGCTTAGAGACCAACTGTGCTTCTGATACCAACCCAAATGGATTTGCAGCCACATTTCTGCAGATTTCATGTTGAACTAAGATGATCAATGACTAGTTCTAACAGATTTTTTGAGATTTTTGAGAGAAATAATATTCTGAGTGTGGTGGTTTTCTTCACCATAAAGCATTTGCTGAATGATGAGAAGAAATTTAAGGAAAAAAAAAATTATTAAATATTAGTTGACTCACGATTCCACTTATCACAGAAAATTAAAAATTTAAAGACTTACATTTTTATGCCCTGAACTGATGGTACGATAAGTATTGATATGTCTTATATCTAGCAAGTTTTCCCACATGTACATTAAGTTTGGTGTTGCACTAATTAATAAAACTGTAATTGATGTGGTCGAGGACTTGTGAGTGTTAGGTTAACGGATGGACTCAATGATCCTAAAGGTCTTTCCCAATCTAGGCACTTCTGTGATTCTTTGGTTCTGTGATCTAACTTCCATCACTACTCCGTTGCTTTTGTATGGTTGTCCCAAGTTTTAATGGAAAAAAAAAAGGAGAGAAGAAAGAAAACTAAATAATCTATGGATCAAGTCAGTTGCGCTCATATTTCATACGAGATGAGAGCTGAATTCTAAGCTAATTCCTCTTTGACGTCCTTACTGTTCCAGGTTACGCTCTCTAGAAACTAAATAACCAGGAAAAATACAAGTCAGTGATGTGACTGATCTAAGAGCATAGGCCATGAGTTTACATGATTACAAGCATCTTGGGTGGGTCTTTTTGATACTTACTTAGAGAAGAGGGAAGATTTCCTTTCCTTGTCTTCTTTTCAGTTTTTATTTACGACTTGGAAGAGTTGGAAATTAAGTTTAACACAATCAACTACAATTACCCAGTTCAAGCATTAAATTATTATACTAGCCTTTTGCATCTGGAAATTCAGTTTGAAAGTTATTTGAGATAAAATATGAAAATGAATTTGTAGATGGATCTAATGGGATTTTTTAGCCACAGTGAAAAAAATATCTATCTTTTAGGTATAACTGGTAGTTTTGTTAAGTTAAGATTAAAGAATAAAATAGAATTCAGTAATCTCAGGACTGTTAGCAGAAAGTGACAGTTCACAGCAGACTTGGTCGTATTCAATTCGTCTCATGATTTAGTTGTTTCTTCATATAAGATAAGAATGAACTTTAAAAAGATTGTAACATAGTAAGAGGAGCAGTAAATTGTTCTTCTGCACATACTTCCAAATTTCTATTATACTTATTATCTGTATAGAATTATGATAACATAAAATATTTACTACACAGAAGCCAGGACCAGCTTTTCAGCAGCTGTCAACAGAATATCTTCCCTGGTCTGCAGTTAAAAATTGCAATCTAAAAAGAAAATTCTAATTCTCTCAGGACTGTAAACCAACTATGAGGACTTTGCTCTTGGTACAGAGACCAAGCATGAAACTTTTCAAGTCCGAAGGGAAATGTTTCAGAAAGCTGTGAGAACATTGGAATATCATGGAAATTGTTACATGACCTTTGCAATAGTGGAGATGAGTAACAGCTGCTGCAATTAAGAAGTCCAGTGGAATAAAAGTGACAATGAAACTGTGTACACTTTTTGATCTCTGTGCAATCCTGACGCAGAGATGATAAGCATGTGGATTAAATTCTACCACTGTGATGTTGAGTTTAAGAAGAAACTCCCATTATACATATCTGCAAGACAATTAACACTTTGCATCATACTGCCACCATCAGCTCGGACTTTAAGATAACTACTTGGTCCATTATCTTGTGTGTTCACTTCCATGAAAATGGATTTGTACATTGACAAATCTCTCTGCACATCAAAATCACACTTATGTTTGGTTTTGTAGTTATACTCTAAACAATATTGAGGGTATCATTTTGCTTTTTAAAAGAATATAGAAATTACATTTTGTTAGAAATTTGAGTTAGAAAATATCTACTAAGTTAGAAAACCTTGGCAAAAAAAAAGTATGGAATAAATGTAAGTTCTAAGCAGCTATTTCAGTATCTACCTAACAAACCATTAACATCCTTTATCTTTAGATTTCTCGTTTTGATGATTTTCACTAATTTTAATAGTTAAGTTTTTTTATTTGCTAATGAATTTGAAAGTGATCTCGGACTACTGTCTTTTTCAATTCCATTTAAACTGAATCTCAGAATCACTCTATCTCATGTTATTTTCTTTAACCAAATTTTTGATATTTTCTTTACTCCTTTGGCTTTTTTATCACACGCAAGACAGAATTATCACGCATATTTATTTTCTATATGATGATTAGAAAGTTCGTATCTCATTTAACCACTTAATTATGTGTTTGTGCACAATCAGCAATTCTAGAAAATGCAATGTCTTACTGGTATTTTCAAATATTAACACAAAAAAAATATTTCTAAATATTTCTAAAAAATTACACAGTTCTGATCTGATTAATAGATTTATCACCAAAGATAATCCAGAATCTATTCCCAAATTTAATGGCAGGAGGATGAATCCACCTAAACTGTCTTGAAATGTGAAAATTTAGGGAGTTAGACCACTGATGTAGTGGATTTCCCTGTTGTGTGGTTCGGTGTGCTTTCCCCCTTCCTCACTAGGTGGCAGACTCAAGCGGCTCTGGCTTGAAACGATCATCCTTTCACGAGTCGGAAGGGAGTTTGAATGTTACATAAAATATTGTTCAAATACCCAAATGTAAACGATTTTTTTAAGGTATCCACTTAAGCTGAACCGATTCATGAATACTCAGCCTCAGGTTACTGTGAATTATTTAAGAGAGTAACTTCCCAAGACAATTTATTACATCTGGTGGATTTTTGGCATGTGTCCACTTCGCAAATCCTGTGCAAAAGACACACTCTGTACTACATCTTACACAAAGTAGTCTGTCCTATCCTTAAAATAACTAAACGTGCTTTCAGCATTTCGTTAAGGGCTTTCAATCTCATGTGTGGAAAGACTGGCCTTACACGACACTGACAGAATAAAAATAACCGTAGCTACTCTCTCAGCTGGAACAAAACAAACAGCAAGACTTTTGTTTTCCGTTACCATATCATTTTTAAAAATCTTATTTTAAAAAATCTTGAAAAGAAAACACATTCTGGGCTTAAAGAAGGACTAATAAATTAGTTCCTTGAAAAGACCGTGGGTCTGAAAAGCCGTTGTGTTAATTTAGGGCTCCTATGCTCCTACTCTAGGCCTGCAAACATTAGCTGATAAACAGGTTTTAAACTGAGAATTTCGTAAGTTGTGAATGTGGCCTAAGTCCCATTATTGCTAATGGAAGCTACCTACATACTCCCTGGCTTTCTTTTTTTTTTTTCTGATTTCCTTGAAAAGTACATTATCTAAAGCACTTAGTACTGTGATAGCTAATAGCAAACACGATTTAAACAGAGAAGAAATAACAATATGTAAAGGGGACCAGAGTTTGTCTATTCTATATGATTCTGTGCTTCTACCATCTTCTTTCTTTTTTCTTTTTTTTTTCTTTTTTTGTGATGTGAAACATTTGAATTTACGCTGAATGTATAAATGATACAAAAAAGCAAAATTACCATGAGAAATACCATAGCACTTGGGGAAATTACTAAGATTTACAGCCATGGTTGGGTGTTTCCTGTTGCCTATTTTAAAATTGCGTAGCTCCACTGACAGCAGATATTTATAGTATTATTAGTGAGATGGGAGGCTGACCTTTTCCACTGAAACAGAAAAAAATGTCATACCAACCTCAGCCAGTGTGGCCCGGGGAGTTGAATACTTGTGGGAAATCTCCTCCTAGCAATACAAGGTGTTACCCAAAAATCTTCATACACCTTCTGCAGTAATTTTTTCAGCCAAGCTGAATGACTAGAAGTGAATGAAAACCCTGTATCATTAACAGGAGAATATGGCAAGGTTTTACTTGATCTTTCTATTTTATCCCAGGGAAAACAGGGTTTGTGGCATCTACATTTCTCTATACATACCAGCAGAGGAGACAAGCTGGTATCTACACTATCTACAAGTATGCATGCATTCAAGAAATCACATTTTCCGAAATGTATAGGTGAATACACTTAGTTTACGTGTTTGTATGTATCCCTACTTATATCACACAATTTTATCTCTGATCTTCCAGTTTTCTGAAGGCAGGTAGGAGTCAGCAATGCCTTCTTCCAAGGCCAAGGCTAATATTCATTACCTGGCTCATCAGAGATGGTAGTCTTCTATTGCGTGCCATCTTCCCAT
The DNA here is from genome assembly GCA_020746105.1 of Trogon surrucura. Lineage (NCBI taxonomy): Eukaryota > Metazoa > Chordata > Aves > Trogoniformes > Trogonidae > Trogon > Trogon surrucura. The sequence continues at coordinate 56,215,087 of CM036617.1, forward strand.
GTAAATCTTTATCAGAACATCACCCAGGCTGTGCTGGCAGGCTGATTTCTCCCCAAAGAACAATGCATACCTCTTCAAGGAAGCATGATGTGGGATCTGTATAAGAGTGGAAAAGAAAGAGGTACAGAGACAGAAGGTTTTTATATTCAAAGGAATTGTGTATTCTTGCAAGAATGTGCTTAGATTTGAAATGCAATGATTAAGTATGTAATCCTCAATACAAATTGTTTTCAAGTCATATTTCGAAAAAGTGTTTCTTTGCATCTTAACCCACATGTAAACGGATAATGACAAGATTTGCAAAGCTATTTACAATTACAACTTCTCCAATGAGCTGTTGTTCCTTCTGGAAATGAACCAGTATTAATCACCTTGCCAGACTGTTCCCAGCAAAACAAAAAAAAAACAACAAAGGAGAAACAAAAAAAAAATCTTATTTCAGGTATCTCTTTAATACAACTGCTTATTCGCAAAGAAAGATTACAGAGTCTCATTTCTTCAAAGAAGATAAACAGCAGGACACCATCTCTTTATTAAAAACCTAAGTCTGTTTTTGCAGTCAGTTCTGTGTCTAAAAGCTCTTTCTCTCTTGGCTTCCTCCTGGAGAGATACTCACACTTTCCCTCACTGTTGAGTTGTTTTCAGGTCCATCTCAATAAGCCTTTGCCTCCTACTTGCTTACACATGGATATGGATGTGCAAACACACACATTGCTTTGTTCATTTGAATTTAAATATTTCAGTTATCATCTTCATTTATGCAAAAGAAGAGGAGGCTGAGGGGTGACCTCATTAATGTTTATAAATATGTCAAGGATGAGTGTCAGGAGGGCGGTACCAGGCTCTTTTTCAGTAACATCCAATGACAGGACAAGGGGCAATGGGTTCAAGCTGGAACATAGGAGGTTCCACAAAAATATTAGAAAAAACTTTTTCACAGTGAGGGTGAGAGAGCACTGGAACAGGCTGCCCAGGGAGGTTGTGGAGTCTCCTTCTCTGGAGACATTCAAAACCTGCCTGGACACGTTCCTGTACGATCTACTGTAGGTGATCCTGCTCTGGCAGGGGGGCTGGACTAGATGATCTTTCAAGGTCCCTTCCAGCCCCTAACGTCCTGTGATTCTGTGAAAAGAAATTTATCTTCAACTACTTGGGCCAGCTTCTGTTCTCGACTTGCTGGCATATGTTCAGGCAGAATTTTCCTAACATTCCAGGTACCAATAAAAAAATCAAACACTTAATTGCACCCTCAAATAGCTTGAATCAAACAGATATTAACAAGTTATTCTACACATGAGACTGGCAGGAAAATTTTTTAACACCTTAATTTCCATCTTTGTCCACAATATTGATTCTGCACAATATCCATCTGAAGTCATGTATTGAAAAATTGCTATTATTTGGCAACATGCATGGAATAAATCTGTATGAAATTCAGCCACCATAAAACAAAACAGCTGATCTAATTCTTGTTTAATTACTACATTAAAAGGAAAGGTGATTTACTGGACATTGTAAAGAGGTATTTTCTTAAGGAAAAATCTGTTTTACTCTCCTTTTTATTCTTTATTACTTTTGTGGAATAACAATGCAAAGACAAAAGGTCACAAGGAGGTTTTTTTGTTATAATCTTTATATAACAATATCTTTGTTCAGTTTCCAAGGTCCTGTGGTCCCCAGATTTGTGCCTGTACTAGGTAGAATTACTTTGTGGTGCTAGGGAGAAGTTCATCTGAGCCTCAATCTACTTAAATACCAAGGGCTGTGCCTATGTAGAAGTATACATGTTCTTACATGCTGCAGTCCCCTGTTAAACCAGAGCAGCTTTGGGGCTGGAGCCAACATTCCAACTCACACTGAGATCATTCAGATCAAACACACTCTTAGAAGTTCAGCCTGCTATGGACATATTTGTTATTGTCAGAGTTTCCTAATGAAATATTAACAGAGTTCATAGATTATTATGAGAGTCAACGAAACCTTTCACGTTAAGCGACCAATCTGGTCAACGAAACCTTTCATGTTAAGCGACCAATCTGCTTCTCAAATACACTTTTCCCCATGGAGTTCCTCTGAAGTGACGGTTCCTATCTATAAGTTCTCATTATAGTATTTAATTTTTCAGTACTACATTCAGTTCCATTTTACTTCTTACTATTACTTTAAAGATATTATTCCACTCTTCAGCAATCTGGCAGTGTTGTTGGAGGACAAAGAATTTCACAGAAAATGGGGCAAAGCAAGTCAGATTAAAAAATATAATTATTTAATGGAATGTCTAGGAGTCAATATTGGATCTATAACAAGGATAGTATTCAAGTCACTAAAAATTGTTGCATCAGTACAGGTAGTTTTGGCATGTGAATATACAATCAATTATACCAACTCTCTGTGATGAAAATGTAAATTCTTCCTTTAACTTACCTGGGAAATGGAATTGGTGTATGGATAAAACTGTGATTAAGATCATCCTGATGTGTCTCTTGCCCTGTCAACTATTTCCTGTATCCTTGGATATGTCATTGTGTGTATAAACAGAAAAAGATTTTCTTTTTCCAGTCTGTAAAATAGGAGAATAAGTATTTCTCATCTCATGTGGTACTGGGAATTTAGGATTACGTCTGTATTTTAAATTTGATATGAGAATCATGGACTCTAGTAAAGTAGATGAAATTATTCTGGGTAAACCATGTCAACGAGGTCCTTAAATTGCTGTCATCAGGCCTCAACTGATGATTAATGTAATTAGATATATATAATATGTCTCTCTATAAATAACAGGATGTACACAAATGACATAAAGTGGTTAAAAAAATACAGCATCTTATGCTGGCTTCTCAGTATATTTACAATGCATTGTTGTACTTGTTTTTCACAAATTCGTCTTCTTTTTGTGAATGAGCACCAGCAAGTTACAGATTTTTTTATATACTATTAAAAAATAATCATTATTTTAGTTACTTTAAGTAACCATTGGATGCTATATTTGTCAAGAATGCCCATTATCCAAGCTGCATGGGTTAATTTTACATATAGATTAAATATGCTGTTTCCTTCGTTATGAGCCAATTATACAGAATGCATGAGTTAATGGTTATTTAAAGGTATGAGCAATGCTGGACAACCTTATCCAGTCTTGCTTTGTTTTATGCAGAATTAATAAAGCACATAGTTCTGAAAAGCTGCTAGATAGTTAAGTGTGGAGAGTCCAACTTTACTCTTACTGAGACAAGTACAAATAATCATTCTTTTTGTTTGCTGTAAATGCACTGGTCTATGTTCCATTCAGGACCTGTCAACAGTACCAAAAAAAAATAAAAATTAATCGTTATATTACATTTTAACTGGCAAAATTATACCAAACCCCTTCATTTTTAAGGTATTTTTAAAATATAATGTTTTTTTCTTAAATTTTGGAGAGTTACAGAAGAAATGTTATTTCAACAGAAGAAAAAGTGTTTATTTGAAGAATGTCTTTAATCTATGTCAATACATAACTTTTTGTCTTTTTTTTTAATAGGAGCTCATGATTTCTTTTTACTTAATCCGTAGAAACCCCATACATAGTCATAATTGTCTGATTCTGAGCATACAACAAGTGATGCAACAGGAGTGTAGTATCTGATACCACCCAGAGTCCCAATTTAGATTTTTTAACAAAAACCCCTCCTTCTCTGATTTTTTTTTTGTAAATTAGAGACTTTCTAGTATTCTCCCTACTTTCGAAGATTTGATATTGTAAATTACTTTTTCTTTGTGTATAGAACTTATATAGGTAAATGAGTAGCCTGCAGCTAATATAACATATTCATTTACTCTAGAGCAGCAAAAGATCTACATACATATACCATCAGTGGTTTAGATCATTACAGTAGTAAAGTAAAATCTTCATAAAATAGTAAAAGAAAAGAATAATTCTTTAATATCCATGCAGCTTCTTTGAGAACATCTCTGGAAAAATTCTTCTGTGTGTCCAGGTCATTGTCCATGCCTCAGTTCCTTCAGCATTAAAAATCAAACAATATTTGCTGTTGTGCTACGCTCACCCGCAAGTTAAAAAGTTAAAAATCTCTACTTCTGTATTAAAATATTGTTCAGTGCCTAAATATCTATCCAGAGACTGCAAAATCACAGAATCACAGAATGTTAAGGATTGGAAGGGACCTCGAAAGATCATCAAGTCCAATCCCCCTGCAAGAGCAGGAACGCCTAGATAATGCTACATAGGAACGTGTCAAAAGGTTTCCTTCTGAATCAATGAGATACGACTTGCGTGTAACATAGCTGAGCTGAACCCCCCTGTCCTCCTGGAGACAACGGCCAGCAGTAATCAGATCCGGTGGTAACAGTGGTCTTCTAGTTGTGATTGACATGCCTCTCACCACATCCTTTAAAGCTTCCAGGTTATAAAATTACTTGGGTTTGAGGGTTCAGTTATGAAATTATGCTAACTGTCTTGTTTTGTGTTTATTTAATTTGGAGATGGTAACTCAGCTAATTAGTTAACCAGCCAACTAAGGCTAATCCTGTAGATAATATCTTCAGGATTAAGAGGGTCAAATAATTTATGTTGCAGAAATATGTATAAGTATAGATACATGAAGTCCAAAAGCAATCTAAATATCATTGTGGTACCAATGGAGACGATGTGCTTAAGAAAACCAATTAAGTGTACTTGGCTCCAACTTATTAAAGACAATGGAGAACAACCAATTATTGTTTTTTTTTTTCAACTAGTTCTAATTACAGTAACTAGGAATGGGAACAGGGAAGAAAGAAATCAAGGTCTCTGAGGACAGAAAGGGGAGTATACCCAGATCTTACGGACAAGTAAACATGTCAGTAACTAGAATAACTAAAGTAAAAAAATCTGAAGCTGTAATTCTTTAATGAATAGGAACTTTTCAGCTGTGAATAACTGATGGAAAATAGTACCACACTGGAAATGACTTGTTGCAGTCAGTAAACATAACAACTAAAGGTTTCCATAGAACCATTAGCTCATCAAATGCAAAAACTGTTCGTCGAAGTACACACTAGTCCAGTTGACAGTTGCAAAGACTTCAGATTCATAATACTGGTAAACTAATATTGCTATAGAAAGTTTAATTTGCATTCTCCATTTATTTTTATTTTAGGTTTACAATGTAAATAGCATACAATATCTTATTCTGCTGCATTTTCACTCCACCACACCACAATTAAATTCAAAGGAAAATGAAAAAATTACTAAAAGGTGAACTATGCAAGTATTAAGATCCATACACTTTTCTTCAGCCTCAACCTACAAAATATTAGTTTTTCTCTTTATAGATTTAAGTCTCCCTCTTAAAATGTGTGTTTCTCCCACTTCAAAAAGTTAAGATTTAGAAAAAGGAGAAGAGGGGGAGGTATTTCTTCAAATACAGAAGAAATTGCCAGTTGGATTACTAACAGAGGCCAGAAAAAAAGAACTGAAAAAGCTATTCTACCTAAAAGCTAGAAAGATGAGCATAATGGAACTTGAGAATCAGTGAAGAATGCAAATTTCTGAATTCAAATTGCCACAGATTTTACCCATAATTTTGTTCAGAAATATTTTTTGTGGATTTTTCATATTTCAACAGGATTTCAAATAAATTACAGGTAATGTACAGTAGCTCCACCAGACCCAAATGGCAGACCCAAATGCTCATACCAGATAGGTGTTTCCAGTGTAAGATCCTCAAAGAAATAACACTGCTGTGTGGGTGGATAGGTTGCAGAGTTGGAGACTGATGCTCCCAGGAAATGGGATTTTTTGGTGTAGTGCACAGGTTGTCTGTGCATACACTGGAAGTTCAGGGGTTCCAAGTGTGGATTTACCAGTCGTGTACCTGTGCACTGCATACAAGGTACCATGTACTGAACTAATGCCATCTAAAACTTCCAGATTTATTGCACATAATTTTATAAAGCATTCAGCACTATTTCCCTCTGAGAATTCTCACAGTTTCAGCTTACGCCAAACACTCTGATGTACACATGCAAACCAAAATCTATCAAATTATTATATAGATTATCAAAATCTATCAAATCCAAACGTAACTCCTGATGGCAAATCCTAATCACATAATTCTCTGTAGCACAGTATCTTGCCACTTAGAGATAGCCTGAGCCCAAAATAAAAAAAAAATAAAAAAATAAAAAAAAAAGAAGATCGGGTGTCTCTGGTTCATGTTTTCTGTACTTTTGGTTTTGGCCTGAGGTTAGACAAACCTTGCTTTGGTGTTGCTGGCTTGGTCAGTGATGTCTTTTGATACACAATGAACTGGTTTCATTGCTTTCATGTGAACTAATAGCTAATAACTGAAGAAGAAGTAAATCTACTTCCATTATAAAGTGCTTAAATAAAATAACTGAATGGGATCTGAAAGTCTTATGTAAACCTCACAGTCGTCTTGTACTTGTAAGAAAAATCCTATTTGTTCAGTTAAATCAGGTATCACAACTTTGAATCTCTCATTTTACTGTGATCCTTCATATTACAGCCAAACCCAAGAAAACTACAATTTGTGAAGGACAAATAAAAATTTTCCAGATCTTTGGTGTTGTTGTTTTCTGTATTCTTATTGAAGTTCACAGCCCAGTAAGAATTCAGTTCCACCTAACTGCCTGTTTCTTCTACTTGTCATTTCACAAGTTTCCTTAACCTGGAATATCATAAACAGGAAATGCCTTGCCACTCTTGAATCTATATGTTACTGTATCTTGAGGCAACAATGTTAGCAGATAATACATCAGAGCAGATGGCAGTTGGTGTTCAACGCAAACCACAGGTCAATGTGGTATACTGTTAGTAGTCATAATAAATCTTTAAGAGGAACTACCTATGACATTTCCAGGATGTGTGTTAGCCCTGCATGGAATTTTTACATCACAATCCATAAATATCTTCTTAATTCAAAATCATGTGAAATAATCTATAGCTATTTGGGTTTTAACTAGAAACTATGAAGGAATAGAAAAGTAAAGCCTTTCTGTTTTTTTCTCTTTTAACCTTCCAGGCTGAAATTCTTGACTTAGAGCAATTCATTTCAAGCACTAAAATGAGTACTTGACCTATGTGTGAAATGTACAGTACCTCTCTTAATTCCTGGGTGCAAACTAATTAAATGCAAATTGATAAGCAAATTGCCAGTAATTCATATAAAAATCTTGTGTCTAAGTTCTTCTAAAGCTGCCATCCTATTTCTGTTGGAATTAAAATGGTCTTTTAACACCAGGATAAGGCATTCTTAGGTCTAATATTGTAAGACAGGGTGCTATTACAAAATAAAGATTTTTGAGCAATAACAAACACTCAGTAAGTTCCTAGACCCTAAACAGCTCTAGTTTATCATTAATGCAGTGCAAAATAGCCACTCTTCAGCCAGATTGAAGGGTTTTCCAGGCACATGTTTTTGTGCTGTCTATTTACCATTTAGTCTGTATCATCCCGCATACGTACTGTGATACAGTCTGGGTGGACTACCTTTGCTCTGTGAGGGACACCCTGAGTTTGCTTGGTACAAGGCGGCCAACAACCCTGCAACCACCTTGGTAGATTCTGGCATGAGCTAAATATTTACCTAATTTTTTTTTTATCACCATGTTTAACTCATAGAGAAGTTTCATCACTTTGGATTAATTAAAAAACTTTTGGCACACTACTTAAATAGTAGTTAATTACTGCAGAGATTTGTACTACAGTTATATTCTGAGATGCAGCCTCTGCTCATCAGGCAAATAATCCACTCCCAACCATCCTGGTGGCCATACTCTAGGCTTACCCCAGTCTGATAATGCCTTTCCTGCTCTGGGAGAGGAACTGTAAGCAGCAGACTGTATGTGGCCTGAAAGCAGTCACTCTGGTACACTCTTGGCCTTCACTGCTGCCAGGGCACGTGGCTCACTTTTTAGACACCTGTCACTTCCAGAACTCTGTGATTTTCCTAGAAACCAAAGAAAGGAATATCTTTCTGTCAAAGGACTGCACTTTAATTTGCCTGATATCATCGTTTTTCCTCTTTTAGAAGATGGGTGTAGCAGTCACCTTCACCATTCATCAGGCATCTTCCCCAATCTTCACAACCTTTCAGTTACCACTGAGTGCAATCATTCCAGATGCTTCAGAGCAACGAAACTCCCAGGAAAGCACGTCTGGCTGGCAGATGGGTGCCTCCATCTCCTGCAAGACGGAATCTCTGACTTCTGTTACCCACTACTTCCTTCTAGAACTCGTACTTGTAGAGTATTTTGAAAATCATAGTCTGTATGCTGAAATTTCAGTTAGAATTTACTTTTTTTTGAAAGCGTTGAGCTATGTCTTATATCTGTTGCTTTTGAAACTGAATTACAAGATCTACATTGACCATGAGAAAACAAATTAGAGCAAAACTAATAGCCCTTCTTTGTGTGCAAACCTCTTCCATCACTTGAGTAAAATAGCTAGAAACTATTTCACAGAAATTAGTATTATAACTTTGATTGAATAGTTTTGACTAATTCTTACTTCAACAGTTTCACAGTATAAAAAGAAAAAATCTCATTTCCCTGCTGTTTGCCAGTGCCTATGTGCTGTGAGTAACTAATATTTCTGCATGTATTTAATTTTCAAGCCATATGGGGTCCACAATGACTAGTTAGTCAGACTTCTATCAGATTTTGTCACCTCTATCTTTTACTAAAAAACTGTCAGGCTCATATCTTCAATGAACCACAAATTTTTACTTCATACTCTCCATGATTGACATTGAATGGCTTTAGTTCAATGGTCTGTAGAATCAGCTTGAATTCTCTTTTGGAGAACATGATATTAGTCAAACACAAACACTTCATCTGCACAGATTGTCTTGGTAAGATCTATGAGACTATTCATATTATTAAAGGAACTTATCCACAGATCTGGATATAAAACGAAAAACATCTATTTGATTGTATGTGTATACTCAGTCACATTCTACAAATGCATAAACTAATATAAATAGTGCTTATTAATTATTTGTTTGTGGTTTTTTCCTTTTTTTTCCCCCTCAATTTTTTCTCAATTAATCATGACTATAAAATCTCTTAAAAAATGCAATTCTGGTTTCTGTATTCAATGAACATATATTTAGTCATACTATCTATACCATTCTAAAGTTTTAGGGTTACTCTTTATTTAAATTGTAAGGTTTTCAAAATATAAATTACCTCTACTGTGTGCATACATAGGGCCTCACAAGTGACTTCCTTAAAAACAGTAAATTATTTTCTCTGCTCAAACAAATCTTTCTGAAAGTGTATTCATCCCACAGATAATGATAGGATGTATTTTGTCTTCAGTTCTCTCAAAAGTATCATGAGACAAATACATTTAAATGGAAAGCAAAGAGAATATTCATAAAAGAAATCTTGACCCCACAAAGAGGTAACTTCACCAGAAAACAAAATAAGAAAAACAATGAAAAAAAAATGGAAAAACAAAACAAAACAAAACTCCCACATATTTCAGAACTACTGACCCAAAGCAGTCTAACAAAACCACTTATTTGTGACAAAGATATAGCATATATTATATTTCTTCTTGGTGACAGTGTCTCAAAAACATTAAAACCATGTATATAACCAAAGAATCAGATAGACTAAGAAATACTCTGGAAAAAAAAAGAAACTCTGATAGTTATAAATATCCTAATTCTTAGCTTTCTCAAGACACCTAGAGACACATTATCTGGAATACAATGTAAACAATATGTAGCGAGTTCAATTATTTTTTCAAATTAAGATTGTTCCCATGGCTCCTGGAATTTCCAGAGGTAGTCGTAGTACTAAGGTCACAATATAACACATAAGCAGAGTTTATATGGTCTGGTTTCTTATCAATTTTCACAGTTCATATTTTATTCAATGCTTGACCTTCAGACTGAGAACATAGTTCTAAGACAAACTTCAATTCTATGGATATAATGTCCTGTAAAATAAGAGAAAGCTTCAGAAAGGAAATGTGTGTTGGATTAAATATTATCTAAAAGATCGTATGTCTTATTAAACAGCTTGTGAGCTAAATTGGTAAATTTCCCCAGGTAAGAAATGGACTTCCAAATTTAAAACTTCCCATCCATCCATCTTCATAATTGTCACAGCTACCGCCAATTATTTGTTACGTGCACAAGGTTATCCAGATATTTATATGGAGTCTAAATTGATTGTGCATACACCATAACCAGCATGATTCTCAGGTATGATTTTCCAGGAAATAATTATTTTTTTTGCATTTTATTATTCCAAACCCTTATGTTTGGCCAAGGTTTGCCTTTAGCTTTGTTTTCTTCAGATCCAAAGCAAAGTTTTGAAACGCATAATGATGTAAAAACTACAACTCTCCCAGAACCGTTTGGAATAAGACTGAACCTTGCCTTCAGTGATTTTAGTCTTTTGTGACTCACAGAGACAAAAGACTCACACAATGACTACAGCTAGTGACTGATCGAAGTCCCAAACACATTGTGTTCTCACAGAGACATAAATATGTTCTGTGCTCCTACTTGCTCTAAGGATAAGTACAATAGGACTGCTGATGTAGGTTAATGCAAGCCTTTGCAGAGTTTCTTAGCGCTCTCTCATTGCGTTAACCCTATCAGCGTACTTCCCTCTTTTACAGGACTACTTTTCCAGCTCATTATTGTAATGCTCAAATTGAAAATATGGAGCTTTGGAGTTAGTTTGTTTGTATACAATTTGGGAAACCTCTAAACTCTGCTGAACTGTGTCGATGGGCTTTGGGTCACATCTTTTGCTCCCAGTCCCAACTAAATTTGGTATCGTGCATAGTATCTTATTTTCCTAAAATATCCCTGTCCAGTCAGTAAAAGCAATATACAGAGTCAGGGGGAAAAAAAAAAAAAAGGTAGATTTTTAACTGAAAGGATTTTGTTCCTTAGCCCATAAGATGGGCTTAAACAAATAAATAGAAAGAAGAACTTGTGCTGAAGAGCCTTTTCAATTTGCTTCAGTTTAGCTAAAGTGGCAGATGGCAGCTATCTCTGTTCTTCTCCCAGTCCTGCTCTCTGTATGGCTTCTCTCTGCTCTTCAAAGGAACTCCACACTCTATACAAATTATTTCAGAAAAAGGAATATTAAGGTGCTAGCTGAAAGAAGTGCTTTCATGAAAAGCAGGAAGCTGCTTTGAGGAGAAAAAACAAGCTCTTTGTTGATGGAACAGGACGGGGCAGGGGGCAGCGCAGCGTCGGTTTGAGTGGCAACAGAATGCACCAGAATTTTAGTATCGCCCTAAAGCACTTGGCTTTGCTGCCTAAGTCTAAACTACAGCAACACTGAAACACAAACGGATGCAAACATTTCTGGGTCTTTTACTACATGAAGAACGATTGCTCATCTCATGTTTTGAAGAAAAGAAAACTCAGCTTGTTCCTTTCTCAGGACCAATTTTATATAATCTTTTTTTTTTTGTAAATGTGTATTTGATTAAAAAAAAATAATCAGTTCCACGTGCTGCTTTAGTTTTCTTTAGTTAGCATCGTAAATCCAAATTCATGGCATTCCTTTCAAAGCAAGTGTAAAGTTCTGATATGAATAGGTAGTGGCTTGAAATACTAACTCCTCAGAATTTCTTTAAGTAAAAACAGATATTTCTGTAGCTATAATTTATTTGAAGTATTACAGATTTTTTTACGTAGATACATAATTTTTCAATAGGTAGCTTCTACATTACTGTTTCTACTAGTTTTGTCCACTAGAAAATAAATAAAGATTGTATTTCTGACTATTGCTTCACTTACTAACAGTTTGCTTCTGGCATATGTGTTTTGAACATCGTTCAGACTACACTGTACTGGATGCTATACATATGCAATAATAAGATATCCTGAACTACCATGTTTACATTAAACACAGGAAAAAGCTAAGATGAGAATGGGCAAAGATTATTGGTAAGTTGCAAAATACTATGTCTAAGTATGAATTGTGCAAAATGAAATTGTGTAGGATTATGGTTTTGAGTTATTTTGATTTCTTCTAATTAAAACCAATAATGCTTTAAAGGGGATTTTTTCCTTCCACTTTCACTTTTCCATTAGAAAGCTATGAGACAAGTTTAACAAAAATGAAATTAGAGAATAATACTTACTTATTCTTTTCCTTATTCCTCACTGAAAAATAAAAAGAAAGGTATAAGGACAAGAATTAGAAGGTGAGATTTGGAAGGAGTGTTTTTAATCTATTTTCCAGAAGATTGAAGAGGGAGGTAAAAGCACTGAAAGAAGATTTAAAATCTTAATTTTGTCTCTGGTTACTTCTTCCCACAGCTTCTTCTCTAAGATAAAGAAAAATAACCATGAGATATGAGGAATCAATCGATAAAGAAGCCCTGAAATTCTAAAAGGAAGCTATGATTTTAAAAATACGTACCTTTCTCCGATGTTTTTGCTTTACCATTTAAAATAACAACAAGAAAAAAATTCAAGATCAGAGTGCTGAGTAGATATTTTAATGTGATTTACCTTTCTTATTAAGTTTATACAACTACACTCATCCAATATAATTTATCTTTATAGCTGATCAGGACATGCATACCTGAAGGAACAAAAAGAACTGCTTTATCACTCAATGCAGAGAAAAAATAAACTAAAAAAAAAACCAAAACACATTTATATCTCCCGATATGTGTTTTTCTCCATATGAAATTTCCTAAGATGCAGCTTTCAGAAATTACCTGATGAGAGCGATCAGATAAAATATTTCTGAAATACAAAAGCATTTATTTTTTTAAGAGGTTGTCTAAGGAAAATAAGCATGTGCTACCAATATTTGAGTCTACAGCTTTCTACATAATGAAAATTCTTCCTTTTTTAACCTGACCAATTAGCCAAACCTACAGTTTTATAAGGATTTTTTTTATTATGTTAGCATAATATTTTTGTGATAAAATATTCTTTATTTCTAAATTATCAAATAATATCTTTTTTCTCTAAATATAAAGAAATTAAAGCAACCACTGCCGCTTAGAAACCCAAATCTCATTTTTGTTAGCAGTCTAGTCTCTCACAGCTAAGCAGTGTGTCACAAGGTAAGCGCTTACATGTCTGTGTCTTCATTGATGTCTTCCATATTTAGGTAATTTTTTCAGTTTGGCACACATATAGCTCCAACAAATAATGGCAGAGTGCTCTAATTGAACCTCTGTATTAAGGAAAACTCTTCCAATTTACTTCCACTTCTGGCAACTGGTCTGTGCTTTGAACACGGGCTCTTATTTTCTTTCAGTTACTTATTCCATGAAACACTGTATTTATCTCTCACATTTATCCTGAATATATGGCAAAAGTTATGTCAACAAGCTTATATTGACCCTGGAGAAAAATATCTTGTTGCCTATATTTCAGGGTACGGTTTCTCAGCACGGCCTGAACTGAGCAGCTTTCTCCTTCTCAAAGGATAAACTTCTGCTTTTCACTTCCATCAGCTCTACCCCACACTCCTACAACTTGATGGTGTTAGTTTGATCACGAGATAAACTGATTCACCTTGTTACAATGGCAAAAAACCTCCAAACAATCAACTTTGCAGAAAAGAAAAAACAATGGGGGCTACAGGGTGGGGGCTGGCCAGGTTATAGAATCACATCTGCTGCAATCACACAAAACACTAAAGCCACAACAAAGCAGGAATAAATAATGCAGCTGGTAATATGGAAAAGTAGAAAAAAAGAATCAAATAAAAGACGAATCAACTGAGCTGTTAAAAATGAAAAAGTATTTTTTATTTCTGTGTTCATTTTCTGTTACTGCTAGTTTGTAATTTGGCACAAATGTAAAAAGAAATCAGTATAAATTAAATTGATAAATTGTTGTCAACTTATATTTAGTTTTGAAGTCTATTGCTTCTTCACCAGATTTAAGGGATTAAATGTTCTTTTTCCAATTACGCAGACTATTCGGAGAAAAGATAAAACCTCAAATAAGATAAAACCTACAAGATATGTCATTTCTCAGAACAATGGACTGCTTGGTTTGGTGACTGTTACAGACTGTCTGTAATATACCACTGTATGGACAAGGCATTAAAAATGTTCATTTTTGGTGATGCTGTCAGAGTTTCAGTTGAAGGTATTAGGTAAGACAGTGGCAACTATGTCCTCCTTATCAGAAACAAAGCCTAGATTTTTTGGGATTAGTCCTGTGACAATTTGGAAAGACTAACCAGGTACTGATTAAGCTTTCTATGAAATGATACATACCAGTGTGTTAGAGACCTCCAGGCTGATTTCTGGCTGTTGAAACTTCTATAAGAAAGTTTCAACCCTATCTGAAGTGTGGGAGAGGACATCTGGGAGTGACTAAAAAAAAAAAAAAAACAAGTCTAAAAAGGTTGAAGACGCAACCAAGGTTTGGGATAGGTTGCAATGGGGAGCTAGCTGGGGAACTACAATTAGAAAAAGTGTGTCAAGCAATTGCAGAAGTCTTGGTTAGCTGATGAGACCTGCCGGTTAAGCTCACCACAGGGAAACTATTGATGATTTTCTGTGGAACTGTGTGTGAAAAATTCAGTCTTGGTGTCATACAAAAGAAACTTATGGTTCTGCTCTCATTGACAGGGACATAAACCTAACTGTAGTGAAACAGTGGCAGCTTGAGTCACCCCCCAAACTAACTATTTTAACCAACTATTTAGCTTACCTATGTTGCCAAATTCATTTGATATATATTCTGTTCAGGAAATGTAATGGAGGAGAGTGTGCCAGTGATGAATCCCATTTCTCTTCCCCTATGCCATTAAGGCCACAAAAGTTCAAAGATCCTGACTATAGGAATGCCAAAGGTCATTCTCGGAAATGCATGTTTGAGAAATGTTTCATAAATGGATTCTCAAAGCATCACGGAGAAAAGCTCAGAAGATCAGAAGGAAACCTCAAGGTTGCTGATCTGGGAAAACAAACAAAAAAGTCTCATGTGACCCAGAGGGACTGAAGGAAACAAAATATTGCCAGTTTCTGCATGCTTTTTTCACATGTTTGGTTCGGTCAGTTCTATCCCTGCTATTTCAAAACCACAAAACTCATCACTGTAGTCTCAGAACTGCAATATTCACTCTCAGTTGAGCAAAAGATATATGTTGGGACCAGTGCTAACAGAAGCTGAACTCCTTAAGCCTACAACACAGCATTTTGGGTGACAGTTATATAGTCTTTCTGCTCACCAACGCAGTATTGTTTGCTGTTATACATCTACTAAATATTTGCAAATCTACTTTTAAAAGTATCAAGTATTTGAGTTTTTCTTGCTTCCCTTGAGAGACTGTTCCACAGTCTAATACATTCAGCTGTCAAGAAGCAAAAGACAAATTCTGAGTATTTTTTAGTTTCAGGATGAATCTTTTGTACATTCCTGCCTACATTCATACTCAAGTCTACATTAGCCACTTTTTATCCTGAAAATTTCTTTCAGAGTTTTGCTACACTAGCATTGCAAGTCTTAAATAATACATGAGGAACACACATCGGGGACCAACTGGAAGTACTAAAGCTGGAACTGCTGACTGTTTCTAAATATTGTATAATCTTGAGAGAATGAGAGGAAACACATTTTCTTTCAAAGGACTCTGCAGAGGGAGACCTCCTAGCATGTGTCAGATTACATCTCTGACATCCCTCTGGGTGAGCCTCAATACTGTTTAACTTCCTTCCAGAGCAGTATGTAGTCTGATGCCGACGTTTACTTTTTTTTTTTAACCAAACTGTGCACAGCTTTTTTCATCAATTTCACTATAGTAGCTTTTTCAGTGTATAATATTTAATATATGTTGAGAGTTCTTTGGAAATGAAGTCCAGTCATCTTGAATGAATTGCTTTTTTGTATTTTACTTCACTCAATCTAAAAATAATAACAAAAATTTTATACATATATTCAACACGATCTTCCATAAGTCATCATTTCAGTCATCCTTTAGACACACGAAATACACAAAACAATTTATCTTTTTTGGGTTTTATCCATTTCATATAACTTTGTTCATTCACTCTGTGCTTTGCCTTTTAGAGATTGGCATCACTATTATTGCCTACTCATAATCTGGTATTGTCTTAAATCTTCACTGTTTTAGTGCAATAATTTTTTTAGTACATATTTTAGTACATATATTTAAAAAGTAAACTAATTATTCTGTCATATGATTCTTTCAACAAGTCTGAAAAAGATCATCAGAAAGTAGAAGGATTGATTTGTACCATTTAATTTCTGTTTTGCCTTAGCAATTCATGGTAATTACAATTTGGAAAAAAAGCAATAAAAATAGAAGGCTACCTGAAATACAGTACTGATGAAACACTGTGTCACTTCTAGCTCTTTGGAGCCTCAGTGGCAAGAGAAGGTTTAAATTTCTGATTTGATAGCAGCTAATATCTACAAATCAATACATTCCAGTCGATCAGACCCAAAGTTTTCATTCATCCAAATTTAGAAAAATAGGTCTGCCGTGAAGTTGAAGTTTGGATTATCGAGAAGAAAGCAGCCCAACCTCAGAGGATACAAGGAGGTCTCTCAGTCAATTTCCAGCTGACTCTGGCCATTGTCAGTTCAATAAAATAAGTGTGTTTTTTGGTCCCTTTCTCAAAAGGTTCACCATTAAACTGCCCCTTGCTTAAAAAAAAGAAAAAATAAATCTTTTCTGTAGGTAGTGATATATCTATTCTCACACTTTAATTCAGCAACTTGAAGTTGTTAAATGTATTTTGAAATACTTGAAGTACTAATATTATATTAATCCTTTCAAAGATTTCTGTCTTGTTTTCAATGCAGAGTAGATTGTCTTATTATTCTTTTGTGACTAAGCTGAACTTGTACCTTCCCAAATCTGTGTGTTTGGACCTGTATTTCAGTGTTAAGTTTAACTGGAGAAAACCTGAAATATTCATGTAAAATGATCTGCCCCAGTACCATGTGAACAATGGTAATTTAAATCTTGCCAGTAACTGATATTAAGGTTAACCACCTCCTCAGGAACAGCATTAAGTCTGAGGTTGATAGATATAACCATAATCAGTTTGAGGAAAGTAATTTAACATGCAGCAGATGATATGCACAGATGGGATTTCCCAATTGTATCACTTTGGGGATAGAGCTAGTGTTATGAAAAAAATACATCATACCATTGCATAGATAATTTCTGTAGGAACTCGCTAAAAGAACACTGGAACTGACGAGATTTTTCTTTCAATAGATTTAATCAATGCTTTTTGACCCAGAGGTGGGGAGAAAGGTAGAGAACCTTTCCTAGCAAATCAGCATTTAATCCAGCTTAATTTATACCTTTACTTTTGGACAGTAATATATCGAAACTACAGATAAGCAGAGAAAACATATTGATTTTGTTGCCTTCTTTGATTACTTTTTTCAATCAACTTGTTTACCCTTGCTTTACACACTAATGAGCAACTGTTCCACTTAAACTCCTTGCAGATCATCTATAAGTAAAATTAACATCTAAAGTTAGATAGTTTAGATGTAACAATAAAAAATTTTCTTCAAGATACAAACCCATATGTTTTTCTAGGTTTCGAAGTACATATACATGAAAGTGTACAATGAAATTCAGTGTTCTGGTTATATAAGAGTCTGAATGTGAATATGAACTGGGAATTTGTATCATCAAAGCCAAAATATAAAGGACATAAATATTTATGGTCCTTATTTAAATAAACACAATTGCTTATATAAGGGAGCAACAGAAGATCAGGACCTAGATGTACATAATACTCCATAAACACAGAAGAAAACACATGGCATGTCCCAGGAGTAAGGATAAGAATCCTTCTCATAACTTCCCAATTTTGAGTATATACAGTTCTATTTTTTTATTAGTATTTAGTTGGTTGGTTGGTTAGTCGGTTTTTTTAAATCACACATATAAGACAAGGATAATGATCAAGTCTATAGCTCATGAAAGGCTGGCCACTTGAGTGGAATATAAGACTATGGTCAGAGGATGTAGGGAGGCAACTAGGAAAGCTAAGACCTCCCTGGAATTAAAGCTTTCAAGGGAGGTCAAGAACAACAGAAAGGGCTTCTTCAAATACATTGCTGACAAAACAAACACTAGAAGCAATGTAGGCTCACTGCTGAATGAGGTGGGTGCCCTGGTGACAGAAGATACAGAGAAGGCAGAGTTACTGAACGCCTTCTTTGCCTCTGTCTATACTGCTGGAGACTGTCTGCAGGAGCCCCAGAACCTGGAGGCCTCAGAGGAAATCAGGATAAAGGATGAGTTTGCCTTGGTTCATGAAGTTTGGGATCAGTTAGGCAAACTGAACACCCATGAATCCATGGGCCCTGATGGTATGCATCTGTGGGTACCGAGAGAGATGGCGGAAGTCATTGTTAGGCCACTCTCCATCATCTTTGGTAAGTTGTGGGCAAAATGAGAGGTGCCTGAAGACTGGAGGAGAGCAAATGTCACTCCAGTCTTCAAAAAGGGCAGGAAGGATGACCTGGGTAACTACAGACTGGTCAGCTTCACCTCCATCCCTGGAAAAGTGACAGAACATCTTATCCTCGGTGCTGTCTCTAGGCATATTAAGGATAAGAGGGTAATTAGGAGCAGTCAACAGCGTTTTGCTGTTGTGTGAAATTGGAAGTGAAAGGAGCACATTGGGAATGATCGCTTCCAGCATCTGAAAGAGCTTGGAAAGCAAAGCCGTCATGAGGAATCTCAGTGCTAATGGTAAAATGAAGCACCATATAGCAAGAAGAGCGGATAAACCTTTTTTTAGAATAATAATAGGAACAGTGGGTTATCTTCTGGACACCTAGGAATAAAATTGTTTAGTGTTTTTACCCCCATGGAACTGATGCAGCTTTGAGGGAAAGCCAAGTTCACGTTGCTCTGAATTAGCTTCTGTGTGAGTCTCTTCAGCAGGTGCTTTCTTGACAAAGACGGGCTTTGGGCAAGGTCAGACAAGAGTTTAATGTGTATCCTACAGTAAAATTTCTAATAGCCCATGAGGTTTCAGTAACGTAGGAGTTCATAATTTAACCCAGATGTTGTATGATTAGATGAATGGAGGAAATGATGAATTGATGAATTTGTGCCTAACTGGTCAACAGTCAACATGGTTTTTCCAAGGGGAAGTTGTGTTTGACCATCCTGAGAGCCTTTTATGAAGACATAACTGGGTGGATAGATGATGGCAGTGCAGTGGATGTGGTTTATCTCGATTTCAGTAAAGCATTTGACACCATCTCCCACAGCATCCTCATAGGTAAACTGAGGAAGTGTGGTCTGGATGACCAAGTAGTGAGGTGGGTTGTGAACTGGTTGAAGGGAAGAAGTCAGAGAGTTGTGGTCAATGGGGCAGAGTCTAGTTGGAGGCCTACGTCTAACGAAGTCCCTCAGGGGTCAGTGTTGGTACCAGTGCTGTTCAATATATTCATCAGCAACCTGGATGAGGGAACAGAGTGCACTGTCAGCAAGTTTGCTGATGACACAGAACTGGAAGGAGTGGCTGACACACCAGAAGGCTGTGCTGCCACTCAGTGAGACCTGAACAGACTGGAGAGATGGGTGGTCAGAAATTTAATGAAACACAACAAGGGAAAGTGTAGAGTCTTGCATCTGGGAAAGAATAACCCCATGTACAACCCCATTATAGGTTGGGGACTGACCTGCTGGAGACCAGTATAGGGGAAAGGGACCTGAGAAATCTGGTTGACAGTAGGATGATCATGAGCCAACAATGTGCCCTCATGGCCAAGAAGGCCAATGGCATCCTGGGGTGTATTAGAAGGGAGATAGCTAGTAGGGAGAGAGAGGTTCTCCTCCCCCTCTACTCTGCCCTGGTGAGGCCACATCTGGAATATTGTGTCCAGTTTTGGGCCCCTCAGCTCAAGAGGGACAGGGAACTGCTTGAGAGAGTCCAGCATAGAGCCACAAAGATGATGAAGGAAGTGGAACATCTCCCTTATGAGGAAAGGTTGAAGGAGCTGGGTCTCTTTAGCTTGAAGAAGAGGAGGCTGAGGGGTGATCTCCTAAATGTTTATAAATACGTCAAGGGGGAGTGTCAGGAGGATGGAGCCAGGCCCTTCTCAGTGATGTCCAATGACAGGACAAGGAGTAATGGATACAAGCTGGAACATAGGAGGTTCCACAAAAGCATTAGGAAAAACTATTTTCCCTGTGAGGTTGGCAGCCACCTGTGGGCAGAAGTAGAGCAACAGTTGTTTTTTGGTATTTCATGTAAGGTTATGTTACTGTACATGATTCTACCTTAAAATGCTGCTGCAGAGTTCTATTTTCCCTCTATTTGAAGCAGAATCACATACTGAGACTGTTTTACATTATAAGTTATGCTATTGCCCTTTAAGCATCCTAAAAACTTCACCACACCATGAACTGTAGAGTTTGCTTTTCCACATCTTTCCCTACTCTGTACAGCAGGACGCATATTTGAATTTTTCAGTGACAGAATACATTGAGTCTGATTTGCAACTGAATTTCCCAGTTTTGTGACAAATGGGGCTTCACTGAAATCAATGAGGTCCAATCGCAACTCAAAATTGTTCTTTGCTGGCACAGTGCCATTTGGACCAGGGAGGTAAAGGCAATAAACGACCTGTTTCTAGCTATGCTCACCTATGAGTGGAAACAATATGGGTAAGTAGAGACTCCCCTCAGCATATGCAATTGTGAACTTGAACCGAAAATGGGATGTGTTATGTTTTACATACTCGATTGGAAACTGTACCTGCAAATGAAATACTGTTTAGTACAGTGCCATGAGAATAGTAGGCTTTGGGAAAAACAAGTGGGTTAGACTCAACCCAGCTAAATCCACCCACCTATTTGAGTCACTGTCCTTACAGTTACTGCTAACTCTCTAGAGCTCAAATGAAATCTCTCCATTCTGATTCTCTTGCATGAAGCCAGAGGCTTCCTCACTTTGAAAAGCAGTAATATGCAGATTACCATTCAGTTTAATGACTAAACCAGAAATCTATCAAGTTAAATATTGGTGTGTGGAGTGTGTAATTGGAAGGTAATGTCTATAAACACTTCATTTTAGCACATTGAACTTCATTATGTTTCAGGTTTATAATGAAAGGGAAATAGAAAAAGAGTTAAGTACAAAAGAAAAAAACGATGAAAGTGGTGATTGAACACAACAGAAGGACAATGAATTAGCAAATGGTCTCGCTGTACTGCCTTCATAGCAAGAAGAGAAGACATGTTCATTTGAGTGAGGGGCTCATTTTGCAGACCAAATGATGTTAAGAGTATTCAGTAACCTTTTTGCAGAATGGCGTTGAAACTGGCGCTGGTAATAGACAGTACTGCACTGTGCCATTGCAGCTGGGTATGAACCTAAGTGCTAGCTTTTTGAAAAACCTAACAAAGCTTCTTTTGGACTCTTTACATTTCAATTTAACTGAATTGAAGTACCGACACATTCCAGTTTATCTGCCATCATTTCTGCCAGTGTGGGAGCTTTAACAGTAATGGTTATTGCATTTTCCCTGTATAGTCAGTTTGAAAACATTTTCACTTATTTTGTTCTTTAATAACCGCTGTATCAACCAAATGTGTTAGAATCAAGAATTCCTTAAAAAACAAACAAAAAAAACCCCACAGTGCAATTCTGTGTGTATTGGACACATAAAGAAACGATGCTAGAAAATTTCCTCTCAGAAAAAAATGAATATACACACTTGAAAAATTGTTCCTCTGATCAATTTTTTCCAATAAAGTAAGAAAAAAATTTAAGATCTGTTTTAAATAAGTAGTGGCAAAGACACACATTAAGGACAAGACTGCAATATCCTTACTCACTCTGAATAGTAATGTTCATCATAACCAGCTCCACTGTAGTAAGTGAGATTGTCTACCAAAAAAAAAGGCACTTTTATCTGAGGACATAAAATGTAGATCTACGGAAGTAATCAGATTATGTGATTACAAAAACAAAAAACACCCAGATAAATACCATGGTGATCTTTACTATTTTCTACAAATATAATAGTGAAAAGCTCTTTCTGTTGGCAACCAAAAAAATATCATGACCAAAACAGATATTTAGAGAAAAACTTATATGCCATATACTCATCAAAGACAACACAAACAGTTTGTCTTTTTGCATAACTACTCAGGTGGGAGAATAACAGAAAACAGTCGCATGGTCTTGATCTTTTAGTCACAGCAGCCTCCACAAGACATCTCTTACAAGCCAACTTGTCTTCATTTTTAAGTTGACGATGTCCAAGGCACTGCTCAAACAAGACTCCCTCTTGGACTACTCTGTATTTGGTGTATCCCTGTCAGTGAGATGTTATAGCCAGAAAGCTGATGCTGAATACTGTCAACTCATTCCTTGCACAGCAGTGAGATGTCATTCCTGACTGCAGGTGTAAATGTTCTATTCCCTGGAGTAGCTACATGGGTGGTAGCGGCTAGAGGTAGCTTAGCTATACTGGGTCCAGTAGATGATTCTTACTTCCTCTGAAGGAATTGAGCTAATCTTAGAAAGAGATCAGAAAACATTTCTTTTATCTTTTTCTAATTTTTATAGCTATTTTCACTTTTTAAAATGATCTAAAAATTTCTAACACTCCACAACTTGTTAGTACCTTCCTGTAACACCCTGACGTTGAAAAATCCAGCCCTTACTAATCTATGCTACAAAGAGGAAAAAAAAAAAAAAAAAAAAGAACCAGCCTAATAAATTCTAGCTGCTCACACAACTGTTTTGTCTTTGTCAGGATATTTTGCACCTTTTGTTCATAACAGTCTCATAACATTGAAATTTTCATCGAGTTCCCTTAGTTCCTTAATAATAGACTGAGAAGCTTTCCCTTGCAGCAAGCCCCAATGACATACGTATCAGTGTCACACAGGGCACCCAGAGGGGCAGGCTCAGGATCCAACCAGTTATTGCAATGTCACATTACATAGATCGGTAGCTTTATAGTACTTTCCAACTTCTATGCAACTAATGGCACGGCTACTCCTACTCTTAAATGTTCCTGTTACATCTCTGATAGATCAATGGCAATCCTTCAGAAAAACACGACCTTTTCCAACTGTAAAGAGAAGGTTGTTTCAGAGTCCAAATTTATTTTAGCCCTTCAGTACCTCATACAGAGAAGTTGATGGGTTTCTTTGCTCAGACTTATGGATTGGCTGTAGAGTGGCACACAGGGTGTTCTTGTTGACTATGTACTGGAAACTCAGTGGAAAGAAATGCAGTGTACCAGCTCTGCAAATGTATGTCCTCTTCAGGAGAAGGGTTCAGCTCAATCATTCAAATCCTGCTGAGCCTTTTTAAGCACCAGCACAGTATAATGTCAGTGTGATTTAAAAAAAAAACCAAACAAATAAACAAAAAAACTACCCACAAATCTTAGTGATTACAAGGTGACTACTTGAAAAACCATCTTCCAAGCAACAACTCTGTTAACAGAATCCTGTCTTTGGTAAGTCTTGATTCCTCTGGACACCATTCCTAAAGCCAGTAAGATGAAGCAGGAAAATTTTCAGTTCTGTAATAGGACAAGACTGTATCTTTTCTGTACCTGAGTAAATAACTCTTTCAGTAGTTTCTCTCTTCCTTTCTCAGAACGTTATAATTAGTATCCTAACAAAGCTAACCTTATATCAGATCTGTATGTATTTAAGTCATTTAATTAGATTTTTTTCCAGTGTCTTTGTGAGACGCCCTCCTCATTATTTTTGTTTTTGAAGATCCATACAGAGATGCGTGTGTTCCCAGATCATTACTGTCCTCTCATGCAAACATGGAAAAAAATGTTAGCCGGTTTTCAGAAGTGCTGAGAACTCTTCCATAGCATGAAAATTTATATCAGGGCAATTTAGAATCGTGTCATAAAAATCTATCATTCTTGCAACTGCTCTGAAACTGTAAGTAATAATATTTGTTTGCCATACAAAAGTCTTCCTGAAACAGGCACAAGTGCAGTAACAGTCAAATTCAAAACGGTTACCTTAATCTTTTAAAGGCATTGTCTCACACCCACCTATGCAGTGGTTTTGCAAGATGGACAAATGCACACAGTCTACTTCTGCAATAAGTTCTTCAT
Organism: Trogon surrucura; assembly: GCA_020746105.1. NCBI lineage: Eukaryota > Metazoa > Chordata > Aves > Trogoniformes > Trogonidae > Trogon > Trogon surrucura. The sequence continues at coordinate 56,239,167 of CM036617.1, forward strand.
ATAATTCCTCTTCTGCAATAACTCTTCATATCTACTTTGTCTGAGAGCCTTCTTGTCCTGCCCAACCTCAGTCTTCTTTTTTAAATTGTTTTATTATATATTAATTAAAAAGACCTTCTCATAAACTGTTCTTTTTCCTGAAGCAGTTTACACTTTGACAATTAACTTCAGGCTACAAAATCAATGTGACCAATGGTACGGTACTACACTGGGCCAATATTTGCAGTCCTTTTCAAAAATTGTAAAAATACCATATTCTGATAGGTTGCAACCTTTTTGATTATTATTATAAATTTATTTTTAAATAAATGCAGCTTGTAAAAATAGAGAAACAAAATTTAACTTGTCCCCCATTTTGGAACTGTTAAGGTTTTGTCAATTTGTATTCTCAGAGATTCCTGACCTTAAACCAGAATTTCATCATTGTACATGTGGAACATAGAATAGTTTCTGCTTTCCTGGACTCATTAAAGAAAGGTAGGGGAGTATAGAGTTCACCTTTTCAACAAAAAGGTGGCTTATTAAACAGTTAAGTGTAGGAGATAAGGAGGAAAGAGAAGGAAAGGAAGAAAAACTTAAAGGGGCGGAGTGGGGGAGGGTGGGGAGAGAAGAGAGAGAGAGAGAGAGAGAGAGAGAAATGTTGCATTATATTCCTATCATTATCATCCAACTATGAGAACATAAATAAGCAAGGAAATAAATAAGCATAAATAAGCAAGGAAATTTCTTGGGCACCCTCTGCTTCTCCACTTTTTGATATTGTAACATTTCCTAAAAACTAATAATGTTTAACTCTGGCTGACTATATTTCGAACAGCCCTTTGTGTGGATGTATTCTCATCACTTGCCAACTCTCAATTATGTTTCCATTATTTTTACACTCTCTTGTACCACAAATTTGATTTAACTTGATTTGCCTACTCACTCAAAAAAGCCAAAATAATGTTCTGTCACAGGGCTGTACTTCTAAGGTTCGCAGTTTAGCACATTTCACAACTCAGAGTGACCTAATCTTATTTTCAATCAATTTCAAGTGCAATTCCAGTTCTACCTAAATATTTAAAACTGATTCACTGCTAATTGAAGCTTCTCTAGCTCAATTTACAAAAAAAAATAGATAACAGTTGCAAACAAAACCCACAATTTTATGCTAATTCTTTGGATGGGCGGTCCAAAAGTAAAACCAAGTCGCTCTTTTCCCATGATCTATGACTGATGCTTCAACTGTCAGTTTTTTCCTGCAGCTCACCTTTTTTAGCAATGTGATCAAAGTTTTCTTCGGAGACAACCTTATCTAACTAGGAGTTAAGTTGCTTGCCACCTATTCTATCTGCCTATTTTACTCTCAAAGTTTTTCAGTTTTGCTTCCCTGGCAAGCTACAGAAAATGCTTACAGTGCTTCAAGAGTTCTTTTTCTTAAAGAAAATGCATCTTTAATCTCACTGTAACACAAGCTGAAACAAGATATCTCATGAAAATGCAGAATCCATTCAACAGGACAAATGAGAAAAACTACAGAAAGAGTTTTGACTACAATATCTTTCCAGCCTTGTTCTCAATCTATGAACTTTCAGTCATTGTCATTGGATGCAAAAACACATCCATATTTCATCTGAGGTTTCCATCCCTTGAAAAAGCCTCAGGACACATTCCTATGTAGCATAATCTAGGCGTTCCTGCTCTGGCAGGGGGATTGGATTTGATGATCTTTCGCGGTCCCTTCCAATCCCTGACATTCTGTGATTCTGTGATTCTGTGACCATTGTCCTGAGTTTGACAAATCATCTGTTCTCTCCTTAGGGACCATCCTACGTGGTTTTTTTCGCTCTCTTCTTCCATAATACTACACCACCCCAGCCCACCCTGCCCTGTTGAGTGGCTCTTTGGGATCGTGCTCCCTGGCATGCTGCCCTGGGATTTCCCTCAACTCCTTCTGCTCCTGGATAAGGCACACAGGCAAAGTAGCCTTTCTGGACACACAGAGAAATTTCTTTGACAAAGCATAAAATACATATCCACTAAACAAACAAAGCAGATGCCATTCATCATATTGTTCCAGCAAAAACCTCATTGCGTGTGTGCTTGCTCTATTTTTTCTTTTTTCTGGGGGGAGAGGGGGAGGAGGGGTGTCTGGCAAATTGCCTTTCATTTCACTTGGTCTCTATTTGGACATTTTTTTAGCTTCTTTTGCCCATTTTGGATTTCCCCAGACCTTTTCCCTGAATCACCCATTTTGGTTGAGCAGATCTTGCTTGCAGATCTACCTTTTTAAAAGTGACACTTGTTATCCCTTCTGTGAGCTAAATACTTAGACAAAATTCACAAAACATAAACTGTTTTTGTTCAGAAAATAAACTAATGGTAGAATCAGTCACTTCTTTGGTGTAATCCTTTTTTTTGTTTTGTTTTTTTTTTTTAATGAAAGATGTACAAAGTCTTCCTCCTTGGAGCTAGAAAGTTAGAACTACTAGCACTCAACATAAACACTCTATTTCTTTAGCTTTTCCTCAATGGCAGATGCATGATCATCATAGAATCATAGATGATCATGCTGATCATGCATGATCATGCATGATCAGGGGTTTTATATCATGTTTTGATACTTTCTTCTTTTATGCTCTTGAGGATTTTCTCTCTCTAAGAATATGAGCCGTCTCCCTCTAATGGATATAAGACAGTTGATGTTACAGGAGGTGGCTGTGGACACCCAGCCATTCTCCTCGGCTATTGCCTGCAGAAGCCTTCTGCTTCTGCCTGTGCAGCTCATGACCCTCTTTTATCATTTCTCTGGCTTGTTCTGAAAGGGCCCTCGTGACTGATTTCAGACGCTAAAAGAGCTGAAAACTATTCTTTATCATAATTTTCTGTTAACTTTTCAGACAATCTGTTCAGCATGTCTGATAATTGCTAGAGTGGATGCAGAGGAGGACCATGAGGATGGGGGTAAAAGTAGTAGAACCGTTAGTCATCTTGTTGATCTGTATCTGTACACATGCAGCTTTTCTCTAGAACAATATTCACAATCTCTACCCCTACTTCATTTACATTTCTGTAAGATAACCTCACCTTTGTGTCCATTCTGGGTGCTGATATGCAGGTGTGTTTGAGTTGTCAGTTCTTTCTGTTTTATTATGGGGAGGTAATTAAGAGGGATACCAAAAGGCCCTTAAAATCAAAACTCTTGTAAATGAAGGGCAAAGGCCTCCCTCACATACCTCACTCAGTACACATTAAACATATCCAAAATTTGCTGTGCTCTGTTTGATAAAGTCAGTCGTAGACACATCACAAATCTTTGTTGATAACAACCCACTGCCAACAATAACCGCTAACTTATTAATAAGATTATAATAGTGACCCTCAAAAAGAAGGGAAATAAATATATAACATTAAAAACTGGAAAATGGTGAAGACTAAAAGTGGTATTATGGTAGCAGTAAAAAGGATGATTTGCAGAATTCTGTACTTGGCCACTATACACTGCCTCTTCCATTTACTTCCAGTGGGAATATTTTATATCTGACCATGTTTTGCAGCCTATTTTGGGTTTGGATGTGGCCTCTTGTCTTTTATTCATTTTTGGACCCTATTACTCTCTCCTTGTTGTTGTTATTGTCTTTGAATGTTACTGTTTTTCTTCTTCTGCCAGTTTTAGCTCTTGCTTGATGCTAAAATATTGCTGTTTGGTTCTTTCTGTTTAACAATAAAATACAACATTTAGCTAATGAGTTTGTTCCAGACATAGGTGGGAAAAGCTAGCTGCAGGCTGCTTTTCTGTTCCTTGAACTCCTGACAAACCAAGGGCTCATCTGTGTGCTTTTGAGCTGTGTGGTGTTATGCCATTATGTATAAAATGATACACAAGTATAATTTTGGCACAGCATTTCATCCATTGCTTATAACGTGTCTGGTTCTTTTAATATTTTTACTGATTTACGTTGTCATGAACAGGATAACATTACAAAAACTAAAGTAGATCTTGATAACTAGAAAGCCAATATTTGTCTTGGATTTTGTTGTTTTACATTTTGTATTTTGTTTTCCCCATTTTTTGCCTCTTAAAAGCAGGTAGAATAGCTGGACTTGTTGTTAGCACATCTTTCCTCTCCTTTAATAGGTGATATTTCTCATAACATAGACTTAGCAATTTAAGCACCATGCTGGGAGTACAGTCAAACATAGAAGGAATACAAGTTCTCTATAGACAAAGTAGAGAGATACAGGCAGATTTTAAAGGTGATTCAACCCATTTCCAATTACTCTTGTCCTGAGAGATATTTAATTCTCTTAATTGGGTATTCAGGAAGATTTGAACAATTACACTCTCAATTAGGCACTTCTTGAAAAGTTAGCTGGGTCAATCGGTATTTAAGCACTGTTAGAGACAAAATGCATCTGTGCCTGTTCCTTTGCTAATCAAAGCAAAACTCTTGTTTTACAATTGTGTTCAAATCTTGTCCAAAGTTGGCCTGTTCTGCAAAGAAAATAATTTTTTTTACTGCTTCCTAAAAGAAAAATCCATTTTGAACATATGGAATATGAGGTTTCCTTCATAAAACTCATGTCAGGTAGTTTCTGTTCCATATCAAGAGCATGCCATTCCATTTTCTGTTAATTTAATTAGTTTCCATGATGTATAGAGTTTTAGCGATTGTGAATTTGTTTTCACTCTTACAGATTGATAGATACTCACATATTTGGCAGAATATTATCCAAGTAACCTACTCAGCTCTTTGGAACACTATTCATGTAGCACTAACTTGAAAAAGTTTCCATCTGTGCATTTCAAAGTATCTCCTAAATATTAGTTAATTATCTCTCTTTATACCTCTGTGAAAAATAATTTCCATTTTACAGATGATGAAATTCAGGCCCAGATCATTATAAAAACTTACAGAAACATATTCAAGTATTCTGACTTTAAAAATATGTGGCTTAGAAATAACAGATTTTTTCCCCCTCCATTAAGCAAGAAAGCAGCAACTGATAGCAGTTCAATGAGAATAAATTGAACTATTCCAATACATTTTATTTACTGTCTCTGTCTGATGTTAGAATAATTTGTATCTTATTATCTGGCTTTTACTACTGAAAACAGAACCCCTTGGCAAATGGTGTCTTAAAAAAAGTATCTGAAGCTATAACATATTCCATCACTCCTTCTAGGCAGTCCTAATGATCTGTCATATATAATTACCCCAGAAAAGCAAGAGTTGAGTATTAATCAATACCACTAGACAGACTGAAACCCAGAAGGGAAAAAAGAGGAAGAGGTTGCTGTTTGACCCACTGAGTTCGTTTTATTCTTTAGATTAGACGTCTATTGTCAGAGTGTTTGACTGATTTATCTTCCTTTTAAATGTGCAAAAGGACATCATTTTCAAAGCCTTAACACTTGTTTTTCCACAAGGGATTTTAGTAATATGATGAGAACACACTGGCTGTGTGAAACTTTGAACTGTGCTGGCGCAGACTAAAGACACAGTTACTTTAATCTAAACTAAATTAACTTTGCTGATGAGAAGGTCATCCTTCCCTCACTCTGTCTTCTTTGTGCATACACAAGGATTCAGACATTGAAATAGCTCCGGGAACCAACAGCACTGGGGCCAACAACAAGCTCTTTCTGTGCGGTGCTAGGTCTCTGCCAGAGTAGCTCCCTGATTTGGCAATGGCCTTGCAAACAGTACTACAAGCAACTGCAAAGTGGTGGAAATAGTGGTACAGGCAGGAGACAACAAACACCATTTTTGCAGAAAAAAAAAGGCTGTCATTTTCTCATTAAATATACCAAAGAAGAAATCATTCACAATTCAGCTAAACACTTGCACAAAGCGCACTTCAGATTTAAGCATCCAGAGTACACATACATGCCATAAATTGAGCCATACTGTACCCTATCTACTTACCTGGCTGAGAATCATTGGCTCAGAAGCTGGTATCATCTGACACAGCTCAACCCTAAACTCAGTTTTTGCCCTAAACTCAGCATTTCATAAAGATTCTGGTCAGATGCCAAAGGAAAGTTAGTCCCCTTTTAAGTTCAGTGACTAGACTGAATGAGCCTTCAATAAAGCGTAGAAGAAAAGACCCTTTTTGAGCTGGTATTGCAAAAAGCTGTCTAGGATTTTAAGCATTGATTTGAATCTATGGATGAATATTGGTACAGGCCACAATCCTAACAGCAGCCACCTTTCATAACACCTGCTCCCCGAAAGCTATGTGGAATTTTGTTAATTCCTGTGAGTCCATCCATATGCTATTATACTGCACATAATGCTCCAGTATCCATCTTACTTTCTTTTTAAATGAGTCAAAAACGTTGCATGCTTTCTACAAACTGCAACAGGTCCTTCAATACATGTACGTACTATATGAGACCTTAAAAAATATAGATAGGACATTGTTAATTTCTAGAATGTTGCATTCCCCGCTATGTCAGAGGTGACACAAGAAAAAAACAGTCCTTCAAAGGGAATCTACAGGACAAAACGATCAGAAAGGATTTTTTCAAGGGTAAAAAAAACAAGTTTGTCAGTGAATAACTCTATTATAACTATTTGAGCCCTAACATAAAAGAACAGATTTCTTAGGGAGTAGTTCACAAAAGTAGCTTCTCCTTTGAATATGGAGTAAAGAACCGATTCATTAATGAACTAATTCAATTTTGTACAACTTTTTGCAGCAAGGTAATATCACCCATCTTCCTTGCCCTTTATCTCATTTACCACCTATCATGAAAACGAGTACTGAGTGTAGATGCTGCTGTTTTGCTGCACTTTATATTCAAACTCAGCACAGATGGAGATGAGCTTAAAAGGAGTAGAGTACTATTTTCACAAAGTCTAAGGGTCTATCTTCATTAGAGAAATTTGCATATGAAAATATGTAACAAATTTGCCTCAGTGGATAAGGGGTAACAGTTTCAAAATGGTACAGGGTAAATTTAGGTTAGACACTAGAAAGAAATTCTTTACTGTCAGGGTGGTGAGACACTGGAACAGGTTGCTCTGAGATACTGTGCAAGCCCCCTCCCTGGATGCATTCAAGGCCAGGCTGGATGGGGCTTGGAGCAACCTGGTCTAGTGGGAGGTGTCCCTGCCCATGTAAGGTGGCTTACAACCCAAACTGTTCTACGATTCTATAATTTTGTGAGATCACCAAAGTACAGCAGATTTCCAAATCCATTTCCCTTGGGCAAGGAACAAAGACAGGCTGTATCATAAGAGCTGACCACACCTGTGTATTTGTACCACCCTAAATCTGGAAGAAAGTAGTCCCTTGAGTCATGGGAGGAAGAAATATGTCAGTGGGAAGAACAGCCACCTTCTGGTAGTTATATGTCTCTATTCTAGACCATGCGTTGGATCAATTCTTTATCCTAGCTTATTTTACACTCAAACTTGCTCTCCAGTAAATGTACACGAAGAGAAATATCTTCCAGATATGCGTGGCACAGTGGCCACGTGAATGACATACATGTCCTACTACGGCTTTGCAGGTTCATACAAAGGGCTTCGCTGCTCTCTCTTAACTGTGCATCTTTCTTCACAATCAAGTACAAGATTTTGTTAAGGGGTACTGTGGTGTTTACTTCCATGATCAGTAGCAAGTGCATAACATTAACTCCTAATTGCAAGTATGGTAATACTATTGCATTACACCTAAGTTTTAAGGAGTTTAAGAAAGAGGTATTGCATGAAACATTCAGACTGCTGACCAAACACCAACACCTTCTGCAGAAGATGCACCATTGTAACAGCGTCACACTCTGTCTCTTTTCCTAACATCTCAAGGATTTCACCACAGAGCTCAGATCCAGTGTTGCCTGCACTTGCAGTACTCTGCTGCTGGACACTCTAACAGGCTCCAGAAGTCTGAGTACGCCACAGTAACTCATTATATTCAACAGTTTCTGAAACTGCCACCATTCAAAGAGAAAATTTTGCATTCTAACTAGCTAAGAGGGACCCTGGAGTTCTGATTTTTGCCTTCTTGCTGCACTAACTTCTCTTCTTCACCAGTGTTTTGTTCACAGAAAAATGCATAGATCTCCTTATGCTATATATGCTTTACCCTGAACAGCTCAGCCCCTCCACTAGTCTTCTACCCTTCAGGTTTCTATCTCAAAGAAACCAGCTAGCAAACTCTATTGTAATCTTGACTCTCACATTATCTTCAGCTTTTATCTGTTTGCAAGAGTGAAATCAGCTAGCATTTTTTCTACTCTTTCTCTTCCTTGAATCCTCTTAAAATCTGTAGATTCAACAGCCAGGTCCTCTTCGTCTTTTTGCCATCTCAAAGGAAATGACCACAGCTTTTCCACTGTCAATATTCACCAATGTCCAGCTGTCCTGATCTGTGCCTTCTAGTTCCATATTTATTAGCTTCAAGTACCACCCATCCCTCCTAATCAGATCCAAATGGCAAACAATACCAGCTCAAAGTTTTTAGAATCGCCCTTTTCAAGTGGGTAAGTGTATAAGTGACAAGAAATCCAGCCCTAAACCCACACAATTTTCCAGAGGCCAAGTATATGACTAACTTACATCAATTTGCAGACATGTTGCCATAAAACTGCCATTTCAGCCGCCTTTACCTGCCCACTCCCATTCTTTCTTCACAGCTGGTTGCCCTTGCCAGCTGCAGAGCTTATCCTCGGTGTCCCCATAATCATGCCACCAGATCACCTCTTAACAAAAGTGAGGGAAAAACATTCCTTTTCAGTAATTCCTCAGGAATCTACAGCAGATGTTTCAGGGGAAGATACATGACGAATAAGCCTTCTGGGCTGGTTTACTGTTCTGTCAAATTCTAATTAAAAGAGTGAAAGTGAAAATCTTCCAGTGAAGAATCGTTATTTATTTTGCTTTCTATAGAGAAAAAAAATTTAACTCATGTACAGAAAAAATTATATCTCAAGTGGGTTAGTAAAGTTAAATCTAAATAATGTGTCAGATCATTTATTTTTCAGTTTTGTTTTGTAGGTGCACACAGTATTTTCTAAAAGTATACATCTAAATATGTAAACTTTAGATATCTATATCCTGGTGTATTGTTATCATGAAACCCCTGAATTTCTATTTAATGTTTTCAAGACAATGCAATCTATCTTCTTAATATAGGATGCTACAAGAGAAAAAAATATAGTCAGGATTAAAGTGTATGGACAAGGGGAAAGCACAATGCTACTGGTTTTGACTGAGATGCTGCAAACACGTTCATTTTAATGCCCAGCTTATATCAAGTGGTGTGAGAGAGATACTACCTCTTCTGACAGATTAGTTCTTGCTATATTCTTTAATCATCACATCTACAACGACATTGTTACCTCCAATATATTGTATATAATTTTCCATATCATTATTAATCACAGGTTTGAAATACTATTTTGGTTATGTTGTATTTTAATTAGTGATCAAACCAGAAAATTTAGTGAATCACTATTGAACTTTTAAGTCTTTATATGAAAATGTAAAAGCTCCATTTCTTATAGTGACATATGTGAAAAATACTAATATACTTGGGAAATAGTTACCTCTTGATATAAAAGTCCATGTGACCACTGATTAAAGGTAAGCATTGACTAAAGGTAAGTATAACATGTACTAAAACTGATGGTTTTATTTAACTCATTTACTTCTTCAAATTTTATACCTATTTTCTTCATTATTTATTGTGTTACACTTATCATTCATCAAAAAAAAATTAAAAGAAATAGTAATTTCTCTTTAAATCCCTTCTGGAGGTTGTAAAATTCAACTTTTAAAAGTACTGCAAACAGATTGACGATATTTCTTGCAATATATTGCCATCTAGAGGATAAAAGTGTATGTTGCTGCAAAATAAATGCAAGAGTTTAGGTGTTATTTATAATTCCTGTGTTTTACTGTGAAAAACACACATTGTCTTTTCTTGGCAAAGTGATGTGCCCTTTTCACAAAATCAGTTGAACTTAAATGCACAAGCACAAAACTTGCATAACACATACGTGTGTATGTTGAATAGTCTATGTGACTCAATCATACATATATCAGCCAAAAAACTTTATTGGAATTTACAATCTGTTGCAACAAATAAAAGAAAAATACTTTTAAATAATTCATTTTGTGCATCCAAAACCTGTAACTGAATTTCTAATTAAGGCTAAGCTGCACTCTTTTCAGATAGTGGTGCCAAATATATTAAACTTACTGATTAGATTAATGGAAATAGGTAAGATGCACTGCAGGACAGCTGAGTAGCTACATAGGTGTTTGTATCTACAAATACACGAGACATAAATGTGTAGTACAACTGACTGAAGGTATTAGGAGTTCTGTCTCTCGCATTACATGTAACAGAAATATATGATGTATAGTACTGAAGCAATTTAGGCACCGAATTCATTTGGACTATCAAGGCCTCAACCTAAATTATATATTTAAGTACTTTGCTGAATTGGGATGCCTATTTTCAACTGTTGTTCTTCATCACAAATGTGTCTAACCTAAGAATATCTGGATATGAACTAAGGGTAAAAGAGTTATTCTGTTTCATTGACAACTCCCTTGTATTAAAGTGTTTTAGTTATTGTCTTAAATGATCTTCAAGTATAACAGAACATATTAGGAAAATAGTAAACTGAGTATAAAAACCTCTAAACCAGTATGAGATCAATTAGTGCAACCTAACTCACATGTAGCAAACTCCATTGCAATTACCCCTTGTCTCAGATTCCTAAAGTGCAGTAACACACAGGCTGATCTGTACCTAAAAAACAATGGTCTAACTTTTTCAGAAACATAAAAGTGCAAGTACTAACTATCTCAAAGAAGCAAGAATGTGCATTGTTTCTATATAAATAATAAAATTTTATGATTAAAAAAAAAAAATGCAGACACTAGCATTTATCCTCATGAGTTTCTACTAAGGGAAGTGCAAAATCCTGAACCTGGGGAGGATCAACCCCAGGCACCAGTACAGGCTGGAAAGCAGCTTGACAGAAAAGGATCCGGGGGTCCTTGTGGACACCAAGTTGAACACGAGCCAGTGATTTGCCCCTGTGTCAAAGAAGGTTAATGATGTCCTTGGCTCCATTAGAGGAGTGTTGCCAGCAGGCCGCAGGAGGCAATCCTTCCCCTCCACTCAGCACTGGTGAGGCCACACCTGGAATGCTGGGTCCAGTTCCAGGCTCCCCAGTGTAAGAGAGACATGGAAATATTGGACAGACACCCGCAAAGGGCCACAAAGCCGAGCAAAGGCTTTTGCGAGGAAAGGCTGAGAGAGCTGGGACTCTTTGGTCTGCCGAATAGAAAGCTCAGTGGGATCTCATCAGTGTGTACAAACATTCAAAGGGAGGGTTAAAAGAGGACAGAGTCAAGCTGTTTGGCTTCCAAAATTAAAAATCAGGCCACAAAGAAGTGTAGATCTGGGTGGTTTAGCAGGTAACTAACGGAATGACTTTTGGATTAAGAAGGAAAATAAAAACTTCCTTTAGCTGACATGAGTGTTGCATTTGGAATTTGGATGGCCTCTGGAAACCAAATTATTCTATTTATGTTTTGTTTACTTTTCTTAAAGTTTTTATATTTATAAGATAACCAGTAGTAACATAGGTAATGATATAACAATACCTGTAACAGAGACTTCATAATGATTGCCAGTATCTCTTTGTATTAAATATTAATGCTAGTAATATAAAATAACTTATAAACATCTAATTTTATTCTGTTTTGACTTTTAATTAAAAGCCAGGTAAACCAAAATCATAAGTTTAATAGTCTAAAAATATTTTAAAAATAACATTTAACGGGAGGTTTCTGTGAAAAAAAAACTTGTAGCTAGTAGTATAGCTAGCTGAAAGAGCCTGAGTGAAAAAAACATAGAGCAAATAGAAAGTCTAAATTTTTATTGATTTCTTGTATTATTACTAAATTAAGTCAGTAATAAAGTAATTAAGAAGGAAGATGATAAATAATATACTTCAAGAAAGCATCATAAAGAATGAAACTGGAAAACTCTTTTTTTTAGACAATATGCAGAAGCTTACTGGCTGGTGATTCATATATATTTTAATACAAACCACCAGTCTATGAGACTAACAAAAGGCACAATTTATGTGAAATAGTTTGTTCTGCACAGTTTTGTGTATATTTAGGTATATTAGATACAGCTTCTAATACAGTTCTAAGGACATGAATGAACACCTAAACGAGAGGATGAGAAAGTGCACTTTTGTAAATGGATGATACTGGCTTGTTATCTTGCCTACATGTGCTTTGGCATTGGTAGGAGCGAGCTTAAACATGCCCTGACAGCAGTTCTGAAAATACTGGAATTGCCATATTCTTCAATTCTTTATATTTTTCCACAACACTGTACCTTTGTTTAGAAAATATGTATCATATGCACATTTGATTTATTCCCATGTTGTTATTGTCACGTAGATCTTACAGTTGTATCTGAATTGAAGGGAACTGAACTCAAAGATATGCCCTGTAGTCCTGATCTTCCACCCTCCAGACCAGAATGCCTGCTAGCAAGAACTTCTAACCATGCAATTTTTTTCAGAGGCATCCAGAAGGATATCGGGAAGTTAGGGGTGATGTACAATCAGTTCTTAGTGTGCGTGATATCGATCCACTGAGACTTGTTCAAAACAATGCAGGATTTGTTTCGATTGCTGTAATTCATAGGCAGGCAGAGAAACATGAGACAATAAATGGTTTGCATTCTGAGTGAATCTAAGATCAAAGATTATCTAATCTTGGTAATATACATTAATTTAATTCCACTACTGTTTCATAAAAACCGAATCACAGCTACTAAAAGCATCACTTTACCAAGTTTAAGTAATCATTGCTTAAAAAGTGTATTTTGATAGTCAAAACCAAGTCACTTTTGGATGTAGTGACGTGGCTATTCAATCCTGAAATTACTTCCTTATCGGTTATTTTAGTGATCCGAAAGAATAAGAGAGCTAGCATGCTTCATTAATATAAAAATAAGCAAACTCATTATATATTACATTTCTTGTCATACCAAAATTAGATTAGTATGGAGGTAATCTTTTCCTTTAAAAAAAAAAAAAATCAGTCCAAAATACAGTAGTAACTTGCCATTTGCTAACGAATAATTGACTATCATATGGGGTGCCAATGAAAGAAGTGACAGCCAAGAACTTCAAATATTTTTTTAACGAAATCTTTCTTTCCAAGAGTCCCAACTAACTCATGAAGTCTCATAGTCACTACAAGCAACTATCTCATGAAGCCTCACAGTCACTACAAGCAATCTTCCCGTTCTTGCTGTCCCTGTGTAATTTTACTCTGTCTTTCTCATATTTCATCTACCATATTCTCTATGCACTAACACTCTTTCTCTGGAACTATATTTGCTGTAAAATTCCACCTGTACTGCTGCCCTCACTGTGCATCCATAACTTGGGACAGCCTGCTTCAAACTTACTGGAAGCAATTTACTGTAGTAGCCATTTTTCCTAGTAGAAAACCAATTTTCTTCTCCTCTGAATTGGGAAAAAATGGGTCAGTTTTATCTGAAACCTTGTTTCAGTTCAATTGAAGACACTGCAAAAGTATCTGCTTTAGTAAATGCACACAGGAGAGATCCTGCCACTTCTGATACTACTATTTTATTGTTTTGCCACCTGTTAGCAATATAAGGATGAACACTGATTACTTCAGAAAAAAATCCTCCAAGTTTTATAGTCAACATTAAAGGGCAGAACAGAAGTATCTTATAGACAGACAAATATATTTAATATTACTGCTTATATTTTATTAGTGTTTTATTTTGTACTATATTATTTTAATTGCAGTTTTTAAATGCACAATGAAAAGCTGGTTTCAATACTAGAAATGAGCTAATCCTTATTGTTGCTTACAAATTGGCTGACATTTGTGTGCACCATGAGTAGAAATGCAGGTGACAGAGGTCATCTTGAGTGGAAGAGGGTATGGGACAAAATTACCTGTCTTTAAAAGTCACATATAAAAAACTATGTCCATGACAGAGATGAAAGTAAATAAATGAACCAAAACAAAAAAATAAAAGCAAACACGTTAATGGAGACCATGACGGAAATATCAGTTAGCGCCTTACTTTCAATGAAGTTTTAACACTTCATAGATCTCTTGAGTCCTTAAGGAAAACCTAATTTGCCATTTATAAAAGTTTAATCCAATCAGGCCTTCTTTGTCCATAGCTATGGTATCTGGATATCTGGCCTTATTTTCAAGAAAAAGTAGTTAATATTATGGTAAATTAAATAAATAATCTTCCTTTTACTGTTAAGGTAGCCAAAACCACCGAAGTTACTAGCTTGTAAATTCTGGAGAAACTTAACCTTAGTAAAAAAGCTATCCCAGATTGTAATCCAGCACTCAGATTCCCTTTGCTGGGCAAGTATCAGTGACCAGATTTCAGTAGCTTCTATCCTTACTTGGTTTTGGTCGAGGTTCAAGTGGGGACACATCAGAATGAACTCCTCATGTTGCACACTGCATGTGTGGAGAAACACAGTCCTTTATGGTTACCAGTTTGGGTGCATGAGTAATTTATACAAACGTATAGGAGAAAATTAAGAAGTGAACTGGTATCTGGGTTGTTGGGTTTTTTTTTGTTTCTTTATTTCAGGTAGATCCCAGAATATGTGCTTCTTGATGCCAAAATCCTGAAGTTTCAAGACAATATTTTACATGTTCCTACATACTGCATAGCTTGCAAAACTCAGAAATAGTATGCAGTCTAAAAATGTTTGGATGCATGCATAATAGAGTGGAGTATATAGACCTTTCTTGTTCTATACACTTCCAGTATGTTCTTCAAAAATGTGTTTTGCTTGAGAAAAAAAAATAGCAAAATAAAATCAGCCTTTAAACTTCAGGAGTATTATAGTTTGGACATAGCTGCCTATAACACATCTGCAGTGGCAGTTACACTTTCTAATAGAACTGGAAAGCTTTAGGGAAATGATAAAGGTCCTAATCTTAAATAGAACATATTTCCTTGTTTGGAAACTAAGCTACTTCTCTAGTATTTTATTCCATTCCTAAGATGACAGACATCAAACTTTCACGTTTCCCAAATTTCTGGGAGAGAAGAAGTAAAAGGAGAGCTGTTTCCAAAGTCAAACACTAATGCCCACAGTTCCTGGAGAGTCAGGAATTCAGAGTCTGGTGTCCTGGGGGCATAGGAAAACTGGGACTGCACCAAAAATGTCATTTTTTTAGGGCTCTTCAACTGCTGTTTCTTCAATTTTGAGTCAAACTTAGAAGCCCTGTTACTCAGGATCCCAAATCAGTTCAGGTCTAAATAGTTCAGAAGCTACTTCCAAAATTGCCAAAGAGCTAAAGAAGCCAAGTTTTAACTTTAAAAGTTCCAAGTGGCAGGACATCTGTTATGCAACTACTTACCAAAGCAAGTCAGATTTACTTTTATCTTGAGTATATTCAGCTCAAGAGGTAGAACCCACCCCCTTTTTTCTTCTGGTTTCCTGTTATTGTTGCTGCAGCTGTATATTTCTTCTTCCATTTCACTTTGTGCTTTCAATAAAGAGCTAAGTTGTGACTCTTGGCTTAAAATTTTGTTAAAATTTTGATTGTGGGTTTTTAATTACTTTACTACCTGAAGATTGTTATCAAAGTGACTGTTTCTTCTTAAGAAAGGAGGTAAGAATATATCTGTTCTACCTACATCACGTTCAAATTCTTGAAGTTCCAGGAATCAGTCTTGGATTTGACAAATTGGAGTGATTGATGAAAAAATAAGCTGATGATAAAACACTTGTCTTTTCTCATTTTATTTAAAACATCTTTCCTCAAAATTTTTAGTTTATTACTAGAGCAAGTCAGATCTTTCTCCTCACAAGGATTTTTTCTGATCTTACTGTAGAACGATAAAATGTGGGTAGGCTGCTAATATCCACCGGAGATTACTCTCATTTCCACCACATTTTACTGACAATTTTTCCAGAAGATAAAAAAAGTTACTTTTGAAGCAAACAAAACATGCATATGTAATCTTTCTTGCTACACAGTTTGTCAAGGAAAATAGTTATATTTCCTTCCAGACTATACTTTTCTAACATAATCTAGATAATTTCACATTCTTCAGTTTATAATACAGACAGTTAAAATGGACAACTGAGGAACATTTTTTTCATCTTTCACAGCACAACTGAAATCTCTCAGTTGTCACAGTTACGGCATACATCTGCAAGCACACACTCGTGTACAAATAATGCATGTACATTATACAAATGAGACCAATTTTAACGTTGAAATTTTAACCAATATAGGAAAAGACTTCTTTATTATACTGTCTCCTGGGGTGGGGTGGGGGTGATTTGGTTTGGTTCGCTTCTGGGTTTTTATGGTGTGGAGTTTTTTTTTGCTTTAATATTTTCTTTGAATATCATACCTGGAGTTTTTTGTTTACTGTTCTCTAAGTAGAAGACATTTGCTGTGGGATGTTGTGGAATAAAATATTGCAGGCTCATGACTGGTTCAAAATAATTTCAGATGAAACTAGTAGTGCTTTATAGGGAAAAAGTATTACTATGTATTTCTTCAGTGATCAGGAACGTGGGATTCGGAAAAGCAGTAACAGTTGGAGTCTAGAGTGAAAAACATACCACCTCCTGTTTGGTTACAGCTGAGCATTCAAAATCTTTTTTTTTTTTTATTTCCCTTCAGCATCCATGACTTTGTTTCCCTTCCATATTATTTATCCAAGAGGAAAAATGCAATGCAACTCTTTTTAAGTGGAATTAAAGCTTGGTCTCCTACTTCAAATGTTATCGGGCATAACTTGACTTTCTCTAAAGGAGGTAAACCCATTGAAATCACCATCCCTCTTGTCACTTAACATTAGACTGGGTCCACATTAGCAAGCATACCGTGAGAAGGAATCATTTTCTATCTTAATGTTTATTAAAATATTTTGAAATTCAAATTCTTTGCATGTGAACCTCAAGTGCAATTCATGTGACGAGGCTGTTCCGTATATTACCTGTGCAGCTGATACTTTGTTAGATGCATAACAAGTGGGTAAAGCCGACAGAGCTAAGAATGCTAACTATGAGAGGGTCTAAAACAGGTTACTCTCTGACATGTAGCTGCCTCTGGATCATGTTCAAACTGCCTAGCCTAGGTTCTTAATTTTCACTTTGCAGGAGAGGGAGGGCAGCAATCTAAACCCAGAAATAGAATTCTTGGCACGTAGATTAGAAATCTGTGTTCTGAAGATAATCAATAGCAAAAAAACCTACATAACTGGTTTGAAGAGGCTTTGGTTGAAATTCACCACCTATGTTCATCAGCATCATAAGCTGGGATGACTGAGACATCTTTCTTCTTCCCTTACAAGCCATTTTTCCTGAATGTTTTTCTCCTTAGCTGTTGTTATATGAAACACTTACCAGAGTTTAAAACATTAATTCGAACTCTTTACTAGCCTATCAGTGAAGGTAACTCTACAGCCTCCTCCTAAGGCATCTCTGAGATCCTGCAACAAGTAATTTGCTGTCTAAATTAGGAGACAGTGTCTCCACTTACTTTAAGCCTCAGTGTCTCTGCAGGGGGATGGAGTGTTACCGTGCTGCACAGTGAGCTTCCCAAAGCAGGTCAGCAGATGTTAGGAGCAGAAGTGTAACTAAAAAAGGTCCTGACCTGGGGCTTTGCAGCACTTGTCTTTATTCAGCAGGCAAAATCCTCTTCCCAGGGTGCAGTATAGGAAAAGTAGGAGCAGTGGTGGGGGAGATACTTATGGTTAAGAGCACCCACCTGGGAAACGGGGGACCTGCAATGCTGGCCAACCTCCTTCAGAGGGTTTTTCAACCAGCAACTTAGTTTTCCTGGAAGGTGCCTTAGTTTTCCTGGAAGGCTGCTGAGTGACCCAACAGTAAACAGTACCATGAGCCCAAGAAAGAAAACCGGTGAGAAGCGGCCTCGTTCTCCGGTCTCTGTGGGAAAGCGGAAGCCCCGGGGTCTGCGCACGGTAACTGAAAAGAGCAAGTTGCTTTGTGCCTGGTAATAAAAACATGATCACTGGCAGCAATGGGAGCTGGCATGAGAAGTGTGAGTTGGGGGTACCAGGGAGCATAGAGCAGATTGAGGTTGTGATTACAGAGCTCCAGGAGCTGGAGTAGAGGATGAGGTTTGGGTTGACAGGTGGTGATGGAGTAGTGCTTTGCACGACAAAAGGGTGTTAAAAGAAGCTGTGCCCCCCTGGACAGTGAAAGCTGTGTTTCTTTCCCCATCCTGAAGCTTGTCTATAAGTTTTTTTACACCGCATCAGCAGTGTGCATCGGAATAAAACAAAACACAGCGAACCTTTGCTACAGTCATTCTCAAGGGTTTATGAAAAAAGGGAGAAACATAACCTTAAATCAATAAGTATAAACAAACCAGATCCTGACCAAAATTACAAATTTTGTTTATTTTCTTGAAAACCACCTTTTCCCTAAATTGTATAACAGCAATTGCTGGATTAAAAAGAGATTTAAACAAGTGTAGGTAGTTGGGCAAATCTGTGGCTTCCCTATTACAGAGGAATAAGGTATCAAAAACACCTCCTACTCGCCTGCTGGGAGAACAAGAATACGTGAGGCAATTTTTCCCTTTCCCATGCACGTGGGTAGAGGGTGGGCTGGCAAGGGGAAAAAAATAGGAGAAAGAGTGATTGATACACTACTGAAAAGGCAAGATAGACTAAATAGGATCAAAAAAACCCACAATTAGACCAAAGGTAAAGATAGACCATTCTGTCCAGTGTATAATAGGAAGAACATGCATAATCCATTGGATAATTCTTATCAGACAGTTACCAGAAGCTTTATGTAAAACTTGGGCTTGTTAAATAAAACAAAAAAGTTCCACCCATCTAAGAATGATGAGTTAAAAATTATTTGTTCATCCAGCCCCTCCAAAAATAAAAATTTGTAATAAGCAACACACCACATGGACAAAATTACTCTAACAAACTTCCTTAAAAATCTTTTTTGTGTCCAAAATTAATGTTAATTTGAGTAAAGCACTATATGGTAACACCAATGTTAGGCAGGATTTGTGTGGACTGATTTATGCCATCTGTTCACGACTCAGATGTCACTTGCTCTAGCTTTCAGACAGCGAAAACAAAAACAAAACTTACTCTTCTCAACCTTACTTATTGTATTTAGTGAGCTTAGATGAATTTTCAACAACTACTGAACTGTTTTTTTGAAAAATAGCACTTATACCGTAATGCCCAGTTACACTTTAGAAAAAAGCACAAAAAATATCAGTGTTTTAAGGAGAAGGAAGGAAGAAGTATTGTAATTAGCAAATGTTTCGCTAACAGCTAGAAATGTACATCCACTCTGCAGACTTGTTGGAACATAAACTGCTTTTTTTCCCTACATCTGGTATCCATAAAAAAAAAAGGGGGGGACCTAGCAACCAAACTTCACATATAGCATTTTAAAGAGGCAGTACACAACAAATTACTCCCCTCTTTAAATAATACGGTGAGCCTTTTCCTGAAATAAATAAATAGAGTTAATAGACCGGTGTTTATTCGAAGTGTCAACCGATTTAGATCTATAAAACTGCTATAGATTTTCATTTCGCGGACAGCAGTTTGAGCTCGGGACTACTGACAATCACGATTTGCAGACAAAATTCCCTTCCGGCTTAATTCCTTTGATTTAATTTAACTCCCCTGATTTCATTCGACCCGTTTCTTCCGAGAAAAGCCTCGTACTCTCGCAGCCCTTTCCGGCGGGGAGGAAACGATCCGTTACCGCATTCCGTAGAAAAAAAAACCAAAACCTGCTCTTCCCTCCCGCTCCGCGCCCTCCTCACCGCTCAAGAGGAGGAAGAGCCGAGCGGACCGACCCCCCTCTCGCCCCCGGCAACTCTTCCTCATCATCGCTCCCGAGATTCTCGGGCTCGGCTGGGCCCGGGGACAGCGCGGCGGGCTCCGTCCCGCCGCCTCTCCCGTCCGCCGCCGCCAGGGAGCAGCAGCGGCTCCGCGGCGACGGGCGGGCGCCGAGTCCGGCGGTACCGGCGGGACGAGAAGCGGCGCAGAAGTGGGCGGCGGGAAGAGGTTCTCGGTCGCTCTTCCTCGTCAGGTTACTGCCGTGGGAAGCCAGGAGCGAGGCAAAGATCAACTCGGCCGGGAGAGAGCCCGTGTGTCCCGCTGCGGCGCTGTGGATGCACCGCCCGACCTGACATCACCAAACTACTTTCTGTTTCGAGAACAAAGAACTCTTACTTTCAAACAGTAATTGCTTATATATTTCCCATCTGGTTAAGTTGCCAGAGTAATTAGTTGTTCTGTGTTAGGTCATGGGCAAGAAAGCTCTCAAGAGGTCTGGTGGTGGACCTGACATTGCTAGATTAAAAGTGGGACTCAATGATCTTAAAGGTCTTTTCCAATCTAAACAATTCTATGATTCTACGTTTTCATGGGCCAACCACGTATGAGGTTTCATTATGAGAAGGATGGCCAACAGACTGAGGGAAGTTACTGTTCTCCTCTACTTGACACTGGTAGGCAGGAGCTGACATGCAACAGTCAGTGGTGGGACCCCTCAGTTACTGGTTCAGTGGTTGTTGACTGAGATAGTTGGAGCCTAAAACATACCCTTACCAAAAAAAAAGTGATTACGAGATTGGGCTTTTGTGGTCTTGGGAAGAGAAGGCTTAATGACTGCTTCTAACTACTTGAAGAGTCCTTATAAAGATGACAGTAGCGCCAGGTGATGTAAAGAGTGGGCAAATATCATACATTTAATCTTGGGACATCAAGGAAAAAAAAGGTTAGGAGAGTTGTTTAAGACTAGAAGTTGACAATGACATCAGGGAAGGTTTCACACATCAAAGCTGACTTGGAAGTGGGGTAGCAGTCTTGTTTCAAGCAGGAGATTGGACTCGATGATCTCCAGAAATTTCATCCAACCAATATTTAGTGACTCCACACTTGTCAAGTTTGACAGTTCTGTCTTTCTACACAAATTAAGAATACACAGAAAAGCACAAAAATGTACTGTAATTTACCAATCAGCTTTTGTGTATTTCTTGTACAAAGTATACAGTACAATACATGGTTTCTTACTCTTGCATATTGCTGCTGTATGTCCCAGCATTTGTAAATGCATTTATAGCTGGGTGAATGAGATTAAACATTCATTTGTTTCTATGATGGAAGAAAATTCCTTTGGGATAAACCTTAACACAGGAGTTATTGGCTTATAAGCATCCCTGCCCTGCAACTACTTATGAAATAAATTAGTCAACCTATTTTGAATCTCTTGGCACTCTAAATCTGAGTATTAGAAAGACCATAACTTTGCCTTAGACATCATGTGCTGTTAAAATATAATAATTCTGTGAAGTAGGTGTTATGTTATGCCTCCTGGTTGCAAGATGTAGATCTCTGAATATATATGAGGAGTAATCAAACAGTAAATCTGGATCCAGACAACACAGACATTTTACTTCACTATCACCAAGGACCAGCACTACCAATGAGAACTGTAACTATTAACTCCTGGCTACAGAGCCTAATTTATTAAGATGCCATATAACTACAAAATTAAATCATTTTGTGATAGTACACTTGACTATATTTGAGAGTCCCCCTCCAGATGCAGACATGAGTCTTGAAAAAAAAAGAAGTTAATCTAGCAAATTCCAATTTAGTCCTGTAAGGTGTGTTTTTTCATGCTTTGCATCTTATGAAGCAAAACTGATTTTTAGTTTCCTCAGAAACTGTAGTTTTAGCCAAAAGTAGCACCTACAATGAAAAATACCCTACTGTGGTATCTAGCAAGGAAGGAATGAGTAAGCAGCTGAAATCTCCTCAAATTTTTGCAAATGGTGTTTAACAGTTACAGTTAAGAAGTTGGGGTGTTTTTATCAGATCATTACTGATTGATAAATATATGGTCAGTACATGAAAAGAGCATCCCAGGTTTGCTGCATTCTAATCGAGAAAAAGTGTAAGAGTTCATGACTGAAGTAACAAAGATTTGATCTAAAAAGTTACCTCTTTATGATTCAAGTCATGGACTAAACATACACTTTGAGGTGTTAATTAAAAACCCTCACTTTATAAATTAAGTCTACAACTCAGAATATCTTTTTTATCATTCTTCAAAATGCTCATGTTAAGTGACTTAACACAGTTTACAATATCTGTTTCTTCAACATCAAGATACCTGCTGAAATTTTTTTTAGGATTAGGGTGTGTCAATTGGAAATAAAAAAGAACTTATCCTCCACTGGATCTCATGCAAAATGATATTTACTATTGCATTCTACATCATCTCTGCTCTCTGAGCCCTCAGCTGGCTTCCATCAGGAGTCTCCTGGCTTAGTCTCCTAACACCATACACGGAAGATAATGAATAGCAAGTTTTCCATAGGAACTAGATACTACTACAGAAGCTCCATGTAAGATCACTATGTAAGATCACTAAGCAAGAAACATGTACTAACACACTTTTAAGAGGTGAAGAATGTCCTAAGGGAATTCCTTACCCATGAATGTGATGCCAGTTGCCAATCCCCTGTGACAGCAAAGTGATGATAGAAAAAAAAAGCAGTATGTTTTATAATTTTTATTTTATAATTTTTCTTTACCTTAATGACCTTAATACTATTTTCCAGTCTGTACCAAAACACCAAACAATGCATGCCGATTTCATTCAAGTACTATTAGTAGTGTTAAGTATTTTTGAGGAAAGACAAAACCTTTCATGCTCCCAACACCAAATGGAGATATATGAGAGCATTTGGGAGCACAAGGTAACATCAGAGACCAGTGGAGGGTGGAAGGGTTGTGGTCCCATCCACACAGCCCTCGCAGTGAACCACAGAGTGGTTCTTCCTTTCAGGATGGTGGAGTCCGTCCCCCAAAAAACTTTAGAAGCTCTGGTAAAAGCTTTTATCAGTCTTATGTCCCTCTTGTGCTAAGTGTAGACAGTGCACATGCTAGCTACAAGCCTGGAGCAGCAACATACAGGAACGAGATGTACACACCAGAGCGGTCTGTCCTGTCCTCAGCGGGGGTTTCTCCCACTGCTCCCAACATCACAGAGACAGGGAAAAAGGGAGCATGGGAAAAGTTATCAAGCCCTTCACATAATAAAGGCCATTTTTTTATGTTTTCCAACAAAAGCCAACTGATCTCATTTTGTTAGTGTTGTGAGGATGAGTAACTGGTACTGCTTATGCTTTGTACAGATTTGTTTTATCAAACCTCTAGTGTAGACATGCATTTGTATGCATGCACAAGTAGACTACAAAGTTTTTGGCTAACACTTTAGGTGTTCCACCTAAAAACCATTAGAACTGCCGGTAGAGCGAATTGTCCCATAATTTGTTTGCTTCAGAAGAAACTGGAGTTTGGGTGTGTTTTTTGCTGTTGTTGGGTTTTTTCTTTTTTTTTTTTCCAGAAGAAAGCTCATAAATGATCTAACATAAAATCATGGAATCATAGAATGGCCTAGGCTGGAAGGGACCTTAGAGATCATTTAATCCAACCTCCCTGTCATGGGCAGGGATGCCTCTCAACTAGATCAGGCAAAACATGGGGACCGAACGGAGACGTGAATCTAATGTGAATCATAAGGACAAGAGGGTTCAGGAGTGAACTGGTGAGGTGTGCCCTTTGATACTGAGGATGGAGCTTCTGAGATTTAAAGATTTCCACAAGCACTTGAAAACAAATTTAAATAAGTTTTAATGTTTTATATGGATTATTTTTTTTCCAGTTTTTCGAAGTGGTTTGGAAATACCAACACGGAAACTGTCGAGTCAATGCGTAACTTTTATAATGAAGAATAGAGTTGAGCACTTCTAGAATTAAACACAGCTGACCTCTAAGTACCCTTAGATGGATGCCTTTAATGACACTTGGACAGAGATCACTTTTCCATTTACACCAAACGGCAATTTTTTATAGTAATAATATCGGGTTCTATGTTTTTTATATGAGAGTGTGTTTCTGAGATAAGTCTATAAACAGGGTGGTTTTATTTTAGAAATATTACAGTAGTTACTTAATAATTGCAATATCCAGTCATATGTTAAACTTTGAACACATTTCTGAGAGTCAAAGTGGTGTTCTTCATATTTCAGAGTGTGCCAAAGGCTTTATTTTTAAAGTTCAAGAAATTAATGAAACAAATACCACTTTATAGGTTTACTAAAAGACAATATGTACATATAAAGATGGAATAAATGAGGTTTAGTGAGAGGTATAATGTTGAATCTCTTCAGAATATAAAGAAAATAGAAATAATTTTTAAGTAGTAGAAATTATTTTACAGACTGCATTATGTAGTAAGAAAGTTGTCATGTAAATTAAGCAAACAGTCCTTGCTATGTGGACAAAATAGTAATTAAAAAAGGAATTTTTAGAAAAAGACATATTTGAAGAAAATATTTCAGCTAAATTTAGCACTGAGTTGTTAACTGTGTAAATAAAACAAAGATAACACCCCCTTTTTATCCCAACTGCATAGAGAGCACCATTACACTCCATACGTTATATTATGTTACTTTTAAACTAGCTGAAAGCAGTACCAGCTCACATCACTTTTTAAAATTAAAACTGGAAGAAAATTTTTTTTTCCATGGCTAGGTTAGTTTGCACCTTAAATTAATCTCTGAAGTGATAAATTCAGGTTTCATTTTAAACCATCATAAGTGTTTCAAATTTTTTACACTTGCAATTGTCAGGTATACAAAACCAATGAAGTGATTTTTAGAGTAAAACTCCTCTCAGCAGATTTTAGACATCAGTTGTGTAAATAATTGCATCTGAGCTAGCCATCCTAATATTTCCTTGTAATCACAAGAGAAAAGTACTTTTGGGGTGCAATTCAACTGTGCATCTTTAGGATTCTTTATTAATGTGTGGCAAATTACACCAAAGAATCACTTGTTTCTTTCCACTGATTGTGAAAGAAATGACTGGTACACGTCCCACCCTTTGTCACCCAGCTGTCCTTTAGATCTTTGCTTTAAGCCTAAATATAATCAGTAGATGATGTAGATTTTACCTGCATTCCTAGAAAGCTAGATTTATTGGCTTATGTATTTTGACACATAACAGTTTCACCATCATTTGAGTTAAGTTTATAGGAGCTGAAATTACTGTGGAAATACACCTGCATTAGTTTTATCTACAGTACCTTAGATTATTGAATATTAGCCTTTTTTTTTTTTTTTTTTTTGGTTTGTGGATCTTTTTCTCCATGATTTTCAACAGTTGTCTTGAAATATTTACAGATACTGTAAAGTCATTTCTGCGGGTCTCAAATGGAAATCTTCATCACTTCAAGAGAACAAATGCATGGAGGAAAACCAAAATTCATACATGCTATAAGAATTAGCATTTTTGTGTGCGTTGTATTAAATGTTGAGTTTGGGAAGGACACAGTGTAACAAGAGTATGTTCCAAAACTGTGTTTACCCAGGGCTCCTCTGTGCTTGGAAAAAACATACATATAAAAACAGTACACCACTCATAGTCTGTAGTTTTAATGTGTATCTGATCAGCATAAATTCCAGACATATCAGTTTACAGAATTTTACTTCATAATTAGAAAATACAAGCAAGTCATCAGCAACTGCTAAGATGAAGAAGGATTACATACATTTATGAGAGCTTTTGTGAACAACTAGCATCAACTTGAACATCACTGAAATGCAATCCCCTGTAGAAAATAAAGAAACATGTAAATTAAAAATGGAACAAAAGATTTAATTTTGTGTAAATGTGAAGTGTTAAGGCACCTACTTCACCAAAACATAACCAGCCCAGTAAAATGCTCATTGACTTAAAAAACAAAAGCAGTGATTAATGTATCAAATTTTTTACACAATTAAATTTAAACAGGCCTATTTCCATGTTTTTACACCAGTAGTATGGAAAAACCTTCAGTAAAGTAAATCTAACTCTACAAATTAAGCATCCATGAACCTGATGACTACGGAAACTCTCAGAGGTATTTGGACTAGATGATCATTGTAGGTTCCTTCAAACTGAAATTATTCTATTCTATTCTATTCTATTCTATTCTATTCTATTCTATTCTCACATTATTCTTGTTTCTACTGTCTCTTTAATGCTGTTTTCATGTCTGAGGTTCTGACTGCATTGTCATGCTCTGCTCTTCTGTTGTATACATTTTACATCAAAATTATTTCAACAAAATCTCAAGCCCAGGTTTCCAGGCACAAAAGTTTCAGATAAGCATTCATCTTTTGAATGATTTTTTTCTGGTCCCTCAAATTTTTAGGAGACTCCCTAGTCATGTACAGCAATCTGCTAATCGACATGAGAAACTATTTCAGTCTTTATTTTACAATACACTCATTCTGTTCATATTTCCCCTGGAGGAAAGCTCTGCAATACTGGGTGACTGTAGACTGAAATCTACTATAAAGATAGTCACAACAGGGATGGAGTGATCCATCAGATGTCAGTTTGAAACAATGATTAATACATTATTAATATTTTCATAGATAAATAAATATATCTTCTGAAGGCTGAACCTTTAATATCCCACCCTTGCAGCTCTAAAATTTTCAGTAGCACTGTCATCTCTAAGTGACAACTTTATCAAAATATTGCCAACAGAAAATTTCAAAAAAACTATTGTTTAACTTACTAGCTTTCCTATTTTTAGGAAGTAAAATTATAGAACTGACAAAGTATCTGCAGTGACTGTTGCTATGTCTGTTTGGAAAAGTCATTTCATTTTGGCTGGTTTTGCACCCACTTCACTTCCCCTAAAATTTCTGTCTTACTTAACCAAATGGTTGACCAGAAACCAAATGTTACATGGATCAGGTTTGCTCCACTTCAGACTGCTTGAAATTTGCACAGTGGCACTAGTAAATGGTTTTGGCTGAGAGAGAGACAGCCTAATAGTATATGTATCTGTTAAGGATGTTTGAACTCATTACAGTAAGTAATGTATATATGACATTACAGGCAGAACTTTGCCAACCAAAACTGAATTCCAGCTGAATTATTTGCTACCTATTCATTTCCAGTGAGTAAAAGATTGATCCCAGATACAATATATTGAAAAAGCTACTGAATCCTTATGTAAATAAGGATTGGATGGGATTCACCTGAGAGTGCTGAAGGAGCTGGCAGAGGAGTTTTCCAAGCCACTCTCCATCATTTATCAGCAGTCCTTGTTAACAGAAGAGGTCCCAGATGACTGGAGGCTTGCCAGTGTGACACTCGTCTACAAGAAGGGCTGGAAGGAGGATCCAAGGAACTACAGGCCTGTCAGCCTGGCCTTGGTATGGGGGAAGGTTATGGAATGGTTCATCTTGAGTGTGCTCACACGGAATATGCAGGACAACCAGGGGATCAGGTCCAGCCAGCATGGGTTCATGAAACACAGGTCCTGCTTGACCAGCCTGATCTCCTTCTATGACCAGGTGGCCCACCTACTGGATAAGGAAAAGGCTGTGGACGTTGCCTACGTGGAATTTAGTATTTAGTATAAAAAATTCTTGACACCATTTCCCACAGCATTCTGCTAGAGAAGTTGGCGGCTCATGGCTTAGACAGGTGTATTCTTTGCTGAGTTAAAAACTGGCTGGATGGCCAAGCCCAGAGAGTGGTGACAGAGTTAAATCCAGTTGGCGGCCAATTTTAGGGCCAGTCTTGTTTAATATCTTTATCAACTATCTGGATGAGGGGATCGAGTGCACCCTCAGTAAATTTGCAAATGACACCAAAATGAGCAGGAGTGTTAATCTGCTTGAGGGTAGAGGGGCTCTTCAGAGTGACCTGGGCAGGCTGGATCAATGGGCCAAGGCCAACTGGGTGAGCTTCAAGTCCTGTGCTTCTGTCACAACAACCCCAACAGGCTTGGGGAAGAGTGGTTGGAAAGCTGCCAGACAGAAAAGGACTTGGGCGTGTTAGTTGGCAGTCGGCTGAACATGAGCCAGCAGTGTGCCCAGGTGGCCAAGAAGGCCAACAGCATCCTGGTCTGCATCAAAAATAGTGTGGCCAGCAGGAGCAGGGAACTGATCATGCCTCTGCTCGACACTGGTGAGGCCGCAGCTTGAGTACTGTGTTCATTTTAGGGTGCCACAGTATAAGAAAGACATTTTGATGCTGGCGCAGGTCGAGAGAAGAGTGATGAAGATGGTCAGGGGGCTGGAGAGCATACCTTATGAGGAGTGGCTGAGAGAACTGGGGTTGTTTAGCCTGGAGAAAAGGAGTCCAAGTGGAGATGTTATTGCTCTCTACAATTACTTTGAACGGAGGTTGTAGTGAGATGGGGGTCGGTCTCGTCTCCCAAGTAATTAGCAATAGAACAAGACAAAATGGGCTCAAGTTGCACCAGAGGAGCTTTAGATTTGATAATAGGAAAAATTTCTTTACTGAAAGTGGTCAAGCACTGTAACAGGTTGTGCAGGAAAGTGGTGAAGTCACCATCCCTGGAGGTGTTCAAAAAGCAGGTAGACATGGTTTAGTGGTCATGGTAGTGTTGGGATGATGATTGGATTTGATGATCTTAGAGGTCTTTTCCAACCTTAATAATTCTATGATTCTATTCTATGATTCCAAATGTTGAGTAAAATGAAATCCTGCTTTGTGAATTAAAGTATCTCAGCCTTCAAACAGCACTGTCAGTGGCAGCTCATCTGATCCAGATTCTTTAGAAACCCCTGATGAGCTAAAACTCTTGATTCTTGGTTTTTAAACAAAAATTACACCACTGAAAAATCTAGTGTTGAAAACTTAGATCCACTACCAAACATGTCTGTTCTTCTGTGTATTTCATTACCCTTTTCATATATTATAGAAATTGAATGCAGCCAGTTGCGAATACTTTAAAATGATTAAGGTGTTTTGTGACATACAATAGCTAAGACAAGTAATGTGTTGTGTTGTACATCATTAACCAAAGTGATTGATTATTCCGAATATCTTAAGAATATATCTATGTAATGTAATGTAATATAGCTGTGTAATGTAATTTAATTTAATTGAACTTGGCAGTGCTAAGTTAATGGTTGGACTTGATAATCTTAAAAGTGTTTTCCAACCTAAATGATTCTATGACTCTATGAATATGTGAGGTTTTTTTCTCAGTACTACTAATTAGTAAAGCTGGTCTTTTTTATGTTTTTTAAGTGGGCTTCTCTACATAATTCTACTGCTGTTCTTTTTTTGAAGATTGGTTTTGGTTTTATGTTGGAAACAGTGATTCTGTCTTAAAGGTTGCTGTTTCTATTTTTTTTCTAGCACACCTTTGGAGGAAGGAGATGGAGGAAGAAACAGGCTTGGAAGGAATCCTAAAATATTCAGGGAAAATTGGGCTGTACTAATATTTTTCTTTTAATTCTACTTCTCAGTTTCTAGTATGAAGAAGTTCTATTACAGATACAAATGCTGTAACAAATTGAGGAAATTAAGGATCTGGAATTGTTAAAAATGCTATCCTCTGAACCATGCCTGGACCCTGCTACTATGTCTAGAGTACTAATAAACAGGGTTAGGACATACAGCAGATGTTGAAGTGCTACCAGCATGCGATCTCCTGTACCATGGGATTTACTAGCACATAAGCTCCTATGCTTTTGGCCCTTGCTATCTAAAGCTCTGTCAGACAATGTTTAGATGCTGTCTAGGAAATGCCAGTGGACAGAGATTGTCCTCTGCTAGACAGCATGTGGGAATGATAAACGATTTTAGTTTTACAAGTGTGTTTGTCACTGCCATCAGGGCCAGCAGACCAGCTCTTCTCCTTTTTATTTATTCGCTTAGATGTAGCCTCAGGGTTTGCACTAGATGATTGTTAGCCAGAGGATAACCAATTAAAGAGCATTGCTTTAATGGGAGTGCTTGTGACCTGTTTGTTATTTGAGGTTCTGCTTAAGGTTGCAGACAAGCCTAAAGGAGGAAACAAGTTTGCAGTAGCAAAGGAGAAGGTGTGCAGGTGAAGGTGTGCAGGTGAAAGAATTGGAAACAAAGTTTAAAAAGCCACTAAAAAAAAAGAAAAAAAAAAAACAAACCAAATTTAGAATGTGCCTTAAAATAAGGTATAGTAAAATAAGTCTGCTCATGGTTGTCTACAAGGATTTTCTCATGCACATGTTAGCCATAAAAACCGAGGAAACAGTTCAACATCCCAGAGTGTTGCCTTTTGGAATCAGTTCCAAGCTTCCCCTGGGATGGGAAAAATACTACCGTTTCTCCCGAGCCTCCACAGTGCTGCAGCCTTGAGCAATTTTATTTCCCTTTGGTACAAATGTATCCTCTTACCCTTTTTTTTTTTTTTTTTAATCTGCTATTATTATTTTCAGCCTGATTATCCTGCTGTTCAGAGTAAATTCATCAGGTAAACTTCATACTATTTTCAGCAAGGTTGTTTGGTTCTGTATTATGTGTTTGCACATTGCTTTTAGCTTAAATGACCTTCTAGTTAATAAGATGTTTTCAAAATTTCTTTAACATTTTATGAATGTACCTAAATAAGTAGTTTTATATATATTTGTATGTAAGTGTATGTGCATGTGTATACACACACCTGTCAAAGTGACATTCTTTTGTTTAAACCTTCGCAGCCCAAACTATGAACAAGGTGTGCCAAGTAAAGGACCTTCCTGAATATACCAGAGCTTCTCTACTCATCCAAAGGGCTATAATTGCTGACATTAAATTTAGCAGCAGCTGGATTATACACCTGGATCCACTAGTTGGGAAATGTTCCTAGGTTCCTCAATATAGACAAGTCCTTAATGTTAATAATACAAATTATCTTAACAATACGGGTATAAAATTGAGTGGTTTAGGATGTTTTGTCTCCTCCTGCATGTTTTTTGTCATTTTTTGATCCTCTGCCATTGTGGTAACAAGTGGTAAAAAATGATAGCATAAACATTAATTTTAATTGAACTTTCATAACTCTAATGATGTTAAGGTTCTTCACTGATCATCAGAAATAATGAAATCTGAAAGAGAAATCTGTTCACCTTTATTGGACACCTTACACCTAAATACCCTGTCTTTGTTGAAGCGATCTTCCTAAAACAAGTGCTTAAGTTTCCTGGATAGTCAATAGTATGAGTTTGTTTCATGTAAAGGCCTCAAGAGGGTGTTTCTGCCTGATTCCATTTAACAAGCAAAGTTAAGCTAATTGGATTTCTTCACGGTATCTTCAAAAAAATCTATCTTTCCTCATTGACTGTACAAGGAACTCAGGTGCCCTGAGAGCAGTTCAGTAGCTTACAGGATGGGATTAATCATACCTAATTTAAACTGTTTAAAAGCTGATTGTCTAGTCTAAGCTTATTGCCTACATTTCAGCTATGATCAACACCAGAGGTAAGTCTTTCCGAGGATAATTCATCTCATCTTCTGGAGATTCCCGTTAGCTCCACTGAGTATAGATACCGTACTGTGAAATAAAAGATTGTCAGGGAATGAGCTCAAACACTGGGTATCTACTTACTCACACTACTTAAGTCTTTACTGTCTTCCTGGAAGTGCCTTGGGTTGTTACAACTTGTTTTCTCCCAGCCAAATCCACTGTATAAGATGCAGACGCAATTAATGATATTAACATTGTTGAGTGAGCAACAGAATCAATTAAAATCTGAAGCAGAACTCTGTCCATTTTTATTAGACACCTTATGCCTAAGTTCTGTGTTTACAGAAGCGGTCATTCTCAAACAAGTACCTAGATTTTCTGGAGACCCAACAGTGCTGTTAGTCACAGCTATTCAGTGCTACTCACTTTCAGAGCTGGGGGCTCTTCTCTTACCCTGTTTTATCCAGCACTACAGACAAAGTCTATATGACTAGTTTGGGGTAAATAACTGAATTTCAGATGGCCAGTGCTGTAAATTAAAATAAGATATAAGATTCTCTTCCTGACAAGTTCATAACTGGCAGTGAACTGAAAGCCTTTATCAAAGTTGTTGATTTTGTTTGGGTTTTTTTTGGTTTTTTTTTCCCCAGTGTTATATATATCTCCAGTTATAAACTTCTTTCTCCTGTACATTCCTTGGCCTTTACGATGAGTTGAATTCATGTTGAAGCCTTTCTTTTATTTAGAACTTTAGGTCTTCTCTTCCAAAGTATCTATTTTTATGAAAACCTTAAGATCTTACTTGTTTTTGATACTTCCAGCCCTTTGTCAGAAGTGACTGACATTAAGCCGTAATTGACTGAAACTAAGTTAGTAACATATACTCTGCCATACCCACAGTGACTGTTGGCACAGGAGTCTTTGTTTCCTTAGAGGAACTAATAATACTAATAATCATTAAAGGCAATGGCAATGTAATGTCCTGCTAAGTATTACAACTGTTTCATTGTGATGATATAAATATCCTTGTTCATGCTGAAAACTATCAAAAGTCTTACAGATGTAAGTGTTGAGTGACATTAGTAAAGAACTTTTGTTGCGCATGATGATTTTCTGGCATTATTTCTGTATTGCTATCCGGTTTCAAATATTTGTTAAGAAAAATGTTCTTTCAGGATGCCTCCAGGTTATGTGAGAATGCATACACATTTGCCTGATGATAATTTATTACTGTGTATCATTTTGGCCTACTTATACCATTACTTTTATAAACTGGGTTTAATAGGAAAGAATTGAAAAAAAAAATTGGAGTAATAAAGCATGTTAAACATACAGAAAGGTATCAGACATTATATTAAGAAAAATTCCGAAACTTACCATCCACCTCCACCCTTAGACTCACAGAACTAGTCATTCTGAAGGTCTTCTACATATATTCACTTAGGTTGAGTATTCACGAACTATTGCAAGTGAGAGCTCAACAGGGATATAATAGACTGAAATAGCAGTAAATTTTCTTCCAAGAGTTAGACCAAAATGAAAGCTTCATAAGTATAGTTGTTTCATGTATCACAAAACACACAAAAGCCCTGCAATGTGCTTTTCTCCCAGCTTATCATGCTGTGAGGTTACTGACTCTCTTTGAGACCTTTCAACTTCAGCCAATGTCATTTATACCATTTCGTAGGACCAAAGGCCAAAAATGTTGTAACTAGCTGGAAGCAGCAATATCCTAACATAAACAAAATGGAAAAGATTTTTTTTTTGTTTCCATTCCTTCCCATAAAACTTCTGTCTAAACCAATTAATTTTAAATTCTCTTACCTTCAGTTACACGGTTTCTTCTATGCTGTACTTTATTTCTGGAAGAAGTGAACATATATCACTGAAATATTTCTTTAAAGCACACTTTTATATCTTTAAGCAGAAATCCATGCTACAATTGAATTTGAAATAAGAAGCTGACCAATTTTAAACTTGGTCTTTAAACTAGACAGCTGGGAAATTTTCTATTTGGACTGTGTTATCTGTCTAATTGAACTGCTTTCTGAGCAATGCAGATTGTGGTGAAAGGTGCCCTCTAGCAAGATGGCATTTCTAATTGACTCATCTGAACTGTAGCATTATTGCTGTCTTTCGTTTGATCGGGTCGTGATGCTTATGGTCTTTAGGGAGAGTGGATCATCTTCCTAAACATAGGATGTTGTGAATTATTGGTTACAAAAGTATCTTTTACATACAACCAACCAACTGAATTTCTTCCTGACTTCATCTGTTACTACAAAGGCATTAGAGATGCTATTTTAAGTCACATTTGCAAGCTGCCTGGAGACTATAATCAGGTGGCATGGCAGATTTGGACTGTTGTATGGTACATTGAGTCCACTGTCTTTGTATTCAACTCTAATATTTTTTACTCACTACGGAAACAAAATCTCCTTTCTCTTCACTTTCATTTAAATTCAGTTCAACTAGAAAAATCGTATACCGTTGCGCTAAACTCTTGTCAGTTATGCTCAAGCATCAGATACAGGATAAAACCTTGTAACTAAGGGTTAAGCATTATTATACTGCATCTGCTCTAATTTCCGAGCCTTGAATAAAGATAGAATGAAGTCTGTGTTGCTAATGGTGTGTTGGGTTGCGGCTCACTTGCTAGTTCTCCCTTTCCAAAATATTACTTGCATATTTTGTAGTCCATGATTATGCACAAACAAAACCACAGATGTTTATATTACTGAGGTTTCCCTCTTCTAACTGCATACTCTCCTAAGCATGTCCCATGAAAAATCCATGTCTTATCCACTCATTTCATAATCATGTTGGAGATCTTCTGGAAGCAGCATTTTATGATCTTTTTGTAATTCCCCTCAAACTCTTTGCTTTCCATTCTTCATTTCTTTCTTTCTTCCATGTCTTCTTCTATCTCATTGGCATGTCTGACTGCTGGCAGCACTATCATGTCATACATCCCCTTCTGTTGCTGTGCTTCAGACTCATTACAGGGTCACTGAAGCGATTATCCAATGGTGAGACCCTGGCTTGATGTTCTGCACAATGTCAAACTAGGTGCTAGCGACACAGTCATACTAATGGTAGATGCTTTGGAACAAAAAAAAAAAAGCTGTTTTTATCATTCTCCAAAAATACAGTATAAAGACATATAAAATTGGTTTTACCTTCCATCTATTAAAAATATTTCTGGAGGGAAAAGAGTGTGGGAAGGAAAACTAACAGTAACCTTATTTCTATGGATGGAATTAACATAATCCAACTGTAGCATCTAAATCTGTAGCTGGCCTATACTAGTCACCCTTGTCAGGGTAGAGAAACAGGAACATCTAAGGGTGCTGGTTGCCAGTTATCCTAAACAGCTATCTCAGAAGATGAGAGTCATCCATTTGAAAGACATGTATCACTGCATGTAAAGGGAACTACTTGCATCTGCAACCTTAAAACTATGTTCTGCTTCAAGAACCTGTGGAGGAAAGGCTAATTATTCCAGACACCTTCTGTGAGCCTTGGGAAAAAAAGTAACAGGAAGGGATTTCAAGTTACAATGATGGCAAAAGGAAGCTTGCTTTATCAAATAATTTCAGAACTCGTGGATCTCTTACTGAGTTAAGAAAGCGTATTTCATCACTGCCCAGAAACTGGCTAGAGTGAGAATAATGATAGAGCAACTGCTATGCTGACAAGAGGCTGTTGCATTATTCAAGACGCTTGAGATAATACTGAGTGTATTTAATCACATTTTTCTTGTAATTTATTGTTTGCTAAGGACATAGCTGTATACTCTTAAATATTTATATAAATATTGTTCTGTATAAATATTGTTGTTCTATCCATTAAAGCACTATTGTTCTCCTCAGTTGCAAAATAATCTTGAAATATATTTCAGCTGAAAGAAAGAAACAGAAGTAAGCAGCAAGTGGAGGTGAAAGGACAGACATGTGG
The DNA here is from genome assembly GCA_020746105.1 of Trogon surrucura. NCBI lineage: Eukaryota > Metazoa > Chordata > Aves > Trogoniformes > Trogonidae > Trogon > Trogon surrucura. The sequence goes on from CM036617.1 coordinate 56,274,472, forward strand.
GTACTACAGCTACTTTCATCTGATGTTAAGATTGCAGGTTAGTAACATGCCTAATTTTTCGTAATACTGTCCATGGTAATTATAAAGAAAATAACTTCTTTTTATGAGAATGAGGTTCCAAGCCCTTGCTATTCTTTTAAGTCTGAACAATTTCTACCAAATTATGTCATATCACATCTTCACAATCATTCAAATTACAAAACTACTTATTTGCTGGATTTAGGAGGAGAAATTTCCTCACACCAACATTCTCCACAACGGATTATAAAGCTAACAACGGTAGGGAAGATCATTATTTCTGCTTCTGCTCCTTTCTGGTAAAATACCTTGAGCTTCTTTATTTTCTTTCTACAGAACCATCTTGGATGTGTAGCCCTAGACTGAAACTCCAGAGGTATATTTTGACACAATTCAATATTCCTCTTCAAACTTTTAAAGCTGTGCAGTTTTCTCACTTCATCTTGAAACTCTTCAAAATTCTCCTCTATGCAGACAGTAAGTACACTGATATAACAGTAGTAAACCTGTTGTTTCAGCCTAATAATCCTGTTGTTTCAAACTCTAGAGACATAAAACTGGAAGAAAGATTGAGTGAAATGTGAATGCAGACACTAAGGAACTTAGAAGTTGTATCATATTTAGCCAGAGTTCAGAACAAATATAGTATATTATATGCTACAATATTAAAGAGTGTTGTCCAAGAGATGTCTGGGAAGAGTTTGATGATCCATGATATATCAGGTATTGTGAATACCTACATACAGTGTCAAACTTTTGGGGAAAAAAAAAGTGTAATCATATGTACTTTTAGATTAGATCTTGGTGGCTGATATGCAGATAGATGAACACATGCTATTTTGAGTGGAAAATAGAACAAAACATCTTGCCAGTATGTAGTAAATACATCTCATGTAGTTTCAGGTATCTACAATACCTACACTTGAGATAGTCAGAGTAGACTCCTTTATGCTAAAAGGAAAGGAAAACACACTTTTAGGAAATTTTATGGACTTTAGTACGTAAAAAGTCCACTCTAGAAGAAACTGTTCCCTACTGTGTAAAAAAGCAGTCTAGATGACTAGATCAAGTCTAGACACCTACAGTATATATTTATGTATTTAAGAAGCTAAATCCCAGCAACAGTGTTGGAGCTGACTTTACCTGTGGCCAGGAAAGGTCTTATCTTATATCAGTTGACCACCAGATAGTAACCAAACAGCAGAATTGTTTCTCAGTTAGTGACTGAAGAGGAAATGGGTTGGATTGAACATTAACTCTTTGGTTACTTTTTGGCACAGGAAACATTTAACAGTAACAACTAAAATAATTAGGTTTCTATTCTATTTTTAAAAAATGTACATATATATATGCTTTGAGAGCATTTTTCCTCTGTCATCTGTGTGTACTCTTTTACACAGAGATGTATGTGGCCTTTACATTCTGTATTTATAACTATGAATAAATAAACTCCATATTCCCAGCTGATAGCAGAGCATTTGCTAAATCTTCTTTGGCAATAATGGTAATTGTTTTCCGATTAATGTCAGTTAATAGCACATGCCTTTCCACAAATAAATAGAATGAGTTGCATGCATGAAATAAAAACTCTCTATATGAGTTTGCTGATGCTCAGGTATTGTTAATACTGATGCATAAGCCATGTGTTCTATTTGGTCCATACAAAAATGAGGCAGTTCCTAAACGTTCCTAGGGTCATTCAACAGCAACTTAGAGCTGCACACGTTTCCATGTTATATCAGCATTTGGGCATCCAAATTATGCCTTCAATTTCTCAGCTTTTCCTAGCTGAATATGTGCATCTTGCTATTTGCCTTTCATTTTCACTGGGTATATTTGCACAGAAGCAAGATCTGCTTGTCAATCAGTACACCTATATTAATATAACTAATTTTGCTGTACAAGTTCACATTGTAAGGTTTTATAGCTAGCATTCAAAACATTGCTTGAGGTGCTTGAGAGTTATTTTTTTTATTCTCTATCCATTTCCAGCTAGGTATGTATAAGGACAGAATATTCAAGCAGGGTGTCCAGCATGTCTGGGAAGCTCAGTCCGTAATGGGAGTCTCCAGTATCATAATCAGCAGCCTTCTCCTATATTTCCATTTTCAGGGTTCATAAGTCTTGGTTTATAACCAAATTAGATATGGCTATATTCATGTATCAATTAAATCATCATTTATAAGAGACATCAATACGAAATAAAAGATACAAACCCATAAAGACAAAATATCATTCAAAACATGAAAACATAGTGAAAGCTCAAATTCTTATAAAGTCAAAATTTGGAATCAAACTACAGCCCCACCAACACAAACCATTGATGCAAAGTAATAGAAAGTAATATTATGTTCTTATTTACAATCAGTTTTAAAGTATATAGAGCTTCAAGTTTTATTCTGCATCCAGGAAGACGAAAACTTTTAAGAATGAAGGTTGAACTGTCATATGATTGAAGAGACATCTAGAAAAATTCCCACAAAAACTGTATTTGGTAAGACGTGGAATCACATAATGAGATGGCACACTATACAAATTTAAAGTTCATCCCTACTTAGAAGCAATTCATAACTGGAGAACTGCTAATTCTCAAAACCACATACTGAAAACACAGTGAATTCAGACAAAAGCCATAAATGAACTCATACAGCAACCTCCATACATTTAAAGGAAGTAAATAAGAGGATATTATGCAAATGAAGATACAAAACCAAGGAAAGCAAATCTTACACGCAGGAAAGTAAAATACACACGTGAAAATTTGGTGCTGAAAACCTTGAAAACCACACAGTTGTTCGTACTAAAAAAAAATCAAGAATTTGAAAATAAACAAGATGAAGATACCAGGAAAGGGAGTGGCATCAACAAAAAGGGCTAAAGGTGTTGGGACAATAGATGCTTTTTGCTTATGTAAGAAAAGATGACAAAAATAACAGGATTAAAATAAAGAATTCTTTTTAGCCACTATTATGGTCAGGAACTTGTTTTTAACCTCCATGCTTGTAATGAATGTAGCACTTATTTATTCTGCAGAAGATTTGTTATAAAACAATAGGGGAGCAGATGCTGGTTTTAAACTCAAGCAGAATATCAAGCCAGAATGTCAGGAAAACAGGCTGTTTGTAAAGGTCAAAATACTTGAATTAACAAGATAAAACTATGTTTAACTGTTTGAATATTAACTTAATTACAGAAAATTATATTTATTTATAAATCTGTAAGGGAAATAACCAACGGCATTACTACTTTCTAGAGTAAAATGACATTGAAGCCAACACTATCATAATGTCTGGTGTCTTTAAATCTAATCATATCCATTCATATTCACATAAAAACTTTCCTAAATAGCCTATACTTTGGGATTTGGTTTCCATAAAGCTACAGCATGGCCATTTGAAAAACATGCGTTCATGTATCACTTTTTTTTCAGAGAAGTACAGTAGAGATTAATGTCCCAGTGTATGTAAAAGTCTATTTTTGGTTTTAATTTTAGTTGTATATATTTGTGTTAAAGACCATAAATATTGTCATTCTGGATCATTTGTTGCATCTAGCCCAGTCTATTTGCCTTCAGTAGCTGACAACAGATGTTGTTATATCTTGTAACAGATGTTGCATTTCCTGCAGTTGAAGTACAAGTGATGCTGAAGAAACCTTCAAAACAGAAAGAGAAGGTAGAATCTGACATTCCCAAAGGTCATTTCTCAAGATCCACAGGTCTGGATAACAGCACACGCCAGGATAACTACCCAGCTTTCTGTTGTGGATCTCCACAACTGACTCCGTAGCTCAATTCTGGCCTGACATTCTCATCTTGGTTTCTGATCTGGTTACCTCTGCTCTTTTGGTCACATTGTCCCATGGCGTGGGATTTTTGGTTGTATCGTCCTGCCTCGTTGTTTTACCACATTCTAACCAGAACCAAGAATTTACAAATGTAATGAAACTCTTGGAGAATTCAGTTTAATTAATTTATTCACCTTCTGTTGAGTCAGAAGTTTTGAGCTGGATTTTTCATTGTTGGGGTTGTTTTTCTTTACTTTCATATGTATAAAGACAAATAACTAAATGCCATGTGTGATCTTTGGTTTTGGTTTTGGTTTTGGTTTTTTTTAAATCTGTAATTAAGTGGGAAATTTCTAGAAGACAGATTTCAACATAGTTTTCCAAAGAGCTGTCTCCTCATTCCTCCTCTCCCCCCAAATCGGCGTATTGGAAGTATGCATTTGTTCTTCAGTAATGAGAAGTTAATTTACAGTTTCTTCACTCCTTATTTGGAGAAATCCATATGAAGAGAGGAAACTATTTTTGGCCTAGGAACATATGGAAAGAAATGGAAGAACTCACATCTCACATTAACCATGATCTAAATCAGAGTAAAGACAAAGATATTAAGGATGAACTAACTGAACATCTTTGTGTCTTTTGAAAGTATAGTTAAATATCATCACATTTCTCCCATTGTTCTCTCTAGTTCTCATTATTGTGATTACATCTAAAACATTCTTATTCTCTTCTGTTTTCTCTGAAAGTTGATTCTTCAGTTTGATAGAGCATAAGGCTTGGGTTGTAATTCACTTTATATTGTGAATATCAGTTTGACTACACCCTTTTCTACATTCTGCAAGGAATTTGTTTTTATCTTGCATTTGTTGGATCAAGCTTCTAGCTACCATAAGGTGTCAAAAGTCTACTGAATTTATGCTATTGATAAATCTGTCCCATGGTTACTGGCCAGGAAATGCTACTGAGAAGAGTCAATGTTATAATAAATATTTTGCTTGGATACTGGGCTGTGGAAAAAGATAAAATAGTACAACTTTTTATAGTAAAGCAGTATCTTAAAATGGTTTAGATTACAAATTTAAAAGAAAATCATTTGCACATATTGTATAAACTCATTACTTCTTATTGCTTATGCTTCTTATTCACAAGAGTTTGAGCCTGAAGTTCTCAGTTCGGAGGTCCAAAAAAACTTCTTCCTCGTGATAAAAAGTAAACCTTTTTGCAGCAGCCACAATGGCAAAGGTACATTCCAAAACTCGAGTATATCCAGTTCACCCTAAACAAAATGCAGGAGTTTGAATTCAGATTAACTTTAAGCAGTTAATATCGTTTGTCTGCTCACCAGATAAACTTGCTGGAGGAAGTTGACTGGTGTAACTGACCAAAGCCAAAATTGTTTTGCAAAAATAAGAGGCACGGATAATTTTCTGCCTTCATCAGAGAAAAATGAGACAATCTCTGCAGAAATGTTCAGCTTTCTAACCACAATTATCACTGCAGATTTCTCATCATCAATATCATTTTATCAATAGCATTCACATACACTCATTGTAGAAATACGTCTGTATGTTTTTCATTTTGACATTACATCAAAACATCATTTTCAGTCCTTGAGACTGAAAGACACCATAAGGTATGCTGATCACATCAGTGTGCAAATGCAGCTACATGATAAATATTTTAAGTACATTTCTGAACTTTGTGATAAGAAAGTAAAATCCAGTGGTCAAAAATATTGCAGTCAGATTTCTGATTTATCTTTATTTGGACACACAAGGAGGCAACAAGTGTATTTACAACCCAGAGCGAGCAGTCAGAAGCAGGGCACTTAGCATCTTGCAAGTTACTGGCAGTAGGCACTTTTGGGGGGGGGGGGGGGAAGTGCTCTGCAAGTGTGTCCACAGGGTACTACGATGTAGCGTGATGCTGCCATACCTAAAGCAGCTGCTAGCAAGCCCAGTTTGTGTACCAGAAACAGTATTACCATGCTCATTATGCTTGGGTTAATTATAGGGCTGAAAAGTCTTTTTGAGGGAAAACCCTAGAGAGTGTGATGCAAATAGAAGGAGAGAAGATGATGGAATAAAATAAAATGAGAAAATATTTTGAGGTTAAGTAGAGAAAGCATGTATTTGAGACTTTTCTTGAAAATGATTTAATTGAAACACTTTTTATCTTACAAAGTGGAACAAGATTTGCTCACTTTGATTCATGGTTGTTGGGTTTTTTTTAAACAGAAAGGAGGCCAGGATATTTTTGGACAATTAGCATTTGATCAGAGCTAAAAATATAGAATATAATATTGTTTCCTCATGTAGGGATATAGTGCTGCTGAGGTCAAAAATAGCCTTACCATTGCTCCAAAAGGAACATGACTAAGCTTAATTAATGTATAATTCTACAAAACATTTTGTAAAGGTATATACAACAATCATAGCCATTATGTGTCTTAATGACTACTATAATTTCTTAGGAAAGGATGAGATATTTTTATTTCTTTCTCTTCATAAAAATTCTATTTTTACCTCTGCATTTTTCTTGTATTTGTTCCATTTAAATCACAATATTAAGTTAAAGTATTTCAAACTATTTGGCACAGCAGCCAAATTATTTAGCATATTTTGTTTTCAGTGGATCATTCCACCACAAAAAGAAAGATACCAGATTTCTTCATAAATGTCTATGCTTTTTTCATTTTAATGATTCTGAGTGACCATAGTGTACTTATTGAACTTAACATTAATGTCAGATTTTTTATTATAAAAGTGACCAAAAACTAACTGAAACTGCAACAGATCATTAATTTTCAAAGCTGCTTGATTTTTCTTTTTACAGGAACACATCTAACGCTGATAATTAAAAATTATTGGTGTAAATTTTTTAACTTGCCAGTTAAAATTAATAGTTATAACACATTGTTGTGCAAGTCTCTAACTTTATTCATGCGCTTTCTTTCATTTAAGGAAATTCATCACTCGAAATATATGATCAAATTTTCCTAAACACAGCAATGAAGACAGGAAATGTAATATGTGGCATAAAAGTTTTCGGCTTTTTAATCTTAAGGCAGTGGCTTCTGAATGTTGAAATACATGAAACTATGCTGTTGGTTTATGCCTCTGAAGAAGTAAGCAAAGCTGTGTTGATGATGAAAATAAAATTGGAAAGAATATACCACAATCTCTCACAGACACTCTATTTTTATTTCAGGTTTAATGAATAAGGATTACATGAAACATATATTGTTAATCAATAGAGTAGACACAACAGAGATTATATGCAAGGAGCAGGTTCACTGAATAAGCGGAGTCTATTTCTACAGTCATGCTTCACACTATAAAAAAATTTAGTCAAAATCCAGTTTACTGCAACAAGAACTCCCTAAGTGTCAGTGGAGTTTTGATTTCTTCCACTAAAACGAACTATGGACTCCCTCACTGTCTTTGGAGACATGCTTAATGTAGTAAAAAGAAAAGTTTTAAGCCTATGTTAAGAAGATATTATTTGCCATAGAATTTGAAGGAATGTCTTAAAGCAAAACACTGAACAGAATATTTGAAAAAAATGAAATTATTTTTCAAATTAATTGTCCTATCATAGTATTTAATAAAAAATATATCTTCTCAACATGAGTTATGATTTCTGAATATTTCATTTTCATATATGTTGGATCCTTCAAAACAACATTTGTGACATCATTTTATCTGTATTTTCATTCACTTGGTACATTCACATTTATAACTTCTCCTATATTTTGCTACTTTCAGATAAATTTATGAGATTAAAAATATTGTGGCTTTATTTTGCTCTGAAAAACCAGTAAGATTGAGATACAAATTTTTTTTTTTTAAATTTACTCTGCTAAGAAAAACCATATGTAAAGGGCGTGAAAGTGACTTGTAGTATCTGAAATCCTGCAGAAATTGACATTTGTTTTCCTCTGGTTCAATATTTTAAGTTCCGTGATACAATTTGGCACAGATCTTGAACACACATACTATATTCAGTTAAGATGAAACTCTGTTCAGGAAAGAATCTGGAGGAGCTTCAGAGCAGCTGATTGCAGACTGTAAATGTAACTGAGATACAACAGTGATGTGCACAACTGGAGAAGGGTTTGCTCACAAGAAGAGGATGGAATTTGCCTAAATGTAGTTGAAAACACACCTTTGTTTGCTTCTGATACATACGTATCTATCTGGACAAGCAGACTGCATGTCTAAAATATGTATCAGAAAAAGTGGCCAACTCGTTAATCAAAGCTATTTACACTGAACTTTTTTTTTTTTTTCCTTTTTCTCCACTCTGCTACTGCCACATTAGCTGATCAGATAGCCCTTGTTTAAGTCTTCACCTCTGGCAGACACTGAATTATCTTCTCTGATGAAGCAATATGAACCACAGAAAAGGAGACATGGGGAATGGCAAGTTGTGTGTTTTAGCATGGTGACAGCACCTAGTCCAGTAACACACCTCTAAACCTCTCAGTGGCTTCTCTACCACTTTGAGCAGGAGAAAGGAGAAGGAGGTAAGGAATACTCACAGAATTAGGCAAAAAGTTGTCTACTCTTTACTTACTGAGGGCTGTGGGCTAGTCAAGAATACCTTCCAAGCAACAGAGCACTCCTCCACTCAAGTCAGGAGAACTGACTGATAGAACTTGTTGTTAGTAACACCTAGTGACAATCACCATTAGGATAATGTAAATATTTAGTTCAATGCCTGGAGCCATCTAAAATGGGAATTAAGCAATTTAGAAGACTTTCTGCTTTCAAAAGGTCCTATCATCCTTCTCTTCTAGAACCAGTGTACTCAACCCAGCTTGCAACAGTTGTAAATCCTCACAAGTCGATGTTCCAACAAAGGATATTTATGTATGTGCACACTGATGTCACCAAGAACCATTAGTCTCACTGAAACAAAGCTACTGAGAAATCTAAAATCTTGGCCAAATATTCTACAGCAGACTAGGGAAAACTGACCGCTTATGCTTTGCTACCATTTTTTTCTGTGTATACATGTATCCATACATGTTTGGTTTAGTATAGCATTTTAAGCACAGTCCCACAATGAAGAGTCATTGTTCAATATATACATATGAACAGACATCCACTTGAGTTTACTGAGTGAGTTTTCTCACTAACAAGACAGAGTGCTTTTTAAAAGTCTGCATGAAGCTAGCCCAGCTGCCCAGGTGATATTGAAAAGAATAAGATTACTATATTTTGCTGTGATGGACAAAGTAAGATGGTTGACGTAAACCTGCATTAAAAGTGGAAGAAATAGATACCTGAAGTTCATTCCTGCCTTGACTAATGTTTTGAAGCTGTTTAAAACGAGAACACAGTTGAATGTACATCTTTTTCATCTATATCGTTCTCACAGAAGAAGGGACAGTTACATCACAGGGCTTTGTAGGAGCTGAAGAGGACACTGGAGAGGGCAAAAAGGACTGAGCGTTTGCAGAAGTGCAAAATAGGGGCAGGGTTGCGACACGATAAAAAGCACACAGCTTGCAGAGACTGGATGGCTTCATCTTCCTTTGTGACAAAGACACCCTGGGTCTATCCAGCTCCAGATGCACCCCTAAGGAGAGGTTGTCAAAGAATGTCTTATATGTCTAAGTCATTACCTGTACAGCTGCAGGCAATATGTGGAAGTATAATGTTTATTACTGCACACTGTCCATGAACAGATGTTTCTCAAGTCATAGAACCATATAATTGTTCAGGCTGGAAAAGAGCTTTAAGGTCATAAAGCCATCTCATTCCATTGTGCAGCCTCAATACTTGGGCCTCTCGTTGGACAGCAGGGTCACGTTTGGTCAATGAAGTTGCCAAATGCTTCAAAAAACATTAGTATTCGCTCCTCTGAGGCATTACTTTGGTCCTGGTGCCATGGTAGTGCTTTACTCATTGCTAATTCCAGGTTCAGAGGCCACCAATAGAGCAGGGATCTCAGAAAACATTAAGTATCATTTAACATTAGTTCAGCAGAGTCAGGGGACAAACAGTTGCAAAATTCTTAAAGTATTGAGAGTTTATAAACATTATTCTGAAGAATATCTATAATAATCCCTACAGGTGTTACTGTAACATTCAGAAGGTCCCACTGTGCCTTGGTATTCAGCTATTGCTCTCACATGTACATGTAAAGTCTCTCAAATCCTGTTTTCTTAACACGCATCATTTTCTCTTCATTACACGATAATTCCTTCTTTCATACTAGTTCTCTCTGTCCCTTAGTTTATTAATCATCATATTCCCAAATTTCCACAGTACCTGTGTTGTCCCAGTGCTTCCATCTACTGTTTTTATCTTTTCCACTCCTTCACTGTTAATCTTAATTCTCTAATCCAAGAGATGGGTAAATCGAGGGATTTTGGGGAAGGGTACAACAGCCATTTTGCTTCATCTCTCCTGGCATACTCTTTTACTTAGCCTCAATCAAGCACCGCAAGGCTTGAAACCATGCTCTTAATCATTCCGAACGTTCACAAAGCAAAAAAAAAAGTACATACTTTTTTTCACAGATGCAAAGGGAACAGAAGGCAAGAATTATATTTACCAGTACCTAGGAAGGCTAAAGTATGTGTGGATTTATTGGACATTTGTAAAAACAATATGAGAGCACTCCATCCCAGAGAGATCCTGTCTCTATTGCTCTCAGGTTTTTCTCACACCTTTTTCCCAGAGCCTCTTCTTTAGCATCTTTTTCTTAATTTTGGAATTCCTTCTTTTTAAAGATCCCTCTTACACCTGTGCATTTTTCACACCATGCCTTTGTATTGTATCTGATTTGCTCAGAAGTAAATCCTGGGGCTTCTCCTATTTTCCAGCTGTTCAGCGCTTTTCATGCTACCTCCCTCTAGAATGAATATTTAAGAGACCACAGCAGAGATATCTAGGAACTGAGAAAAGGAAAGGCAATGAAAGGCTTGAAACAGTAAGCAGTGAGAATTTCAACAGCTGAGAGCGTAAATTTACGAGGCAGAGGAGAGAACAGTAGAAGATGAAGCAAATCATCCTCAGTCCTTCTTTCTCCAGCAACACATTTGCTTCCTATAGCTGAGTCTGGATCGCACTAAGGGTAACATCTCTCCAAATTATTTCCAAACAGCCCAATATCCCAAACAGAAAGGAGTATTTCCAGTTTCTTATGAACACTCTCAAGAAATCTAAAGCACACCTTTCAAGAAAACCTGGTTCCATAAAAATCAGAAGCAGATGCTTTTGGTCAGCTGGAGACAAAGGGGAGTAAGAGTCTTCCTGCCCATACCCAGCCTCTCCAGCCTCTGAGCGGGCAAATTTTGAGCCGCAGAGGACAGAGGCAAGGGAAGCACTGCTGCTGCAAATATAACACTCTCCAGTTAAAAACCTTCCTTCTTCTCATGCTGCTTTTCAACTTTACACAGATGCTGAAATACACCCACAAATTAAAGACTTCCATACCTCAAATGAAACTACTGTGTAAAGGGGAACATTTTTACAAGTGAAATGAATAGGTAGAGTCTGTGCATACACTGATCTCCAGACAGGATAACATCATAAACTGGGAAATAAAATTAATGGTTGAATGACAACAGTACTAAACTCTCAAGAATAACAATTGGATATAGATGTTTAACTGCCTGTGACTGAAGACTCCTCTATCTTGTCATAACTCACCTCCCTACAGAGTACATGCCTCCTTCTAAATATAAATATTTGAAATTATTATTCGTGTACTTAAGTACAATAAAATATGCAAGAATTAAGGGTTTCATTCTAAAAAAAAATTGTAGGACTGGAAAATATATTTTAATCAAAAAAAACAGAGAAACCTCTTTACACCATTTTTTTTTTGTTCCATCAATTTTATTTAGTATTCTTGAAGCTGTAAAGTGGAATAATAAGAATTAGCTCTAGAAAATTAGTAATTCTGAAGTGGTTTACTTTAGACAAGTTCCTTTTTTTAATTTTAACTGACTTGTGCATTAGCAGTTATAGGTAAATACAAAAAAAAGGTCTTTGGGGGATTTTGCACCCTGCGTTCTTCTTTCTGACTGAAATCTACTAAATCTCTCACCTCTGCTACAGATAAAATTTATAAAGTTTTGAAATAATAATACAAATTTTTGAACGTTTGAAGTTGGGAGTAAAATACCAAACTAGAGCAAACTGTTGGTCTGTCAGTTATTTTTTAGAAATAAAGGACTTTAAAATCACCAAAGAAAATGCTATAAACAAATTTTTTTTAGGAAGCCTCATTCTCCTTAGTTTAGGAACTGCAAATGGACAAGGACCTAGCATCAATACTGTGCATCTCATCAGATAATATGTTTGTTTAACAACCTTTTAAAAGTTTTAGTTTTACTTCAGCTAATATTTTTAGTCTTATCTTTTAAGGGGCAGCTTGTTAAATCAGCTATTTCCTAAGGTTTTTTAGTATCATGTATTGCATAACATACACATTACCTGGGATCCTGAGTGGTGTATAAAGGATAAAGATTTATCCATTTTCTCCATGTTGATTAAAACAGAGAAAACTGGACTCAGTAAGGCGTCAGCTTTGGCTTGGAAAGAGCTAACTTCTGTTCCTTATTATGTCAGATTCTTCATCTGTTATAAGGGAACAGTAATTGCCATGTCACACTGTGTTGTGAAGGAAAATACTATGATAAATGTGATGTGCTCAGCTACTGTAGTAAAGACAAATAAGCTGGGCAGCACCACATAAAAGACAAACAGATGAGTTAGTACATGTTAAAGGAAAGTGACCCTAAGGCCTTAACTTCAGAGCATTTTCTGCAAGGTACAGAACAGTATTTACCGTTTAACAAATTTCTACTTCAAGAGAATACATAGTTGTGTCAGTTTTCCTCTTAGGAAGTCAAATCTCTTTAAGTGAATTCTACTCCAAAGCTATGTCCAAGGAGTGTTATCTGCAGGAGAATCCACCAGAGGTATGAAACACAAAGTGCGGCAACAAAGCGCGCTCGTGGGTGACCTGTGCGCCCAGGGGCTTTGTGATGACGATTCCACTGGTTTCAGTGGGAGCTAGGTTGGATCCTACGGGCATAACCACGTGGAACAGCAAAAGAATACATTTAATTTTCCTCATCTACTGAATGTTTCTTCTAGGCGTGGTGAGAGGAACACAGCTAGGTTCTGAATTCAGTGCATCCCCTGCATGGTAAATCAGTATCACAAAACCCCCTAAACCAGTCTTGTGTTCTTTCTCGCTTAGGCTTTTGTTGACTCTTTTCAGCGAGTGGACACTTTGGTATAATGTGATGTTACTTTCTCTATTACTTTATTTACTTTAGATCCTGAGGAGATGAGATACTTGGCCAGCTGTGCGAAAGCAATTTGGAATCTTTGGATGTAAGACAAAGATTAAAATCTTACCTGTGCTATCAGCAGGACAATTGCCACCATATTTGGTAAGGCCTGGAGCTCATCCCAAGCAGTAAGAACAAAAATATGTTTATATTTGCATCTTATTGGTTATCTTTTGTTGGTCTTTTTGTCAAATGTTACAGAAGAAAAAAAAAAGGTGAAAGAAAAAAGAGAAATAAAGAAATAGGAGTGTGACAAATAGGCTTAAAGAGTGGGAAAGAAACTTCTGCAGCAAGGAAGAACAACTTCACTATTACTAAAACACGCTACAAAAGCAACTACATTTTGTACTACTGTAGTTTTAAAAAAAACAGCTATGGTTTTCCATTGCAATTGTCCTTTATCAAATACAGTACTGTAAAATATATTTTGTGTATATCAGTAAATATGTATTTAAGCTAAAAAAAAACCAAACCCCCAAACTAAAAGGTGTGGATGAAAAAACCTCATAGTCAACTTCCATGACATCCAGCATCACATATAAATGCTAAAAAAACCACAAACCAACAAACACTCTGGTCCTCTGAAGGCTCAAACACAGCAAAACTACCTAAGAGGTAATGTTGTGGCTTTAACAAAATGCAGTTACGAGCTTAGGAACGACCTAACAACTACAAAAGAAGACAAACTGAGAACAGGCACACTTTTTGTGCTGTATACTTAAGGCAACTAAAGCAACTGATACAAACAAATATTCGGTTGCCCGCAGAAATCACTGGTATGACACGAGAACAAACAAAACCTCAAAAGTGCTTTGGAAGTGGCAAATTCAGACTTCAACTTTATGGTCTTTTTATTCAGGAGGTGCAGTGATTTCTCCATTTATAACAACGTTAGGAAACGTGTAAGCGTCGCCCTACAAAACACCAGTGTCATGTAAAATATACATAACAAATGTCACTCTCACCTTTTAAAACACAGAATAAGCCTTTGTAAAATCAGCCACGTATGGCACGGAAGAAAAAAAAAAACACGTTGATCTGTAAGCATCATTTTCCGAGTCCAGAAAACTGCAGCGAAAGCAAAGATGACACAGGGCCGTAGGAAGACCTAGTAAATGATTTTCTTTTTTTTTTTTTGGTCTTTTCGCACACGTCACTTGAACACTTTTCCCCCCCCTACCTACGCAGCTTTGCTGCAAAGCGCATCCCACGGGTCCTGGCACTTTCTGTGCCCCCGCACCACCATCGGCACCACGTTGCCCACTTCGCCGCTGTCCCCGGGTCCCCGCCCGGGGGAAGCCGCAGTTTAATGGTGGCTCCGGGAAGGGCACATCTGCTCCGTGAAACAGCGCTGCTCCCGGCAGGCGGGGAGGGAATGGGGGAGGGAGGATGGGGACCTCGGCACCGGCCAGAGCCCACGGCAGTCACCGCCTCGCCCCGGGGCTGCCCACCTGGGAACGGCGAGCGGCGGGTGGGGCTCCCGGGCAAAGAAGCTGCGACCAGGGATGCTACCGCTCGCCCTCCCGACTCGCATCCTCGCCGTTTGTTTCTCCTCCTCCCCACCCCGCGCTTTTCGACCAGGCGCAAGTGCAGGACTTTCCCTCGGACAAGTGCAGCCCCACGCCGGACCGCCCCCACCCGGCTCCGCGTGGGGCCACGGACGCGGGTGGGTGGGACGAACGCGGCCCTACCCCTCTCCCCCTCCCCCCCCATCGACGTTCCCACCGCCCGCAACTTCGCAGGGCGGGCCCGGCCCAGCCCACCCCTTCCCGCCTCCCGCGGCCAGGCCTCCCCCCGGCCCTCCCGTGAGCGCGGGGCCACCATGTGCATCCCCCCCCCGCCCCCCACGCCCTGCCCTGCCCTCCCCTCCCCTTCCCCACCGCCTGCGCAGGCAGGATGCGCGCGGCACCGCCATCAACCTCCCCCCCCCAGCCCTCAACGGGAGTCCTGCGCGGTGCGGCGGCCACCGCGATCCCCTGCCGCGGCCCGGCCCCCGGAGAAACGTCGGAGACAAAGTTTGCGGCGGCGGAGGTGCCCGGGCGGAGAGGCGAGGCGCAGGCCGGCCGGGCGGCTGGCTCGGTGCATGCCTGGTGTGTGGATGAATCGCAGCAGGCGGCGGCGGCGGGCGGGGGCGGGGGGCCTCGGCCGGCGATTGGGCGGCGCGGCGCTCGGAAGCACTTTGTTTTCTATTCTAATGAGGGCGGAGCGGGGCTTGTGGATATTTACGTTGAGGCGGGAGCCGCCGCCCTTCATTCACCCACATGGTCCCCGAGACCGGCCGCTGCTGCCGCCGAGACCTGCCTTCGCGCCACTTCCCTTCCCCCCCCCGCCCTTAACCTCCCTCCTCCATCCGCCCCGCTGGGGAGCGGCGCGGCTCCCCTCGGCCGGGCTCGCCCCGCCGCGTAGGGCGCCGGGGGAGAAGGGAAGATGGTGGCGGCGGCCGCCGCTGGCTGGTGAGTGTCGTTGCCGCTCGCGTGTCGCTGACGGGAAACCTGTTGTGAGGCGCCGGCGGCGGCCCGGTGGCGGGGGGCGAGCCCGGGGAGAGGCAGGGGGGCGGGCGGGCGACGGAGTGGGGCGAGGAGGCAGCGGCAACGGCGCGGGGAGCGGCTGGCGGGCCGCCGCGAGCGGCCGGGGCGGCGGGAAGGTGGGGTGTGGGTGGGCGGCGGAGGGGAAGCAGGAGCAGGGCGCATGGCAGCGGCCGTCGCGGCGGCGGCGCCTGCCGAGCTCGCACACGGGGCGGGAGGGGCCGGAATGAGGGAGATTTGAAAAAGCGTGTGCGCCGCTCGCTGCTGCAGTGAGTCCCGCCGCCCCCTTCCCGCCCCCCCCCCACCCCTCCCTCTCCTGCCGCGCTCCGGGCCCGGGGCGGCCCGCCGGGCCGACGCGGGGAAGCGTCCGGCGGCGGCCGAGCCCCCGGGGCGGGCAGGGCGGCGCGCACTGCACAATGGCAGCTGCCGGGGGCCGGGGGTGGGAAGGGGCGGGCGGGCGGGGGTTTCTGCCTCCGCAGCCCGCGGGGGAAGGCCCGTCCGGGAAAGTTTGCGCCGTGCCCGACGCGGCTGCGGGGGGGGAGTTGGCGGCACCAGAACAAAGCCGCACGTGGGGCAGAGGCCGCGGCGGCGCGGGGGCTCCGCTCGCCGCCCACGCCCAGCTCGGGGAACGGCAGCGGCGGTAAAAGAGGCGGCGGCGGGTGGAGAGGGAGGGAGAGCGAGCGCGGGGGGTGCGGAGGTGGGGGGGGGGGGGGGGGGGGGGCTCTCGGGGAGTTCCCGGCGGAGGCGCTTTGTGCTCCGCCGCCCCCTCCTCGGGGGAGGGGGCGCGGGGCCCCGGGGAGGGGGCAGCGCCGCGGGCTGCGAGCGCGTCCCGGGCCCCTCCGCATGGGCTTTTGTTCGCAGAGGGGCGGGGGCGGCGGGCCCTCCTCTTCCCCCCCCCCCCCCCCCTTGTTTCCCGCCGGGGCACGGGCCCAGGCTCCCCGCCTCTCCCGGGCAAGCGGGCAGGGGGCAGCGGGCGGGCCCTCGCCGCTGCCGCCGTTCGGGAGCCGCGGGCTTCATTACGAAATCGGCGCGGCGGCAGCTGCGGGGCCTCGGCGGCGCCATGTTGCTGGGGAAGGGGGAGGAGGCGGGGGACATGGCGGCGGCTGCGTGCTGGGGCCGATTGTTCCCTGTTAGGCCCGGAGCCGCGTGTGGGCAGCGGCGGCTCGGGGAGCCGCTTCCCCTCCCCCCTGCCGCGGCCCCTTCCCGGCCGGGGCGGCCCCCGGGAGCGGGCGGGCCCGGCCCTTTCCCCTCCGCCCGGGCCGCGGGGCTCGGCGGGCCCGGCCGGGCGGTTGGAGGCGTGGGGGGGGGGGAGGGGGGGCGTCACGCCGTAGCCGGGCTGTGACCTCCGCGCGGGTGGCGGCGGCGCCCCCTGGCGGGCGCGCGGCGCGCGGCCGCCCCTGTGTTCTCTCCGGAGCACGTGCTGCGCGCTGAGGGGAGCGGGCCCGGGCCGGGCAGGGGCCTGCGGCACCGGGCCCGGTCCGGCCTGCCCGCACCGCGCCGGGCTGCGGGAGCGGCAGGAGCAGGTCTGGGGGTGGCGGAGGGGGTCGGCGGGGCGGGGGGAGGCTGGTTCTCGGAAAGGGGGGAAGTCCGCGTGCGGGGTGTCGCACCGGGCGGTTTCTGGCCGCCTGAGGGGGTACCGGAGCGTTTTCGCGCCCTCGACGGGGGTGGAGTGGGGATGGGAAGTGCTGGCCTTCGGGAACTTGCTCGGTGACTTTGTTCTCTCCTCAGCAAGAAAAAGCAAATAACTTGGTTTTCTCTTTTTTTTCTTTTTTTCTTTTTTTTTTTTTCCCCCCCTCTTCAGTATTGGCACGTGCAGCAGGAAATAATGAAGCTTTATGTGGATGTTGCAGTCATGTATTTGTGGAGCAAGTTACTTCCTACAGATGATGGTAAGTTTAATTTTTTTGATAATTTGTTTCTTAAAATGTAGAGACGGAACCAATGATTAGGAGGCTGAGCCTGAGACTTTGGTTAGAAGCACTACATTCCAAAGAGTTCCCTGGGATTGGAGGCATGTGTAGCAGTCCACTATTTCACTCATTTAGGGGAGAATGATACAAATTTTTCAAGCACTCATTGGTCCTACTAAAGCAGATGGATAATGAGAAATTCTTGAAAATGTTTAAATTGGATATCTGGATTTTTTTTTTTCTTCTTTGAGCAAAACTCATTTTGCAGTTTAACGAAAGTTACAGTTTTATTGTAGTTTTGGAAGCATTATCTTGAGTTTGACAGAAGTATCAGGTAAAAGAAATTTTCTGTTTACATGATCCTTCAAGTTGCTGTTCTTCTTAAAGAAGGAATAAAATGCTTTCAAGTGTTCTGTAGTGCTGTCCTGCTTTACTCTGTCTGTGATAAGTAACTGTAATTTGGTTGTGGTAGTGTATTTCACAGCCATCTTTAGAATCTGTTTTTTGTTGCTAGATAACCCAATCTGAATACAGTCCTAGGAATTGTATTTCAAGGCAGGGTGTCTGTGGCAGGAGCAGCAAATGTTCTAATTTGCCAGCTCATCGAGTAGTTGGTAAACTTCAGAGAGCTCCTGGCATGTCATAAAGCACTCTCTGGACTTTAGAAAACTGATGGTAAAATCTGTTCTGTATAATTTTTGAATTCCTGATTACCTTGAATTGGATATAAGCTTCGTTTAAATACTTAATGGCCTTTTATTGGCCTTTTTTTTTTGTTGAGGAGCAGTGGTGGGAGTTCTTAGTCTATTTCAGTTTGGCTTTTGAAAAATAGTTATTTTTCTCCCCCCGAGTTTTGATGGTGTTCTGAGAATGGTATGGGAGAAACAGTTGACTCATTTTTCACAACTGGGTTCTTCTACTGTCAAGCAACATTAATTTCGAGACTCTTAGTATTGCATATGAGAGTCCTGGCTTGGGCTGAAGCTCTGCTTCAGCTTATTCTGGAGGGGGTCTTTAGCCCGGAGACAAAGTGCAAAGATTTGTTTCAAAGGTGTGCAATTCAAAACCCGATCAAATACTCACTCTTTTCTTTTCTTTCAGCAGGTACAAGGTAGACAACATATCTTGAATTGCTAAAAAACGTTGGTTGCGTCAGAGTAATGTCAAAGTGCTTACAGTGCAGGTAGTGACATATAGAACCTACTGCAGTGAAGGCACTTGTAGCATTATGTTGACAACTGCCTCAGGAGATCTTGCAGGACTTCAGAGATTGGAAAGGTACAGTGTGGTGGTGTCAAGTGCTTTTTGTACTAAGGTGCATCTAGTGCAGATAGTGAAGTAGATTAGCATCTACTGCCCTAAGTGCTCCTTCTGGCATAAGAAGTTATGTCTTCATCCAGTCACTCAGGTTAAGACTGTAGATGTTCCAGTAGTTTTCTGCTTTGCAGTCTTCTGTTAGTTTTGCATAGTTGCACTACAAGAAGAGTGTAGTTGTGCAAATCTATGCAAAACTGATGGTGGCCTGTTATAATCTACATCAAGGAGTTTGAATGCTCTCTACTGGTTATGGGATATTTTGTGGCCTTCCTTATTTTAACTGCAGTCTAGTGAATGACAGCTCTTGTAGCACTAAAGTGCTTATAGTGCAGGTAGTGTTCACTAATCTACTGCATTATAAGCACTTAAAGTACTGCTAGCTGTAGAACTACATACTCAGCATATCTTAACAATTTGTTGTTTAATTGAACACTGTTCTCTGGTTAGTTTTGCAGGTTTGCATCCAGCTGTATGATACTTCGCTGTGCAAATCCATGCAAAACTGACTGTGGCAGTGACAAGTCAGTCAGTGAGTGTGGAAAAATTGTACCCCTTTCTACACAGGTTGGGATCAGTTGCAATGCTGTGTGTGTCTGTGGTATTGCACTTGTCCCGGCCTGTTGAGGTTGGTGGGGATAGAAGCTGAAACAACTTTGTAGCTTTAAGGAGTTTCTCCTTCACTGATTAAGGCAACTTAAAGTTTTAAGTTTCTTCTTGAATGTCTTGTAATTTTCTGTGTAACCAGACTTTTGTTTTCTGTATCTGGTTTCCTGTTTGTATGTTCCAGACTTCTTGCTGACAGTATGTATGCACTGAAATCCTGGAGTTTGGATCATTTTTTTTTTTCAAGCTATTTGCTTTCTATTAAACTGAGCTGGATACTTGTTTACAGTTTCCTCATGGATTTGTTGGGAAGAAATGGATCTTGGGTGCAAGAAAATATTTCGGTGTAAACTTGCTTCTCAAATTCAGATTACACGAAGGATGCGGCAGCTTTCTTTTGTAATGATTTTTATTATATTGAAATGCTGTATATGTTCTGCTTGGTAAGAGCGGATTTTTAGCCTTAGTTCTTCCATCTAGAATTTGTCAAATTCAAGAGTAATATGTGGGGTTACAGGCAGGGCCTTATTCATTCCTCAGCTATGGAATATTTAATACTAGTCAGGTGTCCACTTCTTGTGGAGTATCTATGTTGGTCGTGAGTGTAACAGTGGTCAACTTCTAACCTCTGGAGTGAATCACTTAGCATGTGATGCATAGCAGTGAAGTAAAACATCTTTTTAGCTACTTGAAGAACATACCTGAGCGGAAACTCATCCATGTAACTGCTTCAAAGAAGCTAAGGTTGGTTGGGGAGGATGGTAACTGGCTCCATGAGGAAGCGTCCATGTAAAATATTTTAAGTGGAGCTTCCAGCATGTCTTGTGTTTCGAATGAGCTGCATGTTAGTAAATTACACTTGCAGCTCAAACGTTAATGGTTTTATGTCCTGAAACAGGCTTCCAGAGAAAATGCTATAAATGCGAAGTAATCAATTTGTCGCTTATAGCCACCAGACTTTATATAGTACTCTGAAGTTCCTTTGTGGTAGGAATAAAGAATATTTGGGTCAATGCTGCCCATGCTGTTCTTATTTCAAATTAAAACAGAATGCTAAGCTAAATGGGTCGTTGTTGCTAAGAGTGGTGAACACTGCTTTCCAGAGTCAGTCTGTATATCTCAGTGCTGGCTTTGGAACATTACTCTGTCCTCTAGCAAGATGCTGAAAACTCTTAGATGGATTTTGCATTTTCGGAGTTTCTTTCTGAAGTAGCCAAGACAACTTAGGCTCTTACTATGTGCTACTCAATTTCTGTCCCTTTTTATATCCTCTTGAGAATCTATTGCTCGGATTTCTCATGCAAAATACTATTTTCCCAAGCTTAATTTTCTTCATAGTCTTGCTGATTAGATGAAGCTTGTGTCAGGGAAGTCAGCAGGTGAAGACTCACGTCTTGTCCTGATTCCTGCAATAATCTCCTGATGATAGCGGGTTTAATTGCTTTTAAGAACACTACTTTTACATTCAAAAAGTTAAAATATGGGAGGTGTTTTACAATGTGACTGTGTTTATACTGCCATATAAGCATTGCATTTTTAAATGCCTAAAGATGTATATTTCAGTTAGGCAATGAAGCTTGTGCTTGTAGAAGCAATTTTTATGCCCACAGAGCCTTAAATTACCCATCAGGTATGTTCAGGTGTACCTGGTTGTAATACCTTTGTGTGAGAACAAACTATGTGATACTAGTGTTTCCATCATTTAGTCTTTTAATTGCAACTCTTCTTGTACAGCATTTTAAAGACATGGTAAACTGCTGTATTCAAGGAGCAGTTACAACAATACCTGTGTAAACTGTAATATCAGTCTTGTTTGCGTGTTTTCATTACAGCTTTGACTCATGACACAAATTACGTTATCAGAAGTTTAAAGTTAATCATGCATGCTTTTTTTTTTGAAAGTGTATGTAATACCTTTTATGCTCGATGTTTCAGCTTGATGTTTCAACTTGATGTTTCAAACTTGATGTTTCGACTTGATGTATCAGCTTTCTTATGGGTGTGTAATAAGTGAATATAGTCTTGCATTGTACATAAAGTTTTCTGTAAATTGTGTTTGTGTAGTCACTTGAGTGTCTCCTAAGAAATGATCGTTAATCCTGTACACATTAAAGTGTACCTGAGTTGTTGAATCTACTTCACAGAAAACGATAGGGAGACAATTGCTGCCAAGTTCTTCAGACGGTTTTACTGAAATAAGTTGAGCCTTGTCACTGATGTCCTCTGTTAAAAGGTTGACTGGAGTGGAGCGGCTAGGTGGCTAAAACTGGCACTTGCCAGTTGAAAAATCCTACAGAAATATCAAGCATTTTCTGCAGATTTGTTCAGATGAGTCTATTAAGCTGTCCATTCACATGGCTTTATTTCTGTTGGCTTTGATACAGGTAATAATTCTTACAGTGAACTGCTATGAATTAGTCTGAGCCGTGTGAACTTGTGTGAGCTTAGCACTAATGAAGATAAGCCTGCATGGATTCTTAGGCATTGTCTAAGATGAGTTTTTCTTTAAAAAAATATGTATTATACAGGAAAACCATAACTTACTGTGTCTTTCTAAACAAAATGCAAGAAATTCCAAGCAGTATTAATATTTTCCTGAAGTTCTAGTGTAGCACAGTTAGCCTTATAAGGAAAACCTTGTCTGTTAACCAGAGAAAACTTTTTTCTCTATACCCTTAGTATATGAAAGCATGCTGGGAAATAAAGCAGTTGGTTTTTACTAATTTGTCACTGGATGATACTGAAAGAACAGCTCAGTTCTTCAGTATTTACTTTCTTGTGTTGACTTGAGAATATCAAAGGAACTAGTGAGATGACTGTTGGGAGCAGACGTTTTGAGTAACAGCCAGTTCCTAGGCATTAAATGAACGTAGGACTGGTAAGGGACATCCCCTGGTGTGGTGGCACAGAGTTCTCTTACCTCCTGCATAGCTGACATTCTGTAATGATAAAATGAATGCAACACTCTTTGTTATGCCTTTGATTAATTCTCATCTTTAGAATACATCACTTTTGCTTGTGTAGTTCATAAGTGGTCTTGTCAGTTACAAAGACACCCACAGCTTTCTTCAGTCTGAGCCTTGGCTTTACAGGGTTTGTTTCCACACCACCTTTTCCCTCCCTGCATCACTAGACTAAAATTCATTCACTGAAGTCTTCTCTAAATGTTTCGGTTTAGTAGCTTCAGATGAGTAGGCAAATAGCATTCAGTATGTTATGGATGCAGGAAATAAAGCAACTGATCATAAAGCAGTGGACTGCATCATGTGACATGACTATTGTATGTAGCCTTGCTGTGAAATTTACAGTTTCGTTCTCAGAATCTAGATCTCTGGTCATTCACTTTCCTGTTCACCTTTTTGGATAGCTGAATGAGAAGTTACTGGGGGAAGATAAAACCATACCATTAAGATTCTTGCCCACTCCATTTACCACTTACTACTCTTTGTGATGGAGTATCTGCTGTGCTTGTGTCTTTTTATTTCTGTGGAGCAGTGTTAACAAGCATCTGTCTTCCCTCTATTGGCATTGCCAGCAGAAGAGTTGAGACTGGTGCCTGTCAACATGTATGAGAACTGTCAGCCTGGAATCTGTGAGGCTAGAAATGCTTTTCCAAACCCGGCATTGTTACATGCAACTGGTTCTGAAGCTTCCTACTTTGGAAGGTAGTTTGAAACAGGGCAAACAAAAAATGTTCCATATGTTAGGTGAAGTTAGACTTCTTAACAGAATTTAGTAGAAGGCCCGTAGATTTCCTGAATGGAGGGGAACTGATGAGTGGCACAGTGAGTAGAGACCATGAGTTGTAAAACGGATCTTTTGGTTATTCTACGTTTTCCACTTTCTTAAGAAAAAAACCAACAAACTAACAGCACACTGTTAAAGAAAAATTTTGCATACCTTCCCATAGTAATTTAATGGGTGAACTAAACAGTAAATTTAGTCTTACTTATTTACTGGTTTGGGGATTGCTTTTTTTTTTTTGTTTTGGGGTTTTTTTGGGGATATGCTGTGGATTTTTTCATTACACTTATGAGAGTGACATGACATGAGTCTAAGTGTCCAAATACAGAATGCTTGGTTACAAAGCTGACTTCAGGCTTGTTAGAAATGCATAGCAAATGCTACAGACAAAGTTGTAAATGCAAATAGTTGTAATTTGGGTAGGCTTAGATGTCTTTTTTGTGAATGAAGAGGCTACCACTTCTGTTTCCTAGAAGGGACTGATTCATTCAAGTGATGCAAATTGTACCAAATTTAGGTACCCACTGTGGCTGAAGGAAGGAACCTCCTTAGTTTAACAAAACAAACAAACAAAAAATCATAATGGCTCTTATGTGTGGTCACCATGCTTTGCATGAAACAGGACTTTTACAGAAGTTTGGTGAACAGCTAGCTGGGACTACTTTGAAGAAATGCTTGTTTTGATGATGGATATTTTGTGCAGATATGGGATTCAGATTGAGATTTTGATTACTCCCAGCTGGTCTAGCTGATTAGTGCTAACTATTAATGTATAGACTGGACTGCTCATGGAGCAATGTGTGAAAAGAGAAGTAACCTGTCAAATGCTTGAGTACTAGTCTTTTTCTATGCATAGTCACTGGAAAATACGTCTACTCTTGTGAGTTTGTTGAAGAAATGCATGTTTTGGGTAATATGACCTACTAGTAAGTGGTGGCTGGTCAAGTCCCATTTGTAATAGAAATGCACAGTCCTGTTTCCCGCTGGGAAAAGTGGCGTTTCCTGGGAGATTGGAGGCGATCAAGGGTGCATTTAAAGGTAGGGAAGATGAAAACAAGGATGGATGGGAAAAGAGAGAGTAGAAAACTCAGCTAAGGCAGGAGACTAAAGTAACTTGTATTTTCTGTGCCTTGTACACTGCTGCGACTGACAAGAATGTTAGAGCAACTGTCCTGCTGTGGGGCATGTCAGCAGTTTGGATAGAAATGGTCTGGATTTTAACAATGGATAAGGCATTATACAACAATAAGAAATCCTTTGGGTGACATGTTATAGAATCTTTAAAAGATTCCAGATACCCACATCTTTTAAGTGTGTTTATGGCAGTGCTTTTTCCTGCTATAGAACAAATTTAAATAGTTCCTGCATAGTGTAAGTGATGCCGAAGGGAAACTGCTCCTACTGTTGTACAGGACTGGCACTTAGTCGCTTCTAGTTTTGTCTTCTCTGCAGAGATGTAAAATATGAGCACTTAGGAAGTAATGAGTCACTAGTTAGGTGTTTGATATGTGTGTAGCTTTTTTTTTTTCACTTTTTTCCCCACCTCACACTGCTTTGGCAAAGGTCCATGTTTTATGTGGGAAATCAACCTTAAATATAGTTCCTGAACATGACTCTAACACTTGAAAAGTTTATAAAGACTTTGAAATAGGAAGTCTTTCTGTGTTAAGCCCTGTAAAGTTCTGTGAGCTTAAGGTTTGTATTTTTTTACTTTCCTAGTTGTTTTCCAAAGACCAAAAAATGCTGTCAATTAGGTTTAAGTATCTCATTTTCTGCAGTCAGGTTCTAGAAATTGGCACTAGTAGGTAGCTTATCACATTTTTCTTACTATTCAGTAAAAACATTGAAGTGAAAGTTTCATAATGAAGCAGAAGTGGCTTAGGGACAACTTAAACTACATGAGTGTTGGCTTGTGTGATAAGTGTTGGTAATGGATTTTTAATTTGGGTAAAATCTTAATTCTCATTTAGCAAAAAGTGAAAAACATGCTGATTGAACAGTAGTTGATACCTGTATTTTATGATTGTAAGTTACTATGTGTGGGATGGAGCTGTGTGGTTGTACTATGTTAAATAGATCTTGATATGATGTACAACGAGTGAGACACTACAGTTCCGAAATGTAGTTTCTTTCATTTGCATCAGTATTAGCAGATGAAGCATAAAAGCAAGTCATGAGTACGTATCTGTGTGTCTATCAAAGCAACTGTTCCACTGCAAGTAATCAATCTCTTCAAAATGTGCATTGCTTATGTTCTCAAGATCAGTGGCAGGGAATAGCCTGTCTTGGCACTTAACGTAAAGTGGCTACCTTCAGCCATGGTACAGAAATACTGCAGCATGGGCTTCTGCAATTTTTAGTACTGCACAGGATGGTTAACTTTCATGAGCAAGTTGTGTGCTCTGAGCTGCTCAGTTCATAATTTGGTTCTTGTCTGAAGGTCATACAGCTGGATTTTAAACATTCTTCTGTATATTGCCTAATAGGCGCTCCCTGCATTTGTCTGTATCAACTAGCAGAAATACAGCCCTGATCTTGCTGTTAACAACTAGTGTTTCTAAAAGTGTTGGGCTGAATTTCTGCGCAGGTGAGGATGCTGTAAAAACTGGTTAGGTATTAGAAAGCCCAAATATGCTTACTGACATGATTGTAAGAGCGAATATAGAGAGTGTGTCAGAGTTGTCATGTTTTGCAACCATACCAGTGGTCCTTGGAGCATGTTCAGCGATCAGCCTGAAAGCTTGGAACATTTTTGACTTTGGAGCAAATGACTAGATGTGCAAAAAAAAAAATTCTCTTAATTCCGCCTTGGTCTTTGCTTCAGTATCTCGATACTTGGACAAGCAGTCAGGGAAGTAGTTCTTTCCTGCTCTCCCCATTCACATGTCTCCATTTGCAGAAACTCGGTGATCCCAGGTGAAATCAAATGTTTGAATTAGGAACAGATCCTAGTAGGCAGCATTTGAGAGGCTGCTCTAGCAGGGTACTGAAAGCAGATTTTACTCAGGGAGACTGCATGAGCAATAATATGGGCTATCCACGGAGACCAGAGCAAACAAAAGTGAGCATGTTCTTTGTCTGGCCAGGTCTGAGTCAGCTGCTCTTTGAAGCTGTATTCTGAATTAGGATGTTTCTTTTTACCTTTATTTCCTAGCAACTCACGTCTAAGGATTATCCCGATCACTTTGACAACGGATGTTTGCTTGTTGGTATCTACTATTCAAGTTATTTTTGTCCTTTTTAAGGTTTGTTTATTACATTCAGCCAATAACTAAACACTAAGTCAGTAGAAAGATCTGGATTCAGGTATGTACTGCACTTGGAATTTGGGGGAGAAAAATACATTTATTTATATCATACTGGTATGACAGAAGGATTTCTAAGCATGAGAGGAGATTGGGATGGATGGAGGTTAAAACTTAAGGCTAGAGTAGGGCAGGAAAGGGGAGAACAAAAATTACAGGAAGAAAACCCTGTATGTTGGGGATATTAGAACTGTGCTTTAAGAAAGTGTCGAGGTAGACTGCTTGGAGTGATAAGCAGTGTTTTCCCACTCTGGATTTACAATAGTGCAACAGCTGTATATATTGCAAACCTAGTTTAATTAAAAGAGAGTGAAATACACTATTGTATATTTTTGATGTCTTAATTTTTTTTGAGGCTTGGGTTGGTTTGATTTTGATCTGTGCTGTTTTCAGGTGAGAGGTGTGAAAAAAGCCTCCAGAGCTTTGTCTGCTGGACCAGTGGACTATTCTCAGTTCTTCCTTATTGTCCTATCGTAGCGGGGCTTTTGATTATGCCCAAGATTATTTTGACTTTTCCAAAATATCCAGTTCTGATCTGGTGATGTATTACAGAGAGAGAGAGGCAGAGTGGTTTTGTTTTTTTGGGGGGTCATAGTTGGTTTTTGGCACTGAGAGGAGGAAATGTGGAAACATTATAATTCTAGGAAGAGTGTAAGTGAAGAATTCCTCTTCCTCATGACATAAGTTGGTGGTTGTTTCTTGGATACTGAGAATCCTTATAGGTTGTTACTTCAGATTGGTAGTTTTCAGATTTTTTTTCACAAGAGTCAAAAATGTATTTTTTTCACTGTGAGAGTGGAGAGTAGCAATCAAAATTTAAGTAAACATTCTGTGTTATTTTGTAATGGTGTCCTGAAATCCGAATGAAGATCCTGACAGTACTCTTGTATTAACACTACTCTCTTCTCAAATTATAAAGTTGTCTCCTGGCAGCATAGCCTAGTATATTGAAAAATAATCCTTCATGTACTGATTGGATGCTTCTTTGGGTTACTTCCGTGTAGCAATTGTCAAAATAGCATGTCTGCACACAACCTGGAATCTGAGCTCTACTCTTGTACTGATATAATTCCCACCCAAACTCAAGCAGAATCACTGGCCTTGACAGGTGTACTTCATCCTCTGACATGTGAGTGGTTGGTTACCTGGGGAAATGGTTTGTTGGAGCTGTGAACAGCATTGGGCATTCAGTATTGACAGCTGGGTAAATGGTGTCCTTGGAGCTACATTCAGGTGTCTGCAACCACGTGGAGTTACACTTGAAAATTATTTGCTCCATCTGTATTTTTGTGTAGTTCCATATGGCAAGTGCTTCTTGAGTACTCAGTTTTGCCTGATATGCATGTTGGTTTGTAGACGTGTTCCGCTTTGGTGACTGGGATGCTATAGCATGTTGGGGATCACCTGTTTCTAGAAATCTGCACATTTCTTCAACATTTAAATTAGGTTACAGTCCACCTTATGTTCTTTTATAAGAAACATGACAAGGTAACAATGTATGCGTATTCTTACAGGCATTGCAGAAACAAAAGAACTGTCTAGTATTCAAAAAAAACTTCAGGGACATGCTTTATTCGTAGAACATATGGACTATGTATTTCAGAGTGCTCTTAGTGATAAGCTGAGTCTTCCCTCTATAGCCTAAAGGAGCTTGGGAGGCCTGCCCCTTCCCTCTCCTTATTAAAAGTTAACTGCAATGGAGCCTTTGCCAAAGAATCTAAACAACGAACGGGTAAAAAGGCTGTTTACTGGTTAACTTCTAGAGAGTTCTGATAAAGCACAGTCAAACAAAACCTAGATTGAAGTTGTATAAAAGTGTATCTGATTTCTTCCCTGTCTGCTGAGAGGGAGAGAAGGAAATAATAGATGCTGTATAGGAAGTAAGGAAGTAGTTAAGTCTTCTTGAGCAGTCCCAGCCAGAGACTCCATGCAGAGCTACATTTCGAGGAAGAGGAGGAAGCAGTGGGGCACGTTAAAGGTGCCTCCTTGGTAAAGACTAGATTTTGTTTGGTTATAGTGAGCTGCCTTAACATGCTGAAAAGAGAAGAGCCATTAAGGTTAAGTGAAATTAAGCTCAAAATTAAAACACTTGCTGTCCATTTGTCCCTTCTCAGGTTTGTGGTTTTTGTTTTTGTTTGAGGGTTTGTTTTGGGTTTTTTTGTTGGTGGTGTTAGGGTTTTGTTTGTTTCTTTTTATATACTGGCATTGGACACTGAGCAGTGAGAAACAACATTTTAAGTTTTCCTTTGTGTCCAAAACAGAAAACTCCAGATCAATCACCCTTACAACCACTGTTGTAACAGTTTTTATTGTGGCTTCCACTAGATGGTATCCCAGGCCATGATTCTGGATTGGGACAAAGTGCTGCTGTGGCAGAAGCCTTCCTTGGGATTAAGTGGTCCTTGCTGTTGTGATAAAACCAGCCCTGTGCTTGGAAGTGTGACCTTTCAAAGTCTCCTGCTCACCTTGGCTTCTGTCAATTCCCTTTTTGTGGGTGTCTGTTTTTGGCCTGATATTCAAGTTCTCTGGCACTCAGAGAAAGAAGGGCAGCACTTCAATACATCAGGATTTGATCTGGTGCCCAGTGTGCTCAGGAGACCAAAGGACCACTTCCACGGGGCGGCAACACCACCTTGTGTTTACTGGCAAGGCAGGGAGTGTGTGCTGGGCTTTCCTGTGGTAGCTGTAACCTGTAGAACTGGTGCATTAATCAGTTGAACTTCCTGTATGATTTGAATGCCCTGTCAACGCCATGGCTGGCTGCTTCTCTCTTCTGTTCATGAATGAGACATCTGGCTCTATTTTGCTCACTGGGAGCATCCTCTGTTGGCTTTTTATGGCCCATGGTGTCTGTTTCTCTGATGTGATCCTGATTTATAGTTGGGAAGTTTGAGTACCTTATTCTGAGAGTCTTATTAATAGTGAGGACATACACAACCACCCAGAGTATCAGTGTCTGTAGAGAATATGCTTTCTGACTCACTGCTGTGTTTGAGTTTTTTGTTCACTTTAAAGATGCTTGGAATCTTGTTTTTAAATTTAAATACAACTTAGGAAGTTCACCTTCAGTTAGCTCCAAGACAAGTAAATGTTTGGATCTGGGCACTACTAAGATGTCATACTGCAGTTTTGTTCTTGTACTACAACCATGTTTCTCCAGAGTCAGAATTACATTCAAGTGCTAATATTGTTCCCCTTACCTGCAGTTATCCATACCACTGCTCATGTATAATTAAGAAGTTCTTATAGCATTATTTAGTAACATTCAAGTGATGATTTAAAATTGCTGTATGTTAGTAAGAATTTTAATAGCTACTACAGATTCTAAAGAACATTTTTGGGAGGCATTTAATAAAGCTACAGATATTTCCCTTGACTTCTTTTCAGGGTTAGCTTTTCCCCAAGCACACAAGGTCAGAAGCGGTGCTCACGAATGGTGTTACGTCGTTGTCCTTGAGGGGGCTGAGAAATGTCGTAAACAAGCCAGGATCTTTCATACTGTCTTCAAACTTCAGGAAATATTCCTTTTCCCAGCTGCTTTTTGTTTCCCTAGTTCTACACTTTTGTCTCTTACAATGTGTGTGTGTCTCTGTATAATACATACATGTATTGTGTGTCAATATACATGGATGGGAGTGCTACTAAAATACAAAGGCTAGCAATATATTTATGTCCACACAATGTAAAGCAAAGAACAGGTTGGTCTGTAAAATTACTTCCTGTGTTGTTTTGCTGCAAATGATCAGGAAATGGAGGAGGAATCCCTGTAGCTTGACAAGACATCAGCATTTTATATATATTCTCTCATTCTCCTTGGTGATGCTTGTGAAGCTAAGTTCTCCCAGGAAAACCTGTTTGAGAGCAGAAGGAACTGTTGGGTTTTTTGCTTGTGTTTTCTGGTGTCTGAAGTCAGTTGTGGACAGTGCAGGTGCTGAATCTGAAAACACATGAAGTTTTCTCTTCTTTTTGAAATCCTGAAATGATGGAAGGGTGAGCATTTTTACCATAGCTGGTTTGCAAATGTGGAAAGATGCTCCAAGCATGTTGAGAGTGGTGGTGGGGGTGCAGTTGTACAAAATTGAGGGGGGAAGGGAACAGAATCCATTAAGGGATGTTTAAAGAAAGTATGACCAGTAATTCAAGTAGTTCTAAAGTCACAGATGGTTGGAAGGACATGGAGGGAAAGTATTATATTCTTACCCAGGGATCTGCTGTTACAGTTGGGATGCTGAGTGGACAGACCTGTAGTATGACCTTGCCACAACCCTTCTTGTATGCTCAGCTGTGAGTCTTGTATGACCATCTGCTTTCTTGATGGAGAAACAAGAGTTAGGATGGCTTAAATATCTGAAGAAAGGTTTATATCATGAAACTTCTAGTTTGTCGAATAAGATAGTTCTTTTTGCTGTGGAGTCTGCCTCAATTGTATTTTAAATAATTTGCTTAAGTTACTACTTCACAGAACTGAGTACAACAGTGTGTTAACACGAAGTAAAAATCTTATTTATAAGGAGTTCTGGGTTTCTCACAGTTGCGTTATATGGTTGATCGCCTTCATAGCTTGTTTCTGCAGTTTATTCATTGTCATGTCTGCTACCTCAAGACTGCAGTGCTGTAATACAAACTCTGTTTGTTCCAGTATGCTCCGCAAACTCAAATTGGCACTAGATGCTGATTAAAATTCTCAATAAACTTAAAAGCTTGCATTGTCCAGGTGTTCCTTCACTGTGCTGGTTGAATTCAGGTGAAAACGAAGTAGAATAGTTCAGTTGGATGTAGGGGGAATGAATATGTATCTGGATTTGAAGAAAAAAGTTCACAGTAAACTCTCAAAATCAGGAAAAATCATTGGCAATTGTGTTCAGGTATACTTTGAGCAGAACATGTAGGGTTTTTTTAGCAGTGTGCTCTGAAGTGACTCTATTTTGCTGATTAATGTATTAATTACCTTCCATTAAGTATTTGAAAATTATGGATATAACTGCAGTGACAAATGTGTAAAATTCCTTATAAAAGGCTTGTATAAACTTGTTTTTATGAACTGGTGCCCAAGGAACTGCATCTGCTCTATACCTCTTACCAGTAGCTGTCTTTCATATGAGTGTCTAACTGAAGGGTGAGCTGGAAGAGCTAGGGTATTACAGAATCACAGAATGTTAGAGGTTGGAAGGGACCTTAAAGATCATCTAGTCCAACCCCCCTGCCAGAGCAGGACCACCTACACTAGAGCGCACAGGAACGTGTCCAGGCGGGTTTTGAATGTCTCCAGAGAAGGAGATTCCACAACCTCCCTGGGCAGCCTGTTCCAGTGCTCGGTCACCCTCACAGTAAAAAAGTTCTTCCTCATTTTTCTGGAACCTCCTGTGTTCCAGCTTCCACCCATTGCCCCTTGTCTTGTCAGTGGACGCCGCTGAAAAGAGCCTGGCTCCATCTTCCTGACATTCCCCCTTGACATATTTATAAACATTAATGAGGTCACCCCTCAGCCTCCTCTTCTCCAAGCTAAAGAGACCCAGCTCCTTCAGCCTTTCCTCATAAGGGAGATGCTCCACTCCCTTCACCATCTTTGTGGCTCTACGCTGGACTCTCTCAAGCAGCTCCCTGTCCTTCTTGAACTGAGGGGCCCAGAACTGGACACAATATTCCAGATGTGGCCTCACCAGGGCAGATTAAGCTTATGTCTTTCATGTCATACCTCTAGACGTAGCAATATAGACATCTGAGATAAACATATTTAGTCAGAAGGAAAGTTTTCAGGATTTTACTAGAACAAATCCGATAATGTCTTAAGTAATGAAGGAAACGCAGTGGTGACAGAACTTAGTTTGCACATTGTGTTTTGTATAAACTACCCTGCAATAGAAGTTTGGTAGCTGTTGCCATGTTTGAACAGTTGGTGGCTCCAATGCTTTGCAGCTGTCACTATACGTAATGCCAAAACAAGTTAATGCATTTCTAGCTGTGTTGAATGAGTCAGAAATTTAAAAAGAGAATCAGAACTTACTAAATACCCTAACAATTCCAACCTGCATTTTAAGCCCCTATGTAAATACCCTTCTTAGCTCTTGAGAAAGAGTAAACTCTGCTATTGCTGTCTAGCTTAAGATAAAATGTAAGAGACTCCCTTGCTAAGTGTCAGCTTAGAATCGGTAGCAGTATTCTTACAGCCAGCATAGCTGACAGAGTATTCCTGCTCCATATTGCAGGATTATACAGACAAGACAGATGACGGCTCTCGTGACCAAAAAAAAAGGAGAGTAGTCAGAAGAATCCATTTCTGGAAAGGAGGCAGAGATAAACAAGTACTACATAGACAGTCTTATAAACTGAGACTCACACAACTGCTTATATACTTAAAATGGGAAGCACATTAGTTTAGACTTGGAAATAAAGGGTCTAGGGGGCAATGGAGTGTCACAGAGCAAGATAACTTCTTAACAGAAGAGCAGGTGGTGGTTAGCTGTCTTTTCAGTCATTACAGGAATATTTAATAAACACAAGATTGGAATAGGATGGACAACTCTGTACAAAGTATTAGTCCTAGAAGTCTGAAGAAAGCCATGGATAAATGTGCAGTAATGAGACTAGAAACTTGCAGTGATTACTTTTTTCACCTTTTTGGTACCAGAAGATATGATTGGAGAAATGCAGTGTTCCTCCCTGAGTTTTCAGTGTTCTAGGGAAAAGGATGAAAGTCATGGGGAGTGCATCCTTGTGGGTACAGCTTAGCCCTCCAAATCAGAGAGCAGCTTGAGAAGACACAGGCCAATGAAATAATGTAGTGACCCAAAGTTACATGCAAGTTCAGTCTTGTGTAGCATTTTATTTCTGTAGAGTTGAATGTTACATGCTGCTGAAGTTCTGTTTGGGGATGAAAATACAGAGGAAAGGTGTGAGGAGCCTTTGCAATGTACCAGCAAATTTCCTGACCAAGACCCTTTGTTTTTGTTTCTTTTTGTCTCCTGGAGGAGGCAAAAAGGAACAAAAATAGCCCTGCCAATCAGAATTTTTATGTCAGTTTTGTTTATTTTGTAGCATCATCTTATCTTAGCAGTGTTTCATGAAACAGTATGCTCTAGCAAGGTGAAGGTAAAAAATATATCTTTCTAATACCTACCTTGACGTACTTTTTTTTCTTGCTTTTAATTTTTTATACTAAAGTCCTATAAGAGTTGCACTTGAACACAAGGCTGAAATGTAGTTAGAGAAACAGTATTTACTGGAGAACTGCATTAGCTTCTAAGCTTATAAAATACTTTCCAAAATGTGTTTTTTTGATAATTTTTTTTCTAGTTATTCCTAATATTTCTGTTATTTTAAGGTCCTAGGTGTTCACAAACTCTGCTGAAACCATGTAGTACTAAGATTAAACTTACATGCTTGTGTTGTCCTTACAGTGCTCTGGAACAGTCAGTGAATAACAGCAGGCTAACCTCTCAAAGTATTTACATGCTGCAATGTCTAATTCTTATTCCTTCAGTGGACTTTTAAGTCCCTCACATGTAATATATTGTTTCTATGAAATGTATGTTAATGCTATTGGCAAGACAGGAAAAACATGCAATTTGAAGTTCTCCGTCCAAGATACGCATTGAGCTAAGACTAGTCAGCTCACTAATAGGGAATAGTTTGGTTCTAGTTTGTAAAAGGCTGTCTCTATGTAAGAACAAATATAGTCTCTTTGGGTGACAGTAAGATGTGGTATGAAAATTTTATTATTTTAATGATGGCTGAGCTGTTTACAGCAGTTTAATTTTAGTTTCCACTTAAAACTTTTTCTGTAATTGAGGGATTTTTGGTATCTCATATCTGTAACCAGAGAAATACTCATTAACAAGTTAGTATTGGCAGATACATCATCATCACCATGGCTAGGCTTTGCAAACGGAGATATGAGAAGGGCTCTACCCACACCTGCTACACATGCACTGGTGGCTAAAAGGGCTGATACGGGATAGGCAAGTCCAATTGCAAAAGGCACAGCAAAAAGTCTCCTTACGCGGTATTGGCGAGGCACGGTTCTTTCCGTTGTCTTTTCTCCTCGAGACTAATTCTACGTGCATTCTCAAAGGTGGCAGCAGTGTTATGAATGGTGTGTCTCCATGTTTCCTGACTGGAGGCCAGAGTGGACCACTGATGGTAGTCAATATGGCCAAAACTGAGGTATTGTTTCAGGGAGTCCTTGTATCTCCTCTTTGGGGCTCCTCTGTTGCGGCAGCCAGTGGCGAGGTCACCATAGAGCACAACCTTAGGGAGGGGGTGATCCTCCATCCTGGAGACATGCCCTGCCCAGCACAGCTGCTGGACTGACTTAAGCTCTGATTTGCCTATGGTGATGTGGGGATGATGGGAGACTTCCTGAGGTGCAGGTTGGTAAAGAACTTCTATTTTCTTCGAGCTGACTTCCAGCCCAAAAAGCTCAGCAGCTTCTGCAAGGCAGGACGTTAAGCACTGCAAAGCTGCTTCTGTGTGAGCAACGAGGACGGCATCGTCAGTAAAAACCAGCTCATGGACAAGGTGATTTAGGGTCTTAGTGTGGGCCTTCAGTCGCCTTAGGTTGAATAGGTTACCATCGGTCCCATATCGGATGTAAATGCCGTTATCTTCATCGAGGTCTGCTGTGACCCTTCGGAGCATCATGCTAAAGACTGTGCGAGAGTGTGCAACCTTGTTTCACAGCATTGGTTACTGAAGAGGGCTCGGAGAGTGCCTCGCCATATCTGACTTGCCTGTACTGATCCTCACATTAACGTTTTGTAGTGTGATTTTTATTTTTTAAAAATTAAATATAAGGTTGAAAATTGACTTCTTGTGATTGTGTTGTCATTACCAAGTTCATAAAGGTTTTGTGTGCTGCTGGAAATCCTATCTTGCTAAATATGGACTGATTTTATATAAAAAGAGCATGTGATCTTGTTAGGGAGGAGGTTCAGCATCCTTTCAACAGGAAGTTATGGTTTTATTTTGTGTATTTATAAGGCAGAAAGAGATTAGTATTAAAAGATTAGATACTTGGTCATCTGTAGAAAGAGATTTGAGTTCAGTACTCCTTCCTTCCAATACCTCAACTTGGTAGATGGAGGTTCTGCTTCCCTCCAGACCAATTGCTACAACTTCTATAGTGCGTTTTGCGATAAACTCAGAGGCTTTATTGCATAGCCCCATCACTTAAAAAAATAGATTGATATTTCCCAGGTCCACCTGGGAGAAGTATGGGAAGTTTGAATCTGTGTCAGACAGAGACAGCCAGTCACTTGCGTCTTTAGTATGTTAATGGTATTAAAGAAAATGAGGGTGTTTGCATTAATTTTTTTGGTACTCATTTACATAAGATGTGAACAGATTACTGCCTTTTGGTCTGAGCTCAAGATTCGGTGGGCATTCACACACAGAATCATAGGGTGATAGAGGTTGGAAGGGACCTCTGGAGATCATCTAGTCCAACCTCCCTGCCAGAACAGGATCACCTACAGTAGGTCACACAGGAATACATCCATGTGGGTTTTGAAAGTCTCCAGAGACAGACTCCCCAGCCTCTCTGGGCAGCCTGTTCCAGTGCTCTGTTATCCTCACAGTAAAGAAGTGTTTCCTTATGGTTAGGTTGAACCTCATGTTTTACAGTTTGTGACCATTGCCCCTTCTTGTATCACTGGACACTATTGAGAAGAGTCTGGCCCCATCCTCCTGACAACCACTCTTTAGATATTTGTAAGCATTGTTGAGATTCCCCCCTCAGCCTCCTCTTCTCCAGGCTGAACAGATCCATCTTTCTCAGCCTTTCCTCATATGGTAGATGCTCCAGTTCCCTCATCATCTTAGTGGCCCTGCACTGGACTAATCTTTAGTTTATTGATTCTGGTGAGGTAGGTCACCTGCTCAACACTGGTGACATGTAGCTGCTAATGCCTGGGAGTCATTGCTGATGGAAACTTAAGCCCTTGCTGACTTCAGGAGTGCCTGGCTTTCCTGATTTTTAGATTACTAAATTCTGGATTCCATGCATGCACCTGTAACTGCCTGGATTACATTGCGTGAATTGGGATCTAGGAGTCAATGGAGAAAAATTAAGAAGAAATCAAGAGTTGATCCCTAAGGGCAAAAGTCAGTGCAGAATTAAATTTGAGAGCTGTGGCAGGATAACTTCCTGTTCTGATAAATCACACTTTGAAAAACATGAAAACTTAAGAACAAAACACCAACAAGGGTCGTACCTCTCTGGGTGAAGTTTTTCCTCCGAGGACTGAAATAGTGTTCTGGGCAAGCATAGACTTTGCTGTTTGGGGTTGGTATATGTGAAGGGCTGCAAGAACACAAAGGGAGAGAGAACGTAGCTCTTTGAGTATCAGTTTGTAAGACACCATATGACTAGTACAAGAGTAAGATGTGATCTGGAGTTCTGAAGGATGCTATAACTTGGGTTTTATTGTCTTGTAGGAATGTCCTGAGAAGCATTTTTTCCTCCACTTTTTCTTACCGTTGTTCTGGGTAGAATGGACATGATTCCAGCTTGTTACTTACCTTGGAGCTTATATGGGTAAGATTTGCATGTATAACTGTAAGGCAAAGTCAAGACAGTTCTGAGATTTACGATTGCTCAGAACTTAGTGTATCAATAAAGATGGGGGGGAGGAAAGGACTGCATCTTTTTGGATGTTTTGGTGTCCTCCCCACCTGCTTGGGGAAGAAAAGACAGCTAAAATCTGCCACACTTACAAACGCTGTGTTGGTCCAGTTGCAGGAAGCTGAAGCATCAAGTACATTGTGTTTAAGTGCAAGTCAAGAATATTGAAGAATAGTTTTTAACCTGTTTACCCACTGACAATAACTGAGAAGCAGGGCATCAACTACAGAGTTCAAGTTAATGCTTTCTAAGTTGCAAAAGTGTGAGGAATAGCAACAGCATCTGTGAGCAGCACTGTTTAGATCAGGAGCATCTATACATGTGCATATTGACCCACCTGCTCACTAACTAAGGAAAAATAATACACATGTCTAGGCGTGGTGAAACTTAAATTTGAGTTTATAAAATGTAAACAACTGTCACCTTGTGGCATGTAGGGGAAAAGATGTACCTCCCTGTGTATTTTATGTTTAGAGATGACCAAAGTTGTATTGACTTTTTGCTCATGTGTCCAAGTTGACTATGTAAGTATCAGCAGAAGTCTGACTTTTTAATACTGATGATGCTAAACTGAAACTCATATCAAGTGTAGATTTCTTTCATGTTAGGACCAGGTTGCAGAACTGTACTTCTTCCAATTATATGACACGTTCTTTCTGTGTTACTGCCATACAAGTTGCTGCTTTTTCTTTGCTGGTCTGCTGGGCATTCCCTTTTAGATGTTGTTTCTCATAATGTCTTAATTGTACAGGCCTGACTTAACTATTCTGCAAGGAAGACAAGTGATATTAATGAAAAGAAAACAAGAGATTAGGAATGTTCACCCTGGAATATCTGAGCAAGTCTCCATGGAAACAGTGTACCTGGCAGTAAGGAGAAGTAGTTTTGAAAGTAAATGGCTGACTGCTGAGCTGTGCTTGAAGTATAAATTATTAAATAAATAAACCATTTATGAAAATAGATGTGCAATTATGTTCTGAATACAGTGCTCCCAAGTGAATGCTTGAACTTAGAAGTACTGTGAAGCAGCTCTTCCTACGCAGGCAGGATGCAGCCGCCTGCGTTTTAAAAACCTTTTCCCTTTCGCTTTAACGGGGAGAGGCAGTACTGCAGAGTTGTGAGAATTCGAGGAGCGGGGAGAGGGACCCTTCCCCTGCTTGGGGCGTCGGGGAGGGGGGAGATTCTCCTGCCGTCGATCCCGAAGCCGAGGGAAGTCCGGCGGAGCAGCGCCGGTCGGTTATTCCGCGTTTCCCGCGGGCGGCAGGGGGCGGCAGCGGGCGGGGGGAGCCGCGGTGGCGGCTGCCGGTGGTACCGGGAGGGAGCGGCCCCAGAGAGCGGCGGGAAGGACACGAGTAGCCGCTCGGGCAGTAACGCTTCTCCAAGAGCGGCAGCGGGTTTTTTTAGGGGAAGGGGAGGAGGCTGGCAGAGGTTTGCCAGTTTCACCGAGAAGTTGGAGAGTACGTGAGCGAGCGGCGCAGGGGCTGGGGACTCAGGGGATGTCAGGGACATTATGCAGAGGCAGCGAGTTTAGACTGGAATATAGAATACGGGTACGACAGCGTTTGTTACGCACTCGGGAGCGGTTGCAGGAAGTGCTGATGGTCTAGGATAGTCCTCTGTGGACTGCAAGAGCTTTGCCAGCGTTTGCTTATCAGCTCCTACCTGAGGTCTCAGCTGACAATTCTTTGTGATTTGCAAGGACAAACCAAAATACTCTTCTCATTAAAATTTCATAAAGATTTTTCAGTTAAATTTCATAATTAATTATTTTTTTTAAAAGAAGGAAAAAAATGCTCTTTGAGAATTTATCTCCAGGCCAAGCTTTTGTAATACTAGTGTCAACTCTTTCTCAGTGCTACAGTTAATGGACCCTTGCAAGACTTAAAGTTGTGTGTGAAGTTTTACTGGCCCACTGTAAGTTTATGGTGTCATTGGTAACATAGTGCAATAGTGTTACGAATCCAAATACTGCATAGCTTTAACTCCCACTTTACTAGCTACATTATCTCAACCTTACATAACAGGACTTACTTTTACTTATCATGGTAACTATGGAATGGTTATAAAGAAAAAGGTGGTGGTTTGTTGCTTTTGTGTTGGGTTTTTTTTGTGGTTTTTTTTTTGTTTGTTTTTTTTTTTTTGTGGGTTTTTGCTTTGGGTTTTTTTCGTGGTGTTTTTGTTTGTTTGTTTATTTCTCCCTATGCCATTGCTGTAACTTCAGGGAGCTCCATCTGAAAGCTGACATCCCTGCAATGTTCAAAGCTATATAAAAAGCAAATGAGTAGTGTCAGAACCAAGAACTTACAGAGAATATGTATTAGACTGGAAGTTGATGGGTAGAGTTTGCCACTGGAGCCTGATGTGAACATTCTAGTCAACACCACAGTTCATGTTCTTAATGAAAAACTTCCTTAGCTGCCATGATATATACAAAAATAATAGTTGAAAGACTCATAGTAAAGAAAGCTTTAAAGAATCAATTACAAGAATGAGGGAGCTTACTGAATGTTCAAACTACTTTCAAATATATGAGACACAGTAGGAGACACGATGACAGTATTTGATCACTTCAGAAGATGGAGATGAAGACAGATGCTGTAGGCCTCTGGAAGTGCATCCTGAGATAGCAACAGTAAAAGGATATGTAATCGGAGCCAAGCAACTTGTGTCTGACACAACAAAGAATATGAGAAAATTGGATGTGGTCAAAGCAACAGGTCAGACAGGGTTGTTTTTGTAGTAGCTGTCTGAGAGGATACAAACAGGGAAGAGGGGGCTGGTTAGGTCACTCGGTTAGAGTGTGGTGCTGATAACACCAAGGTCGCAGGTTCGATCCCGTTTGGTCCCCATGTGCTGCCTGATCTAGTTGAGAGGCATCCCTGCCCATGACAGGGAGGTTGGATTAAATGATCTCTAAGGTCCCTTCCAGCCTAGGCCATTCTATGATGGCACAGCCATATAAAGCATTTTCAGTAATTTCAAGATATCAGTCCAAAGGAGAACATCATCTATGTACATGAACAGGAAATGTAGTGCTATGTGCCTCAAATAGTAAAGTTTCATTTTAGTATGGTGATTCAGAGGAGTAAGTTGAAGGTGTAACCTCCTGTGGTACTGCACCAGCGTTTTAGGTAATACAGTGGTATTGTTCATGGTGATTAAAAAAAAAAAAAAGAAGGCAAAGGGAAAAATCTTGGAAGTAGTATTTTTAGTCATCTTGAGTTGACAACTAGATTTCCATGAGAGGCCACCAAGGGCATGTGTTAAGGCTTTGGTCAAGAAAAGAGACAAGTCTGTAGCCGATGTTGATATACTCTCATCAAGTTCACATATATGTGTGTGTATGTGTGTATATATATATTCTCATGTTAAAAAGAGGTAAGTCCCCTTCTTCTGCATATATTTGCAAATATACAGAAGCCTTTTCCAGAATATTTGATTCATGAGACTTGTTAGCTAAAATATACATTTTAACACTGAAGTCAGGGAAACTTCAAAGTATTAAAGCTGTAAGAAAAGTAAATTCCATCTCATAAGTAAACCAAGTTAATTTTATTTTCTTCATAGTCCCTATACTAAAGTTATTAGAAAATGAATAAGCAAACAAAAATCCTGAATCCCCCAGCAAACAAAACCCCACCTTCCGGTTTGGACTAAACTAGAATCTTGATCTTCTTGAAAGAGCTAGTAGTTGAAACATGTATATTCAGTTTCTGACCAAAAAGCTCTGTTTTCCTTTAGTCTGTAGAATTGGAGAGTAGAGTTTTCTCTGAATTGCTACCAGTACAGATTCAAATTTAAGTCATGAGGTTCTAGAGTTTTCCCAACATACCTGTTGCTGTTGGCAAACTTCTATACAGCTGTGAGGTAACCAAGAAACTTACATTTTTAATTTTTTTTTTTTTTAAAGAAAAAAAAAAAGGTAGGAATACTTGTCTGTATTTCTTATCCTGAAAGACTTTTTCCTGTCTCCTAATACTTTATTTTCATGCATTTACTGTGAGTGCTGAACGTCTTGTACTAGGTGTTGAGGTTGGCATTTTGCGATTCTCAGAACTTGCTCTAGCATCTTCAGGTTGCTGTGTAATGAGATCTATGCTCTCTGGCTCCCATATTTGGATCATTCTCTCCAGCAATATTTCTCAATATATAAAAGTAAGTATTCCATTTAAGAGTGTTTTACTGACTGACAAGGGATTTGCTGCCTACTGCTAGCTTCCACAAAAGGTATAGCATTTTTTTATGATTTCTCCTTTTTTATCTAAACCAAATCTTTTTATTTGCAGTGGGAAGCCCTGTTCTATTTCCCCCTTTATTTCTTCATCAAGGGCTTAAAATGTCTTCTGTAGTTTTCTTTATGAAGAAGGTTGTAACCTGTCATCTGTGTTCACGCTTAATACATAAACAGCAGAAGAACAGTAGAACAAATTCTATTAAAGGACATCTCATATATTATATGTTGGAACTTGCTGACAAAAGAGAGTGGCCGAGTCCAGGAAATACCCATCCTCTCTACTTCTTACAAACTGTCACTCAATAGACTGGATAATGTTAATTTAATACCTTTCTTTTATTGCTTTGCTCAGCAGTGAAATGTTTTTTTCTCTAATACAAGTTTTAATAACTTATCTGTCAATTTGTTGCCCGTATTCAAATGGACACATGTAATAATTCACATTTAGAACTGTTTTTACAGTCTTGTGTTGAGATTGCAGCCACAGATTAAAGGTTTTTTTTAAAGTGAAAGCTGGAATAGACTAATGCTGTACAGTGCTGCATGACCACCAGCAGCTTCAAAACAGACTAAGAACAATTTCCAGCTATAAAGGGTAAGGTGTCTTATTGAAATCTGTGCATGGAGGGGATTCTTAACTCTGGCATCAAGGAGCTCTTTAAAGGATAACTTGATGAGCCCGAGCTGCTTCCATGCCTGCTCTGACAGATGTCATTGGATGTCGGCTTGTAGACATGAAGTGATTTTGTAAACGGGCTCTTTTGTTACTTTTGCCATAGAAAACTGAAACTTTTGGGGGACTCCTTGAAGGTAGATGAACCCTTGGAACAAGCTCTTGCCAGAAAAGCGGAAGTTTGGCATTTGAAGCCAAACTGAATTGTGC
The DNA here is from genome assembly GCA_020746105.1 of Trogon surrucura. Classification (NCBI taxonomy): domain Eukaryota; kingdom Metazoa; phylum Chordata; class Aves; order Trogoniformes; family Trogonidae; genus Trogon; species Trogon surrucura. The sequence continues at coordinate 56,316,740 of CM036617.1, forward strand.
GTGTTGTTGTCACTTGTGCGTGTTTGTAAGCCTATTGTGAATAGTTCTTAAAATCACTGAATTTTAATATTTTTTTTTCTTATAGTCTCTTTTTTTTTTTCTTCGCCTGGCTTTTGAGGGGTTATTGTTTACATACTAGCACATCGCTTCCTTTCCATGCGTGTTTCTACTCCCCGCCCCGCACCCCTCCGGATCTCCTCCCTACCCCTACGGGCCGGGCCCACCCCCAGCCCCTCGACGGGGCGGCGTGAAGGAGTCGCGGCACCGGCGGTGGGCAGCGCCCTCCCGCTGCCGTCCCCGGCTTCGGGGGGGCCCCTCCTCGGTGCGAGGGGGGGGCACGGACGGGGGCCGGGCCGGGGGAGAGTCCCGGCGGGCGGTGCTTTCGGTCTTCCCCCCCCTTCTCTGGTGGTGGCGGTGGCTCGGGGTCGCCTCGGCCGCGCTCCCTGCGACAGCTGGCGGCGGCCGGCGAGCCATGGAGAGGGAAAAGAGGCTCAGTCTGGGCTTCCTGACCCTCGGCGTCCTGGTCCTGGTCGCCTCGGGGCTTGCGGAACCGCCGCCGAGCTGCGAGGGCGTCCGGAAAGTTTTCCAGCTGCGACAGCTCGGTCCCCTCAGAGACGTCCCGCGGTCCCCGCGGGCAGGTAAGGGGGGAAGCTTGCGGTGGCGGGGTAAAAGCAGAAAGCGCAAGGAGCGGCGGAGTCCCGGGGTCGCCTTCGGGATCCCCGGGCTGCCCTGCCTGGCTGCGGGGACGGCGGGTTTGAATTTGGTGCCGCTGGCGGTGATTAGCGGGTGGTGCCGGCGGCGGGGCTGCAGCTCCGCCGGGCACCTCCTGTCACCCCCTGCCCGCGTCCTGGCCACCGCTGCCGCCGGGTAGCGTGCGGAGCGACCGGGCTCTGTGGCGACGTCGGGGGGTGATGGGGTCCTTCTCGTGGCTGGGTGGAGGGCGGAAGATGCCTGGCTCTAGAAAGAAACTGCTTTTCTCGGCGTGTGGGCTCTGCAAAAGTCGAGAACCCGACACCCGCCTAAAATCCCCCTCCGTGCTGTATGGTGTGCGGCGCAGAGGAGGAAGAGCCGGCTTCAGCTGGGGGTCACCCACCTTAGAGCCATCCGCAGGCAGGCGCTGGTACGTGGGTGCCGCAGCAAACCCTGAAGGAAGGGGAGAGCCACCGAGCTGCGTCTTGGGCTGCGGGAGTTGCTCTTGTGTGGAATGAGAATGAGTTCAACTGCTACAAGTGGCCCATCTGCTCATTTTCTCTACTGGATGTCTGCCTGTCACTGTAATTGAATAAAATTCCCGGGAAAGCATTTTGAGTACATCCTAGCATTTATATCGACAGTGAAACTTTTTTTTTTTTTTTTTTTTTTTTAAGCGGATATCAAATGATATTGCAAAGCATGTACGTGATAAGACGTAGCTTCTTAGATTTGGGGTTTGTTTCTAGCCTTGTGAGAACCTGAGTTGACTTTGGTGGTGCTAATCACAAAATTAAAATGCAGATATTTTCATGGTGAGCGATACAGGGTTGGAAAATATATATTTTTTTCTTAATACACGTGTCTGTAAAATGTGTTCGTGTTTAGATGACAGGTTAACTAGTACATGTGAATCAATGGTTTCCTGACAGAAAATGACTTCTCAATACAACAGAAGCTGAATGATACTAATTCATCACAGTAAAATATCAATAGCAACTTCCTGTTTTGTTTTTTTTTAAAATAATCTCTGTAGTTTCTATTAACTCTGCAAGTTGAGATAAGGCATGCTGTGTTTATTCCTAAAGGGATTCCTTCAAAATACAGCTTTTTAATGAGACTAATATTAAACAGATAGTCCTAAACCTAACACATGTTATATTGGCAGTGTACAGTTTACAGATCAAAGTACTATATGTAGGGTACCAGTACATTTGACAACATGTTGCCTTTTTACATTGTGCTTAGCTAAAGATTGTCTTATTGTCTTTATTAAAAAGAAAATAAACACTTTAATTGGAAAGCCTGATTAGATAGGTACGCTGATTAGATAGACACAAGTGAAGGTGTCTGGAATGACAAATCTAAATCAAAGCCCTCTGTGATTTAAATTTATGGTGGTAATTATTTGTTTGAATAAAATCAGTGTGAATGGTATTGTGTCAGTTTATCTATGTTCTTCTGATTCTGTACTGTAGTGTAACTGTTACACTTTCTCTGCCATTGTCATTTGTTTTCATACCTTATACTCACTTGTATCCTGGGCATAGGAAGGAAACATGTTGACTGAAGAGGAAGGAACTATGGTACCATATGTATGTTTCTTCTGCCCTGCTTTCTGATTGCCTCCCTTCCCCTATAATATTTTTTATAACACCGCTCTTTTTTTTTTTCTTCTGTCTTTTTTTTTGGTGTTTCCTGTTCCTGAAGCACGAGCCATTTTTGAATGATAAGAGTAATAAAAGAATTCCGTTCTCTGCTGCTGTCCCGGCAAGCAGTGGTCAGCGGGAGGTATGGTACAGCTGCGTGGTCAGCAGCATTTCATTCTTTGAGGGAATTGCATTGCTGTGGGCAGCCTGGAAAACACCAGGCCCCAAGGAGCTGAGTAGAAGAGTTCCCACTTTGAGTCACTTTGATCTCACAGGTACATGAAACAAATAATTGCAGACAGTAAAATCTATCCAGAGTTGACATGAAATGGGGATTAAATGAGTATTTTAAAAGGTTTAGGTGTGATTAACAGTATTTGTAGACTGGAAACATAACATGAAGAGGAAAGATATGTCACTTTGGTTACTGATCTTCTGTATTAATCCTTCCTTTGAGGCAAGAAGAGAAAAATATTTTAAAACATTTTCTGCTGGCACTTAGAAATGTGTTTGTAATACACACACACACACGTTCGTAAACACTTTCTGTAGGTGTCCACTTGTGAAAATAAGTGTCAAAGCAGTCTTTATAAAACTTATTCAATTGCTTAAATGTAGTCATCTGGGACGGTCTGAGTTTTGCTAGAGTCTTTGGAATATCCCCATGGGGCCAGCAGATACGATACCTCTGAGAGATTTTGAGTCCTGCTGGAGTGGCTGCGGGTGGGATACTGCTGTCATCTCAGATGCTTTCTGAGGGCGACCGTGCTGTGTGGGTGTGCAGCCAGTGGCAGCTGGGAGCTACTCGGCTCCTGTCAAACATTAGGTATCGTCTTCAGAGCGAGCTACGTATGTCCTTTGCCTTTATTGTATTGCCTGTATTTATTTTACTGGTACCTTGGACCTAGGTTGTACAAGGACAGCTTCATTTAAATGTCTTAAGCTAACCACACCTTTTACGTGGAGAAGGATCACTACTTGAAAAAGAGTGGGAATGATGGTGTATGGATTTGTACACAGTGGAAGACTACCTCTACAATCAGTAAAATTATAGGGAAGGAGTTGGCTTATATTTGTTTTGTTTGCATTGTGTATATTCAAATAAATGACTGTAGCATTTGCAGTTGTATTTTCTTTTTCTCTTCTTAGTGGTAGTATAAACTAAGCAGTCTTATATCAATAAATCATGCAAATTGTAATGCTGTTTCATTTGGGGACTGGCACGTGTCTGTATTTTGAATATATGTTAGCTCAAAAAACTGTGTGTTATTTTATGTAATTAGTTTGGAAGCAATTGTATGTGGTTCATGTATCTCCAAAGGAGCAAAAATATCTCTATCATCGTATGCAAAAATGCCAGATATATGCACAAAGGTGATCTTGAGGGATACGGGAGCCACAAATTTGAGTTCTTGTTATCATTCACATAACACAGGGTATCATGGTGTTGAAATTGGCGACTAATAATCAAGATAAATGAATATCTTTAACAAACCCAAGATTTTTATTGCTACAGCAATGAAGAAACTTGACTAACTGCACTCGATCTTTTGTAGCAGTGATTTGTGAACTGTAACTACAGACTTATGCTCAGCACCATCACCCGCTATATTGAAACATTTGTCACTTTCATACTGATTTTAAATGTTACTTGCAAAAGTACTTTGTTTTCTCCTGTGTGGTTCTGTGCTACAAATGCAATGTTGTTGGGACTGTGCAGAAAACCCTGGACAGTTAAAAATCCTAAAAGACCCGTTTCATTGTGTGGAGAATCAAACAATATGAAAAGGTCTCAAAAGGTTAGATTTGTTTTTTTTGGTTTCTTTTTTTTGTGAATCTTATATGACTTTTTTTTTTCCTTTGGGTTTTTTTTTTAAATAATTGTTGTGTGCAAAATACCTTTTTAGATATTTTTGTTTTGTATGATCAATTTCTGATATTGTACCCTAAACAACTTTTTTGAAGAATTCCACTCTTTTACCCCATATATGCTAGTAAAGCTAGAGATTTTTAGCTGATTTCAGCAGCTTTTTTTGTTTGTTTTTTTTTGTTTGTTTTTCTTTTTACATGAGAGTTCTCAACTTTCCTTGTTCTCTTGATTTCAAATAAGATTTCTTCTCTGGTTTTCTTCTCTCAGAATATATAGAACAGCAGTCGAGGATGGACAGCAAAACAGTTACCATTGCTTTCTTGACAAAGGGCTTCCATTCAGTGAACGAACTTGTAGGCTTCTCCTTGCACCAAAAAGCTGAATTCCATGGTTGCTTGAAAACAGTTTCTTTTGCTGGAACTGTAGAATCAAATAGTTCCAAATGAAGTGGAAGAAAGTGCCAAAGATGTTTCTCCAAGTTCTCAGCAGGTTTTTTTGTTTGTTTGTTTTGGGTTTTTCTTTCAGGAATCAATCTAGGCTGCTTCTCAGCAGCCTTTGGAAGGTCACATATGCAGCTGTGAGAATAAGAAACAAGAAAAAGAATGAAGACTCTGTGATTAGTATAAATTTTATTGCAAAATACATTTTCTCTTTATTGATAAAGAATCATTAGGCACATGAAATTGAATAACTGCTTGAAAGTAGGGATAATCTCAGGAAAAGTTGATCTGTAATACTCTTTTGTTAATTCAAATGAAAATATTCTTGCTAATTCAGTTTAAAGTAACAATACAAGTCAGTTTAAAATCCAGAGCAGATTACTCTGATGGAACTCTAAGATATTATTTGAATTTTAATTTGGGTTTTTAGTATGTTTTACATTCAGGTAATTGCGATTTTGGTTCTGTCTGAAGTCAAATGAAGATTTTTCTTCGCTTTGGTGTGTGCAGGCATGGACGCTTCTAATAGTCTGACATTCTGATTACTCTGACTCTGAACTGACATTCAGATTTCCGGAAAAGGATTTAGGCAGAGACAAAAAGTGAGTTGCTCTGTCACATCAGTTACTCATGTTCATTATGTCATGTCTGTGTTTTTAAGGACTATTCTGTACAACACAGTTTTTTTGTGTGTGTGAACATACACTGTTGGTTCCTGAAAGCAAGTAGTATTTTATCTCTGTGAAACAATTTTTACAAAAATGAACTCAACTGCATAGCAGCTTCCCCATCTCTGTCTCCTGCATTTCAGCTTCTGTAGGAAGTCTGCAGTGCTCAGCAGCCTTAGGACTTGGTTTGGCTGGAGTGACCTGAAGAGCGGTGTCCGTGCTGCTGAGTAGAGGACAGGGCACCAACTCCTGGCTCTTGTGCTGAGTGGAATAGATTGGCTCATGTCTGCGTTGCTTCAGCCTGGTACCCTGTAGAAGGGACTGACTATCTTCATTCGATGGGATTGCCCTTCTCTAGATTCACTATGATGCTCTTGTAATGTCAAGGCACCGTGGATTTTTAGAGTTCCCTTCCCCCACAATTCAAGTGGTCTTAAAAATAGGAATCCTTTTCGCAGGCAGCGACTGTAGTGTAACACGTGCACGCATTTTGTGCCGTGAACTGTAGCATGGGTGTATGGAGGGATGCCTGTATCTTGCTTAGGGTGCCTGTTAGCAGAAGGATGTATTTAGAGGATGTTAGGAAGGAGCCAAGCCTGTACTACATACTACTGAAAGCTGTATGTATAATGCACACTCTCTACAAGTGTAGCTGGGTGTTGCATTGACAGAAATCCTGGAGCCACCTGAGCAGAGCCAGAGGAAGAGGTGAGGTGATACTTCAGGAGGGAGAACAGTCAGGGCCAGGTGCTCGAGGCTGATCCCTGCCTCTTTTATTTAGCAATGGTGACGTACTTTACAGCAATCGTAATCATGGTGATTAATGCCAAGTCTGGAGTGGCACTTGTAACAAAAATGAGTTATCAGAAATTAAAGGGCAAGCATGAGAAGGACTCACGTCTGATACAGGTTACAAATCCATTTTGCAATAAGCTACTCATTTGAACGACTGCTTCCAGACCCTATTGGCATTTCAGTGATGGCTTTTAAAGGACTGTTTATTGTGACAATCCTAGGTCTGTTTGGGGATTTTTCAGACTCTGGATTTGATTTTATGGAAGTATTTGGCTTAAGTAGACAGGCAGCGATTTACCACACATCTGGTATTTTCTCTTCCTGGCAATTAATGTCCTCATTTTGTCAGCATTTGTGTATTTCAAAGTACTGAAAATATGGATTTGTATGGTGAGACAGTGAATGAAAGTTTGAAATCAGTTTCAGGTCTTCTGGGGTATAGGTTTACCGATTTGCAGAATAATTACATTTAGTCTTGCTGAACTGTCTTTTCCACACCTATCTAGCTTGTTTTTGGTTGTAAAACCTTATGTTAATATGTAGATATTATAGGCTAAGTTGCTTCACTTCTCACTGTCTTGTGATCATTTCTGAAACAGATTGCAGTGTAGAGTCTTCAGAATTTGGTAGTAAAAGGAGCCAATATTCCTTACTGGAGCAGAAAATGTTTTCTCACTATTTCAAAATAATTGGTTATTGACAAAACAATTCTTGTGGAAGATAGGAAAAATTTTAGGTGTGAAAACATGAAAAAAAAGTGTGGTTTTTTTTAATATTGGTTGTACTGAAATGGAACGACCTGTTTCGCTTACTGGTTTACGTACCCTCTTCTGAAACATTATCCATAAGCCACTCTGTGGATTTTGAGCAGCCACTCCATTTTTTTAGTCAGTTGGGTTCTTTTGCATGCTGTATTTGGTTACTTTTTCCTGACCATTGAAAGCAGCTGTGTTTAATGAGCTGGAACAGAAGTAGGTCAATAAAATGTACTTTATATGTACGTGATTAGCAGTCTTAAAACATAAAACAAAGTTGCCTTAGGGTTGGGAATAGGTATCTATGTTAAAAAGATGGTGCATAATAAAAATATTTACCCTGAAATCAAGGAAATAAAAGAATATTGAAGAGTCAGCTGAAACCACAAACAAATATTCACTATTATTTTAGTGTTTAGTCTAAATGTCGTCTTGAAGATAGATTCTAAAACCCATAATAAGCCTAGATAAAATTTCATATTAGCTCCTGCTTTGCAAGAGGCCAAGTGCAGAAGTTTTGAAAACTAGCTAGTGCCTAACATTTGTTTAAAATATTAAGCACAGTTTGGGTAACAGAACTAATCTTTAAGTTATTTGATTTTAATACTACACATGTATCATGCATGTCTGTGGCTATGTAGGTCTGGAACTGCATGTAAGCAGATACCGTGTATGTTATTTGTTAATAACTAAAATGTAGTAATCGAAAGACTGTACATACTGGAGGAATGACACAAATGTTTTATGCAAGATGTCCTTTTCTGAACCTGAGGAGAAAAAGGCTGTGAGAAATAGAAGCAAGGTTTCTGTATTGTCCCTTATAACCTGCCCATACCTCCACCTTCTATTTACATTGTTTTTGCAGTGAAGCTTAGTAATGAATTCCATGTTTACCCAAACCTGTTCCTTGATAAGTTTACCCACGGGAGCATCAGGATGGGCTGTCTGCCTGGGCAAAGGATGGTTCTTAACCTGCCACCTCACCTGAGCAACCTCACCCATCAGTGCTGGATCCCAGAGGATTTCATCTGCAAGTTCCCTAAGTAAAAACATCTGCTCACCTGAAGACCAGGATCTGTACTGTGCTACTCTCTTTCCTTGCACCCCTTGAATGTCGGTGTTTCAGCCTCCCAGGCTAATACCCATGACTGATTCCCCTTAACTGCTATGTCAATCTCCTCCTGCTCTCCTCTTTGCCAAGTTCGTCCAGTGAACAGGTGCGTGCACTTCAACATTGTCTCACAAACTCCTCCACAGCTGCATATCCCTGGGATATTGTTGACATGGGCTCTCCATCTCCCTTGGTCTCTGGGCCTCCTTACCCACCACTTGCTCCGATACTGAGTCCTTGCAGAGGCAGACCTCCTTCTACTCGGTGGTTGTTCTGTTTTGAAATTTGCTAGTGAATTACACATGAACACACACAGAATTAAATTCACAAGGGAACTATAAAAACAGAGGGAGATTATATGTAAAAGGGAAAAGGGTTTATTAAGAATGTAGGATAGACTGCAGTGATCAGATGCAGGGCCCAGGAAAGCAAGTGTACCTGCTTGCCTTGCTTACATGTGATTAATGTCTTTTATACCCTCTTTCCCTCTCTTTTTGCATACTTATTTCTCTTCTCATCCCACCTTTTCCCCACCTTTGGATCTTACTCTAAGCATCCCGTAAGAAGTTTTGTACAGTCCTGGAAGACCCTTATGATACTCCATAATAAGTTGCCCACAGTCCTAAGTATCCAACACTACTCAAGTCAGTCTTGTTTCCTCTTGCTCATCAGTTAGGATGTTCAAACTGACCTTCTCTTAAAGGCTCTGCTCTGAGTTCTTTTATAACCCATAAGTCTGTGACTGACAAGTTCTGGTCTTTCTTACTGTCCCTGTTATCACCTGACTTTTAGTGTTTGTTGGGATCTTATAATTGTACTTAAAATTTTCTGAGGAATAAGGGTAGTTAGGCATATTAAAAAGTATGAAATCAAGAAATAAGAATATTACCGAGAATTGTGCTAGCAAATAAATACTTGTACTTTTATGTAACTACATAATTATATTAATTATTTATGAAAGAGAAGTACGTGAGGTGAGTTGACTGAGGTTCTCTGGCTGTTTTGTGAAATTAGAAGTGAAAGGAGCGCATTGGGAATGATCGCTTTCAGCATCTGGAAGAACTTGGAAGCCAAAGCCGTCATGAGGAATCTCAGTACTAATGGTAAACTGAAGCACCATATAGCAAGAAAAGTGGATAAACCTTTTTTTCAGAATAATAATAGGAACAGTGGGTTATCTTCTGGACACCTAGGAATAAAATTGTTTAGTGTTTTTACCTCCATAGAACTGATGCAGCTTTGAGGGAAAGCCAAGTTCACATTGCTCTGAATTAGCTTCTGTGTGAGTCTCTTCAGCAGGTGCTTTCTTGACAAAGATGGGCTTTGGGCAAGGTCAGACAAGAGTTTAATGTGTATCCTACAGTAAAATTTCTAATAACCCATGAGGTTTCAGTAACATAGGAGTTCATAATTTAACCCAGATGTTGTATGATTAGATGAATGGAGGAAATGATGAATTGATGAATTTGTGCCTAACTGTTCAGCTTCTACAGTCAACATGGTTTTTCCAAGGGGAAGTTGTGTTTGACCACCCTGAGAGCCTTTTATGAAGACAACTGGGTGGATAGATGATGGCAGTCCAGTGGATGTGGTTTATCTCGATTTCTAATAAAGCATTTGACACCATCTCCCACAGCATCCTCATAGCTAAACTGAGGAAGTGTGGTCTGGATGACTGAGTAGTGTGGTGGGTTGTGAACTGATTGAAAGGAAGAAGTCAGAGAGTTGTGGTCAATGGGTCAGAGTCTAGTTGGAGACCTGTGTCTAGTGGAGTCCCTCAGGGGTCAGGACTGGGATCAGTGCTGTTCAACATATTCGTCAGTGACCTGGATGAGGGAACAGAGTGCACTGTCAGCACAAAACTGAGGGGAGTGGCTGACAAACCAGAAGGCTGTGCTGCCACTCAGTGAGACCTGGACAGACTGGAGAGTTGGGTGGGGAGAAATTTAATGAAACACAACAAGAGCAAATGTAGAGTCTTGCCTCTGGGAAAGAACAACCCCATGTACAACCCCATTATAGGTTGAGGACTGCCCTGCTGGAGAGCAGTGTAGGGGAAAGGGACCTGGGAGTTCTAGTGGACAGCAGGATGACCATGAGCCAGCAATGTGCCCTCGTGGCCAAGAAGGCCAATGGCATCCTGGAGTGTATCAGAAGGGGAGTACCTAGTAGGTCAAGAGAGGTCCTCCTGCCCCTCTACTCTGCCCTGGTGAGGCCACATCTGGAATATTGTGTCCAGTTCTGGGCCCCTCAGCTCAAGAGGGACAGGGAACTGCTTGAGAGAGTCCAGCGCAGAGCCACAAAGATGATGAAGGGAATGGAGCATCTCCCTTTTGAGGAAAGGCTGAAGGAACTGGGTCTCTTTAGCTTGGAGAAGAGGAGGCTGAGGGGTGACCTCATAAATGTTTGTAAATATGTCAAGGGTGAGTGTCAGGAGGATGGAGCCAGGGTCTTTTCAGTGATGTGCAATGACAGGACAAGGAGCAACAGGTGCAAGCTGGAGTGTAGGAAGTTCCATAAAAATATGAGGAAAAACTTTTTCACTGTGAGGTTGACAGAGCACTGGAATGGGCTGCCCAGGAAGGTTGTGGAGTCTCCTTCTCTGGAGACTTTCAAAACCCACCTGGACACGTTCCTGTGTGACCTAATCTAGGTGATCCTGCTCTGGCAGGGAGGTTGGACTAGATGATCTTTTGAGGTCCCTTCCAACCCCTGACATTCTGTGACTGTGTGGTTCTGTGATTCTGTTTCTTGAGGCCATCTTAGACGACAAAAACATTCTCTTAATAGGGTGTTTCCATTGTAGGGTCCCAATTCAGCTGTACTTAAGTTAATGGATGTATTAGTTACTAAATGTAAGTTTAAGCAGCAGTATTAACAATGATGTGCCAGACACTTCAAAATTCATGCATGTAGGTTAAAAAAAAATTCTCTGTCCTAGATGGGTAATATCACAAGTGATGTCTGTCTCCCTGCACTCTTTCTTCATGAGTCATGCTGGCTAGAAACTTCTTTATGAAGATAAAAGACTTTCTTGGAACAGCAGAATTGGATTGTTAAAAAAAACCCCAAGTACTGCAAAGAATTGTAAAATTGCATGGTTTGTCAATGTGAGACCAATAGAAAGACGCTAGCAGATCAGGTCATGTGACTAATTCTTTGGTTTTGTGCTATCTGTTGATTTGTTTGAAGGTTGGTAAAGAGAGACTGTATGCGTAAATAATTAAAAAATAAATTGAGAATATTTTTTAAATAAGCAAACATAAATAAAACTTTCTTTTCAGAAAAGAATCTAAAGAACATATATAGGCAAATAAAAAATATGGTAAGTGTGAAATGGTATGGGACTGAAATGTGTCCAAACAACTTAGTAACATGGTTCCTCTCTTTTGCAGTACATGACTAGATCGGTTGCTTGCCTTTTTTTGATGGTAGTGAGTTCTTTGTTACAAGCAGAAGATAATATTCTGTAAGCAAATAGGAAAATAGGCTGTTGTAGTGCAATACTGTGAATATTGCTATCGGTTTAAACATTTTTTCCTCTTAACGCTTGTCAGGTGTGTTGCTGCTGGCATACTACAGACTGTACCTTGTCTTGTCTTGTACTGTGATATTATTTGTGTGATAAACTCCTTGAGAATAAAAAAAAAAAGAAAAAGTAAAATGGAGAGAGAGAACTTGCATGTCATACCTGTGGCTAGACTTCCCTGGTATGATGAGTAAATATTGCTGCAGGCTTATTTATCCTTCCTTTAATTTGTTTGTAGGTGGGTGGTATGTTAGGCCAGTTTGTTGCTTGCTGCTTTAACAGTATGTTGTTTTAAAATTCTTGTTTACTTAGCTAATATTTAAATTAATTAGCATTCAGTACAACATCAAATGTATGTAATCAAGAGCAAGAGGATTTAAAAGGATTAACAGAAACTTGCAGTGTTGTATTTCCTTAAACAATGTCAACTTAGAAATTTTCTTGCATTAGAGTTATTGCACCTGAAGTTATATGTGTTTTATATACATGCAGCATAAGTCACCTGTGGAACAGGCAGTATTAACATAGCTTTAATCCTTACATTTCTTGATATGAGTGATGAACCACTAATCTGTTCTCTTTAACCATTCCCTGAGTAACCCACTGTCTCTTTCCAGAACCAAAGTTTGCAGAAGCCATCAGCACTGCCGTGATAAAAAGATTTAATTTTTAAACAAATGTCATAAGAGCTACAGCTATGAGTTGCAGAAAAGCAAACTTTCATGTCATTCAAATTCCAGCTTTTTCTATTTTAAATCCTGGATGTGTCTAGCTTTAAGCACAAATGCCTGAAGCGGTTGCTTGGAGTCCCATGACTTGGTCCATTCCTGCTGCTGCTTCTTCCACACCTTTTTGCTGCGTCGCTGCAGCTGCTGCCCTCTGCAGAGGCGCCTGTACCTAGAGCAGCTCATCTGCGTTGTATTGCTCTTACGTGATCGAGGAATTGTTGGAGTCAGAAGGGACCTCTAGTGATCATCCAGTTCAACCCTCCTACTAAAGCAGAGTTGCCTAGAGCACATCACGCAGGATTGCATCCAGGTGAGTTTTGAAAGTCTCCAAAGAAGGAGACTCCACAACCTCCCTGGGCAGCCTGTTCCAGTGCTCTGTCGCCCTCACAGTGAAGAAGCTTTTTCCTCATATTCAGATGAAACGTCCTGTGTTCCAGCTTGTGTCCATTGCCACTTGTCCTGTCACTGGGCACTACTGAAAAGAGTCTGGCTCCGTCCTCCCTGCACCTACCCTTTAGATATTTATAGACATTTATAAGGTCTCCTCTCCGTCTTCTCTTCTCCAGGCTAAATAGTCCCAGCTCCCTCAACCTTTCCTTGTAAGAGAGATGCTCCAGTTCCCCAGTCATCTTTGTTCCCCTCCTCTGGACTCTCTCCAGTAGTTACCTGTTCTCTCTTGAACTGAGAAGCCCAGGATTGGACACAGTATTGCAGATGTGGCCTCACCAGGGAAGAATGGAGGGGGAGGACGACCTTTTTTGACCTACTGGCCACACTCTTCTTAGTGCATTCCAGGATGCCATTGACCTTCTTGGCAACGAGGGCACATTGCTGGCTTATGGTGAACTTACTGTCTACCAGAACTCCAAGATCGTTGATGAACTGTGATGTAACAGTTCCTGTGTCTGCTTTGTTTTATCCTGGGCTGAGATTCAGGCTGCTGCAGGACATGTCATTACTTCATGAGGAGAAGTGGGATGAGGAGTCTTTGGTATTTTGGGTGTGGGGTCATGGCGCCTAGGACTGAGAGTGCTGTAGGAAGATAGGGATGCACAGCAGTGCAGGACTAAAATCTGGCTTAGGGAAGCATGGGACATGCAGTGGAGTTGTAGAAGAGGGAGGCTGTATATAGATGGTTTGATGGATTCTGAGGTTGCAGAGCACTAATAAACTGTATTTTTAATATTCATAATAAAAAGTATTTTAAGGTGCTCATTAATGTTGCTTGGAGGCAAGCAGCTTTGTTAAAGACTGGCTCTGATGCTAAGCATTTTCTTTGGCATGCATAACATAAATACCAGAGCAGCTAATAAATAGATAATTTAATAAACCATCGTAATTTTGCAGCTTTATTTTCATTCGTTGGCTGAATTGGAATGTTGGAGGATGGAATATTAGTTTTCACCTGACAAGAAATTTGTAAAGGCAGGCAGCCTGGAGAAATTACTTAGTCTGTAAACTGTAAAAATGTACATACTGAAGAACTTCGTTTATTTAAATAAATTATGAGGATAAATAGCCTTCAAAAAAATCAAGCTCTCTGAAGAAGAAAGATATCTTGTAGCAATAATTCAGTGAGTCATACCTCCATTATAATAGCATTTTAACTTTCAGTTGTGATAGTAAAGGTGTTCAGCTTCCTGGACACTATAGTTTGTAGGTGTACTAATCACTGTGTGTTACACTGCTACTGGAACCCACTTCAAAGAGATTTACAGGAATATCACCTGCTTTAATTCATTGTCACATCCAGAAATTACATTCTTTCTTTTCCATGGTACCATGAAGTCAATGTCAGATATTTACTGCTGCTTATGTGTGTGAAATGGATTTATTTCAAGGCACACTTTTATCCCAGACAGTAAACTGTTATTGTGTATATGGAGTCAAACTTTTGTGTTTTTAGATATGGAATGATATCAATTCCTAAGCAGCAGTTCTTACTACAATTAATTAGTTTTGCCTGAAAACTTACATCATGTGACCTAAAGCATGAAGCAGAAAAGGTTTTTAAAAAATTTAGAGAAATTCTGTTGTGTGTATAATACCAAGGATTCAAGTGTATCCTCCTTCCACACCTGCTTTTAGATGGAGGGACCAAGAATTGTGAAAATGGAAACCCCTGGTGCCAGAAGGAGACGTTCAGCAAATCTGACCATATTATCTGCAATTACCAAGGGAAGATTGTTTATTTGTCATGAGAATCAAATTACTTCTGTGCAGTATTGTAGAGACAAATGTTCATCCAGGACTCTGGTAACAACCCTCTTTGAAAATTAAGAAAAGTGCTGTGGCTCTCCCACAGAATTTTAATTAGCTTCTCCTTCTAGTTTTTGTTTAACAAACCCATATGTCTTTAAAACTTTGGGTATTTCTTCTATCTGTCTATACCTATGTAACAAAAAAAAAAACACCAACAACCAACTATTTTCTATGTATTTGTGTATTGCTTACTTCTGTTTTGAGGTAATCAATATAATTATCTTTTTCTCTAGGAGCTGATCTTCAGGTTTGTACTTCTAAAAATCCAACATGCTGTACCAAAAAGATGGAAGAAAGATACCAGACTGCAGCAAAGCAAGATATACAGCAAGTGCTTCAAACATCAAGCGCTACGTTAAAATTTTTAATATCTCGTAATGCAGCTGCTTTTCAAGGTAAAGCTTTCTGCTTTTTGTTTCCAAACTTGTTCATACTTTTCTTGTTTTTCATTTTTGATTAGTTCATGCATGTAATAAAAATTATCTGCTGTACTTTGAAAAAAGGAATATTAGATCGTGCAGGTGATTTGAAATTGCATTGCTTTTGGAATTTGGGACTGTTTTAAAAGTGACATTTGAGAAAAAGTAAGAAACTGTTGTAGTAAGATGTTTAGATTTGAATTGTAAACCAGTAACTTGACATTTCTCTTGAACTTTATTTTGGACATTACAAAAGTGCAAAATTATTGCATGGAGTGCTAAAAAGAGAGATTTTGTAATTCCAGAATTTTTGTCCACCATGTTCTTTGTCTAGTTCTAATAGAAGTACTTGGGTAGTTTGTTTATAAGTTTCATTTTGGGGATCTAGTTTTGTAAGCTTTTGAGTTTCTAAAAAATTTCTGGGTTTCTAAAAATAAGTAAGAAAACCCCAAAAGCTGAGTGACAGTTGTTCCATGCACAGGAGGGAACTATCTGATTAATTGTTATTCGGACTGGTGGTGAGATTGCCTTTTAATGATAACCCTGCAAACTACTCATTTTTCTCTGTAAGACATAAATTAATCCAGAAATTGTTTAATTGCTGGGAAGATGTGAGAAATAGTGACAAAATGAGGTTGTATGTGATACAAAGGGGTATAGAGTTCACATGTTTTGAGGACAAAGCTCTACAGTCTTGTCATTTGTCTATTAGTGTGTACTTACAGATTTAATGACCACTTGATATGACAGGATAAAATGGTCACTTGATACCTGTTTATGAAGTTGTCCTTCTGGTGACTCTTACTTTTAACCTGTGAAGCTAAAATGATTGGCAGAATGAAAATTACTGTCTGAGGTCATAAAATGGGCAGCAAAATTAACTCTGGGGTCCTAAGACTTTCCCTTTTTTGATATTTAGCCTACCGAATGTTAAAAAAAAAGGTTACAGTTGCTCTCTACCTTCTGGAAATATTCTCATTTAGCCTGCCTAACACAGCTGTTGATGGATGTCATGATCAAGAGGTCATTGGTAAAGTGTGCGAAGTCTCTCTCTCCCTCTCTTCTGCCATTGTTCTTTCTTCCAGCTTCTGGGTATTAGCTCTCTTTCTTGCACCATAATTGTATATGTTGTGTTTCTTTGCAGACTGAGGGCTGTAGACCTCAGTAACCAACTGTACTTTGTTTAAATGAGGGCTGTACTCCCTGCCATGATGTTTTAATATGTCCTCCTTTCCCCAACCCCTGGAAAAACATGTGAAAAAAACAATGCACAAAAAAACCCCTTAGGTATCTAGATACAACACACTTGTGCAATCTCAAGATTTCTCAGTCTTCACAAAAATGGGATTTAAATGACATTTAAGTGAAGTGATATCAGAACCCAGAAACTGCATTTTTCCTTTTATATCCTGAGGGGCTCAGTCAGTGGGGTGTTCTCAGGGTGCCCATGATTACGTCTTCCCCATAGGTAAGTTCTTCCTGAAAGACAGGGATAGACACACACCTTTGAGGAGAAAGGGTTGTACTTCCCTTGGGTATGATCTGAGCAGTTATTCAGGATGTAGGTTCTAGGCCCTTCTCAGCTTGTGAAGATGGAAATTATATTGCCTGCCAGTCTCAGGGGAAGCCCTGAACACCAGTTCAGAGGCTAATGTGGGATATGTACACTTTGCAGTCTCTCAGCAATGTTTTACAGTGTAGAAAGGAATTCAAGAAGCACTGACCCAAAGAAAGGAGCCTGCTTCTGTAGCTCAGTGATGATACATCCTCCCTGCAGAGAGATGGTTTCAAGACTCCTTGAGAATTACAGATTTTCTTTTTTTTTTTTTTTTTTGTGAAACACACATGAACAGTTCTTGCTGCAGGAATGCAAGCCATCCTTCCTAAATCATAGAATAATAGAATGGCCCAGGCTGGAAGGGACCTTAGAGATCATTTAATCCAACCTCCCTGTCGTGAGCAGGGACGCCTCTCAACTAGATCAGGCAACACATGGGGACCGAACGGGGATCTAACCCATGACCTTGGTGTTATCAGCACCACGCTCTAACTGAGTGACCTAACTAGCCCCCCATATGTAGACTTAACACTTAATTACTTCTCCCCTGGGCTTTCTTTCATCATCTGCTTTTAAACAAATATTTTTCAAAGCATATACTTTAGACAAGTGTATATATTTTATATATCTTATACACTTCATATATTTTTGAAGTACATGCTTTAGTACTTTTGTCTTTGATTTACTTTCATGTAAAGAAGAATAACTGAGAGAGGCTATTCCATGTATTGTGGTATTATTTAGATTTAAAACCTTGTTTAACCTTGAAGTAGTTATTTGTGGAAAAACATGCTGTTGAACATACCACTCATTTTTGAAGAATAGCTACCGTTGCTAATTAGAATTCAAGCTAAATTATTTCAGATTCAGCAGCCATGATAAGATGCTGCTGATGGTTTTTGTGTTTTGAACCCTAGGAACTTAATAAGACATTATATATAGTCTGAATTCAGTTTTGACTCTGCTTTGAGCAGGAATTTGGACTGAAGACCTCCCAAAGGTCCTTTCCAATCTGAATTACTGTATGACAGGGCTTCTGTTTCAGCATTCACCAGCAAATCTTTAGGCATTCCCTGTATGCTCAGCTGAGGCTGGGCTGGGCAGTTAGGAGCACGATTACCTCTTCTGCCACTTTGGCAACTGAACAGACACTTCGGCATAAAGTGGGAAGGAGATTGCTGGGGTGGGTATGGAGGGGAGCAGGTGTTGGGGGCTTTGCCACTGTTGCCACCTGCCTCTTTTCGAAGTCGGTTGAGATTGGATGCCTTGCCCTAAAAGAGGTGGACTGGATCCAAACAGAACAAGTAGTTCATGTTTTCCTTCAGTTTCTTACATATTCAGTAGAGAGATGCAGACAGTTAAAATAAGTAACCTGGATCTACCTCTGAAGGTCTTCAAAGGTGTGTGTGGTTTTTCCTCTGTATTGCAGTCTAGAGAACCCAAGTCCTTCCAGATAAACAAGTACTTTAGGATGACTGTGTTCGTGAAATGAGGCATCTGTCTGCCTGTCTATCAACTGTATGTGTGCATGTATCTTTATATGAGAGTAAATGCAGATATGTACTGACATATCTTTGTCACCTAATGTTTGTTAAAATCTTATGGTTCTATATTGTGGTAAGTGCTGACTGCTGACATTAGCTCTCCATTGTCGATTTTCAAATGTTGCAAAAATTCCTTGTCTCTTGGGACATGTCAAGCTACCTGTTGCAAATTGCACCACTTGTGTACTGCTTCCTAGCAAATACTGTTACGATTTTTTCCTTACTTTTTGTTGTGGTTCAGAGAGTGTATTGTCTTTTTCACTGTGAATCTTGTTTCTTTCTAATACCTTTGAGGAGTGGTAAAGGAACAGAAGAATAGGTGAGAGTGAAGTTAAATAAGATATTAATCTGGTAAGTGGGAGATATATGATGGATATATCATTCTTCCTTTCGGAAAGGTGACTAGAGGTGTTAAGCTGTATGATAATCGTGTTTCAGGACAGTTGAAGGGATAACATTCTTGCACATCTCTGCATTTTTAGTATTTATTGTCTTAATAATAACTGAGAAAAAGATTGTGAATGCTCTGCAGGGTTTACTATAACATCTCCTTTCTAGTGGTAACTATAAAAACAAGAGCCTTTATTTTGTATGCTCTAGACCTATGTATACACACACACACACATTTCTTTTGCACGGTTTTTAGATGTTTCTTGGAGCTCACAGTGACCCTTGTAGATACCTCCAAACAAAAGAGGAACAATCACCTTCAGGGTCAAAACATGTATAGCCACAATGTATAGTGCCAGATTTTGTCTAGGGAAAAAAAAATTCCCCACAGTTTCCAACAACTTGGAGAGGAATTGAACAGTCATCTAAGGATCTAGAGTGGGATGGAGCTCTGTGCAACAGAATAGCAGATCTTGTGTCACTTCATTATTTTTCCACACAGAGCTTATAACCCTTTAAAAAGTGGCAGTGCATGACATAGAACAAAGTAGCAGCTTCTCTGATTGAGTGGGAAATTTAGAGATAATGATTGTGTTGTAAAGTCTAAAAGCAAATGGACTTTTCTTTGTGCTACTATATTTGGTAACTCTAGTGCTGCATAATTGATTAAAAAATATGGAACTGTGAATCATTTATGAACGTGGCAACCTGCCACCAAAACAGCGGACTTGGCAAGTGTGTTTCTGTAGGAAAGAGGTAATAAACTGCATTCTTCAATACAGCATTTCCTGATACTTTTCCTACAGTGCAGGAAAATGCTAATACCTTTGTGATTTAAGTTCTGGAGTATATTGAATCAGGTTTTCCCGATGCAGTTTCATGTCTTCTGTGAAAGTAAGAAGATCAAGAGATCAATGAAGAAGATCAAGAAGATCAAGAGATCAATGACCGCTTTATCCTAGACCAGAATTAAGTCAAACTGTTATATCATATTGTTTGATGTCAACATACAATTACTATATTTAAATATCATAAAATTGTAGTCAGTAGCTAAAATAAATTGTGTGAACTGGAAAATGTGTTGAAGTCCTCTGAGCTTCTTTCTCTGATAGCATGGTAAACCATAAAAAATAATGGCATATCTGTTAATCCCTGTAAAACTAAATCCACCCTGGCACTGATTCAATTGTTTTCCATTTGTGAAGTTTTCTCAAGAATGATTCCGAAGGTCAGAAAACTTTGAGCAAGAGCTGCTGTTATCTCACTTATGGTTTCAAATGATACATTGCCCCCTAGATGATTTGCAATGCAAATAAGTACTTCGAAGTTTCACCATTTTCTTCTCTCCATAATCCTTTGTGTTTTAAGCATGATATAAATAAGCTAAAATCCAAATACCTGTGAATCCCAACTTCTATTAATTAAATGAAATTAAATGATTCTATTAAAAGTAAAACATCTGGTCAGGCTAAGAGATCTGTTTGTCACTGTTGTTATATTGAGGGATGAGTGTCTCAAAAATGTCTCAGGTTCACCAGAGTTATGCTTCTCATTGTCTGTTGCTCTGCAGCCTTCCTCACAGCTGCGATTGTGTTGCCCTGTGGACTGAGAAATAGGGAATTTTAATAATGCGAGAAAATTATTGTAACCACTGGTTGGTCTAAGGGGAAAGTTGTTACACAAATCTTATTAACTTCAGAAATCATCTATTCAGCTGGTATTTTGATTCCTTTATAATAGAAAAGCAGGAGAAACAGTATGCTTGTATAATTTAGAATTGGAACCAGTATGTCTATAAATGCATAAAGGATAGCATTAAGGGGCTGTTGCAAGTGCAGAAATCTGGAGATTTAGATTAATACTTAAAATTTCATTATTAATCCTGAGTTGTATTTCCATATTGTAGGCAAGTCTTTTATCATTCTAGAGGGATTTACTTCCATTGTATCTCATTCTTATCTTTTGGATACTTATTTGCATACATGCTTGCTGTGCTACAGGCATTCCTTGGATATGTATGCACGGGAATTTAATGGGCTTCTGCAATAATAGTTTTTACCACATCAGCCTTTTCTTAAATTGTACTTTTTCAGTGTGCACTTGTGCTCCTGGATTCCTGTCTCAATTTGTCTGTTTACCATCACGTAATTATTTGTCCTAGTTGCAATTATACTGAGTTACAATTAAGCTGACATAGGTACACTGTTCAGGCTCACATACTTGGTGAATTCTAAGATTTTTTCTTGATCATATTTTTGTTAGTACCCAGCTAACTGCTATTTTGGTTTACATCTGCATAACACAGTGATCAGTGTAGACAGATGTATGCTAATTTAGAATTTTATACTTTATGTAGCGTTCATCCATTAGAAAAAACCCGTGAAGCACAAATTTAAAGCATCATTTCCTTGGGAGCAGTGGCTAAAGAAAGTTTGCGTTTTCACAGAAATGTAGATGCCTGCTTCATGCTTAGTCTGAGAGTTTTGGAAAGCTGATTGCTGGCAAAACGGAGTTTGAAAGAAGACTAAGTCCAATAGAAGAAGACAATGTAAAATTGATGGTTTGGAATGAATGTTTAGTGTTGTTTCACAGACAGCATTTTCTGTAGCCGTTTAGATTTCTAAGATTTCCAAGTACATGTGGAAAAGTTTTCACTTTGTATGAAGTCGGAAAACCATGTTGTTCAGCAGGAACAAATGCAAGGTGCTACGTTTAATTGGGAAGAAACAGTGGAAGACCTAACAGGGTGGGACGTAGCTTGCAATGGATGTATTCCGTAGGGAAAGTTCTGGATGGATCAAACCCTGACAAAAGTCAGCAGTTTGATACTGTTGCAAGACAGGCAACCATCATTGTACAAAACCTAGGGAAGAATTACGCTATTTCTTCAAAAAATGTGGCAACTACATAGAAGAAAGTAGTTATCTGTACTGTGTCGTGTAGTGGGTAAAACCCGGTGGTTTCATACTGTAGCAAACAAAATGTGGGCTCAATGTGAGGAAATATTTTCTACTGACAACGTTAAAGCACTTTTTGATTAAACATTTAGGGGGGTTTCCATGTCAACAGATCTTAGAAACAAACTGGACAAGACAACAGCTGCCAAACATTTTGTTGTAGATATGATAAATTCTGCTTTGGGTTTAGGCCAGACTGTTCAACAGACTTTTCTCAGCCTTACAACAGGTTTAAAGTGTGATTTACAAAGAAAAGTTAAAGGAATTGGAAACTAGTTTTAAACTTAATGTTTTAGTACTAAGCTCTAACAAAAAAAAAAAAAGTGTTTATTAATTACTCTCCAAGAAGATAATACGGTTCTCTACTAGAACATAATAAATGAACTTCTTCAGTCATAAAGATGCTTGTAGAATTGGTTTTAATTCAGAATACTATATTTCAGTGTTCAAAGAACATGGATTTGTTCAAAACTTTGTGCACTTTCTTTTTTCATTGTTATTGGAGCTGTTGTGTATAGAGCTACTAAATCTGTAGACTGTCACTTTAATAGATACTTGGTTACTATTCTACTATGAATTATATATTCTAGGAATTTTGCAATTTTTACAATATAGACAGTCTTATTTTTACCTAGTTTTTTTCAAATTGCATCTTAGTGAACCTGACGTACTGCTCAGGAGGAATGGAATCATGTAATGCATTTTCAAAGGCTTTGTGGGAGGTAAAAACAATTTTCTTTTCCAGTGAAAGTAAACTGAAATTGTTTAGTTTTAGGTAGAATTTTAAGATAGATGTGTTTACATCTAAAGGAGGTAAATCTGATTGCATTTTGATTAACTTCTTAAATTAGGAAACCATTTTGTCAAAATGGCAAAAAGGAAAAAGTGAGGGAGGGTGGAATTGCATCAAAGTGGAATTAAACGAATGAACGCTTAAATACATTATTACAAAATTTAACAAACCAAGTACTGACTTTTACTGTAAATAACTACACCTGTATTTGAAAAATTAGGTAATATTTAATAGAGAATTAAGAGAGGAAATCTGCAAAAAAAAAAGTCAGCAAACATAAACCTGGAAGGAGAATTTTGCTCCTGTGAAGATAAAAATCTGAAGTTATTGCTGGACACCTTAAGGCTTTTCAAATGTCACTAGAAACCTGTGGTTAGAGAACTGAACTGAGCCCAGCGTCACCTTTGATGGTAATGCAAGCTTGGACACTTAGTTAAAACTCCAGTATTTAGATGCCTATGCTGAAGCTGTGCACTAATATGTGTGTTACACACACTAAAATAACAGCCCTCAGAAGTTCCCTCCTCTCCAAAACCTTTCAACCACCCCGTCAAATGTAGCTCAAAGGCGTGAGTGAGGCCTGGGAACGCAAGCAGGTTATTGAGCAATAAGCTAATATTTGAGTTTCTAGTCTATCAGCTACTCAGAGGTGATTGCTTTTATCCTGAAGTAAGTGAAAACCGGCTTGTTGCTCGGAACGAACTGCTTCCCTCCTGCCAAGGAGGCAGAAGGTAGATTCTGTGCACATGATGGGAAATATGTTATTGACTCCTTTGATTATCGTATTTTGCTTACATGCAAAATAGGAAGCAATTATCTGCCTTTCTTTCTGTTGCTCTGGATTGAAACAGAAAGATACGTCTGTGTCATGTAAAGAAGTAGGTGACATAGTGATTTTTACAGTGATAATAAAAGAAACTTTTCCTATTATTAAGCAGGTCATCAACATGCATAGGTAACCGTCTTAAAAGAGCTACTGATACATGTAGCATCAAGTTTCAATAAATCTACAAATTTCAGCTTGCATTAAGAGCTTGAACTTAGGCCTGTGCTAACTAGAGAGGTGTCTTGATAGAGACCTGCTGATCCTGGAGTTCCAGAACAGAATGTTTTATATTCACTGTTCAAGTGCATTTAAAATGTATATTCATAGCAGGTCACAATACAGAATGTTGCAAATTTACTGCAGATCAGCTGCATAGCTGTTCAGCACATGTACGGTAGCTATTTATACAGGATTTTTGAACAGTGTCTAAAAATACAGCAGATTACTGAGGAGAGTTGACTGTTCTGTGGGTTATTTATTTTGCAGTGTATAACTGCTTGTGTATAACTTCTTGGTTGCAGCTGTCCTGGTCTGTATAAGTACTTACTATTGATGGGGACAGAAGCAAAGTGAAAAATTAGCTCTGTAGGTTGTAGTTAAATTACTCATCTGCCATGAAGGAAGGCTTCATGCTGCTGCTTCAGTGAATGTTTTTAATTATTTGCATAATCTATAAATACAGCAGGCACTGACATGAGTTCACCTGCCAGGCCTGAATCACTTTAGAACTGGTATTTTTCAAGGCATGTGTGAACTCTGGGCTGGATATACTTTCAGTTGTCCATATCTCATCGATTTTGTTGCCTTTTCAGTGGATCTTCTACCTTTAAAAGGAAGGAATTATGCACTGAATGGGAGCCAGTGAACTCATTCTCTTACAAAATTAAGAGAGATGCATCTAAATTCCAATGGGCGTTCCCCTCCAGTATCACCACTGTGATCGCCATGGGCTGCCTGCTTGTTTTGAATGAGGGAAACTTGTTTCAAGTATAGTGTAGATGTTCTACAGGATCAGGATTATTGTGGCCAAGCAAATTTCTTCCAGATCAAGTTAATGTGTTATTTTTAACGTATATATAGCATGTCTGTAGGAGTATAGCATGTCTGTGTTCTGTGCTTGTGTAAAATGCCGTATGTATGAATGAATATATATGTTTACTTTTAGATGTCTAAAAAAAATTCAATATTTGAAGTATTCTTTGCTTTTTTGTTGTTGTACCTACAAGGTTTTTGTGATTTGTAAGATGGGATAATGTAGTTAAAATTTGCAAGGTTTGTAGGTGCATAGAATGGGATGAGAAATTTTAAGTTCTAGCATGGCTTTGTATTGAGCTCCCACTGTGTCATGATAATTTTAAACTTAAGTAATTTGTGAACTAATTTTGTTATTTTAGCCTAACACAGCTTTAACCTCATGTTATTTTAAACAAATTGCTGGTAATAGAAAATATTTGATTATCACCGATGAATATTTAGCTTTGTCACTCCTAATATGTTACTTAAAAGCTGCAAGCAAAAATCCTGTAAACAAAGTAAGGCCTAGCTCAATCATATTAAAATTCTCCATACATTTTAATTTGCTTTCTGCTGCATGACTGTATTATACTGAAGCTATTACCTGGCTCAGTGGTCCCCACAGACAATTTTCCTTTCTCATTTTGATTTTATTGTAAATGATTGTCAGCATAGTACAGGAAGCTGCAAAATCAATTTTGATCAGTCCCATGAGAGACTCAATTCTTCATGACTTACTCTTGTTGTTTTAAAAATAAATGGAAATAGCCATCTAATTTAAGGGTTTCCTTCAGAATAGAGGATTAAAATTTGTAATTTCTTTTATGCAAGGGTTTTTTCCTTTATTGTGTTATTAGGTGGAAGCTAATATTTAAGGAAATTTTGTAGTGATTACCCCCTTCGGAAAGATTTAGTTCTTCGTTTAATATTTCCATTTTATATTTAATGGTTTGTTAAGGTGTTTTTTTTTCTTTCTTTTACACCTAGTGATCATAAACCTGCTGGTTTCTTTTAAAGGTAGTTTTCTTGAGTATTTATTATAATTTAAGATTTTCCTGCACTCACTGCACCAAGTCCTTACTGTGAAACAGATTAATGACCCTTTTGGTTTTAAGAACTTTAATTTTACTTCCTCTCTCTCTTCTGTGCTACTGTGAGACAAAATAGCCAAGAACATGGAAGATGAAATAGTACGAAGATAGAAGGGGACCATAAGAAGAGAAGGTAGCTTCATGAGAACAAAAAAGAGGCTCGTGAAGAGTCTGGAACACAAGTCCTCTGAGGAGCAGCTGAAGGAACTGGAATTATTTAACCTGGAGAAAAGGAGTCTGAGGGAAGACCTTAGTGCTTTCTACAACTACCTGACAAGAAGTTGTAGCGAGGTGGAAGTCGGTCTCTTCTCCCGTGTAACAAGTGATAGGACAAGAGGAAACGCCTCAAGTTGTGCCAGTGGAGGTTTTGATTGGATATTAGGAAAAATATCTTCACTCAAAGGGTTGTTAAGCACTGGAACAGGCTGCCCAGGGAAGTGGTTGAATCACCATGCCTTGAGGTATTTAAACAATGTTTAAATCTGATGCATAGGAACATGGTTTAGTGGTGGACCTGGCAGTGGAAAGTTAATGGTTGGACTCGATGATCATAAGGTCTCTTCCAACCAAAGAAATTCTGTGATTCTGTGATTCCCAGAGGCAAAGATGTTAACAGTAAATTGTTGGGATGAGATTCAGGGCTTGATGCACAACATGCATCTACCTAGTGCTGGTTTAGCTATCATAAGATGTCCTGTCTGTCTTTCAGCCCCACCTCTACAGAGGGGTGCTTATTCTGTTTGTCCTCTGTTATTTCTGCTGATCCCGTGGACAGTGTCCTGCATAACCTTGAGAAAAGCAAACGACACTATATTTTGGGAAGAAGATTCAAGTTCACTCTTTCAGACTGTTGATGTTCACATCTAATGTCTACATGTGAGGTAGGGCCGTTTGGTCCCATAGTGGTCAGAGGACATAAGATCAGATATGTCTGTTTTAAATGGGGTTAAGTAACTCAAATGACTACACCTATATTAACAGTTTTTACTTAAATAACTATATATAGTGTATATTTATACTTGAAAGATTATATTAAAAAAGTTATATTAAAGCCTTAGACAAAAAATTACAATTCACCCTGCTGCTTTTCAGGAACATCACACTTTTAAATTAGATATAAAACACACAAAGTAGTACGGTGAAAAAAAAGACATCATGATTGTAGGTTTGTTCTCACTTCTAACTACGGATTTGCTTCCATAGCTGAAACAGTTCTTTGATATTCAACTTCCCTCTGTGCAGTTGCTATGGTGCCTAATGCAACTGGAACACGAGCATCTTTGGAAAGATTCACTGAGGCTCAAGCTTTTTGTGTATCTTCTTAAAACTCATCTCTTAAAAAAGACAATCAAGAGTACTTACATTAGTGACATAAATAATTAAAAATATCCACGACAATTAAAGATCTTTTAAAAATATCCAAGCATCCACTTATGTTTCTCTGCTGATCAAGCCCCATCCAACCTGGCCTCCCAGGGAGAGAACTTCCACAACTTCCCTGAACAACCTGTTCCAGTGCCTCACCACCCTCACAGAAAATAATTTCTTACTGAATCTAATCCAAATCTACTCTCAGTTTGAAACCATTACCCCTTGTCCTATCATTACACTCCCTGATAGAGAGTCTCTCCCAGTCTTTCCTGTAGGCCCCCTTTAAGTATTGAAAGGTCATTCTAAGTCTCCCCAGAGCCTTCTATTTTCCAGGCTGAAAAAACTGAACTCTCTCAACCTGTGCTTTTAGGAGAGGTGCTCCAAGAATTCAGAAAAAAAAAAGTGAGATTTTTTTCACTTATTTCAAAATGTAAAATCTCATACAGTGTGAGAACAACATTACAACATTTTCTTGAAAAGTTAAAATGAAAATTCTTAAGACCAAGACAAGTCTGTTTGATGTTCTGACAAAATGAAGCAAGAAAAGCGTTCTAAACAGAACATGTCAAGTTTAATTCAAAGTGTAAGTATTTTCTCAAAAAAAGCTGAAAATCTGCTTCTGTTCCCTTAGGAAAATAGGAAAAAGTAGTAGTAGTTAGTCTGACTCAAAACTGTAGAGCTTGTACAAATTCTGGGGAAAAACATGGTGGTTTTGCTCTATGGTGCTACATCTAGGTTTTCCATTATCTTGAAATTCAGAAGTCATCGCTATCTATAAAGAGATGCAGCATTAGTGGCATTTTCTTGATGTTGCTTTGTATTCACGTTAACAGAGTAAACAGTTATCTGAAGGACTCAACATATGAAACCACATCTATGTACGTAGCATTGACCTGTGCCATTTGCTGCCCTTATGTTCTGAAACACGATCCTTTTCACAGGTTTTATTTTTGTTCGAGGATGTCTGAAATAATGATGGTAAACCACCAGAGTTGAGTTTTTACGGCAGGACATCAAATGCATGTGCTGCATGCCCAAGGGTGTGGTGTTGGGACAAACGGTGGCACTTGAGTGGCAAAAGATGCGGCAACACTGAGTGTTGCGACAATGTACTGAGTGGGCTGGAGGGAGCCAAACTCATCTGTACTGCTTTTTAGTACCAGGTGTCTGCAGTGAA
Source organism: Trogon surrucura (assembly GCA_020746105.1). Taxonomy (NCBI): domain Eukaryota; kingdom Metazoa; phylum Chordata; class Aves; order Trogoniformes; family Trogonidae; genus Trogon; species Trogon surrucura. The sequence goes on from CM036617.1 coordinate 56,344,377, forward strand.
GTGGGGTTTTGTGGGCACAAGTTGGGTCATATCGATCTTAGGAGCAAGATGGCATTTAGACTAAGTTATCAAAGAAGATGAGAATTTTTGTAGAACCTCCTGTGTTCCAGCTTGCACCCATTGCCCCTTGTCCTGTCATTGGACGTCGCTGAAAAGAGCCTGGTTCCGTCCTCCTGACACTCCCCATTGACATATTTATAAACATGAATGAGGTCACCCCTCAGCCTCCTCTTCTCCAAGCTAAAGAGACTCAGCTCCTTCAGCCTTTCCTCAAAAGGGAGATGTTCCACTCCCTTCATCATCTTTGTGGCTCTGCGCTGGACTCTCTCAAGCAGCTCCCTGTCTCTCTTGAGCTGAGGGACTCAGAACTGGACACAGTATTCCAGATGTGGCCTCACCAGGGCAGAGTAGAGGGGCAGGAGGACCTCTTTCGACCTAATAGCTACTCCCCTTCTAATACACCCCAGGATGCCATTGGCCTTCTTGGCCACGAGGGCACATTGCTGGCTCATGGCCATCCTGCTGTCCACCAGAACCCCCAGGTCCCTTTCCTCTACACTGCTCTCCAGCAGGTCAGTCCCCAACCTGTACTGGCACATGGGGTTATTCTTTCCCAAGTGCAAAACTCTACACTTGCCCTTGTTGAACTGCATGAGATTTCTCCCCGCCCAGCCCTCCAGCCTGTCCAGGTCTCTCTGAATGGCAGCACAGCCTTCTGGTTTGTCAACCACTCCTCCCAGTTTTGTATCATCAGCAAACTTGCTGACAATGCTCTCTAATCTCTCATCCAGATCATTGATGAATATATTGAAAAGCACTGGCCCCAGTACTGACCCCTGAGGGACCCCACTAGATACAGGCCTCCAACTGGACTCTGTCCCATTGACTACAACTCTCTGACTTCTTCCCTTCAACCAATTAGCGACCCACCTCACTACTCGTCATCCAGACCACGCTTCCTCAGTTTACCTATGAGGATGCTGTGGGAGACAGTGTCAAATGCTTTAATGAAATCCAGATAGACCACATCCACTGCACGGCCACCATCCATCCACCTGGTTATGTCTTCGTAAAAGGCTATCAGGTTGGTCAAACATGACTTCCCCTTGGCAAAGCCATGCTGACTGCTCCTAATAACCTTCTTATCCTTGATATGCCTAGAGACAGCACCAAGGATAAGATGTTCCATCACCTTTCCAGGGGTGGAGGTGAGGTTGACTGGTCTGTAGTTACCCAGGTCATCCTTCCTGCCCTTCTTATAGACTGGAGTGACATTCGCTTTCCTCCAGGCTTCAGGCACCTCACCTGTTCCCCACGACTTACCAAAGATGATAGAGAGCCGCCTAGCAATGACTTCCGTCAGCTCCCTCAGCACCTGTGGGTGCATCCCATCAGGGCCTATGGATTTATGGATGTTTAAGTGTTCAAACTGATCCCTAACCCAGTCCTCCTTAACCAGGGCAAACTTCTCCTTTATTTTGACTTCGTCTGGGACCTCAGGGGACTGAGGTTCCTGAGGACAGTCTCCAACAGTGTAGACAGAGGCCAAGAAGGTATTCAGTAACTCTACCTTCTTTCTGCCCTCTGTCTCCCGGGCACCCACCTCATTCACCAGAGGACCTACATTCCCACTAGTGTTAGTTTGCCATTGAAACTCTCTAACTTCTAAACAGAAAAATCCCCCACCATCTTCTGTCAGGAAGTTTGTAGTTGTTTTTCCTTTCTTGAGGAAAAGTGAGAGATTTGATGACTTCCCAGAGTTCCTTCAATCTATATGTTGTCCTGGGGTTTTATTTTTATAGTTTATCAGTAGTTATAGTATTCTGGGTACTGTGGAGATCTTTAATAACTGAAACCATAACAACAGCCAATGTCTGGGAACCCAGCCAGATGGACTTAAAAGAGAAATAAGCCATAAATTTTAATAGTCAAGGTGATTAACCACTGGAACAGGCTATCTATGGGGTTGATAGAATATCAGCTCCTTCTCAAGTTCTTCAGTTCAGGTTTTGCACCAGCTTTTGAAGATGTACTGTAATCAAATGCCACCCACTGCCCTATTTTGTAAAGAAATATTTTGCAGGTCGAGGTGTGTTACGGCAGTCAGATTCTGTGGTCCTACTCTAATTTTAAAAATACATTCGGCATGGTACAATTTGACACTAGAATGATTCTTTGAAAGATGAATAATGCCAATTTAATCAGAAAACTGAATACAATTTACCCCCCTCCTGCCCCCGAGTTTTCTTCCTCATGCAGAAAGGTTATAGAAGACCGCCGAGTTATTCAAGTTCTCCAAGCAGTTTTACAGCCAAGTGGGATTTAGCGTGATACGTGTATGATGAAATTCTTCTAAAGTATAAATATCACATGAAGTGTTTATCTTTGCTTTGGATTCTCTTTGCATGCTTTATACTTTTTTAAGGACCTTAATCCCTGGCATTTCTTGTATCCTTAATGAATCCTTTCGAGATTGCTAGGCTTAGGGGTATCAAGTCATATTAAACATTTAAATCTTGGAATCACTTTCACATATTTCTTTCAACGTCACAGACCCTTACACCATTGGCATTGCTCTGGGCTGTCAGTTTTTGTATAATTACTCATTAGGCCCTTTCTAAAAACCAGATAATGACCAAAACTTCTTTCATTTCTCTTTGCACCTTTTGCCATGATTCATACTGTCTAATTGAATTTGGCTCCAGCTTCTAAGAAAGTGGTATTTAGAGCCTGAGATCCATCAATGGAACTTCAAACCATCAAATTTTACAGCAAAACAGGACTTCAAATATTTTAGCAAACATTTTATTGTTTGGTCACAAATGGAGAAAAGTTGTTCATGACAACTACTTTATTTCTCACCAAGCTAAGACACTTTTAGCATCTTGAAATCTTGCAATACTGTTAGTATTGTATGACAAAACAATCCCTGCCTCCCTTTGAGTACTCTCCAGGTTATCAGATGAATTCCATAGTATAATACAGGGAAAGAATAACTTTGGAAGCAAGCTGCCATGATTTTATTATTACTTGTTAAAAGAGTTTTTACTCTTTAGCAAGCTAAAACTTACATGCCTTAAAGATTACCTACATGCCATAAAAATTTCCTAAGATACCTTAAAAATTACCTACATATTAAGTGAAAATAGGTTATTTTTTTATACATGATTGTATAGTGAATATTATTTTGAGCTGTTGATTGTTTTCACTTTCTAATTTATCTTTTGTGATTCACGACTATTATGGTAAGTATATAGGATTGAGAGTATGCCTAACTGAAGAAGGAAAACAAATGCTAGGATGACAAAATATGACTTTTCTATTTTATAAAGTATCATAAAATTCCATTTTTTTTTTGCTGGATTTTGTTATATAAGTTAGGCAAAAGTTTGCAAAGAGAGATAATCTCTCTTATGATCTGTATTGATTGGATAAACTTTCAACTATGTTTTTTTAGCTCTTAAAAAGATACTGCCTCTATCTACAAATCCTTAGTCTTTGTTGAAGTACCCAAGTACTCCTGGTGCTCAGCCCCTGGAGCTGGAAGACAAGGATGTGGAGCAGAATGAAGCCCCCATAATTCACTCAGCACACATTTGTAAAAGGCAAGTCCTGCTTAATGAACCTGATTTCCTTCTGTGACAAGGTTACCTGCTGAGTGGATGAGGAAAAGGCTGTAGGCATTGTCTATGTGGACTTTAGTAAAGCCTTTGACACTGTTTCCGACAGCATTCTCCTGGAGAAGTTGGCTGCTCATTGCTTGGATGGGCATAGACTTCACTAAATTAAGAACTGGCTGGCTGGACGGACCCAGAATGTGGTAGTGAATGGAGTTAAATCCAGTTGGGCAGCCAATCACAAGTGGTGTTCCCCAGGGCTCAGTACTGGGGCCAGTTCTCTTTAACATCTTTATTAGTGATCTGGATGAGAGGATTGAATGCATCCACAGTAAGTTTGCAGATGACACCAAGTTGTGCGTGGCTGTTGATCTGCTTGAGGGTAGGGAGGCTCTACAGAGGGATCTAGACAGGCTGGATCGATGGGCCAAGGCCAGTTCCCTAAGGTTCAACAAGACCAAGTGCCAGCTCTTGCGCTTGGGTCACAACAACCCCAATCAATGTTACTGGCTGGGGGAAGAGTGGCTGGAGAGCTGCCTGGTGGAAAAGGACCCGGGGGCATTGATGGACAGCGAGCTGAGCATGAGCCAGCAGTGTGCCCAGGTGGCCAAGAAAGCAAATAGCACCCTGGCCTGTGTCAGAAATAGTGTGGCCAGCAGGACCAGGGAAGTGACTGTGCCCCTGTACTCAGCACTGCTGAGGCTGCACTCAAGTCCTGTGTTCAGTTTTGGGCCCCTCCCTCCCAGAAAGACATTGAGGTGCTGGAGCATGTCCAACGAAAGGCAACGAAGCTGGTGAACATTCTGGAGAAGTCTTACAAGGAGCAGCTGAGGGAACTGGGATTGTTTCCTCTGGAGAAAAGGAGGCTGAGGAGAGACCTTATTGATCTCTACAGCTACCTAAAAGAAGGATGTAGCAAGGTGGAGATCAGTCTCTTCTCCCATGTAACAAGTAATAGGACAAGACGAAATGCTTCCCGGGGTGGGGATTTAGATTGGGTATTAGGAAAAATGTCTTCACTGAAAGGGTTTTCAAGCACTGGAACAGACTGCCCAGGGAAGTGGTTGGCGCACCATCCCTGGAGGTATTTAGAAGACGTGTAAATGTCATGCTTAGGACCATGGTTTAGTGGTGACCTTTCAGTGCAAAGTGAATGGTTGGACTTCGTGATTTTTAAAGGTCTTTTCCAACCTAAACAATTCTATGGTTCCATGATCCTGATCTTATTTGTGTCATTGGATCACTGGAGCTGTGTGAACAGTATGATATTAGATAGTCTACTTAAGGTATATGAAAATTAATCCAAAGAAGTAATTGTTTTACTCAATGCTGTGTCAATTAAGTTGTACTTTAGGAATTTTTGAAAGTGTGTTTTGTTTTTCCTTTCTCAGATTTGTTTCCAACAACCAGTATTTAGTTGCCCTGTGAAGATCAAGGCTTGTTCTAGTCTAGCTGTTATTAACCTAGTAAATTTATGTCTCTGAGCACCTTTGAGAAATGCATTATGTGAAAGAGCTAGCATTTTTACTTGTGATTTACTTTTTTGTCTTGTCACTTTGGTTAGTTTTCAAAAATTAGATGTAGCAGCTACTTCTAGATATTTACCTGATGAAAGCACAGTGTTAAAAATCTTCCCTGATGCTTTAGCTGTGCTACTTTTATGCAAAGACAGACTCTGACCCTTTCCATTCAGGAAGGGAAAAGGTGCCTACCTAGAAACGGGCAGTAGGAGGGACTTGGACTCTGTTCTCTGTACTGTTTCTGTATTTTATTTTAAACAACCAGTGGGTTCAAAACAACAGTAGAAACCAGAGTGCTTCTAACACTGACATAGCACTCTTGTTATGCATCTCTGAAGCAGGGACTAAACCTTAGGTCTCTCTGCCCTTATTTGGTTTTGATGATTAAGTTAAAGCTAGGTTTCTTTTGTCTGCTCTCCTGCCCACCCTGAGAATGTTACATCCCAGGCTGGAGAGTGGCTGGCTGAGCTTTCACATAAATGGTGGAATGTGTTTTCTCCCACACTGCTTGATAGGCCCAGGAGGAGCCCCTTCTGGGTCTTTCCAGATCTAAAGAGGAGAATTTATGTGGTTTTAGACTGAATCCAACTTTTTAATGTATCAATATATCAGTTAATGTAATTAGTGGTTTCATCTCTCTCTCTTTTTCATATGGGCTTAATATAGCACTGGGTTGTTTTTAAAAAAATTTTAAGTAGTTTGACTGGCAACCTGATAATTATTCTTTTAAAATTATATCAGAATGATTGTTATCTTTCACCACAGTGATTCTTAGATTTCCTACATGAACTAAAAAGTCATTTAGGCACTCTGGGGGAATGCAGTCTGTGTAAGGACTACATAAACTTTTGAGTTAAGCAACTAAAAGTGTAGTTTGGTTCTGGACAGTGATATAGACCAAAGGTTTTTCAAGACTTCTTCAGTATGTGGGTGCCTCAACTGAAGAGGTACATGTGTTCTTGGGTGTATTTTTGCTTAGGTTGTTAGAGTAGAGGACAGGACAACTCAGAAAGTGTACGCAGTAGTCCTGTGTGGATGTGTTTACACTAGCAGTTTGGGTTGAGTTAAGAGAACTGTTTTGGAGGGATTCTCCCAGCTCTCCTCATGGACTCCACTTTGGTTTGCATCACTCAACAGTTGCACAATTTACAAGCTCAACTCATTAAACTGAAACTCATTAACTTCATTAAACTGAATGATGCCTTTCAGGATCCCATCTAATTTTCTTCAGGTACTAGTGGGCATGGGATCTGTGGAACCAGAATTTGTCTGAATTAAAGTCCCCCTAAATTCAAGTAGTGTGAACACTGGATCACCTGCACCATCTGTTTCACACTGTAGATCCTCTCCTGTTACGCTACAGAACTTGCTAATGTATGCAACCTGTGTGATCTTGAGTGGAGTAGCCCCATCCAGCAGGGAATTGACCAGCCTTATTACAATTTGTGGAAGTGAGATCATTTAGCATTTCTGGGGATCAAATTTAAAGGCTTCTCAATTTATCACATTAACTATATTGTAGCCAAAACCAGCACATCTTTAAGATTGATGATATCTGTTCATGTATATTATGTCATGATGGTAAGATGGCAGAAGGCCATTGAAGACATCTTTCAGTACTTCAGAGGTAGTTTTAAAGCAGGTAAAGCAATTCATGTGTTCTGCAGTGACCCTTTCACGGTAGTAAATTTTGTGTGTTATGGAAATGTAATAATCTCTTTGGATAAAATGATTGCTATTTAAAAATAATTAAATATAAATATTTATTCAATTTTATTTAAATAGAAAACTGATTGAACATCTGAGCCCTGAGGGTGGTGACCAATGACATGAAGTCTAGTTAAAGCCAAGTAACTATTGGCGTACTCTCTGGGTAAATACTGGGTCCAGTCCTGCTCAACATCTTCAGTAATGATTTCAGATGATGGTGCAGAGTTTACCCTGATGATGCTGATGATGCCAAACTGTGAGTAGTGGCTGATACACCAGAGAGTTTTGGAGCCATCCATAAGGACCTGGCCAGGCTGGAGAAATGGGCTGTTGGGGATCCGATGAAGTTTGACAGAGGCAAATGACAAGTCCTGCACCTAGGAAAGAGTTATCCCATGCATGAGGATATGCTGGGGACCAACTGGCCAGAAATCAACTTTGCAGAAAATAACCTAGGGTCCTGGTAGATACCGAGTTGAACATGAGCCAACTATGACCCTCTTGTGGCAAAGACCACCAGCAGCCTCCAGGGCTACTTTAGGAGGAACATTGCCGGCAGGTCAAAGTAGGTGGTCCTTCCCCTTTACTCAGCACTAGTAAAGCCACAGCTGGAGTTGTATCTAGTTCTGGGCTCCCCAGTACAGAAGAGATCCAGAGCTACTGGAGAAAGTCCACAGGAGGGCTACAAAGATGGCTAATGGACTGGAGTATCTCTCCTATGAGGAACGACTGAGAGAGCCAGGACTGTTCAGCCTAGATTTAGCCGTAGCTAATACTGTTCTGTTGTTCTATGGTTTTAAGGATTCAGAACTTGAGGAGGTGAGTCTACCCATAATAACGTCATTAGGGATTGCACTAAATGTGACTGTGCTAGCATACCTAAGCATGGGGGATTCAGATGACTCCATAAAGGTCTCCTGTGTAACTCTCCTTCTGTAACCCCCTGCTACCTTCTCTGCTGCCCGTGGTTTGGCAGGCTGTGTGCCAGGGACTCTCTGCATGGTGCAGCTGTTCATAGTCTTGGCTCTGACTTCTGAGAAGGTTCCCAGGCAGCCACCTCCTATAGTGTGCCGCTGCCATCGCTGCCCTGGCTCCAGCAGACTCCTGCACAGTTCCCTGTCTGTCCCATCTGCCAAGGCCACTTTAACTGCCAAATCCACACCAGCATGTCATGGTGCCAGGGCTCCTGATCATCTCTAGGGCTTCCTAGGCATTCGCAAAATAAGAGACCAGACATGGGCTGGTTGCACCCTGCTAAGATTGCAGGCCTAGTATGCAACTTCTTGTATCGTCTGGTGTCTCCCAACCCAGCTGAGATAGACCCACTGTGCAAACTCCTGTGTAGGTCTTAAGCTGCTTCATTTTGGATTGTGTAGTTTGGATCCAAAAGGGAAAGCAACCCCTTAGCTGGGATTGCCTTCAGAATAGATATGCCTTTTAAACATAATGAAGGAACTGGAGGGGCTTTATTTATTTAAGTGGACGCTTGAGAAACATGTATCTTTCAAGTGCTGTAGTAGTTTGGTTGGTAAAACACAGCCAGACAGTTGGCCCATATTTACAGTTGAGCTGTCTTCTGGTAGGCTTTAATAATGGAGGATTTGGAAAAGCTGACAGTTCAACTTGGAATGGATTGTAATGATAACCGAAGTTGCTGTTTTCGTTAAAAAAGAAACAAGAGTTCAGAGTCAGAGATTGAGTGTCATAGTGCTGGAAGAGTCAAGTTATCCTATTGGATTGCCTTTTGAATGTGGATTCTTTTTCTTAGCATGACACTCTGTGTCCAAGACCCCTTTATAGCAGATCATGATATCTCTGGTCCAGGTATTAGCTCTTCAGAACAAACCTACAACTAAGTATGGATCAAGTTTAGCTCAGCATAAAACAAAGGCATTTTGTAAAAGAAAACTCGTAGGAGATTCTAAGTATCATAAGCTTCAGAAAACACAAGGCAGAGACTCTCTGAGAGAACACAACTGTGTCAGTGGTTTATTATACAAAAGGTGTTAAAGAAAAGCCTGTGAGACCAGTGGGTGGGTAGAAACATGGTGAGGAAGGTTCTTATATGAAAAGGAGGTAGCGATGGTCATAGGAACTGTAAGATGTCTTCAGGGACAACTGAGCACCTGCCCTTTAATTTGAGATTTGGAAAAAGTAAGATTTTTTTAAATCAATACTTATATATACTTTAATCATTTTATTGTTTTTCCTCTTCATGATGTGTATGAAGAGTTAATCTAATTCAGTTGATTTTATTGCATCTTCAAGAAAACATGCGATCTTTTAGGTGTTAGATATTTTGTCAACATGGAGATCCAGGCCTATTTTATTGCTGGTTTTTTTTCTGTCTGTGTACAGCAGAGATAGCATATTCTTCCTTGCCTGAGGAGGCCACAGGCAACTGGCTTGACTAAGGACAAAGCTAGTGCCTTGCATGTAGGAGAGCTGGAACAACAAACTAACAAGTGATTGAAAGCTATAGGGAGAATTGTGTTCTTTAGGAAAGAAGATTAAACTTCATTCCCAAATATTGTCCTCGGAAGCTCTGGCATATCTAACTTTAGGAGAATACTGCAGTGTGTGTACAGGAGGCCTTTGGTTTTAATAAATTTCCCGTGATTCTATAAGGTGGGTTGGGTTTTTTTTGTTTTGTGGTGTTTTGTTTTTTTTTTTTAAGAGACTGTGGTCTGTCTGCATCACCTTTGCACTAATTTCAGAAAATAAGTCTATTGAGAAGTTAAACCCTACTTTATTGCCAAGGAAACACAAGTGGTGTTCACTCAGGTTAGAGAGAATTCTTGATAAGGCCTTTGGTAGATGTGCTGAGTTCCTCAGCAGAACAAATGAGGAGGAAAAAAGACATATCCAGTCACAAAAAGATAACAGGTCATAGCCAGCTTGCAGAGCATAAGAAGTCCTCATTCTTTTTTTACCTACTTTCATTTTTTAAAATTTCAGTTGTACTTAAGTTGAATACTTCATTCTCTTGCTCATGCATGTACATTTCCTGTCTGATTTATGTGGTGTTCCTTCTTATGCTTATAACTGTCTTTTCTAGATCTATTTTTATTTTGCTTATTTTTAGTTGATACTTTAATTTGACTCTGCAATGAAAATTAGTAGTATTAAAGGAAAGCTGCTCCATTCCTGTGTATTAGACAAAAGAAACAGTTTTTCTGATTTGGCTTTCTAAGCGCAGACATCTGATTTTGTGACCTGGAACCTATTACCTGGCTGCAAGGGCTGTTCTGGAGAAGTGCAGGTCTCCTGTGGATCCTGTGCCACATCTTCCTGGCTGTCACAAGTACTCTGGGGCTCTTCCAGTGGCACTGTATGTTTTTGATTTGGTTAGCTGAATCCCATTCAAACTGCTTTTAAGCAGACTTTGTTGACAGTAGTGTTGATGGCAATGGAACTGGTGGATAATGACATTTTTAACATTGATATTTAACGTTACTATTTAGGAATTAGCTGAACACAGCATTTGGTGTTAAGGTATGAGAAGCTCAAAATAGAATAATAAATGTACCTTCGTTGTTTCAATGTATTTTATTTTTCTAACAACACTGATTTCTTTCATTGTTTATATTGTTCTGGTGGCAGTACTTTTGGTTGCCTTTTCCTGCGTCCTCTTCCAAAAAGGTTTAGAAATCAAAAGAAACAGCATTTTCTTTGGTGTCTGAACTTTTTAAAGAAAGATAGAGTGCTCTTCTTTTAGACAGTGAGAGCATTTCAGTCAAAACTAACTTGATCAAACATAACAGATGACTGAGATTTTAACTGTGCTTTCAAAAGACAGCTTTGTTGATAATGTGAAAGTTAAGCAATTAGTTTGCTTTCCAGACTTCTCAGCTGTTGTTCACAGGGAAAGTATTGTGAGAAAGTCTACTCTTACCTTTGACCCTTTGCTTCATATTTTTAAATACATGAAAGTGAAAACCAATGTTCTCTTCTCTTTATAGATTTTTCACTTAAAGCTCTCTTAAGAATAACCATGAAAGATTGCATGTAATGATTTATAAATACAGTTTCGCTAATACTTCTCTTTCGAGAAGAATAAAGGAAACCATTGTGGTTAGATTTGCTTTAAAAGTTAAAACTATTTGCTTTGAAAGCCTGCTGTATCTGTCTGAAGGAAAAGTAGTTTGAGAAAAGTGTTACAGCTAAACAGTCTTTCCTGCTGTAGATCTGAATCTACAAGCACAGTAATCCAGCAAATTGCAATTTATGTTGTCTCTTCTGGTACAGAAAAGGCAGGAGTTTTTGCAACATATGCGATTGTGTTCAGGTTATATTTTATTTTTTTCTTGTTTATAAACTCTTATGGAAAGGGTAGGTATTTATCCCACCCTCCTGTTCATACACTGAGTGTGTGAGGACTCTGAAGTCCAGTACTTGTATATTTCCAGCTGAAGTGTGGTAAGTGGAGGGTACTCCTCACTGAAATTAGTTTGGTAGCATGGTGGTTTCGCATTGAGTCACTCAAGACAGGGGAGCGGTGGAACCACTGAGATAATTAATTCATCTGTTGAGGATGTATTTGAAGGGCTTGTCTGAGACAAGTAATCTGAATTTGCCATTGAAAGGTATCTGTTTCTTACATTTTCCAGACACACTTGGTGATTATAAGTTTTAGAAAAATTGCTGAAAGTAATTCTGTCCTAAATTAGACACTTTAACTCCCAGGGTACTGTGTGGAGAAAAGGACAATGCAGTGCACCAAAGTCAGACTCCTGAAGGTACCTTTCTCCATTAACAAGAGAAAGAGCCTGGGGCCACGATACCTCTTACTGCCAGCCACTTAAGTGGAGTGCCTTAGAGTGGCTAGGCTAAATCCACAAAGGTATCCAAACCCAGCTTCCTTCCACTTAACTTGCACACCTAAGTTAGGAGCCTAGCTTTCCTGGTTTTCTTTGTAGTCAAGAGTGAAAGAAAATTACTTGCAGAGGAAGATTGGCCTGTTTCTTCATCTCCTGCCTCAGTGCCTCAATTGGTACCTGAAGTTAGACAATGTGAATTGAGGTATCAAGTCCCATTGATTTCAGTGGGAAATGCATCCGCATTGTGAATTTGGGTTTTACCTGTCTTTAACTATATTCACTAATTTTAGATATTTTTGTTTCTAACATTTATGTTCAGTCTCATTGTGTAAATCAAAGGTTCAGCTGACTCAGGAATCTCCTTCTCTCTGTTGGCTTTGTGGGATGCTCTACAGTCCTGACTTCCTTATTTAACATGTCCTGGTTTGAGTTAAACAGAACCGATGCTGTTCACTGATTTTACTTTTCATCTCAGTCTCTTCTAAGAGACTACTCTTTCTGCGTGTTTTTGCAGACAGTGCTTGCTACTAGAAGTGGTAACACCTGATGGTTATAGTTATTACCAGGGATTGGTATGCAGAAAGGCTCTTGCTTATACTTGCTCCTGTAGTGATCAAGACCACTGCTTGGAACACTGGGGGTGCTGGGAATTAAAAGAGTTGCAAGGAAGTAAAGAAGTTGCACCTCCGGAGAGGAATGGACAGGACAAGTGACCCAAAACTGACCAACAAGAATATTCCGTTCCATATACATCATATTCAATATAAAGCTAAGGGATCTCAAAGGTCAAGCTCTTTTCTTCACTGGCCAGCATCTGAGGAGGACTCCATCTATTCTTCTGCCCTTGATCCAATCCTGAGTTCCTGATTCCAGCTCCTGTACACAGCTCCCCTCTGCTGCTGAGCCTGGAACTTCCCCAGAGCCTGCCTGCTCTGCAACATCAGCGGTGATTGCTGTTAGGGTGAGGGGTTGAGTTCCATATTGCTTTCGTATATATTTGTATATATTTCATTATTTTCATAATTTCCTTATTAGTACAATTATTTTTTATTGAACCTGTTTTAGTTTTCTTTCTCAATCCAGGTCTCTCTGCTTGCTTTCTTTTTCCCTTGCTGTTTGGGGAGGGAGAAATATTAATAGAGAGCATCTGCCAGCGTTTAGTGGCTAGCCCCTTAAGTCACTGTAAGTTTCTTCTTTTTGTGAGTATGGCTTTTATTGTTGGTTTCCGTACCTGCATATAATACTTCTTTACCTTGTAAGTATCCATGGTACTGGAATGATAAAATACATTCATAGGCTTGTGAACCATCTGAGTATTGGAGACATCTTTTAACAAATGTACGTAGTTTTGTCTTGTTTGACTTGCTCCACTTAATTTCTATTGATTCGTATCAGAAACATTTATGCTGAGGAGTAGTATTCTGTTGAAACAGGATAAGATTTTTTAGTTAAGTGCCAGTTTTGATATCAGGTATTCATAAAATGCTTTTAATTTTCTATTTATTTATTTTTAGCCTTGATACGACCTTGAGGTATTCCTCTTCCATGCTTCATACTCCTGCTTCTTTGACAGCGTGTGCTGTATCCTCTACTCTTTGTAGTAGCCCAACTGCTTTTGTGGCTGCTTTGTGAACTAGAGTGGGAAGCTAGCACTGAATACTTTTTCCTTCTGTATTATATTTAAATTGGGTATTTTCCCTGATCTGCTTCATGGAGCAGCTGCACAAACAGTTGTGTGTCTCTCTGGTACTGCAACCAAAGACTTGTGAAACCATAGCCTAAGTCACAGCACTTTTGAGCTACTTCCAGTGCTTATAATAAAAAAGCAGCCATGATTATAGGTGTCATAGCTTCTGTTTTCATAGTCTTTCTTATTAGAATAGACACATTCATCCCAAAATGTAATTATTAACCACATCTATTTTACTGTAAATCAGACGGGCTACTTTAAGTTCAGGGAAGGAAAGCATTAGGGAATTCTTGCCACTTCAAGTGCTTTGTGTAACTAATGCTAAAATTTATTTAATTAAAAGGTTGACGTAGTTTGTCCATAATATAGTATAATTCATACTGGATGTTTATAATCAAGTAAACGCATCAGAACTGTATTCTACGTCATGGTTTGTTTGCAGATTTGTTACTTGGGTTCTGTACAGTGAAGACTGAAAATATAGTAGTATTTAATTAATATGCAGTAGTATTTAATTAATACACCAGCTTATCTCAAGACAATAGATCCCAACAAATATAGTATAAAATGTGAGTGATCTACAAGTTAGAGCTATGAGTTACTAAAGAATTTGTGAACTGAACTCTGAAATTCAGCAAAAGTGGGAAAAAATGCTAAGGTGCATTGAAGTTACAGTGATGGAAGATATAACTAGTATTTCAGTTAAAGTATTTCTTCCATCCCTCAAAGTCACATCCATCCGAGGCAAATAAAATTATCTCAGCTTAAAAGTATTAGAGAACTGGTTGATTCAGTATAAATATTCAGATTTAAGGTGATAAGTGAGAAGACTTATCTATAAGTTAATACATATTTAGAAATTAAGCAAAGTACCAGTAATTCTTTGCTTTGATTTCATTTCTGATTTATACATTTCTTTCCTTTAAGTCTTGCACATCCAACTCTTGGTTCACAGGCACTCCAGACATTCAGTCGTGTGAACTTTTGGACAGCAGACTCTTTTGAACAGATATATGTTAAATATGTTCACATTTATGAATTGGGATGTAAGAGTTCTTACATTTTCATTTTATCAATAAGTAAGCATACATATATTGTCCTTAGTGAAGGTATATTGCAAAATGTGACTATCTCTCAGCAGATTTTAATAGTCCTTCCTAATGTTGTACCCTAAGTCTGCTTGTCTTCAGTGTCGTTGTTTGAATGAGATTGTATTTCTAATAAATGGGGAATCTGAAAGATGACTGACTTATTCCTCTTGGAAAAAAAATAGTTTTCCCATAAAATGTGGCATAGGCAAGCTTTTTTCTAGAGAGATTTTAAAAGTGAGGGAAACAGATAGGCAGGTACTTATATTAGCTACTGTCATAAACAATATTTTGATCCAAATGTGGCAGGTCCTTCTAGATGTCTTTTGTCCCAGCCAAGAAAAGTCTCTGCTGCTTGCAAATGAACGATCTCACTGATCTTTGCAAACAAAACTGCAGCAGTCTGTAGGATTTTGAACAGAAAGAAGCATAGTTCATGTAGAGAACACAAGGCTTATGTTGATAGTTCTCAGTAAGGGGGAGGTGGAACTAAGACACATACTCACATGTGGTCACAGTGATGTGATGTCATAGCATGGCCATAGTGCTTGGTACCTTGGCACCTTGGTATTCTCACCCATGGTGAAAATACAATCATCTTAGGCTCATATTCATCCTCCGTAGCTTTAGTTTGAGCTGCGTCTATACTGCTAATAGTTTCAATCTTCCTTGCTTATTTGTTTACCCATGTTGCCTGAACATTAGTATTTTCTCTGGTAATCTTTTGACTTGTGCTGTGTTGTGCTTGCTGAAAATGTTCACCACAGAGACTAATCCCTGAAGGTTCTTTGGATGAAACTATGGTAAGTTTGGTTGTCTTCACCCTACAGGGACCTCAGACGTAACTTCCGTAACACATTATGCTCTATTATATGCTGTGAAAACATGCTGAAACTGGCAGTGACACACCTTCAGACACTTTTAAACAGAAAATGAAAATTAAATGCTGATGCCATAGAGTTCATCAGCTAGTTGGTGATCAGAACCTGTGCTTCAGAGGTGATACAGACCACCCAAAGCTGACCTGCTCTCTGGGGTACCTCTCTTCCTTCACTGGTGCAAAGACAATCCAAAGTGGTTATGGTCTTCATTTAGGCACTGCAACCCCAATTTAATGTGAGACCAACTCACTGAATTTTTTTGTCATAGAATCATAAAGGTTGGAAAGGACCTATAAGATCATCAAATCCAACCTACGGCCCTACACCACCCTAACACTAAACTGTCTCCTGAAGTGCCACATACAGCCATTTTTTAAACATGTCCAGGGATGGTGACTCCACCACCTCCTTTGGTAACCCATTCCAGTGTTTCACCACCCTTTCGGTGAAGTTTTTCCTAATATCCAATCTAAACTTTCCCTGATGCAACTTGAACCCATTCTCTCTTGTCCTATCCCTATTCACTAGGGAGAAGAGGCCAACACCCGTCTCACTACAGCTGCCTTTTACACAGTTGTAGAGAGCGATAAGGTCTCCCCTCAGCCTCCTCTTCTCCAGGCTGAACAGCCCCAGCTCCCTCAGCCTCTCTTCATAAGACTTACTCTCTAGTCTCCTAATCATTCTGGTTGCCCTTCTCTGTACCTTCTCCAGCACCTCAATGTCCTTCCTGTACTCTGGAGCCCAGGACTGCACACAGCGCTCGAGGTGCGGCCTCACCAGTGCCAAGTACAGGGGCACAATCACTTCCCTGGTCCTACTGGCCACACTGTTCCTAATATATATCTGGTCTTGCTGAGCTTTGTGAATAGCTTCTGGAGTATATGAAAAGTGGAAGATTGAGTGCTATTGGCGCAGTTTTCCTCTCTATACTTTAACCAGCTTTCTGGTTTTCTGTAGAGATCTGTACTTGAGGTGTTCTCTAAAGAGGAAAAAGTATCTTACTGTGAATATCAGTTTTTCAGAATGAGAGCTTGAACTTGTCAAACACATTAGGTTGACTTACTTTAACATTAATTTCCAACGTTGCCCACACAGCTGTCTACTCCCTCACCCCCCAGAAAGGCTCAATTCCAGTCTCCTATGCTAGAGGTGAGCTGAGGTACCTGTTTTTCTCTTGATTCTGCACGGTCTAAAATGACCAGCTCACATGCAGTTGTCTGCGCTAGACATTGAAAAATTAAATAAGAGGAATCACACATACATCTGTCCATAACTTTATCATCACATTGGAAGTATTGCTACTAGTGAGAGAAAAAAAGAATCTGTGGTGGATAATACGGATTTGCACTTGTGATCACAGTTACTATGTTGTTAAATAACTTAGCAGTAAAACTGGGAACAGTTGTGTGTTATTTGCCTTTATCCTTGTAGATCAAATCAAAGGGACTTTACCCTGAAGCAGTAACAGGTGGAGTCTCATAAATGAATAAATTGGCAATTTATGGCAATATCTGTGCTCTTATAATTATAAACAGGTTGCAAGTATTGCTAAACATAAAGTAGTAGTGCTAGATAGAACAAAATAATTGTCAGCAGACATTAGAAATTGTGAGTACCTATAAATTGCTTATACACTATGGTGACAAGTGCGAATGGATAGAGAACCTGACCTAATTTTTCTATCATTATTCTGTTTTGTGACTGGCATATGTTAAAGTATTTCTTTATATTTTTTTTTCTGTTAGCTCAGATTAATCTGATTTCATACAGTTACAATATGCTTTACTTTTCCACTTACTTACAGTCACACCGAAACAAATGCATTCTGAGTTTTTTCTCCTAGCCAATTAGCTTTATGTGACTTTTAATAATGTACATTAAAAATGTGGAATCAAGAATACTAACATTCCTGGACTTACTGTGCAGTATGCAAATTCACTCGTACTGCAGAAATTGCTTTTAGAGCTACCCTTCAAATCAGAAATTATTCCTGGAATAGTTAAAAATACACAGAATCACATTTAATTGTGTTACAATCCCATGGTTTAAAATACATGAGTGAATGTTCCAGGGAATGAAATACCAACGTGAGAGACAAGCAGCACTCAAAGAAATACTATGAGATGGATTAAATGTAATAAGAATGAGGAAGTGAATTTCCAGTTTCTGTTGTAATAACTGTGAGTGTTCATTTGCTTCTAGCTACAGTGTTAATGTACAGCTTCTGGACTGTGCATTTGAAAGGTCATGCAGGCTAAATGAGGTGCAATCTGCAAGGCTGAATTATTCCTTTTGTGCCTTTTACTGTTTCTACAGAAATCCAGATGTTTTAAGACACATATTGGCACTACTCCCTGTGTCAGTTTGGATGTCTTGCTCAGCTACACTACTAATGCGTTAAGTCCATGGCATGTAGCTAGTTTGTACTTTTTGATAGCAATCTGTAAGTTTTGATGAATCAACATCACTTTCACCAGCTCATTGTGAGAAAAGTGTATTATTGTCCCACAGACGTGTTCATATAACTCCTTACTTGTAGTTTTTGACAGCTGGAGCCCTGCCTGAATTGTGATAAAATTATTGGCTAAGATGTATCAGTAGATCATCTAGTCAGATAAAATGTATTTACATCTTTATTGAGTTTAATAAGTAAAATTTAGCTAAAACTATTTTCCAGCGAGATATCTAATTTTGGTTTAAAGTTGTCAGGAAGAGGAGATGAACCCATTGTCGTCTTTAATAATTCGATCCCGTACTTAATCCCTATGCATGTGAACATTTTTTCTGTTAAAGAGCCCTTTAATACCCAGAATTTTCTCCATATGAATGCAATTATATAATTCTTAATAATAGTTCTAGTAAGCTAATAAATTCACTGAGTGCCTTATTGTAAAACAAATTATCCAATTGTCAGATAGTTTTCCTAGCATAAATTATGTATGATTTTATGATATAAATCACCATAGTGCCAAACTTAATTTTCTCTATGCTTCTGTTGTATTCTTATTAACGCATACTTGTCTATACCTGAGCTTTTTACTGAACCTGCTTGTGCTATTTGTTACCATATCTTGTATTGCAACTTTTCCTTCAGTGACTAGCTGAGTGTGATGAGGGGGGACTGCACTTCTTCCTCCACAGTGTCACCTCTGGTGGTTTTGTCCCAAAGACCTAAAGTTTTCACCTAATACTCAGTGGAGCTTTTGGAGAACTTAAGAAACAATACCTGCAACATACAGATAATGTTACTGTACCCTGATCCTGAAAATACACGAAGTAGAGCTGACACTAATAAGAAGTCAAAGGCAGGAAGTTGAAAACTCAACCTAGCTAAGTTACATGCAAATAAAATTGTCATCTTAAGTCCAATATACTTAATTTTTTCCTATAACCAGGAAGTATTGAGTCCCTTGAAAACATGCAGACTATATGGGTTTATGGAAGACTGGTTGTGAGCTTTGTGCATTCAGGGTGAATGAAAGATGTGATGACAGTGTCCTGTCACTGCCATTAGGGGTGTTAATTCCCAACTTCCCTTCCTGACATGAGAAATTAAGTGCCCTTGCAATCCATCTATCTTCTTCCGATAGCAAGAGAAAGAGGAGAATTCCTTGTTTTTTCCTTTTATTTCCAACTTCTCTGAAGAGGAACTAGCATTTGCAGGCTTTTTATTGATAATTCCCTTCTGAAAATTTGGCACACTGGATTCTGATTTGTTCAATGACTGGGAGTGATCTGTCTCTATGAACAGTTATGCTTCTCTTGGTCTTGCATGGTGATGTGTTTCTCAAACCTCTCCTTTCCATATCCCTGTTACAAGTTTTTCTCCAAATAATATATTCTGTCTGCATCTAATACATTCATCTAATTCTCATCCATGTACACTGTTTTATTGAAATGAAAGTGTAGCCTTTGGCCTTAACTATTGCTCATCTTTTTAACAGTCTGAATGAAAGGCATTTATGCATACATCATAGTAAATTAAGAAACCTTTCTTTTGTAGTAGAGAATTAATGTCCTCTATTTATTAATTTACAAAGCTATTCTAATTCATTTGGGAAAACAGGATCTTTTATTTTCATTACGCTGTCTCTAGATCCCTTTATGTTCTGACAGCTTAAATCTCCAAGTGGAATATTGTATAACAAAGTAATATTTGTCTGTAAAGCATTCTTATAGTCATTTCCTTATGGAGTTTTTGATAGTCTATATTTATGTCAGATGCAGCATGATTTAGAAACAGTTTGGATCATAAAATAATTGATACCTCTTATTTTTATGTATGCATGTGGGTTTTTTTTTTAAATTTATTTTAAGTTTTTAGATTATTTGTAGTAACCTAGTTACTTTTACGTTAGAATTCCTATTTGCACAAAGAATAGTAATTTTGTAAGGGTCATACCTTAAACTGTCCATTTACATTTCTGCTTTGCATGTCTGGGGAGAATTCTGTAGGTATTTGAAGCCATAGACCATTTAGCCTTGCAATGGTTAATGAATAGTGGTTAATAACTGAAGAAAAAGAACTTCTCTGGGATCTTTTTCTTTCTTCTGAAATACTATATATGCTAAAAGTGACTGTGGATTGGCTGTTCATGGAGTTTCATTTAATTGTTCAGTTAACAGAAATCTGTGAGATAATTATTAAAGCCAAACAGGTGGGAAGAATCTAACATTACATGGGATATGTATGTATAAGATGGTGTGAAAGAAGGTGTTGCTTGGATTTGTGTACACATATATCCTCTGTGTATGTATTTTGTTGGCTTTGATTGCACAGTTATGGCAGTTGATACAAAGTCTGCTTACGATCATACACACAAATTCTAACTCTTAGATCTTCCCTATAAGATAGACAGTTCAGTCTCCAACTGGATTTCTGGTTTTTGTTCTGTCCCATTCAACCCATAATGATTCAAGAAAGCACGTTCTAGCTCGAAGTTTCGTTGTTCAGAGATCGGATCAGTTGCTTCCACAGAAGGCTAATGAGGCCATTTCCAAAATCTTTATTATTTTTAAGAAACATTTTCCCTGAGATAGTAGTAAAATTTGCACGGTGAAAGAAAGCAGTTCCTGAAGATGAGCTGCTGGTGGCAGTTGGGAGTTAGTTTGTTAGCTCAAAACTCATCTAAGTTTGTCCTAATTTTTTATAGTTTAAAAGGCATTCATTAATATGACATTGTCATACTATGAGCATTCCTATTTGTAACAGAAGATAAAAGCATAAGGGATGCTGCATATTAATGGAAATCTGCTCAGTGACATTTGACAGGCTACATTTATTAATTTTTTTTTCCAGTTGGGAAGTCAATTTGGACTGAGAGACTGGATCTCTGAAACCAGTGATAGTGTGACCAAGCTGCAGTTAACATGAGACAGAGTAGTGTAGCTTTCTGGAAAATATTGCAGAGAAGTGAGGGTGGTGGGAGAGTGTCGGATTGTAGTTGAAAATAATACAAAATCTGATAAAAAATATGTGGACTTTTAGGTGTTAAATCAGAAGAAACTATTACTTTGTCTTCTGATTAAGGTTTATAAAGAGGAGCTTGAAGGATGTCGAACTGGTTTCTGTTTTCAGTGTTCAACATGCTTTTTTTCTGTTGGAAATCCACTGCATTTTTTTTTCAGTGATGTATAGGATGTTCCAGTTCGGGAAAGCTGTCTGCTGTTACCAGTTAATGAAAGTATGATCAAGTGTTCATATATACTTCAGAACCATGTAAAATAGCTTGTGAGAAACAATTCTCCATGTCTTTGTATTGAATCAAGTACTGTTATTTTCTGACAAAACTACAGCTGCTAATACAAAAGATGAAGAAAATATTGAAATTTAAAATTACCTGAGGCTTCTTAGTGTAAAATACCATTTTATTTATAGATTGATTTGAGATTTCAACCTTTTAGTTTGAAAAAAAGCTAGTCTGTTCTTTTAATATGGGAGCACAAGTTATAGCTGCCCTGAGGGAATTCATTAACGGCAACTTATGTAACCAGCCTTGCATCAAACAGTATATGGAGTTATCAGTGCAGTGCAGAATACTTTCAAGGAACAAACACTGCACATCAAAGTGTACAGAGAATCCTGGACATTTTCACAGAAATCCTTAAACTGTGCTACTACAATGAGTAGCACCTATTAGCATGTTTTACTGCTACATTTTTATATTTTATTGCTTCCCTAAACTGTTCCTTGTGGGGTTTTTTGGTAGTTTGTTTGTTTGTTTATTTTTACAAATAAATAACAAGAAGACAAAGTGTCCTTGAATTATGTCTTTTAAAGTTTTATGGAATTGTATGAATGGTACGTATAAGAATATATTGGCTTCATTATAGGCTTTTGCTTACAGTTTTAGTTTTCAGCTTGTTTTGTATGCCACTAGGTCAAATATAATTTCTGTTACATAGGGAATCGAGTATCATACTCCTATTGCTAGCTACTAGAGAGAAGAGACTGACCCCTATCTTGCTACAACCTCCTTTCAATAAGGTCTCCCCTCAGCCTCATTTTATCCAGAGTAAACAATCCCAGTTCCCTCAACTACTCCGTGTAAGACTTCTCCAGAACATTTACCAGCTTCGTTGCCCTTCGTTGGACATGCTCCAGCACCTCAATGTCTTTCTGGGAGGGAGGGGCCCAAAACTGAACCCAGGACTTGAGATGCAGCCTCAGCAGTGCTGAGTACCGGGGCACCGTCACTTCCCTGGTCCTGCTGGCCACACTATTTCTGACACAGGCCAGGGTGCTATTTGCTTTCTTGGCCACCTGGGCACACTGCTGGCTCATGCTCAGCTGGCTGTCCACCAATGCCTGCAGGTCCTTTTCCACCAGGCAGCTCTCCAGCCACTCTTCCCCCAGCCAGTAACATTGATTGGGGTTGTTGTGACCCAAGCGCAAGAGCTGGCACTTGGTCTTGTTGAACCTTAGGGAACTGGCCTTGGCCCATCGATCCAGCCTGTCTAGATACCTCTGTAGAGCCTCCCTACCCTCAAGCAGACCAACACCCACGCACAACTTGGTGTCATCTGCAAACTTACCGTGGGTGTACTCAATCCTCTCATCCAGATCACTAATAAAGATATTAAACAGAACTGGCCCCAATACTGAGCCCTGGGGAACACCACTTGTGATTGGCTGCCCAACAGGATTTAACTCCATTCAGCACTGCTCTTTGTGCCCAGCCATCCAGCCAGTGTTTTACCCGGCAAGGTATTTGCCCATCCCAGCCACAGTCAGCCAACTTTTCCAGGAGAATGCTGTCGGAAACAGTGTCAAAGGCTTTACTAAAATTCAGATAAACAACATCCACAACCTTTCCCTCATCCACTGGGTGGGTCACCTGGTCATAGAAGTAGATCAGGTTAGTCAACAATGTCCTGCCTTTTATGAACCTGTGCTGACTGTGCCTGATCACCTGCATGAGCTGATGTCACTCAAGATGAACCACTCCATAATCTTCCCTGGTACTGAGATCAGGCTGACAGACCTGTAGTTCCCTGGATCCTCCTTTCAGCCCTTCTTGTAGACAGGCATCATATTGGTTAGCTTCCAGTCAACTGGGACCTCTGTTTAGCCAGGACTACTGATATGTGATGGAGAGTGGCTTGGTGAGCACTTCTTCCAGTTCTTTCAGTACCCTTGGGTGGATCCCATCCGGCCCTATAGACCTGTATATATCTAAGTGATATAGCAGACCACTAACCATCTACTCTTGGCTTATGGAGGCTTCATTGTGCTCCTCATCCCTATTTTCATACTCAGGGGGCTGTACACTACTGGTTTTACTACTGAAAACTGAGGCAAAGAAGGAATTAAATATCTCACTTTTTCCTCTGTCCTGGTCACTATGTTTCCCTCCACATCCAGTAAACTATGGACATTCTCCCTAGCCTTCCTTTTGTTCTTAATGTATTTGTAGAAACATTCCTTGTTATCTTTAACAGCAACAGCCGTATTAACTTCTTTTTGGGCTTTAGACCTTTGAATTTTCTTTCTGCACAGTCTCACAGCAACTTTGTAGTCCTCTGGTGTGACCTGCTCCTTCTTCCAAAGACCATAAACTCTACTTTTGTTTCTGAATTCCAACCAAATCTCTCTGTTCAGCCAGGCCTGTCTTACTCCCTGCTGACTCGTCTTTCGGCATGTGGCGACAACCTGCTTCTGTGCTTTTAAGATTTCTTTCTTGACAAGTGCCCAGCCTTCCTGGACTCCTTTGTCCTTCAGGACTGCCTCCAAAGGGCTCTGTCAACCAGATTCCTAAAAAAGAGAAATTCTGCCTGCTGGAAGTCCAGGGTTTCAGTTCTGCTGGCCTCCTTCCTTACTTCTTCAAAAATCAAAAACTCTATCATCTGATGATCACTGTGCCGGAGATAGCCTCTAACCATCACACCCCTGACAAGACCCCCTTTATTCACAAACCACAGGTTCCAGTGATGTTCCTTCCGTAATTGTCTCTCCAGCCATGTCAGGAAGTGTCTTCCACCCACTCCAGGAACCTCCAGGACTGTTCCCTCTCTGCTGTGTTGTATTTCCAGCAGACATCTGGGAAGTTGAAGTCCCCCACAAGAGCTAGTGAATGTGAGACTTCTCACAGCTGTTGAGAGAATGTTTTACCTATCTCTTCATCCTGGTTGGGAGATCTATAACAAACTGCCACCATGATATCCACCTTCACAGAATCACAGAATGTTAGGGATTGGAAGGGACCTCAAAAGATCATTAAATCCAATCCCCCTGCCAGAGCAGGAATGCCTAGATAATACTACATAGGAACGTGTCCAGGCAGGTCTTGAATGTCTCCAGAGAAGGAGACTCCACAACCTCTCTGGGCAGCCTGTTCCAGTGCTCCGTCACCCTCACTGAGAAGAAGTTTCTTCTCGAGTTTAAGCGGAACCTCTTATGTTCCAGTTTCAGCCCATTACCCATTGTGCTATCAGTGGTTGTCACCGAGAAGAGCCTGGCTCCATCCTCGTGACACTCAACCTTTTATATATTTGTAAACATTAATAAGGTCTCTCCTCAGTCTCCTCTTCTCCAAACTAAAGAGCCCCAGCTCCCTCAGCCTTTCCTCATAAGGGAGATGCTCCACTCCCTTTATCATCCTAGTTGCCCTGTGCTGGACTCTCTCCAGCAGTTCCCTGTCTTTCTTGAACTGAGGGGCCCAGAACTGGACACAATATTCCAGATGGGGTCTCACCAGGGCAGAGTAGAGGGGAAAGAGAACCTCTCTTGACCTACTAACCACCCCCCTTCTAATACACCCCAGGATGTCATTGGCCTTCCTGGCCACAAGGGCACACTGCTGGCTCATGGTCATCCTGCTGTCCACCAAGACTCCCAGGTCCCTTTCCCCTACACTACTCTCTAATAAGTCATCCTCCAACTTATACTGGAACCTGGGGTTGTTCCTACCCAGATGCAAGACCCTACATTTACCCTTGTTATATTTCATTAAATTTTTCCCCGCCCAACCCTCCAGCCTGTCCAGGTCTCGCTGGATGGCAGCACAGCCTGCTGGTGTGTCAGCCACTCCTCCCAGCTTGGTGTCATCAGGAAATTTGCTGATAGTACTCTCTAGTCCCTCATCCAAGTCATCAATGAATATATTGAATAATACTGGTCCCAGTACCGACCCTTGAGGGACTCCACTGGATACAGGCCTCCAACCAGACTCCGCCCCATTGATCACGACTCTTTGTCTTCTTTCCCTTAACCAGTTCACAGTCCATCTCACTACCTTGTTGGCCTTCATCTTGCTTCTCCATGTTATAGATCATAAAATTACATAAACTGTAAGTAGATTAAAGGTAAAAATTAAGGTAATGGAATTGTACTTTTAAACTCAGCTATTTAAAGACAGGAAAATAAAAATCCCAAACTATGATAATTTGACAGTTCATTCTTACAGAGAATCATTAATAAATTCTTTTTTATTTAGTAATTTTGAATAAAAAAATTAATTGTCATAAGGTACAGAAGAAAATCTTGAATATTCAGTATGTAATTATTTAAACACTGTAAAAAAGTATTTTCCAATGGATAACTTTTCTTTTAGTTACTAGCACCATTGCCTTTCCCCCCAAACCCAGGTATTTTCACTTTCTATTTTGAAAGACAAGCATGCAAAATCCTGTAAACCCTAGCCAAGTCTCGTCTGTTCTAGTAACAAGGTGTGTAACATCTTGCACTGGCATGTTGCCTCTATTAATCAAAAAGAATCTTTTAGAAATTTTAGTAAATTATAATCACAGTCTGGAGGATTTGTTAATATTTAGTGTGAGTGGGCATTAATAAATACTTTTGGATTTTCATATTGAAATATAGATGGAGGAATGACTTACTGAAAAACTTTTTTTTTTTTTTTTTTTGTGTAGTCGGGTCAAATGCTATGCACAACCCCTACTTGTGAAACAAGTTCTACAGTGCCTAATGTTTTTATTCTCATCCTTAGAGCAGAATCTTAAATGTAGATTGCCTTAGGGAGTTAGGAAGCTCAATTCAAAAGTATACATAGTGTTTTGAACTGCCTCATATTTTTTGGTGTGTGGATATAAGATACTGAAAATATGGAAGAGATGTATCTGGTCTTTTGCCCCTTCCAAGCACTTTTGGTAAAGTGAAAGTAGTAAGGAGATATCTCGATCTAATAAGATGAAGTTTAGACTTCTCTCTTGACAGCAGAAAGCTTTGTCTTTTTAAAAAAAAAAATAAAATTAAAGCATCACTATTTCTTTAAAGAAAAATAAACAGAAGTAATGAGGAGAGGAAGATCTGAAATTTTGCTTTATGGTTGAGTGCCCTAACCCCAGACAGCGAATCTCCCTTGCGTTTGTTCTTTTGGTCCTGTAAAGCTCTTGTTCTTTTTCTGAAGTTCCATCCGAAAAGGTGAAGGGACTTCCCACCCCACACTTGTTCTTTGCTCCTCGTAATGTTAGGACTAAGAAATAAATGTAGGTTTTGTTTTCAACTTCACTGGAAAAAGATTTTATCAGTTATATCAAATATAATGTGACTTTCTTATAGACTCCTAGAAAAACAAAAAGCAGTGGCTTCGTAAGCTGAATCTATGTTTTCCGTGCACATTGCAATAAAGTAATTTTAAATATAAATACTGTAAGCTAATTTTCTACCACTGGTTTTAGCAAGGATAACTTCTTTTCATAATTGTGTAGAATTTGTTCATATTCCTATCCTTGCCTTAAATAATTGTAAAATGAGTAGTCTCATAAAGATCTCATATATTTTTTTTTTGCAAAACAGAACACAATAAACAAAGACCCCCATTAGTATGTTACTTCAAAAGGATAATTTATTCTAAGGTGAAGGATCATTTTTGTCAGCCCAGCTTTAGAGGAAGGATCACATGATGCCAGATGTTGAACTTACACATCTCAGTGATCTGGGCAATATCCTTTAAAGCTCATAAAACTCTTTCCTTGGAAAAGCAGGAGACTCATTATTCTATTCAGCCTTTACATCAGCAGCAGGGGGAACATTTCAACAAAGGTTTGTGGTTTTTTTTCCCTCTGTAAAAAAGCACTTTCCAGAGCATAAAGCAGTGTCAAGGGACTCCTCACTAACATCTTTATATAAGTATCTTAAGATGGAAAAACATTATAGCAGCAAATGTGCAAGAAGGGAAAGGAAGACAGAAGTGTTGCATTTTTATCAGTAAATTAGGTAGCTCACAACCCTTTCAGTTATGAAACAAAAAGACTGGGCCAACCAGGCTGTTCCGACATTAAATTAAATCAACTTGCCATTTATGTTCCTCTGAGTGGAAAAATCATTATTTTCCTGTAAGTATCACACCTGTGACAACTGCACTTAAAAATTAATTTCATTTTCTTTCATTTTGTGTCATTATGTTTACTCCTGCTAATTGGGAAATTTCAATGTAAGTTAAAATTGAACTGTTTTCTTAGAAGAAGAGGTAGTCAGGCAAAATATTTATGAATTAAAAATATGTATTTTTAAAGAGTAGAAGTTTAGAATTAAATTTATCTTCTTCAATGTTGCTGTATTCAAGTGAGAAATAATTTGATGAAGTCACATGTACACTTACCATGATTTACACTTCATATATCTTGCTAAGCATTTTAAAACCAGAATATGGTAGTGACAGGTCATGTTACAAAGATTTTTTTGATTTACAAGCATGCTGCGCAGTACTTACTAAATGCATACTAGATTCATGTATTTTTTTTTTATCATAAATACTTAAAATGGAAGTACACTTCAAAAAATTTCAAAGGATTGTTGTGGTGAATGACCACAACATGATTGTTGCATTTATGTGCTAATTTGCAGTGTTGTAGGTACTCATAACTATTAAGCCAAATATTGTGAACTACCAAGATTCTGTCCTGTAATGAAATCTGTCAAAGCATGACTTCTCTTCTTATTATTCCAGAGGTCGTGATGCTTGGTAATGTAAAAACCCAGGATAGCAAATTATAATGTATTTGGATTGCTAATTTCATGCTTTTATATATTTATCCTTATTTCTTTATCTATTATTCACTAAATGAATTGCATTTCATCCTATATCCTGTGTGTATCCTGTGAATAACTAATTTTCTTGGCTAGGATATAGGTGCTCTTTTTTCTCTTGGTGTTCAGTAGTGACCTGTTTTCTTTTTGATATATTTCAGTTATTTTATTTAAAGTTAGTCCTATGTTTTAAGCTGCAGACTGCTCTGAAATGAGAATTAGAAATATAATTGTCTTGTAAATAAGAAATGACCAGTTATCCCAAATTTATTTTGCTTATACATTAAAAATTCTGATTTTCCTTGAAAATTAAGAATTTGAAGATGGAAGCTGTGTACTTTCTTCAGCTTGGGAGGTTAATTCTGCGCTTCTTCTTCCCCAAACAAAGGTAGAGGTTTTGTACTCTGCAACAGCCACCACTAGTGACGTTTTAAGGTTTAATCAATTTGATTCAGAATTTCAGAAAGTGAAGAGTAAGTGGCAAATATTTATGGCAAGTTAGTGGAGATACTTAATACAAAGTTCTGACTAAGGCACCAAAACTCCACAGAGGATGGGGTCTCCAAAATATTTTTGTGTTCAGGATTTTCTAGCATTTACTCAAGTTATGTTATGTTTTGTGGGTTGTGCAGCAGCAGAAGTCATCCAGTCTGTGCTGATAAAATATTACATCATTCAGCGTTGAATCGAAGTTTAGGGATTTAAACCTAAACCCCATCACTTGCATGAGGTCTTAAGTTACTTGCTGCTGTTCCTGTGAATCATCATTCCAAAGTCAGGGACCTAACTTTCAAATATTGTATGGTCTAAGTTAAAGATGCTAAAGCAGTTTCTTGGGATTCTTCAACTTCTTATGTTTACTAATGGTTTTCTACTTGCTGATCTTGACCTGTGCTCCATCCAAAGAACATAATGAAAATTAAAGCTGTGTTTCTATTAATTAATCACTCGGAGAGTGTCAGGGCACACGTCTGCATTCTGGAATTGACTGTCTATGTTGTTTGATTGTCAGAACAATCACTTGGTTGCCTGTTAGCCACACTGTCTAGCACAGTACTGAAAACTTCCTGTGTTAGGACGGGTGAAGAGCGTGCTGGTTCCGAGTGGATGTCGGTCATTCCATGTAAATTGTCTTCAGTGACGAAGGACAGTCACAGCTGTATTTAATTTGTTGGTAGAGATGAAGCTGAAGTATCAGAGATATCTGTAGACTTGATGTTCTGGTAATTACTCTTATATCACTTTGATCAATCTGTTCATAGTCTGCTTTTAATAAGAAACCTCTATACCAGCACAGAATAATTAAAATTCTTAGAAAGTTTAGCTACTAGCATTTGCTTTTGGGGTTTGTTGGATTTTTTTTTTTTTTTGAACCACAAGAGATTTCGAGCTGTATTTTAATATTGTGCTGAACTGTGCTTTCTACTTGCCTGCGATATCTAAAGCAAAAAGCTTTTATGTGGGATTTTTATCAGAAGCTGCATCTGATTAGCAATTGTGCTAATGTGAATTTCAGATCAGGTCTTTTCTTCTTTGCCTTTGCTCTCTTGACTTGCTGTGGTAGAAACTGACTACAACAACAAAATGCTCTAGTTTTAATGTTCCCAGTAAGAATCAAATGATCAAACTGCTACCAGGCAACATCTTGGTCAATTGAATAAGTCTCCTAGACCTTGCAAAAGAATGTGCTGAGCAAATGTGAAGGGTTCACAAAGCCGTTTAATAGCAAACTGCTTGCAGAGCTGTTCATTATTACTGTTTGAAGGAATCACTGCTCAAGTATAGTGGTCATATGCTTTGTATTACAGAAAGGCTTTTAAACCAATCCTCAATCCAAAGGTGAACCTGACACTGTTCAGAAAATGTTTGCGAAATAGAATGTGCTAGACCATAGCTCAGAGTTTCAGTAACTTCAGTGGAATCCTCCTATCATTAATTTCTTACATAGAAGTGATTAAGCCTAAAACTTAATCCTAAAGAAAAAAAGTATTTCATTAACAATGGCACTGCATTGTATCTGCTTCAGAAGTGAAGAACCAGTCACGGCTGAGAAAAATAGGGGAACGATCGGTTTGTTTTTTCTGGTAAGTTCTTGGAAGTCCAGTAATTTTTATTTATTTCATGAATACATATTTAAATATTACATTATTTATAATTATTTAATTATTTCTCAGCAATTAAATAATGGGTTAGGTGATTCTTGAGCCTCTTGGGAGGCTAGAATCTGTCTAATGCTAAGTTAACTCTGCAGTCTTTGCCAAGGAGCTGGAAAAATATAAAACTCGCATTGCACTGAGAGTGTGGAAAGCAAACATGATAAGTACTCTGGCTTTCCATTACCTCTGCAGTGTGTCTAAAAAGAAAACATGAAGCAGTCTGTAATAAGTCTTCTAGCACGTATAGGATCCATAACTGCATTGAAGTTAGCTGAAGCATTGGAGATGACTCAAGTAGGATGAAGTTACACATTTTATTTATGATCAAAGGATGTGATCTCTGAAATGAGAATAAAGCAAAACATGGAACTGAAAGTATTTGTGCTCACATGAGGGAATGTTAGTGAATTCCCTGGGTGTATAATAGCGAGAACATATACTTTAAGCATTCTTGAAAATAATTATATGCTTTTATATCCCGTAAGACTCAGATGATGTGGCTTTTCTGTTTATCAGCTTCTTTATACTTGTGACATATGTATATATTGCATAATTGTAGCATCTCAACATTTTATCAAAAGTCACTTGTTTGAACATTTCTGTATAGTTTACATTTGATATTGAAACATAATACTCAGAAAATACAGTCCAACCAACTAGAAAAAAGTCTAACTGAATAGAGTGAAGTTCATAAAAAAAACATTTACAATCAAATTGATCTTAATTGCCTGAGTAACTAAAAAGTGCCTGAACAAGGAGATTTTCCTAATGATTATTTTCCTGACACATTTACACTGTTTTAAAAAAACCTCAACCCTGCTGATAAAGCAAATAAAAAATTGCCAAGGATAAAAAAGCATAAATAAAATAAATTTGCTTCTTTAACTTTGGAGAAGATTAGAATGAAAAAAAATGAATAAAATTATTTTAATCAGGTATTGTGAGCTCAGTCCTTGACTGCCTGTCAATATTATATGCAGAAAGAGTGATGGCTTAAAATGTCTTGCTTGTTTTCTTTGTACTTGAGATATTGAGACAATATGTTACTGTCATCTGCACAGAGTAATCTTTACTCCGACTGATCTCTTGTTTTATTTCTGTACATCTTTGACAACGGCTGAAGCAGAGATTTCTGTCACTGTTAAACAGTGCAGAGAAAACATGAATCTTTGCAGGAGAGAATGTCAGGTACCTGAATTATATCTATTTCAGCTCTCAACCTTGAACCCTCAGTTTATTTGTAAGCTTTGTGATTAGTAACCAAACTTGGACATAGCTGGTACAGGATAAATGTGATTCCTGTATTGTAAGTTAAATTTTTGGAATTGATGATTTAGGTTACCTAGTTGTATATACTTCATTATAACATGGTTATTCTTTCATATGCACGTATGGTCTCCCATAGGTTACTGATATTAAATGCAACATCTGAGAGATGACATTACACATGTTTTTTTTTTTTCAGGTGCTGCTGTGTTTGTCATTGTCCTTACACAGGCAGAGTCATGTTTTTTTTTTTTTTTCTCCTTCCTGTCACTCTCTTACAAGAAGATTATCTGTATCTCCACCAATTTTATGCCATCTGCAAATTATATCAACAGTGATTTTATCTTTTGTTCTAATAAACACAGGCAGTCACAATACAGGATTTTAGAGAATCTAGTTAACCTCAGTGATCCAACAGGGATATTTACTTCATTTTTACTTCAAACAGTGCTTATTCTTGTCTTGATTATTAATGCAAAGATTTTAGCTTCTCATCTCATTCACCTTTATCAACTAAAAGATCTTGTGACCTCATTAAAAAATGGCAACTTTATCAAAGAGACCTATTTTCTGCAAAGTCATCCTTTTTGGAATTAATTGTGCTTTTATTCTATACCATTTAAGAACATTCCAGTTTCATTTTTCCAGAAATACTACATCATTTTGCCTGTAGTCAGGATCTGCATAATGTATGTTATGTGGATGAGCACTTTATATTATTTTTTTATAATTATTTTCACAATATGCGTATTTTTTTCAGTAATTCAGAAATTCCGCAGAATCAAATATTTTTTAAAGAACCAAATTATTTGTTCCAGAGACAACTTGTAATAGCGTTGAATGAGCACTGTGTAGTTTTGTTAATTTAGTAAAATGTAATACCTGCTAGTCAGCATAGTTCTCTCTTGAAGGTTGTGAATATTGTTCCTTAACTAATGAATGTAAACCAGTTGAGTATTGCCCTCACAGAGACATCGGTCCCTCACAACAGGTCTGAGTTCTTTTGTACTTTGTGTGTAATTGAATTTTGTCCAATTTAGATATCAGTGATTTGGAGGTCCATATCTGAGCTAGGTGTCCCGACTTATTTAAAGTCGTCACTGGAGACAGAGGAACATAGACAGCAACATGTTTTGCCATATCCGTCAGGAAGAGATGAATTGAAGTTTAAAATGCAAAGTTCTCTGTATTAATTCTACAGGTATAGAGTAGTAAGATTAGTTCAGATGTAGATAATGTGTGTCAGGGCAGAAAAATCTTAAAATCTCTCACAGTTTCCATACTTCTGAAAAAGCCTCTTTGTGGACCTTTGGAATCATCAGAAGTTTGGAATGATCGAATCATTTAACGTGTTTAAGAAAAAATGAAGTGAATTGTCTTCTGGAGGTATTGCTTCCCCTTTATTTATTATAAAGTGAATATTATGACCAACTTAGATTAAAATAACTTTTTATTAAACAGCTATGTTGAACAAAGTGAGATGAAATTCATCCTGTCCAGCGGATTTCTGTCAAAGATTTTTGCAGTTTGTAGTTTGTGCAAGTTTTGCTTAAGTCAGGGCTGATTCAAATGTGGAATGAAGGTTCTTCTTCCCTGAAAACCTAAAAATCCAACTCTCTTCAGCTAGAATTAGTCTAGTGGTAAATTGTGACACAACACACTCAGATATCAAGATCCAGAGGTGTCAGAATGAGGAGAAATAAGTCAACAGCACCCACAAGTTGCTCATGTAGTTCATATTGTGCAGCTGTAAGGGATATCACTCACTGCACTGATGTTTAAGCTAGGATACTGCTATTTTCTGTTAATTAAATATTTTTTCTTACAGTCTTCTTACTTTGAAATACTCAAAGGTAAAAGAAGGTTCCAAGAAATCATCAGAGAGGGCAGAAGCTGGCAGAACATCTTTACAAGTAACTAACAACTAACTTTGATCTTCAGTGATTGAAAGATAATTACATGGTTGCCACAGAGAGGAGAACCACAGTTTCACTTACCCAGCACATGTGAAAAGGTGCTCAGATACAGGAGACAGAGGAAATACAGCAGATATTACATAAGATTCAGTAGTAAAAATAGAGACAGGTGCTGTTTTGGAGGCCTCTATAGGATCCTGTCTGGACACTAGCTGAGACTTCAGACAAAGTCTTACAGACACTGGGCCATACCTGCCAGTCTGATGTGGAATGAACTCCTCAGACATCTCTTGTCATTCAGTGCTTTAGAGAACTGGACATACCTTCTTGGGACATTTTATTAGAGATCCAATTTTTGTTCCTTAGGACGGAATCAAATACAACTGAAATAAAATAAAGCCAGAGGTTGCCGTGTAAATAGATAGCATGCCAGGTTTCATTTACAGGTGCTACAGTTATGCCTGTTGTAAAAGTCTTTCCAGCCACATTAAGGAAAATTACTGTGGTGGACTCCTATTAAAGATCTTATCATTATAGATTGCTTATGGATAGATAACGAAAGTGTCAGGTGATAATACTACTTTACAAGGTGATATTAACAAAATTTAGACTAAAAATTATTTTTACTGTTTCCCACCATCCCTGATAGATTCATTTGATGGATCATTCTATAGCCTATTCTTATGTGAGGTTTCTGGGGCCAAGGTTTTGCAAAATCACATTTTATTGACAATACTGTTGTTTCTGCTAGGTTGTTAATTCATTTGATACCATGGACAGAAATTTCTTTGCCAATCAAGGCTGTCATGCAGAAAAAAATCATAGACCAGAAAAACTCACTTTTTAATCTAGAAGTCTCCAAACAGTTAAGCAGGATGTGGATTGGATATAGTCACTGATGTCAAAGATAGGTAAATACTTTCTGTACTTGATGCAGGCCAGGCTTGTCATAAAGTACCAATAAATTTCTTCCTGTGTGCTATTTAGCCGTATAATTTGCAAAATACTTTGTTTATTTGAGGATTTGAGTGTGTGTCTTGGAGGTATAATGAATAGCTTAGTAAAAGTAAGCACTTCTCATTAAATTACTTGATATTTTCTTCTCTGTTAAAAACATAAAGTATTCTCTGTTCAAAATCTGGAATTACATATAATGCAAATCATCATCTCTGTTATAATCTATGGAAAGATTCTGTGTTACTGTGTGAAGAGCGGAATTATGTACAGCACATTGGCAGTATTCAATAGCCATGAAATTTAACCATTGAATGTTTAAATGATATTCAACTCACTGTATTTCTAAAGAAATACAAAAATATTTAAAAAATGTAAAAAAGATAAAAAATCAGACTTGAAATACGTTATCTGCAATGACACTGTGGCATATTTAGATTTTTTAAAATTGAAGTATGCTAGCAAGTACTGATTTTTGCATCTTACAGGTGGCTTTACCTACTTGGTAATACAATATTTCAGGTAGGAGGTTACTTAGAATTCAGACTGACAGGAAATTGACGTTTTCATTTCAAATCAGCCCACAAACGATCTTCTAAGTTGTCCTTATTAATAAATCTACTAGAAATATACAAAATGCAAATTTGCAACATGTGAAAAAAAACAGGATCAGGTCATTTTAGGAGAGAAGTTTGCAAGTTCTTTGCTTTTACTTCCACATCAATATGTGTTTTATTTGACACCAGTGATATTTTATCTTTTCTAATGTTATTGAATTTTTTTAAAAGATTCTTACAATCTGTGTACATATCAGATTGCACCTTTGCCTGAAATCCTGATATGAAGGCTCATGAAGTTCTAATATGGCTTCTAATATTTCTTATAATATTCCTTGTATAATTTCAAAGTTTTCTTAGCTGGCAGCAGTCAAAGATTACAAGCACTTAAGGCTGATACACTCTACGTAACGGTTCACAGAGATGAGAAAATGCTAAAAAACTAACCAAAGTGCAAAAACAGTTCCTGAATTTAGTGTAAAACATTTCTGTATGTTATTTCTGAAAGTACACTCTTGATGCAGTCAGAAGTTGTTTAACAGAATCATAGAATTATAGAATAGTTTAGGTTGGAAGGGATCTTAAAGATCATTTGTTCCAACCCCTGCTGCCAGGGACAGGGATACCTTCCCCTAGACCAGGTTGCTCAAAGCCCCATCCAGCCTGACCTTGGACACTTCCAAAGAGGGGGCATCCACAACTTCTCTGGGCAACCTGTTCCAGTGCCACTCTCACAGAAATTTTTTTTTTCCCAGTTATCTAACCTAAATCTACTCTCAGTTTGAAACCATTATCCCTGGTCCTGTCATTGCAGTCCTTAATAGAAAGTCCCTCCCCTTCTTTCCTGTAGGCCCCTTTTAAGTACTGGAAGGCTGCTATAAGGTCTCCCCAGAGCCTTCTCTTCCTCAGGCTGAACAGTCCCAGCTCTCAGCCTGTCCTCATAGAGGAGGTGCTCCAGCCCCCTTATCATGTTTGTGGCCCTCCTCTGGGCTCTGTCCAACAGGTCTATGTCCTTCTTATTATCTTGGGCACCTCAGACCTGAACACAGTACTCCAGGTGAGGTCTCACCAGAGCAGAGTAGAAGGGCAGAATCACCTCCCTTGACCTGCTGGACACGCTTCTCTTAATGCAGCCTAGGATGAAATTGACTTTCTGGACTCCAAGAACACATTGGTGGCTCGTGATCAGTTTTCCATCCACCAGCACCCCCAAGCCCTTCTCTGCAGGGCTGCTCTCAATCCACTCATCACCCAGCCTGTGTTTGTGCTCGGGATTGCCCCAACCCAGGTGGAGGACCTTGTTCTTGGCCTTGTTGAACTTCATGAGGTTTCCATGGGCCCACCTCTCAAGTCTGTCAAGATCCCTTTGGATGACTTTCCTTCCCTCCAGCATGCTAACCTTGCCACACAGCTTGGTGTCATCAACAACCTTGCTGAGGTTGCACTCAATCCCACTGTCCATGTTGCAGACAGAGATGTTAAGCAGCACTGGTGCCAATACCAACCCCTGAGGAACAGCACTCATCACTGATCTTGACTCCAACATGGATCCTTTGACTGCAACCCTTTGAGTGCAACCATCCAGTCAATTCCTTATCCACTGAGTAGTCCATCTGTCAAATCCATGTCTCTCTGATTCAGAGACAAGGAAGTCATCTGGAACAGTGTCTGAGTAATTTCTAGGATTTCTGTGATACAAGGTTAAAGGATCTACACTGTTCAATAGGTTTTTAAGTAAAGATTGACAATTTGAAGGTTAGGTCATCTTAGTGCAAATTGTGGAAGCACCAGTTATAATGTAAGTGTTGCTCTTGAGCATCTTCCCTCAAGCAGATTTGCTCTTCCCAAACTCAAGCATTACACCTTGAACTCAACTGAGATTTGAGTTGAAAATGTAAGAAATTGATAAAGCAATCCAAAATTCACAGTTCAGGCAGCTGCAACCTCATTTTATCATCTTATTGGGTACTGTGCAGCAGTAGCCTGTAGTTAACTTACCTTCTTGGAATGTATCTTGAAGAAAGAAAAAAGATAATCTCTTGTACCACAGTGTGGCTTCTCTGTTCGTGTTTTTTGAAGTCCAACACCACCAGGACTTTGAAGAATTAAATAAATAAGGGACACTCGTAAGTGATCTCTTTTTTGTACTTTCAGACAGTCACATGAGGTTGTTATGGAGAGGCGGTGCTATTCAAAAAAACCTGTGATCACATTAGAATCCCCATAGAAAAGCAAATAGTAATTTATCAGAACAGTGACTCCCCATAGGCGTAATTAGTGTTGAGATCACAACAGATCAATTGCTGTCAGTTACTGACAAAGATAATTGCTCTCAACTGGAAGCTCAGGGAAAAGGTTTACTGTATTTACATGCTCTTGTTGTACTTCTTGTTGTTAAAGAGACCTCTACTACATCTTGTTCACTTAAGAAATATTAAGGACTCTGTCTTCGTTTGGTAGCTATTTGAGCAGAAGTAATGACAGTAAAACTTTGGCTTAGAACCTGTCTCATGCAGTTCTTCAGAAACAAATAACTTGCATTAGGAAGCTTATATGTGGGAACAGTAACTAAGATTACTTCTCACTTGGAAAGAATTATTCAACAAAGTTGGGTTTAGTTCATGTCAGTGGTCATCTTGTTCTCTCATTTGTATCATAAGCTGAGTTTTTTCAGTGCTATATGAAAGAAAACAAATATAAAGATTTAGCCTGTACAAGATAAAAGTTTTCGAATTAATTAAAAATTTTTCAGTGGTGACTACAGGAAAATAGTGACGTCATATAGGTCTTTGATGTTAGAGAAATTTGTTGTACAAAATATCTGGGAAGTTCTTTGATCCACTTAAAAAAATCCAAAGAGAGTTAGGAGCATTGAATGTCACACAAATATTAGTGCTCTCATTTCCTTCCCCTGTGCTTTTTCTTTGTTCCAGGTGGTTTCTGAATTTTGTAAGGTGGGGGTTTTAGGAAATTAAAATGAAACAAAAGCCTAGTATATAGAAGATGACTACAATAAGGAAAAAAAACCAACTGAAGAATCTAATTTTATTTTGCTCCTTATTCCTTTATTCATTGTGATTCAGATAAAAAAAAATAAAAGAAGGGAAACAAGAAAGGTTACAACCAAAAGAGGAAAATACTACAAATTTGAAATTTGAAGACATAATCCTTATCTAGTGGGAACATACAACTGAAATTATTTTAAATATGCTTCATGTTTGTGATCCTCAGAACTTTCAGTGGATAAGCAAATACTTCCTCTTCAACTAGATTGTAGGGGCTCTATACATTTGTGATTTTAGATTAGGCTGTATCTTCAGAATTTCCTTGATGTTGGAGGTAGCACATATGTTAGTCTAGATTTGTCTTTCTTATTTACTGTTGGAGAAATGATTTATGAATGTGACCATCTCCGGCATGAATTAAAATCTTTAACTGAAAATCATATTTTTTAGCATTTGGTGATATTTTTATTAGTGTAAATGATCATCTTGGGATAGTATTAGTTTGTTATGGAGTTTCTTGTCTTCATTATGAACATGCTTTGTTGCAAAACTGAGAAAAATCTGTCTTTCCCTGAATTTTTTGATGTCATTTGGGGTTAATAGGAGTAGGTTTGGACTTGTGGAAGGTGTTTGATTTGCTTTTTAGGGAACTAAATGGGAAAAATGATATTATAACTATTTTGACCTTTTTTAACTATCAGTCTGTAGCAGCCCAAGTTTTTTACACATCTTTCCTTCTTAAGTAGTATTACAAAATAAATAACGATAGTAAAAAACCTGAATGCTTTGTATCAGATAAGGGTAGAACCTGCTGGAACGTGATTGCAGATTGCTTCTGTCCTGAGAGCAGCTGGACATACCAGCCTGAGGAGTCTTTCAGGATGCAGGGAAGCCTAAGCTGGGAAGGAGTTATTTAGGAAGCAATGAGTGTACAGAGTGGGAAGCAAGAAGGGGTTATTCAGCCTGACTAAAAAAAATGACAGAAAGAAGGACTTTTCCTGAAGAACTGCTGTGGCAGCAGACCTTTCTTAGCAATGCTTTCTTGCTGCTCTGTCTCACTGAAGGATTTTTCTATTTTAAAAAGGACACTCTTGTAGTAAAACAGAGGTATTGATATTCAAAGCCTTTCGGTGCCTTTGAGGTGTTTGCTTTATGGAAAATGTACCGGCAAACCGGTCTCAATACTCTTGCTAACTATCACTTCCCTTAGAAGTCAGGGCGAATCTGTCCGCTGGTGTACTGGGCTCTATTTAACACCACGTAACTTCACCTATTGCCCTATTAAAGTAAAATTCCTCATCACATAAAAACGTTTACACCATGTTGTTGCAAGATCAGCTGTAAAAACTATGTTGCCCCTACTAAGTTTTCATCATTGTCAGTTATTTACAAAGATATATATTTAATACTAAATTTGACAGTGCAGTAATGCCAGTGGCTTATTTTGCCCAGATTTGAAGCCTTTGTGCTGTTATATTTCCTAGCTCCTTTATTTTCAGTTTCAATTCTCATAGTTTGCCTTTTGGTATTTTTTATGTCACTCTCAGGGAAGTTAAGAGTTAATCACATTCTCTTACACGTACCTTTGACTTTGTGAAACAGTTACATGGACTCTGACCTGTGTAGTAAGGACTTTTGCAGGTATGATATGTTTTTATAAAATGAAATGAATCCAAATGTTCAAATCTTTATGTTACCTTCTTCATACAATTTGTATACATATCTCTTAAAATATGCTAGGAAAGGACCAGGTATTTGTCTACTATTCTTTTTTTTTGCTAATGCTGAATTATTGAACTTCTGATTCTCATTCTGTGGCTAATAAAATGAATCTGAATCCCTTTGCTTCCTGTAAGGCCGTGGAATGTTAATTAAGTTGAAGAGAAAAAAAGGTCACAAAAAATGTTGAAAATAAAAAAAGATCACAAAAAATACAGTTTAAAATTACACTTTGTCTAATTTAAGATGCTTGTCTCACTTCAAGTTTAGGTTACTCAGCCTTGAGGGTAGGCATAACCCAGTCTGCTGTGCAAAATTGTGTATTTCTTGTATATCGTTGTATTATGGACTAAATGGGGTTAATGGAGACGGCGGCCTCAGCCAAACGGTCCAAGCTGCCTAATTTAGGTTCTTTCTTCAGCTGAAAATACCAAGTCTGTCTGAGTGTTCATAAAGATTCATTCTTTTATTTTTTTAGTAACAAATGTTGCAGAAGATTTAGGTAGTAGCTGTTACCCATCCTGCTACAGATGACACAAGTTTTTGGGGTTTCCCTGGGGATCTTAGGTGGAGTTTGGGTGCCTGTCTACCTAAACATGCATTGAAATCCCATCTTAGGTAGGACAAAAGTGAAAAACTTGGAAATAAGCAAATGCAGTGGATTGTAATTAAATAGCAAAAGAGCTTCCAGAGCAAAGAGGCTGCTGCATGAATAGGCACTCACAAAGTTAGGCAGAAAGTAGGGGGATGTATCATGTCCTGAAATATGCTTGGTGACTGTAGAAACATAAAAAGGATTTACATAAACTAGTTCCCTTATCCATTTTTTATCATTAAGTCAAAGAAAAAAAAAACCTGAAAGTGGGTGAATCCGTATATGGTGGGCATTTTGCTTTAATGTCAGGACTGATTACTTGGCTAATGTGAGCAATAGTTAGTATTCATGGCCATCCTTTTAGTAAGTGACAACTTTTTAGTTTCCAAAGACAGCAGTACCATGGAAAACAACACCCCTCACACACTTTCTACCTTTCTCCCTCTTTTCCAATTTTACAAATATCAAAAGTGCATCTGGAAGCAAACAGTAAACTTTATTGCTAAGAGAATTGATGAAAAATGTCGTATAATGAAAACAAGCTACAATTTCCTTTTTTGCTACTCAGACTGACCTACCGTTATCTGTGGCAACCATCGCTCTTCGTAGTCAGTTGGCTCACAAAGCTTTTTACTGTGCCTGTACTTACATTCCTTGCACCTTGCCTAAAGCTAAATGTAAAAGAGATAAGCCATGCTTACATTATGAGGATCTATGTAAAGAATTTCACTTCCTTGGAGACTTTTAGATGTATACGTTTGAAAGATTTTGATGATAATTTTTTGCTATATTTAGTAATACTTCTCACTTTTTTTTTTTTCTGTATGTAACATACATTTTTTACATTACAAAAAGTACACTTCAAAAGTTTGTGATGACAAAAGGCTTTCATTTTGTTGTCTTGTAAAAAAATGACTTAGGCAGCAATGCAAATACTGTTCTCAGAATTTGTACAAGCTTGTAGGTTTACTTAGCGGTGATTAATAACCATAATGTTTTTACATCACTTTCTTACTGACCTCAGGCCCTAGTGAAGCTGAAGGATGTCAGGTTTTGTGAATAATGCCACTGGAAGACATTAATATGAAGTTTCCTTAATCCTAGAAACTGAAAACATCTACTTGAATTCTGTAGCATGTTGTGAACGTGTTCAACGTTAAGGCAGCTTTGAAAAAGTCACCTGACTTTGCTCCCAGGAGCAGGTTTTGATTCAGCCAGTGGGAAATTTTTTCAGTAAGATTTAGGTGGTGCAGGAATAACTGATTTAATAAGAAAAAATAACTGAAAAGTTAAGGAAGTCAAGTACTTTTCCACTATGTTCATGCATTGCGTTTTACATTACCTGTTTGTTAATAGGCAAGTGTTATATCTTATTTTGTTCAGTTTCCTGCTTACTTAATGGCAGCAATAAATAAGTTTAAATGGATTACACGATAGTTGGTTTCTCAGTTATTACAATATCATAATTTTAATAACAGTTTTAATAGAGCATATTTTGTAGTAGTTTCATGCTCATTAACTTCACAATAAGGAAGAATTTAATTTTTCAGTTTCTGCTATCATTCTACAAATGAAAAGTACATAATTATTTACATTTTACAGAAAATTAGTCTTACAATTTGTTTTCAAAACTGAAAAAAAATGCAGATTATAATAAAAATATGTTCTAGAATAAAATCTGAAAATATAGCATGCTGGTGAGGCAGAGAGCTATTACTGGCAGAGAAATATTAGAGATATTACTAAAGATAATAAGGAGTGTAGGAGCAACTTTTTAAATTGAGGGGTTTCTCATATCATGTACGATTAAATTTCTTGCACAGTATTCATTGTAATGATTCACAACCATTTTAATTGATTTTATTTAACCTTTCAGTGACAGTTACCGCATCATGCTCTACAATTACTTGAAAGGACATTGTAGAGAGGTTGGTGCTCGTCTCTTCTCACAGGTCATTAGAGACAGAGCCAGGGGGAATGGGTTCAGGTTGCAACAGGGCAAATTTAGACTGGACATTAGGAAGAAATTCTTCACGGAAAGGGCGGTGAGACACTGGAACAGACTGCCTAGGGAGGTGGTTGAATCGCCATCCCTGGATGTGTTTAAGTGTCATTTAAATGTAGTGTTGGGTGATACAGTTTAGAGGTGAACTTGTAGTGTAGGGTTAATGGTTGGACTTGATGATCCCAAGGGTCTTTTCCAACCTGAACTGTTCTATGATTCTATGATCCTAGTCCCTGATCCCTGCAATGGATGAGTTGTACAATGGGAGGTCTCAAAACAGTCACACAAAGCCTAAATTTTAGTCTAAATGCTGTTTAAGTGTAAAGGCTTAAATTTAGTGTAAATGCTGTTTAGGTAAATGCTTAAATGTTATTTAAATACACAGATTTATTTAAATACAGAGAATAATCTGTTGCACCACAGAAAGTTCTGAGATAGCAGGATTTTTGTGGGTTTTTTAATAACATTTGCTGTTAGGAGTCTGAGATATAACATTCCCCAAGATTCACATTAATTCCAGCCTGCCTGAACATTGTTTATTTGGGACTTGGGCACCTGCGGTGTTCCAAAATTCCAGCCAGCAGCTCAGTCTGTCTCCTTTCCAACATTTTGTGCTTTAACAAATTCATTAGGTACTTTCAGTTTTGGCTGAAAATCACTTGTTCAAATTTAGTCTGTAACTGAAAAAGTGCCTATTCTAGGAAAGGAAAACACCTGGCTTGTTCCATGGTGGATGAGTTCTCTACAGCTAGAAGCAGGTTGGTTCTACAGGTAGAAGCAGGTCCCCCCTCATGGGGGACTTCAGCCAGCCCAGTATCTGCTGGAGGTGTAATACAGCAAGGTATAGGTAATCTAGGAGGTTGCTGAAGAAAGTTTGTGATAATTTCCTCACACAAGTGACAGAGAAGCCAATGAGGAGAGGTGCTCTACTGGACCCTCTATACTCACAAACAAGGAAGGGGTCATTGGCAATGTGAAGACTGAAGGCAACCTTGACTGCAGTGACCATGAGATAGTGGAGTTCAGGATCCTGAGAGGAGAGAGCAGGGCAAAAAGCAGGATCCCAAGTCTGGACTTCAGGAGAGGAGACTTTGGCCTCGTCAGAGATCTTGTTGAAAGAGTCCTGTAGGATAAGGCCCCGGAGGGCAGAGGGGCCAAGAAAGCTAGTCAGAATTCAAGGATCACGTCCTCCAAGTTAAAGAGTGGTCCATCTGGAAGTTAGGAAAAAATTCTAGGAGGTCTGTGTGGATGAACAAGGAATTCCTGGCAAAACTCAAATGTGAGAAAGAAGGATACAGAAGGTGGAAGCAGGGATGTGTGACCCAGGAGGAGTACAGAGCTGCTGTCCAGTCTTACGGGAACAGAGTTAGAAAAGCTGAAGCCTACTTGAGGTTGGATTTGTGGAAGGATCTCAGAGGGAACAATAAAGGAATCTATGAGTACATAAACAGCAAAATGATGACTAGTGAAAACCTGTACCTGCTGCTGGATGGGCAGTGGTTCTGGTGACACAGAGCATGGAACATTATGAGATATTCAATTCCTTCTTTATCAAATCAGAATGGTTTGGGTCAGGCCTTAAAAATCATATAGTTCCAACCCCCTGCCATGGGCAGGGACACTTTCCATTAGATCAGGTTGCTTAAAGCCCCATCCAGCCTGGCCTTGAACACTTCTGGGGAGAGGGCATCCACAGTTTCTCTGGGCAACCTGTTCCAGTGTCTCACCACCCTCACAGTGAAGAATTTCTTCCGAATATCTAATCTAAATCAGCCCTCTTTCAGTTTAAAGCCCTTACCCCTAGTCCTTTTGCTACATAGCCTTGCAAAAAGTCCCTCTCTGGCTTTCTTGTAGGCCTCCTTTAGGTACTGGAAGGGAGCAATAAGGTCTCCCCAGAGCCTTCTCTTCTTCAGCCTGAACAATCCCAACTCTCTGAGACTATCTTCATAGGAGAATTACTAATATTGTATAATAGTAAAATCATGCTAAAAACTCAGAAGAGGCCACCAATGATACTGTGGATTTATGCCTATACCTTGAGATCTTTTTAGGCTGAGTCCTGCATATGTCTGAACTCTGACAGGAGACAACCTCTTGTTGTGATTTGAGAGCTGCATGTTTGGAGCCTCTCCTGGTAGAGCTTCAAAGCATTGTATTTCCTCGATTATTGCAGGTAAATAAATAAAGGTAATAATGAAGTTCCTGTTATCTTATATGACTTTGGAAATGTTTAGAAGAGCTTGTAATATAAAAATGACATGGTACTTCGGGGTTGCAAACATTATGGCACAGCACACCAAGCATTTAACTTGTGCTTAAATCCATTCTGAGGCAGTAATATACATAAGCCTGTGTTTAAATGCTCAGTTGAATTGGAACCTTAATCTTGCCAACTCAATGACCTGAGCAGACTAAAGCAAGATTTAATGCAAGTAAGAGAGGCTGTAAAGCTCATGCACCTGAACAGTGTTACTGGAGGTTTCCAGGTGCTTCTTGGATTGTTGGTGATCTTCAGTGTGTGATTCTGCTCTCTGTAATGACTGCAAACATGGTTAATCAGTCCCTTTAATAATTTTTAAGTAAAATTGTTAAAGCAAATTAAACTAAGAGGACCAAACTTTTAACTGTTGTCAGTCAAATGGATGGGCTTTTAACACCAGCTGAAACCCAACTTGGCAGTACTTAAAGGGTGGCTAGAAAGAGGACAGAGGCTGTTTCTTTACAAGGAACACGTGAAGGAGACATGGGACAGCAGCTCCAAGTTGTGCCAGGAGAG
Organism: Trogon surrucura; assembly: GCA_020746105.1. Classification (NCBI taxonomy): domain Eukaryota; kingdom Metazoa; phylum Chordata; class Aves; order Trogoniformes; family Trogonidae; genus Trogon; species Trogon surrucura. The sequence goes on from CM036617.1 coordinate 56,389,142, forward strand.
GTTTCATCTTGATATAAGAAAGAAATTTTTTGCAATGGGAACAATCAGTCACTGGAACCACCTCTCCAGGAATGTGATGGACTTCACATCGTGGAAGCTTTTCCAGATGCAGTCAGACAGGGTGACAGATAACTTTATCTAGGCTCCCTTTCCCACTAAGATTGAACCAGGTGATCTTTTGAGATCCCTTCCAACCTGAGTTGTTGTATGATGATGTATCTTATTCAGTTCTTCTCTTTGTTTTCTGTTGTTTTATTTGACCTTGTCCAAGTAACCATCTTAAGCACAGTGAACCAAATTAAAAATTACTAAAACCAGGACATGATATTTTCACAGTTATCTCAAACATATAGACTTTCTTTCAGAATTTCTAGGATGATAAATGGTAGAGCTTCAGAGATTTCTTTCCTGAGGCTGAAATGAAGAGAACCCACACTTTTTCTTTTCTAAAGCATTGGGTATTTAAGGGAGCTGAAAAGAGCATCATTGAAGATTGTAAAAAAAAACCCAACAAAAACCCAAACAACAAAACCTTTGATTTTCTATTTGTGGATTTTAATTTTTAATTTTAAGATGATGTTGACCTTCATTACTTAGCTTATGGTAATATGCAATTCATAACATGAACTTTCATGTCCCTTACACAAGGTGAAACAGATGGTAATGTTTTAAAAATACATTGTTGGACAGTATTTTGCATGGTTTTGATTTTGATATTTTAAAAGTAGCTGCAGGTTCAGACTCTGATCATCATGTTTATTTACCTGACTTAGAAACATTATTTTGCATGTATGTATGATTTGATTTCATTCGTTTATGCTAAAAAGATAAATCTGTATTTTCCATCACTCTCCCAGAAGACCATAAGGAGGTTAAAATATACTTTGTGTACGTTGTAACTTTTAACTTAAATGGGTTTTGTTTGCTAAAATGCTTTTTGTCTTTTTCATGACTGATCTTTAACATGATATACAATAGTCTTAAACTGGAAATGAGAAATGCAAAATCTGTTGCCAGAAAAATGGAAAGAATTTTTTAAGTCTGGATTACTGCTAACTGGATTTCATTATGGTCTGAATGGAAAAAAATGGTGTCGATAACCTGCAAAATATTTTTATGTCAAGCAGTCAGAAAAGAAATCATGAAGCCAGAGTCACACATCAGTTTCTGTCTGTGAAGTACTTGGACATTTTACATGAACATTCAGGTAGAAAGTAAACCAGACTTTTAGTTTTGTTCCTTTCAGCTTAATGCCCTTGTGACAAAGCCAAATTTTCTGCTTCTTGCTCTCCTTTGCCGCAGTGCTCGTTGCCTTGCCACCTTTGTCTTCAGTGTCAGAAAGGAAGGTTGACAATTTGTCTGAATCAGCGTAATGTGTACTGGGGCTCCTAGGGGCTGTTTGGTTTGCAGGTATCCCAGACAGGCAAGCATGTGGGGATGCACGCACACACAGAGGATACCATCACAACTGGTCACACAGGCTGCCACAGAAGGTCACTAGTGCAACGCACATGTGGGACACTCTCCAAGTTCACATGCACGTGCGTTGAACACCCCTGACTACCAGCACAACCCCTCTGCCCAGATCCCTGCCCCTTTTACCTGCTCAATGGATCCCCCACTCTCCGGCTGGCCCAGATAGGTGCTCACTGCAAACACGCTGAGTCTATCACTCCCCACATCGCAGTACCCCAAGAAGGTAATTTTGGAACACACTCCATCCTCTGTGGCTGGTGAATAAAAACCCCACAGGCTCCTGTAGCTGATGCTGAGACTCCGCTCACTCCAGCTGCAGGCCAGTGGTGTCCACACCCCCCGTCTGACTCTGGTAGCTGCCCCTGGATTTCACTTAGGCACACTGGGGTCTCACCAACAGCTGTCACTGGGTCCTTGCAGCACACACACAGGATAGAGAATGAGATTACAGAGAGAGAGAGTTAAGAAAAAAATTAATAAGGCAGGAGAAACTGCTGTGGTCGGGTGCAAGTCTCAACCAAACAAGCATGCTGACCACTTCTGGTTAACGTACAGTCACCCCCTTTCATACCCTTTTCTGCCTACCAGCTCTCTGTTTCTCCCTGCTCCCTTCTCCTGCACATTGCCACATCACTTGTCACAGTCCCACCAACCCCTTCCAAAGTCCAGGTTTGCAACCTCATCTCTTGCAAAGTGCCGGTTTCTTGATAGCTCATCAATGAGCCTGAGTGACCAGGTTTATTTCTGGTTATTGTTTATTAACACTTACTGGCCAGGTTTTAATTGTCTCCCTCCCTTTCCTTATCCTGCTAATTCAAAAAATAAACCATTCTCACACTCCACTCCCTTATCAGTTCATGCGGCTGATCAGGTTTGTTCTTATTATGACCTCCTTTATCGTGTGTGTGCACCAGGTCTTTATATAAGGCTGCTTTGACCAGATACTCCCAAAGGAGCAGACACCATCCTTCCATGTACCCTGACAAGGCATCCACCTGAGATGGAGAATTTGTGTTCAGACTTTATCATGTTGAAGATCTAGGTTACAGTTGTCTTACTTTCTAGGAAAATGGTCTGAAAACTTGGTGGTTAAGCAAAATTATGTCTAACTTGCATCTGGGTGTGGGAGATGTAGGTAGGTGCAGTGAAGACTGTGAGTAATGGGTTCTTTCAGGCATTTAGGCAGGAGGAGGGTGTTGTCTGATTTGATGTTAGGTTACTGAAGCATATAAGAGGGAAACAACTAATTCTGTTCTTGATTCAGGACACTTCTGATGTAGGATATGTGAATATTAAGCAATGGTTGTCCAGAAAACTCTCAGGACAACCAAGCAAGTCCGTAGATAAGGCAGTGCTGGAAAGTATGTAGAGGGACTCATGACTAAAATAACCATTGGATCTTATCAAAGTACGTCTTTCTCTGAGAATCCTGTGCTTTGGTGCTGTGCAGACACATAATAAGGAACATCTCGATCATAAAAAGTTCACAGTGTAAGTAAATCAGAAAGAGAAGCAGAGCACAAACAGTAAAATTATTTCCTTTAAGTCCCACAGGTCATCAGCGGCAAATTAACGAACAGAGACAGTCTTTTTCCGCATTTCAGTCTAGTGCTCATTGCTTATATTATGCTACATATATGGTATTATTGTTATTCCATTCTACACCTCATATTATTAATGAATGATGCAATATAATATGAAATGCAGTAGAGGTTCCCCCTGCTGATATGGAGTCATTTACGTCTTTTGAAATGTTGTTGCATGCGTATTAAAAAGTGATGTTTTAATAGAAGCATAGTTTGGTGTTTTGCATGTCTTTGTCGTAGGATTTTTACTAATCTTTCCTGTCGAAGCTTGGATTATACCTGTCATGCTTCATGTAGATCAGCAAAGACATTCTTGTAATATTGCAGAATCCCTAAGCATTTCTTTGCATCTTTTGAACTGCATCGGGCTGGTTTTTTTAGTTCTTTTGTTGTTCAGATTTTCTATTAAGCATGGAATTCCTTGAGTAAGCAAAGACTTTTGTCTAATACCCGGGGGTAGCAGGAAAATTCACATCATTGTGATTAACCGTGAGAATTTCCAGTAACAGTTTGTGACTGTGTCATTAGAAAAAAAAGTCTTGCTTTGAAAATGTGGATGTTAGTAACTTGTAAAGAGCAAGCTTATTATCAAATTGTCCTTTGCATCTCAATACAGCATGCATCAGTGTTTCACTGCAGGGGAACCTGTATGGCTGCCCAGTACTGTCTCCTGCAAGACAGCAGATGCGCACCTTCTGAAACTGCAAAGATGAGGAAATTCAGAATATTTATGATAAATGCAAACACACACATATATATATATATATATATATATGTATATATAACAAAAGATTCTTAAACCAGGTATAAATAGCTAGACTGCAACTAAACTGTAATGTAGCTGACTGCTCTAGACTCTGGTAGGCAATTTCCATTTGACTAACAAGAGGAATACATTCTGACCATGAAAATAATTAGGTGTTAACTTGTTTGGGGTTTTATTTGTAATATGTAGGTGAATTGCTGAAGGTTAAAATTTATGGAGTTTTCATTATAGAAATACAGTTTTCAGTTGCTGGTAACATTTTGGATGTTTGTGTTACAAAATATTGTTAACTTATCATCAACCATGAAATACCAGTAAGCTAGTATTGGAACTGAAATTAAATTATATATTGAACTGAGTTCCCAAAAATACTCAAAGTGATAAATAATGTCTCGACTATCCTAGAGAGTCAAAATTACATTGAACCCCGTACCCCTTGTTCCTGCGTACTTAGGAAAATAATATGAGAAACAAAATTATTTTCAGGTCCTTCCCGTACTGCAGCTTTACTTCATCTGGCAAATGAGCCAAAGGCAGCGTCTAGAGATTTCCACTGGTGGATGTATTCTCCCTGATTTGTCTAACTACTTTTGGAATTAATTTTTACTTTTGGTCTTCACAGCATGTGGTAAGAATGAGATGTAATAATGGACTGTATGAAAAGCACTTGCTTCTGTTTGTTTAATTCTGCTCCGTGAGGTGTCTCAGGAGGAAGTGTACCCTCATGTCTGTATTAGAAGTTATGAAGACTCATTCTTTGTTCATCTTCCTCATAATTTTATACATCTTTGTTCATTCCCACCCTCCTTTTATTTCTCTCTTCCAAATTGAAGAGTTCTAAGAAAAAAAGGAGGGTAATTGTAATTGGAGACTCCCTCCTGAGGGGAACAGAGGGCCCTGTCTGCCGCCCTGATCCGACCCACAGGGAAGTCTGCTGCCTCCCTGGGGCCCGAGTTAAGGATGTTAGCAAGAGGCTTCCTGGTCTGGTCAAACCCATGGACTATTACCCGCTTTTGGTTATGCAGATCGGTAATGATGAGATAGTAGAGAGACGGCCAGAAGCAATCAAAAGGGACTTTAGGGCACTGGGGCGGATGCTAGAAGGATCAGGCGCACAGGTTGTGTTTGCCTCTATTCCTTCAAATATGAGGGAAAATAGTGGTAGGTTTGACAAAGTGCAGCAGATTAATGCTTGGCTAAAGGGGTGGTGCCAGCGGTCTAGCTTTGGATTTTTTAACCATGGGGAGATCTACAGGGCACCTGGTCTACTGAAACAAGCTGGGGTTCAAATGACACAAAGGGAAAAAAGGATCCTTGGTCATGAGCTGGCGGGACTCATAGAGCGTTCTTTAAACTAGATATGAAGGGGGATGGGGTTATAGCTGGGATTGCAGCGGGGCAGTGCTCTAGAAATTATGAGGACCAGGTGGCCTCCCATCCCCCTAGGGTGAGATCAGTGTGCTCAGCTTGCTCCCTGAAATGCTTATACACCAATGCACGCAGCATGGGGAATAAGCAGGAGGAGCTAGAAACTTGGGTTCGGGCAGGAGATTATGATCTGGTGGCAATTACAGAGACATGGTGGGACAGCTCACATGACTGGAATGTGGTCATGGCTGGCTATGTCCTTTTCAGGAAAGACAGGCCAGCCAGGCGAGGTGGTGGAGTCGCTCTTTACGTGAAAGAGCAACTACAATGTCTTGAATACTATCCAGGCATGGATGAGGAGCAAGTTGAGAGTGTATGGGTTAGAATTAAGGGGCAGGCGGGCAGGAGAGATACTGTTGTGGGTGTCTATTACAGGCCACCAGATCAGGGTGAGGAAGTTGATGAGGCCTTCTACAGGCAGCTGAGAGCGGTCTCACAATCATAGACCCTGGTTGTCTTGGGGGATTTTAACTTCCCTGATATTTGCTGGAAGGACAACTCAGCCAGCCAGCCACAGTCCAGGAGGTTCCTCCAGTGCATCGATGATAATTTTCTGATGCAAATGGTGGAGGAGCCGACTAGGAGAGGAGCACTGCTGGACCTCATCCTCGCTAACAAGGAGGATCTGGTTGAAGCAGTAAAGGTTGAGGGCTGCCTTGGCTGCAGTGACCATGAAATGGTGGAGTTCAGGATCTCATGTAGCAGAAACAAAATAGCAAGCAGAATTGCAACCCTGGACTTTGCCAAGGCAAACTTTGGATTTTTCAAGCAATTACTAGAGAAAATCCCATGGGCAAGGCTGTTTGAAGGTAAAGGGGCCCAAGACAGTTGGTTAGCGTTCAGGGACTGCTTCTACCGTGCTCAAGATCAGAGCATCCCGACACGTAGGAAGTCAAGGAAGGGAGCCAGGAGACCTGCATGGCTAAACAGGGATCTGCTGGGTAAGCTCAAGGGCAAGAGGAGAATTTACAGATCTTGGAAGGCAGGGCTGGCCACTTGGGAAGAATATAAGGCTGTTGTCCGAGGGTGTAGGGAGGCAACTAGGAAAGCAAAGGCCTCCCTAGAATTGAACCTGACGAGAGGGGTCAAGGACAACAGGAAGAGCTTTTTCAAATACGTGGCAGATAAAACTAACACCAGAGGCAATGTAGGCCCACTGATGAATGAGGTGGGTGCCTTGGTGACACATGATACAGAGAAGGCAGAGTTACTGAATGCCTTCTTTGCCTCTGTCTACTCTGTCGGAGGCTGTCCTGAGGAGCCCTGTTCCCCTGAGGCCCCAGAGGAAGTCAGGGCAGTGGAGGAGTTTGCTTTAGTCGATGAGGACTGGGTTAGGGACCAATTAAGCAATCTGGACATCCATAAATCCATGGGTCCAGATGGGATGCATCCACGGGTGCTGAGGGAGCTGGCTGATGTCATTGCTAGACCACTCTCCATCATCTTTGCCAAGTCTTGGGAGACGGGAGAGGTGCCTGAGGACTGGAGGGAAGCAAATGTCACTCCAGTCTTCAAAAAGGGCAAGAAGGAGGGCCCGGGTAATTATAGACCGGTCAGCCTCACCTCCATCCCTGGGAAAGTGATGGAACGACTTATCCTTGGTGCCATCTCAAGGCATATCAGGGATAAGAGGGTCATTAGAGACAGTCAACATGGCTTCACCAAGGGGAAGTCGTGCTTGACTAACCTCATAGCCTTTTATGAGGATATAACAAGGTGGATAGATGATGGCAGAGCGGTGGATGTGGTCTACCTTGACTTCAGTAAAGCATTTGACACAGTCTCCCAGAGCATCCTTGCTGCTAAACTGAGGAAGTGTGGTCTAGACTCTCGGGTAGTGAGGTGGACTGCGAACTGGCTGAGGGGAAGAAGCCAAAGAGTCATGGTCAATGGGGCGGAGTCTGGTTGGAGACCTGTATCCAGTGGAGTCCCTCAAGGGTCGGTACTGGGACCAGTATTATTCAATATATTCATCGATGACTTGGATGAGGGACTAGAGAGTACTATCAGCAAGTTTGCTGATGACACCAAGCTGGGAGGAGTGGCTGACACACCAGAAGGCTGTGCTGCCATCCAGCGAGACCTGGACAGGCTGGAGGGTTGGGCGGGGAAAAATTTAATGAAATATAACAAGGGTAAATGTAGGGTCTTGCATCTGGGTAGGAACAACCCCAGGTTCCAGTGTAAGTTGGGGAATGACTTATTAGAGAGCAGTGTAGGGGAAAGGGACCTGGGAGTCTTGGTGGACAGCAGGATGACCATGAGTCAGCACTGTGCCCTTGTGGCCAGGAAGGCCAATGGCATCCTGGGGTGTATTAGAAGAGGGGTGGTTAGTAGGTCGAGAGAGGTTCTCCTTCCCCTCTACTCTGCCCTGGTGAGACCCCATCTGGAATACTGTGTCCAGTTCTGGGCCCCTCAGTTCAAGAAAGACAGGGAACTGCTGGAGAGAGTCCAGCACAGGGCAACTAGGATGATGAAGGGAGTGGAGCATCTCCCTTATGAGAAAAGACTGAGAGAGCTGGGGCTCTTTAGTTTGGAGAAGAGGAGGCTGAGGGGTGACCTCATTAATGTTTACAAATATACCAAGGGTGAGTGTCACGAGGATGGAGCCAGGCTCTTCTCGGTGACAACCACTGATAGGACAAGGGGTAATGGGCTGAAACTGGAACGTAAGAGGTTCCACTTAAACTCGAGAAGAAACTTCTTCTCAGTGAGGGTGACGGAGCCCTGGAACAGACTGCCCAGAGAGGTTGTGGAGTCTCCTTCTCTGGAGACATTCAAGACCTGCCTGGACACATTCCTGTGTGGCATAGTCTAGGCATTCCTGCTCTGGCAGGGGGATTGGACTTGATGATCTTTTGAGGTCCCTTCCAATCCCTGACATTCTGTGATTCTATGATTCTGCTTGGTTTAATCACTGTGGAGGAGCTAGTCCATACTTGCTCATTATTGCCCTCCCCTCTACCTTTTCCAGTCCTATTGTTTTCTTCTGGATATGTGATGATTAGGGCTGTGTACAATATTAATTATTTGCAGTACTTTGTGCCTAATCATTTATGCTGTGAAAGATGGTGTTAGTTGTTTTCTTCTTTTTCTCTTTCATAATAATTCTTAATATCCCATGTTTGACAGTTACCAAGAAACTGATCAACACTTTTGGTAGATGACTCACAATGATTCCAAGATTTATTTCCTGACGGGTAGTGGTTAATTTAAAGTCCATCAGTGTGCTTGCATCAGTATGCATGCATTTGCCACTTGTTGTAAGGCCCATTAAGATTTTGAAATTCTTTTGGATTGGTCATGATTTTGTTCTTTGAATAAGGTCCAGGGACCTGCGCTATGCTATGGCACAGACCTGCAAAGGCTGCAGCTCCACGAATTTGTAAGTTTCTTGAGATGTGGTGCTTGGTCCCACCAGTCTGACACGGGCTCACCCTGCAGTAAGGGCAAAGCCTCTTCCATAATGGGGCTGGAAGGAGGGATATAAAGAGCATTAGCTTGGAGTCACAGAAATAAACCTGCCTGAATCAAACTCTGAGTGATTCAGACCATTACAGTCATTTTATTTTGAGACATTTTTATTTGACTCATGTTTCTAGAGAGACAGAATGATGCTTTGCATCTCTGGAAAAAAAAACAGTATCACTCAAACCAGGAAAACATTTTGTTTCATGAGGGAAAAGTGTAAGAGCATGGCTAATTTATGCTGTAAAGATGTACCAGTGCTGTAAGATTCCTACGTATATATTTACTGAAATCTCTCATTTACATTACTAATTTCATCTTTGCTTTTGATAAATATTTCAGCCGTAATTCCTTGTGCTATTATTTCTTTTTTAACCTTTTTGTCTCATCTTCACACCTGTTTGAATCCTCTTCAAAAGACATCCTTTATGCATCCTTTCAGTGTCAATTCTGTCCTTCTGCCACACAACTGTAGTACACTGTTTTTGTAGCTCCTTATGACAACAGGCTGCTTATTGGTTGCAAAGTGCTGCTTTTTGTGGTATTCCTTTCGTGTAGGACATGAAGTTGTTTCTGTTAGTCATTCTTCCTCTATGTTCTCACTGAATCATAGAGTCATAGAATCATAAAGGTTGGAAAGGACCTTTAAGATCATCAAGTCCAACCTAAAGCCCTGCACCACCCTAACACTAAACCATCTCCTCAAGTGCCACATCCAGCCATTTTTTAAACACGTCCAGGGATGGTGACTACACCACCTCCTTTGGCAACCCATTCCAGTGCTTCACCACCCTTTCGGTGAAGAAGTTTTTCCTAATATCCAATCTAAGCTTCCCCTGATGCAACTTGAATCCATTCCCTTTTGTCCTATCACTATTCACTAGGGAGAAAAGGCCAACACTTGTCTCACTACAGCTACCTTTCAGGCAATTGTACAGAGCAATAAGGTCTCCCCTCAGTCTCCTCTTCTCCAGGCTGAACAGCCCCAGTTCCCTAAGCCTCTCTTCATAAGACTTACCCTCCAGTCCCCTAATCATTCTGGTTGCCCTTCTCTGTACCTGCTCCAGCACCTCAATGTCCTTCCTGTACTGTGGAGCCCAGAACTGCACACAGTACTTGAGGTGCGGCCTCACCAGTGCCGAGTACAGGGGCACAATCACTTCCCTGGTCCTACTGGCCACACTATTCTAATACAGGCCAGGATGCCATTGGCCTTCTTGGCCACCTGGGCACACTGCTGGCTCATGGTCAGCTGGCTGTCTGTCAACACCTCCAGGTCCCTCTCTGCTGAGCAGCTCTCCAGCCACTCCTCCCCAAGCCTGTCACACTGTTGGGGGTTGTTGTGGCCAAGGTGCAGGACCCGGCATTTGGCCTTATTGAATTTCATGCAACTGGCCTTGGCCCAGTGATCCAGCCTGTCCAACTCTCTCTGAAGAGTCTCTCTACCTTCAAGCAGATCAACTCTTCCTCCCAGTTTTGTGTCATCTGCAAACTTACTAGGGATACACTTCATCCCCTCCTCCAGGTCATTGATAAAGATGTTAAACAGGAGTGGTCTCAGCACTGATCCCTGGGGCACACCACTTGTGACCGACCACCAGCTGGATTTAACTCCATTAACCCCAACTCTTTGGACCCGTCTATCCAACCAGTTCCTAATCCAGGAGCAAGAATATGCCTATCCAGGCCATGGGCAGCCAGCTTTTCTAGGAGAATGCTGTGGGAAACTGTGTCAAATGCCTCACTAAAGTCAACGTAGACAACATCCACAGCCTTTCCCTCATCCAGTAAGCAGGTCACCCTGTCATAGAAAGAGATTAGAATAGTCAAACAGGACCTACCCTTCCTGAAAGCATGCTGACTGGGCCTGGTCACCTGGTTACTTCATGCCTTTGAAGAAAATTTTAAATTAAATAAAAGATAAATATTCTAACAAAAAATAAGACAATAGTATCATCAAAAATATGTCATTACGCAGTAAAAGACAAAATATGACTTTAAAGCCCCACCAAGAGGACAAAAGATACAGTGACTTCTCTAAGCTCTGCCTGCCTGTACAAAAAGTGCTAAAGCTCCAGAGCATTGCTGACTGGAGCTGAATCTGTCCCAGTAGAATAGATCTGGTACAATAATTCTGTATGCCAAGAAGTATCAGTGAATATCGGTATGTATTTCATACATTAAACTCCCTGCAGAATGAAAGTATATTACCATTCCAAAATATGTATAAGAATGATGCCAAGAATATTAAATAATCTGTGTAAGAATATATTAAATAAGCACAATGCTTACGGAACAAAGAGTTTAGGCCTATAGACAAAAACACAGAATAAAGTTCATTCTCATTCTGTATAAGACAGTAGGCAGAGGAATCAAATCTCTAAAATGTTCAAAATTAATGTTTCATTGTAGTGATAAAGTCAGCCCTGGAGTTAAGTAAATCAGTTGAATGCACCAGAAAAGAATTCCATAATCAACTAGCCTATTACTTACTGACTGTACTTGTTTCCTGTTAAATGTTACTGCACTGGTAAAGGTGGTGAATCTCATCAGGAGGTATTCCTACTTACCTCAAAACACAGAGTTAGTGCTGATGATAACCTTCATCTAAACTCAATATAATTTGCTGATTCTTACAGGAGACATAAGCTCCATGAGCAAGAACAAAACTTTCTCATCTTTCCATTGTTAATTTTATAATTGTAACTGTAGATTGGATGAAAAAACTGGTGGGGGAGGTGGGACGGAAGAGACTTTTAAAAGAAAACTTGATCTCGTACTGTACCTGTGAGTACTGTGGGATCATTGGGACTATGGGATGGCATCATCTAGTCCAGACTTATTAATGTGAATTTAGGATGGATGTTACTCTTAGGCTATTTTTAAGTGTCTGTTACTCCAGTCAGTTCTTGGAGTACCTTTGAGTGGACACGAGGTCTTTTAAAATTGAGGGAAGATGTAAGGATAGCAAAACGTGAGAGCAGATTATTGTCAACTGAAACAGTTAGAGTCGATAATTTATTTTTTTTTTTTACAAGAATATCAAGGGAAAGTGAAGGAATTGAGAAAAAGTCAGTTTATTAATAAATGAGAAGGTAGATTAAATTAATGATTAATGACTCTAAGCAGCCAAGTGCCTAAGTGATTTAAAAAAAAAAATCAATCTTGGAACAATAAAAAAAAAAGGAAAGTCATGAGCATACTCAAGTGCATTGGCACATTGGATCTACCCCAGGTCTCAGGCAAGACACAGTTGTATAATCCTGGACAAAAAGCAGGTGCTGAATGAGGAGGCTGAGATTCACAATCTGTCCCTGGTTTACTTTGTGCTCTCAAATCACACTCATGCAGTTTGTCTGCCAGTGCACAGGGTTTCAGCGACACTGACCTGCGCACTGTGCAGCCAGGAGTGACAGCCCATGAAGAGTCACTGCCTGGGTGGTGGCCGGCTGTTCCACACCTGGGCTTGGTGGGTCAGGAGAAACCCTTACACCACTTTTCTCTCCTACAGCCTGCATTACCGTCTGGCCCGTAGGAAATAAGAGGGGTAAATCACAGTTGGAATTATGCCAAGTCAGAGAAAGAGAAATTTGTGAGTTGTGTAGATGTGAAAGGACCCTGTGAATTTAAACATAATTTATTACAAGGGTAATTTATTCTAAAAAAATAAAAAGAACCTGTGAAAGCACTGGAGGATTAAGACAGAAAGCTAAGGTGGCATTGATCTTCAAAAAGAGGAGGAGGCGTGAGGGAAATGATTCTCATAAATCCTGTTCTGTCAGTCTAAATTAAATCCTTAAGGGTGAGAAAAATACCCTTAGAAACAAATAGTAAATTAAAGAGTAGTAGGCAGCTAGTTTAGAAAAAACCTCATGTGCACTAAGTAGAATGATATTTTAAGTAGTGATTCACATTACCATAATGTTATTACTGTCAGTGATTAAAAAAGAATGAAGAGGGAATAGATGTCATGTACGTAGAGTCCTTTTCCCTCTTGGATAGCAATTTGTGCTGCTCGTAATTGTCTTCAGAGCCCTAAGCAGTCTATAACAAAATAATGAGGAGGCATCTCTCATTCTCTAGTCACTCAAAGTAGTTCTTTTTAATGCAAGTTAGTTTTGCATTCGTGTATGCATATATACTTAGATATAAGTATAGATTAGCACTGTGTGTTTGCAGTATTTGTCTTTTCCCCTCTGAACATCTATATATGTGTGTTTATGTGTTTTTTTCCTTCAAAATATTTCTCAGGCTGTGCAGCTGAAATGAAACAGTCAGACTAATAATGTTAATATGAGGTAATAAATAGCCTATTCATCTAATAAGAAGGAACACAGGATAAGACAAATGGGTTTATTTTAAATCGAGCTTTGTTTTATTTATATTTTATATATTTTTATTTTTACATAATATATTTTTTTATATTTTTATTTTTATAGATTTCTATATAATATATTTTTATATGTATATTTTAATAATATTTATGTTTAGAGTATGCTGGGATATAAACAATGCAATGAGATAGAGAGAGGTTATTTTGAAAAAGAAAAGGAAAGAAAAAGCCAAACAAAAAAAAAAATCTCAAATGAAGCCAAGAGTGAGCACAGTTTTATTGGAATTGGCGGAGGAACTGTGCCTCTCCTTCAACATTAACTTCTCTACAGTTATGTCATGTGGTTTAGTGCTTTAAAAAAATGAACCTACATTTATTTCTATAATATTTTTACCAATATTGAAAAATATTTATTGAAATGGACACCACTTCTCTCTGCAAAGAATGCTGAAAGACATCTCTTTGCAGATTTCTTTAATATTGAGGAATGTTCCTAGGAATTTTAAATATCCAGGCAATTCAAATACCTGTCTGAATTTTCCAGAAATGCTTATGGTGTCAAGTTTTACAAGAATATGCTGCTAATTTTCTAGTTGAGGCAGCCAAGCATATGACACACTGGGAAAAATACTAACTATAGTAACTAGCCGGTCACGTAAGGGTCAGCCCTACTGTTATGACTAGTAAGGTTTTTCTTTCTGTTTCATCTTTGAATACCAGAGGCAAAAATAAAAATTATACCTACCATCAAGTCAGTAGTTGTTTCCTCTTTAACACATTCCAGTTATACTCTTCTTCTCTTTCTGTGGGAAGTGCTCTGATAACCAACAGCAGTACACATGCTAATGAAGCAAACAGTATTACAGGTTTAACCTCACTTCAAAGTGCAACGTGATATACTGGCTACATCCACTGTTATACATGTGTATCAAATGACTGAAAGGCCTTCAGGCACTTGGTTCTTGTTACCTTTCTTGGTTACTAGTAGTTTGCTGCATCCGTAGCTCCCTCTGAATTTTACTCATTGACTTAGGGTCATTACCTTAAGATAATATGCATTCACAGTGATTTAAAAATCAAAATAGACAGCCTCTGCACTTAATGTACTTAAAATAACTTTTTTTTTTCCCTTTAAACTACTGTAATTAGATAATTAACTATTGACAAAGCATAATGAAGTAACTTGAGAAGGAATATATCAGTTGTTGTCCATACTGAAAATTGCTTTTAAACATTCCTCTGGAGAAACTGACTGACTTGGACAGGTGCACGGTTCTCTGGGTAGGAAACTGGCTGGATGGCTGAGCCCAAAGAGTGGTGGTGAATGGAGTTAAATCCAGTTGGCAGCCGGTCACGGGTGGTGTTCCCCAGGGCTCAGTACTGGGGCCAGTTCTATTTACTATCTTTGTCAAGGATTAAGTGCACCCTCAGCAAGTTTGCAGATGACACCACGTTGTGTGTGAGCATTGATATGGTCGATGGTAGGGAGGCTCTATGGAGGGATCTGGACAGGCTGGGTCAATGGGCCCAGGCCAACTGTATGAGGTTCAACAAGGCCAAGTGCTGAGTCCTACCCCTGGGTCGCAACAACCTCAGGCAGCGCTACAGGCTTGGGGAAGAGTGGCTGGAGAGCTGCCTGGTGGGAAAGGACCTGGGCGGACAGCCAGCTGAGCGTGAGACAGCAGTGTGCCCAGGTGGCCAAGAAGGCCAACAACATTTTGGCCTGCACTAAGAATAGTGTGTCCAGTAGGACCAGGCAAGGGATTAATGTTGCTTAGCATGATGAGACTCTTATTCTGATGAATGAGTGTTGTTATAATAAAATAACATTTGGTTAGGTAGCGCAAAATTAGCACTGGGATAAATTTTGAATGAGAAAGATGAACGATGTTTTATCTTGAATGATAATATTGAGGAATAAAATAAGTTGCTATAAGAGAGGTGACAATCTATTTTTTTTTCAAATTCTACTTCAGCAATCTTATTATTAAATCATAGTTGTCAAGGCTTGAAGTTTGTATTTTAACAACCTTCAGTATGTTCTTGTTAAAAAATTAAAAATTGTCATGTATATCAATTAGATTTCTGTTCATTTATGTGGTGAAGCTGATTCTTATGAAACTACATAAGTAATGTCTTTACTAAAAGAACCCAGAGAAACTATTAAAATTTTTGGATTAATGTCTTTTCTTAATTTCTGTGTGAAAACAAAAATCTCATAATAACATTACTGATTTTATTATAAGGCTGTTAAACTGCATTAATTTATTGCAGGTGATTCCTTAAAGCTACTGCATACAAAAACATCAAGCCAGCACCTCTGTTTTATTTGCTGTATGGTACTGGAATTTAAAATGAAAAGTTGAAGAATGTCTCCTTTATCACTTTAATTTCTGTTTATATGTCAATTTGGTAAAACATTCTCTGCAAGATGTTTTAATGATTAGATATGGGGCAGGAGGACACTAATTTTGTTATGCCATTACTATGAATATCTGAATACAAATCTTTAGAAATGAAGTTGTGAAAATTGACATGGTGCATGATGAGTGATACTACTCACTGCAAGATAATGTTTTTCAGTATATAATTTTATAACTGAGCTTTACCTGTAGAGATTACTCTGTAGACAACAAAGCAATTTTATTTGCCCTTGTAGTTCAAGAAATAAACAATTGAGTTTATGCATGATACATGTGCTGTATAAATTTTGTGGGATCCCATTTTCTGATAGACACTTCATAAAATACACAGAAATTCAAGGGACTCATTTGTGCACTGAAATATAAACTAGGCTGTATTTTACTTGCTTAAACATCTAATTCTTTCTAGACCTAATACCATGAGAAAATCTATGTTGGCCAAAGTGATTAAAATATCTAAAAACCTCTGCAAGCTAAAGCAGAATAAAATTAATCTAGTTTTCTAAGGTATAATCACTTATTTTCAATTTTGAATTTCAGCATATAATTTAGGTTGCTCTAGCCTTTTTGGTAGTCTTGAAAGAGTGCAAATAAATGCAGGAAGATAGAGGTGGACGTAAGGGAGCACTTCTATGTATATATTTGAATTTTGTCCCAGCTTTTATATCAGAGTGTTCGGATTCTAAATCTGAAGCACTAGCTGAGTAATTTGTAACACCTAAGAGACAAATACACAGTGAATATATGTAGAAGAAAAAGGGCTGCAGCAATAATGTACTCTGGAAAGGCAAACAGCTAAAGATAACACAAAACTTAAACAGATGTACTTAAAAGTACCTCTTTTTCACAAAAAAAATATAGCTACCAAGTGGACTTAAGAAGTGTATTTGCATGCAAAAGCAATGGATCTGATCTTATGCTTTGAATTACATATTTATTTTACATCTTTTAAGCTCCTAATTGTGCAATCAGCTCATGCAAAGAACTAAGTTAACAGTATTGCATATGAGTTTTCAGGATTGGGACCCTAATCAGCATTTTCCTGCTTTCTCGCTCTTGCAGCGTGTGTGCAGCTAATTGGTGTTTTGACTGAGTCAACAAAAGAATGGTAACACCAATGAATCAAAGGAAATTGTTCTCATTAGAATGTGAAGCTGGAGAAGTACTGCTTTCCAGAACAAATATTATCCTCAAAAAATATTCTCATTAAAACAAATTGCCCTTTATGGCATAATAAAATTTGTGTAAAGAGAAACATCTGGCAGAATCATATAACCTACTGTAGCATAACATTTGGAATGAATTAATTTATTTTATTGTCATAAACTGTTTTTTTGGGGCTTCTCCGTATTTTATCCAGATGTGAATGTATCAGTGTGTTGCTTTATATTGTTTTATCATACTCAACTTGTATTTCCTTTATAGTCATTTTATTCAGCAAATAACAAACTCTAGAAGATGAGATATGTTGGAATTAATGCAAGGTTTGTAGACCTTACTTTGTGTACAGTAACCCTCTTCATCACTAAGTGTTTTACAAGGATTCCAGCATGTGGAGCCACTAAAGTGCAGGTGTTACAATGTAGAGAAGTTTGCCTTACAGTAAGCAGTAGGAAAATTATGTTTGTGAATTTTATCCAGACTTTCTCCATTTTGCCCTTCATGTTTATGATATAAGTAGTTCCTGCTCCTTTTACAGGCAGTGGAAAAAAATGAGGCACATTCCAGACTTACTCCACTGGAACTGCATGGGATGCCAATTAAAAAAAAAAAAAAAGAAAGACTTAGTACCTGAAGTACACATCTACACTGCACAGGTCCATCTTTGCTTAGATTAATTTTACAACCAGTGGTATACTTTGAATTTGATCAACAGGTGACTTTGATGTTGGGAAATGTGCTCAGAAAGGTAGCAGATTTTTTTGTCACGTGCCTACATTTTTAAGATACCAAGGTGTATGTTGAATAGAGATCCAAAATGTTTACACACAAAAACAATATGGAATGTAAACAATGCAGAATAATGCAGGTGCCAAAGAGATGCCAGATTGACCGACTTAATTTTATACCTAACCTTCTTAGTGTTTCAAACCTGAGCCTGCAATCATCACGCTACGCGCTTCAGAAGCAGAGGAGTAGAACACATATTGCTTCTCCATCTCTGCTGTACGAGTCAGTGGTTTTGTGGATTAAGCACCAGTTCATGATATTATATACTGAGAGAAAAAAAATGCCGTTTATTTAAAAAAAAAAAAAAAAGAACGATGATTTGAGACAGAGGAGAGAAATCCAGAGAGATCTAAATTTTAAATAATCTGGAAAGCCAAACAGAGCAACACTTTCTGGACCCCTCTGCCTCGTCAATACCCAAGGACAAGAAGTGCGAGATACATCTGTCAAATGAAGGTAAAGGGGAATTACTCACAGCACAAGCACTGCAAGCTGATAGGTTGTCTCAGTAAGAAAAATACATTATGTATAGTGAAGTCTTTCACACAAGGACAGTAAATGAAAGAGTTGACATATGTACAAAGACATTCTTCAACTCAAAATTAATTGCAGTTCTGTGATATCCTTGGGTATGTTTTTTAGTCTGCACTTTTTTTTTCTTAGAACAGCCTGTTTTAAAATTGAAACCACTGCTCAAAATATATGAATATGAAAATTAAGATGCACAAAACTGTTTTCTTAACTACATTCCATAAAAGTGCATGTGTTCATCATATTGGTGATGTTTTAGTTCAGTTAATAAAGTGTTATAAGCTGTCTTTCCACTGAGTGTGTGTACAGTAATCTGTTCAGATGTAGAAGTTATACTTAAAAGGCTATTTTTTGAAAGGAAGGAAAGGGAGTAAAATAACAGTATTACATTATATGTAGTAGAACTCTTCATCTATTGTATTTTCTAACAATCAAAAGCCAGATCAGAAACCTCACCATTTAACTTCTGAATTAAATTGGTCATCTGTTTTCCTTTCAAGTATGTTAAAAAAAAAATCCCATCATTGAACCACAGAAATTTCTCATCATTCAAAAAAGTCATATAATAAAACATTTCTTCAAAATAATAATCATATATACCCAGATGCTAAATTACTTTTCATCAGATAAATGCCTTTCATTTGCTGCAGCTAGCAAGGAGGAAGTGAATGTATATTTTCTCATGGTTACTGTCTATCAGGCTGCTCTGGGCTCTTTGGCCAGCCATGCAAGAAAATGAATAAGCATGACATTGATAAAGCAGCTGTGATACAAGAATTTAAGGTTAAAAAAAACCCCACTAAACAACTCATATTGTGAAGACATATAATATCATAATGTGGTTTGCAGATGCCAGTGGATTAAAGCCTAGTATATATATACAATTATATATAATTATATATAATACGCATTATGTATTATGCATATAAATATATATTCTCTATATATTCATAAATATTCTTATATATACTTTTAAAACTTTTTTTTTCTTTTTCTGAACATAAAAATTAGTTTAATCACAGAATCACAGAATGTTAGGGATTGGAAGGGACCTTGAAAGATCATCAAGTCCAATCCCCCTGCCAGAGCAGGAACGCCTAGATTATGCTACACAGGAACATTTCCAGGCAGGTCTTGAATGTCTCCAGAGAAGGAGACTCCACAGCCTCTCTGGGCAGCCTGTTCCAGGGCTCCGTCACCCTCACTGAGAAGAAGTTTCTTCTCGAGTTTAATCAGAAACACTTATGTTGCAGTTTCAGCCCATTACCCCTTGTCCTATCAGTGGTTGTCACCGAGAAGAGCCTGGCTCCATCCTCGTGACACTCACCCTTGGTATATTTGTAAACATTAATGAGGTCACCCCTCAGCCTCCTCTTCTCCAAACTAAAGAGCCCCAGCTCCCTCAGCCTTTTCTCATAAGGGAGATGCTCCACTCCCTTAATCCTCCTAGTTGCCCTGTGCTGGACTCTCTCCAGCAGTTCCCTGTCTTTCTTGAACTGAGGGGCCCAGAACTGGACACAGTATTCCAGATGGGGTCTCACCAGGGCAGATTAGAGGGGAAGGAGAACCTCTCTCGACCTACTAACCACCCCCCCTTCTAATACACCCCAGGATGCCATTGGCCTTCCTGACCACAAGGGCACAGTGCTGGCTCATGGTCATCCTGCTGTCCACCAAGACTCCCAGGTCCCCTTCCCCTACACTGCTCTCTAAGAAGTCATTCCCCAACTTATACTGGAACCTGGGGTTGTTCCTACCCAGATGCAAGACTAATGCATGAAATTTTGTGTGGTTTGCACTGAAAAAAATAATTTGACACATATTCTTTGAAGGAAATTTAGTCTTGTGGTAGTATTCCTCAATGCAATATGTACATACTACATATTCATTGTATACTGAATATAAAGGCATTTTCAATATCTGTTTCTAAGTCCATTTAGGCCAGCAGAAAGAATTCCACATATGTTTGTAATCAGACTAGTTAGGGTATATAAGCCTTATTCAAATCATTCTTCCTAGGAGCGTGACTAGTTTCTCTGAGAATTGTTCAATGCTTTTTTTTGGTTCATGATAATTTGATCTTAATCAACCCACTCCCTGTATTAGAAGACATAAGGAGTATTCTGAAGTAACTAAAGTAGTGTGAATATTTAGTTATTGGTATCTTCGGTAACTGTAAATGCTTCTGACAGTTTCTGGCTTTATATTCAAGCATACTATGTCATGTAATGGAATTACACGTGAGTCTGAAAAAGTTTGAGGTGAAAACAGATTCTGCTTTTTCATTAATTAAGTTTTTTTAAGGCTAAATTTGTCATGCTTTGAATATTCTGAAGCAAATGGAAGTTTAAAAAGTAGGGTAATGATGTTCTTATTAAGTTGTTGGATTATGTTTACTGTTACTATATTTGTAATGTCTTGGCATCAAGAATGTGACTGCATGAAGCAGAGAAGTGAGGAAAGGAGAATATGTATTTAAATAATCTTTCAATATGAAAAAAAATCCAGATACGATACTGAAAATGCTATTTGAAAACAGGACCTATGCTTTATGCTTTGCCTGTTGCAGAGAAGTCCTAGAAATGCGATTTTGTGATTTTAAGATTTTTTCCTTTAAAATGCCTGATATAGAGCAGTAATTTCAGTTGAGAGATGTATTTCATTTTTTTTTAAGTACAGAGTAAGTAATAAATAGAATATGTCTAGTAAAGTGATTTAACTAAGTATCATAGTGGGCTTTCATGAACAATTTTGATAATTGTTTTGGCATTTTCTGACGAGCAAGGAGCAGGTGTAGAAGCATAGAAATCTAGCTTTATGGAGTGGTTGCTGCCTGTTGGTTAACTGCATACACAACTGATTCTGCAAAGCGCTGAGGAACAATACTTCCAAATGACAGTAATAAAACAAATGACACGATGTTACTTATTAATGAGAGAAATTTCAATCCCGTATTGTAATAACAAATGCACGAGGCAATATTGAAGCTCCTGTTCGAATGTGAAACAGAACAGCTCCTGAAGCACCATCTTTGGCTTTTCTGGGTGATATGCAGAAGTTGTGTTATCCTCTTAAGGTCCCACAGGGATTCATTTATTCTCTCTGTGAGTGAAAATGAACTGTATTAATATGACAGAGAGTAACAGTGAAGTTTGTAATTCTGTAATATGAATTATAGGTAGCCAAGTCTGAAGACAGTCACTTGTTTGTGCAAGATTGGCCTCCATATGTAATCAAGATCTAGGAGCTGCTTGCAGGCATGCACTTATAGATAATAACCAGACTAAATTCACATCCAAATAGGAACATAAAAATACATTTAACTTCTGAAAAATTGAGATCCTTGACTCTGTACTCAGACTACAAGAATCTTAGTATTTAATTTTTATGACAACCACAAAAGTATACTGATTTAATTCTAGCATGAATTCATCTATTTTTAGCTACACGGCTGAACTAATAATGTACACGAGCAGTTTTAAATAATGTTTTTAGAAGTGATTTTATAGTGCAAAGAGCTTGGTGACTAAGGATGACAAAAAGGCTGAGGTGCTTTGCCTCAGTCTTCAGCAGTAGGATCAGTTGTACTGTGGGAATCTATTCCTCTGAGCTAGAAGACAGAGGCCTGGAACAAAATTATCCTCCCATAATCCAGGAAGAGATGGTCAGCAACCTGCTTCACCGCATAGATGTACACAAATCTATGGGACTGGATTGAATCCACTCATAGAATTCTAAGAGAGCTGGTGGAGGTGCTCACCGAGCCATTTTCCATCATTTTTCATCCGTCCCAGCTGAGTGGAGAGGTCAGAGCAGGTTGGAAGTTAGCCAACCTGACCCTGGTACCGTGGAAGCTGACGGAGCAGATCCATCATTCAGGACGATCAGGCCCAGTCATCATGGGTTTATGAAAGGCAGGTCCTGCTTGACAAACCTGATCTCATTCTGCAATATGGTCACCCACTTTAGTCTGTAAGAGAGAGGCTGTGGAAATTGTCTATCTGGAATTAAGTAAATCCTTTGACACTGTTTCCCACAGCATTCTCCTGGAGAAACTGGCTGCTCATGACTTTAAAAAACTGGCTGGCTGGCTGGACCCAAAGAGTGGTGGTAAATGGAGTCAAATACAGTTGATGGCTGGTCACAAGTGATGTTCTTCATGGCTCAGTTTTGGGGCCAGTTCTGTTTTATATCTTTATCAATCATCTGGACGAGGGGATCAAGTGCACCCTTAGTAAGTTTGCAGAAGACACCAAGCTGAGTGGAAATGTTGATTTGCTTAAGGCTAGGAAGGATCTGCAAAGGAATCTAGGTGAAGTTGGTTGATGGGCTGAGGCCAGTTGTACGAATTTCAGTAAGGCCAAGCGCTGGGCTGCACTTTGGGCACAGCAGCTGCTGGTAATGCTGCAGGCTTGGGGAGGAGTGGCTGGAAAGCTGCTCAGCAGAGAGGGACCTGGGGTTGTTGATGGACAGCCAGCTGAACATGAGCCAGCAGTGTGCCCAGGTGGCCAAGAAGGCCAACGGCATCCTGGCCTGTATCAGGAATGGTGTGGCCAGTAGGACAAGGGAAAGGATTTTATCCCTGTATTTGGCACTAGTGAGGCCACATCTTGAATCTTGTGTTCGGTTTTAGGTCCCTCTCTACAGGAGAGACATTGAGGTGCTAGAGCATGTCCACAGAAGGGCAACGAAGTTGGTGAGGGCTCTAGAGCACATATTTGGCTGAGGGAACTAGGTTTGTTTAGCCTGGAGAAAAGAAGGCTGAGAGGAGACCTTATTGCTCTCTACAGCTACCTGAAAGGAGGTTGTAGAGGTGTAGGGATAAGTCTGTTCAACCAAGTAACACTTGATAGGACAAGAAGAAATGGCCTCATGTTGTGCCAACAGAAGTTTAGATTGGATGTTAGCAAGAATTTCTTTACTGAAAGGATTATCAGGCTTTGGAATGGGTTGCCCAGGGCAGTGATGGAGTCCTCTTCCCTGGAGGTATTTAAGAGGTGTGTAGACATTGTGATTAGGGATGTGGTTTAGTGGTGGACTTGTCAGTGTTAGCTCAATGTTAGACTTGATGCTCTTAAAGATGTTTTCCAATCTGTGTAATTCTGTGAATCTGTGATTCTATGAGCTGGGATTCAGCTGATTTGATTATAGATGTTTTCAGTCTAAGTTTCTATAGCTGAGGTAATAATTTTTATCCTTGAAGAGAGAAATGGACATTTACAGGTCATTACTGATCTATTCCAAATTAGTTGTACATTTTAGAGCTGGAGGATTCATACAGAAGTATATTTCTCTCCATAAAGAGAGGCTATATAGCTAACCCATATCTTGATATTTACACTGGAGATATCAGGGTGGAGAAATATTCCTCAAAAGTTGAAAGTTCAGCACAGAAGCTTTTGAAATTGAGGCATCCTTCTGAGAGTAAAATTCAGAGTCCTGTATGAGGAAAAGCTACCACATTCCATAGTAGAAAAAAGAAAAAAATGAAAAGGAGGAATGTGGAAGGAAGTTAAAAGCATGCACAGTAGTTTTATGCCAGCTCAAGGAGTTTGTGATCCCTCTTCATACCAAAGTCCTGGTTATAGATAGTTAGAAGGAGAAGGAATTTGTTAAAATTCATTATTCTCCTGACCCAGAGCCTTTCACATGTGAAATCATAATTCTTCTGCCCAGAACTGAATTATCGCCACAGTTGCTCTAGAGCCCTTAAAACCTCTCAGCGCAGAGGTTCACTGTTTGTCATGTAAGTCTTTCTGTCCTGCTAGCTCTAAAGCCTAGGTTTCTCTAAAGGTTTCTCTAAACCAAAGCCCCACAACTCTTCTTATTCCTCTCTCTCTCAGATCACCCCAACTTCCATCCTGTCTGAGACTCCAGCTTTACTTAAAGTTTCCCAAACCTTATCCACAACTAGCCACCCAGTACGTTCTGTCCTGAGACCTTCTCCCACCTTCTTGTGAGCCCTCTAAGACATCACAAGAGTTCCCCATTCCTCAAATTCATGTCCTGCCTGTGCTAATTGCTCACCCCAGGACTATCAGCAGGGCTCTTCAATTCCTCCTTACCCATGTACTGACAGCATCCATATCTGCACCTCCAGACTCCGCCAAGAGCTGCTGTACTCCCCCGTTGGTGTGATCATTGAGAAAAATCATGCCTACATTGGTTCTTCCAGATGAAATTTTCAGGCAAGCAAGCAATACAGAACCATTAGGGAGAGACAGCAAAACCTCTGGGTGACCTATGGTACAATCAGCCTCATAATAATCTTCACATTATAAGTGACAGGAATAAGAGAGAGAACAGTCAAAAATTATTTCTCATTTCTTTACTCAAATGTTACTCACATTCACTTGGCTGAGACTCTTCTCATACCTGAAAATAATAAAAAAACTTGATTGCCACCTAAGAGAAGTCTTTAAATAAGAAACACTAGTCTTTTAACAGAAGCCCGTGAACTACTATCTTTCAGAGAAGTGTTTCATCTTTTTTTTTGGTTTGTTTGTTTTTATTTTTAACATGTCTTAAGACTTCATCGGAAGGAGAAACAAAGGTCCCTTGCAACTTGTTAAGATCTTGTTCCATTACAGAAAATACTTTCAGTGTTTTAGTAGAGCAAACAGTTTCACTGTAAAATGCCGTTCCAGTGGCAGATTACAGAAAACAATAGGCAAAAGCACACAGCTTTTTTTTTTTTTTTTTTTTTTTTTTCCTAGCTTTTTTATCAAATCTCACTGATGGATACTGTGCACCCTCAGAAGACAATCTGTTCCTTCACTTTTAGTAAACTTTATGTCTAAATTCATCTTCCTTTGCACACTTAAAACTTATTGTTTATTATACTATCCATAATGGACATGACAAGTAGTTTATTCTCTTTCTCTCTGCAGTTATCTTATAATATGTCTTTCCTCAGTTTTAGACAGTATTCAACTTATGTTACTTGCATTTTTCATTACAAGTCATGTTTAAGTCATCATCTCTGACGTTTTTTGTTGTTGAGCTTTCTATTGCTTATAGATAATCCACATACTTTTGGAATTCTGGTATCAAAATCAAATATAGTATTGCAGGGAAAGGTATTCTGAAACCAGCTACAGCAGAAAGAGTATTTATTTATTTATTTTACAGACTGTACTCTCTTTTTTTCGTACACCAGTAGCACAGGCTTTTCCTGTTCCCTTATGGCATAGAAGACTCATGTTCAACTTGATATTCACTAAAGCCCCCAGGTGTTTTCTCTCCTCTAGTCATTCTAGAGCCTGGATTGGTGCCGTTGACTACTTCTGCTCGAGTGTTGTATTTTTGACTTCTCTTTGGGGAAATTTTTCCTGCTTTTTATAGAACATGTGTCAACATGCAGTGGTCATTTTGAATTTTAGTCTGGCAACATCTTTGGATTTTGTGTTTTCACATTTCTTAAAACTTTCATTTTATCATACTGCTCGTTAAGGAAAACATTGATAGGTCAACGGTAGATCCCCAGGAATCTCAAATCAGAATATTTTTTGTTAAACAGGTAACTTCATATTCATATTCAAACATCTGTCTGAATATAATTTTCCAACAGGTTCTGCATATAAAAGTAACTTAATTTAGACCATTTTTAGTCATCCTATGAGAACATTATGTTAGTATCAGGAACTTCATTAAATATTTTGGCTACTAAACAAGTAAAATCTTGCTTTACTCTCTCCCTTGCACACATCTTCACACATACACCCTCCCACCCCACTTATAGAAGTTTTTATTGAAAAAAATTGTTTTGGCTTTTAGTAGTCATGCCTTCTGCTGAGGCTTGCAGTCTTTTTTCTTTGCTAACATATTCCACTGTTTTTCTAGCAATGTACAGTAGTCTGACTGATATATAGTTTTCCAGCTCCTTTTGCTTTCCCTTTTTTAAGGATAGGTGGGTAACTTGTTTGATTTTTTCCAGTCTTCCAGAACCCCATTCATCATCCATGAGCTTTTTAAGTGCCTCTGAAATTGCTTCAGCATATTCTCTATACTGGCTGGATTTCATCATGTCTGGATGATTTAAAGCCAACTTGTATTTGTATTCTCTAACTTATTTCATTATTTCTGTCTTAAATGCTTTGTTGTTTTGTGTTGATTACATTATTTACCTGATTGCATCTAACCTTTTTAGTGAAGACTGAAACAGTAAGTGCATTAAATGTTTAGATTTTTGTTAGTGCTATTGTTTAATAGCTTTTTTTCCTGAGTAGCAGGCAAGTTTTTTTCCTTTGTCTTCCTCTTGCAACTAATATACTTACTGTTCTTTTTCTGTATTTGTTTTGCATGTTCCTTGTTTGTTGTTTCACATTTTGTGCTTTCGCTTTTCTCCATATGTCTTTTGATGTTCCTGGTAGTTCTGTTACTATTTTGTATTTCATTTCTCACCTTAGTGGTTAGAGTAATACTCATTTTCTTGTGTCTGAAGGAATGGATTTGTGATTTTATGAAGTCGGTCTCACAGCATTTCCATCTTTCTTCTGTGCTGGATAATTTACAGTCACATTTTAAGTAGAATTTCTTTAAGAAAATTCTTCACTGAATTTTTTCTCATCGATCGTATTTGTAATTTCTGACTTTCCTGAATAATTTTTTTTTAAAATGTCTTTTGTGTTTATTGTATTGGTCTCACTCCTTCCCAACCTAAGAATTGAAAATGCTATGATTCTGTGGACACTCAGCTAAATCTTTTACCATCTGTCTTCTTTCATAAAGTCTAGGTCTTCTTGCCTTCTATTTTATGTAACTAATGATTATCACTCTATGCAAAGAAATTTCTGGATAGTCTGTATTTCACTATTTTCCTTTCCTAAACTACAGTTAGTTAAAGATCAGAATTTTCTCTAGTTTCATGTTTCAAGCAATATTTCTTAGATGCTTATACGAATTGTGGTTATCTGTTTAGTCTTTCTGTTTTGACACTAGTACAGTAGCCCCCAACCTTTCTTTCCTCATTGTTATAGAGAATAGCAGATAACAGAATAAGCAGTCAATAACACAATCATAGAATCATAGAATGGCCTAGGCTGGAAGGGACCTCAAAGATCATTTTAATCCAACCTCCCGGCAGGGACGTCTCTCAACTAGATCAGGCAACACATGAGGACCAAATGGGAATCGACACCATGACCTTTGGTGTTTCAGCACCACACTCAACTGAGTGAGCTAAACCGGCCCTCAGAAAACATGATAGTGACAACCAACAAGTCATATACTTTTATCTATTTTTTAATATGAAAGCAAAGATGTGATATTAATATTTCAGACAAATTTCATGTCTTTGTGTAGTCATAAGAGTAGCTGGGATATTTATCACACTTAAGGTATGAAAGATGCTGATCAAATAATAAATAACCATCACAGCCTCCTCCTCATGCAAATAAGTGTATTATCTTAACATTGCAAAGGAATTGAAATAGAAGGAATTACAAGACTTCCCCAAATTTTAACAGCTAGTCAGCTTCTGGTCAGTTTGAGGTTCCTGGAACTTGAGGCTTCCTGAAGAGGGTCCCTTCGGAGAGCCGGCCAAGTTAACGATCATCACACCAATATGGCTACAGATCGTCCTCCCTTTATTGCTCCGGACAGCTCAATATACACAGTTCAGCAGTGTCCCCGCGCCTGCCCCTTCACAGAGTTGGTCAGTTACAGGTTCACACGCGCCAGCGTTTTATTGGGTAGTGCCATTCCACTAGGCAAGCGGCTCTCGCCCCCCCTTCTCCCCCCGGGGCCAGCACCTCCCGCCAAGCATCTCACAAAGCTCTCACAAAACAGATAAAACCTCCTCCTCCCCGTGTTCCAAGGCAGCTTCAAGGACAGAGCCTTTGTTTAGGCCTACGCTGGGTTGTCCACACTTTTAAAGTTATACCGCACCTCTGCTCCACAAGAAATTCCTCTACATATCCCCCTTTTTCTTTTTGGACAACCCAGGCTTCATCCGCTAGCTTGCTTATCATTTTCTTGATTATATTTATCAAACAACTAAACATAACTAAGCCTATAACAATTAAAACTGCAATAACCAAAAATGTCTTAACTAAACTCTTAATTCATCCTGTCAAAGTTCTCACACCCATCACCCTAAATCGTACTTTGATCCTTAATCACACACTTCTAACAAAGCAAAAGGCAGCTGGTTTCCCTGCCTTGCTTTTAGCTAAAGAAAGATCACTCTGCTGGTTAGTACATAAGCCTTAACACCTACTATGTGGCTTTGATTACACAACCAATATAAGCTTCATTGTTAGTCACACAAAGAGGATACATATTAATACAACAGGTAACATTGAGAACAGTCACATTTTCCCATAATTGCTCTGCCATCAGCCGTAAGCATCTTCTGCCAGTCCAATCCATATCGTCGTTGGTAATCGGTACCTCAGGGTCCCATCACGTCACTGGGCGAAACAAGGGGTTCAACAGGCAGTCCCAGTGCACAGTCATGTTGCTGCTGCGCTGCTGAAGTGACAGGATGCTGCACAGCCACATCATGCAGGATCATGCGGTTCCCGGGTCCCTTGTCCGTTATTAATAATAACAGGACACTCAATCGAACTGGCTGCTTCCCAATCTCCTTCTATTATAACGTCTCTGATGACACCGCTCCATCGCTGTTGCAAAGGATCCTTTATGGTTCAAGCTTGAAAATCAGGCTTGAGTGAGGGAGCTGATGGTAATGGGGGAGCTGAACTGGTTTAAGGGTTTCTTCTATTTCTTGCTGTCTAGTTGATAATTCAGTGAGTTTGTTCAGCATCTCTTTCAGGGGTTCATCCTGATCTTCCTTCTTCCCCCCCCCCCTTTTTTTTTTTTTTTTTTTTCCTTATTAGCTCAAGTGTTACTTCAATCACGCTGTTATCACACAGGGAGAGCAGAATTTCCCAGGTCTGTTTTGATCATACTCTCCCGTTCACTCCCATGCACATCTGGTGTACAAGAAGCACCTTATCTTCATTCTCACGGACAAGCTCTCAACATGAGCTGTACCTGGCTGGTCAGGGTCTCTTTTCATAATTAGCAAGCAAGAGTTATGCACTTGTTTAGAAAAGAGCTCAGCTCAAGGACAAAAGTCTTAATTCTGCAACGCAGTGCAGTTTCTCCTTTTTCTTTTCTTTTTTTTTTTTTTTTTTTTTTTCTTCCACCCAGTCGGGACGAGCAGGGAGTTTCTTCCTTTGCCTTTTTCCTTTCCTGCCCTCCCCACAACGCTTCGATCACTGCCGCAGCAACTTTCTTTTCTGCTTGCATGATTTCTAGAGTGCGTATTACAGTTTTCCAAACTGTTCCTAGTTCTTTCGCTTCCTTTCCTTCTTTTCCTCCCTCTAGAGTACAGTCCCACAAAAAGTCTCCTACTTCACGCCATTCCGTGGAACTAAAGATTAATGGCGGGTCGTTCATTTTCTCCCGTTTCCAAGCCCATGGGGCTAATACGTCTCGCTCTTTTACTTTTCCTCCTCTCTTAGAGAGTATACTAAGGAGGCGAGTTGCCGCGTCCGTTTCCATCGCGGTCTTACCTTGGCAGGGGCTTGATCGGCTGCTCAAGCTCTGGTCTCCGGTGCCCTTTTGGTCACACTCGGAACTCTCCTGCCTCCAGCTCTCCGGCTCCCAAATCGGCTCACGTCCGATGCTTCGGAGTCTTCCCGCGTTTAAGCAATCCGCATTTAAGCGTCCATAGAGGGTCCCTGTTCAGGCACCAGATGAAGAGGGTCCCTTCGGAGAGCCGGCCAAGTTAACGATCATCACACCAATATGGCTACAGATCGTCCTCCCTTTATTGCTCCGGACAGCTCAATATATACAGTTCAGCAGTGTCCCCGCGCCTGCCCCTTCACAGAGTTGGTCAGTTACAGGTTCACACGCGCCAGCGTTTT
Organism: Trogon surrucura; assembly: GCA_020746105.1. Lineage (NCBI taxonomy): Eukaryota > Metazoa > Chordata > Aves > Trogoniformes > Trogonidae > Trogon > Trogon surrucura. The sequence goes on from CM036617.1 coordinate 56,418,982, forward strand.
ATTGGGTAGTGCCATTCCACTAGGCAAGCGGCTCTCGCCCCCCCTTCTCCCCCCGGGGCCAGCACCTCCCGCCAAGCATCTCGCAAAGCTCTCACAAAACAGATAAAACCTCCTCCTCCCCGTGTTCCAAGGCAGCTTCAAGGACAGAGCCTTTGTTTAGGCCTACGCTGGGTTGTCCACACTTTTAAAGTTATACCGCACCTCTGCTCCACAAGAAATTCCTCTACAGCTTCCCAATTCCCAATAGTATTCAGTGATCCAAACTACCCTGCCTTATTGTGGGAAACATTCATTATTTGACTTCTACTTCCACATCCTCAATTCTCAACCCAAATTAACTTATCATATATTTCAATCTGTTGTCTCAGAAGACAGCTTCAGCTTCCCACTGCAACTTAACTGTATTGCAGTATAATGAAACAGATACAGTACAATACCCGACCGTAGCAGCATCTGTAAGAGTACCTGCTAGTTTTATGTGGAGTCTGCTAGTATTTCTGTTACTGAAACACAAATGGAACTTGTAGTAAAACTTCATGTGAAAACGAAGCCAGTTTTGCATGAACCAGAAGCCTTCTTGGGTTTTTGGAGCTGCTTTTTTAAAAAGTACTATTAGCTGCTATTAGCACAAATAAGGATCTAATATGGGTCCAGTCTTAGATTGGATAGCTTTTAATAACATGAGCAGTCTAACCTGTTTACTCACAGAGACACGCTGTTCAGAGTGCCATTTAATCCATCATTGTGCTGTACTATGACTGATGAGTGGTTTGTATACTGTATTGTTTACTACTGCACAGTAAGAAAAAATGAATTTTTACTCAGATTTTAGTACTTGACATTCAGTGAAAGTAAAGTTTTTAAGTCTGTAAGTAATTTAAAAAACAGAGGAAGCCAAGTCCAGAGAAGCATTTAAACACCAAACATGGTAGTTAAACACCAACCTCCATGGGTTCAGATTTCTTTCCCGTATTAAGATGTGACACAAAAATTTCAGTGGGATGTGTGGCAGCCTACTGAAGCATATATTCTATATCAACCCATAAACTGGCAGACATTCTTGATCTGAGTGTGTGAATGGGTTTAATGTATACAGCTGATAAATGTCTTTCATGTGATGCCAGGAAGAAGTCAAGTCATGTTGAACGGTAGTGGTTTTGGATGACTCATTCACAAACTTATCTTTCATAGTTAATACCAGAAGCTGGAGAAAATTTGTTTGTCTGCATTTAGAACTGTAATCTGAAAACCCGCCATTTAGTTGCTACCTATCTCTGTAGGTACAGCAGTTTCTGAATTCCTGAATGTGCTCAAAATGTGTTCTTCCAGAAATATGAAGAAACACTTAAATTTCTAACATTTTTAAAGCTCTTAGCTTAACTGTAGGGACATGCAAAAATTAGAGATTCTTTATGCCAGAACTCCTTGGATCCTGCTTCTCACAGAGTGTACAGGATTAGGCTCACTGCAAAATATTGTAGCAGCCCTGGCTTTTCTTGGAAGCTCCTGTGGAACTGACAGTCTTACTTTGTGTACTAATCTGTAACACTGAATGGAATGTAGTACACTTGCTTTCTGCCTGAAGGAATTAGATACATTTTTTTTTCACTATTTTAACTCATACGGCATGAAAACGCAGGCTGAAACTCAGGCAGCTTTGAAAACTTTTCAAACTCCGTTCTCCAAAATAGATTTCTTTCCTGTCTGCAAAATAAAAGAACAACACTCTTCTCACTTATAATCCAAATAATTTATTTCCTTTGGATAAGCCTACTTAACACATTATTTGAAAATGCAGTACGTTCTCCTGACAGTATTTGATCCAGGATCTCTTTGGCTCAAATTTCATGCTCAGTATGCTCATTCTCTCTCTGGCTTTTGAGATCAAAAATCAACAATGATGATGTGAAAAAGCAGAAGTAGATGATCCAACCCAGCAGTGGCTTGCATCGTTTTTCTCAGAGGAACTTAGAAACTGTTACTGGGTAATTTCTCTTCTGGTCTGAAAACCATTATCTGTAGAGCGTTAGTGGAACCAGGCTATTTATTCTGTCCCGTGCTGTACAGGAGGCCACTGCGCAAGATGGATGGAAGCCACAACCTTGGCTACACTTACACATTAACAATACATTATGTTGTGGCTTATTTTCAGCTGAAACACATAACTAACTGCCAGAACTTCTTTGGGATGTTAGCTTTTAAATAATAAATTCTCTCCTTCAAACAAGATAGAAAAGGAAATAGTCTGAAGAATTTGGTGAGCTGTTTCCTCCGTCTGCCACTAAAGGTGGAAATCTCTGCTGACCAAAACATTAGTAAAACTCCCAGTCTTCTTTGAATCCTCGCTTAGTTAGAAGTATTAGATAGCATCAGTTTACAAAAAGGTTTTCTTCCACCTTAAGTTTGCTAGGATGGTGCTTAGAAATCCATCAACATAGCTGGCTTAATTTGGTATAGAAACATTCTTGAAAAGTTGAAGTGTTATTTAATAGTCAGTGGCTTCCTACCTTCAGGTCTTGCTCTCCTGGATGTTTTGATCTTGGGCCTTGATATGGAAATGAATTGAAGTTTATTTTCAGAGACAAGAGATTGCTGCACACCTGGATTTTATCCCGACACAGATTCAGGAAATTATCTGGTCCTGCAGCCAGACGTAGGGAAAAGTAATTCTGTAGTCTTAATACCCACAGAGATAAAGGTACTCAGAATACTTAGTTGTAGGTGGATTTTTAGAAGTAAAGATAGTGGATCAGAAAGTCATGTAGTTCATAAAGTCAAGTTGGACTGCAGTGGAAATAATTGCTTGCTAGAAAGGTACCTTAAAGTCAGCACAGCACAGACTGCTTTTTCACTGCCGTATTTCTTTTTCGATTATCTATTTCTATGAGCTGAATCAGGAAAAAGCGTATCAACATGGTAGAGTCAGTCTTCTTTAGAAAAAATACGTTGAAAAAAAGTGTGCTGCATCCTTACTTTGGGAATGGAAAATGGATACTATTAACTTCTTAAATGAGTGATAACTGGTCTGTATATCAAGCAACACTCACTCATTAAAGTTAAAAATATTACTGGCAGATATATACTAAATAATTACAGAACACTAAACTTGCTAGAATACATTTAATAGTATATCACTGGATCAGATACATCTAATAGGATATCAGTAAGAGCACCTTCTGTTCTTTCTCCAATGTTAACCAATGTTTCGAGGTTTAACTGAATAAATCATCAGTGGTAGCATATTTTATTAGTGCCAGAGAAAAATCAGTACAACCAACAGGAGAAGACTTTATCAGTTGTTTGTTTGGGGTTTTTTTCCCCCCTTAAGATTCCTGAGTTCTGGAGAGTCTTTGCTGAAAAGAATTAATTTATGTAATTGGTTAGACTTTTTAGGCTTCATCGAGAGTGAGTATATAATCAGGTGAGTGGCAAATTTACATTTCATAATGGTGTTAATTATTTGCACTTGAAGGCCCTTGCAAAATTAATTTAACACCCAAAGGATCCCAAAGAGCAGAAGATCTTACAGTAAATTTTTTTTTTTTTCTCCCCTGTACATTAATTTAAAGAAAATATCTTTGTGGCAACTGAAGACCCATGAGGTAGGGAACCTTGATACGAAATTCACCTAGCACTATACATGATGGAATCTGCAGACCGTAGAGGTGGAATTGATGTTTTCTAGTTTTAGCCACTTATAAGGTATCTAAAAGAGTATCTCATCTATTACCTCATTTTGGCTCAGTATATTTCATGAAGAAAGAAAAGTAACTCCAGAGTGCAATTAAATCCCGTCCTAAGGTGGATGACTGCCATAAGCAGGATGAATTGCCCTTCGGAGTTGTCTCTCTGAGTAGGAACTATGTCCTGCATGGTTAAACATCTTTTTTCTTAATCACTATCTTAGATTTGTCTCAGGGATAAATATGAGGAGGTGCCTATCTGAACCCACTGATTATCCAAATAGCTAAGACAGGTGAAGTATTTGACTTTCAGATGGCTAAAATAAGGTGAAATGAATCCTGCTTTATACTTCAAAAAGATGACGCTTTGGCAGGAATCATCTCATTGTTATGGTACTACAAATTACTATTCTTGAACATGTAGAAAGGAGAAAATACTATCCACTTTATACTCCTGTCATCTCAGAACATTGTTAAGGAAGAATGCAATTGTATTATTTCTTAGATACCTGTATAAACTAAACCATCCAGGAGAAATTTAAAAACAATATTTATTTATTTATTTATTATTTATTGTTGATTTAGAAAAGTCAAAAAACAATGAAGCCTGAGAAGCAAGAAACATTAACTTGAAAGAGAAAATTTAAAAAATATATATTTTTTCTTTTCTATAGATTTATTTTGATCTCTTTTCATTATTCCTCTGAGTCTTTTTTGTATGTGCCATCTGTAAAGACATATGACCGTAATATGAGCCTTCACAGACCTGTATCTGCTCAATGGAATGGTTTATGTTATGGTACATTTTTCCACAAAATATAATTCTGGGTGTCATCTTTTCTCATGCAGATGAAAATTTCATAAACCCTATATTTCTGCTCAATCCGTAATGGTTCTTGCAATGCTACTTTCTTCCATGGTTCCTAGATGACCAATGATTATTGCTCATGCCATACAGAAAATCAGTTAATTTATACGGCTGAACCAAACCAAGCAGAAAGATGTCAAGTGGAAAAAAAAAAACAAACCTGAAAAAGTTCTTAATGATAGAAATAAGTCAGAGAATCTAATAAATCGTTATTTAAAGAATGTTCTGATACTTGGTTTCAGACAAGTAATGCTTATTGCAGCTTCAGAAGCACTTCAGTGCTCTTCATTGCACACATGCTCAGTTCTTGAGCCTCCTAGCATGTGACTAGTCACATATTTATTATAGAACAGCATTAAGGTATATTAAGTTATATTAATTTAATTATCTGACAGCTACAGCAGAAGACGATCCCTTCCATACCATTTGCTTCAAGTCAAATGACAGCTTTCTGAGGGCAATTTTCTGTCCTCCCAGAGAGTCCTTCATCAGCAGTCACACTGGTTTGAGGAATCTTCTGGAACCACCAATACACAGGAGTTTTAAGAAGGAGCAAGATAATCCCAGATCTCTGCCATAAATGTCATCCCACTAAGGCCCACTAATAGAGAGAGAGGGGAACTTAGTTCGCACAATGAAACATTCCTATAATATTTAGTATGAAACATTCCTGCGATGTTTAATATGCGCAAACCTCCAATATGAACTTCTGGCCACAGAGGAGAATAACAGGGCACTCCCAACAGCCTTCATAGACTGAGAAATTCCCCGGTTGTTCACCTTGCTCTTGTTTCCATAGTGTGTTATTTGCTAATTTAGAAACGTATTATTCCTGCATGCATGAGAAAGGAGTATTTTGTTGGGTTTTAAACAGTTGATTTTCATGGCCATGGAGAAAGCTTTTACATCTTTTGTATATACTCTGATCAGAGTAACAGTCTGTGATCAAGAACTACAATTATTGCTCACTCCTCAGAGTTAAAGTAAGACTAATTTACATGCCTTTCTTGTAAGAGAAACAGACCATTGGAACTGAAATGGAAGTTTTCTTTCCTTGGATGGTCACAGCAGATCAGTGTTCTTGATTTTCCTTCCCCCAACCCATTCTTTGTGGACTGCAGTTTGGGGAAGAGTTGTAAACACATCCATTTTGTCACTGCTAGGCAGGTGGCCAGTTCAGGAAATAGTTTAATATGTGATCTTGTGAAACTGGATTTGGCAGGATATTAAAAGGCATCTACTAAATTGAGTGGAGAATAAGGCTACTACTTTCAATCTTTAATAGACAGCGCACGACTTCTATTGCTTTTCTCTCCTGTACCTCTTTTATCTCTTTGGTCTCTTTTAGTAAAAGGTGAGGGAGCTGCGTCAGCATTTCTGGAACCAAGTACAAAATTCAGAAGTGAGATGAAAGTTGCACAAGAGGGAAGGAACTTGAAAGCACTGTCTACCGTATTACAGAAGGAAGGTTGCCCAGAACTGGACAGGTTAGCTATATCAGCATTGCTCACTACGCAGATCTAGGGAGGCATTATCAGAACACAGGCCAAATAATACAGTGTGGCTCATGTCCACGGCACTTAGGGCTACCTCCTTCTAGAGCATCCTTTTCATGTGCCACTTGGCTGCGCATGCACTTATTTGATTTTACTTTTTTTTTTTTAATGCATTTTTTCAGTGTGCAGTAATATGAAGGACCCACTGCACCTACCAAAAGGAACCCAAGGTGCTATGCTATATGCCCAGGGGTGTCAGAAGGAGAAAGGGAACGGGAAGCTTTCTGGAGCAATATTGGAAGGGTGTGGAGAGTGACGAACCTTACGCAGTTTAATCTACAGTTTCTTTGAAGTGGTCCCTGTAGTCTATAGAAACACACAGGTTATCTTGGGAAGAACTAGTAGCAATCTGAAACAAATCTGGGATAAGCTATTAGTTTTGGGTCCAGTGATCAATATGCAGATATAAAAGGAGATGCACACACATTTATCTTGTGTAACTATTAGGTCAACATTAAACTAACTGTAGACGTCAAAAAGAAATGGGTCATCACTTCCAACTTGCAGAGATATATTTTTCAGCTTCTGTAGAGGGTGTATGTTTCCTTTCAGAATTCATTACTTTGACCAGGAATTTGTTCTGTGTTATAGATTTCATTTGTGCAGTTGAAGTCAGATGAATTTTAAATTTAACATATCTAGTTGCAAGAAAATAGTCTCTGGACAAACAAATATTTAGAGGAGAGAGAGTTGGATCTGATTTTCTGCGTGGAAATTCAGGTACAACTGTTACAGGTCACTAGTATGGAAGTTATAAGTAAATTTGTAACTAAGATAACCAAGCTACACAGGTGAAATAGCAAAACTAATATAGGTATAATAGAATGAATTGTTAAGCTTGTCACCAAGTCCCTCAACAGCAAACTAAGTGAGAGAGGCACTTTTTTGGGGCATGATTCATCTCCCTGTAAATATTTGGGCATGATTCATCTTTCAATAAACATCTAAAATAGGTCAAGTGAATCATGCTTTAACCATCCTTATAACTTTCTACTGTTGAAAAGAAGAGAATATGGTATTTAGATGAGGTGATAGCTGAGATGAATCATTACTCTATACTTGTGTGATAAACTGATGTGATCTTTCTCTGCCTTCTTCCTTGTAGGTTTTGGCATTGTCGTTTTTTAGTAAACATCGCTGCCTTCGTCACTATTGGCATGCACACATTCAAGGTTACATAGGAACTGAACAGTATAAATTGGAAGGCTCCATAATGAGCCTTATACTTTGGGTTGCAGAGGTAAAATGTGTATTAACAACTGACATTACAATATATGTTATTCTAGGAGTATAAGAACATAAATCAGTTTCTCATGCAGGGTCATTAGAAAATGCGGAAAAGGGCAAAATGTTCTCACATTTCCTACCAGGTTCCACTGGAAGTCGTTAATTCTGCTCAAATCCAGCTATCATGAATGCTGATCAGACTGTTAACAGATAAGGGACCTTTTTTGCACAGCTATGGAGCAGCTAGTAAGAGGTAAGGGATGTTCACTTCAGAATTGTTTTCCACATATTTTCACTGATACGTTTCTTCTGTCAATATGCACGTTTTGAAGTGCACTAGCAGTTGTCTTTGGATTTGTAGAGATAGCAAAAGACAGAAAAGGACAAGTATATTTTTTTGTTATTGTTATACAGGAAAGGGGGAAGCTAGAGCATTTTAAACTGCTTAGCTTAATTTCAGTTACTGGGAATAAAGTGCTGAAATATCGAGAATCCAAATACAACTACATATCAAGGTAGTAAGTAACAATGAAACTGTATTCACTGGGCACAAGTTAAGTCAAACTAATCTAATTTTCCTATGGAAATGAAACTAAAATATAGGTATGTAAGAAGCACAGATGTTAAGTCACTTGCCTTTCTTGTCTTTGTATGCTATTCAACATGCCATTCTCTTGAGTAAGCAGGAAATTTTCTTGACTAAATTACCAGTAAACAGATGTAAAACTTTTTTGAAATCTTCCTTTGATTGGTTAGCGAGTGTTCATAGAATAGAAAGGTCATAATAGAAAGGTTGTGCTTCTTGGGCAAGTACAGACACCATATTCACTACAATGTTGAATGGTAAAATAATCAGCATGCTCTCAAGACAATAAGAGCTCATGCGCAGACTGAAAAATAGAGGTAGAATTCAAAATAGTAGGATGCCATTTGATGTGGACATATGCAGGTTCTGCATTCAGGTAAGAATGAGTTGAAGATTGGAGAAGGACTGGCTCAGCAGTTGTTTTGTTGAAATGATAGAATAGAATAGAATCATAAAGGTTGGAAAGGACCTTTAAGATCTTCAAGTCCAACCTACAGCCCTACACCACCCTAACACTAAACCATCTCCTGAAGTACCACATCCAACCATTTTTTAAACACCTCCAGGGATGATGACTTCAACACCTCCTTTGGCAACCCATTCCAATACTTCACCACCCTTTCGGTGAAAAAGTTTTTCCTAATATCCAAAATGTAGAGACCTTAGTGATTCCCAGGGTAAACATGAGTGATGCTGCTCTGAAATAGGTTAACAAAACATTTTTGAAGTACCTAGTCTGGCAGAGCTACATATAAATTTGGAACTCCTAAACATACAGCTTGTCCTTTATGACTGAAAAAAGTGAGACTGTTCATCTTAATACAAAGAAAAGAAATTTAACAGTTTTCAGGAGTAAGATTCATCATCACCTAGCTTCTTTGAACTAATCACCCTCTTTCGCTGTATAAACAGAGGAGAAAAGCAGTGTGATTCATCTTATTTCCATGTGGACACCTAAGCTTGGTCAGGTGAATCATGCCGTCATCCTCTCTACTGATGAGCTGAGATGTAGACTCATCTACTTTGGAAATGCATTTGGTCTTTGGAGACATCGACAACAGATGAGGAGGATCTAATGTGAAATACCTAAAAGGAGAAAGAAACAAATTGTTCTCATTGATCAGAGCAAATGAGAGTATGGTGAAGCACTGGGATTATTTTCCTGGAGTTTGTGCCGTCTCTATTTGCACTTTTAAGAATAGGTTAGATCAATAGGTTAAAATATGAGATCATAAATCTGGTTGAACCTGCCCTTGGGTTCAAAGGCTGAATTAGAGGACATCTCAGGTTACTCCCTAGCCCCATGTTTCTGTGTGGTTTCATTATTAGTGAGAGATATCCCAGTCTTATATAAGCTAGGGTGCACAGCTGTAATGGGAATGAGGAGGTAACCAGTTTTGAATGATGCAAGAGATATCTGCGCCTTGTCACATTGCATGCTGGGGCAAATCGCAGTGGGGTGGAAGTGACAGTGGAGTGGAAATGACAGTGGGGTTGTAATTTGGAAGAGACACATATTTCCAGCCGCTATTATCTCTAGCTCGTTCCTGGAAAGCATTATATTCCTTGAGAATGTGTGAGTCAGCAGTGCTGCAGCAGGAGTTACAGAACAGGACTTAGCAGAGCATCTACAAGTACTGATTAGGGTGAAAGGCTATTAGCACCTCAGGTAAAGCCCTATAGTAAAAAGTAGATAATGTACTGATGATACTTATGATTCCTCTGAAAGCAAAAAATGGTAGCAATCAAAAAGATGGTTTATCTTTTGTTTGGAAAGAATTTGATTAATGTTAAAGGGCATTAAGATATAAAACTTAAGGGAATAATTGAATTAATATATATTTACAGAATTATTCATACTACAATAAACTTATTGACTTACATTTAAGTCTAACACCCATTGTTCTTTGGTCCATCAAGTGAGCCCTGACTAAACATTGATAGTCACTTAAAACACATCTTGCCAAATAAAATCAGAAAATAATAGGTGGGATAATCTTGCGAACAAAATTGTATTAGTATTAAAGAAGAGGGTTTCAAAAATTTTCTTAGAGTAGACTATGTCTTGGCATGATACATAGCCTATACAAGAAATCCAGACTATATAAAGAAATCCAGGTTTTGACTTCTTGTTCATTGGTGCCATGAGGCCGGAGAACTCAGCTGAAAAATCAGATGGGATTTCCTCTTGGCCAAGGTGATTCTATTTGGTGTAAACTGCAAATACAGTTGCTCACTCAGAAAGTCTAGGGAGAAACATCACTCTGCCAGCTGTGTGGTTTTTGTTTTTGTTTTTGTTTTCTTTGGGATTTTTTGGTGAATTTATTTGTTTTGAGGGTTTTTTTTTTGGTTTTGTTTTGGTTTTGTCACCTTTTTTTTTTCCTCTACAAATATGCTCAGTGGGGGTAGCTATACTCAGCAGTCTTGCCTGACTACCTGGGAGCCTTAAAATAAACAGTATGTAATACGATTTTACCTTTTTCATGGTAAAAAACATTCTGTTAAAAAAACTTGAATATGAACTTTCACCTCAAGAGCTTCTGTTGCAGGTTTGAGTAACTATACAAAAACCTCTGAGTCTTAGTGGGGAAAAAGCAGAATGCAAGTGAAGGGAATTAATCTTTTTTTGTCCTCCAGTTGTGCCTGCAGTCAAAAATGTGTATGAATTGGAAGTGGAGCTAAAGATAAGTCTCTCATGAAAGACTCTTCTGAAAAGAAGGCCCAATAGGTAGACCAGACCCACTTCTTAGGGAAGTCTTCTGCCTCCCTGAGGCCTGGGTTAAAGATATGAAGAGAAAACTCCCTACAGATGGTAGGGCCATCAGATCCATTACTGATTTTTCAGGTAGATAGCTATGACATTGCAGCAAGAAGTCCGACTTCAGGGCCTTGGGATGACAGGTTGAGGAATGAAGAGCACAAGCAGTGTTCTCCTCTATCCCTCCAGTTACAGGGAATGGTGAAGGAAGAAACAGAAAGGGCCACCTGTCTCTGAGCCTGGGGTCACAAACAGAATTTTGAGATTTTTTGATCATGGGTTGGTCTACATGACACCAGGGCTGCTGGTGACAGAGTCATTTTCAAAGTAGGAAAAGTGTTGTTGCACAGGAATTAACAGGGCTTATTGAAAGAACTTTAAACTAGATTTGAAAGGGGAAAAGAATAAAACCAAGCTCGCTGGAGATAGGCCTGGAGGCAGCACACCAGTGTTTGAGGGACGGTGTACTACTGAGGTCCATCGGTCTGCCGTCTCAGTGGACATAGGAAGTGGGAGATCTATGCAGCAACAAAGGCACAAGGGTTATTGGTGTGTAAGAAACCATGAAAATACCTGAGAATAGTCGTGGAGGAATTAGGACTTCCCAGAAAGGTAGTGGGAACAATAGCCCATCTGAAGTGCATTGACACTAATGCATGTAGCATGGATGACAAACAGGAGGAGCTGGAAGCCATTGTGCAACGGGAGAACTATGATACATTTGCCATTGCAGAAACATGGTGGGATGATTTGCACAACTGGATTCTGCACTGCATGGCAATAGGCAAGAAAGGAGAGGCAGTGGGATAGCCCTGTATGCTAGGGAGAGTTTTGATTTTCTAGAACTCAGCGGTGGTGACAATAGAGTTCAGTGTTTATGGGTAAGAATTAGGGGGAAGGCCAAGAAGGCAAATATCATGATGGGAGGATGTTATAGACCACCTAACCAAGATGAAGAGGAAGATGAAATATTTTGTAAGCAGTGGGAGATGTCTCATGATAGCTAGCCCTTGTTCTCATGGGAGACTTCAACTTAACCAGATGTCTGCTGGAAATAAAATACAGTAGAGAAGAAACAGACCAGGAGGTTCCTGGAGAGTGTGGAGGATACTTCCTGACATTGCTGGTGAGTTAACCAACTAATGAAGGCATGCTGCTGAACATGTTGTTTGTGAACAGAGAAGAACATGTGGGTGATGTGGTAGTTGGAGGCTGTCTTGGGCATAGTGATCACAGAACAATAGTTTTCCATTTCTGGAGAAGTAAAGGGAGGGGTCAGAAGAACTGCTACCTTGGACTTCCTACCGGCAGACTTCTGCTTCTTTAGGGACCTGGTTGACAGAGTCCCTGGGGAGGCACTCATAAACTGCAAGGGCGTCCAGGAAGTCTGGATATTCTTCAAGAAGGAAATCTAAAAGGCACAGGAGCAGGCTGTCCCCATGTGCCAAAAGATGAGCCAGTGGGGAAGAAGACTGACTGGGCTGAACAAAGAGATTTGGATGAAACTCAGGAAAAAAAGGACCCATGGAGAAAGGGGCAGGTAACTCAGGAGGACTACATCTGTGGATGTTGTTTACTTAGACTTTAGTAAAACCTTTGTCACCATTTCCCACAGCGTTCTCCTTGAGAAACTGGCTGTTCATGGCTTGGATGGTCATACTCTTTGCTGTGTAGAAAAATGGCTGGATGGCCAGTTGAATACAATTGGTGGCTGGTTGTAAGTGGTGTTCCCCAGGGCTCGATATTGAGGCCAGGTCTGGTTAATATCTTTATCAACGATCTGAATGAGTGGATTAAGTGCACTCTCAAGTAAGTTTGCAGATGACATCATGTTGGGTATGGTTATTGATTTGCTGGAGGGTAGGAAGTCTCTCCAGAGGAATCTAGACAGACTGGATCAGTGGGCCGAGGTCAATTCCATGAAGTTCACCAAAGCCAAGTGCCAGGTCCTGCCCGTGGGTCACAAGAACCCCCAGCAGCTTTACAGGAGTGGAGAGGTGTTGCTGGAAGGTGCCCAGAGGAAAAGGCTCTGGGGGAGTTGGTGGACAGTCACCTGGACTTGAGCCAGCAATGTGCCCAGGTGGCCGAGAAGGCCAACACTATCCTGGCCTGTATCAGAAATAGTGTGGCCAGCAGGACCAGGGAATGGATAATCCCACTCTTCTTGGCATTAGTGAGGCTGCATCTTGAGTACTGCATTAAGTTTTGGGCCTCTCACTCCAAGAACATTGAGGTGCTGGAGCCTGTCCAAAGAATGGCAGCAAAGCTTTTGAAGGGTCTGGAGAACAAGTCCTCCTGAAAGGAAGTTGTAGTGAGGTGGGAGTCGGTCTCTTCTCCCGTGTACCAATTGATAGGACAAGAGGAAATGCTTCAAACTGTGCAAGGGGAGATTTAGATTGGATATTGGGAGAAATTTCTTTATGCAAAGAGTAGTCAAGCTTTGGAACAGGCTGCCCAGGCTAGTGATTGAGTCACCTTACCTGGATGTATTTAAAAGACTTGCAGATGTGGTGCTTAGGGACATGGCTCTCTGGTGGACTTGGCATTGCTATATTAGTGGTTGCACTCAATGACCTTAAAAATCTTTTCCAACATAAATATTTCTACGATTCTATGATTCTTAGTGCCAAAGCTACTAGCGAAAATGAATCATTTAACATGTATTCTTTAGTTCTTAGTTTCTAAAGACTGATTCATGAGTTGGTATAGAAATCAATTGTATTGAAATCAGGAGTCATACCTGTTGACAGGTGCTACTTTCTTTTTATGATTGGAAAAGAGTGTGTATATCTGCCTGATTATTCACCACCTGAGGGTTTCTATCTTGTCATGTTAGAAATCAGATAGTAACCTATCTGAAATTTGGAAGTGTATCCTTCAAGTTCATTCTTGTTTACGACATTCTGCAAACTAGGTACTGAAATATATGGCATAAACCAAAATGTTTTTACATGACCTAAAATAAACATAATTTTGCATATATCACTAATCACTAATAATAATTAGATCACTAATCCCTAATATACTAGAGCTATGCAGAGGTACACATTCTATTTCTTCTTGATTTTCAGTATGTATAGAGGAACATAGAACTAACTTCAAACTAATACAGATCCAGTTTTAAACTTCATTGTTCCTGAAGCTTCCGTGGAAAACATGGATGTTTGTTTAAGAAATGCAGCCTTAAATGACACCTTTTATCTCTCTTCTTTTTTTTTTTTTTTTTCTGAATGGAAATGAATTGAAGCAAAACTAAGTAAACTGAGGGAAAATAGATGCATCTAACCCCTTACCAAAAGGTCTTTTAAACCCCATCACATGTAGTTATATGTTAAGTAAACAAACTCCTCAAATTTCTTTCAGTGACTGGTGTGACGACTTTTAGTGTGGACTTCCTCATACTATCAGAGGCAGGAATTCACCAAACCTCAACCAACACTTAGAAGAAAGCTGTCAGATTAAACATTTAGTGATTAAAAAATGAATATGTTCACTTGTTTGATGTGCAAAAAATGTTGATCTGCAGCATTGCATCTCATAGAACCTGATTATTGATTGGTGAAGCATTGGAACAGGCTTCCAAGGGAAGTGGTGGAGTCGCCATCCCTGGAGGTGTTAAAAAAATGTGTAGACATATCATTTTGGGACATGTTTTAGTGGTCATGGTGGTATTGGGTTGATGGTTGGACTAGATTTTTTCCAACCTTCATGATTTTGTGATTCTATGATTATTTAACTTTATATGAATCAAAAAAAAGCTCACTGAAGTTGAGTGTTGCCAGCCTAAAACTGAGATTAACTAGAAGAAAAAAAAAATTAAAACATACAGTTATAAACTTTGAAAGGTAAAGACAAAAGCTTCACTTGATGTTAGTCATCACCATAGCTTTAAAAACCTGTTCTTCCTCTTCATGTGTACTTCCTCTGCAATTCCCTAATAATTAGTTTTAAAAAGCCGGCATGTAAAGTCATGATGCTCAAGCAACACTCTGAAAACGAAATATAGACTTTTTTTCATTTTCAGAAAAACACATTCCCAGCTGTGCAGAAGGAAAGAGGATTTGCATAAATGTATTAGAAATTTGATATTTATCTACCACTAAAACCACTTTGTAGAAACATGATCATCTCAGCTCTTTATTTGTATAAATTTCGGTATCGTATTGTGTTTGATGACATTTAATACCAGTTTGTTACAAAAATCTTGCCAATTAACTCTGACTAAATGTAGATCTTTGTATATTTGAGTGATTTGTCGTAACATCCCTTTATGTTCAAGGGAGAGGAACAAGGACTTCCAGAGAGTAGTTCATCTCAACCAGAAGTAGTCATCTAAACTCAGAGAGATGAGTCATGCCTTACAAGTGCTTGTTTCTCTCACCTGGCTTTTAGGAAGCTTCAGATGACTAGCTCACATTTATACATTGGAATTTATGTGAAATGAATTTTACCCTTCTAATTGATTATTTTTCTGACCCTCCTATCTCAACATTATCTTGCTATAAATTCCAGATTTCCCTTTTCAAAAAAACAGTGTCAGAATCAGAATTATTTAGGTTGGAAAAGACCTTTAAGATCATTGAGTCCAATCATTAACATAGGGATGTGAGGTCCACCACTAGACCATTTCACTGAGCACCACATCTACACAGTACCCTTTTCATCTGAGATGACTTGATTTCCTTATTTATTATGGCAAATGTGTAAAAGTAGGTACCATAAATCATTATCAATTTAATGTCCTTTTGCAAACCAGGCACAACATGTTGCATAGAAAGGTTTTCAAATAACTTAATTGTATGATATCAGTTTTAAAGCTGTGATCCTCTGTAGTGTTCTACTTGCAATTCTAAGCATATTTCAGTCCATGGTAGTAAGCAGAATATTCAAAATTTAGAAATATTTCCCCCCAATGATAAAGCATTGCCCGTGAAACACAGAGAACAATGTAAAATCAGAGAGATGGTAAGCAGTTTCCCAGAGGAAAAAAAAAAAGGTTTGGTAAAGTTCTTTTTTTTGCTAGTTATTTCTTCTTCTGGCATCGTATAAAACATGCTCTTGTTGCTTTCGAAATGGCAAGATGAGTGGTCCCATTGCCCAATAGTCATCATTATTAAAAGGATAACAACAGACTGAAAAAAAGGAATGTTTCTGGGAAAAAAAAGTGGAAATGTTGATTATAGCTTGATAAAATAAGAAGCATGTGATATTCATTCATGTGATTTTTATTTATTAATTCACATGACAGTCATTCAATGTTAAAATATATCAAAGTGTGCTTAAATACTTTACATTCCATTTACAACTTAGGAATATATTAAATAGCAGATTTTAAGGCTAGAAATTTAAAAATAAACAGTAGTAAGTTTCAATGAAAAGTTCAAAAAGAATTTCTGAACCATTGGTGATGATTTTCATTAAGTTATAAAAATTAATGAAGCTCCAGAGAACTAGGAAAAGGATAATTTAATTCCAGCTTTTTATAAAAAACAAATACAAGACTTGGAGATCATAGTGTCATATCAGCTGAACATGAATGCCGTTGCTATGCCTGTTCTTGAATATATAAATAGGAAGATGGAGAGGGAAAAGAAAAAAAACAACAAACCAAGCACAGAAATGACTGATTTAGAAAGCAAATTCTACATGGCAAAACAGTCAGTATCAGTATTACTGTGGAAAGATTAAAACTGAGTGATGATAATAAGTAAATTATAAAATAAGAAGTACAATTATCAGTTAAGACTAGCAAAAAGATAGATCACAATCATGAGTGAAATTAATCTCTGGCTTTGGGTCATGTTTTTCTAGAATCTTCATTGTATTAAATTTTCCAAGTAAATTAAATAATGTTTTACAATTGTTAAATCGAAAATGAGTTTCTTACGTATCCTCACAATTTCATTTTGGGTAAAAGGAAAGCACACCTTATATGTATGGATCTGAGAGAATTTGCTCTTTCTGTGATTAATGTTTTCAGAGCCTTTCAAAACGCAGAAGTTCTTTTTAGTGAAATTGCAGTGACACTAATGCTTATAGCCCAAGTTAGCTATGATTGCTGATTCCTATTAATATTCCAACTAAAACTGTCATGCACCAACTTCCTAGTGTCTGTGCTTCTCTCCAGCGCTGCGCTCATGCCTCCTATGCATTGCCCAGACAAGTCATCAGTCCTGAGCTCTTCACTGGAAGGAGTGTGATGCTGCTGATGGATGTTTCTTCCAGGATGGTCTTGGGCCCTCTCAAGGGTCATTTTGTGTGTTTCAATCCACTGTTTGATAGTGGGGTGCACTTTTACTTACCTTCTGGGTCCTTGGGCTTAGTTACACCATGATTGCTTCATTTCTTTTCAGTCCTTTGTGTCATAAAGAGAGTTATTCAATTTCACAAAGCTACAAAAACCAACCAAACTAGCAGCAAACCAAACACAAATCACATCTAAAGAATAATTACAATATAACTAACCCAAACTCAGAATCACAAGAAACTCCTGGCATCTGAGTATCTGAATAATTTGTCATTGAACAAGGCATACCTAAGGCAATGATAAACTGATTCTAATTCAAGTTTCTTTTTTTTTTTTTTTTTCAAAGAGAGCTAAAATAAATTCAAGACCAAACATGACCTGACAAAGTCTTGTCTATTGTGAGTAGTTATGATTATAAAGCCTGAGGTGTATCACTAACACTTGGCAATGCAAACTTGGTTGGTTTACAGGTTTAATCTATTCTACCTGTTTTCTTACTGAGTTCAGTGGTGAGTCTATGATGTCTGAAATGGATTAATTTGAAATATGTGTTAATGAGAAACAGTTTTCCTGAGTCTCAGATGTCTTCTGCTGGCACTTATCCTTTTGATCTCTCTCCCATATAACCTTCACAGGCAATGCCCTAATGAGTTCATTCCTTATAATTCATTTATATGTCTTGAAGACTTTATTCTTCCAGCTCATTTTTCTGATACCATAAATGATTAGTGGGTTTAGCAATATATCTGGCACTGTGTACTACTTTGTAGTTAGGAATAGCTACACCGAATTTTCCACATATATCTATTTCCCTGTTTGTTATATCCTAAACAAAGATATTAAGGACATTATGTATATAATACTGGGTAATTGATTTCTCTTCCATAACTACGCTTTTCCGTAACTTTTTAATATTTTTTGTTTGCTAGGCTGTAAACTGTACTTGAGACATTCCTCTTGACTCCAGTAGGACAATGTATGCAAGATACACTTGGTTGGACTATAAATCTTTAGTAGAGAGAGTTAGATGCTTCTGGATTATCTGCGCTGCCCATAAACAGAATGAAAACATATGAGATCACCAAACGTTAATGGCAACTGACAAAGTGCTAATACTTTCCCATAGGGTTATTCAAATAATAATAAATTCATACTATTAGAATTGCTTAGCTTTTGCTTGGATTTAGTTTTCTGGATTCCTGTATATTATGGGCTGATATTTAAGGTAATCCAGGCATATCAATTTTGGATCCCCTCTGGACTATGAAAGGCATTCCTTGTAAATGTTATATCCATAGGTCAAGGATAGATATTAACCTG
Organism: Trogon surrucura; assembly: GCA_020746105.1. NCBI lineage: Eukaryota > Metazoa > Chordata > Aves > Trogoniformes > Trogonidae > Trogon > Trogon surrucura. Next base: position 56,437,227 of record CM036617.1, read on the forward strand.
TCTGGTTATAATTTATTGAGTTCTGTATGTTACCCTGGTTAAATGTGAATTAATTTATAGTACATAAAGAAGCTGATGAATTACTACTGAGTTATAAGAGTTTACAATTTGTTGGAGCACTGCTAATACCAGACTTTTAATTCATTAGGCTACCTTTGTGTTAAATACTATGGATATTTCAAAGGGCAGTACTCAGAATTTAGACCATGCAGTTTCTCATTTGGCAGCTTGTATAGAATATTTGTCTGTGTGAAGAAAAGTTCAATTTAAGAAAATACGGTTGCTCTTATAACAAGAAGATTCCCTAGGAATTTGTTTTAGATTAATTTTCTAAGATACCTATAGTAGAAAGACACTTTGCTAAAACTACTAAAGATGAGAATTTACAAGGCTGGTTTAAAATCCAGTCCAAATTCTATTTCATTCTGCGTGATATTTCCATTAGATTTGATTAATGTCCAGGAATAAAAACCAAGGTTTCTTTTTTGTTCTCTTTGTGAGTTGTTCGAGTAAACAAGGCATGTGTATGCTTTTGTGTTGTCTTTTAAAGCCAGTAATCCAATGGACTGATTACTACGTTGTGGTACTACCCATGACTTTCAGGAGCAGAAATTTAAAAAAAAATGAATGAAAACTTGGAAATATCCTAAAGCAATGACCTCATAGTTATTTTGCATTGTTTGTGATCGATTTGTTAAATACAGTATTAAAAAAATAATAAAATATACATACTAATATGAAGAATCATCCAAATAAATGCAATACATAAACAAGTGCTCATCTACATTTTTTTTCCTAGCCTTGTGTTTTGTTCCTTCTTATCAAAACCAGGAAAGGAGATATTACTGTTATTGACAGCCTTGATTTTTGACTTAGAAGGTGTACAAATCATACTTCTAAGTGTAGTCAAAGAAAAAGAAAGTTGATGTCACCTATGGTAAATGCTAGGCATTATTCACAGTAGTGCTGCAGAAGGTATCCATAGGATACTGTGTAGTGGTTACTGTGAGGATCTCATAAAGGATGGAGATAAGAGACACTGAGCCTGCTGATGAAAAAAAATATCATCTAATAACATTAAAAACTTGTCCGGTTCATCTTGGTTACATTTTAAATGTCTTATATGTATACTGGATTTATAGTGATTGAAAACTCACCACTTCTCTTATGAGACTGAATAGTTAAGACTGATGATGATGGGCACAAAGACCTAAAAGATAGATAAACTCATTGTTAATCTATGATATGCTTGCAGGATTCATAGAATCATAGAATCATGCATTGAACCAACATGATTTGTTATTGAATTTTCTGAAAGTGTTGTAAATGACATAGATTGCCATCCTCAGGTGTTTACAGGAGCTGTACAATGTTGGAAGTAAACCTAGGTCTGCTTTGCCGTCTGTCATTCTTCAAGCTGTCTGAGAGGAAAACAAATCTCTAGAATACCTTTGGTGGTTATAAAGTAAGAAACATACCAGTAGAATAAACCTGATGAACAAATTCTGTGAGAAATCCTGAAATGACAGTTAAACAGCATGATGAAGAATCGTAAACATAGGTCGCCAGTATTATCATATGCTGTTCGGAAAAGCACAAATACTCAATAAATCATGCACTTGATTATTGTAACTCATTCATCTGTGGGGTCCTGGGGCACTAGCACTGTAGTTCAATCCTGAAGATTTGTTATTGTTTAGACCACATTGTAAATCTATTGATTTTCCATGTGCAGCATGATTTATTCTTTCTTCTAATATTTGTGCTCTTGGTAATAGGATACTGTAGCCATGGATTGTAACCGACAGATCACATACTTTATGGTTTTCATCTAGGAAAAAGTAATAATAAAAAATTGAACAGGATCATAAAAACCTTATTCATGTCATTTTAAAGAGATTATTACATGATCATTATTTTACCGTTGTTACCTAGGTTAACAAATTTCATCTGAAGCACTGGAAAAAATTGTGTAGAAGACTGAATCTGCGGTTACAAAAATAGCCATTTTCCTAGGAGGTTTCAATATTCTTCACAATTTATTCTTTTAAAACATCTAAACCAAGAATCATTTTGACTTAAATTTTTGTCTTTGTTATTCTGTCTGCTCCAAGCTTTTATATGAAGGGCTCTTGAATCAGTGATAACCGGGTATCTAGAACTTAGTTTGCCTGTCTAGGCACAGCCATCTAGTACCATTTTAAATTTTCAGCATGGCCTATTGTGATAGGACAAAGGGTAATGGTTTTAAATTAAAGGAGGATAGATTTAGGCTAGATATAAGGAAGATTTTTTTTACAACGAGGGTGGTGAAACACTGGAACAGGTTGCTCAGACATGTGGCAGAAGCCCCATCCCTGGAAACATTCAAGGTCAGGTTAGAGGGAGCTCTGAGCACCCTGATTGAAAGATGTCACTGCAGGGGCGGTAGGACTACATGACCTTTAAAGGTCTCTTCCAACACAAAACATTTGATGATGCTATGATTCATTCTGTGATTCCAAATGCAAAACACCCCCACAAAGCCTGTGAATGTGCCCATGCCCTTCCAGACAGGCAGTTAAATGGCATCTACCACTGAAAATGGTATGAAACACTCTTAGGCAACTAAATAAAGCAACCGTGGTTGGATTGCACTTTCTTTGTTTTCCTTGTTCCTTCCAATAAAAGGAGACATAATGTACGGTAGGATATTTAGGGCTGTAATTCATCTGTGTATGTGTGCCTCCATGTGAACTAGATCTCCAGAATGCCTTTATACCCACTGGAGATCTCATTGAGTTCAGTTACTTTCAAGCAAGCATCTTGATCAATCCAATACACCCTGTCTGATCTGTTGTGTCTCATCTGCTGCTCAGGACATGGGTCTCCTATACACATGTGCACACCTACAAACACGGGGTGCAGTGTAGGTGTCTCAGGTATGATCTTGGCACAAGGTTGCTGAGGCTGAGAAAATTCAGAGCTGGTAGTGACGCAGACAGCTGTGGTCTGCAGAGTTACTCAGCCTGTGCTTCTGCCTGTCAGCTCACAGGATAAACAGAAGGGACTTTGATGTACGGTTGAGCGTGGTGCTGAAACACCAAAGATTGCTGGTTTGATTCCCGTTCGGTCCTCATATGTTGCATGATCTAGTTGAGAGGCATCGCTGCCCATGACAGGGAGTTTGGATTAAAATGATCTCTAAGGTCCCTTCCAGCCTAGGCCATTCTATGATTCTATGATAGGTCTCCTGTGGCGGGCACCCAGCTCCGTGCTGGGTCCTGACTTTGGGAGTCTGACTTCTGAAACTAATCAAACCCTTTGCTGAATTGCTGTGGTACTTGGCGTGTATGAGTGGTTATAGTGAAATTAATTCACTTTAGGAGAGGTGCACATATGTATGTGCCATAGTAATAAAAAATAAAACAGACAAATGGGACGCACATTCCTGCTCTTTACTATGGATAGTCAACACTTTTTTTCCTACTTACGTGAATATTAGAGGAACAGAAAAGAGAGGTAGCAAAATCAATCTCAAGGGTGGTGTGAAATACGAAACTAAGAGCTAGTAGATAATAGCAGAAGAATAGAGATAATGACTGCTATAAAAGCATGTGTCCATTTTTACTGGAGAAAAACACAATGCCTAGGAAGTATAGGCAGATTAATTTGCTATGTCTTCTCCATGATCTTTTCACAAAGCATACAGTTTCAAACCCACTGAAGTCAGTAAGAATCATTTCACTGACCTGAACAAACTTTTTTATCAGAATATAAGACATTTATTCTTAGGCATAGACATAAAGACATGACATCCAGTCTTATTATATTAAAATTAGTCTGAATTTTCTACTATTCTTTTCAGTCAGTAACTTGATATCAGACTTCAAATTTCTTCAGTAGTTGTCTGACATAGTTTGATTCTGCCTATTTTTAACATCACTGTTTGGACAGTGTTAACTGTGCTTCATGTTTTTCCTCACTGTATTTCTGTGGAGGCCCATTAAACAAAAGTTTGAAAAAATAAATACATGAAAACTCGTAGAGCTTGAATGAATGAAAGTTACTGAGTCATAGCCATCCAGTAAATAAAATAAGTTAATACTTGCAATATGTGCTTCTATGTATTTTTATTTGCAATTCTAAGGTAAGTTTCCTTTTGATCTATATACTTTGCCTTCCCTGAAGTGCAGCCTTCTTAGGCAGATCTAGGAAATTCCTCAATGGAAACACTCTTCTTCTGATTTGAAAACCAGCATTTTCCCTTACCTGCAAATCACAGATCAAGTCAGGAGAGAATACTTCTCCAGTATACTTTAACTATTTTGTTAAAATCTACTCAGTATAGTTAGGATTGCCACCAAAAATACGAAACAAAATGTAAGTTTATCCATTCAGGCTTTTAGGTTATGCAGATCTGGAGACCTAGAGAGGACGTATCCATCACAGTGCCCAAGGAGAGCAATTCTGCATGTTCTATCATTTTGCTTGACCATAGCAATCGCCAGACCGAACAGCATTGTTTAAAAGCACGTTCTCAATGTGTGTTTGGTGCGTCTTCTTCCTTTGGGAGACAAAAAGACAAAGCTGTTTCATGTTTTGAAAGTTAAGTTTTAATGGAATGGAAGAGTTGATTAAATTGTTTAATGTTAGTTTTGCTCACCCATGTAGGATGGTAAGAGGAATGACTTTGAATAGAGTGATTGAGAGCATCTGACTCTGCTGTGTCTTGTAGAATGAGAGAACTAACATATGTCTATATGTAGACAGATACAGTAGGGCTTTGTCATATTTTGTAACTAATAACTCAGCTTAAAAATTTATTTCCTTTTATATTTTTTTAGGTTGTGTTTAATATATCCTACCTAGAAAATCTGTGGATTATTAATTGTGTTGTAATGTTACTTGCCTATATGCAAAGGACAGTTGTCACAGTTAGTGACAATTCTATCTCTTCATAAATTCTAATGCAAAAACGCTTTTGGGACAAATGTAGGATGTTCTGATATAATTGTTTGAAGGTCTTACTCTAGTTTCTTATTTTTTAAACCTTTAAAAAGATGAACTTTTTTTTCATTTATAGAAACCTTTGAAATGCTTATCAGGCTGGCTGAGAATTACACAAGCGCACTTTTCTGCCACACATATAGAAGCATGGCTGCTGAGGCTACTGCACGTGTTCAGGAGTTTTTCACAGATGTTGGACTCTTCTTATTTGGCACAGACGTTAACACAGAGGAATTTGTCAACAGATTTTTTGACACGCTGTTCCCAGTAGTCTACAACCACGTGATAAACCCTGGTCTGACTGACATTTCACTGGAATACGCGGAATGCCTCCGAATGGCGCAAAGAGACATCAGGCCCTTTGGTAACATTTCCAAGAAGGCTGTAGGACAAATGGGGAGATCACTGTTACCCAGCCGGACTTTCTTGCAGGCTCTGAATTTGGGAATCGAAGTGATCAATACCACCGACCATCTCCATTTCTCTAAGGACTGCAGCAGGGCGTTACTGAAGATGCAGTACTGTCCCCTTTGCCAAGGGCTGACGTTAAGCAAGCCCTGCATGGGCTACTGCCTCAATGTCATCCGAGGCTGCCTTGCTAACATGGCAGAGGTTGATCTTCATTGGCGGGAATATATTCGGTCCCTGGAGGAGCTCTCGACTGCCATGAGTGGAACGTACGACATTGAGCACGTGCTTCTGAACTTCCATTCTCTTGTTAATGATGCTCTCGTACAGGCTCGTATCAATGGGCCAGAATTATCTGAACAGGTAAGAAGCTGGTTTTATCCACACTCGGTGCAAACGTGACACTAAGAAAAGTGACACTGATAACTATTTCTTGTCTGGCCATTTGTTGTGGTGATGAACACATTTCTATCCTAGTTCAGCTTTATTCTATGATGCATTTTTACAGCCCTACCGGTTTTTATTTTAATCACGCATATGACCTGCTAATTTCCTATATTCTACTCAAAATCAAGTGGAAGTTCAACATTTTGGCAGTATTTACAGTAAAGGTTTTTCAAAATTAAAAGAATTCCTGTGTGAGATTTGTCTTTTCCCATTTCCCATGAAACCACAACTTTTTTCACAATTTTACTGAGTGAAAATGTTTGTTGCACAATCCAATGGTAACTTCTGTTCCTTCACCCTTTTTATTTAGAAGTTAAGGTTCAGTAGATGCACTGAATAGCTTTACATTTAACCCCACAACTGTCTGTTAAGTTCTTCTGAACAAAAGTGAACAGTCTAATGTGTCATTAGGTTGGAAGCTTAACATATTAATGAGAGGAAAGGAAATTGTAAATACTAATCCCATAAATATTCTATAAGAAGAGTAATACCCTGACATTTGTGCAAATGAAAGTGTTAAATCTCAGCAGTAATATTTGTTTGCAGATTGGACATTATTATATGACATTCTGAGAATAACTTTGAGGAACAAAAAAATATGTTTTTCATGAACATCAGAAAATAGTTTTAATAGTTTCATTGTTATTTTATATGCACATCGTGATAAATTTAAACAATCCTTCTTTTAGATACCAGTGGCCTGTTTTAAAGATGCTGGATTGGATATCTTGGTCTGGGGAGATGCTTTTTAGTTTTATAGTGTACACGGGTCTAAACAGGGTGTCTGGGTGTCACCATGGTGTAGCATCAGCCGAGGTGCAGTGATTCTTCTAGGACTACCATGGTCTGCCTCTTTATGTGACTGATTGAAGTTGAAGCAGCATGTGACTTCTGACAATAAATAACTTGATCTAATAAAATAAATAGAGGATTCTTAATTTCTTCCTAGGACTCATAGTCTATTAAATAGATTCTTCATCCTGCCTGTAGTCAGTGAATCACTGGGAAATTGCTTGTTTCTATGAATTTCCCATTTTATCTGCTTTATACCAACCAGCTACATTAGCCAGAATTTCCTGCTGCTGCTCTTCCTTCAGAAAAAATGTTGTTTTTTTTTTTTTTTTAAAGGTTTTTCACTAACAGTTTGGTGTAAAAAGGTCTGTGTAATTCCTCATATGTTTTAGAGCTACAGTTGCATTTTAGGGATATTCCCCATTCCTCCTAGGATTTTTGAGGGATCTATTTTGCCTACAATTTTCAGGAGAGAGCTAGAATAAGAAAGTAAGGGCTCAAGGGAAAGACTTCTGTTTCGTCTTTCATCCTGGGTCATTTAGTTTGAAAAGCTTTACACTTGGATTTTCAACAGTGAACCATCATTGGCCTAGACTTAAAAGTCACTCAGCACATTCATATTTTCAAAGTGAAATTCTTTACTCTCCAAAATAGTATATTTCACTCCATTTTAGTAAAAAAAAAAAAAAAAAAAAAAAAAAAAAAAAAAAAAAAGTGAAGACCTCCCTACTCAGTGTTTTGGCTTAACGGAAATTCAGTTTGTTCCAAAGTAAAATTCTCAAATTGTTCTGAAAATGGTATTCCTGAACCCTCTATGCGTTCCTTCTACCCTCACACAGTGTAATGTATGTATGTGTCAATGTGTTTGTTTCACGATCAAGTGTTTACTTCTATTGTGTAAAGATCTCCCCATATAGAGTCACTTCCAGACTAAATAGCTAAATGTTTCATTTTTCACTCAATCTGCAACAGAACTATGAATGTGGAAAGATTTACATTTTTTTACTGTATCTCTATTTTGTAACTGACCAGTCCTTTCTCTCTTTGTCTGATTTGCTGAATACGAGTATATTTTACATTTGCCCATATATTAGGTGTCAAGACCTAATTCTGACATGTGATAAATACAGTCGTTCAGCTTTAAGAGGCAGAGACCATGAATTTTGTTGAAATTGGCTCATTAATATGTATTTATTTTATCTTCAGCGTGACTCATGAACTGTTTCAAATTTTGGTAAGCAATTAATGCATCAGTGATTCTAACAGACACAAGAGATGATTATGAGGCAGGAAACAATGATTTCCTTAGGCATGCAGCAGTCTCTGCAGTTTTAAAAGTAAATTTCATCACTTAATAAGTTTTAAAGAAGCAGACAGAGAAAGAGATCTTTAAATGTTTGGAAGTACAGTATATACATATGCAAAAGTTAGTATGAAAATCAACAGAGTATCTTGCTTAGTGATAAATATGTTTGTACAGCTCTTTATCTAAGTATGTGTGCATAGAGGACTTCTTTTTCCTAACGTGTTGCATGGATTTCTATAATTAAATGTAATGTATATTCGTATTTTGAGCTCTTTGTGGTGTGGAAAGACCACTAATGCCTATATAACACAGCTTCCTTTTGCAAAACTTTTTTTTCCAGTAAATAACAACTTGTTCCCTTTTCTGCTTGGGTCAACAGAGCAGCGCCATGCTGTCTCCAGCTAGAATTTCTCTTTCCCTTTGTTCTTCCTGTTTCAAGTTCACACCCTTAATTCCTGCCTCCTGCAGCTCCACTGACTGACAAATAAGGGCAGCACCCATCCATCACCTCTATGCCTGGACATTAGTCTCTGCTAATCTGCAGAACCTAGTGGAGATGTGGTGATTGTGCAGCTATTCACATATTTATCTGTGTGCACATGCGTATGTATTGCTCCATCTGGATTGGGGCAATCCCAAGCACCAAATAGGCTGGGCTATTGATAGCAGCGCTGAAGAAAAGGACTTGGGGGTACTGGTGGACGAGAAGCTCAACATGAACCATCAGTGTGAACACTTACAGCTTGGAAAGCCAATCGTGACCTGGGCTGCATCAAGAGATGTGTGGCCAGCAGGTCGAGGGAGGTGATTCTCCCCCTCTACTCCATTCTCATGAGACCCCATCTGCAGTACTGTGTCCAGTTCTGGAGCCCACAGCACGAGAAAGATATGGACATGCTGGAGCGTGTCCAGAGAAGGGCCACGAGGATGATCAGAGGGCTGGAGCACCTCTCCTGTGAAGACAGACTGAGGGAGTTGGGGTTGTTCAGTCTGCAGAAAAGAAGGCTCTGAGGAGACCTTATTGTGGCCTTCCAGTAGCTCAAGGAGGTCTACAAGAAAGCTGGTGAGGGGCTTTTTAGGATGTTGGGTAGTGGTAGGACTAGAGGGGATGGATCGAAGCTAGAGATGGGTCGATTTAGATTAGTTATCGAGAAGAAGTTCTTCCCCATGAGGGTGGTGAGACACTGGCACAGGTTGCCCAGAGAGGTGGTGAAAGCCCCATCCCTGGAAGTTTTTAAGGCCAGGCTGGATGGGGCTCTGAGCAACCTAATCTAGTGGGGGTGTCCCTGCCCATGGCAGGGGAGTTGGAACTAAGGTGATCTTTAAGGTCCCTTTCAACCCTGACAATTCTATGATTCTATAATTCTATATATTGATATATATTTAATGACAGTACTGTTCAGTGTTTCTGAAGTCTGTATAGGTTCATTTATGTACTGTTTATGCTCAGTGCATAGGGGACCCTTTGCTTTTTAGCTGGTAGGAGTTGGAACAGAAATGTTTTAGCAGATTTCTGTGTGTATGCTCATGCAGATATAATGTAACAGAGATTTAAGAGAGCTGCAACATACAAAACAAGAACAACATTCATTAGTAAAATAATCTCAAGAAGAAAATACCTAGTTCTTAAGCATTGGGTAATGGGTAAAAATACTACTACAAAGGACCTCGTAGATTCATCCTGAGTTGCCATATGCTGGTGTCTGAGCTTGAGTATAGCCAGGCAAGCCCCCACAGAGGGCAACTGTGCAGGGTAATGAATGCACAAGAACTTTGTAACACATTTAAGGCTTATTTAAGTAAAATCAACTAACAAACAAATGATATACCTGTTGAAACCCGTTTACAAGTTGTAATAAATTGCTTCGTGTTACCTCCATTCCATTATGCTAGCCGCTGTCAGTGTTAAGACAGAAGGACAAATACAGATTTTAGCAATATTTACCAAATTTTGGTGTGGGTGGAGCCTGCTAGCCCCAGCATAGCAGTGTGGTTCCATTCCCTCTACACGTGGGTTAATGGCATGGCCCTGAGCTATGAAAGGGCAGGTTCCTGTGTCACTCACAGTGGGGTTCAGCTGCAGCTTAAGCCAGTCTCACCCTGGGTTGCTCGAGTCCTGCTCTGGCACCACCCTCAGCTGTGTGTTTCACACAGAATCACAGACTGTTAGGGGTTGGAAGGGACGTTGAAAGATCGTCTAGTCCAACACCCCTGCCAGAGCAGGATCCCCTAGGGCAGGTCACACAGGAACGCGTCCAGGTGGGTTTTGAATGTCTCTAGAGGAGACTTCACAACCTCCCTGGGCAGCCTGTTCAAGCGCTCTACCACCCTCATAGTGAAAAAATTTTCTCTCATATTTTTGTGGAACCTCCTGTGCTCCAACTTGCTCCCGTTGCCCCTTGTCCTGTCCTTCCACCCTTTTCCCTGTGTTTCAGCTGCTTCAGCAGCTGGAAGTCAAGGTGGTTGAGGGAGCTGTCAGTAAGGGAAGAGTCTCTCTTAGCCATGGGTTCGTTTTGATGTGTGAAGGTGTGTGCTGGCACGCGCTGGGTCACACAGCAGCTGAGTCTGTCAGAGGGACAGGGGACCTGAGAGGAGGTGAAATGCATCCAAGGCAAGAACCGAACGAAAATGGGAAAGGAATAGGGGAGAAGAGAAAGAGAAAAATCACAAGGCTTTATAATTTAAACTTTGCTCCAAACTTTACATCAGGCTACTGTTCTTGATTCCCAGTAGTGTTTGTGATTAATATTGAATGAAAGAGATGGAAAGAAATATTGATTAGCTGTTCGTTGTGTATTCTGGGCACTGATGATCTGGAGGAAAATGAAGTATATGTGATTTTTAAAGCTATATATGGATGCAAAAATGTTGGATTCAGAAGCACAGGAAAAAAAAAATCACAGAGAAAAATACTGGCATTTTCGAATTTTGCAAGTGAGGAATTTGTGCTACAAGTTTAGTGAAATTCTTGTATGTACTTTTATATGTAATATAAGGCTACAAAAAATGTGGAGTGGGTTTTTTGGAAGCACTGTATCTTCATTGTGTTCTAACCTATGTGAATTTTCATCAGGTCAGTTTTCCAAGCAGTTAGAGATAAAAAAAAAGTCAGTCTTCTAGAAGTTCTCAAGTCCTTTCACTGATCTTCATATACTCCAGAAAGAAGAACAGTTATGTGTCTTTTGAAAATATGCATAATTGTATTATATTAAAAGATAAATTTGTTTTTTCCCCTTATTTAATATCATTAATACTACAAAAACAGCAAGATCTCTTTTTTTGTATCATAAAATGCTAGCAGGAAAAAGAATTTAAGAGACTGTATTTAGAGCTTTATTTCCTTATTCATTATATTTGCTTGAACTAACTATAAACATTTAAACATTCAGAACCACAGTAGTCCAGCAATGATTTAAATTTAATATTCCCATGAGGAGATATATTCACAAACATTATAAATAGAATAATTTTTGATTTTTTTCTATTCCTTCTAAGATCTGTTTTCTGTAGCTACTTTTTACTGGGGTCTCTCTAGCGAAAGGTCAGAAAGCCTCATTGCATGCCATTCCAGATAACAAACTGCTGTAGAAGTGCGGGAAACAAAGCAAATTTTTAGATTTTATAAAAGGGTGGAAAGAAGGTGATGAAAAATGACTTGATAATCCCAAATACATACAGAACATACACCTGCAAGCTACAGTACAACTGCAGTTTTTGGTTCTGGAAAGGAGTAAGCTTGGTTGTTGCCAAAAAGACCAGATTAACAGCATTTCTAATTGTGGGAAGTTCTATGCCTGGATATTTGGTAACTGTCATAGCTTTACAGGTTAAGGCATTTGAAGAGATGCAAAAGATGAGCATCCTCTGAAGTAGCTATCCTGTGAACCCACCTCCTTAGTATCAAAAATCTCATTTATTTACTTACATTATTATATGCCTATGAATACAGTAGCTTTACACCTACTGCTTCTCATCTACTGAATTTTGGGTTACTTAGAGTGCATTAGTCACTCATATGAAGTAAGTTCACTAGCTATTTGAACTTTTATTAAAAATAATTAATTTTGTCACTCTATTTTAAAGAAATTTTTATATTAGAAAATACTTACTATAAACATTTTATATAAATCAGATCATGAAAGAGATCTGAAATTCATTGCTTAAAAATAAAATTGTAGCTATCACAAAGAGCTGTCCTCAGTTCACCTGAAATCAACTTTTTTGTCTATTCTATGTGCATATACATAGTACAATGTTAACAAAAAGAAATGGATATTGATTTGATAACAATCAGAGATAAAATTAGAGTATTTTTCTGTAAGGGAACTATTAGGCTGAGCATTCAAACATTATTTATAATGTCCAACCCTGATTTTGCTTGAAAAATGTATGAGTTATCCATCTAGAAAAAATTCAGGAAGATAAAGGACCAAAGTAAGAAACATTGCCCTTAAAACAGTTCAGTCTGTCTGAAAAACAACATCATATGAATGTCTTCTAATGTTATTTTAATGTGTTTCAGTGCATCCAGCAGTATGTACACAGAAGAGATATCACATTTAAAGATTATTTTATCGCTATTTTGCCTCAATATTGGAGGAGCCTTTCATAATTCTTTGGTTTTGAGGGCTATTTGCTACCCTTTAGTGAGATGAGTAAAGGCTTTAACATTAGTTTTGCTTCTTTGGATTTTTTTCTTTTGCTTCATAGTCTTAGCATTATTCAAGACTCCTGCTTTTTTGGATTTTGCAGTCTTTACAATGAAATAATGTTCATTTACTTCTTCTACCTTAATGTTTTCATGACTTTAAAATGAATCAAGAAATAGACCATTTGAAAGTGATACATTCAAGGTTTTATTGTTTTTTAAATAAATCATAAAAAATATTTTACTAATGGCAACATTAGGAAGCATTTGCTTGCCGAGAGGATGGTCAAACCCTGGAACAGGTTTCCTAGAGGTGGTCGATGCCCCAAACCTGTCAGTGTTTAAGAGGTTTTTGGATAAAGCCCTTAATAACATGCTTTAACTTGGTCAGCCCTAATTTTTTCAGGCATTTGACCTAGGTGATCAATGTGTAGGTCCCTTCCAACTAAAACAGTGTACTCTCTCCTATTGTATTCTAAATGTTTTATGAAATAGCATAGACTGGAAATCAAAACTCTGGGTAAAAAGAAGCAAAAGCTCTACATATAAGAATTAATTAATTAATGTGAAAACATAGTTTCACAGCCTAGTTTACTGTATATACTAGAGGAAAAACGAAAAATTGTTATAGAGTAAGATAATTGCATATTATTATTTTACAAATTAAGCAGATTACACAGCATTGTATGATTTATGACTGTTTTGGTTTATTATCCATATTGTTTATATCTAAAATGTGCAGTAAATTTTTCTGTTGCAAACGTTCTATGCATACTTTATCTGATTGGAAACAGGTAAGTTTAGACAAATACCTAGCTGCCTCTTCCAAAAAGCTGACTGCACTTGTCTGTGATTCTGCTGCTGTGCAGGCAACTTTTTCCAGCATTTGCACAATGCAGAGACATGTGGACAACATCATTCTGAGGGAGTTCTCCAATGCTGCAGCAAAAGCTGAATCACAGAGTGTTAGAGGTTGGAAGGGACCTCTAAAGATCATCTAGTCCAACTCCCCTGTCAGAGCAGGATCAGCTACAGTAGGACACACAGGAATGCATCCAGGTGAGTTTTGAATGTCTCCACAGATGGAGACTCCACAACCTCTCTGGGCAGCCTGTTCCAGTGTTCTGTCACCCTCACAATAAAGAAGTATTTCCTTATGGTTAGATTGAACCTCCTGGTTTTGAGTTTGTGACCATTGCTTCTTGTTCTGTCACTGGACACCGCCCATAGCTTACCAAGTATGCAGGATAAATTGCTGGGGAGGGAAGTTGTAGCTGTTTTTAAGCACCTCATTGACATCAACCAAGGAGAATCCATCACTGGAAGGAAGTCTCTGTCACCTTAGCGGGGGGCAGGATGGCTGGTCAGTGGGTAACGGGCAGTCAGCACTCAGCACCAGCACCTCATTGCCAGGCCAGATCACACTGCTTCCATGGAGGGATGATGCAGACACTGCTGGATTTCAGAAGACAGGCTACAGTCTTCATGGGCAGCGACAACATGTTACCTGAAAGACAGAGTTGTTCAGATGCGTTGCATCTTCTTCAGGTATTCCTCTCATTTTTGAGATTATATGTGATATAAACTACTTCTTCACTTGGCTTTTGACCTGTCTGTCTACCTGTACTGTTTCCTTTAAAAGCAGACAGCTTCTAGGTGTTTTCCTGCCTTGTTTCCACGGCAAAGTGTGTGACCCTGTTCTCTTGTCACTCAGACCACCAGCTCTTGTGCTGCCAAACTATCTAAGTGGACTCAGCCTTGGACTCCTTTAACTTTCAACAAGTGTGTATTCTCATTACCACTTGGTAAAAGACAAACACCAAATGAACAACATGACATATACTTCTTTCATAGTTAAAAAAACCCCAACACTAATAAATACGTAATTTTCAAAAAAGCAGACTTTGGAATAAAATTGTAGAGTTCTGCCTGAAGCTTTTGGCATATGATTCTGCCATCATTACTTTGCTGAATTTAAAATACTTGATAAGTTGATGAATTTAAATTACTTCACAAGATTGATATAAACTGCTTTGTAGAAACTGCTGAACAGTAATTGGATTTAAAATCCTCATCTTATACATGACTGTATTCTAATGCACTAGTTTGAGCCCACCCAGCCAGCAACCAAGAACTATGTAGTCACTTGCTCACTCCTGCCCCTATCCTTTTTGGGATGAGAAGGAGAAAATTCAACAAAAGAGCTTGAGAATTGAGATTAAGGACAGGGAAGGTTCACTTCTTATGGTAACGTGCAAAGAACAAAGTAGAGGGGAAAACCACAAATTTAATACCACCACCCGTTAAACTAAATCAACTAGATCAAAGTAGGATAGTGAGATAAATAATTATCTTAAATACACCTTCACCTCACCCCTCCCTCCTTCCCAGCTATGCCTCCCCCCCAGCAGCACAGGGGGCAGAGAATGGAGCTGCGTCTGTCTCTCTTTTACACATTCCTTCCTCCTCTGAGAGAGGACTCCTTCCAGTCTTCCCCTGCTGCCAGGTGGCGTCCCTCTCATGGGAGACAATATTCCTCAAACTCCTCCAACATGAGTCCTTACCAAACGTGTGGGTCCCTCCTGTGGGCTGCAGTGGACCTGCTCCAGCGCAGGCTTTCCTCAGAGTCATGGCACACTTCGGGCATGTCCTCTGATCCAGAGTGGCCCTCTGCTCCTGCATCGCCCTCTGCCCCAGCATTGTCCTCTGCTCTGGCAGGGGCTCCTCCCCGGGCTGCATTCTGCACGTTTTGCTGCTGTGGATCTCCTCGCTCAGCAGGGCCTCATTCTGCCATCTCACCACGGGCCTCAGGGAAAAGTTCTGCTATGATGGCCCTCTTCCCCCACTCCCTTCCTCACCAACATTGGTGACCACATGGTTGCTCTTCTCACCTCCCCCTCCTCTCCAAAACAAAGAACTCCCCAACACAAAAGACGGAACATGGAGAAAAAGAGGCTGCCCCAATAGGACCGTTGATCACAGAGGTGCTGCTTGGCCTGGCCTTGGCCAGAGGTGGGTCCAGGTTTTGCCTGATCTGGGGAAGGCTCTGGAAGTTATGCAAGAAGCCACCCCCATAGTACTCCCTGCTACCAAATCACCCTGCCAGACCCAAACTTATCACATCTAATATAGTTGTGTTCTAAAGGGAGGTTTGATATCTAACCTAACACACAGTTGAACACCATCACCTTCCATTTCTTCCCATTCACAGATACACATGCAATTGTAGCTGTGAAAAACTGTGGTGCTTGTATAATAAATTATGGCATATTTTTGTGTGCCAGTCTTTTTTTTCTTTTTTTTTTTTGTAGTGTAACATGGAGTAAGAGTGCTGCAGTCATGACCTACATCTAATTCAGATCCCTCTAGTATTATAATTCACTTCCCCATTGTTTCAAAGATCCTTGATGATGTCAAAAGGTTTTCTTCTAAGGTTAAACTGGGCTTTGTTCATCAGAAAAGAGAATGGAGAACTTTGAAAAAGGAAACTCAAAATCAAAATAAGTGTTTATGGCTTATTTGTAACTAATGAAAGGAGGAGTAGGATTTCTTCCTACCTAGTAGTTTGACAGCTCTTCCTACCTGTTCCAGTTTGACCCATCCTTGGTATATATTTTAATAGCTTGCGCTTCCTGAGATCTGTAGTCTTTGTTTCTGTAGTCTTGTCCCCTAGACCATACACTGTATACTAGCACTATAAATACCCATTCTGGTTTACAGATTTTGTAGCTAAAATCAGTGTTTTGCAAATACAACAAAATCTCTTCTTCAACACTTAATGTAAAAATAGTGGTAATCACATCCCAGAGCATCTCTTGAATGCTGAAATTCCTGTTGTAAGCTCTGTGCCACAGAATTCTGCTCAAAATCAGTACATTTTCTCCAGTGCAGTAAGTCTACTTGCTTCTAATGTGTAGAAAGAGGGCTTCAAACCATATAAAGTATTAGGAGAGGCAATAATACATCCATAGTTACATACATATTTTGAAAAAAATATGTTAGCATATGATCTGCTCTTTTCATTTATCAGGACATTACTTCTCAAATGCACATTGGAAAGAAAAAATAAAATTGATACATATTACCAGACATAAATTTATTGATATTCTTTTTGTGTCTTTAAGGTTTTTGTTGCACTGGCAGATGTGTGACAAACACTGGAAGCACTCATTTCTGTAAAGAACTTCTTAAATATAATAGCAAAATAGTAAAGCCATGCTAACCATGTCTGACTATTTTGCTACATTACTGAGCTTCTCACGTTGCAGTATGTGGCAGCACAGCTTTTGTAACCTGCTTCAAGATACATCGTTTCCAGTTCCTCTCTTCTGTTGGCCAATTTTCCTTTCATTTGTGGAAATGAGAAAGGACTTGTTTCTCACCCTTGGTGAGAAGAGTTTCAAAAGCCACATCAAGTTAATGTCTCACACTTTTCTCGAAAGTGGGGTTTTTCATTAACTTGCCAAATTGTCCAGGTTCAGCTCCTTCAGCGAAGTTACTTCCTGTCCCAGATTTCTATGTCCAGGTGCTGGCAAAGGAGGTTGCAGGGGTGACCTTTGTGAGGAGTGACCAGGTCTGCCCCACAACAGACATTCCAGCTGGCTCCAACTGATTCCCGCAGGGCATGGCTAGGACCCTCGGGCAAAATGGTAGCACCTCTGGGAAAACTTGTTTAAGAGAGCACAAAAGTGATGTATGGCAGTGAGGAACGGGGAGAAAAACAGCCCTGCAGACACCAACGCCAGAGAAGATGGAGAGGGAGGAGATGCTCCAGGCACCAGAGCAGATATCCTCCTGCCGCAGCCTGTGGAAAAGCCCATGGTAAAGCAGGCTGTGCCCTTTCAGACTATGCAGTAGTCCATGATGGAGCTGATCCTCACAGTGCGCCTGTGGAGAACCGCACGCTGGAGCAGTGGAAAAGTGTGAGGAGGAAGGAGCGGCAGAGATGGAGTGCTATGGACTGACCACAACCCCGTTTCCCATCCCCCTGCAACATTTAAGGAGCTGAACGGAGGCAAAGGATGCTAATAAATATCAATGCTTATAAATATCTAAAGAACAGGTGTCAGGAAGGTGAAGCCAGACTCTCCTCAGTGGTATCCAGTGACAGGACAAGGGGCGATAGTCACAAACTGGAAAACAGGAGGTTTAATGTAAATATAGGGAAGTATATCTTTACTGTGAGGGTAATGGAGCACTGGAACAGGCTGCCCAGAGAGGCTGGGGAATCTCTGTCTCTCAAGACTTTCAAAACCTGCCTGGAGGTGTTCCTGTGTGATCTACTGTAGGTGATCCTGCTCTGGCAGGGGGATTGGACTAGATGATCTTCAGAGGTCTCTTCCAACCTCTAACATTCTGTGATTCTGTGAATAAAGTGAAGTTGAGCTTGGGATGAAAGGGGCAGGGGTGGGGGGGGTAGGGGGGAGCTTATCTTAGCTTTGTTTCTCACCATTTACTTTACTTTTAGTTGGCAAGAAATTAAATTCATCTTCCCCAAGCTGAGACTGGTTGTCCATGACGTTAATTAGTGATTGATCTTGTCTTTATCTTGAGCCATGAGCTTGCTCATTTTGTATTCTCCTCCTGTTCTGTTGAGGAGGGGATCTCCTGCTGGGTGGGTGTCTGGCAGCCAGCCAGGGTCAGCCCACCGCCCATATTAACACACACACATGGTTTTGGCAAGCAGTGCTGAGTAGTGCAGGTTTGCACAAGGTATGTTCGGTATAGACTGCCAAGTAAATAATGTACAAATGTATCATGGCATGCATTATGCATTCCTATTTAATGTGTTTAGGGCAAATCCACTTCACAATTTGAAATTACTGGAATCTTTTGCCAAACCTTTCAGTTTGCTGCACTCGCTTCTTAAGATTGAAATCTGTTTTGTCAGGAAAGCACAGAATCTTTAGTATACCTCCCTTTTTTTCTTTTTTAATGGAAAATTAGGCAAAATTTGAGCAAAATGTAGAGGTCCGAAAAGGCCTTTCTCTTTCCATTGACTGCATAGGGACTCAGAGGTCTGAAAAATGTGGAGTAGGCAGTCTGGGCTGACATCATATTCTAGTTTTATCTGACATGCTAGGCATCTAACTCTGCTTTGGCACCATGGCAGGCTTGTCTGAATGAGGTGAACTGAAGTTAAGGATGATGCTCCAAGAGGCTGAAAATGATGCAGTCCAGTCCTTCGTATTGGCAGAAAGAGAAGAAAGGATGCTTTTTACTTCATTCCCAGAGCCAAGTAGGAGGTGTGAAAAAATGTAAAGGAAGAAGTCAAGTGAGAATCGTTTTTGCAGGCTGTGTATCTTTTCTTTTTTTTCTCTGCTCTTCCTTTGTCATTGTGAAACAGAGTAACTGTTCACAAAGAGAGCTTTGTGCAGTTTTCTGGTGTCTCTGTTGGCCCTTAAGTCACTACCAGCACTTTGTACTGGCAGAGAAAAACTCTGCCAGGGCAAATCCAGGTATTTTGAAGCAAATGAGGTTTTCAGACTGTTTTGGTCCCTGAAATTATATGAATATGTATGAGTAAATGCCAGTCTTCTACATCACAAAAGATCTTCAAAGCAAATTGGTTTGTCTGGGTTCAAATAAGAAGGTGAGGAGACATAGATACATTTAATATACAGATACAGGAAGCAAAACCACTAATCTCATAAGATGTATTTTAGAATGGGGGAGAAACACCTAGGTTCCCTGAAGTGTTGACTAACTAGACAGTGGGCTTTTTCCCCTCCTTTTTTTTCAGATGGTTTTTCATCCTTTGTTATCATGAAAAGGTGACCTGCCAATTATCCAACGGGTTGTTGACAGTGTCTTGTGCTAAATGAAACAATACATTGTGACTGTTACTGTAAATGTGTGTGATTCTATTGACTTGCCTACTTTATTTCAGATCTTACTTGCAAAACTGCTCTCCTCTTCACAGTTTTGGAAAATAAATTGCAGCCTGCCACAAAGTGTAAAGACATGATGCAGATATGCTGATTCAGCCAGCTTGTTTTGCTTCCACAAACTCTTTGTGTATTGAAAGTTGCAATATGGTTTTTGGATTGAGTAACATGCCTGATCAAGGTTATAGAGCCCCATTTTTGCTTTCACTGACAGTCATGTTCCTACTGAATTTCTTTTGGTTTACACAGGTGACCCTGGATAGACTTAGACTTAGATTTAATGAACAATTCTGCCTGTATCAGGCAAGAAGGCATAATGTTAGCCCGCTGTGTCAGAGCTGTACTTGCAGGGCACACAGAAGTAAGGAGCAATAAAGTATATTTTAACCACTAGAGAGCATAGATAAATCAGTCTAACTACACACAGGCAGCTGATCTTTGGAAAGGGCCACTGCCGGTTTTATATAATTGCTTTTCAGAGGAGAACCACAGAGTGTTTTCACTGAGCATAAATGAAACACCTTGGCATCCAATGAACCAGACTTGGATTGGGAGAGCTGGCAGCATCTCACAAGAAGCAGTTTTGTTGAACTGCCTTTGAAGAGTTTGAACTGGCAGTGCCATATTCTGGCTGCAGGGTAACTTGGCTAAGAACGTTAGGATTTCCCCTGACATTAAACCATTAAAAGAAAAAATCATTTCCTTCCCTCCCACCCCCATTCAGAAGGAGAAACTATTTTTACTGCCAGACTTGCTGAGTGTAAGCCCCTCATGAAAGGAGCAGCAGAATTAAAATCGTTTAAGCTTTTAACAATTAAAGCACAGAAGACACAAAAGTATACCAAGTAACTCATATTTAATGGACTGTTAGATTTTATTTTACAGTCAGAACATGCGAAATTATGAAGGAAATCAGAGACAATGAAAAACTGACAAGATACGAGAACAGTCTCAAGACCTTGGATAGGAGCACTGGTTTTGGTAGATAGAGTGGTAGGAGGAGGATACAGGTCTTAGTCACCTTAAAGTTATGGACTGTGGCTCCCAGAATCCAAAAGGCTTGGACAGCAGCCTTTTCCAAAATCTTATAAAAAAAATCGCTGATTTAAAAAGCAAACAAACAAAAAAAACCCCCAAAAGTCTTGTAAACCTAGCATTTTTGTCTCTTCCTTGGTCCTCCTTCTTGCCTTTAGATTTCCAAAAAAAGGTGTGCAGCAATGGCACTGATGCTGTGGCAGTGCCAGACTCAACAGAGTTCAGTATGTCCAAATTGTACTTTTATTTACATATTCCAAAAAATATTTTTTCAGGGTTTTTTGCAACATGTAATCCTCTTGGTTTTGTCTGATGAGGCCTCCACAGCCTTGCTCGTGGGTCTGCATTTTGTGTATCTGCAGTTTATCTTTGCTCAATGCCATCTCATTGCGTGTGGGCCAAACTATTACATTTAGCAAGGTTGCCTTGAGTTTTACTGGTTATTTCTTGAGCTTGAAACCACTTCTGGCTCTATCTCATCTGAAAAAATGATAAATGCACTTTTTCATCTATCACTTGAGCTTTTATCTAGAATGTTGAATAAAATTGCTTTGACATTATCATTATTTGGCAAGTCCATTTAAGATTTGTCTTAGAGGTGATTATAAATTAAGTATTTAATAATTTCTGCAAGCATTATACTAAGTATCAGCTTTACTCTGTAGTTCTCTAGGCTGTTGTTCATAATGTTTGCCCCTTTCAGCTTGCCTTGGACTTCTCTTACAAGCTCTGTAAAATGATTAAACCTGTATATGACATTTATAATATTACAAATTGCTGCTGTAACTCCAGAGCTTGCTTAGAGTTCTGGGTGCTTAAGACGTATTGCCAAGAGTCCTGGGACTACAGTGCAGAAAAAGAAACAACTGGTCACAGATAAAGAACACAAAATTTGCAAAGAAAACAATGAAAATAACACACCATTTCTGCATGATTTTCCTGAGTTTTAAACACTGGTGGTACTCCACTGCACTTTCCTAAGCCAAATGCTTGCTCTCCTTGGTTTCATGAAGTTGTATTTTGTCTCACTAGGAAATACTTTAATCTTCTGTGTACATGTGCACGCTCTCACATATCCAAGTACACTTTTTATCTATCTATCTATCTATCTATCTATCTATCTATCTATCTATCTATCTATCTATCTATCTATCTATCTATCTATCTATCTATCTATCTATCTATCGATCATCTACCTGTCTATCTAGCCACAGAAGTTTGATACTAAATAAGCAACCGTTACAAGGAGCAAACGATACGAGCCTTCTTAAGAGCTTGGAAATACTGAAGTGCTGGTGCTCCCTCTTGCGGTGCAGCGAGAAGAGAAGCTGGTGGAACTAGCGCCAAGTGTGTGCCTGTGCTGGCTCCTGCAGCAGGAGCTCAGCTGGAGATTATAGAAGTTAAAAGGAGAAGCTAATCTTACTCTGAGAAATCTTTGGTTTCACGTGCTTAGATGATCAGAAAGTGCCAAACCACTGCATTGCCTGGGGAGAGAGAACCTATCCTCTTCCGTGCTGCTCGCAGAGACCGGCTGGTAGAATGAGGTGCAAAAAAGAGTGTGCTGTATTGGCCAACTTATTCCCCTCTATCTGACACAACAGATGTCTACCTGAAAGTACTACACATCCACTTCCAAGAGTTAAATCTGAACAAAGGAAGGAAGGATTAAATGCATTGTTTTCCTGGATGAATATTTTTGGTAGTTTCATTAGCAATATGTCGACGGAAATGCTTGTGACTCATCAAGAATCTGTTTCTGGAAGAAAGTATTCACCTGTGCGTTCCTAGAAAACAATAAAATTAACCGCAGGTTTTTTTCTGTAACAAATGTATTTTGAATGAGTCTGTCCCTGCCATCACATTGCAGCTTTGTTTTAGAGTTGTTAGAGAATCCTGCAATATTATGGGTGGAAGGGACCTTTAAAGATCATAAAATCATAGAATCATAGAACAGTTCAGGCTGGAAAAGACCCTTGGGATCATCGAGTCCAACCATTAACCCTACACTATAAGTTCACCCCTAAACCATATCACCCAACACAAGTGACACTTAAACACATCCAGGGATGGCGACTCAACCACCTCCCTAGGCAGTCTGTTCCAGTGTCTGACTATTCTTTCCGTGAAAAATTTCTTCCTAATGTCTAGTCTAAATTTGCCCTGTTGCAACTTGAAACCATTCCCCTGGTGATCATCTACTCCAAGCCCCTGGCAGTGAGCAGGGACACCTTTAACTAGATCAGGTTGCTCAGAGCCCCGTCAAGCCTGACCTTGAATGTCTCCAGGGATGGGGCTTCTGCCATCTCTCTGGGAAATGTATTACAGTGTTTCACCACCCTCATTGTAAAAAATTTCTTCCTTATATTTAATACATGTAAATGTAAATCTACCCACTTTTAGTTTAAAACTGCTTTTAGTTTAAAGCCTTGTCCTATTGCAACAGGCCCTGCTGAAAAGTTCATCCTCATCTCTCCTACTGGGTTTCACCTGTCTATTTGCTCATGAGTGTCTGAGTGTCAGGGAGACATGAGAGAGGTCTGGGATACTGTGTCAATCTAGTGAATACTTACCACCTACACCATTTACAAGAAATCCTGGATAGATATATATCAAAACCTTACACCGCTTGCTAAACTTACCAAATTAAGCATCAAACAGTTAAACATGAGAGAAGGGCCGATTTTCAGACTTCTGGTTCCCATCTAAAGCTGAGTCTAAGCCCAAGAAGTCTTGTATGTCGAGAAGTGTTTTCTTCCCTGTTACTCTATGGACAGCAGTAAACCCTAAAGAAACTGACTACAGACACTGCAAGACTAGAAGATGCTTATCTTTTCTGTATTTCTCAATAGCCTATGAACCAAAGTAGGGCAGAGAGTCTCAGGATTCTTGATACTTATTTCTGGCACAGTGGAAACACTTAAAGATTGTGGTATAGCTCATTACCGAGACTTGGCGTACATAGTTCGAAGCGCACCACAGGATTGTGCATTCAGTTTGCTTCAGTCATTTCATATATAAAATCATTTCAGAAGAAATGCACAGATCAGAGAGAGCTATTTCCATAGTGGGGAAAAAAAAACCCTAAACCTGAGAATGTGATTGATTTCTCCCACTGAACATGTGAACTTGAAGGACGATATCCCACCATTACTGATATGATGCTCACACCATTGTCCAGTCCTGTGTAAATGTAATGTTTTATGGTGCTCCGGTTTTCCAATCTGTAAGTAACCATGAGTAGACATCCTACAGAATTGCATCAAGCAAAATCAAACTGCCATAGAGTACGTGTGTGGCACTAATTGCAATTTAACTGTGTGGTTATTACAAGAGCTTTTAATTAACCCAGTCATCATACTGTGGCATACAAATTGTGCGTAATAACAGCATGCTGAGTATAATGACAATAGGTTTGTCTGAACTGTGAAAATCAGGAGTTTTATCATTTTCTGAGCTTTCTTTTTATGCCCTTAAATATTGTGCAGTATTTAAGAACATTTGACCAAAAGAAAAAAAAAAAGAGGAAAAACATGAACAACAAACCAAGAGGAGAAAAAGCCCTACTAAGTTGCTGAGGCTCGTCTATTTTAAAATTTTATAGGAGTCTTAAAATCTTCCTGAAATTCAGTGAGATTTGCAATTCTCTCCCAAATAATATTTTTTGGTGATTTTTCAGGGTCTCTTTTCTTAGGGTATTTTTGGTCCCCTTCGAGAATCATGTTACACACTCTTTTAGGACATTATGTTTGAATCCAAGAAAAATGCTCGATTTGTTAAAACATTCCTGAGGAATACCCTTTCAGTGAAACTAGAAGATAATAAGAATACATTCTCACCAGATACTGCTGCAGGATGGTCATTTGTTAGATCATTAGTGTAGTGAGAGCTAGTGTAGTGAGAACTCTGAAAGTTACGATTCCAGTCTCTTGTCAAAACTGGCAGTTGTAGCACTGCATGAATTTTGGCTTGGAAGGTTAAATTTACATTAAGAAGCAATGCAGCTAACAGTTATAGTTTTAGTCCTTCAGAAAATGTGGGAAATACAACTAAGTGGTATTGTCATATGCTCATTCCTGGAGATCTAAAGAATACACTAAAAAAAAAAAAAGACAAAGCAAAAACCAGACTTAATTATGGAAAGTGTATTTCTCTGTTCAACGCTGTACTGGGAAATGAGATACTGACAGTTTGGTTTTAAATTTTTTTGGCTCACAGAGAGAAAAGGCACTGCAGGCAAGGTAAGAGTATGTGACCTTTACATATACACAAGTTTGATGAAGAGACCAGGTGACAATGAGGACTGGGACAGTGAGGGAGGCAAAAGTACTTTTGGCATGCATATACAGTTAGTTGTTTAAAAGTGACACGAAAGTGACAGCTACTAGTGAACAGTTAAAAAGAAACAGATTGGGTTCAGCTGGATGAGTGACACAAGTGTGATCTACTAAACACAAAAAGAAGAACCAGTATCACACAAAGCCAGTTGTTCTCAGGGGCTTGAATAGCAGAGAAAGGAGAAAGAGAACAGATGATGATATCAACATTGTACACGCTAACATGGCTCGTTCTCAGGATGAGGGGAAATGGGCTCGAGTTGCACCAGGGGAGGCTTAGATTGGATACTGGAAGAAAATTCTTTACTGAAAGAGTGGTCAAGCAGTGGAACAGGCTGCCCAGGGGAGTCATGGAGTCACCATCCCTGAAGGTGTTCAAAAAGCATTTAGATGTGGGGCTTTGGGACATGGTTTAGTGGTCATGGTAGTGTTGGGTTGACAGTTGGACTTGATGATTTTAGAAGTCTTTCCAACCTTAATAGTTCTATGATACTGCAGATACAATGTCTGAAGAAATAAGTGACTTTGTCAAAGATTGGTGAGCTAACTTTCAGCCATGAGAACTGTTGCTGTCATTAATTGAAATGAGTTCTCATCAGTATTGTTACTGTCACACACTTCTCTATGGGAATGGCAGAGGTGTATGTGGTGTTGTACAAACACTTCTTATCATTTAACATGCTGTTTTCAGAATTTTACAAATACAGCTTTTGGAAAAAAAAAACCAGTTTTTAAAAAGACATTTCAGATAATGACTGGATTTTTATTGTATTCATATATATGTATGAAGTTTACCCAAAATTAGTTTTTAAAGAAGATCTATTATTTGAAACTAAGGCTTATTTTAAATGTATCAGTGAATGCAGATTTCCCAGTATTACATAGTGTATTTCTTGAGACATTCACTCAATGAGAATAAACAGATAGAAAGGTCATTAGACAGTATTTTGAGGCAACTCTGTAACGCATACAAAACATCACCCATATTTCAAGCCAGTATGACTGTAAAAACTATTGATTTTCTTTTTTTGCTCATTTTAGTCAGAGTAAAATATAATGAGATTTTATTGTATAGTCAGCTGTGAATTCTTCTTCCTAGTGGAGATGAATGCATATGGGGTTTTTTTCAGTCTCCTGTGTCTGGAGCCTTTTAAGGATTGTTATCTGGTGAATCATGCCCAGTATGTTTCTCCTTCCTTTACAGGCTACCACCCTGCAGTCAGTCTCCAAGAGTGCCTCTTTCACGTATAGAAGGCACTTAAGTCCCTGTGAGGACTTAAAGGCTGCAGTAAGGTCTTCACACACCTAACCCATGCCAGTGCCAGAGACAGACCTTCCTTCCCAAACATCTAGGTCTGACTTTTGCTGTCTATTAAACTCTTCTTTGGGTTAAACCCTTTTGAACCCTTAACACAAGAAGGACCTCTTGGAGCAGGACTAGAGGGCCACAGAAATGATCAAAGGGCTGGAGCACCTCTCCTGTGAAGAGAGGCTGAGGAAACTGAGTTTGTTCAGCCTGGAGAAGAGAAGGCTTTGGAGAGACCTTATTGTAGTCTTTCAGTCCTTAAAGGAAACCTTTAAGAAAGATGGAGGCATTTTTTTTTTCAGCAAGGCCTGTTGCAATAGCCCATGGGGAAATGGTTTTAAACTAAAAGAGGGGAGATTTAGGCTGGATATAAGGAAGAAATTCTTTTACAATGCGAGTGGTGAAACACTGTAACAGGTTGCCCAAAGAGGTGGTGGAGGCCCCATCCCTGGAGACATTCAAGGTCAGGCTTGATGGGGCTCTGAGCAACCTGATCTAGTTAAAGATGTCCCTGCCCACTGCAGGGGGGTTGGACTAGATGACTTCTAAAGTTCCCTTCTAAACCAATGCATTCTATGATTCTATGATTTTTATTCCAAATAAGACAAAGAGATGCTGAAGAGTGTATGGCAAGCTTGAACTGAGAGGCAACCCAAACCATCAGTTGCTTTGTCATAAAAGATGATCATAAGCTTAATGCTTCCCATGTCACATCAGAGAGCATAAGACAAAGTGAGTGAAATGAAGGACAAAAACATTTCTTGTCTCTGGTAGATCTCATTATATTGGTGGCAAGTGGCTGATGGGACAGACTGCTGCAGAGGCTGGTGAAATGCATCACTGAAGGAAGAGACACACAAGGATGGTTGAAGCCTTGGAAAAGTGAGGAGGCTGACAGTGGGAGTTCAGTAAAGCTGATGCAGAACATGGGATAATGTGCTCTGAAGAAGAACTAATGGGGGGAAATAGTGAAAAAAATGCAAGGAATGTTTGAAACTAAATTTGAACGCAAGAACAAATATAGTAAGATGGTTTAAATTGTAAGGTGAATACTTCAAGTGATGTTTCAAGTGTATCCCATTAAGTCTCTTAAAAATCATTAGCCATATGTCCAGCAGACAATTATCTTGCAGGTAAATTCATGCACCTCAATTGAAGGGGATTCAAACTATGAATTGGATGCTTAAGTTAGCATGTGAGTTACAGCTGAGAGGACTATTTATTTACCCTCACATTCAATTCATGAGATGAACACTTTGTTTATAGTAATAATGCGGATTCTTCTTTTGACTGGCCTAAACAAGTACATTCAATGAATATTTTGTTATCACCACTTACATCACGTGTAACAACAAAGAAACTTTTCATGACATGTTTCTTTTATTTTAAATTTTAAAATTATTTCTTAACTAACCCTACAGCATTTCATAGCTGGAAAGGTGATCCCTAAGATTTGCCCATTATCTCTTTAACATGTGTGACAGTAACTTGAAAAATGAGCTTTATTTGCTTTCTCTGTTCTTAAGTTTGTGGATATAAAATGCAACAGGAAACAATAATTCCTATTGCATAACATATGCACCCTTTCCTCTTTCTTATGGTAGCATTTTGGATATATTTCTGCTTCAAAAACTGGATCGGTCTCAGAGCTAACAGCAGTCTCCTCTTTCCCTTTCTCTTTTATATAAGTTGACTACCTGTTGAAATCAAGTTTTCATAAATCACAGCATTAGTTTTTCAGTAGTGCACGCTTGCTAGCTTATACAAAACGTGCTGTTCAGTCTGTTTAATAGTTTGTCTGATGTGATCCCCAGCATGAAGTATCTCTTGTTTAATAAATGCGTATGACCCTAATTATTTTTATTCGGTGACTAGGAAAAATAGTAAGCAATATGAACCAGAATTGATATCCTCTATTGTAGAAAATTCTCATTATCATGTTTTACAAAGAAGAAAATGTGAGTTCATGTGAATTTGTATCTATTGACATCTAGATCAGATATCCAGATGTATAAAATTCCATGATGTTTTCATCATCTATGGTCCGAATCATTAAACCTACATCAGGGATCATTAAATTTACATCTTACAAGGTTCCACCATGTTAACTGTTCACAACATGCTCTGGGTAACTGTGCTGAACATGCCATAATAATTCGTCAACCCTGAAAGAAATCATAAAAGTTCAATGCATATAAAAAAATGTGTTTGGGACATATTACACAGAAAATGTAAATATGCCACTGCTCACAACACACCATGTTCTCTGGGACTACTGTTCCTGTCTGCGTAACAATACACTTTTCTTACAGGAGGAGAAAAAGCCTCAATCAATGAAATGCATGTGATGACTTGCTTATACACCTGGTATTCGTTCAGAAGGAGTGATTTTGTCTGGGTTTTTTTTCCCATTATAAAATGACTATGCATTCACTACAGCTATAGTGTTGAGAAATATGATAATCAGTGATAGATTTCTTAGCTTAATATTCACAGAACTTTCTTTCTTATTAAAATGGACTTTAACTTGAGAGATACGTAATATTTTTTTTTGTTTACATGTATTCTTTCCTTCTTCTTGTGGCTTTTTTCTTCCTTTTAGGTGAACAAGCTATGTGGTCCTCCTGTAAGGAAGCCTTCACAGTCTCCTGGTTGCTCTGTTGATCAGAACAAAGATAATCAAGGGTTCAAGATGTTCTCAAGAGACAGTGAAGAAACACTAGCCAGCAGAAGAAAGTAAGACATTAGTTTTACAGCCAGAAAGAAAGAATAAAGTAAGCCATTAATTTTACAGCAGAACAGATTATATTCAAGACAGTGGCATGCATTACCAGAGAATAAATAAAGGCTGCAAAGAATGAAGCATTTCAGCAACACAATCTGCTCTGTTACATTTTGAAAAGAGTAATTTCATGACTAGATTTTGTTTTCTCAAATAATGGATATATGACCAGTGTAATTTTTGTGGTTTGAAGTGTTTGAAAGAGTGGATAACATTGGTAGAATATGAACATTAGCTCTATCTTTATGTGTAAATTTTCAAATTACATTTGACTTGCACATCAACAGGCATTATTAAATCTGTCAAAAAGTGATTGTGACTTTTATCAGAAAACTATCTGTACAAATTTATCAGACAGAAAAAAAAAGAATTACTGTTCTTATATCCCTTTCTACTGTAAAAGATGAGACAACTAAGCATTTGGGGTTGAATCTTGAAATCCTTGTTCGAGCAAGCCCAGCTAATGTTTTTCCTCTAGCTCTTTTCACAATATGTGGGGAACTGAGGTGTCTGCAAACACTTGGAGATTTGATTTACACCCATCTCAGCATTATAAGGTCAAATGTACGTAACTGCCTACGAGCTGCCATTATAGTCTATAGAGAGGAGGACTCAGTTCAGCTGCCCACACCACGACAAGCATCCTGTGCCACTTGAGGATACCCTTGGGTATCCCAACTGATCTGTTGCCAAGAAGGGTGCAGATGTTCTGTAATTTGTATCACATATTCCAGCCTCCTGCAGGTATCCTACGTAGCCAGAGGCATCTCAAAGACCGAGATATCTTTAGACAAATTAATCAAGTCTTTAATGATCATAAGGATTAACAGCACTGTAAGGACTAAGGGTAGGATTACAGCTGGGAATAAACGCCCCATCGTGCAAATAAAGTACAAAGTTAAAATCAGAAATTTCGTTTCTATCACAGTGTTTGCTAAAACAGAGAGGTTTTCTTTGTCCTCTTTTTCCTTTCATTTTATATTGCAGTGGGAAAGAAACTGAAGTGAGAGAATTGCAGGGAGTAATAGCTCACTCCTGATGCCTGGAGAAGGAAAAATGCCTTTGAGCTTCAAAGGCAGAATATTCTTGTTAATGCAAGGTGCTTCATGGTCCAAATAGTGGAAAAAAAACCCAACCTAAAACAACAAACAAACATACAACTAAACACAGGATTTAGAGAACACTGTGGAAGTAGAAAGAGATGCAGACCAGAAGTTTGCTTTAGCCAGCACAGAAGTTTGTCAGGCGATACCCATTACAGATTTTCTATGTGTTATGTAGCTAAGCAAGTTCTGGATGTTTTCTGATTACTAGCATTCTGCAAAAAGGGAACCGTATTCTAAAATCTTGCTTAATCCAGGGCTGTTCCTTGTTTCAAAGTAAGTGGTGTCTGGATTGGCCGCAGTGAGATTTCCCAAAAGACCTTCAGGGGCATGAGAGGTGCAGCGGGCAACACAAAGGGATGTTGTTTTCCCATGGCTTCCCCTGCCTGAGGTGTTGAAAACGCTTCATGGCACACAATAGACACTACCCCAAAAAGCGGGGAGAAAGTTTGAGATGCACTGACACAGATTTCAGTTTAACAGCTTCATAGCTGGTGCCATTTTCATTTGCTGCCTCCTGCATCACCTCCTTCCTTATTAGTCACAATCACTTTATGTTTCACTTTATATTCCCATGGCAACTGGAATGATTCGTCTCATGGAAGGGTGACTTCAGCAGATGCTTGTAGCCTTCTTTTAAGGAGGTGCTGCTCTCTAACTCCACTTTATTCACCTCCCAGGTACTTCTGGCAGCAGGTTGCTCCCAGCAACTTCTGCAGGCTTTAACAGGAAAGAATAGGCTCCTCTCAAACCATGTAGTGTTGATCGATGACAGTTATCTGAGGAAAAACAAATGAACAAAAAGATTCCATTAAATGTGTGACTCCTAAGAGTTCCTAGATTTCCTAATATTTTTCAAATGCATCTCCAGAGGAAAGTTTACATTTTAAAGTACATGATGGACTGCCTCTACCTGAACTTTGCCCAAATGATTTTTACCATTAGATCTCGGGTTGTATTTTCTAGTACTATGTGGTACAAGAAGAAAAGGAATTTTCTGTGTGCTTTTGACACCAAAAATTGTCAGATGAATTTTAAAAAACTCTAAACAGAATCTTCCACAGTAACTCGCAAACTTACAAGTATAAAAGGCTTTTTCCTCCAGAACTTAACGTTGCAGACAGCTTTTAGCACACAGAACAGTGATCAAAATTGTAAAAAAAAAAGAAAAAAAAGAGAACATTTCCAAATAAACAGATAAGAAGTATCTGCAGTTTCCACTGACTGTAATTGCACATTTGTGCTCAGCTGCCTATAATTACATGCTATCTGGTCTAGAAGATGATGATGTGAAAATTGACATTCATACCATCTGCCCTTCTAACTACTTTGGTCAGACGTCAACAGGGGCCGAAATCAGTTATTACTTCTGTATTAACTTTAGCTTTGCCTCAGGATGTATTTACTAATAAACTGAATGACCTTTCTGTTCAAATGCAGTTTGTCACAAGATATTATGGCAGCTATATTTATTTCAATTTATGTGTTATACATGGATTGATTGTGCAGAAGAAATTCTAGCTATCTACTATGAGAGGACTCTCTAAACACTGGTTTTCATTGAGAATGTAAACCCAAAGCATAGACAAAATCAAAATGAATCCCACTCAACTGGAAATGGAGGAAAATTGCAAACATACTGTGCACACTGGATGCAATTTTGGGGATGGAGAAATACAAGATATGACTATTCATGGCTGAGAGACTGTGGATGAATCATATTTACATATTTAAAATATATTGCTCATAGGCAATTGTATGATACATAGTCAAAATTGACCCGACCTGAGATTTTTTGGAACTAAATTTTTAGACTTAGTAGGTCACTTATAGCACATTTAAAAATCATAGTGAATCAAAATCACAGTGGTTTAGATAAAATATTTACCCTACTATTACAAGACAGAACATGTGGCTTTTAAAAGGACAAACTGTATATAATCACTCATATTTTATCTGTTTTAATTTGCAGTCAACAATACTTAATTCCTTATGCCATTTTAGGCCTACATTGACTAAATATAGGGAAATGTATAGACTATTTCTGGCATTTTTTCACAGCTCCAGACACCATGCAAGAAGTTAACATAAAGTGAAGCTTGCTGGCTTACAGAGCAATGAGTAGAACATTTGCTGGTGCTTTTCTTTGTGCCTGCAGGTCATAGATAACTGGGTATAGTATGATGTTCTAAACCAGAATGAATAAATATTTTAATTTTTCACAGCAGGAATGAGTCTCCCAGGAAGAGATTTTCAATACATAAGCCAACATTTTATAAACATAAATACTACAATCCAGTTAAAAACATACTAACTAAAAAGTCATTCATTTGTTTTAAGTACAAAAACTTATCATTAGCTCTGGGCATCTTGACAATTATTTAAAATAGCAATACATAATTTATAATCTACCAGCACAGCACATGATAAAACTGATGCCATTTTTCAGACAGTTATTTACGTACCCACTAAATATTTAACACCTACATCTTAAACCCGTTTTACCTAAATCTTGATGTTCTCCATAACTCTTTGTAGTATACCTAATCTTTGTAGTATGTCTGTATCCCTACCGTGTAGGGAACTAGCTAATAGCACTTTTGAAAAACAGGTGATGTATTCACACATACCTTTTTTTTTTTATTATTTGCTTTGCTTTTTTTTTAATATTTTTGGTATATTTGTACAAATGTAGCATTACAAACTCTATCACAACCATGAAAGTAAATTTTAAATTGGAGGGAAATAATTCTTGTTCTGAAGCATGAGTAAAATTTTTCCTTTGACCAGTGAGAGTATCAGCTTTGTAAACTACTGAAGTGTGTCTAAGAGAATCAAACTTATCTAACAGGAAATTGGCAGACTGATTAAAAAAATCATTGGAACCAACGTAGAGTAATAGAACAAGCACATTCTTTATCTTCTTGTAGAAGTGCACAGCAGCTTTAAGCTATTGATTGACACTGTCAATTATTTCCCATGTTCCCCTGTGCAGAGAATTTATCAGCCACCTTCGGCCCTACAGAGCCTTTTATGGCGGCCTGGTTGACCAGCTGTGTGGTAACGAGTTGGCAGCTGCCGATGGGCTCCCGTGTTGGAACGGAGAAGATGTTGTAAGAAGGTACCTTTCTGACTCGCTTTTGTCTTTTCTTTTGTATTTTGTGTTTCTCGGAAGTAGCTCCCGTCTTGAGTCAAATACCTTGTTTCCTTAGGTATGTGTCAAGGTTGGTTCGAAAAACAAATCAGCGTGGGTTTCCTTCTCTCAGGCTTCACGTGGAAACAGAAAAAATATCCCACTGCATCTCTGTTGTGAGAAAAAAACAAGCCACTTCTACTCTTCTTCAGACATTTTTCCTTCACATTCATATTTTTTCTAAATGGGTACTGGAGAAGAAGTTGGATTGGCATTTACAAAATGCAGTTGGAGAAAACGAGTAAGGATTTTTGTTTGAGCCTGATCTTTATAAAATGCTTCTTTTAGTATGGAGTGTGGGATAACAGAATCAAACTATTTGCTTAAAACCTACTCTGGCTTTGCTGAACGAAGTAATCTTTTAATACGTATGGTTTCTCTGGAGACAGCTAAAAGTTAAAACACAAAGATAAAGCATTTTAAAGGTGAAACACATGTATTGTTTTATGTATGCAGCAGCTTGGGAGACATCATTCAGCAGCAATGGCAAAGAAGAGATAATAATAAACTGCTGTGCTACTGGATGTGTGTCTCTGGAAGCAATATATGTCACAGCTTACAAAACACTTGCATTTGTGGATATCAGAAGGATTTTCAGAAAGCTGATCTCTATGTTTTTGCTTTATCACCAAAGCAAACATTTCTCTGAGCAGGAAGTCCTTGTGATGGTAGAGACTGAAATATTAAAAGGTTCATTGCAAATTTTCTTTTTTTTAATAAAGGTAGCGTTATTAATACAACATTTATGAGTAGGTAGTAACAAAGGTCATATCAGGAAAGACTGTGAGGTGACTTAATGGAGTAAGAGAGCTGGTACCAAGCAGAAGGAACAATGACATCCTGCACCTTCAGGTATCTCTGAAAAGGCTAGTTAGGAACTGTAATTTATTGATTACTGATACCTAAGGAAACTTAATTTAAAACAGATACAGACCTACTTTTCTTTATCTTCTTAGATCCAGTGTTTTGGCAGCACCAAGGCCTAATGGTTGACCCCTTTGATACTCTTATTGGAAAACTTTGTCCTAAGGTTTCAACAGTCTTCTCGAGATGACATGTTCCTTTTTAGATATCCATATGTGTAATCTCAACTTTACCTCCTGGCTTTTGTTTTGCTGGCCATCCCCAAGGGAGGTACACTACTCACACCAAATGTTTTGGTAACAATTTGAAGTAAGGATCTTGTAATTACATATTTCCTAAGAACAAGGTTTTTGACTCATTACTTTTACCACTTATAGTCTTACTATTAACATGTTGAATCTTTTCAAACCTATATTATTATTTTATATGGTACTATTATGCTTCAGTTATTATATTACTATACTGTCATCATGTTTATAATATTATGCTATACTATTTGATTTTGATTGATTAGACTCTGAAGTCCTTATAGAGAAATGAAACAGTCTACTAAATTCTAGACCATAGTATATTTTAAAAGGAATTTGACTAAAAATACTTAACTAATGCAATATATTTATTTGTGGGTCAACCTAAAGACATAATTGATGACAAAAGCACTATATCTTAAAAGTAAGACCACTTTGAAATTAGTTTAACTTACAATTTTCCTTGCTAAAATATTTTGGGTTTGTATGTATAATAATATATATATAATTATATTTTTGTCAGTAACTTTATTCTTAACTTAGAAGTACAGACTGCAATTAAAACCAGAGGAGGAGGGTACTCTGAGGTGCTCTAGGTTATCAGTTGAAGCTGAGACATGCATACAAGCTCCTACATCTCAGTACCTCTACTTGTACATTTGTGTGTAAAATTATTGTGGCCCATATTGTCCTGCTTCAGTAGTTATATGAAGATGCTCACATTTGTCCTCTTCCTCCCAGTCATCCTGCCTTGTTACTCAGTCCAGATGTCCTCTGTTCAATTTTATTTGGTTATATTTGTTCTTTTGTAAGAAGGGGAAAAAAATCTTCCCTGTATTTTGACTGACATAAGGGGTTTTTTTTTTGCTGTTATTATTATTATTACAGAACTCTTAATCTAGGGATAAAAGAGGAACTACGTACACTGGGCATACAATGTCTGGAAAAATCAAACTCAGCCTCAGAAACACACTCAGGTGAACAAATTCTGCAAATTCAAACACAACCTTCTTGTTTCTGAACAAGAAAGGCTCCTGGTCTACCCCACAGATTGTACTGGGAAATGACATTTGAAATATATCAAGGAATCAATCAACTAGCAAAGAGACCTAATGGGAGATGAGCAACATCAGAAGTGATTGTGTTTAGGGATATTCTAAAGGAGAATGAAGCTGTCAGCCTTTGGGACTGTGCACTGGAGGCAGCTGAGCCTCCACTGTGCAAGCAAACCACATTAGAAGGCACTAGTAGCATGTAAGAGAAAGGGTATACAATTCAAATTGATCTTGGTGAAACGCAGCCAGAACCCAATTTTTGCATATTCAGGAAAACTGTGGCATACTCGTAGAGTATTCCCAGAAGTCTTATGAGATCAGTCAGGAATCTAGGAAACTCATCTTACAAAAAAAAGGAGTTAAAGAATTATTTTGTTTAACCTGGAAAAGAAAAACTGTTAGAAGAAAATGCAAAATGCAAACAGGCTGTTGCTAGGAAAAAGTATTTGTTATTTGCTTCCATAGTGGCTAGTACACATAGCAAACATTAAATATATATTCTGATTAAACATCAGGGAGAGTTTTCTAGTGTTAAGGACAATAAGGGACAAAATAGGTAGTTTTGAGGTCCAGCATCTGCCTTAAGTAGGATGTTTAGGAACAGGCAAGGCAAGGCCTTGAGAAATGACACAGAAGAAGCTGGTTTTTCCTCAGAGAGATGGAGACAAATTGGACAACCCCTTAAAATCTCCTCCAGTCCTCTGATTCTGAATCTAGGATTATTTAAATCCTGTGTTGCTCAACCCCAGGATACCATGACATTTTAGAAACAATAATGACCTGAGCAAGCATCATTGCTTTTCTCTGTAAGTGCTGAAGAAAACTTGAACCTGTACAGTCATTCTCTTTTCTTCTTTTTTTTTTTTTTCCTTTCCCCCTCCCCCAAGCATAATAAGTATTGGTGAATTCACCTGTACGGTATTCCTTGCACAGATGGGGGAAAGTTTGTATTGTTCAAAATAGTAAAAGATAAATAGATTTTATCTGTTTTGAGGCTCTTCATAATTTCCATCTGGTTTTTCTTCTATTTAAAAATTGTGTGTCATAGCCGGTGATGACTGCAGTTTTAGTCCTGACATGGGAAAGCAGTATCATAAGATACGTAATACTGGTTTGAGTGTATCAGGATCTAAAGAGATTACTGAGACTGCTAAACCTGTATTTCAAGCTGCAAGTAGCAATAAGCCTTGGAGACAGAAGATAGATAAGTTTTAAAAAAAATCTCTGCAGTTCTTCTTTCTTCTTTTCCGTGCATTTTTCTGAAGGAAGTAGTTCAAGGTTTTAGCAGCTATAATATCATATCTCAGATAAATCTTATAGCCTTTGCCATCTCTAATACCATCTAACAGATTATCAAGCCTGGATGGGAAAAGGTCAGAAGAAGAAAAAGAGGGTATTATTGAAATGAAAGCTTACTTAACAGTTTACATTTTATATGCTTCAGCTGTTTCCTTTTTGATTTAAGCCTTTTTTTTTTCTAAATTGTACTCGTCATGGCAATACGACCCTTGATTCTGAAACTAGAAATTGTTCTGAATCTAGCCTGTCACACAATGCAGGCTCCTGCTTTTATCAAAAACCAAGACCAGAATCCCCAAATTCCTGTATTCATATCAGACAAGACTGGTAGCAGGCAGGACTTCCAGGAGCAAGACTACTCTCACAAGGTCTGCATCACTGCAGGATGATGGCAAGGATGTCTCAGACAAGTAATCTCTTCCACTGTTTTACACAGTTGTGTGATTACAGTGGTTGGGCAGGAAATTCAAACTCCAGATTTAGAGGCATAACTGAGTGCCAGGGTGAAGTATCTGCACTTTAGTGCTATGGGATTCTTTAGGTTCAATGGAGAAGGAGGAATTGCAATTAATAAGTTATGTACTACCAAAGCATATGAGAAGAATTGCATGCACAAGTTTGGAAATTCAGTGGCGTCTTAGTATTAAAATCTGAAATAGTGGTAATTGTGCAAATAAACTGTAAATTTTCTCATTCATGAATATAAAGTAGTTTAACTGACATTTATATAGTTTTCGTGGTCCAGAGTGCCTGGCTAGAACGTGAAGAGAGATGGATTAAAAATCTGCCAAAGAGAGCAGAATATGTACTGTAGATCTCGAGACCAGTGATTTCATTGAGATAAAAATAGATGTGAGAGAAGAAAATTGTAAAATTATATGTGTTGAAGGATTCAAGAGTAATGGAGATTATTAAAAACAGCTAATCAAGTTTGGAAGGAAGAGTTTCACATGAAACACATACCTAAAGCATCCAAATTAAGAGGAATTAAACAGTTTGATTGATTTTAATTGCCGAGCAAGTTGTTAGAAAGTGATTATAATAAGCATCTATCATCAAATAAATGCTCAGTTTTAGCACAGCTCTTAGGCTGGGGAAAACAGTTTTCTCTTTGAGTCGTAAATATTCTGAAACAAGAGTACTATCCTGAATCTATTCTGAGTCAAGAAAGGAAGATAAATGGTGATATAAGGGTACCTAATGAATTCTTTTGGTTTTCTTCTATTTGAGCTAGTCATCACTTCAGAATGAGGTAGAATGTAAACTGTCATCAAAGGCACCACTTGCCACCTATGCAAAAGATTTGTGTGATCAAACTGAAATGTAAGAAGAGCCCGTTACGGCTGTTACTGCCTTGCCTAAGATGCCATTGCTAACAAGGACCAGTCACAGATATATAGAGAAAAAACTATTGTAAATATGTGCTTCCTCACAATCTACATTTGGGAATGCCTGACTCAGAACTGTAAATGTGTAGTTGTCCCATGCACTCGTAAAGTCTTTGCACCATTAACATTGCACAGCAGGCTAATCAGAAGTGTCCAGCTACCAAAATATTGTGTCAACTGCAGAGGTAAATGGTGGTTAAATGTATTTATAGATCAAATGTTTTGTAGAGAAAATGAAAATTTAACCAATTGTTAAATCCAAATGCCTGAAATCTGAAGTATTTTTGTTTTAAATTGCTTCTACTCCTATAGGGATGCTTCAAATTGAAGTCAGCAGAATTACAGCAGCTGGGCTGTAGTGAAAAATCAGGTCATCTGACCTACAGGAACATGGGACTCCAAAAGTCCTCCCTGAATTCAATTCAAGACGGGTTTTTTTCATCCCAGTTTAGACATTTTTATTTGGGAAACTACTGACATCAGGATACATTCAATGACTAATCAGCAATGCCATTAATTTTAGCACTGCTCTCCACCCCCCCAATCACATATATTTTTTTATTGATCCTACTTCACTTTTCAGAGAGGAGTTCATGATAAATTTTTCTGTGTCAGTGTAGAATACAAAAGACATTTCTATTTCTGGCATCAACATGTAATTGAATTAAAAAAAAATTTATTATTCTAGTTGCTGGTCTTCTGGAGATTTCTACATCTTAAGCATTACTTTTATGTTAGCTTAATGACTTTGGGAATTATAGTGGAGAATATAATCTGAACTATTCCAGAGAAGGACAAAAATTAGAAGAAAGAATGATACTGGCTTGATGATAGATTATGTAAAAACTAGACAGTTTATACGAAAGCCGAAATTCAGATACCTGCGTCAGTTGATTTTAGGACATCCAAGTCTGACATCAGGAGAAAAAATGAAATTATGTATAATCCTTTTATTTATGTCAATTTTGGAGTTTGCTTTCTATTTTGTCATGAGATATAAAA
This sequence comes from Trogon surrucura, assembly GCA_020746105.1. NCBI lineage: Eukaryota > Metazoa > Chordata > Aves > Trogoniformes > Trogonidae > Trogon > Trogon surrucura. Next base: position 56,476,313 of record CM036617.1, read on the forward strand.
AATAAAATAGTTTCTGCTTTAATAATGGTAATATAATTTCTCAATATATACTTAAATCTCAGGACAGTTCGAGATGAAAATTATTTAATTACATGAAAGCAGCAAAATATGTATCGCATTTGATACCTTAAAATAGATGATCTATTTTTCCTTTTGTTTGCTTGAGCAAATAAGTAATTTTCTGTAGTGTTTGTCCTAGAAACATTTGAGTCATTTGTCATGCACAGCAGGGGTTATAGTAGAAGGACTTTAACACTGGGTGAATTAATTTTTATTAAGCTGGCAATAATTTACAAAATATATTGACTTTTAAGTTGGAAAACGTGGTTAGAGCCACATTAAATAAATAAGGGCATTTATAAAATCACGGGAGACTGTTAAAAGACAGGCATGAGGAAGAACAGTGACTGAGGATATTGTAAGAGTTTGAGTTATGGCATCATCATACCTTCATTCGAAAGTGTTTTGTTCTTTCATTTTACACAGCCATAGAAAAATAGACTTACTCCAGAATTTAATATGAGTGTTCTGTCGACTCTTAGAGGTTTTCTTAGGGAATTCAAGATTACTTTATTGTAGTTTATGACATGAAACAAGGGAGGCAAAAAAAAAGAAAATCTATCATCTCCTTTTTGTATAATAAGATTTCATATTAATACCAAGGAGAAGTCATGCAAGAGGCTTTACTGCATAGTTCACAAATAAGCCAAACATAAAATAAATAACTATGAATCATAGCGGATTATGCTAGACAGAAGATTTGTGTATTTGTGCCTCGCTGAAGTTCTTAGAAATGTGATCTATCTGAATCCAACTTTGATATACAGGATTTCTTTCAAATAATAAGTTCAGTGAAATTTTACGATGAGGCCCTCTTCAGACAGTGATGTTCTGAAACATTTTATATTTCTGAGAGCAAATTATTTATCACCTCCAGCCATGGCAATTTAATACAGTAGCTCTCAATGAATTGTTTAAGCAGTATTTTGGGTTGTGAAGTATCTTTTATGGGGTCCTCTTTCACTGTATCATTCCTCTACAAACACTGTAGGATTACTGGTCCAGCCAGGAAACTTCTATGTAGTGATGTTCAGCATTGCAGCATTTATGGGTACTCCTTTCAACATTTTTATTGCTATGTTGCACCTATAGTTGACAGCTATAAATCAGATTTTCATTTTCATTCTGCCTCAGCTGTGAAAATATGCTACTGAAAATTAGATTACACCAGGGTTTTTGGGTTTTTTTGCATTTTCATGGCTGACTTAGATACGCAAGCAGGGTGATTTCAGAGATCCGGAAATCGGTTGGGAGTCCTATATGGAAACCGCTGATTTTTCATTGTGGAAGCCTGCATTACATTTTTCTCTGTATAAGGAGCAATGCGCTCTATACAGTCCTCTTTAGGTGAATATTCTGTAGATTTTTGTGTACAGCTTGATTTCGTTATTGGCATTTATGTAATACAGAGGGTAAGAAACTGGCTTTCATACAGTTTTATTAATGCATTCAAAGAATGAGCTCACTTTTTTTCTTCTAGAAATAAGTGTTATTCTTTGCAATTGTATCAAATTGTTCTTGCTACTTTTGTAGTTAAAAGAATCATTGGATCCTATCTAATGAAATAAAGCTAATCTGCCATTCACAACTGTGAGTCTACAAGCATGTACTTCAAAATACGGCACCATCTGTTCTCTTTAATAAAAGTTACAGTTTCTTATCTTCCTTAACAGCTCAACTTCTTGTATTCCTTTAGAATTACATGATGGGAAACACAGGTTGGCTCATATTCATTAAAATGATTATTTTGTTCTAACTGTTCCTATGCTAACACTGACTTCTTAGGGCCTAAGTTTTGTAGTACTGGTCCACATGTGAGCAGCGGAGAAAATTAAACTGAATTAATGATGACTGTGAATTTACACATCAGTGATGTTAGCTCCTTTTTTTACATGGTTCATTGAATGAATAAAACAAACTGAAGCTACTTTAATTCAGAATGAATTTCAGTTATTGAAGTGTGGTATCCCACACAGAAATTTGATAATGTTTTGTTAGCCCAGTTAATGCATTTTCATTTTTAATATGTTCCAGGTCATGTTTTGATTTTAGCTATGTAGACAAGCACACATCTGCTATGAGTGCTTCAGCGACAGCTATCTCTGAAAAAAAGACTGAAGCGAAAACTAGTGAAAAGGAAACACGAACACGCTTGTATATGCCGTGCTGCAGGTTTAGTAAATGACCCTGTCAAGCACTAATGTGAATAGTCATGTCCAAATGTAAAAGGTTTTCATGTTCAGGTAGTGTCTAAAATTTCATATGAGAAGTTATTATGAAGAACAGATCAAAGCGTTGGAATTAAATTCCTACATACATGCAACACGAGATTCTTCCAAAATACCTACTGAATACCTATGAGGCAGAAAAAGAAAATCTGAAGCATAAAACACAGTCTAATCTCATGATGAACTGTTTTCATTCTGCGACAAAAGACACCTGTCTTCTGCTTGTAATAGGCAGAAGTACCAGCAGGACCTTCGTTCAAACTGTTAGGAATCTTTATGTATATTTGAGGAAATCTCATGCCTATGGATGGAGAGATTATACTGTAGCATACTGCCATGCAGTAAGATACAACTTCCTCTCCTACAGAATGTAAGGAATGAATCTCTGTCATGTTAATTTTTAAACACATTTATGTCTTAATAAGAGCTTGCCATGTTAAAATTTGTGATATTCTTCATCTCCTCTACTCCAGGTATTTGTATTAAGAAAGGTACATCTGAATAGGCATCTTAGTCTCTTATCCAGTAAAGTGACAAATGTACCCTGGTAGGATGCAATAAATTTAGTCTTTAAATAGTTGGATAGAACTTCCTAGAAGGACTTGTTTATCCCTCTTAGCTGTAAAGGGCATCTGTCTAAAGGTAGTAGTAGCATTTACGTTATCCAAATTTAAAATATCTAGAAACTCAAACTAATACAAAGTATCTACGCTGAGATTAAAAACCAAAATACACTAGACACTAAGTGTTAAGCCTGGGAGATTGATCTAGAACTACTATGCCTAAGTGCCTGGGAAATGTCACCAGCAAACTAGGTACACGTATACGGAAAGTAATGTCACGTAGCAGCGTTGATCAATTTTTGCTAGTGCTGATCTTCTGGTCAGTGAGGTATGAATGTAACTGGGGCAAGCAGTGTAAAAGACTGTAGAAGACTAAGCACCACTCCAGCTCTTGCTCAGTACCTTTGGTCAAAGATGAAACATATTCTTGAATAAGATATAAAACTTTCTAGGTTTTTTAAGGTTTGTTTTTGTTTTAAGTTGTTTCATTTTAAAAGTTAGGTGAAGTTGGGAATGTATTTGGAGAAAGTTAGGATGTTTATGGAAAGAATGTTACATTTTCCTTTCATTTCTCCTCTGTTTCACTGTAGGAGAGGTTATGACATCTAGAAATCCAGGTTTTAAATCTCCAGTTCTTATAAAGTACTATAAAAATTGGTATGTTTGTGTCCTTTTTCCAAATACAATGACAACAATATCTGAGAGAAGCTTATGTTCCTGTACACAAGTATGTTTCTACTAATCCTTCTTTTAATATGTCTCACTTTCATATCCTGATATCTTTAAAATTTCTGAATCACATATAAGTACAACAGTAACAGAGGAAGTAATAAGCCTGTACTATGTTACAGTCTAATAAAACTGTGGTTTTTTTGTTTGTTTAATGAAATACCTCTGGAATCTACAAAGATAGCATGGCAGATAACTATTATTGCCTTCAATACCAAAATCAAAGGAACATGCTGTATTCCATTTAGGGAAGAAAAATGTAATATCAATGCCTCCTAAACCCCCTGAACAGAAGCTGTTAAAATAAATAAAAATAAAGAAAAAATCCTAAGCAAAAAAAAAGTTTTTTTATATAAGGATGTTCCATTTTCCATTGAAAAGTATTCAACATGGTCAGTTAACATGCTGCAGTACTGAAAAACAGTAGAAGAGCAGTACTGAATGGTGCAGGGATTCTAGACAGCAGCTAATGGAGGGAGAGTGCATAAGCAATTATAATTATTTTCTGAGCAAAAGCCTTCTGTATTTGCAGATTATCACTATATTTTCTTCAATTCCTTGAACAGGAATATCAAGATGAGGGCAACTGGCTCTTGACTGCGTATATTTCTAGCACAGGAAAGATTTGACTATGGTCCAAATCAATGAAAGCTTAATCTGGAGCACTGCCCTTCAGTCTTTTGACAGCACAGACAGTATTCACAGAGATTTTGGCAGTAATCATTCAATTTCAAATCCATATTTTTATATGTAGAGAATTAGTTTTTCAAAGGAATATTTTTTTAACTACCAGTTCAAGAGCTGATAGCTAGACTCTGTCATCTCTTCTGTAATTTTGCTTACTTAAAGGAGTATATTTGTAGAAAAAAATATGTTGTGTCAAACAGCCAGAAGCTGTTTATTAGCTTAGACAAATGTGAAAGATGTAAAATAATAATAATAATAAAATAGTTCTTATTTCAGGCAATACAGTTGATTCTTTTGGACTCACATGTTGATAATGCTGTATTTGAGTATACAAGGATGACTTGGTTTTGGGAGTGAGATTCAACTGACATCTTTATCTTAGGCATCTATTCTGGACTTACTGGGTCCAGAGAGACACATCCTATTTAGTGCTTGTGGACAGGATGTTTCTAGCCACTGTAATAACCTGGAGTGAGCAGCAGAGTAGCTGCATAGCTTAGATGATCTTAATCTTGCCCTCAAGATCATGCAAGTCTGATGGAAAAAGGTTTACACTCTAAGAGAACAGAGACAATTCAAAGCATGTTTCTTGGATATCAATGAGAAAACACAGAAATGGGTCGTTTCTATCCTGTGCCTCAGGGAGCTGTAGTTACATGTGAACCACTGTGCACCATCCTTGGGTGGTTGTCATCAGAAGATGATCACTGAAGATAAAAGAAAATCAAGTTTACTGAACATCAGCTGAAGCTCACTGAATTGCTTTTTGCTGTTTCCTCCTTTCAGATTCCTTCAGGCATTGGACTCCTCTGTAGAGAGAGACTATATGGCAGATGCTTCAACCTGCCATTGGAACAGTTCACAGCAGTAGTTACAGCACATACGATGAGTCAGGCAGATGCTCATGACAAGAAAAAAATCTCACCTCATCTGTGTACACAAATTTTAGTGGAATACATGAATAGAAGCCATATGTAAAAAGATCCTACAGTTGCTGTTCAGACAAGCAGTTTTCTCTAATGTTTCTATTGCCTCCAAAAAGTTTTTGTGTTGCCTGTTTTTCCTTTTCTGTAAACATGAAATAGAACTTGAATAGATAGCATGATCATTCTGTAGGAAGAGAACAAATTCTTTCTCTAGGGCCAGAACAATTCATGTCCTAGGAAATTTGTCTTCTGATAAATAGGCAGTGTAATAAGTTGATTTTTCTCATTTATATGGGTGTATAAAATAATTCTGACCGTATCACACAGAATCACAGAATGTCCGGGGTTGGAAGGGACCTCAAAAGATCATCTAGTCCAGTCCCCCTGCCAGAGCAGGATCACCTACAGGAGGTCACACAGGAATGTGTCCAGGCGGGTTTTGAATGTCTCCAGAGAAGGAGACTCCACAACCTCCCTGGGCAGCCTGTTCCAGTGCTCTGTCACCCTCACAGTGAAAAAGTTTTTTCTAATACGCAGGTCAACTTCAGATGTGTGCATCTGAGAGTGTTGCTACTTCACCCTCACCTGTCTGTCTGCAGTGAAGAGTTACAGACACATACTATAGTCAGATTTTTTTTTTCTGTTAGGTGTAGAACACAACTAATTTCACTTTGTTGTGAGATTTTTCAAGTGACATGAAGGTAGGTGAATTCCCTAACTGTATTTATTTTGGAGAGGTGAACCTGGGATATAAATTAAATCCATCAACTGAAATCTGCTGAAATGATAGGACAAAAGCGGAGATTTCCCTCTAAAGTTAGCTTCCGTTTGGGAAAGCTAAGCCTGAGGACAGACATTGTCAAGTGAATAGATCCCAGCTATAGGAAATTGTATAAAGTGTCTTGAGGTCAGCTGGTAGTTGAAGGGAATACCTGAAAAGCAAGATAGATTTCCTGTAAGGCGTGATACTTTTATTACCTATGCCTGTCTCAAAATATTGCTGTTTTTAAAAAACTTGCCGTTAGGAAAATTGAAGTATAACTTTTCTTTTATGTTTGTATTTTTAGTCAGTTCAAACTGATAATGTCAGAAAGTTTGGCAAATAGCTAAACTTTCTGCTGCAAATTTTTGTTTACAAACAACCAACCAAAAGATCAGCACCAATATAATAAAAATTAAAATAACCTATGATGAATCTACAATAAAAAGTATTATGTTATGTTAAAACTAGCAACGCTGGGTCATGTTTTCATCACACACACATACAAAAACGGTCATCAGGATAATAGTGTCAATCATATGTCCTTCTGTGACTGTGATTTTCTTTTTAAATGAGACTACTTTCCTAGAAGATTTGGAGATCTAACTCCAAAACAGATTTCCAGCACAGAAACTTGCAAACATGAATAGGAAAGAGTCCTTCACAGTTACCAACAATAAATTATGTCTGGCCAGACAACTAAATAGGTATGGTACCTATTCATATCAGAAGGCTGTGCTGCCATTCAGCGAGACCTGGACAGGCTGGAGGGTTGGGTGGGGAAAAATTTAATGAAATATAACAAGGGAAAATGTAGAGTCTTGCATCTGGGTAGGAACAACCCCAGGTTCCAGTATAAGTTGGGGAATGACTTATTAGAGAGTAGTGTAGGGGAAAGGGACCTGGGAGTCTTGGTGGACAGCAGGATGACCATGAGCCAGCACTGTGCCCTTGTGGCCAGGAAGGCCAATGGCATCCTGGGGTGTATTAGAAGGGGGGTGGTTAGTAGGTCGAGAGAGGTTCTCCTTCCCCTCTACTCTGCCCTGGTGAGACCCCATCTGGAATATTGTGTCCAGTTCTGGGCCCCTCAGTTCAAGAAAGACAGGGAACTGCTGGAGAGAGTCCAGCACAGGGCAACTAGGATGATGAAGGGAGTGGAGCATCTCCCTTATGAGGAAAGGCTGAGGGAGCTGGGGCTCTTTAGTTTGGAGAAGAGGAGACTGAGGGGTGACCTCATTAATGTTTACAAATATATCAAGGGTGAGTGTCACGAGGATGGAGCCAGGCTCTTCTCGGTGACAACCACTGACAGGACAAGGGGTAATGGGCTGAAACTGGAACATAAGAGGTTCCGCTTAAACTCGAGAAGAAACTTCTTCTCAGTGAGGGTGACGGAACACTGGAACAGGCTGCCCAGGGAGGTTGTGGAGTCTCCTTCTCTGGAGACATTCAAGACCTGCCTGGACACGTTCCTGTGTAGCATAATCTAGGCGTTCCTGCTCTGGCAGGGGGATTGGACTTGATGATCTTTCGAGGTCCCTTCCAATCCCTAACATTCTATGATTCTATGATTCTATGATATAGTGTATGATTAAATCACTGAATCTCTGTCCCAGGATGTTGTGCAAGACAACAGTGTGTTCAAAAAATGGCTAGACAAGTTCATGGAATAATTAATCAGGGACTATTGGAAAAGGTACCATATAATCCTGCTTTCTATAAATTGCCAGAAACTGGGGGACTGTACCCAAGGAAGAGAAAGGAGAAAAATGTCCCTGCTCACTGCAGGGGATTTGGACTAGATGACCTTTAAAGGTCCCTTCTGGCTCAACACATTCTGTGATTCTATGATTCTAAAATGTAGCAGTACATGTATACTCCAAGTCCCTGGTGACTAACCTTTGAGAGTGGTTGCTTAGAAAGTGAGGCTTCTTGAGTGAAGACCTTTCTCCATTTCAACTTCTTCTCCATGATACTATACTGGGTATTTCTGAAACATTTTCTTCTTACAAAACAACAAAAAAAAAGATATTGTCAGACACTCAAATGAATATAAGCCAGCTGTAATCTAATAATTAATCACTCACACTTGTGTGTTCACTTCAAGGTGTGTGTACTGTGGATCCACAATGTCAGAACTAGAAAGCGAGAGACAGATGTAACAACAGAAATGTTTTGAAGTTTTCTGGGCTTCCCCACTGTGACAAAAAGATAGAAACTAGAAACTTTTTCCTTCTTAATTTCGTACTGTATGAAGAGATTAAACTTGCCTGTTATTTTCTGTTATTTCTCTGGAGGAAAATACCAGTGTAATTTTCTCTTTCTCTTCCTCCAATCGTTCATCTTCCTCTTTGCTTTTTTTTTTTTGTGACTTTTTTTTTGAGTTTACCTTGTATTTCCACACTCTTGTCATCCACTATTTTTGATGTCTTTTCCCCATTGATTTGCATACTTTTGTCCCTACTTTATCTTCCATATCAAGCCTTTCTTCTTTCTTTATTTTCACTTCATTGGAGTCACATTAATCATGTTTCAACAATAACAAAGTGGAATTTGTAATTTTATTATTCCTTGGGTTTCTTCTGGTAGCCACAGTATAACTTTAGAAAACAAAGTGAGCCTGTTTACAGGTATTTTGGAAAGGAGTACTCCTTGTTCTACGGAATTATGGCAGGGGAAGTGCATTCTCTATTTTAAACAGATCAGAGACATGATATTTGAGCTTTTTTCCTATTTGTGTGTTACTCTTTTTTTCCCTATAAATTCAAATGACTATTAAAATCATTCATTCTCAAAATCTTGCAGAGCTGTAATCACAATGCATGTCAGAAACCAGTTGCACGAAGTCACCAGTAGTTTCAGACACCCCTAATGGCAACTGTATTTCACATTTCATTACAGTATTGTGATAGAAGAGAAACAGACAAAAAATAGGACTTTTGGGAGAGAGGGGCTATGTTAACACTTGTTTGAGCGCATCCAGTCTGATTCGTCTATAATCAGTCAAAGTTTCTTTTTTTTTCCCCACACATTCAACGCATTGCAAAGTGCAACGTCAAGAGAAGCAAAGCCACTTTAGTTTTTTTTTTTTTGGTGGTCTGCCGAAGAGAGCAGCTCTTTCTGTTGCTGCATCCGCGGTTGCCACCCAGTGGAGAACACCCGTAAATTCTCGATGTCTTGGACCCCCAAAAGAGAAGCCTTGTTACGGATCCAGTGGCCGGCAGCCCTTTATTCTGCAAGAAAGTACCTGTGGGTGGTCTTTCGGGAAAATCCTGCTTGCTTTTGGGTGCCTTTTCTTCAATTTCTTTAATTTAGATTTAAAGGCGAACTAGTAATAGTGCAGAAACTTAAGGTAAAGTCTTCTGGGTCTTGCCTCTTTGGATATTTACTGGGTTTTGATCAGTGTGTTGTATACCATTAACACCCCAATGCAGCTCCGTTTATGTTTATGTAAAAACTGATTGATATGGCAGCAGATCAGAGCTGTGATTTGCAACAGTGTCTTGAATTCTGCAAAAAGATTACATCATTTTCAACTTCTTATAAAGTTATGTCATGCGCTGTTAAAATTTCTTCTAATGCTTCATTCAGCCTTAGCTGTGTTTAAACAAGCAGCTCACAGCTTTGAGGAAAAAAAACAAAACAAAAAACACAAGCCAAAATACCTAAATCCCCAAACTATTTTCCAGTTTGTATTTTTGAATTTTCTGACTCATTTGTTATTTATTTCATCTAAGTGCTTGAAATTGCTCCACAAAGCTAATTAATGTAGGCAACTGTTGGCAGCCACCAGGATTTAAGTTGTGTATCATAAGGAAATACTTGTAGTATTTAAGGGAAGGAGGACAGAAAAAAAAGGGTGAATAAGAGTACAGAAAAAAGCAAGAACACTGATGACTTTAAGGAACAAGGAAATGAAAGACAGCGACAAGCAATTTCCATACCAGAAACAATTTCTGAGTAGCCATCATTCTGCCCTGGTCTACGAGCCCAAGCCTGTCTAGAGCAGACCAAACACAAATGAAAGAAGATATTGGATAAATCCTGCTTCTTTTGGAAGTCTGTAGTAGGCCATTGCCTGACAAAAGGCAAGTTACAAAGTGCAATCTCAGAGCGCTTTCTTTCTTTAGAAAGATTAAAAGCAAAAGAAACCCAAAGTCTTTTCAAATTGGCCCTCACATTTTCAGTGGAAAAGAAGCCTCCTCAGGTATAACCTAAACAGATTAGGTTATTCAGGACTCTTGTCAATCTGCATGTTTAAGATTTTCAGTGATAGAAATGTCGTTAGTGTTCTTGGCAACCTGTTCCACTGTCTATTTGAAACAGGGTTCATTTTTTTTTCATACAGCCAGACAGCATTTCCCCTGAGCAACTTTTGCCTCTTGTTTGGTCACTGTGAAAAGAGTATCCCTACCCCCTCTGTCTCTGTATAAACTAGGTACAGTTTAGGAACTTTATAAAATACATGATGAGATACCCCCTAAGCCTGGTCCTTCCCAGGCTGAAAAACCATAATCCATTCAGCCTTTCTTCTTATGTCAAGCTCTCCAGCTCCCTACATCTTGGTGGCATCTTAATGGATTCGCTTTGCTTTTCAGGCCTGTAAAAGCCCATATGTTGCCATGACATTTGCAATTATGTTTTGGGGGTTGGTTTTTTTTTTTGGTTTTATGTTCTTTCAATGCTCTATCTGTCTTGACTGTAATTTGGGGAAGTTAAAAAAAACAGACTCTGAAATCTACTGTCATATCTTGGACACAGGTATGGGTATTTTTCTAAGATCAATTGTTTTATTAGTATATTTTATTAATTGCCAGAACTAGTTATATCATTACACAGCTTTTCTATTATTTTTATTCATATATGTTTTTTAAACTGCAATATGGCATAAGGTTCTGGGATTTGGGCTTCATTTTTTGTTTTGTTTTTCCCCTGAATACTTATAATCACAGCTGTGTAACTATGACCAGATGTTTTTAATGTTTGATACACAAATATACAGAGTAAATGCTTAGTAGGATACAACTGAAAAATTAAACAGTGAACTGCTAAGATGTGGGAGAGTTCTCAGAGGAGAAAAAAGAATCACCCATATTAGGGGAGGGAAAAATCACCTATATTAAGGAAATCTTTCCTTCTAAATTATGGGCATGTTACTGATCTGCTTTCTACCTCAAGAATCAGATAGATGCGTTTGGATCAGGCGTGTGCTTTTGAAGTAAATTTCTCAGTCATCTCCATTTGATGCACTTGCCATGGAACAGTCTTGGGGCAAATAAAAGGGATTAATTTCAGATGGAACTCAATAGTAAAGTGTGCTTGAAGATCGCACCGAATACACCGTAACAACTATTGAACATTCGGTCTCTTGGTATCAGAGTAGATCTAATCAGGTACTTTCTCCAAACAGATATATTGTAGATATTGGGCTCTAAGCACTGATTTTTTTCCAGAAACAGACTTCTGTAAATCTGTTGTTACAGAATTTAACTACTTGTTGATGTTGGACATAGCCTAGAATCATAGAATCATTAAGGTTGGAAAAGACCACAAGATCATCAAGTCCAATGGTCGACTCAACACTACCATGTCCCCAAAGTGTCACATCTACATGTGTTTTGAATGCCTCCAGGGGTGGTAAGTCCACAACTTCCCTGGGCAGCCTGTTCCAATATTTGACTACTTTTCCAGTAAAAAATCTAAACCGCCCCTGGCAGAAATTGAGTCCATTTCCTCTCATCCTATGGCTAGTTACTCTTTTCTGGCAGAAGAGTTTCCTTACTTTCTTCTTTATATTGTTCCAAAAGCTTCTGAGCTTCTTCAATTTGCAATTCTGCATAGGTTATTTCATCAAAACATTCTGCTACTTCTGGCAGTGTAAAGTTCCCTTTCATTTTGAGAAATGCATGCTCTGGAAGATCTTTTCCCTCCACCTCTGCCTTCTTTTGTGTTCTTTACTCGTAGTCTTCGTCTTTTTGGGCGAAGAACAACTGCTTTGCGCTGGAAGCCTGCAAACAGGCACATTCTTCTCTACGCAGCTGCAGACACATTTGTCTGATCCAAAACAAAATTCTGCTTCCTGTGAGCTGCAATCCCAATGAACTTTCCAACCTTCCGACTTATTATGGCTCACAATAAGGAGCTGTGCAAGTGTGTAGGAGAAAGGGCGACTGGTAGGAAAACTACTGTATAAAACTTGGCAAATCCAGGCACATGAGGGATATTGTTTAGATTTTAGTTTTTTTAAAAAAAAAAGAAAAAAAAAAAAAGGAAGAGTGCATGTGTCCTAAATATATTTGTATTTGTGTTCATCATTTTGCAATTCATTATCTACATGGATTACATACAACAACTAACATCCTTTTTTAAAAAAAAGAATCTTGATACTTGTATCAAGAAGGGAATTGTAAAAAAGGTTTGTGGTTGTCTGAAATAATCATGTTTATAACAACAAAAACCTTTTAATGAGACATGATGAATGGGGACATCTACTTCAATGGAGGAAAATAAAGTGAAACACTTTTCCTCCAAAGAGAATACATGATCTGTTGTTTCAGTGGGACAATCATCATGTACAAGACACTGTACGGCGATCTTTTGCAGCCTTAATTGCCCTGTCAGTTACAATTAGAGGTGTTAATGTAGCTGTGAAATGCTACAAATTACTTGTGGCTTTTGGTCCTTGTGCATTCTCATTTTGTCTTGCACACAAAGATATCAGAATGACTGCGGTCTCTTGCTGAGTCTGTTGTTAGGGTTTGATTGTTAAACTCCCTGGACACAGTTATTCACTCAGTGTGGTTTCACTATTATGGGTGTAAAGATGCCTGCAGCAGAATGATTTAATCCTTTAAAGTAAGGGAGGAAATCTTCATGTATTAGACATTTCTCCTGAAATAGCTGTAACAGGGTTTTGTATAGCTGGACAGGTGTAAAAAACTACTGTTTTTACCAAAGTTTTTATCTGTATGAAAACCTATGATTTTCACAATCGTATGTGTGCTTACTGATCTATAGGTATTTGCCATTGTGTTTTCAGTAATAATAAAGGAGTTGACATTTTTCAAAACCCTACTGCTGTGATCATCTAGAACAAAGGGATTGTCTCACCAGAACAACAGAGAAAATTTATGACTGTTGGAAGAAACATAAACTTGAAAGTGGGGCACTGAGGATAGTGATTTGCTAGTCCTTTCATTTTGGTAAGCAGTATCAAAAGTTTTCCAGGTCCAATACTAATAAATAAGGCAAAGGAAACAAATCAAATGAATGAATGTGAATACTATGATGCTATACCCTGTGGTATACTGAGAAAAAGATGAAATGCAGGAGATTCGTAGAAGGGTGGACAAATGCTCCTGGCTGTGCAGTAGGTTAGGTTTGATTTTTTTCTGCCACTAAAAAGCTACTAAGTGCTATCATTTAGTGGACTAGTAGACTCATTTCACCTTGTTTTGAAATAACTGCTTTGCATTTCTGCAGTCCTAGGGGTTGCATTGTTTTTTGAAAGGGCAAATGTCTCTGACAGTGGATCAAACCGTCCAGCGTTTGCTTCAGAGCTGGAAAAAAACCTCATACTGTGCAATGGTTTTATCTTGTTGTCTGAAATTGTGAAACACTGAGTAAATTTACACAGTGAGGGGTTCTTCAGTATAATCATCAAGTGCTGGATGACTGGGTAAAGTGACTGATCACCTGTTTGCTCAGTTTTGAAGTGTATACACTGCTTAGTGAAGCAATTTAAAATATCAGTGTTTGTTACTGATTGTTTCTTTGCATTAACATCTGAATAATAATCTCATCTAGTGGGAGATGTTCCTCCCCCTGATAGGGAGGTTGGAACTAAATGATCTTCAAGGTCACTTACAACCTCAACTATTCTATGATTCTATGAAATGCAGAATTTTTAAGGCAACATTTTGAAAGGGATTGATCCGGATGAAATAGTTTCTCCTTCATACCTTTTTGTTCTCTTACTTGTACAGTACAAGCATCTTGCTCAAATAAATGTGAATTTAATGACTGTAAACCCTGAGTGTTAAAATCTTTTCTTTCAGTCTATGCTTGCAAGAGGAGATGTCAGATTTTGAAAATATTTCGAAAATAGGAATAAAAAGGAATGAATCATTAATCTTCAAAGACTTGCGTGGTTTTCAAAGAGGCTTTTTTTTTTTACAGATTTTGAAGGCAAGCACATATTTGTTTTTTAGGAAATTTTTTATCCTTTATAGTTTTTCTTAGCCAAACAAATAAGCAACTGCTAAAATTATTTAATTGTTAAGAATTGTAAAGACAAAATTGTTTACAACAATTATTTAAGCCATGTGAAGTAATAGTGCTCTTATAGAATTAGTAACTGCTAAGAATTTTTCTTTTTGCATGACAGATATATGCTATTTTAGAGATGAAATGGCACTGAGTTATGTAGCTATGTTTCTGTGTCTACTAACACATCTGAAGTAGGAAAAATGTAAACTGAAAGCATTCAGCAAGTAGACTAAAAAGATTGTATCGCTGGTATGTGACACAGTATACAAATGAAATCTAGCATGATACTTACCAACAAAAACCATTTTAGATGAATATGTCATCCATGCATGTGTTTGAGTGTTTAATACTTGGCATAGTATTAAAGACCAAGTAGCAAATTTGTCTGACCTACAATATGTAGGAATTAAAATTGACTAGCATAACTTTATATTGTACCAGTTTGATTTTCAGTATTTCTCAGCTGCAGAGTGTTTTGAGGGCTAGACTTCAAGCCTAACAGTATCATTACAGAAATACATTATGAAATATTTTTCTTGCTGAGGGGAAATGTTTCACAAACTGGCATCTCTGCATTCCTGACCTTTGGGAGAAAAAGCAAGCGGAATCTTTTTCTGTTCTAAAATGTCGTCTAAAAGTTTTCATGTTTACTACTGTAGGACATTACTTCTAGGACATTCCCCAACATTGGACATTTTCAAAATTCAGCTGGAGAAGGTGCTGGACCATCTTGTCTAGACCGTGGTTTTGCCAAGAGAGATTGGACTTGGTGATCCTTGAGGTCCCTTCCAATCTGGTGTTTTATGATTCTGTGATTCTATGACCTCTATCTTAGTCAGAAAAGTGGACTGAGAGTGTAAAAAAGCTACATTTTAATACTGCTACAACATGGTTGCTGTTTATGTGCTTCAGTTCCTGGTCTGCAAACACTGGGAATAGTGGAGCATGATTTTAACCTGTGCTTTAGGCATCTGGCTTCAGGCTTTGTCCTAGGTGAATCTTCATAGTCTTCCTAAATAGCAAATAGAGCTGGACAGACCCTGCAGGAAGGTGATTGGGAATCCCTGAGTTAAGCTGCTTCTCTAAGCAGCTCTTTTGAAGAAGCATCTACCTTTCTCCCACGATAACATAGGAAACCTCGTTCAAATCCCTCCAGTTTGTTTTTCTTTCAGGTTTCCTTTCCCTTGACTTTATCATTTCCTTAAACTCAGGCCATGGAAAAGCATTTTGGAAGGTAAATGCAGTCAGAGGAGTACCACTGAAATCAAAGAAACTGCTTATGTGTGTAATCAAACACACACACAAAAAAAAAAGACTTGCAAAGCTGGGCTGTTAGATAATGAAGTTTTTGAGGAAGAAGCTTTCTGGCAGAGTTATTTGTTAAATAAATAGTAACCAGCAGTCTCTACTTTTGCAATCAATAACTGTAATATTTCTTTTCATGTTTGTTTTTTGATGCTGAAGCTCTTGCAAAGATCAACTAAACCTTTAAAAGCTACATAGTCACTCAAATATTTCACATGTGCTTTTCACCAGAGGATGACAATTTTACTTTTGTGTAGAGGGTCTTATGATAAGCAGAGAAAGAACCATGCTACCATATTTCATAAATATGACTGTATTTGTAAATAATTTTCAACTATATTGCCACATCAACATATATATACATAAAGATATTATTTCTGTTTATTTAACACTATTGTTTCAGATACTGGACAGTTATGATTGATCCATTTCTTATCGGTAGAGCAGAAGGTGATTAACTAAAAGTTTTGCTCTCCTTCTTGCTTGTGGATCTCTAGAAGAGAGCTATAAAAAGACCTGTTCAAGGGAAAGAAGGCCAGACACTCAATCAGACTGTAATAGCTGAGATTACTGTCAGACTGGAAAATCCTTTCTATAAAATAGTATCTTTTTCCTGTTATAGATTTTCTATTATTCATATAAAATTAGCATAGCTTTTGTACCAATTTTTTTCACTCTTTTGAATCTGTATTTCAACTATTGACCTGCTGGCAGAAGGAGCAGGTAAAGCTGTGGAAGACCAATGGCACTCTGAAACAGAATGGAGGATACAGCATTGGTGTGTTTCTGAACCTAACTCCTTTGGATGTTTCGCTACTGCAAGTACTTGATGAGTCAGTGTATCAGAAAAAAAAATAAAAAAATTACTCTTTTATTTTCCATATTCTTATACCAGACATTTACTTCCTTGCTAGTTTATGAGGTCTGCTCTTTGGACCCTGGGAGTCCTGCAGGCAGAGTGTGAAACGACTAAGTCCCGATATGACACAATATTAAAGGAAAATAATTGCCCCCCAAGAAAAGTATCGTTAATGCATCTTTTTTCACTCAATAGGTATATTTGCTTCTCTGGATTTAAATTAATAATCAGAAGAAAAATCATATTCATAAGCCCCTATCTTGAAATTCATGTATTTACTTTTAAAATGCATGCAGAAACACATCCTTTATATCGTGCCCTCGGCACATGCTTCTTCCAGGAAAGTGAAACTGGAAGTGAGACTTTCTAGACCTACCGAGTAGTTTGACTGCACATTGACAGAGGAGATAGGAAAGAAAATCTAAGTCATAGTGAAATAGGAAATTTAGTGGTACCTGCACTGCACACATATTAGTTTCTCAAAGGTATCACGTTTATGTAGTTTAGTTAGTGATTGTTGATCACAGTGCTAATCAAATGGATAGTGTGAAGTGGAAAGATCTACACTCCTAATCCTTACACTCTGATCCATCTTTTCTTTAATCCTGCTTCACCTCTCTCTTTAGATGGGAATTTCATAGCTGATATTTTCTTACATTAGTTTTCAAATGCTACTTTCATACATAAGGTGGCATCTCTTAGTTATCAGGCTTTATCAGATGTAGCCACATTTTTCCCCTAGTATTTTTCCATCCTTGTACTGTCTTCGCTTTGGCTATTTGTGTGTGTTCCCTAATGGTTTATGAAGTAGAGTACAACAGTAAAATTTTTAAATGATCTTGGCATACCACAGAAAATACCTGAAAGAAGAATGAAGTTTAATAGG
The DNA here is from genome assembly GCA_020746105.1 of Trogon surrucura. Classification (NCBI taxonomy): domain Eukaryota; kingdom Metazoa; phylum Chordata; class Aves; order Trogoniformes; family Trogonidae; genus Trogon; species Trogon surrucura. The sequence goes on from CM036617.1 coordinate 56,493,584, forward strand.
GAGAAGTCCGATGAACTACAAGTAGACAGAAATGAGTACTGTGCACTTAGTGAATGAACTGATTCGGTAGCAGCTCTCCAAGATAAGGTAAAGATAAGGTGCTGGATCATGGTCAGAATATATTCCAGGAGTTGGGAAGGTGACAAACATGTATAGCAGTATGTCAAACGGTTGGATATTTTCAGTTCTTTTCAGCATTTTAAGAAAGGTTCAGTCAGAATAGTTTGGCCAGCCAGAGTAAGCAGGGCATGACAAGAATAAGTGCTGAGATCTAAAAGACCTGTTCACACAACAATGTCAGGCTGTGGCATGCTCACAGAGTTTTGGCTTAACTCTTTTGTGTCATTTCATTATGATATTGACACCACAGATAGTGACAAGCAAGGTTTCTATAAGGAAAAGAGAGAAGGATTACTGTGGAAAAGGTATAGAAAGCAGTAGCACTGGTTACGTCAGAGATAAATAATGATAGTTATGTCTGAGAAAAAAATGGTGATTTATGGAGGCTTTACATATCTTAGTTCCATGTAATTTATTCTGGCAGCACTGTATTTACTTCACAGTAGATTAAGTATCTTTATAATAGAATTAATAGGTATAATGGCACTCTATATGCAGGCAGAAATCTTCCTGAAGTTCTCTGATATGCAAAGCATTAAAGTTTGCTGTATTTTGGTAATCAGTTATTATTCCACAGGCATTTGCAGAGATCAGAAAAGTCTTTATCTGATTTAGGATAAAAATAATCGTTATTTCTTCACATTATCCTTGTGAAAGAAAAAGCCAACCGGAGTCCCCAGCAGTTCCTGGAGAATAGAACAAAAAGTCCTTTACAGTCATTGCTCAGGGGTTTCACAGTTATATCACGTGAGTACCCTGGGGCCATCACACAGTCATGGGATGGTTGAAGGAGCTTCTGGAGAACATCTAGTCCAGTTCTCTGCTCAGAGTAGGGTCACTTAGAGCTAGTTACTCAGGGCTGTGTTTTGTCCAGTTTTGAGTGTCTCCAAGGATGAAGACTCCACAATCTCTCTGGACAACAGTCTTCAATGATTCACCAGTCTCATGGTACAAAATTTTTCATATGTTTAAATAGAATTTCCTGTGGTTTTATGTTTACCCACTGCCTCTGTTCCTGTTATTTGGCACCACTGGAAAGATCTTGGCTCATTTCTACACCCTCCCTTCAGGTATTTATATACATTGATAAGATCAAGTCTTGACAGTGATCTGTCCTCCCTGTCTATCAGGGATGAACAGAATCCACTGCTTTCCCCTTACCCACTTGGGCAGTCACCTCATCATAGAATCCTAATGGACTTCTGTGTATGTCTGTTTTGTTTGAGTGTTCCCTGATCTGGTTCTTTTTCACTGAGGGTAGCCCTTCCTTGCTCTAGTTTTTTCCATGGTCCTCAAGGACCTGGGATTACAGAAGGTCAATAGAGTTCAAGGTGAAGATGGCATTGAGTACCTTGTTTTTTTTCCATGTCCTTTGTTGACAGGTGCCCCATCCCATTCAGCGACAGTCCCACATTTTCCTTAGGTTTACTTTTGCTTCTGGTACACCTGTAGAAACTTTCCATGTTGTCCTTTGTGAATGTCTCCAGATTCAACTACAGATGTATTTTGACTTCCTTACCCTCATCCTTGCACCCCATCTCTATATTCATCCTTGGTGACCTGACCTTGCTTCCACCTTTTATAGTTTCTTTTTGTGTCAGAGTTTAGTCAAGTGCTCCCTGTTCAGCCATGTAGACCTTCTGCCACCTTTGCTTGATTTCCTGCACAATTAGATGGAATATTCTTGAACTTGAGGAGGTGATCCTTGAAAATCAGTCAGCTTTTCTGGACCTGACTTTTCCCTGAAACAGTTTCCCATGACAGTCATCAAAGCCGATCTGCAAACAGGCTGAAGTCTGCTTTCTCTTCCTTCCTCCCAAGTTAAGCAAAGCTCTTGAGATTAACAGAAAGTACGTTTTAAGACACTTTTTGATCTTTCAGGTGTCATATATAGGAGCTCAGCTTCAGACATTGCTGCACAGCTTGTAGGATGTTGAATCTGTGTCCTATTTCTTCTTGTGCCACAATTAACTCCACTTTTAAATTGAGGTTATATACCTCATGTCCATTTCTGATTTTGAACTGTGTGTCCATGCAGAAGCAACCATCTTCTCTTAGCCAGTGTGTTGCTCTAATGAACTAATGAGGCACTTTAAGGACACATCTTCACTGCTCAAAGGACTGTGTGATCAAGTACACTTGTTAGGGTCCTAAAAGAATTTCTCTTAAGTACCTGAATGTAATCTTGGAAAAATAGAAATAGCATGAAGTGGGAGGATACAGAACTCCATTACTCAGCTTCTGACTCTTTCTACTCTACTCTTATTAATCACTTATGATGATCTCTGACAGAAATATCTGACCCACAATGGAGGCAAGCTGTGTAGAATAGAATTAATGTTTACATTTTCATTATGAAATTGTATTTATGTGATATGAGCTGTTTGAGATTATCCAAAATCTACCTATATGGTTTTCTGTCAAAACAATTTTAGAATATTTTACAGGGTTTTTTTTTGTTTTGTAGATTTAATATCTGCTCTAGGACATCCAATACCATTAGTTTCTCACAAACTGTTTAATTACAATGCACATTACAAGAAGAGTAATTGCTTTTTATTGTATTGATACACTTGTCATGTGTAAAATCGAGATTTACATTTTATTCTAAAAGCATAACCTCTATATTCTGTAAGCTGAGTAGGAGATTTGGAAGTTATTAAAGTGATAAAGGATCCACAAGCCAGGATTTTTTTTATTAAGAAGATGAATCTTTTTCAGTTAAAATCCTGTTCTGTTTGCTCTTTCTGATACAGAAAGCAATGTGAGTTTTTTTCAGCACCTTTACTAGTAGTTAGATGACAACCATATGATTAATTTGGCTTTTGGAATTAGAGTTGGTGGTAAAAACATTAAAAGATGAAGCATCTTTGAAGGCAGAAGAAATAAACACAAAAATTATGGAATTTAAATGTCAGTCTCCTTGGGAAAGAAATGCTAAAAATACTAACTTATGTGAAGATGCAATTAAACTCTTTAACTGGTTCTAAGTATTTTCCATGTGGTGGCAGGGAGTGAGGTTCACAGAGTAATAAAGTATCACCTGAAAAATTGCTAGCAGGGGAAAATTATACCCAAATCACATGCTTGAGAATATTAACTTTGAAGCTGATATTTTGTCAATCTTTGAACAACAGCTTTTATATAAAACACTCCGTCTGAGATATTAAAATGATTAAATGATAGAAAAGATTTGTATTACAATATACGTTTGTCTGAAATTTTTAGGTTTTGAAAATTTCAAGCTTCTTTGTTTAGTCCCTATTTTTAATGAATCCAAGATATTTTTTGTGTTGAATTGCAGTACATTGCTCTTTGTATTTTGCTATTATTATTATTATTGTTTTCATGTTTTCAGCTATAGGTTTTCCTCTAGGAGGAAAATATCAATGACCAAGTATAAAAGCCAGCCAAGCAATCATTAAGTCATAAAACTCAGTTTTTAACTCATTTTCCTTATCTTCTTCCCATTCCTCTTGCTTGCTGAATCTATCCCTTTACCTAGAGAAAAATAAATTTCAGTACATACTAATATCTCCTGATCATTTTCCCTAAAATGCTAATTACTATATGAAACAATTAAGTGCAGACAAGAAAAGTTATTAAAATAAAATCAAATAGCCACAAATTATTAATTTCTAAAATATACTTGTATTCAAGTTTATATGAACAAAGATATACTTACATTCAAGTGTGTATGAACATTTGAATATGTATAAAACTGTTGTGAAACAGTCACCAATTTATAGCTGAAATAGCTGAAGGTGTAATTATTTGTGCATAAAAGTAATTAGTCATACATTTATACCTGTATGCAAATTATTTATGCATCGTTTGTTGTTAAGCTTGTAACTTTCAGCCTTGCAGAATGGGGACGTATACTGAGTTCCATAAATTACTAAATTAATTGTGGTTTAAATACATCAGTTGAACAAACTGGTTAATGAAAATGTCTTCCAGATTCACTTGCAAATGCCAACTGTTTCCTACCTACCTGAAAAGGGCCCAGAATACCTGTGTTGAATACAATACTCTGTGTTGAAGGCCGTTGTGTAGTGGCAACGATTCTTTAAATCAGTTTAGTTCCCTGAATATGTGGTATCTTAAATGGTTTTAACTAGCCTGCTGCATGTGAAACAAGGGGTCACATCCATATTTTTAAAACTACAGAATTTTTAAAATGCAGGCAGTATCAGAGAAAGGAGTATCTGATACAGGGAGTATCAGAGAAAAAAAGAAATGCAGAAAATGTAGTCTGAACAGTCAATGATGCCTGCACTGTAGAGCCAATCAAATACTTACACTTTTCCTTAAATATTTGTGTGAGATAGTATTTCATGACTGTTTTATTTCTTCCTCAACTCAGAAGAAGATTCCTAAAAAGTAGGAACAAATGTCCCAGTACGTATTTCAGCATTCGTTTGGTACATTAATTCTTTTATATTAGCCAGATCAGTGAAAACAGAATTGCACATTACCTGGAAAAATGAGGAAGTTTGTTTCCTAGCTGACTTTGATCCTAATAATTTCTTTGTCAATTTGTTTCTTTCAGAAGTAGCCTTGTGATAGTCATTTCAGCATTTTAAGTGCCTATCCGCTTTGCTTGGTAGCATCCACTTTTGCTCTAGACCTTCATGAATCACTGAAGATGATCATTCAATCAGGTTTTAAAAATATGTATTGTCAGAAGTTTTTAAGAACATAGCTAGTTAGTGGTTTTGACTAAATGTAGAAAGACACATTCCATACAATCACTTAAAATGTAATAGGTTAGTATACTTCTGTGGATTGGCAGAGATGAGTTGTCTCCAAAGTTGTCGAGCATCTAATTCATTCCACAGCCCATTCAGTTTTTGTGTGTCTTTTTTTTCTGGGTTCTTTTTCCTAAGCATAAACATTTGAGTTTTATAAATATTACCGCTTTTTTTTTCCCCCTTGTATTATTTTTCACTTGTAACTTGAAAGGTATCATTGTTTGAATATTAATTCTTGTAATACTCTATTTGTGAGGTAGATGTGGGAAAAGGCAGTGCTGAACACAAGATCTACAGCTGTCCCAATGAAATTGAGGCTTTGTCCAGCCCTGAATATTATATTCAATCTTAGCTGGGTTTGTTTTGATTTGAAGGAGTCTTTGAGGATACCAGGGAAAAGATGATAGGAAGGAAAAGGTAAATTTTCTGCGTTCCAGAAAATGAAGAATGAGTGTAATGATTTGTGGGTCATTTATGTTTATTTTCCTGCAGTATGCTTTAATGTTTCTTTTATATCTAAAATAGCATGCTAGTGACTATACCATGAGCTACAGTATGGAATTCTCAAGTGTGTAATCTCTGAAGAGTCCACCTATTTCCCTTCTGTCTATAACATAATAAATTCCCAAGAGAATTGGGAGAGGGTGCTCAGAACCAGTTTGTGCTTTCAGTAACATTACCTCCAAGGTGCCTTTATTAGTTAACATAAGTGCAGTCATGCATTTTAAATACTGGTTTACCAGTGATCGGTATTCTCATTGTGTGTTTTCAAACAATTCTGTGTATTTTTATCACACCTGTCATTCTGACATCCAAATACTAAACAATATTGAATACTACTAGGTCAATGTATAAGTAGCATTTTCATCTTTTCTTCTGTCACAAGAAACAAGGAGTGGTTGTGTCTCCAGTTTGCTTAGTTGCACTTTTTACAAAAGCAGCATTGCCCTTAGGGATGAAAGCCAGCTTAAGGTTATTTAAGGATGTACAGTTAGGTTATTCTTAAAGAATATTTTGTGAATAAAAATGTAATGCAGTAGGTCTTTCAGTGGCCGTTGAGATTTCCAGCCTTTCCTTCACCCAGGAAGAGCGCTCACTAGTTTACTGAGAAAACAGAGCACAGTTAGGGACATCACTAGGAAACAACCTATTCTGGTAAGGTCCTCAGACGATTACCCATCAGTGGTCTTCCATGTAGGTGGAGATGAAACTGTAACTTGTAGTCCAAGAGCCATTAAAAGGGACTTCAGGGCCCTGGGATGACCAGTGAGGGAATTTGAGGCACAGGTTATATTTTAATTTCTCCTTCCAGTCATGAACAGTGACACTGGGAGATTCAAGTGAATCCAGTCTATTGGTGTGTGGCTCTGTGGCTGGTGTCACTGCCACAACTTTGGGTTCTTTGACAATGGGATGGCCTACACAGTGCCAGGCTTGCTAGCCTCAAATGAGAGTCACCTTTTCCAAAGAGGAAAGAGGGTCTTTGCCCAAGAGATTTCAGAATTGATCGACAGGGCTTTAAACTAGCTGTGAAGGAAGAAGGGGATAACAATATCAGACTTCACTGTGACAAACTGTGGGATGACACGCCAGGCTTAGAGGGGCAGGATGCTAATAAAGGCCTTCAATCTGTTACTCTGAGGCAAGCTGAGGATGTGTCACCACAGCTAAAGTCTTACAGAGATGAACCAGGGGCTCCTAAGGTAGTAGGAGCCAACAGGGGAACATCTGTAGAACATCTTAAGGCAATTAAGGGGTGTTCCACCAAGAAGGTGACACGGCCGACAGCCCAGCCCAAGGGCCTCTACACAAATGCACACAGCATGGGCAACAAACAGAAGTTAGAAATCTGTGTGCAGTCAAGGGATTATGATCTGGTGGCAATTACAGAGGCATGGTGGGACAGCTCACATGACTGGAATGTGGTCACTAATCTATCAGAGTCCCAGCAAAGGACTTTCATTGATCTGATTCACAAAAGTTGAAATTAGTTATTTTATTGAGAGTGACAGAACAGATTCAAGATTGTCATTGATGAATTCACTAGCTACAATAATACTACTAATTAAGGTTAATGTTGTGAACAAAGATAGTAATAATACAGTAACCCAGGGGTAACATTCACCAGAGGCTGAAAGGTACAGCACTTACCCAGAGAGGTGTCCCTGCCTGGGGTGGAGTAAGAGAACGCAGCCCATCAACTGGTCCATCAGGTATCAAGTTCTCCCCCAATTTAACAGTTTTTTCCCCTGTCTTTTTGTCCCCAGAATTATGTGGTTCACATACACACATATGACACGTAGTATGATTTGAGTGGAAACATGAGTGCTATAGTCATCTACATTTAGCATGATCTCTGTGACCTTCATTAACATATACAAGGTGTCTACTTAAATATGCATTTCATAGGTAATGAGGCAAACATCGGTCATCAGACATGGTAACCATTTGAAGAAACAAAGAATCACACAGGTTCCTTTTGTTGATTTTGCTGACCAAAAGCAGGGCTGTCCTGCCTACAGAGGGCCCCCTCCTTAGCTGCATCCTGTGATAGCCTGGAGAGTCTCCACTCCCCTGGATTGCCCTGGAGATAACAAGGCCAGTCCTAGTTGTTCTTTGAGCCCAGGGGCCCCATCTCATTATCCAAATTCCACATTATGTTATGTTGAATCATGACACTCAGAATCGTTTCTAAAATTGCTATCAGTTAGCTGTGACTGTGGTTTACTTCAGAGTTGAAGGTCATTATCTATATGCAACATGTGATCCTTATCGAAACGAAAATATTTAATGTAGACCCGTAGCTAATACATCATGAGATTTATCAGAATGTTGTGGGTTTCATAAAATAGTATTTGGGACCTGCCTTTGATGTATTGGAATGTACATTGGTATGCTTTGTAATGAAAGTCTCTTCCCACACATTCATTAGTAACGAACATGTTCACACACCTCTGCATGGAAATATAATAGTAATGGTGAATATTTCAGGAAGAACTAAAAATAAATATATTGACACTTAGGATGAGGTTGTGCAGTTGAATTTGAAAAGACTATTGGAAAAAGTTGATTACAGTCAGTTGGGCTAAGTTGTAAACAATACACTGAGAATACAGTGAAGGTGGTGAAACACTGAAACAGCTTTCCCAGAGAGGTGGTGGATGCCCCGTCCCTGGAAACATTCAAGGTCAGGTTGGATGGGACTCTGAGCAGCCTGATCTAATTAAATATATCCATGCTCACTGTAGGGGATTGGACTAGGTGACCTTTAAAGGTCCCTTCCAGCTCAACACATTCTATAATTCTACGATTCTAAAGAGCATACTGGTTGGTAGGACTCTGCTGCAGATTGTAGGCTGATTAAATACTTCTGTCTTCTTTTGGCTGAGCTGAAAAATACTCTGTTGACTGTACTGACTCCAGACCAGGCTCAGCTGGGTGAAAAACATAGGTACCACATACCAGTTCAGATGCCAAGGGTATCTAAAATACTGGATGAAGCCAGCAAGTACAGAATCATACAAATATTGGTTGGAAAGAACCTGTAGAGATTGTCTAGGGCAAGTCTTGATGACACAAACCTATGAGACCCAGGCCTTTTTGGACTGGTAGCTGGAGGCTGTAAATGATACCATCAAATGGCACTAGATGTCTCTGTTGAACCTTTTGAATCGACCCCTGTATCTTCACTACTGACTGGAGCGGGAGCAGATACCTACCTCCTGGGCAGACACCAGCACTCCTGTGTCTACAAGCTGGAACTGAATCCCTTCCTCACTGTTTGAAGTTGGCAGTGTTGGAAGCAGAAGAGGGAATTAGGATTGTAGGCAAAGACTCAAAGTGAATTTTGAGATCTTAATATGCCTTGTGTTAACATCAATATTCTAAGCAAAATGATAAAGTTATTTCTGACTTTTTTTTTTTTTGTTTCACAAGCACATAAAAAGATAAATTGATGGCAAGGAGTAGTTCTGCAGTAGCAGAACACTAATCAAGATAACTTACTAACTTACTATTATTTTCCATTATATTACCTTTTTATTTTTCTTTTCAGTTATCCATCCTCTCAGAATAAAATAGTTTGAATATTAAGTGATACCCATGTTCATGCCTTCAAAGTTACTTGCAAAATAAATGTACTAAATCATTTTTGCCTCAAAGGCTGTCAAATTAAAAACTACATTAAAAAAAATTAGTTGGACAAAAATAAAATGTTGGAGACGTACTGCTATCTTTACTTTAGATATTTCCCAGTTCATATTCCATTATGTTAGAGATCTCTGTGAAATTGCTTAGTAGTTAGGTTATTTACCTTTCTGGTTTTCAAGTACCTTTCATGCTAACATTTTCAGAATTTCCTTCCTGATCATATTAGTATCTAGAGTAATTTTCCTACTTCTTTAGCTGTCTATCCCCAAATGTGTATTAGTATTTATGCTGATTATATAGTTCCCTACAAAACAACTCAAGAATTACAGTGTTCTGTGCTTTTGAAAAACTTACATATTATTTGATAGTTTCCAACAGTTCTGTTGTGGTAGTATACTTGGTTTATATGTGTATGCAAATACATTTGTAGCACAGCAGAAAATTTAACATTCTGCTTATTACTGAAAAAAAACAGCTAGGAGTTTCATTAGAAGTTTTTGTAACATCTGACAAAATCTTAAACATATAGCAAGTAGAATATTTTCTCTATTTAGAATGTTTTGTATACTGAACCATCCTTGTGTTGGAACTGTGCACAAAGAATAAAAGAAAACTAGGTTCTTGAGGTCAGAAGGGGAGAAAGAGAACCACAATTGTGTTATGAGTACATTCATTTAGGAGTTAGGAGACCAATATAGTGGTTTTTTGGTTCACTTTTTTTTTCTTTATTTGCTTTAAGAGATGATTAGTATTGATGGAAACAGGTATTCTGCTGTTTTTCTCTCTTGCTTAGTCTTCTGACCTCAGATGCATTAATATCAGTCTGCATAGACCATGTTCTGTGTAACTGGGTAGTTTAGGGGCTTTGATGTTCCTATATCGACCTTCTGGCTCTTGGTGGAAGTAGAGCGCTGCTGAGGCAGTTCTAGTCAAACAGAAAACATGCCTCTAGTTATCTTTGAGGTCAAATAGCATATTATAGGTATTTCATTAGTGTCTCAGGGAGGATGCCCTCCACACCCAGGTACCACCATGACCCTGAAAAGGAGCTAATGTTGTTAAGTAACAGAATAAAAGAATCTCTGGGAGATCAAAAGACATCAAAAACCACTTTTGGGGTGTTTGGGTTTTGTTTTGTTTTAGTTTGTTTGTTTTGTTTTGTTTTGTTTTTGTTATTCTTCCCCTCCAAATAAAGTGGTAAAGGGCGTAAACTCAGGTATGCCAAGTCAGGCTAAAGCCAGATTTTGAGGAGCAATTTCTGAAAAAAAGCAAACCAGAACAAAACAAACCAGAAGAGGTATTTGTTAGTGTAAAATTCTGTGCTGGATCTGACAGCCCAAGAGGCAAGGCTGCCGCAGCTCTGCCTTGAGTCCAACCAGCAGCAAGGTTAAGCACATATTCCCTGTAGGCACACAGTGCACGTATATGGTACATATATACATTTATTATACACTGCACGCCACACTGACTGCAGCAGACATGCGAAGCACTCACACGGGCACAGGTAGCACCAATGGCCTCATCCTGCTCCCCTCTTTGGCTAAACAAGGTGGAGGTCTACTAGTGAGAATATATATATATGTATATATATGTATGTATTCTGTATATTCATATGCATATATATCTGTATGTAGAAGGTGGACCTCTCCAGCATCTGGGTTCAGGCACTCATTGTGCCAGCAGCTGCCCCCAGTCTCCTTTGTTGCTGGTGCCTGGACATACGAGTCCAAACCTTGTTTCAGTGTCATGGGAAAATATAAAGCCCCAGGAAAGAAGATGGGGGAAGGGTTGGAGGCCACAAACATGATTCATGCATGAAGTAAAAACCAAGGAAATGAGAGACCCAACAGAAAATCTGAATTCCTCGTGTGTCTCAGTGTTCATGATGGAAGAGACAGGAACAGAGTATCCACCTTGTCATTCCAGTAAAATACTACAGTGCGGGTGGTGCTGTTGTACCTGTTGCTCAAGGATGAACTGGTGCCAAATAAGTGGAATGTGACAAATGCAGTTTTACAAATGCTTCCAAGGTGGACCCAGGGCTACCTCCTCAAGGGTTGAAACCAAATCGATACAAATACCTCTGTGCAAGTAAAGGAAAACAAATGTCACAATAAGGTTACATCTTGCAGATAAATACAGAGCTTCCTAATCTTTTTGAGACATTTATCTGCAAACTGTTTACATGTCTAAAGTTAAATGTAGAAATTTACTTATCCTTCTGTATGTTTATAGATCTATGAATTTATTAATATATCTACTTATGTCTTGAAGATAATGAAGGAAGTTTCCTCACTTCAGCAAATTCCTTTGTGTTCATAGGCAAGTTCAGTGTTTCTGTGATGTCAATTTTATTATTATTTACACCAGAGAGGGAGCAGTCTGAGAGGTTCTTGGAGTGTGTAGATGATAACCACCTGACACAACTGGTGAAGGAGCCAAATAGAGAAGGTGCCCTCCTGTACCTGCTGCTTGTTAACAGAAAAGAACTTGTAGGAGGTGTAATGGTTGGAGGCCAACTTGGGTATAGTGATCATGAAATAATAGTTTTCAATTCTTGGAGAGGTAAGGAGAGGGGTTTGTAGAACTGCCACCTTGGATTTCCATAGGGTAGACTTTGGCCTGTTCTGTCAGAGTCCATTGGGAGGCCACCCTGGATGGCAAAGGAGTCCAGGAAGACTGGGAACTCTTCAAGAACGAAATCTTAAAAGTGCAAGAACAGACTGTCCTCATGTCCTGAAAGATGGGCTGGCAGGGAAGAAGACTGGCCTGGCTGAATGGAAAGCTTTGGCTGGAACTCAGGAACAAGAGAAGAGATTACGGGCTTTGGAAAAGGGACAGGGAGCTCAGGAGGGCTACAAAGACACAATGAAGCAGTACAGGCAGAAAATTAGAAGGGCTAAAAAGTCCAACTAATACTCAATCTGGTTATTGCTATAAAAGACAATAAAAAAATGTTTCTATAAATATATTAACAAAAGAAGAATGTCTAGGAGATCTAACACCGAGGGTGTGGTTAATCTGATGTATTTTTAGATCCACGCAGTTTGCATCATTATTCAGTAGTGATGAGGGTCCCTTTAGAGTCAGTGGAGAAAAGTGGTATTACAGAACTCAATTCACCATATCTGGTTTGGATATGAGGTTAATTTTCCTAAATACAGGCATCCAGTGTGCACATTCAGATGCTGACAGTACCTTGCTTGGCCTCTAGGTGCTACTTAGGTGTTTGATCACTTCTGTGTCGTGTCTGCCAGCCCTGTGGAAACATCTCAGATACCATGTGACGTCTGCAATGACTTCATAGGTACTTTTGTTCAGGCAATTGAATTCCACTCTAGATATCAATTCCAGGATAAAAAGCACCCTCTAAATCCCCTCACTATTAAGAAAGCCTAAACAACCAATTTACATGTGGATATTCACACTGTAGATATCTAGATTTAGTCAGATGAATCCTACCAATCTGTTTTAAAAACAACTATTCTGCAACCATTCTAATAATTCCTGACTTTCTAATTATTGTGAATAAAATGAAGGACTAAATTAAAGTCTGCTACAAATACGTATGACTCTACTGAATTATAGGTTTTTTTCATAGATGCCACGTTGTTTCTCAGTCTTCTTACTCTACTTACTCAGTTCGAACATTCAATGAGACATACCCTTGGTGGTATTGTACATATGGAATTCCAGTAAGCAAGTATCTGTTTTGTTACCTTCTGTGTATCATACCACTTTTATTTACTTTTTTTTCTTTTATGTATAAAGTTAAGGTATGTTGAATAATAGAAAGATACAGAGGTAGTAGTCAGAAGCTGGTTAATAATTTATAACCTGTATTCTGAAACCAGCTTTGAAACACATTCAATCTTTTACTGTACCAGTTTTACATACCCAAAAGTTAATACAGAGAAGCTCAAGACTCCTAGATGGCAGAAGGAAAACTATTAATACTGGTATTTTATCTTATGCTTTATATGTTAAATAATCTAAGAATGGAAAGGTGGTGTTGTGCTTCAAATAAGATCTAGTTCTTGAAATTTCATCTTGAAATTAAAAAACTGTACCATAATAGTAATAGGACACTTTGGGGCATTTTTAGCAAAGTGCTGAAATGCTTTGAATAGTTGAAGACAGCTGTTTTGTTACTTTATGTCTCTGAATCTACCCAAGGCATATATAAATGGACTAGCAAAACACGCCTTGGGGCATCCTAAACATTTATAGATGGCATATTAAAATGCTGTTAGGGGAAGAAAATGATTATTGATACTTAATCTAGACCTTGCTCCAAAATTTGTGGTGTTTCTTCACGGTCCAACCTGTGTTGATCAACACTGATGGAGCAATATTTATTCTATAGAAAATAGATGGGACAGGGCACGTATGTGATAAGAACTTTAATCCAGGCACATTTTCTTTTCTAGGTAATGTAATCTGCAGCACAAGAAATAACTGATATGATTTGCCCTTATTTGAGCGCCCTCTTTTGTCCGATTTCCAAAAATTTTATGTGCTTTCTTTGGTACATACTATAGCTCAGGTGACGACACTTATAGAAAATACAATATTTGTTTCAGAGTTGATTATATGTTTAGTTTGAGGGAGTTGGTGGAAATAGAGGCTACATGTATCCTGTGCTCTATGTATTGAAATCTTCAAGATTATTGTTACTGGTGAAAATAGTAATTTTAATAGAGTGAAATGTGAAATGAGGAGTAGGAGGCATAATTCCAATTAATTTCATTTCGTCACTTGAAGTCCACATTTTGCCTGGAGAATGGAGACTTTTGTAAAGGAGTTTGTGAATACTTTCATGGAAGAAAAGTAAGGATTTAAAATAAATATTCAAAAAACTTTCAAAACTGAATATAAATAAAAGAAATTAACAAAACAAAAAAAAAAAGAGTAACAGAAGAAAGTCAAGTGTTCATTTGCCTGTGCTTACAGTCGGAGATTGATTTGCAACAATTTTTGATACCTTCAGAACTCAGAACTCAAAACTCAGAACAAGTCTCATTTGATTGCACTGCAGCACTGCAAACTGGACCTTGGAAGTCTGATGGTGAAGTTCTCAAAATATGAGTTTTATCCACCAGCAGATAGTTTAAAAGTCAACTTGAGTTAAGCCTCTAAGGTGATTTGAACTCAGATGAATGCACAGCAGGGAAAAAAATGGCAGAGACTGACAAGAATCTGAAGTGACTAGTGAAATAAGAACTAGTGATTTTAGAGGAAAGGGAGGAACAGGAAAGTCACAAAGGTGACAAGAAGTCCGGAGAAACCACGGTCTGTCATTCAGTGAAACAGTGATGAGCTAAAAGTTTTAAGAGTTAAACATACGAGAAAGGAGAATAACACCATGAAAAAAATGTAGAGGAGAAAAGGTAATCTGTCATACAGATCAAACATCAAATTACCTATGAGTGGCATATTTCTTGCTATTTGGAAAAAATACTTTTCTACATTCACTAGAAGACAGAGAATAAATATGCCTATTTGCTCAAATACATCCCTCCTCTGTCCTTACTTGTACCCCCAAGCATATACAGACATCTCAGCCTTGCTAATTCTGCTGAAAATATTTTTCACTGTTCAAGCAGGGTTGTCATTTCTATCCCCCTGCCAGCTGTCCCTCTGCTCATATATTGAAATAACCTGTCATCTGAGTGACAGGTGGCAGTTAGAGGGCTTCTGGTGATGGAGTTGATTACTAAGCTTCATTGACAGAAATAAGTGGTTTTTCTCAGTCTCTCTCCAGCCTCCCTTCCGGGCAAGAGAATAAGGATAAATATTCATTGACAGAGTTGGAGTTTAATGAGAATACTCAACCATGTGGATTTTTTTTTCCCTTTCTCTCTCTCTTTTTTTTTAATTGGGATGATTTTTAGGCACAGCCTCTAAATGCTGTAGAGGAGATTTTCTTCTCTGATGCCATTTTTGTGCTATTTTAATATATATATATGCTATATTATATGTTAGAATAATATAGTCAAGATTATCTCTTCTTTTTCAGTATGTTACTTAGATTTTCCCGTCTCTGAAAAACAGAAACAAAGCCCGGAATGGTATTTTTTTCATGCTTTCAGACAAAAATGAGTGTTTAATTAGACAAACTGAAATATAGGGTATATTCATAGCCTTTGAAGGCATGAAGTGACAATGGAAGATAAAAGGAAAGGATCCACTCTTTGCCACTGAAATATACTCCCATAAACATGCTAGCAGAGAGCTTGTAAAGAAGGTTATGGCTGCAATTATCAGTGGAGCTTTAGAAATGTTAAGACACTCTGCTTTCAGTGACTCCGGAAGCTGATCTTGGATAATCCACAGATACACAGATGATAAGAATAGAACTCAGAAAAGCATTGTGTTTTCTTGGCTAAATACCATAGTGGCAACCATTACACCAAAAAAACCAAAGAATGTTAGTGTGTAATTTTGAGGATTTTCTTCTTTAAAGCAGTGTGCAACACATTTATTTTTAAAACTATTTCTCTTTCTCTCACACTATTCTCCATCTTCAAAAACATAATAGAGATTCATTTTTTCTTTTAGTAATACTAGATTTTCCTAAAAACTTTCCAAAACTAAAGTGTTCAAGCAAATTCTGCGAAATGAAGCAGGTGGAAGATAGCTCTACACCCTTTAAATCAGGCTGATGTTATGGAGGGCGTCAGACCGTAGCAAAGAGCATGAGCTGATTGCATACAGCAGCACGCTGCAACACAGGAGTATAAGCAGCTCTTGATAAAAGTTCACTCAAAGGCTTTCTTTGGGACATCCCATGAAGTGAAACAGAGAGTCTACGGCTGTGTCTTGTAGTCTGGTTTTGTACAGCACATACTTGTGATGACTGAATGTTTCCGAGGTATTTTTTCAAATGAAATTGAAAAGTTTATACTCATTTAATGAGTGAGTACTTTAGGATCTTCTACGTCATTCTGGTTGTTCAATGCAGTGTAATCATAAAAAACGGAGCAAAAGTGATGGTATTTTCATAGAATCATAGAATCATAGAACCATAGAATCACAGAATCATAGAATTGTCAGGGTTGGAAGGGACCTTAAAGATCATCTAGTTCCAACCCGCTCGCCATGGGCAGGGACATCTCCCACTGGATCAGGTTGCTCAGAGTACTCAAACCGCACACCCTGGCCTTAAAAACTTCCAGGGACGGGGCTTCCATCACCTCTCTGGGCAACCTGTGCCAGTGTCTCACCACCCTCATGGGGAAGAACTTCTTTTTGATATCTAATCTAAATCAACCCGTCTTTAGCTTCAATCCTTCCCCTCTAGTCCTACCACTACCCAACATCCTAAAAAGCCCCTCACCAGCTTTCTTGTAGGCCCCCTTGAGATACTGGAAGGCCACAATAAGGTTTCTGCAGACTGAACAACCCCAACTCTCTCAGTCTGTCTTCACAGGAGAGGTGCTCCAGCCCTCTGATCATCCTCGTGGCCCTTCTCTGGACACGTTCCAGCACGTCCATATCTTTCTTGCACTGTGGGCTCCAGAACTGACACAGTACTCCAGGTGGAGTCTCACGAGAGTGGAATAGAGGGGGAGAATCACCTCCCTTGATGTGCTGGCCACGCACCTCTTGATGCAGCCCAGGATACAGTTGCAATGCTCATGCTAATGGCATTTTCAGTGAGGGCATCAACATTTTCACTAGCAACAAAAAAACCCGAAGTACCCAAAACGCTCTTAGGATGAACAGACTGACTTAGAAAATCGATGTTATTTCTTATGGTATCTTTTCTATACAGTTATTTCAACTGCTTGATAATTGGTTGGAGTGTTTATTTTATGTTGGTGGTATACCTTTAAAAGGGACATATAAAAGTGTAATCCAGGCTCATTTTTTAATTGACTGATATCAATCACTGAACTAAATATGAACAAAAAGGTATAATCTCAATATTTATGTACTTCTTCTCAGTGAGGGTGATGAAGCACTGGAACAGGCTGCCCAGGGAGGTTGTGGAGTCTCCTTCTCTGGAGACATTCAAGACCCACCTGGACACGTTCCTATGTAGCATTGTCTGGGCATTCCTGCTCTGGCAGGGTGATTGGACTTGATGATCTTTCAAGGTCCCTTCCAATCCCTAGCATTCTGTGATTCTGTGATTCTCTGATATGTTATAAAAAAATTTTTCCTAGTACCAAAGACTTTAATATGGAAGAACTCTGATACATTGTAAGAGAAGCAGAAATTTACTGTTGTTTAGTGTAATTCATTATTGTGCAAAATTTATACTATAAATGATAAAAAGTAAATTTGCTTTGTAAAATTATTTGCATGCTAATAAACAATATTAAAATTTATGAATTAAGATACGATTGATTAATAAATTTGGAAGG
Source organism: Trogon surrucura (assembly GCA_020746105.1). Lineage (NCBI taxonomy): Eukaryota > Metazoa > Chordata > Aves > Trogoniformes > Trogonidae > Trogon > Trogon surrucura. The sequence goes on from CM036617.1 coordinate 56,510,979, forward strand.
AACTATAATCCAGAAGAATGAATATAGAGTTATGTCACAAAAGGCCTGGTCTTAATCCTGATGTAGCAGTAATTTATTACATGGCTTTTTGTAAGTTGTTTTGCCTTTCCCTGTTTCCCTACCTGAAGATAATAACACTTACCTATCAGCCTTATGGGGTTACAATGAATATCAATTGTATAATGCTTGTAGAGTATTCTGATAAAGTATCATTACAGTTTTATTATTATGAGGATAATCAAGAACGGGTGACCACAATTTTACAGAACGTTGTCAAGTGATATAAGAAAAGACAGGTTAAAATTTGTCGTTGGATCCTTAACTTCATACCCTTGTCAGACTTTGCAAGCAGACTTGGTGTAACGCGTGATATTTCTTATCTAGACATAGCAAGCTGAATAAGAAACAGATTGTCAGCCTAATATATATCACAGTAGCCCCAGGGCAGAGCAAATCTTTATGGTCAATTTATGACTGCCTGAAAGGTTTAACTAGGAATAAAATAATGCAAACTGGCAACCTTAACTGTATTGTAATTTCCCAGTTTAAATTTTTTCTTGCTTGAATGAATCAGTTCAGCAATGGTGGCAGAGAATTAACTGCATTCCTAAACTCTCAGAACATTCATCACTTTTGCAGTTAACACTGAAGGAACTTTTAATGCATTTATTCTAATAGTTCATTTCAATAGTACTGAAGTTGAATGAACAGTGGATCTGTATTGTACCCAGTCACCCTCAGGGAACATTAGAATCTAGATCTGTGGTCCAACTTGAAATTAAACAAGCTTGTGCACACTCATAGATACTACAACAATAACCTGAAAGGGTTTACCTTTAAGCTTCTCAAAGAAATAACTTACCATAAGAAAACAATTGTTCATAAAAGAATTTAATGATCAATGACATGTAATTCAAAGTAATACATTTATCTCGCTTAGCAGATTGTTCCAGCGGAAAAAGCCATCATGTTTACAGTGTTTAAAATATCCTCAATCACTCTCCTTATCAGTCCATGAATTTGCCTAAAAAATGAAAAACTGTTGTACTAGGCAGACATATCTTTTGTCTTTGTCAACACTGTACTAATTGTATTTACTTATTTATTGCAGTGTGGTGTTTCATAAAGAAGCCATCATCTTACAGGATATAAAGAGACATTAGGCTTCCTGAAGTTAATATAGTTAAGTTCCTGAAGTTAATATTGGAGAAAAAAAGCGCCCATTAGTAGATTGCATTAGCCTATAATCTTTCCTGGTGGGAGAGGAGACTCTGGACAAGATTGTTGATGCTTAACTGGGGAATGCATGCACATAGCAACTGGAAAATCGCTGGAAATCTCTCTCCTTCAATATATTCTCACATCGGCCACATTGTGGAGCTACAACTAAATGAGTCAGAAATTTAGAAGCATGCTGCCGGGTTCACCGAAGCAGCCTATGTCAGGCAAAGCTTTAGATAGTGTATAGTGTGCACATGTATTTTAATTTTATCAGGAAATACTGATTTTTCTTTAAAATCATGTGATAATATAAACATACTAATTTTAAGACAGAGATAAAACATCTGGAAAAATAAGAAGCATCTTGATTTTCTCCTCACTCGTGAAGCTATAGTTTGAGAATAAACCATGTTACTATTAAGCAAGCAGTATTACAGCACCAGAAGAAATCTTCCTTCAGCTTATGCCCAGAGAAAGAGAATTAACAATTTCTGCCTTAATTATTATAGTTACTGAAATTGCAGTTACTGTTCTTACTCAAACATTTGTTCATATTTTTAGAGAGAAATGAGGAAATCTTTCCTAGATAATGTCTTAGGTGATTTTCCAGAATTGTTTGCTCTTCTTGTTATTTTTACTGCATTTCAACATATGTGCATTACTGATTTTCATAGGGTCTTTGAACATCTGTTTCAGCTTTCAGTAAAAACCACTTCATACCTGGCTCAGTGGCCAGATTGTTGGCTGAAGTAGTAGGAGCTTGGAGAAACTCAGGTGTTTTAAGAAATGTCAGGTGTTTGTTTTCAGAAGGTTCTGGGTTTTGATCGGTGGGAGGGGAACGATTTGATGATCAGACAGGTTTTCTGTAGTGTTTGCCAAGAAAAATCATTTCTTCCCAGGCTGACCACTTCAAAACAGCCTGTTCCCTAAGAGAGCCCAGCTTGGCGTGAAGTGGATGGTTGTGTAAAGATCTCAAAGAAAACAGATTTTTACACTTTCTTGAAATAAATAACTATGGGTTTGGGTTTCGTTGATTTCTTTTTCTCTTTGATAGGGCGTAGTGGTTTCTTTTTGCTTTTTAGCTGTCTGCTTTTTTTTTACGTTCGGAAGTGAGCAAAGCGGTTAAAGTTTGTGACAACAAAGCTGGGAGCTGTGGCTGCACTTGCTGCGAGACAGAGGCAGCTATGGGAAAGCTTGAGCAGCTCATTCAAGCTCTACAGCAGAAGGGGAGATTTCAGAAGGGATTTGGGAGAGATCTCTCTGGCCACTTCTTTTCTAACCCTTGCCTTGCCTGTGTGACTATTGGTGAAGTTACTAAAAGATGACAGTTTGGCCCAGGCTGAAGTGTGCCATCCATGCAGGACTGAGCTTTTCCTCTCTTGCGGATTCCTTCCTGAATCTGGCTACTTTGTAAATATTGTATAAAATGTACATCCACATGTAGAACTGGAAACATTGGTTTTGATTTTGTTTGTAGTTTGGTATTTCTGTTTCAAAATAATACATGGTATTAGAATCAGAAAGCTTAACTCATATTAGTTCTCAATACAACTTTTTCTGGGTAAAATATGAGATATATAATAGAAGCCCTGTGTTTTAAGTATATTCAAGTCATAGCCTTTACATTAATAACTAAAATCTTTAAAAACATCATAATTTAAAAATTGTCATGACAAATCAATTCACAGGTACATGAAAATTCATATAACATTGGTGTAATTTTTCTAAGTAGCACATAGGAAATTTTAAGTAGACAACACAGTACACATGCAAGTATGGCATCTAATTCCTTTTGTGTCTGCTGGCTGAAAATTTAGCTCCCCTTTTAAAGACCAGACTCTGGAACAGCTAAATATTTGCAGTTTGGGAGGCATTTACACAGCAGAACACAGAACGCCATTCATGTTTGTATGTTTACTCTTCAGTCCTGACAGGCCCTTAAATGTTTAATGTGAGAAGTATTTCTTTTGCCCTTAGGAAAAAAAAAAAAATTGTTTTCCCTTCTCTGCCAGTTCCTTTAATAGCAACAACCTCCTGAGCACTGGGAATGACTTTTTATCTTAAGATACACCTATAGTATTTGTAAACTTGACTTAAAAAAAACCCTTTTTTTTTGTTTTGTTGATGTTGTTTTCCCTTTTGCTTAGGTGCTTCTGTTATGATTCCACTGACAACCCTGTCACTTTCCACAGCTCCAGGAAGAGCCTTGTACCTTTGAAATTTTCATTACCTTTTGTCTAGCTGCCAAGATTTCTGCCACTGTAGTCTGGAAATGCAATAACAGTATCTTGTACTGCCAGCCCAGAGATTCAAGATCAGAGGGAGAGAAGCTCCAGAACAGAGCAAAGGTATCAGCATTCTCAATTCGTAGCTATCTTTTCACTGGCTGATTGATTGCAGGGGTTAGTGGCAGATCAGGGACTCACAGCTTACTGCTGGCATAGAGTTAACCACCAAAAAATACCCACCCCAAAGCCCACTGGATTTTTGCTCTGTCAGAAGTGAAAGAAAGGAAGAAGTGGGAGGTGTGATGCTTGATAACAGGGATGGACACACTACGTAGCACTGTGTTAAGTATGTCTTTAGCTCCTTCTTGAAATGGTTAAATGAAAAACAACGATTGTGTTGTTGATGGCTATATCTACATTACATTCAAGGACAGGACTGCAATTCATTGTTCAGCATATATATTTGTATATATTCTGAACTGGTTTAAAGCTAGCTAGTGTAAAGTCCAAGTCTAATTGGACTTATGTAGGAACATAGGTGAATAGTTTAACCTCCTGGCCAAAAAAAAGCACTACAATCATATTCCTATCAGAATTTCAGTCATCTGAGTCTATACAAGCTGTAGACATGTCTGTGACTATACTAAGTGTTAACATTAGATGAGATAACTATTTGCCACAAAGCATCACGTGCAGATTACCCTCCATCAGACACGAGTTGCTTCAGTACTTTGTCATTCAGAGGAAATACAACCACTGTTTAGAGGAGTGCTATGTCCATGCTTGAAAAGGAGAGCATGAGTTGTAGCTGAGGAAAAGATGTGTAGTCGTACTGCTTTCATCTGTATAAGGAATAATGATATTGATAATTGCCTTGCATGTGGCATGTACCTCGTGAAATGAGAAATTACTCTTATTTAGGACAAAACCAGTAAGTTAATTTTTATTCATTTTTGTTTTTCTGTATTTTTAAAACTTTTTTTTTTTTTTAGGATGATGGTCCAGGGTTTGTGTATATTCCTTTTCAAAACACAAGAAAAAGTAGGTACAAAACAAACTTGATCAATCCAGCAGCTTTTTGCTTTCCTTCCAGCCAGATGGTACTCATTAGTAGTGAACTGATTAAAAAGATTTCCCACTCCATCCCTTCTTTTTCCCAGTAGAAATCCCACACCAGTACTGACTTAAGAAGATGGGCTGTGCAGCTTTTCTGAAAGATGATGGGGTGTGTTAGATCCAGGAATAAAGGGATCATACCAACCACTTTTTTTATATATATACAGTGAATCTTTTATCCCCATTGCTTATCACAGCAGTGCTGCTTAAAGTGAGAACCAGAGGGCTCTTTCAAGTGAGTTGCAAGACATTAGCAAATTTATAGATCAAAAATGAAATTATATGTTCTAACCAAAATCCAGATAATTTAATATCCTTGTAGATCTGACATGTGCCTCTCCTACTGATAGTTTTCTTTTTTACTTATTCACAGTGATTGCTCACCTGATATTTAAAATCCAGAAACAAATGAGTTAAATCATTGTTATATTTTACACCAGTCACTCAGTTCCACATCCAGATGAACTGTGCTTCTATAAGTGAAAGTTTACAGGTAGAACAGACTGAGCTAGTATCCATTCAGAAGTGTCTTGCTTCCCTGTTGGCAGTTCCCAGTGCAGTCTGACAGGAGGAGGTGGGTAAAGCAAAACAGTCTTCTTGATGTTTTTCACCTGGAGTTTCTGGGAAATTAGGAGCTTCTGGCCAAGCAGAACCCCTGGTCACATGAGCAATGTATATTTTTATAGATTTTTATATGTATGTATTTATTTTTTATATGTGTATGTATAAAATAAATAGTGTTCAGGAATGTACCTGAGCACTGGAAAATGATCTTCTCTCCTGTTGAGTTGTTAGAGCAGTCCCTAGAAGAGTTTTGATTAGTGTCAACTGGCACCTTCCCAAATAGTTCCCAGGCATAAGTTGGAAGGTTCTAGGCACTGCTTCCAGCAAGCAATATGCTGCAGTCACCCTGTTTTGAAGGGTAAGAGATCTGACTATCATAGGCAAGGGTTGTTCCACACCTGTTTGGCTCGGTGTCAGGGAATGTTCGTAGCACACAAATGCCAACTTAATGTCATACAGATAGAACAGGTACTCCAGAGAGTGAATTAATATATTCAGACTCCTTGTGTGTTGGATACCCACTATTTCAGAGTAATTATCTTTCCTTCAATTGTCTGTCTCCCAAACTCGCATTGTCTTCACTAGAGAATTTTCATTTAGTCTTCTCATTTTTTTCATTAAACAAATGATTACAGTGTATCCTAAATTGAATATTTCTAAATAGATGTATTCTGAATTAGATTCTGAATTGAGATGTGACAACACCATGTGGTAACAGCATCCATGGTGTCTGTATTAGAAAACACAATTTTTTTTCTTTTTGTTAGTGGTACAGAGAATTGCATGATAGCAAACTGAGGTAGTGTGTTAGCAAACTGATGGAGTATGTTTAGAATAATGAGCTTCTTTTTGCCTTGGAAGGTTTAAATGACAACCGTCTTTTCAGCTTCTGAGCTACATTCATAGAAACAAGGTAACTGTCCACATCTGGAATTCGCAGGAAAATGCCATGATTGCTATGTTCAGGCATGATCCTGGACTTCCTTTGGGAATGATCAGGCTGGGAAGTGACAGCATGGACAATGTCCCCATTTTTCTTAGCTTTTAAATATTTGCAACTCAAATACTAAGCTGCACTTGAGAACTGAGCTGTGTTTGTGGCTTGCATAGTCAGGTGACGTGTAGTTAGGCCACCATTAGCTGATTTGTCTTCCCAGCATTTCAGTAGGAGAAAGACAATACTACTGCCACTTCACAGGTGGAAAATAGAAGCATCAAATGAGTAAGTTTTCCCAAAACCATACAGTTGTGCTATACCTGCCAACAAGCTTCTGGAATTTAAATGAGTCTAAAGGAATGTGTCTGATATGTCAGTTCTCCCATTGCAAAATCGTCCACCCTCCATCTAAACACTAAGTTCAAGTCAAACTCTTCTACTTGAGCCTCGACTGCACCTTTGTTTGCACACCTTGCAATACAGTGTTAGTGAGGAGGTACACAGATGAGCCTTAGATTTTTTGTACTACTCCTTAATTTACTGTTGAGTTTCAGCTCCAGTTTCGTGTTTGTCTTCTCCCTAAATTCATTCTTTACAACTGAGATGAATTCAGTTTAGTGATACGCAGATAAACTTTTATTTCTTTCGATGGATCTTCATCCATAACATTTTTCTGCTTCCAATGTTACCTCTGGATGACATATTCTCCTAACCTATTTTGGGGGGACAAAACTGTCAGCCCTTCTTCTTGCTGACTTCTGATCGTTCCCATATCTAGATTGTGATCCTTAGCACAGAAGAAACAAAGTACACCAACAATCTGAAACAACCAGTATGTGTGTGTGTGTGTGTGTGTGTGTGTGTATGTATAAACAAATTTCTACTAACCTGCTTCAAGTCTCTTGCTCACAGTCCAAAAGAGGTAGACTGCCCATATTTTACATCAGTTCTCTAATGCTCAGATCTTTGTGTGGCTTTTATTTGGACATCAGTCACAGTGGAACATCTACTTCGGAGTTGTCTTTTCATAACAAGGAGGCAGTGTGAATTTTCCGCATTGTGTTGAGGCATAGATTGAGAGAGGTGATTCTGCCACTCTGCTCTGGCGAGACCTCACATGGAGTACTGCATCCAGCTGTGGAGACCTCAACACAAGAAGGACATGGACTTGTTGGAGCACGTCCAGAGGAGGGCCACAAAAATGATCGGGGGGCTGGAGCACCTCTCCTACAAGGACAAGCTGAGAGAGCAGGGGTTGTTCAACCTGGAGAAGAGAAGGCTACAGGGAGACCTTATAGTGGCCTTCCAGTACCTGAAGGGGGCCTACAGGAAAGCTGGGAAGGGACTATTCACAAAGGTGTGAAGCAGTAAGATGAGGGGCAGTGGTTTTAAACTAGAGTAGGGTAGATTTAGACCAATTCTTAGAAAAAAATTATTTACAATGAGGGTGGTGAAACCCTGGAACAGGTTGCCCAGAGAAGTGATGGAGGCTCCATTCCTGGAGGCATTCAAGGTCAGGCTTGATGGGGCTTTGAGCAACCTGATCTAAAGATGTCCCTGCTCAGGTGACATTTAAAGGTCCCTTCCAGCCCAACACATTCTATAATTCTATGATTCTATATTATCATCAGAAAGGTTCCACCCAAATATACTTTTGCATTTTTATTGCACTGTATCTTAAACAGATGTTCAAAGTGAAATTAATGTTTACAGTTCAGATCTTCGAGATCTCCAAGAGGAAGCAAAGTGATTTCCCTGACTAGCAGGTGAACACCAAGACAGACTCAACATCCTGGTGTTTCTGAGTTGATGCCTGTTCCTGACCTGATAGTATTGGCAGCTTCCCAATCACTTCATAACAGTAGGATATGCAAAAGAGTCAAACATTTTATGTGCTAGTACTTACTGAATTCAAATCAGGAGATCAAAAACACAAAAGAAAAAACCCCAAACAAATAACAAGTATTCATCCCTGATTTTAGAAGTCAGATTCATCTGACATTAGATGTCTGCCATAGAGAAATGACACAAGGAAACTAGTTCATATACAGGTGTCTCTAGAAAGATACATTATTTCCTATACTGCATATATACTTCAAAATATGCTAGTTTACTATGGTGTTGATTTTTTTAGCATTATTACTTTTACATTATTGGAATGAGGCTTGGGACACTTTGGGCCTGTGACATGCATGAGTATCCAGGGTCCTGGCTGGGCATACTTCTGATAATTCGGAGTTAGTAAGAGTGGAAAGAACTATTCAAAATTGTGAGTCTGCATACGACCACTTGTTTCTTGGAGGTTGAAAAAGCTTCATCACACAGATTTGACTGGTTCCATACCGGAGGAGCTATCTTATCAGTAGGAAGTGTTGTCCTGTAAGTACTACCCAGGCACACTTAATGGCCTTGTATGGATACAGTTCTGTGGTACTGTTCAAGGTACCTGTTTTAGATGTCTACCTTAAGCTGAGTTAAATAGGACCTTGAAATATGCTACAGATATTTAAATACTTTGCTGATTTGAGATCATATGTATCATCTTTAAAAATATGAATGCAAACTACGTGGTATACAATTTCCTTGCATTTATTAAGAGAGAAGTATTTAATACTTAAATTTAGCCTGAAATACATAATATAAACATAGATTGAAATATATAATATAAAAGTAGATTATGAAATTTTATTTCATGGATTCCATTGTGTGGCATGTGTTCTGAAGGGCAGTTAGTGTAGCGGCTTTTTATAGTCATGGTAATATTTCCTCAGAGTATTTCAGACACTCTCATTAACACTGATTCAGACAGATTTCAGAGGTAATATTCCTCTGAATGGTTTTTAAATGACTTTCAGACACTGATATTTACATATTTTTTACAAACATTCAATCTAGGTGACATCCAGCTTCAAGACCTTGTTAAATCGTACTTGTTAAAGACTGGAAAATAGCTGGTGTAAAAGCTATACTTAAGTCAGTAATCTAAGAGTTTAAAATATAGTGTTGATTGTTTACAGTAAAATGATCCCATATAATAATACAGTTGTGGGAAATCCAGCTGTAGAAATATCTGTCTTCCATACAAATGCATAAATATTTTGATTTGGATAGAGTATAGTGCTTATGGTCAATTTTTAACAACTGTATGAATGTATAGGTATTTAGAGATTTGAAATTATGAAATTGTTGTACATTTTTTCAATTAAATACGTCTTCTTTTTTTTGTATCACGTCTTTATCTTTCCTTCTAGATGTTTTGCCGCATTCGTTTTGTTTCATTAATAAGTTAAATGTCAAACAAATCTGAATAGGAAATTTTCTAATGTGACCTTCCATAATTTGCTGCCTGAGGAATTTTCTCCCTAAAAAAAGGTGACACTTGTCATGTGATTTGAAACATTGGTTTTAAAGAGTTCTTAGCAACTTTAATCATTTGCATTTCAGAAAACACAACTACCTCTGGTTTTTTTGATCACAAGGACAGTTTCTTCAACAGAAACGTCAGTTTGCAATCTGAGTCTGCCCAGTGCAGTAACTTCAACCTTCACTTTACTGTTGTGCAGATTATGCACAATATTATCGCACACAACTATGTTGTAGTTCTCTCTCTAAACGAAGGCTAACTCCTTTTACATTCAGTCTAGGTTTCTTGGATTCTTCTGGGTTTTTTTCACAGCCTTTATTGTGCAGATGGACACATCAGTGCTCTGTTCTCAATATTTCCTTACAAAGGTTTTGTCTGACTTTGTCCAACAAGGCTTTTTCCAACTACAAAATAATTTTTGTGGGGTTGTTTTTTTTTTAATGAACTGGCTAGCCAGCGCATTTTGGAGACAGTTTTCCTTTCTGAATGCAGTTAATGAAACCAGTCACTTCACATTTATGCTATAGTAAATTTTTATATATGCATGCATCAGCTCAGTCTCTCTGTCTCTCTCACCAAATGTATTCCGGTTGCTTTAAATCATACGAGCTCTAGCTCTGACAGCTGTGTTTACATCTTCTTTCACAGTACAATGTGGGAAAAAAGGAATAACAATATATATGCTAGTACCATTTTCTTTTATAATACATACTCCAGTTAAATACTCAAAATGCTTCACCAAAACCCGAACTGGAAAAATTTAACTGTTTTCTTCTTTGCTTATTTCTAAAGGAAGAACTATAACTTCCTATAGGATATTTACTCCTTCCGTCTTAGATTACTGCTGATTTTTTTTTTAAAAAAATCCTTCTTGGTGTACGTACATGTACGACCATGTAGTATCTACATCTGGCCAATCAATCACTGAACTTTTGTATTTACCAGGATTGCACTAAGTAGTGGTGTCAGATGCTGGAACTGACACTTACCTATGTGAGATATCTGAAATAATTGAAAGTTCATCCAGGCTTTAGATGTTCCTAAAATATCAGTAGAAATCTTCAGCCAAATTGTTGACTCACTGCTTGCTTGCTTTTGTTATTCTGTGTATTTAAAGGAGAAATTTAAATAAACAGTTCTTAAATTTCCATATAACTGCAATGTAAAGTGTCTAAAAATAGTGCCTAGAATTTTCCTTTCTTAATAAGCTACAAAGCAGACACTTTGTCAAAGTATGTATATGTCAATTTCTTCTTTGAGTAGGAGGTAGCTGTATCGCTTGCTTTTAAACCCAGCCTAGACTCTCCTAGAAAAGAATTCAGATAAGTTCCATGAATTCAGATAAGTTCAGGTTATTAGGATTTTAATTTTTTTCTTCTTCTACTTTTTAACCTGTTGTTATTAACATTGAATTTGATAATCAGAAATCCTGCACTAAGATACATGTTGTTATACTACAACTTCTCACAGTAATATCTGTATGTTCAGAGTACATACCAAGAAGATGGCTACTCTATGGAGTTGCCTGTTTATAGGTGTTAATAGAAATGAAAGCATCTCTGTAACAGATAAAATGTGAATCAGGTACACCCAAGTAAAAAATTATGTAATAGTTTCCCTAAATATAAAATAGGGTCACTTGGTGTTGTTTTATATATTATAAGGTCCATATCTTTGTGACATATTAAGACCAGTTTGAGGTGTCTGTAAGCCATAGTAATTCTGGGACCTAGAAAATGGTAAATCAGATTGTGTTTTCCAGATATTTTCACTTTGTTTTATTTTATTTATACATGGATTCTGATGATTTTGTCTTGCAACTGCAGTGTTAATGAGTAGAATAAGGCTTGTTAAGTAAATAATGAAATAATTACACATGAATAAAGTAAATAAATGCATGTACAGTTTACACAGACTGGAGATACAAACAACTTAATTGCACAGAAAAAAATAAAGTTTCATCACAAATCCTGCAAAAGAACCACAGAGTAATATAGCTTGAAAGGGACATCCAGAGGCCCAACGCCCAGGTCTGATCAGGGACAGCTTGTGTTAGGTTTTTCAAAGTCGTGGCTATTTGATTCCTGAACATCTCTGAGAGTGGAGACTCCACAACCACTCTAAGCAATCTGTTCCTGTCGTTGGTGAAATTCCTTCTGAACTTTTTTTAATGGTGGAATTTCATTTTGCCTTGAGTCTGTTGCCTCTTGTCCTATCACTATGCACTCTGTCTTCCCTACACCCTCCCATTAGGTCACTGTAGAGAGCAGTAAGGTTATCTCAAACTGCCTCTTCACTAAACTGAACAGACACACATCCCTCAGACTGTACTTGTATGTATGTCTTGTCTCCCAGCTCCTGACCATCTTCCAGATCCTTCACTGGTCTTGCTCCAGGATGTGAACGTCTTTCTTATGCTGGACACCATGTTTAATGTGTGCTCTCATAAGTGCTGAATAGAAGCAATCAATCTCTTCCCTCTCTGACTCCAGCCTTGCTGATACATCCCAGGATGCTGTTGGCCTTCCTTGCTGCAAGGGTGCACTTCTGACTTCCTGATCTTCTAATCAGAGTTGTTTTCTCTTCTGCAGAGTTGTTTTCCAGCCCATCATGCCCTAGTCCGTACTGAGGCATGGGGTTGTTCCTCCCAGGAGTAGGACTTAGCATTTGCCTTTCTTGAACTTCAAAGGATTCCTGCTGACCCATTGCTCCAGTCTCTAGGAATGCCTCTCCTTTCCAGCAGTTTGACTGCTCTTCCACAATTTGACATCACCCACGAACTTGCTGGAAGTGCATTCCCTTTATTTATTAAGATAATTAATAAAGCCATTAAACAACATCAGCCCCACTACTGTCTCCACTCAAGTGGTTTCTGATTAAACTTTGTTCCACTCATCATAACTCATCAAGCCCAGTGATCCAGCCAGTTTTACACTACCTTACAGTCCATTTACCCAAACTGTATATATAGCTATCAACATGCTATGAGAGGCCATTTCAAAGTCTTTGCTAAAGTAAAGTTATACAATGTTCATTGTTGTCTCCTCACGTACAGAATCACCACCAGAGATGACTCCCAGGAGGGTCAGGCATAATTTCTCTTTGGTCTACCTGTGTTGCCTGTTCTCAGCACTGATGTTCCTTTCTCCTGTTTCTACCCCTACAGAAAAAGGTTGTGAATATAATGAGTTTGAAAGGTTTGACTTTTGGAAGCAGCTCATATCATGATTAGTAATAAAGAATGGTAAATTTATTTACATAATTTTACTGAAGAAATTACAACCTCGGAGCAAGGACAGCACTACAGTTACATTCATGCAGTCAGGATTCTGATATCACAGCTAGAATCTACCTCCCTCATTAGACATTGTACAAAAGACAGTACATTTCCAACGCTGATTTCACTAAAAATGCAAATTAAGAGTATCTGCTGAGAAGGAACTAGTAACTATGTCTGGATTTGAGATGATGTTTCGAGAAATAAACAGTCGCAGTTTTTGCAGTGCAATGTATATCTTGAACTAAATGTTAGTGACAGGTGAGATAATGGAATTGCCTAGGGGGCATAATGAAGGCTGAGAGAAAGAAAAAAAAAGTCATAAAACAAAATCCAAACCAGCACAGACTGCATTTGTTTAATCTTAAAATAGAGATAAGTGAGTGGAAGAGGAACCTTTCAAAGATTTGGATGATTTGTGAATTTAAAAGTAATGCAGGGCTGTGCCTGAGGGTATGCATTACTGCACTAGACTTTTCTTGGCATTTGTCAGGTAAAACTATTTTAGTGGGATAATCTCAAGTAAGAGACAGTACACTGACATTATATATGTGATATATCTGAAAAGTTTACTCCTCAGAAGGTTTTGGTCAGTTTGTCCAAATCAAACAAAATAAATCATCTTTGCAGGAGGGAAGAGTTTATCTTGTGCAGCAAAATTAGAGGAAATAATTTGTTTTACAGAGGAAGTGGGGTGGGAAGCAGTTATTATGATGCAGAAGAACTGTTTCAGGGTCTTATGCAGTTTCTGCTGAACTGGTGAGTGCCTTTATTTGATTTTAGTCAAGGGGGAGCTGATATCCAGTGGCTAAGATATTAATATTCCAGTCATACTCAGAGAAATAAACATAGTAATTAATATCCAGGAGAGAAGCTTCATAGATTGAATTGGATGCATTTAGGAATGCTTTTACAAATGTCTGTAGATGGCATCAGTGTACTGTATGCAAGGCAAAAATAATTACCCTGATAAATCTTTCTTTTCTGACTTCTGTTATCAAGTAATCAACCTGGAAAGTTGAGAAAGTGCTCTAGCATCTAGGATACCAATTTTCTGAAACAGAATGCAAGGTAACAGGAAAAGTAATACATTCTCCTTTTTTTTTTGTGACAGATAAGCGTGGACTCCCTCCATATTGTTGGTGTCAGCATTTTTCATAAATGTTGTCTAGAAGGCACTCAGAGAGACAAGTTTAACGTTTATTGATTTTTCTTCTGTTGGGTTATAATAGCAGATTCCTCCTGGACTCTGATTTACAAAAGCATAAGGTGGTCTTGTTCTAAACTAGAATCTGTACAACTATGTTTATGGAATTAAAGGAAAAAAGTGCTGGCTGTGCTCTTCCTACCCTCCCAAAAGTGAATATTTTTTTACAATGAACAAAATATCATCAGTGAAGAATATTTTCAAATTAAACTTTTAACAGTAGAGATCACGTTGAGGTAGAGCCGATAATACCTCCTTCACTGACTCTTGACATTAGTCTTCTTCAGTGGCATCTGTGAAATCTGTAGAACATGTAGTTCAGTTTACCACCAAGTGGGAGCTGGTGACCTGTCAGGATCAGCACTTTTGACCTCCAGTGCAACAACAAAAAGGTTTGCAAGTTTTATAATAGGCCAAAACATTCCACTTAATCTCTAAAGGGCATTGGACATATGACCCCTAAAATCACAACTTTAAAAAGTATATACAAATGTGCAGCTCACCTTAAATAAGTCACACACCATGGAAGATGTAATGTGAGATGAACAGACCAATTTTTCTTAAGGAGGGGACACATACTGCAAATACTGGAAGAAATGATCAGTCTTTTATATTGAAGGAAGGTATGACATTCAGAGAGACCTTAGAGGTTTGACAGGTGGGCCCGTGCATCATGAACATCATGAAGTTCAACAAGGCCAAGTGCAAGGTCCTGCACCTGGGTCAGGGCAATCCCAAGCACAAATACATGTTGAGGGGTGGGTGGATTGAGAGCTACCCTGTGGAGAAGGACTTGGGGATCTTGGTGGATGAAAAACTGGATATGACCCACCAATGTGCACTCACAACCCAGAAAGGTAATCACACCCTGGGTCGCATCAAGAAAAGCAGGGGCAGCAGGTTAACGGAAATGATCCTCCCCTCTGCTCTGCTCTCATGAGACCTCACCTCTGGGGTCTACAACATAAAAATGACATGGACCTATTGGAGCAAGTCCGGAGGAGGACCACAAAGATGATCAGGTGGCTGAAGCACCTCCCATATGAGGATAGGCTGAGAGATCTCATGGAGAAGATAAGGCTCCAAGGAGACCTTACAGTGGCCTTCCAGTACTTAAAGGGGGCCTGTGGGAAAGGTGCAAAGGGACTCTTTGTCAGGGAGTGTAGTTACAGGACAAGGGGCAACAGTTTCAAAATGGAAGAGAGTATATTTAGATTAGATATTAGGAAGAAGTTTTTTTACTGTGAGCGTAGTGAGGCACTGGAACAGGCTACCTGGAAAAGTGGAAGCCTCCTCTTTGGAAGTGTTCAAGGCTAGATTGGACAGGGCCTTGTGTGGGAGGTGTCTCTGCCCAGGGCAGGGAGTTTGCCACTAGATGATCTTTAAGGTCCCTTCCAACCCTACAATTCTATTAATTGGATTGTTTGAAGAGTCTCCTTAAACAATCCGGTAAACATTTTAGTGCAGCATCCTCAATATCATCATTGTTCTGTATTACACTGAACACAGTTAAAGCACAAAATTAATCGTCAATGGTTAGAATAAAGGCTCTTCGTAGTCTAGTACAGCATGGATTTCTATCCAGTACAGTAACAATAAGGAACCAGGAGGCACTAGGGAAATACTCTGAGCTTCATGCATGCACCCACTTCACCTTGAGGTGAAGTGGCACACAGACATACAGACCTGTGATATGCTACTTTTCCCAGAACCGGGGACTTAGTCTGGTTTATTTAGCAGTAGAGGGATAGTCAAGATAGGCGGAGTTCCCATATTCTCTCTGCTGTAGCAAGGAGCACATACTTTTCTCTTAATTCTTTTAAAGGCGTTCAGCAAATCTACTTGCCGTAGTGAGGATGAATTCTAAGAGACAGAAAAGCAGATACCCCTAATTGTGCTAAACTCTTATGTTTGCGCAAATTAATCAAACCCCAGCATGAGAACATAGACCTAGCAAAGGTCTCATGAACTCTGCCCTCCCACAAAAAGCAAAATCCTGTAATCACTGCTGCATATTTATCAAACTATAGGCTGTGAGTGGTTAGGTTGAGTAATCTTTCCATGCTCTTGAAAAGATATGATTTCAATTTTCTTGTTCAAGTTACTTCCAGGAACTTGTCCTCAACAAATCGTAGAATCATAGAAGCGTTAAGGTTGGAAAATACCTCTAAGATCATCAAGTCCAACCGCCAAACCAACTCCACAATGACCACTAAACCATGTCCCAAATTGCCACATCAAAACGGCTTTGGAACACCTTCAGGGATGGTGACTCCACCACTGCCCTGAGTAACCTGTTCCAATGCTTCACCAGTCTTTCAGTAAAGAAATTTTCCTAATATCCAATCTAAACCTCCACTGGTGCAACTTGAACCCATTTTCTCTCATCCTATCTCTAATTACTAGAAAGAAGAGACCAACATCCACCTCACTACAACCTTCTTTCAAGGAGTTGTAGAAAGCACTAAGGTCTCCCCTCAGCCACCTCTTCTTCAGACTAAACAACTCCAGTTCCCTCAGATGCTCTTCATAAGACTTGTTCTTGAGACCCTTCACCAATTTCGTTGCTGTTCTCTGGAGGCGCTTTCTCATACTTTGGCACCCAAAACTGAACACAGTACTCAAGCTGTGGCCAAGTACAGTGGCATGATCACTTTGCTACTCCTACTGGACACAATTTTTTCTGACACAGACCAAAGTATACTAAAACACAGCATTACTGATACTCATTTCAGTGATCAGAAACACTGATACTTGTAGGTTTTCCTGCCTCCTGTGCCTTTAGCTTTTTTAGTTGGCCACCACTTTGATTGATTTCCTTTGCAGACATGGATTTTAATATTTCTTTTCAATAATAACTACTCAATGCTGTAACATGACTTAGGAAAAAAATGACCTTGGTTTATGTGACATCAGTCATTTTGGGTAGGTTAAGGTGACATTTTTTGCTGTTTCAGGTGGTGACTTTTAAAATAGCTCCCTCTTCTAGGTTTACCTGTTCTAAGCGAACTGGATTTGATCTGTTCCTTTTTCTATAGTAGGGCTGAAAAATATTATCTAGTGCCAGAATTTTCCATTTATACTTCCATATAATTTTTACCATCCTGAAATGTCTGAGTTGCTGGGACAACTTTAATCTGCTCTTGCTTTTCCCTTACCTGGCAGTTAAGATAAATGACTATAATCTATCTAGAGTATAGTAGAAGGTAAATTAATTCCTAATAGTCAGCATTTGTTGATTGGAGTGAGGTGATGTAGACTCTATTTATTTTTTCATTGTTCTTTGCAGTTGTTTTAGGGGTTTTTGAAAGCAAATACCATACCACTTTCTCTTGAGTACTGTAAATATACCTGCTCAGTGTAGTGTTAACAAATGCCCAGTGGCTTATACAGAATACCAGCTGTGCTATATAAATTTGTAATAAGTTATTTGGGGAGAGAGATTGCTGAAATCTTTACAGAAAAAAAAGCCAAAGAACTTCCATATGGTCACGACTCATACTCCATCATAATGGAAACACAAGTATTCCAGTCACAAGTCTCAGAAAAAAAAAGAAATTAAATGTGTGTCAATTTCTTTTACATTTTGCTTTTACATTTTGTCACAGCCTTAACTTCCTTGCAGCTATCAAAATACTGTTGTCCTAGAAGTTTTCTGCTTTATTCAATACACTCAGGATTTTAAGAATTTCACTGTTATAGAGAAAGAAGGCCTTCAGTCACACCTGCCAGCCTGTGAAGCTCATAGGGGATTTCCATAGAGCACTCTATTGCTCAGGTTTCTATTTAGCAGCTTTATTCACATCATACATTTCTCTGTATCCTGAGATAAAGAACTGTTTTCATAGGAAAGCAGTCAAGGGCATAGATCTTATTTTCTTTACTAAAAGGAAATAGAATAGAATGCACTCAGCACAGCAAACTAGAACAACAAAGTAGAAACAATTTGGTGTAATGAGTGGACTAGCTTCTCACTTGGTGTAATCTGTCAATGCGGGTTTACAGCAGCACAGAAACTGGCCCAAGTATTGCAAAACTATCTGAAATCTAGTTCCAGATTGCTAATGAGATAGTAAGATTAATAGAATAGCTGCACTAACTATAATCACTGGACTGACATATCTGATTTTTCCTCAGTCATTCATTCTGCAAAGATCATTTTCTTAGACCATCCTTTGGCTTGGTCACTCTTTCTCAATCTTCTGCCTTCATGTCATGTCCAGTTGCTCAATTACATCTCAAATGACACATGCATTTGTAAGCGCTGACGTAGAACATTATAGCAAAACTGAATATGCTGATTCCGGCAGAATACCAAAATACTTAAAAAAAGTGTATCTAGCAAGCCATCTGAAAAAACAGAAGTGCCAAGGTTGCCTCTGATAATATGTCCGTAGTTGGTCCTTGACCATGACCATACTAACACCTTGCTGATGGCACATCTGTGCTGTATCTTAGTTAATTCTTGTGAAAGAAACTAATGCACCAATTCTCTCAAAAATAAAACATGGGGGTTTTGCCCAGCTAGGTACAAAAGTGCTTGAATGATCTGAGTAGCTGGGACCCTGGACACACTGTAGTAGGTAGGTGTAATCATATCCTTCTGTAATTCCCCTGGTGGCTCTAAGAAAGCTTGACTATTAGATTGACATGTAGTCAATCAAAACAAAAGAAAATGAGAATTAGGATTGAGGGGACATGCATCTCCTCCACTGGTTAAAACCATAGTGCTTCTCCTGCCACCCACTCTCTTTCTGGTTATAAGGAAGGCAAAAGGAAGCAGCATTTCATGTTGTTAGCATCTTCACTCCTCATGTTTTAAAATCCATATTTATGTTGACTCATATGCATTTTGGATATTTTCTTTGGCTGTGTCTCCAGTGTTTTCCAATATGGTTGACATGAGTGTGTATCGCTAAGTGACTGGTAAGAATTTTTGTGCATTTGTCATTGGCTGCAAATGGACTATCTTGTGTGGAAAATAGAGTCTGTGTTTAGGTTCATTGTTTCAGTATGGCTTTCTGATGATTTAAAACTTTGTCATAGCAATGACAGGAGAAAACCTATTTTATTCATCTATTACTGTAAAGTGAATATTTTTTTCTACTTTCTGACCAATTTTACTTTGCTATATGCAAATAGGTCAAAAGATATGAAAATAATGCTGAGCAGAGGGTGTCACAATGATTTAGTGAAAAAAATTTTGCACGTTCATGTTTTACATAGCAATATGTGTGCTGTATAATGGATTTTCCACCCTGCTTTAAATTGCCATTAAAAAAACAACCTTTGAGACAGAAGTGATGAGAAATATCTGGATCAATCTCAGTGCATGTGTTTAATTTCTTTCATGGTTTTCCACAGTTCTAAAAACTGAGCCAATGGAAACTTGAAGTGAAATATACAAGTATATAAGCAGATTAAATTAGTAAATTTTCTGTTGAAAAGTTTCAGAGTCTACTACAGTAAAAATTTTTAAAGGTCTTCAAGACAGACTTTTTACATATTCTTTGTCATTTTCCAAACTACGACTTAAAGCTGTGTGTCACTGTGTGACACGTCTGAAAATTCCTCTTGGATTTTGTGGTGATTTGACTGGCTGGAGATCAGGTGCCCACAGAGTCGCTCTATCTATCACTCCCCCTTCTCAGCTAGACAGAGGAAGAAAATATAACGAAGGGCCCATGGCTTTAGATAAGGACAGGGAGATAATCCACATCTACTGTCCTGGGCAAAACAGACTCAATTTTGGGGAAATTAATTAGATTTATTAAAGAACAAATTAGAGAAGAGTATTGAGAATAAAAACAGATCTTTAAAAAAATAATACTTTCCCCCCCTTCCCGGGATTAACATCAATCCCAATTTATCCATCTCCTCTGCCTGAGCGGCACAGTGGGGACAGGAAATGGGGGCTGAAGTCAATTCATCCAATGTCATTTCCACCATTTCTTCCTCCAGAGAAGGACTCCTCACTCTTCTCCTGGGCCATCATGGGGTCCTTCTCATGAGAGATGATCTTCACACCTTTCTCTAATGTGAGTCATCTCATGAGAGACAGTTTGTCACAAACTGTCCCAGCGTGAGTCTCTTCATGAGATGTAGTCCTTCAGGGGGAAACTGCTCCAACGTGAGTGCCTTGTGGCATCACAGAAGTCCTGCCAGTCAACCTGCTCCAGTGTGGACGTCTCTTTTTCCACAGCCTACAGGCTCTGGAAGCAACCTGCTCCAGGGTGGGCTTTTCTTGGGACTACAGCTCCCTTCAGGCATCCACTTGCTCCGACATGGGGTCCTCGCAGGCCGCAGGTGAACATCTACATCCCATCACCTCCATGGGCTGCAGGGGGACAGCTTGCCTAACCATGGTCTTCACCATGTCCCAGGGGACTCTTGGTTCTGGCACCAGGAGCACATCCTCCCTGCTGCACTTCTTCACTGACCTTGGTGTCTTCGTGTATTCTCATTCCTCTCTCTCTCTCTGCCAGTTGTGTGGCACAGATCTTTTTTTCCTATTTCTTAAATATGTTTTCACAGAGGAGTTCCTATCCTATCCTATCCTATCCTATCCTATCCTATCCTATCCTATCCTATCCTATCCTATCCTATCCTATCCTATCCTGTCATCACTGATGGGGTCGACCTTGGCCAGTGACAGGTCTGTCTTTGGAGTCGGCTGGCATCGGCTGTGTCAAACTTAAGGGAAACTTCTAGCAGCTTCTTGCAGAAGCCACCCCTACAGATCCCCACCACCAAAATCTGACCAGACAAACCCAATACACATTTGCATGTCTTCCAACTTTGGTTTTACAAAACTTGCTGTTCTAGTTTTTCTGTTTTCATTCTATGAGGGCCGGTTTAGCTCAGTGGGTTGAGCGTGGTGCTTGAAACACCAAGGTCACGGGTTTGATTCCCGTTCGGTTCTCATGTGTGTTGCCTGACCTAGTCGAGAGGTGGCGTCCCTGCTCACAACAGGGAGGTTGGATTAAAATGATCTCTGAGGTCCCTTCCAGCCCAGGCCATTCTTATGATCAGGTCTCTAGGGAAAGAGGAACATGCACAAATGCATGGAAGTAGAGATAAGTTGATTGGTGCTGTGATTTAGAAAGGAGACCAAAGTTGATGCCTATCAGCAACCAAAGCATTACTTCATGATTCACATTATTTATGATTATAGTTTTATGTATAACCTCTGTACCTCACGTTATTTTTCTTAGCATTAGGCACCATCTTCCAGAAATAAGTTAAATTTTTCTTTCCATATTCAGCTGTTGGGTTTAATTGATTTAATAAAATTTGATGAGGTAACAATAATTTGATGAAATTTCTCAAGTACAGTGGATAGATTTAGAAAATACTGTGGTTAATATAATTTATTATCAAGCTGTTTTGCTTTTTTTTTTCTTCTGTGATATTTGCTAAAGGACAGGATCAAGTGAAATAAAATCTGTGTTAACGCTTGGTACTGATGAAATGTCATCTTGTTACATCTTGAAAAAGAAAGAAGCTTTACAGGTATTCCTATCAGGAATGCACTCCTCCTTTGAACAACTTTTAAGATATGAGCAACTTTTTAATTTAATTGGCAGATCAAACTGCATGTTTAACAGTGGAAAAGGTTACTGTACATCATATAAATTAAAGGCCATGTAGCATCTTGTTTAAGAATGAAGTTTGGTACTAAGTTTATATAGAATTTCAAAAATTAATTATTTCAGCTGACATTAATATTTCAGCTATGCATAAATTATGCATTAGAATGAAACCACAGAACAGAGAGAGATCAACTCTTCAATTTTAGCTGAACATACATTACATGTACACTCACTGAAAGTCCACTTAACTCTGCCAGTAATATGTAAATAGCCTTTAGAATAAATGAGAAACAGTCTCACTACAGAATTTTGTTTTAAGGAAGTTGAGGCTTTGTGGGTTTTTTTGTTTAATTTTAGAACCTTAAAGATAAATATTGCAAATGAGGAACCAAGTGTACAAACACCATTACTTATTTAGGGTTGTTTTACTTGCACATACTAAAGATATTTGCAACATAACATTTCAGGCTTGTCTTACACTGATAACTCTTTTTGCTTTCCCTTTCCCCCTTGTTAATTTATGAATTTTAATGTTATTATGGAAAGGGTATTTTAAGATAGTCTTTAAGAACCTCATTATACAGCACTCTGAAAGTGTTTACTTTGAAACTGAGCAGGTTAAACAGTAATGCAGTATGGCATTATAACATGCAACGATGGAAGTTACAACTTGAAATCCATCAGGAGTTATTTTTCTTACGCAGTTTTAATGGAAGAGAAGGCATCTTTTTGTTCTTGCAAAGATGAGAGTGATTTAAAATATGACTTTTCCCAAGTTTGTACCCTACAGACCACATTGGGTTTTTTTTCCTTTTTTTTTCTATGATAAGATCTTAGAGATTGTTAAATGTGAGGCACTCTTAGCATAGAACAAAGTTTGCTAAAAGGCTTATCTATTTGTTCCATAAATCCAAGAGAAAGGGTGAATCTGTTGGCCTATCAGGTAGAAAGACTCAGAGAATTCATCTTAATAATTGCACTCCAGGTATCATAACAGAGTAAACATATTAAATTAGCACAAGCCCAAATGTTTCAGAAAATTCTTGTCAGTTATATGTAAACTAAAATATGCTGTACTGATAACAATTTTATGTTTTTCCTAGGACACTCTAATTTCAATTTGTTACATATGACTCAGGCTTAAAATCAGATATTCACCATACTATATACTGAATTTTATGACTAAATAATATCTCAGATGAACAAGTTAAAAACATCACCCAAAATACTTATAAGACAGAGCTTGTGGATGGAAGTAAATGTGTTAAATCAAATTATATATATGAAAAAACCAAATATATAAGGCTACAGATATTCGAGGGTACAGATGTGAAAAAGTTGTGACCTCCCCCAGGGAACAGACATAGTTGATACTCATACATCTGTCTTGGCCTTAACCACACTACCACCAAAATATGGGAGATAATATTTTTTTTCAAGAGTGTTCATTACTCAACTGGAAGAAATGTTCTCCTCATTATTATTACTACTATTATACAGAGAAGATAAAGTACTCAGTGTTAAATCTTCAGTGACCTCCCATTATTAAAAAAACCAGTATTTTAATAGCCTGTTGTTTTTAAGAATTGCCTGTGTCACAAAGTAATCAGAAATACTCAGGAGTACAATATTTTTCTCCAAAATGTCAAGAAAATTCATGAGATAGTGTATACTTATTAGATAATTGTCTATCGATCTGTTTGTGCACCTATAAGAAAATCTGTAGAATCATTCCACAAACATTTTTCTGTGAGATTTCTTTTGAGATTATTGTATTTTGCAATTAAAAATTGCTTCCCTATCATGTCTTCTTTTTGGTTCTCAGGATAAAACCTTCTTCTGACAATTGTCATGAGTACTTTTTCATTCCAGATTTTGGTCTGGTGTGAATGTTTTTAAAGGTTTGGAGATAAATGCAGCAACTGTGAGGTAATTAACTGCAGATATTTAATGTAGGTGCAGACATCAGGCTTCTTTTGTGTAGAATACACACATTTTTTTTTTGCATCATGGCCACTTTTCTAAGAAAAATGAGCAACAAGGGATTCATCATCTGCCAGCACAAGAACTGCAAAATACTTCATTTTTTTCAATGTATGATGAACGCTAGGTTTGTGGAATGTGGTTATGCATACAGAATTATCCTTTAAGGCAGTCTGAAGCAACATATGGATGGGACATCTCTAAGAAACAGATGAATTAAGATACTCTCTGACAGGATTGTTACTACATTTTCTGATAATAAAAAACAATTTTTAGTGCAGGGCTGGAAAATAGATGTATTTTGAAATCAAGGATTAGGGTGTAGAATTGAATGAATGTTGTCAATTTATGACAAGACAAACCACATCTAACCATGCCATGTAATAGGTGAAGTGGAGATAGGATTCTGTAACAATAAGCACGGTAGGTAAGGAAAAATGTGGTATTAAGCAGAGAGGACTTTGGAATTAAGGTGGGAAATTCAACACATATATTATACTCTGCTTTACATCTTAAGAAATTTAATTCATTATTGCTTCCCAATGCTTTTGGTTCTTGCATCTATCAAGTGAATTTGAGACTTAAGCAATGTCGTTAATGCAGCCTAAATTAGAATCTTATGCTCACCTTCCTTTTTTTTTTTTTTTTTTTTTTTTTTTTTGGTCAGAAGATTAAATGCCTCAGAGAGAGGGAGTTTTCTTCTCCTGATTGTCTGTAAGGGAGCCTGGGATCTGTGAAACAGTTCAAGGCTGCTATTCTCTTAGCAAGGAGCCAAATGACATTAGACCTTCAGAACAGCAGTAATAGAATCTTAGAATCATTTTCATTGGAAAAGACATCTAAAATCATCAGGTTCAACCGTTATCTAATTCTACCAGGCCCACTTTTAAACCATGTCCCTGAGCACCACATCTAGAGAGCTTTTAAACACATCCCAGGATGATGATTCAACTACTTCCCTGGGCAGGCTGTTCTAGTCTTTGATAACCTTTTCAGTGTAGAATTTTCCCTAATGTCTAACCTAAGCATCTTCTGATGTAATTTGATGCCATTTCCTCTTGTCCTATCAGTTGCAACTTGTGAAAAGCGACCAACACCCACCTCTCTACAGCCTCCTTTCAGGTAGCTGTAGAGAGTGATAATGTTTCCCCTCGGCCTCCTTTTCTCCAGGCTACACAACCCCAGCTCCAACCCCAGCTCCCTCAGCTGCTCTTCATAAGATATGTTTTCCAACTCCCTCACCTGCTTTGTTGACCTTCTCTGGACCTGCTCCAGCACCTCTATGTCTTTCTTATACTGCGGCACCCGAAACTGAACACAATACTCAAGCTGTGGCCTCACCAGTGCTGAGTACAGGGGTACGATCACTTCCCTACTCCTGTTGGACACACTATTTTTGATCCAGGTTAGAATGCTGTTGACCTTTTTGGCCACCTGGGCACACTGCTGGCTCCTGTTCAGCCTGCTGTCAACCAACACCCACAGGTTCTTTTCTGCCAGGCAGCTTTTGAGCCCCTCTTCCCCAAGGCTGTAGCGCTGCCTGGGTTGTTGTGGCCCAGGGGCAGGACCCGACACTTGGCCTTATTGAAGCTCGTACAATTGGCCTTGGTCCATCAATCCAGCCTGTCCAGGTCCCTCTGAAGAGTCTTCCTATCCTCAAGCAGATGAACACTCACACCAAACTTGGTGTAGTTTGCCAACTTACTGAGCATGCTCTCAATCTCCTCATCAAGATCATTACTAAAAATATTAAACAGGAGTGGCTCCAACAATGAGACCTGGGGAACATCGATTGTGACCGGCCCCCAACTGGATTTCACTCTATTCACCGCCACTCTCTGGGCCTGGCCACGCAGCCAGTGTTTGATCCAGCAGAGTGTACATCTGTCCAAGCCTTGGGGAGCCTGTTTTTCTAGGAGAATGCTGTGGGGAACAGTACTGAAGGCTTTAATGGAATTCAGGTAAAAAACATTCACAGCCTTTCCCTCATCCACCAGGCAAGTCACCTGGCCATAGGACATCACATTTGTTAATAAGGACCAACAATGAGTTTAAGACACCTGAACATTTAACCCTGAGCTAACAAACAAGACGCATATATATTTTGTCAAAAACTTAACAGAGGTGGCCACCAGACACCTGTGGTACTTTATGGGAAAGGATATACAAATGGGAGATGAAACAGGAGATGTTTAATTATGACATGTCAAGATAAACAGCATGTACTGCACGTACGATATTTTTACTCAAGGCTATGGAATGCTCATACATATGGACAATTTAATTACTTGGAAAATGAGAGATTTATACATGAGCATGATAGTCTGTAGAAACTTTTGTTCTCTCTCTCTCTATATATATATATACACACACACACACACACATATATAAAGAACTGTTTAGATTAGACTAGATTTCTTGGGTTGAGGTTCCCTGTAATCTACTCTGGTTTTAAGTACTGTTGGGGATTAAGAGAGTATACTTGTAGAATATTAGAATTAATTGTGTGATCACTTAAAGATGAAAACGAACTGAAACTTATTTTGCTTTACTTAGCATTAATGACTTTTCTTAGCACGTGTTAAGGAATACTAGTTTTTTAGCTCAAGTATTTAAGCTTTAGATAGAATGAATCGTTCTGTGTGATTTGGTATACTGTTTGTTTGGCATAACTTATGTAGCATGAGTAACTAGAGCCTGGAGACAGGAAAGCATCCAACTGGTAGCAAGAAGACCTCAGACTTAAATATTATTATTGGACCAAACCCTGAGGTGAACTTAGATTATAAGGGTGTAATAGCTCAGGCTTTTTTTTTGTTTAGGGTCCCTCTGCAGAGGCATGCAGCTCAAGCTGATCCTGCTGCTGCATCTTTCTGTTAAATGCCTGAGACTCTGCTTCAGGAAACCTATGGTTCAGACTGTACTTCTTTAACAAGTACACAGTGCTATGCTTGGTGTCTTCCACATGGCCCTAAATAAGGAAATTTAAAAGTGAGATGCTATTTGGCATAACACTTAATTTAGGTATATCTGTACAGGTCTACAGGTAACATCACAACTTCTGTTGTAGCCAATGAATCATCAGCTTGGTCAGTGGTACCTGGGCCATGATCCAGCTGGTCAGTTGCCCAGGGTTCTGTTGAGTTGTCCAAAGAGAGAAGTTTAGCACTGCTTTAGTTACTGCTGTGTTCACTGCCAAACCCCTAGCTACAATTCATGGCTGTGTACCCTTGTGGGTACAGTGTAGGTTCTGGGTCACATTTGCCAGCCCCATGTAGATGCGTTGGAGTCACTAGGTCTCATGTGATGCTCACTGCTTCTATTTACACAAGTGAATAAATTTCCCACTCTCTATAGCATAGCCTACATATAGACAATTAAGTTTAGGCGTTCTGCTCTCAGGTTGAATCCCAGCCTTGTGACAAATGAGGTGTATTTTGAGCCAAGTCAGATACTTAAAAGCCGTGGAATTATACATATAAGAATGAAGCAGTCAGTACTGACAACGGAGAAACAGGCATATCCTGGAGTGAAAACATGGGACTGCCTGTAGAGTCTGTAATGCCAATAGTTTCTTGCAGCCTGTACAGAGCTGGAAAAATCTGCACCTTAGATTTTAGGTTTTATTAAGAAGTCAGAGAACAGTATTGTTAAAAATAATCAATAGATCACTCAGAGAAATACTTATCATACAGTAGTTGGCTTATCATACAGTAATTGACTTTCATTTATTCAGCAGAAACAAATTGTAAAAATACCCTTACATAGTTTCTAATTAAAAAAAAGAAAATTGATATTTTGATCCTCAAGTAAGATTTCAGATTTTATCTATGAGGAATTTTGTGATAATGTAGTGAGAATAGAACCTCATTTTGTCATTAATGAGAAAACCTGCATTTTCTTAAGCAGCAAAATTCATTAATTTATATTGATTTCAAACAAGGTTGTTTAATGC
Organism: Trogon surrucura; assembly: GCA_020746105.1. NCBI lineage: Eukaryota > Metazoa > Chordata > Aves > Trogoniformes > Trogonidae > Trogon > Trogon surrucura. Next base: position 56,538,423 of record CM036617.1, read on the forward strand.
CTCATTTTTGTTTTCTTTAAGAGAACATGTTACTCTTGAGTAAGACTGTTTTGCCTTTACTTTGAACTGAATGTAGTATAAATTTAAGGATTAAGAGCTATATCTCTATTTAAAATTTATTAATATATTCATTTTAATAAATTATTTTTTATTCATGTAGTAAACATATAGCTGGAATTTAAATTCATGCTTTTTTTCTCCATAAGACAGAAAAACTGTATTGAGTTTTGGTGACCACAATTTTTACATGGAAGTGGAGAGATTAACACCATGTTTTATTTGATTACAAGAATTGTATTTGTGGTGGTTGATTTATTTTACATGTAAGAAAGAAATTCTTTACTGTGAGGGTGGTGAGATACTGGAAAATGTTGCTCAGACAAGTTGTGGATGCTGCTTCCCCAGAAGTGTTCAAGGCCAGCTTGGATGGGGCTTTGAGCAACCTGATCTAGTGGAAGGTGTCCCTGCCCATGGCAGGGAGTTTGGGACTAGTTGATATTTAAGGTCTCTTCCAACCCAAACCATTCTATGATTCTATGATTCTGTATATGTAGAAAATAAATCTTACATTTATTTTTTATTACAGTTGTGTTCTTGCAGTTGTGTTCTTGCAGATGCAGAAAACATAAATGTAATGATTGTTCCACAAAGTCATATTTTTTAAACTCTAGGTAGAATCTGAGATGAGAAAATATAATATTATTTATTCAGTTTTGACTAGTTTTTTGCAATGTTGTTATTCATATAAAAATACTGATGACCGAACTATTACAGAATATTCTTGAAAAATACATATTTTTTTTATGAGCAGAATAATGCAAAATGTTTGCATAGCAAAGGTCAGTAGCAGAATGTGGAGCCCTAAGCTTTAGGAATATAATCAAGAAAAAACAAGTTCAGGGAGATCATTCCACTACAATAGGAATGTAAAGAAAATCTGAAGGGAGTAGGTTGAAAATAGATCATCGAGGCAGGAAATGACTGTTGTGCTCTGTGACCATATTTCTTTCCCATGTGGCCAGAAATTCAGAAGGAGTTCCAAAGGCTGCTCATGTGATATCTCATGTCATGAATAGGTCAGCAAAGGACAGAAGAAATCTTTAAAATTCTGCACCTCATTGTAGTCAATGCATCATCAAAGGCTCCTGATGAAAGATGGAAACTTTCAATTGTTCTCTAAAGACTGAAAAAGGTCTCTGCAGGCATTTCTAATGAATGGAACTGGGCAAAATGATAAGCCCGCTGGAGAGACAATTGCAAACTCAAAGTCCTTGCTAAGGAACAGTTCAAAATATGATTTGACCCTGCAGGATATAAATATTCTCATTTCTGTTACATTTCCTACCTAGCTAATTATGTATTACCTTGCAGTTTGATATGGCAGAACGAAAAGTCTATTGTGATTTTCTAAAATGCATATGAAGAGAATATGAACACCAAGCAGGGAGACTGTATACTTCTTTATATAATCTAGTGATACTGTGTTCATTTTTTTCAATACACAGGAAACAAAAAGATATAAAAAATGTATAGAGAATTCAATTTAGTTTTGTCTAATTGGATGTGATAACAAACTTTTGTCTTGAAAGATAAAATAGATTTTTTTTCACTGAATTGCAAGGAATACAAAGGCAATGAAAGTAAGATATTAAATATATTGCTATTGAGAGAGATATCCTGTTACAATTTATAACAAAAAAGAGGAATTTCATCAAGTAAGATTCTGTTAACTAGGGTCAAAATGATAGAAGAAACTATACAGAAATTATGTTTGCATTAAGTAGGAAATATACTAACTATTATGATAGACCTATCATTTTTTTTTTTCATTCTGTTTTTCTTTTTAAACACAATTCTGTATTTTGTTGTTATATTTTATTTAAATTTATTTAAATAAGAAAAATTCTTTGAAATGTCAGTTATCAAAATGGACTGGGCATAATTCATTACTATCTTGGCTGTCCAAACAGGTGGCCATTCAGATTTCTGCTGGAGCACTGAATGCAGAATAAAAGAATAGACAAAACCCAAATACCTACATAATCAGTGCAGTATGGTCTCTTCTAAGTGCACATGGTTTCTTCTTTTCTAAAAGGAAAACATGTGATAAATGTCCTTACGGTAAAAATATACTGAGAAGTTGAGAAGTTGCTTTACGAATGAGACGTTTTAAGATTTAGGTACTACCTTTAGTTTTGGCAATATTCCAGATAGTTTTTTCAGCTCTTAAAGATTTTATTGCCAGTTGGATTAATTTTGTTAATCTTTCAAGTACCGGAAATGAAAAGCAGATGAATCCATGATGTGCCCAATTATCTACTCCCTTAAATAGCTCTATTAGTTGAAATAATAACAAGAATACTTGATGGCTGTTCTGTTGAAGGTGTTACTTTATGAGGAAAAGATGTCACACTGGGACAACTTGTCTTTCCCAAATGAGCCTCCCAAACTTTAATGTGGGGCTCGAGCTTTTGCATGGTAAAGGAGATAACATGGGATTTTTGAATTATACTGGATGACAAATCATAATTGGAAAAAAAAAAGTATTTTATATACATTTTTTTTATATATAAAATCTTTAAATTTTTGTACCATTTATCAAAATCCATTCTGCCACGTTTCCCTTGTGAAAATCAAATACAGATACTGTTGCCACGCTCTTGTTGGCGAGTTGTATGACTTTGCAGTGCCCAGAACAATGCCAGATTAGTCCCTGTATAGTGTTCAGTCATAAACTGGCTACCACATTGAAAGTTATTATGGAAATTAACAAACAAACATTATGGAAACTGGAATTCTTTAAAGGCTGGCACTCTTTTTCAAAAATATTTGTCAACTGATGAGCCTGCAAAATTCAGATTATCACCCTTAGTCAGTAAAATGGCAAAATAACAGAAGGAGAAGCAGCTGGAAGAGGAGGAACAGCAGCAGGAGGGATCATAAAATCACCAGTTTGGGGGTGATTTACACCCTGTTCACTGGCTCCAACATAATATTAATTGCAGGGAGGACTTGAAAGGGGAACATGAGCATGAGAAGAGCAATGGGAAGCATTAAGTCTTGACCATATGCAGAAGTGTTTTGAACTGGTAGGTGATACAGAAATATATTTTTGTAATGATACTCCTGGGTGCCTCTTCTTAGACATACCTTTTTACAATATACCTTAACTATTCTTAGCTTACATCGTAAGCTTGGGATATATGCAAATTAAAACTTTTTGTAATTAGAAGTCATAATTATTTGGGGCAAGGAAATCTCAACAATTTATGATTAATTTTTAAACACAGTGAGTCTGTATTTACTTTGTAGCCTAATTAGTCTGGAAATTGAGTTTTCCTTACAGTAGGATGTGGTGTTCTTTTGGCTGAAAAACAGAAATAAGTGATTTGCAGGAAGATGGGATTGCTTTTGCATGTTTAACCTAATTTCTGTTTTACTTTAGTTGTATTTGAACATACCATGCATTACAAGATGGAGGTTGTAGTAAGACCTTTCTACCTTGATGCAGTATACTGAAATGTCATTAAGACAGGTTTTCTCAGCCAATGTTTGCTTTTTGGGACACTGCCACCTGGGAGAGTCTTGAGGCTGCGGCCAAGAAGCTCTGGTGATCATCACTTCTGTTTGGGTTTGTCATCCTCACAGAGCAAGTATATTAGTAAATATTGACTTAGCTCTAAGGTCACTCAATATATTCAGGCTTTATATGAGCTTGATCTCAGCATCTGTAACACCTCTAAGGACCTTGTATCTGAAATATATGTCCAAATTTTACTGCTCACACCATAGCCTCAGCCGTAGCTCAGTCTAACTGTTGTGTCCAGGATCCTGCAAAAATCTGTAGTACCTGTCTGTACCTCCTTGGAGATTTTAACAATGATTATGATGATAGAAAATAGATAATAATAGGTAATTGATAATAGAAAATTTATAATTATGAAATAACAATATTAGACTGAAGTGAACAATGAGACAATTTTGTTGAAGATGCAAATTATCTGAAAGAGTTGATGAGGCATACAAGGATGCTAAAATGATTGCCTGTAATGCTACCAACTCATCAGCATACAGGATACCTGTAAATGCTGTAAATAACTAATTGTACTGTATTTCAACCTAAAATATCTCTAATGTCTGGGTCAGAGGTAAGTACCTTATGTCTACCCTCTTCTTTTCCTAATCCTAATTCCTGCCTTAAGGAAGAAATCTGGTATATTATTCTATATCCTGTCTTCTGGACTGTAACTTAAGAATTACCTCTCAGTTTTGCCTTTCTTTCTTTCTTTATGAAAGACACTGTCTGTCTCATGTGCACTGCTTTCCACCCTATTTAAGGTTCTAGGCAGAGCAGCCACAGGGGCACTCCGTAGTAATGCAGATGTTTGAGTTTCTCGGATTCTGCTGGTCCTTGAGAATTCTGCAGTATGAGTAAAAAAAGTCAGCTATACTTATGGATTAGGCTGTATCACACAGACTTTCACTTTTGAAGTATACAAGGTGCGAAGCGGTGGGCTGCAAGGAGAAAGAAAATGACATATGGGAAGACTGAGTCTATGTATGGTGTAAGGACAGGACCCCACATATGGTGGAGAAAACATGTCAGGTGTTTGAGAGAAAAATTCTGTAGCAAATAGTCAACTTAGTTAATTGGAAAAGACTGTCAGAATAATATTTGTTTATGTGGCCTGTAGTCAAATAATTTTCTGACACACTGTTAAAGGATAGGATTTAATGGGCTTTTAGATAACGCACAATTGTAATTTCATTATTACAAACACAAAGAAAAGGAAGATGACTGAAAAGCAAAACCACAAACAACATGTGGGTTTTTCTAGACTGAGATATTTATCCGAAAATAATAAAGAAGTACATTATCAATTTAGGCTAGAAAAGTATAAAAGTATCTGCCTTTCCTAGCAACCACTGCTTCTAACAAGGGATGCAAAGGAAGCATGTGAGAAATGAGCCAGGTTCACTCAGCAGTAGATCCATACTTGGACAGCAGCGATTTCTTCCACCCGCTATATGGCTTTAGAGACATGAGTATGAAGTATCTGGAGCAGTCTGGTAGACATACTTAAATATATACATACATATATATATATATATTAGCAGAAATAAGAAACGTTCACTGTCAAACCTGTTTCCAGATGCTGAATGAGCTTTTTCTAGTCCGGCCTGAGAAACGAATCATTCTTCACAAGCCACAGAACAGAACAGTTCCTGTGGAAATAGATTGTGGGCATGGCACAAGTGATGGGAGAAAGTGGAGGACTCGGTAGTTTTTTACCGTGAAAATTAGACAGGTCAAACTGAATAACAGCTCTTGATGGATCATGGATATATTCCATCCATGTAAAACCCACTTTTGTATTTGAAACCAAAACACATACAAAAGAAGAAAAATCACAGTTGTGGGATTGTTGCTCTTCAGTTGTTCAGCTTTTTTGACTCAGGAAATGAGGAGTCCTGAATGCCTGACCACCATACAGCACTTCGTCAAACAGATAACTGTCTCAGATCTAGTGTTACTTCTTTTTCTGTTTAACTACTCTGAACAAATATCCTGTGCATGTCTTCCTTGTTGTGAGTGTCATGGGAAACCTCTCTGGGTATAAAAGGACCTGTCTGGCATAACTGTGAAAAGAAAAAGGCAGATCAAAATTTGCAAACCACTGATTGACTAACTTAGGAGTGACTTCTTTGGTCTCAAATGAAACATTCAGTTTAATTGTATGCTTTCTAATGATGTTTGTACTTTGTAATCAGTTCTATTCTTTATTATATATGCTACTTTGCATGTAGCATTACTGAAACAAGCTTTAACCAATGAAAAGAGGCTCCTTGCTTCAGTCAGTTCAATTTTATCTTCAGTGGTAAAAGAGTACATGAAGGAGGTAAATTGTGTTCTTGGATTTACCAGTTTTGGTGTTTCACCTTGCTGTATTTTCGGAGGCCTTGCACTGAATTCGTTAGTTGTAAGATCCAAGACCAAGCATATGCTTGAAAATTAATGATCTTCTCATTTAGTCTGAATTTGAAATAGGGTTAGATGGTACTTATAATACTCTATCCTTTTTTTCTACCTTGTATCTTTAACTTTTTTCTTTACAAAGCAGTATGTTAATCATGACTCAAAATAATAAAGCATTTAGTAAAATTAAATAGAGAAAATTATGTATTATTTGCTTCTACCTCAATTAAATGCTGTATTTTGGCTCAGTAGAAGTGAATGTACCATGTAAAACTTTGTTCCATGGTTTGGAACCGTGGATGTTGCATTCACGGTATGTCCCATGAGTCAGAGTAAGATACAATACAACTCAAAAAGAATCTGTTTGTTTTGTTTTGTTTTTCCACATCAGCAACTGATAAAGAAGGCTATTTTTGCTTCAGAATTTAACTGAGATATGTCTCTGAGCAATATGAACCCGTGTTTTTTTTCCCTTCCTGACTTGAAGTTAATTACTTGCATAGCAACATGCATTAATTGACTGTGACAGCCAATAATGTCTTCAACAATTAATAAACGAACAGAAGAGTTTAGCTGGATACATTTTTAAAAGTCTTACATGGCATTTAAGTGCCTTTTTACAAAATATAATTTTCCTTGAAACGTTAATTTTCTCTTTTGTCTTAAAATGTCTGATCTTCAGCCTACAATATTTTCCTTTTTTTTTTTAATCTCAGACATTTTATAATTTTCTGAAATACATTTCAAATGATCAGTATTTAGTAGATCCATACTGGAATCAAACACATTAAGACATTCAAAGGCCTGTACATGGTCATAATGTTTTATTGTGTACAATCACAAACTATGGTGTAGTTGGCAAAGCCTGCATTGGTTTTTGAAATTACTGTGCTACCAATATGTTCCAATCAATGAAAACCTCTGAGCCATGAACTTTTATTGATTTATAGTCTCCTGGGTAATATGAATGACCTTCCTTAAGTCTTCCGATTTCACTATCATGATTTTTTTAAAAAACCATACCTGAAAAGAACAACAGGTTTATTTATGTAGTTACTTTGTTATCCAGCCGTTCCAGAGCCTGAAACAAAAGTATGTTCTACAATAGAAATAGAAATGCAGTGGTAATCTATACTGGGTTCAGCTAGGATGGGGTTAATTTTCTCTAGAAGCTGGGATAGAAGCTGGGAGAGGGGCACAGCCGGGATAGCTGAACCAAACTAGCTACTAGCCCAGGGAATATTCAATACCATCAGAACATCATGCAAGGTGTATATAGGGTTCTCTCTCGCTCTCTCTCTCTCTCTTTCTCCTCCCCCCCTAATCTCCATCTCCATCACTTCCATCTCTTTTTCCATCATCTCCATCTCCATCTCTCTCTCTGAAAAGCTGGAGACACGTGGGCAGAGGCTACATCACTGGGCTCTGGGTAGTGAGATATCTGTGCTGCACATTACTCGCATTATACACTATCTAGTTAAGCACTATTGTTGTTACTATTATTTTTTTTCCCCATTATTATTACTTTTATGTTTTACCATTAAAAAACACTGTTCTTATCTCAGTCCCACAATGCTCTACCTTCTGCCTCTTTCCCGTTTCACCTCCTCATTCCCGGAAGGGGAGGAGCAAGTGAGTGAGATGCCATGTGTTTCTGTTGTCTTTCCCTTACAGTCAGTCACAGAATCACAAAATCACAGAATCACAGAATCACAGAATGTCAAGGGTTGGAAGAGACCTCAAAAGATCAACTAGTCCAACCCGCCTGCCAGAGCAGGATCACCTACAGCAGACCTCACAGGAATGCGTCCAGGCCGGTTTTGAATCCCTCCAATGAAGGAGACTCCACAACCTCCCTGAGCAGTCTGTTCCAGTGCTCTGTCACCCTCACAGGGAAAATGTTTTTCCTAATGTTTTTGTGAAACCTCCTGTGTTCCAGCTTGTACCCATTGGCCCTTGTCCTATCATTGGACGCTGCTGAAAAGAACCTAGCTCCATTCCCCTGACATATTTATAAACATTAATGAGGTCACCCCTCAGCCTCCTCTTCTCCAAACTAAAGAGATCCAGCTCCTTCAGCCTTTCCTCATAAGGGAGATGTTCCACTCCCTTCATCATCTTTGTGGCTCTGCGCTGGACTCTCTCCAGCAGTTCCCTGTCTCTCTTGAACTGAGGGGCCCAGAACTGGACACAATATTCCAGATGTGACCTCACCAGGGCACAGTAGAGAGGCAGAAGGACCTCTCTTGACCTACTTGCTACTCCCCTTCTAATACACCCCAGGATGCCATTGGCCTTCTTGGCCACGAGGGCACATTGCTGGCTCATGGTCATCCTGCTGTCCACCAGAAACCCCACGTCCCTTTCCCCTGCGCTGCTCTCCAGCAGGACAGTCCCCAACCTATACTGGCACATGGGGTTATTCTTTCCCAAGTGCAAGACTCTACACTTGCCCTTGTTGAACTTCATAAGATTTCTCCCCATCCACTCAGCCCTCCAGCCTGTCTAGGTCTCTGCATTGCTGCACAGCCTTCTGGTGTGTCAGCCACTCCTCTCAGTTTTATGTCATCTGCAAACTTGCTGACAGTGCTCTCTAATCCCTCGTCCAGGTCGTTGATGAATACATCGACTCTGAACCACGACATAACCATATTTTTGATTTCGAGGCCATTGGTTAGGACATCTGTGCAGTAGTGCCTGAATTCTGGAAATATGTAATATCAGATTAAACCTGTTCAGCCTTTTTTGAGATGTTTTATTTTTGGTTCTTTCATTTTCAATGTAATATTTTTATTACTTTGAACTGAAGAAACAACAGAACAAAATGCCAGTCATCCTACTAGTCATTTATCTTTTTAAATTAAAGATATTTAAACAGCAATTTTCATCTTCACAGTTCAATCCTAGTCAATACTGCCAAAGACCTAGGGAACCATGACTATGTACTATGGGAGTGAACAGCTTACTGTTCTCATGCACAGGACTCTGTGATGTTACCTTCCAAGGTCCCATTTGCTAGATGCACAGTACTGAAGTAGCAGCTCTGTAAGAAGTAAAATTTAACTAGAAACACCATCTGGATTGTGTCTGAATCAGAACAATGGAAGCCTCTTCAAATAAATATTTGGTTTGTGTTGAGCAGAAAAGAAGCTAATTACATTGCTCATTTCTTTTTGAGAGAGAGATCTCGTAGCTACTATAACTTCATTATTTTAGGTATTTTCAGTACTGCAATCTGGCTGGTAAGGAACTACTGGAAGAGAAATGAAATGAATTAGCTTCCAGAGAGCTCCATGCTTCACAGGTCTGTCTGTATGTATGCAACTGCCTTGCTTGTGAGATTCATGCTGATTCATTTAAAAGAAAGCTGGAGATAGCTGCATGTATAAATGGATGTATTCAGCAGGACCTGGTGAATGTCACAGAAAGTTAGTGACAGAGCAGGGGATTAAACTAGCCATTCCCTTAATTCCAGCTCAGATCTATAATCATGAGCTGCCTTTGCTTCCAGGTATCAAGTCAGTCCTGCCTCTGCCAGAGATTTCTGTGTCACGAGGTGGTTAATAAATTTGGCTCTCATCCACAGAAGGATTTATGTGCACGTGTAAGAAACTGTGGTAATCAAAATAGCTACCTTGGCAGCAACAGTCATGAGAAAATTTTACTAGGAACCAGAAACTCTGCTTCTGTGCATAGGCAAAATTATTTTTAGGCAGTTCCAAACTGAGCAGCTCCTGATTATCTCATGTCAAAACAGGATAATGGTCATTAAATTAGGTTTTCTTCTCACTAAATCACCTGTAGACCCTATCTGAAAGCATGTTCTAAACACACCTGTCAAACATTTTCTGGATGAGATCCACACCTAACTAGTTGTGATAGCCAACTTTATCTTCAAAAAATGTGGTAACTGCCACTTGCTCTGTTAATTCTCTCAAATAATTGTTCCCTAGCTTAGGACTGTCATGAAACCCCATTTCTAGAGTGAGACTACAATTTACAGCACTTTCCCCATTTACTCTTATAACATCTTTAAGCAAAGTTCAATCTTGCTTTATTTATGCTTTACTCTGTAAGTAAGAGAACAAAGACCCAGTTCGCACTGAATTATTTAAAGTGCTCTAAATGGTTTGCTGAAACACATTATGACAGTAAGGCTAAGTCTGAAAATTACTTGCTATAAGATGTATAAGGCAGAATATATACATGAGCCTATCTGGATATGTGTATCAACAGATACACAGACAGCTTCCGTGGCTTAACATTAAAAAAAAAATGAATGAGAAGTACTAAAAGTATAGCAAATCTTTTATTTTCTATAACTGTAGACATTTTCAAGTCTTTAAATACTGTTTTCCAGTGCAACTTACAGCTATTTTAATTTCCATGGCTGTCTGGCTTTTGAGTTCTTGTATAGACCAGCTTTGCTTCAGCTGCTCTTAAAGATCATATTTTATATTTTATTTTAAAATAAAATTTAAAAATATTAATTTGTCTTTTATTTTTATTTGTTGGGTGACCAACAAGAATATTTGATTCCATAGACATCATATTCAGTATAAAACTGAGAGATCACAAGGGTTTAGGTCTCTTTTTACCTCTTCTTCAATGGCTGGCATCTGAGGAGGACTCCAACTAATCTTCAGCCTTTGATCCAATCCCGAGTTCCTGAATCCAGCTTCCGTATCCAGCTCCCCTCTGCCGCTGAGCCTGAGGCTTCCCCAATGCCTCCTGTTCTGCAGCATCAGTGGTGATTGCTATCAGGGAGGAACTCTGGTTTGATATCGGATCTATATACAGTTGTATATATTTCTTTATATTTTATATACATTTTTCTATCTATATATTTTACTATGTCCTTATTAGTTCTTTTCTTATTTTTTTTTAAAGCTGATTTAGTTTTATTTTCTAATCCATAAATGTCTCTGCCTCATTTCCTTTCCCTTCCCATTTGGAGACGGAGAGGTGTTTAGAGAGCATCTGTCAGCTTTTAGTGGCCATCACAGCCCTAACCCTTGACACCATGCTGATAAGTACTATCTAAATTTTAGAGGTCACACCATAGAAGAAAAATGTATTATTGCAGTTTTATTCTCAGTATTTTGCATAAATTATTTGCTTCTCATTTCAAATGACTTTGAGGAATGTTTTTAATTGAAACCACAAATCTACATAGAAAAGGTTTTACATCTATTTCTTCCTATTTCAACTTTTTTTTCAAGGGTTTATGTAAACAAAAGTGTTTCATTTATGTATCTGCTTTCCTCTCTACTAGTCACAGCCTGCTCATAGACCTAGTGGAATCTTTAGAAACACATGAACAGAGAAAGCCAAATTCCTTTAAAACTTGTAACTGATTCAACCAAGCAAGTAGAGAGTTCTGCTAGACCTTTGTTATATGAAAGTGCATAGAAGTGGAGTGGCATGTATGTGAAGTAACATATGGTGTTGGCATGAACTAAAGTGGTTGTGGTGACAGTAGATAAGATTAAAAATTCAAGAACTTAGGGCAATCAATTCATTGGTCTGTAAATTACATGATATTGTGATGATTTTTTTTCCTGCATAATATATGGTTGCACTTTCTCTCCTCCCTTGAATCTTCTTATTAGAATAAGTTATTTTGACAGGCACAAGTGATTGTTGGAGTGCAACTCCTGTGCTGATAGTACTGTCTGTCTTTTTTTATCATAACGTGAAGCACTTGCGTTTTCTTTAATGTGATTCATACATCTATATATTTTGGAATGTGTATTGTGTATTGGACATCATTTGCTCACAGAATTATCAGTTTGAGCCTACTCAGCCAGCAACAAGGAACCACTCAGCCACTCACTCACTCGTACTCCCCTGTTGTTCGGGACAGGGATAGGGATTTCTTACTCACCACTTATGGTTGTGGGTAAAAAACCAAGAAGACTTGGGAGGAAAACATCAAATTAATTCAGACAACAGAATCGCTGCCAGTTTACCAATCTGTTAGGTCAGAGTAGGGTAGTGAGGAAATAAATGCAACCAGATCTTAAATACACCTTACTCCCATCCCTCCCATCTTCCCTGCTACCTCCTCCTCTGCAGCAGCACACGGGGATAGCGGATGGGCAGTTTGCCCATTACACATTGTCCATGCTGTTCCTTCCTCTTCAGGGTGAGGACTCCTCACAGTCTTTATCTGCTCTCACATGATGTCCCTGTCATGGGAGACAGTCCTCCTTAAACTTCTCCAGTGTGAGTCCTTCCCACATGGTTATACTTCTTCCCAAACTACTCCAGTGCAGGTCCCTCCCATGGGCTGCAGTCCTCCCAGTGAAGGACTGCTCCAGCACGGGCTTCCCTCAGAGTCATGGCATGCTTTGGTCATCGTCCTCTAAACCAGTGTTGGATCCTCCACAGGTTACTGTAAACTGGTCTATTTGCCACTGTTGATCTCCTTGGAACGCAGTGTCTCATCCCGCCATCTTGCCATGGGTCTCAGTGAAATCTCTTCATCAGTGCCCTTCTTCCCCCACTTCCTCACCAACCTTGATGACCACATGGTTGCTCCTCTCACCTTTCTCTCCTCTCCAGAACAAAGAACACCTCAACACAAGGCCCCACAGGGTTCTCCTCTTAAATGTGTTTATCACAGCTAAAAGATAATAACCCACATAACTTCATAAGCTCCCCAAAAATGCCAGTGTACTTGGTATATAGGGAGACACCCATTTGGAAAAATGCTACTCAAAAACGTGATTATGCCATATACTTTTGTTAATGACTGTATTGTATTGTTAAAATCTTAATTGAAAGACTTGCCTATCTCCTAAATAAGGAGCCTATGCATCCTGCCTCCTACGTTCAGTGGTTTCAGAGTCCAGTACATTCTGACCAGGTTCTTTTAGATATTCTGCACAAGGAGGGCTTAATGTCTTATATCAGATTTACTTATCTGAAGGTGTTGGGCATTACGTGGGATTTGGATTTAACAAAGTGATACAGCAATAAACTGAAATCACGACATAAGCCTTATATCAGTATTGTCAAAATTGGTCTCTTGGGCAACCGAACACATAGCATTTGCACTTTTAACCAGTTACTTAGTAAGACAGGATTAACCCAGGCTTATATACCTCCAGATAATGCTCTCCCACTGGAGAGCTGTCTGATAGCTGATAATGCTAGTTTTTTTTAAGCAGATCAAAAGTCCTTTCTTGTCTGGAAAGCAGCCTGGGAGAAAATGATGTGAGGTGCTGGTGGGCAGCTGGCTGAACATGAGCCAGCAGTGTGCCCAGGTGGTAAACAGCACCCTGGACTGTATCAAAAATAGTGTGTCCAGCAGGAATAGGGAAGTGATTGTGTCCCCGTACTTGGCACTTGCATCTTGAACCCTGTGTTCAGCTTTGTGGGCCACAGTAAAAAAAAAGACATGAAGGTGCTGAAGCAGGTCTAGAGAAGGTCAACAAACTGGTGAGGGCTTTGGAAAACATGTCTAATGAGGAGCAGCTGAGGGGACTGGGTTTGTGTAGCCTGGACAAAAAGAGGCTGTTGGTCCCTTCTCCCAGGTAACTAGCAATAGGATAAGAGAAAATGGGCTCAAGATGCACCGAGGAGTTTTAGGTTGGATACTAGAAGAAAGAAAATTCCTTGCTGCAAGAATGGTGAAGCATTGGAAAAGACTGCTATGACGGTGGTGGAGCCACCATCCCTGGAGGCATTCAAAAAATCCATCAACGTGGCACATGGCTTAGTGGTTATGGTAGTGCTGGATTGACAATTTGACTTGAGGATCTTAGAGGTATTTTCCAAACTTGATGATTCTACTGTTCTGTGCTTCTGTATTACTGTTTGACTGCTTTATTCTACACTTTGTTCTGTAATAGTACATTATAGTAGACTAAGCCAAGAAATGGTGTGCAAAAACCCCACTTTGAGAATTTGATCGTTTTTTTCAGTTAGACAAATGCGTCTGTTCTGTGATATGTATATATATACATTCGCTGAGTATTTACATGTTCACTGTATGCGTGGGCATTGAACAATTTTTGTATGTGCCAGAAGGTGAAAATATCATAGAATTAGATCACGAGATATCACAAGTTTCAGTCTAAGAAAGTTTGTGAGAAACAAAAGGAATTTTAATATCTCTTTAAATAGATGTGTATTTTATTTGGTAAAATTTCTGTGATTATTCACTTAAAAGTAGTCAAAATCTGCTTACATTTTTACCTACTAACTATGAAGAAGCTGATTGGCATAAATTTATATAATTTTGGCTCTGAACATAACGAGATCTACTCAAGTCGATGTTGATAATATAAAATCCACAGGTGTTATAATCAGTGAAGAAAGAACATAGCTGATTGTTTATTATGTTCTTTCATACCACATGTAAAAAAATTTTTTTGACTTTTTGACTTCATGTTTACATAAGGGAAAAAAAGTATCTTGTGTCATTTATTCCCAATAGCCAAACACATATACCTGCAAAGCAACAGAGAACAGGAAAACTACCTCTTTGTATGTAATGGAGGTGGCATCATTGATAGGATTAATATTGATGAAGTTCTTAACTCATTTTGATTAAGTTAGATAGAACTAAAATATTTTGCTGCATTCATCTTTTATCAGTAGCTAAAATTATTGTAAAATGTCACAGGTTTCTTACTGGAGAAATTAGGTCATAAGTTAATGTTATTTTGGGTGTCAAACTGTTATCTTCCATCAAAAAACAATGCACAGCAACAGACAAAACCTTGCTAACTCATGTTATTTATGTTCATATAGAAAATCTTGTTTTCTCTTGTAATATGGCTTGGCAAAATGAGTTCTCATGATGCTATATATATATATAATTTCTAATAGCTCTCTGTGTCATATTTTATTTCCTGCAAATTTTTCATTTCCAAACATCTGTAAACCATGTAAGTATGAAATTAGGGAATTGCGTTCTCCTTAGTTACACAGGTCATTCAATTATATTTTCTTTTGTCAAATCTGTATAAAATGTTGTCTAATCTAAGTACATTATTAAGTGGCTTGTAAAACACCCGCTTTTGAAATAGTCCAGACACCAGGTCCACACATTCTAATGAATAAGCTTTTTTATCTTTGTACCTCATCTCCAGTCAAAATAGTTTCTTTGCGTAAAAAAAAGTACTTTTCAGTTTCCTAGATCTGTCTGGAACTTAATTTTTCCTTCTTGCGTTTCTGTAAAATTAGAAGTCTTATTATGTCAACAAAGGTCTCTTGATATATGCCATATTTATTCAAACATTAGCCACAGATGTTTTCAGAAATCTTGCCCTTCAACACCTGGCTGTGCCAAATGTGATCGTTTTATGAAGTGGGGAATCTGGCTCATTGCAAGTCACAGCATATCTTCCTGGCCTTTTGCAGACAAACCTACATTCATTTTACTTGTGCTCAGAGCTGGCTGAAGGCCAACAAGCTTCGATCTGAAAGCTGTGCATCTTTGTTAGCACAGTGCTGTGCTCTCATCAGGATTACCATATTGGCTTGAGCTCACAACGCTCAGATCATGGCTGCCTGGCATCCGTTCAGCTTGGAGCACCAGCAAAAGAGATACGCAAGATCCAGAGGATAATACTGAAAATTAGAGAAGTTCTCATGTGAAGGTTACACAGGTATTTAAAAATGAAAGAAAGACAGAAAGGCAGAAAGACAGACAGACAGACAGACAGACAGACAGACAGACAGACAGACAGAAAGAAAGAAAGAAAGAAAGAAAGAAAGAAAGAAAGAAAGAAAGAAAGAAAGAAAGAAAGAACTTGCAACAAAACAACAAATCCAAGGGTTATGTTTATGTCTAATTTAAGTCAAATTGTTATTTGTGTGCGATCTTTAAATAATAAACAAAAATCAACTATCGAGTTTGTTAAAGATGTTAGCAACTGCTGGATACATTCATCAGGTGATATGAGCTTGCAACTGTCATTAAACATGTCAGGTTTTCCCACCATAGTTCAGGGATTCATAATACTAAGTTTTTGTTTCGTAAGATATGATGCCTGCACCAACCTCTTTTGGCTTCACAATATAAAATATTCTGTTGTTTTATATGCAATATGCAATCTTTTAAGCGTTATCAGAGCACATGTAACTGATTAGGATGCATTTAGAAAAGTGAAAAGAAAAAAACAGCCCTGGGGAGTATTTGACATTATTAAAAAGTTAGTTTCCTGCTTCTTTTAATTCAGCAGTTAGAAACATGCCACCAGGTTATGGAGTGCAGCTCATTTCTAATGCCTTGGGGTTCAGGGTCACTGCTCATCTCAAAATCCACAGGCATATATGGCATTGCAGGCATCAGAAAAAGTAGTTCTTGGTCTGTCTCACTGATGCTTCTGCAGTTTGTGTGGAGCAATTTCTGATTCATGCATTGAAAAACATTGCAGTCATGACCATGGGCCTCTAGCTTAATTATTAGGATCGCTTACTAGGAACCAGATGTCAAAGTTGCAGTTTCTGCTGTCACGACGATTTCATCTTTTTATCCAGTAAGTGTAAAACAAAGTATACCTTTGTATAAAGGTGTGGGAACTTTTAGCTTTCTTCATTTGCTCCTCAGCTGATAGCAACAAACACCAGTCCTATTTCTCTTTTGCTAAAGTAGTCTGTAAATGAATGATCTACTGATGTGACTGACCGACTAACACTCTGTTAACAGAAAGGAGAGTTTCCTGTATCCAGCTCTTTCTTGTATTAAAGCATAGAGTAACTCTGAAGCACATCAGTCACCTGTTTAATCATTTTAGTTGACAATGAAGTAGAATAAATTTCACAGAATCAATAGAGTTTGTATAACACAGTCCAATGAAGAGAAATATTTTTATATGGCTTGAAATTTGTGTGTATTGATAAAGATGAAATGGTGTTTAGCTTAAGAAATTTATTAATTCCTGTTTACCAAAGCTGACTGTGCTGGCCATTCTGAATTCCTTTCTTACGCTGCTCTCTCTCTAAAGCTGTTGCATAAGAAATTAGTCTGTGGTTTTCCTGATATCAGCCAATGACCTAAAACTTATGACTAAAATGTCACTGTAACACTTTTGTAGTGTTGAAGACGTAGCTTCTGGTTGCCTGTTCAATTTGGAAGTATGTAGAAACAGAAGTGAAACCCTACTTTCCCATGTCCCATGATATGGAAGTGTGTTTTTTGTTGTTTGGTTGTTTGGGTTTCTTTTTTTACTTTCAGTGAAGGCCCTTATTATTGCAATGTTTTTAAAAATGTTTTTAAAATCCAGCCATTTCTCATAAACATGTTGTTCATTTCATTATGATCTGTGATACAGGACAGAGATACTTAATGTTGTCTTGGTATGTAGATCATGACAGAAATGTACACATCTGTACATGTATATATATATGTATATACATACACATGCAAACATATAATTACACACAGGAATTATATTTTTGAAACACAAGATTAATATTTTTCAGACATGTAATACTTGCTCCAGGGTGCTGTTTTCCTGAAGAACATTTTTGGCAATACCTTGACCTCATTTTTTTCTCTTCTTTTGACAGCTTTTCCCATACAGTAGACTTATCTTTAACTTATCCTTGAACCCCTTGTTACTTACTTGACATTAATTTCTGTAGCCAAGGTAGTATCACAAGTGAAGTTAAAAATCAAACCTCTGAGAATAGCCTTGTCTAGATTGATTCTTCCTTCAGACTGCATGCTAAGCAGTCACAGAGAGCTTCCAAACTTATAAGAGACAACAGACTTCCTCTGCCTTCCATCCTAAATGAGGAAAGTAGGAACCTTTTCTTCCTAGGAAAAGCTTTAGCTTCCAGCAGTCCATTATTATCTGTATAAATTTCTGCTAAGTTTTATCCTTTGATTTGTCAAATTCTACTGAATATTTCAGTAAATGAGCTTCTTTAGGAATAAAAAGGAAGAAAAAGACTTGTGATTAGCTGCACTGTTTTCTAGAATGCATTGAACTGCATGTTCTAGAAAAAAAGCAAAGTTCTTTGACATGATACTGGTGCTCAGATACACTGCGATAGCTAGACACATCACAGTATATAACACTCACTTTCTAATAGTATCTTCCATGATACAGATAAATAAGAATTACAATGATTTTACAAATGGAGAACTGAAAACCAGAGAGAATGACAGGCTTGGTACAAGAAGCTTTTGACTTCAGCAATGAGTATCCTGAGCCTAATGCAATCACATTTCAGTTTAGTTCTTTAAAAGTTCAATATTGTGTCTAGGCTAGTTGTCTAGGAGGCATGTCCAAGGGAGATGGCAAGTCATCATTTCGTCCTACCATAGGTCCTGTGTTTCCCTATTCTCTAGTGTCTTTCTCTTCCTGTACTCTGTAGGGGAAGTTTAGGCAGTAGATATCTTATTTTTAAATAGCTGAAGGTAGGTAAGGGGAATATAGTTGATAATTTTGTCATCTTTCTTCTTCTTATGGGAGCATTCTCAGGGGTAAACTATGCTATATTTTGCTAAAGTCTCTATTCAGATTTCAGTGAATAGGAATAAGGTGAAACTGAGTCACTGTTACATATTCATTGTAATTTAGTCACAGTGGGGTAGAAAAAAGAACACAGAGATTTGTGTGACAATAAAACTGAAACAATTATTTTTATTAGGACTTGGAAATACGATCATATCTATCCTGCTGTAAAATATATTTTTACAATTGTTGACCTGTGAACCTTTATCCACTGAAGAGAAAATAAATACATTTACATTCATTCATTCATATCTAAAGGAAAATAATAATTCAATGTGATAAGTCAAATTTGTAAGAAGAAGACACAGAGAGAGGTGGTTGGAAAGAAAAGGAAAACTAAAAGTTTAATTAAGCTCTTAGGCCTGCAATACAATCCCTATCTTTAAAGGGTTTAACATTGGCTACGATGGCTTTCTTAGCTCATATACTTGTTGGTTGTAACCCCAAAGGGTAAAGGAGGAGTTCATCTTTTGAAAGAAACGAAAGATGGCGCTATATCATACGTGAATGCAAGAACCACTGGGCTGAAGTGTTGTGGAAGTCCCCTGCCTGGAAGTGTTCAAGGCCAGATTGGATGGGGATTTGAGCAAACTGGTCTACTGAGAGATGTCTCTCCGCATGGCAGGAGGGTTGGACCTGTATGATCTTAAAGGTCACTTGCAACCCAAACCATTCTATGATTCTCAAATGTGTTTTTATCCCTTCTTATGTCCCCTGTATTGTGATGTACTTTGCATATAGTGTTTACATTATTCCTATATAGATTAAGAATGTACATCTAAAATACTCTTTTGTGGTAGTGATACAATTTTTTTTTTCTAATGAAATTTGAAATGCAGGATACTCGACTTAATACTCCAGTTCAAATACCTTCCTAGTAGATTTACTGACAACCCTTCGGCCTTCTCCAGACAGTTCAGTTACATTGCTATGAGTGGCTTCTGGAACTGGAAGTCTTTACTCATATGCCACTGTCTTTGAATGTGACTTTATTTAAAACCCATATTCTTTGCAACTTGTCCTGAAATACTTTAAATATTACCTATCATGCCTCTCACGCAAGGTGAAAAGTGTCAATGGTTAAGGTGACCATATTTATGTTTGGTATAAGGCTACTTAAGCACCAGTCCATAAGGGAACCTTTACTCAACTGTAGTTGATAAAATATGACACTCTAGAAAGTGCTTAATTTCCAATAAAGTAACACTAGCACATAACTGACATAATACTGTAATGTTTGTTCCTATTATTTAGTAAAATATGGCATCTGAACCATAGCTCTGTATTTATTCTTCACATGAGCTATTCAATGCACTCGGAGAAGTGGCAATGTAGGTATTTTGCAAATGAAGTAATACACATGGATCCAGGAAAGGTGCTGTGACTCATGAAGCTGTGAAATAAGAAAACAGTTACTAGTTACTAGCTGAACAAACTTCTAGTTGCTGAGAAAATTCTTTTTCAGTAAAATGTATGATATTTTTGTATAAAAATGAAGCCAATCCAAGTTATACAGTAATAAAAAGGCAAACTGATTTTCTTTCCACACAGATGTACATGAAGTAAGCATGCCTCCATAATTGTAAGATTGGTTTGAATGAAGAGACAATTACATCCTAAATCTCCTCCAGATAATATTTTATTCTCCAGGATTTAACAGTATTGAAAATGGGAGCAGGTTTGATGAAAATGTGTTATTTGTAAAAAAAAAATATTCAACTGCAAACCAACAAAGAAACAAAAAACTTGGCACCTCCACAATTAATATTAGCACATACATGTCATAAAACTTTTAAGACAAAAGTAACATCTGTCAGATACATGTAATCAATTCCTAGTTTGCAGCAGCATCATTCATACACATCAAGATAAATTAGGAAGGTCCAATGAATCCAAAGCCACAGAGATGGATTAACCACTTACATTGATTTATTATTAATCCACCAATCTTTTGCTAACTCTGAGTATACTCTAACAGAGAAAGCCAGTATAAAGCATCTTCACTGCCACAGGAAATTTCACTGTTTAGAATAAACAGGAAAAGATCTATTGAGTGACTCTCGTCAGTGAATTTGCTGAAATAGCATTTCACACTTGGCATTGCACAGCATCTTAGGTTGATTCCTTCTTTTGACCTTTATTTGCTGAATGACCTTCTCTTTTTGTTGTCAATAGTCATATTCAGGTTTATTATCTGCTTGACAGTCCTTCAACACAGCTTTGCTGTGATTTTGTGCTAATTTTCCATAAATTACCTCAGAAAAAAACAAAGCACTCAATAACAGAGAATGGATTGTGATAGTGCACCTTTGACATGATTTGCAGTGGCATAGTCCCCATGTGGCTGTGCAATAAATATTGTCTATGCCAGCACTGTGTCACGTATCAGTCCCAAAATTACCATGTGCATTCCAAGTCCCTAGAGGATACTTTGGTTTGTGTGATGAAGCATTATGTTGGACAAAATATGAAATGTCAGACTTCTGTCTCCAAGGTTCAGTGTCCTACACAATGACATAGTTACATGAACCTTTTGCCATTTCCAAGCAGAGAGATTTTAGTTTCCTATAGGGGAAGCAGGTTTCTCAGTTTTTTGACTAATTAGGCTTGACAGCTATGTGTTTCTAAGTTGTTTGAATTGTTTTTCCAAGATAATCCCTTTTGTTTTGCCAGCTATTTGCTATAAAGATAATTAATAACTCTCATTTCCTTGCTCCATTAAAAGAAGTACAGTAGAGTTATTAAGGTTCTATGAAGATTTCAAGAATAATATAAGAAGAAGGAGATGTTGTCCTTATTTTTCTAGATTTAGTGCACTTGCATATGTCTGCTGTTTAGTTATTTTCTAATGTAATAAGAATTTATTTCCCAATTTTAAACATGTGACTTACCCAAGGCACCTAGTTTAAGTGAAATATCTGTCTCATAGCTCCTCTTCAGTTCTTTTCTCTTCAGCAAAGCTTGCAATTACTGGAACACATTTATTCATTAAGGTTCATTACAGATTAATAGTAGCTCCCTCTCAGATGTTTTTTCTGTTTCCTCTGTGGAGAATTTGGACATTGTTGGAAGGAGGAATTTCTCCCCACTAGTGTGTGGTGTTTGACAGAGTTTAATCGTAGAATCACAGAATTATAGATGGATTAGGTTAGAAGGAACCTTAAAGATCACCTAGTTCCAATACTCTGCTATTGGCAGGGACATCTCCTGCTAGACCAGGTCGCTCAAAGCCCCATCAATCTGGACTTTAACATTTCCAGGGAGGGGACCTCCACAAATTCTCTGGGTAACTTGTTCCGGTGCCTCACCACCTTCACAGAAAAGAATGTCTATTCCTAATATTTAATCTAAATCTACTCTTTTTCAGTTTAAAGCCGTTACCCCTTGTCCATCACCACACTCCACTTCCTGTGGGCTCCCTTTAAGTACTTAAAGGCCACTATAAGATCTCCCCAGAGAAAGCAGTTGTCTGGAGTGTTTTGTCTTGCTCTTTGCAGCTTTTGTTGCACACCATGCATAAGAATAGTGTCTCTGTCTGCATTTTAGCAACATACTGTTGAGATACGTACACACAGATAATTATTACAGTGATTACCATTAATTGTAGACTAATTTCCATGGTGTTTTTGAAGAAGGAATTCTTCAAAAGTTCTTTAACTTTTCAAAGAGGATAAACATGTAATGTTGAAAGCAAAACAAACCCAAATTCTCTGACATTGGTAATACGATACAGACTTTTTTTTTTTTTTTTGTATATTATGAGTTAACAGCAGTTGCAGGTAAATTTATTTAAGCTTTCATAGCATTTGGGGAGAACTATTCTAGAATTCTTTGGGTTAATGTGGAATACTTCATTCAGATGATAACCAAGAAACGGTAGAAGGAAAATCAGCAGGAAAACACAGAATTTTAAAAACATTTTGTATAACCTAAGCTTGAAATGTATTACCTTAATGACTTAATGCAGATCTGGCAAATTTGTTGTATTTCAAAACTGTCACAGGTATGCTAGTCATAAATTTTTGAGTGTGGTCAGAATTTATTTGCAGTGCTAAAAGAAAGCTTTAGAACCTGAATTTTCAGTCTATAGATTATAACATTCCTTCTGAAGAAAAAAAACTAGCTTTAGTAGTTTCTACTTCAGTAGATGTTATATTCTTTGCGAAAAGAGTAGTCTTACTTAACAGACACACATCCTGTACCGAATTTCAGATGCTCAATAAAACAATTCTTCTAAATGCATTCCCACAAATAGCAATTGGAGAGAAAATGGTGCTTTTGGAAGTCTCCAGAGGGCGACATGTCTGCCTAAGGAAGCCTTTGGCACATCTAGTTATTTCATTAGCTCTTCTTACTGCTTATTTTTAGAAGACACAGCTAATATCAAAACTGTGATAAACTTGCTTCAACCACTACATATAAAATCCACTCAAATGTTTTTGTGTTCTAATTAAGATAATGAAGGATTTGGGGGATTTTTTTTTAGCTGTAGAAGAGCGATTGTAGAATTAGAACACAATGGAAATTGAGATGATTTTGTGCTGTACAAAATAACAAAGATCTGGGTCACACTTAGAAATTCATTAAAAGAGATATTCTGAAGGGCTTTATAATAGTTTCTCTATTACATACTTCATTGTGCTCTGTCTTATTCCTGTGAACCTAGTTCCAAATAAACAAGTTTTCAGTGAAATAACTATTTGAAAAGCAATATTCCAAGAATACTTAGTTTTCAAGTGCAGAAAAGTCTAATGGCTGACCTACTATTTTTTCTTACAAAAAAACAGGTCTGGTCAATGACCAAAAATTAAATATATATCTTCCGGTAGACATCTTTTAGCATAAATGATTGCAGGAATATATTTTTGTCTGAGGTGCAAATAACACAACTTTTGCTCAATTTTTTTCCACACTTAATATTTTTCTGTAAGTTTAACAAATGTATCTGAAATTAATTTTTCTAAATATATCATATAACAGATTAAAAAATGCTATTGAAAAATACAAAGGCATTTTATTTTCTTTTAAAATAAATGTTGCTCAACTAAAAATTTTTGAAAATATCTAGTACAAATAGAGTCTGTCCTAGAATTACTACAAATAATGTTTCTGATAACTAGGTGTAAAATCTTTTTGACGAGTTTTCTGAGGCTCACATTGCAATATCTACCCTTAAAACACTATGCAAGGCTAGACAAAACTAGCCCACATAGTTCTCCAAGCCTCAAGCTTTTTTATGATTGTGATGATTCTTTGATTTGTTCAGCTTTCTTAATTAAAATTTACACTACACAACATTCTTACTCATTTGTTGCTGCACATTCAGGTATTCAGGAAATTGTTAATTTCTCAATTAACAGTTACCCAGAATTTTGAAATGTCCAGCAGTGATGAAGATGCTTGCAATAGCAGGTGTAAATCAGCAATTATCAGCAATCATAAAGCAAGCAAGCTGAGAAGGAGTTATTAAAAATCATATCCCAAGTTTGAAAGTAAAAAAAATACAGTGAGCATACTGTGCTATTTTACCATTCTTAAACACAGTGAGACTATATAAATACAGGTGTTTGCTTGTAACTTGTAAATGCCAGCAGCTTAAGCTGTTAGGTAATTT
This sequence comes from Trogon surrucura, assembly GCA_020746105.1. Classification (NCBI taxonomy): domain Eukaryota; kingdom Metazoa; phylum Chordata; class Aves; order Trogoniformes; family Trogonidae; genus Trogon; species Trogon surrucura. Next base: position 56,562,496 of record CM036617.1, read on the forward strand.
AGAATTCAATTAAAGTGAGAAGCTGAACAAAACAAATCCCTTAGCAATGGCAGTAAATAAATGCCTACTTTTCCAAATTAGAAAGTACAACCAAGAAAATCCAATTTGTGAAGGTGGAGCACACTGAAAAATTTGCATTTTGGTTGCTGTATTGATAGTGGTTAAAGAGATGAATATAGGAGATCAAACAGAGTAAATAAATTGATTATTTAAAAAATTAAATTATTTTATCTCATATGTTGTATTCCCTCTATCTGGAGCTTCCCAAAGAACCCACTATTTCCCTAGGATTTGAGCGCTTACTTAAAACAGTCAGCTGATGAAAATCAGCATTGGCTCATTTAAACTAAATTTGTTTCCAATGCAGAAAATTAGATCAATGGAGAGACTTCTCTTTTATTACCAGACGAGGAGTTAGTGATTGTTGTTTGCCTGCTCTCATGGAGATTACTGTAATGCTACCAGTTAAGAAAGATTTCATTTGAGATGGAATATTGTAAATGGAGGTGAGAATCCTATTGCCACAGAATGACAAGAAGACTAAACTTTGTCAGGCAGTGTCTCAGTACCGCTGCAGCACCTATGAACCACCTGAACATCCTACAGCAGTGTGACTGCCTGATACATGCCAGTACTTCAGAGATAAGGCAATGCACCCCAGCAATTAAGACCTTCACAACCAGAGCAGTTGTCTCAGTATCATGGCTCTGTGACTTGACAACTTGAAGGAGAGGTTCCTGAGTAGGTCTTAATAAAGTCAACTGAGCCAAGCACTGAAAAGCCCAAGATGGTGATGGTAGGTGGGGTAGCAGCTGGCACAGGGACATCAGGATGGGACAAATGGCTAAACTTGCTAAAGTACAGGACATCAGCAGATTTTCTGGGAGCAGCTTGAGTGCCAAGACGCTTAGAGTTGTTCTGCAGAAGAGCATTTGCTGCGATAATACATCTTTCATTACTTTAACTTTCCACTTGGAATATGGGCCAAGTGCCTAAAACAAGTTCAGCATCACTTCTTCCAAGTAGTGGAAAAAGCAGCAAGTTTGAATCCCACTCAACATCCTTGTATCTACTTTTTCTGGATTTGCTTGCTTGATGTCCTGGTGAACCTGAAAACATTAAAGGCAAAGTTAATCCCTCTGTCGTTCATTTCTTATCTTGAGCATCATCAGGAAGAATGTAGTTGTAACCTGCTTGTCTGTACAAGTGTTTCAAACTTATAAATATAAATAATTGAATTTTATTATTATAAACTGTTACCGATCTTAATATTTTTTCCCTATAACTGGAGGAGGTGGCTTGACCCGTGACTACATTTTTATCTGCAGAAATTCCCAATACTATGAGGACATGTGGAAGCGTAATTTTATAGACATACACATAGAGATTTCCTGAGTTCTCTGACAGTTTGGTCTGTGATGAAAGGCAACTTCAATTCTGTATGGGCTCTGAGCTAATTTGTTTTAATTTGAAGGGATCATTTTCACTAAAAAAGACAATAAGAAACCATGGTGTTGGGTGGTGTTGAATTCCCCTGCAAACCTGTCATTGATGGCATGTCAGCCAACAATGATAGCTTCATAGAAAAATTATCTAATAACCATATGTCATTCTGTTTCTCCTGTTGAAGCTGGGCTCGCCTGTAGTCAGGAATATGCAAGGCATGAAAATAAAACAATTAGACAAAGATAATCATATGTGGTAGGCCCTTGTTCAGACTCTACACAACTGTGAAATCATAGGAAAAGGTTTATGACCTCCAGAGACAACAGTTCCCAGCTTTTTGGAACTGCCTGAAGATTATTATTTTTTGGGGGGGGGAGTGGGTGTAGTGGGGCAATGTTCTGTAGATTTCTCCTCTGGATTTAAATCCTGTCAAACCTACAGGCAATCAGCATAATGAGACAGTCCTGGGGGAAAATACCTTGATGTTTAAAAGATTTGCATATATATATATATATATATATATATATATATATATACACACACACACACTTCTTATATATAATCTGTACATATTCTATTTTTCAGGTAAAAAACTGCAATTTGTATTTGAACCTAAGTCAAAATCAATTGCTTTAAATATCTGACTGTTGTGAGTATTCCTCATGGTGATTTAAGGATCTTGGCTCTCACTGCCACGACTAGATAAAGCATATTATTCTGATCTAACAATATGTAATTTTTTTTGTCAAAATTTGAAAGTTATTTTACACTTTAAATCTTTCTGTACTTGAAAAATGCAGCTTTTCCACAGTTGAGAGGGTCCTACTGGTACAATTTTTAGTGTTAGAAGTGTCAGACTGTGTCTAAGACCTCATAGAATAGTATCTTGGAAGAGACTTCTGAAATTCGTTTAGCTCAAGTCATCTGAAATAAGCAGGTGTGGTCTCATGAGAGGGGAGTAGAGGGGAAGAATCACCTCCCTCGACCTGCTAGACATGCTAATTTTGATGCAGGCTGGGATATTGGGCTGTGAGAGTGCACATTGATAACTTGTGTCTAACTTTTCATCCACCAGTACCCTCAAGCCTTTTTCTGCAGGGCTGCTCTCAATCCACTCATCACCCAGCCTCTAGTGATACCAGGGGTTGTCCTGAGCCAAGTGCAGGAATTTGCACCTGTCCTTCTTTAAGTTCATGATATTCATATGGGCTCACTTCTCAAGCTTGTCCAAGTCCTTCTGGATGACATCCTGTCCCTCAGCAGTGTCAACTCCACCACTCAGCTTGTTGTCATCTGCAAACTTGCTGAGGGTTCACTTAATCCCACTGTCTATGTCCTTGGTGAAGACTTTGAACAGTGCTGGTCCCAGTATGGACCTGATCTCTTACAGTGGGAGGGACTTGGCATCCCCAGTCCTCATCTTGTAATCCATCCACTCAAGATATGTGGGAAGAGAGGTTGTCAGAGAAAGCTGAGGCAAAAAATCTGTTGAGTAACTCAGCCTTCTCCTTGTCTGTTGTTACTAGTTTGACAGTCACGCTCATCAAGGACACTTGCTAATCTGGGCTCTTTCATCACTATGCCATCTTTTTCTTGGTGTTAAAAATATTTATGTCACTAAAAACATTTATGTCAGTATGTTAAAAATTCTTATTACATTGGAGAGTGAAAACCATAAGATTTCTATTTAATCGGTTAAGGGTTTTTTGTTTGGTTTTTTTTTTTAATATCTATTAAGATGCTACTCTTCATAAATTATGACACTGAGGTACTTTATGTCAAATTATTAGAAACAAGTCTGTCTTAGCTGTATCTCCCTCCTAATATCCCTTTACTGATGTATCTGCTTTCCATCTCAGGTGAGTTACTGCACTGCATGCATGTCCGTCAGACTCATGTATGCCTATGGGGTGTGTGCCCTCTTTTAACTTGTGTTCTCAAGTGGCAGGGCTATGCTATGCTGCTGTGATCCAGTAGACACACTGTTGTGCCTCTACAACCACATTAGAAAGGCTTGTTCCTTGTTTCAATGTTTAACTTCAAGTAGTAACTAGGCAAAACAGACCAACCAACAAAAGAGTCACAGGTTTTACAAAACAGTCCAGAATTCCGGAATAAGTATCTGCGAGCACATGTTGCACTGTGGGTTTGGGCCATGACTCTCCTTACCACCTATCAGAACTATTGACTCTTCAAGCTTAGGCTATGGTCTTGAAACACTTAGCAAGCTCAACAGTACCTGTTCCTGGTAGGTCCAGTTGTCCAGCCCTGCATCTTCTCCAAGCAACATGTAGGTACTTTAACTACTAGTTACAATGAGATTCAACTGATATGTTTGTACTATTTACAAATATTTGTCTGGGTGAAGCTCCAAACTTTAATGCATTTCTGTTTCTGCTTGAGTTCTGGTTCTGATGCACATCTGCATACCACAGTTCCACTTTCACAACTTGCAGAAATTTCTCTTTAAAAGCACTGAAATAGATTTTTTCAATTCAAAATTTTCCATTTGTTTCCATAATTCATGTTTCTTCTTTTTGTAGTTGGATAATTGGTTTCTTAAAACCTATCAACTGTATGACAGGCTGCCTTAAATAACTTTGGCTTTACTTGAAATTAATCTGTTGCTAACCAAGGATTTGTGTTCTCTTTGTGCTGAAGTAATAACAGAGATAAGTAACAGCAAATATCAAGAATAAAAGATTTGAAGTAAAATACTACTAACATTGGAGAAGTTTGAATCTAGATCAAAACTTTAAGTCTCAGACCTGTTTTTAGCACTGATTTTTTACTCTTTTTTGTCTCTTTTATGCTGATATTACTCTACGAAGCTAGTGTGAAGGAATGGGAAATCATGACCAGTTGTTGACAATAAATATGATGTATCGATATTTGTTGTCATCACAATATAATATCATTTGTTTTTGTTGGAGATCTGCCTTGAACACCATGTCCAAAGTAGCTGATTCTTAAGCGAATTAATATGTTCATTACTTCTAATAGCTCTTCCAATTACATGTATTAAGAAATCAGTGTTAGGCAGTAGATCATGATCTTCTTTTTTTAACAGAGGTATTGGTACAATCAAATGTAAACCCCATCAACTGTATTCATAGATACATAGAAAGAAATAGGAAATTTATATGAATATTCATATATTGAGCTGAGAAAATGAGCACCTTGTTATTCATCACTTTAAAACATGTTTATAGAATACAAGTGTATTGGGCTTATTTTTTTCCTAATGTTGATGAAAATGAATAGTACTTGGGGACCAAGTCTGCCTATTACAGTAATGTGATACATTACCATGCTTGTACAGAAATGAGCACAGATGGCGGGTCTATTACTTCTCTAGCAAGAAATTCGTCATTCTTTTTTTTTCCCTGGTATTCAAATCTGAGCACACTTGCTCAAGTCAGGCTACTTCTGTGGAGATCCTTAAAATGTTTTTTTTCCATTACTTCTACATTAGGAGTAAAAGAAACAGAAAGTGATTAATGCTGTATTAAAACTTTATAATGAATGAAGTCTCTCAAACCAAGAGTCTGAGATTTTTGTATTTTTCCCCCAACTAAAGGGAAACATGTTTTGCGTGTAAATGTAAGTCTGCAGGGACAAAGTTCTGTGTATCACGCTCAGATTCCCAAAAGCCCATTTAGCTCTGACAGATCATTTAGTTCACATTAGAATGTTTGAAGATGTTAGATTTATAGACATTTGTTAATTAAATACAATTATACTGTAAAAAAATAAAACAACAACATATATGCATAAGATATTATTTCAAGTAGCAAAAGAGTGTATTAAACAAAAAAGGGTTAACTTCCATAATATTACTTTTATGACAAGAATCAATAAAACAATACTTCATAAAGCTTTGTCAATGTCTGATTATATACCTGAAGAAAGAAAAAGGGTTTTCAACCTGCCTTGTGACTTGTCAAAGCCTGTAATTACAAAAGACTCAAAGTTAAATGATAGTTTTTAATGTCAATTGATCAAAGCAAGATCACCTTGCAGTGAAAGCTAATTTAATATGTGTTAGGATTTCCAATAACAGGAAAAAAATGCAAACATATGAATTTATTTACTTCAATATGTTAAATATATATTCACATTTGGGTTTTCTATACTGAGACCACAATCATTTATCAATGCAACATCATCTGAAAAATGTTGTTCAACATTTGTGCTGTGAGCTGGTACACAAAAAAAAGGTAATGTCAAATTTGGTGTGAGGGGTTGACCCTGGCTGGATACAAGGTCCCCACCAAGCAACTCTGTCACACCCTTCCACAACTAGATAGGGGGAGAAAAATGTGACAAAAACTCATGGGTTGGGACAAGGAGATGGAGAGATTATTTACCAATTACCATAATGAGCAAACCAGACTTGACTTGGGAAATGAATTTAATTTATTGCTAATCAAATCACAGTAGGATGATGAGAAATAAACCCAAATCTTTGAACACATTCTTCAAAGCTCTCTCTCTGAGGTCTGTCTTTGAGCCAGCTAGCACTGGCTCTGTCACACATGGGGCTCTGTCTGACCATGTCAGACATGTGTGAAGTTTCTAGGAAATTCTCACAGAAGCCACACCTGTCCCTCCCCCACCACCAAAACCTTGTCATACAAATCGAATACTTTTGGGGAAAAACATACTTCCAAATGGGATTGCATTCTTTCTGTTTCATCCCAATGAATCCTCTTCATTTTCCGTATTTGATGCTTAATAAGGTGTATTTGTGGGTCAAAATTGGCATCCAGAACTTGGAGAATTAATTTCAAGGTTGAATTCTCCCTGAATATAAAACTAAAAATTCTTGAAGGAATGAAAAAGAAACCCAAAAAACTTTGAAAATATTGAATAACACAGCACTTTAAAAGCATAAGGATTTCTGGAGAGAGAAGGAGCAACTCCTTCAAGAGTCAAACTGGGCAACGTGATTAATCTCTAGTAGACCTGTGGATAAACTAGAAGTCTTTGAAATAAGTAGCGATTATACTAGTCCCGGACTAAAAGTTTTCTCTGTGGATGACATCTTGTGTGTTATTTGGGGTCTGCTGTGACCTGTAACAGACAAAAATGCCAGGAGGATGGGCTGAAATGTGTCATCTGTCACAGAACATGGTTTGAACTGTTTTGGGGGCAAACAGCATGTTTATGACGGTTTTAGGTGGAGAGATGCTCTGTTCTGCTTGGGAATGTTTCTGTAGAAGATGAAGAGCCCCACAGGCAGTGTGAAGCATAGGGAATCACAAATTCACTTCTGTCAGCTCTGGAAATGATCACTACAACTGCGGGTGGCAGAAAGGTCTGGTGGAAAAGAAGGTAGAAAGAAAGGTACTAAACAGGTGAGACCAAATAAGGATGAATAAGGAGGTTGTGACTACTCGTACCTAATGATCTAACAGTTGTTCAGTGCTGATAGACTTAAAATCATGGTGTTATCCTCACTAGTGCACTGCCTGTCATTGCTTTGATGAATGTCACCTCTGCTTCAGCTTCTTACTCTTCCCTAACACCACCTCTGAGAAGTCAGCAAAGATTCAATTTGGGCAACTCACGTGACTAGATTATTTGACAGGAGACTGAATAAATTACCTTCCAGAAAGGAGGAAAAAGTAGTGTAGTAGTGACTGTAAAAGAAGAGAATGCATACTGACCTTTCAGTTTCTTTACAAAGCTGAGAAGGCAGGCAGAAGAATGGACAGGGATAACCCCAGACTAGAGCATTCATACTCATAACTGTACATCTGCTTTCTGTGCAGAGATCCTTTTTTTCACCAAAGTGGTCAAAAGAGGTGAAAGTTTGGTGAGATTTGCTACAGGCAGTACTACTGGGCAAGAATATCTGTACTTTATATAGGAATTACCTCAGTCATGAGAACTGAGAGGACATTCAAGTGGACTTTGGACATGATTCTGGGATAACTTGAAGCTTTCTAGACGAAATGGAAAAGAGCCATCAGATCACACAGGGTTGACAATGTTGAAAATGTGTAAATCAGTAAAAGGGTATATTTTTTTCATTGGAAAAGAGAATCGACCCTTCAATTAAAGAAAGAAATTTTAATATTAACAACAGAGATCCTCTACCTGGGGAGCTGATATGTATTTTGCCTTTGAGAAAATATGAAAATAACATGGATGCCCCCTCCCTGGAAGTGTTCAAGGCCAAGTTGGACAGAGCTTTGGGTAACCTAGTCTAGTGGGAGGTGTCCCTGTCAATGGCAGGGGAGTTGGAACTAAATGATCTTTAAGGTCCTTCCAATCCAAACCATTCTATGATTCCATGATCTTATCACTGTAACAAAATGACCTGGAGTGTGTGAGAGAGAACCAAATTAGTTACTAAAACTTTTTACTGGTAAGTAAATCTAATTATTCCTTATGAACCACAGCTGAAAAGGAATTTACGGAATGACAGCTCTGAGTAGATTGGGGAACATGACTGGAAATCACAAGGCAGTGTTACTTTCCCAGATACTTTCCCTCATGTGAAAGCAGGGAGTTAGTCCTATGGTAAATACCAACTGTGAAATGGATTTCTTTATGGAAAAAGAAATGATGGTCAGTGTTGAGTGTGTCATTGCCAGATAATTCTCAGATGAGCTAAATTAAAGAAATTGTCTCCTAAGCAAGTCTCAGCTTCTTTATGGTTGATTTCTTTCTACATGGTTAGAGAAATGAGTATTGTTGATTGAATTAAAAAAAGAGAAAGGATATTATTTTTTTTTTCACATAGTTATGCCGTTCACAGAAAAATGTGCAATAGTTGGGTTTGCAGCACTTGAAAAAAGGTATTAGTTGAAGAATTCTGACAGAAAGTGAAAACACAGGTTTTCCATGCTGTGAAACAGAAAATGAGGGCACAGTATAGAAAAGATAGCCATAACCTCTAAGATTTTTTTATAGTATTATAACATGAAGAGAAATTGCTGTGTTGCACTAAACCAGTGTGTTGAATTAAACCAGTTGTCTATCTGGTAAGTGCAGTATTGTTCAACTGGAGAGGGGGGAAGGAATGAATTTCATGTTTAATTATTTATTTTGATTTAGACAAATGACTGTGAAAGAAGAATTTTTGAGGAAAATCTTGGAGAAGGTTTTTAGGTTTGTGGTTTTTGTTTGGCTTGTGTTGTTGATTTTTTTAATCTTCAGAAGCTACCACAAGATTTTTTTGAGCCTACTTAAATCACTGCATTAAACATTCCCCCAAGTCTAGCAGACAGGTTGTATATCTTACAGACACCCTTATAAAAACCTTTACTCCATCACTACAATCACTACATGACAGAACAAAAAAGCTGTCTGCTATAAACCCAAATACCACTTTGCGAACAATACGAGCTGTTCATACATTCAATGTGTTCAACAATGCTACGAAGATATTTGTTAAACTCATTTCAACTACCATGTTCCAGTGATCTACATTAGATACATTAAGCCTTGCTGTCCTGATTGTGCATCATTAATATCCATTCCAAGTAACAGTATGGCTTGTGAATCAGTTAAGGTCCATAATGACTTTTAGTAATGAGCTTTTTCTTTTTAGTATTTACCTTTAGCTGACAGAGTGTGTCCTGAGTATTGGACACAACTATTTTCTTAAGAAGAATGAATAAAGCCGAAATCTTTAACTTGTGACTAATCCTAGGTGATCCTTGCTGTGATAACTTGATACATAATTGAATTTAAATTTGATATAATTTCTGCTTCCAGTGAGCTTGATTGCTTGTAGAAGAAATAGAGAGTATACTTGCTCTAAATAGCCTGTTCAGAGCTCTATGTAGAAGGTCTGGAATTTTAGTATTTACTGTGTGAAAACAAATACTTTAAAGGGCTTAAGTGATGAAAGGCTGCTGGATCTTGATACCTTAGAAGTCTGGGAAAATTTTGCTAAGCTTTCTATTTAGTTCACTTTTGAAGAATTTTGCAGAAAACTTGTAGTCCAAAAAGTGCCTTCTTGTAATACCTAGAGGAGCTACCAATTTTTGTCATACATCTAGAAGGCAAATTGTGTTTTGTGGGACCTATGGAAAACTTAGAATCATTTTGTATGACAGGATTAATTTATATCTATGGGCATACTCAATGTAATTTTAGGAATGGTGTCTGGGTCTATGTACACTTCCTTAGGAATATCCTCAATCTCACTTAAGGTGATATTCAAGCAAAGATTAAAGACAAAATATTGTTATGTGGCAACATTGTTTTAATGAACAATGTTCATTGTTCAGCATACATGGAGGGTTTTCTGCAGAGCTGAAAAGACCTGCAATGTTTTTTCATAAAACAGATTCTGCAAAATTTGAATGTGTGCTATTGTCTATGCTCGTACTCAGGTCTAATAGGCAGGAATTAGGCATTTCTTTACTTCGTTCCTGATAGGGTTTGTTGTTTTCATTTTTTTACAGTGCAACAGCTGGCAAAATAGTTTTGAGACAGAGATATATAGAGCTATCCTCTTGTAGGCTATGCAGACAATACCTAACATATGGAGGGTATTTGCATAATGTACTGTATGTGTGATGAGAAGGTATATATTCCGTTTTTCTTGCAATAACTTGAATATTCCATATAACATGGGAAGTTGAATGAAGATTTGCATCTTAATAAGCCACAGAATTCTGCTTTGGTGGTTAATTTCAGTCTCTCTTTAGTTATGGTATATTAGATACAATGTTCTACTTACTACAGCAGTTCTTACTTGAATGAGCATATATGTTTTCTAATGCTTCTTTTTAATGTATATATCTATTAAGTGAATTTACTTCTACTCTGTACTTATATCAGTTATGTAGTACTAAACAGTTTATTCACAGTTTGGCTGTCATCTTGCAATAATTATTCTATCTGCATGTGCATTCACAAAAACACAAGGAAACCTCAAGTGTAGTTCTAAATATACAGTGTGTGTAGAACCTGGAGTTTGTTTTAAAAACCTGAAATATCATGCATTTAGGCAATCATCGTGCAGTTTGTATTCAGGAAAACCAAAATGGAAGACAGTCATTGCACACCCAAAAAGTATGCACAGGGCTGACTGTTTCATGCTTCAAAATCTAGGCAGCTTTTCTTGGTAAAGTTTTTACTAAAATTAAAGCTGTAATAAATAATATTACTTTGCAGAGTGTAATAATTATATTATACTGAATTTCTTTTCTGTGAAAAATATGTGCACAAAAGTAATGCATCTCATTAAAATGGAATATTAGTGCCATAAGCATTAATACAAACTAGAAGATGACTTTCTGAGAGTAGAATAACTTACTATACCATTTTTGTGTGTGTGTATTGAACTAGCTATACTCATCGTGTGGTTGGCAGTGGAGTCAAAGCTCAGTCTGCAAATCCAGAAGTAAAAGTGAAGGGAACAGATCCTGTAATAAGTCAAATTATTGACAAGCTGAAACATGTTATTCAGGTAAGCTACTTTTACCTATAGATACAGTATAGTACTAAAGATCACTCTTGTAGTAAAAATATTCATTTACTGTACATTAAAGGTAGATTGTTTATTCAAGTTACTGCTCAGTGCCATCAACAGCAAAACACTACTTGCTCTCTGTCTCACTTCAGTTATTAAAAATGATTCAGTTAAAAGTTTTGCATATGGAAGATAAGTGCAGGAGTGAGGCTCTGGCAGCTGGGCCATCTGTACCGGTGAGTACCACAGCTTGGCACTGCAGTAAGCATACAGAAGCACAAACAGTATGATTTAGGGATATTAATTTGGTGCATATGTTTGAAAAACAATGAAACATAACTTCCTTCTTTACTAAACCTAGGTTCTTTCTTAACTAGTCTTGCTGCGAGGCTTTTTGTTTAGATGCCAGATAGAAAAATTAGGAAGTTTGAATGAGAATAACATACTTGCTAAAGGAGTTGGTGAGTTGGTTTACTCGATGTAGATATCTGTGAATTACTAAAGGCTACAAGGCAGTTGATTCCAACATGGTTCTGTGCAATCATAGTATGGTAATATATTAAAAGGACTACGGATATTATTTTGTTACATGTTATATCTGCATGCACACATAGCCAGAACTACAGGATAAAACTTGATTCTGTTGAAACCAACAGTTATTTTGCTGACAAGTTTGCATTTCAGTTTAAAAATTCAAGTTTCCACTCAGATCTGAAGACTCAGTGATAAATGTTCTGCTGGCATTTCTTGTCAGTGACCCGTCTAACCCAATATCCTCTCGCCTGCACTGGTAAAAGGAGAGACTACTCAGGGAAGGAGTGCAAGCTTGGCACCTTTACGATCTCCATTCCCCTTCTCTACTTCATTCCCCAAACCTAAGAATTAGAGATATTGTATGACTTTTTCTTGCCTAGTGCATTTAGTTCCATCTGAGGACTTGCTTTAATTTTGTTTTTTTCATCTTGGCAGCTTTTAAATACAGATTTCCCAATGGTTTCTGAAGTTAAAATATTACTAATAGCTTCATAATAAACTCTCTTGGATCTTATTCCTTTATTTGTTTAAAATAACTCTTCTCCGACAACAAAGGAAAGAGTGGTGAAATAAAAAAACCAAACCAGATACATTTTTTTTCCTTCAGTAGGATTGTTTTCTGGGAGAAATAACATCCAGATTGAAGCTCAAAGGCAATCATTATTCCTTCCTCCTTAAAAGAAATATCTTTTGTAGCCCTCCAGCTTCAGCATGCTTTTGTCTCTCTTTCTTTATTAAAATAATGACTACAATGGTGAGAAAATGAAGACAATTTTCCCTCCAAAGAAATGCTATAACTTAATTAATAACTACAAATTACTGTGCAAAGGAAAACACTGTTAATCTTATTGGGTAAGTCTCAAGATTTTTAATCTGTCAGGAATGCCCTCCTCTTTTGATATTCAATCTGTACTGTATAGGTTATTGTGTTGTTTTCCTCTAGAGACTAGGAGTTGTGCTACTTCCTCCTCGAGTGAGGATCTAAAAGAATGAAATAGAACAATTCCACTATAAGATATTTCATTTTGAGAGCTTATTTGCCCTTGTCCCAAGAGATTAGAGTGGGTCTTGGGGAAAAGGACATATAATTTACATACTGCAAGTCTAAGTAACCTCAAAATATGTCATTTTTCTATGGCATAGTTTCCTTTCTTGCAGCTCTGAGCATGGAAATAGGGTCAGGGGATAAGAGAGCATCAAATTCCTTAGTGGTCTGACACAAAACTACTTTTACTCAGATAAAAGGGCAGAAGAAACTGCAGAAAAAGCTTTCTTCTCTATCATTTACTGCTTGGGTAAGGAGGATAGGGAGCTCAAATTAGAGATACATGTACAAAAGATCACCTTTTTGTCCTTTGTAATATGAAAAGGATGAATCACATATTAAGCTTATGATGGACAGATTAAGTAGGGGGAGCTTAATGGATTGTGGAGGTGCCTCAGAGAGAGGCGGAGTCATGCTTAAGTTTAGTCATCTATCCGAGCAGTATTACTGTGTTGCAAAAATTTAAATAGCTAATTTAGTAGAGAAAAAGTAGTATTTGTCCTGTTTTTCAGAACCAATCATTCCTGTAAAATTTTATATACTTTAATTTAGCTTTAAGGTTACACAGGTTGGCAGGGTGATATATAACTTGCTATTTATGGAGGCAACTATAAATATTTTTATAGAATTTCCATGTAGCTGTAACATTGCTTGCTAAACAAGTACATTTTTGTTATTTCGTTGTGGTTTGTATGTACCCATCTGCTCTCTGTATTAGGAGAAAGAAAATGAGTGGTAATTCAGGTTTACATGACTTTTCACATCAGCTTTTAAATATTTCAAGATGTCAGATATCAAAGTAGCATTTCTCTCTGTCTCATGATGTCATGATATGATGTGGCCCTTCCTTCTCTACCACAGTCAGAGCTCTGTGTGTCAGTGGTAAGTACAACCTGATGTTCATTTGCTTGTACATCCTGTCACAGTGCCAAAGCCTTCAGGACTCTATAGTCTCTACCACTTTGCAAATATCAATATGCAGCAAAGGATCAGAAGCTTTACTTCCAATAATCGGTGATAACCAGTGCCATTTGTTTGCAGCAGAGGCCAAATTCAATTCTTAATCAGACATGCATTTAGGTGTTTCAGCTTCCCTTATATATAGAACTAGTCCATGAACCTTAGAAAGTTGTGCATTTGACACTATGGAAATGTATACTTCAGGATAAGAAGAACAGTAGTTCTTCAGTCTTGCACATTATAAAAGGAGTTTGGGTGCATGTCCCACGTTTTATCATCTACGTTGTAGACAGCTGCAGTTAAGTGACTGCTCTGAAGGATTCAACCTTTATGCCATGTTTCTGAACACTTTCCAAGAGGTTGTCTGTTCGAACACACAAACTAGAAATGTCTGATTTTCTAAAGAGAAATATTTAGCATATACAAACATTTATATACACATATATCTACAGGTATATGTATACATGTACATGTACCTACACATAGACATACACATATGCATATGCAATTTGGAGAGCTCTTAAAAACCTTATTTTATGATATTATTTTCTAATAGTTAAAAAAAAATTATTAAGTTATAGAAGGACTATTTTGAAAAACATGACCAGTTTTGCCTTTAAAATACATAAATTAAGACAGATTGAAAAATATATCCTGATTACATTTTGTCCTTCCAGACCAGATAAAATAATTAAATATATCTCTCTGGTAAATCTAGATTAGAAAAACTCTGATAGAAAACTTAATTCTTTTCTGAACCCTTCTTTCCTTCTTGTCATCAAACCACATGACCCCTTTCCTCCCCAGTTACACTAGATTTCCCTTTTTGCTTTCAAGAATCCTAGCACGGGGGCAAGAAGGAAGTGAAAGGATGTCCCTGCTCACTGCAGGGGATTGACTAGGTAACCTTTAAAGGTCCTTTCCGACCCAATGCATTCTGTGATTCTATGAATATTCTGAGATGTAAAGGGAGAGCTAATTTAAGAAAGGGTCCTATGAGTGTTCAGAAAATCACACTGCAGATATTTATTGTACAAATAATTAAATATTGTCAAATAGCAACAGAATAAAAGATATGTTAAAAATCCCTTCCTGCTCATCTTTAATGTATACATAAGGAAAGAGTGCAAAGACCATTCTGCCATGCACAGAGAAAAGATGTGTCTTAGCATCCCCTCTTTTCTTGCAAGGCAGATATATACACATATAAAAATGCCAGGCAAGGAGCCAGCTTTAAAATATGGAAAAATACAATGCTTAAACATACTCTGTTTTCTAGGTTCTATTTTATTAAAAATGTTAAACCACTTAGATCAAACTTGTTGCATAAGTGACAGTATCTCTTCCCAGCAGGCTGTGGTTTCTGGACACTTCTCCTTTGTGAGAGGCTCACAGTAATCCTCCTTTTTCTGTAAATAGTGGATTTACAAAAAATCAATAGAAAATTTTGATTCCATTGGACCCTGACTGCTATAATCTGTGCTCTGGACTGCACAGGTTTGTATTCACAGCAACAAAATGCAATTAGAGGAACTAACATGAACTCTGCTGAACCAGTCAGTGGTGCTGAAAATAGCTTGACAATGTCACCTTCTTTTGTAAAAATCCTTACTTGTACAGACTGATATTTTAGAGAGTTTTAAATGATGGGCTTTTCTTCATTTATTTATCGTCATGGTAGACAAATAATAGGGCACAGTGCAGTCTCTTATGTACTATAAACTGCAGCTACCACTCTAAGGCAATCACGGTAAGAAAAGTCAGTTGCATATGGTAACAATAATAAAGGTAATTACTTTTCTTTCTTCCCCTATAATTTAAGAACATGATAAATTTGTCTTTCCTGCAAGTGCAAATACTGACATTACGGACTAAGTATGAAATTTCGTTGCTGTGGTTAGAGGTGGTTGGACCTTAGTCATTTCAATGTACTTTTTCTTTCAGAAGACAGTCTCAAAACAATACTGCTTTTGAAAATAATAGGTATCACCTGAAACTCATATTTACAGTGAAATAAAGACTTCCTAATTTTAGGAATCCCTACCATAGTAGAAAATAGCCCTATATCTGTCAGTCTAAATTAGGCAGACCAGATCTCTCTCTGGAGATCTCCAGAGGCACCTGTCACTCTACTGAATGTACTGGAAACTTGAATCCTTTAGGATGAATGACTTACTATTTCTAGATGCAACAAAAGACATTCCTGAAGGGTTCCAATCTTATACTGTTGTACTCCTGGACTGCTAGTTCATAAACGTGGAATAATATTTACTTTCTCAGCAAAGGGCTAAAAACTGTCACTAATGGAAGTGATGCCAACATCCTTTAAGTGAATAGATTCCAAAGCTACTTCATAAGACGTTAAATGTAGGTGATGCTCTATTTTTTTCCTTTACTGATAGTCATTATTGTGGAGTGGTAATCACTGTTTCATTGTGCTGTCATTGTCTGCTTATCTAGCTCAAAGAGATTATAAAAATTGTGAGGTGAGATTTTCAAAAATTGGAAACAAGTTGGAATACTTCACCTGAATCCTCAACTGCACATGCACAGAACATGTTTTTAACTTATTCATATGTAAGATCTTGCACTTGTAGTTATGCTTCCTTTTGATCACTAATATCAAATTTGTGCCTTCTTTAGTGTTATGATAATCATCTAATAGCTAAAATCCCTCTATCTCTTAGAATAGTTCAAACTGCTGTATAAATCTAACAATTTTTTTCATTCTGATGACTGTTGATGACTGAAATGTAATTCTTTCTCATTGAATGAGTCAATTCTCAAAAATAGAGCATTCATCAGTCTCAGATACTCAAGGCCTTACTTTGATACACTCTTCTATAACATGGTTTTGGAAGCCCACTTTCAGAACTTTTTTTCCTTTCTCTTCTGAAGTGCTTATTTTTGATGTTGTTGTTGATGTTTTGTATCCTGCACTTTGCACTGTTCAATAGCAGGTATCCCACAGAGGTAATTGAGGAGTAAAATTTCAGTGTGCTTTGTGCAACAGCCATTAAACATCCACTATGTTGGAATTGCTTTTTAGCAGTGTTTGCTCTGAAAATGCCTATATTGTTTTGTTGCAATAAGAATGGACTCACAAGTTTTGTTTTGCTTTTTATGTTAAAAATACATATCCAAGTGTTAATTTTGCTTTAGATTTCATTTTTACTGCCTTTTTCACCTTTTAATTTCTTCCAAAGTTAAAACAATCCCACAGGTACAAAACAGCTCGGTATCTTGATTATGATAATTTTCCACCAGTCTTTTGTTGGTTCCTTCTTTCATTTTATTTTTGGGATTAATTCAATGTTACTGTCCTTTTGAAGTCAGTTCCTTGGACAAATTCCATTTTTGGCAAGGCATGATAGCAGAGTATTAGAGTGGTGCATCATATTAGGATGTTTCAACTTGACAGAGAAGCTTATTTCATATTTGTGAGCTGTTCTTTTCTGCTGGCACATCTGCAGAGAGCTGGCTTATCACACTGTCTTGTCTCATGCTCCCTCTTAGTGCTAGCTGGTGGCTAAGGTACCTTCAATACTTGAGTATTACCATTGCATTTAAGATATTGGCATAATTTCTGTAAAGATATTAAGCAGCTAGAAATAAGATGGGAAATTGTTTTCTGAGTTTCACCCTTCTGCTTTTAAAATAAAGTTCAGCTTCCAATCTCAACAAATACACCTTAGAGTGCAAGGTTGCTGATGCTTTTGTACCTCCTGAGGGTGAAAAGGTTTCCTTCACAGATCTGTGATGGTAATGAGGGCTTATGCCCTTTTCATTGCTCACAAGGGTGGTTTTCCTGTTGACTCAGAACAGTAGAAGCAATATGAATGTTTTGAGATGATTGTCCTAAAAAATTATGTGCAAACTCCAACCTACATATGGCTTGAAGTTGGAAGACAGAGAAGGAAGAGATAATTAGGATGTGAAGTTGAGCCCATGTATCTCCCAGTGTTGGGATGTCGAGAGGGTAACTTTCAAAGAACAGGTCATCATCCACATGTTCCTTTTTGTTAGTAAATCAACTGAAAAACCAATAATATTTTTTCCTGATTTGTTTTGGTTTTCACTACATAGCTTACCAAAGTTATTAAAGTCTATTCAGAACCCAATTCATTTAACAAAAATAATCCTCATTTTTGTGTAGAATCTTTTTAACTAGGACTTGTGCTTAGATGAAAAGCTTTTTGTTTCTCTTAATATGAATAACAAAAAGCAAAGAGTGTACATTGTACAGAGCTTTCTGGAATTAACTTTAAAGTTCAAATTTGTGTGAAAATCTAAATGATGAGTTAATAAAAAAAGATCCCTAATATTTGTATTTTTGCTATTTTATCTTGTTAGTCGCTTATAAAACACTTCACAGTACAGAGAAAACACATGTATTGATGCAACAGAGAGATACTATCAATTCTTATCCATTTAGTGCAGACAGCAGTGACACACAAAATAAGGCGGCCTTTTCTAGCTACTTAGGTGGATAGTGACACTAACCAAAGTGTTCATTATTGAGCAGATGCTCTCTACAAAAGCCCATTTACACGTAAATTGCTTGCTGCTGTAGCTGGTGAAAACTGCTTGTGTTAGGGTCTTAGCAAAACAAAAACATGGTTCTATCTTCTCATTTTTATGTATGATATTAAGTGAAGGGGAGTTTTGAGATTTTGGAAGAGTTATGGGTTTTACAAACAATATAATGTGGGACATAGATTTTTTGATGCTTACTTTAAAAAATCTGATCTACTTCACTATTTGCAAAACTGTGGAAAGGACATTTTTTCCTATTTATAATTATTGTCTATGCTCCTTGACTCTCTTAAAAATGGATTTTTGTATTTTGTTTTTTAATATTTTCTTTCAAACTTCCCTTATCTTTGTCTATCGATCGGAGAGAAAGCAAGTGATTTTGTCCCCTTACCCCATGGAAGTAATAGCAATTCTAACAGCAAAAAGGACATTCTGTTGCCTTTAATTCTCGATTCCAATTTAGAAAAGGAAGGGAATATATATATTAATATATATAAGAGGACAGACTACAGAGTTCAAGAGGGCTTCAGGGCCCTGATGCAATAGTCACAATGGTATTCACTCAACCTCTTGTTACGTTTGGTGGGCTCCACGGAAGCATAGGCATCAGTCTGCGAAGGCCTAATGGAATCTGGATTTGTGTAAAGAATCTTTCTTCCTATGACTGAAGAACACATCCTTTTTGTCTCATGTGGAACAAGAATTGGACTTTGTAGAGATGCCTACAAGCCTCAGCTACTCGCAGTACAAACATTGTTCGTTCTTTTACATTCACCAAAATGCCAGTGATGTGTCTGTAAAACAGAAAGGGCATACCCTATGAATAGATTTTTTAATGGCATTAGTATTCGCTGGTATTTATCACATTAGAAATAATATCACTGCTTTGATTACACTTTAACAAAGTAAAGTGAATTTTACTTAAACTGAAAAGTTCTGGGACTGCTCTAGCTGATTCAGCTACAGTCTGCTAACTACACTGGAATACATATATATCCAGTATTGTGAAATACATACATATCTAGTATTGTGAAAGGTGGATGTTTGTTTGGGCATCAAATAAACTGGTATGTTCTGTTCTTATGCAGCAGTAGAACTACTATTTAGTTAATTTCTTTAGAAAATGTATTTTGCAGTGGGTTGCAATTTGCTATAAAATATTTTTATCCTAAGTATCTTCTGAAATATTAAGCTAATTTGCTTTGCAAATATTTTTTATGCAGCTTTGAATAAGCTTGATTACTATTAAAAAGGTTGGCTTAGTGATATGAAGAGAGCTTAAGTATAAGATTTCAAACACTCTTTGTATGTGAACTGTTTTTTCAGATTTGCACTGTAAACTATAACAGAAGTGATTCGGAAGAAAACTGCTTTAACTGATACTCCTATTTGCATTCAAGCAAATACTGTTTGTGGTAGGTTGACCTTGGCTGTCTGCCAGATGCTCACGAAACTGTTTTTCAGTAATTTTTGTCCGTGACTGTACTTGGTAAGAGATCTCCTTATATTTATCTCAGCCAATGGGTTTTTTCATCTTATTTTCTCCCCCTGTCCCATTGAAGAAAAAACCCATTGGCTGAGATAAAGATAAGGAGATCTCTTACCAAGTACTGTCACAGACAAAAATTACTGAAATTGGAGAAAATTAATTTAATTTCTTGCCACTTAAAAGTAGAGTAGGATAATGAGAAATAATAATAAAAAAACTAGTAACATCTTCCCCACAGTTCTCCACTCTCCACCCCTTCTTCCCAGGCTCAACTTCACACCCTTCATTCCTTCTGGGCACTTCATGAGGACGGAGAATGGTGTTGTGGTCAGTCTATAACACTTGTCACTGCCATTCCTTCCTCCTCACGCTTTTCCACTGCTCCAGCGTGGGTTTCTCCACAGGTTGTAATGTGGAGATCTGCTCCACCATGGGCTACTGCATGATCTGAAGGGTCACAACCTGCTTCACCATGGTCTTCTCCATGGGCTGTATGGGGGGAATATCTGGTCTAGTGCCTGCAACATCTCCTCCCCCTCCATCTTCTCTGGCCTTCTTTCTTTTTCTCCTCACTCATCACTGCCATACCTCACTTTTGTGCTTTCTTAAATATGCTTTTCCAGAGGTGGCAACATCCCAGCCATGCCCTGTGGGGGATCTATTTGAGCCAGCTGGACAGGCTGTGTCCAGCACAGGGCAGCCCTGGCCACTTCTCACAGAGGTGACCCTGCAGCCCCCATTGCCACGCCTGGGCACATAAACCCAATGCACTATTAAAATACATATTTCTGAAATCAATATGCTTATTAGGAAAAGGTTTTTCACCGAGAGGGTGGTTGGTCACCTGAACAGGCTCCCCAGGGAAGTGGTCATGGCACCAAGCCTGTCAGAGCTCGAGGAGCATCTGAACAATGTTCTTAGTCATATGGTTTATTTTTAGGTAGTCCTGTGAGGAGCAGGGAGTTGGACTCGGTCCCTTCCAACACGAGATATTCTGTGATTCTATTTCACTATTAAAAGACAGAGAAATATTCACAACTGACACACTCTGAACAACATATTTGGTAAAAAAGGAAGAAAAATGTAGACTTTGATACAGAACTAGACTTTAAAAGTTTTAAGTAAAGTAGGAAATCAACTTTTTAGTGAGAGGTAAAAATCAAAGTAGTGGTTCTAACAGGAAATCTGATATGTGTCACAAAACCATCCTATAGTTAGTTTCGACAACCTCTTCTGAGTAGAGGCTTAGCAATTAAATATTACATCAGAATGGAAAGTATAAAAAAAAATTTGAGAAGCAGCTTACTATTCCTGTTAGTACTAATTAATGACAGATACAGTCTGTCAATATCATAAAAATATGAACAAAATACTTTGTATCCAAACAAACTCATTGAAAAAGAAAAAAGGGGTGGAGCAGCAGCTGAAATTACAGTAGGTATCATTAAGGTCTAAATGACATTTAGTTGGTCTCATAGTACTGGAAATTACTGAGTGAGCAGTTTTTCTAAGCTGATATATAAAGAGAATAAGCAAG
Organism: Trogon surrucura; assembly: GCA_020746105.1. NCBI lineage: Eukaryota > Metazoa > Chordata > Aves > Trogoniformes > Trogonidae > Trogon > Trogon surrucura. The sequence continues at coordinate 56,583,482 of CM036617.1, forward strand.
ATGACTGTACTGGGCATACATTTGTGTCAGTGCTGGCTGATCAGTGCCTTCCCCATGTTAGTCTACTGAGTGTGAATTCTGCGCAGCAACAGAGATCAGTTCAAAGTTAATCACATTTCTCTAGGTGTTGATAAAATAGAACTGTATTGCCTCTTGTCTGTCGAAGCGCCAGCGCTGAGAAAAACACTGCTATGTGAACTCATACTTCATTGACACACATGTTAACAGGTGTCATAAATGCTATGGCCATGAAAACAGGTCCTCATCAACTACAAACCAAAAAAGCATTAGGAAATGTGCTTTGTCATCACTGAGCATAAGACTGTTTCTTAACATGCATGCAACACTGTGCAAAACTATGACATTTAAAACAAAACCGATACCACGGTAGCATAAAACAGTGAAAAAAAATGAAATTCAGCATTTCAGTGGTATGCAGTTAACTACCGAGAGAAAAAAAGTGTGTACAGACTTTCTAGCCTAAAAAGTGATACATCGGTTTTGAGCATATTGAATAATTCCTATTTGAGACAGGCTATTTCCTTTTAGTCTTAGTCCTGGGAAATTCTTTGAGTCAGTGGCCTGTGGACAGCAATACAGAACAACTCATCTTCTGCAGGCACCATCATAATTTGTTCTCCTTGTCAGCCTATATAATAAGTAATGCATTCTGCAGACACAAGAAATATCAGCCTAGAAAACAATCTGTTGCTCTGAAATCTTGTAAACAGGAATCCCATGTTATCTATGAGGGCTATTGGTTGCCTAAAGAACTCGTCTGCCTAGTCTTTTGCTCTCAGTAGGAAATTGTGGTATGGCGCATTAAACTGCGTTTCACTTTTCCAGTGAGTATGTGAAAACTATGTGGATAACAACCCATATTTGAAACTGTATCATATATTTTAAGGGCACAAATTTTGCTTAGCAAAACCCTGGTGTTATCTTAAGGGAGTCAGCCAGCAGATGGTTGAGGAATCAGAACCAAAGGGAAAGTGTACAATTTACATGAAGCCTCAGCAAAACCGTTCAGCACTATGGAGTAAGTGAAAGTAGTGTCAGAAGGAAGCTGTGCTATGCATACTTTAATTTAGCTTTTGTTTCATGAGATAATACAAGGGTGTACAAATATGTCCTGCCAGAGTATAGATATTCGTTAAGTTTGTGGTTAAGTTTGTTCTTGCTGGAAAGAGAAATATTACACAGCTCTGTGTTTAACTGACTGGTACCTTAAAAAAAAACACCAAAAACCCCAGAAAACCAAACCAAACAAAACCCAATAAATATGTTGATTCCAAATTCCTCCTAAAATGAACACATAATAAAAAAATACATTCATAGACGAAAACTTGTCAAAATTCATTATATATATAAAAAATGATAATGTTGATAGTAATATAATTAAATGGAAATTTATATCTCTTTAAAAGGTAGACTAGTTGCTGCTTTTGAAAAATCTTTTCCAAATTTTGTCTTTAAAATGTGTAACCAAACCAATCTCGATATACTTTAATGAACAGTTGACGCAGTCTCATTTACATTTACTTTAATGCATTCATTTAAATGTCTTTCCAAGACCATACATCCTAAAAGTAATATTATCTTATTTATCATCTTAAAACCAGCATACTTGCCAGTTCCATGATGCTCATAAATTCTCCTGTCTTTTGCTCTTGTTAACCCTTTTCTCTTTCTCTTCTAAAAGCAGACAGATGGAAGTTTTGGGGAAGATCTAGACATTCTGCTGTCAAGAACTCACCCTCAGTTGTTTACAAAGTTCATTATCTCCATCCTTGTAGGTCATATTTTGTAGAGAAAATGGAGATACCTCTGTCTCATTTCTACCCTGGAGTTGCTGATAATTGTAGGAAATGCTGTTCTGGCAGTGGGACATTGATGAGGCACCTCTGCTTCCTCTTTTCCCCAGGCTTTTTTTTATCTCAGGGACTAGTTCAGCTTGATCTATTACCGCCTCACTATATTGACATAGAGAGCTATAGGAGAAAAAAAAAACCCCACATAACAAACAATTAACTGAAACTGTAAGGAAAGCCCTAAACCAATCTTGCAGTCTATAACTTTTTAAACATGGTATGTAGACCCCAGTTTTTCATGTGCGATAATGTTTTGATTAGAAGCTTTTGTTCTTATGACTTTCTTGTCAGTTCAATTGCGCAAAATCATTAAAAGTAATTACTATCCATATCTAGTATTATTCGACATCTGATTACTGTATAAATCTGTAGACTGGCCCATAATCCAGGCTGTGCAAATCACAAAAGAAATTCTGTGGGGACTAATGACTTCTACTTATAGAAGTTCTGTAAGTTAATTTTAGATAAAAGTCTTCTTTTTCTGACTGTTAATATGATGTACATTTGCAGTGAAATGAGAAGTGTCCTACCCTTCTTCCATATTCCTTAAAGTACTATTTACCCACATCCAGTCTCCCCTTACCAGCTCCTCATTTTTGTTTCCTGACCCTCCATAGTTCCTCTTCCCATTTTCTGAAAGGATACCCTAGTTTTCACCTCATTCCGTAAAATATTTCAGTCGTACTCAGCATTTCTTTCAATGGATTTCTGCCCTGCTGTGTCTCCCATTGGTATGCAGATCTGGGACAGTGACAGCCCAGCTTGAACACAGAAATGTTGCTTCTCAGTCATGGCTATAACAGAAAGGATTTGTTTTAAATATCTGAATTAAGGTCTTACTGTTGGCTAGTAATGATTCATACAGGAAAGTAGGGGAGAAAGTGTATTACAGTCTCTGTGATAACTTTTGCCTTGATTGTGGTGAGAGATAGTGTGGCATTTTAAAGTGCAAATAATGAACGACAATGATAAAACCACAATGATAAGGTTGAAAGGGATTACAAAGTTCAAACTTTGTTACTTTGAACTGTACTTTCCCTCTTATCTGTTTTGCCCTGACTCTGCCTTCCAGCAGAACTATTTACTCAGGTCTGTGATGAATCTGTTCTGTTTGAGCTTTAATGTCACAGAATCATGGAATCGTCAGAGTTGGATGGGACTTCTAGAGATCATCTAGTCCAACCCCCTGAAAGAGCAGGATTGCCTAGAGCACATTATACAGGATTGCATCCAGGCAGGTTTTAAATAAAGCACACAAATCTGTGCAGACAAAATTTCAGCACAACATATTAATAAACATAACAACAGTACTTTTTAGTGAGATTATGAAAACTCTATATCAACCTGTGTCACAGTAAAGCTACCGTTCATAACACTAGCCATCATTACTTTCTTCATCCCCTGGTTTAACACCCTTGTAATATGAAGACTTGTAACAATCTGCTTTCCAAGTAAGTCTCATCCTGATTTTGAACAGTTAGATATCACCATAATCCTGGAGCATGACATTCAATAGTGTCATGGAAGCACTTCAGGAAATGTTTTTGTTTCTTATAATAATTTGATCTATGCCAACTGTTCTCCACTTTCCATTTGACTATTGCTATCCTCTACCTTACTTTCACTAGAGGTCTTTTTAAAAACCTCTGCACTGTTGTGACACAATTCAATACTTTGTATCTAGTACATATTTTATGATAGTTGTCAGCTTTTCCCCACTCTTCTGTTTAAGAACTCCTTTTCAACCTTTTTGAAGCCTTGTTTAAAGTGCCAGCCATCTGGTTTCCTTACCATCCAGCTGCAGTTAGTCCCTCCTGTAACAGCTTCCTTAATTTCTGAAGTGTCTCATGTTCTTGATTAACCTGAATGCTTTTGACTTGTGCTCTTTCTTCAGTTGTGAATTAAATCTTTGCCTCTGTACTTCTGTTTTTGGCCCTACATGTAATTTTGAAAGTGTGTCAGTAAATGCTGCTGTGGCGGGCCTGGTTTTCATTTTTCTTCTTAACAACTTAAAGGTTGTTTCCAGAGCCTTTTTTTTTTTTTTTTTGTCCTTAAATCTACAGGCACCATTAATGCTGGTTCCTTTCCACCAATTTTTAGATATCTAGACAGCTGACAGGGTTTACCACAGCCATAGATAATTTAGTGTGATTTCTTCTCTGAGATCACACACTGACCTATCTGCCCACTATTTCAGACTACCTCTAGTCCCTGTAAGAGATCTTCTTCTTCCAGAGAGAGGATGACTGCAAGAGGATTAAGGGAATCTATATTTGGGATTACTTTTCCCCTCAACAGCTGACTCTGTTCTTGTTGATTTCTGGTGTTGTTAGCTCAGAGATGAGATTGCTATATCTAGGTGATCGCTATGGGCTTCCTATGAGAATGTGCTCCTCAGCAACACTGGAGATGAATGTTCAAAGAGTACTGTTCATAAACCTCTCATGTGTCTCTGAAATTCTTCAGTTCAACAACTTGGTCTCAGGAGTCCAGACTTTGTCTCTTAGGGCTGTGGGCTGCTTATGCACTGCACAGCCATCTGGTGACTGCTCCAAAGCAGGCAATCACATAGATGTATGATGGGCACTAAATGTGGTTCATTGGGAACGCTTCTCCATCTTGCTGGGGGTCTGCCCGAGGGCATGAATGGCTTTGATTTACTTCTGTGTCTGATTGGTTGAATTGACTTCTCTTTATGTGACTAGTCTCACATATGTGAGTTTAAACATGAGTTTAAAGAAAGAGTATATTTTTTTTCCAAATCTGTTTGCCCAGTTCCTGGGCTCTGGAAGTGCTGGAGCGCTTCTTACTCGTGGAATTAAGAAGGCAGGCTCTTTTCATGCCTTTACATTTTTGGCAGCTTAACATAGGAGGATCAATCTGAACAGCTAGCTCTCATAGCCTCTTTATTTAAAATATTCTGCTTTCCTTAAAAGTCATTTTAATCTTGTTAACTCTGTTGTAGTCAGAGAGACATAAAGTCTGTGGTCAGGAAGACATGGCTCATAACATGCAAGACTGGTGAAGGACTGTGCAGATACTGGAGTCATGTGGGAATTTCAGGAGTATTTCTTATGTTCTCAACTCCTACTATTACGAAATGAGCCACTGTGGCTCATAGTCAAATGAGCAGCCAATTTTTCTGGGAACCTTTGATGTTTTTGCAGGGAAGAATACGCACTTAGTGAACCTTGTAAGAAGAGTACCAGTTAAACCAGAATATGAATGACAAAATACTGAAGATCCTTCTGGAGATATCCCACAGTTTTGATTACACACATAATTCCGTTAATTTAGTCAAAGAGGCTAAAATAAGAAAGAACTGAGGGTGTTCAAATCTATTAAGCATCTCCTGTTAGAAGTGCAGTGGCTACGGTCTATAGCTGGAAAAATGCTAGGAATATCCATTCATGATATTCTAATTCCAGTATCACAATGAAAAAGAATAGTATTGTTTATCTAGATATCACCAGAATATTGAAAAAAAATACCTGGTAAAATCTTTGATTGTCAAGGATCAATTAGTTACTAGATATAATATTAAGTACATTTTTTGTTACTTATATTTCTTACACTAACATTCTGTGTAAGTCCTTCGAGAAACCACTCATGTTTCTTTGATTCTCTTATATCATTTTTAAAGAAGTCTTGCATGAGGAAGTTGCTAAGATTAGAGTGTAAAGTTAGGATTTAGCTGTTGAAGTACGGACATCTCCATTTAAATAGTTCCCAGAACACACTATATTAATCAAGGAACAGACTTACCTCCTTTGACAACTCCAGGGCACTGAGTTCATCAGATGAGAGTGTCTTTTTCTCTTGGATGACAGCAGATGCCGCAAGCACACATTTGTACTTTTGGTGTCTAGAAATAAGTAAAATTAAACTTAATAGTCAGTTTGATATATCTTGAGGACATGTTTGTGAAGAGGTCACCTCAGAAAACTCCAGTTGTAAGAAAATTATTTTCCCTCAGATATTGTTTTGATTTTTATTCCATAATCAGTTTTTAAAAAGATGTAATTGAAGAATTTAAATTCTGACAAATGTACATATCATAGCTCCATCTTATAACCAATTGCATGTCAGTGTAATTCACTTTTTTTGTGTGTGTTTTGGTTACTATTTTCAAAATATCTGTAGCCTCCGTTTTCCGTAACATTCTAGAATTTTCAGTTGAAGGCCATAAAAAAAAAAAAAAAGCTTTCTTCTCAGGTAACTTTGAAATTGTGGTCAATGCAGAAAGAAATAAGGGGAAAAGTGTTTATTAAGAATCTACTAGAATTGTCTCCAGGTATGAAGATCTGTAAAATAAAGAAGTAGAAGAAAACAGGAACAAATGGAATATATATTTTTTTCACTGTTAGTGGTCTTAGGTGTTCTTTGTAACAAAAAGCCTCAAACAACTTTGAGAAAATCTTTTAGCATTTTTAAATGCTTATGATTCATGTTATACCAAAAAAAAAGAGTCTTATTTAGTTTTATTGCTCTTGTTGTTATTAAATAAGTTAATTTTGCTGTCCTTTGTATAATTGAACCTGAAAATATTTTGAGAAAATAGAAGAGGCTTGTTTCAGGAGCAGAATTTTTTGGGAATGTGTATGTTTTGTGGATTCTTATTGCAGTAGTGAAATTCAGAGGATATATATTGTAACACCTTAAAAAGCATTTTAGACATTTAGACATTATTTAGGCAAAATGTTTCCTGATATATATATATAAAAAAATAAGTCTGTTTAGAGGGACTAGGACAACAAATTACAGGCAATTAATTTCATTATTATATATGGTTTCTAGAATTTATAATTAAACACTCAATTGCTTTCAAGGCTATTGTCCATAAAACATTCTAGTACTGTAGATCAACATGCAATGTCATTTATAGACCCTGAGATTGTGTTCTTTACTTCTGCACTTCTATATTGTACAGGAAGGGATGGCTCAAGTGAAAGGTTTAATTTTATAAAATTCTTTTTAATGCTACTTAACTTCTTTCTCTTTTCCCTTTCCTCTCTCTCTTCCTCTCTCTTTTATTTGTCAATGAGTTTAAAATAAGAACTTTAAAGAATTACAGTAATTATTTTTGAGTTACTTTTATTGTTTTCTAACTTGTATGACAGTTCTATTATTAAAGGTGTGAAATATGCAAGTTCCTTCAGAATAGGAAAAATAGTATGTTGATATTTCTAGAAGAAGAAAAAAAAACCTGCATGAATTGCTGGCATTACTTGAATATTGAAAGCAAATGTAGCCTGGGCTGAAACTATCTTGAGTCACTTAGATTGGTTGCTGAGACTTTCCATGCAACAAAGGGAAAAAGGCACATCTAGGGACAATTCAGATTCGAGACATTTTGAATCATACTCTCGGTTTTCTATTTTGACATCCTAGTATGATCACAGGTCAAACTGAGGTATCTTTCTGGCCAAAGGCACAGAATCTCACAGTGGACAACACCAAATTCTGTGTGTGTCTGTTCATGTGGGTCACAAGCAGCTATCCTTCAAGAATGGACTGACCACTTCTCAGTACCATAAAAATCCTGTAGATTCTTAAAAACCTATTAGTTGTGTCCCAGACATGTAAACTTTATTAAAACCCCCTCATGAGCTGATTTCTTGGGAGCAATTTCAGTGTACTTAATTAACGCAGGATATATTTTCATAACACAAAACTTTAACAAAAATACCAGTCTTAAGGATTCCCATCTTCCAGACATAGAATCATAGAATGGCCTAGGCTGGAAGGGACCTTAGAGATCATTTTAATCCAACCTCCCTGTTGTGGGCAGGGACGCCACCTCTCGACTAGGTCAGGCAACACATGAGAACTGACCGGGAATCGAACCCGCGACCTTTGGTGTTTCAAACACCACGCTCAACCCACTGAGCTAACATCTCAGTGCTCTTTTTCTCAGTCTTGTTTGCAAAGTTTTTTGTCTAGCTTTTTTGGGGTGATTTGGAGGGATGAGTAGGCAGGACAGGATGTCTCTTACCCAGCTCCAGTCTTCAGTATGGGACCCCAGTTATCTCATGACTGCTGAGACAAGAAAACAACCTTTTTATCATATCCTGTAATTGCAACGAATGAATTACAAAGAAGAGGAAGAACAAAACTGAGATCATACTAGATACCATTTGCTAATAAGTTGGTCATTACAGTACTTGCCCAGAAAATGTAAAATCTCAGTTCTAGGTGATGTAAAACTGGGAAAAAACAATCCCCAAAGTCATTCTACAAAGAGCTTGGGATTCTATAAGTCACAAATGGAACTGATGCAAAGACTGAGATATTAAAAATAAATGAAACATAGTTTACAATAGCAATACATTAATGTATTTATTTATTTAGTGGAGTGTGTCATCTGTTTTTCAAGAAAAAATGCTTTAATTATGGACAAAAAATAAACAAGGCAAAAATGTTGTGTCATTCCACTAAGATTTCTGTACAGTCTAAACCCTATTCACCTAAGAAGATGGCACATATATAGTCTCTTCTTTACTAGAAGGAATTTAAATCTAGTTCTGTGTGCTTTTCTGGTGGTGGCATCAGGTGATCATTTCCCATGTTACTGAAGTGCTTTAGAGATCTTAAAAAGCTTTTTGACATTTTAAATTAACATACTGCAGAAAAAGATAGAAACCATTCATACATAAAAGCTCTGTAGCTAACATTTTTCTTTTTCAAAGGGCAAACGGAAAGAATTAGGGATATGAAAGCAACTCTGCTGAGAAGTTAATGATTTTGAATACAAAATGTATCTAAATTATAGAAACTGTATCTTATTTAAATGTCAAGAAGCAAGAGGAAGAAAGAAAATAACAAAATGGGGATTCAAATTAAAATGGATAAATAAATAAAAATGGAAAAGCCTACTGGAAATGGAACACAGTTGCTAGAAAGTGTGGGGATTAAATGGAATTGACGAAAGTCAAGCTGACTTAAACTTATGGAGAATAATAAACCAAACAGTTACAAAGATCTCTGGCAAGATTAGTAAAAAGCCAGTTGGAGAGAACTGAACTTCAGTACATCCGCTTCCAGTAACAAAGGTGATGTTGGTGTGAGTGTTAATGAATGTGGTCATGGAAACAAAATGTAGATAATCAAGGTCAAAGAAAACATTTTAAGCCTCAGTTCAGGCCTCTGTATACCTGAAGGACAAACCACACTACCAGGAGTCAGTTTAGGGAAAAATGGAGAGGAAGGGAGAAAACAGGAAAGATGCTAAGAAATAACATGAGTTTACAGAGCCTATCTTGACAGAGCAATATAATATCTTGTCGATACTCTGCACAAACAATGTGTTATAAAATCTTTGCATAAAGGACTATTGTAGAATAATTTCTGGGTGCCAATAATACAGTCACTAAAACTATATGAATTAGTTTTGGCTTTGTTGTAAAGGTAAGGATTACAGAGTCTGTAGCTAAGAAATTAAGTCTGCCATCTGTGTTTAAAGAGCAGTTATTAGGCTGGAGAATGATTACTAGGAGAGTTCCTCAGAGGTTGGCAGTGAAGTCAATATTAAATGATCTTGGCTTTAAAAAGTGGTGTTTTACAGGTGGTAGATCCAGGGACAGATTCTTAGCATGCATTATTCATCTTCCCAGTTATTTTCTATATAATATTTAAATATGAAGATATATGCATTCAGGGAAGGATGGGACTTCACTGTTTTTTTCTAAAGCTACTGCGAGTTTAAATATTCCTTTAGATTTACAAATCTACAAAAATAAAATTTAGTAATTTTTCTGTGTATTTCATATGTTATTCCTTACAACTTTTTACAAATTATTTTATAAAATCTTGTGTAGTATCATTATTAATATCGTAGTTTATTTCTGTGTGACTGGTGAACTTTTGGATAAACATATTAACTGATTATTTCATGAAATCATTTACAATACAGAATTCCTTTCAATATTTCCTAATTGTTTGTCAGATTCTATATTTAATTTTAGCTTTTTGAATTACTGCAAGGATAATAGTGTAAATTTGTATTTTCACGTATTTCTGCTTCACTTAAATATGTAAATCTTTCCAATCCATATGCAAATATTAAACTGCTTTGTTCTAAAATTGGTTATGATAGCCTTTTTCCTGAAAGTAAGAGATTACAAATCTTTTACCTATTTTTCCTGTATTAATGGTAAAAAAGTGTTCTTTTTGTTTGCTCAGTTGTTTTTTGGAACTCAGGAAATGATGACTTTGTTACTTTGAGGAGCTTTTGATGAAACCAAGAACATAATAATGTCTAGAATTTAAAGAAAAATCAATGCTACTTTAATAATTACTGTACTAGTATTTTCCACATTCTAGTGAATGCTTTTGAAGTGCTGTTGATTAACTGATTTTATTTCAGAGTTTATTGCTGTGACAGAATCAGTAATCCTCCTATTAGTAAATTCAATAAAACCAAAAGGCTCGGATTATTCCCCAAACTTGTCACACACTCCTAAAACAAATAAAAGTTTTTATTAATATTGAGTATCTGCTGCCTCCTGGATATGTGTGTAGATTTATTTTAATAATTTTCTGCCCTGTTAATATTTCTATGTGTAATATTACAATTACGCAAGTAAAAAAAGGTAAAACTTAACCATAAGGAACTTCTTCCTCCATTGAATTTTCACAGAAAAGAATTGCCATCAGAAATGTCTCATGAACTCTCTTTGTGAACATCTAATTTCTTTCACTGTCCTGATGGTCACAAACATTTTAAACCATAGGAGCGGTGAAATTTCAGTCATATTTCTTGAAAACTCTTGTAGATAATGTAAGACTGCAAAATGAAAAACAAAAAAAATCATTATACTTTTGTGCAATCTCTTGGTAGTCCAATATATAAATTTTCCTAGACAATACTGTACAAAGGCTTCCAAATAAAAATCCTATTTATCTTCTGTAGAAATAAAATGATCATCCAAGGAAAAAAATAATAAATCTCTTAAACTCCCAAGGTACTTGCCAACACTTAATTGTTTGGTTAAGCAGTTTTGAAATGGAAAAAAAAAGTGCAAACTGTCTTTGAATAAAATGTTTAAGTATTTATCTTTTGTGTCTTTTTCATTCACTTCAGACTTGATCAAAGGCTTGTCTTTCTCTCTCTTTATTAGCTATAAAGCTTTATAACAATGAAGAGGATTAATTACAGCATCTACTTCCATTAACTATGGCATTCAATGATTGTTTTAATTTTCAATGGATTATGCTCAATGTAAATCCAGATTTCAATTATTTTTATCAAATGCTTGTATAATTGTAGTAATTTTGAATTCACTCTTACAGAAAACAATATTGAAACTGCAATTCTGAAGTGATTGTTTTACTTGATGAATTTCTCAACTCTTGGGAGTTCATTCAAATATTATTATGAATACCATAGTGAAAAATATCTTTGTTTTAATTTAGTAACAATTATTCCTCAGGCATATATTTACATAACATCAAATATCAGCATTTATGAATGTTAACAAACCTTTCAAAAATATTTTTCAATGTTTTTCTTCTTGCATTTTTTTTTCAAACTGCTTGTAATTTTTTTTTGTTTTATATCATAAAATCATAGAGTAGCCTAGACTGGAAGGGACCTTAGAGATCATCTAATCCAATCTCCCTGTCATGGGCAGGGATGCCTCTCTGCTAGATCAGGCTACTCAAGGTTCTGTCCAACTTGGCCTTGAACACCTCCAGGGAGGGGGCAGCCACAACGTGTACTGAAGAATTTCTTTCTAAGATCTAATCTAAATCTATTCTCCTTCAACTTAAACCCATTTCCCCTTGTCCTACCAGTGGACACTCTTGTAAAAAGTCCCTCCCCAGCCTTCCTGTAGGATCCCTTCAGGTATTGGAAGGCAGCTATTAGGTCCCCCCAAAGTCTTCTCAAGACTGAACGGCCCCAACTCCCTCAACCTGTCCTCGTAGCAGAGGTGCTCCAGCCCCTGGATCATCTTTGTGGCCCTCCTCTGAACACAATCCAACAGTTCTATGTCCCTCTTATGGTGGGGACACCAGAACTGGACGTAGTATTCAAAGCAGGGTCTCACAAGAGCAGAGTAAAGGGGGAGAATCACCTCTCTTGACCTGCTGGCTAAACTTCTCCTGATACATCCCAGGATGCGATTGACCTTCTGGGCTGCATGAGTCCACTGCTGGTTCATGTTGAGCTTCTCGTCTATCAACATCCCCAAATCCTTCTCTTCAGGGCTACTCTCAACTCACTCTGTGCCCAGTTTGTATTTGTGCCTAGGATTGGCCTGATGCAGGTGCAGGACCTTGCATTTTGACTTGTTGAACCTCATGCAGTTTGCACTGGCCCATTTCTCAAGCCTATCAAGGTCCCTCTGGATGGCATCTCTTCCCTCAAGTGAGTCCATGGCACCACACAGCTTGGTGTCGTTAGCAAACTTGCTGAGGGTGCACCCAATGCCGTCGTCCATGTCGCTGACAAAGATGTTGAACAGCACTGGACCCAGAACATTCCCCTGAGGAACTCCACTTGTCACTGGTGTCCATGTCGACTTTGAGCTATTGACCACAATTCTTTGAGTGTGACCATCCAACCAGTTCTTTATCCACCGAGTGGTCCATCTGTCAAATCTGTGTCTCTCCATTTTAGAGTCAAGGATGTCATGTGGACAGTGTCAAACACCTTGCACAAGTCCAGGAAAATGACATCCGTTTCTTTTCCCGTGTCAACCAGCGCTGTAGCTTTGTCATAGAAGGCCACTGAATTAGTCAGGCACGACTTGCCCCTGGTGAAGCCATGTTGGCTGTCACCAACCACTTGATTATCTTTTATGTGCCTTAGTACAGTTACCAGGAGAATATGTTCCATGATTTTACCTGTCACAGAGATAAGGCTGACTGGTTCATAGTTCCCCATGTTGTCTTTTGTTCCTTTTTTAAAGATGGACATTATGTTCCCCCTTTTCCAATCTGTGGGAACCTCACCAGACTGCCAAAGTTATGAACTTCATTCAGATATCGCTTTGCCACTGAGGGTTTCCGAACTACAGTTTGTAGAATTGGCATAGTTTAAAATTACGGGGTTTATGGGCTATTCTGAAGAAGACCCCTAAATCTGAAATAAAAGAAGATAAATAAAAACGTTTTTCTTCTGTAGTAGTTGTGGTTTTTGTTTGTTTTTTTTTTTAAATAACCCACTATTGACCATCTTGCACATATTGCTACCCGTGTTGGAATAAAAATTACTCAGATAGATCTGTATCATTACACTCCCTTTATAATTACATTTTCTTGAGAAATAGATTTGATTAGATATTTCACTTTAACACATCTGTTATCATTATAAAATTCTATTAACATAATTATTGTTTTTATTTTAAAAATGTGACTATGAAGCCATTTTTTATGAAAAAGCACGTAGTTTCTTGCTTTATCACAATTCCTTCTCTATTGCCAAGAAAAAACTCAGTGTTTGTCTTTAATTTCTGATTTTGATGGAAGTTTGAATTAAAATGTATTCAGTAAGACAGCATAGTGTGTGTGTGATAAAAAAAACAGAGTTCTAAAAATTATCTGAACAATGGGAAGTTATGGGTTCCTAATTATTTGTGGAATTTGTTTTGTCTGTAAATTTTTTGCCATATATTTTTATTTATACTTAGTTCTGTAAGTACCATCATTTAGCATCAGTGTGTATGATGCTTACTCCATGATGATCTATATTAACACTTCTTTCTCCTTCCTTTGGTTTGTTTCTTGTTCTGATATACTGTTTTACATATTAAATCTCTTTGGATTGTAAATTATGTCTTTCTGCAGTTTGAGTTTCCTTTGGGGCTTTTGGTATGGATGATGTCATACTTTGGAAAACAATTACTCCATTAACATATAAAGTAAAGGAAGTGATGACATTGTAGACTTGAAAATGGATAAACCTTTATTTTCCTCCCCTGCTATATATTTAAGGTGGACAAGCCCACACTAGCAAGACAGTGTTAGATCGAACTGAGAAAAGTCACAAGAAAGGAAAACTGCAAGTCAACAGCTTAAAGCGTGCTCTCACGTAGGGTAGACATTCTTCAAATTGTGCTGCAGCAGCACAACAATGTGTACAATCCAAGTGGAACTCAGACTAAAAATACTGGAGCCTGAAGCTAAATTGTCACAGAATCACTTGAGTGAGTGAATTTAGAAGGGACCTTTGGAGAACATTGTTGAGCTAAAAGAGAGAGAGGCAACAAGTCCTGTTGCGGACAAGAGGCAACAATTTCTGTTGCAAAAAGGAGATGCCAATTTCTGTAACCTTAAAAGAGGCAACAATTGCTGCACAGAAAAGAGGCAACAATTGCTGTTGCAAAAACTCACATGGCCAAACTTCGTGGATAAAGGGGCAAGTCAGTTCGGAAGAAGCTAACACCCCTTGCCTTCCATCTTGTCCTCAGATATCAGAGAGGCTGGGGGTGGCTAGGCTTAGGTTATGAGTGATGCCTCATCATTGCTAATGCGACGCGTCCATACTCCTTCGATCTGGCGGCGCCCGTGGAATTACGAGGCCAGCCTTCACAAGAGTGCCAATACACTCACACTGCCAAACTCTGTGGTTCAGTATCAACGGGGACTCACACAGCCAGATTGGAATCAAATATAACTTATTGAAGCAACAGATATACAAATTCGTTTTGATTGCTTGTGATAGTGACAATCTGCAAAGCACATGCAAAAGTTGTGTATGTAATACATATAGAGCAGATCTATAAAGACTTCCTAAGTATCCTGTGGCAGCACTTGGTAAGATCAAGTGTTCGGACCTTACTCAAAGGCGTCCCTATGGAGGGGAAGAGAGGCTCAGCCCGTTGACTGATCTCAGGAATCAGAGGTGGCCCATGGTGGTATTTCCCCTGGCAATAGTGAAATCTTTCCTGAAGTTCCCCTTCTCTTGGGCCATTTTTATATTATTTATTACCTTTCAGGTGGAACTTTAGTGACTCTAGTCATGCATATATTTATTGTGATTGGTGTAAATTTTCCTTGATTCTCATTTAAAGATATATACTAGAAGAATTCAATGCACAAGCTCATTGAGGGATGGTCGCACCTTGGAGGTTGGTAGCTTTTGGAATGCAGGTGTGTTTTGGTATTATAATGAGCATAGTGCACCCAAACAATGGCATCTATCAAAAGATGACAGACTCTTGGCCCAGGATAGTAAATGTGCAGTCAACTGGCTCCTTGATGTCTCCAGGTTCGTGTTCACAGAGCTTGATCATGGCATCTCCACAAAGTTCCATGCTCCATGGTATTTTCTGTTAGAGGCAGAACATTAAGCTACCTTAACACTATTGACCCTTAAGTTTATTTTGGAAACCTTTGTGGGGAGAGCTCCTTATGCACCAGCTGCAAGCTGTCCTGGAATCTTTCTCGATGTTCCGATGTGTGATCAATGTTATGTAGGCAATTAAGTAATTTTATATAATTATTCCACATCAAATGCCACGAGAAAAGGTTGGTTTTTGAGGCCCAAGCACTCTTGCAAGCACTGAGGCAAGATGGTTGCCTTGCAGTTAGAACTAAAGTTTAGGCAAAGGTTTGTGTCCTCCCTTCACATTTATGAGATCCCCTTATCCTTCTCTAGTCTAAACAGCCTCAGCTCTCTCGCACACTGCCCCATCATCCAAATCACTAGTGAAGATGCTAAACAGAACTGGATCCAGTATCAGTCACTGGGGTGCACCACTGATTATTGGTCTCCAACTAGACTTTGTGCTACTGCTCCATACCCTTTGTGCCTGGTTGAGTGCTCCTTAATTGCCTTTGACTGTACAGTCTTCTGACAGTCTGGTTCTTCTTTTATTATAAAGAAGTCCTTCTGTTTAAGTGCAAAATATTTTCATCAGAGATCATTACATTTAACTATTTTTTTTTATTTTTTTTATATTTCTTTGTATTTATATTTCTATGTAACTTTCACATATATTTTGGGGGACAGTATTGCTGTGAGTTCAAGGGTTCGTATAGGCACGTCTTGGCAGCATGTTTCATTGCCCTGTATTATTAGAAATCCATTCACATATGTAGATAGTAAATAACACATACTTGAAAGCTAGATGTGACTCATTTGAAATGTATATAAAATATTTTGGAAATAGTAAATATAGATATTGCACCTTCAAAGAGGCAAATATCTAGGTCAGTCTTAAATCTTTAAACTCCAAAACTAATAACTGTTCATAACAATTGCAGCTCTACCTCTCAAGTCCATTACACTCCTATCTCACCAAGAAAAAATACCGCACACAAAAACCCAAATAAAAATCAAAATAGCTGTATCCAATTTCTAGTGCATTAGTAACAGAAAATGCTGAAAAGTGTCCTCAAGAAGTGTTCAGTAAATCAGTTGTCTCTGCAGTATGCTATCTGACATGAAGACAGGAAAAAATGATGGAATTATTTTTTATCTTAAAAAGACCTTTATTACAGTGGTCACAGAGAACAGACTATTGCTGTATTGTTGGCAAGAAAAAAAAAATCAGAATAAAACGAGCAGTATAAAATAAATAAGATAGTGAAACTACTATTAAAACATCTTTGAAAGTATGCAATCTGAAAAATCATTAATTCAGTACTCCAGGTTCTCAGATTTTCATAAAATATACATCTGCTTCAGCAAAAGAAGTGAATTTGAATCTTGTCATGCCATTTTTTTCAGCTATTTTTAGCAATTTTTTTAATGCTTTTTGATAATACATCTGGAAGTACCAAAATTCTATGATTCTGTGATTAAAAATGTAGGTTCCATTTTGCTTATGTTGTTAGTGGGAAACCAAGCTGTGGTGAACACTGAGGTGGTATCCAGGTTAACCAAGATATCATCATCAGTGGAAGCTTGCAGCTTAGTGTGCAAGGATAAGGCCTTGATGTTCCCAGCACAGCCTACCCTCTGCAGTGCTGCACAGCACAAAATCATGGGGAATGCCTGGAGGGACAGAATATTGAGACATGGGGAAAAGGATGTCTGTCCAAACAGTGAGCTTGACAGTTTACCAGCAATACCAGCAGGAATCTACTGGAGAGAGTCCAACTGAGAGCTATGAGGATGATTAAGGGACTTGAACATCTCTCCTATGAAGAGAGACTGCGAGAGCTGGGGCTGTTTAGCCTTCAAAGGAGATGACAGAGAGGGGACCTTATTAATGTATACAAATATCTGAGGGACGGGTGTCAAGAGGAAGGAGACAATCTCTTTCCAGTGGTGCCCAACAATAGAACAAGAAATAATGGGTTTAAGTTGGAAAATAGGAAGTTCCACCTCAACATGGGAAAAACTTCTTTCCCTGTGAGGGTGACAGAGCACTGGAACAGGCTGCCCAGGGAGATTGTGGAGTCTCCTTCTCTGAAGATTTTCAAAACCTGCCTGGACACGTTCCTGTGTGGTTGCCCTAGGGGATCCTACTCTGGCAGGGAGGTTGGACTAGATCTTTTGAGGTCCCTTCCAATCCCTAACACTCTATGATTCCATCATTCTATAATATTCTTTGATCTAGAGTTTGAAAGATCCCCTAGATTTTCATTTCTCAGCTGTCCTAATGACTTAGTTTGACAGAATTAGCTGAGATTTGCAGGCATCATTGACCTCATAACTGACTCCTCTGCCTCACCCGCTCTCTGAAACTTTTGTGTTGCCATTTGTAATGCGGTCTATACACAACTTTCTCTAGCTAGCTTAGTTGTCTGATACAAGATTTGTAAAATACACTGACAGATTGGAATAAAGCACACCATTATCTTTATATTATTCTTATCTCTTTTTTTTTTTGGGAAACCAGTTATAATAATTTTCTTTTTGTGAAAACCCAAATGTATCCAAGGTTTTAAAAGAAAAATCTCTAAAGATTTTGTCTTTTTCTTTTATAAGCATTTGCAATTAAGTCCCTTGTTTTAACACCGAACCTCTTCTAAAGAGGTAAGCTTCAGTGCCAAATAAGAATGATGATAAATTTGCCTAATATCTGACATGTTTGAGGGAAAAGGGAACCATTTTCATTTTTGCATGTGCCAACACTTGCAGGAATATGTTCTTTTAGGTCACAAAACTTTGTACCCCTTCCTATAAATTCTCATGGTACATTTGTGAGAATGCTATTCATTACTTTTCCCTCTTTGGAGCACAGGAAACAGCAATCAGTCAGCCAGAAATGTCTCATGCCAATGTTTCTTTATGCTTGTTTTATGAATCTGACTGTATATCTGTCTTGTTTCATTAGACTGTTTTGTAGCATATCCAGCTGACCTGGAAGGCAGCAGCCAACATAAACAAGTTGACTTCCTCCCAGCTGCCTCACCATGACCTTTCTAATACAAAGTAGTAAACAAAACTTGTATTAACTGTAGAGAAATCCGGAAAAGCAAAACAAAACACACACAACCCAAGGACATGTTGTAGTCGTCACAACCACTGAACTTTCTTATTTTACTCTGTGCCTGATCTCCATTACAATACAGATGCATTGTTTGGGGTTTTTTTGTTTGATGTAGGCTGTTTGCCAGGATGAAATTTTCTGTCAGATACCCTGATGTTACGGTATTATAGCTGGAGGTCTTGAAACCATTTACTGTTTTTCTTAAGCTAGGTTGTTTTAAAGAAGTCTAGTTTCTGAAATGGACTAATTGTTCGTAAGTAGTTAAGTCAGCTCCAGGAGACGGATGAAATATCAGTTTGACAACCATGAGTACGTTAATTATTACAATATGTGATATTATTAACAAAGTCTTATGATACACAACTATTCCATGATTGTTATATTCTCTTTCATTTAAACTAGTTGTCTCACAGCTACTTGTGGGAGAAAATACATGGTAGTATATACAAATCTAAAAATATTCTAGTTAATGTCTCAAATATACTAACCAGTCTGTCCATTTTTGTGGCTAGAGATATAAAGCTATGGTGGAATTTCCTCTGCTTGAAAGTAGCAGATGGCAGGCATCACTTGGAGTTTTATATAATGTTGCTGTCCTGTAATAGTCCCACTCCAATAGCATAAAAACAAGTTTGTTTTCAGGAGTTTTGGTACAAAACTGGTATCCACTTTCTGTAGTTCAGTTTTTCCTGAATAATTACTTTTAATCATAGAAGATGGAGAAAAAACTCTGACTACTTGTTCAGATCAGTATCTAATCACCTCTGTTTCAACCACAGCTTTAGTTATCACGCCTGACAACTTTGCACCTTACCGAGGTGTCATTTATCTGCATTGGGGGAAAAAAAAAAGAAACTCAAAGCCAATAGAGAACAACTTTCTATGTTGATTCTTGTCATATCAGTACTAGGTACACTGGAACTGTGTCACTTGCTAGAATGCCTGTCGCAAATACCTCAGTACATATCTTTATGTGTTGCCTCCTAAACCATTCTTTCTCTCTTTGAAGGCTGATTTCTGAAACAGTGCTCTCTCTTTTCTGAGCTGCTTTGCCTGGAATGGAAAATGTTGCAATTTTTGCATGTTTACTATACAAGTTCCTACAGACTTTCTTAGATTAAATTTGATTGTTGCATTTAATTTCAGGAAGGCTTTAATTCTTGTAAGATGACCTCACTTTTTAGTCACTCCCAGTTACAGTCATTTAATCATTCAACTCAGTGCAAACAGTCCATCAGGTCTTTAACAACAGAATAATGACACAAAAAAATGGAAATCCATATTATGAAAGAGGTCCTAAATCAACCCTTACTGATTAATTCCCCCTTTATTCACAAAGCCTAACTCATCCTGACTGAATCAATCAAAAAGCTATTACCTTCATACTTGCAAGTGTTACTTTCAAAATCAATAAAAACTGAGTTCATTTTTAAGATGCAGTATATTACCAAAATAAAAGTTCCCATTTACTTAGTCTAGAAATTTATCAAAAACTGTTGTAGTTGGTAAAATCCTGTTTCTTGGCCCTGTAAATTTTTTAATGTTTTGCAATTTTCAACTTTGTCCTTTTTTTTTTTTCCAGTTTCATGTACTTTAATAGCTGAATAACTGTTAGTTTTATCTATGCGGGGTTTTTTGCATCTGCACATGAAAGAGTTTATGATTTCACAGGAATTCTCTGTGTCCCATATACCATGTTTTCATTCTGTTTTTTAGCAAAGCCACAGTAAAAGTAGTCCAAATTTGAGGTCTAACGGCTAAAGACAAGGCCCACCTGGCAAAGCAGAGGAAAAACATCTTTGCCAACATGCTGACAAACCTGGTGAGGAAAGGTTTAAACTATGTCCACTGGTGGAGGGAAATTGCAACCTTGGAAACAAGGAGGTAGAACCGAAGTTCCACATGTAGATGCTGAATTCTGGCCTTATTGATGCTTCAATAATTGATGTGTGGTGGGACAGCTTGCATAACTTAATTGATGTGATGCATTGACACAGGCTTTTCAAGAAGGTGAGATGGGGAATAAGTGGAGGAAGAGCTTGTCCTTTCTGTTAAGGAGCAGGTTGAAGGTGTGTAGCTCTTGTATACAGTTGACAAAAGGCTGTTTAAGAGCTTTTGGTAATCTGGAATTCCAGGAGAAGTCAGTGAGCAGGACGTTGTGGTGAGAAATTGTTCCAGATCACCTGATCAGAATTAGGAAGCCAACAAATTCTCCTTTAAATAACCAAGAGAAAGACTCTATATTACAGACCCTGGCTTTTATTGGGAGCGTTTAAACTCCCCTCAAGCTGCTGGAAGGCCAATGCAGCAAAACATAAGATTTCCAGAGAGTGTCAGGGACTGAATGGACCTGAGCCACTTCCTGAATCATAAGGAGCAAGCTCCACAAGAAGTGGAAAATCCCCTCCCCTCTGGCCACCAGGAAAAGGGAGGGGATCTAAAGGATGGAGAGGAGTGGAAGCAGGTGCCTGCCAAGAGAGGAAGGAAAATCCCTGCCTGCCCTCCCTCACCTGGCGGGTTGCCCTTGCAAAACAGGTATGGGGCTCTAGACAATGAAAGCCGGGAAAAGGAAGAGACAGGTAGGGGTCCATCCATAGGGCTGTCAAGGGTGAATCAGTCAACCACACTCATTAGGATTTATTTGTCCAAGAAAAAAATAAGAGTAATTGTCATTGGTGACTCCATCCTGAGTGGAACAGAGGGCCTATCTGCCGTTCAGACCCAGCCCACAGGAAAGACTGTTGCCTCCCTGGAGCTCAGATTAGGGACATCAACAAAAAACTCCCTAGTCTGGTGAATCCTGCTGATTACTACCCATTGCTGGTTGTCCAGGCTGGTAGTGTTGAGGTCAGACAAAGGTGTAGAAATATTAAGGATAAGAAGATTATTAGGAGCAGTCAGCATGGCTTTGCCAAGGGGAAGTCATGTTTGACCAACCTGATAGCCTTTTATGAAGACATAAACAGGTGGATGGATGGTGGTCGTGCACTGGATGTGGTCTATCTGGATTTCATTAAAGCATTTGACACCGTCTCCCACAGCATCCTCATAGGTAAACTGAGGAAATGTGGTCGGGATGATCAGGTAGTGAGGTGGGTCGCTAATTGGTTGAAGGGAAGAAGTCAGAGAGTTGTGGTCAATGGGGCAGAGTTTAGTTGGAGGGCCGTGTCTAGTGGGGTCCCTCAGGGGTCAGTGCTGGGGCCAGTGCTTTTCAATATATTCATCAATGACCTGGACGAGGGATTAGAGAGTGTTGGCAGCAAGTTTGCTGATGACACGAAACTGGGAGGAGTGGTTGACACACCAGAAGGCTGTGCAGCCATGCAGAGAGACCTGGACAGGCTGGAGGGCTGGGCGGGGAGAAATCTTATGAAATTCAACAAGGGCAAATGTAGAGTTTTGCACCTGGGAAAGAACAACCCCATGTGCCAGTATAGGTTGGAGACTGACCTGCTGGAGAACAGCGCAGGGGAAAGGGACCTGGGGGTTCTGGTGGGCAGCAGGATGACCATGAGCCAGCAATGTGCCCTCGTGGCCAAAAAGGCCAATGGTATCCTGGGTTGTATTAGAAGGGGAGTAGCAAGTAGGTCAAGAGAAGTCCCCCTGACCCTCTACTCTGCCCTGGTGAGGCCACATCTGGAATATTGTGTCCGGTTCTGCGCCCCTCAACTCAAGAGAGACAGGAAACTGCTGGAGAGAGTCCAGCGCAGAGCCACAAAGATGGTGAAGGAAGTGGAACATCTCCCTTATGAGGAAAGGCTGAAGGAGCTGGGTCTCTTTAACTTGGAGGAGGCTGAGGGGCGACCTCATAAATGTTTGTAAATATGTCAAGGGAGAGGGTCAGGAGGACGGATCCAGGCTCTTTTCAGTGACGTCCAATGACAGAACAAGGGTCAATGAGTGCAAGCTGGAACATAGGAGGTTCCCCAAAAACATTAGAAAAAACTTCTTCACTGTGAAGGTGAGAGAGCACTGGCACAGGCTGCCCAGGGAGGTTGTGGAGTCTCCTTCTTTGGAGACATTCAAATCCCACCTAGATGCATTCCTGTGCGACCTACTGTAGATGAGTGACAGGGCAAGTGACAATGGTTTTAAACATAAAGAGGGTCAATTTAGATTGGATATAAAGATATTTTTTTTACAAGGAGTTGGTCAGACACTGTGACAGGTTATCCAGGGAAGTTTTGGATGCCTCAACCCTGGAAGTGTTCAAGGCCAGGTTGGATGAGTCTCTGAGCAACCTGTTCTAGTGGGAGATGTCCCTGCCCATGGCAGAGATCCCTTCCAATCCAAATAATTCTATGATTCTGTGATTCACAGAATCACAGAATCACAGAATGTTAGGGGTTGGAAGGGACCTCAAAAATCATCTAGTCCAGCCCCTCTGCCAGAGCAGGATCACCTACAGTAGATTGCACAGGAACGTGTCCAGGCAGGTTTTGGATGTCTCCAGAGAAGGAGACTCCACAAACTCCCTGGGTAGCCTGTTCCAGTGCTCTGCTATTTTCTTCCCTGAATATACCAGAAGACTGTAAGGCGAGTGTTTGACGGATTTGAGATGAAAAAGATTTTTGGTTTAGAGATGTCTCAGTCTGTCCCTCCTGTGAGTTCAACCTGTAATAGCACAGCATTTCTCAGGTAGACATTGTACTGTAGAAGTCTGTGTCCTAAATTCATACATACATGTGACAAAATATGTTACATGATCAGATGTGCATGAGTTACCATGATTTTGTGAAAAAAGAAGATATTATACTCAGTAAAATATTTCATCATTTAAACTTCATATGTTGCAATGTTATTATTGCTTTATGAAGAATATATTACTTATTACGCTTCTTTAAGAGGAAAAAAGGAAAAGTACCACCCAGAATATTTTGTATTATCTCACTGCTGAGTTTACTGACATGTTTAGGTAGAATTTCTTTTCACAGCAATAGGAAAAGCAGATTATTTAGTCCCATGTAAGACTATATGTGGACAAGCATCCCAGAGGAGAATGTGAGAAGTTTCTTATTGCTGGCTTCACATCTACTTTCTTTTGGGCTTAGACAAGGTGTTATACACTAGTTTCTTCTATTCCACCAAATGTATACAGATAATTCTTGTCTCCATATGTCTATATTGCACTTAAAGTCAGAATACTCTAGACTACACTGGCCAGACGCTACTATTTAAGAAAAGTATTTTCTGCATTATAGTGTGATAATTTATTTTTAGAGTAACAATAATATCTTGACTGTTTCAAGGAGTGCATGTACATTTTCCCTTTGCCTACTGTGAGCATTTAAAATCTTTAGTCATACAACTTACTAATGGCCACAAAATGTCAATTTCAAATCAAATGAAATTCTGCTCACTGGGATGTAAATGGATCATTTCTGATGTGCTCTTAGGCCTTTCTAATTTGAGGAATGAAAAGTACAGTCAATAATTCAAAATTAGTTTTCCCGCAGTGAGGTATGAAAAGAAAGCACAATTAATATGTACCATGTTTAAGAAACAATTTGGTGACTGTGGTGAATGATTTCAGTGTATGTTTTAAATTAAAAAAAAAAACTAAAATAATGGAAACTGGAGGATTTTTACTGTGTTTTGATTAAAGGCTTGTAACTTCTCAAGTGAGAAACTGCAGATATTTTTGAGAAAGAAGACAGAAATTTTATCTATCTTGTTACCTCTCAAACAAAATTTACAACTGTTTAGGATGCTTTAAGAGTGCGAAAACTTTCTTTGCTCTCAAGCAGGGGGGAACAGCATAGAATTCACTAATGGTGCCTGTTTCTTGTACATTAATGCACCCAGTGAGATTTCACAACAACTCACATCAAAAAGCCTGGAAAAATGAAATTCAGTATCTTTTGACCAGTTATAAAAGAAAATCTTTAGCAGCCATTTCATTTAACAACAGTACTAATTCTTTTGTAGCTGATTGATGCTAACTTCCTTCAACTGGTATTCTGAAATGTATGGTCTTTGTGCAATTGTATGGACTTTGTGGCCTCTTATTTTCTTTTCTCTTCACAGAAGTGAGCAAAAAGCACACAATGAAAGTATAGTTATTACTGTCGCCTTTTCTCCTTTGTTGGGAACTGGATTGTGTTTCTCCTCTCTCTACCCTGATGGAATCTCAGGGCTTTTTAAAGAAAATAGCTGCTGACTAGTACTCAGGACACACTATCCTTGAACTGTCCTGTGGATTTGTCTGGAATAACTGATAGAATATGACAAATGCATTCTTAACTGGTAAGGATTACAACTTTACACATAAACATATTTTGGGGAAGTAGGGGAAGAAAAGGAGTATAATGTTCCTTGAGGATGCACACGCTCTCAAACCAAATCATCTCAAAGCATATCCACAAACTAGGACTGGCTTTAAGATAGAGAACAATCCTGTAATTCCAAATTCAAGCTCATCACATTTCTTCTATTTTCTTTAGCAGTACGATGGTTTTTTTATGCGTACATACATATATGTACAGAGGCATCTATGTAATTGTATATATATATATTTGCATCTCTAACTACCTCATCAAAGCTTTTTTCTTATTTTACATAGCAATGATTTATGTCTCTATCACGTTAAAGCAGTAAACCACAGAAATTACAGCTTTATCAACACCATTAATATCCTTTACACACAGCCTTATCCAAAAGTGTAATGCTATAAAGCCGAAATGTGAAAGCCTTACTTAATTCTCAGTCAATATAATGTTTCATTAAAATGAATAAGGGTCTGCCCACTACTTTAAACTGATGAGAAACAAAGAATTTTTTGACCTGTGCTGGCAGTATGTGCTTTGTGCAAATAGATGTAAAGTTAATTCATCATTTATTGGTTAATGAAATTAAGGTATGTATGAAAGAATACTTGTTTACTTTTTCCTCTTAAGATTTTCAATTTCACTTTCATTTTCTATTCTCAGTTGTAATTAAAAAGAAAATGCTTTTATTTTTTCAGAGTCAATATGTTGTGTTTAAATATAAACGAATGCCAGGAGCAATAACAACATTATACATGAGCTGCTGTCTTATGCATCCAAATGACTTTATATAGATAATGGGATACAGAAAACACATAGAGGAAAAAATCCTGTTACATCAGAATGAGAATATGTGATATTGATGACGCAGCTCATCGTGGTGCTGAAAGAGGAAGTGACAGAAATACACTGGATTTTTCTTTGCACCATAAGCACACGAATCCCATGTTACAGAATTCATTCTGTCACCTAGCTGCACTCCTGAATAAAATAGATGAGCAAGACCACGCCTTTAAAGTTTTTGAAACACTGTAGCAAACTACTGTTCAGGTAAACAAAACTATTTATTCCTTCTGCTGAGTGAAAAGCATGTCTGATTTTCAAACTCCAGGCAGCTCAGAAGACACATTTTTTTTTACTTAACTTTGCTCAGTCATCTGTATATTTTTAACTGAATAGTTACTTTTCTGCATTCGTATTATAGGTTTGTAAAGTTACCAGCATTATTATTGTTTTTGTAATTTTTCAGTTTAGAATTTAAAAAGGTGAAAGTGAAGAAGGAAAGGATAGAATTTTACCTTATTTCGCCTTATGAAAAAATGAATAATATTTCGCGGCATGATGGTGCTCAGCATGGAGCAATACTTTATTGGAGGGCGTTCAGGCAGTAATCTTCAGTGAGGGACTTTAAGACGAGATGTGATGTCAGAATATTTATGGAATATTGTGGTGCGGATAATGCAGAGCCTGAAAAAAATATATTTGAAGCAATAGAAACATTTTAAGTATTTCAAAGTCCTCTTTAAGTCCCTCAGAAAGGAGGGGCAGGAAGAAAGAAACAGATATTACTGCTTTAAACTGTGGGAAACCCAAGCAGGAAGTGCCTTATCACTCAGTTTGCAAAAATGGAAATGTTTGAAGGTTTTTTTCTGTTGTGTTTTTTTTTTTTTTTTTAAAAAAATCATTTAGCTCAGTAAGGTTTGTGAAGCCTGGTAACCTCTGTACACTCCAGTTCACTGAAGTCTCCAGCAAGAGCCACTGTCAGATGGTAGAATTTATAACCTTTCTTTGGAATATCATCAATTGAGTGGAATGTTGTTATTTTAAAAATGCATTGCTAGACCTGGTGCATGATTCAGTCACTTTTCACATTGTTTTACATATATGTAAACAATACAATTCCTCACATGGTAGGTTAGTACGAACATTTACTATCCTTTAAAGAGAAAATGTCTCCAAAAGATTGACTGCAAAATTTCTCCCTAAGAAATTTTTCTTCCATGAGAATGTTTTTCTCTGAGAAATATTTTTCAGTAGCTCTTCAATTTTCTGTAACTCATTTCTAAAACAAACTTGGTACATTACAGATCTCCAAAAGGACAATTATTCAAATCCCAAAATTAAATCCTTAAATCAAAGGGATCCTTTACTATCTGAGAAATTAAATTTTTCACGTTCCTCAATAATATGTGGTGCCATTAGGAAAAAAAATAAAAGTTCCATACAATCAAACCAAAAGCATTTTGGGACACATAGCCTTCATGAAACATTTAAAAGGAGACATCTACTCAGGGTAAAGTTTGCCCATACTATCAGAGGAATATATGTAGTATGTTTATGGAATAAAGCTATCTATTCCCTGAGGAAGTAGTTACTTTAAGGTACTCCTTTTAGTAAAAGGGTATTAATGTCTTGTGTGTATTTAAGTCTGAACCAGCTGTGTGGTCTATCTAGAATTCAGCAAACCCTTTGACACTGTCCCCCATAATATACTCCTGCAAAAGCTGGTAGCCCATGGCTTGGACAAGTGTACTCACTGCTGGGTTAAGAACTGGCTGGAGGGGCGGGCCCAGAGAGTGCTGATGAATGGGGCTGCATCTAGCTGGCGGCCAGTCACTGGTGGTGTCCCCCAGGGGTCAGTGTTGGGTCCAGTCCTGTTTAACACCTTTATTGACCATTTAGATGAGGGGATTGAGACCATCATCAGCAAATTTGCTGATGACATTAAGTTGGGGGGGAGTGTCAACCTGCTGGAAGGCAGGAGGGCTCTGCAGAGAGATCTGGATAGACTGGAAAAATGGGCTGATTCCAACAGGATGAAGTTCAACAAGGCCAAGTGCCGGGTCCTGCACTTTGGCCACAACAACCCCCTGCAGCGCTACAGGCTGGGCACAGAGTGACTGGAGAGCAGCCAGGCAGAAAGGGACCTGGGGGTACTAATTGACAGGAAGCTCAACATGAGCCAACAGTGTGCCCAGGTGGCCAAGAAGGCCAATGGTATCCTGTCCTGTATCAAAAATAGCGTGGTCAGCAGGACAAGGGAAGTGATCCTTCCCCTGTACTCTGCATTGGTGAGGCCACACCTGGAGTGTTGTGTTCAGTTCTGGGCCCCTCAGTTCAGGAAAGACATTGAAGTGCTGGAGAGGGTCCAGAGAAGAGCAACAAGACTGGTGAAGGGACTGGAACACAAGACCTGTGGGGAGAGACTGAGGGAGCTGGGGTTGTTTAGTCTGGAGAAGAGGAGGCTTAGAGGTGACCTCATCACTCTCTATAACTACCTGAAGGGAAGTTGTAGCCAGGTGGGGACTGGTCTCTTCTCCCAGACAGTGAGCAACAGGACAAGGGGGCACAGGCTTAAACTCTGTCAGGGAAAATTTAGGTTGGATATTAGAAAGAAATTCTTTACAGAGAAAGTGGTCAGGCATTGGAATGGGCTGCCCAGGGAGGTGGTGGATTCACAGTCCCTGGAGGTTTTTAAACTGAGATTGGACATGGCACTTAGTGCCATGATCTAGTAAACAGACTGGAGTTGGACCAAGGGTTGGACTTGATGATCTCTGAGGTCTTTTCCAACCCAGTTGATTCTATGATTCTATGATTATGCATCAGCTAACAGCTTTCAATTAACAGAGTTCCTTTTATCTTCAGCAATGGAGCTCCTTCCAGCATGGCTGCCCAAGTTTTCTAGTTTAGACACATTAAACATCCTTATCTATTATATATTCAGTCTAATAGCATTATATTGAATACACAATGTCACATCTATCTGCTTTTAATGCAGAGGGTGGGGAAGGGCAACTATGAATAAACAGTATCTCTCATGCTTACAGTAGGTCTACTTCTTGGTCAGAAATGGCTTGAGTTGGATACCTTCAAGAATGATTGCAAAGTGTGTTTATCTGAAGATTTTCCACAGGATGGAAGAGGGATAAGGAAGGGTAGACGGATAGGGATTTTGGTAAGAGATTTACAGTTGAGGACTTAACTTTTCTAGCTAAGTCAAGTCCTATGTTTATGTGCCAAGAATGCTTCCTGATGTTTTAGAAGCTAGCCATGTTCTTCAGTAAATTAAAACATGAACAAGTTTTTTTGTCTTTGTGCACCTGTTTTGGGTTTTTTTTTTAGGAGTGTATGGGCTTAACACTTTCTTGTTTGTTTTAGACAAGATCTACCTCTAAATATTTTATATCTTTAGTTCTTTTGTCTTTCTCAGTTTCTTCTTGATTATGATTGTTTTTTACCTTCTAATACTTTTTTTTATCAACATTTTGCAACATGTAGGTGAAATAAAGGAAGCGATATGACATTCTACGGTGATAAGCATGTATGTCACCTATGTCAGTAGGATGGGGCAAAAATCAAAGATGCTTTAGAGAAAATCATTCTTTTCCTGTTTGTATGTCTGCCTGCTGTGGAAATGCTTTAGTCTAAGAAAAATTTAGGTGTAGACTGTATAAAATTTATTTTCTTTCTTGAGTTCTTTTGAAAGATAGCACTGGAGGAGAGATTCTCTTAAGACGAATTTAATAGTCACTGAGGTTTCTTTTATTAAGTAAAGGAAATGTCATCACGTATGTTTTCCTTCCCATTCCGATGCTGCACTGGTTAACTTCAGTTTTTAAAATTATAGATCCTGGTACGGTTTAGCGATGCTGTCTGAACATACATCTGAACATACATCTGCAATCTTTTTCTGTCCTTTAGAAAACATTATTCTGATGATAACAGTATCTTAGTTTCTACTACCAATGTTATGTCACATTTACTATCTATAAATCAGATCTGAATTTATGTTAAGAACCTGCAAAGTCTTGGTCACTCTTTACTTAAAAAAATGAGTTTGGGATGAAAGTTGTCTTTGGTTGCTTCTGTGAATAATAGTGTCTGAGTCTCTTGGCTCTTGTTATAAGCCCGTGCAGAAGTATTATGGAATATGCAAGAACTACATGTATTCTTAGATAGTCATATGTTCCTAACAATGAATTAGCAGAAGCAAACCCACATATGTGGTTTCTGCATACGGGACTTTAGTCAAAGTAAATGAATCAGTTTTAATTGACTTGAGTTCAAATTCATTTAGGCTTGTCATATTGAACAAAAGCAAACCATCAGCCATAAAAGAGCAGTCAGGCATGATATTAAACAGCTGAACTTGTCCAAATAATCATCATGTAGTTATGAAATTGCATTGAATACCTCATTGCTTTAGAGTTATTACTATTGTCTTTGATTTTTATATGCATTAAACAAATTGATGTATTTTTTTCTTTATCTTTTTTTTCTTGCTTTACTTGTACGCCCATCATGGAAGACAACCCTTAGCTTTTTGTCCACTGAGCCAGGGTATTGTTAATTGTTTTAAATTTGTCTTGTCTGAATAGTTCCGCTGTTTCCCCAAAGGCACACTGGTGGAAATATGTCCTTTGTATATTTATTATATAGCTATGGCCAGTAGATAGAGTATTTACAACTAGTTTTTCCGACCTTTGCATTTGCTTATCATAAAACCATATTACTCTGCTGAATTTTCCAACCAACTGAAAGCACATGACTTAACATATGCATGTGTAACTCAGAATGAACACCTTGTTCTATGTAGCTGTATGAAAAAGAATTCAGTTCTAGGTCATTACTTTTTTTTTTTATCTCAGTGCCCTGTTAAAACATTAACAATTTTCTTTTTAGTAGCATACTGAGAAACTCGTAATCAGAGAACTATTGTTAGTAAATTACTTCATGAACAGTAAACAGCTTCACTACAGTTCCAAACCGTGTATTTTCCTGTCAATACTGTTTACAGCATGTTGTGCTCTGCTTCGTCAGAAGAAAGGAGGACAGCTAATGCAATATTAATAAGCAACTCATTTATAGATAGGAAGTTGGTAATCTCTGAATATTAATTGGAATCATTCTAAAGGAACAGTTATAAAGCAGACCCAGAAAGAAGACTCCTTCCTCTGAGTACTGAACAGCGCATTATTTTTGGACTATAAATTATTTATATGGGGCTGCTTCTTAGAGCCAGAAATCTTTTATCTTTCAGTCCTTGTTTTAAACCTGATCAACAAAATGCCATCTAACTTCACATTTCCCCTAAAGCTTGACAGTCATGAAAGCGCAGCCATTTTTAGGCAGATGTTTGCAGTTGATAAGATGCATTAAAGCGTGGACCATTAGCTGAACTGTTGTGTAAGTCGTCAAAGACTCAGGTTGTTTAACAAATTGATATCTATGCAGAAAACAAAAGGCAGAGAAGGTCTATGGAATGCAGCAGTAGTTCTTACTGACTATCTTTGAGATCAACAAGAAGTGCTACATTGGGCAGAGTACGAACAGAATGACAATGGGGCATGTTTCAAAACAAGCTTGAAACAGAGTGAAATAAAAAAAAAATATTAAAGTAATATATGCCCTTACTGCAATTCCCAAATATGCTGAAGCAGATATTTTTACTGCCTAGTCTCAACTGTTGCTGTCAAATTGAAATGAGTTAAGGTGTAACTTAAGTTTTGCTAAGAAACAAATCCAAAAACTATCATGTGATGCTTATATGTGTGTGCTGCATGCAGTTTACAACTATGCAGCAAGAACTGCATGATCCCCCCCAGAAACTCTGACCTAAAGATCAATACTACAAGTGCAAAACTGAATAGTAATAACTAAATAACTGAATGGAGGAGAAACAAAAGGGAACAGAGAGTATGGAAAAGCATAAAAGGTGAATAGAAGTGAAAAAAAACTCATTGAAAGGTAGATCAAAAGTGTGGCAAGACTCAGCAGAAGATCTGAGGGGAAAAAGGGAAATACGAGATAAATGGTAGTAAATATTTAATGGGGCAAGATAGACAAGGAGAAAAAACAATGGGTTAAAATGGAAGACAATATCTGCCCCAGGAAGGAAGGGAAGAGAGAAGAAAGGAAGGAAGGAAGACAAAGGAACAGAGGGAGAGAAAAAGAAATGAAGAAGGGAAGAGAAAGAAAGAAAGCAAGAAAGAAAGCGTGGACTTGAAAAGAGAAATTGTACAAGAGAGATAGGGAAAGAAGAAAGAAATAGTAAATGTTACTCTGTGTGCAGTTGTTTACAGAAATGAGTATGTGTAGACAGATGTAGAGATGAGAGCATGAGACCACGCATGTGACTACAGACATGAGTAACACACAGACATACATTAATACCTGTATATGTCACTTCATTACATCAACTATTACTATATAGTTTGTTTTTAATGTGCTCATGTAATTGTGATTTTTGTGTTAGCAAGCTGCAAGTATAGTTCCAAGTAGAAATGTGTCTGTACATAAATATTTTCAATGAGAATCTACCTTTGTAAAGAAAGGGACTGGTTAGGAGTTTTAAAACAGAATTTGGACATGGGATCAAATGGAAATTATTTCTTTACATTTGTAGATTAGTGACGTCATGGTAGTCATGCTAAACTCAACAATATTAATCTAAAGTTTCCTGTTTATTCCTCTAGGCTTTGGATTGGAGCCTGTGTCTGGTAAATAATATATGTTAACTGGACTTATTTCTGTCTTATCTTTTAATACTGTAGCCTTTTTCTCTTTTTTTTTTTTTTTTTCTGCTAGAATCCATTATTGTAGATAAGGGGATAGATGTATTACATTGGTTAAATATTCATTAATGCTGACAACATTCATTAAAAAGACTTTGAATTTTACTGCTACTTTCAGCAAGGGTAGAATGGGACCCCTTATACTATTGCTGTGAAAGCTTCGTTTATCGTAATAGAAAAATATTTTTAAAAGTTCATATACTTAGGAGATTGCTTTGTTCTAACTTAGAGGCAAAAGAAACTAATTCTACAGTATAAATACTAGAAGAAAACCCCAAACGGGTGTGCAGATGGGAACAAAGATCAGTTCAGAGTGGCAGAACAGTGTTATGTCTTTTCTTTTTTCCTCCTTGTCTTTTCAAATCTGGATTATTCCTACTGATGCAAATGTGTGTCACCCAAGCCTGTGTTCCCCTCACCTCATTTTTTTTTTTTCTACACACAGTGCTAAAGCTTCTTGAGGCTGCCTCTAACTGCCTGCCTGCCTGCCTCCCTCACTATCTTTTCTGAGGCAAATCTTCCTCGGTTAAAAGTGGTACTCAGGTTTTATACGCTTCATGTTGTACCAGTCCATAAAATTTATCAATCACACAATCTAAAGACATCTGCCATGTTAGCTGCTCTTCTCCCAGCTCCCAGATTTCTCTGAAAAGGTTTTCACTAACGTCAAAGGCAAAACTCCTGTTAAACTCAGTCATAAAACACTCCATTCTAAATAATTGGGTTACTGAGTAATTAAACAGTTGGGGAAAGTTTCATATTCATTTTTAAAGATTTTTGATGTAATTTTCTTGAAAATAATTTCCTATCTCAAATAGCTCTCAAACAAATGGTCTCATAACACAGCTAATTTCTCTAGGAAGCTTCTTAAGGAAGTGCACAGAGGAACTTTCTGTCTAAAACATCGTTCTCCTGGAATATTTCAAAACAAAATGAAATAACAGCAGAAACAGATGCAGAGTAATGTGGTTGTAAATACAATCTATAAAAACTACCTTGGAGCAGATAATATGCAAACCTCTGTGTCAACATTAATTTTATTTGTATTAGAAAAACCCAAACCAAACAGAAATACCAGATCTTACACAAGTTTTAGTATATTTTCCTACAGATCTCAAAATCAGTGCCTGAGCATTTCATTGTGTAACTGACAAGGGTTGTACACCAGAGGATATATATCAGGTATTAATTGTCACTTTACAAGCAAATGAGATAACAGTCAGGCTTGCACAGAAATTACACTGTCTTAAAAAAATAATGATTCCTTGGAAAGCATAAATGTACTGATAATCAGACAGCTAGACATTAGTGTGAAGAAATAAACTCCTTGAAACATCTCTGTACACCCGAAGAGAATTTTAATAAGATATTACAAGCTTCAGTAACAGAAAATCAACCACAAAAAGAATGAAATCTGCCAGAGTGATCATCTTAGTCCTAACCATGTCTAGAGAAAAGCTGTGGGGATTCCTCACTGCTTTTCTTGTCCTCTCTTTAATCACATAATTGAAAAAAGAATAAGTTGCTTAGCTATACCAGAGCAAGACTATTTTCAAATTCCCATTCACTGGAGATTTATTACTCTGGAATAAAGTCATAAGTACTTTTGATAGTAGATGTGTCAGAAGATAGGTAGAAATTTGAGAGAAGATAAAAGAAACCTTGCTTTGGTTAACATTTATGAAGTCTTAATCTAAACCAGCTAAAAGCTAAGGAAGAAAAATTTTTGACCAAATATTGCCTGAAAGAAATTTGACACTGAATATAGAAAGTGAGTCCTTTGAATTCTGTTGTCCAGGGAAGGAAATATATGTACATTCTATAAAAATGGACAGGTTTGCATAGGACTATTTGACACCACACAGCTGCAAATTTGGGGTAACCAAACAGGTCAAAAAAGGGCAGTACTGATAACAACCATAGGGTTCGGCTTCCAGGGAGACAGTGCATGAGCTTGTACATTGCTGAATTAAAATGAAAGAGAAAATGGAGATAAAGTATTCAAGTATGTCCCAGAAAATTTCAAATAAGACTGAAGACCTTACAAAAAGAATTAAAACAAGACCTGAATATTTTCCAAGAAGGCAGCAATAACTCCGGACAAACTCATTCTTCACACAATTTAAAAGGTCATTTTCCCCATCTCTTCTGCTGTGTCTTTCTCCAGAAGCTGTCCAAATGAAGCCAGAGTTGCCAGAAGCAAGTACATCCCAGCTACCCCCAGTTCACGGCCTCCTATATTTATTTAAAGTAAAATCAGTGATATAAGAAAATCGTAGAACAATTCAGGTTCGAAAAGACCCTTGGGATCATCAAGTCCAACCATTAACCCTACACTACAAGTTCACCCCTAAACCATCTCACCCAACACCACATCTAAGTGACACTTAAACACATCCAGGGAATGCGACTCAACCACCTCCCTGGAGAGTCTGTTCCACTGTCTGACCACTCTTTCCGTGAAGAATTTCTACCTAATGTCCAGTCTAAACTTGCCCTGTTGCAACTTGAACCCATTCCCTCTGGTTCTGTCCCTAATGATCTGTGAGAAGAGACCATCACCAACCTCTCTACAATATCCTTTCAAGTAATTGTAGAGCATGATGAGGTCTCCTCTCAGCCTCCTCTTCCTCAAACCGAACCGTCCCAGCTCCCTCAGTCGCTCCTCGTAAGATCTATTCTCTAGGCCCTTCACCGGCTTTGTTGTCCTCTTCTGCACTCGCTCCAACACCTTGATATCTCTGCCCAAAACTGAACACAATACTCAAGGTGCGGCTTCACCAGTGCTCAGTACAGAGAAACAATCACCTCCTTACTTCTGCTGGTCACAAAATTTCTAATACAAGCCAGGATGCCGTTGGCCTTCTTGGCCACCTGGGCACACTGCTGGCTCATATTCAGCTGGCTGTCAATTACAACGCCCAGGTCCTTTTCCGCCAGACAGCCTTGCAGCCACCCTTCCCCAAGCCTGTAGCGTTGCATGGGGTTGCCATGACCAAAATGCAGGACCCTACACTTGCCTCTACTGAAATGCACGCAGTTGACCTGGGCCCATCGATCCAGTCTGTCCAGGTCCCTCTGTAGAGCCTTTCTACCCTCCAGCAGATCGACGTTCCCTCCCAGCTTGGTGTCATCTGCAAACTTGCTGAGGGTGCACTCAATCCCCTCATCAAAATTATTGATGAAGATGTTAAACAGGAGTGGCCCCAGCACCGAGCCCTAAGGGACACCACTCGTGACTTGTCGCCAACTGGATTTACCTCCATTGACCACAACTCTTTGGGCCCGGCCATCCAGCCAGTGTTTCACCCAGCAGAGTATGTGCCCACCCAAGCCATGGGCAGTCAACTTAGCCATAAGGATGTTGTGGGGGACAGTGTCAAAGGCCTTACTGAAGTCCAGGTACACTACATCGACAGCCTTCCCCTCATCCACTAAGCAGGACATCTTGTTATAGAACGAGATTAAACATGTCAAGCAGGATCTACCCTTCATGAATCCATGTTGACTGGGTCCGATCTCCCTGTTGGCTTTTAATTGTTCTGTGGTGGCTCTTGAGATTATCCATTCCATCACCTTTCCTGGTACTGAGGTAAGACTGACAGGTCTGTAGCTACCAGGATCCTCCTTCCTGCCCTTCTTGAAGATGGGCATTACATTCGCCAGCCTCCAGTCCACTGGGACATCCCCAGTTAACCAGGACTGCTGAAAGATGTGGAGAGTGGCTTGGCAAACACATTTGCCAGCTCCCTCAACACTCTAGGGTGTAATCCATCAGGCCCCGTAGATTTATGAGGATTCAGCTTATGAGGCAGGTCCATAACCATTTCCTCATGGATTACGTAGGTCCTATTCCATTCCTCATCCCTTTCTTCCAACTCAGGGGGCTGTGTGCCCAGAGAACAACTGGTCTTACTGTTGAAGACCGAGACAAAGAAGGCATTAAGCACCTCGGCTTTTTCCATATCTGTGGTCACTGTGTTTCCCTCTGCATCCAACAAAGGATAGAGATTCTCCCTAGACCTCCTCTTACTGTTAATGTATTTATAGAAACTTTTCGTGTTATTCTTCACCACAGTGGCCATGTTTAGCTCTAGGTGGGCTTTGGCCTTTCTAATTTTCTCCCTGCACAGCTTTACTTCTTGTTTGTAATCCTCATCATTTGCCTGCCCCCTTTTCCATAGACCATGAACTCTCCTTTTGTTCCTAAGTTCCAGCCAAAGCTCTCTGTTCAGCCAGGCTGGTCTCCTTCCCCACTGGCTCATCTTCCGTGACTTAGGTATAGTCATTTCCTACACCTTTAAAATTAATGCCTTAAAGTATGCCCAGACTTCCTGGGCTCCCATGTCCTCCAGAACAGCCTCCCAAGGAATTCTCTTAACCATGGACCTGAAGAGACCAAAGTCAGCCCTCCGGAAGTCCAAGGTGGCAATTCTGCTGACCCCCCCTCCTTACGTCACCAGAAATGGAGAACTCTAGCACTACATGATTACTTTGTCCAAGACAGCCTCCAACAGTTACCTCCCCCACAAGACCTTCTCTATTAACAAGCAGCGAGTCCAGGAGTGCACTTTCCCTCGTTGGTTCCCTCACCACCTGTGTCAGGAAGTTATCTCCCACATACTTCAGGAACCTCCGGGACTGATCCCTCTCTGCTGTATTTTATTTCCAGCAGATGTCTGGGAAGTTAAAATCCTCCATGAGAACAAGGGGTAGAGTCCGTGTAACTTCTCCCAGTTGCCAAAATGTACCAGGCTGTGAATTTTAATGCCCCAGTAACCAGCACACTGTTGGCTCATGTTGATCATATCATTCATCAACAAGCCTAAATCCTTCTCCCCAGGACTGCTCACTCACTGCCCATCCTATAACTGTGCTTGGGATTGCCTTGACCCAGATTCAGGACCTTACACTTACCCTTGTTAAATTTCATGAGGTTGGCTTGGGCCCAACTTTCAAGCCTGTCAAGGACGATATCCCCTCCCTCCAGTGTGTTGACCACACCACACAACTTTGTGTTGTCAACGAACTTGTTGAGAGTGCACGCAATGCCACTGTCCATGTTGCCAACAAAGATGTTAAATAGTACCGGTCCCCGTACTGATCTCTGAGGGACACCACTTGTCACTGGTCTCCACTTGGACATTGAGCTGTTGACCACAACTCTGAGTGCAATCTCCCGGCCAAGTGGTCCATCCATCAAGTCCATGTCTTTCCAACTTAGAGACCAGAATGTCATGTGGGGCAGTGTCAAAGGCCTTGCACAAGTCCAGGTAGATAATCACATAAATTATTATAACTTTTCTTTTCTCAGAAGCTAAAGTTAACAAGGCACATATGTCAAACTTCTATTTCCTCCAGCATATTGTTTAATATATTCTTATTCCTGTTACCTCGATGATACTGACCATCACTACCTAATCTAAATACAGACCTCGCATTCTTTTGGTAACAATAAAACAATACATAGGTAATTTTCTTGGTATCAGTAGTAAGACAAATCTTAAAATTATTTTAGAAAGAATTCTGAAAGCCTTTGTAGACCCTGTTTCTGTTTTTATATTATCAAATAATGAATTAGAAAAAAAAAATATTAAACTCTGTTACTGTAATTTATAGATATAGTCTTTGCATTAAAAAGTACAGTTTTCAACCAAAATTCAAAATACTTCAATTATTCAATTATTCATTCTAATTCCATTTTGCAGTTGCAACTCAAATATTCATAACAAAAATTAAATTAACTAGTTAGTTTGTTTTCTTTGTCATAAATAAGTGAATCATAAATTGCATTAATATTGAAAAAATGGATAAGGCTTCTGAAATTAAGTTTTAATAATCTAAAGTGCTTATTATAGTGCTTTTTTTCATGTTAGATTTTGTAAAATCTAATAATGAGAGGGGTTTAATGGATGTTTGGGGAAACAGATTAACGTAATCTTGTTTTGCTGTTTTTAAGTAAATACTCAAAGCACACGTAAAGCTTAGAAGTTTAAAGTTATAAAATTTACATTTGAAGGCTGCCTTTTTAAAATCCTCCAAATAAATATTTGCTGTCATGTTAATTTATACCTGTCATATAGGAGAATTTTCTTCCTAACTTAACCAGGCTTCCTAGCTGTAAAAAAATAATGGCTGCCTCATGTAGTATGTATAATATTATTCCCAAATACAAATAGCTGGAAAACCTACTTCTATATATTCCAAATCATAATGCAAATAATTTGAGGAAAACTAAGAGAAATAACTGATTCACTTAATGGAAGAAAAATAAGGAATTTTTGAAGAAACTTTAAATCAGTCATGTCTGTGGTCATGACTACTTAAAAACATATAGTAAATATTTCTGCATCCCAAATATGTTATTACTATGCTAAAAGATAGCTCAGAATAATTGTGGATAATATCACTGTCCTTGCTTTATAAGGCTGTGTTGAAGTAGTAGTAGATAGATAGTATCTTAGTTTCATAGGGTCTATGAAATATACTCAGTTTCAATAGAGTACGTTTTGGGATACTAACCTGAATACAAGCTTTTGTCCTTGCCTCCCAAACCGTGATTCAACAATACTTGGTACTGCAAAAGCTTCATTTTGTCCCCCGATATTTCGGTCTGAATGATGGGGAGGGGAAAGGAGATGTATGGGGGAGGAATCAGGATATGACATGGAACTCACCTCCTTTGTGAATCAAATGCTCGGAATGTGAAGCACCAATTCTGCAGCTCACACACAGACTTTTTAAATGACTTAGACATCTCAGACATCTGCATGTGGCTGGCAGATCTTACATGAGTCCTACAGGTGTCATACAGAAGAAACAGCTGGAGACCATGGAAGGTAGACTTCGCTGTCTCAGATGATGCTAAATCAATACCTGTGGTCAAGTGAATTCAGCCCCTTGTCAGCATGGCAATAACGTCCAGGGAACCAGCTGATCCAATGTCAGTGTTTGGTTTTACAGTGACACAAACAGATCTGTGGACTGAATCTGTATTGACTGTAATGATAGCTTAGATTTCTAGCCTAGAGATAAATGTGTCTGTGACACGTGCATTTTTAGCTAGATCTGAATTCTTGCATAAGTGAATTTCCTGATGATCCTGAAGGTCTCTTTCAACTGAAACTGGTTTATGATTCTGTAATTCCTCATGTGGATGATGGAGTGAAGACTACTGCTCTACATGGGGAAGGTATTGGCTTCTCGTGTCAGACTCCATCTTTTGCTCCATGCAGTAGCACAAGCAGGGCTTCTTTTTAGAGTTTTAGAAATCCTCTGTGGCTCCCAAAATCTTTTAGATTAAGCTGAGCTCTGACTTAGGAAAATGAATAGTTCTGTGCCAAGGAACTGGGAGATACAGTTAAATAGTTCCTTTTGTCTCCTCCTTCCTCTCACTTTGCTTAAGAAACAAGCAGAAAATTGTTGTGTATGAGTTTGCAGCTAAGGTTTTTTGGTTTGTTTTTTTTTTCCTTTGTTTTTTTTTCCATTCATTTGTTTTAAATGATGTAGCAACAATAATATATCCAACTACAACCTGCAAACAGAACCAAAGTATTTAATTCATCTTAAGAAGCTACAAAAATACAAGTTATTAAGCTATTAACCTTGAAATATGTCCTTATGTATTACTGCTACAGGTAATCTGTGAGTAAAAATAAGTTGCAGTCTTTTCACTAGTTAAGTTTGTTTCATTCGTTGCTAAGAGGAAGAAAACCCCCAAGCCATGCTCTGATGTGTCTTGGTTTCAGTAATATAATTATTGTAAAAAATAAAGATATGCATATATTTTCAGGAAGTAGTCCATACCTCAGAACAGGTGACTGTGCCTTGGCATGTGGTACCCCCAGATAACTTTTAACAGTCTTAGCTTACAAACAGTGTAGGCAGGATCAATGCCATCCTTGAAAGAATAAACAAACTTGTACAGAGACAAGAAACAATATTTTTCATTTAAACGTGTCATTGAGGAAACCAATACTCTAAAGCAGAGCTGAACTCAGTATTTAAAAGGGGTGTGGAAAAGTGCACAAGAATACAGAAATAGCTCCTACGTTGAGAGAAGATATCCCTCAGCCAGAACCTGTTATTTAAACATATTGAGCCTGTTACTTAAAGCAAGCAGGTAAAATGATGATTTGAGAATTCTTTTCCTGACTTTTTATAATTTTGAGAAGGAAAGTCTAGAAATTGAGCTTTAGTTTGGAATTTATGAAAAATAATAACAAGATAAACGAACCAGACATAATTGAGGGGAAAATGTTTACTAGTAAGGGTGGTTGACCAGTGCAATGAAGTGCACTATGAGATCAGAAAGTCATTAGTAAATGGTTTTCTGCATTGTATACATCTGTCACACCAAAGTTAGTGAGTTTATTCCAAGCTCAAGTGGTTGAATCTTAAAAGCCCGGTTAAATACAGACCTATGCATTATGATGCTATAAATATTGGTTGCCAGAATTGAAGAAGTGGCGTTGTGAAATGACTTCCCCAAAGAGATATAGATCTATCTTGGTTTTACTGGACTTTGCTTACATTTTAGTTCTCTCCACAGAGTTGGAGACAATCTTCATTGTCCTACTGACAAATCATTCAGATTTCTTAACTTTTAGGTGGTGTAGTTAATTTTCAGGTGAGTCATCCCTGAGTTGGAGCTGACCCGTAAAGTTTTCTATAGTTAGTGCAGGAACCAAAAACATAGGTTACAAAAGGTTAATTTAAAAGCCTAGGCAGAGGTGATCCGTAAGAGAGCTATTTGAGTTCTAAGGGTTACTTTTTTTTTCCCCAAACTCCTTTTACAACAATTTTCTTGTTTTGAAAACTATTTACCATACTTAATACAAAATGATTAAGAGAGTGGAACATCTCCCTTATGGGGAAAGGCTGAAGGAGCTGGGGCTCTTTAGCTTGGAGAAGAGGAGGCTGAGGGGTGACCTCATTAATGTTTACAAATATATAAAGGGGGAGTGTCAGGAGGATGGAGCCAGGCTCTTTTCAGTAATTTCCAATGACGGAACAAGGGGCAATGGGTACAAGCTGGAACGTAGGAGGTTCCATAAAAATATTAGAAAAAACTTTTTTAACTGTGAGGGTGACAGAGCACTGGAACAGGCTGCCCAGGGAGGTTGTGGAGTGTCCTTCTTTGGAAACATTCAAAGCCCACCTGGACACGTTCCTGTGCAATCTACTCTAAGTGATCCTACTCTGGCAGACGGTTGGACTAGATGATCTTTCGAGGTTCCTTCCAACCCCTAATGTTCTGTGATTTTGTGATTCTGTGAAAATATAAACCACCTTCCTCCTCCCCAAGAAAGCAGATCACTGCAGTTTACAAAATCAATCTAGCATCACCTGATAAAAATACTTAAACTTGCAAAAATAGTATAAATTAGGTGGAGCTATGTTTGGTCCCAGGGGGGCACTGAAAACATATGAAACCATAGACCTTAGAAACAGCTATGGAAAATACAAAGAGCAGGCAACTTTACAAAACACCACCTGTGTACTCAGCAAGCATGAAAGATTCAATTTGATCAGATCAAAAAGTACTATGAGGATGACGCATGGGGAATGCCCTTGGGAGTTGGCTCTATTTGGCTACAGGAGACCAGGATTTTCATTAAAGTTAACACTTCCACAGCTAACTATACACTACAGCAAAACCAGTTACTGAGCTCCAACACATAGCTAGAAGTTTCATTTTGCTGAACTTGTCACATTGAAACATTTCATTTTTCTAAAAGTTCTCCTGCTTTTGG
The DNA here is from genome assembly GCA_020746105.1 of Trogon surrucura. Lineage (NCBI taxonomy): Eukaryota > Metazoa > Chordata > Aves > Trogoniformes > Trogonidae > Trogon > Trogon surrucura. The sequence continues at coordinate 56,625,339 of CM036617.1, forward strand.
AAAAAGTAAATAAACAAAAGTAAATAAAAGAGAGAGAAACTCTAGGTTTGTGGTGTCTGTCACCTTTTGAAAGACTTTGAATTTTTTTTTTTAATTTCTCGTTCATCCAGTATATCAGCTGATTGATTTCAATATAACTGAATTGTGAAGACCTTTGTAATTATAAATTATTTTCCTTTTTTTCCTTGAACATGTGATTTTTTTTTCTACATTGATTTTTCAAAAGGAAATGATTTTCTGGGAAAAGAAAGAAAATTCTGAAAGAAATCTTCCTTTTCCTGTCACAGCTATCAAGTTACTTTCCACATGCAAAGATGAAGAACAGTTACATGCCCTTTTATCTGTCATGCATCAAGGGCAACATCTTCCAAATTTTCATTGCTTAATAAAATTTTTCTTGCAGTTAACCAGCTGCAACAGAACCCAAGAAGAACAAATTCTGTAATACTGACGGGTTAAATTCTGTAGGCAATAGTCTTAAAGCTAGGACATCTATCAACCACTAAAATTCTACACTTTTTTCCTTCTTTATCCTTTTAGTCATGATTGATTTTGCCTATTTTTTTATGTTTTTTCATTGATCCACAGTTCTGAGTTTCCTCTGGGCATCATAGAGTGAATGCATACCCAAACAGTCAAACTGAAATGAACACACCAATTTCCTTTGCTATTGCTACATATATTTTATGCATTCTTGCTGTCCTAACCATGTATTTGTTAGTTTAATCATGTGTTTTCAGCCTGATTCAGCCAGCACATAAAGACAAGGAGAGGGATCATGAATTTTTAAAATAATGCATCTCAGTACTCTCTACAAGCAATATATTTTTGTTCATTTCTTATTAAAAGTATGAAATTACTGGAAAACAGTCAAATTTCTTATGCTATACACAAGATTTAACAGAAGTAGTCTCGTTGATTTCACCAAGATCTTGACATGGGCCATTGGGAATACATGAACCCAATAGAAAGTTCTATTATACCATCTGTCAACTCTTATTTATCCATGCAAGTATTACAGGGAAATTATTCCTTTCCATGTGAAAACCATGGGGAATTTCTAGTTGTAAAATAAGTAAGACTTTTCTTTTAAAGTAAATTGAAGCAGAATATCATAGTGCTTTATTTTAAATTACAGTAATTTAATAAACATACTTTTGTGATTTAGCACGAAATACATCTTATTCACAGTGATGCAATATAAAAGCAAAAGTAAACACAGTAATTGCTTTTGACTGATGTACTTTCATTTTTTTGTATGTTATCGAATAAGATGATTTGTGGCTTACAAATCAGGCACCCCTCAGAAGAGGTTGAACCATACCATGAAATTTAATATGGCTATTTAGTGTCAGGCCAAAAGGTCTGTGAAGTCCCATATCCCAACTCCAATATAAGCTAAACCAAATACCTAAAGAAGAGCAAGTAAAAGGAAATTACATTTCCTTGGCACAAATTCAACTGTAGTGTCATTTTTACATATTTATTAGCCGTTAGATTCCATTAATTGGTCATGTCTTCCCTCTAAATCCATGCAACGTTTAGCATTCAGAGCACTGTATATTGAGTAGCTCTACAGCCCTATGCTTTATTCCACAAGGTGCCCCTTTTGGTTGTTACGGTTCCAGCTAACTTCATTTGATGTTCTTGATTCTTGCTTTGAAGGACTGATGAATAGTCAGTTTCAATCCACCATGTCTATGTCAGTCATTTTTAAAATCTCTATTATATCACCTCCCCTGACAGTATCTGTTTTCTTTATTGAAATGCCTGGTTAAGTAATTACTCATAGTACAATTATCTTTGTATACTTTTGACCATGACACTATGCCACTACACCCTCCAAATCTCTTGATTTTTTGGGATTTTTTTTTGCTTGTTTTTTGTTTTTGTGTGTGTGTGTGTAACAATGACCAAAACTACACACAGGACTAAATACGTGTGTGTGACTATGAATTCTGAAGCTGTGAACAGTTTTGTCTAAGGCTGTGTCACCTTTTTTTTTTATTCTCTCCTACTAATTTCTACTCTTTTTAATTTATAGTATTTATTGATCTGTTACTTTGAAGGAACTGGCTGTCATAAGCCTACAGTCCCAAACTAGTAATGATCTTATCAAACACTATTGTCCTAGATACTGAATTAGAATTTTTCCACAATATGATTTAATTGGCATTTGTCTACATTAAATTCCACCAGTTATTTTATTGGCAAATCAGTCATAGATACTTTTGCAGGTCATTACAGTTGAGCCTTGACCTTATTATTATGAACAACTTTATAACATGAGCGATCTTTCATCCTTGACTACCCATACCCTTTTCAAGGTATATATTCATGAAGACATTAAAAAACATAACCATAATTTAGGTTGGCAGGGTCCTTCAGAGGTCAACTCATTCAACTGCTCAAAGCAGGTTTAATTAGGTCGGGTTGCTCACAGTAACAGTCAATGTAATACTGAATACTTAACAAGGATGGAGATACCACAACCTCTCCAGACTATCTGTGCTAGTATTTAATCACTCTCACAGCAAGGTGTGGGGTTTTTTTGTATCTAATCAAAACTTCATATACTTTTGTACATAGCCTCTTGACCTATCACATGCACCCTCAAGAAAAGTCCAGGTGTGTTACCTCTGTTCTCTCTGATCAGGTAGTTGTAAACAATGGTAAGGTTTCTCTGAGCCTTCTTTTCTCTAAGCTGGTCTCCCCTGGAGTGTCATAGCCTTGATGGCTCTGTCCTTTTTAGGAAAGACAGACCAACAAGGCGAGGTGTTGGAGTTGCTCTTTGCGTCAGTGAGCAACTGGAGTGTATCAAGATCTATCCAGGGGTGGATGAGGAACAAGTAGAGGGTTTGTGGGTAAGAATTAAGTGGCAGGCTAGCTTAGCTGATACTGTGGTGGGTGTCTATTACAGACCACCTGATCAGGAGGAGAAAGTTGATTAAGCTTTCTACAGGTAGCTGACAGCAGCCTCTCAATCACAGACCCTGGTTCTCATGGGGGATTTCAACTACCCAGATGTTTGCTGGAAGTCCCACACAGCCAGCCATCCTCAGTCCAGGAAGTTCCTCCAGTGCATTGATGATAATTTCTTGATGCAAATGGTGAATGAGCCGACTAGGAGAGGAGCGCTGCTGGACCTTGTGCTCACTAACAAGGAAGGAGTGATTGAAGTAGTGAAGGTTGAGGGCAATCTTGGCTGTAGCGACCACGGGATGATAGAGTTCAGGATCCTATGTGATAGAAACAGAATACCAAGCAGGATCGCAACTCTGGACTTCAGAAGGGCCAACTTTGGCCTCTTCATGCAATTGCTGGGGGAAACGCCATGGGACAGGGAACTGGAAGGTAAAGGGGCCCAAGAGAGTTGGTCAGTATACAAGGACCACTTCTTCCAGGCTCAGGATCAGTGCATCCCAACAGGTAGGAAATCCAGAAAGGAATCCAGGAGACCTGCATGGTTAACCAGGGATCTGCTGGGCAGAACCAGGTGGAAGGGGAGGGTGTTTAAATTGTGGAAGGAAGGGCTGGCCACTTGGGTGGAGTACAGGATGGCTGTCAGAGAATGTAGGGAGGTAATTAGAAAAGCTAAGGCCTCCTTGGAATTAAAACTTGCTAGGGAGGTCAAGGAAAACAGAAAGGGCTTCTTCAAATACATTGCTGACAAAAATAACACTAGAGGCTATGTAGGTCCTCTTGTAAATGAGGTGGGTGCCCTGGAGACAGAGGACAGAAGGAACGCGGAGTTACTGAATGCCTTCTTTGCCTCTGTCTACATTGTTGGAGACTGTCCTCAGGAGCCTCAGTCCCCTGAGGCATCAGAGGAAAACAAGATAAAGGAGGAGTTTGTCCTGGTTGAGGAGGACTGGGTTAGGAATCAAGTGGAACACTTGAACACCCATAAATCCATGGACCCTGATGGGATGCACCCATAGGTGCTGAGGGAGCTGGCGGAAATCATTGCTAGGTGACTCTCCATCATCTTTGGTAAGTTGTGGGGAAAAGATGAGGTGCCTGAAGACTGGAGGAAAGCGAATGTCACTCCAGTTTATAAGAAGGGCAGGAAGGATGACCCAGGTAACGACAGACCAATCAGCCTCACCTCCATCCCTGGAAAGGTGATGGAACACCTTATCATTGGCGTTGATTCTAGGCACTTCAAGGATAAGAAGATTATTAATCACAGAATTACAGAATGTTAGGGGTTGGAACGGACCTCAGAGATCATCTAGTCCAACCCCCCTGCCAGAGCAGGATCACCTACAGGAGAGGAGGGCACAGGAACGCGTCCAGGCGGGTTTTGAATGTCTCGAGAGAAGGAGATTCCACAACCTCCCTGGGCAGCCTGTTCCAGTGTTCTGTCACCCTCACCGTGAAAAAGATTTTCTCATATTTTTATGGAACTGCCTATGTTCCAGCTTGTACCCATTGCCCCTTGTCCTGTCAATGGACGCTGCTGAAAAGAGCCTGGCTCTGTCCTCCTAACACTCCTCCTTGACATATTTGTAAACATTAATGAGGTCACCCCTCAGCCTCCTCTTCTCCAACTTGTAACTTGTCGCTCAGTCCCATGCTGCACTGAATGATAAGAGGCTAAAGAAGAGTGGACCTTTTAGCTACCAATGTATTTATAAAAATCTCTACTGCCCTCCACCTCCCTTCCTAGTTTGAACTACAGCTGAACTTTGACTTTGGTGACTCCATTCCTACATTGCAGTAAATGTATTTGCATTCCTCCCAATCAGTCTGATCCTACTTGCACCTTCTTTCTGTGTTTGAGCTCAGCCAGGAATGTCATGTTTATTCATTCTGGTCCTCTACTATGCTTGCTTAACTTTCTACACATTTAAATGGGTTCTTCTTGCACTCTGAAGTCTGTCCTTGAAGATTAGCCAGCTCTGCTGGGACATTTTGTCTTGTTTCCCACAGGATTGTGCCAAACAGGCACCTGAAGGGGCTAAAGTTTGTTATTCTGATGTCAAGGATTGTAATTCTGTGGTTTTTGTCTTGCTCGCTCATCTCAGGATCCTAAGCTCCACAGTCCTATGGTTTCTGCAGCCTAGGTTGCCCTTCCATCTTCACATCTTCAATCAATTTTCTTAGTTTGTGATTAACAGGTCCAACAAGGCATCTAATCTGGTCATTTCATTGATTTCCTGCATCAACAAATTGTCTTCAATACATTCCAAAAGCTTTTCTCTAAACTAGACAAACCCAAAGTCGCCAACTGCTCCTCATAGGATATTCCATGCAGCTCTTTCACCAGCTTTGTTGAGCTCCTCTGGATCCATCTGAGTACCTGAGCACCCTTCTTAAACTGAGGGACCCAGAACTGCACACAGTGCTCCATGTGAGACCACATCAATGCTGAGAACAGCGGAATAATCACTTCTTTTGACTGACTGATCATGCAGTGTCTAACGCACTCCGGGATCCCTTTTGCCTTCGTGACTGCTTCATTCTTTCAGATCTAATCCATCCCTTCTCTGTAACCCTTCTTCCTCAGAGAAGATCCCTGCGTGCAACACTGACCATGTAGCAAGGTGCTTACTGGTTGGATTAATCCATCTCTGTTTAAGCCTTTCCTGCCTCAGCAGGAGGTTTAAGAAGAACACCACCTGGGACCACATCTTTTCAGCCTGGAGGTCTGTAGACACTCTTGATATGCTCCAGGTTACCCTTGGTGGTATGGTCAGTGGCTATGATAACAAGAGACAACTGTCCAACAGACTGATAAGCCTTGCAAAGGGAAAGCAAGGGGCTTCACAAGTCTCGGTCCTAGCCGACAAATCTCCTAAGACATCAGATGTTATTAGCAGATTGGTGCCTTTAACCACTCTGCATGAGGGATCCTCCACTATCTATTATTATCTGCTATTCCTCACCTTTTCTCTTTCCTGCAGACATGAGGGCTGTCAGCATTGTCTGTTTTTGATGCATCCCCTGACAGGTCTCAACCTATTTTGTAGCTGATTTGCAGGTGGAGCAGGAACCTCCCTCCTGTTGTCAGAAGTCTCAAACTTCCAGCCTTTCCCATCTTGAGAGCTACCTTCCACGACCTGTGGGCCCAAGATCTTCAGCCATCTGCCCTTCCTTCCCTCCTTCCTTCTTTACTTGCTTGTTTGATTTGCATGGCTCAGGATCTTGTCTCTGCTGACTTTCTGCAAGGACACTGTAAATCTTTTCTTTGGTTTTATTCATGGTGTGGAGCCTTTTCATCTCCTCTTCAGTGTCTTCATTGGGTAGCTTAGCATCTCAACTGGACTGTAGCCTTCGTCAGATAGGCCACTCCTGTCCCCAGCCTCAGGAAGAAGCCCCAGGTTCTCTGTACCATCCCAAAACCAGAATGGTGGTCATCTTCCTCTGGAGCTCTGCTTAGGCTGAGGTCCACGCTGTGCCCCAGGCACTATCCACACTGGGTGCTGGAGCTGCCTGGGGAAGCTGCTCACAGTCAGGGTGAGTGGCATGGCTCAAACTCTGCCAACAGCCAAATCCACCAGGCACTGTCAGCATTATTATTCCATTACTACCGATTTCTTGAAAAGCTTTAGTGAGGGACCTGGTCAACAGCTTTTGGGAAACTTTATTTACGCATTCTTTGAAGAGAACTCTATTGAGCTGGTAACATGAGACTTCCACTAAAAAAAAGGCAAATTGACTCACCACATGTAGATGTGTAGAAGCTATTCTCTTACTCTGTTCTGGTTTACAGCTTCCACAGGCTGGAGAGAACCAAGATTATAGGCTTCACATTCTCAGGTGATTGCAGAGGGTTTTTTTAAACACTGTCATTGCACTTGCCATTCCCAGTTCTCAGGTACCAAGGCTATTGTAGGTAATAGATTACATGTGATTGCTGTTATTTCGACCATATTATCTTCTAATTCTTTTAGTTCTCTTAGGTAAATGCTATCTGGTGCTGGCAGTTTATAACTATGCCCTGAAAGCACCTCTTTTTTTCCAAAGCCAACCTTGATATCTATCTGAGATATGAACAAATAATCCATCCTAGTATTTTTAACACATTTTCTTATCCAGTGTAAATATAAATATTGCTACAGGCAGACCACAATTTCAGCTGTGAGGTTACATTTGCATTTTGAAACTCTCTAGAAATGGTCCCAGTCGTTAACACAGTTACATGATTAATGAATGGAACTTAAAGAGCAATGAGATATTTAAACACTAATATGTGCACAATCCCTGGGACTTTGTAGAAATCACTCTTTACCATCTGCTATAGCAAAAATACAGCAAATAAGAAATAGACCTCAAAATGCACATAAAAATTGTATGTGTTTGGGTAAAGAAGGTGAAATAAAGTGGGGGGGTTTGCTTTGCTTTTTTTAAACATGGTATATGACTTGTAACTAAAGCTTGTGATTATTTATGTATTGATTTTTACAAAAATATTCTGTAATAAAAATGGTGTGTAATATATCAGCAGTGACAATCTATATTGAATGAGCACAGCATAAACACATCAAATCAGGAAAACAGCTGATAGCCTATTAAAAAAAAAAAAGAAAAAAAGCAGGTTTAAATTAAATTTTGGAGAAAAACATTCCAGCTCTATTTTTGCTGTCCAAGTAATATTTTCTATCTAATATAAAGCAGTTGATTCTGGTACACACAGAAGTATCTGCTGTTGACAGTTTAAGGACTGTAAGAGTGGATAAAAAAAAAAAGTCAAAAAAGTGGCAGAAATCACACTGATGAACAGTACAGGCAGAATATTGTGCTCTGTAATTTGATTCTCTACCTAACACTTGTATATTTGCTGTCATGGAAACGTATAGTAACCCCATTTTAAATAACAAAATAAGGACTACCAAAGAAAAATGTCAAAACAATATTTGGATGCTCCTTGGAGAACTATGATCATGTGACTATAAAGCTTGAATCAGGTAAATTTGGGATACTTTGGAGTTGTCCAATGTTGTAATAAAAGTCATGTTTTATTAACTACGCTTTATTACTGGCAAAGTACATGTGAGAAGAATTTGAAGTGAGTCTTAATTTCCTCTCCTTTGTGTAGAAATCAAGATGCATGATATAAAACTTTTGTTTATGATGAGTAAATATCTTGCATTATACGTGCTCTCAAATGCCTTCACCTATGAATAAGATCAAGAGGGAAGAGAAATGGGAAAGAGAATGACTAGCAGGAAATTAATCTTTTTTTTATGTGCACGTAACAATTAATAATATAGTCTTTACCATTAAATAAATTAGCATTTGAAACAAGAAAATCATGGTTAGTTTTAACCCATTTAAACAGCAGATTCAGAAATGGCTGTTGTACAGCTCCTCCCCTGAGTATGTTAATCAGTAAGAAACAAGAGTCATGTTTGTTCTAGCATATAAATATTTGTGTGTGTACGTTAATGTGTGGAGGATGAGCATCAACTACAGAAGTACGAAGTACCTTCCTTCTCACTCTAAATAGTTACACCTGATCATTACAGCATTTTTAGAAGAAATGTATATTTAAAGCCCTAAGATGAAAAAAGTGTGAAGATTGCCCAGAGAAGTTGTGGAAGCTCTCTCCCTGGAAATGTTCAAGGCCAGGCTGGATGGGGCTTTGAGACACCTGGTCAAATCAAAAGTGTCCAAAGTGTCCATGCTCATGGCAGGAGGTTTGGAACTACATAATCTTTAAGGTCCTTTCCAACTCAAACTGTTCTGTGATTCTATGTTTCTATGTCATGGACTCTCATTTTGATGTTTGCAAGATGATTATAATACATATGCATAAGAACCTAAATTAAGGTGATAGCCTTGATTTTTTTTTTGACTTTGCAACTCTAATATTTAAATAAGATTTCTAATATATAATGTTATATACAAGACCAACTATAAGAGAAGGTGAAAAACTCACTGCTAACTCTGTAGAAGAGCTAGGTAGTAAAAATGCTAATTTTCATAAGTGAAATATTTATTAAGCTGTGCAATGGAGCCAGTCTCGAATAAACTGATGAATTGGAGAGAGTGTTGCATTGAATTCTTTTAGCGTTTTTCCAAGGAGTCTGGAAATTTGCCAGGAAAAAGCAAGTATTAATTCCTACATAAAACATAGCCTAAAATATATCTTTGTTGTGTATATTGCAACAGAGGGTTCACTGTGATCTGCAAATGCATTAGAAAATACAAACTTTGATTGAAAGTGTTGAAATAAATTATATGGAGGCCCAGAACCATCTGTCGTTTTTCACTGGTACTTTCTGAAATTAAAAATAAATGTTTCCAAAATGAACCTTTCATGTTTGAGATTTTGGGTTTTGTCTTCTGGTTTTTGTGTTAAAACACCACTTGATGTAGAACAGTTCTTACTTTACAGGAAGAGGAAGCCAGTGGCTAGAGGCCATAGCAATGGAATAAAAAGACTCTTCAGTTCTCCAGTTCATTATATTTTGTACTGCAGAATGATATAGTGCATACTGATGGAGGTGCCCTTGGCAAACATGTATTATGTCTGAGATACTAGACTATTGGAATTCAATCCTAGTTCCACCTACAGGTTAATTTTATTTTCAGTTGACCTCATCTCAACCGTAAAAAGTTATTGTTTTAATGGGCTGAGCCACTCCATTACAGGAATATCATTTATTACAGAATATTAAGTGGATTTAAAGTGCAATTAACTTTAAGTGAATTTGATAATTAAGATAACTTTATATTCAAACTACATTTTACAAATAGCATGATTAACTACCACTGATGTCAGCAGTAGAAAAAATCCCTTTTTCAAGGTTTTTTACTTAGTTTGGGGCTACTATCACATTAGGTTGGAGAGCACTCTGTTTTGTTTCCTTGGTTAATGAAACCATTGGAGTTGCATCAAAACTGAATATGATCCAAAAAATTTAATGGAAAAATGCTTATGTGCTAGTGAAGTCACAGTATTATAACAGTCATGTCAGATAGACATCATCATTGACTATCAAGGAACGTTCATCACTGTGTGTTCATAAGCACAAACAGAAGTGCAGTAAGCCATGCTAAAGCATGTTTGGTTAAAATACCATCAGCAGAGACTTCAATCAGCCATCTCTTACCTCTGGGAGTAAGTTTTTTTCCAAACTGCATCACTATCTGCATATAGAAAATATTTTCTGAAGTGGTGATGGTGAAATGCAGGATGGTTGCTGTAACTGCCTCATTGTTCAACCTGTGTCACAAAATTATGCTAACCATGCACCATTGGTACTTCCTGAGCAGGTTTTGTGGGCACAAGACATTGGTGCTTCATTCTTTCCTTTGACATCTCACACTTAGAATATATTTCTATGATGGTCCTATTAGAGCTGTTCAGTTAGTGGACTAGTAATGCATTTCATAAAGGAAAACTGATGAATATTTTTTTTTTTTAATGCAAAAGTAATTTAGGATGACTCAATAACACATTGACTGAAAGACACTACTGAAATGGTAATATGTTTGGTTTTTTTTTTGTGGTTAGGGTTGAGACAGTGATTCGATGATGCAGTTTCATATCAGTCTGTCCCTCTGATTTTCTCAGAAAGGAGGTAATAGCTGGTTGTGCTTCAGGAATTCCTAGCTGCCACAACAGTATCTAGGGAATAATTATTGTGTGCTGTAAATCTGAAGACTGTTAGTTGCTCAGGTTGATGCTGGGCTGAGCTGCCTTCAGGTAGCATCAGAATTTATGGGAACATAAACCTTCTTTATACCCATTTATTCCCTCAGCAACACCAAGTGGAATAAGTCATTCTTGCTTTTCTGGTTCCCTTCCCCCATATCATTCTCTACACTGTGGCATAGTGGAATCTGGGCTATAGGGGCTACAACAGAACAAAACATAGTGAAGAAGTACTACCGTCTATTGTCTCAGTTATTGAGGAGAATAGTTCAGGACATTTGTCAGTGGCCTCGATTATTCATAGTGTCTTCCCGTGCATGTAGTTTGGACATTCTGCACTTAAGATTTTGCTAGATGTCTTTTGTGAAGCACAGATAAAAAATAGATAGTCCTATGGCACCTTCCAGATTTGATGTCTCCTGCATTCTCACAGTTTCATAGAACTAGTGACATTTGCTCAGGACAGAGAGGTGGGATATAAGAGGACACAGCTGTGTGGATGGGCCTAGGATGGGTAATGTTTGAACACCAGAACAAGTGCTTGTGAGATATAGGGCCTTCAGCCCCTACTTTTGACAGTAAGGTTGTATTTGTCCCCTTTCTGTCCTACATTTCTAAGCAAAAACAGAGCAGGTTTCTCCTCTACTAAGTCTAGCAGCTCATCTTGTGACACAAAATCCTATTTTCTAAGTTGAAGACTTCAGGTTAGGTGTACACACTCTACTCCAGAATAATATCTCTCTTGAATCTTTTAGTTCTAATGGTCCATGCAGATCCAACTAGGTGTAAAGTTGGCTATGTTACTTAACATTTAGAATACTGAATTCCCATAATATTATTAGGAATTCTTCACACGGAACAAATGTACATTAAGAAATACTGAAAAATGAAATACATCTTTTCATGCGTTATTTTACTTAGTAATAGTGCTCTGTCAACTGCGCCTGAGAGTTCTACTGACATTTCACTTCACTTTGACCTTCGATCTATCAGCTACCACATTTTCACAACCAAACTAAAAATTCTTTACCATAAGAAAAAGGAGTCTTTTTCTTCTGTTCCCTATCACTTCCATGAAAATCTTACTCTGGAGATTTCAAATCCTGTTTCTGAGTATCTGCTCTGGGTGCAACTTGTTAATTTTACTCTGCTATAATATTTTAACTTCGGAAATAAAATTAAAAAAAAAGTGCATCATTTAATGTGTTAATTTAGTAGGCTTTAGTAAAACTTTAGATTAGGTAACTATTTGTATTATACAAACAATAAGTAAAGTATAACTTGTGTGAATTAAGCTGCAACAATTTCATTTTATGGAGTTGAATAGTACTGTTTAATGAAGTATTAACAATTCACCTTGTTAACTTTCTTCTGAAGGATATAAATGTGTTAAGGTATATTTATATTTAAAAAGCTGGTCTGCTTTAAGCAAATATACAGAATTCCTGTTTAAGACTTCCTAGCACTCAGTAAATATAATTTCTACAAGACTGTTTCATTTTTATAGCTGTATCACTTTTGAGTGCACTCTCTGTCTTTCTGTCCAACACAAGGAGAAAAACAAGACCCTTTGTCCTATAATCAAGTTGTTAATGAGTTTGCAGTTGTAGTCAACTGTAATCAATAAAAAAATATGTTTAAGTCTTTTCTTTGTCCTTTTATACCTTGACTCCTTTCCATCCCTCACTTCTATCTGATTTCAGGTAGAAGTGAGGGCTTTTCCATTGATTTACTGTAAGAGGGAAAAGATCTAGCTGCCTGTTAACAAACTGTAGGATATGGAAACCAGGCGAGGTGAACGAGTTGGTTAAAGAGACACTATCAAAAAAGCTCTTTATTTTTCTGTAAGATTTTTGAAAGAAAAATAATTTTATTGTCATAATTCTATGCCTGTATTATATTTTAAATTAAAATTTTAATGATGTTTTCCATATATGTGAACTAGGAAATAACACTTTTGGGGGAAAAAAAATTCATCCTGCTGTTCTTATACAGAATCCGATTTGAATTCACTGAAATTAGTTAAGGTTTTCCCATCGGCTTGAGGGATTTCAGATTTATCAGATTTATGGAGTTTCTAGTGCTTATTAGGAATCTTGTAAGAACCAGAAAGACTCTTGAAAGAAAAGGGTGATGATTTCAAAATATCAGTCTCACTTTGCCTAAATTGAGACAGTCTCAGCTTAACACTCACTGCAAGCCACTGCAATTGTCCTCGTTTGAATGAGCCTATAATGAGAAGACAATGATTAAGAAATATCATTAAAAGTTGCCATTGTTTGGCTTGCAGAGGAACAACTGAGGTTAGGTTTTTGTGCGTATTTCTCACCTTGTTTTTAAGGTGAATTAAGAAATACTATATTCATTAAAAATTGAAAAGGAATAATTAGTGGATAAAGGGGTTGAATGCAATGTGCAGTGAATAAGATATTATATGACAGCATAAGTATTGCAATGCTTATTTGGGCTGATTTTTCACTTTTATCAATAAAAAGAATTGGCAGATTCATAGTCTGCAATATCACAATTAATGTTCAGTAATTTCTTTTTAAAAATGTTTAAAAACAGTCCTGAAAAAGTGTGATGCTTTAACAAATTCTTTTTCATTCTATCTACTGAATGTGCACATTCCTTTTTCTCCAGTAAACTCATTTTATCTCTTACTGTGCTGGGAATGAAGATTTGTTTGTCCTTGTAGCATAATGATCTGGACCATTTACTTAATGGTATGGAGACTTCCCTTGAGAATGTATATTTATTGTTGCATGACCACTTCTTAGTCTCTGTTCACAGTCAACACAATATAGAAATTTTGCCCATGTATGGATCATTTACTACATTTACAATTTTTATGGATCTGTGATATTTTTTTTCTCCCCATCATTGCTCTATCAAACCTTCTCCCACACCTCTTCAAAATAATAAAAGGAGAAAATTTGTTCTGTTTTTTTTAATATATATATATGAAAAATAAAACATTGTACATTCATTTTGAATGCCTATCATTTTGTTTTGTATATGAAGTAAAAAAAAATAAAATTGAGTTCTTTAAATCAAGTCATAATAATATTTTGAGCAAAACTTAAAGATTTGAGTTCTTATCTGATATTTTGATGCTGACAGAGTACAGTGTCTATATGTATTATTTTCACTACTATATTTTTGTAATGGCATAATTTTGGAGAAATTACTATGTGGGCTTCTTATAATAATGATAATATTTTTAAAACAGAAATTCTATATCAAATTGTCTCATTTTATTTTAAGTCTTTGATAACCTTAACAGTATGCAAAGGCTGAACTGACATTGCAAAATCTGGTTGTAAGTCACCTTTTTACAACAATGCCTATCAAATCAAATTGCCCAAGTAGCTCTACATATAAAACTATATGTGGAAAATCAAAATACAGTGGTAGAGTCACTGGTATTTTAATTATCTCCTTTATAAATCTGATACAAAAGAACTTTTTAATAAGTCATTTGACTGTTTCTTAAAAATGCGATATTCCAAAGAAGAGACTTTGGTTCTCTAACTTTCAATCTGTATTCCTGATCAACAGAATACTGAAGAGATCGGTGTTTCAATTGTTATTTTAATCTTCCCTTTAGTAAGGTCGATAACAAAAAAACATAGTGTCAATGCCACCAAATAAAGTGATAACCAGAGGTGTAGGTTTCAAGTAGAAGTTATCTCTTTTTGCTTTTGCCATTAATTGTTGTGATAAATAGTTGGGGTTTTTGTTTTGGTTTGCTTTGTTGGGTTTTGGTTTTAGTTATAAAATAAATCTTGTCATTGGGAGTGCTTCTTTAAATCGCAAACACAAACAAAATGATTAAGCTCTGTTTAAAGCAATTCTGTAAGACTTACTAAATAACAAGATTAGCTGTATTATTAAACCTCTTTACCCACAGCATCTCACAGTATATGTTATGAATTACGCAGAACAAAAACTAATCAAAAATGTGCTTTAAGGGGGATTTATATCCTATAATTTAAAGTATCTAAAAATCAAATACTTGAGCTAGTGCCTGTCAGCTTCTTCTATAACAAATGGAAGAAATTATAAACTTCTAGAAGAGTATTTTCTGAGAGTGGTGGAATATCTGTCTTAAAGAGGTGAATTACCACACACAGATTCCTACTTCTTTCCATTGTCTACAAAAAATAGGACTGAAAGTACAAAGAGAGAGTTAGGTAAATTAGGATGACTCACAACATTGTTATCCACTTGTGATAATTTGGTTTTTTTAACAAAGTTTGGTAATTTCAAGAGCAAATAAGACAACATAGGAATGAAACATCAAAGTGATAAACTAGTTGGGGTTGAAAGGATTTGTTGTCATGACATAGTCTTTAGTTACATCTGTGTCAAGTCTTTGTTTATTTATTTTTCCTGTAGTAAAAGCTTAGGGTGAAAAGAGTGAAAGAAAAGGGGAAGAGGAGGGAAGGAAGGAAGGAGGGAAGGAAGGAAGGAAGGAAGGAAGGAAGGGAGGGAGGGAGGGAGGGAGGGAGGGAGGGAGGGAGAGAGGGAGGGAGGGAGGGAAGGAAGGAAGGAAGGAAGGGAGGGAAAGCAATCTTGGAAAAGAGAGGAAATTAACAGGTTCTTAAAGAAGCTGAATTGAAAACTAAGAGATACACAGTTACCCTAGTGATGCCTGGTGTTCCTTTTAGCATATGGAAAGAATTTCATCTTCCTTAATTTGTCTTCATGCTAAAGAAATATAGGCACAGTAGAGAGATAGAAAAGAGATCAGAGGCTTGGTAAAATAATGTGCAGGTCACAAATATAGTAAGCATTGACAAGAAACCAAGGGCAGAAACTGGTATCTTTTTCCTTACTATTTCCTGAGGGCCTGATCTAGTAGGAATGCTAAAAAAATACCCAACAAAAAAAAAAAATTTCCATCACTTCCTGTTAGAGATAAAGAGAATTGTCCATATTATCATAACTGTAAAAGTGCATCACAGACCAGCAAAGAGGGAGGTCATCAGTACATTTTTTCCTCTGCCTGAAGAAGTTCAAAATCACTGTCCCATCAATTAACTGATTTAGACAAAGTCTTGTGATTAGGACTGAGAGAGATCTCTGAATGTGCTGTTTGAAGTATCTTACTGTCCCACAAGAAACAGTAATATAAAATAAAAGAATGAGCAAAAGAGGATGTCTTTCTCTATTCTAATGTTGGCACCTAGAAACAGGATGAGACTTGGCTCTTGTCCCAAATTCACTGTCATTTGTTTTAGATGAAACATCCTTTTGATAATTTGGTTACTCCATTGACATAATCTGATATTTTGAAATCTATTCAAAACATCTAACTCTTAGTTAGATGCTGGCATCTATATCTAACTCCAAATTACATATAGTATGATGAATCTGAAGGGGATTTTTTTTTTTTAGAAGAAAAGTAAAGTATTCTTCAAAATTTGCAGTTAATTCAGTGTTTTTAGTGGTTTAAATAGCATATTCAGTCATGTCTAAGATATAATTTAAGAAATCAAGCAAAGAGCACGCTGAGCAAGATCCTTTGTCCCAACTAAACCTGAGCATTATCCCAATGCTAAGTGTTATAATATCTCATGCTTGCAAGTTATTATTCTACATTAATTGTTGAATAATAAGTTATTAAAATAGCTTAAGAAATCTTTAAATGTTTAAGGCCTATAAAGGTTATCACAGTTTCTTTTACTAAATCAACAATGCACAATTGTGATTATTTCTTTTTATACATATGTAAGTTGGTTCTGACTTATGTGAGCATAGACCGGGGCTGTGCTCGTGGAAATAAAAAATGACAATGTAAGAAGTGGCACATTTTGTTGCATTTGTGCTACAAAAGAATGTTATGCATGTCACTGAAGAGCTTGCAAATGAGAAGGTCTGTAGGATATATGAGGTATCAAGCCAAGGATAATTCCTGATGTTGGAGTGGGTTTTAGCCAATCTGCTCTGCAGGAGTCTAGCAATGGTTAATATGGAAGCAGTCTGCACCAAATGAACTGCAGAGATACTTCTATAGAGGTTGCAAGGAAAATATAGATGGAGCCAAAGAACCTAAAAATCAGTGTAAGCCAAAATCAAAATTAGTATTTATTTAAGCAAAGTGGGCTTAGTAAAGAAGTTCTGATAAATGTAATACTTCAGGCATTTCAACTTATCTTTAATGATTCTGAGGGATCATTAAAGAGGAGGGATTTGTTTTTTCACATTTTAAGACATTAGACAAAGCTAAAGAGAATTTGCAAGACTACACAGGTCTATCCTGTAAATGTAAATGTTCATTATTAATTATTAACTATTTATTCATTATTGAATGAGCTGAAGAACTGGAAGTGTTTTTTTATTTAACAATAATATGATGTTGTGAAAGATATGCCATGTGAGATTAAGGTTCAGCATGCTTGGCCAAAAACGTGCTTGGAATTTTCTCTCTCCTTGACCCTTTATTTTGGTCCTCCAAAGAAGAATACTGAGATGTGGACTGTAGGGAAGGCAATTATACCATGCTACAACTTCATATAGTGCTCACAGAATCAGAGAATCACAGAATGTTAGGGATTGGAAGGGACCTCAAAAGATCATCAAGTCCTACCAAAGCAGGATCACCTAGAGGAGATCACCATGTTTTGCCAGTCATTTCATGAAATGTGGTGAAAGTATTATCTACATTTTATCAAAAAAAAAAAAAAAAAAGAATTGCCTATATGCAATATGAACAAGCTTTTTTGCTTTTTTATAAATATCCGTTCGTGGAAAAGGGAAAACTGTAAAAGATTGTCTGTCTGCCTTCTCTAATGAGTAAGTGAAAGGCTGAGGGAGCTGGGGCTCCTTAGTTTGGAGGAGACTGAGGGGTGACCTCATTAATGTTTACAAATATATCAAGGGGGAGTATCACGAGGATGGAGCCAGGCTCTTCTCGGTGACAACCAATGATGGGACAAGGGGTAATGGGCTGAAACTGGAACATAAGAGGTTCCACTTAAACTCGAGAAGAAACTTCTTCTCAGTGAGGGTGACAGAACACTGGAACAGGCTGCCCAGGGAGGTTGTGGAGTCTCCTTCTCTGGAGACATTCAAGACCTGCCTGGACACGTTCCTATGTAGCATTATGTAGGCGTTCCTGCTCTGGCAGGGGGATTGGACTTGATGATCTTTCGAGGTCCCTTCCAATCCCTGGCATTCTGTGATTCTGTGATTCTGTGTATCTCATTAAGTACCTCCACAGATCAGTTTATGGTGTCGTGCAAGGCTGACATGAATGGTATGTAGGCTAATAAGTTCTTTTAAAACCACCATGTTGGTTTTTTTTCTATAGAAATCTTATTTTATCAGTGGTTTTCTTTGTCTTGAATGATGATTATGGATATGAATATATGCATCGATATAAATGATCACACAGGAACATAAACATGAGTGCATATGAGAATACATATATGCGTGTCTTGCCTGAGAAGACACATATACTTAATGGTATTAAATTGACACTGATCTCACTGCCATCTGTTAAGTACTGAGACACTATATTACATGCCATTTTTTCTTTTTTTTTTATGAGATTGATGTGAAACTAACAGACTCATAGCTGTCTTAGTCAACCAATTTCCCCTGTAGAATATTGAGGAGAACATTAGCTTGTACAAATTTCCCAGACCCTACACTGTACTCTGAAATTCATTAAAGAATCAGCACCAGTCTTCCAGACTGCTCCTTGATCTGTAATTTTAATATTCTTCCCTGTAAGTTAGTCTGATTAGCTTGGATGTATATTCTGACTTATCTACTACAGCCTTTCAGTTTGCACTATGGCAAAATCACTGTCCATATTTTATAATTTAAAAATAGAATCTAAACTTGATTTAGCACATTTAACAGTTGTTATTTAACATAATTTTAATTAGTCAGGGAATGGGAAGTATTTTCTTATCATTTAACAGTAGAATATTTACCCTGTCTTTGTTCCAAACACAGAAACATTTTTATACTGTTTTGACGTGCTATATTACAACTGATTGATGAATTGACCATCTGTGTCAACTTTAGGTCATATATCAATACTAGAGTATTTTTGTTTCCAATGTACTGTAGTACTTATTAGCCTTAGCATTTGCCTTAGAAGTTTCATGAATGTGTTTAGTTTCCTTCAGCAATTTCTTGTATTTCCCAGTTGTCACTGCACACACATGACTGTCAGCTTCTCCGTTTTTTCCATTGGTGATATATATTGGTGGTGGCTCCTTGTCTTCAAATCAAAATTGGATCCAGCTTCTGGAAAAGAGTTGATAGCCTATATCTTTGGTCATGTTTCCCCTTCAGAAACCCTGCAGAACAAATATTTTTTTTTGCTGTCAATGATAACTCTTACTGGGCTTCCACAGAAGCAAAGTCTTGGAATACATGGATAACTTTCATTCCAAAAGAGCCTGCAGAATATTTGGATGTAGGATGAGTGTTAAAGATCGTGTGTTTAAAGAACATGATAACAATTCATCTCTCCTGATCTTCTAAGATATTGCTATTCCACATTTCCATAGTTTCTTTTCAATTGTGGTACCCCGATTATTTTTGTAGAACCAGATAAGATAAAATCAAACATTTTTATTATTAGTCATTTCATTTAAAACTGTTGTGGTTGTGGAAATTGTATGCAACCAATAGCAAATTATAAACAAAAATTAATCATGATCTCATAACCAATGATAAATTCTATTTCCACTATAGACAAGTGTGCATACTCCCAAGTAACAGTCTGGACTGTCTTAATGAGAGATGATAAGATTAGATACTTATTCCAGATAGCACTTGACTCTGGAAGAACTTCCACTAAAATAGAGGAACAAAAATATGTAGAACCTTGCTACTCATTTCTGATCACGTATGTTGCAAACTTGCTTTCTGTTTTGATTTCCTCATTTGTATAAAAGAAATAACTTTAAAATACTATTTTGTGAAACTTGTAAAAATATTGAAATAATTTTTGGGAATTTAAATGTAATGCAATACCACAACGTAATTCTATATACATACACATTTGTATATGTAAGGAAATTTAAAGTAAATGTGATAAGTCGATATGAATGATAGTTATTAATGTTATGATTTAATTTAATTGAATGTCTAATATTTCTGATTAGGAAAAAGAAGCAGCAAAAATATTCTGAGTCCAGTCATGTTAGCCCATTGTGCATTGAACTTGTATTGAAGTAAAGGGAAGCCTAACATGAGAGTTTGGAAAAACACCAGAAACTCTAACTGTTAAGAATAGCATAAACTGTAATTACCTCTTTATCTGAATATTCATCCCATTGATTAGTGATGGATTCCTGCATTTTGGTTAAATGGATTATTTTTAACAAGTGGAAGACTAGGTATTTTTATTATTCAATAGCCAAAGAGCATTTTATTATGCAAGAATTAGGTTGTTATTGTTCTTTCTGTTTGAAATCATAGTTTTCCCATAAGCGGTGGAGAACAAAGCTGTTCAAAGTTGGTTATCAAACAATGGGAAATGGACAGGATGAGTAAAGAATTTAAAATATTTCTGGAATATTACCAAATGCATTTTAGACAATGCAACACACACAAGCAGAGGGAAAAACAAAACAAAACCAAAAAAGCACAGAAATAACAGTGGTTATAGAACAAAGAGGCAATAGATTTTAATCTATTTTCCTATATTATTTTTAGACCTGCTGACCTCCAAAGGTCCCTTCCAACCTCAACCACTCTGTGATTCTATGAAAATTATGATTTTCCACATTACAACCTGAATTCCGAAGCTCTGGTATTCTAATCATAACTCACACTTTATCCAATAAAAAGAGGAATACTTGCTTGTCACTGAAACTTGAGACGTTTTCTTTCTGAATGTTATGTTCTACACTGTTATAAAGTGTGCTTTCTTTATTTCAAAATTGCTTGTATCTTAATGTTGATCTGTGAACTTTTTTCGTTTTACTCTCTCAACTTGCATGTTTTTTATTCAGTCCCGTAATCTGAGAAAGAATTACATATTTAATAGAGTATGATGGCTAGATATTTCAAAGTCAACAGATGTCAAGTTTCTAAACCAGTTAGATGTTTCAGAAAAAAGAACCACATTCTTCCTTATAATAGTTTAAGGCTAGTTTGGTCGAGATATTGAATTTTTTTTTTCTTTGAAATATGTATTTTATTCTTTACAACATTTCCAGCAAAATTTTCAATAGTTTAGATAAATGGAAGTCAAAGCAATTAAAAATGTTTTTATATGCAAATCTAGAATTACTTTTTTTGATGTCAGTACATTTTTTTAATATATGGTTACTGCAACCGTATCCATCAAATCTAGCTTTTATAACTGTTATAACAGGGCCACTCCAGAGGCAAAGCCTTTTCTGTGGTGCTTATGCCCAGTCAGTACTGCAGGGAATTCTGCTCAGTGTATTTTTCACTTTTATTTGAAGCTCCCAGTCTCATCCTTTCTTCAGCCTTAGCTCACCTCCTTCTGCCAGGCCAGTTCTACTTGCAACTTCAACTACTAAAATAAACTGGGTTTTTTTTTTGTGAAGCAAACAGTGACATCTGTGCAGTGTTTTTCTAAGATCTCTGAGCTAGATGGTAAATCTGTAGAGCACAGGGCTGTTCAGAGTCCCACAGAATTAGTAGTTTAAGTCCCCAAATCATAGTAGGTAATAGCTTTCTTTCCAGTACTAATGTCAACAGCTAATAGCGTGCTAAGTAACTTGAGTCAGCAAAGCTTATATTAAGAATGATTAAAAAATGAGATAAAAGAGTCACATTTTTAATCTTTATTTAGTTTCACTTTTTGTGGGCCTTGTTCAGTAGGAATTCTGAAAGAAAGGAATGGCTAGAAATTCCATTAGTACATGTATGTATCTCAATCCAAAATACATGCATTTGATCAGAGAGGGAGAAAAAGGTTCTACCACTCAGAAGATAGATCATTTATCTAACTAACATGGAAATCAAGTACTTTTCTCTTTTCCAGTTGAGGCAGAGAACACCAAACAGAAAGGCAAGGAGTACAATGACTTTGAGACTGGGATATTTTTCTAGAGATGGAAAAATGCTAGTTATTGATCCAGATAAAACAGGCTATAACAAAACACAGATTTTGAAAGAAAAAAAAAATTTCTTTTGGTTTAGGAGGGGAATTCTGAGCTCATGTTGCAACTCCTAAATTCTACATCATTGGTCCTTAATTAAAATATATAGCCTGTGAATACTTAGGTGCCTGAGAATAAGCTCTGTTACATGCAGCACAGAGAGAGCATTGCCTTGAACTACCTAGAGCAGAATATGTGGGATGACAGCTCTGTGGTTTCAGCCTTCTCTTTCTCACAGCCTGGGGAACCATATTTATGAGTTGAAAGTCTGCCCTGGAGATAATGCTTATTCTGTCTTTGAAGTCAAGAAAGAGAAATAGTCCTTTCTTTCTTCTAAAAGACAGCTCAGTCTCTGTCTCCTGTAGGGTTCTGTAGGCAAAATTATTATCTAATCCTCTGGATCACGAAATGCATTGCAACCTACAAAGATGAAAAAGTACATTTAGCTCGTCTGCATTTAAATCAATAGAATTACTCATCTTTGCATACTCTGGCATGCAAACTCTAGTATGTGACTGTGATTCTCCAGTCATGAATACTAATTGTTCTGTCCAGAGAAATGTGTATTCTCTTCAGAGCTAGCAGTTAATAAATAATTTGAAAGCTTCTTTATACCTTGAGTCCTACGCTTCCAAAATTTCATGAAAGAGAAACTCCTGAAATGGAGAGAGATCTTCTTGAGAAGTACTCTTTGTACCCTGCATGATTAAGTTTGCAACATGTTGGTATCATGAGTTCCTGAGAAGTAATTAAGGTGTACGTGACCTACCAAATTTCCTCAGCATTTCTGTAGTAACTGCAAACTACTAGGGGAAATAAGATCCCTAAACAAAAGTAAAGCCAATGCACATATGCCTGATCTGAAAACGAATGATGACAGATGTCAGTACATGGCTGTAACTGTATCTGAAATATGCTATGACTTGCAATGTGAGTTTCACTTTTCTGATACAAATCAGTTAACTCACTGACATTTTACAAGAATGAACATTGTACTATGAGAAATAGTTTTTCGTAAATCTTGTCTAGATTCTGCTAAGTAGCCACTGGATAGCTTCTGGCCATCTGCCTGGCTACCATCTGACTAGCAGTTTCATTGAAGGTACGATTCAGCATGATTGTTGGAGAATAGCTACTCAAGAATTAAAGAATTATATATCTTGAATACTGGGAGAGGTAAGCAGTTTGGAAAATTTTAGTAAAGAAAACATTTTTTGCAAACAAGAATATACTTTGGCATCAAAGAAAAATAACAAGCCTTTCTGTTTACCTGTTCAGAATCCCACTGATTCTCTTCATGTGAAGACTTATCAAGTTCCTAATTGTGGAAAAGATAATGACATATAGTCTATTAAAGGTGCTCTATAACATTCTCATTACCTACTATGGTTAAATTCTAAAGTAATGGAGTCCTCTAATTTTATTAAGCTGGTCTAGTATTCTAAAACATACCTCATGGTAGTGGGTTAGATTTTAGCTTATTGTGGTGGGAGAGTTAATTTGCAGAGAAAATCTAAAATATTCTTTAAAAAACACACATTAAAATACCCTCTATCTCACTGCTAACTTGAATCTTTCTCAAAATTATTAACCTGAAAAGTAGTGAACAAACAGTGCCACTGTGTATTCTGGTAGCTGAGGAAAAATATCCTTGATGTAGATACAAGGTAAAGTGCATTCTGCAGTTTGGGTTCTTATTTGATGTGCTTTGGTACTAAATACTATTTTCTCTGTAATGTATGTAATTAAACAAAAAAAAGCTGCTTTGTTTTTAGTAGCATATATATTTCTAGCACTAGTGTATTTCAACTTTAAATTCTGAATCTACCCTAAAAAAAATTATAATTTTCAGGAAATGAATGCTTTTTTTTTTTTTTCACTAAACAAGAGCAAAAGAAATAATGACCACCTGAGGGTCCTGTTTCCAGGCATTGCAAGAAACTGATCCTGGCAGCAGCAGGAGTGGGAGGCCTGAATAAAAGATGTGCTGCCAGTAAGGCAAAGATAATTTTTGGCCACTCAATCAAATTCTCATTGTAATTATCTCTTCTTGCCACCGTCAGTATAGTTCTTATTCTGCTGTACTGTTTCACAACAGCTTTCACAAACTGCAAGGACCTTAGGTCTAGTTTGCAGATAACAGAATGGATTTCTTTCAATGCATATAGAGCCTTCATTTTGAACACAAGTACAGAAATGGAAAAATCAGACTTTCCTTGGTTCTGTTCTGATTCAATGAGAAGTGCTCCACTGGGACAATTGTTAGTCTCATCATCTGTGTTAAGAAACTCAGGTTTCGCCCGAGAAATGTCTTGATTGTAATCTATTCCTGTGAGATTTGTTTACTTGTTTCATTTAAACATATGGATTAACACTTTAGCTGTTTTATTCTTTTATTCAAAGTATGACAGGTAGCTCAGGTTTGAAAGAGCCACTGAAACTGTCTGGTCTAACACCCCTGCTCAAAGCTGAGCCAGCTAGAACAGGTTGTTCAGAACTTTGCTCAGCTGGGTTTACAGTTTCTACAAAAACGGGAACTCCAAACGTGTCTGGCCAACACGCTCCAGTTTTTGATCACCATCACTGTTAACTGGTTTTTCTTAGATGAAATTTACTAAATTTACTAAATTCATCTTGCTGCCTCTCATCTGCCACTAGACAGTAAAAAAAATGTCTGGTACCATCTCCTTTACTGACTTCCACCAAGTTTTTATTTATATTGATAAAATATCCCTGAGGCTGAAAACAAAAGCTTTGAATGTGCTAGGCATTTCTGTGTTTTCTAGGCTACCACGATTGCTGATATAAAAGCAATTTTATAAGCTCATCTGGACAATATGTTTGATTATTTTTAAAAAACTATGACCAAATAATTTAACAAATACAGGTGACACAAGTTAAAATTAAACTTTTTTTGTAGCATTTTCAGTATCAAACACATTAATTCAGATTTTTAAGGCAAAACTATGCCTGCTTTTTTTAAGTTTTAAAAACTGAAATTTTCTTTACCTTGAAATGAATTGGTTTTCTTCTTTACAGTTTTCTGAATTCTCACTACCAAGCAAAAACTTACAAAAAAGTATTAAAATCAGAACCCCTATCTGCTTTATTAAAAACAAATCATACAGAAATCCTCACACTCCTGGAAATCAAAGAAAAAGAGAGCACAGGCATTCCAGATGTGCTATGTCTTTCCTCCTTTAACTTCAAATGTTATTCTCCTCTCAGGCACCTCTGGAAGTCAAAGGCATGGTCCTGACCCTCTTCCAGAGCTGTAGGGTCCCTGAGGTTTCCTCCCTGCACAATGTCTATGTTGGGATGGGGTGGAGAATACACAAACCTTGACTGGCTCATTCTGATTCCCTGGATGCCCAGCAAATGACAGGTCCTGGCATTCAGTCTTCCTGTCTCAAGGGATCACAATGGTTGCAACTTTTAAGGTTTCACAGGTTTAAGTTACTTCCCCACTTAGCTGCTCCCTTATCTTATAGGATCAATTAAAACCTATCCACCTACACTAAGACTGCTTTCATCTAGGCTTAACTTATGCTAACTCCTACAAGTTTCCATACCCAGAAACTTAATAATGTCAAGCATTAATGTTGGTAAGAACTTGGGACATAATTCATCTAACCTAAAGATTAGTCATCTAAGTTGTCTTTTCAATAGCTGTTTCTCTTCACTGATTACAAAATGAGTCTTGTTCAGTTATAGATCGCACAAACCCCACTTTCAGGCATCCCTTAAGCTTAAGGGAAAACTCAGTGAGGTTTTCAGCTAGTATCCAATATCAGGTTTCTAAGGAAACAGATGGATTTTTTTTGTTCTTTGCAGAAAAACAGAAACACAGAATTATTTTTTTCCTTTTAAATTTCATTGTTATGTCTCCTATTTTAAAGCATGTGTTTTATATACCTCATCACCTCTTTATATATTCAGCTGTTGGCTTGTTTCTTAAAGTCCTCTCAAGTGGTCATACAATGCTTCCTCAAACCACGTTGCCATACAATCACTTCCTAAGTCAACTGTTTACACACTGTTCTCTCTTAAAGATAACTAACCTTCTTACAGTTTAGGACAGTGACAAAAAATACATAATAATATCATAATTTGTCATTGTGCATTTGATATGCGTACATTTGTCATAACCTACAAAATAAAAGAAGAGTATGATAAAGCACATGAGCTTTCTAATCACTGTAACCAGCAATGCCATTACTGGTAGATATTCTTTCTTCTGAGTTGCTGAAATCTTTTTTGAAGCTCTTAAGTGGGAAATATTTATAACATTTTTTTTTTTTCTCTGGATGGAGGTATTGAAAGCTTATGTATAAGAGCTTTCATGCTGTCCCAGAACCTCATTTACTGTGTTCTCCTGGCCATAATTCACATTGTAGTATTCAACAAAGACCTTCTCTAATTCTGCAGGAGTGCCATATTTTTACACATAAAAAGTGTTAGTCATTTGTTTAAATAGATTAAGACTGCAAATGTCTGGGCTGATGTTATATTGCAAGTGCATGATTTGATATTGAATTCTTACCTTACTTCGTAAGATTTAACCTTATACCTTGTACATATATTATGAATTCACTGCAACAGAAGAGAAGTTAATGTCTTTATATATTTGATGTCTGTGGGTGTAGAAAGTACCACTGCACACATTAGCATTTAATTTCCTCCAAATGTCTGCCAGTTAAAGATCCCTGAGGATTTTGTTTAATTTGTAAGTGAAAGCTGGAAGCCATTCTGCTTTCTCTGTGTCTGTCCTCCACACCAGAGTTCAATTAAACATCTCCCCTATGGTTTCCTTCACCTGCAAAATCAAAGCAAATATACTAACAGAAAAAGGACCTGCATCTGAATTAGACAGGTGCGTGTCGGTTAGGTAGATATATATGCAAATAGGTAGCTAAGCTGTCATTCCTCACCCTTGCCTCCAGTGAAAATAAATCTCCTCTATTTACTTTCACTCACTGAATCATCCAAACCATCACTTTTTCTCTTGATTAAACCAGCTAAATCTTTCTTCTTTGAATGTTAGAAGGTCATGGTTATTTTTTTTCTTTTGTATTTGTCATATGCTCTCTTATTCAATGGAAAAACTTAAAAGCATTTTCAGTATGGAAGTACAGCTCATTCATAGATTCACCTTTTGGAGCCTCAGATGTTGAGACACAAGTGAAAGTTGTTGTGACAAGCAACAAAAATGGAAGACAAAAACCATACAACACAAATCCAGAAATGTTTTAACAGTGTCAAAAGTTATGATGAAAACTGAGTAGGAAAGGATATATGGACTTTAAAATTAATTTAAGAGAATTTTATTATATAACACCAAATTACCATTTTATAGGTAAGAAATCTTCTTCAGGTAAAAAATAATCTGATTCAGCCAATAAGACATAAAAGTAAAACCTGTAAGGTGATCAGAAATACATCTATATGAACTGGTATACCATGTAGCACTGGTAATCACCCGAGACAGAAAATGATAGAAAATTGCTTACTATTCTGTTTTGTGCTCTAATGGTACTACTGTATACCCAGAATTTTGAAGTTTGAGTTCAAAGGCTCTATATGTAAGTACAAGAACAGAAGTGTGTGCATAAATATATAAAAAGAACAAAACTGATAAATTACTGTGAATCACAAGTTGAAAAATATAGCTAGTCAGATTAAAGACAACCTTCAGAAAAATGTGATCAATACGATGTAGGGTAGGGACACTGAAACACTGAGTGGAAAAATTATGTTAAGAGTACAGTTTTGTATTGAAAGAAGGGGGCAAATTGATAACACTGTACCCATGTTTTTCAAAAATGTAAATTAGGTGCTGTAGGCAATACTGATACTGAGTCGGGGCAAAGAATTGAAGGGTCTAAAAAGGACATAGAAAAATAATTCTGAATTGGATTATTTATAAGAATGAGTAGGGTTTGAGTAAAAAAGAGGTCTTCAAAAGGATCTTGTCATACTTTAGGAGATTAATATCACTGCTGGAGATGTTTATTACATATGCCAAATGATGGATTTAGATGCTAGGTTAGAGTGGTGATATTTTCTTTCAAAAAAGTTGTCAGAAATGTGAGTTGAACAGACTGTCCAGATTTTCAAAGATAACATGTATACTCCAAAGTATATTGAGGTAAAATACCAGGGATCTAAGGCTAACAGCAAATTTCAATTCTGCTCATTGATCTCTTCTCATTGTTCAATGGATACTTTACAGCGTGCAGTCTTATTGTCCCCAACTCTTCCTCAGACACAGCTGTCATCTCTCTCAGCTTTATTTATTTGACAGCAAATAAGTGTTAAAAAAAAAAAATCTTAGCATTACCCTTTATTTTTGTTTGCTATTTCCCTGCAGAGCCAGATAACTAAGTGCCAAGTAATTTGGTCTCCCTACCAGTTTTGCTTAACACTTCTATGTCTGATGGAGGTTTATTGTCGTATTTGCTAACTACTCCTGACTAAGGGACACTTGATCTCTATCTTCACCTCAGGTCCAAAGGATAAAAGGATCTCATGCAGAGCCCTTTGCAACTTCTGTTGTGATCTTTTCTACCGGAACTCATTAGGACAGTTCAAACTGTGGTGTGATCAACTCTACCATTAACTGTAACTCTGACCTCAGTATAAGCACCTGTGTCCTTTCCTCATTAGCAATGTACTTGGCAATTCCTTCATTTTACACATTATAATTGTCTTGCTAACTGAGGTGTACGTTAGCAATCAGCATTGGGTAAAACTCTTAACCATGATCTGTTTGTATTTGATGAATGGAACAAGGCTTTCATACAAATGATGTGTGACCTTCATAGATATAGAAATTAAGTGGCACAAATTCACTTGGTCATATCCTACTTTTTTTTTTTTTTTTAAAAAAAAAAAAAAAGAAAGCACAAACAATCAGTTTTGAATGCTACTATAGAAAAGGGCTCAGTACTGGGGCCAGTCCTGTTTAACACCTTTACCAGTGATGTGGATGAGAGGACCAAGTGCACCCTAAGTAAGTTTGCAGAAGGCACCAAGCTTGGTGGAAATCTTAATCTGCTTGAGGGTAGGGAGGCTCTGCAGAGGGATCTGAATAAACTTGATCAATGGACTAGGACCAAATAAGGCCAAATTCTGCATCCTGGACTTCAGCCACAACAAATCCCAACAGCACTACAGGCTTGGGGAAGAGTGACTGGAAAGCTGACTGGTGGAGAAGGACCAGGGGTTGTTGGTGGGCAGCCGGCTGAGCATGAGCCAGCAGTGTGCCCCAGTGGCAAAGGTCAACATTATCATGGCCTGTATCAGGAATAGTGTGTCCAACAGGACCAGGCCAGTGGTTGTTCCCCTGTACTTGGCTCTGATGAGGTCGCATCTCAAATCCTGTGCTCAGTTTTAGACCTCTCTCTACAAAAAGGAAATTGAAGCACTAGAGCATATCCAGAGAAGGGCAATGAAGATGGGGAAAGCCCTAGAGCACACGCCCAGCCAAGGGAACTGGGGTTGTTTAGCCTGGAGAAAAGGAGGCTGAGAGGAGACTTTATTGCTCTCTACAACTACCTTAAAGGAGGCTGTGGAGACATGGAGATAGGTCTGTTCAACCAAGCAACAAGAAATAGGACGAGAGGAAATAGCCTCAAGATGTGCCAAGGGAAGTTTATATTGGATATTAGGATGAATTTCTTTACTGAAGGGGTTATTAGGCATTGAAATGGGTTGCCCAGGGCAGTGGTGGTGTCCCCTTTCCCTAGAAGTACTTAAGAGTCGTGTAGACATAATGCTTAGGGACATGGTTTAGTCGAGGACTTCTCAGTGTTAAGTTAATGATTGGACTTGATCTTAAAGGTCTTCCCAGTCTGGGCAATTCTGCAATTCCATGAAATATTGGTGGAAAAAAGTTATCAAAAATCATATCCTATAGCCTGTAATATATTATGTATATATATTAGGAATTAGGGCAAGATTCATCCTGAATATCGATGGAGGTCTGGATAGTCACAGAATGAGGATCATGTGATGTTAGTGAGAGCATGCAAAGCTCACTGTTATGTAGGGAGATTGGAATAAGACATACCCCACATCCCTTCTAATACATCCCTGGATGCCATTGGCCTTCTTGGCCACGAGGGTACATTGCTGGCTCATGGTCATCCTGCTGTTCACCAGGACACCCAGGTCTCTTTCCCCTGCACTGCTCTCCAACAAATCAGTCCCCAACCTATACTGGTACATGGGGTTATTCTTTCCCAGGTGCAAGACTCTACACTTGCCCTTGTTGTATTTCAGAAAATTTCCCCCCCCTCCCAACTCTCCAGTCTGTCCAAGTCTTACTGAATGGCAGCACAGCCTTCTGATGTGTCAGCCACTCCTCCTAGTTTTGTGTCATCAGCAAACTTGCTGACAATGCACTCTGTTCCCTCATCCACATCGTTGATGAATATATGGAATTTTACTCATCCCAGTACCGAATGCTGAGGGACTCCACTAGATACATGCCTCCAACTAGACTCTGCTTCATTGACCATAACTCTCTGATTTCTTCTCTTCAACCGGTTCACAATCCATCTCACCATCTGATCATCCAGGTCACACTTCCTCACTTTAACTACGAGGATGCTGTGGGAGACAGTGTCAAAGTGGGAGACAGTGTCAAAGAAGGCATTCAGTAACTCTGCCTTCTCTGTATCTTCTGTCACCAGGGCACCCACCTCATGCAGCAGTGGGCTTACATTGCGTCTGGTTTTGTCGGCAATGTATTTGAAGAAGCCCTTTCTGTTGTCCTTGACCTCTCTCACAAGGTTTAATTTCAAGGAGTCCTTAGCTTTCCTAGTTGCCTCCCTACATCCTCTGATCACAGTCTTATATTCCACCCAAGTGGCCAGACCTGTCTTCCGTCATTTATAGACTCTCTTCTTCCACCTGAGTTTGACCAACAGTTCCCTGTTTAACCATGCAGTTCTCCTGGCTCTCTTTCTTGATTTCCTACCTGTTGGGATGCATTGATCTTGAGCGTGGAAGAAGTGATTCTTGAATACTAACCAACTACCTTGGGCACCTTTACTTTCTAGTACCCTGTCCCATCACTTCGGATTAACAACATTGGATTGTCTAATTCTGC
The DNA here is from genome assembly GCA_020746105.1 of Trogon surrucura. NCBI lineage: Eukaryota > Metazoa > Chordata > Aves > Trogoniformes > Trogonidae > Trogon > Trogon surrucura. The sequence goes on from CM036617.1 coordinate 56,656,171, forward strand.
ATATAGCCTCTCACGCAGTGAATTAAACGAATGGCGACAGTAGGCTAACCTCTGCATACTTTTAAGACTTGAGCCTTGCTAAATGGTTTCACAGTTAATGAATGAGCTGGCAAGTAAAGGAACAGTTTTAGCCAGAAAACCTAGTTCGAGCTGAGATTTCTTGAGAGGAAGCAGAGTGTCTGAAATGGCAATGTGGAAGGAGGAAGCTTTTCAGTTGAGTGGCAGTGAGCACACTACATGAATGAGGGCCAGTACGTTGTATCAGGGGATGCCTCCAACAAAGACTACCAATGCTGCAGCCCCCTTTTTACTCAGAGCAGTCTGTACCTAGAAGTGCTTAGGGACTCAAATGATTCTTGTCAAATTAGAGCAGATCTTAGAAATTTCAACATGGTCTTCAGACTGTCAACAGATAAACACTCTTTGAACTGGTTGTTTGGGTTTTTTTGTGGTTTTTTTTTTTACCTCATCTCACAGAAAAGAATAGACATCCTGTAGTACGAAACTCATCTGTTTGGAACTGTGCAGTTTTTTTAATGGAGAAATATGCAGGCAAAGTGGCTGAAAAACTTTTCTTTTTTTTTTTTTAGAAAGAGGAGCAGCAGCAAGGTCCCAATGGATCAGTATAGTTTTGTTTTTTTTTCCTTTTCACTTTCTCCATCTTTCGAAAAGTGATTCATATACTTGCTGTTCTTCCAGTGCCTACTTCCTTTTTCTGTCCTTACACACCAAGATGTCATTTATACTATGGGAGAATGAGGACATCCTCAGCTGTGAAAGAGGGGAAATATAAAGAAAGCTCAAGAGAATCCGTGATGATCTGTGACATTTTATATATCAATGAAAAAGATGCAAAATGAATTCATAGGGATGAATTAATTCATTCTTATGTGGTACAAGTACAGTTAATTGAAAATTAGAATGCTGTTAAGTATTCATGATTTAAATTTCAAAATACCTGATGATTTGTAAGACTTGTGATAGTCTGAGACTGAACATGGGCATTTTTTATGATTTACATTGACAATATTTATTTTAGTCTGTGGATTTTTAGTTTGAAGGACCAATATTTACCAAAGATACAAGCACTAGAAAAACATCATATAAAATCAAACAGAATATATAAGAGGAGATACTATCAGAATTCACTGTGATGATATTTGAGTTGGTGTGATCCAGATACCTAAACAGAAAAACTTCTTTGCTTGTGGGAATATGTAGAGTGCAATGAATATTTTCTATGCCCATGGCATATGCATTTTCCTCATGTCTTAAAGATCATTTGTGCTGTCCAGCTAAATGACAAATATGTTTTACACTGTGGACATATCTGTTTATTTTCTGTTGGATGTCCTTGAAGAAGCAAAATTTCAATAAATATTTGTCTGACAGCAGATTAAGGAAATATAAAAAGAGTTAAATTGAATTATTTAAATTGATGTACAAGTGTTACACCAGGTAAATAAGAATGGGAGGATTTTTGTTTCATTTTTTTCTGTATAGAATGTAAATGTGTTATACATGGCAAACGTTATACTAGAATCGAATCCAAGAATTCCACAACTGAAATGAGAAAGTTTGAGAAAAGCATAGCACATTTCTGATGAACTAACTATACATTTTTTGGATTTCTTATAGTCCTTTATTTTGAAAAAAAAAAATAAATTCACCTTGCCTGACTTTAGCAGTTGGAGATTTCTGTGTATAGCACAAGCTAGTCATGTAGGTATAGCAGTGATTAGTGGTGAGAGACAGGCATGCTCAGGAGACCATTCATTTTGCTCCAGTACAGGTGTGGTGAACAACCTTTGGAGGAGCCTCATTTTTTAAAATGAGATGATGATAAAATATTGGGAGGTGTGGCTGATATGACGGATGTTTGTGCTGCCATTCAGGAAGACCTTGACATGATGGAGAAATTAACTGTCAGGGCCTTCATGAACTTCAACAAGAGGAAAGAAATTCCTTCACCTGGTCAAAAATAACCCCATGTAACAGTGTACGCTGGGAGAAGGCCATCTGGAAAGCAGAGAGGCAGAAATAAACTTTAGGGATTTGGTGGACACAAGCGGAACATGAGCCAACAATGTGTCCTTGCAACAAAGGCCAAAAAGCCTCCTGGGCTGCATGAGGAAGAGCATTTGCAGTGGGACAAGGGAGGTGATTCTTCCCACTGAAAGAGCTCAGTCGAGGCCACGTCTGGTGTGCTGTGTCCTGCACCCAGTTCTGGACAATAGGCAATGTCCCCAAAGTCAAATATGGGAAGATTTATTTAAATATAATAAAAAAGTTTTTTTCTGTGAGAGTTGTTGAACATTGTAACAGATTGTCCAGAGAGGCTATGGGTGTGTATCCTTGGTATTTTTCCTAAGATCGGCTGATATCCTTCGAAGTATTCAAAACCCAACTGGATAAGGTACTGAGGAGCCTACTCTAGCTGACCCTACTCTTAGCAGGCAGACACATTTCCAGATGTCCCTACCTGAATGATTCTGTAAAACCTTTGCAAGCAGACAAAATTAAACACTTCTTAGTATGTAGAATGTGATGAGATAAATTTCTCCCTTAAAGGCTAAGTTGTTAAATTTACTTAACAAAAGATTCTTAGTAAAACAAATAACACAATTTTTATATTATGTAAACTATACATCATTTACATGAAGCTGTATAAAATCTCTATATAAACTTCTGTGCTTAAAGAATTATATAAATATCATTTATTAAATAATTTGTGTACTATTCCAAGTTTTTCACATTTCTTTGCATAAACATGGAATTTTTCATTAAAGTTTGTCTTTGAGCGAAAACTGATGTCTGGGCCAAGAGTTTTGCAGCAATTGTAACATGATCAAAATTGGCAGGATTTCATGCTGCACATCTCAAGTTGTTATGTGTGGAGAATTCTCTGAACTTTCTTAGCTTTCAGTTGAATAAGAGTGACATTCGTGTGAGAGTTTATATGCCTAATATGTGTTTAGAAAATTGTTTTTCATGGATAACTTCTATGTAATATATAATATTCTTCATTGGTCAGGATTCAAATCAGTAATTATAGGTGTCAACAAATATCTATACCTGTTTGGAAACATTTTACTACTGTGAGCAAGAAACAACAGACTTCAACTTTCAAGTCCCAATTCAGAATTTTTCATGTGACTATAATGATAAATTCATGCTGTATTGGGTTGGCCTGGCCGGATTTTGGCAGCAGTGGGGGAGCTGCAGGGTGGCTTCTGCAAGAAGCTCGTAGAAGCTCCCTGAGTTCGATAGAGCCAATGCCAGCCGGCTCCAAAGAGGGACCTGCCGCTGACCAAGGCTGAGCCTATCAGTAAAGCGATAGGAGAGGGACATCTCTGTGAAAACATATTTAAGAACGGGGAAAAAGAGCTGCACCACAACAGCTGGCACAGAGATGGAGGAGTGAGAATACGTGAAGACACCAAGGTCAGTGAAGAAGGAAGGGGGGAGAGGATGAGCTCCAGGCACTGGAGCAGAACCCCCCGGGTCCCCGGTGAAGACCATGGTGAAGCGGCTTGTCCCCCTGCAGCCCATGGGCGAGGTGCAGATGTCCACCGTGAGGATCACCGCTTAGATGTCCACCGTGTAGAGGACTCCACGCTGTGTGGGTGGATGCCTGAAGGGGGCTGTAGCCCATGGAAAACCCACATCGGAGTAAGTCACTGCCGGAACCTGTAGCCCGTGGAAGAGCGAATGCCCACGCTGGAGCAGGTTGGCCGGTGGGACTTTTGTGACGCTGCAGGTGGCTCACGCTGGAGCAGTTTCCCCTGAAGGACTGCGCCTCAGACTCAAGAGGGGTGGGCTGCCCCTCGTGAGGTGTCTCCCGTTGGGCAGTTTGTGATGAATTGCCCTTTGCGGGATGACTCATGCCGGAGAAGAGAGCGTGAATCTTGTCTCCCATGAGAGGAACCCCACAATTGCCCTGGGGAAGAGTGAAGAGTCCTCCCCCGGAGTGAAGAAGTGGTAAAACCAAGGTCGGATGAACTGACCGTAACCCCCATTCCCTGTCCCCCTGCGCCACTCGGGGGGAGGAGGTGGAGAAACCAGGATTGATGTTAACCCTGGGAAGCAGGGAGGGATGGGGGGAAGGTGTTCTAGTTTTAAGATCTGTTTGGTTTTCCTCATTTCTCACTACTCCTCTCTGATTGGTTCTCTTACTAAATGTAATTAATTTCCCCAAAATTAAGTCTGTTTTTCCCAGGATGGTAAATGAAAGTGATCTCCCTGACCTTATCTCAAGCCTTGAGCCCTTTGAAATATTTTCTCCCCCTGTTCAGCAGGGAAGGGGAGTGAGAGAGCAGCTGTGTGGGTACCGGGCTGCCAGCCAGGGTCAAACCACGACACATGCCTATATTTGTCTCCATGAAAAAAAAAAAAAAAGAGCTTTTTATGTCTTTCTGGTTTACATAAAATCATGTGGTGAGGGGGAGAGTGTATTTAAGATGGGATTGTATTTATTTGTGCATTCCTCTCACTATCCTGCTTCTGTAAACAGTGGCTGTAAATTAAATCTTTGTTTTCTCCCCAAATCTCTCTGTTCTGCTATCCATTATTTTACATTGTAGATTATTACCCTTCCTGTCCTTAATCTCAATTCTTGAGCCTTTTTGGTTGAGTTTTCTCCCTCTCCATTACTTTGGAAATGGGGGTTGGGGAAGAAGTGAGCAAGTGATACCATGTTTTTATTTATTGTCGGCCCAGGCAGTTGGTTTGAGCCATGACACTTACCAATCACTAAAAATCCGTCTATGACATCCTTCAGAGATAACTTCAGTTTTCCTATGGTAGTTATAAGTGAATAGTCTCATAAACATTAACACATTAATTCTCTTTTTCTTGTAATATACCTTTAGTGTATATGAAGTTCTGTTTTGATGCACGCTGCATGTTCAAAGGCTTCTCAACTGTACAACAACATATAGGACACATATTTCAGAAATAGAAAGAGGAAAATAAAAAGTTCCTATTTACATGGATTGTGCAGCCCCTCAGAATTCTGAACTTATGCAAATTAAACTGAGAGTCCAACGCATGACTAGGCAGAAGTCATGGAATTCAGTACCACAGTGTTTAAGACTTTACAGATCTGATGTCTGGGCCAGGATGACTGATTATTCATTTTTACTTACTGACATGAGTACTCCACCATTATTGTTATATTCTAGTAAATGTTTAGCCAATTACAGAGTCTCACTGGGTCTAAATTTAGGATTTCTGAAATATGGACAACAGTTCTTTTTTTTTTTTCTGTTCTTTTCCTTTGTTACATACACATATTTTATGCTCATTGAGGCAAGAACTTCACGGAGTATGCATTTTATTTTTATGTCTGTAGCATAATAGTTTTCCAATTTTGATATTTGAGGTCTACCTTTGGAAAAAAAAAATTGAATTTAAAATCTGACTCACTTTGCTTCATGACTTTTTACCTTTGATATTTACTGCAATAGCTATGAGTGTTAAGTGGTTAGTTGAAATTTCTGCATTATACTTGCATCTGAGTTTGTGATTAAAGGAAGATGGAAATATCTAAATTATCACACACACTGTAAATTAACATTTTTAAGAATATTATATGGTGTAAGTGTTATACATTCTTAAGAATAAGTGTTATAGGTAGTATACTTAAGAATAAGTATTTTACGAGGTTCTGTAGAATAATCCTTTTTAGTACCACTGCCTGAAAGAGACAGAGATGCACTAAAACACCCCTGAGCACTGAACATTGTGCATTGCAAAGGCGAACACAAAAGCCTGTGTTTCACAGTGCTTCCTACCAGGCTGGTCACTGCCACCTTCCGAGATGCTTTACATATAACCAGACCACTTTGTGTACTGGGATATGTTTTCCTTCTCTGTGAACTTTTGTCTGTTTTAATAACTGCAATAGATATTCAGAGTATGCTTCAGAAAGAGCCTCCTTAATGTGTGTGGTTTTAATAAGAACAATTTATTTTTCTGAGTGTAAAACAAACAAAAGCAGGTTATTATATTGAAGTGGTTTGACCTTAGCTGGCCACCACCTGGTGGCTCTGTCACTCCCCGTTCTCAACTAGGCAGGAGAGAGAAAATATAACAAAGGGCTCATGGGTTGAGATAAGGACAGGGAAATCACTCAGCAATTAGTGTCACAGGCAAGACACACTCAAATTGGGGAACTTAATTAAATTTATTATTGATCAGATTAGAGAAGGGCAATGAGAAATAAAACTGAACTATAAAAATAACACCTTCCCCCCACCTCTCCCTTCTTCCCAAGCTTAACTTTACTCCCGATTTCCCACTCAGGGGGTACAGAGAATGGGGGTTGTGGTCAGTTCATTAGAAGTTGTCTCTGCCACTCCTTCTTCCTGTAGTAGTTTGGCCCTGGCTGAAGGCCAGGTGCCCACTAAAGGCTGCTTTGTCACTCCCTCTTCTCACATGGACATGGGAGAGGAAAAATATAACAAAAGACTTGTGGTCAAGTTAAGGGCAGTTTAATAAAGCAAAAGCAAAGGCCATGCATGGAAGCAAAGGCAAACAAAAAAATTATTCTCTACTTCTCATCAGCGGGTGATGTCCGGCCGCTTTCCAGGAAGCAGGACTTCAATACACACAGTCATTGTTCCAGAGGACAAACACAAATGCCCCCTGTTCTTTCTTCTTTCTTGTAGCTTTTATTGCTGAGCAGATGCCATATGGTATGGAATACCCCTTTTGTCAGTCTGGGTCAGCTGATCTACTGTGTCCTTTCCCAAGACCTTGCCCATCCTTTGACTACCGCTGGGGGGAATGTTGGAAAGACAGCCTTAGTGCTGTGCGAGCACTGCTCAGCAGTAGATGAAACACTCGTGTGTTATCAGCATCCTTCTAGCTACCAATGAAAAGCACAGCACTATGAGGCCTGCTATGAGGAAAATTAATTCCATCTCGGCCAAACCCAATACATACAATTGCAAGGAGGTATTCCAAGTGTGTTTAATGTTGGTGTTAATGCACAATTGATGGCTGAACATCACTGAACCTATGTCTCATTGGCAATAAAGAATTGTAATAATGACTTTTTGAACTATGCATTGTTATGTTTTCTGTACAAGTCTTAAGTTCCAAGTCTTTTTTTTTTTTTTAATAATCTAATAGAAACCAATTTCTTTTTAAAGTGAGTTGAATCTTCTCTTTTTTTTTTTTTTTTATTAGACTGTACTTTAAAGACAGGGAAAACCAGTATTCTGTTATGTATAAGTCTGAAATGAGTTTAGTTAAATTTTTTCCTTCACAGCATCTTTCAGTTTTTAAGAAAAAAGAAAAAAGAGGCTTTTGCTAGAAATTCTACTTATACGCTGAGGCCTCTTATATGCTGTGTAGAATAGGTCTCTGCAGAAAACTGATGTATCTTGAGGTCAAAACATGCATTGTTGGAAGATATGATATGATTCATTGACATTTCTCTGAGATAGATCTATAGGTGTAGCATTCTGGTTTTGAGTTTACAGGGACTGCTACAATTCACAGAGGGAAAAAAACCCACACCGAAAAAATATGAAGCTGCCAATTTTGAGAGCAAAAGAGGGACCTTGTACATTGTATAAATGTCTTTAAAAAAAACACCCAAAACCTTTTTGTCCTCTCTGGCCATGAAAAAGGGAATTATACTTCCTTCCCCAGCCTCATTTATCTTCAGGAACTGATAATGGTGATTTCAGGTCTGTTTATAGCAACAGAACTTGAGGTCCTTTGCAGAAACTACCACTCAAATCCTTAAAATATAAATTTTGTCTTTATGAAGCTTGTGGATTCTCCCTCTCCCACTTCCTTTCAAGTTATTTCAATAAATTTAAAATATCAAAATCTAAAATAAAACTGGACATCTGCTTTTTACGGAAAAACTCAAGTTTTAATTATACTGTAGGACAATGCAGATAAGTGATTTTGCTCTTGGTCTACAGCTGCAACATGTTGAATGGTGGGGGGTGACGGCAAAAACCGGTTTTGAATTTCAGAAGCCATTGGTAACTGCAAGTGATATATGTGTTGCACAGGAATAAGCCCAAATTTTTTGAAGATACTTGACCTAATTTTGCTGTTTCTTGTGCATTTAAGTTAAAATTCTAAAAGACTCTGATTTTTTATATACAGTAGTTTTCTAAGAGGAAAGTTGAACTAGATTGAGTTGGATCTCTTTGGGGTGATAATGTTGAATATAATTTGAATATAAACTTTTTCACATTAGAGAAATTCAGAGATTTGGTAATATATGAAGTCTCATTTTGAACAACTGTAGAGTTTGGGATTTCGTATGTATGTTGTCTGAATGGAAATGGTTAAAAGAACTGCTCATGACTGAATGTTGCTGTAACATGGAGTGGATACGCTGTAACTGGGATTATTTTTGATTCTTCAAGTGATTTTTTTTCTACAGATTCTTTTATATTTATCTGCTTGATTTACCACTTTTCTGTAATTGCAGAAAAGAATAGATACGGCAGGAGACACATACTTGTACTAAGGGAAGATTTTAAAAAAAATTCTGTTGACTTCTGGTGGGATTTAAACTCCCATAGTCTGATTTTGAAAACTGTATGTAATATTTTTTTTGGTAAGTCTGTCAAAATTATTAATTTTAGAGTAAAATAGCAAAACCAGTTAGTGATTCAGTGACTCTTAACTTTTTTATGTAAAACACAGGAAGTAAATGTTCTTTATTCTCAAAGAAGCTATGATCTGGCCTTTTGTTCAATAAATCAATATTTTTTCCTTTTTTTTTTTTTCTATATTCAAAAAGGACACATTGTTTCTGAAGACTAGTTATTTCTTCAGTATGCACAGAACTAAATATCTTTAAGTACTATTCCTTCTGAAGAAACTTATACTTGAGAACTTTCTAGGGATACTTGAGGGTCTCTTCGCAAAATCATTTTAAGAGCTTCTACATGTTACATTTATTTCCTCCCTATATTCAGACCTCATTTTTGCAAAAAGCTCCTGCAAGTGAATGGAACAGTCTTTAGTGAGCTAACTTGGAAAAATTTCTCTCTTGCCTCTGAATAAATGTAATTACTTTTAATTGTGAAATATCTTTTTCATATATTTTACATGACACTTGTTAATTTATTAATTAAAACCATGCAGTCTGAGTCCCAGCTGTCTTTAGCTAACGGGTCATTATAGCTAACTGCTTCACTGCACAAATTGGTTTTAAGGGAAATGTTTTGTTATAATTTATTAGTTGTTAACTATCATTTAAAGAGAAACAAAAATGTTTTGTGACCTAACAAGCAAACTGAGATTACTATAATGGGGTTTTTATTATTTTTATTTTCCAAATAGCAACTTTAATCAAGACAGCAGGCAGGAGAATTCTGCAGTAGAAATATCAGTTTAACCTCCAACCTACAGCTGAAACGTAAGGCCTATCTGGCCCACGAAATATCCTGCAGGCTAGCTTTTACCTCCACTGTCTTCATGACTACCTACATGACAGCCTCTCTTCTCCCTCTTAACATAGATGTGAAGCCCTGGGTCGTTACGAGCAACAGCGTGTTGTAATCTAAACTGAACTTTAAAGTTGCCACTGCAAGAGTAAAGCACAGAAGTGTAGTGAAGTTAGAAAATAATTAAAAAGGAGACAAGAGTAAGAATTCATAAGCTTAGCTGTGACATTTCTCTCTGGCCCCCAGCAAACCAATTGCTGCTCTATAATGTCATCCTGCTTTTAGCTTCTTTGTGATTAAGGAATTTTACATTTTTCATATGTATATGCTAATATTGTAGAACAGATTTGAAGGCTATAGGTTATAGTAGGTCAGTTCAAATTATGCTATAAATAACTAGCTTTCATCCTGAAAAGCCATATCCTCAATTGCTAGGTACTTCCCTAGGTTTTCCTTTTTTTTCCTACTTTTTCAAAAGAATAATGGTAATATTGGTCTGAAGTTTGGTACTACAAAAATAATTTGTTTTTAAAATCATTATTAATAACTAGTAATCAAATAAGTGTTATATACAAATCAGGTATTTATCTTAGTTTTACTTGGAGATATATGACCCCCCTAGTAAATGCCAATTACATCACTTTAGTTCCCCTTGTATAGACTCAGTGAAGTCAGGAGAATCTGTGTATTAAATTGACAGGGTTTAAATATAAGCATTTTAAGTAAATGTATCAATCAACTTTTGTAACCTACTTTCATATATTGCAATGAAATTAAAATGTTTTCCAAATAAAGCTTAGCAGATATGAATATTTCTTATTAAATATGAAAATACTTCATTGGAAGGATTGTGATTCCCCAGTTACACTGCTATAATGTTTTAATTACTGTGTCCATTTGCACTGAGCTATGTGTACCATTTTGTTCATTGCGAATATGACTAGTAGGAATAATTTTTGCACACTAATGTAGATTAAAATCGAGTTTCAACTTAAATAACTCAGTCTTGTTCTTTTCTAATCTCATTTTCAATGATCCATAAGCCATAATGCAACATATGTGATTCAGGGCTTATAAACTTTTGAACTAAGACTTTGTGGTTGTTAAAGGTCAACTAAAAATGAAAGGTTGATGGAAATAATCTGTTGTGAGATGACTGATTGCATTTTGACAAATTCTAAAATTTCTGTGTCCTGTATGTATTACACGAAGACTGAAAGTTAGAACAGTTGCTTAATTCATTTGCATGTAAATGTCTCCTGCATATATTCATTTAAAGTGTTACATGCCCTTCATATGTGATCTCTATTCCATTTCCCATTTATAGCCAAATTTATAAAAAAAATGCATCTTTTTGGCATTAACAGAAACCTCAGCACTATTACATTATGTTTGCTCAATCTTTCACTGTGCCAGTGTAATTATTGTTTCTGTGTGAATATATAGGCTAGGAAGGTATCATGGATCAGAGTCCTGATGCCCACAGTCCACAGCCATAAAATAGGTTCCTGGGTTAGAAGGATCTCGCAGAGGATCTGTTCTCTCCACAGGACCTCAATACCATATTAGAAACAAATGTTTTGTTCCCTAAAAGTCTGAGGAGAATAGCCCTATTAAACCATTAAAACCAAAAATCTGTTCCCCAATAGCTGTAAGTGGACAGATATTTTTTTTGTGATTGGCTGAATGCTTCTGTCATTTCATGAAATATACTTAACTTCTTAGATCTTCTGATGGTTGCCTTCCTTATTGTTAGCTAAATAATACAAATGATACAGCTTCATGTTACACGTCCAAGTGTTAGTGCAAATTCGTACTCCAACAGTATGAATAGGTGTTTTTAACAGCATGGAGCCTGCCTTGAACCTCTGCACAGTTTAGATAAAGTCTTTAACTGAGGCATCCTAATTTGAGAGACCTTTAATCATTTTGTTTTAGTTTATCCTCATATGATCAAATATAAAAAAAGTAATATGGGCACAAATACATGGAGGAACACAGGGACGGCCTTAATTCAAAGAATCATAGAATCACAGAATGATTTGGTTTGGAAGGGACCTCAAAGATCATCTAGTTCCAACTCCCCTACCATGGCAGGGACACCTTCCACTAGATCAGGTTGCTTAAGGCTACAACCAAGCTGGCCTTGAACACTTCCAGGGACAGAGCATCCACAACTTCGCTGGGCAGCTTGTTCCAGTGCCTCACCACCCTCAGGGTAAAGAATTTCTTCCTTATATCTAGTCTAAACCTACACTCTTCCAGCTTCCAGCCATTACCCCTCATCTTATCACTACAGCCCCTTGTAAAAAGTCCCTCCCCAGCCTTCTTGTAGGACCCCTTCAGGTACTCGAAGGCTACTATAAGGTCTCTTTGGTGCCTTCTTTTTTTTCCAGGCTGAACAAGCCTCTCTCAGCCTCTCCTCATAAGAGAGGTGCTCCAGCCCTCTGACCATCTTGGCAGCCCTCCTCTGGCAGGGGGGCTGGACTAGATGATCTTTGGTCCCTTCCAATCCCTAATATTCAGTGATTCTGTGATTCTGTGGACTCGCTCCGACAGCTCCATGTCTTTCTTGTGTTGGGGGCTTCAGAGCTGGACTCAATATTCCAGGTGGACTCTCACAAGGACAGAGTAGAGGGGTAGAATCATCTCCCTTGGCCTGCTGGTCACACACCTCTTGATGCATCCCAGGATATGTCTGGCCTTCTGGACTGTGAGTGCACGCTGTTCTCTTTAAAGTGTTGGGTTGTGATTTTTTTCTTCATTGTTGGTAAGGATTTTAATAAAAGCTTAGCAGAAATTTCTGTTTTCCAGTGTTTCTAAGTATGTGAATGCATGAATTTATTGCTCAGGATTTTATGATCTGGAGTACACAGTATGCTTAGTACAGTGCTTTGAAGTTTAGGCACCAGCTGGGAATTCCTGTCATTTACTCTGTTTTTCTTCATTTGACATAATTATCAGAAGTTATGAGATGGTATTTGTTGCTAAATACAGTACAAACCTATTGAATGCTCTGAAATGAGACTTCATACAACAAAAATCGTGTTTCAGAGAGGAAGGAGAAGGAAGGAGTGAGAGCATTGCTTTCTAAATCTTTCTTTCATAGGAGCAAACCATTACCTCAGACACGTCTTTTATCTTTCTTATTTCAAGTCTTGGAGGAAGAGAAGCTGAATGGCTGTCAGAGCAGTAACACGGCCCTGCCAACATACCTGCCTGTTTCCCTGGATGTGGAACTAATGGTCACAGGACTGTGAGGAAAATGAACCTGGAGAAAGATCTAGGGAAATGGGGTTGTTTAGCCTGGAGAAAAGGAGGCTCAGTGGAGACCTTATCGCTCTCTACAACTACCCAAAAGCAGATCGTAGCAAAATGGGGATCAGTCTGTTCTTTCATGTAACAAATGAAAGTACAAGAGGAAATATCCTCAAGTTGAGTCAGAGGAGGTTTAGTCTGGATATTAGGAGAAATTTCTCCACTAACAGGGTTTTCAAGCAGTGGAACAGACTGCTCAGGGAAGTGTCTGAGTCACCATCCCTGGGGGTGTTCAAAAAAACATGTAGATATGGTACTTAGAGACATGGTTTAGTGGTGGACCTGACAGTGCTGGGTTGTCAGCTGCACTCAATGATCTTAAAGGTCTTTTCCAACCTAAACCATTTTATGATCCTTCAATTAGAATCCCCATCCCCACTCCACCAAAAAAAGATTTCTGTCAGTGTGGGCCAACTGCTTCCAGGAGCTGGTCTGGCAGGAGAGGCAGGATCCCCCATGAGGTGTCAGGTCAGGGCCTGGCAGCCAGGACCCATCCCACCCCCCAGCCAGGAGCAGGACAGACTGGGGGGCACCAGAGCAGCTCCAGCCCCAGGGCATCAGTCACCTCCCTGGTGCCACTCTCACTTACAGATTGAGAAAAACTGCCATAAGGTCTCAAAAACTAGGAAAGGAATTAAAAATAAGGTGAGTAGTCATCAATGCCTGATTTTTTCACTCATTAAATGATACTAGTTGTAATAATGATACAGAAGAAAAGGGCTTTTTTTGTCAGCTCCAGAATCTTTTTGTATGAGTCTGTCACCTCATATTTTAAAGTAATTTAAATATATACCTGCATTTGTACCACAATTTTCCCACAGACAAGAAAAAAAAAAGTGGTATTTTCTTCTATTTAATTCAGAATTTTATCACACTTTGCATTTTGTCTCAGTATGATCTGAAAGGAATTTCACGTTTGTCATGTGGCACTGTACCATAGCAATCAGGGGAATTTGTGCTTCTGTCAGTCATGAAAATCAAATTGTTTCTCCTTTTCCCCATGTATTGGAATAGATGAATACAAGACACAGTAAATTATAATCAATCTACTCTAATACTAGTTATGAAATATCTGTTTGGTGCCATTGATCAAATTGAAACTAGGTTTTTCTCTGTGCTGAATAGAAACAGCCATACATCTTGAAGCTTGAAACAAAACTGGTCCATCTAAGCTAATCGTGACAGTTTACCAGCAACAACAGCAGGAATCTACTGGAGAGAGTCCAAAGGAGAGCTACGAGGGTGATTAAGGGACTTGAACATCTCTCCTATGAAGAGAGACTGAGAAAACCGGGGCTGTTTAGCCTTGAAAGAAGACGTCTGAGAGGGGACCTTATTAACATATACAAATATTTGAGGGGTGGGTGTCAAGAGGAAGGAGACAATCTCTTTCCAGTGGTGCCCAGCAATAGAACAAGAAATAATGGGCTTAATTTAGGGCATAGGAAGTTCCACCTCAACATGAGAGAAAACTTTTTACTGTGAGGTTGATGGAGCACTGGAACAAGCTGCCCAGAAAGGTTGTGGAGTCTCCTTCTCTGGAGACTTTCAAAACACGACTGGACGCGTTCCTGTGTGATCTGCCCTACGTGATCCTGCCTTGCAGAGGGGTTGGACTAGATCATCTCTAAAGGTTTCTTCCAACCCTGAACGTTCTATGATTCTATGATTCTATGATACAATCCCATATGTAGTAACAGATGACCCTTGTGCCAAATGTCCCATCAGGTTTAGAGGGAATTCCTGACAGGGAGCGTAGTGCTAAGCTGTGCAAAAGGGAAACTCTGCTCTCTCTTGTGGAAGACCTGACATGCACCCATCATGGGTTGAGGAGGTGGATGTGTGGTAGAACAATGGAGGTGAGAGGCTAGACATAATGCTCTAGCATGTTTTATGGAGATAATGATATGCAAAATGGGGTGAGTGATGCGTAGTTCTAGATAGACCTCAGATGTTATTTTGGAAGTAAAAGAAAATGATCAGTATTTCAGAAGGAAAAAAGGAGAACTTTATCTCAGTCTTGGTTGTGGCCTCTCATTGTCTAATATTGGCCCTGATTGCCATAGTCTTTCTTCCATTTGTGTGGCCCAGAGTAGTTTTTCTGCAGGAGATTATGATTATATAACAGCAGGACAGAGTGTAACTTTTCTTTTTCTCAAGACCACAGAAGGGAAAAAAAAGATAAAATCAGATTTGTCTCCATAGACTCATATCATTTTATCTGAATGGAAACTATTTATGTCAAGAAAATGCTATTTATTTTTGGGAACGTAGTTTTAAAAACCCTATTGTGATAGAAAGAACAAACTGCATCAATAGCAAAAAGTTGCTTCCTTCAAGCATAAATCATTTTAAGACCATTATTTTTTCTTTACAAACAATCATAGCTCTGTTATGTTTCTTTGAAATGATTACATGGTGTTTTTTTAAAAAATTGGATCTGCAGTTTCATTTTACTTCATATTGAGAGGATGCAATCAAACATTTAACACATATTCTCAGATTCGTGTTAATGACAATCCAGGAAACTGGGGCATTTTGCTCAGTTGTTCAGTGATGTTTTGTGGTTAAACTGTAAAGCCTTACTTGAAATGATAATAATTTCAAAGCTTTCTTCGGGATTTATGTCTGCCAGCATTCTTGACTTGATGAATTGATAATCAACAGTTAAAACAAATATCCTGAGCTCCGAGAGTATTTACAGCTATTTATATATCTTTGTCTATTCATTAATTCTATACACAGTGAACTGATAAGAGAGGTGTGCACAGATCAAAAAATAGTTTTTATGAGAATAAGTAAGTAGAACTAAGAGAGGCAGGATGACTTTAATTTACTGAATAAAAATCTTGGAAGAAAATCTGTTCCTCTGCAGTTCTGGTAATATGAATGGGAGTTATTTACATGTATTAGGAGTCCTGTTTTCCCCAAAGGGATCATACACTTTGTATCAGTTTCTGCTTAAAACGACATCTTTGAATAGTTCTTCCTCCTTATTTAGATATGGGAAGGCACAGAGGAAAATTAATTTCAGATGGCTTTAAGCAAATGTTAGAAAGGTTAACATTCACAGACTTCCAAATATCTTTTGGGCAGCTGACATTTTCAAATACTAAGCTTTTTCTTTAGCTAGATTACAGTGCTAGGCAGAAAGCAATGGATGTGTGAAATGAAATACGCCATTCAAATACCGAAAAGAAGGGGAAAACTGCTTGTAACTATTACAGAGAATAAAAGGTAAAATTGAAAGCCTCTGCTACAAGCTGAGTGTTCTGTTTGAGACATTTCACATGGACTTAATATATTTTATGTATGAGAAGTGTTTGGAAACTTTTTTTTCTCACCAAAATATCTCCAAGAGTAATTTATTTTCAGATGAGGAAATTGCTTATTCAAATGAGAGAAAGATGTGTTTTAAAATTCCATTGCAAGCTGAAGCTGAACAGCAGGAAGTGTTACTAACTGGACTAATATGTCTGAGTACCATTTTGGATTCAAGACAGAGTCAATCTAGTTTGTTTTTTTTTACTTTAAAACCGATATGCCTGTAGCATGCAATCCTATAATACGGAGATGGTACGTGTCACCAACATGCATGTGTATGTATAAGATACATATGATTATTGCTGGAATGTAAAAAAAGAAAAAAGTAATTAATATGTATTTCTGACTACAGCACTGATACAGAGCCATCATTGACCTAAATAAATGTATGATAAAGACTATCCCAGCAGCACTGGAAAGCAGTTAGCCCATTTGTACCGTTCATACGAGTCCAGTGTACTTTTGCAACAACAGAAATGTTCTGCCTAGAGAAACATGAATATACAAATGTTAATGGCTCCAGTAACATCAATTTGCTAATCAGTTATGAACATTTTTGCAGTGTCCCACAAAACTGGAGCCTTTGCCATGACACTATGTCTACCAAATGCTCCTAGTATCTTCTGGACCTTGTAGCCTTCTTCAGCCACGTTTAACAACAAAATAACTGTCATTCAGCAATGGGACATTACAATGATTTTGACTAATCAATTCTGACTTTTAGAAGGTAGACGTGTTGTGAATGTTGTATGTTGTTTTATCTAGCCATTGCCAAGAATTCAGAAATTCCTCTTTCAGATTATGGAAACTAGATATATGTTCTTTAATGGTGACAAGAATGCATTGTCACTGCAAATATGAAAACAATTGGTAGCTGTAAAGTATATGTTCAGCATAGTTTTAGGACCAGACTTACTGTTTTCTATACATTCTGTTCAGCATATATCTGTCTGGCACAGCTTTTTACAAGGCCTTCTCCTGTGTAAAACCACTAGAACATGCTTATAGCTTAGAAGGATGCTATCACTTTTCAAATCCTTCCCCCGAATTTTACTACTTCCTTTGCCAATGGCACTGCAAAAACACTGAAATTTTATGAGACTAAGGCAATAAAAGTTCTCTTTGGAATAGGTTTTTATTTCTTGAAATATATATTATATCAAATTAATAAATTCTCGCCTGACAAGAATCCTCCAGATGAGACTGGTAAGGAATAGACATACAGTGAATATACTCTTTTTTTTTTTTTTTAATTTTGGGTTGTAGTACATTATTAAAACAAATTTAACTCTTAATTGACTAAACATCTGATACAGGATTCCTTCTTGTCATGCTTTACTTTGTTTGTGTTTTATAATTGTATATTTCAGTCGAGCTGTTATAGCAACTTTATGCTAAGTCTTTTCTTGCTTCTTGACGTTTCTTTTTGTGTCAAATACCACATTTGCGTATGTCATCTCTAAGTCTGAGCAGACTAAAACAATTGAGACACTCAGAACCAAGCATGATCCTTAAGTTATATTTTTGTTAAAAAGATTGCAATACACAAAACAATAAAGCAGTATGTTTGAGGCAGTAATGGCTTCAATTTCCATTAAGAATATTCAACATCATTTTATACCATTAGAATTTATACTTTCATATTTTTTCTTGTAATTAAAATTTGTTCTGATATTTCCCAAGAGGGATGGGATGCCTGTAGTGTCTTGACTTCCCAAATATTTTGAACTTCTGTAAAGTATATATGCCTAGAATGCTCTGTGTGAGTGTGAATAAAATTTATCTGTAATAGGGAAAACGAACAAAAGACATTAATTGCCAAGGTGGTAATTAGAACTTAGGTATATGTTGTTGATTAAGGCTCTGTATTCACTGCCATTCAAGTCAATAAATAACATTCAAAGGTATACGTATTTTGGTCTAATTGCTGTTTAGGGATAGGCTCGAGACTCTGCTAATAGTGGTCTTGATGTAATATTTTTACTTCATTTTACACAGTCTGCAGTTCTATGCTTTTTAAAGTTACTACAGGAAAACACTGTTATGTGTTCTAATGTAGTGTTGACCAAAAGAGATTGGAAGGTCTGTTTCAGCTCTCAGCAAAGAAAATATCTTTGTTCCTGGCCTAAGGGTATAAGTAAATATCTCCTATGGCCATATTTTTTGTATGATTGTGCCTTATATAAAAAATGCTTAAGACTTTGGATTTCTGTAAACACAGATGATAATTTCTCTTATTTAGTTTTAGAGTTCAACATTGGATTTTAACAAATTTCTTTGATCTGGTGTCTGCAATTGCCAGCACTGTCCTAGGTTACTGACCTAGATATCACGTTTTTAATTTTGCCAGTGAGCTTGCCTACATGTTGACTTCAAGCTTATGCATTTAGGTACATGACAGTAATACACTCATTTTCTTTTGGATATTTGAGCACTGCTCAAATTTTTCTGCCTTGCTTGATTTCCAGTAGGTGGCATCCATGCCTAATAAAGCTCTGTGAGCCTTTTTAGTCGGAGTGGTTTTATATTTCAGTCAAGAGAAAATGGTATTTCAGTG
Source organism: Trogon surrucura (assembly GCA_020746105.1). Taxonomy (NCBI): domain Eukaryota; kingdom Metazoa; phylum Chordata; class Aves; order Trogoniformes; family Trogonidae; genus Trogon; species Trogon surrucura. The sequence goes on from CM036617.1 coordinate 56,674,798, forward strand.
CAAACTCAGATTACTAATTAGTATAATTAGAGTATTTTTCTTGAATTACAATTTCTCAACATGTTTTTATTGCTCTTCCTGCTAGACTCTGACAGTTTTTTAACAAATAGATTTTCTTAAGAAATCTTTGCAATCCTTCTGTATTTGTAAAACCAGATCTGCCAATTCTCAAAGAGTATTCTTGCTTCACTTTACAATTTCTAGATGTTATACAGATATTAGACACTAAACTTAATGGAAAAATGAAACCAATCAACTGAGGTAAAACTTTGTAATTTCTAATTTGAAATTAGAGTTAGGGAAGGAATAAAATGCATTAGCTCATTATGCTGGCTGATTATTTCTACATGTTTAATTTGGTCCATAACAACTTTTTATCAATAATACAGGCACAGTCCTAACCCATGACCATCACAGGCATGTTACTGGTGTGTAGTGCAGACATGTCCTCTGAACACCACCATTTCCTTCACCTAATATTTTTGCTGTTAGGTTGCTGTTTTCCCAACTGGTTAGCTGATCATGATCAAAACCAACTAAACTTCCCCTGCTCTTTGATCTGTCTGTTAGTCACTGATTTCCAAGTATGTCTACAGAAGTGCTGAACTCCAGTCCCTCTATCAAATTTTCTGGAATTCACTAATGGTTTTAAAGGTTATTATGGGTGTACTAGAAGACAGGCAATGAAGCAACACAATATTTCTTCCAGGACAACAAATTTCTACCTCTCCTGTCCTTGGGGAAAAGTTGAAATATACAAATACAGTTGCCCCAATAGACACTTAGAATCTGTTATATTCAGTATACTGTATTGGACTAGTGTGGTCCAGACATGATTTTCAGGAACAATATCATGACTAGATTTTGAAATTCTGGGAAATGAGAGAAATATATGGCACCACTGATTTATAAATAGTTCATAAAAGGTAATAGTTTGGTCATCCTACAAGCTTCCCAGCCAATTTTAACCCTGAAATGGCATTGCATATCCATATGATTCCACCGCCTATGTGGAGAAGCTCACCTTCATTGCAGGGTTGATCCCTTAGCTGACAGAGATATCAGTCACTGACAATTGCCTTTGTGGAGGTGCTAAATCTAAATCTCCTAGACTCAGCAATCTCAAAGCAAAAACTAACTGTGTGGAGGTGCTGACTTCTGACTGCGGGATTATAAACTTTCCTATAGATGACTACAGTTATCAGGGACAAGGATGTTGGCACGGAAAGAAATGGGTGGAGAGGGTACTGGTTTGGAGGAGTGGTATGAAAAAAAAATGGTGGCATGGTGTTAAACTCCTGCCTGGGGACAGTAAAGTGGAGGTATGCTTGGGGTCCTATTGTAGGAGAGAGTATGGGAAAAGGAACTTGTCTGGGACCCATGTGCTCCATACCTCCCAGTGCCAATAGCTGTGAGCACCAGTGTTATCTAGAAAGACTGTAGTATGTACTGTGGATTTATAGTTTAGAGGAAAACTTGGAAACATGCATCAAAATTATTTAATCTAACATATTTTACTTTTATAACTTTTCTGATTACTTCATGGTTTGGCATCAGAAGTTTTTAACATGCTGAAATTTAATCCTTGCTGGTTTTAGTTTTGCTAACAAAGCAGAATAAGCCAAATGATTGCAAAAGCTGATGGCTCCCTTATAAAATCTATTCTAAAATCAACTCTTCCAATTATTATTCAAGGAATAAAAGGAAGTTCTAAAAATCTATGATAATAGCAGATGTATCATTTTCTTGTCCTGAATCGAGACTAATGGAGCAAAGTTGTCACAGGGAGTGAGATTTGGAATACAGCGTGAAGAAAACTCTTCAAAGAGTGTTTTTCGTATTCACATATACAGTGTGCTGTACAGTTACCTTGTAAATTATTAGCACCCAGAAGATAAATTACTGTTAAATAATGAAAATCCATCCTCAGGTGCATGTTAAATATTGAGTGTAATTAGAAATAGTGGTGGCACTGGTCAAAGACAAGCTAAAATTAGGATATAAAAAGGAAAAAAATGAACAACACATATTGTATTATAAATGTAATACAGTAGCTAGCAGAGAAGGCATAGTAATTCTGTCTAGTGCCCTTATATGACAGTGATTCCATCTGAAAATCAGTCAAATGGGAAAATGTAAAGTGAATATGATAATGCAGACTGATTATATTGTTCAGAGCAAAAAGATGTTAGGAGGAGAACCTCACTGAATAATCTGCTGTCTTTTTTCCTCCCTTTCCCTCCACTGGAACTGATTTTGGTTTCTGTTTTATATTTTATTTTTATTCTTTTGTTCAAGAGAAACAGTAAGAATCCTTTTATTTCGAAGCATAGAAGCTGTGATCCTACTGAGGAAAGGTTCCAGAGCTCACCTCCTGCTCACTCGGAACACTTGACTGATTGATTCTCTTCAAAGTATCTGTATAATGGTATTAGTCTTCCGGTAGCATAGGAGACTAAATCAACTAAAATTCACAGGAGTGCTATCAGTGTATGAGGCAGTATTCTGCATAAACTGAATTATCAGACCAGATCTGCTCTTTGATGTCTTTGAAGATACTGGTAGCAAAAGAGTAATAATTAAAAAATAAAATCAGATCTTCATAATTTGATGCAGAAGAAGTTCTGGAACTGATTAATGGATCAGTTTTGATTTCATAAGATGGTAGACTTACTGGTCTTCTAATTGGTGAACAGTGTATGATTATAGTGAGCTTTTTATTGAGCTATGCTTTACACCCTTAAGAACCCCAGGGAACAAATGCACAGAGATATATTGTCAGAAGTTCAGTCTTCTAATCACAGGGATTTTTTGAAGTTTAAAATGAGTTATAGTATATGAAAAAATTCTGATGTATGGTTGCTTGGCAGATCTCTGAACAAAATCCACATAGTATGAAGATTAAACTTGTAATATGCCAAAGAAATACGGAAACCGTTCCCTCATACGCACACAGTTTCAAGCAGGATATCCGGAAGCAGTAGTTAGACTGTTAAGCAAATATGTATTCAATGTAATTTCTGAATATAACTTGGTAGAGTATTGGCAGGTAAAAGGCTATGTGCACAAAGGTACTCCTCTGAAACTCAGTCTCAGTATGTTGTTATAGTGCAAAAACAGCAGCAGTATTACCTGTGCTAAGACAGAGTCTTGTGTTTAAAAGCAGAATAAAATTAAGGCTATGACTGTGTTTATGTGCTGGAGCTGGCAGAGGCAGGACAGATCTTTGTCACCAGATGATTCAAAATAAATTTCTTTTCCATGACAACATAAGATATCACCCCTTTTCATTCCCAAGGATGGAGGCAGTAAGGTTGGTGTTAATGCCCAAACCCAGGAAATCAGAAGTGCTCCCACATTGCATAGTCTTGATATAGCCTAAATATCTGTGGACTGTGTTGAAGAGATAACATAAATAAAACAGTTTTGTGCTCTTCAGCTTGCTTATCTGATAAATTATAGGTCAAAATTCTCTAAGTGATTTTAAAAAGTTACAGGATTCAATTGCAAAACAGTACATCATGCCATTTCTTGAAGGTGAGTATTTATGATACGTAGATGTGCTTTAATCTTTGCATATAAACAAGAATCTGAAAAAGCGAGTTGGAATACCCATGCAACCTTCTTAAGTAGATGCCAGTCAATAATCATGACTCTGTCAGTAATTTTGATCACCGTTTATTCTCGTTAGCCGTTGCTTCAGTAGTTTCAACAGGAAGACATGCTTCAGAGTATACTCCAATACTTGACATTTCCGTTTCACAGAGATTACTCCTCCGGTCTTTGATAACAGAAGTGCGTGTTTTTCATCAGTAGTGTATGGATGAGTAGAAGTCCCTCAGCTTTCCTTGATCCCCCAGGGAAGCTCCTCAGCAACCTGTCCAAAATGATACCACCAGATATCCCGGTGCCTGCAGCCACCCAGGGCTCCTCCTCAGCAAATGGCCAAGCAGGGAATGTGACAGGATGGCTCAGGCTCTGTAGTTCACCCTCTCATATGTCACTTCTACATCATCTGGTGGCTGGTGTCAAGATGGTGTGTGTGTGCGTGTGCATGTCTCCGTTCCCTACACTGAGCTTGAACTGTTCCACCTCTGAGGACATTCGCTTAGGGGAAATTCTTCTGCATGTTTTGAGACAGACCTACTGATATTTGGAGATCTCAGAGGTGTACCTTTTACACTCATCCAGGGCTCCAGTTCATTACCTAATCCATTGCTCTCAGCTTGTAGGTAGAGGAATCAACTCAAAACCATTTTCCTTCTCAGTGGCTGCTCTCTTTTTTTTTTTAAGATTAAAGGAAAAAAAAACCAAACACACAACAGTTAGCTCAGCATGCAAATCACACCTCATCAAGATATTTGTGTTGATTATGGGATTCAGTTTTAATACTTATGGATCTACATCAAAATATTTTGCATCTTCTCTCAGTTCATTTAAAATTGTACATAGCACCCTGTTTTTAAAGAAAAGGATACTTTCCTAACTCTAATGGCAGCACTAGGTGTAAAGGCTTTTCTTCTTTCACCACATGGGTGAGAGATTTTGGTTTTAAAAGCTGCTGAACTTTCATTATGGCAGATGCCAACAAGGGCTTTTAATAAAGCAACTTCACAAACAAGTTTGTTGTTGAACTTTCCAAGAGGGGACTTTTGTGGTCTTCCTAGTTAGAGCACTCGTTGCATAATTATAATGTGTTTGCCTTGATACCAGCAAGATCCTCAGTTATATGTGGCTCTAGAAAAACACAGTCTCTTTAATGTTTTGAGTGGATAAACTGTCCCAGTCTAACTAGCCACTCTTTCCCCCAGGCTTGTGGATTGAAAGAGGGAGGTTTTAGACTGCTGAAATCGCTCTACGCATTCCTTCTACCTCTTCTCTTTGCCGTCCTAGGTTTTACATTGACTTGATCTATTTGTCATTATTACTTTCACATTAAAGTATCCTATCCAGAAAAAGAAGAGAGTAGATTCCCCAAATTCCCCAAAGCCGAGAAACAATAAAAATGAAGATTTCAGTTGCAAAGACTAATATTACCCATCTAGTATTAGTTCCTAGATTTTTACTTGACCATTTCTGATTGCAGAACAGAAGCAATAATTTCAAATTTACAGGTATGACCAAAAAACATAATTAATATATAAGGCTGTAAGGAGGAGTACAAATTTATAATTAAAGTAACAAAAATGCATTATCTGCTCACCGACCTAATATTTTGTAGGTTACATATCAGAGATGAGCATTACAGTAAATCTGAAGATCTCAGAGAATGCTTGCATACATAGTGATGGAGGGAAAATGCTGGTGGTGTGTTTTCTCTGAGTTACTGTTCTTGATTCTGTTTTGAAAAAGTCTGTGAAGAAAACAGAAAAAAAAGAGAAAAAAAATCGAATCTATGTTTAAAATCTGAAGCTTTAATGTTCATAATTTGGGATGAATTTTTTAGTTTAGAACATTACTCTGTTTGATAGAGTTTGGGGTTTTTTTAAGGGAAGTTTCATGTGTCACTTTATGATGGTCCAAAAACTGACACCAATTTAAGTTTTCTTTCAAACTGAATATTGAAATACAGAATTTAAGCCAGATGCATTTTTTATATATATCATAATCTTTAAAACTTTTTAAAGTTTACATATCCCATATGGAAGACATTAATGAGGGGTTTGCTTGCATTCCTGTATTTGATCACACTAAATGAAACTGTTCAAAGTGTGTGTTTGGGACACCTAATTAGGAACATCTTAGAGCATAGTTGCTAACACAAATCCAGAAACATTTGTTTTTTTTCTTCTGTTGTCTAAAAATCTGTCACTACTGCAAGTTAAATGTTAACTTTATTTTTTGAGGCAATTTACAAATTCTTATTCCTGAAAAACCGCTACAGGTGCCATACACAAAATAATCGAGTCTTTTACCAGGTCCAGTAACACAGCTGGTGACATGGAATATTTCTGTCTCCTTGTGCCCATCTGTCAGTGAAGTAAATCAGACAAATTGTTCACAAATCAGTTCTTTCAAACTGAAAGAATTTAAAACAAGCCATGACTCTAAAAGTAACATTTTAAAATGTCAGTAGAGGACAGTTTGTATATTTAATCAGAAAAAAAAAAAAGAAAGACTTTCAGAATAGATTATATTCTCTAGAGTGGTTCTGCACACAATTTATTTCAATGCTTAAATAATGCCTTTCTCAAATCTATTTTATCTTATTTTTGTATCTTGTTAAGTCCCTTATCATTTCTAAATCTCTGAGAAAAACTATAGGATGTTTATTTATTTGTTAATAGCTTAGCTATTTTTCTTGATCTCACTGTATTAAGAATTTTCAGAATCTATTAGCTCACTTACTATTCAAAGTATATTCTATAAATTAATGGAGTGTTATCACAAAGCAGTGTGTACTCATGACCTTATTAATAACTTGGAGACAAAATAATGATTAAAAAGTTTCACTTTTTCATATCTTGCAATTTTTATTCCCCTATTTCTTCAATGACTTTAAATCCATGTAGTTAAACTAAAGTCAGGCGAAAATAGCAATTTACACTTACTGAGAATCAGATTCAAAATACTGAGGCTATTCATCACTCTGATTGTTCCATGGTATAAAATGTTCAAAATGCTTATTTCATCTTGAAAGCATTTGAATTATCTCATTGACTTTAATGGAAATATTCAAAAAGCTAAGCATGGAAATAGGTGTTTTACCATAGTAGACTGTGAATTCGGCCCATTTAAAAATCAAGCCCTTTTAAAAGAACTACTAAGTGGCTGTTTTCTTCTGGACTTTTCCCATTTTTCTGCCTGGAAAGAGAGTAGGTTTTTATTTTTCAGTTCTAAGTACAGAAAAATATTGCAGTAGACAATTTCCTTCTGTAAGTTAAGGATTCTAACTATAAGGATGACTTCTGTGCTAAGTTCTACATAAGCTACTAGCTCCTACTTTTGTATCTAAATACTGTGTGGTCTGAGTTACATTTATGAATTAAAGCTCACAACACAAATGAAATTTAGTAGAAACATTTTACCTCATATAGCCATTTCACTGTGTGGTTTCTGTCGAAAAGAAATTGGGTCATATATCTTTTTCATAAAAAACCATTATGCACAAATACTTTTAGTTTTAGATGGCTATTTTTCTCAATGTACATGCATTCTTAATACTACACAGAAATGTGTCTGTCTTTGACTGAGAGGCCTCGTTACGCATCGTAAAGACTGTGGAAGTTTTTTGTAGAATCCAGAATATCACCCATTTGGATTTCTTTAGGAAAAAGGCAGGTGTTTGGTTTTACTTTTCTTCTTTTTCTTTTCCTTTCCACTAGTGATATTACTAGTCTCACTGATAACTAATACTCTAATGTTACTAACAAGATATTTGTTAGGAAAATATTTTCATTTATAACTACCATACATATTTTAGCAAAAGCATAACCTGTATTGCATGCTAGGTACTGCCACCCACCTGTGGACCTGTTTGAAGGATCTATTTGAACTTAAAGCAGTACTTTGTCATGAATGGTAGCATCATGCTCTGTCTGCAATTTTAATATTACTATCAATATCAGAGATTTTCCTCTACCCTTAAAAGATCTTTGGTCAGCCCTTACAGATAACACCACAGTGGATATAAGACTTAGACTGCAAAGATTTTCTTTTTATACTGAAATGGTTTTTGTTCTGTTAGTCACTGTATGTGTATGTGAAGATAATTATCACCAGCAAACTGGCAGATGCCAAAATCAGGATCTGAGTATTTCTAACCACATTGCAAATTTTTAATCTAGTTGAAACACATTTATATTGTACTTAGGAGTAGTAAAGCATAGAGTATCATCTGCAGTGTGCTGGCTTTGCAGCCAAATGCCTGAATCATTCAGAAGAAGGAGCATACATAAAGGAGTGCATGAACATTCACCATTCTCAAATCAGAGGAATGCAGGATTTGTTAATTTCTGATTTTTATACCATGACAATTGTTTCTAAATGGGAGAATGAGTTCTTGTAGGGATTCTTTTTTTTTTTTTTCTTCATTGTTGAATTATGCTAAATCATGACATATATGTGGGAAATAAAATATGATTATTTTTAGCACAATTAGCCAGAAATTTATTACAATAATAGTACTGAATCTGAATCAATTTAAAAATTACAAGCAACTTAACCTTTATCCTGTCGCTTCTTCTAGCCTTTAATTCAGACTGTTTGTGTAATGTAGGTGTCCAAGGAGATAAACGAATAATGCTTTCTTAAAAATATTTCTCCAAATTAATGTAATCATGGCTGATGTACAGTAATGAGATTTATTGCTTTTTTTAAACTTCAGTTTCATAGAATTCATAGAATCATAGAATTGTCAGGGTTGGAAGGGAACTTAAAACTCATCTAGTTCCAACCCCCTGCCATGGGCAGGGCAATCTCCCACTAGATTAGGCTGCTCAGAGCCCCATCCAGCCTGGCCTTAAAAACTTCCAGGGATGGGGCTTCCACCACCTCTCTGGGCAACCTGTGCCAGTGTCTCACCACCTTCATGGGGAAGAACTTCTTCCTAATGTCCAATCTAAACTGATCCATCTCTGGTTTCTATCCATCCCCTCTAGTCCTACCACTCCCCAACATCCTAAAAAGCCCCTCACCAGCTTTCTTGTAGGCCCCCTTGTAAGATACTGGAAGACCACAATAAGGCCTCAGACCTTTCTTTTCTGCAGACTGAACAACCCAAACTCCCTCAGTCTGTCTTCACAGGAGAGGTGCTCCAGCCCTCTGATCATCCTCGTGGCGCTTCTCTGGACACGTTCCACCACGTCCATATCTTTCTTGTGCTGTGGGCTCCAGAACTAGACACAGTACTGCAAGTGGGGTCTCATGAGAATGGAGTAGAGGGGGAGAATCACCTCCCTCGACCTGCTGGCCACGCACCTCTTTATGCAGCCCAGGATACAATTGGCTTTCTGGGCTGCAAGTACACACTGATGGCTCAGTTGAGCTTCTCGTCCACCAGTACCCCCAAGTCGTTTTCTTCAGGGCTGCTCTCAAACCAATCACTGCCCAACCTATTTGGTGCTTGGGATTGTCCAGATCCAGATGGAGGACCTTGCACTTGGTCTCGTTGAACTTCATGAGGTTGGCATGGGCCCACTTCTCCTGCCTGTCAAGGTAACTCGGGATGCCATTCCTACTCTTCAGCATGTCAGCTGCCCCACACAGTTTGGTGTCATCAGTAAACTTGCTGACGGTGAACTCAATGCCACTGTCTATGTTGCTGACAAAGATGTTAAACAAGACTGGTCCCAGTACTATTCCTTGAGGGATTCCACTTGTCACTGGCTTCCACTTGGACATGAACCCATTGACAGCCACTCTTGGATGCAGACGTCAAGCCAGTTCTTTATCCACTGAATTGTCCATCCATCAAACCCATATTTTATCAGCTTGGAGACCAGGATGTCATGTGGGACAGCTGTACTGGGCCCTCCTTCTATCTAAGGCTTTGTCTCATGCACTTTGGCCAGCAGATCCCTGAAACGATCAAAGTCTGTGTGCCTAAAGTCCAGGGTTGTAAGCTTAGAATACACCCTGCTAGCTGCCCTGAGGATTTTAAATTATATCACTTCATGGTCACTCCAGCCAAGGTTATGAATATTGTGTCCAGTTCTGGGCCCCTCAGTTCAAGAAAGACAGGGAACTGCTGGAGAGAGTCCAGCACAGGGCAACTAGGGTGATTAAGGGAGTGGAGTATCTCCCTTACGAGAAAAGACTGAGGGAGCTGGGGCTCTTTAGTTTGGAGAAGAGGAGACTGAGGGGTGACCTCATTAATGTTTACCAATATATCAAGGGGGAGTGTCACGAGGATGGAGCCAGGCTCTTCTTGGTGACAACCACTGATAGGACAAGGGGTAATGGGCTGAAACTGGAACATAAGAGGTTCCGCTTAAACTCGAGAAGAAACTTCTTCTCAGTGAGGGTGATGGAACACTGGAACAGGCTGCCCAGAGAGGCTGTGGAGTCTCCTTCTCTGGAGACATTCAAGACCTGCCTGGACACGTTCCTATATAGCATAGTCTAGGCATTCCTGCTCTGGCAGGGGGATTGGACTTGATGATCTTTCGAGGTCCCTTCCAATCCCTAACATTCTATGATTCTATGATTATGATAAGGTTATCCCTGAACTTTACATTGGTCACCAGCCCTTCCCTGTTGTTGAGAACAACGTCCAGCATAGCACCTTTTCTTCTTGGCTCCTCTACCATTTAAAGGAGGAGGAAGTTGTCATTAGGACATTTCAGGAACATCCTGGATTGCTGATGCCTTGCTGTGTTGTTCTTCCAGCATTTTAAAAAATGCAGGTGGACAAATTACTGTGGAAAAATTTAAAGGATTCACATAATGGAATTCCTCAGATCTGATCTTTTCTTTCAGTTTTCTAAAGAGGTAATGTCTCCAGTCTAAATTATTTCTAAAATTCACAAATGTTATGGTTGCTCATCTCAAGGCATATTGCTGAAAGGCAACTGCCTTTGGTCTAATCTCTCTTCATCCCTCCCACACAGCATTGGTTCTTAATTCAAATGCTTAAAAGCTATTTCAGACACAAGTGTTCTTAATGAGTCACTACTATGCAAATATTTCCCTTGTACTTGTGTCCCTGTTTGCTTATAATTCAAATACCTGAAGCTCAGCAAGGTGCTTATACACAATGATATCTATGTCATCAGATGCTGTACGCATTTGGAGGAACACAGTGTAGCGAGCTTGTTTATATCCCCAAGCTGGGAACCAGAATATGACTTCGCTCAGAAGTAGGCTAGTTACACTGACAGCTTTAAAATATTAAAATCATAGATTTATAAAATTATTTGGGTTGGAAGGGACCTCAAAGATCATCTAGTTCCAACCCCCCTACCATGGGCAGGGGCATCTCCTACTAGATCAGACTGCTCAGAGCCCCATCCAGCCTGGTCTTAAAAACTTCCAGGGATGGGGCTTCCACCACCTTTCTGGGCAGCCTGTGCCAGTGCCTCACCACCCTTAGGATAAAGAACTTCTTCCTTATGTCTAGTCTAAACCTACAGAAGTATAGGTCTAAACCTATGGAAGTATTACATCATCTTTATTCTAGTCCTAAACCAGAGCAGTTCTCCTGCCTTTCACTGCTTCTGTCTTCTACTTTTTTCCTTCACCACAAACTAATATAGTACTAATTAATCTTACATATAGAATTTTCTGTTCTGTTATTTTTCCCAAAATAGCTATTCCTTCAGTGTCAAATGATTAATAATACCAGAATTGTTCTTTCCATTTATACCAGTCATCCACTGAGTCCCGTAGTCTATCTCTTACAGTAGCAATAGGAGATACTATTTAGGGAGAATACGATCCTGGCTATCATGTGTTCTCCATTTCTGTTTTACTCCGCCAGCAATCACAATAGTTGTATTAGAGCTGTTCCAAGATACATTTCTTCCTGTCTTTTTTGATATGATCATGTTATCCATTTCATGTAACCAAGCACAGAATCACAGAATCAAGAATGTCAGGGACTCGAAAGATCATCAAGTCCAATCCCCCTGCCAGAGCAGGAACGCCTAGACTATGCTACATAGGAAAGTGTCCAGGCAGGTCTTGAATTCCTCTATGAAACTTCTTATATTGTTCGCATTCACAATCTTCTATGACAAAAAGTTCCACAAATTAACTTCTTGCTACATGCTAAATATTTTTTCTTATCTGTCTTAAATTATCTGTTATTACTTCCTTCAAATGCATTTTTGCCCAAATTTTCAGAATTTGGTGAATAGCATCTTTGCATTCAGCATATCCACTATTTTTATGCTTTGACATCTCAAACACATCTCTGTCACTAACACATCTCAGTCACACCTCTGCTCACCTGCTCTGTTTGCAAATTATACAGTGCCAACTTATTCAAGGTGTCCCTTGATGGGTCAGTCATTTTATTTTTTTTATCCTTTATTTGCCTTTATCTCTACCTTCCTCTACCTCTATTCTTTTTTTTTTTTTTCCCTAGAGATATGGAGACTAGAATTGAATACATGCAAGTTGCCAGACTGTCAAAATTTCATATAGCACATGGGTTTCAAGACCCTTTTTGATGGTACTTGAAATATCATTTGAATTTTTCTGACTTTTTTGAGAAAGTAAATTTTCAAGAATTGTCAAAATTAAGTGCTAAATTGTAACTGCAAGTTCTCAGCATCATATAGTCATGATTTAGATGATTTTTCTTGACTGACATTTTCTTTCACCTACATTGAATCATGTCTGCCATTTGCTCAGTCTTGTGAAGTCTTTCTGGAATGCCTTGCCACTGTCACTTCATTTGAATGCTAGAAAGAGTTTATAATTATCTACAGAACTGAAAATTAAGTAGCTGTTCCATTATTTGTCTCCTAGGAACTGACTGAAAATAAAAATGTTATTTTTTTCTGCCGTAAGAGGATACCTGCAAAGTCTTATACTTTGATAAAGCGATACAGTTTTGAAATACATAAATGCTGAATGCTGCTGAGTTTTATATGATGGCAGATCTCAGATACATGGGTTTAGCTTTACATTTCAGGCATGGGTATACATTCATACTATATTCTTCTTTCTCAAGAATTGTTGTAGCTAGAAATCTGATTACATTTTCTTTCAGTATTCCTTTCTAAAGATTTTTTTTCCTTAGGGACTTTGTATTATTCCTGCTGGGTACAATGAAATACAAGGCAATTCTGATGGCATAAGTAAATCCTACCAGGGCATAGAGTTATCTCAGGACAGTTTTCTTAAAGAGTGGATAGCAACTGTGTTCTTCACACAAGCCATTCATGATCTACAGAAACTGAGAAGACTGAAGATATTCTTTCTTATTAAAAAAGCATATACACTAACATGTCATATGCATACCACCTGCGTGCTGCCTAATGAAGACCAAACCCTATGAATTTCACGTGGATGGCCTCTCAGTGACTGGTCTTATACTCAGCTGTCTACTGCATGGTACTGATTTATTATGAAGGCTATCTGTGAGGACTGTTAAACATAACAAATATATGTGTAAATGATATTTGCATGAGTGTATTTTTTTTACACGTGTCAAAAACAGTCTTTCTCCTATACAGAGTCCAAGGCTGATTCACTCTAGAGAGTGCTTCTTTTAAGTAGTCCTGCATTCACCTAAGTCTGGCTCCTTGGGTCTCTGTGGACCTTCAGCAGTGCCTCAGAAGGCTTTGAAGCATCAGAGAGCACCACACAGTCACATGTGACAACCAGGAAGTTGCCACACATGTGCTCTTTAATGCACAAAACCCCACAAATGTGATAGGCTGGCACAACTCTGTCATGTTATTCTGGATACTGAAGTAAAAAAAAAAACAATCCTGTGGAAGAATTGCTACATCTTAAGAGGTAGAGCTTGCTTAAAACAATATGAAGATCATAGGAGGCATTGGATCTTTGTCCTCATTTAATTTGCAGTACCAAGTTCATAGACATATCTCTTTGCAGATAATTTTTCTATCAGTTCCCTTTCCATGGGAAATTCCTTCTCTGCTTTCCTTTTCACATGTCCTGGGGAAGGATATTCCTCAGAGCCAACTTGAGTGAAAAAGTGCTGTCACTCTTTTTAGTCACAGTGAAGTCAGGAAGGAAGGGAAAGGATTGCAGCTGAGATGCTGGCAAGGTGAATTGCCCACGTTATAGTGCACTGTCTGTGCCATGTGGCTTCCAGAACCAGGCAAGTCCAGAATGGGGCAAGGAAGTAATTCTGTCTGCCGTGACCAACAGCCTGTGCCCTCTGCTCATGCCTTTGGCCTTATACCATTCCTTTAACTGGAGATTCCTAAAGTGCAGATAAAAGTTGCAGAGCTAAGATAAAAAATTTGTATCTGCACTAAACCATAATGTTAATTGCCAGATCAGTTTGCCAGGGTGTTTATTTAAAATGTGTCTGGGTGATTGATTAGATAGTTGTTTCAGTCATCAACATGAATCCTTGTGTGTTCACTTTGAAATGCGCATACGTGTACACCATAAGAGTTTTTTGTTGCTTACAGGAGTGTGTTATTTTTTGTCCCTGTTGCCCCCTTGAGCACTAACAGACATGTAGAAAAAAAAGCTTAATATCTTGGAAAGCAATTCGGAATATGCAGGACTCTGGAACCGTAACCATAGAGCCTGTTCTTATGTTTAAAATGTTTACCTTTTTCCCCTCTGTGTTCAGGAGGCAAATTGCCATTGGAACGTATGTTTCTTCTCTAAATGTTTTTTTCAGTAGTAGCATCACCAGAGGTCCATACTTTTCCCTTAACTGGGGCAGATGGTTTAAAGGTCCTGGCATCAGCAGCACTGATTAAAATTAATAAATAAATACATTCTACTCTGCTGATTTCTTTGGCTTTGGGTCCACAGGCAATAACGACTGATTAGGGAGTATTTCACTGAGAACATCATGAATCATGAATTCAGAACTGAGTTGTGCTGTGTCTAGCTTAGAGCTCAACCAATGAATTTTAAAGTGAAAAAGCTTATTTGAAAGTGGAAAAGCAGATACCAACTTTCACTGGTATTTCTTCATGCTTTGCGTAACTAAGTTTCACACAGCTTAATTTTTGTTTTTTGCCCAAGGAGGCTGTTTGACATCTTTAATATAATGTATTTCTCTCTGTGATTCCACTCTTTTTTATTGATTTTTATTTCTGATTACTACTTTTAATCTGAGTTATGCATAGTAAATAATTCAGTTGCTTTTACACACGATATATTTAAAATAATTATGTTCTACTTAAAACTTTCACTGTGTCAGTACTCCTATTTGACACTTTTGGAGTTTGATTCACAAGCTTCTGTAATCAAAGCCTTTTGATCGATTTCAACAAGCGTCATATGAAGCCTTTTGTTTTTGTTTTTTTTAGGAATAGATCCTCAATGAAACCAAGTACTGAAAAATATAGTGTCAAAATCTACAGTACAGTTTGTACACAATGTTAACAGATCCCCTTTCCTAAGAATTTTAGATTCAAAACTTTGGGTAGTCTAATACTCTCAGTAGCTACATGATAATTACTGTCTTGGTCATCTGTTTGCCAATATTTTTTTATTTTTTTTTGTAATGTGGGATTTGTGTAGATACATGAAATTTGTGTAGATACATCCATTTAGATTGGATGGCTATATCCACACTAGGAGATTGCACAGGAATGACCCGAGCACTCACAGGAGTTCAACTACCATGTTTAAATGTTAATATGCTATTTGGAAGTTGTGGACCTTGCCAGATGATACAGTCTGGAGGATAATGTCTAAAATAATCAGCATTCTGGAGGAAGAGAGGATGATTATGGCTGGGAAGTGGGCAATAGCCACAGCTCATTTATTAAATGATGAGGACATTCTTGTGTGAAGTCTTCAGAGTACAAGTAAGTTACACAAATCCTCAAAAGGCGCTGACTTGGGTGAAAACTGTTAAACTCAGAACTGAAATAAGTATCACGACAACACTTATCTCCCAGTCTTCCAAATATATTTTATTATATCACAAAAGTTATTCACATTTTTTTGGTTTCAGCAAAATCCACGTTGTAGTTTCCATGGCAGTCTTTGAAAGTGTTCTTATTATCTGTGCTAGCATTAAAATAAATCCTCAGTGTGTATACTGTTTAATGTATCATTGATATAGCTAAAATTCGGCTTTCTCAGTATGTGATGAGTTTCATATTTAGAATAACAAATAGCATATTGCCTAGTATCAGTGAACAAAAACTAATTTTCCATAGAACTCTATACATGTTGTCACTGTCTATACCTTTTATTTTTGTCTTGTACAAGAAATGAGATAATTCACTTCCATGCCTTGCCTTTAAAATAGAGAAAATAAAGTGGCTCTGAATTTGGCTGCTGTTTGTAATGGTTTCCCATAATTTCCTGAAAGACTAAAATTAGTCCTCTACTTAATGTTTTTGTTGCGTGTCTCATCATGATGATTGTCTTGCAGAAAGACTTTGAAGTCAGTGTGGGTCAGTTTCAGGAAAAACGAGATTATAGTATAATGTTCTATATGAAGTTTAAGAGTTTTGGTAAAAGCTAAGAATTGTTTGATGTTAATGTATTTCATTTGGTTTGGGGGGATGAACTATGAAACTGCCTGGCAAGAATGCAGCCAGCTGTTTTTCTTCTGTTTTTTTTTGCCAGCAGTTTATTCTGTTTTTAAATCAGACTCCTGGAATAAACACAGTATCCCAAAGGGGTATTTGCAAGGGTTAAGCCAAGTTTCTCTGTATATTTTGGTTTAGTAACGTCACACTGATATGTTTGGCTTCATTTTTATGATTCTCATGTTGAAGGAAGAAAAATCTGAATAGCATAATAGTAATTTGCAACAGACATATTACCAATGCCGATTGATTGTACTAAAAATGTTACCTAAAAATGTTACCTAAAAATAACTCAATAAGATTAAAATATATCTTCTCAGGTTTTGGGCACTATTTGCCCTTGAAGTAATACTATCAGCATTGAAAGAATTATTCCGCTGATGTATTTGACTTCTATTTAGATACTTTTTCTGTTTGCTTAATGTTTTCTTCAGTTTTGTTCTGAACTATGAGGATTAACAATTCAGAGCTAGCACACTAGAACCATTTCTGTTAATTCATTCATGTCTGGGAACGTTTTGGTGTGCTTACTGATGAAAAGTGGCTCTGATGTCACTCTGCAACTTTGGGGATGTAAGTAACGGTCCTTCCTCTGTCTCTTGTGTGTGAAAGTAAATGCCCATAATCTCTGTGTCTTTCTTTCAAATGTCCACATCTACTACAGACTCTGAGGGTATTAGTGTGCATTTATTACTGCTTCTAGGGCACTCTCTAGTAACCATTTAATGAAGCAGCCAAACAAACTGCTGTGTAATCTGTTAATATCAACATTTACAATGTAATTAAGATCAAGTGTTTGAAAATGAATGTCTTATAGTTTTATGTCTAATTAGTTTCTGCTGATTACCATGAAACACTTAAAACTGTAATAGCTAAACAGAATAATTAAAATCATAAAATGAGGCCCCAGTGTCTAAACTACATAGGTGAAATTACGTCCTCCTAGATCATCAATTGCTCTGAGGTTTCTTGATCAAAAATACACCTGCTGTAATATCTGGCCTTCATTTCGATACTCCTGGCTTAACGCTACTTGCAAGTTGTGAGAAAAATTACCTGGTAAAAGAAAATAAGGCCGTGATTCAATTAAATTTTAGACACAGTAATAGTGTGAAAGCAGATGGTTTTTATTATGCCAGAAAAAATTGTATCTCAAAATCTGTTTCACTACTGCAAGCTCCGTTCTTTGCCACATTTCTGATTATTCTGTTGGAGCTGAGTATTTGAAACTGCCCCAAATGGATAATTTTTCTGTGTATTTTACCATGTGTACCCTCATAATTTTCTGTGACCACAGGTTGAAGAGTAAAGGTTTTTTGTTTAAACACAGTAAAAGATGGCAAAATGAGCATTCATTCCTTCCAAATTGCACCTGGTTTTGGAAGAGAGGAAAGATTTGGATAACTGCATTACCATATCATTCTCCTCCCTTTCTTGCTTTTCTCCTCCTCCAGTCAGTATTACAAAACCACATTCTACCAACATGAATGGCTGGTGTAAAAATATAAAATTTTTTATTTTGTGGTGACTTGTGTTGTTATTACATATGCATGTACATTTGGTGTTATTTTAAGGCTTTTAAAAGTGTATCTGCATTAGTGTTTAAATTTGTATCAGATGTCCACTTACTTGTCACCACTGAACATGCAGAGGAGTCTCAGAATGTACAAACATGATTCTTCTTAGGTGAAATTTAAACAGAAGATGCACTCCTAGAGCAAATCTAATGCAATGCAGCCACAAAGGGGAATCCAGTCCAAGGGTTTGCACCAGAAGTTCTCAAAAGTGAAAAATCAACTGTCTGAATACTGAGGAGCAGGTGGTCAGCCTTCTTAAGTCTGTTTCTGTTAATCCACGGAACTTGTTAATGTAGGTGCAGCTTTACAGCAGCAACTGTAATCAAGGCTGAGATCCTAAGCTTCAAATGCAAGATCAAATTGCTATATGACAACTGAACCATTTATTGTATGCAGTGATTATCTACATGCACCTTCTAATCCTTGACAAAAATGAGAGAATGTGTTAGTATAGCCATCAGTGATGGAAAGCTAACCTATTTCAAATAATATTGTATCAACTAAAATCGTTCACATAGACATTTACCATGTATTTGATGATGCTTAGGCTGGGATTCATCTCAATTCAGCATATTGCAATTGTTGTGAGATGGAGACCTTAATTACAGCAGCAGTTACCATTTAAGAGAAGCAGATGCAATCTCTTCATTTGCTGCAGCTGCAGCTGCTATGATGTTTCTAATGGGGATACAAATCTAAAACATTCAGGTATTACCACTTTGCTGATCTGAATATGATAATAGCTCACAGTCTGATGTTTTGGTTTGGTTTTCTCTGTTATAGTGTCTGTCATAATAACAATAAACTTCAAGAAGCTGTTTTTCTATTTACATTCTTATTTAGCAGGAAATGAGCTGACGTTACCTCTACCTCAGGAAAATGGGACTTAATATTGCCTATTTTTACTGTATTCAACCTCTTACCAAAGAGGATACTTGGTGATTGTCCGAAGTCAAAATGAGGGACAGTCAGGCCACCAGGACCATGAGGTGCACCAGATGCAGTACATCTTCCTTGCATCTTAGAAGCAACCAATGAGATTAGAGTCCTGCTTTACAAGCAGTATCTTTTATAGCTTGTGATAGTTTATGAATTTTTATCAACGTTTCATAGAATTCATTGTGTGGTGACAATGTGCTTTGAATTATTCTTTTTTAAAGTTACTGTGACCATTTTTATATAATTCCTTTATGTTTATCATTTATTACTTGATATTTTTCCAATAAATGAGGCATTCATAAACAGCAAGTAAGAAGGATGTTTTGTCATTTTAAATAGAATACGTGTCCAGAGGAAAAAGAAAAAAACTTCATAGTATTTTGTCAGATCTGTTCTGTGAAATGTATTTTCTGCATATGTCCCTAAATTTGAAAACATGCCATGCAATTTGTACATTTATAAGCATCTAGAAAGCCTTTTTTTTTGCAATACCTTACTCTGAGTAAGGGAAAGTACTATTTTTTGGACCTTCTATTGCTTTATAAAAAACAATTCCTAAATCACATGTTAATGTAAACCATTATTACAAAGTTGATATTACTTATTTCTTATTTTTTCAAGAAACATAGTCTGATTATTTATGTAAGTGGTGGACGAAGTAGAGGTATGATTAAGAATCATGTTAGTTGAATGACTGATAAAAAGTTTAGGCTTCTCATTGTAGACTTTATGTTTATATGGAGGAATCATTTTTTCAATGTCAGGATCCAAAGAAATTCATTCTTCATATTTACATAATCAAAGGACTCTCCAAACCAGAAACAATGCCGAATTTCTGTATATGAAACTAATTTAGATGCACAGTAATATAGAACAGTGCCTGAACTGAACTGTGGACAGTGACAAAACTACAGGACTAACACCTTTGTGCTGAATAATGTGGCTCTACATCTCAACATATTCTTTTATCGTTTACTTGATAGAAAACGCAAATGAAGCGCCTCTAGAGCCCTTGGTAATTATTTTGTTCTTCATCTTCTTGAATTAGAAACTGAATATGTATTTCAGTCATGGATAGTGATGAGAATTTTAACACTTGACTATGTGATCTCTAAATCTCTAAATTTTATCCAACCATGGCTTTGTTCAATCACACCAGTAACTATTATTTAGTGACATTTATTTTTGTATGTATGCCATTAAGTGCAGAAAACCTAACTCCTAATATAGTGATAACTATTTTATTTTTCTCTGTTGTTAACTTATGATTTAACCATTAAACACATGAAGCATACTTAATAAACTACTTACAGGTAAATGATAGTCAAAGCTTTAAGGAACTGAAGTGGACGCACCAGAAGTTTAGGAAACATCTACCTTAGACTACGTCTGTTAAATCCCTGTGTAAGAGGGAAGAGAAAGAATCTATAGTAAATATTAGGAGCCCAACTGTGAGGCAAATTGTCCAATTTGTCCATCATCATCATCATGGCTAGGCTTCACGAACGAAGATATGGGAAGGGCTCTACACACATTTGCTACAATGCACTGGTGGCTAAAAAGACCGATGCGGGATAAGCAAGTCTGGTTGCAAAAGGCACAGCGGAAAGTCTCCTTAGGCGGTATTGGCGAGGCACGGTTCTTTCTGCGTTGTCTTTTCTCCTCAAGACTAATTCTACGTGCGTTCTCAAAGGAGGCAGCAGCGTTATGGATGGTGTGTCTCCACATCTTCCGATTGGAGGCCAGAGTGGACCACTGATGGTAGTCAATATGGCCAAAACTGAGGTATTGTTTCAGGGAGTCCTTGCATCTCCTCTTTGGGGCTCCTCTGTTGCGGCAGCCAGTGGCGAGGTCACCATAGAGCACAACCTTAGGGAGGGGGTGATCCTCCATCCTGGATATGTGCTCTGCCCAGCGCAGCTGCGTCCTCAGCAGCACAGCCTCAATACTGGTGACCCTTGCCTGTAACATTAGTCACATAGTCCAGTGGATGTTTAGGATTGTACGGAGGCAGCGCTGATGGAAGAGTTTGAGGAGTCGCAGGTGGTGGCGGCAGATGACCCATATAAAAGAGTAGAGAGTACAATGGCTCTGTAGACACTAATCTCTGTGCTTTTCTTCAGGTGTTTATTGCACCAGACTCTTTTATGGAGTTTTCCAAAAGCTCTGTATGCCTTTGCTAACCTGTTGTCTATCTCTTTGTCAATCTTGCCATCTGGGGAAATGATACTTCCTAGATAGTTGAACTGCTGGACTGATTTAAGCTCTGACTTGCCTGTGGTGATGAGGGGATGATGGGAGACTTCCTGAGGTGCAGTTTGGTAAAGAACTTCTGTCTTCTTCAAGCTGACTTCCAGGCCAAAAAGCTCAGCAGCCTCTGCAAAGCAGGACGTTAAGCACTGCAAAGCTGCTTCTGTGTGAGCAACGAGGACGGCATCGTCAGTAAAAACCAGCTCATGGACAAGGTGATTTAGGGTCTTAGTGTGAGCCTTCAGTCACCTTAGGTTGAACAGGTTACCATTGGTACAATATCAAATGTAAATGCCGTTATCTTCATCGAGGTCTGCCGTGGCCCTTTGGAACATCATGCTGAAGAACATTGTGAATAGAGTTGGTGTGAGAACGCAACCTTGCTTCACACCATTGGTTACTGAAAAGGGCCCAGAGAGTGCATCACCATATCTGGCTTGCCTGCACTGATCCTCACGCGACAAGGGGGTGTTCATGGAGAAATCCAATTTGTAGATAGAAGAATAAATGTATAGCCACTGTGCACAGAAGTAGATCGGAAAGTAGAATTTCTTGTATGTTATTATGTCTTCAGAATGGTCTTAATGCATTTTAATGGTTAAAGAAATTCATTGTACTGTTTAAGAATCATGTAGCAGAACTTGTGAGTCCATCCTCTCAAATATGTTTTCTAGAAATCAATGTAAATACACTTGGGAAAAAGATTGCATTCTTAGAGCAATAAAGTCAAAATCGTCTATCCCAAAACCAAACACTTAAGTCTGCCTCTGCAACATCTGCCATGTTTCACCTAAAGGATACCCTCCAGCATTAATTAATACAAAGGAAAGTAAAATGTTAACATTATAGGATGTCTCTTCTGAAAGCTGATAGCGCTGGAA
The DNA here is from genome assembly GCA_020746105.1 of Trogon surrucura. Lineage (NCBI taxonomy): Eukaryota > Metazoa > Chordata > Aves > Trogoniformes > Trogonidae > Trogon > Trogon surrucura. The sequence goes on from CM036617.1 coordinate 56,696,599, forward strand.
TCATGAAGCTCCAAGCAGTGAAGTAGAGGATCCATTGTACAAGTCAGGAAGAACAAAAATTAGACTTTTAGACGCAAGTAGAACCTGAGATATTTAGCTTTTGTTCCAACTATGCACTAATTCTAGAACTTTGTATTTCTTCAAGGAATGTGAAGAGCTAGATATGGGTTAGACTTATCTAATTCATCGGAACCCTATCAACCTCTACTTGTAATAATGAGAGCTCAAATTCATTAACAGGAACAGAGGTGGGGAAATTGATAATAAAATCCTACTACGGGAAAAAAATTATTTTTTTTCTTTTATATCAACTGCAAACAGTTGGGCTTTTAAACGCTCAAATTACAGTTTGACAACTAAAGTACTATCCTACAAGGTGAGAGATCCTAGTTCAGTTTCTGCCAGTGAGAGTGCCTCTATGTCGAAGCTGTCGGATCTTTCAGCAGGAACAACTTAATTTATCCTCCAGTGAGTAAAACTTCCAGGTCTTTAACTACGACATTACAAAACTGTGATTTCTCTTCAACACTTCAGGGTCATAAAATATTAAGAATTCATTCTTCATTGATGCATTTTTGTAAGAATATCTTGAGAACGCATCTTCCTTTTTCCTAATGAAACTATAGCACAGGAGTTAGAACAATAGAAGAAGATGTGGGTATGAATCACTGTGGACAGGAGAAGGATTTCAGGCTAAATCTTTCTGGGTTTGTTTTTTGGTGTTTTTTTTTCCCATGAAACATCCAGTAATTAAGGTATTATATGAACGAAAATGAGCAATATCTTTTCTTCTGTTGACAGAACTTTAAGGAAGGGTGAAACATGAAAATTTCTGATTTACAAACCTATCTTCTTACATAGTGCTGTGCTTGCACCAGTAATCTTTCACTCTTGGGGACACTGTAGGGATTATTTTTCTCCCCCCAGGCTAGAGTACACCTGCTGGTAGTGACCAGTACTGCACTATACTTTGCTCACATTGGAACTGCTTTATTTTCTTTGCAATTTATAGGCTAGTATAGCCCAGTCCTGGATGTTAAAGAACACTACAGCAAAACAAAAATTCAAATTTTGCTGTATTTGATACATCAGAAATGTGGTAGTAAGTATTGGTTTATAAGTGCAACTCCATTTTACTAACATGGCACTTGGGCATGCGTCTATACTATGCTAATCCAAGTAGTGTATTATTGAAATGATTGTATGAAAAACTCCTGAACATCTACGATTTATTAAATATTTTTATGTATTTTGACTCAAATTTTATCAAAGACATTCTGTATTTTTCTTCATTAATACTTGATCTCTTAATCATTCTCATTTCTACATGAATATGAATTACAGAAACATGCAGAAATGAATACATTTTAATAATGAAATCCTTGTCAGGTTAAATGCAATACATAAAATGTACTAACATTTGAAACAAATTTAAAATTCCATCTGTCATGTATTATCCCCAGAACAGCTAAGACATGCACATATATAATTGGATTAAGATACATTGAAAAACACCCAACATGCCTTACAAAAAGTTTTATGATATTTCTCCCAGGCTTTAACAATTATTTCTTTATTTTGTATTTAAGTCTTTAATGCTAGAAATTCACACTTCCAATAAAATGAAATCTATATAACTGCATTTAATAGGAGTTTCTAGTATTTACCCAATTAGATGTTCTATGTGAGAGTAAATATAACACAATAAATATGACTCATCTCAAAGGAATCCAAGTTTTTTTATGTTTCATAAAGCTTTAGATTCCTGACTCATCTACTTCTGATGTTTAGTTGTTGGCATGCTTTGTGTGAAATATTTCTAATATGAGGAAAAAATTCAAAGCTTACTGTTGCTATGCTAAAGAACTGCATAAAACTTGCCATAAAATTTTGTATCAATTGTAAGGGAAAGGAGTAAAAGAAATTCTTTCATAATTTACTGTCAGAACTTTTAAAATATTTTTTCTTTATCTTTGAGACAGTAGGAAGACTGACATCAAATTGCTGACATTTACTCTCTTTCCTTCTTTTCTGTTTGATCTCTTCACCAGACTTTTAATGAACAAATTATCACACCTCCCTTGAAAAGATTTAGTATTCTATCACTCCATGGTTACAATTTTTCCAGTTAAATGTTAAGTTTTCTCATCTTCACTTTGTAATTTACATGGTCACCCTCTGCCTTCATTTTCTGAAGAACAGTAATTTTTACCAGAATGAGTTTTTACTGCAAGAATTCAGGGGAAAAATATCAACCCTCTTTGGAGTATGTAGTACGTCTGCGAATTCTTACATTTTGTTTTAGAATGAAGTCAGTCTTCTGAAGATGCTTGTTTCTTCCTGTTGACTGTAAAAGGTCTAGTAACTCTGAAAGTTTGACTAGTACCACTTAACTAACCTTCAGATTTCTAAATTGAGCAAACAAATCCTATAGTGGAAAAAAAAAATTAAACCTCATTCATGGGCAGATGCTTACTTATTTCAAAACTGAGGATATGAGCAGGAAATCTGACTTTTAACTTCAATAAATATCTTTCAGTTAACTTTAGACTGAGATTAATTGCTCACTGGGCTTGCCTGTCTTTCTGTAAAGACAGATGCCTAAGTTTAGACTGATAAACTACTTGAAGTGACTGTTATCCTAGTGGCTGAAAAGATATACAAGCAGGTTTTGTGACTTGTGTGACCCTTGTTTTTTACCTTATTCATTAGTTTAAGCCTACCCTAGGACATCTCTGAAAAGCTCAAGTAATTGATTCAGTTTTCTATATTGTAGTCTTTGTAAATGTTGCCTATTTCCTAGTTGATCTCGGTGTTCTTTTCATAACAAAGCTTTTTACTATGTGTGGTTTAAATGAGCATTTCCAACTTCTAAAAAAAAAAGAGGAGCATGTGCACTAGATTGACATGTCAATGAATGGTGTTACTGGATTGATCCTGGTTTTTTGCACTCTTATTGGAGATTCAAAATTTTCTATTGATATCTGCTGTGTAGGTGATCAGTGAAGATCTGTGATTATGAATAAACAGCACAAAAGCAATATTTAATAACTGTGAGTACATGGGCTAACACAATACAATGCACTGCTGAAAACCTGCTCTGATTTCCAAAGTAATCAGAGCTGTCGGTAATCTATGCACTATTCATTTCACTTTAAAAAGAAAATGATCTTTTTAAGTCTTTGGATAAACTAAACAATAAAATAACTATTATAATGGAAATCCTGAGTTTGCATATAAAAAGATTCGGAAAAGACAGACCAATATACCTGGAATTTTTTTCTGCGCTAGTTATAGGAGTACATGTGACTTTATAAATATTTATGCAGGGTTCAAAGCCATCTGTCAACAATTAAAGTATATGTCACATTTAATAACATAGTCTGCATAGATTAGGATTACTATAATTAGAATATTGTGCACATATTGCAGCTGCAAAATCAATGAGCTAGGCTTTTTCAGGAATTTCAAAAAAAAGGTTTCTTCTATTTGATAATATTCTGCATGGCATTTGATTGCATCTGAATAAGTGATGTCTCAGAGAAATAACATAGTCAGTTACTTGAACTTGAAGCTAGCTTTTCTGAGAAAAGTTATAGTCTTATCATACATACAAAGACCCAATGGGATATAAAGAATCGTTCTATCAAGCCTTTCTGCGACGACTCTGATTGTAAATGGTCCACTTCTTTATGCACCAAGAAAGCTGTTCTCAACTAATATAAATGTCCCCCCCTCCACCACCTCCATTCTTCAAGGATACCTTAATTCTCTCAAAGATTTTGAAAAACAGGCATGATGCATTTTGACAAGACTAGGCAATAGCAACTATTTTAGGAACAGTTTGGAGGCAAAGAGGATTTAAAAAATACAGTCTCAATTTATGCAAAGGAGCCTTACTATATGAGTATAACCAGAAGAATATAGTTATATAGAAGTCATGAAAATAATTGACAACTCAAGTTCAGGTACAGAGGGGTAAACTGCGGGTCAGGAAGGACTTGTTTTAACCTCATTGGGAATTCATTTGCCTTCTGAAGACTGCTAGCATGCAATCTCAGTGACTAGAAAACTTTCAGTATAAGGGTTAAGTGGGGCATAAATGATATGCTACAGTTTGTACTAGCTTTCTGTCTGAAGTATGTATGTGAGAAATTAAATGAAGATATATTGGAGCCTGAGAAAAAAAATGGTAAATTATGCAGAAAATTCTGGATATATCTTTGCTGTGGTGTGCTATGTGACAAACTCTTATCATAAGGTTGAAGCAAAGTCACAGATAAGGACTATTAATATGCTTTTGTAATTGATAGTTGTCTGACTAAAGTAAGGAGTTTCTTGCTTATTAATTATTTTAAGGCTTAATTTCTTTTGTATTGGGGGAAAACTACTTTTGCCACTACTTTTGCTATTACTCTGCCAATACTGTGCTGTAAACAACATTGTTATAAAAGTAGTACACTCTCAGAAATATTTGAAATCAAGTTAGATGCAGGTGGAAGGAAGCCATTACTTTTGCATTAGCCATTGTTCTGTAGATAATACAAGTTAAAAATGGTCCCTGAGACTTAACAAAATGTAAACATTAAAAATACTGTTCACTCTTCACCCGTTCCACATGTACTTTTTCCTTGGATCAGAGCATTTTAAATTGATTTAAAAGATGATGTGGGAGTAAACACCTCTAAAATTTAATACAGAACTAAATTACTATGAAAGAAAACCGTTCAGTATTCATTTATCTCACAATGGTTAATGCAAAAGTAATCGTTTCCTTCTACTTCCTTCTTGTATTTAACTTGGTTTCAAAGTTTCTGGGAGTGTACCAGTTTTACTAAGAGAGACTAAGTTTTAAACATATTTTTCTTCTTTCTGAAAGGCTCTTACCATTTGTTTATAAGCCTATAAAATTCTGTTATAATGAGATACAATGTCATAATTTGTTGTTGGTTCACTGAGTGCGTAAATTACTTGTGGTAGCATCTTTTGTTATCTGTATATGCCTCAGTTTTATTGGAGATTTCTAAAGTCTACATGAAGTGTAATTCATAATCTCCCTTCTAGACATAGAGACTATAAGGATCAATGATTCACATGCAGATAGATTGGGAAAAAAATCCATATTCCTGATTAGATGCAGGCCACAAGGCTTTGGGGATCTACCATCCTACAGTGTCTATGAGTTGGCAGACATAAATGTCTTGGAGGTAGATGCTATCATTTGTGGCAATTTCTGAAATGCTGACAACTCCACAAACATGACTTCTGTCCCATCTGTCTGTTGGTCAGAGCTGCTACTTCCACTCTTCCGCTGTGAAAGTCAGCAGTGTGTGTGCCAAGTTTACTTTTTGTATACCACTTGCAGTTGGAACTTATTTTCAGTATGTACTACTTCGTACTAAAAGCAAGATGGTTTTGCCTCCTTAAGGAATTAAAAGATTTGCTATGTTCTGTTTGTCAACAATTTGCTGATTATTCTCTGTTATGTACTAGGTACCAATGATAATGGTTCCTATCATCTCTTACTGATTGTACTGACAAAACATGGGTGAATTATTTCGCAATGTCATCATTAGAGCTCAGAGAACAGGCTTTAGAACCATTAATTAACTCCATGACTCCACTATGACATGCAGAACACCTGTGAGAATAACTGAGCTGCTTAGAGTCTGCAAATTAGTATAATACTAGATTGACATAGTATGTGAACAGAAACACACGTATTTAATTCTTTCTGATTCTTCTATTTCCTGCTACAATATTGGTTTAGTCCTTTTCAGAAAAATTATTGGAGAGATACAAAGTGGACATGACTGCCTTGTGAGTTCCTCACATGCTTGAGACAGAACTCTGGAGTCCTTCTCTGGAGTGTGTCTTAGGAAGATCTAGCACTCTTCATTTCTCCATCCTTCGTATTAAGTTTTGTTAACAGTCATAGTCCCAATGAGTTTTTCCAAATTCTAACATCAAACATTCAGAGTAGTGACCTCTTTTTGTTACTGGACAATCAGTTTCCATTTCATTTAATGAAGCATATTGTTACCCTTACTTCTTGACTTCCTATTTCTTCACAAAAATCAGGATAAGTGGTATCTCCAAAAATGTCATTAAACTGTAGAAAGCACCTCTACATCAGAAAGTGACAAAATTTAGTTCTGTAATTGCTTCCTTAATATATCTGTACTCTCTTTCTAATCATATTTTTATTTTCCAAGTTCTAAGAAGCTTCATTACTACGGTGTGTTGAGCAAACACAGCACCTCAGCCAAATAAAACATACTTATGATCTGTCACAGAAACTTTTTCATGTATAAATGGTGTATGTGAGGCTGAATCATGTCAAAATAAATAGAAAATAATTTCTTTCTCAAGACATATACAATAATTTTAAAGGATTTTTAAAAAATTGATCAATCACCTAAATTAAGGTGCAAAGACCTTAATTCAGCCAGGTCTTTGGGAGGAAATGAATAATTCTATTGCCCTGAATTTATTCGTTCATTTTTCACACAACTAAATAATGGTACAGAGGAACCAGAAGCATGAGGGTTTTTTTTTTTTGCTTTAAGGCTACATCCTGTGTTGTGTGCAACAATGAAAAAAGTCTCGTTGAAAGCTTAGTCAGCTCACAGGGCTTTCACGGAGTTTTCAAAGCCAGGAGCAAAAGAATTATGTCTTAGCAACAAGTTTGATTGTCTTTGTCTCCCCAGGTCAAATAACCACAACTGATTTCCATCTGAATCAACTGTGTCTAGCTTTTGGCATAATTGTGCAACACAGCTACATTCCTTACAAAATACCCTAGTTGTTGTGCAACCCTTCTCAATAATGTTAAATTTTAGGATTCATGTAGCCATACATTTACTCATATCTGAACTGTTCCTTCTCACTAATAGAGAAATATGCAGTTTTAGGATGCAATCCACCTTGTCATATAGATAAGCCTAAAGCATGTCAGAGGAGGGGCCTTGAAGATTCCTGTTTCTTTATGCTGAGCAGAAGATATCAGGATGAGCATCTCAGATGCAAATACTTAAAATTCATTTATGGGAATCCTATCCAACTATTATAAAGTTCTTCCTTTTGATTCCTAGATTTGTGTTTAAATGATATAACAGAAGAAGCCAGAGGCATGGTTATTAACATTCAAACATCCCCTTGAAAGCAATATGAACCCTGCTGTCAACTCAGTCCTTATGGATTTTGTGTAGCACCAATTGCTTTTCGTCATTCATTCAGGAGTCCACTCACATGAGGGCTGGAAATGTCATCAAGTGAAAGAAAAAAGTAGCTTTATTGTGTTGCTAGTGGATAAAAGAAAGAAGTGTGTGAGTTAGCACTGCTGATGAGTCACCTCCACTGACCATTCACTGAATTCCATTCACCGAAATCAGTTCTCTGGATAAATCACCAATTTATCGACTCATGACAGGGCAGCAATAGGAAATGTAATGTACCTCTAACAATTTGATATTAATTTTGTTCATGATGGCACTATTATTGTAATGCAGCTTTTTCTGTAACATCTTCTGAGTGGTCCTCCAGATCAAATGTCAAGTTACATGTTATTCTTATAAAGTGAGAAGCATTCCAGAAGGTGTTGATATTTTGTAAAATTCTTCCTTTAACTAGCTTAATAACATGCCCTTTCACCTGCAGATCTATGAAGTGTAAGGGGAAATCAGTCTCTGAAATAACCTGTCTGCAATTTTCATTATCTGTCATGATGTTTAATTCACTTCAGCTGTAACTTTAGTCTTATCTTTTCAGTGATACTGCGAGGAAACTAGGGTTTACAGATCATTAACTCTTCTTAAGTAACAATCCATGTCATAAAAGTGAGGGAACTTCTGCTTTTGTAGTTACAAGCTCAGAATTGCCACAGACTGGAAATACACAGGTGTACAAGTGATGTAGTACAGATAATTTTCTTTAGAACTCAATCCTAGCTTATTTTTCAGTAGTAATTTTATATAAACATGCCTGTTGAAACATTAAACACATATTTTATTCTTATAGGAATAAGTCCTGCTGCTGTCATGATTTTTAGTTCTAAGAAACAGAATAATAACTGATTGATACTGTTATCAGTACAAATCAGTGCATAGAACTGTGTAATTGTGATTAATTCTCTATGTGGTTTTATAAGTTTTAGCTGTAGCACTGAAAATGTTTGATTTTAAGCTTTTTTTTCCAGAAAATCCAGTTCTTAAGATGTAATCAGCACTTTTTCTCACAAATAATTTGATTTTTATTCTTGCTAGTAACATTTTACAGAGGGAGAGAACATGCAAAGGCTGAGAGCTGTGTCTGTTTAGCTTGGAGAAGAGGAGGCTGAGGGGAGATCTCATTAATGCTTGTAAATATCTAAAGGGTGGGCATCAGGAGTATGGGGCCAGACTCTTCTCAGTGGTGTCCAGAGACAGGAAAAGGGGCAATGGTCACAAACTGGAAAAAAAGGAGGTTCAACCTAAACATAAGGAAATATTTCTTTACCATGAGGATAACAGAGCACTGGAACGGGCTGCCCAGAGAAGTTGTGGAGTCTCTGTCTGCAGAGACTTTCAAAACCCGCCTGGACATGTTCTTGTGTGATCTACTGTAGGTGATCCTGCTCTGGCAGGGGGGTTGGAGTAGATGATCATCAGAGATTTCTTCCAATTCCTAACATTCTGGGATTCTGTGATTCTCTGATAATGAAATTTTCCATTTTATAGCTATAGCATCTAGTTAATGGTGGGGATCTCACTGGACTTTTGCCCACTTGGCCTAGTTGCGCAAGGAGCTGTATTTTTACCACAGAATCAAACACAAAATATAATGTTTGGCTAAAAGAATTAAGAATTCACTTGGAGAACTTCTTTTGGTAAATATTTATTTTCTATAAATCTCAACTTAAGACATCTGCCTTTGCTCATTTGAGTAGCTCCCTATTTTCTATTGTCTCTGTTGACTAAGATTATGGTTCAATTGCACATACACAGATGCCTGGAGCCACTCCAGTTGCTTAGTGTCCCTTGGCCTCCAGTGCTGCTCCAGAAGGTCTTCTGAAAATCCTCTATCATGTCTCTCCACCCATGTAGCCCCAGGTACTTCAGGACATCTCAAATGGCACTAGGCAATCATGTCCAAAAAATCAAATCAAAATTTTAACATGAAATTACTACTGAGGACCTCAGATACTATACCTAGAGAAAACCACTAAATTTTCTGACTTCTACACTGAGGTGTACAAGCCTGGAGCCAAAAGCCACCAAAAATCTTGGCTAAGCATATTCAAAGGAGCTTTATATGATCACAGTATGCCATGCTGTTTATTCTTTTTTATATATGCCATTTTGTTTATTCTTGTTAGACCTCAATTGTTCATTTAACCACTTGATATTAAGCTGTACAGTGTTCCACATAGTCTGTTCTGGAAAGAAAGAATTTCAGCTTCTGAAGAAAGATGTTATTTCATTCTACTTTTATGGCAGAAGAAAATGGTCTAATATATTTCATATCTATCACTACCCACCTTTACCAAGGGAGAAAGGTCTAAAAACACATATGAGGATAAAGTAAAGGATAAAATTATTTGTAATTGTCTGAAAAGTTATTTCTAATGTGTAGTGGAGGTGGTTAAACCAATAACTTTCAAAGGACTACAAAGAGGTGAACAGCAAAAAGCAGTGAAATAAAAAATCCAGGCAATATCCATGGTTCTGAAGAGTAGATATTGAAGATGGTGATACTATAGCATTAGAAATATTTAAAATGAAATTTTATTGCTGATTTTTTTCCTGAAATTTATATGTTTCTCTTTTACTATTATTATAATCTATTTCTTCTTCTACCTATGCTGTCTTCATGGATGGGTAAAATGGGCAGAGAAGATTAGGCTCTAAATGTTAATCATATAAACTGTGACTGTTATTTCAGCTATCTAGAACAGAAAGACAAGTACAAGCTATTATTCTGGAGTTTAATTTTGCTCTCATTTGTTATCTTAGAAATGCCTGACTTGTTTACTTAATTTTCTGAGAATGATTTAAGTCTACAGTGGGATGTTAGCATGATATGCATTTTTTTAAGGCTCAAAATACCTAAATATATTTTAAACAAATTAAGTTGATAGGGTGCATAACTCCTTGCAGGGATTGCACCAAGGGACAACAGCCAGACTTTTGCTCCTGTGTTCACTTGAAACCAGTAATAAATGGAAAGGAAAGTAATCGTTCATGGCAGAACTCATGTGAAAAGCTGAGTTGAGGGCTTTTGGCTTTAAAATACACTCCCAGATATAAAGCGATATTTTTACAGCAGATAAGATTTTGTCTTTAGTAATGTGAAAAATCAGGAAAAATATATTTGTTAAGGGACATAGATAACTACTGAGAAGAAATGTCTTGATTTTGAAGTAGTGATATAATAATAAGCTGAAGTAATTCTTATTTCTACTATTTAAGCAGCAACAGTTTTGATCCTGAAGAAGTAAAGGCGTATAAATAAAGCACCGAGGGTAGGTTAGAGCTGTGTGGTGTAATGCTAGCTCGCAGCTGCCTTGCTGACTCCTCAGGTTCAGTGAGCAGAAAAAAATATCTTTTTGTGTTCAGACAAGTTGACTTAGACTCAAGAGTGACATTGTGTTACTTCCATCAGAACTTCAGGTTGCTGTTTGGTTGCCCATTTTATGGAGTGGAATGAGTATGCAAGCTTAAAATGCAAAGTTTGAGCCCTGTGTCTTGAACAGAATATAGTGGGTCTGACATAGCAGTGTACATATTGCTCGTCCTTCCTACATAATCTCAGAGATATAAAAGCTACCTCTGGTTAGAAATCTCATTCTGTCTTTGAAAATGTCATTGAAAAAAAGGCAAAAATAAGAAAGGAGCTGATGTACTTCATGCAAAGCTGCAACTTTTTATTTAAAAAAACCCCCACAGGACACTAGAATGAGTGACTCAGTCTCCAATATAAGCTGGACTTTAATTTAGAATACACATTTTTGTTAACGATCTTTTGCATTACTGGAAATGAAACTGCAGGAGATTCTAGCATACAGAAGTACTTTCTACATCAGTTCACTAAGTGCATATTTAAGTATTCAGGTATGTCATACTACGTGGAGGAATAAATGTTATCACACCATATTCCTCTCATTTGAAAGAGTGCAAAATAGTCATACTTCTAGAAATAATTTTTCTAAGTTTCATTTGATTAGATAAATTGGATTCACTGCTGGGCTCCTTTGAGATTCCCTCCACAAGTACTTGTGATACGCACATAAATGGAAGAAAGGAAATATTATGACTGAGTTTAGTTCACATTGACTGCAACAGGTTATCATCAAGATATTTTTATTGAAAAAGAATAAAACGAAATTCCTAGAAGATCAATGTTTCTCTTGAAGGTATATGATGTGTAATATAAATAGAGTACTAGCTTTTTGTTGAAAGAGAACCAATGTTACATCAGTTCCAATACTGTAAACATAAAGTTCCCTTGCCTTTTGGTGTTCATCACTCCTGAGGTTTGAAATGACTTGTAACTTCTTACAAGTGCAGGAAAATAAAAAAATAATCCAGTCTTCTCATTTAAACCAAATTTACTTACATGAATTTACAGATTTTTGGGAGTCAGACCTCCTGGATACCCTGTCCCTGAACATGTGAATTAATTCATGCATTAAGATAAAGAACTGTTTGATACAGAACATATATATATATATTTAAGAACCTGACCAGAACTGTTAACAAATCAGTTTGATATAGACCTACCTTCGTGGTTTTTTTTAAATGTATGATATTGGTAATATAGAATTGTTTGATTCACTTTGAACGTGTATATAAAATTTTCGATTCATTTACTATTTTCATATGACTTGTCCTGCTACAGAGATACGTCATAATTGTGTTTGTCATGTAGACACCTACAAGTCTGGTTAAATAAATTCTTGAGGTGTTTTTTGTTGGTTTTTTTTTTTTTTTTGGTGCACTAAAGCATGAGCTCTTTGATTATAAACAAAAGTAATTTTTGTTCCATTTTGACCATTGTAATAGAACTCACTTCTGTGCCACCCTTTCTGAACAGAAGAAGCAAGAACTGGGTTTAGAAGTAGTATAACATCTCCAATCTGACTTAGTATTTCTATTTCTGTCCCCAAAGATATCCCATTAAAATCTTTGGCTCGAATGCTACTCTTGATAATTCATAGTGTGCTAGCTATCCAGGACACCCACAATTATTTTACAGAATAGAATATTTTGTCTTCTAATATGCATCTAATACAATATTTAGACTTGCAAATTTACATTTGTCTTTTTTTTATTATAATATGTGTTTAAAAATTCATTCAATAGCCTGGCTTACTAGATGAGCTATTTTCTTAGACACTTTTTTACTTCTCTTTGCTATTTAATAACTCTCCAGTTCTTACAGCAGGGGAAGGTTTATCATTACTACTTTGTGTTTTATACTGCTTTCCAGGTCATTGATAAAAATCTTAAACAATCTTGAAAAATTATCAGACCCTATAAGACTGCACAAAACACATACATTCTTACTGATGGTGTTATTAGTGAAATGTTATAGAGTACCAAGTAATATGTTTACAAAATCTTGTATAACAAAACTGTAAGTTCTGTTATGCAAACCTTCGTTTTCATTCTAATAGGTGAAATTTCACAAAAATTAATAATGCTATTTTTTGATACTACAACCTTTTTCAGAACTGCTGCTTGTGTCAAGGAAAGCATTTCATTAAGCCATCAGTGAAAATGGCAAGGGACTTTTAGGCAATTGAGCAGTGAAAGACCTAAACTGGAAGCTCAGTTCTGCAAAGCTCCATGGGCAAGGTGTGAAACTGAAGACTTCAAAGTACTTTTCAGCTGACTTATGCCCATTTCATTCACCTGTGCATATGTACCAATGTAGTGGTAAGACAACACAGATTTTCTGTGAAAATAAAAAGCCACCAGCAGAGGACAATTTTTGATATCAAAGTTCTAGTTCAATAAACTTTCACCAGAATTAAGAGAAAGATCCAGCAAATCTAGCCTGGAATATTGGCATGACTACTGCAATTTCACAACACTGGTTATCTAACTCAGTCAAACTAAAATGGCTACCCATATTTTTGGCTGTTATTTTCATTGAAATTGAAAGATGATACAGGATTGAACTCACAAGTTGGGGTTTTTTGTTGTTGTTGTTGTTTTTTAAGCCAGAAATTTGATGGAATGGAAACCCTTTTTGGACACCATAAAGGAAAAGCGATTATTTTAGCCTGTGGTACAAAAGGAAAAACATTTATTGTACAAGTATTTTTGGTCACACAGTATACAGCTAGTAATCCCCTTTAAGCAACCAGAAACTCCAATAAGTGTACACAACAAAATTCTCAGGTTTTAACCTAATTTTTCCTCTTAAATAATATCTTTATAAAAATCACAACAAAACAAAAAAATCATTTAAAATGCCTTTTATCTTTAGTTTTAATATGAATCAAGATAACTTGGAAGAAGTACATGGTTTTTATAAATTTAGTAAAGAATTTATATTTGATCCAAGCCGTTCTTAGTAAAGAGCTGGCACTGAGATGTGTGAACTTATATGGACACAATATTTCCTCTTGTATAGTTAAGGAGACTGAGGAGAATAACAAAACCAAAATTACAAATGAGTTTGTTCATTCCCTAATTTCTACTCTTTCAAGTACAGTGAAAAGTTTGAAAAACACTTTTCAATGTTGATCCTATATTCAAAACAATTTAGTGGGATTGTCTGGGTTTCCATATTTCTAGTCATAAGTCAACAATGTGCAAGTAGAAAGGGGAAAAAAGAGGAAAGAGAACATAACTGCTTTGTGCTGAAATTTAGAGAAACAGTAAAATATAAAGATCTTATTAAGACAATATATTTTAAGACTGAGACAGAGATACAGAAGGGGGCATGTATATTCTCAGGCTGAAAAAGTGTGTGTATATATATACATTATATTATGAAAATTCTGGCAAAAACTCCTGTTTGAAAAACTGTCTTACTGAAGATTCATTCCCACAATGTTGCCACAGAGCTCAAGGATAAAGAGTACCTCACAATGCAGCTGGCTTTAGAGCTGTGTCATGATTTGAACTGGGCCAAAAATAAGAGAAGTGTCCTGTTTGACTGAACACAGTTCATTAAACTGGCTGTGTTTTATTTCCATAAACACTATGTTGGCAGAAGTATGGCATGGATTACACAATGAGCAAAGAGCAGGTCAGATATACAAAGGAACTTTTTGTCTCGTAGTAAGGTAGTGTGTTTTTCCAACAAAAAATTTAAATCAAAAGTGCTGCGTAAATTAGTTTTGCTGTTTTAGTGGTGAATGGCATTCTCCTGTTCTTATACAGTGTTGTAAGTGGCTTTTATAAAGCTACTAAGATTTATCTGAGTGATGTCTTCATAGCAGTGACTAAAACATTTTTTCTGGTCACTGTACAGCACTTAACAGATCAAGTAATCTGGGAAGGGACTCCATACTGAGTATATAGTCCAGAAATACGAACCTGGTATCTTGCTTGAACAACACAGCAAACACATTTTTGAACATATAAAACAACTGAGTCTGTCTCACACCAATTAGTAATTACTTGAAAGGGAAGAAAAAATCCAATTATAAAATTAAACAATTTGAACCAGCAAAGCTTTGGCGGATGTAAAGAAGTCTTGCCTGCACCAGAAGATATTTTAGACTAGATAAAATTTTAAGAATTCTTAGCATTTGTAAGAACCTGTTTTTTTAGAGATTATGAAGTTTATATGTATCTGACAGGTAAACTGAACTCAGTCTGGGTGATGTGGAGGGCACATTGTGTACATGTATATGCATGGTAGTCCTGCCACTAGGTATTAAAAAAGCTGGATGACAGCATTTTTACATTTGATAAAATGAGAGAGATTAACATTAGGCAGGTGATTGCTCAGCTCTGCTCAACAGAAGGGAGAAATGAGTTAAACTTTGAGACCTCTGCCTGTTGTACACTGTGATGGCATCATTGCCCATGTAAATAGTGAAAAGTAAAAAGGAGCCAGAGAAGAAGCTTGTGCACTGAACCCAAATCACCTACACTGCTTAGACTAGTATCATCTCTGCTTTGTTTTAGGTCACCTTTATTAGTCATCCAAAATGACGTCTGGATGTGATTTGGGAAATAGTTCTCTCCAGGCTAGCACTGACTCTAACTGTACTAGCTTGGTCTGCTGCTCCATGATCAGGCATTGGACATCATCCCAATGTATTTTTTTCTTTCAGCTTCTACCAGATGCCCTTTTGGCATACCTGGAGCACACGACAACTAGGTTTTGGATTCATCAGTATAGAGCTGCAGCACAGTTCTCATAGTTTTCCAGATATTTCAAATTGAAAAAAGTCACACCATATAATAATCATATCTTTAGGCAATGTGGATATCACATGAGTCTTGAAAAGATCCAGCACCAGTTCCTGTGTAGCATGGATGCTATCTGTCCGTTCTAAAGGGATTTAATCTGAACGAGTGAGGGCATAACACAGCAAACACAGCAATGTGCGCTCACAGCCCAGAAGGCCAACTGTATTGTGGGCTGCATCAAAAGAAGCAGGGCCAACAGGCCAATGGAGATGATTCTCCCTCTTACTCTGCTCTTGTGAGACCCCACTTGCAGTAATTGTGTCCAGCTCTGGGGTCCCCAGCAGAAGAAAGCCATGGACCTGCTAGAGTGGGTCCATAGAAGGGTCACAAAAATGGTCAGAGGACAGGCTGAGAGAGTTGGAGCTTTCCAATCTGGAGAAGAGAACACTCTGGGGAGACCATATAGCAGCCTTTCAATACTTAAAGGGGGCCTGTTAGAAAGATGGGAACAAACTTTTTTAGCAGAGCCTGCTGCAATAGGACAAGGGCTAATGGTTTTAAGCTATAAGAGGAGAGATTTAGATTAGACATAAGGAATAATTTTTTATATGGAGGGTGGTAGAATGCGGGAACCAGTTACCCAGAGAGGTGGTAGAAGCCCTATGCCTGGAAACATTTATGGTCAAGTTGCACAGGGCTCTGAGCAACCTGATCTGGTTCAAGATATCCCTGATCATTTCAGGGGAGGTTGGACTAGATGACATTTAAATGTCCCTTCCAACCAAAACTATTCTATGTCCCTACCCATTCCACTTGATCTCTAAGCCATAAATTCATTCTTGATATTTTTTGCAATAAATACACACATATTATACATAGGCATATATATAAAAATTAAGTATATATCTCCATATATGACCACTTTAAATCTCATTTTGTGGATCTGGGAGTTTTATTTTTAAATTCAGAAAATTACTAAGGAAACTTATATGAAATTTTGGGTACTCACTGAAGTTCTCTATCTGTATTGCTAACTTGCATACTGTATTTTGTCTTCAGCTGCTGCAGAGCAAATCATTTCCTAAATATGACAAATGGGATCTCCAACAAACAGGCAGTGGTGGAGGTGTAGATGAACAAATCAGTGGAGACTGTGATGATGAAGATGGTTGTGCAGGCTCAGGAAGTGGAGAAGTCAAGAGAGTCCTGAAAATTACAGACTGTAAGTACATGATTCTGTTTCCTTCATACATTTAAATAGCAAATTGACATATTTTCCACTAATGCATACCACTGAATTATCTTGGAAAAAGTCTGTAAAAGTTGTCTGCATAATGTTTCCAAGGATTACAGAAATAGGACTATAATTATAAGGTTTCTATGAGCATGATATGAAAATAAGTATCAGTTTAACACATGTTAACACAAATTTAGCATGATGTACACTGACCTCAATACACTATTCTAGTCAAATAAAAGACGTTACAATGATATGTTCATGTGAGTCAATTTTTCATGGTACTACCTCAAAATAGAAGGTTTAGTTGTGGTAGTTGATTTTCACAAAGAGCTATTGGAACTAATGTACTATAGCAGTTATATTAATGTCATTATTTGTTCTTACATGCCTTTCTGATTTTTTTACTGTTTTGTTTTCTGTGTTACTCATTTGTAACCATTTTCTTCAAAAAATCGTTTGTGCACTTCAGTGGCATAGAACTGCATGTATGAGCAATTGGATTGAAACTCAAGTAAGTTAACAACTTCTCTGAATCAGGTTGCTATTCTCCATCTCTTATTTCTCTACCCAGTGTAGAAATATAGGAAGAGATGATGGGAATAGATGCCAGGTATAATCAAAATTGCATTTCTGAATTTTTCTCTTTTTTAAAAAAAATTTCATTATTCTGCATTTTGCTTTGCAAACAGGTAAGAATTCATGGTTGGTGTCAACCCCTGAAGTTATCAGTATTTACTGAATTTGAGTGTGGTTCAATGTTTCCAAGTGTAGGTGAAAACTCCAGGTCCTTCTTGACATGATAGTGAAAAGGTAATTTAGAAATATGGCTGTCAAAAAGCCGTAGTGTATGCTTTCCCAATTCTGACTTGAACAACTGGAGAAATGAGACCAAGTGTTCTGGGACATACCTCAACAGGTCATTTTGGAATTAGTTTAAGATCCTACAGCACTGATACCTAGTCTATACATTTTCAGGTCCTGCTATAGCTTCTCTAGCTTGGATCTTAAGAGATCTGCAAAAAGGTTTGGACACTTAGTTCCTGAGAGTGTCTTTGAAGATTTAACTTTGAAAATAGAAGTTAGAGATCAAATATTTAAAAACAGATGTACTTTGGAATACTAGATATATTAGACCTATTTGATAATGAGACTCTGTGGTATTGAAAGACTGTAAAATATTTCTAAAATACAAATATGGCTATTAAGAAAGTATTAAATTGCAAAAGAATTGCAAGAATAGTACATTTTCTATCACCCTCTTCTACTGCATTAGAATTTTCTTCATATTGATATATTTAGTGTAATCTTTTCAAAATGCCAGAAATATAATTAGCCTTCAGATTCTCTTTAAGCTATATGTATTATAAATCTGTAGAATTATAAACTATATATGAGGCATAGTGAAATTTGCATGTAATGCTGTTTCATTTGGACCTTTTCTAAGATACTGTAGAACAAAAATATGAGTCCATGCTGTTCAGTATTGTGACTTGTGAATATATCTTGAGTTACTAGTACCTTCGATGAGCTGTTGTGATTTTACAGACTTATGCTGGCATACATTCGTTATTTGAAACATACCTTAAAAGATATCTGGAATGTATATCACAGGGTCCTAGACAACATTATTTTGTTCTAGGGTATCCCACATGCTTACTGATGTGGACTTTCTGTCCAACAGAACTGCTAAAACATTCCATTTAGTAAGAATTTCGTTACATTATAGGTCAAGAAAATCTTTTTCCTCAGATATCACTTCAGTGTATATTTAAGTTAAATGAAAAAAGAGCTTGAACAATTCTTTTTCATCATTGTGATATACGAGTAGGAATTTGGGAATCAAAAATTAAATTGAAAGTGGAAAAGTTATATATTTTAGTAAGCAAACAAAATTATCTTCACAAGATTTATGATTTTACACTAAAAGATAAGCAGCATTGCATTTCAGCTGGTGGAATTTTCTTAGCTTTCAGGTTATGTGTATAAATTTCAAGCCAAGTCAGATCCTGAACTTCTAGTTTTTAAACTGAAAAGGTAGGTTTACTCTGATGATATTAGTTACTGCTCTTTGAAAAGCATTACTGAACTTCAGCTAAGCCTAGAGGTTGAGGACAGTATGTTTGACTCTCAATGTTAGATTGTTAATTGTGGTGCTTCTTTCTGCATCCTATTTAGTTTAGTTCCATATAAATAGCAAGAAATATCTGACCACCCTTCTGTATTTAGATATGGTTTATTTATGTTCCTAAATAAACTGATAAAACAAGAAACAAAAAAAAAACCACCCAAACTAAACAATAAAATTGCAGTATAAGCAAGATTGAAAAGTTAGATTTGTTCAAATCCAGACCATCATAAGCTTCTGATCTGCAAACACTTGTAATCTTACTCAGAAGTCAAGCTCAAGAATTGCTGTACATCTGTAAAATATCACTTTGTTTCTTCCAATATATAACAGCTCATGCTTCAGGCTTTCCACTGTTACATGCACTGTAAAACACTAGCTTATCAGAGTAACATGATGTTGAAGCTTTAGGTAGGGCCAGGCACTAAACTCTGACAGACTCTCTGTGATATCTGCCCCACCCTCCCAGGGCAGGAAAACAGGGGAATCAGGGAGAGAGACTTTGAGGTTGGGAAAAAAAAATTGAACCAGTTTAATAAAAATGAAAGTAATTATAACAATAACAGTGAAGATATTGAACTATTTACAAATATGTACAAGCATGCAAGTATATTCAAAGATACAAATGAATATGCTAATATGAAACACACACCTTCTGGATGGCAACTATACCTCGAATAAAAATATTCCAGACTGGACTCAACAGCAGATGGGAGTGCCTGAGCCCAGAGTCCTGATGATAGTTAGAAAAAAAAAAAAGGAAAAAACCAAACCAAACCAAACCAAAACAAAAAGACTAACCAAACCTAAAACAGGAAACCTTGAAGTGGCTATGCTGCTCTCATCCAGAGAGAAAAAGGAAAGTGAACTAACCCATTAAAAGCTGCTCCTCTGGGGGGCAAATACAGGAGACAAGAACGGCAGCAGCACCAGGAAAGATGACAAAGTGCTAACAACAATCTTTCCAGTACAGCAAGCACCAAAGGCCCCAGAGCAATTCTGAAGGGTCCTTTTTTACTGAATACCATGGGAATGAACATTGTGATTCATCCATTTGGATCATCTGACCCACAGGCACAGCTGCCCCTCCTCCCCCAATGTAAGTGCCATCAGTGCCCCGCAACCCCAGAGAACTTTTATCCTGGTATTCTCAAACCACGACACATGATCACATTTTTAAACTGAAAAACACACCTCAGCTGCAGTAGAGCTGGACAGGTAGAGACTGAACTGGCCAACATCTGCATTGCAACTTCAGAATCATGGCAGAAGAAAGATGGCACACATTAGAAATATCAGTGGCCTAGTACTTCATTGATGTTAACTTCCAATTTGTGAAAAATAGTAAACAAACCACAAAAACACAAGATAGAAATAAGGTTGGGGAAAGAAAACATAAATGTAACTCATCATCCTCTTTCACTATAGTACAGAGTAGTCGTTTGATATCTACATTAATAATTGGGTAACAGTAGACATGTAAAAGACACAAATGACATCACGATTGAACTGAAGAACCAAGTAGTTAAGCACGTATTCTTGTTATAGTCGTTTGGTCTAAGAAGAACTTTTAAATATAAAGAATATTTTAAAAGTTTCAAGATACTCCAGAAACCAGATACATACTTTCTTGACATAGATAAGCATTGTTACAGGACTTCATAATACATTTATTATTTTTGAGACTCAAAACCTAATTATGACTTTGTGTAACAGGTTTGTTATTTCATAATCATTTTCTTTTCATATGTTACAGTTATATAGATGAAAAAAGATTATTAATGGAGTTTAGTAGCATATATATTTTAACTGTATCAATTATGCACATAATTAATTCATTTTACCTTATACTCTTTTTTGATATATGGAGACAAACAGATAGTATTATTTTTTCCTCACCAAAAACCTTTTTACAGTCTTTTTCTTCTGGGCAGCTTTGTGTTCTCTAATAATCAGCCAGGAAAGAAAGGGGGATTACTACCTTTTTTGTACCATAATAGAATCTCAAGGTCCTAGCCCAAGCCCAGGCTCCATTCTGTTAGCTGCTCAAGACGTTCTCACCAAGGAAAAGATCTAATTTGGAACAACAATTTTAATAAACTGATAAAGTATGATATGGAAGTAGCCCATCTAAATACATTGCTTTGTATAAAAATAAAGACACATCCACCTTCTTTTTTTGACACCATGTCATTGCTTTTTGTACACGTGTATGATCCTCAGACTTGGAAGGAACAGAAGGGAAAGGGAGAGATACGTTTCTGCCAAGACAAAGCTCCAGCAATTTGGTGTGAACACATAGCCTTTGAAGTCAAATGTGACTTATTTCTACACTCAGTGCTAGAGATGTGTGAATTGTTTTCACTTATTGTTGGAGAGTGACAAATGTTTGTTTACGAGCTTTAGTCTTTGGAAAGCCAATTAAGAGATTAGGTATTTATGACTCAGAATTGATAGCCCTAGCATTACTCTAGTGCTTAAAATATGTTGTATTTTGCAAAATTCTGCTTTTTGTATCAAACAGTCAATCACTACATTACATTCCATATTTCAGTGCCCTACAATTGTTCTGACTGATTTGCTATTTGTAAGTACTTTTAAAAGATAGCAAATTGGTGCTGGTATTTGAAGGAATGGTACTAGAAAGAATAGTGTACTTTAAATATATAAAATAAACAGCAGTATAAAGTCTTGACACTTCATTTGCTAGTTTTATTCTTCCCTAACCCAGGAGCACCCACAGGACTATTTCATGTGTCACAATGAATTACTGCCTCAAAAAGCCCTGCAGAATGAAAGAGGTAATAACAACAAATACTTATCACCTATATATTGATTTGAATGTGTTTTCAAATAGCTCTGTGAGGAAGGGCTAATCCTCTGAGGTAGTCGATACCATCTATCAAAATTCTCATAAGACTTTTAGCAAGACCACTAATTTTCTGAAATGTGCTCTACCACTGCTTTGTCTTCCTTTTCTCATTTTAACATGCAGTGCAGGTGTTTCTTTACTACTGCCGGAGATCTCCTAGTTCAGGGCTCAAATATCAAGTGTGTCTTTGTGCTGAAGGCATACACAAGTAAACCTTGTCCCTCACTTGTTTGTTTTTTAAATCTCTTTAAAATATTCTTCCTTTCTGAGGAAAAAAGTCTCAAAAAATCTTTTATTTCTAGGACTACTTAATCTTCAGATCATAATTTTCTGGTCCAGACTATTCAATATTAGTAAAATAACTTGGAAAAGGCTTTATGATGTGATATCCGTGTAAAAAGAGAGTACTATGATTCCAATATACCAGTCAGTATTCCTTATGTGATATCATACTTCATTCTGAAGTCTCAAGCATCCTTTCTTCTCATTCTGCTCCTTCAACCATCTCAGCATAGCTACTGTGATTTTTTGAGTCTGATTCTGATTTCACCTTCTTTGATGAAAGCTGGCAATAAAATTTCCATTATGGTGTTTGCCATCTGTTATTTTAAGCTCTTATCTGTGTTCTCTGTCAGCCTCAGCAAAGGAAGAGATTCCTTACATCTGAGTAGGATTTCAGGTTTCATTTTGTTTACACACAACAATGTTCTTCCTAATCTTCCGTTGTTAACGTGAGTTGTTCTTAATCAGATGGTTTTAGGAGGGCTCCAGGACTTCACTGTATGTATGTTCACTCAGTTCAAAAAATCACAATTCTATAATAAATGAATAATAATAATAATGGAAAAAGTCTCACTGTGAACTCTGTACTTGGTCTAAATATATATTCATATTTTATACTGTGTCTTGTGGGATGGGTATGTTTAACTATTTCTTGGTTAGCTAGACAAACTGGCAAGTAATAAAATTTTAATTGAATCAAATGAAGATGTTTTTTAACCTTACAAAAGACTTCAGAAACAGACTGTGTATATTCCTCATTCCAGTTCTGTCTGTAGCTGGTGGTTTGTCTTTGAGAGAGTATGTCTGAAAGTTGGCTGTGGAGGAGGGGCAGGAAATGAAGGATCTTAGAGAAAAATCCACCCCATTTTGAAGTCCAAGAAAAGAGTGTCTTTCCCTGCTGTAGCACCCTCCGTGACTTCCACACTAATTGCAGGCAAAACTATGCTTTCACACAGGAGTACCACTCAGAATGAATTTTATAGTCCGCAATGGGGGAGTTGACATATTACTCACTGTCAGGTCTGTTTGAGCAAGGACTGTATGTTTAAATTGCCTGCCTTCTGTAATTGCTCCTGCATTTTTGGCCTGAAATTAGGTGAAATAAGCAAAAAGAGTATTAATTCTTCATTCAGCATTTAACTTGTTGGTGTAAATAGCTCAAGAGTGTCTACACATCTGAAAGACCAGTCAGAAGAACTGGATTTTTTTTTTCTTCTCTCTATCCAACCTTGGAGGATGTCCTGGCTGGTGAAAGTTAGAAGGAATTGAATGAATCCATGGAGAGGAGTGAACTTTCCTTCCTGACGTATTAATTGGAGCTCCAGTGTTCTCCACACTGATAAATTACCCTTTTATTATACATTTACCACTTAGAGTGACTAACTCTTCCGGGACACCATCTGTAGCTGATTACTCTAAAGGTAGCTAAGGTGATACACAACTTGCATCATATCCTGACCACAGAAATTCTTTATTTCTCTGATTATTCCAAAAAAAGAACTCCTGAAGAGCTGTAACCTTCACTGCAGAAGCCAGATGAGAAAAGGACATACCAGAGTATGTCCTCAGTGCTCAAGTAGGCAGGAGGGGTTTTCTTTGGAAAGTTGTTAAAACCTGGGTAGCAATAAATTGGAATTTGTTCAAAAGATAGGTGGTGTATACTTTTGTAAGAGTGGCACTAGCTACTTTACTCCTACTGCTGTGAAAATAAAAATCATTTAGGTCATTCTCCATCTATAACATCTATTCCCTCGTTCCTTTTCCTCAGGAAATATAAGAGAATAATGAGAAAGCAATATACATTGGTAGTTTGCTGGAAAGTTTGTTCCTTTACTGGTAACTGTGAATGTGAATATTTATGCATTGATTTAATGTAGTAATACATGCAGTAAAAGGCACCAATTTTCTGGTAACTTCAGAAAAAGTGCTGTTATTATAAGGTAATTCCCATCAAAATATAACCTCATGTTATTAATGTAGGTCATTTGTAATAATTACACTGTGTTTTAGACCAGTGAGTATGCTTGATAAATGCTTTTTGATAATTTAAAACCTCTGAAGGATAATTGTTCTCCTTTGTTTTTTTCATAAGCTCTGTCGTAATGTGGAGTGTAACATGTAAATAACAGCTAATAACTGTTGAACAGTACAAAATTTAATATTAGTTGACTTTATTTCTGCCTCTATGAATTGCCCCACTGAATTTTATGTTACCCTTCTGTTTATTTTTTTTTTGAGTTAACTATCCAACATGGCAATACAGCTTTAATTCATTACTCACTTTAAATGCGTCACTCAGTTTAAATTCATCACTCAAGAAGTACAAATAGTGACTCCTGACAAAAGATTGCATTTGAGAGAGAGAGGAAGTTGGTACTCTTTAAACAAAAAACAATTAAAAATTGAAATGTCATTGTTTGTTTTTACCAATGTGTAATATGGATATGCAGGCCACACATAAAATAAATTATAAGGAAGTTGTCTTGTAACTTTTTTCAGTTTTTACATAGCATTTCTAGTGGAATTGCTTTGGTTTATCTCTCACTGCTTCATGTTATTATGCATCCAGCAACTTTACCTGTGCAAACTTCATAGGCTGGTGCAGATCTAGACGTAGGAGTCCAAAAGAGTTTTGTTTTGATTTTTTTTTTGGTGGAAATCATTGGAATTGGTGTATCACTGTGGCATTGTTTATGCTTCAACAATTTCTGTCATTATGTATTTCTGTGCCAACACTTGATCATGCATAAGAAAAATCTTTGAATATCATGTGTGTTGACATGAAAAGAAAATACCGATTTGTTGAAATGTAAATTTTACACTGGAATATACTGACTACAATAAAACTTTCTCTTCAAAAAATCTTAAATTTCCCAAAAGACAAGGGAGAGAAAGAGAAGAGCTCAGATTATCACAGTCTTCCTGTGAGAAGGAAGAGTGAGCTACTCCTAGCCCCCCAATTATTATTAGCCTATGAGAATATTATCAGTGTTTTGTGTGAGATCGTCAAAGATATGTGATTTACTAATCCAATCCCCTCAGATGAGCCAGTGGAAAACTGGTTAAGGTTAGTTTTTTAAAAAGAAGCAGATAATGCCTAAATATATTGTCTCCTATCTTTACCTATTATAAGTCTGTTCCTATCTGGTCAAAAGACCCGAGTTATTTGAGTAGAGTAAGGAAAACTAGAGGGGAGATAATAATCAGGGTAAGTGTCTACAGCTGTTGTTAAAGACATTTGGTTAGCATATGGAAGAAAAACAGAACAACCAGTTCACTAACGTCTGACCTGAATTTACATCTTTGTTTTCATAAAACAACTTTTTAAATGTTTATGTTTCATCTCATCAACAGATAAGAAATTTGAAAATTTCATCAAGGGAAAAGAAAGTATTATGTCCAACTCTTAAAAAAAGAAGTGCACATTTATGCTTTTTTTTTCATAGAAAAAAAAATAAAATTCTTTACCTTTTACTCTGCATTATTTACTATTTATTTTTGCATGTGCATCTCGCATACTGAAAAATAAGTCAACATACACTACTTTTTTATGGAAAGAGTGACTAACTGTAAAATAACAAAACTAATATATATTACTTTTTAAATGATCTATAACTTCTTTATTTAGACAGTAGACATCATTTCACTGATTTCATAGAAGGTTGTGTTTTCCAGAGAGACCACATAATGACCTTAGTGAGAGTTACAAAGTTCTAATTATATTTTTAAAGGAATTACCTTATAATATCACTATTTTTGAAGTTACCAGAAAATTGGAGCCTTTTACTCCATGTATTACTTAATAAAAACAACATCTAATATTACATTTCTAATAAATTCTTATTAATGATTTATAATAATTCAATCAGTATTTCCTGTAATTTTAATTTGTTGCTTGAAATGTGATTTATAATAATGTGTTGATGGTCTGAAAAGAAGATATTTTTTATAACTCTTGTGATCACTGTGTTTTTACCACTTTTACTCTTCTATCAAATCCTTCACTGAATTCAGTAGATGAGAATTTATACTGTTTCCTTTACAAAAAAATAAAAATAATCCTCAGTTTCCCAACAAAAATATGTTCCTTTCACGCAATTTTTATTTAAATCAACCATTTTCTTAAGGTTGTGATGCTTAAACCTCAAAAAACTGAGGTTTTGCTTCAAATAAGCATGCGAAAGTCAAGGTAATTTTGAAAACAGACCTTCTGAAGAGTCCCTTACAACCTCGTGTTTTTTTATTACTTCGAAGACCTCTCTCTTTTAAAATTTCTCACAACTTAATTGATCTTTAAATTCTTGTTCTTATTTCGGAAAGACTGGGTTTAGAGATAAAATCAGAAAAGATATGAATATTTGCTTGGGAATTTAGGCCTTCTCTGTATTTTTATTCTATATTTTAATATAATTTTATCTGTGAGTGGAAAAAAAAAAGAGGCATCCCACAACTGATGTCACATTTCCAAAACTTTCTTATCTGTTTTATCTGTTTCTCATTTTAGATTTGGAACACAGACAAATAAAACTACAAGACATTAAAACATTCATGACCATTATATTAGAAAGGTATCCTTTCACTAAATCAAAAAAATATAAAATATTTTTTCAATCTGCATATGAAGGAATCCGCTTCTTTTGCAAAGTTTTCAATCACATCAGACCTTTATCTTTCAATCTATTTTTAAACAGATCAGAAGCATGATAAATGTCACTCTTCTGTATACTCAAAGGTAGTTTAAAATCAAACGTAGTTCCTCTGTCTGTCATGTGTCTCCAGTCTTCATTCTTTAAAAAATCAGTGTGTGATCTCCTGAGAGTTCCCTTTGCAACCTGCTCAGAAACTTAAATTAGATTATTTCATATTTGTGCCTTCCACTATCAATGATTATAATTCCAATGCCTTGAATAATCTGCTTCTCAGTAATTCGTGTTTAGACCATTTTTAACTTGTAAATAAAAGAAAATCAATTAATTTCTCCTTGTTACAGAAACTTAGCACCTTTGGGGTTTTTTGGGTGTTTTTTTGTTGTTGTTGTTGTTGTTGTTTTGGTTTGGTTTGGTTTTGTTCCGGAAGTAATCTATGTAGGAGATGTGACTATGCAAGACCTAGTTATTAAAATATGCAAAGTGTGTATGAATACAAGAAAAAAAGAAATCAGTAAAAATTTCCCAAAGAAGAGTGAATCTATTCTTAACAACTTGGTTACAACCTTTATTCTCTGAAGCAAAGTATCTGCAAGGCAGCAACTGTTTCCTTTTCTTCTGTTCTTGTAAAGGAAAGTGGTTAGAGGTCCCTATAATCCCAGTTTGGCCTAAGAATATGATGTATTTTTTCTAGAATTACTCTGCTAATAGCCATAAGTATTGGTTTTTTACTTTCTAGGAAGAAATGTCTGGAAGTTAGTGCACGTGGAAAAGTATTCTTTGTGTCCTGATCATCTTGGAAGGATTTCCTCTAGAACAGAAACCTAATTATTGTGGTGGGACTCAGTTGGTTAGCCATGCTGTCATTTCAGCAGATCATTTCAGGAGTCTGTTTCAGTATGTGCTTACTGTTGACTGTACGAACTGTGTTTCCCGGGACCATAGCAGGAGCTAGGTCACGTTTAGACCTGTATTGTGGATATCTTCGTTTAGATAAGTGAATGTGGAGATAAGTTCCACTCTTTGTGTTTTCAAAGGTTGGATAACTAGAACAACTCTCTGCCAGATGTTTGGCCAGCAGCAATGAGATTAGACATGCTAAACATGAGTCATTTTTCTTACTTGGAGCCCCATTAAGCAGATTCTGCTCAAGGCCAGTAGATGTGCTTAAGAAAGGGAAAACATCCTGCTTCATTATGATTTACCCATTTGCAGAAACAGAGGGTTATGCCACAGCTCAGTAGGCACAGACTTCACCAAAATATCCTGGTAAGTGGTAAAGTGAAATTAAGGGTCCCCTGAGTAGCTGGTACACTTCTCATTCAGACTTATGATTTGAACATTCTGATCATGGACAGATCATACAGAAAGGTGTGCCAGGAAGAGCATGGTCACCTTGTTTGTATTTTAGTATCAATAATACCCATAGCATTATTGGCGTAAGTCAATCAGTGCCATTTTAATTCAAAATGTCTCTGAGACACAATTGGGAGGAAAAAAACACATAGCCTTGGCAGCAGACTAAAATAAAATGCCTAAGAATAAGAAACTAGTCCTGAAAAAAAAGGATTTTTTTGAGACAAAAAAGGTCTGACTGGGCCGTCTGAATAGAGAAGGAAGCATAAAAAATAGGCAAAAATCTCCATGTTCACCAGTTTTGTTGTGTCTGTTCCACCACTTCTAATTTTTTTCGAGAATTTATAGGCTTAAATAGAAACGCTGATGTGTGTAAGACTACATCGCCAAGGCCAAAGGGTGGATCTTGTAACCAGCTTTAGAATATGAGAAACAGAGTTTGGGACACTTACTCGGGTGAAAGTGATACAGAAAGTCTAACACCCTTAAGAGAGTCTTACAGATTGCAACGATGGCATTTGGAAAATATGTCAATTGTTAGAGAGGAAAGAGCTGAAATACTAGGGAGCACAATGAGAGTGTAACAGTTTTTCATAAAAGAAGCAGCTACGTATGAGCTAAATAGCCGTAAAATAATCGCTTAGTGCATATTGTATTGATACCTCACATGGATAAATACAATCATTGGAAAGAAAAAAAAAAGAAGAAACAATTAAGGTGAAGATTTCCAATCAAATTGTTCAGCAAAAGGTAGTTATGTACAAAAATATTGATCATACATTTTGGCTTGCAGATATACTTGAGATTTATTAAAACATTTACTGTTTGGTAAGTGTTGGCATATCAGGGATTTTATATTCAATAATGAAACATGTGTGCTCATATATTTATATGAAGATAATAGGGAATTTGAGTAAGTTTGCAGGTTATGATGTCCTAACCTCTGGTAGTTTCAAGACTTAGACATATAAGACAAAAATAGGCAAACTGAATGCACTGACTATTGTTTGCAAATTGCCTCTGCTGCCCACCTTGCCCGTCCCCTGGAGCTGCATCTTGTCCTGTCAGTATAGTTCAACCACACACAATGCTGGATGTCCACCACAACTATTTAGAGATCAACACTTCAAGGAAAACTGAATGTGTTTCTGCTGTAAATTGATATAGATGTGAGTTGTTCTGGCTGGTTGCCAGATATCCACTCAGCTGTTCTCTCACTCCCTCTCCTCAACAAATGATAAAAAAATGTGATAAGATGAAAAATTTTGTGTGTCAAGATAAATACACGGGCACCGATTACCAACAGAAACGACTCAATTTGGGGAAAATTATTTTAATTTCTTGCCAACTAAAATAGAGTAGGATTGTAAGAAACAATTACCTTCCCCCCATCACCCAACTTTTTTCCCTCAAATTCACTGCTTTATTCCCAGTTCCCTCATCTCCTCCCATCACCAAATGGTGCAGGAGTGACAGGGAACAGGGATTGTGGTCAGATCGTAACCCTCTTCTCTTGTGCTCCTTTTTCCTCACATTTTCTTCCCTGCTCCATTGTGGGTCCTCTCCATCAGATGCAGCCATTCAAAACAAGATTGATCTGGTACGGGCTCTTCTCCACAAGCTGCAGTTTCCTTCAAGGCACATTCACCTGTTCCAGCATGGAGTTCTCCACAGGTTGCAGTATGATTATCAGCTCCAATGTGGTCCTCTGCATGGGCTGTGGTGGGACAACTGGCCCCGTGGTGGGAGGTGTAGGGGAGTTTCTGCTCCCTAATCATAGAATCATAGAATGCTTTGGATTGGAAGGGACTTTTAAGGTCGTCTAGACCAACCCTTCTACAGTAAGCAGGGACATCTTTCTGTGATTCTGTGAACTAGATCAGGTTGCTCAGAATCCCATCAAGCCTGACCTGGAGTGTTTGGGCAACTCATTCCAGTGTTTCACCAAGGCAGAGTCATTTTTGGAAGCAGGGCCAAGAGGACAGGTTGAGGAAGTGCTCAGCTCAACTTAATCACTTGCTGCTTAACTCAGCTTTGGTCATGAGCCGGTGCTCTGGAGAGCCCTGTGCACCCAACTGTGAAGACACCGCTGCACTCACACTGCAGAAAGGGCAAAATTTGGAAGGTTTGGCCTGTCAGATGGCAAAAATTGTTAGTTTCTTTACAGCTCCTGTTCCTATGTCAAGTATTTTTGACAGATTCGGGATTAGTTCTTTTGAGACAGTCACCAACTACCAAAATCCCAGTAGCTTCACATTTTGAAAAATGGTCCCCTGATTGACATATTCGTTAACAACTTCCACAGAAAAGGGATGAAGTTTCTGCTTCTGCTTTTCAAGATCCATTTCTCTGAATGCACTGAGAAATATGTGTGATGAATAATCTCATAGCATATATAATAAAAGAGGAAAATAGAATACATAATTAAAAAGATTGTGATAAATTCTGTAAACTCAGTAATTTTTTTATGAAGTTATAGTTTTCTAGTGAAATATCAAATATAATTTTGAGTTCATTAACAACTCTCATTATATCCAAATCCATAAACATTAACTTATTTTACCATGCAAACGTATTTACCATGCAAAAATTTCTATGAAATGTAAGTCATAAAACATAAAAAAGTGTTTAGAGAGATAGATTCAAAAGCAGAATAAACAGATTTTTTTTTCTGTTCCAACCAGTTCTATCTATTGCTTTTTTCCTTCCTTTATATTGCTCCTCTTTTTTCTAATTAACTACCATTTGTCATCTTATGTCAACTGACACAATTATAAGTCATTATTTAGGATGCTAATAACCCTAGAAGCAGTTACCTCTACACATAAATTCTCATGCCCAAATGGCCACTTACCAAAAGAACTAGATTTTAATTTCTCATCATTCATTACTGCTTCAATGGGTCTAAACATAATAATTGAAGAACAGCAAGTGCTTTTTATTTCAGTTCTTTAAGCTTGTTTCTTACCCTGTTAATAGCAATGTTCCTTCACAGCGAGAAAGGCAATTAATTCTTCTGTGTGCCAGAAGATGCCACTGTAGCACTCCCTGACAAACAGTAAAGACTGATGGCAGGGTATGAATATTACCAGATACAGCATCTGGTTGATTGCTCCTGAACAGATATTACTGTTAGTAACCTAAAAGCATGGGGTCTTAATTTGATAAGAGAATGACATTCTAAAATATATTTTATTTATACAAAGAAAAAAGAAATGAAAACATCTAGATAATGAGAATTAAAGGAAATAGTTATTTTATAGCATAATTTCATTAACTGAAATCCTAGTATATTTGCCAAATTGGATATTTATGTGTTACAATACTGTAACAAACTTCAGTATGAGTACATGTTCTTTCTTCAAAGGGTTTTTCCAGAAAGGATTTCCCCACTGTTTAATATACTGTATAAATCACTTAAAAAAATAGCCTCCTTAGGTTACTATTTCATTTTCTTCAGCATCCAGTTAATCGCAGAGAGGTTTGATATCATCTATCTACTGTGGTGTCATGGTTCTTTTATTTTTTTATTTTCTTTTAAAAAATGCTTGTAGTGGGCAGTCCATCACTAGCCTTAGAAACTAGACTTTTCCCCAGGCAATAAAGGAACTAGGCATCCAAAAAAAAATACTTCTCAAAAAGATTTATCTAAAAAGATGCTTTATTTTATTTGATTTTAGGAAAAAATGAACATTTTGCCTCTTGGCAGCTATGCTACTTATTGGTGACAGGGGAGAAGAGAGAGTGAGGTTACTGTGGAGTTCCACTGATGGGCAAAAAAGCTCAAATTGATAATCTATAATGAAATATAATAGGATGAAGCACTTTAAAAGCATTTTCTTTGAACAAGCTCTCTATTAATTAACTTTTTGTCCTCAGAGATAAATTGGTGCCTACATAAGAAAGCAAGCAAATATATATATATTCAAAGTGTGTGTGCACATATGTTTTCCAGTGGGACGTTGCAATCCATTGTCAAATGTGTCACCAAATGGATGACCAGAATGCGTTCTTGAAATTTAAACTGTGTGGGGTTTTCTGTTACAAAAAGTGAAAAAAAAAATACTAACCGCAAGGAATGTACAATGCAAATTCGATACTATGTATTTTCAGAGAATTTTTTATCTTTTAGGAAAAAAAAAATATATATATATATGTATATATATACTGGCTTCATGTCTTGAGGTCAAGCAGATTTATCAGCTAACACTTAGAGTTTATGATATTTCTGCCTGATTAGAAGCAGGTCCAACTTTGTGAGGGGCTGGGGAAAAGATGAAGGGGTTTTCTGTCAGTGATGGAATCATAGAATATCCTGAGTTGGAAGAGACCCATGAGGATGATAGAGTTCAAATCCTGACTTCCATGTAGGGCAACCTAAAAGTTAAATCTCATATCTAAGAGTATTGTCCAAATGCTTCTTGAACACCAACAGACTTGAGACTGATCATTTCCCTGGAGATTGCGTTCCAGTGCTTGAACACCCTCTCAGTGAAGAGCTTTTTCTTCTAATATCCATTTTGACCCTTCCCTGATGTAGTTTTAAGCTATTCCCTTGCATCCTGTTGCTGGTCACCAGAGAATAAATCACCACATCCCTCTCTGCTCCCTCTCATGAAGAAGTCATAGACAGCCATGAGGTCATCCATCAGTCTCGTCTCAATGAACAAACTTCATATCCTCATATCCTCAGTCACTCTTCCTAAATCAAGGCCTCTAGATCTTTCACTGTCTTTGTTGCCCTCTGGACACATTCTAATATTTTTATGTTTTTTCTTGCATTCTGCAGCCCAAAACTGCACACAGTACCAGAGGTGCTGAGTACAGTAGGACAACTGTTTCTTCAGACCAGTTACCTACATTATACTTAATGCATCCCACGATGCAGTTGGCCCTTTTGGCGGCCAGGGCACACTGAGCTTACCAAATCCACAGAGTTTTTTCCTCAGGGTTGCACTCCAGACTTTTGTTCTTGAACTTATACTCCATCCAGGAATACACCATTGCAGGCAAAGAATTCAGCATTCGTCCTCGTTAAATTTCATGCAGTTGGTGGTTGCCCAGCACTTATCAAGGTATCTTTTGCAAAGGTCTCTTTACCCTCAAAAGAATCAATGGTATCTCCTAATTTAGCATCTTTAGGAAACTTACAAAGTGTGCACTCAACTCCTCTCTCCAAGTTGTTGATAAGAAACTGGAAGAGAACTTGCCCTAAAATTAAACCCGGAGGAATACCACTGGTAAGTGGCTACCAGCTTGATGCAAACCCATTTCCTACAACTCTTTGAGCCCAACCATTCAGCCAGTTGTTCACTCATGACATTGTGTAAATGTCTAGCTGTGTGATGGACATGTTATCCACAAAAACACTGTGTAAGACAGTGTCAGAAGCTTTGCTAAAATAATAAAAAAAACCAAGAAACCCCTCACACTTGTTCATTGACTTTCCTTCCTTCAGCAGTCAAAAGTGATAAGTGTCTCCACGTCCAGCACATCTATTCAGCCTGTTCACTGGGCTTAGTAGCTCTGCTCTTAGAAATGTCTTTCATCTCTTTAGTTGCAGTAACAAAACTTGTCATCGGAATTCAGAAGTTACCATGTGGAATAAAAGCCTAGTCTCTGTGCCATGGCTCTGAAAGGCACACTGAGTACTACCAGGTGGTGGGGGAATTGAAGATGCACTTCACAGCACTGAAATTTATGACTCCTTAGTTACTTTCATGAGACACTAGCTGCTCTTTCCATCCTTTCTTTCAAGTTAAGGAAGCAGTATGTAGAGAGGAACCAGAAAGGATATTTAATCAAATGGCAGAATATTGAACAGTTGATTAAGATGAGACATCACATATCATGTGCCAATTATAGTTTTCATTAAATATTCTTATACCAAACGGTTTTGCTGCACCAGTCAAATGACTTGTATACACTTATGAAATTTGTCTAATAACAGCAAATGGACTTACGTGATGACAGTCCTATGGACTGAACCTTAGCCTTCTTACTAGACTGACCATTAAAATGTTGTGTAGTAATTACACATTGAGACTTCTTGTTTTGCTTATTATCATGGTAACTCTTTTTTATTACTTCTTCATATCATCTCATCTTTGCTTCTTTTGATTTTGTAAATATTAAGCATAGACTCTAAAGCTAAAAATACATTTACAATGTTAAGTTATATTTATATAGTTAAAAGGCATAATTGTAACTTAAATGCACCAGCAGAATTTTTGTGATGATCAATAAATTGTGTAGCACCAAATATTAGATACCTGTGAATCTGAGGACATTGTGGATGAGGCAATAGAGAATTCTTTGATGATTCATAGGTAGGACAAGTGGTATGGCTAGTAAATATTATGGCACTATGCACATCAATTTCACAATGATGAACTGCTTGTTTTTGCTTTTACTTCATTGGTTTTGTCTTTATGCTTTTCTATAAAAAAAAATATCATGGATCCAAAATAATTTGTGTTGAAGCATTTAGTCACAGCTGTACCCATTTCCCAGTCTTTTCTCATTTTGGAAAAAAGCACTAGTAAATATTGTGAGCAAATGTTCAAAGTAATTAAAATTAAACACTTTGATGGACTTCTCCTGAATATTAATTTTATGAAATTATCTACATTTCACTATGCAGTAGATTGACCTTGTCTGGGTGCCAGGTATCCACCAAATCGCTCTATCACTCCCTCTAATCAGCTTGACAAGTGGAGACAAATATAATGGCAGGCTCATGGATCTAGATAAGGAAGGGGAGAGATCACTTGCCAATTACCATCACAGGTGAAACAGACTCGACTTGGGGAAATTAATTTAATTTATTACCAATCAAATCAGAGTAGGGTAATAACAAATAAAACCAAACCTTAAAACACTTTTCCCTCACTCCTCATTTTTTCCCGGGCTTAACTTTACTCCTGAATTCTTTGGCTCCTCCCCTGCAGCAGCACACAGGGACAGGGAATGAGGTTTGTGGTCAGTTCATCACATGTTTTTTATGCTACTCCTTCATCCTCACAGTCTTCCCCTGTTCCAGTTTGGGGTCCCTCCCATGGGAGACAGTTCTCCACAAACTTCTCCAATGTGAGTCGGAGTTCTTCAAGGACTGCTCCAATGTCGGTCCCTTCTACAGAGTGCAGTCCTTCAGGAATAGATCCTGCCAGAAGCCTGCTCCCGTGCAGGCTTCCCACGGGATCACAGCCTACTTGGGCACTGACCTACTCTGGCGTGAGGTCCTCCACAGGCTGCAGGGGAATAACTACTCCATCGTGGACCTCCATTGGCTGTAGGGGGACAGCCTGCCTCACCATGGTCTTCACCACAACGCAGAGGAATCTCTTCTCCAGTGCCTGAAGTACCTCCTCCCTCTCTTTCTTCACTGACCATGGTGTCTGCAAAGTTGTTGTTCTTACGCATTGGGACTTCTCTTTCTGACTGCAGTTGTGAAGTTTACTTTTTCCCCTTCTTAAAATGTGCTGGGTTAACACTGTCACTGATGGGCTCAGCCTTGGTCAGCAGTGGTTCCGTCCTGGAGCCAGCCAGCATCAGCTTTGCTGGACATGGGGAAAGCTTCTGGCATCTTCTCATAGAAGCCACTTATGTAGCTCCCTGTTACAAAAACCTTGCCAAGCAAACACCACCATTTTATTATATTATAAGACATGCATAGGAGAAAGCAAGAGAACATGCAGGCACTTTTAGTTCATTTCACAGTTTGACTGGGAGTGTTTCACATTTTGATTTTGATAACTTTTAAAAATCACTGGGAAAAAAAGAAGTCCAAACTGAGATTGAAAGGAGAACAGCTGAAGACCCAAGTGATGAGGCTAAGATCTCTAAATTCAAGAAAAGAAAAAAAATGCACTTTTTTATCAAGTCTTTTTTGTTTCTTATTCCAATATAAATGTAGTACTTCATGAAAGGTAATATGAATGTGAGCAATAAGGGGCAGATTATTATTGCAACCTTTTTAATTTCTAAGTGGTCTGTTTTGTAAACAAATGATTGCATCAATCTAGTCACAGCTCTCAAAGGCAAAGAGTAACAATAATGAATAGATTTTTTTGCACATTCTTTTATTTCAACCTTTTAATTCACAATAGGCACAATAGAGAGACATTCTACAAGATGGTTACTGAAGCATTAACATCTCTGGAGAAGAGTTTTTCAATACATCAGTAAAAGAAATCAACAAAGAGAAGGTGTCATATAGAATATTTTATTGAGATTGAGTGTGGTGAAATCTCATGGCATTATGCAGGGAATCAAACTCTTCATTTTTTTTGACTATTGGTTTACAAATGGTGCAGTTTGAACTGAGAATGCCTTTTTCCTGGAAATTTTTCTTTTAATTGAAAGATATCTTATTAACAGGTACTTAGAATATATCCAGTCTTTGTACTCCAGGAATTAACTGAAACAAGTTTGAAAATTGTAAATATCAATTAATTGATATTAATTTTTTTTTGTACTGGCAGATTTAACAATTAGGTCTTGTGAGCCTCAGTATTAAGAATAATTATTCTCACAATAATGATAATGGTTATTCTCATATCAAAATATATTTAAAAACATGTTTTCTCTGGTTACCTATCCTTGTTTATGACGTGAATCTTTTATTTTTTTCTTACAATGGAAAAATGGAAAATTTGTTTTGCAATGGTTGATCGTCAATTTTTGTTATACTATCTGTACTTCATTTCTCACTGTGACCTAAGTGTTTAGTGAGTCATCAGGTTTGTGTTGGTTCTTTTTCACAAGGAAGGTAAACTGACATTGAAATGAACTGGGTTTTTTTTCAATTAATGGAAATATGTGTCTTGTTTTACCGAGTAAGAAGAAGTAACAGATTCATTTTGTTCATAATTTAGAACACCTGCCTTAATGGAAGTACGTGTCTCATTGTTTTACTGAGTATGGTAGGAAACAAATAGCAGATTTGTTTGTCTGTTTTGCTCATAATTCAGAATGTCTGCATTAAAAGTACTTTATCCCTTGGTTCTTTTTCTGGAGTGTATTAGCAGCACTATTTCTCATCATGTCCTCTGGTTTCCTACTGCTGTCTTTGACTGTTAGGACAGAACATTTTAGTTTCCTCCATCTATCTGAAGCCAGCTACTGGCTCTTCTTTGTTTTGGACATAATATTACCGCTGTCATATTTTGAACATTGAGCCCTCCCGTGTTATTTTAACAAGGTTTCACTGAATTGAAAAAATTAACAGCTCAAAAACTGATTTTCTAATAAGTTTTGATTTCCTCCTAAGTATTTTTATACATTTGGTTTCTTTTCATTCCACTTTCATTGCTTTAAGCTATTAATTTTTACAAATATTCTTCATAACATAAGCAATGCTAAAAATGTATTAAAGGACATTTTCATGTAATCCCATGACTCATGGAGTTCTACCTTTACAAGAAGAACAGCAAATATCCAGAAACAGTGATAAACTGAAACAGCTGACACAATTTTAGCTAGCCTAATCCTTTCAACAGATTTCAGACTTTGGGATCATACAGAAATACAGTCCTCATCATAACCCTTACTGTATTTATTCCTATTCCCAAGCTTCCTTTTACAAGTGAGCGTACAGGCAAGAAAGGAGGAAGGGGATAAATGAGGTAAAACCATATGTTCGTATGTGGGCAACAAGCTCCATTCCTAAGCCAGAGAGATCATCCCCAGCTTCAGTAAATATTTGTTTAAAAAGTTATGTTGAATGTATTGATGAATTCAGTGACTTGAGAACACAAACATCTGCTCTCTTCCTTCTCTTAGTCTGTATAAACAAAATAACAGGTTTCTGCCAAGAGTTGAAGAACTGAAAAAGAGAAAATGGGTTGATCCTGCTTTTTTCATTCTCTTTGGAGACAATGAAGAGTGAAAAAGCAGTCAGAGCCCTGAGTCTAATTTTGTAAAAATGATCAGTTCTTGTATTTCTCTTTCAGTAGTACATTTATCCACAGTATACACTAAGGCATGCTGTCCATCATCTCTTCACCAGACCCTGAAAACCCCAGTACACAGTTTAACTTGCAAACAGAAGATATCTGTATGTTTTTAAACTCTCTCATACCAGGAGAATGATTAGAGAAAAAAGTGACATTCAAATGAGATCAGTAGAAATGTGAATGGATAAAAATGGACATGAGGAAATACTAAAGCCACACAATTTTTTATTTCAGTGAAATGACTGCCAGTGGGTTTCCTACTCAAAACCAAACCTAACCAAATCCCTTAAATGCCGTGTGGTATGTACTTGTCCAACCTACATAATTACAGAAATATGGTCTTGAATAATATATGTCCGATAAATTTTTATGTTTTCTGAGTAGATCTGGAGAGAGATCTTCATTTGCACATTTATTGCTTGTAAAACAAAGTTCTTGATCTTTTCTTTTTGAACAACTGAAATAAAATGCCTACAAAGGAAAATGTAGAAACAGAAGAGGCTAAATTAAGTAAGCAATGGACTTTTTAACTAAATCAGTGTACATCTTCTTTAGTGAAATTTCCAAGTCACAATTCAATTTTAGAAGCTTGTCATGTTATCACTTCCCAGCTGGGTTTCAACAGGTGTTTGTCAGCGTAGGCTCTAGGCCGTTTCAAATCACAACATGCTACAACTTGTTTTGAACCTAGTCTAGTTTCAGAAACATCCTTCCTCTAGCACATCATCCTTCACAAGTCAAGAAATCGTCCAAGTGGAGCTGGTACCAATAAAGGAATGATTCTGAAGACCAGAATTTCAGGCTTTTCAGGAAGATTCTTTGCTTTTTCTAGACAGTGCAACAATTTGTCTATGCCCCATCCCATATGAAAGTGTCTTCCGAAGTTAATAAACCAACATTATCAGGTGTCTTGGCCCTTCCCTTTTTATTTATAGTTTGATTTGTTCAGGCTTTTTAAGTTCATTTATTTAACAGAAGATGTGCAACACATCACTGATGCAGGTAAGACAATGTACTTCAATACTGTGAACAACATTCTAGTCAGAACATAAGCTATTGCTGCTAGTAAATCACTTTATGGATCTCATCATCTCATCTGTAATTCCAGTGTCTGTGGATGAAGTCATGTCAGTCTTTCAAAGACTGCTGTGCATATACACATGCACACTTTCAAACTAAAAAAGAAATAAAAGTACTTCCTTATCTGTTAACCATTTGTTTTCTTTCGAGTAAGTGCCAGCCTTGTAGTTGAACAGTGTTAAATCATATCTTCTGCTTTAAACTTCTCTGAATCACACTTAATGCTTTAAAGTCCTGAATAATTTATATTATTTTACTCTGCTTTATCCTTAATAAATAACTCGCTGTTTTCCAGACTTTCCCTTATCTGTTTTTCAGAGTTTTTGTTATGTCTTTGATGTCAATAACCTCCTTTTTTTTTTTTTTTCCCCAGCTTACTCTGAACAAAATGACCTTATTCTTGATTCCAATTAAAAGACAACTCCTGAATCTAAATTCAGTTTTGTTTTATCTAAAACTGCCACCTTAGACTTCCTGAGGGCAAACTTTCACCTTTTCAGGAGACTGACTGACAAGTCCCTTGGGAGGTCGTCCTGAAGGATACAGGAGTCCAGGAAGGCTGGACATACTTCAAGAGGAAAGTCTTAAGGGCACAGGAGCAGGTTGTCCCCATGTGCCAAAAAATGAGTCGGCGGGGAAGGAGATGGGCCTGGCTAAATAGAAGCCTTTGGCTGGACCTCAGAAACAAAAGGAGAGTCTATGATCTTTGGAAGAGGGGGCAGGTCTCTCATGAAGACTAGAAAGACATAGTGAAGCTATGCAGGGAGATAATTAAAAGAGCCAAAGCACAGATAGAACTCAATCTAGTTACAGCTACTAAGGGTAATAAAAAATGTTTCTATAAATTCATTAACAACAAAAGGAGGATTAGGCAAAATCTCCACCCTTTATTAGATGCAGAGAGAAATATAGTAACAAAGGATGAGGAAAAGGCTGAGGTGTTCAACGCTTGCTTTGCCTCAGTCTTTAGCAGTGGAACTAGCTGTTCCCTGGGTACCCAGCCTCATGAGCTGGGAGACAGGAAAGGGAAGCAGAATGAGGCCATCAGAATTAAAGAGGAAGTGGTCAGTGACCTGCTATGACACCTGGATGCACACAAGTCTATGGGGCTGGACGGGTTACACCCAAGGGCGCTGAAAGAGTTGACAGATGTGCTCGCCAAGTCACTTTCCATTATTTACCTGAAGTCCTGGCTAACTGGAGAGGTCCCAGTAGAGTAGGGTTAATAATGGTTGGACTTGATGATCCCGAGGGTCTTTTCCAATCCAAATGATTCTATGACTCTATGATTCTGTCTTGGATTCATGATGACTGCTGTGTTTTTGGAATTCTGCCTTTTTTCTTTTTTTTTTTTTTTTTTTTTTTGGCTAAAGCATGGCTAGTTAGAGAATCCTAGGAAGGAAGGAAGTCTTTGCAAAATAATCAGAAGTAATATCCAAAGGAATGGAACCACTGCAAAAAAACACCCTATATTTCAAATTTACTTGATTAAACAAACTGAATTCTAACACTATAAAATAAACATATAGTGAGCTTCAATAGCAGGTTTTTATTTCTCTGATTTTTGGAAAGTGAAGTTGCAGCATTGTTGTACCTGCTCATAGTGCTAAATAGTAAACAAATATGAAGATGACAACCATATCAGGAAGTATGAAAACTTATTTTTAGAGTGAAACAATTTCCTGAGCCAGGATAATTTGAAAGAATTTATTAAATTCATATGTATATGAAAAAAAAATCATTTTATTTGAAAGGAAACATCATTACTTTTCAAAATTGTAAGCAGACACAATAGTCCTATTATATCTTATAGCTTGAAGAGGATTATATTTTCAATCTATCTTTATTTTTCTTCCCTTTTTTAAAATCAAATATAAGTTTTACATCAGAAGAAATCTGGAATTGAAATAATGATTAACTAAATTTGTTTAAATTATAAAACATGTAAACAAGTACATAAACATTTATATGTAAACATAAACGTAAGTACATGAATATTTTGCATTTGGATATTTTCATCTGCTATTGTATTTTTATCTGTAAAGTTTTCCCTTCGTCTGTTTTTAGGCACTGTACATTACATTATAGAAATATGATGTGAGAAACAGTACACTTCTTTTTGCACAAAACTTCATAAAATTTACATTTCATTCTTAAGCCTAAAGACCCTGCTCAAGACAAATTCTTTATCGGCATTTTGAAGAAAGACTCATATTTTGTTTGTATGTGTTTCCATTTTACCTCAAGTATAACTATTGCAGAAGGAAAGATTTTGTAATAGCAGGTTTAGAAATATATGACAAACTGAAGCTAGTGACAGAATTATATACTATATATACGTCACATATTTTCACTTACTAGGTTTGATATAAATAGATTATTTAACATTTGGAGTCATTTTGATCTGTAGACTTAGTAGAATTAAGGATGCTGATATAATATGAATTTTACAAAGAAAAAAAACAAAAAAAAACTCAAAAAACAACGCTTAATGCTGATTTTTTTCTGATGTTGCTAAGAACCCAGTCAATTTAAATATGAATGAGATGAAACATTTACCATACAGCATTTTGGAGCCTAAAAGGAGAAATTTTGACTTAATATGCTACATTTAACAACTAATAATGTTCAGCTTGTAAAATTCTTTTGTTTTTCTTTTTTATTTTTTTATCTTTATAAAGAGTAAATAAACAAGTTATTAAATCACTGGCACAATAATTGTCTTAGATTCTATTATAGGGAGCTTTCTATTTGCTGCTTAGTATCTATCAGGATTCTTTTCTATATTCTTGTCTTTAAACAAATCGATCACTTTTTTATTATTATTACTTCTATCAAGCTCTTAAAGTACCATTAACTTGCAAAGAAACCAAAATAATATAAATGTATTGGAAACCCTACTCTTCATATAAAATATTTCTGAATAAAATAAATTCTTCCTAGAACAGAATTTTCTGGCTGTCAAATATTTTAGGATTTGCCACTGTATTATATTAGACTTACTGATGTCTTTTCCCATTTTCAGCTGTAATTTCTGTCAATAGTGATTGGGTTGCCTAAAACCTGAAATAAGAATAAAGTTGGTTTACTGACTAAATGCTCATGTAGACTTGTCCAGACATTGTGTTCAAAGAAACCAGTGTTATATATTAGCATTGCCTTGAACCTCGAGCCTTCTTGCTTCCCCTCTTTTTTACATCCCAGGGGGAGTGAATGAGAGGCTTGGAGGTTGTTTGGTTGTTTGCTGAGGTCAACCCACCACATATACACTGACAGATACTTAGACCTCTGCACCCTAGTTTTAAATGCTACACGTTAGATCTCTAAAATCCAATCCAATTACATCTCTAATCATATTTTTATCTACTATTTACCTTGTAAGACTTTGGTCCCACAAGAAAAATTCTGACTCGTTTGTGTGAGTTCAACACATTCTTATGGCCTGATATTATGCGTTAATAATGAAACATGAGTTATTAAAGAGTCACTTAATATCCTACTTAACATTATGCTATATCTTTGACTACAGTAAAAAGATAATACCCCTGCAGTTTTTATTTGGCTTACTAGGTAAGTAAAGTCATGTGTTATATTACTCTTGAGGTTAACTCTGTGTCGCCATGAGAGATGACGCTACGACTTTATGAACACCTAGAATACAGAGAAAGATCTTTTCTGTGTGTTGTAGAAATAATACCCAAAGGAGCAATGCATCACACTGTAAACAGTCCAAAGTATTTCTGCTCAAATATAAATTTGTTTTTTTTCACTTACCAACCTTTTTATGAATCTTTTTTCCAAATATATAACTGAAATATATGCTCTGATTTTATTATTAGACAGCTTATGTATAATTAACCTTCAGTTCAAGTATGAAAGACGTACAAATATTTTTTCTTCTTTTCATTTTCCAGCAGTAAATATAGGTGCTATAAGGTTGGATTTGTCTCACTTTAAATGTTATTTCCTGAATCTAGAGTAATCTATATGCACTTTATATTCTACCAAGGAAATTGGATAACTCTAAACAAAGTTTTCTTGAGCAAAAGTTATGTAATTAAGAAAACCATGATGAATTTTTCTCCATATGTAGCTATTTTTCTGTGATGACAAGATGGAGATTCTAGATTACTCAGAAAACTAAAAGATATCTCAATATATTCACAGGAAAATTCAGCCTCAAGAATAAAAATGATTTTCAAGAAATAACTTAGGCACTTCAGTAAATTTTCCCTTGATTCCTATATGTCTTAGTTTTTCGTTTGCTTTATGGATATGTGGTTTCTTACAGATTACATCCTCAGAAACAATGATGTGCCTAAACATTATTTACCTTTCAGGAAAGAAATCTAGTTTATTTCTGAAAACTATTTTATTTTTTTTGTGTGTGAATTATAAATGCTATATATCAAAATAATAGAAATCATTTCTGATGAACCAAAGGGATCTAATAAAATTTAACTTGTAAAAAAGTTTAGATTGACTGATAAACATTTTATAGATATGTAACATAGAAACGTATTTTTTGAAAACTCTTGGCAGATTTGGACTTCCAAATGTATGATGATCTTGTGATGCATATGACCATTTCTGATATTTTTTTTCAAAGAAGTTGATATAGGTGAAAACTAGCTGATTTTGAAGTACTCTCTGCTGAGTCAGTGAAGACAATACAGCTAATAATAACCTATTTTTTTTGGCCAAAGACAATTCTCACTTTTTAAAAATAATTAATACCTTGCATGCAGTGCATTGCTTAACTATGCACATGGCATTTGAGTATTCCTTTAAAAAAAAACAACAAAACAAAACAAACTATGCTTGTATTTATTTTTGCTGAACTATTATAGTGAGCATATTTGCCAAGTTTTCATCCCTAACATCTGAGAAGTCTTTTGAGAACTGTTTATGTGAATTTTCTTAGCAACACTGAAGACCTGAATCTCCAGTACATTCATGGGGAAAATTCTAAGAACATAAGTAAACAGATGGAAAATTATTAATATCTTGAGACTGCTTCATGCAGTATAATAATTACTCCATGTTATTTCCTTCATACTTTTAGTATAAACTTTCATGACTAGTTTCACAGTCTAAAGGTGCATACATTCTGTCTGTTCCAGTAAGTACCACTATTAAAAGAACCTAATAAATCAAAGTCTATCTGTTCTTGTTCTGGACATTGCGAGTTCATGCTCGGAACTCAAAGTGCTCACATGATTGACTGACGAAGAGATTTCTAACTTAAACAGGAAACATAATCTTTGCTTCTTTGCAATTATAAACTGGGTGTTAATATAACAAATGGAGAAGAATGTTTCCAACCTCTGAGGGCCCTGCTCCTACAGATTTGTCTTGTCAATTACCTGCAGACTATTTACTATCTAAAACAGTTCCTCAAAGAAAACATCTGTCTCATACTGAAGATTTAAAATACCCAGTGGAGACAGTGAAAAGAAACATGCCTTCTGTGAGTAACATGAATTAATTGAACTATGAAATAAATAAACTTTTCAATGTGTTTATTTTTCCATAGAATTTAATTTACTTTTATCATAGAATCACAGAATCATAGAGTGACCTAGGCTAGAAGGGACCTTAGAAATCATCTAATCCAATCTCCCTGTCATGGGCAGAGATGCCTCTCTACTAGATCAGGTTACTCAAGGCTCTGTCCAACTCGACCTTGAACACCTCCAGGGAGGGCGCAGCCACAACATCTCTGGGTAATTTATTCCAAAGTCTTGTCACCCTTGTACTGAAGAATTTCTTCCTAAGATCTAATATAAATCTATTCCCTTTCAATTTAAACCCATTTTCCCTTGTCCTATCAGTAGACGCCCT
Organism: Trogon surrucura; assembly: GCA_020746105.1. Taxonomy (NCBI): domain Eukaryota; kingdom Metazoa; phylum Chordata; class Aves; order Trogoniformes; family Trogonidae; genus Trogon; species Trogon surrucura. The sequence continues at coordinate 56,741,356 of CM036617.1, forward strand.
TGTAAAAAGCCCCTCCCCAGCCTTCCTGTAGGATCCCTTCAGGTATTGGAAGGCAGCTATTAGGTCCCCTCAAAGTCTTCTCTTTCCAAGACTGAACAATACCAGCTCCCGCAGCCTGTCCTCATAGCAGAGGTGCTCCAGCCCCTGGATCATCTTTTTGGTCCTCCTCTGAACGCACTCCAACAGTTCTGTGTCCCTCTTATGGTGGGGGCACCAGAACTGGACGCAGTATTCAAGGTGGGGTCTCACAAGAGCAGAGTAAAGTAGGAGAATCACCTCTCTTGACCTGCTGGCTACACTTCTCCTGATAGGTTGGCCTTCTGGGCTGCATGAGCGCACTGCCGACTCCTGTTGAGCTTCTCGTCTATCAACATCCCCAAATCCTTCTCTTCAGGGCTACTCTCAACTCACTCTGTGCCCAGTTTGTATTTGTGCCTAGGATTGGCCCGACTCGGGTAAAGGACCTTGCATTTTGAGTTGTTGAAGCTCATGCAGTTTGCACTGGCCCAATTCTCAAACCTATCAAGGTCCCTCTCGATGGCATCTCTTCCCTCAAGTGAGTCCATGGCACCACACAGCTTGGTGTTGTCGGCAGACTTGCTGAGGGTGCACTCAATGCAGTCGTCCATGTCGCTGGCAAAGATGTTGAACAGCTCTGGACCCGGAACAGATCCCTGAGGAACACCTCTTTTCACTGGTCTCCATGTGGACTTTGAGCCATTGACCACATCTCTTTGAGTGTGACCATCCAGCCAGTTCTTTATTCACCGAGTGGTCCATCTGTCAAATCCGTATCTCTCCATTTTGGATACAAGGATGTCATGTGGGACAGTGTCAAACACCTTGCACAAGTCCAGGAAAATGACATCCATTGCTTTTCCCGTGTCAACCAGCGCTGTAGCTTTGCCATAGAAGGCCACTAAATTAGTCAGGCACGACTTGCCCCTGGTGAAGACATGTTGGCTGTCACCAACCACTTGATTATCTTTTATGTGCCTTAGTACAGTTACCAGGAGAATCTGTTCCATGATTTTATCTGGCACAGAGGTGAGGCTGACTGGTCTGTAGTTCCCCGTGTTGTCTTTGGTTCCTTTTTTAAAGATGGACATTATGTTCCCCCTTTTCCAATCTGCAGGAACCTCACCAGACTGCCAGGACCTCTCAAGTATGATGGCTAGTGGCCTAGCAACTTAATCTGCCAGTTCCTTCAGGACCCGTGGATCTATCTCATCAGGTCCCATGGACTTGTGCACCTTCAGGTTCTCTAGGTGTTCCGGGATCTGATCTGCTCCTACCCTGGGTGGTTCTTCATTCTGCCAGACCCAGCCAACACTCTCTGTGATACGGGTGGTGTAGTTCGAACCGCTGCTAGTGAAGGCTGAGGCAAAGAAGTTGCTGAATACTTCAGCCTTCTCCACATCCGCAGTAACCAGGACACCTGTACCATTCCAGAGAAGTCCCACATTCTCTCATTTTTCTTTTTTCTCTTACATTTTTACTTAGTTTTTGTTGACTGCAAAACTTAGCACATAGTGAAACTGTTTCTCTATTTACATAGACACGATGAACTTGTTTCATCTTAAAAAAAAAAAAAGAAGTTTTGTAAAGCAGCAATATATTATTTTTCTATTTATAAATTTCTTTCCCTTTGAAATCTCTGTCCAAAAGCAAAATCTCAGACAGTAATTTCATGCTATAAGATTAGGAGACAAACAACATTCATAGGTATCATTTACACTGTAGTAAGAGGTCTTCAGCAGTTGTTCTGTAACCAGCACTTGGACTCTGTGTTTAGAAGCAGAGTGTGTTTTTTGGATAGAGGCTTTATTTTTACTATATCTGCAAAGTTTGTTATGGTGTCTAGATAAATGTATCTTACTCTTTCATGAACCATTTCTCTGAGTATATTCTTGTACTTATTAACTGAAATATATGATTTTTTTCCTTTGGAAGTTCAGGGATTTTTTATGAAATTCTGTTTGGATTTGTTGATGTGATTCTACTTCTACTGCTATTTTTTTATAGTTAACCAATTTCCTGTGTATAATTGTAATGAGAAGTCTGATAGCATTTAAATTCTAGAAACCTGATCACATTTTAAGTGTATTAATCTAAAAGATCTGTTCAACTGAACTGAAATGTTGATGCTCTCTATCAGTGTCCTACAGTAGATGTATTTATTACTAGAAGCATTAATGCTCTGTAGAAATGTCAAGAAATCGTGTGGGCCACAAGACTTTTATCTTGACACCTACTTAGAGGACTACATTATCTTCTGTATGCTTCTATTAGGATTCTCCCCTTTCTGACACTTCTTGCTTTTGGCTGGATCCAGCTATGCTTTGCAACAAATTTGTAAACAACTTTGATGAGTATGTGCCTTCCTTAAGTACTCTCCCTGCACTCCAGCAGCATTGGTCTCTCAATATTAATTCTTTCCATTTTGTAGCCAAGTACTCCTGCTGACAAGAGCTCTCACAACTGTCTTGTCATGCTGTCGTCTTTCTTGCTATGTGTAGTTACTGCCTTAGCTCCTCAGTGGAGGAAAGAATGCTTAATGTTGTAGCCTGACATTTCTTGACAACGAACTGAGACACAATACACATATACTGGTTGCTATAATAGTTTTTAGTTGCTGTCTTCAGTGTTACGACTAAAAAACTGAACAACAAAATGAACTATTTTCTTTGCATTTAGTATCATCTACATACTATAAAACTAATAATGATAAGCAGCTAAATGGCAAAAACATTTCTTTAAGCTCCAAATGAAGTTGTAACCAGAGAAGACAGTCCAGGGTAAAGTAGTAGTTGTTAATCTGGGATTTCTAAACTGTGGGAAAAGGGAGGAATACTTTCGATGAAGTAGCTCTGCTGAGATGGAAAAATTGTCAGTTTGCCTTACTGGGGGTTGAACTAGATGATCTTTCGAGGTCCATTCCAACTCCTAACATTCTGTAATTTTGTGGTTTTGTTATTACTAAAGGTATAACTCTGCTGGTTCCTTGTGGGTATGTGCCCTGTAATCAGTATGTTTGTTTAGTATCACTCCAAAGCTCAATGCTTAACAAAACTGTATCTCTCCTATCACTTATAAATTGTGTCAATATGTTCTTTTTAAAATACTATTTTCCTTTGTTTTGTTTGGTGGATTTAGTTGTGAGCTAATTCACAAAAAATCAGATGCAGGTAGAGTCTGCACTGTGAAGAGGCTGACCTTTGGCAATGGAGAACACAAATGGTGAAAATTAAATTACCTTTTTCTTTCTCAGTCTTATAAATCTAATATTATTAGTACTAAAGGAAATGACATCCACTTTAAAAATATGACATTTATTATGCCAGTGTCCTTTTAACTTTTTATTTTATAGATTTTTTTGTCCGCATTGCTAGAAGAAAAAAAAAAAAAAATGTGGCCTTTCTTTTGAGTGATTTTGGAACAGTTACTTTAATGAAATACCTCAAACAGAAACTTCTAAAATAACATGAAATTAAGAATTACTCTAAGCAATGTCCCTCCTTCAACATTTGTGAGGTGCTTAGAAGTTCTTTGCTCTTATACAGTAAATAAATAATCTAAAAGGAGCCAGTTCATAACTGCAAAGGCCCTAATTTATTTAGGAAAAGTGTAATGTAAAACTAGTTGAAGATGCAACGACTAGGCTGTTGTGATATGGCATCTCAACATAAATGAGGGTGTCCTTCATGCAGCGGACAGGGGTCTGTGATAGCAAATGCTTAAATAAAATCTATAGACTCACTAGCTTTCACATTAACGGAAGGACAGAAGTGCATCACTCTGAAAGCAGCTCCCCGGTACTACTCACCACAAGAGAGAAACTATTATGCATTTTGCTGTAACAGATTGTGATCTTTGCCACAGAAATTGTCCCTCAATAGGTGTTGGAGAGTATGGAACAGAACCTGACCTATTATCATTATTTATCTTTACCTCCTGTCCAGTGGAAGCCTTCTAGTGCAGTCAAGGCATCGACTCCTTGGACTCAGTGAGCGTTCAAGGCCATAACTAGTTCCTTGTAAGTAATTATTGACTTTATTTATGGTGAGTTGTCACCTGTGTTTTGGTATATGGCCCAGTTATTTTACGACGAAGCTCTACCAGCTCTGTGAGGATCAATATGGCAAAAAAATAGTATTAATTTTGAAAAGCCATTATTCCTTCTACAGAACATTGCATCTTTTTCTCTGCCTTTACTTAGTGTCATTCATCTTATCTTGTGGATAATTGAATAAAAGATAAAATAGAGACTTAAAGCTGTTATTGTCAACTTGACAAAACATCCTTTGTACTCAAAGAATCAGAGTCATAGAACCGTAGAACAGTTTGGGTTAGAAGGGACCTTAAAAGTCACCTAGTTCCAACTCCCCTGCCATGGCAGGGACACCTGCCACTAGACCAGATAACTCAAAGCCTTATCCAACATGACCTTGAACACTTGCAGGGAGGGGGCTTCCACAGTTTATCTGGGAAACATGTTCCAGTGTGTCACCACCCTCACAGAAAAGAATCTCTTCCTAATATCTAATCTAAGCCCACTTTATTTCATTAATAAGCTAAAAATCACTGCAGAATATTTGCTGACAAAAAGTTATGGAGTCTCCTTCTCTGGAGACGTTCAAAACCCACCTGGGCATGTTCCTCTGTGATCTGCTCTAGGTGATCCTCCTCTGGCAGGGGGCTTGGACTAGATGATTTTTCAAGGTCATTTCCAACTCCTAACATTCTGTGATTCTGTGGCATGTATAGAGGACTATGAACACCTTAAAATGCTTATGAAAATTTTGAAATAACATCAGTCTGTCATGATGAAAGTATTTTCTTTAAAAAACAGAACAAGTATAAAAAGGCATGCTTAAATCTTAACATTTCTTAGTCTCCGAAGTTTTAAATAATTTTTAAATTACCATAATTATTTCAGTTCCTTTCCTTTCAAAACTTAAAACTGAATGGATGTATTTTACATTATATTTGAATTACTGTTTTCATGATTGCTCTTTGGTATGCCAAGCTTCAATCTGAAACACGTATTTACTAGAGAGTCGTGAACTCGTGACACCAAGGGTTACTGTAAAACTGCTGATGCAGTGTTAACTATTGCCATGTGAACAATTTCATTATAATTTTATTAACGAGGAAAACTCTTTGAAAGAATTCCTAAGACATTTGTAAAGCTAGCAAACCAAGGACTGTGGGGCAAGGCTATGAATTTAATGCTCTTGCAAACTATAGCAACACCTCTGCTTAAATTATGACCTCCCTTACATTATTTCCATATAATTATTTTTCCTAATCATTAACCTTATTGTTAATAAGTAAATTGTTATCCTATTGTTGTGGTTTGACCCTGGCCGGCTGCCAGGTACCCACACAGCTGCTCTCTCCCTCCCCCTTCACTGCTGAACAGGGGGAGAAAATATTTCCAAGGGTTCAGGGTTCGAGATAAGGACAGGGAGATTGCCCTCATTTACCGTCGCAGGCAAAACAGACTCAGTTTTGGGGAAATGAAGTACATTTATTAAAAGAACTAATCAGAGAGGAGTAGTGAGAAGTGAGAAAGAGCAAACAGATCTTAAAAACAGAACACCTTCCCCCATACCTCCCTTCTTCCCGGGCTCAACATCAATCCCGGTTTCTCCACCTCCTCCCCCCGAGCAGCGCAGGGGGACAGGGAATGGGGGTTACGGTCAGTTCATCCGACCTTGGTTCCACCGCTTCTTCACTCCGGGGGAGGACTCTTCACTCTTCCCCAGGGCCATTGTGGGGTCCCTCTCACGGAAGACAAGCTTTACGCTCCCTTCTCCGATGTGAGTCGTCCCACAAAGGGCAATTCATCACAAACGACCCAACATGAGACACCTCACAAGGGGCAACCCACCCCTCGTGAGTCTGAGGTGCAGTCCTTCGGGGGAAACTGCTCCACCTTGAGTCCCCTGCAGCGTCCCAAAAGTCCCACCAGCCAACCTGCTCCAGCGTGGGCATTCCTCTCTTCCAAGGGCTTCAGGTTCCGTCACCGACTTGCTCTGATGCGGACTTCGCACGGGCTACAGCCCCCTTCAGGCATCCACCCACACGGCGTGGAGTCCCCTACACGGTGGACATCTACGTGGTGATCCTCATGGTGGACATCTGCACCTCGCCCATGGGCTGCAGGGGGACAACCCACTTCACCATGGTCTTCACCACGGACCTGGGGGACTCTCTGCTCTGGTGCCTGGAGCTCATCCTCCCCACCCTCGTTCTTCACTGACCTTGGTGTCTGCACAGATTCTCACTCCTCCATCTCTGTGCCAGCTGTTATGGCGCAGTTCTTTTCCCCGTTCTTAAATATGTTTTTCACAGAGGCATTCCTCTCCTATCACTTTACTGATAGGCTCAGCCTTGGCCAGCGGCGGGTCCCTCTTTGTAGCCGGCTGGCATTGGCTCTATCAAACTCAGGGAGCTTCTAGGAGCTTCTTGCAGAAGCCACTCTGCAGCTCTGCCCCCCGCAGCCAAAATCTGGCCAGGCCAAACCAAAACACCTATATAATGAGATTTCTTAGAAGTCATTACTTGCTTGCTTGGTGAGAATGCTACAACACGTATGGTTATAGTTTTTGCCTTTATAGGACATTACAAAAAAATTTTACATAAATGTTAACTTGACTAACTTAAGGCGTATTGTCATGGTAGAAAAAAAATATTTTAACATGACGTGCATTTATATAATCCTGAATAACATATTAACAAACTTGACTGATCTTTCAATTTGAACAAGAGTTAAGCTACGCAGCTGTGGTGGCAATTTGTATTCTCAATAGTTAAATACAAGAGGCTACTGTATCACAACACTATTCATGCATAGTACTTCAGAATTATATTAAGTACTTTATTAAGTTATAGAGTTAATAACCTGTATGGATTTTAGAATGCAGTACATACTAATTATACATTGCCAGTTGTTTCCAATACTATTTTTTTTCCTAAGTATTCTGATTGCTTTTCTCTCAAACATATTTTGCTGGTTTTCTAGTGGTTTCTGGAGGGCACATCATTACATTAATCAATCTGTACTGATACATAGATACTCTAAAGGCAAATAAAACTAAAATTAGAATGAAAAGAAAAATGAGAACAGTGCCAGAATAGTTCACAAGGGAACTGTGTGGTCAGTAGGGTGTTTGAATGGGAGGAGGAAAGGAAAATGAAAGTAAATGAGCCATAAAGATGCAAATCTGTTTGATGCTGGGTGGGAGATTTTGGATATCCTATTAATCAGTCTTGGAAGTAAAAACAGAACTAATTTCCTTTAGCTTTTCTATATCTTTATTTCTGAAAGCACTGAGTCTGGGAAACCTCATTGCTGGCAGGTGATTTAAGCTTGTGATATAAATGATCAATAACAGGACCGGTACAAAACACTCCTTTCAGTAATACTTCATTGTTGTCTCTGTCTGCTTATTTCAAAGTATAGTTCAAGGGACACTGATGAACAGAGGGACACAAAGACATAGGCAAGTAGAAAAAGGTACATGTAAGGTATCGGCAATTCATACCTGCTTAGTGTCTCCCCTCACAGGTCTTAAAATGGGCTTTTCTTCACAATTTCTGCATAATTTCTCCAAAGATAATTTTTTGCTTTTACTCAACCTTCCCCTTGCCAGGATTTTAATTTCATTACTGGAATAGTGATATGTTAAAGTACAACTTAGGCTGCTTTGCACTAGTTTGCAGTTCATTAAACTATGAAAAAATATTTGACGTATAGTTTGTGTAACTTAATTTCAAAAGAAAAATTATATTTTCGAAAGAATAACAGCTTTGCTCTGGATAAACATATATGTGTTGGTGAAATAACTATCAGATCTTTTTTTCTCTGTATTGCTGCCTCAGAAATAGATTAATTAACCTTAAAAAGAACAACTTTATTACTGCTGTGGTAAACCTTTACAGATGCAGTCAGGGCCCCCAATATGTGTAGGCATAACATGCTAATGCTTATAGGGAAAAGACAGATCTAGATTAAGGCAGCAATAATCCTGTGCCTATTCTGATGACTTTGTCCAACGGAAGAAGGACAAAGTGTTTGCTGTCCAAAAAAAAAAAGGCATACACCTTCCACATAAGCAATTAAATATATGGGAGGATTGGTAACTGGTTAATGTTACTGTGATCACAGTTTCTCCACTCTGGCTTTCATAAATCCTTCCACTGGGTCTTTGATCAAGTCTGTTCTTCCTTCTCATCTCCTTGAGTAGAAGAGCTTGAACCAGATCTTGCCTCTGTATCTACCCTGTTTGAACAGCTCTGTGCTGGGAAACTGAACCAAAAAATGTCAGTATTTTCTATTGGGCAGATTTTGGAGAAGGGTAGGTTTTGGAAAAGATGAGTAGGCTTTTGGAAGGAAGTGGATCTTGGGAGAGGATGAGAGAATCACATTCCTTGGGGATTCAGGAGGAGGCAGAATAAGTCCTAAGAACAGGACAGCCTGGGAAAAGAACTTTCATAACCTGGAATCTAGCTAGTACTTCTGAAGCCTCTCATAGACACATAATATCCCACTTGCTCAAACATTGCTTAAGCAAAAAAAGGAAGAACAATCAGTAGAATATAGATGAGATGACAGAGCTTCTAGAAAGGAGATGCAGAAATAAACAAGCAAGAGAAATAAGCAGAGGAAAATAAAATCCAGAAACAGATAACTAGAGAAAAAAGACCACAAAACAACAAAAACTGAGCAGTGAGAATAAAATGAATAAATGCAGAGGCTATAAAAAGAAAGGAATAAGTCTCTAAAGAAGGTCAGCGATTCAAGAAGGTGTGGGAATCCAATTTGCATTTTGAAAAAGAATTGCTTTGTATGTCTTAGACCCCAGTTTGTCCATGCAGATGAGGAAATTGCGTACTCAAGAGTGTATTTATATGATAACGACTGATTTGCATGCAGTAACAATGATTCTGAACACATACCAGGTGGCACACACTTGTGAATGTAGGAAATATTTTACCTATATTACTAGCTGGATGATGCACTAACTATTTTTTTTCCCTGAACTCTTTCTTGTGCAAGAGGAAATCATGTTTTATATCTATATTATACAACTCTCCTGCACTTAGATATAATTATTGTGATTTTTCAGAGCTGAACTTAAGTGAATCAAAGTAATGAAAGATACAGCAAAAGTGATTTGGAGTTAGCTTTTCCTGCTTAGGCATTTTTGTGCTTCTTCACTATAATTTTATTTACTGAAGAAGCAGCTACTCTTAAACATGCCAGTCTTCTTGATCCTCACAGGCACAGATTCCACTTGTTCAGTCATGCCACTGAACTCAGTGAGGCCTTCCAGTTTCCAGTCATTCCAAAAATGTTGCCTTTCCATACCACCTCACATTTAAATGTGGTTTAGTATGTTGTTGTAAATTATGCATATATAGATTATATTAAATGTAACCAGAGACAAAACACGTTAATAGTCCCAAACACAAATAGACTAATTTAAACAATAACAACAAAACCCCCAAAACAAAGCAAAACAAAAGTAGTTAAGAGAAGACAAGAATAAGAGAATTTTTAGATTTTTAGGTCACGTAGGTTTAAAGACTGCAGATATCTCAGGTTGCAACCTATATTTTTTAACTATATCTTCTAATTATAATCATGGAGAAATATGAAATCAGAGCTACAGAAAATTTGGTATAGTTTCAAAGGTCCCTACATTGCTCTTGGTGAACACTTACAATGCTTTACTTGTTCTCCTAAAGAAGAAAACATTTTGAGTAATTTTTGAATACTGCAATGTATCAGTAAGAAACTGTGTACTGCAGAAACAGATAAGATAAAAGGAAATGAAAGTTACTGAACACTGAAAATATTTCCAGTGGATGAGCTATCAAGTTATTTCATTTGGTATTTCTCTAGTGATGTGATGCATTAAGCAAATTCACTTTGTTAAGTGTCTCAGATGTCTAATTTTCAGTGTACAATGAGGAGTTATATTTTCTTTTCATGAAATAAATAACAGTATAATTTTCCAGTTTCTACTTTTCCCATCACATGCTCCATGATTTTATACTCTGCAATCTCCCTGCCCCATCTCAACAACTCCCCTTCAAAAATAATCAAATGAAAACAAGCAGTCAAAAAAAATCAACACATCTGCAAATGGGTTTACTGTTTGAGTTGAAAATTTTAATATATAGCAGTAATGGAAATAATTATACCTTCTTGGATTTAAAAATAAAATTAAACAACAATGTCTTTGACAAGGATCAAACTGAAAGTATCAAATGAATTAGATATGAGAAAAAACTGTAGTTCTAAATCATCTTGTCTGCCTCCAGGCCAATGTGGAAATGTTTCTTAAAGTATATATTAAGTGATAAATCCTGTTTAGCTTTAATAATTTTAGCAGCGTAATTCCTACTGCTTCTCTTCAAGAATCACAGCATAGCAGAGGAAATCTCTTAGGACCTAATTCTGCCAGTTTTACCCTGAACAGTCACTTAATCCACCATAATCCCATCTTCATTTTAAGGATTTGCAGAGGAAGGTGTTACTCAAAATGAAAAAATCTGTCCCATAAGAACAAGTTATGATTGCTGTTTAAAACTTACTAAAAAAAATGTCACTTTTAATGTATATTCTTAATTCAAAACATATTTATGGAAGAAAAGGAAGAAATTAAATTTCAACACAGTAGAAAGTGTTTCCTGGCGGTGTACTGCTAGTATGTATGTAGGTGCAAAGCTAATTCTTCACACAGAATGGATTGCAACTTGAGTAGATAGAAATTTCAATTTAGGAGAATGCTTGGTGGATTAGAAGCAGGAGACTGGAACAGGATACAAGATAAAAAAAATATATATTTGTATTTCTCCGTTTTACTGCTCATAAAGAGCTCATCTTCTTTCATCTGAGGAGGTAGAAAAGTAGCAGTCTCCCATTTTGTAAATTTTCAGTGCTAGCAGAAAGCCATTTTTTGGCAGAGTAGCAGTGGAGCTCTTTATCTAATGCAGTTAAGACATTTCTCATTTTTTTTAGCTACAGTACCTTTGAAATGTTACTTGATCAGATAGGATGAATGGAGGGGTGGGAGGAAGAAAAAATAAAAAAAGAACAACAGTATTTCCGAATGAGTCTTCTAGGTCATTTTTTCCCAAAAAAATATTTTGGGTCCCGATGATAACCTGCTTAAGTGCTGTCACCCAGACCTAGTTCAATGAAAGCTTACCTCTATTGGTGTAGTTTTGTTTCAGCTGTTATGATCTAAGGGCACAATAAAGATAGATTTGTGGGTACATATTATATCTTTAATTAGATCTATTTTGCAAGTTATGAATTAATTTGTACATAGATGATAAGAAAAGCAAGGACTCACCTTGTCATCTACTCTGTTTCCAGTGAGTAGTAGCAGTAGTTTCAGATTTGCTGAAGCTAATCTATAGGCAGACCTTGGTACTATATTGTTTGGTGAGGACAGAAAGTTTCCTTCTTCACATATCCATAGTAAAATGGAAGTCTATCTTGTTACTAGATGTAGGTTTTGTTTTGTTTTGTTTCATTTTGTTTTTCCTCTGGAGTGTACCTGTCTTCAGGTAATTGAGGGAACAAACTGAGGTCAACATGCTGAACATGTGAGTCTAGTGAAGACTTTATTTCACTTAATGGTTCACTTCTGCTGGATGTGGGTCCATCCAGAAGTCATGTGACTGTTACATTTTCTGTCAGAGAACGAGCTGTTTGCCCCATCTGTGTCTTATATAGCTTGCTAGTCTACCACTGGAAGAGACCAGTCATGACTCCTGTTGATTTTGCTCCAGATCTCTTAGAGCCTGGGATTCTTCTTAGTCTCTCTCTGCTGAGGTTATATGGGAAAAATAGTTTTCATTTAAGTGAAGAGGAGAGGAAATGATGTTTCTAACTGTTATGGGGACAAGCTAAGTATTAGAAGAGAAATAAAAAAGGAAATGTATTATTTAAATTTCAGGGTTTTTTAATACTTGCATGTTAATTTGATCAATTAAATTGTTCAATAACAGTAGGCTTCTTCCAGTAGTAAGGTGAGCTATCCCTCTTACTGTAATGAAAAAAAAAAGTACTTTCACTTTTACAAGCAAAGGGTGCCCAGAAGTGGAAAAGTTGCAGCGATGTAGTTATTATCTCCTTTCTGATCCAGTTACTTCCTTTATAATATATCCTATCTTAAAAAGAAATTAAGAGAGCTTAACTGAGATTTGCAAAATCGAGAACCTTGAAGTTGGGAAATAATAAAGGTGAACCTTAACTTTTGTTCTATGTGCTTGAATGAGCTTGAATGTTCGGGAATTCTATTGAAATGCTCATAAGGTGGAAACTTACTACCCTGTGCTGCAAAGCTTTTATAATGCAGATTTTTAAGGCAATTTCTTAACATTTATTCTTTCAGAGAAAAAAAGTAAATATTTCCTATGTGTAATTTAAAAGTCCCCTTGCCCTCCACACGACATTACTTCTTACATATATAACAGTCATATGACATCTGCCATTTGGGTATCTGAACCGAAGGACTAATGGCTCGGCTTTTAACTGCTTTTAGTGTCTCTTTCACCCTGTGAATCTCTATCCCGCTCCACTACTTCCTGCTTCTGATCAATTCTGTACTAACATGGGCATGTGTGTGGCTGTGCAGAGATTAAGATAGGGAAACTGACACATGTGAAATTAAAACCATATAAAATTTGTTTTTTCTATGCAGTCACACAAACAGTTCTTCCAGATGAACACAAGGCACTTCACCTAAATAAGTAGATGAGAATAACAGGCAACTATTGAAACTAGCACTGAATGCAAACCTATGTTTTTGGAGCACCTAGGATATATCTTGAGAATTCCGAATTCCTAGACTGACAAAGATAAAATGTGTATCATGATAAGTGTTTGTTATGAGCACTTGTTATATACCCCATTGCTATTGATATCACTTCTGCAGGGTCAGTAAAAAATGCTGGTTTTTGTACAAACAGAAATTTTGAATTATTTGTATTTTTACTAGCTCTCAATATGGTGTAATGCCCAAAACTTAATTTCAGAACTTAAAAATTGATATGTTGTCTACCTCAACTAAGATCAACATTTTGCCTAGTGTTGCATATACATCTTTAAATGCTCTTTGGCTAAGTATATAGAAAATGCTAATTTATAAAATCTCTGGTTAGAAAAAGCTATTTTCCACTACATTTCAAGTTTATTACATTAGTTTTCATCACTGATTTTTAAATTAATTCATCTTAATTGTAGAAGATTTGGTACACTAATTCTTATCTTTTCATTAACTGACAGCACTAAAATTTTCAGCATCTGGTGTATAGTTTATTCTCTCTGATAATGGTATGAAGTGAATATTCCTTTTCTGTAAGAATGTTTTACTGAATAGCCTGCTAAATTGTCTTGCTTTTGTTCAATTTATATGTACTGAGAATGTTTAAAAGTGTATTACTTGTGATTTTTCATGGTACTTCTATAATAATGCAGCCAGCATAACAGGTATAATTATCCCTGAGCTTTAAACATTTTCATTTCTGTACTCTAATTTTATGATTACTTAAAATGAATGAAAAAGCATAAATCTCCCATGATTTTTTAAGCAACTTAGAAATTTATGTGTACAATAAGGTATTATGAGTAAAGATAATAAGGCATATCATATCTTCCTCTTTCAAGCTTGTAGTCCTTTGCAGTTATTAGCCAAAATTATGTTGTGCAAAGAAGCAAAAATAATAAAGAAAATATTACAGTACATGCTGGAAAAGAAATTGAAATTTGCAATTCAGAATGCTGTATGGCATTAACAATTTATATTAGTCACTATTTACCTGAGAGAAAGAGATTATAATACTTATCAATCTAAACACTACCAAAGCAGTGTTTGGTCTTAAAATTGTGGCATTCTAGGTGGATAGTTATAAGCAGGTGGGATCATTGAAAGTCTAATCTAGCTCTTAAAAGTAACCACTTCAAATTCATGTACTTTTATCTGTCTTGACACTATATTGAGCAACTTTCTGTAACTTCCAGAACAGCTCACTCAGTTGAGTGTGGTGCTGAAACACCAAAGGTCACGGGTTCGATTCCCATTTGGTCCTCATGTGTTGCCTGATCTAGTTGGGAGGTGTCCCTGCCCACGACAGGGAGGTTGTATTAATTATCTCTAAAGTCCCTTCCAGCCTAGGCCATTCTGTGATTCTATGATATAGAACTAAAAAAGTACAGGGACCAAGAAGGAAACAGGTAAAGGGGATAGAGTTCAGTATGCTTGTTACTATAATTTTCAATATGTTTATTTCTATAATACATGCATCTTTTTTCTGGTTATACTCTTTTTTTAAAAAGTATTAAAAAGGGTAATAAAAGAGCCTCAGCATTTTCTAGACTGTATTCTTGACATTGCAGTTGGCCTTACATAATAAAGCTTCACAGAAAGAAGAGCTCTTCATGAAATGGACTTAAGTTTTGAAATGATGTATTCTTCTTTGGAGCTTCTTTGGCAATATGAAACTCTACATTTCAAAAATAATCTGCTCTGTGTTGATGCAGTAAAGTAATAAAAGCAAATGTGTGACTCTTTATGAAGGTATATGGCAACTCATATTTTTTTAAGTCAACAAAATTTGCTGTGAGGTTTATATATAAATAATAACTTGATTTCAGGAAAATAGGAACAGTTGAATAGAAATAAAATGTGGAACAACTTAGATTTATAAAATCTGATAAAGTATGATCTATATTGAAAATGTGGAAATGGGAACTTTATCCCTTCTTTCCTCAATGATTCATATACTTTTATATGTGCCTGAATAAATCATGAGTATACGTGTTCTAATAACTGCTCACCTGTTAATAAAACAGGTATGCTGTGTAAGTTGAAATTAGAATAATTTCTTTTCCATCACATTAAATCTTTTTACACCTTTTGGTTAAATTAGCAAGGTATATCAGCACTTGAATACTGGAAAATGGAAAGTAGATAAACAAAAGCTAGAAATGAAAGAGGCTGATGAGATTAAATGCGACAAAAATCTTGATACGTATTTCCATTCACCTTTCATACAGTGACAATTTTGTTTCAAGAACAAGTAAAACCTGCATACTGGGTTGTAACATGAAAATCAGTAAGCATAATGCTTCCAAGAGATTTACAGAAATACTTAAAATCAACCTGATTTATCTTAGCTTACTTGAAAAGCTGTGAGATTTACTGTGATTAAACCACATAGAGGCCAGCATAAACAATTGCATATTACAATTTCTTATTTATTAGAAGAGGAGATGACCTCGGATATTGAAATGACAGCTCAACTTTTTTGGTAGGTTAACAATGATGGGTGAACATTGAGATATTCTAATAATTTGGAGTTTGGAGATTGAGCAGTATGGAATTCGAGCACACATCTGCATTGTAATGTGATATTTTGTACCTTCTGGATATTTATATACCGCACCACTTTTTCTTAATTTGTGTCTGAAAGTGTTTTAACGATATTTTGAGCGGGGAGACAAAAAGAGAATATGTTGTCTTGTGATTTATAAGGTTGACCAAATTGTATTTTGCCTCAATGGAACAATGAGTTAAACTCTTGTCTTATCAGTAGAGTTTGAGCTCATTTTAGAGCCTTCTACTTTCAGAAAAAGTGCAAAGCAATGGGAAAGCTGACAGTTCCCAACAGTTTTCCTGCATGTTTTCAAGAGTTCTCCTCTCCTCTGCTCCTGCAGGACAGACATTTTATCTTCTGTTGGGAAAAATCCTGCACTTTATCTCTTAAAAGAGAGAACCTTAGTTTATTCTCCCTAAACACAAATATAAATTCTGAAATTACATGGATTCAGGGAGTGTGCATGTTTCTGAAACAGGCCTGAGAAACAAGCAATTGCCATGCTCTCCAGCATCTCATTCCAGGCACAATTTGGGCAGGGGCTGCACTGGTTCTTCAGTGGGCAGTGTGAGCAGCAGAAAGCAGAGGCAAGTTTAGCTCCTGTCTGAGCCTCCCCAGCTGTTCCGTGCTCTGCTTGAGTCTTTGCACCTTGAAATGTCTCTACAAGCATCCATCCATACCCTCAGTTTCATGATGTGGTAAAGCTGTGCCTGTGGGCTTCAGCACAGCCCTCAAATTATTTACGTTGATGTCAACAAAAGAAAACTATTTTAAAAGTTACAGAAACTTCCAATTATACGATAAACTTGAGGGAGACACCTAGGACATGCAAGATCAAATACAGTGTGGACATGGCCCAATTAGGCCATTTATTTGGCCTCAGAGTTAGAAAATAGACCATGTGTGTCTGTGTTTAATCAAACAATATAAAGCAAAGTGGGCAATATCTGATAGTCAGGGTTGGTCTGCTGGGTAGGTGAGCAGTAGTGGCCTGTGATGACCTGAGGTGAGAGTGGGCAGGTAAACTAAATCAAGAAGTATGTTACAGAATTTAGAACTGTTTCCTGGGGAGGGAAACAGTTACAAAACATTGTAAATGAGGGACTCTAAATAATAAGAGAAAGAAATAGAAAAAGACACAATAAGCTTCTGAGATTCTCAAAGATAAAAGGAGACAAATTTGAGGAGTCAAATTCCAGCTCTAACAAAGTCAATGGCAACATTTGCTTTTACTTTTTTTTTGGAGTTAGAATTTCTCCCAGAAATGAGAGCTGAATATGAATAAGGGAAAAAATCCTCCTGTTTTGTAGTACAGTATCTCATGTTTATGTATATCCTGTTTTCCACAGGGAAGGGCTTTAGAAACTTTATACAATAATCAGAGTTCATGTCTCTCTGAACTACAAGTGCAACAAAGATGAAATTTATGAACTTTTTGACATAGCAATCCAGTGATACAGAACTGTTTACTACAGAAAATACCTTTATTTCAATTAAAAGCCTACTTAAATCTTAATTTGGTGGAGCAAAATTTTAAGAACAATGTCAGTGTCCTTAATAAACACAGGTGATCTTTGAAAGACTGTTCTTGAATTAGTTCATGATATAATACTGTACTTCACATTGCTGTAACAGCAGATTAAGAGAGAAGAATCTATCAAATGATAGCATTCCTTCCTTTATCCTGTATTTTCTACAAAATATGTGATTCAACACCTTTTACTTTATTTATAGTTCAGAGATTTTTTTTTGTACCTGGAGCTCCTGAACCCAGTAAGAAAATAGAACTGTGTCACTTTAGATAATTTTGTTTGCTGATGCTGTTTGCTTAACCCATGTAAGTGTAGCTCATTCAGACTGGATATGTGTATGTACCAAAAAGTATATGTGTTTTCTTCTCTTTATATGGGGAAAAATGTTGTCCTATTTTTTTTGTTGGAACTTTTCCAACTCATGCATTAGGAAGAAAAAAAGCCAAACCCTAGGCTGACATATGCCAACATTTGCCCCACTGACTTTCCTTCCTCATGGAAAAAAACCAAGAAAGATACAAATTGTAGAAAAAGGAAGCTCATATTAACAAGCAAATGGTAATCTGTGATATGAAGCTTATTTTTACAAAAGTAGTCTGTTAGCTTAAAAAGACAATAAAAAAACATTAATTGAAACAGAAAAATCAAATATAATTGACAGAATCTCTACTGTGTCCTAAAAAATATCTTAAATTATGACTAGATAAATAATGAAATGTCTGTGGTAGAGGCTTTGTCAAATATTTGATTGATGATTATATAACTGAATTAACCTCTAAAAGTCAGCAATACCATGTGATTCCTAAAGAATCAACATGCTGCTGCTGACCATCATGTGCAATACTTTACTGCTTATTTATTAAATACAGAAGTCACCTGAAGTTGCTTAGATGCAGCATTTTTTTGTGTAGGAAAAGAAAAACTGTTTCGAAATTTACTTGGAAAAGAACTGAGCAGTGTAGCTTTTAGTATCTTTATATATTTATAAACCAGAGGACCAATTTCAGGCAGGGTTTTGGAAAGTACTGCAGATATGACAAGGAAGATACATATTTGTTTTCAAGATCTGCTGAGGAAATATCTGATTGCACAGCTAACTCCAACTGAAACAAAATGGGGAGCTTTGACTAAATAAGACTCATTACCTGAGAAAATTGATTGTAGTTTAATTCTCTAAGCTACTGCCTGCAGTATAGACTCTCTATATTTCAGATAAACTAGATTACTTTGTAATCTATAGACATAAATAAATAATTTAGAGAATGATTCATCTAACCTATTTAATATCTTAAGAGAAAGACAAAGTTTTAGGACATTTCCTGGAAGCAAAGATGCGAAATTCCTATCTATTTTGTATATGGGTCAAATTATTTGTACCCTTTAGTTTTTCTCCTGCAAAATATAGCATACATCACCACTTGTCACATATTTGTAAAATGTGCTATGTGTTACTATTGTACCATTAAATACTCTAGCAAAGTATGGGTTTGTTATAAGTTGTTAAGATACAACTGTTTAACATTTCCTTGCATTTATATGTATTTTCTATTCATCCTTCTTTTTCACTCCCTTTTGTATGTTTTTTTTTGGTAGAAAATACTTAACTTACGGAACTATTCAGCTATGCCTCTATTCAGCTGTACTGTCCATGACCTGAATGAGAGATCAATTTGTGATTAAAATAGTCAGACCACTCCTTATTTCCCTTATCATTGATCTGTTCATGATGAAGTGTTTTTCAAATGTGTAGCTCCACAAACTGTTTAAATTTATTTAAAAGCAGATACGTCCCTTATCTTTCAGATTTTGTAATTTAATATTATTACTAACTGGTACTTTTGGATTTTAAAAATGTTTTCTCAGTCTGGTTACTGCTTGCAAAGATATGTGTGATCGTGCTTTTACCTATAGATGCAGAAGTATTTATTATGGATTCTGAAATTTTGAATATAGCTGTCCAAAAAAAGCTAGAAAGGAGTAAAAATCTCATCATATTCACAGTTATCTTATTAATTAAAAAGTAAACGTTCCGGTTGATTTTCTTTGATTGTAGTCATACTGTACCCAGTATTGCAGAAAAGCTACTGAAGTTGTTTTCTTTAAAACTTAAGATGTTATTGAACATCCGCATTTTTGCACTCGGTGAACTGTTAAAAGTCAAAGAACTGGTGAAGATAGAATGGCAGCCAACTGCTGAGTTTTATGGTGCTGCTCTGTCCTTCTGCAATTTCAGATTTAAACAATATCAGCTTCAGCTTCAGAGAAAATCATGCCTAGTTCCTCAGCATTCTGTGCTTCTGTAATCATAGCTGTGGCTATGATTAAAGGCTGGTGTTCTGGAATTGAATGGCAGTTGAATAGTTCTGTTTTGAAAATTTTTGCCTGTAGCTGAGCTATTTGAAAGATTTCACTGCCAATGGCCCAGGTTTTTGTGTTATCTCCAAAATTAAGTGAAATTTAAATATATTTCCAAATAAGCACTAAAAAAATTGGTAGATGTCAGACTTCTAATAAACACCTTTTTAGAAAATAGTAACATTGAGGTTACAAATTTATAAATTTCTCATTTAACTATGGCTTACACAAACCATAAATAAATAAATATTAATATATAGTTCAAACTAAGTGCTATTTCAGAATTGAAGGCATAATTTTCTTTTTCTTTTTCACAAAGCTGAATTATTACCTCGTTTCTTTGGTGTTTAAAATTATATATAGTTTAAAATGTTGAAACTATTCTAAGAAAGTTTTTATGCATAACTTCTGACTTTGAAGTATAAACTTACTATTTCAAACAAAATAGATGTAACAAATATTTTTCCAGAGGCTGTTAATTGAAAATGTGTTTTAACTGTATCTAAAAGTTTGAAGGTGGATCTAATTTTCTGAAGGAGGAAATAGCAAAAATGACAGAAAAAAAATCTGTTTTCTTCAATAAAGCCAAAAATACTTGCATGACATGCAACCATATAGGCCTTCATAGCCATTTTACTGAACATGGGCCAGTTAGTTGGATCATTTTTTTTTCAATTGTACTTGACAGGATGTTGTGTATTCCAAAAATATGTTTATACAGATTATACCAGAATGACACTTTAAAATATTAATTAGCTGTTCAAACATGTTGTATATCAAAGCACATCTGGTCTGTAGCAAAATGTGAAAAGAAATGGCACATCAGCTTTTAAGATAGGTTGATAGGGTCACATAGATCAGCTTGTTCCTACCTCCACTCAGGGAGTTTCATCAGCATCTCACTTTTTATGACATAATTTGCATTTTAGGAGACATTGTAGCGTATGCTGACATGCCAGAATTTTCTCAACGGTTGTTATCTGAGTAGTGGAATAGAGCTTCAGGACTGAAATATCTGGGACTTTTTTCTTCCCATCCCCAGGGGTTTTAAGCTTCCATCCTCCTAAGAATCTGGCAGTTCTCAAGCTACCAACTGCACAGGCACATGGTGTCTCTCTGCTAAAGTCATGACATTGCAGAGCCAGCAGTGTTAGGTAGAAGGGGCAAAACTGAAATCAAGAAACAAAAGTCTTGATAGTTCAGCTGGATAAAGTAAGTGTTCCCACGGGAGAAGCAAAAGCTTTTTTCTTGCTTGTTTCTCTTCCCACAATGACTTTGCAGTACATAAAAGCAGATGGAGACATCCTTGTTGTAGATCAGATGAACCACATGCTCATTGACTGAGAGGTTAAGTGAAGGTGAACACTTGGACTACAGTCTGCTGAATTTTACATAAACCCATTTCCAATTTAAAATCATGATATTTAGGTCCCTTAGAGCCAAACCAATTCCCACAATCCTTTCACTTGCTTAGATCTCAAGTAAGTCTCAGGACTGGTAAAACTTTTACTGTTTAGTGAAGTCAGGTTTTTGTGCAAAGTGGAATTGCTATTTTGGAGTGATTTTTCAGCTCTGGAAATCCTCATAAGATATAGAACTAGAAATTGCATGAAACATTGTTATAGGAACATGTGAAATAAGACTGCTACTATGTAAATACTTTTGAGAAAACTGGTAAATGATCATGCATTTTTGATATAATAACCTCCAAGATGATTTGGTACTAGAAGATACATTTCATATAATACTTTCATTCTCTAGGAATCAAAATTAGGTGTTGAGGTGCTAGAAATAAAATACTGCCTTTACATAAATGTTTCTTTTTAGTTGAGATTATTTAATATGCAATGCTAAGGAATTAATACAAATTATTCTAAACATTCATGGAGATTATAGGTTGTGGTAAAGCCTGGAAATAGAGACAGTAAAAGTGGAAGTGGCAAAGACAAAATAGAAGAACAATGGTTTCCTTTACAAAATTCAACAATAATAGCACATACCAGAAAAGCTTCAGAATCTAATAGCTAATTTGCTCCTATACTGTCCAACATTAAATATAGAATTTTTGAATTATAGAAAAATTTATATATAACATCAAGGTTTGTGCCAAAACGTTATTAAATCAGATTTGTATTATCACTTAAATGTATTTTTCTGCTCCTTGACTGCATTAAAATTCTGCTAGAGTAAGCGTTGACGGACTGCTTTTGCAAATTCTTCTGTCTGTAAAGGATAAACAATGATGCTTGTGAAGAGCAATCTGTAGTTTGCACTGATTCCTATGCAATGTCCTTCCACAAATCCATGAAAATTTGATATATGCTTGGAAACAAATCACTGTCTGCATGAAAAAAAAAATCCTAAATCCTTTGTAAATGCTGTTCTTAATACATTTCCTTCATTATACCTCTCCTCTTTTCAACAGTATTCCCATTTTCTTTGCAACGAATTCTAAGAAAGCTGTAATTCACATTTTCTGAAAGTAAGATCAGTTTTCAGTCAAGTAATTGATTAAGTTGTGCTACAAATAAATCTCCAGATTGTAGACATCTACAATGAAGTAACTAAGTGTAGGGCCTTGGTTCAGTTGTCCCAAGATAATCAGGTAGTGCCTATAGGTCACATCTGCATGTGGGCAACTGAACTGAATTCTGGGCATCTTCTACTGACTGTATCAGTTATTATACATAACTGGTTTATAGACAGTTATGACATGGTTCAGTTGCTATAATTACAGTGTTTGATGCATTTTGAAATTCAGTTGAGTTTCTTGGAGTATCTCCTTCTGCTGGTCCTGAAGTACACAGATCTCTTCTAATACTTATGCAGTATCAGCTAGTCCCAATGGAGGTTTTGGATACTCCTTACTTCTCTAATGACACTTGGTGTTTTTGTCTATGGAAAAAGTTAGCTGTTTTTTTTTTAAAGAGATCAAGATCTTAGTCCGCTCTCCAACTTGGAGCAGGCTTTGCCACTAAAGCCAGTGTTATAACCTAAATCATAGAATCATAGAATCATAAAGATTAGAAAGGACCTTAAGATCATCAAGTCCAACCTACAGCCCTACACCACCCTAACACTAAGCCATCTCCTGAAGTGCCACACCCAACTGCTTTTTAAACAAATCCGGGGATGGTGAATCCACCACCTCCTTTGGCAACCCATTCCAATGCTTCACCACCCTTTCGGTGAAGAAGTTTTTCCTAATATCCGATCTAAACTTCCCCTGGTGCAACTTGAACCAGTTCCCTCTTGTCCTATCACTATTCACAAGGGAGAAGAGGCCAACACTCGTCTTGCTACAGCTGCCTTTCAGGTAGTTGCAGAGAGTGACAAGGTCTCCCCTCAGCCTCCTCTTCTCCAAGCTGAATGGCCTCAGCTCCCTAAGCCTCTCTTCATAAGACTTACCCTCCAGTCCCCTAATCATTCTGGTTGCCCTTCTCTGTACCTTCTCCAGCACCTTGATGTCCTTCCTGTACTGTGGAGCCCAGAACTGCACACAGCGCTCGAGGTGCGGCCTCACCGGTGCCAAGTACAGGGGCACAATCACTTCCCTGATCCTGCTGGCCACACTTTTCCTAATGCAGGCCAGGATGCCATTGGCCTTCTTGGCCACCTGGGCACACTGCTGGCTCATTCTCAGCTGGCTGTCTATTAACATCCGCAAGGTCCCTCTCTGCCTGGCGGCTCTCCAGCCACTCCTCCCCAAGCCTGTAGCACTGCAGGGTGTTGTTGTGGCCAAGGTGCAGGACCCAGCATTTCTCCTTATTGAAACTCATGCAATTGGCCTTGGGCCAGTGATCCAGCCTGTCCAAATCTCTCTGAAGAGCCTCTCTGCCCTCAAGCAGCTTGGCGCTTCCACCCAGCTTGGTGTCATCTGCAAACTTACTGAGGGTACACTCTATCTCCTGGTCCAAATCATTGATAAAGATGTTAAACAGGAGTGATCCCAGCACTGAGCCCTGGGGAACACCACTCGTTACCTGCCACCAGCTGGATTTAACTCTTCGGACTCAGCCATCCAGCCAGTTCCTGATCCAGACGAGAATATGCCCATCCTGGCTATGAGCAGCCAGCTTTCCTAGGAGAATGTTAGAAACTTTTCTTATTATCCTTAACCATAGAGGTCAGATGAACTTCAAGCTGGGCTTTGGAGCTTCTAATTTTTTTCCTACATAGCCTACATAGCCTAAGTGCTGCAGTCTATGTAGGCTATGTAGGAAAAAACTTAGGAGCTTGTAATGTTTTCTAAGAAATATCAATCTGTGCAGTCAGCAAGCAGTAAATCTGATGTAAAGGAGATAATTGTGATGAATTATCCTTGGGGCAGCCACTTCCCTACAAGAATATATTTTTGTTTCCTGAGAGGTTTCTCTAGTCTTCCACCATCATATGCTTGAATCTTTAGTTGACATTAGAGGTAAAGAAGAGCACATGACAGCTGGGAGGAAGCTGTTGACCACTGAACACTTCATTTGGTCTGTATCTCATTCATATGAAGGACTGTAAAGAAGCCTCCCTCACATCACCATGTGTATGCCAAGGACCTCGCTTAGGATACATACCACCAATGTACATTTTTCTTCTTGGGGCTTATCTTTCTGCACACACTAAAATTTTTCCTTAAGTATCTAGCCTATCATTCTTTCTGTTTCTGAACGGTACTGCACTCAGTCATGCAAATGTTTCTTCAGATAAACATTAAAAATATGTTTGGAACAATAGCAATTTCTTGAATCTGTTGAAATCTTTGCAAACTGATAATGCTAAATTAGTTAATAGCCTAGTAGTTTCATTAACTGTATGTATCTTGTGCTACACATGCTTACAAATACAAAGTAATATTCAGACTAAGAAATCACAACTATGGCGGTATAATAAGTCTTATTTGAGGAAGGCTATTTCTGATTATCAGAAAATTGAACATACTGCAATACAGCTGAGTATAAAATCCACTTGTAATTTTGGTACTATAGAGAACAGCGTTAATTCAATAGTCAAAATTCTCAATGACAGTAAATCACTTTTTTTTTAGTGAATAAGCTCCCTTTTTAAAACACTAAGTTATTCTTAGATCACTTTCTAAATGGCTGCAAATTGCAGTTACAGTATGACACTCAGATGATTCATATGATATTTTCTGCTTATATTAACTGGATGTTTTGAAATGGATGTTCCTGTTGAGAAAAGTGAAAGAAAAAAACATTTATATCACAAGGTAGAACTGTGGAGCTCATTTCACTGCTAAGAAACTGAAGAACACCATGAGGTTTTTTTAAGTATTAGGTTTTTTTCTTTTCCCACAAGGAATAATATTTTGAGGGCAGGTAATAACATTAGAAGATCTTTTTTTTTTTACTCCTAATATGGTGATTTTCCTAAAACAGTCTAGGCACTCTTAAAAAAAAATGTAATATTCTGGATTATTTGCTGCTTATTTGGGGGTTAATGATTTATTGTTTGGTTTTTTTTCCCTCAGTTGCTTGGTTTGAGGAATTGTGGTTGAAATATATATATTTTTCTTCTCACTTTTTTCTTCCACTCAAGCAACAAACTTGCAATATATCACAGCTGTCATTATAATGAGAGAAAACATCATGATACAGCAGAACTTAGTCAATTCAATTACATAGAAGATGCAGTGAAATTATTTTTGATAGAAATGCACCTGCTGAGGCTGCCTGCTAGGCTAGTCTACAATTAGATACTGTGTAAAAAGTTATTAAAAAGTTCATTTAGACAATTTATCTCTCAAGTGTGGCAGGGGAATACTCCCCTGAAGGAAGGATCAAAACTCCAGAGAACTGTTTATTCCAAAAGTAAAGGTAGTTTATGCAACCTTGTCCTAGTAAATATAAAGTGAAGGCACACACTGTCTTCAAAAAAAAAATTCAAAGATCTAAAAAATTTCATGGATGGGATCAATCAATCATTGAACTATATAGCCTTGGTCCATAAGTTTAAGACCAATGCAAGAAATGAGGATTCCTTAAAGATAAAACCCCTGAACAGTTCAAATAATAGAGTGTCTCTAATTAGCACCCAACTGTCATTGGATTTCATTCGTAAAAATAATAATAGAAAGCAAAAGAAGCTTACTATAGAAAATATCCCAGAAAAATTAAAAAAGGCACATTCTCCTGTCTATGAAAAGCCACACTGCTTACATTGGGGAGATTATTTCTTCACCCTAGTAGAACCAGGAAGAATAATATATTTCACTGTGTCAATAACCTTTTGATGGGGATCCCACTGCTCCTGGTTGGTCATGTCAGATCCAGCAACTGAGGCAACAGCTTATGGTGCTAACATGAAGTAAAACCTTTCCGTAAAAATATTCATGCTCAGAACAGTGTTCATTCACTTTCCCAAGAAGGTAATAAATCATTTCTGGAACTTAGATCTTCCTGACTGCTAGAGTCATTATTTTGTGGATTTTTTTCACAGATTATTTTTAAAAATTATAATAATTTTTTGTCATTTTTTACCATAATGAGAATGATCACTGTAATAATACAACAATTTTTCTGGGTTTATATTTTGAGTTTAATAACTGTTTGATTGTTTTAATCACTAGCTTGCAAAACTGCCCTTTTATATTGTTCTATCTGTGAAGATTTTGTTTCAGTAGTTGTTTTCAGCAGTGTGAAAAAGATACACAAATCATTTTCTCTTCCATGGTATTGTTAACTGCATGTTTCAAGTGAGTCTGAATATCGTTGGTGTAAAAAATGACTTGTACATTTAGGAGTTGCTTCAAGTTTTCAGGAGCATTTGTCCATAAAGGATATATCAGGAAAAGTGTAATATCTTCTCGGTGTTGAGGAACAACAATTTGCTTCTTAAAGTTGGACAGCAGATGGACAGCAAGTCATTGGTATTTTTCCTCTGTAAAAGCATCTATAAAAATCTAGCAAAAAATATGTACGTGGGGTTCTTCGGTAATTTCCAAAAATTATTAGCAGCTAAAGAAGGTTCTTTTAAAACATTTTGTAAATGACCACTTTTCATCAAGTATATTGAACATATGAATTAAAATATATATATAAATGAATATATTTTAACTGTACATTTAGAAAAAAAAACACGTATGTTGTTTACATACGAGTAATTTCAACATGATATCTGAAAGAAGGCATGCAATAACTCATATTAATATGTCATCTGCAGAAATCGCAGACTCCTGTGTACACAGAGAAGTTAAGATATTTTGTTTTAAAAAAAAATATTCTTAGGTTGATTTATTTAGAGAATCTGACTTGGAGTATGTGAGTGGAAGATGGAGTCTGGGTTCATAAACTCGTTCTGAATGGCTTCCCAGAAGAATTTTGGTTCCATTTCAAATCAAACATGGAAAGTATTTTTTTTTTCCAGATGTTGGCACAAAATGATGCTTATCTTGCAAAAACTAATGAACTTTTGAGATATTTGTCTTTGGGGGTTGCAATTATATGAGAAAGTATCGTAATTTTTGACATCTTAGAATGTGTTTCTGACATGTGATAGTTTCCAACTACTAGCTGAGATTCACAGTTAATTGATATCTGCAAAATATTTTAGTGGCCCATTTTCATATATACATTTTATCAAGTATTTTCAATAGTAATTGAAGATGCAAAATATCTGTGTTCTGCTTAGTTTAACGTTTTTGGCCTTCTTTTGTAACAAATATAAAGGTGTACATAACTGAAAAGAAGATCTAGTAATGCTACTGATAGTTGGTGAAGACCTAATTCCGTATAGAAGTAACAATAGCACTTCTATTCATATATCAGAGAATCACAGAATCATTTAGGTTGAAAAAGACCTTTAAGATCATCAAGTACAACTATTAATCTAGAAATAGTGAGTCCAGCACTAAATCATATCCCTAAGGACCACATCTACACATCTTTTTAGATACCTTCAGGGATGGGGACTCAACCACTTCTTTGGGCAGCCTGTTCCAGTGCTTGACAACCCTTTCAGGGAAGACATTTTTCCTAACATCCAATGTAAACTTTCCTTTGTGCAACTTGAAGCATTTCCCTTCATCTCATCTCAGTAATTATTTGTACATATACAGAGTTTAAAATTATTCTTTCAAAATAATGAAGGAGTTTCAAACTGGCCAGTTAAAATAATTATGTAAATACTGTTAACGATTGAATCATAGCTTATCCAATAACATGAATAACTCAATTAAGTTCCATGGCTTTTTATAGCTCAATATATGCCCTTGTGTTCATGAATAATTAATCAAGCAACAACACAACTACAGAAACAACAAACAAACAAACCCATCATATGTGTTGGTTAACTTCTGAAAAGGTTAAGAACATCACATTTTCAAATATCATGACCTAACTTTAACGACCCATTAATAGGCTGACATTTGCAGTATTGTTTTTATGTAATAACACATCACATGCAAAGATCAGCAAGTGCAATGTAACTGCTTATCTCAAAGGAGAAAAATAAGTAATAATGGTACAAGAGAGGTTAATAACAGGTACAGGTCCAGCCTGGCTTTCATCAGTCTCTTTAGAAAATGAACTGGGAATTGCTGTCAACTTGATTGGAAAACGGAGAGGAGAAATAGATACATATGGGAGACATCAGTCAGAGTGGAGAAGACTGGTCTGTGTGAAGGTTGTTTGCAAGGTTACCTGCTCTGGCGAAACTGAAAGCTGGAATTTGCATCTCAAAGCTTTGTTCTTTCCTCAACACAGTGTCACATAAATTGTCCGCCCCGGGGTTTTAATTTCACAGATGTCTAAGCTCATTTAGAAATTAAAGTGCGATAATCTGTGATCCACACTGTATCACATCATTCTGATTTTTCTCAGCTAATGCCACATGGTGATCGTTTTGTTTACACATCAAAATTTTACTCAAAGATAGGGTGGAGCTTTTTTTTTTGGTTTAGCACATTGTGCATTTATGTGAAGTTTAGAACATTGTCTATTTTTTCTCTCAATTTTCTGGTTTTTTTGGGGGGGAAATTCAGATTTCTTTTTAATTATTCTTATAATAGGTGGGTTTTTATAATCTCTAATCAGTATATTTTTATGACATGTTTTGTAAAGATTTTAATTATATCTCTTTTTTTTTGGTGCAAATCCAAAAATAAATCCATTCTCTTGTTTAGGGAGCTTTTCTGCAGTTTAACTGTAATATGAGTCCTAGTAAAACAGTGTATTGATTTACTAGAGGAAATTATTTGATTAATCTTAGTTTTTAATTGAAGGTTTAGATTTCCATAAAAATGTAAAATTGCTTATTCCAGATTGTGTTTGGCAAGAGAGGATAGAAACAAGGAAGCAACTCATCAGCAAAACTTGAGCCAAAGTTAGCGTGTAAGAATGTGATTGCAACTTCTCCACATGAGGAACATAATTTAAAAAAAAAAAAATTTAAAAAAAATAAAAAATAAGCTATTTATAGTCTTTAGTCATGGGTGCTCCATCTTCAAAATACCCAAGGAAATAAATATTCTTCGGAAATTTCTTTTATAAGTGTTTTAATTTTACCTTTGTGGATTATGTGCAACAGTTCTGGAGCTCCAGAAACCACCCTGCAAAACACCGACCTTGTAGCTTTGAAGCTACTTTTTGCTTCGAACAGCCCTCTGTCTTGCAGCTGTAATGACATTTCCTGGAGCAGACATGGTCTCTCCAGTAATCTGTTCACCATTCAAACTTCATAACCTGGAACTACATCCCTACAACATAATACAGGTTGTGGAATTCCATTACAGTGTGCAATTGGCACACTTGGGTTTTTGAAAGGCATGTGTTAAGGATTCCTATACTGTAGTTGCACAAACTGACATGTTAAACATACCACTTCAGGTCACCCTCTAATGTTTTCATAGACACTAAAGGCCCATTACATGATTACATACAGTCTTAAAAATAGCAGAAAAACAAAAAAATCCACCATTATCTATAAACATCAAATTAGCTCAATTAAACTGTGTCTCTTTGAATTAATTTCTTTTTTTTTTCTCCTGTCTATATTGTTTGTTGATGATTGACCAAGCAGTCTTATTAGACAAACAGAATTGCATTAAAATACAATATAGATTCAAAACAGCAGTGAGGAACATTAACTGCTAATTTGCAGTTAAATTATAAAAGGTAAAGAAGGGGTGAAAAGGAAAAAGGGATGTTCTGACTGAAAAGTTTATAGTTTTGTCATTGCTATTGAACTGTCACGTCCAGCCTCACATACTACAGAGTTTGCTTAAAACAACCTTTTCTTAAGAAAAAAAAAAAGCGTTATAATTATACACTTTATAGTATGATTATCATGAAATATACAATATTGCCCCACCTTGGGCACCAATAAATCTGTTGAGGGTTAGGGCTGGGCTGCCAGTGAACATTAACAGACTCTCTCTAACCCGTCTCCTTCTCCAAAGAGGAAGAGAAAGGGAATGAGTCAGAGAGGCTTACACATTGGAAAACAAAACTGAAGAGCTTTAATAAAACAACAGTAGAAACATATACATAAATATACAAAACCGATATTGAACCTGAATCCCTCTCCAAGAGCAGTCCCCGTTGACGTTGTAGAGCAGGCGGGCACCAGGGAAGTCCCAGTCTCAGTGATAAGGGGAAAAGTGGACACAGGAGATGGATTCAAGAACTCAGGATTGGGATCAAAGGCAGAAGATTGGATGGTGCCCTTCTTCCATGCCGGCCGTTGAAAAAGAGAGCTTAATGCCTGTGATCCTTCAGCTTTATACTGAATACGATGTGTATGGAATTGAATACTCTTCTTCATCTGTCCTGCCTGTTCCTCACTGGACATGCAACCTTTTGCTTTCTTGTGACCCCTTCACTTCCCGGTACCGCTACCGTGGCACGCAAGACCCAGCAGTGGCCTCGGTCACTATAGGAGCAAGTATAATCAAGAACCTTTCTGCATACCAATCCCTCTCAGTAACTGTAAACATCAGGCGTTATCGCTTCTAGTACCAGACAATGTCTTCCAAAAGACATGCTGCTGACTTCAGAAAGTACAATCTCTCAGAGGAGACTGAGCTGAAAAGTAAAATCACTGAAAAGAATTGGTTCTGTTTAGCTCAGACCAGGACACATAGATGCATCACATCCAGGACAGTTTATTCCGACATCCCATGATTTCCCCAGCCTAAAGACTTAGAATTTCTGCAGTTTCAGTGTCTGCAGTTTCAGTCTCCACTGTTTAGCTGCAGGCAGGGTGACAGCATAAAACAGAAGTGCTCCTTTACATTTTACTGTTGGCATTTTTCAAATAACTATCTAATTACCACTAAGAGTGGTAATCATCTCACTCCACCTGCAATCATCTGTATCTAATCTAATTACCTTAGAATATCTTTGTTAAGGAAAGAAATAGTCATTCCTAGGGCACATCTCATTCAGATATCGACATCTAGGTCTAGACTCAGTTGCCTAAATGCAAGGACTTAAAGTCATTTGAGATGCTGTAAGACAGCCAAAACTTGGGCACTGGGAGATGTTTGAAACTGCTTTCATACCATCTGAAAAAATATCAGATGTTATAGACTCTGCAAGAGATTTTTTTGCCCTCTGGCACATCAGCGGAAAACCATGTCGGATATCCTAACCCAAATATCACTAAACATATTTAAGCAATGTATTAGAGTACCTGGGACCAAGGGAAACCCTTTCCTAAATGAGCCCATTTCTCTCTGTTGACTCTGGAACTGGAGTAGTTTCCCCCTGCAACCCATGGTGCAGTGCAAGTCCCCTGCAGTGTCACAAAGGTTCTGCCAGCCAACGCGCCCCAGTATAGGCTTCTCTCTCTCCACAGGCTACAGACTCCTTCAGGCATCCACCTGCTCTGGCGAGTGACACCCCATCACCTCCATGGACTGCAGGGGGACAGCCTGCTTCACCGTGGTCTTCACCACAGCCCAGGGGACTCTCTGCTCCGGCACCTGGAGCACATGCTCCTTCACTCTTATTCACTGACCTTGGTGTCTTCACATATTCTCACGCCTCTGTCTCTGCCAGTTGTTGTGTGGTGCAGTTCTCTTTTCCCCGTTTCTTAAATACATTTTCACAGAGGCGTTCCTGTCCTATCATCACTGATAGGGTCAGCCTTGGCCAGTGGTGGATCCCTCTTTGGAGGTGGCTGGCATTGGCTCTATCAGACCTAGGGGAAACCTCTAGCAGCTTCTTGCAGAAACCACCCCTACAGACCCCCCTCCACCGAAATCCGACCAGGCAAACCCAATACATATTTATACTGAATATAATCATGAAATCTACAGTAAACTGAGTAAAAATAATTGCATTACATCTATAGCATAGCAGAGTACTGAGAACATGCTTCCATTCTTATCAATTTCATCAAGAATTGGATAGAACACAGCGTGTTTGGAACTACATTGGAAATTGCTGTGACAACAGTATGTATATCTTTATATAACTCATAGTTGATGGAAGAATTCACTAGGCTGCTCATGGAATAGAATAATGATTGTTTTTCATATTCTTGATGAACTACTGAAATAAATGTAAAAAAAGTTCCTTTGAAAACAGAAATGTTCCTGTGTGGCATAGTCTAGGCATTCCTGCTCTGGCAGGGGGATTGGACTTGATGATCTTTCGAGGTCCCTTCCAATCCCTAACATTCTATGATTCTATGATTCTATGATAATATATAAATACATACATGTTCTTTACATATATGCTTCAAGTCTAGGTTACTAGGATAGCATTTATCTATGTCTGCAATATATAAAACATGCATAAAATAATGAAAACTATCCTTTTAAAGGGAAACATTCCCCTGTATAAGTGTATCAGTGTATGTATACGAACAGTGTCTGTACAATCCTCTGTATATAGTGTATGCCTATGTGCCACCTTTTGTCCTCACACACAAGATCACACATAGATACCAATCACATGACAAATGTGTTACCCAGTTTGTTAACAGGAGTGCTTCGTTAGTAACGACAGCAAGCATCAAAAGTAGTAATTATAATTGTCTACACTACTTATGCTTTACTCCTTCCCAATCTCCTGATTTAAATTAACAAAAAAATCTTTCTTCAAGTACATTACGCAAGTTGACAATATTCCTTTCTTTTCTTTTCACACAGTGTAATAGAGGTCTCTGCAAAGATACAGTTTAAAGGATGCCTATCAGCACTTCAAAGCTTTCTATTGCATGGTAGACTTAAGTTTATCTTAATCAATGTTTGATATAATGAAAATATCTTGACAGAAGTTGATATGTTTAGAAATAAGTCTCTGATACTTCATTATGTACTCACAGAAAGGTGAAATTTGTGGTGATTATCCACACCTCTGAAATATATCTCATTGGATTAGCAGCTATAATTAGCATTCATTTTTGTGAAAGTCAGTTTACTAGTATTACTTTTCTTACCATAGGTAATATTCTTAATGTTAATAGTATTTTATTCCATGAGCAAAAATACTATTATTGCACAGAATAGCATTTACTGTAGTTAATATATCACTGATTTAAGAAGCCAAGATTCTCTAGAGGTCTGAAAGCCTTTGCTGATCTAAATTAACTGTATATAAAAACACACATCACCCTTAAAATATTAGGGAAAAAACTGCAGACAGCTGCTTCATATTCCAGAGAGACTCTAGAAGTAGTGACAGTTGCAGTAGATTTCCAGAACCCAAATCTGGAAGTGTATAATTCGTATCCCAAGGAAGGGCAATGAAGCTGGTGAAGGGACTTGAGAACAAGTCTTATGAGGAGCGGCTGAGGGAACTGGGGTTGTTCAGCCTGGAGAAAAAGGCTGTCTATAAATACTTGAAAGGAAGCTTTAGTGAGATGGGGGCTGGGCTGTTGAATCAAGTTAAACACTGTAACAGTCTGTCCAGCGAAGTGGTGGAGTCACCATCACTGGAAGTTATTAAAAGACATGTAGATGTGATGTTCAGTGATATGGTTTAGTGGCAGGCCTGGCATTGCTATGTTGGACTTAAAGATCTTAAAGGTCTTTTCCAACCTAATGATTCTATGATTATTTTAACTAATAAAAGAAACTCCACACATGATAAACCTGTCCTGGCCCTAACCCACGACAAAACCTCAAGAAATAACTGCGGAAGAGCACAGGTAAAATGTCTATGAAATGCATTCATGAAATGTGCAGCAATGTCATATTAGATCAGCACAGTGTGGATTAAGTGTTATTGAATGATATGTCTAGTAAAGACTCTTTGAAGGTATGGATCTATAATTTTGGTGGTTTATATAAGCAAAAAGTTAATTTGAATTTTGCTTGGTTTATCTTAGTTTTAGATCCTGGAAGTTTCTTGTTTGACTGAAAAGGTTTAATGAGTTTCCCAACAAACATACAGTGTAGTCTTACAACCACTCCATTGAGGTGGTCATGAATGGAGCAGCAGCCCCTACTTGTGTTGCAGCGTTGGTTATAAAGCTCCACAGTCTCTACTTGTTATTACTATATTACATGAATCAAAGCTCAGGTTAGGGCACTGTCACTTAGCTGTTTATGATATCAAATTGCTAGCATGGGGATAACACAATTTTGGCCTGAAACAATTAACAGTTTGGGCATGCTTTGCATATTAGCACAAATACAGGGTAAGATTACATGTAAGTATTTTGGGGAGAAGGAAGGAGATTTTCACTGTGTGTATGTGAGCTGTGCTATGCCTGTTCTGTAATCAGAACCAGTCTCTGTCTAATTACTCCTGAATGTGTAAATAGTGAATCAGGTAAGGGAGTCAAAAGCTACCTTCTATTCCACTCACAATATATTGGTTTCTTAACGTAAGTTTTCATCTGTTACTTATAGTGGAAGATTCTATCAGAATTTTTTTGCTTTACTAGGAGAATTTGATTCCCAAATTATGGTCAGTTACACATCAGTTACAAATCAGTTACAAATTATGGTCAGTTACAAATCAGATTTCTAAGTACGGTTTTCAGAAGCCCTGGAGAACTATGTTAAATATACAGAATAATCTAAATATCCAGAAAAATACTTGCTATTCTTCACCATTGCCTAATTTGAGAGTTCACAGTCATTTCGCAGTTAGCTGATATCTACAACACTTTTTTATTGTTTCTTTTGAGTCCCTAAGTATTCCAGTCAGTCTATACTATTGATGATTTTTATCCAATTACTGTTATTCAGTCACCAGAAACATCCAGTTATTCCTGTGAGATACTCCAATCCTTCTCTGTACTGATGCGAATGTCATCAGCAGATCTCATTACTACAGTCCTGGTCTTTGTGTCAAGGTCATTTAATCAAAAATGTTTAATGACTTCAGTCTTAAGAATTATTGCTGAAAAACTTAACCAAACACTTCCCTATGGGCAAAGCTTTGCATACATATGGTACCCAGTTGTCTTACTGGTGTGTTAAGTACTTGTTTGGACAGATCAGATGAAAACAAGAAGAAAACTGGTACATATTCATATTTCCAATAAGTCACAGATAATGGATTTTTAATTAACTTTAGCTATAAAATGAAAATTTGAGGCTGTAGTAGAGAGGTACTTTAAACAGTATTTTTCAACATCGCAACCTCATGTCACAGACCCAAGGTGAAGACACAAAGAAATGATGGGGTGCCACACTTACACGTTTTTACCCCTGTGTAATGAGGAACCAGGTCAGATACACAGCACTTAATTGCTATCACAAACATGTTGTGTTTTTACTAAGTTTATAAAGGGGTAGTGTTATGTATACTTGCTTCAGCGTGAACAGAATTTATTGTCTTTTTGCAGGGGTCCCATCAAAAGGGTTTGTATTCAAACCTACATGTTGGCAAAGCTTTGTAAACCTTAAAACTTTTTGATTCAGATTGGACACTGTAGCAAATTTTTTCCTAATATAAGAAGAATTACACATATGGTACTTCTGGACTCCTGTATTAATCTATCTTTTGAGGCACTTCTATGAAAACTATTAGAACAGGTTTTTTTCTAGTCCCATTATAGGCTTTATTCTTCCACCAGATCTCATTCCTAATACAACTTTGCAATATTAGATCAACAATTAATAGCTATTTGTTTAATTGTTTAAAATATCTCAGTTGGGCCTTTTTCTTTTTTTTTTTAATCAGTATTTTAACAGACAGGATTTGTCATTTCTCGCAGGAGTCTTTACAGGATTTTGGTGTACATGCCATTTGGATTGGTGGACTTCTTGCTATTTATAATTTTTAGTACGGCCTGTGGTTTTTTGCAAGTCAGATATCACTTCATTGCACTGTGGTTTTGCCTATAACTTTATTAATCTCTGTTTAATGTAATAGTCACTGTATAAGGATATATCTCTAATACATAAACTGTTTAAAAGTCAGCACAGAAAAGCACTCTTGAAAGGGTAAAGTTTTAAGGAGCAGTTATGAAACATATTTGGGACAGTGTTTATTACTTCAGCTCAAACTCTAAAAATGCCTATGCTCTGTGAACAGAAGAGATTTATGTAGTGCTTAATCATACTGAATTGGGAAATACTTCTCTCTCCCTTCTCTTTAAGGTATTTCTAGACCCCCTGGAACACCAATGTTCACCAAGGTGCATTTAGATTGCACATTAAACTTACCATATGGAAAAGCTCACCTCTCATGGTCTCTGTGAATGGCTTGTGTTACCCATCTCATTAGAATCAAACAAATCTAAGATGCCTGGGTTGTGAAAACACTGGTTTTTCGAGAGCAGACAGAGATGATTAGTTTCAGATTATAGTTTTAGGAAGAGTTAAAGTTGAATCTGAATTTCAGTGACTGACTTCTGCTATCACTTGTTTAATTTTAATGCCTTCATCATATGTGACTGTAGCGTAAGGAGTAGCTTTCAGTTTTATATTTTCTACCATTTGGAACCCATTAATATAATACACGAGATAATTAGATGGTCATGTCATATAACAATTTCTTTTTGCATTGCATATGTGCACTTACTTAAAATAACTGAGCTGTTGGAAGTATATTCAGCATATACTCATATTAATCTCAGTACAGTAAAATTATGATGCAGCAATTCTTGTGTAGATCTTTATGGTATTTTTGTCTTTCCAGAGCCCAAAATGTCCTGTTTTCTTTATTTCTGTGGGATCATTCTTAGCACATTAATTTGTTTATTTTTTTGCTGTTTTTAAAAATACTTGCATGATGGTTTTGTTTTCTGTCAAACGTTAATTATTTTATACATCCTTTTAAATATCCAGTAACTTACTGGCATGACAAATTATATTATTGTCTTTTATTAACAGTTTTTTTTCTAAATGCATGTTTAGGAGTGCTGAATATATGATTTCACATTCTCCCACTACTGCTTTAGAAGTTGCAGAAATCAAACTCCTGTCAGGCATTGTCGACTGTTGAAGAGACTTGACCTGCTTGATTTCAAATGATCATTGAACTTGGAAATCAGTGAACTTCTAAACCAGTGCATAATAAGAGCCTATATAGGGTGTTTTCAGTTTTATTTTTCATTTTATGTACAGGTTATTCATTAAAGTTTATAAAGATTTTTTGCTATTAAAATGCACAATGACATTTACACGAAAGTTTAATTGAATGTCCTTTTTTTTTTTTCTTTAACTGTTGCTTTCTGGTACAGAACAAGTTATAGTGAAATTGACTTTCTGTCAGCTTAATAAATATTAATGTATTGGATGCAGCCAAGCATCACCGTACATGACCCATCTTTAAAAGTAAAGTCGTTTCGTGGGAAGATCGCAATTTATTTATTGTCCATGCATTCTCTCTTTCTTGGTGAGGAATCATTATGTAAACATTGAAATCATTCATGAATTGAAAAAAAAGTGTTGTGGGTTCTCTGCTTACAAGTTTAAACTGATAAAATCCATAAAGCTGCCAATAATATAGTGAGGATTTTTTTTTTCTTTTCACTAGTGACTGATACATTTTAATATTTTTTTTTCAACGTGGAATGATTCAATTTCATTAAATGAGTCTATGGAGATGCCTAATGATATGGTTATTTAAGTATGCGCTCTAACAATTTAATATCTGTAGAATTACCCCAATGTAAAAGTGACTTGAAGTATAACTTGGATCAACATTACTCAGTTGTCAATGTAGTAATACTTTCAAAAACAAGGTGGTTCCAAATTCTGCATGTTTTGGAACAGTTTCAGAAACAAAATCTTTACTAGGCCTTCAGACTGAATACAAGCCAAATGTACTCCAGGCTCCAAAAGGCAAGGTTCATCCCCCTTTGCGCTCTCTCTAGATATGATAAAGTCTAAGTGATAGAAGAAGAAGAGCTATGACGTAAGGTGTTTGTGATATGTTTTGTAATTTAATTTTTCAAGTGCCTTCATTAATCCATATCAGAATTAATCAAAATCAAATTAATTCAGAGAGACAGAAACAAACTTCAAATTGGAATGTAAATAGCAGTGTTGTCTTTGGCCAGCAGCCTTTAAATAAAATTTCCTGCAAGCTTCTATTAAAAACGACCAGTATGGTTTAAATTTCTTGGTTTGAATTAATCATAGAGTATCAGTATTTCAGGATAAATGCAAACATATGTAAAATGGCTTAAGAAGGATGAAAAACCTGATTTGTCCTTGCTATGATGAGTTGAGCTATTTTCATTCATTTACCTATTCTGGGGAAAAAAACCCACAACTTTTCTTAACATCTTTCCACAGAAAACACTGCAATATTCCTTTCTGTTTTCTTCACACTGAATGCAGTAATGTCACTTCTCCAGTTTCATATCCAGCTCAGTTTTCAAGTGTGCTTGGTTTATCATCAAATGTTTCTTAATAACCAACTGATATTGTCTAGTGGACAAGAAGCTTACTGAAAACGCTTTGCAAGAGAAAGCAGAGTTTTCAGATAAAACTTATTCTTGCTACAGAATATAATACAATAAAACACTTTTTCCTAACTTTCATTTTAGAATACTTCTGTGTAAAACTTTTAAGACTTTTAACTTCTACTGTACATTAGTTTAAGACTTTTCCTTAAAAAGTAGTGTTTCTTTGAAGTCCTATTTTAAAAGAAAATAAGACCTTCCCACAGTTTAGCAATGTATTATCACCACTGCAGGAATTTCTGTGAATAGCTGTCAGTAATTACATAAAAAAGAATAATTTATGCTGGACCTCACGTTTCTATCTTTGAATGGTATGTGCCTACTCTGGACCAAGGCTGAATGGATAGAAGACTGCTTTCACCCACATGTGCAAACTACAAGGGTGCAGCAGCTCCAGAGTAGCTGGTGCCTTTGCAAGTTGTTAGAATAATATTAACAATATCCAACACAGAGCAGTGAGATGCCAAACCTAGTTTATCAGAAATTGTGAGGAGGGTGACAGAAGTGTTTGCAACTCCTCTCCAGGGATCTGAGTCAGCAAATCATATATAACCCTTATTCCTTGCCTTAGGGTAAGCATTTAAGCCCTTTCAAAGGAAGAGACCGATGTTTTATTTTAAAACAGACTCTCGGAAGAGTAGCTGGAAGTACCCTTGTTTGCACAGCAGGTGCTGGAGACATGAGAGACAAAAGGTTCAAGACTTGCTACTCCCAGCCCTGAAGAGAATGTGCTTGCCTCACTCTTTTGTTCTTCCTATTCTGCCTTTTTTTAATTTTAACTAGACTTCCTCCTAGGCCTAGAAAACAACATTTTCCAACTAGAAGTATTTTTGCCAGGTATTCTCATCCAGTTCATTATTACAATACTGCTTATACTGACCACGATCTGTTTTTCTTTCTGTAAGAGATAAGAGTGTACTATTTACACCAAAGCTTAAGTAGCAAATGTGTTGTGGAAGATTGATTGTCATGTAATACTTACAATTTATTAAATGCCAAGAGACATGATTAAATAACTTGCTAATACTTTTTTTTAGGTTTTGATTTTTTTTTTAATTGCTGCAGTAAAAATAAATGTTCTACAACAATTTAGTCAGGCAGACTTTTTCCTCTAATCATTGCTCACTGAACATCATAGTTTATCAGCATGTGACAAAAATTATTGAAAAATATTTGTCAATAATATCTTATTTTGCCTGGTTTAAAACTCGTTTCAGACTTTCTCTTCAGGCAAACAGGACACACGACACAGGGGATTCCCTGTCTTTTCTCTGCCTGGCTGAAGAAGCAGGAAAACTATGACATAATTGCCATCACGGAAACAGGGTTGTATGACTCATAACTGGAGTGTTGCACTGAATGTTTACAAATTTTTCAGAAGTGATAGGCAAGAAAGGAGAAGCAGCGATCTGTTTCTTGTGAACACAGAAGGACTTCTGGAAGATGTGATGGTGGAAAGCTGTCTTGGGCATATCAATCATGAACAGATACAGTTTTTTATTCTCGGAGAAGTAAGGAGGGAAGTTAGCAGAACTGCCACCCTGGACTTCTGAAGGGCAGATAGGCCTGTTTAGGAGTCTGGTTGACAGAGTACCTTGGGAGGCACTTGAAGGGCACAGGAGTCCAGGAAGGCTGGACACTCCTCAAGAAGGTAATCTGAAAGGTGCAGGAACAAGCCTTCTCCATGTGCCAAATGATTAGCTGGCAGGGAAGAAGACCAGCGTGGCTGAACGGAGAGCTTTGGTTGGAACTAGGGGCAAAAAGGGAGATTACAATCTTGGAAGAAGGAGCAGACAACTCAGGAGGACTATAAAGATGTCATGAGGCAATGCAGCCAGAAAATTAGAAGGATTAAAACCCAACTAGAACTTAAAGACAATACAAAATGCTTCTATAAGTACATTAGAAACAAAAGAAGGGTCAAGGAGAATGTCTATCTTTTACTGG
Organism: Trogon surrucura; assembly: GCA_020746105.1. NCBI lineage: Eukaryota > Metazoa > Chordata > Aves > Trogoniformes > Trogonidae > Trogon > Trogon surrucura. The sequence goes on from CM036617.1 coordinate 56,781,423, forward strand.
ATATGGGGGAAAAACATAGGATGAAGATTAAGGTTGAGGCACTTAAAGCCTTCTTTGTCTCACTCTTTATTCTCTGGGTGCCCAACTGTGATTCAAGCAGAAATGATTAGAGACATGCTTCACTACTTAGACTTGCACAGGTCTATGGGGCCGAATGGAAGGCAACCAAGGGTACTGAGGGAGCTGACAGAAGTGTTCACCAAGCCCCTTTCCATCATTAAGCAGAAGCCCTGGCTAACCGGGGAGGTCCCAGTGAACTTTAGGAAGGGTTGGAAGGAGGATCTGAGCAGCTATAGGTCTGTCAGTCTGACCTTGGTGCCGGGGAAGGTTGTGGAGCAGATCATCCTGAGTGCCATCACACAACACATACAGGATAATCAGGTGATCAGGCCTGGTCAACATAGGTGTATGAAAGGCAAGTCCACCTTGACTAATCTGATCCAGTTAGTGGATAAAGGGAGGGAAAGCCTTCCTCGGCAAACTGTCTCTATTATGATCAGCAACACTACGGAAGTGATCGTACCCCTGTACTCAGTACTGGTGAGCCTGCACCTCGAATCTCGTATTCAGTCTTGGGCCCCTGCCTCCAGGAATGACATTGAGGTGCTGGAACATGTCCAGAGAAGGGCAATAAAGTTGGTGACAGGACTAGGAACAAGTCTTATAAGAAACAGCTGAGGGAAACGAGAGTGTTTAGAAAAGGAGCCTGAGGACAGGATACCAGGAAACCTTATCACTCTCTACAACTACCTGAAAGGATATTGTGCGGAGGTGGATGTCGGTCTCTCCTCCCAAGTAACAAGTGATAGGATGAGAGGACATGGCCTCAAGCTGCACCAGGGGAGGTTGAAATTGGATATTAGGAAAAAAATCTTCTCTGAAATGTTGTCAAGTTTTGGAAGAGGCTGCCTAGGGAAGTGTCTGAGTCATCATCCCTGAGGGTATTTAAAAAACTTTTTGATTTGGTCCTTAGAGAAACAGTTTTGTGATGGACCCAACATTGGTTGCATAATGGTTGGACTTGAAGACTTAAAGGTTTTTTGCAACCTAAAGGATTCTATGACTATGATTTTCTACCTGCAGTTAGACTGCAGAAGAGAGGGAAAAGACATGACAATATTTTTTTTTTACCAATGTAAACTGATATTCATCCTATTTCCTCCCAATGTTACATCAATTTACTTTTTAATACTTCACACAATGTAACCATTTGTTGTGATACTGCATTACAAATTAATGTATGATTTTTCATTCATATATATTGGATCTTAGCATATATGGCCTTCATATATAGCATATATGACCAGGTTTTTTCCTTCAATACTTATTCTAACTTTGAAAAATTTAAGAGTTTAGTTTCTTCTGCTTTTATTCTCTTATCATACAGAAAGGTTTATTTTAACCAATATTTCATTAAATCTTATTATAGCTTTCTCTCCTCATTAGAACTCTTAATTTAGCCAGACACAACTTTCTTAACCTGTCTACTTCTACTTGCTGATAAGTTTACCTTGTCAGAAAGAGCAAAACTAAACCTTGTAATGAAGTCCCAGGAATGCAACCAAAATCATTTGCTGAAGTTTATGAGATTTGGTGTCATATTGAACAGTTGTGGAAGAAGAAGGGAGAAGAACATTTCTCATTTTTTAGTTTGGAGACAGAAAATAACAAAGAGAAAGAAAAAAAGGTGTGTTTATGTGAGAGAAACAGAAGATGGGGTGCTAAATACTGTTTGAACAAAAGACCAAGTTTTAATGGGAATCCAAATTAAACGATTATACCAAAATTTGGGCCAGTGATACATTTAAAAACAGCTTTATTTTGTTTTCTTTAAATAGTGTCCATAAAAAGACATACAGACATTGAAGTACAAGTTTTCCTAAATATATGATATTAAAATATTTTCGAACATAAATTTCCATTCAGTCTGAATTATTTTCAGCTTGCCAACTAAATGGCTAATAAATGTTTCTTCTGAATTCCATTCCTGCTTTTTTAGTGTCCAATTGACTTTTATTTTATGTTCCAAACAATGAAATAGCACATCAAATGTGAGGAAAATAATGGCAAAACTTCTTACATCGCAATGTCTTCTGCATGAGATGCAGTTCCCCTGGGAGTTAAGACCAAACACATAGTAAATAAATCAAAGGCCCTATTTCCTTAGTTAAAATAGCAAGATTACCATTAACAGCATTCTTAAATTGTCATTGTAAATAAATGAGTTCTCATTTACCAATCTTTCCGCATATTTATAGAAGTCATGGCAAATATCCGTGTCCTGCATATGAATAGCATAGATTCTGCTTGTTTTTCTACTTTTTGGAACTCCAGGATGACATATAAATGTTCAGTGCTTATTTGGCCTTAAAATAAACACTTTCTCATGCTCAGAATATATCTAGTTACAAAATGAGATATCAGGGATTACACTTCCTAAGATGGATATCCATGTGCTAAAAAGTGATCCTTGCTGCCCCCTGATGTTCTGCTGCCTGGCTCAGCGAACTAAACCTGCCAGTTTGTCTCAAATCAATTTGAGCTACAGTTCTTCTCTAGTGGATGAAAACACACAACTTTCATTCCAATCTAATTAGCTGTATTCTGCTCTTCAGCAGAAAAATATTCCTCTAAGACAAGACTGTATCGAGTGGATGAACTTGATTACACCTGGATTAGAGTCAGAGTCATTTAGACCTTGCTGAAACTCAAAGCAATTCCTTCTAGGTATAAAGCAAGGCCAATATGTCATAGTATTATTTTCCTCCTCCAAACTGCTAACAGGAAAAGAGCTTTTAAAGACTCTCTTTTCTAGTAGAGTGAAAAATTTAGAATATTCTTTTTCTTTAGAAGAGGAAATATTACTGATATACAAAACTGACAGATACATAAATATGTTTAATATTTGAGCATTTACTAAGTACGTTGTCTGTAATGTGGCATAATTTGATTGCCCTACATCTCTGTGGATATATTATCTGGAGTACAAGTAAAAATTGTATATGTAGTTCTCCTAAGTAATTTTCCTTCTTTAGTATTTCCTTCATATTACCTTTAAATTGTATTACGTGTGTTACTTAAGTTATTGAAAAGGCTGTGGAAATGTTCTTTTTGCTCGAATATATTTTTGTTTTCCTTGTAAGTATTTTATTGGGTTATAATGAGTTCCAGCTTGAGTTCTGTGAGAAGCTTTTTCTTATATATTGACCCCTAACACACACAAAACCTCATGGTCTTGAATCTCTCTTTAATCAGAGGAGAGGCCTCCTCATTCAGTCATTCTCCAAATAATTGTATGTGAACAGCAACCAGATTAGCCTGAAGCCAGTGCACTAGACAGATGCTATTAAATGTTTGGTCCCCATCAAAGAACTAGCTGCGTTATAGCCTGCCACTCACACGTGCACACACACATGCACAAGCTCCAAACCAGTGAAAAACTGATTTTAAGTGTTGAAACTAAAGTGAGAAATCTAAGCTGTGGGATGCTTATTCTACTGATTTTACAGGAAGGAAAAACTAAATCTGGTTCCTTGAAATCCTGTCTAGCCTGTACACAGGGTGGCTAAATTTACATTTGGGTCACAGACACCACTTCATCCTATTCATTTTCCAGCAGTACTCAACACTTTAAGAACCTGGATCAGAAGACATCTACTTAATTGGCACAAAAGTGCCCTAGAAACCAACTTTTGGTGGCACAGATGTAACCTGATCCTGTTTAGTCCAGTTTCAGGTAGGGATCCCCAGAGGCCACCAAAATATCTACTACAGTACTTATGGCAGAGACACAGTGGCAAAAATCCAAGTCTTGAGTTACTGGAGTATGAATAAGCACAAAGACTGAAATCAGCAATTTCCTTCTTCTAGGATCTACATTTCAAGAAGCAAGGAATGGAATTCCAGTTCTGCACCTTTCCTTGTAAAAAGCCATGGATCCCTTTTGATTTCTCTCTTTCTGGTCCTTTGACTGGCTATATCAACAAAAGGAGTATCAAGTGACCCATACTAGGAGTATTTTCAGAGGTCAGTTTTAGATTTGTGAGTCTAAGGAGAACCTGGTGGCCCACTTCTAGATCAAATTTGTCAATAGTTGTGCAATGTTGAGGAGAGGGAACATTGCTGCTCTCTTCTTTCTAAAGGAACCAGCCCTGATTTATTGGTTACTGGCCCTCAGCTAAAGATTTAAATTTCGAGAAAAGGTAGGACACTTTTACTTGTATGATTAATAGGTAGAAGACGATTCCTGACGTAAATCGACTGCATTGCCATCTAGAGATCTTCACAAGAGGAAATCTCTCTTTACTGGCTGAACAGAAATTTTTTTTTTTTAGCAAGATTTCTTATGCCCTGAAAGTAAAAACCTCTGTAATTTAGGAACATTACTAATTAAGTTACATTCTTGAATTGTTGAGAATAAATCTGGGCATGTGTGATGTCATGATCTATGTTCTATTTTTTTGTTTGTTTTTTAAAAAAATATAATAGCTTATTGCTAGTCCATTAATTTATATCCCTATTTAATGTGTTAGCTTTTGCTAAGACTGTTTGCACTATTATATTCATGCATTGCACTTCAGCTAGGAGATCATTTCTGAGAGGCAGTGAGGAGCTTTTTCCAAAAATGTCTCTCCTTGGTAACTGTGTGAGATTTCCTAGTTCATGTGAAGGCAAGGCTGACTTACTGGTTGAAGTGAATGCACTTGTTTTTGTCCTGATATAGACAAGAAATACTTTTGTCATCATTTACCTTCCTTAGGCACAGCAGGAAGACACCAGGTCCTCAGCCTCTTAAGTGTCATGACTGTAGGAGTGCTTTTTATCTGTTTCTCAGGTAAGTCAGTTAGGGTTAACCTAAATGCTCTTTTGCTGTAGCTGTTTTTGCCCTGACACAGACTGTAGCATTAAAACGTACGAGATTCATACTTCTGATGAGGCAAAATAAATTAAGGTGCAATTTGGACTTCAATTAATCAGTCAGAGGGCTAGAGCTCTGATTTTCTCCTATTTATGCTAAAGTTTTAGCCTTCTATGGTACTAAAGCAATGTACTTTTAGGTGCAAGGACTCATAAGCAGTCATCTAATTTAATATTTTCATTTGGATCAGGAATGCACATCTTAAAGATATCTCTTGATTGGACTATCCACTGCTGGATTTCTTTCAGAAAAAGGCAAATTGCAAGATACCCTCCAATACCTAACACACTCCAGAAATTAGATGGAAGATAGGGAAAACCACACCTAATCCAAAATAAAACACTGAAATACGTGTGAACTTTGGACACACTACCAATTCCACAAATCTACACTCTAAAAATCCCAATTCTAATGGGATACTGTCTTTGCTAATGTAGATACTGCCTTAAAATATTTTCCTGGGTTTGACAGTCTGTTAAACTGACAATATAAATATGGCCCAAGGATACCATCTGTATCAGTACAGGTTGAGGAATGAATGGATTGAGAGCAGCCATGTGGAGAAGGGTATTGGTGGATGAAAAACTGAATATGAGCCAGTAATATTTTCTCACAGCCCAGAAAGCCAAGTGCATCCTGGGCTGCATCAAGAGAAGTGTGGCCAGCAAGTCGAGCGAATTGATTTCCCCCTCTACTCTGCACTCATGTGACCCCACCTGCAGTACTGTGTTCAGCTCTGGGGCCCTTCAACATAAGAAGGACATGAACTTGTTGGAGCGAGTCCAGAGGAGGGCCACAAAGATGATCAGGGAGTCGGAGTGCCTGCACTGTGAGGACAGGCTGAACAAGTCTCCGGGGAAGAAGTTATAGCAGCCTTCCAGTGCTTAAAAGAAGCCTACAGGAAAGATGGTGAGGAACTACTTATCAGGCAGGGTAGTGATAAGACAAGAGGTAATGATTTTAAACTGGAAGAGAGTAGATTTAGGTCAGACACTAGGAAAAAGTCTTCACTGCGAGGGTGGTAAAACACTGTAACAGGTTGTCCACAGAAGTTGTGGAAGCCCCCTCCCTGGGGGTAGGGCCAGGTCGGATGGGGCTTCGAGTAGCCTGGTCTACTGGCAGGTGTTCCTGCACTTGGCAGAGGGATTGGAACTAGCTGATCTTTCAGATCCCTTCCAACACAACCCATTCTATGATTCTACATTTCAAGGTTCTATGAACACCTTCAGTTAGGATATGCGATTTCAAAAGCCACCTGACAACTACAGTAGTTCAGCTTACCAAGGGCTCTGTGCCCTCGTTATCTTGCTATCAGTACCCAAGATAACTGTTTTAATATTAGGTGAGTTAACACTAAGACACAGATATCCTCTCTACTGCTGTAGTGTAGCTTGCATATTTAGAGAAAATCAGTCGTAATACATGATGAATTCAGGTGACCATTTTCTGTTTTGCTTTTATTAGTATAAAACCACATGAGAAACTGTGCAGTAAATGACACTTAAATCCCTTTGTACAGCATTACTAGTGACTGGATATGAAGAGCAAACATGGTTTGTGCGTGTTTTTTTACCACCACATAGCTTACAATCCACACCCAAGTAGCTGATAAATACACATAAATAATATAACTTAAGACAGTTAAGCATGAAGGGCTGAAATCAGTGAATTGTGTCTGCTTGAAGTATTTGTAGTTGTCTTTAGCAGCTTCTGAGATAAGTAAGCAGACTTTTTCTTGTGACAGTTTTTTAAAAACAGACTAAAATAGAAGCAATACATAGAGAATAAAAAAATGTTAAAAATAGCTATTAAAGTACTCAAGTGCTTATTTTTCTTTGCTGGTAACAAATTATTCAGTGCTCACTGTAATTCCCTAACAGGCATTTCTTGAAATCACAGTTTACATTAGTTACACTATACTTTTTCAAATAGATTTTTTTTCCCATAATACTATTAATTCTGCCTTACGTATTTTCATGAAAATTCTGTTGAGTTCTATGTAGATATAGGGTACTAACTGTTATTTTAATTTTTATCTATGAAACATTTTTAAGCTAAGTATTACTCCTTACATTTCACTTCTATACTCATTAGGAAGTGAAATGATGAGCCATAATTTACTGACCAGGTATTCTGTGCAGGTTAATTCAAGGAGTTGGAACAGAAGAACTGCATTTATTGGGTTACATTTATTTACTGGAAAATGTACGTGACATTTTAAAATTCTGTGGTTGTATATTTGAACTATGTAGGAGCACCATATATTTGATAAGTATTATTAATTACAATATAGCTACAGGGTTTATACTTTCTGCTTATTTTACAAAATTGTAAGTAAATCTAGTATTACTCAGATGATGGTATACAAGTCAAGGTTAATGTGCAGCAGGGAGCTACTGCTCTGTCTTTCCACATTAGGTTCCTCCCACATAATCATGCACATTTCAAAGAGGAAAATGAAACCATGATTTCAGAGAAACTACAACTAATAAATTTAAACTATCTACAAAAATACATACATAGACAAACTCAATATTGGGCAGATTTTAATGATTGGTAGCATTCTTGATTTTATTTTTGAGAAGTAAATATAAGTTTTGTGCTACTTAGCAACATTTGATAGTTTGCATAGTCTTAAAAATTACATATTAGATATAAAAATTAATATTGCAGGTAGAAATAGTAAACAGATTGTCAAAGTTACTATAAATCAACATCCACATTTTATTACACATGTGCTAGTTGGATCAACTGAGGTACTTGGAAAAATGGTAGTAAGAGAGAGTAAACTCTAATGGCTTACAATAGGGGTTATTGTTTGTAAAAATAGGATTTTTTTCTTAACATTTTTCTTTGGAAAACCTTGTGTTTTATTAAAAGAAACTGAAGTGTTGCATTTTTAGCCAGATGTAATAAGACTTCTCATTGTGGGAGAGCAAAATTTACATCTTCAGCAAAAAAAAACAAAAAAGAACCCTAAAAAAATTTACTGCACCTTTGCTAAAAACAAATGACGCTTTCCACATGGTCAACAAAGTTAAAGACATGTTATATTTTGGAAGTTCCACCCCATATTGTAATAGCTTATAGTATTCTATTTGTGTCGTTTAGGGTCCCTTTTTGTTACTTTTCTTCATTTTAAATTAGGATCTTCGAATATCAGGCTCTGATAGAACAGGTAAGTCTCATGAGAAATGTGTTTGTTATAAAAAGGTTTTTCTTTTCTTACATGATCTTCCTTTTTTTCCTCTTAATCTTTTTAGATTAGCATTTTTACACTAATCTGAACTAACAAAAAACCCCCAAAACTCAGGAGGCAGTATTAAGAGATGGACAGCTGATCATCTTCATTGATTAATTCTTAAATTTATAATGCTATTTTGAGCATCTTCAGTTGTTTCTCTGTAGGTGAGGCTAGTTGTAACTAAAACTCTGAGCAGTTTGGACATAAATTAAAACTCTGAGCAGTTTGGACATAAACTACCCCATGCTCATATGTCTAAGGGCAGTATTTATTATTCTTCTTTATATGATTAATTCTTATGACCGTTAGGATTTATTTTCACTAGTCTACAGTATGTATTTTTTTTTGTAAATTTTTACTGTGGTTTTTTTTTTTCTCTTCAGTCTTACATGGTTTTTTTAGAACCTTACTGTATGGGAGAATTAATTTATAAAGTACTGTTAAGTGATGCTTTTTCTCTACTTTTACACATACTCTGCTGCAGAAATATTCCTGTTCTGTGTTATGTTTCTGGCATCTCATAAATGACTCTCTCATGGGAGAAAACACAATATTTGCCTTTTTCGGCATTATAGTAACAGATGACTCCCAAGAGTCAATTCTGCTCTTCTGTGTTCAGCTAGGTGATGTTACACAAGAATATTTAGATATATATGTCCCTGTGAGCTTCTATAGATATATTTAATAACAGAGATATCTGCCAGGTCTTTGACTGTAGCTTCTTCCTTTTAGAAGCCGTATAAACCATATAATCCTCCAAAAGTCCAAAAGTCCATTTCCATGTGGGAGGAGAGCGGATAAAGGTAGCCAGGAGCATATAGACAAACTGCTGACTGATAGTCTTTTCTGGGCAAAAGCTGTGTCTTCTTATTAAACTTTATTTTTAACTTTTTTCCTGTGCGTGAAACTAGCAAAATTTAAGCCAGAGTAGCTGTTAAATAGGCTAAGAGGTCTGGGTTTTTACCACGATTTTAGCAACTGAGTAGTGAAGCACACTGTATGCTTCTTGAGTGAGACACCATTATCTCTTTAAACCAATTATGATAGTTATCTGTTGGAACAAAGAGTCTCAAAATTTTTTCTAAAGTTGGGCAGTGATCAAAACAATTCACTACTACACTGAAGTCCCATTTACCCCATTTTAACATCTGTAAGAGAATCAGAGCTTTCATGTGAGGAAGCGTCTCACAAGAACACCAGGTCCTTTTTTGTTCCTTCTGATTCTCTTCCTTTTATAACATTGAAGTCCATGTAAGATTCTGCTGTCTGGTTCTGGTTGTGAAAAATGTAAAATTAAGTTGCAACCCTGTATTAGTTCAACATTTAAATGTAACTAGGAAAATGGTGTACCAAGAAGTGGCATCGCGACCCTCGTGGTGCTGAGATGAAGGCACAAGGGAAGGATATTTCCAAAACAGTGGCTTAGTTAGATTTAACTTCTGAACTTGTAACTTCAAGTATGTGAAGCTCATTCCTATATTCACACAGGTACACTCTCTGCTACCATTCCTGACTCTACTCTTTTTCATTGGAAAGGCGACATTATGGTCCTGACACTGCCAAAATACTGTGCCAGAACTCTGTGGCTAGGGCAGTTTCTCAAGAGTGGAGACCCGAGCTTTGACTCTCCTTAGCCTAAATCAGGACTGAGTTGGCAACCCCTGCTGTAGGATAGGGTGGAGTGGGCAGGAGCTGCCTCTCTATTTCCTGGCGAAGTCAAACCTCTTTGCATCCAGGAAGTTCACATGCACAAAATACAGAGAAAAGCTTCATGAGGCAACATGTTTCTGCAGCTGGTAGTTAGGACTCAGCTATACCTGACAAGACCTAATGTTTTCGCCACTTTCCTTTGTTTATGCTTTCATATAATTTTAACAAGATAAACCCTTAAAATAATTCAGTCTTGAATTTAGGACCATGATGCCCATTCAACACTTTTGGATAATGTTAATGCAAAATAGAAAGATAAAAACATAGTGCAAAGGTAGAAAAATTTAGACATTGCCATAATTATCAGCTCTGTCTGGATGAATGATGATAACATATCTCATTAGCATCTCGCTTCAGCACAAGACTAGGCTAAAGAATGCAGTACATCTTAAGCCGAACTCCAAAAGGGATAAATACATGTGATACATTATCAAGCACAGCAAAAGAAAGTTAACAAAGTAAAAATAGCAATTGCTTCTATGCATAGAGACAGGCAATGAGCCATTTTCCAAGCTTTGCAATTAGAGATACTTTTAAAAAATCACGCTTCTTACTTCACTTGTACAGCTTGTCCTACCAGCCAAAATAAAATGCCTAAGGAAACACATAAACTATTTCAGGAAGAAAGCATTGCTCTGAAGAATTCTCTTTGCCATTCCATTCCTTTTTTATTGTGGTTACCTCAGAGTCTTTTGATTTATGAATCAATGAGTATTTCAAATCTCTAAGGTTAACAAAAGCCCATCACCTCCACATTTTGGTTTTTAAAATGGTAATTTTGAGCCAAATTGAAAATCCTTTTTCTATTTTTTGATACTGTGAAACTCTAGATGTAAAAGAAACATTCTTCTTTTTTTGAAAATAATTTATCCTTTTTTGCTGTTTAAGTACCTGAACAACATCACAGGCTGGATGTAGCCACAAGGATGATGGAAAGCTTTGCAACAATCCTTTGTTTATAATCCTAAGTACAGTAAAAAAAAAAAAGAGCAGAAGACTGCTGGCTTACTTGTTACCTTCTTTCTTCATATTCAGTCCTGCAGCAGATGCTCTGGTTCTTTAGCCTCCCTCTGTTACAGGCACCACAAAAAGGAGAAATCCTGTAAACTCTCCTCAAGTCTAAGCAGTCATCATGGATGTTGCATTTGTCAGCTGTTGTCTTATAACACTCATTTTCTCAGCTGACAGTGCTTAATGTATATAGTGATCTACTTATGAGTGTCTTGCTAAGCTCTTTTACATGAGCCATGAAATTGCTCAATTCCTACATTCTTGGGTTGCCAGCATGCAGTACCTCACTACCGCCAGACCTAGTCCAAAGGTTTTTTTGAGGTTTTTTGGGGTTGTTTTTTTTTGATAACAGGAATTTACCAAACTCTACCATTCTTTATATTAAGCTATTTTGGGCACTAGTTTTCAACGAAACAGAAAATGTTGGCACACAGGGGAGTGCTTATGGAAGGAAAAGAAGGATACTTGTAACCTGCTCTACTCAGCCTCTTCAAAACCTGCTTTTCTCTCAGGTCTGCAGGGCCACCTAAAGTACTGGAACAAGGGTCACTGAGATGATCAATAATGCACAGGTGAACATGGGTGAATCTTTTCCTCTAGAATTTCATACCACAATGTGATGCACTGTTTAAGGGAGTAAAAAAAATGACAAAGCAAAAGACAGATTCAGAAAGTGGTTTTTATGTAAAATTCTTTTGCAAAATTGTTAGAGTTAATTCTTAGAGTTTCTGTTAAGATTTAGAAAAAGCATTTGCTATGTGACACATTCCCCCTTCTTGCACAAAGAGTTAAAATTGTGAAGCTGTGTATTGACTTTCAGTGAAATGAACAAATATGCAAATTATGAGGATGTGATAGAGCACTAAGATCATGCATCTTTTGCCAAATTGTAGGGTGCCTTTCTCCTCTGATTTGTGTGAAGAATGAGGAAAATAGAAATGAAATAACAAAAGAAATATTTAGGAGGTTGAACACATATCAAATATTTGTTAAAGTTATTTGTTCCTAGAAAGTCGTCTTCTTGTGAATGAAAAGTATATTATGTGCAATTTAGTTATCAACTAGAAAGAGTAGTGAGACAATTTCTTTTTTAATAAAAGGAACTACATAGTCTTTATGTTAAAATATGTAAACCTAATTTCAGAAATGGGGCGATACTGTAGTTGAATAACTTCAGTATGGGTTTTTTTATTTATTAGTTTGTTTATATTATGTGTGTGCTTATATCAGAGCAATTAAACAGGAGGAGGCAAAATACTTGAAAAATTATCTATGTATTTTTTGCTGACAAAACTAACACTAGAGGCAATGTAGGCCCTCTGTTGAATGAGGTGGGTGTCCTGGAGACAGAGGACAGAAAGAAGGCAGAGTTGCTGAATGCCTTCTTTGCCTCTGTCTACACTGTTGGAGACCGTCCTCAGGAGCCTCAGTCCCCTGAGGTCCCAGAGGAAGTCATGACAAAGGAGGAGTCTGCCCTGATTGATGAGGAGTGGGTTAAGGATCAGTTTGAACACTTGGACATTCATAAATCCATGGGCCCTGATGGGATGCACCCACGGGTGCTGAGGGAGCTGGCGGGAGTCATTGCTAGGCCATTCTCCATCATCTTTGGTAAGTCGTGGGGAACAGGTGAGGTGCCTGAAGACTGGAGGAAAGCGAATGTCACTCCAGTCTATAAGAAGGGCAGGAAGGATGACCCGAGTAACTACAGACCGGTCAGCCTCACCTCCATCCCTGGAAAGGTGATGGAACATCTTATCCTTGACGCTGTCTCTAGGCACATCAAGGATAAGAAGGTTATTAGGAGCAGTCAGCATGGCTTTGCCAAGGGGAAGTCATGTTTGACCAACCTGATAGCCTTTTATGAAGACATAACCAGGTGGATGGATGGTGGCCATGCAGTGGACGTGGTCTACCTGGACATCAGCAAGGCCTTTGACACCGTCTCCCACAGCATCCTCATAGGTAAACTGAGGAAGTGTGGTCTGGATGACCAAGTAGTGAGGTGGGTCGAGAACTGGTTGAAGAGAAGAAGCCAGAGGGTTGTGGTCAATGGGGCTGAGTCTGGCTGGTTGCCTGTGTCTAGTGGGGTCCCTCAGGGGTCAGTGCTTGGGCCGGTGCTGTTTAATATATTCATCAATGATCTGGATGAGGGATTAGAGAATGTTGTCAGCAAGTTTGCTGATGATACGAAGTTGGGGGGAGTGGTTGACACACCAGAAGGCTGTGCAGCCATTCAGAGAGACCTAGACAGGCTGGAGGGCTGGGTGGGGAGAAATCTTATGAAGTTTAATAAGGGCAAGTGTAGAGTTTTGCACTTGGGAAAAAATAACTCCATGTACCAATATAGGTTGGGGACTGCCCTGCTGGAGAGCAGTGCAGGGGAAAGGGACCTGGGGGTTCTAGTGGACAGCAGGATGACCATGAGCCAGCAATGTGCCCTCGTGGCCAAGAAGGCCAATGGCATCCTGGGGTGTATTAGAAGGGGAGTAGCAAGTAGGTCAAGAGAGGTCCTCCTGCCCCTCTACTCTGCCCTGGTGAGGCCACATCTGGAATACTGTGCCCAGTTCTGGGCCCCTCAGTTCAAGAAGGACAGGGAACTGCTTGAGAGAGTCCAGAGTAGAGCCACAAAGATGGTGAAGGGAGTGGAGCATCTCCCTTATGAGGAAAGGCTGAAGGAGCTGGATCTCTTTAGCTTGGAGAAGAGGAGGCTGAGGGGTGACCTCATGAATGTTTATAAATATGTCAAGGGGGAATGTCAGGAGGACGGAACCAGGCTCTTTTCAGCGGCGTCCACTGACAGGACAAGGGGCAATGGGTGGAAGCTGGAACACAGGAGGTTCCAGAAAAATATGAGGAAAAACTTTTTTACTGTGAGGGTGACCGAGCACTGGAACAGGCTGCCCAGGGAGGTTGTGGAATCTCCTTCTCTGGAGACATTCAAAACCCGCCTGGACGCGTTCCTGTGCGCTCTAGTGTAGGTGGTCCTGCTCTGGCAGGGGGGTTGGACTAGATGATCTTTAAGGTCCCTTCCAACCTCTAACATTCTGTGATTCTGTGATTCTGTGATTCTGTGATTTTTACTTCTAAACTAAAAGGAAAGTAGAATTCACTGGAACACTAGACTGTAATTACAATGGGAACTCACCTTTCTAGAACAAAACTAAAGAGTAACAATATATTTCTAGATTAATTGCTATAGAGTAGATGGGCAGATGTCCGAATCACAGAATCACAGAATGTTAGGGGTTGGAAGGGGCCTCAAAAGATCATCTAGTCCAACCCCACTGCTGGAGCAGGATCAGCTACAGTAGATCACACAGGAACGTGTTCAGGCAGGTTTTAAACATCTCCAGAGAAGGAGACTCCACAACCTCCCTGGGCAGCCTGTGCCAGTGCTCTGTCACCCTCACAGGTAAAAAGTTTTTCCTAATGTTTTTGTGGAACTCCTGTGCTCCAGCTTGTACCCATTGCCCCTTGTCCCATCATTGGACAGCACTGCGAAGAGCCTGACTCCGTCCTCCTGACACTCCCCCCTGACATATTTATAAACATTAATAGGGGCACCCCTCCAAGCTAGAGACAACTTCTTCAGCCTTTCCTCATAAGGGAGATGTTCCACTCCCTTCATCATCTTTTTGGCTCTGCGCTGGACTCTCTCAAGCAGTTCGTATCCTTCTTGAGTTGAGGGGCCCAGAACTGGACACAATATTCTAAACGCGGCCTCACCAGGGCAGAGGAAAGGGGGAAGAGAATCCCTCTTGACCTACTAACCACATCCTTTCTAACACAGCCCAGGATGCCATTGGCCTTCTTGGCCACGAGGGCACATTGCTGGCTCATGGTCATCCTGCTGTCCACCAGAACTCCCAGGTCCTTTTCCCCTGCGCTGGTCTCCAACCTATATTGGCACCATGGGGTTGTTCTTTCCCAGATGCAAGACTCTACACTTGCAGTGCTTAGGAGTGTAAATTTAGGTAAAAGGAAAACTAACCTTAATCTTCATTTTCTGAACAGTACTAGGAAACATGTTTCTTTAGGAGCTGTTACAAAACAAGTGAATGCCAGCAACCACTCTTTTGACCTTTTTGTAATACTACTTCACTGTAGAGTAAGCAATGCAGCCTGGTAACAGAAGATTTGTGGAGAAAAACATTTGTTTTGCAAGTACAACATTATACATATTTGTGGGGTTTTAATGTAGTCTAGCTCCAGTCTGGTTCTGTGGACTGTCTGGCTATTAACTGTTGGAGTCCATTAGGTGTACTCTTAGAGTGACTCCTCCTGTGAAATGTCATCTGAGTGAACTCAAGACAAGTAGAAGGGGATAACTGTCAAATTCCCTTCAAAAGTGCATTCAGGGTTTGGGGCGGGGGGGGGAAGCAAGCTAATGGTAATCTATCCTTTAAGTATCTACAGTACCATCTCACCTTTCATCTCATAGTGAAAGAGTGAAAATGAAAGACTGGAGTCTAATGAAGATATGTGAGAAATCAAAACTTTTCTGCTAACTCTTAACTGAAAGGAAGACCATCCAATTTCTCACAAAATCTAATTGTAAAAACGGACAGATCTGAACGAAAGGAAACCTTCCAAATACATTTTGTGATATAAACACTATATTTTCTTGACACACTCACATTTATAGATGTCTTGATGGACTGAAATAGGACTGGCCTTAAGAAGAAGAACACTCAGTTAAAGAGAAATAAGTGAATACAAACACTTTGGGGCTGGTCAATTTCAGCACAGAAATATAGAATAGTCAAAGTTAGAAGGGACTTCTGGAAGTCATCTGGTCCAATCCCTCTGCTCAAGCAGGGCCACCTAGAAATGGCTGCCCAGGACCATGTCCAGACAGCTTTTGAATATCTCCAAGGATGGAGATTCCACAATCTCTCTGGGAAAACTGTCCAAGTACTCAGTCACCCTCACAGAGAAAAAGTGTTTTCTGATGTTCAGAGCAAACCTCCTATGTTTCAGTTTGTGCTCTTTGTCTCTGGTCCTGTCACTGGGCACCACTGAACAGAGCTTACCTCCTTCTTTACACACTCCCTTCAGGGTGATGAGATCCCCCTGAGCCTCCTGTTCTTTGGCCTGAACAGTCCCGTGTCTCTCAGCCTTTTGTCATAAGAGAGGTGCTACATTCCCTTCATCACCATCAGGATTCTTCTCTGCAATGTCTCTCATATGTCAATGTCTCCCTTGTGGTATTGGGGACCCCAGAACTGGGCCCAGCACTCCACGTGTGGCCTCATCAATGCTGAATGGAGAGGAAGAAACCTCATGGGACCTGCTTCCACAACTTCTCCTAATGCAGACTCAGATACTGTTACCCTGCTTTGTGGCAAGGGCACACTCTTCATCTTCAACTTGGTGTCCACTTGTCACAAGCTTTTAGAATGATGACTCAGGTTCACCAACTCCCAGGCCAGGATTAAGGTGGATCGTTCCTTGTGTCATCCTGAATCATACTCAGTCGAGCTGCAATGATCCCAGAGATGAAATTAAGACACAAACTAGGTCAATGTTGTGTCTTCCTTTGAGTATTTATTCTCTAAATGCAGGGAGAGAGAGGAGAAAAAAAAAAAGAAAAAAAAGAAAAAAGAGAGAGAGAGGGAGAAAGGGAAAGAGGAAAAAAGGAAAGAAGTGAGCAGACACCATCACGGGGTCCAGCGGCGTCTTGCAGGTCCGATGTCATCGGTAGGAGAAATTTCTGACTAGGTGTTGGCCTACAGCTCTTTTAGTTTCATTGTCCCCATTTTTATTTCACCTTTTCAAGGGAACTAATTTATATTTTCTTGGAATTTATTTGCATAAACTCCTCCTCGTAGCTACCTGTAGTGTGCATGCAGTCCCCTTTTTTGAGAGTCCCGAGGGGTCACTCTCGCCAAGCCTTCCTCTTAGAGTTGTCTTCCTCAGTATGACCCACTGACAACTCCACTGTGTGCCCCTCTGAGAGGGACCCTGAACAAAGAAATCTCTCTGCAATTATACCCTTACAATCCAAGTTCACCTCCCCTCACACAACGGTTCAGTCCAATAGTAATATTTGGGTCTGGGGTCTTCTTGTTCCTCATTGGAACCTTTCTCACTTTCCACGTGGGCATTCTTTTCTTTGTCTTGAGGATGTAGTTTCTGTTGTTCTTATCTTTCCCAATCAACACTGGTTTCAGGGCCTTTCTTCAGCCTAAGTTAATCAGTACTTAGGTGAAAGTCCACAGTCTGGGCCTAAGGCTTCAGTAAATCTGGCTACTCATGCTAAGAAATACCACTCATAAGACAAAACAAGTTGCGATTCGTGGCAATTTTCAGCAATTCCACAATTAATTCTAACAAGTAAACTATTTTAATCTCCAACAACAAGAACACGGTGATCAACTTTGAGACTGTTACAATCAGAAACTGATGTACAGGCATCCAGGTTTCCAGGCACTTATATAGCTGCAAGAATTTTGTGACATGCACTTCCTAGGAACGGTAGCAAGCATTTCGTAGGTAATGCTGAATGATTTAACTGCCTTAAGACGTATGCCTAGAGAACAGAGTTCCAATAAAAAAAATATGCCAAGGTGAAGAATCCATCACTGGGAACTGACTTAATGTATTGAATTAACATTAAATACTTCTTTCTAAACAGGTTTTTAAGGGGAGCTAAATCTGGAATTAAAATTATATTCTGTGATTAGGTTTAGGACCCACTGTAGGGTGATATATGGAAAAAAAAAATAGCAAGCATTATTGGTATGACAGTCCTCTCTTCCATTTTACTTATTACTCTTGTAGAAAACTGTTAGTCTTCAAAAGTAGGTCTCCAAATTTTCCAGAATTATACTTTTTGAGTACATTGCTTAGTTTAAATAAAGTAAAAATCACAAGGATGGCAAAATTGAACTTTTCTCTTAACTGAATAATATAAAACTATCTAGGAGGAAAACTTCATATCGTGCAGCTCACCAATGTCCAATAACACACAGGGTATATTCTGAGTTTATTGAGTTAGGCAATAAAATTTCTAAGTCTTTGCAACAGAGGGAATATTTTTATTCATCTTGTTTGAATTTGATCAGCAGAATACCTGCCAAATATTGAAAGAATTGTTTTTAAAACAGCAGAAATAAAACACTGTCTAATCCTTAAGGTGCATCTGTAAATGTTCTGGACGCATAATACAAAAGGGATTACTTTTTTTCCTACAGCATAATAAAAAAAAAAAAAAAAAGAAAACAAGTCGAATGAAATTAGGAAGAAACAGGTGAGGTAATAAAATGAAGACATACAAAATTATTTTCTTATCTCTGGAGAAATCCCTGGAACCCTGAAGAACAGCAGTTTTATAGTGTAACAACAATGTATTTGATTCCATGTGTGTATTACATACGTCTTCTCAAAACCAGAATCTACTTAAAAATAAGTCTCCTTTGGTAATGTGTGATTTTTAATATTCATTAAAATATGTTGTGGTAAATGACAAAAAGCTTACTGAGGATGTGTTTTATTACCTGAAAATTATATATTTGCTGCAACTTATTACTGTTAAAAATATTTTTTGTAAACCAAATAAATAATCAACGTTAAAAAAATAAGAACATCAGTGAGGAAAAAAAGGCTGAAATTTAACAGAATACAGTGTGCATAATCTTTAACTTCCTAGTATTTTTTGTATTTTCTTAATAATGTAACAAGTGTGTTTAAGTCAATAATTTGGTTTTTGTAATCGTGGAAAGTTTAAAACTGTTGTGTATTCAGCTTTATAAAATTATTACTTTGCTTATGCATATCTAGAAAAAATAAGTATTAAAACAAAAAATCCATACAGTTTGAGCCTAGTCAGTGAAGTAATGAGAGGAAAACTACCTTATAGCATTTTCCTGGTTTCAAAGTCCCTTTGAATAGACTACTCATTAATAAGAAATGCAGTAGTTAATGCACAGTTTTTTGTTCTGTGGACTAAATCTCTGTTTCTTTTGCTGGTGTTTCTCATATTTGTAATAGTTTTTTGTGTGTAAGCTTCCATCCTATGCTGTCTGAATTTTTCCGTTAGAAATGCACACTTCTGTTGAACAAGTGAAATATCATTCATGTTACAGCTGCATGAAGTTTTGTAGAAGGAACGAGGAAATTCCATATGCCGAAATTACCTTCAGTACTTAAAAATTGTAGATCAGAATTGGAAAATTCCTAAATCTGATAGCTGATGATTTTATGAACATTTTTTCAGATAGCAATTTTTTAAAGTTTAAGTAATCTTTCTTCTATATCTTAAGTTGATAAGCAGAACTTTGTAACAAATTTATTTCTGTATAATTTCACTCTAGCAATACTATGAATTTGACTTAATATTTCCCAGCAGATGATTGACAGATTAATAGATACTGACTAGCTTTTGTTTTTTCTCTCTTTCACGTAAAGCAATTTCATCTTTCTCAATGCTTCCAGATCGATCAGATTGTAATTAAGGACGTAGATGAGTCTGCCCTGAAAGTTTGTATCAGAACTTTTTCAACACGAGGCAGATCGAATTTCTGATTTGAGCTCTGTAAGCTGGGCACCTTTTCACTCAAGTGTGAATATATTGATTATATTGATATAATATATACAAAAATAAGTTTCACGTCATATCAACTCCTGTAAATTCAAGTGCTTACAGTAAAGCATCAGAACTGTAACACCTTTTGTTACAGAACATTAGAAGAAGAGAATGATTTCTTTGATGCCTGTGTTATCAGGCTTTTTTCTATTTAGTGCTTGTTGCATATGTGTTGTCTTAACAAACAACTGGAGGTAAATACTTCTTTGTTGTCAGTGGACACCATATTCACAATCTGTATGTTCAGAAGTTCTCTGTCAGAAGTATCTTGACAATAGTCCCTTTTAAAGAAGCCAGGAAATGTACCTTAATTTCTCTCCTCCACAGAAGATAATGGTATGAATGAAGTGACAGAGGTGTCATAGTAGGTAGGATCCCGTAACTCAGATGCGCCTAGCTGTTGCTGGGGGTTGTCTTACTGCAGTTCATGATGCTGTAACTACACAGAAGAAATACGAATTTCTACAACTGGTTAGTTACAGAAATACACCAAAATTATTGTATCAAAAAGTGTTGCATCATGCATTTGTACAAAGATAAGCTAAAGCTAAACCAAACTGGCTGACAGTCATCTCTAGTTCTTCAAGTAGACCAAGTATATCCCACACAAAATCCAAGAAGTCTTGAGAGATGCAAGCCGTGAAGAGACTGCTCTTCGAGCCTATAGGGCTGCAGAGTCTGACATTATTGGAAGAGGGGGTTCTGTGTTGTACTTGCCTTCTGGCTCTGACGTCAGAAAAATGGAAAAAAAGCACATTACATTTTTCCCACTGTTTCATGACTTGGAATTTTGATCTTTAAAACTATGCTACAGTTCTTAACTTTTTAAAGTAAAAAATTGTACAAAATACTGTTTGTAGTTTTTTCTAGTTTATGTATTTCATAGAAGATTTTCCATGTAAAAGGCAATCCATAGATTTTATTTTTGTAAACTTTGCTTTTTGGCTTATCTATGAAAGGGTGAAGGAGAATATATTTGTTTATTTCAGTGAAATGATGGTCTGGTAGGAAACTCTTTTCTCTTTTCACCTCCCCCTCTATCTGGTGAAAAGGACAGAGTGTTGAAATACCACTCAGACATTTCTTGCTAATTGATACTTTAACAACATTTTGATCAATATGTCTGCCTTTTCATCCCAGAAGCCATAGAAGATAGGAAATTGCTAATTGGTGATGCAGTTCAGAAGATCACATTAAATTATCTGCTATAAGAAAGTGAACACTTCGTGTTTCACTACTGCTATGATCTTTGAGATTTTTTTCTCAAATTAAACTGAAAATGGCTTTCTATTGGTTTATTTCTGCTTGCAGGTCAAAATTTTTTCATGTGACTGTCCTTGCTTTCTGTTCTTTGATACAAGGAAAAGTTTGTTTCTTTGGTAGCTTTGCTGTATGATAAACTAGGCACTTTTCTGACACTGAAGCTCCACATATACACATTAACCCATACAACTTAATTTTCAGGCATTTCTTTGCAAGCACTGTTGTTTATTTGCTACTGACAGAACATCGCTGCTTTAGTTATAAACAATGTTGTAAATGTTCACGTGCTGTACATATTCATTATTCATTCACTTAGATCTCATATTTTCCTTTAACAATGATTTTCCTACATAAGCCCTAAGTAGACTAATATTGCATTACTACGCTCTATTCAACACAATCTTCACTTTTAAAAATTAAATTTTGGGCTATCTGGTGACCTCAAATAATGCCATGAAAATTAGATTATGTGATTGCATAGAACAATTAATTAATTATAATTAAATATTAACATATCAAATTCCAGTAAAAGCCTTATTGTTCCATGATTTCACATAATATTTCAGGAGAGTTTAAATGACATTTCTGAGATTTTTTTTAAAAATGTCTCTGAAAATGAAAACTGAAAAGCAACCTGCCCAGTTTTATCTAGTTTTGTACAGAGATAATCAGATTTTCATATGATCCAAATACTTTCTTGTCACTGAGTTAAAAACAATCTTTACTGTGTTGAAGAAATTAATTCAGTTACTCTATTCAAGATAACTCTGTGTCAGCAGTTATAATTCAGGTCTGGACCAGAAACACTGGGCCAAATCTGGGTCTTTTTTACTGTGCAAGTAATGTAGGGGCTTCAGGAGGGTGGGTAAAATCAATAGAAATTGACCTTTACATGAAATGCTTTTCCCAGATTCCTATGTGTAGAGTGGACCAGACCAGGAAATCTAACATGAAAATTTAACTTTTGTTAATGGTATGAATGGCATTCCTCTTTACACTGCTATCTGTTCCAGCTTCTAGAGGGATACCGCTCTACATAAGTTTCAACTGATTTTTCTTGCCTATGTTTCACTTGAATTCAGTGGTTCTCCATAGCCTACACACAAATATTGACTTCATATTCTCTCAATTTGTCTAGATAGTTTTTTAAGTATGATGATTAGACATATGGCATTTAATCTCATTTTTTACTCTTGATGTTTTGCTCTCTTGCTTGAAATGATGAATGGATAGTAAATCTTTCATTAAGTAGAAGGATCTTTCACAAATAAAGAAAAATGATTACATAGAATTTTGAGATTCTTTGTGCATTAGAAATTAGCTAATGTGAGTTAAAGGAATCAGTCTAGGTTCTGTTAACTTATTGAGAAGAAGGTTTTTTCTTTGTTTTATGAAACGGTGCTCTGAAGAAAGCTCAAATGTTTTAGAGATTGAGTGGCGATGAGAGATGCTTAATGACTGTCTTCAAAAATCTAACACGAAAGGTATTCACATGGACAATCTTTTAATATTCAAGTCTGAGTTCAAGAAAACTGGGACTTGAACACCGCGTGTGTGTGTGTGTGTGTGTAAAAATAAGTACGTACTTAATATGAGTCATACAATGAAAAGCCTTACACGCCTACACCTATGCCTCTCCCTACACTTCTACCTACACCTAGAATTATTTTATCCTAGAAAATTATTGCTAAACTGATTTAGTGTTCCTTAAGTAACTGATAGGTAACATCGATGTAGGTGTTAATTAGAGCAAATCCACTGGAATACTGCACCACTGATACTGATACTGCTTACTTTTCCTCGAAGCCAAAGGAGAAAACACAGATTGTTACTGACTTGGCAAAGATGAAAAGTGATCCATGCCAAGAACATTTTACTGTCGGCACTTGTTAGATGTCAGCTGTTCATTCTGGAAGATGAAGCAATCCCCTAGGTTGCAGGTCCATACCAGTATGATTTACACCCATATTTCAAAATTCCTTGGAGACCATCACTAAATTTAATATTGTCAAATCATGAAACACCACCTCAGAAGTGAGCCACCAAAAGTATTAGTGGCTTCATCTACCGAGAAAACTGGAATGGCTAGTTTAGACCAGACAGATAAATTTGAACGTAAATCCCATCCTATGATTCTTTTCACAATCATTCATCTGAACTCACAGGGGAAAACCAGACCTTTTCAGTAGTAGATTCCTCCCAACTATTTTAGACATTTAACTTGAGATGAGATGAATCACCCTCTGGAGGTGTTTCTCTTGTCTTCCTGAAACAGAAAAAAAAAAAAAAAGAAAAAGATAGGTTTAAAGTAGATTGCTAGTTCTTCAGCAGCTAAATATATTTACATTTAGTTCCCATCAAGGCTGTATAAGCCTGGATAAGGGTCAGTATCTAAAATCCGTGTGCAACTTTGTTGTTATGTGCAGATGGAAAGATTGCTTGGGCCACCTCATGACAGGTGGGAACCAAAATGGACTCACAGACTACATTTTGAAAAATGATAAATGTGAATGTTAAAAAAATTCATACCTGTCAATAGATATGTTCTTTAGAGTTCTGGTGATTAGTAGAACATGACTTTTGCCAACTTCATCAGGTGAAAAGATAAGGTAACAGCCTTATGTTATGATCACACTATAAAACCCTTGTTAAGAAGTGGAAGCTTTGGTTTTCAAAAATATTATATTTATTTGCAAATTACATTGTATCACTGCTATTAACAAAATACTCTCTGATTCTTTTTCATTTCCAATTTTTCAACTTGTCACAACAGTTTTATACCGGTCATAAAAGTTTACAGTTGCCAGTTATTTCTTGACACATATAAAAAAAAAGAAAAGCTGTAGTTTCATAACCCCAGCCTCTTCCTTACTGTATTTATACACTTTTGAGTATTTATTTTGTGCACATTGCTCTTGGGACAACTTCTGTAAATTACATGTCTCCTTTTTATCATGTGCTTTTAAAATAAAATAAGAAACTTTATATCTTGGCAGTTCTCTATGTAGCAGTGAGAATATTGAAATATGTAAATAGACCTTTAAAATACACAATTAAACCTAGTTAAATGATTATACTGAATAGATATTTATCATATTTAAAAGTGACATTTTGCAAAAATCTCTGCTTCACTAATCCACATAGTTTCTCCAAGTGATCATTAATCACATTTGTTATAGGTGAACATATGAAAGCTTTGTCACAAAACTAAGATGTGAGATAGATGGTAAGCTGGAATCACACTGCCACCTTCACTGGGAAATTAAAATGCAAAACGATTACGTTTATAAATAAATAATAAAAAAATGCTTAATTTGATATAGCTCCTGGAGACTGAGCAAGTGCTTAACATGGAAACAAATATCAAAGGCACAGGGAAAGGACAGAAATATAAGCTACATTCTGAAAGCACTAATTGTGTGAATCACATAAGAAGACACATACTACAAGCAGACTGAATTTTATTGATATCCTACTAAGTTAGGAGTAGTCCTCTTTAACTGGAAACATCTACGTTTCCCACTGAATCTACAAGGAACCTAAGGTAAATGCTAACACATTGACTTACTTTCTAGACAGCTATATTTATCTGAGCTAAATCTCATCAAAGATAAGTAACATACATAATTTTCCGGAGATAGAAAAAAAAATAATACTTTCATATTTCACTCAGTTATATAAATAATGACTTTCCCTTCCCTATTCGGCCTCTTCTTCACTATTCTTGTCAAGTTTTTAAATCTCCTAGAATGTCTAAAAATACATGTTGATAAATGTCTCTGTGAAGCATCTACTGCTTTTCCCCTCACATCTACCCTTGAAATGGGGCAACATAGATTTGCTCAACAAGCTCTTGTCTCTCATCTTTAACCAGACAAAAAAAAAGATAACTTAGAGTAATGTCATGGAAATCCCATGTACGCTATCAAAGAAAAGCACCATGAGACAAGGATATAAAGTTTGTTAGATAAATTGGTTAATTCCCTTACATTATTCATTCTCATTATGGTCTTTATAACAGGTCTTTTTAGCAATACTCTGAATATGGTTCTCAAAATATTATAGTCACAAGGACAAATAAAGGTTGTGGTTTTCTTCTTATTGCAATCATTTATATATTTTTGTCAGGAGAACAGATTACTTTGGTACCATTTGTAAATCTAACAATAATATTACCTCTGGGATAAAATTCAGAGTTCTTAAAGCACAGAAAACTCACAGAAGGATCTGAAGTTTTCTGATAACAGTATGTTTGTCTCCAGAGAATCTAACTCTTTTTCTTCCCAGTTATCTCATTTCTGTTTGCAATGGGAGCACTTATGTAATTCTGACCACTATAGCCACACTTTGACAATGAGCTAGAATTAAAAGAACTGATTTCTTTCTTAAAATATAATATTGATTATTATTCTTCTTTTAACTTAATTGTGAAAAAGTGTTTATATGTATGGCAGGTACAGCTTCCTTCTATTTCTGTCTTCGCCAGCTCACTTGGTTAATTTGCTCATTCTTTTTAATCTTATCACTTTACCTCTGCTTATATGGATGTCCTAAATTAATCAGGAGAAATCACATGCTAAGCTTAGTATTCATTTCTCTCTCTCCTTTTGCCCTTTAAAAAAAAAATGCTCTGGTGAAAGCACCAGTAAAACACATATTTTATGTAGACTGCATTTGATGTGGGCTGGAAAAGCATTAGAGATATATCTTGCCTTCTGACAGAGTACACACCACTGATTTTTTTTTTTTTCTGAAAAGGTCTACAGTTCACTTCACTGTATCAAAAATTGATAAAATTTCTTATTTAGTAAGAGCAGAGGAGGGGGGGAAATGCGAGAGGGATTTAACTGCAGATTTCAGAGACCAAGGTTTGTCTGACCTTCTATGTACTAGGCCTGACTGGGATGGAGTCAGTTTTCTTCATAACATTCTCTGTGGTGCTGTGTTTTATATTTGTGACTGAAACAATGTTGGTAACTTACCAGTTTTAGGTATTGCTGAACAGTGGCTGCACAGCTTCAAGGTCTTCTCAGCTTCTCATGCTTCCCCCACAATGAGCAGGCTGGGAGTGGGAGGGGACACAGCTGGGTCAACTGATCCCAAATGACCAAAGAGATATCCTATATATATATATATATATATCTCCTATGACACAATGCTCAGCAGTAAAAGCTGGGGGTAGTCTTTCAAAGGTAGCACTTGCTCAGAGATCAGTTGGTCATCAGTTTGTTGGTCAGAGGTGGTGAGTGATTGCCTTTGTATCACTTGTTGGGCTTTTTTCCCATCTTTCATTCACTTACTGTTTTTATCTCAACCCATTAATTTTCTCACTTTTGCTCTTCTGATTCTCTTTCCCCTTCTGCTGGGAACAGGGTGTCTGAGCAAAAGGTCAGCCCACCCCATATTGCTGTAGCCAATGAAGATAAGCAGTGTAGGATGGGATCTAGTTACCTAAAGGTGCCTTTTGAACTGCCCTAAAGGTATCCTGCCTAGGCCCTTCTGGGTCTGCAGAAAGATATAGGCATGCCATACCTCTGCTGTCATATCTATCACACCCTGCTCTCCTTACCCATTCTGACTCTTCCTAGAGTCTTTTCAGTCGAGTCTAAGAAAATACTATCAGGTGGGTGCAGCAGAGTTTGAAGACTTACTCTCCCATTCCTAAAAAGACCTTGCCTGAATTTGGCATCTTTGGAATCCATGGAGCCAATGAACCTGGACACTCAGACATGAAAAAGAAACTATGGTGTCAGGTAAAGCATGTCAAATTATAATACGTGCCTATATTTAAGAAGCAGAATATATCCCCATATATCCTTTGACCATGACAGATGCATAGACTGTTTGTGTATAGTCAATCTCCAGGCATTTAGATGTTGACAGCACAGAATGGATTCTAACCTTGTATATAATAATCACAGTTCATCTGGACCAAAGAATAGGCTTTGTATTGAGTTTTGTTATTTAATATTAGTTTTAAGGAGGTGGCAGCTAGAATTACCTATAAGGTTTAAAATCTTCTTTGCTAAGGTTGTAGAAACTTAAAGCATTCTTTATCCATCGCACACTGATATGTGACATTATGTACAGCGTGATAAATTGGAGAAAAAAGACTTCAGAGGACGACATGGTAAACTATGCATATTTAATCTATATAATCTATGTCTGTTCTCTGGGCCACAGAGTGGTATTAAATTAATACCTTAGGTATTACTATTAAGATTGAAAATGGAAGAATATCCAAAGTACCTGCCTTTTGTTTAACAGTGCATTGAAATCTTTAATGCAGCTGAACAAAATAAAACCTCTTAAAAAAGGCAGATGAGAAGCATTGACATTGATAATACGTGAAGACATTATAATGGGAAAGTAAAATTTGCTGGACTGCTTCATGACCTTTTCCTAGAGAAAGGTCACACTAAAGATATAGACAGAAGAACATAATAGCATGAAATTTTATCAGAGAAGTTAAGGAAGTGGGCAGAGGAAAAAAACCTCAATTATTAAATTATCACAATAACACAGATGAATAAATAAGTGAATAGAAGAATGGCCACAGCAGAGTTAACTCATCTCTTCAAGACAAAAAAACTGAGTAAGGTTGAGACAATAGGAGCCGAAAATGTTTTGTCACATAGTAGTCCAGTCTGTACATGGGTAGTGTGATATCAACATTTCAGACCCCATTTAACTCTCTGAGGTCCGAAAGCATCCAGACTTAGTTAAGACATCAGTACGTAATTTATTAAAAAATACACTATGTAATAGAAGATGAAAAAAAAAAATTTATTAAAAGGAGTACATAATTTTGACCCAGATTACCCGGAAAGGAAGAGGAAGAAGATTGTACTGGCGATGTGAAGCAGAAGGAATTTTAAAGCTCAGATGAAAAGTGAAAAATTATGATAAATTAAATAACAGAAACGGAAGTAAGCTTAGAGCACATGAGTGTGTGATGAATATACAGAGAAACAATGAAATTATAAAACGGCATTTTTTAATGAAAAGCAGAAGCTAAGAATTTAATATTTGAATGTACACAAGAGTGGACTGGGCAAGCAAATTACCATTTAGATCAATTTTGGAAACAGAAGCAAGAGGAAGGGAGTTGATAATGACATTTCTGTTACTGCCCAAATGACTAAACAGATGGGATCCCAGACATTCTTCCCTGTGGACTTTGGTGTGCTGGACTGCGGCTAAAACCCCACTTTCTTGGCCTGTTTAGGCAAGAGAAATGAGCAGGACTTGAGTTAAATGTCATAGGGAAAAATGTGGTTTGTCTTCAAGATGAACACACAAGTAAAAAGCAAGACGGCATTAAAATGTTACCTGCTTGTTTGGAATGTCTTCTTTTTGCTCGACATAAAAAAATATACCAACGTGGGGTTTTTTTTTCTGAAGAAAAATCCAGTGGGGTTCTGAAGAGGGTCCCGTAGGAGAGCCGGTCAAGACAATGACAAATCCCACCGATATGGCTACAAGTCGTCCTCCCTTTATTGCTCTGGACAGCTCAATATATACAGTTCAGCAGTGTCCACGCGCCTACCCCTTAACAGAGTTGGTCAGATACAGGTTTACACGCGCCAGTGTTTTATTGGGTAGTGGCCAATGCAGGCGGCTCTCGCCCCCACCTTCTCCCCCCGGGCAAGGCTCTTCACAAAACAGATAAAACCTCCTCCTCCCTGTGTTCCAAGGCAACTTCAAGGACAGAGCCTTTGTTTAGGCCTAAGCTGGGTTGTCCACATCTTTAAAGTAATACCGCACCTCTGCTCCACAAGAAATTCCTCTACAGGGTTCATTATTGTTTTCCTCCAAAATAGGATTACTGGCTTCACGGAAGTTAGACGTCATGTGTGGAGAGACAAATTATATCTTATTAAAAATGCTTTAATTTGGTTAATACGTAGTATGTAATGGTCTGTAATTCCATGTTCAATATGCATAAGGTTTTGACCTTTGAAAATGTAGCACAAAACCTTTTGTGAGAATTCAAATACGTCTGTGCCATTTTTTTCTTTGCTGAATCCATGTGTGCACTGACGAATGTTAAAGTGCCTTGTTATAAAGATAGCACTCAGATTTGATTCTCTGAAGAGTGTGAACAGATTCACACTGTATTATAGTGCTACTACTGACATTTCAATTCAGAGTCAAGGCCACCAATGCTCACAGTTACTGCTGTTCTATTAAGTATTTGTCAGTGAAAGAGAGTGAGGATTGCTTCTTTCATATTTCTTGTACATGCTGAGCTACACTGAAGACGAAATGTCAGGTAAAAATCAGTGCATACACTTTTTCTGATAGCAAAACTCTTAGCTTGCATACAGAGAGTGTGGCCTTTCAAGAATATGTTAACACAATGCACACTGTGATCCTTTAATTGAAAAGCAGTGTAGGTAGATAATTGTGCAGATTAGAGACATATCCACGATGTGTGCCAATTATGCATGGAAAAAAAAAAAAAGGAGACTTTCTATGATGGGGGGAATAAAATGAGTCTGATATAATCATAGTAGAGACAAACTTTTCCCATAACTCCCACGTGAAATTAGAACTTGTAACTTTTAAGTGACGCAGTGGGGCTCCTTTATTGCTAATGCCTTTGAATAGTCCCTGCAGGGCTTGTTCGCTTTTAGTTTCTTGGTAAGTAGTTTGAGCATAACTGGAGCTTAAATGAACTGGCATGATAGACTTTTATTTCTGTAACACCTGTAAAATTTTCATCCCCTGCTCTGTCTCATTCTCTTGATATCCTGTGTGTGACAGTATAAAAATCAGAGAGGGGATTTATTTGGTTATTTTTTTTTAAATCTGGGGGAACAGGAGAATGGGAGTTTCAGAAACAAGTTATTTAAAAGTAGTAGCCATAATCTGTTCAATGTGCAGATAGCCTTCCAGCGAATAGTTCTCCTGTCACCAGCATACAGCACTTCAGCTAATCCCAAGTGCTATTATCAATGCAGTCAGCCATAAAAATCAAGTACCAATACAGTTAAGCATGCCTGTGGCTTTGGTGGTTTGTGCTACTCCTGATATGGAACGAATTAGATGTAAGTTTTTATCTTTTTTTTTTTTTTTTTAAGAGAAGAAAAATGTTTGTTGGGTTGGTTTTTTTTGACTCTTAGGGGAATAAGTATGAGTTTTAGTGTCTGTCGGGGAAGGATTGAGTGAGAAGAAATCTGAGTGTCTCACTGGGGTGATTGGGGAGGAAGTTGTGTGTGAGACAGGCTTTAGGAGAAATGGAACTCTGGAAAAGAGGGAGAGATTTGCTATGTTTTTTTCTGGCACAGTTTTAAGTGGGTAGTTCTCTGAATAGATGGGGAAAGAATGTTTTGACTCCTAACCTTTTGCTCTAATTTCTCGGATAAAGTTGGAAAATTTCCAGATGCCAGGAGCTTTATATTTTGGAAAGCCATAGACAGATAGAGTACACTTTAAGGTTATTGCTCAGCACTACAGAATATGAATTTTTTAAAAAAGTTGTTAGTATGGTAAATTCATAATTTGTAATAACATAATATATAGTATATGATCTAAGTTGCTAACATCAATACCATCTCCGTAGTTGGGAACTAAGGCAATGGCTGAATGACTACAAAAATGAGTAATATTTTGAAAAAAAATGCTATCATTTAAATTAATGTTATTTTTCATATTTAAAGACATAGAAAGAGAACATTATTCACCCAGAAATAAAATTGTGTCTCTTACAGAGGCTCAGTTTCAGCTCAGCTAACTTCAGTACTTAATAAAAGTACAAGGATGGGAAACTATTTGCCTCCCAATCAATGAAGAAATTATATGCCTCTAGAGTCTAAGGGGCCTGACACTTCTGGAAGTATTATTTCTTCCCACTGAAAATAGGAGTGCTCAGGATTGCACACCAGAGAACATCCAGCAGCACCAGATCCCAGATGGAGTTTGACACTACAAATGCAACATTGCATTTTCAGTTAATGCCCTGTTCGTACTGTATTTCAGCCCTCAGAATTAGAAATATAATATTTTGTAATATAAACTAAGCTACAGCATAACTTTCTGGAAAAAAAAAAATCAAAAACATTTAGACACATCGTGTGTGCACACACTGGATGTTATTGGTAACTCACCTATGAAAATCCTCACTGAATCGCATCACCAAACAAATTTTATTCAACTGAAATTTCTCAAGTAACAACAGACTTTTCACGTTTTCTCTGGACATTTTGCTTTGTCTTTATAATGATACACAAGATTTTACTGCCTGCCTGCAGGATGAACACTTACACCAATACCTGTTTATGCTAGTCACTCAGTTTTTTACGTATAATAGAAAAAAAAGCAGAAAAAAAATGGAAAGAGCAAACACCAATATACAAAATTCACTAAACGGATTTTAAAGAAGACAAAAATGTGTTCTCTGTCTCATGCTTTGCAAAACTCCTTATGAAGCACAGTAGAAAGAACTGAAAAATAATGGTCAAAATAAAAAGATTGGCTTCTGTTTTCAGTATTTAGTTTGTGTAAAAAGTCAATAGTAAGTAAAGGTGTTACTATTAAGTACTTACATGTATTTCTTACAGTTTATTCAAATTAATTGTTCTGTCTTTGTGCATTCA
The DNA here is from genome assembly GCA_020746105.1 of Trogon surrucura. Lineage (NCBI taxonomy): Eukaryota > Metazoa > Chordata > Aves > Trogoniformes > Trogonidae > Trogon > Trogon surrucura. Next base: position 56,812,760 of record CM036617.1, read on the forward strand.
CTGTATAATATTTGTTGATACATACACACACAGAGCTTCTTGTGGTATCCTACAGTTATAAGTGGATGAGCTATTAAATGAATAGATGGCAAAAAAGCACTAAACAGACATACAATCTTTAGGTTAACAGAAACCTTAAAACTCAATGCAGGCTGAAAACATCATACACCTGATATATAAGGAAATTTGTGTTCTTGTTTATATGCATGCATAATTCCTCAAAGCTTTGTGAATTAAGATGCCATGGCCTATTTGCATATCTGTGATTCAATATTTCAATGGGTTTTTCACTGTTGTTATTTCATGCACTGCCATGCACATATAAGTATGCCCACCCACTCTTATCCAAGACTGAAACTGGCAGGACCGATCACACTTTTTTTCTTAAAAACCGTAAATTGTCATGTATGTATTCTTATATATCAGTATTTTATTCTGTTTCAGTATATTTTACTTCCATTTTGTGAACTTACAAGCCACAATCATTAAACAAACCTGTGATTAGAGTGTATTTTCCAGAGTACCTTGTTTATCACTCATTTGCCTCAGAGGTAGTTGTTTAAAATGAATGGACACAATGAATTATTACCTAGCAGGGGAAAAAATTGTCATGCCGTGCATCACATTCTTTTGTACACAGGCATTCATTTAAACAGACATTTTGAGATTTTAATGTGTCTTGTGAGAAGCAGTGATACGTGTTAGTAGGTAGCAACAGAATTGCAGTACATTTATTAAAACTGATTATCATATTACTAGGAAGTGAACTAAGTGTTTTAGATACTTTTAATTAGTTTTTAAATAATCTCTAGGATATTTACCTTGTTTTCAGTTTTTAAGCAGAAATCTTTTCAGAACTAGGCAAATTCAAATGTGCAATATATATATCAGAAAAACACACTCAAAACCTCTGCTTATAATAATTTTCAGTCTGTTCCAAGTATGCGATGGTCTAAAAGCTATTCGATCCTGAACCCTTTCCCTTCTGTTCTGTTTCCACTAATTGATGTGGCAGCATGTGATTTGTTAACACTAGTCTTAAATGGGCCACCTTTCACACTGGTCGTCGTGTGGCTGTGGTGCAACAGGACCATATTCAGGATGAAAAATCTAAACACTTAAGTTGAAAAGTGAAAGAAGGTTTGGGCTATCATCCTCTTCTGTCAGAATCATGGAACAGTTCAGTCTAGGCAGACCTCAGGAGCTCTGCAGTCCAACCTTCTACTTAAAGTAAGACCAGCCACGAGGTCAAAAAAGGATCCTCAGGGCTTTGTCCATGACATTTAAAAGAAAGTGAAATGTTTAAGTCTATATAGTTACTGGAGAAAGGTAGACCAATTAATTATTTATCCAAGATTTGATAGGATGAACCTGAAATATTGGCTTGCTACAAATTACCAGCTTAAAGTACTAGTGGAGTACTTTCCATGCTGTGAATTAACGACTTGCTTACAAAACACTCATCTGATAAGGTGAAACCTGCTTCTACAGTTCTAGGGAATCTTAAAAAAAATATTTCATCTTCAGGTTTTCTTTTTTCTATTTGTAAAAATGAGTTGAATGTTTTAAGAAATATATAAATTCTTAGAAAAAAAACCCAAAAACTTGAAGAACCAGTTGAGCGCTTTCCAAATACGTTTTCTCATTCATTTTTCAACTAGTTTGAAAATTAAATAAATATTCTGGTGTTTTATTGAGCGGCATTGCATCTCAGTGTTCTGTTTTATTCTGTATCATTCTGTTTGATCTCATCAAACTGCAGCAGTGTTCAAAGTTATAATGATGTATAGCAGAATACTGTAGTCTCTGAGGAAAAACCATAGAGATGAAAAATTGACTTCCCACTCACATACCATAACCGATCAAATTTTAATTAGAATTGTTTTAAATTAATTGGCTTCCAGTAACATCTTTAAAATCTCATTTAAATTTAAAAAATCTCATGTGTCTGTGTCTTAGATCTGTGAATTAAAGAGAGTATTGTATTGTATTCACAAATAGTATTTTAAAAATACAGTGCAAGTTCTATTTTTACCATCTTCTTTTCTGCTGCCACAGGTAGAAAGAAGTATTTCTGTGAAAATGCTCATTAGTCTGACTGCAATGAAAAAGACCCTTTGGGAAATTGTTTTTGAACTCTAACGCATCCATTCTCAGGAATCACAAATTGGCAATTAATCTTTGATAAATAAATTTGTATTTCATTCAGAAAAGTAGATCTGTCACACTGCAATTCTTAGGGCTAGCGTTTTTGAAAATCGGTTTATGCATATACAAGTTCACTGAACACTGACTGTTCTTTTCTTTTCCGTTATTAAAAGTAGCAATGTTTGACATGTTTGTCTATAGAGACTTTTATGTTAACCTGGCAAGATAAAAGAGCTGACATGTATCTGCATATCTTGCTGGAACATAATCTCAGCTTTCCTCACAATGCAAAAGGGACAATATTATTAGAAAAGCCATTTTTACAATCATAAAGAGAGGATATTATTATTACTACCTTGAAAACCCTCAGTATTAAAATAATACCAGAATATTTTTTTTGGTTGAAATAAAAATATCCTTATTATGTTTAGAAAAAAAAAGATAAACACATATATTTACATCTTTAAAGAGTATACTACGGGAGTGAAAAATAACAAAAATATTCAAAGCAAGAAGTAAACAGTATTTACCCAAGTGAAGCAGAATTTTTGATGTTTTGACCTACATAATTTTGCTTACACTAGGCTGGACTGAATTTGAGTCAAAGAGTCAAAGTCCTTGCTTTGATGGTTTGTTGTTTTGGGTTTTTTTTAATACTCCACTGAATTTTCATCTACAGGAGTGTGTTTTTAATGCATTTTCAACAACTCAGTTTGGTGTTCTTTAGAAATAAGTGTGAAATGTTGAGATATACTGTTTCTTGTTCTCCACCACAAGTGTTTGAATCACAAAAATGTTAGTTAATGTGTACTGGCTGCAATGCTGACTGCCAGTGTGAGGTATTACATATAGTTTGGTAGAAAATGTCCTTGTTTCAGCTTTGATGGTGAAAGTCCATGCCATACAGAAACAATCATGTTATCACACTATGCCAGTATCCTACATTCCTTTTGTAAAATAATAATTCTGACCCTAATTTTCATATATTTGTTATGTTGTCTAAACCAAAGAGTTACAAAATTCACTTGCAAATAACTTCTGGCCATTCTAATTACATCTGATTCTTTTTTTTTTTTTTTTTAAATCAATATAAAAGCAAAGTATGAGGGAGGACTCAAATAATCCATGGCCAAAGCATAAAAACGTGTGATTGTTTTGTAATCCTTGGTCCACATGGAGAAGTTTGGATGGAGTCCCAAAAAAGATGGGAAAAACCTTAGAAAATTTGTTTAAAATTGGAAAACATTGCTAGAAGATATTGCAGAACAAATTGACAAAAAGAGGTTTAACAACTTCTCCAGACAACCCGTTCCAGTGTCTCACCACCCTCATAGTAAAGAATTTCTTCCTAATGTCTAATCTGAATCTACCCTGCTCTAGTTTAAAACCACTGTCCCTCATCCTATCACCTTATAAAAACTTATAAAACCTTATAAAAACTCCCTCTCCAGCTTTCCTGTAGGCCCCCTTCAGCTACTGGAAGGCTACTAGAAGTCTCCCCAGAGCCTTTGCTTCTCCAGGCAGAACAACCCCAGCTCTCTCAGCCTGTCCTTATAGGAGAGGTGCTCCAGTCCTTCAGTCATCTCTGTGCCCCTCCTCTGGACCTTCTCTAACAGGTCCATATCCTTCTTGTGTTGGAGACTCCAGAGCTGGATGCAGTACTCTAGGTGAGGTCTCATGAGAGGAAGAATCACATCCCTTGACATGCTGGCTGTGTTTCTTTTGTTGTAGCCCAGGATATGGTTGGCTTTTGGGGCTACCAGTGCACATCTGCAGCTCATGTTGAATGCTTCATCAACCAATACCCCCAAGTACTTCTCCAAAGAGATGGTCTCAATTCACCCATCACCCAGCCGGTATTTGTGGTTGGGATTGCCTCAACAGGTTCAGGACCTTACACTTGGCCTTACTGAACTTTGTGACGTTTGCATGGGCCGACCCCTCAAGCCTGCGAAGGTCCCTCTGGATGGTATCCCTTCCTTCCAGTATGTTGCCTGCACCACATATCTTTGGTGTCATCTACAAACTTGTTGAGAGTACACTCTATCCCACTGTCCATGACAAAGATTAAACAGTACTGATCTCTGAGGAACTCCACTCATCATGGGTCTCCATTTGGACATTGAGCCATTGATTGCAACTCTTTGAGAGCAGTCACCTAGTCAATTCCTTATCCACTGAGTGGTCCATCCATCAAATCCATGTCCTTCCAATTTAGAGACCAGGATGTTATGTGGGACAGTGTCAAACACTTTGCACAAAGCCAGGTAGATAGAGAAACTGGGAGAAAAGGCAACCTGGAGACTGAAATTTCTTTAAATTTCTAAAATTCTGAATTTATTTCTTCATAGTACAACAAAGGAATATAAGGAATACAAAAGAGAATAGTATAAGACCATTACCAATTTGAACATATACTGCCTTACTGCAGACAGGCTTGTGAGAGATAAATTTCTTCTAGAAGAAGAATATCTGAGATAAATGTGTCTTTGACATATAATGAAAGAAAATATTTCCCAGAGGAAAAACATGTTATGTTTACCTTAAAGTTAATTCCTTTGCCATTCTTTTTCAGGTGTCTTATGACAGCTATTTTGTAGTTTCTGTTTTCTTCTGTGATACAAACATGCTGTAAATAATCAGCTTTAAAGACTCAAGTGATAAATATAAACCTTGGTAACATAGTTACCCAAGTAATAAAATTAGTTTAGCTAATCAAGTAGCTTTGTAAAAGTCACTCTCCTGAACTTCTCAGCAAGTTCCGAAGAGGTCTTAGGCTAGGTTTTACCATTTGCACAAATAATGTATGGTCCTAGGCTGTCAAAATCTTAGCAGGTTAAAATTGTACAAATAATGGAAGAGCTGATGGGCCAGCTTTAATTGCTGAAAAAATAAAAGGAAAAAGATTAGTGTCTGATGTTTTTATTTATTTCTTCTTTAATGATTTTCTGTCAGTTTCAGGATGGAACAGAAACTTTTGGCATGTCCGGGTCACAGTGATTTCAGGATTTCTCAGATCATTTTATTTCAAGAGAAGACTGGACCATTATCAGGGGAAACATCATGCCATGTGTGTTGGACATCCAGAGAAAACAGATAGCCTTACTAACTGAAATAATGCCAATTGTCATCAATATCTGTGAATCACATTAGTTCCTGAAGTATTGCCATTAAGTGCCTGTTATTTCTGTTACTTCACTGTTTCTCATGCACTACTTTAACAGCAACAGTGCATATTTCTAGCCTTTCAGTGTTTCAAGCTTTGCCATCATGGATGTGAACTACAAATGATATAGGCACCAAACCCAACCTTTACCTCATTTATATTTCCTCATTCAACATACTAAAGATATCAACACTTTTGTCAAAGGATTATCCTTTCAGAAATGAAATGTGAAACACAATCATTACAGTCAGAAAATTCAATACAATGTGAGAAAAAAAGACAAATAGCAATTCAGGATTCTCCAGGTAACTTCATGAGCTGATAGACAGGAAACTGACCTTTGACAAAGTCGTGTTTCAGCTCAAGGTCAAGGATATCAAAACCCGAAAGACTTTTAACAAAAGTTTGCTTCCTATGCTCATGGCTTGTTTAATACAGGAAGTGGTTTTGAGAATTCAACACACTTTTTTCATTCAGTTTAAATCAATGAAAAAAACCAGTACCTTAAGATACTCATCTGAACACCTTAATAACAAAGAACCTGGACATTTTTAAATAAGGCTGTTGAATTACTTGCAACTCACAAATTTATAAATAGCATAAACACAGCAGTTAAGAATAATCTCAAAAAGAGATGGTTACTCTATAGACCCTAATAGATAACTGTGACTGGTAGGTAGATGAAAGGACTTGTAAGAAGAAAATAAAAACTTGCATTCATTAAACTTCCTGCATATGTGTTTTTATACACAGAAATATTATTATTGGTGTTGTCAAGACAGGAATTTTGCTGTACCATGACTTTCAGTCAGATGTCACAAGACAATGCTTCACTAGAGCTAAAAGGGACTGACCTCTGAAGACTCAGGATATTTTGATAAATTATTTTGGACTTACATAATGGTTCTGTGCTTAAGTTGGTACCATGATTTACCCTTTGGAAACAAAACGGAAAATCAGGAGCTCAAGTACCCAGTGCTTACAAGTCCATTACTTTTCTCATATGACTTTATGCCTTCTACTAGTACCTGTGTGTGCTGTGTGACTCACCTCAGCTTTGTGTTTCCTTCTTTGTTGTTTGAGACTGCATTTATATCTTATGATTGCAGGAGCTTGAAGTGACACATTCATTAATAGGAAAGTTTCCATTTCAGGAAATCGTATTTCAGTGGAACACTGGACTTTCTTACATGGCAAAAAAAAAGGCAAAACATGAGTTCAAAGTCTAAGAATCATTCCAGTCCAAACGTGTACAGTAGAAATGAAGCTAATCTTCAACTGGCCAAATATATCTGTCCACAAAATAGTCTTTCACGTATGAGCTAATCCTCTGCACATTCTTTACAAGCAACAAAAAGAAACAGGTTCTGTGGGCATGATTCATCTTCTGCTAAAGCAGACTTAAAACTCTGACGGTAGATGTATGAGAGGTATCTTAATCAAGCTTATTACAGGAAATTGCCTAGTACACTTTAATACTGTAAGATAACTACAATTAAATTACTGTAATTGCTGAAGAATATGTCGAGCTTCTTGCCAAGAGCTATTAGATTTCAAAGGATCTTAAATTTAGCAGCAATCCAGTGGTTTTAAGGTTGGAAAGAGCCTTTCTGCCTGCTCAGTGTCTTTCCTAAGTTTTTTTCTGAGACCCTTTTGGAACTTACTCTATGTCAGCCTGCATTCGAAGGGATGATTCTGCATTCTTAGCATCCATTAATTAGTTTTGTGTTGTGCAATAGTACCTGTTCAGCTAGATAGAATAAGAAACACATTTTGTTCCCCAGAAAAATTAGAATCTAGAATTATTAAAAGTCACACCATGGAAACATAGAACATCTCAGGTTGGATGAGACCCATAAGGATCATCAAGTCGAACGAACTCCCTGCTCATCATAGGACTACCAAAACCAAAATCATATAACTAAGAACATTGTCCAGGCATTCCTTGAACTCTGTCACTCTTGGTGCTGTGACCACTGACCTAGCAAGCCTGTTCCAGTGACAGACTGCCTTCTCAGTGAAAAACCTTTTCCTAAAGTTCTATCTGAACTTCCCCTGATGCAACTTCGTTCCATTTCTTTGCTAGTCACCAGAGAGGAGCTCAGCACCTCCCCCTCCATTCACCACCTTGAGGAAGCTGTAGACCATGTTGAAGTCACTCTTCAGCTTTCTTTTCTCCAAGATGAATAAACCAAGTGACTTCAGCCACTCCTCCTAAGTCTCACCCTCAAGGTTTTTCACACCTTTGTTATCCTCCTCTGGACACACTGTAATAGTTTGATGTCCTTCTTACATTGAGGCACCCAAAACTGCACAGAGTGCTTGAAGTAGGGCTGCACCAGTGTAGTGTAGCCATTGCAGTCAATCACCATCCTTGGCCAGCTAGTAATGCTGTGCTTGGTACACCCCAGGACGTAGTAGGCCCTTTTGCCTGCCAAGGCACACCGTTGCCTCATATTCAACTTACTATCAACCAGAGGCCCCCAGATGTCTTTCCACAGTGTTGCTCTCCAGTTTCTCATCCCCCAATTTGTACATATAAGAAGGATTAACCCATCCAAGGTGGAGAATCTTGCTTTTGCTCTTCTTAAATTTTGTAAGGTTGGTGATTGTCCAGCTCTCAAGTCTATCCAGATCTCTCTGTAAGACCTCTCTACCCTTGAGGGAGTACACAGATCCTCCTCGTTTAACATCATCAGCAAAATTCTTTAATGTACATTTGATTCCTGCATCCAGATCATGTATAAAAACACTAAAGAACACTGACCCTGAATTTTCACCCTGGAGAACCCCACTTGTGACTGGCCATCAGCTTCATGTAACCCGTTTTAATGTAACTCCTTGAGCCTGATCTGTCAGCCAATTGCTCACCCAATGTATCACAGACTTGTCTAACCGTGTGCTGGACATTTTGTCCAGAAGTACACTGTGAGAGACAGTATCAAAAGCTTTGCTAAAATTCAAACTCACCACATCTATTGACTTCCCTTGGTCAACTAGCAGTGTGACCTTGCCATAAAAGGAAATTAAATCAGTCAAGCAAGTCTTTCCCTTGTGAATCTGTGTTAACTATGACCAGTGACTGTATTGTCTCTCAGGTGTTTTTCAATAACTTGCAGTATAACCTTCTCCATAGTTTTACCAGGCACTGAAGTGAGACTGACAGGTCTGTAATTATCAGGGTCTTCCTTCTCATCCTTCTTGAAAACTGGGACAATGTTTGCCAGCTTTCCATCAACTGGGACCTCACCAGACTCTCAAGACCACTGAAAAATAATAGAGAGAGCTCCCACAATGATATTTGGCCAGTTCTTTCAGTATTGTGGGGTACTGAATCCCATCAGGTCCCCTAAATTTTTGTGCATCCAACTGGAGCAGTAAGTCTCAGAAAAGTTCAGAGTTGTCTGAGAGTTTGTCATCTCCCCATTTATGGTCTTCCAGCACAGGGTTTTGGGGGTGCCGGGGCCCATCACTAAATGTGAAGGAGGGAAGGCCATCAAGAGAACATAGTCATTTATGTCTAATTTAGATATGCCATCTTAGAATTAAAAATTTCCTCGTGGGAAATTTGCTGATGGGAAAAGGAAAGGGTTTTAGCATTCTTTCTGATCATTGGCACTGGTCAGTGATGATCTCCTATACCATATGTCATAAGAAAAATTGCAGAGTTAGAAAGGTCCTTCTTTAGTCTTTTCTCATATGGGCCCTCCATTCTCTGGAAAATAGGTTTTTGCTACAATGAAGGCAAGATTAAAAGGTATTTTAAGATTGGGACTGTGGGCAGTTTTTGAACATACACTTTTTAGAAGTGTTTACTTAAATATCTGAAAAATCATGGCTCGCAAATATCTTAAAATATTTTTGAAATTAAAGCCATAACAATCTTAAACATTAATAACAATGATTCCCTATGGGCTCTTCATACTTACTTGGAAACATACAGTGCTTAGGATCTCTTGCTTCATTCATTGCTTAAGAATACAGATCAACGATGAAATTACTGGGAATTTTTGAGGTGCTGAATACAGTTTAGATTCAAGCCAAAGCATTGCCTATCAGATATCTCACTCTGTGAATATCATGCTGCAACTACAAAATGTTTTAGAAAGACTATAAATAGAGGAGACGATAATTATGTCCTTCTTTTGTTCTCAGATTTCTTTTTTCTCATACCACTATGTCAGTCTGATGTAACCCAGCCATAAATGTTTTCTCTATCTTGACCCTTCTTGTTACTTCTCTCTGTTAGAATCCTGCATGTGTCTGTGTGCTGCTTGTTCTCCCTGACATTGCAGGACTACGTTGTGATCATAAGTGGTTATAAAAAAAATTAAAACACTAAGGAAAGAGTGGAGCAGTCATCACAGTGTTTCTGTAACAAGAGAGATATGCATGAATAAATATATAATCCTGATTTAATTAACTTGTATAGAAGAGAAAAAGGATTAAATAAGGTCAGTCAATTAGTCACTGTAGCAATAAATTGAAATTAAAAAATTACCTTTCTTACTAACATAGCTTAATACTTTCTGTCAGAGACACGTAGAGCTGTATTTTCTATAGATGTGCCTATTTTCTTAACTGACTCTTTAGTAAATTCAGCATTTCTTTTTATTTTGTAAAATTCCATCTTTCTCCATCTCATCAGATCTTTGACTCAGGAAAGTTGATCTTATTTTGTTTCAGACACCTTATTTTATACAAATGAGTCTCAGCATGAAATCTGTATCTTGGCAAGTATATATATTTAAGTTTTGTGTGATATGTTTTTAGAATATTTAAAAAATAAAATTTTAAGACCATTACATATTTATTTTGAGAAAAAAAAGGTGTTGAGTTTTTTTGTTGTTGTTATTATTGTTTTTTTTTTTTTCTTGTCGTATCTTTCTAAGGTAATTTGTAGCTATTTATTCAAGTAGTGCCCAATCCTGCAGTCCTTACACAGCAAAATATCTACTGACTGTACAAGACTTTTTTCTGAGTGAGGTCTATAGTTCTGGTGCTCACAGAATTTACAAGTTGTTTGACATTGTCTTATAATAATTAAATTACAGAGTTGGCTTTTTTATAAACACAATCAATCTCTTTCACAATGTAATGGGTTTGGTGTGGGGGAGGGGTTACAAGGTGAATGTGCTTTCACTTCTTGATTAATTGGTGTCATTACTGGTTAACTGCCCTGATTAAATATCTATTTAAATACTTCATTTTAGAGTTGCAATATCTTTTTTTTTTTATACCAGTCTAATACCTGTTTGACTTGCTCTGTTCACTATATCATAGCTTACATTTGCACATTACTTTAAATTGACAGTCTTTAGCACAAAAATATTTTTTTGAGACTCTATTGAAAATCAGTCTACATCTTAAAACAAGACTTTGTGCATTCCTAGAGTACTGATTCATGTCATCTCACTTGAGGCACTATATGGAAGCAACATATGCATATCTGCACATTCGTTGTACTTCTGAACCCTTTGGAAGAGCGTTCATTTTAAAGAATGCCTGTCTCCCAGTAAAGATAATTCAGATAACTTATCTCCTCAGTCACCTAAATCATACAGTTAGAAGGAGGAAGAATGAACCTGAATTCAGTGCTTAATGAAATATAATCCTTATTCTGTGGGATTCAGTGCCAGACTGAGTTTCGCAATTTTTTTTTTACATTTCAAAGTATTCAGGATTCTTCCAAAGGTTCCTGTTGTATCAAAGGATATCTACTCGTGGCCATTGTATAGAGTTTGATCTTAGCTTAGTGCTGAATCTTTAATGTTATACTCTGGGGTGTGGTCAAATGCTTTGAGTTTTTTTGACTCCTTTTACTCTAAAATGGGCAAAGTTGTAACACGATTTTAGGGATCACAATTAAATCTCTTTTGAAAAGTAAACAGTAGTGCAAAGCAGCCTCCAATGGCATCCTGGGGTGTATTAGAAGGGGGGTGGTTAGTAGGTCGAGAGAGGTTCTCCTTCCCCTCTACTCTGCCCTGGTGAGACCCCATCTGGAATACTGTGTCCAGTTCTGGGCCCCTCAGTTCAAGAAAGACAGGGAACTGCTGGAGAGAGTCCAGCACAGGGCAACTAGGATGATTAAGGGAGTGGAGCATCTCCCTTATGAGAAAAGACTGAGGGAGCTGGGGCTCTTTAGTTTGGAGAAGAGGAGACTGAGGGGTGACCTCATTAATGTTTACAAATATATCAAGGGTGAGTGTCAGGAGGATGGAGCCAGGCTCTTCTCGGTGACAACCACTGACAGGACAAGGGGTAATGGGCTGAAACTGGAACATCAGAGGTTCCGCTTAAACTCGAGAAGAAACTTCTTCTCAGTGAGGGTGACGGAGGACTGGAACAGGCTGCCCAGAGAGGCTGTGGAGTCTCCTTCTCTGGAGACATTCAAGACCTGCCTGGACACGTTTCTGTGTGGCATAGTCTAGGCATTCCTGCTCTGGCAGGGGGATTGGACTTGATGATCTTTCGAGGTCCCTTCCAATCCCTAACATTCTATGATTCTATGATTCTATGATTCTACAGGGATTTAAATACCTAAGCAATACTTCTGAGTCAAAAGACACAGATTAAGGACCTCAAAAGTAATGAATGCTGGAAATCTCCAAGGGAAAAAAAAAAAAAATCTCCTCTATTAAACTACAAACTGTTTGGAAAATAGACAATCACTGAAGAGAAGGCTTCAGGTTTTACAAAGAATAGGAATACAGATGGGAGTTTTGATGGGCACAGACTTAAAAATATATGAGATAATCAGGGTCACTAAGGAGAGAAGGTTATAAAACCAAATCAAGGGCATTAGAAGATACAAGTTTCTGCATAATAAACCGACAAAAGGAGAGAACAAAAATGACTGAAAGTCTCAGGAAAATCCTGTCCCTTTCATGAGATAAATGGCTGTTAATGAACTTTCTGTGTCTACTGAAAGTTTAAATTACCCAGTTACACTAATTATATTTATGTTGACTTCTAACTGATCATCACAGAGAATGATTATGATCACTCCAGCAGGACAAAGAGTAAAAACGTAAAAAAAAAAAAAAAGAAAGAAAGAAGAAACTATTTAAGCCAGCTAAAAAAAAAAATAATTTGTTTATTTGACTTTGAACATGGAGTGATGGGAAGAATGTGAATGGTTGTGGTTTTTCTCTAAAACACCCTCTGGCTATGTTAACTTCCTTCTTCATAATCTGTTAGTCATATCTCTTCATAATGGAAAAAAGCTAAAACAATAGATAAATTTTACTAGGGCAAGAAACAGTCATTATCAATCCCTAACATCTGATTATCTTTTCACATTGAAGTTTACTTATAAATGCAGTAAAACTGAAGGAGGTTAACTTAGTATGTATTTCTAGGTGGAAACACACATTTCAAGCAGGATATGCATTTTCTGATCAACATCCTGACAGTGAGTTACCAAATAACCCAACTGTTGAACAGCAACTACTATCTAAGCAATGTGAAATGTTTTTTTGACTCAGTTCCTTGCTACATACTTTCTGTGATGAAGCTTAACATGAAGGACAAGGACCACTACAAACACATTGAACAAAAGTGATAATGTTGTTCTTAAATGTACTAAAAGACAGTAATGCATATAAATTGTGATTAGTTCGGTTTCTGAAATCAGTAGAATTGTTACCTCCTGAAATAGTAGAGGTCGAGAGAATTGTATCTACTAAGGTAAATTGAAGAAAAGTTTCTTCTTATATCATTGAAAAACTTTCATTAGCTAAATGCAAAGTAGAGGGGAGCAATAGCTTTCCTTGGGGGCGATATATCCTGATTACCCAAGTGGGACTTGCAGTACTTTGGCTACAATAAGCTTCCTCATCTGTGTATTTTCCTGGTTTGTTAATTAAATTGTTATACAGTCTGGTAAAGTGTTATTGTTTTTCCAAATAAATCTGAAAATTTGAAGAGTTTTCTGCTGTCATTTAGATACTGTGTACACTTAGCTATTCTTCAGTAGCATTCTTTTGACAACTTACTACCTCTGAAAAAAATATCTGTTTTGTCAATATGCTATGGTCCAAGAGTACACCAAACAGGAATAGACACAAGTTCTCTTTGTGTTGGGTATATGTTGGGGCAGTTTTTATTGTCACTGCTCAGCCTTATTCAAAGTGTATTTTACCTGTCTTTTAGAATGTGTCTCTTCTGATACAAGAAAATATCATCAAGTGTATTTTGTTGTTTCATTTTTTTCCTCAGTTTTGAAGGAACAAATAAAATATTGTGTCATGATTCTTCAGGAATTGGTTCTAGGAAATCTGCAGTTATTTTACTTTTTTATAATCATGAAATTATTTTCATCATGAATGTGTTTGGGTTTGTATTTATTTCAAAAATATTATCTCATCTCTCAGAAAAAAATGAATGCACTTAAACCAAAATTAAAAGAAATTAAAAATATTTTTGAAGTATATAAAATACTTTACATCTAAAATACATATTATTCTTATTAGCCTTATCTAACAAGACCCTGTTTTATTTTCAGTATCTCCCATATATCATATACTGTAATATCTATTTATTTTTGTATTAATTCACACCTCAGAGTTCCTTTCTCCAATAAGGCCAAATGCAATCTCTATTTGTTCCTTATATAGGTTAAAATTCCATGACCTTTGATGAGAATTTTTTCAAGCCTTTTTTTAAAAGTTTGTTTAATTTAATAGAAATTCTTTCTTTTTCATTATTTGTCCATGAAGTGCACTGGTAGTAACTGTCTCTTTCCTGTCCACATAGCTCACATAGATATAGCATGGAAGAAGACAGAATGAAAAGGAAATTTCTTCTTAAAGAGTATTTAGGATGAAGTAGTCCTCCAGTACCAATACAAGGAATCATTCCAATACTTAGAGTAAGCTGGTGAATGGGAATTTGAAGACAGATAAGGTGAAGGAAATGAACTTCCCAGTGCTCTGGAGTCCAAAAGAAGCACATATATGTCAGGATCTATGCTTTCCCACTTTACTGACATACTGCCACTCTCATATACCCCAAAATTTGCTGAAAACTTACAGTTTTCTTCCACTGAGAGTCCCTTCAACAGCTCCCCACAACTTACACTGGTAACACAACATCCCCATCTTAATCCCTCACAGAAGTCATAAAACCACTTTCAGTTCTTCAATGCAGTCCCAGCCTTACTCATAATGTTGTTGACTTCCTGTACTAATTTCATCTAGCTAGTACCCCAGTGATTGCTTCTACATGCATCTCTATTATCAGCATCTGATCTCCCTATTTAAAAGACCTAATTTCACTAAGAAGAGTTTGTTGTACATGAACCAGCAATGTACCTGTATTGTGTCTGGAAGACATGATACATTTTCCCCCTAGCAGGTCTCATAGTGCTGTGCTTTGTGTTGGTAGCTAGAATGGTGCTGGTAACACACGAGTGTTTGCAGTGCTCACACAGCACCAGGGCTGTCTTTCCAACATTCCCCCCAACAGTAGGCAGGGGGTGAGCAAGGTCCTGGGAAAGGACACAGATGAGACAGCTGAACCAAACTGACAAAACGGGTATTCCATGCCAGATGACATCTGCTCAGATACAAAAGAGAAAGAAGGAAGAAAGGGGGGCATTCGTTGTTTGTGTCTGTCCACTGGACAACTGCCTAGCGTATCGAAACCCTGCTTTCCAGGAAGCTGCCAGCCGTTGCCAGCTGAGGGGAAGCAGAGAATAATATTTTTGTTTGCCTTTGCTTCCACTCACAGCTTTTTTAAACTGTCCTTAGTTTGACCTACAAGCCTCTTGTTATATTTTCCTTCTCCCCTGTCCATGCAAGAAGGAGAAGTGACAGAGCAGCTTTGGTGGGCATCTGGGCTCCAGTCAGGGCCAAACCACCCCAGTGCCCTTTCCACAAAGAAGGCTCATGATATCCTGTGCTATCAGGGCCTCAAGGCAAGGATTTGGGGAGCCAAGTCTCTCACACTGTAAGAGAAGATCAGGTTCTGGGGCACATGAGGAACCTGAATATATATCATGGAATCATAGAGTGGCCTAGGTTGGAAGGGACCTTAGAGATCATCTAATCCAATCTCCCTGTCATGGGCAGGGACGCCTCTCAACTAGATCAGGCTGCTCAAGGCTCTGTCCAACTCGGCCTTGAACACCTCCAGGGAGCGGGCAACCACAACTTCTCTGGACAATTTATTCCAAAGTCTTGCCACCCTTGTACTGAAGAATTTCTTCCTAAGATCTAATCTAAATCTATTCTCCTTCAACTTAAACCCATTTCCCTTTGTCCTATCAGTGGACGCTCTTGTAAAATGTCCCTCCCCAGCCTTCCTTCAGGTATTGGAAGGCAGCTATCAGGTCCCCCCGAAGTCTTCTCTTTTCAAGACTGAACAATCCCACATCCTGCAACCTGTCCTCATAGCAGAGGTGCTCCAGCCCCTGGATCATCTTTGTGGCCCTCCTCTGAAGGTGCTCCAATAGATCCATATCCCCCTTATGGTGGGGACACCAGAACTGGATGCAGCCTATAAGACCTGACAAGATTTTATGGTTAGACTAGATGAAAAGGGTCTTCTCCAGCTAAATTCTTCTAGGGTTCTATCATTCTATAAGATGCACCTCTGAGTCCTGAGGCAACTGTCTGATGTAATGCCAAGCCACTTTCCTTGCTATTTGAAAAGTCACAGCAGTCAGGTGAAGTCTCTCACGGTTGGAAAATGGGAAACTGCATCCTTTTTTAAAAAAGGGAACTACTGACCTGTCAGCCTCACCTCCGTGCCTGAGAAGATGATGGAAAAGATCCTCCTTGAAGTTATGTTAAGGTGCTTGGTGGACAGGCAAGTGATTTGGGATAGCCAGCACGACTTCATAGAATCACAGAATGGTTGAAATGGATCTTTAATGGCCATCTATCTAACCCTCTGCAATAAACAGAGACATATTCAACTAGACTAGGTTGCTCAAAGCCCCACCCAACCCAACCTTGAACATCTCCAGGGATATATACACTTTTCCTAGTGGGTTCACATTACAGCTGCATTCTGAATGCTGGTATGTATAATTTAATTTCAGCACATACTTGTTTATGCATTATTTCAGGAAGTTCTTTTGCTATTTTTTCTGTAGTTTGCCTTCATTTCTTCTAGATATTCCAACTGATCTTCCTTCATACATTGTTCATTTGCACACAGAACATGCCTGTGTTTCAACAAATTGACTGATTTAAATAAAATAACAAAAATTATCTCAATCAGGAATACAAAATCAAAAAGATTAATCCAAAATTCCAGCTTGGAGTATGTTTTTTAATGCAATAAAAGTTAAACCATAAATATATGTCGCGGGTTAGGGCTGGGCCGGCCACCAACACGGACAGACGCTCTCTAACCCCCTCTTCCCGCCCCCGAACAGGAAGAGAAAAGGGAATGAGGCAGAGAGACTTACGAGTGAGAGAAGGAAAAAACCGAACTAGAACAGCTTTAATGAAAGTAATAGGAATAATGGTAAAAAGATAAAAGTAAAGAACTATATACAACTATAGATAATAGCCCGATATCAAACCCGACTCCCTCCCCCGATAGCAATCACCACTGGTGCTGCAGAGCAGGAGGCACCGGGGAAGCCCCAGGCTCAGCGGCGGCGGGGAGCTGGATACAGGGAGCTGGATTCGGGAACTCAGGATCCGGATCAAAATCAGGAGGTCAGATGGAGTCCTCTCTGGACACTGGCCATTGCGGAAAGGAAGGGTGAAAAGGCCGAAAAGGGCAAAAGGGGCAAAAGGGCCGAAAAAAAGAGACGAAACTCTCGTGATCACTCAATTTATACTAAATATGACGTATATGGGATGGAATACTCTCGTTGGTCACCTGTCCTGTCTGTTACCCCCCGGAGGTGCCACCTTTTACTTCCTTGTGCCCCCCTCTTACTACCCAGCACCCCCAGCGTGGCACACAAGAGCCAGCAGTGGCCTTGGTCACTATAGGAATAAGTATAAGCAAGAGCCTTTCTACATACCAGTCCCAGGCAGTGACTGTAAACATCAGGTGTTATCACTGCCAGTAGCACACACTGTCTGCAAAAACATGCTGCTGACTTCAGAATGTGCAGCCTTTTAGAAGACACTAAACTGAAAAGTAAAATTCACTAAACAGGACTGGGTTTTTAGCTAAACCCAGGACAATATATTAAAAAATTTCTTATTATTCTATAATTATATTAAAGAAACTCCACCTAAACATGGTCCTGGACCCTGCTTAAGCATGGTTGTTGGACCAGTTCACTTCCAAAAGTCCTTTTCAAGATTAACCATCCTGTAATTCTGTGAGCTTCATTTCTGTCAATCCAGGTACACAGTTCACATCTGCCTATTCAGGGAATAAAAATAAATATCAGACCTTTTAAGTCAGACTTGACACTGGCACTAGGAGTTTATTATGGACACTCCATAGACTTTATCCTACTGATAATAATGTTTTATTTTCTAATCCCATCTTGTTCTTTCATCAACAAAATGATATGAACATGACTGGACAAGATCATTATATTAAACAAAAAAAGGTTGCAATTCTACTTGAAAGTTGGATGTACATGACCCATGTAGTCATCTAGGCCAAGTTTCTTCTCAGTATTATAAACACCTATGCAATTCAGCCTACAATATGAGCAGAAGTAGAAGTTACTTGGTTCATCCTGAAGTAGACACCTAGATTTTTTCAGCCAACACGATTGAGGGTGCATTCAACTTCTCCGTTTACTGTAATAGAGAATTAGAGGAGTTCACATGAAACTTCTGCACATATACTTACACAGGGATGTTAAAAATATGGGACTGAGTAATCCTGCAGGCTGTATAGGTCATAGGAAGTTATGAAAAAAAAATGTTTTATCCTAAACAGAGTATCTGGCATGTGTCAGGAAAGTGGAGTTGAAAATCCATTCTGCATCCTCTGTAGGGAATTAGCTCAAGCACAAACATCCTTTCTGAAAATCTGCAAAGCTGAATGGCTGCTGTTTGATAGACAAAAAGTCATGCAATCTACATGGTAGTCTACAAGTAAGCACATACTGTACAACACATATCTGCTAACATTTGAAGCACAATATTATTACCACACAAAGAAAAACCAAGGAAGCAAACGAAACACCTGCAGTGTATGATAACCATTACATTTCTGAAATAAAACCACCTCAGGATAAATATTTAAAACACAAATAATTTTCCAAGCTGTTGTTTGGAGGATGCAACGTGTCAAATGTTAAGAATTCAAGACAGGAAAATCTGAAAGTAATTTACATGTGTTATTTTTGCTAGATGTTAGCAACGGGGACATTATCTTCTCTTTCAGAGTGATTTGTTTGATGCTATTTCTGCTATTTGCTTTTGAAGTGTCTCATCTAAGTGCATACTCATCACTACAAGGTTATTTGCTGTATCCAAGGTCAAATCTAGAAATAGGTCTCAAAGGTTTTTCTTAACATCTGAAAATATCTCCTTCTTGTATCAGCCAAACACATTTCTATGTTCATCTTGATGCAATTTTCATCTTTCTTACATGCGTGGGTTTTTCCCCTGTTTTCTTCTTTCCCTCATGATGGTCTCCCTCAGGTCAGCGCCCTAAGTTCTTCACGATTCTCCACTTTTCAATCCTTTTTCTTATGATTTTGGTGATTTGCATCTGATACATTCTGTGTAACCTGGAAATCAGTGCTCATTTACTCCTCCCTCAAATACATCCTAGTTCTCACCAAGGAATTGATGTTATATGTCGAGACAAAGACAGGAAAGTTAAGCAGAATAAATGTGTAGAAATGAAAATTACCACTGCTAACACAGAAATAAAACTAAAAAAGTGGGTTGCACTAAAATTCAGTTTTCTCTAGAAAATTGAATTTTATGTTACTGAACCAACTGACATTTGAAAAAAGTTCAAAAACAGTTTGAATGTTTGAATGTAATTATTTCAAAATCTGGAATATTATACGATGTCTGAAAACCAGCAAATTCTTAAGAAACTGGGAAAAACAATATCACTAGGCTGTCCTCTGTAAGATTTAGAATACATTAGGAAGAAAAGAATAATCAAAGGCCTGGAAAATATAATAAAATAAAATAAAATAAAATAAAATAAAATAAAATAAAATAGTAAAATAAAATGCTGTATAGGTTTGCAAATATAAATAATGTAGAATAACCTAACAATTTTTTCTTTTTATGTCAGCTGACTCTCCAGAGCAAAAAAATACATAAATGTTTTCACCTGGATTTCAGCAACGTGTTTTATTGATGACACATGAGATTTCATGTCTCGAGGTGGAATAATAGGAATTAATTCATGCATTATAAAATTGGTCAAGAGCTGAGAAAATGAGTGACAGCAACTGCTCCATCAGGAGAAATACAGAGCTGGAAAGTTAGTGGTGGGGTTTCTTAGGATTACCCTTGGGACTAACCTTACTTAATATTTTCAGTAAGAATTCAAACACAAGATACATGAAAGCACTGAAAAAATTAACTGTTGACTAAGCAGAAAGAAGCCTTCATATATGAGATAATAGGAATATCACTGCTTTTGAGGACCGGAGCTGTGACAGTGTCAGGAAATCTAATTATAATGGACACAGAACTAAAACGTAACTACAGGGAAGATGTTCTGCCATAAACTGAGATTTTGTGTTCTGGAAACAAACAAACAAAAAAGATCTGTTATGGTGATTACCCTCAGACATGACCAATGTGATGCGTGTGATGAAAAGTGAAGTGCAATCTTAAAGTTATTAGATGAAGTGTTTGTATTCAAAACCTCAATACTGTGGTACTCGGCATTGTGCTCATAGATGTCATTTGGTGTCCTGTGTGTACTTCTGGTCACTCACATTCAAAAGAAGGTTAATTTAAGAATGAACAGATGTAAAAGGCTCTTAACACAATCAGGAGAATGTAGAGCATTTTATTTCATAAGAGGAGAGTAAAAGAATTTAATTTACTTAGCCTACCAAAATTAAGATTAGGAGAAGAGTTACAGTTACATTACAAAGACATCAGGGGAGTAAACAGTGGGAAAGGAGGAAGACGTTAAGCTAAAGGATGGTGTCGAATGAGAACAAGCGTTTAGCTGCTGGTCATGAATAAATTTAGTCTATGATTTTAGGAGCTGTTTGTCAGTGTTGTGTAAGCAAAATTCCAGTATATCCTTGCAATAAAAACAATAGAAACTGGAAATCTAATTCACTGTCATGTAAGGCCTGACAAATTTTTCATGGGAGTACCTGTAATATAAAGGGACTGTATTCAGCAGTCTATGTGATTATTTAAATACCTGTGATCCTGATAAGCATATAGAAACACTACCCCTTTCTATTAAATTTTATATGATATTTCCTTAGAAGTGTAGCATAATAAATATTGATGTTAATATTACCACAATGATTTCATCACAATCCAGATACTGGAAATAAAAACTTTGCCGAGAGTAATGTTGTGTTTTGAACCAAATAATGACCATTTATATCTTTTACAAAAGTTTCTTTAATTTCTTATTCTAAGACAGTAAACCTTAATATTTATTTTATAGCATTCCAATACGTCTGCAGTTCCTGCCTCACCAGCATTTAAATTAAACATGCATTATGCTAAGGTGTTCTTAGTACATAATGTTTACAGGAATTAAACTTTTCAGAGTGAAGGGTTGTTTTTTAAGTAACTAAGATTATTGTCATGAGCCATATAAACTGATTTTCCTAGATAAACTGCAGAGGTTGTTCTTTGGAGGCACATCAGAAAACTATATTGTTAGTAAACTGTGTATGAAAAATAATTACATGTATGCCGTGTGGTGGAAAAATAATTTGATATTCATTACTCTTTAGGCTGAGGAAACTGTGGAGGATAAATGAGTGTGTTAAATAAGATATCACTTAGCAGAAAAGGATATATTCACCTATTCAAAGAAAATCTAGTATTAAGCCCATTTACAGCCACAGTATTCCAGAAAGAAATTGCTCTAACTAAGTTTTATTCATCATGGAAATGGAACATTTTACGATTCTATGATTTCTTCTGCTTCTTTGCTTCCTTAAGAGGATAACTTTGTTTTGTTAAAAAAAAAAAAAAAAGGGGAGGTGGGGGATAGGGGGATGGGGAGGGTCACTTACTTGCTTTTGTCAAAACAAAATTACTTATTCTTAGAGACGAAGGGGTTGCGTAAAAGCATACCAAAGTCAGTAGACCCCTATTGCTTGACATTTATGACAGCCACTTCATGATACCTAACTTTTGACACTTAAGTGACCACCCTCTTTTGGAGTTCAGTCTTCTTCTGTGTTATCCTTATTGGACAAAAAGGGAATTAAACTTTCTTGAAATTGGAATTACCTTATTCTTTCCTTTGACAATTAAGTGGCAAAAAGAATTAATGTGAAAAACTCAGACCTTAAGTATTGATTCAGCAGAATACCAAAGTACATTTTAAATGCTTTACTAAATAAGACCCAGATGCCTGAAGCTATTTAGTACCCTAAATGCCCTTGAAACCCTTGGGAATCGCATAGTCACCTTCCTTTATGGAGCTCTGCCTTATGACAGATCTTGCAAAGAGATAAAATAATTTAACATGCCTTAGAGTTATGTGGCTGGCAAATGGAGCAGATCTACAAAGATCCTTAGCATAAATGGTTTAAAACAGCTGATGAATGAACATCTTTTACAAAAAAAAAAAAAAAAAAAAAAAAAAAGGTTGCAGGTATACCGGGACACATCCTGTGTATTTCTTGTAGTATTTAGACACCAAGTCTTTGAAGATCTAATACTTAGATCTGAAAGGACAAATTTTAAAACATTTTGATGCCTGTTTTTGCAGTCAATTAAGTTTTTCTGTGGTTTGTTTTTTTTTTTTACTTTTTTTTTTGGTAGTCAATATGCTTTTGAGAAGACATGCTAATATACTTTTTGTAAGAGAATTTAAAATAAAAAGTACAATGTTTAGGAAAACTGCTCAGAAATCTTTATCCAAAAGCCTAGAATTCTGTTAACCAATCACAATTTAATTAACTCTTTTTATAATTTACCTGGTAATGACACCTGGAAAGCATAACACAAGAAAGAATATCATTTATAAAATCACTTTAGAGATGTGTGCTCGTGGTACACGTAGAAAAGGAAGTTGGAAGAAGCTAGCTTTTTTAATTACATCTGAGAAATAGTTAGATTATTAACTGTTTTCTGAGAACTGATGAGCCATAGGAAAAAACATCAAAGTGGTAATTAAATAAGATACTAAACTAACCCATCTTCCAAGTGTTGAAAACAGCATAATTGTATATTAAATATATGGAGAGCCTGAAACACATTGCTGACTTTCTATAAAACAACATTTTAAACAGTTAATGAAGTATATCTACATACTGATGTAAGGTAATGCTAGACATGTTACTGATAGGATATGTGGTACACCAGCAGCATCTTAGTAAAGAAAATATCCGATATTTTGGCCTGTTTTTTGTCCCAAAATAAATATTTTTCCTTTAGTAGCTGAAAGGCAACATTATATCCACATGTAGTAGTCTAAGAACAAATCAATTTTACAGTACAAGTGGCAAGGTGAAATACGTGCCACAGCTTCGTATAATGCCTGAGAACAATGGACATATTTTTCATGGGAGCAATTACACTCACATATGCCTTAAAGAGAGAAAACTGTCCTCTTTGTATTTCCCTCTCTTGTTTCTCCCACTGGGTTATTTCAGTATCTGCACAGGCCCACAATCAGGTTACAAAAAGCAAGACTGACAGCTGATGGATCCTTTCTGTTTATATTATTCAGTCTTGGGAGTCCAATGTACTGACTACTCTACACCATGGAAAATGTACTATCCAAAGTCCGTGATAGATATTTGGTTATTTCTGTGACAATGCCCAGATGGGGCTGAATTTCCAGTTTACAGCCTAGTCTACATGCTTCCCCAGTTTATGCTATGGTCATATCACTGCTGACTGTTCTTCTTAATATGATTTAATAACATCTTCTGATTACTACTGTTCCTGACAGTATAAAAACTTAGTGAGTTTGCTCTGTTACTTTGCACATAAAATGTATTTATTTAAATTACCTCCATAAAATAGTTGCTTTAGTAGCATTCTGATCATCCCTTAGATTTACTCTAAAGTACAAATAAAAATTACTTTCTATCAAGAATTACTGGCAAATTTACGGAAGTTCCAGGCCAAGTTTGATGTGTAAGCCATATCTCCTTGGATGACTTGCATCTGTGTATCTTGTATCTTAAGACAGCAAAGTGTCCCCATGGTTTTAGCTGCTCACCAAGGAAATCATTTTTTCAATATTGCATGCCAGATGGTCCCAAGTCTTGAA
Source organism: Trogon surrucura (assembly GCA_020746105.1). Lineage (NCBI taxonomy): Eukaryota > Metazoa > Chordata > Aves > Trogoniformes > Trogonidae > Trogon > Trogon surrucura. Next base: position 56,836,416 of record CM036617.1, read on the forward strand.
ATACAAAGTACTTATTCTCACAGAAAGAAAACGAAATCCAGAAACCCGGTGTTACTCTGAAAGTGCCTTCTTTAAAGGATTTATCTTTTTTTAATTTTTGTTCAAATATATATGAACTATGAGGTTCGTCTACACTATATGATAGATGCAGTTTGGAGGACCATTTTTCCTAAAGCTATTTTACGAAGTAGTAACATTTTTGTACAGGATAAAAATAGAATGTTATTCCTCAATTGATAAACAGAAGAAATACTTATAGCATTGTATATAATGTATAAGAAAAGTTGAAGTAGCTAAAACCTGTGTTTAATTTTTTATTTAAAATAGAGTGGTTTTCTGTTACCAAGTAATACAGTTCAAAAACTGTATCTCTATTCAGTACCAAGATATATATTGCTCTGCAAAATAACACTGAAGTGGAAAAACACGAGGATGTTGCTGTCAGATCATACATATCTATTTTTACAGACAGGGATATAATTAATCTGTCCTAATTTAGGTATTCAAAAGTTAGATGTCAAAATCTGCATCTTCAAAAATATCTTTGTTTGCTCAGTAGAAAGATACAACCATTTCCAGGAAAAATTTAATTCCAAAAGGGGTCAGATGAACAATCTACTGAAAATTCTTCACCATTTATTGTAAAAGGGGACATTATTAACTTATTCAGACTTAAATAACTAATTACTAGATATCTAATAGTTGGGAAATTCCTAAAAAACAAGAATGTAATTCTTCCATTAAAAACACATAGGGTCTAAATACAGAAGAATATAACAGGTCTGTATTGCAAATGTGATTACTTACGGTACATTTCCTTAAAAAATACCTTGTCTTAACAGTCTGACAACATAAGTGCTTGCACCAAATGCAACCACAAGAAGATAGGTATGAAAGATTTTGAGAAGTAGGACCACTAGTGACTATATCAAGAAGCCTATCTGTTAAAATGTTCTTCCTTCTTTCTCTGAATTTTCATATTGTACTACACACCCTCCAGATAATCAGCTGTGTTGCTTTAATATCACACAGCAATCCTGAAAGTATTTTTATCTGGACTTTACCTCTAAGGAAAGATGAAAACATCCGATATAGACTTCCCTTATACCAAAGAAAAAGCTGTTCTGTGTTTTGAGTTTTGAAACCTCTTGATGAGCTGTAAATAAGGTTACATAATTATCATTTCATGCTGCAGAACATTGCTTGAAATGGCAACTGAAAAGTGAGTCTTCAAGGAAGTTTACAGGGATAATCTTACCAGGGAAGCATTGGGCTGGGTCTGAGAGTCTTTGGTTCAGTTCCAGGGTCTGAGGTAGTCTTAACGGTCTGGTCTTTGGCCACATCTGTAGAAACAGAGATGATGCTTTCCTGTCTCCACAGGATTTTGTAATAATAAATGGACTAATGTTTATGAAATGTGGAAATACTGCATTGATAGTGGTCATGCAAAGTACTAAATTAACCATCAGTTTATTTGGAGATGATTCAGCCCTAGTCAAAATAAATATCTATATGAAACTTCTTTTACAGGATGTAAAAAAATGTTTTGTATATGGTCTAAAGAATACAGGCAATATAGATGAAGTTAATTTGTTTTTATACTGTTATCATAGGGTCTATAGCTCTTACAGTCTTTTGTTGTAGCTAACAGAGAGAAAGACAGCTGTCTTTGTTAGGTGTAATGATGAAGACTGTCCTCAGGAGCCCCATTTCCCTGAGGCCTCAGAGGAAGTCGGGATAAAGGAGGAATTTGCCTTAGTTTAGGAAGACTGGATTAGGGATCAGTTAGGACACTTGAACATCCATAAATCCATGGGCCCTGATGGGATGCACTTGTGGGTGCTGAGGGAGCTGGCAGAAGTCATTGCCAGGCCACTCTCCATCATCTTTGGTAAGTCGTGGGGAACAGGTGAGGCACCTGAAGACTGGAGGAAAGCGAATGTCACTCCAGTCTATAAGAAGGGCAGGAAGGAGGACCCGGGTAGCTACTGACCAGTAAGCCTCACCTCCATCACTGGAAAGGTGATAGAACATCTTATACTTGGCGCTGTCTCTAGGCATATCAAGGATAAGAAGGTTATTAGGAGCAGTCAGCGTGGCTTTGCCAAGGGGAAGTCATGTTTGACCAACCTGATAGCCTTTTGTGAAGACATAACCAGGTGGATGGATGGTGACCATGTAGTGGACGTAGTTTGTCTGGATTTCTGTAAAGCATTTGACACTGTCTCCCACAGCATCCTCATAGCTAAACTGAGAAAGTGTAGTCTGGATGACCGAGTAGTGAGGTGGGTCACTAACTGATCGAAGGGAAGAAGTCAGAGAGTTGTGGTCAATGGGGTAGAGTCTAGTTGGAGGCCTCTGTCTAGTGGGGTCCCTCAGGGGTCAGTAATGGGGCAAGTACTGTTCAATATATTCGTCAATGACCTGGATGAGAGATTAGAGAGCACTGTCAGCAAGTTTGCTGATGACACGAACCTGGGAGGATTGGTTGACACTCTCTGCCATTCAGAGAAACCTAGACAAGCTGGAGGGCTGGGCAGGGAGAAATCTTATGAAGTTCAACAAGGGCAAGTGTAGAATTTTGCACCTGAGAAAGAACAACCCCATGTGCCAGTATAGGTTGGGGACTGACCAGTAGGAGAACAGAGTAGGGGAAAGGGACCTGGGGGTTCTGGTGGACAGCAGGATGATCACGAGCCAGCAATGTGCCCTCATGGCCGAGAAGGTCAATGGGATTCCGACAGAGCACTGGAACAGGCTGCCCAGGGAGGTTGTGGAGTCTCCTTCTCTGGAGATATTTAAAACCCATCTGGATGCATTCCTGGGTGACCTACTGTAGGGGATCCTGCTCCGGCAGGGTGGTTGGACTAGATGATCTTTCAAGGTCCCTTACAATCCCTGTGATTAATGATCAAGCTCCTTAACCGACCTAACTGTTTTAGCACAGAAACAGAGACCTAATCCTCCTTTGAAGAGCTAGAAACAAAGGATCTTGATGAGAATGAAAATATTTCTTCACATTATACGTATGTTACACACAAAACTTTGGAGGTATTCTTGCTTAAGCTTGTTGCTATAGATGGCAGTGAAAGAGATTTTTTTAAGGACTTAACATTTGAGAGGAGTAAGTATTTTATGCAAAAGGCATAACACTGAGCCACATTTTTAGCAAAGATATACTCCTAACATAATAACATTTGCTATGCATTTCAAGTAAAGTCGCTCCTTTCCCATGACAAAGGCCTGAACAGTGCAGAGGAAAACTGTGCTTCTGTAAAAACAAAAATACTAAACTTCTCACAAAGAAAATATAGGCAATTTTCTTTCCCACAAACATCAGAAACAATGAAGCTTATTTCCTAAAATTCTGTGTCTTGTGGGTGATTTGAGTTTCCATTGTTCGCTGAAGTGTTTATAAAGTGTGTCTGCCTGTGTCTAGATGACATCTTGGTCCAGCAGCCAGGAGGTTTTCCAAGATTACAGACCTGTGTTTTCATCTTTCTCTATCAGGGCTATGCCCTTTCTTCACTCTCTTATCCACACAGACAAAATCTTGTTACTCATCACAAAGAGCTTCCATCATGAATGACCAGGTAATCAGAATTCCAGGAGTACGTGCCAAGGTGCCACAAAAGTCAACTGAGATAGATCCCAGAGCATGAACTCATGAATAAAGTATTTGTGCATGTCTCAGTTTCTCTGTCAGACAGGTAAGCTGTAGGCTTCTACTCTTTCCATTTGTTACTTCAACAAAACATATAAACAATATACTTTTTAAAACTTTTTCAACATTTTTTTGTTGAAGCTAGGATTGGATTAAAAATTTACTGGGGACAATACAATTAAAAGCATTGTACACACACACACATATACAATATAACTGCATGAACCTTATTTCTGTATGACACCAGTCTGTAAAGCTGGATGGTGAATGAAAAAAAAAACAGAACGTGTCATTGTGATCAAATATTTTCTTTCCATTTTCCAATAACCCTGACATTTGTCAGGTGGAAAACTCCATATATAGGTCTAAAAATCTTTTAAAACTGAAAAACTCCATGTAATTTCATCTAGAAAACTGGTTATACTACTGAGCAATAGAAAGAAATGGAGCTTAATGGAACATGCGATTTCAAGTACCTTACCATACGAGAAAAGTATGTGTATATAGTTATCTATGGTAGAGGAAGTTCTTACAGGAAGTATTCAGTCTAGGCACAGATTTTAATTACACTTATTTAAAAAGAAATGCAAAAAAATAATCTTTTGGGAGAAAGATTCAGATGTACTTCACTGTCTCACTGAGAATAAAATTGATTTTAGGATTTGTCACACAAAGACTACAGAAGAAACACTTGATTATGTTTAAAATACAGATGCTTATGATATAAGCTGTAGTGGTGGAGCCCATATTGTGGATATTTACTCAATTTCACCACTTATCCCTTAGATGCAGATCTTTCTATTTAAAAGGACAGCTGTGATTTCTAAATGAAATACTCAAATAAATTGAAGTAAATGCTTCTGGGAAAAGCAAGTGCTGGAGTAATGCAATTTCATGCAAGATGGACAGAAGGTTTGCAAGCAGATGTTGATGTTGGTGAAACTGTAGCAGTCTCATGTTTGTCACAGAGGCCTACCAAAGAGATAAAAACTTTCTGCTAGTTCACAATTTCCTAGAAGGAATATTCCTTGTGTCACTACAGAACTTTTATTTATTTATTTATTTGATAAGAATTCTCAGGAAGATAGGCTAACAAAATGATTTTAAGTAAAATGTGATTCTTCTTTGCCATTGTGCTCCACCTATTATTCCTAATGAAATCTTGTAAATACTTGAGGGCAAAAGAAGATCAGGAGGAAGTTCTATGAGAAGGTGTACATCTGGAGTTTTGACAGCAGTGTTTGAGCCTACAACCAGAATTTGGTCTATATAATTTAAAGCAGAATATAAAATAAAAGATTATCATGGCAGTTCAAAAGTGGGACGTGGGAAGTGTTCTTCTTTCTCCTAATCTAACAAACCTTGCCAAATTTTAATTAATTTTAGTGAAAGGGGAGGTAGTGAAATGCCTTACACATTAAACCTTGTACTAAAATTCTTTAAGACTGTTTTCAGTGTTGTTGTTGGTCTTTCTGCTTAAGAGAACAAGAGTTGAAGTCTGTATCAGGAAAGCAATTTTATTTCTCCTCAGAAAATCACTGAAGTCCTTTATCCACAAATGAAGAGACTGAAAATGGAAAGGAAATTTGTCAACTCCTGTGAAAATAAGGAAAATATTTCTTCATCTGGACTGGGTGATATGTTCTCACGGTTAAGTTCTCACCAATTTTTTGTGGAGTTAACCTTGAGAAAAAGACAGGAAATATGTTTGCATAGGTCATGATGGATTCATTTCTCTCAAAGGGCAGTACAAAAGCTGAGCTAGGAAGAGGTTGGTAAATTGAAATCTTAACTGACTTGATAGAAAACCCCTATGATGATACTGTTTGTTGACAAGAGTAGGAAGAATGTGCCAAGACCATATATTTTAGAAGCAGCTTCTCCACCTAGAATTATAATCTGTGACTGTCCAGATTCTTTTGTATTGTTTTCTTAGTGCATTCACACAACCTGTGTGATATTAAGACCAAGTATAGCCAAACCTCAATAAATTCCAGTGTTGTTCACGGGATGTGATTCCTTTGGCCTTTGTAATGGCTCTCCCAAAAAAAGGTATATAAGCTTTTACCTTTTTTTTGACAGTCCTGTCACACAAATTCCTCTTACGCTTTCTATAATATTCCCCTCAACATTTTCATTTAGACTCATCTATTGACAGTGAATGGAAAGCATATGGGAGCTTTTCTAAAGACTGATCCTAGAAAGCGATGGCATTTTGGATCAAATCTGCAATCACATGTCTGCACATTAAAGATCCATATGTATCCCATCCGTAGACACTGCCACACTGCATCACCTTTGCAGGTAAATCAGATATTGTTACTACCTAAAAATCCATAGTTCTTATTAGAAATAACCATAAACCATACCTCGGTACAGGTTCTGAACCATACATAAAGCTTTGATTTAGGTTACAAGAATCCAGGATTAGACTCAATGCAGACCTGTACAGATATTTTCTAAATTTGAAAACAAACTCACTTACTTGCTTTGCTACAGAATATAGGGAGAGATTAACCTGTTTGATTAAGATGTTCAGATTTAGGTGTCTACACGTAAACCAGGTACCTAAATTGACCGGACATCTACAGGTTGACGCAGTAGCCTTAATTTAGACATCTAGTTCCATTTAAGATATCCTAAGGTAAACTTCTAGGCGTTAGGTTCATCTAAGGTAACCTCCAGCCTTCACCTTAGAAAGGCTCAGATTCCCTCATAGGTCCTCACCAAACCCGTCAGTCTTATGCGGGTGTCCTGAAAACCTACAGACATCTCCGATATCACTATATTTAGGCAACAACCATTGACGTAAAACAACAATATGACATCTGAGCAACCTGTCAAAAACTAAGTTTAGGGTCTGAATCAGCAGTTTTTACACTCAAATGCCTTGCATGTTGCATATGCTGAATCTGCCTGATGAAGATTGGGGGGATCGGATTCCACAAAAAAAATTGCAGTTCCTTCTTTTTTTTCCCCTAAATCTGGCTGGATGATGTGATGTTGCTCCTCTTTTATATAGTACCCTAATGGGCGGAGTAATAGGAAAGAGAAAAAGAGAGCTTCCTGCTTCAGCACTGTCTTCAGTATGTAGAAACTTGTGTCTCCTACTTCCTAACAGCATGCCCTAACCTCCAACTGGTCATGGGGCACTCCCCATCCAACCTCTTTAAAATGTAACAAAATGAAATGCTGGCTTGGCCAAAGAGATTCAATAATGCAGTTAGGGAGTTCATCTGGTGCCTATTCCAGATATAGCAATTTATATTGCTAACAATGAATGGGTAAAACATCCTTTCTACCTTTACTTTTCAAAGAAAATGCCCACAGCTGTAGGAAGCTGAGTGTTAGTGGTATGTATAAGGCAATCTTAAGAGAGAGAAGCAGAATTAAATATAAGATGGTATTTATGGACCAAATTTATAGTGCAGGTAGCCACATCAAAGGCAGCTACCTGACGTTCTCTTCGCAGTCAATAGGAAGAAACAGAATCTTAAAATTACAGCGTATTTTGCGTTCGAAAGGATGTTTAAAGGTCATCTGGTCCACCCCCCCTACAGTGAGCTGGGACATCTTTAACTAGGTCAGGTTGCACAAAATCCCATTCACCTGGCCTCAAATGTTTCCAGGGGTGGGGTTTCCATGACATCTCTGGAAAACTTGTTCCAGTGTTTCACCACCCTCATTTTAAAAACCATCTTCCTTATACCTAGTCTAAATCTACCCTTTTTTTGGTTTAAAACCATTACCCCTTGTCCTATCATTACAGGCCCTGCTAAAAGGATAGGTTGGTCTAAGGCGTAACTCATCTCCTCATAAAATAGATATTTATAAATAGATGATTATAGATAAGGCATCACCACAATAAGATCATGTCCACCTAATTTTAGAAATCTAAGCTAGAAAAGTAAAAAGTTCTCTCTGAAGATTTAAAGGCAAGTAATTAGGCTGATTGTGCCAGGAATGTAAATCTTGCTGTAATAATTGTCTTCATTAAGTCCCTAAAATCAAGGCACAAGTTACACAGTATTCTACTCCCTGTTGCTACATCTTAACGGAGCCTATTTATATGGGAAATAAATATTGAGACTTTAAATTGGGACAGGTCAGGGCATGTTCAGAAGAATAGCTCCAAGTTTCTTAGGAAGGTTAATGAAATAGGAAACATTTAGTAAATAGAGAGCTTTTCAAGTGAGGAATATTTTGGATACACCTTTGGACTTCAGTTTTGGACGCAATTCTCTCTAAGAATTTCATTGGCCATTGCTTTATTTTCTCAGTACAATACAGAAGAAGTTTACTGCCTAATGCATGATTCTAGATTCAATCCCAGTTGCTGACTGCCTAAAATATGAGACATTTGGTTTAGGTACTGAAGTCCTTGACTTCCGTATTTCCAATATTAAGAGACTGGTATGAAAATTCTCAGCCACTGACAAAAAAATTTGAGACTATTACATAAAAGTGAAAAGAAGAGGCTCATATAGAGTACAGTTTTAGCCATATTTTTTATTGTCGCAGTACATAGGGCATTTTGTCCTCCGATAACATGGAAAAGGGTTTCTTTTTTTTTTCTCTGGCAGTAGATTTGGTGACAGAACACTGACTTTTTATATATAAGGTCCTTTTGGATGATTTTTTGAAAGGCACAGTAGCTTGTAGGGGTAGTAAGACTTGCTATAAATTACAACTGTCCTGCCAGTCTGTTTATATGATAGTATGCCTTATGTAAAATAAACTGAGCCCTAAATAATTTCTTTGCCTGTTGTATTTTAATAACTTTTATGAACTAGAGCTACAGTGTAGATTTGAGTCTGTTTTTGTCACAGGTTGTCTATTTCTGTAATACAATGTGCCATATGGAGCAGCTGATTATCAATTAATATTTGATCTCCCATGAATTTGGCCTTGTTTTCCAAAATGTCCACCATAGTAAGGTGAGGAAAAAAAAGTGCAGAAAGAGCCAATTTCCCTAGCTCACCATTTTATTAAAATAATACATGGGACTCCTTTTGGATTTGGATCATGTTTGCACTATTTTTTCTCCAAGCAATTTTGCAGTGAGAAAGGTCTTTGTAGTAGCTGATTCCTTCTGTAAAGGGTCCTAGACATTAGATCCAACCATTTTTCTCTTAATTCTTATTATGTAGCACTGATTTACTAAATTAATTTTGCCCAGTTGTTGGATGGTAATTCCTTGCATAGTCTTGAGGATTCATCCTTTGTGGTGGCAAGAATGAAAACTGCAAACTTCCAGAACAGCCAGACCTAAACATCTGTGCAAGCAACGCAGGAAATTATCCATCTCCTCTTGTTTCTAGTAGCTCTGGGTAAATTCCTGAGATGAATTTTCCCTCTAGCACCTGGAGTGCATTTGTAACATTAGATATGGCTCTGCTCCAACAGCACAACTGCATCGTCTTAGAGAAGTTCATGCAACTAAATGTAACTGCTTCCGATAATAAAAAATACTGCCACATTTTTATTGAATCCATTTGTGTATACAACGTTCAATTCTGTTGATGTTCAGATTAACTATACCATTATTTAGAGTGCTGGAATTGTTTCCTTTCACACTGTGTAATAACCTTTTGGTTGATTTGGCCTCCATGGAAAATTAGTCCAAAGTGTATATTTGAAAAAGACAACATCTGTGCCTGCAAAAACCTTACAGGATAACATTGAGAAAAGGCAATTAAATAATGTAAAGCATTTATGACTGTGTAAATTCCATGAGGGATTCCTGATAGAATCAGTACCTTTGTGACATAACGTTACTAGCCATATATAGTCTTTAACCAGCAATTTCACAAAAAAATCGGGAGTATGAGTCTCAATAAAGAGGAAACATTTCAAAGGAGCATTTATCCAAATAATTAGAGTATGAAAATACTGTTTAGTTAGAGATATAAGGAAGAATTTAAATATCTTAATATAAAGACAGATTATTACTCAACTTCACAAAAATGATGAGTTACAAAGAACATCAGATTCTCCTGACAAACCAACTTGTGAGTGGGTGTCTAACTCATTAAGGAACCGATTCATGCCTTTCAAGATACGAAAAAAAATCGAAAATTTATTAGTTTTTAAGCATCCTTCTAATAATTATGAAGCATAAGATATTAAAATTCACATTATGAAGTGGAACAGGTGACTGTTTTTGTCTTATGTGGAATTCGCACTCTACTATCAGGAGCAAAACTTTACTATATCACAAAAAAACTTTGATCCCATCATTTAACATGACATTTATATAAAATGCGGCTTTTTAGAGCTGTAGTTTAATCCAGTAGTTCCCTTATTCTGATTTAGATTTCAACAGAACAGATTCTGAGATGGTAGTGCTTTTTACCCAAGATCTCAATCTTGCAACATTTTACACACGTGATTGAATTCAAACGTATTACTACACAAATATTTGCATGTTGGATCAAGACCTGTATCAGCACAGTGAGCCAGATTCTGATTGATGGTTCGTCAGACAGTATATTTACACGTAATACATACTATAGATATATTTATGTTCCTAATTGTATATCCCTAGCTAGAATTTTTCCAAGTAGTTGAAACAAAAGATATTCTAGGACTACAGATAATTGGCATCTCTTTCCCTCCTTTGCTACTTAATTCAGAAATAGAAGACTTAGGTCTATAAAATGGGAATTTCTAAAATGAGAATCCAGGATTAGATTTACACTACACAAGGATGTATTTAAATCAGGGTGTAGAGATGAGATTCAACTGATTAAATGTAAGTCTTTCGTAGCATTTTTAGTGCTTAGTGCATGGGAACGACTTCTGTCATGGGTGCTACCTATGAATATCTGTAAATTACAGTAAAGCAAATCCCACCTTTAGTTATAGCAAACTTAGAAGACAGACAATGAGGAACAATCAGCTCAGGTTGATTGTGGGTGATCTTAAGCAAGAGCCATGTTGTTACATATACTACATACCTACTTAGAGGTTTATATGACGTACATTGTTAATGTCCAGACGGTACAGAGAGTCAGATTCAGTGCAAGAGTCATTGGACCCTGAAGCTGACCAAATAAATCTGTGCTTCCATGGGACAATCTAATGGCTTGCTGTTGCAAGTCACATCACAGAAAAAAATTGGTCCTTCTCTTTTATTTTGTTCCTCTTTCCTTCCACTTCCCAACCATGTAGTTTCACCTCTTCCTCCATAACAAGTATATGAAGACACTGTAAGGATTTGATCAAAGTTACTAATTCAACTGAAAACAGCCCTGTTTTGACTTTACAATTTAATTTCCTATTGATTTATTCTGCTGAACGAATTCACTGAGGAGTTCCAAAAGAGTCAGATGCAGCAGCTGAAGTGGAGAAAGGGAAGGAAGGAGAAGGGAAGGGAAGGGAAGGGAAGGGAAGGGAAGGGAAGGGAAGGGAAGGGAAGGGAAGGGAAGGGAAGGGAAGGGAAGGGAAGGGAAGGGAAGGGAAGGGAAGGGAAGGGAAGGTGAATTTTTTTTGTAGTGTGGTTTCATTTGACATAGAGACCTGATTTTCCTGAGTTTTTTTAAAGATATCTGATTCAGTGGAACCACAAAGAAGAAGTTTTGCTCTTCCCTTCCTCTCCTCATTTTCAGTTTCTAATTTGATCACATTATGACCTGATGTAGTTCTCTTAAACTATTCCATAATTTTCCTACATATTGTCGAGGGTTAGGGCTGGGCCGGCCACTAACACGGACAGATGCTCTCTAACCCCCTCTTGCCCCTGGCCAAACGGGAATAGAAAAGGGAATGAGGCAGAGACTTATGGGTTAGAGAAGAAAAACTAGAACAGTTTTAATGAAAATAATGAAAATAAAAGTAAAGAACTATATACAACTATAGATAGTAGCCCAATATCAAACCCAACTCCCTCCCTCGACATCAATCCCCACTGGTGCTGTAGAGCAGGAGGCACTGGGGAAACCCCAGGCTCAGCAGTTGCAGGAGCTGGATACAGGAAGCTGGATTCCGGAACTCAGGATCCGGGTCAAAATCAGGAGGTCAGATGGAGTCCTCTCTGGGCACTGGTCATTGCAGAAAAGGCGAAGCAAATGGCGAAAAGGATGAAGAGGGTGAAAAAAGGCCAAAACTCTCGTGATCACTCAATTTATACTAGATATGATGTATATGGAATGCAATACTCTCGTTGGTCACCTGTCCTCTCTATTATCCCCCCGGAGGTGCAACCTCTTACTTCCTTGTGACCCCTCTTACTACTCAGCACCCCCAGCGTGGCACACGAGAGCCAGCAGTGGCCTTGGTCACTATAGGAATAAGTATAAGCAAGAGCCTTTCTACATACCAGTCCCAGGCAGTAACTGTAAACATCAGGTGTTATCACTGCCAGTAGCACACACTGTCTGCAAAAACATGCTGCTGACTTCAGAATGTGCAGCCTTTTAGAAGACACTAAACTGGAAAGTAAAAATCACTGTACAGGACTGGGTTTTTTAGCTAAACCCAGGACACATATTTAGTGAGATAAATCAGTTCAGTGAAGGATCTGACAAAGGTCTATGAAAGTTGAAAGAAGGAAAAAGTTTTACCTGGAAGGAAACGGAATGGGAGAGGGAAAGATGAGGACCATAGAAAAAAGAAGGAGCTGAGCTTTCAGCCTCGATAAGACATGTGCCTGGATTATATGCACATGAAAGCATAGACTTTGTTTGTCTCAACCTATTTTGTGGAGTGTAGTCTTCAATGGCAATGGGGAAGGAGAGAAATGAGAATTTTTTCAATTCATTGAGGAAATGTTAATTAGTCACTACGTTACAGGAGATGTTATCTAATCTAACAAAGAGATATCCCTAAGCTAGTGAAATAATGCTTACTTTAATTAAGAAGTATAAGCAAACTGTCTACTGGATAAGGAGGAAATAAAAGTTTCAGGAAGAAAGATTAAATTTGTTTGGACCCTTGGAGCATTTCAAAAGGGAAATTGGTTACCAAAATTCAGCAAGAAAATCTAATCTACAGTTAATGCAAAGTGTGCAGAAAGAGTGAATATCTCAAGGCCATGAAAACTGGCAGAAAGTCAGGAGGATAAGGGGGAGACAGGTATATTTTATAATTTATGACTTCCATATGTATTTATATCACTGTTTTTATTTTTTTTTAAGATGTTGTGGATAATTAGTTCTATTTATATTTCACATAAACTTAGACTGAATTAGGAATAATTTCACTGTAATTACATTACAGCATTATGTGGTGTGGTGCTTATCTGAAAAATCTGTAAATGATGCTTCTTGGACATTTTACTAAGTAACTGAATTATAGGTTACTTAAATGACTCACTTTATCTAGTAGATTTTTCATAGAACTTAAAGAGTTCTCAGAGAGTATCTTCCAGTTCCTGTGCATTGGCCTGTTTGATACCTGCCATTATACAAATCTGGAGGGTCACAAGACCATCAATAACTAAGAAAATAGAGTGGTATGTAGAGAGATGTTGTGTTGTACATTCGAAGTCAAAGGTTCCTCTAGCAGTTTTCTACAGACTTTATTTTTCTTTCCCAAACTCAAAGGAGAAATCAAAGATAGAATACTGGACCACTAGGATGAAGATTAATATGCAGGAACAGATTGTCATCCAGGTTAGTGCTGAATATTTCTTATACCACAGCTTAGATGTTGTCTTGACCTCCAAAAAGAGATCTTCCAATTCTTGTGTGTCTGCCCAATTCTTATGTGTCTGCACCAAATTCCCAAGAAAAGCACTCTACCCATTGAAAGGGAAGCCGACGACCTTATTCTTTTTCATTAAATGCAGCAAGATATACCCACACAGGTCTTTATTACAAGGATACATGTACTGTACTTGAATTACAGGATAACATGTCCTTTACTTCTTGAAAATATTTTCTGTTACAAATATTGAATGATATTAAAGATCTGTTGAATGGACCAAGCCAATGGTATCTACAAGTTCTGGGTTGAAAACCAGGACTGATATCTCCACAATTTGCACTCAGAAACCTTTCAAAAAGGGAAATAATTTCTGTGGGGTTTAAAATTTCCAGACATTCTGGAATGAACGTCTAGTGAGGCTAGGAATCTTCACAAACCCTGCCACAAATTCCTGACAATAAAAGTCACTTTCTTCCCAGCACGTCTTCTCCAGCATGGAAGTGTGTTTGCTGATTTTAGAGAAAAACAAAGCTAGGAACATTCAAGAAGAAGCAGCATATGTGTTCTCTCCTTAAAGAGAGGATGAGAGAACACATATGTGAACAAAATATTTGTGAAATATGTTAGTACCATTACTTAGAATATTATTTGACATACTGTGATTAAAAAATATAACAAAAATATTAAAAAATATAACATAGGAATTTCTACAGTATAGAAGAAAAGATTGCTATTTATTAAATTTCAATAATTTTTTTTTTTACAACCAATGCTCATATGTTTAAAATTTAAGATAATGCTGGTTAATGGACTTACATAAATATTAGTTTGTTATTCATACAATTTCCTTCAAGCTCTATATCCAGTCTAAGTAAATATTTGCAATACCTTCTGACAGTTCTGTATCTAACAGTTGCTTGTAAAATCTGTTTTAGACATGTAAAGAACTTAACAATATTTGCAGTAATTTTTTAGGAGAAACTAATATCTGTGGTTGGGATTATAATGATCTCACACAGGGAAATAGGCTAAAAATTAAAACGTTTCCACTTGTCAGGGAAAGAATGCATAAGTACATACTTATTCCTTGTTGTTCCTTAATGTTTTATTAACTTCCTGGTGAAATTCTTCACAAGTTATGTTTTCTACCCTGCACCAAGAGCCCAAGTTTTTACAAGTTACAGGTGGGCCAAATGTACAGAAAAGATATTTAAGCTCTTCCGTCATATTGTAGAAAAAAAAATTGCTTATCTCTTGGTAGTCAAAACTTGCATCAGTGGATACTTGAACTCTGTTCAGAAGCTGAAAAGTCAAGCTCATCGTCTTCTGTAGTTTCACAAGCAGATAATTTTTTTAAAAAATAATTGTATAATATATTATAATTGGTTGGGTTATGTTTTGTTTGTTTCTTTTTCTTCCACATTGTGGCTCACTTAGATATTTTAACTTTTATCTTAATCTAAGAATGTTATATAACATTTTGAGATCATAATGATAGCCTATACTACTTCTGAAAGTGGCTGAAACTAAAAAGCAAGAACTACTGCATCTTCTTGGCTTGATCCTTGGACTGTTTATCCTTTTTATTCTGAACAGTCACTTGACAAAAAGCAGAAATAACTGAAAGCACAAGGAATTTAATACAGTGCTGCATTATTTAGATGATTTCTCTAAATATTACGTTACTAAACCTGTGTTTCCACAGCAGCCTAAATCAACGTAAATACTGGCTGCTGCAGTCCCATCCTCTGCTGCATCTCTCATTCATGTGTGCCACCTCCTTTCCTAAGCACACTTTGGGGTTTGCTGGGCCCTTCATTCACATATTTTGTGTTCAATGACACAGAAATAATTATCTGACTCTCAAGAGGAATCAGTGATAACTGAACTGAGTACCAAGAAAGATGTATCAACCCATAGCTGAGATGTGGGTTAGCATCAAATCACATCTGGCAGATATGGACTCCCAGCCTGCGTCAGGGTCTTACTTCCCAATCATATCCTGGGCTGCATCAAGAGATGTGTGGCCAGCAGGTTGAGGGAGGTGAGCCCACAGCACAAGAAAGATATGGATGTGCCAGAGCATGTCTAGAGAAGGGCCACGAGGACAATCAGAGGGCTGGAGCACCTCTTCTATGAAGACAGACTGAGAGAGTTGGGGTTGTTCAGTCTGCAGAAAAGAAGGCTCTGAAGAGACCTTGTTGTGGCTTTCCAGTATCTCAAGGGGGCATAAAGAAAGGTGGTGAGGGGCTTTTTAGGATGTCGGGTAATGATAGGACTAGAGGGAATGGATTGAAGCTAGAGATGGATTGATTCAGATTGGGCGTTAAGAAGAAGTTCTTCCCCATGAGGGTGGTGAGACACTGGCACAGGTTGCCCAGAGAGGTGGTGGAAGTCCCATCCCTGGAAGTTTTTAAGGTCAGGCTGGATGGGGCTCTGAGCAGCCTGATCTAGTGGGAGATGTCCCTGCCCATGGCAAGGGAGTTGGAACTAGATGATCTTTAAGGTCCCTTCCAACCCTGACAATTCTATGATTCTATGCTTCTATGATTTTTCTTCTTTACCCTTAAAATTTTTGATTCTATGAAGATCTAAACTCAGCCAAAAAGGGAAATCTTCTCGATCACTACAAAGGCTTTTCTTATTCTCCCCAAACTTCAGTAAGAATTTAGCCTAGATTCCCTCTTGCCAGTAACCAGGTTTACTCTATTTTATCATTTAAATAACTAATGATTTTTCTTCTTTACTTACCAAGTTTATAAATCAGAAGAGCTATGCCTTGTGATGAACAATGTGTTGTCAGATTTTCTAAGCCTGTTCAGGGCTTGCTAAGTGGATTACATCCCTTGAGAGACTCAGATGCCTACTCATACTTTGAGCCTAAACATCATCACGACTTGCATGAGAGCATTTCTCTTCTTAGACATTATGAAGCTTATTTATTCAAACACCTGATGCTCGGTTTTGCTGCCAGGTGAAATTGGCACCAGTTGGACATAACCTCTTCCAGGACTATCTGAAGCCAGATAGCAAATTTTCTGAATACTTCTCTGACTTAGGTACTTAACTCAGTCTAAGTATTCAAATCTTCCATGTTTTCTCAAAGCAAACAAACAATAATCCTAGATTTGGGATGGGATGAATCTGTCTCTCAGGAGCCTCTTTGGAGTAAAAGGCATCAACTGTGTGAACGCTTTGCACGCTGCTTTGCACCCTGGCTGAGAACATTGGTCTGAACCAGTTGATCTTTTGCTTTCACAAGTCATCCAGGTACAGTTTTGGGGGAAACTCTAGCAGAGATTATACCAAGTTGTTCTATTACAACTTCATTAAATCTTAAAGTGAACACATTGGAATTACCAAATGCATAAGTCTTTGGATGACTGCTACTGTCCTGTTCCATTGCTGTAGGTACAGAATAATTACGTAAGATACTAGTATTAGATGATCCCTTATCAACATAGTGTTGACGGTGTAGCTCATAGTTTCACACAGGTTGTTTTCAATGTCCTCTCTAATATCTCTTTCTATACTTTTCACAGTTTGAATCACAAGGTTTTTTAGGTTTGGTTTTGACTTTAATTTGCAGTCTATATAAATAAAACAAAAAGAAAATCATTCAAGACAATTTCTTTAAATTGTCCCAATGAGTGTATTTAGTGATTTAAGGAAATATCGGGATATAAAACATAGTGTTGATGAATAGACAACTTCATTCTAATGAGACAGGTTGCTGTATCACTGATATTTATTTTACCGTTTCATTGTGACATACAAACACAACCATAAAAGCTCACTGAGCTGCTCAAGGTAGTGAAATGACGCGGAAAGAAGAATACTGGAGAGATTAATCTATGACAAAAAACCCCACAGCACAAATATAAATAATTAGAAGCACACACACAAACACACACACATATTTTTATATATATATATATATATACACGTATATACATGTGAACGTGAAAGACTGTAGTTGTTGTAGTGCTCGTTGCATCTGAACTCTTCCTGAACTGTGTCTCTGTGGTTCTTAGTGTTTGAGGACAAAGAAAGTAACTATTCACAGTGTATTTGGTTTGCCTTTGAAGTAATACCACAAAACTATTGACAAAAGGCTCACCTAACAGCAGAGCTGAGATTAGCTGCTGAGGGTTATTGTCTTCCTCTAGTCTCAAAGCTGTGTGAAATGTCAGTTAATTGAAAATGGTAATTGTTCCACATAACAACATCAACTGTTTCATTCCAGGAAATGTGCTGCTCTTAAATTAATAGCCATCGATCCAGAGGTATTTCATGATTCTTCTCCATCCTTTTCTCAAATTATCCAGCTATCAGTCCTTGGGAGAAAACCTATTTCACCATTTTTATTGACCATTCTCTGCTGAGTGACCTGGTTTCCTGTTCAGATAGACTATAATAGGTCTATCCATCTGAATGTGTGTCAAGCAGACTGAGACATCTAACTTTCAAAACACTTGCTGCTTCTTACTATAAATACTAAACCGAAAACAGTTAAGTAATAATACAGAACAGTTACGTGGTTATTACTGAGTAATACGATGAACTAGTGTCTCATGCTGGTAAATTGCATTTGTGACATTAAAAATTGTGAAAGTTTCTTTCAGTAGTGGACTTCAGTCAAACTTCAATTTCAGTTTGATTTCTTATGAAGGAATGTGGGATATTTAGTTTAGTGGTTTGGTTTTTTGTTGTGTTTTTTTTTTCCCCAACACAATGTATTATTATTATGACCGATTTGAGTAACAAATAACAATATGTCTTCATTATTACATAGAGAACAACTGGAAAAGGTTTTGCATTACTTAACTCTTATTTTGAAAGCTTGATAGACAAATTAAGTGCAAAGGTGTTCTGTTTCATTGCAGTGACAGTTTTCCTTCTTAGTGTGTTGAAAAAGTGGTCATTAAAAAAATCCAATTATATAATTTACAAAAGCTGTTGAAAACATTCACAGAGATAAAACTCATAATATTTTTTGTGGGTTTAGTTTTGTAAACTATCAGTCAAGTCAATGTAACAGTTTTATAATCAGTTGTAAATTCTATGAATCTAATCGATTTGGGGAATCAAATTATTTTTCATAGGACTGAATAAGAAGGCTTATATTTATTCAAAGCTTACTTTTCTATTCTAATTTGGAACAGTTTCACCTTCACTGATGTATTAAAAACTGTTGCCTATTTATTTATAATGTTTAAATTCCAGGGTGAAATTTATATGAATGAAAAAAAATGATAAATAAACCAGACAGAAATATTAAACTTCTAAATAAAGGTATATTACTGTTTGGTTGTGCAGTGCCTTAGAAAATGCCTCCTTTAACCTTAGAAGAAAACATTCTACATTTCTGTGTTCAAGGGCTTTTACTTACACAGGGGGTTGCAATTTAATGTAAACTCCCACAACTGCCAGCAGGAAAGAAAGGTGTCTCATATAAGATATTTTTCTGTACTTTCAAAAACAATATGTTAGTTGCAAAGAGCTTCCAGGTGTTATCTCAGGTTGTACTTCTGTCTTCTCTTATTTATTAATAAACAGTTTTGTATTAGAAATGAAAGAGAGAAATCTGATTAAAGTTTCTAGGACAGCTACAGTACAAAATCAATTGAAATTACATTGCAACATAACATACATAATGAATTCAGTTGTTATATATCAAGTTTAATGCTCAATCTGGTTTACAGTTAATCTAATCAAAAGGTAAGGGAGTCAGGGAATATTTTAAGAAAAAAATTACAGCAGCTCAGAGGGGATGGAAAAGATTCCAAGGCATATGGTACTAAGTAAATGAAAGTGAAAATGAGGGTTGTGAAGAATCATAAAGGTGTCAAAAGAACTTGTCACAAAAAAATGTGCACCTTTTTGCATCATTTATGCCTGTGGCAGTGAGCATGTGCACAGTTCATCCCATTTCTTCTTGAGAGAATTTCATCTACATAGTTACAAAGTAAGAGTGAATCAAATGTAATTGGAGAAGAAAGTGGTTTGACGTTTATGTGAAACTGGGCAGTTTTGCATTGATTATGGAAGCAAAAGCTCTTTCTCAAAATTAAAACTTATCATTCCTATTAATTTTTGGGGGAGTAGATCCTGTGTCAGCTATCTGTCTCCATACTCTATTTTATTCTATTTCAAAATCTAAGCTTGCCTATATTGCATTCATGTTATTGGTTAAAAAATGAAAAAGTGTTTTGAATTGTTAAAACATCAGCATCATCCCTCATGTGTCACTTTAAGTTCAACTTATTCCATCAGTTTGCCAGTTTATAGAGAGCTTTTAAAAATTTGAGCCACTTATGCAGATTTGTACAGCTTTGGGACTCTATTCAGATTATCCGGAAATATTTGAATATGTAAGCACGGCAATAAATGTGTTGCTCTTATCAATAAGCCTTGAGGATCAAAGCAATTTCTGGCCTTTGGAGCTTTATCTCTTTAAATATTAGCAGCTAAAGGATGTCTTTCTCAGACTGATTTCACATTAAAATAACATAAAAATTATATTACTTATACAGATGAAGACTACAGATGTAGATAACAGCTAAACGTTGAAAGTGCTAAGCAAATCTACAAGATAGCTGTAATAACTTAATTAAAACAAAAAGCATCTGTATTGGACCACAGCAATAAAGTATAAGTGGCAATTCACAGCAAACAGCAGCAAAAGCTGGAGCCATTCAGCCCAAGTATGTAAGAGTAGCATGTAATTGATTGGCTCAGGTAAGCATGGTCTATGCCAAACTTGACCATTAACATTTTAATGGCTGCCAGAAATTTAGAATATGTTGCCTTTTGAATGCCAGGCAGTTTAGAGGGTAACTACCAATTACCTAAAAACTGAGTCGTATCAGAAATGACTTAATGTTTTATTTCCTCCCAGAGCCAAGCTGGCTCTGATACCTTTGCAATAGACTTCATTAACTCTGCTCCCTGATTTGAAGGGAAGCTGCCCTTTCCCAGTTATCAAATGGAGTGAAATGACCTCAGCAGGAATCACTGCAAAATCGGTGCCAGGAAACAGAGTTACACCAAGGTTTGTTCACACCGGGTGTATTGTACCTGCTACGTATGGCCCATGCACAACTTATTTCCTGTTCGTGTCTGTTTTGAAGAAATCCTTTTATGTCTTCTTCTGTATTATCTGAAAATACAACTACTGGTAGTTTGTGTGCAAAAACATTAGTGTTCCAAAAAATACATAAAATTCTAAGGTAGAAGGGGGAAAGGTTTTCTGGTCCTGGTGTGTAGGAGATTAAAAAAAGAAGACGACTTCCTTAGTGTGGCTTTTCCTATGTAGTCTTTAGATGGAAAAAGGGTATAGAACAATTCGTGCTGAAGATACAAGCAGCAATATTTGCAGTTGTTTTAATGATCATAACTACCACTTTTGCCACTCTGCCTCTGCCACAAACCATGAGACCTGTTAAAAGAAAGTACATATCTTAAAACATAACTTTAAAAACCTTTTTGGAAAAATTACATAGTGCTTGCTTTGTTTTAAACATGCTCTTAGCAACCTCTTAGCATTGCAGAGAAGGAGTAATAGCCTGACTCTTTGAATCATGGTAGTAGAAGTCTTGGGCTGCATCAGTCCACACTGTATGTTGTCTATAAGCAAATTGACTGATACCTGGTTTATGTCACATGTCGATGTTGGTCAATATCATGGTTTAACCACAGTCAGCAACTAAGCACCATGCAGTTGGTCACTCACTCCTGCTCCACACAGTGGGATGGGTAGAAGTGGAAAAAAAGTAAAATTTGTAGGTTGAGATAAGAAAAGTTTAATAATAAAAATTAAAATATTTTAAATTAAAATTATAATTATTATTGTAATAAATATAATAATAATATATTAATTTTAATGAAAAGAAAGATAAAAAAAGAGATCAATAAAACCCAAGACAAGGGATGCACTTTCTCACCACCCACTAACCGACACCTAGGCCCTTCCCCCAGTTTACATACTGAACATGCTGTCCCATGGTATGGAATATCCCTTTGGCTAGTTCGGGTCAGCTGTCCTGACCATGCTCCCTCCCAGTTTCTTGTTTACCTCCTTGCTGGCAGAGCACAGGAAACTGAGAAGTCACTGACTTGAGATAAGCGCTACGTAGAAATCTGTACTGAGCAAGATTTCTTTTAAGTGGAAAAACTACCCATTGTATCCAACTCATGAATTATTACTATAATGCTAAATAATACCTTTTATTCTCTGAAATAGTTAGATACCTTCATCTGAGGGAAAAAAAAAAGTCTATGCTTACATATGTGTCTACCTATTCACGTTTTGATATTAAATACTATGTTAATATGAGAAATACTTAGTTACTTTTACAAAAGACAATGTAATTGTTTCCCATTGTACAAAAGATGTTACATTTTTCTTTGTAAAATTCCGGATAATTATGTAAAACTCAAATTACTTTATATTTAAAAAAAAAAATAAAACAACTTTTTGGTCATTAGGTTTCCATAAATGTTGATCTTACACCGATTATCCAGAGCTGTACATGGTTACTTCTAAATTCAGAGAAAAACTCCATATGACTAGGTGAGTGAAAAGGAAGTTCAGATCACTACATAGTGGAAATAGCGCAGGTTTAGAGTTTAGAGATATAAAAGAGTAAATTATAAAGAAATGTAAAAACTGAGAAGAACTTTTCTAATCCTGTCTGTAGATAGATGAGAAAGCCATGAAATTAGTTCTGTTGAACATGTGAAAAAAATAATGAGAATTAATGGTAGTACACATCAGTTCTGAAAGGGACTGAATATGGAAGACATGCATCGCTGCCACCGAGAACACCCTTTCTGGATGCCACCTATTCTCAAGCAGACTTTAGTTTTCCATCCGCCTTTACTGTTCAGCAAAATTACTTTGCTGGGATACCTGTACTGCATGTTCTTTTTCACACTAAGTAAAAAGGCAACAAAGTTGGTAAGTGGTCTGGAGAACAAGTCTTATGAGGAACAGATGAGGGAGCTGAGATTGTTTATTCTGGAGAAAAAAATGGCTGAGGAGAGACTTTACTGCTCTCTACAAATACTTGGAAGGAAGTTGTAGTGAGGTGGTTGCTGGTCTCTTCTCCCAAGTAGTAAGTAATAGGATGAGAATAAATGGCCTCAAGTTGTGTCAGGGAAAGTTTAGATTGGATATTAGGAAAAATTTCTGTACTGAAAGAGTGATGAAGCATTGCAAATAGGCTGCCCAGGGAAGTGGTGAAGTTGTCATCCCTGGAGGTGTTCAAAAAACATGCAGACACAGCACTTCAGGACATAGTTTAGTGATCATGGTGGTGTTGGGTTGGTGGTGGGATTTGATCTTAGAGGTTTTTTTCCAACCTTAATGGTTCTATAATTATATGATTCTATGAAAAAGGCACAAATTTCCTATCATTTTATATTCAGAGTATCACGTTATTGAGAGAATTAGGTTTGTGTTGTGATATATACTCTGACGGAATATTAAGTACATTTCATTCAATGCCTACTTCAGAGCTACTTCATTTCCAAAATATCACTGAGGCATAAGTTAATTAAATTACACAAAATTTCATTTAGCAATGGAAGAAGTAATATTTGATATAAATAGCTGTAGGTTTTTACTGAAATCCCTACTAGAAAAAAAAAGTGGTGATATATCATCAATGCAATTAACAGTCCTTTTATAAGTCTGGAGTTGGTAAGCAGGATCATTGTTTCTTCTTTCCACACCTGTAGGGCAGAACTCATTCATAGGTCAGACAGGAAAATTTAATGATGTATAATCTGATATTAATTGTGCATATACTCATGGGTCACAGTAAAGACTTTGTCAGAAGTGGCAGTTTGCTGCAGGTGTTTAATGTCACATGATTCATAGTAATGACTTGAAGCTCCCCAGTATCTGCAACTAAAAATAATTCTGTTCTGTGCAAGTGCCCTGCAGAGCAGAGTGGCTATCTGTCAGCACAAGATAGTGGGTAGCAATTGACTCTAGTTAGCATTATCTATGAGACATTTCTCAAGGATAAAAAAGTAATAACAGCCAACTTCATCATTAGAAACCATGTTCTTTATACTGGGTTAATTTTTAATATTTTTCCTAACAGCATAAAAACCTAGTATCTCTCTTTATCATAAAATTGCGAAAGACCCCGTAGTCCAGACTTTTAAACACAGTAGCAGGTTTCTTCTCCAGCCGTATTTTCAAAGACAGAAGCTCCCTTCTTTTTACCATTTATTTCCTTAATTGAAACTGGAAGCTTTTCCTTGGTCTTCAATATACATCATGCTCAAAGAAAAAGATGGGAAGAAGAACACTGGAGATTTTGCCTTATTGGCAGCGTTAAGAACATTTGAAAATACAGTCCTCTGAGATTTCATGATTGACCTAAAATCCTTGTGACAGCTGTCTTGTTTGTGAGGTTTCTTGCTCCCAGTCCTGCCTAGAATTGAGAAGAACTGTAAAACAAAGCTGAAAAAAATAGTCGGAAGAGGTTAATTATCTACTAATCTGAAGAATATTCGTCCTTTTTTACTTTATTTTTTTAATAGAAACCATAGAAAACATATTCTTATTTCACATGAAATAGCTTGCTCAGACAAGCACAAATCATGGAATAGTTTATTGAACATATTCTAAGATCTTATTTTATAATTTATCATTTTAAATTTAAAACAGACTTTTGAGCATACAATAAATTCGAAATCATAACTTTGTATTCAGAAATAATACAACTAAATTTAAAAATACACCAAATGACAGAAAGGTTTTCAGTGTGAGAGTTTCTAAAGCACAGTAACAGTTAATCTGATTTCAGTGATGTGTCTGAGGAAGGCAAGGAGCCCATGGTGTCCAAATCATATAAAGAGGACACATCCCATCACCTGCCTCTGTCCTGTCAACATTGTCAAGCGGAAACACAGAATTGCTGCATCTTTAACAATCAAACTCAGTGTCTGTAAAAGCAAAATAAATCCAGAAGACCCTATATTGCAGGGAGATTACATGTCAGTATCCCTGAAGCACATGAGCTACCTTTTCCAGATGTGCACCATGTCCATTCATTTGACCTTATTGGGACCCTGCTTGTCTTGCTTCCAGTGGAAACCTAGACATCTGGACATCCCCTGGACATCTAGAAACCTGAAAGATCTCTGCCCAAATATGAGTGCATAAATCTGACATTCTGTTAAGACATGGAAGGTACTCAGGGCTAGATTCAAATTCATAACTTTAGGTGTCAGAAGTTGACTCTCACTGCATGTGTCTCAGTCACAAGATTTATATATGCAGGTTCTAGTCTTTGGGAGAGGAAAGAACAACCACCAGAAGGTGACTGGAAGAATAGCTTAAATAACTTGAATTACTCTGTTACGAGTTTTTGAGCAATGTTTTAACAGCTACTATAGCAAAAAATGAGAGAAATATTATTAACAACAGGAAACTGCCTATCTCCATATGGGAAAGAAAAAATATAATCTGAGTATTGTTCCACAAGGCTCTTCTATGAAGACTAGATAAACAGATTCAAATTTTACTTTTAATATGAAAACATGAGTTCATGATACTCCTTGTACTGTGCATGTAATTTAGAAAAGTTTCTTCTTTCAGCTCCCTCAGTAGTTAATTGAAAATTATAAACTACATCAGAGATTTTAGGTGGGCTAAATTATTCCCTGGAGAGATGACTGGCTGTAGAGAAAAACCTTAGTAATTAAAACTCTGAATTAGACACTTCAGTTAAGAAGATTGCATACAAGTTAAGGAGATCTTTAAATAACTAAATAAAGAAGTAAATAAAAATCCCCAAACATTACAGCTAAGAGAAGGTATTGATACTGTAAATGAAAAAAATGCACATCGATTGGAATCCTAATGGAAATGTATTTTGTTAATACAGGTGAAATATATGCCAAAAAGCTTTTAAGTTATATCTGTATGTGTACCTAATTTTTCATTTGATTTATGAAATGCTTTCTACTGGATATTCTAGGCATTCTTTTGTACCACTGCAGACCATGAAATCAACTTTAAAAAGTTTATGGTCTGAGAAAGAATGGAAAGGTCAATAAGTACTCTTTCTTCTTTGCTAGTGAAGTTGATGGCATGAAACAAGTTACAGATTTTGACAATTTTTTAATATGTAAATATATATATTTTAGAAAGGGTCTTTTTTTTTTTTTTGATGTGAAACCAAATGTGACCTTTAAAAAAAAAGAAGGGAGGTGGGAGAAATGAGTAATGGTCTTAATGAATATGTAGACCAAGAGAGCTGGAAAGGTTACAAGTTAAATCATTTTTCTGCCTGTAAATGCAAATAGCTCCTCATACAGTTGGTTATGCAACACTGATGCAGGAATATTTGCAAATATTTTTACAAATCTTATCCAAAAGCCACAAAATGCCAACACATAGTGTTGATCAGTAGACAGATTAGAAGACACAGAGGGCATTGTGCAATTAGAAGCCGCGGAAAGAGCCAGAAGGCAGCTAAACTCTCTTTGCTGCTCTTAGGATAGACAGGAGGCAGAATGGAGCCAAGAAACTGAAGAAAAATGATAGGCTACTGTGTTAGAGATCTGTGGATAAAAATCTTGACAAAGTCTGCTTTCACAGCTAAAATGTACCCTGGCAGCAGGACTGCTAGTCTGTTCCTGTTGGAGGATTTGTTCCTTCCTAGAAAATCTTGAAAACCGTGTGAGGGTGAAAGCCTTCTTTGTTCAATAAGCACTTTCAGTAGTTTTTGATAGAAACAATCTAGTGAAATGAACTAACACATTTCACCTGGGTCTACTTTTGTTCTAACAGTACTTGTATCATTTATAGACAGGCTTTGCAGATGTGTTAGTAATGTAATATCAAAACAGAAGAAAAAGTTCTATAGACCAGCTGTACCATAGAAATGTATATAAAGCATTAGTGGCTACATTAGTATCTGGAGATGTGCATGACAATTTCAGAAAAATTCTGAAGGGGCAGAAAATAGTTTTTTAAGGCATATTGTAAAGTCTGTGATCTTGTGTATGGACACAACACGATTTAGTCTTTGAACATCCTTGCAATGATGGTGCTCTGGGTTTTGGAACCACTTCACCACATGATCATTTTACAGAAGAAATAAATGGTTAAAACTTTATAATTGTTGTACCCACCTACAGTCCATTATTTATTGTATTACATGTTCATACCTTACCCTGCAGATAGAGCACTTAAGTCTGCTTTTTGTAATGACTATCTGAAGGAGTTACAGAAATCACAATTATATGACATAAGAACTAAATGAGGAATTACATTGTCTATTATTATTTCTACTTACATAAACACACGTTAAAATCTCAAATGTAATTCATGGAGAACACCCTAAAGGGAAACATTTATTTATATGGCTAAGGGAAAGATATACTAAG
Organism: Trogon surrucura; assembly: GCA_020746105.1. NCBI lineage: Eukaryota > Metazoa > Chordata > Aves > Trogoniformes > Trogonidae > Trogon > Trogon surrucura. Next base: position 56,863,144 of record CM036617.1, read on the forward strand.
AAGTTTTCGTTATATAATCTCTATATTATGGTTTAACATAATAGTTTACTAATGGTTGCACAAAATCTTGGAAATGTCAGTTTAATAAACAAAATTTTGCAGACGATAGGCAATGCTGAAAAATTTGATTTTGTCCATTATAATTCTGTCCATTATAATTCTTGAAAATACTTTTTCTAATTAGCTAACAAAACATGAAGAGATATTGGCAGATGTTAAATATTTAGTATAATAGAATTAAATCATATTGTTTTAAAAATTGTCTACTTGTTGCAGACATTGTAACTCGCTATAAGCTACTTGTCCTGTGATTATGCATCCAGAGGTTTGGCTACAATACTTCTGCAAAGTCTTCAAGAAGAAAATGAATTCACAATGATCCTTTATCATGATAACAAGTAGCAATACTATTCTTCTCACTAAAGTGAGCTTATATGTGCTTTTACAATCTACAAAGGATTTATTATGCTTGGCTAAACTTAAATGAATAAAGTAGGAATCAGTCTGAATTTTCACTGATAATTGAACTGGGTTTTATACTTTTCTTTCTTAGATTAACTCAGATAAGATCTTCTACTTTGTACATATTTTTAATGGTCTATACTTACTCTGAAATCTGCTTTTGTGCTTGCTACCATTACATGTTTTAAATATCTACTCAGCAGATTTGCCAGTTGAGACCTGATGTTTCAAATTTGCTAACATTGTGGGATAAAAAATATTAGATAAGCCCTCATGTGTGTAGCAAGTCTCTAATAAGATGTCTTAGAATATATAGGTATTTCCACTGTGAATGTCTGTATCAGTGTATGCCCTGGGGCACAAGTACCAGGAAATCTCTTGAATACTGGCAGATTTTCCATGTGTTTTGCATTGTACCAAACAGATGGAAAGCAAACTCACTGTACCTTCTTCCTGAAAGAGGCAGAGAGGAAAGGTCTAATAATGATTACATAAATTAATGTCATTTCTGCTTGAAATGTTTTCTAGATAACACTATAGACAAGCAAGAAGTTGATATAACTGACTGCAGTCTATAATTTAAAGAAATAAATACATCATGAACTACACCTGTGCTCCCTTCTAAAACTGAGTGAGGCCACTGATTCAACTTTACCTAATGAAGTTTGTGACACATATCTCTGACAGAGAGACAGTAATATGGTTAAACGCAAATATTAATATTTAAGTGGTTATCTTACATCACTGTTGGTTGTTTTTTTTTTTTCTGAAAGTGGGGTCTGTTTGTTGTATGTTGTTTTTAAGCAATTGTGAGAAAAAGTAACCTCTGAATCTATAGGATCCACTACCATTTATAGTCCTTTTCAGCAGAATCGCTGGAAGGTATTTCGCTATTGAGTGAATCAGGCATTTATGCCACTTGTTTCTTCTCAGCAGCTTACAGAGTTCGTGTTTCATCTGTCATTCCCAGATACCCTTTCCCAGCTTAAATTGAATGAGTCCAAATGTGGGGAGCTTCTGCTGTAACACGATGAGTGAATATAACTTTTTTCCACCCCCCCCCCTCATTCCAGATACAATTTTAAACTAAATCTCTTCAGTTACCTTATAGTGATTCACTCTATAGCATGTTGTCACAAATAGTATTGCCTGCTAAACTGAGGTGGACTCTCAAGTGTGGTAATAGAAGAAAACAAATGTGAAACTATGGCTGCAGTTTCCTTGTCCAGAGAACGCTTTCTGTACTGCTTTTAGATGTGATGATGAAAAGCTCTTTGAATTGGGAGGTATTTTCAGAAGAGTACCAGAAATTAATTGTCAGATTTTATGTTACGTACAAATCGTTCTCTCCAGAACAATCATTATTATTAAAACAGAAGTAGATAATACTATTCCACACATTCAGGACCTAAAACTTTTAAGGAAATGCCAATATTTCTAGAGTCATCTTATCAGTATTTGAATTCTAAACACTGGATAGGTATTAAACGCCAAGCATATTCCTTGTTGGTAGCTTTGAAGTTACTGTTTATCGGTTACTGAAATTGCAGCTAGCTAGCTACGAAGTAGTCAAGTTCAGGTAGAGAGCCCAAAGAAGCATGCCCCCACTGCTGCTCTGCTCGATTAGGGATTAAACAAAATCATGATCAAGATCTTGGGATCATGATACTACCATATCAGATGAGATAAGGACACTGACCACTGTCCCCTTCCAGAATGTCTAAGCACTACTCTGGACCACATTGCTCCTTCCACATACCATGTGGAACACTGAACACTGTGTTTGTGCTTTGCACCAGACTTTTACTGTAAATAGAATGAGCCCTGAATTGTCTTCTCTGCCAGTTGAAGCCTGCCCACTGTCAGTTTTGTTGTTCAGCTTGTGTCAGTCTGTGTAAAACTTGGTCAGTGGGTCAGGGATTGAAACGAGTTATTTTTAGAGCTGATGATCCTAATTCCAGAGTATTATTTCTGTAGAATGTTCCACAGGCAATCAGATTTTTTTTCAATCTATTTTCAGCTTAGTTCCCGTGCCTTAATGCACTTTCTCAGAACAAGTCTGTTTACTCTAGAGAACGCTCTGGGCTTACAATCCTGTACTAAGAATCACAGAATCACAGAGTGTCAGGCATTGGAAGGGACCTCGAAAGATCATCTAGTACAACCATCCTGCCAGAGCAGGATCACCTACAGTAGGTCACACAGGAACACATCCAGCTGGGTTTTGACCGTCTCCAGAGAAGGAGACTCCACAACTTCCCTGTGCAGCCTGTTCCAGTACTCTGTCACCCGCACAGTAAAAAAGTTTTTCCTAATGCATTTGTGGAACCTCCTGTGCTCCAGCTTGCACCAGCTGCCCCTTGTCCCATCACTGGACATAACTGAGAAGAGCCTGGCTCCATCCTGACACTCCCCCTTGACATATTTATAAACATTAAAGAGGTCACCCCTCAGCCTCCTCTTCTCCAAGCTAAAGAGCCCCAGCTCCCTCAGTCTTTCCTCATAAGGGAGATGCTCCACTCCCTTCATCATCTTTGTGGCTCTGCGCTGGACTCTCTCAAGCAGTTCCCTGTCTCTCTTGAGCTGAGGGGCCCAGAACTGGACACAATATTCCAGATGTGACCTCACCAGGGCAGAGTAGAGGGGCAGGAGGATCTCTCTCGACCTACTAGCTACTCCCTTTCTAATATACCCCAGGATGCCATTGGCCTTCTTGGCCACGAGGGCACATTCCTGGCTCATGGTCATCTTGCTGTCCACCAGAATCCCCACGTCCCTTTCCCCTGTGCTGCTCTCCAACTGATCAGTCCAGTACCTACACTGGCACATGGGCTTATTCTTTCCCTGGTGCAAAACTCTACACTTGCCCTTGTTGAACTTCATAAGATTTCTCCCCATCCACCCAGCCTTCCAGCCTGTCCAGGTCTCTCTGAATGGCAGCACAGCCTTCTGGTGTGTCAACCACTCCTCCCAGTTTTGTGTCATCGGTAAACTTGCTGACAGTGCTCTCTAATCCCTCATCCAGGTGGTTGACAAACGTATTGGACAGTACCTGCCCCATTACTGACCCCTGAGGGACTCCACTAGATACAGGCCGCCAGCTGGACTCTGCGCCCTTGACTACAACTCTCTGCAGTCCCTTTAGAATCATGAACCATATAGGACAGTGCTTATTTCAGGACTGAACTCACAGGTGAATAGATTAATGCTGGGCAATAGGACCAAACATCCCAATACTTTCTGTCAGTTGGGATCTCATTAACTTTTCTGAAGATGTAAGACCTGTTTCAGAGTTCTGATTTACTCATTATTTTTATTCCTGTTTGCATATATTTATCCATATTCATCTTTTCACGTGCATGCTTCTGTTCCTACATGTGTTTTCATATCTGTTGTTACTATCTTTGAAAACTCCATATCTAGACCAAGTTCTGACATATTAAAGGGCACAAGAAATTGTCGTAAAAGGGTAAATGTGACCGATAGATATATCATGCATCTGCACACATTTACATAAACTTATTCTCTATGTATCTCATGATTGAGAGGCATACAGCTTCATGCAGATTTCCATAACAAACGGAGCTAAATGGATAGTTTCTCAGAGCTTTCAGCAGAAAGTCTGTTTGCTGAGCCCAAAATATTTCAATTTTTTTTCTACATTTTATTACCATATTTATTTCTACAGATTTTATATAAATCCTCTGAAGTCTTTCTCAATTACACTCTTGCCGAACTACCCTAGAGCCAGATTCACCACCCTTTTAATCTTGGGCAGTGTCTGGTTACTACAAGTCCCTAATTTGTGCAACCTAAAAACGTTGGACCTGTGACTTTACAACAAACGACCTGTCAAGATAATTTTGGATAAGTATACCAGTTGAACTGTTTGCAGAGTGCCAGAAGCAAATATGTCTAACAGCCAGAAATACTAGAGCATTTTTGGTTATAGAGATGGGAACTTGAAGTACTTGACAGACTTAAGCTTGGCTCCAGGTTCTGTCACAGGGAGCTTGGACATCAAGAGTTTTCTTTGATTTTCAGCACCCTATGGAAAATGATTTGTATGTTCTGCATATGGTTGTATATGCATACAATAAGGAAAACGGCCATGAATTATATGGAAAATAAATTAGTCAAGTAATGTTAATGATCCAGTCAATTAGTATTAGACTTGTGTAGAACCATATAGGTATGATTATGATCAGAAAACAGTAAAAAATAGAAGTAAAGTACCAAGAACTTTGTTTTGACCTACAAGGTCTGTATACAATGCAATTCTTGCAGTGAAGAAGTAGAATGCCTTCACTAAATTGCAAAAGATTAGAGGATGGACAGCTCTGTAAAAACAGATTAACAGGGCAGTAGCAAACGTCTTCACATTATCAGGATTACCTTGACAATGGAAAAGAACAAAAAGCACTCTCTGAATCTGAAATTGCTTTCCTAATGTTACTTTCCAAACATACCTGTTTATCTCTTCACTTTGGGAATTAACACCAAACTACTTAATAGCAGAGGCTGACCTGTTGATTTATCTGAGGGATCAAAATCAATGTTACCATGAGTTATGCTGTAAAAGAAGGAAGTGGGAAAAAGAGGAAAGACTTGCCATCCAAAGTCATAACAAAGTAGTCTTAAAGATAGATACTATAGAAATTGCCATAATAGTTGTTGTGGTCCAGGTTTAAAGGAAAAAAAATCTTTCCAGGTCTGGCAGTCTGTTAAGAATTCAGGACTTGTTCCCCTCTCTAACTGTGATTAACAGACTAGCTAGTTTGTTTGCTCTAGGGTGGTTTATTTAGAAGAAATTTTAATGTATGAGGAAATGAAAACTTGATCTTACATATGTGGCTTCAGCAAAAATCTCTAGTCCCCAATGTGATCAGGGAAAATGTCTTTTTTGAAGTCATAAGAAAATGAGGCCCTGAACGTTTATATATGGGAAAATAGTGTAACCACTTCCTGCAGTGGAGTCCATGAAACCAGATGAGTTTCCTAAAATGCTTCTCCAAGAAGACTCATAGTAACCAGATAACTCTGGCATCTAATGACATGTTAGTACAGAAAGGCACAGGCAAGGCGTATGGTTTCCATCTTCACTTTGAAGAGGCAAGATATAACACAGGTCCAGTCCAAAAGTAAGTCTATAAATTACTCCAACTATGTGCTTGCATATAGATCAATCACTTAACAGGCCATTATTGTGGCTATTACCTGCAAGAGTGCAGTTACAGTGTTTTCAGACTGAAACGAGGTTGCCTTCTACCAGTTTGGGCAGCTATTTTCTAACTCAGCTTGATTCATACTGGTGTACTTCAGATAATCCCTTCAGATATTGGCAGTTGATTCTCTGCATTCATTATATGGCCACAGAGGAGGAGGACTTTGTGTACAAGGAAAACTGTCCTATTTCTCACCTTTTACCTCTGCAGCTGGAATACAAGCTGCAACAGACACACAGCTCAAGTTGGAGCTGGATCGTATTTGCACAGTCAGGAGCAACAGGAAGGACTGGACCAAGGAAAACATGAATATAATGTTTAAACAGTTATTGTAGGCAGAAAGGAAAAGTCCTGCATTGTGATTGGTTCTTTTATTCCATTTGTGAATTTTATTTGCTAACTCTTTTGCTCAAACTATGTAAGAAAGTCAACACAGTAGGAATTGAGGCACTTGCAAAACTCAAACAAAATATTGAGTTAAGAAGTCTGGATTACATTTTTAAGCATTAAATATCACGTAAGTTACACTTCATGATTATAACACAATTTTGAATCGAGCCCTAAAATTCTTTGGAAGAATATTGTGCTCAGAAATTATTTCTAAGTTATTTATGACTTTCTGAGTAATATTGCCCTCTTTTTTTCCTCTCTACAACATGCATGTTTCTTAATTAGGGCTCTTCCTTCTAGAAATTACAAATTCCTCTTGGTTTGGCCTAGGGTTTGATTTTTTAAGGGAAAAAGTAAATATCCAAACTTATTAATCTGTAATGTATACAGAAGTGTTTTGTAATTTGGTCCTGTTGAACTTTTTTAATCAAAATTCTTGTAATTCCTTGAAAGTTACTATAATATTTTTGGTACATATAATTTAAAGGTGTCGAATCTCCAAAGATTTAATGCCATGATTAATTTTAAACATCTGCTCAGCTCATTGATTTTTATGAGGTTACTTGTGCTCAAAGTTAAAATGTGAATAATTTATGTACAAACAAGGCCATGACTTATTATAGCTTAACAGGTTTAAATAACCAAAAAAAAGTTTGAAATACAACAATAGTTGTAAGAGCTGTATTACAAGAGACGTGGCACACTAGGTTACCATCCTGTTTAAAGTAATTGGAAGTAATACTACTTTTTTAGAAGTGGAAAACCTACATTTTCACTACTTACAAAATTAAACAAGAAATTAAAATGCAAGTGCAAATATATAAACTACGAGTATTAAAATATTGAAAATAATGTACACTAACAAATGAGGTTGTCAGATGATCCTAAAAATTCAAACATTATGCAACATTCTTTAGGTCACAATAAGGTTTGTTGTTATATATAGGCGCATATATGGTCATGATATGAAAGTGAACATTTTGTTTTCTTTTATTGCCTGATTGCCGGGTTTTTTTACAGTTGTGTTTTGAATCCTATAGTCAGCTCAGTCAACATCACAGAACCACTTGCTGATGCCCTCAGAGTGGGATGAGGGAGAGAATTAGAAGAGCAAAAGTCAGAAAACTCGTGGGTTAAGATAAAAGCAATTTAACACGGAAAGAGAAAGCTGTGTGCACAAACAAAGCAAACCAAAGAATTCATTCACCACTTCCCATCAACAGACAGGTGTTTAGCCATCTCCAGAAAAGCAGGGTTCCATTAGACATAACAGTGACTTGGGAAGACAAACTGCATCTCTCTGAATGTCCCCCCTTCCTTCTTCTCCTAGTTTTTACTGCTGAACACGATATCATATTGTGTGGAATATTCCCCTGGTCAGTTTGGAACAGCTGTCCTAGCTGTGTCCCCTCTCAGCTTCTTGCCCACCCCAAGTCTATTTGCTACTGGGTCAGTATAAGAAGTAGAAAAGGCCTTGATGCTGTGCAAGAACTGTTCAGTGATAATAACAACATGAGTGTGTCATCAACACTGTTTTCAGAACAAATTCAAAAGACAGCACCATACTAGGTACTTTTAAGGAAATTAACTTCATCCCACATAAAACTAATACAATATTAAATCTGGAAATCTGTCAGTACATACTACTTCGAAAGGACAAATATACTTAGAATCAAATTATGTCATAAAATGTAAAGTCTCAGTAGCACCATGATGCACAAAGAGGGGTGATTGTGTTATTGTGAATTTGACCATCAAATTACCCAGTCCTGGTTCTTTTCTTCCATAGCATTTAAATTTGGAGCTCATTTGTTCTTCCTACAGCTTCAGATGTTGAGCATCCAAGGAAATATCAGAGGGACACTACAAGAGCTGGTGTCTTCTCACGCATTCCAGTAACACAGCCTCATCTGAGGCTGGGCATGGCTCTCCTCAGCACATGGATAAGTAATCCTCTTGTCCCCATGGACCATGATAGTGCAGCATATAGCCTTTATTTTGCAGCAGTTCACGACATTTTTCTGTGAAGAGAGCACAAAGTCGGGCTGATCTAGGAAATGGTCCCAGTTTGAGTTTTGCAATCAGGAGGACCAGCTATGTCCACAAGCAGCGTGTGTCCACAGCATTGTGGGGGATCCCAGGGATGGTCAGGCTCTCCCCAGTGATTGTGGGCCTGAAGGGTCTGAGCTCAGTGGGCCAAGCAGGAGCCAGTAACAGAGTGACGGACAGCCCTCAACACTGGCCTGCCACGGAGGGAGTCAGTGTCAGATATGAGGGTGGAAATTGACTGTGACAAAGACCTAAGAGCGAGCTGAGCTCCCAACACTATCAGGCCCAGACCTGGCTGGAGGTAACACAGAGGGGAGTCTGGGCGTGAGAACTCCCATGGGCCAGAATGGGACTCAGGAGACCCAACATGGGGTCTGTGGACCCTAGCCAAGGTGTCCCAGGGAAGGTCTGTTAGGGACAGCAAGTCTGAGCAGTGTCCTCAGAGCCTTGAATCGACATGTATCCTCAATATATTTCCAGGGAGGTCCCCAGAATCAAAGAGGAATGAAGATGAGAGAGTCCTGCCCCTGGAAGGAATGGTCACGTCCTCCCATCTGCCATCACACAGCTCGGCTGCACACTGAAATGATGTGAAAACATGTAATGAGCTTGTAATAGGCTCACAGTTCACAGAAATGACACAGAGACCAAGAGAAAGGAACAAAAGTATATGGCTAGTGGCAGGTAATTAATAGCATGTTGCTTCCATCCTCTCAGTGCATCTAAGAGTCGGTGTTCCTTCCTGTAGTCAAGTATATTGCTGGGGACCATTAAATGGTATTTTAATAGTTGCTGTCTTTCAGATTCACATTTCCTGCTGTATTATTTGGTATACATAAATTCCTTCTTGATCATAGAAGTAGGAGGTCAGAAGAACTGATTATTTTTTTATTGTATCGGGGTATGGATTTGGTTCTAGGTTTGCTTTGGAGACTAAACAATTTTATTTTCTTCTTTTGGTAGCAAAACTATGACCTTCCAGACTTTCTGTCAAATACACAATTTCTTTTGACATGGTTGCGTGACAGCATTTGGTATCAGCCAAGTACTACTCTTCTTCCCTTAGCAACTGGAGTATCAAAAGACGTTGCCAAACTACATTCACCTTTACTTGGGTGAGGAAAGACTTTCAAGAATGAGTTATTGAAAGAACAAAAATTAAAAAATTTAGGCAACATGTGAAGCTGTAAGATTAAAACTTTTCTAAATTTTTTTTAAAATACAACAACTGGCCATATTGTCCAAAAGTAACATCTTCTAGAGCATTACTAAAAGAAGATTTATTCTTGTTTTTAGAAATAGCTCACACATGAAAGTTCTTTGGAGAAAGAATCTTGTCTTTTTCATTGGCCATTGTATAACAATGTTGGTGGAAGTGTTTAATTAAACTGTAACAAACCCCACAATTTTATCTGCAAATTTTAGACTAACAGGTCAGTTGCACAGAAACTCACCGACAGAATGCTTGCTTAAGGAAAATTAAATTATCGGTATCTTTTACGACGGTAATGCTCATAGGAGGTATCTAATCTCCTGAACAAGATATTCCACTGCTATATGGATGTAATAGAAGTTTTCACTGCAAGGATCCCTATAACCAGATTTTTAGCTTGTCTGAATGAGATTCCCCAAACTTCTGTTTTGCTGAATTCAGATAATCTAGCTGATCAGAGGTCCTACATAGCTGCTCCAGGATACACATGATCCATTTCTGTTGATTATCTTAAATTAGTTAAAAAAACATGACAATTATTTTAGCACATTCAAAAGACTGTCCAAAATGTACATTTCCTTATCTGCATAAAAAAATTCTACTGTTTAGAAATACTTTAACCATGTGAAGCTGGAACTGTCTGAGAGTGTCCTTGTGATTGATTGACACCAACCAAGATGTTTATCATTATACCTTCCCATAAAAATTGTGTCACATCAGCCCTTTGTCTCATCATTGCTGATTAGGAATCATAGAATCATTGAAGTTTGTGTTGGAAAAGGACTTTAAAAATCACCCAGTTCCAACCCCCCTGCCACGGGCAGGGACAGCTTCCATGAGACTGGGTTGTTCAAAGCCCCATCCAACCTGTTCTTAGCACTTCCAGAGAGGAGGCATCCACAACTTCTCTGGGTAATCTGTTTCAGTGCCTCACCAGCCTCACATTAAAGAATTTCTTCCTAAACCTACACTTCCAGATTTAAAACATTACCTTTTGTCCTATCCCTACACTCTTTGATAAAGAATCCCTCCTCATCTTTCCGGTAGGCCCCTAATTCACTAATGTGAAGTTCCTGAACCACTTAGGCAATTGCTGACTGAATGTATTGGACGTGTGCACACGCATACTCTGACACTCCGTTACTCCACAAATGTAACTTGAATTTCCTTGTTGTGCAACAATTGTAAATATGATTTCACAAATTTTACTGGAGGGTCAGCCTGTTCACAAGAAGCAATTTCTTTTCAAAGAGATTGATTTTTTTTAGTGAAAACGGGATCAAAAAGTTATTCCAATGCAAATATATTCATTCTCTTTTGTGCAAGCTGAATGTCTGGCAGTATTTAAGCATTAGTTCAAGCCATGCTTAACACCATTTTTCCTGTTGCTTAAGAGGCATGTGCAGTCTATTCCCAGGTGAAATAATGAGCTACAGTCAGAGTTAAAGCAGTTGGAGGTGTATCCTTCCACTTCATTGAGTTGATCTTTATCAATTCTAGGAAAGTCATTCCTGACAGATTGTGTTAAATCTGTTCTTAGAGCTGCCAGTCTTGAGTCTCTACAGTTTAGCTCAGTAACCTATCTAGTTCTTATAAGACTTTCTAATAGAAAATCTTTCTTAGTCTAGCCTAAATTTTTCTTGCTTTATTTTAAGTCTGATAATTCATGTCTTCTCCATTATAGACATCGATTACAGAAGCTCTTTACATACATTAAGACAACTATCACATCTTCAGTTTTTCTCTTCAGGCTACAAAAACTCTGCTTACGAAAACTGTCTTACTAAACCATAGAAACTAAAATTCTGTCATCCTTATGGTTTTTTATTTTCTACATTTCCCCAAATTGTGCCATGTCTTGGTTCTGCAAATATCATGAACGTGTGATCTTTACAGTCAAGGACACGTATCTTGAGAACAGAAAGACGATTTCTACAAGGTTAAATTGCTAATATGAAAATCAAGTGAAAAATTTATGGAATTTCACATGCAGAATTACAATAAAACATATGGATAGAAATTATGTTAATTGTGTGGGTTCTGCCAAATCCAGCTTTGAGTTTGAGTTTCTGTCAGAATGACAGAAATTCAGGGAGTGTCATCCTATCATTAAGGATTCAGCAAATTGATGTAATCATATATGTCAAAAGTACTGTCAGAAGGAAGCTTATATTTCGTTAAGTAATTGGGCAAATTAACTGGCTCAGAAAAAAAAAAAAAAAAAAGTCAATGGCTCCTGGGTTCTACATTCTCATGGATTTCAAGATCATTGGTTTCTTCTCTTATCTTTATGATCCTTGCCAGCACAAAGCTTGTGCATCACCATTGATCATTCTCCCACAGACAGTTGCTGCCTGAACTTTCTGATTTAGATTTAAGGTCATACATGGCATGTAAAGAAGTAATGAAAGATAGAGGAGAAGATTTACATTGACCCCTTTTCATGCTCACTTTCCTCCCGTTGTTTCAGATCACAACAACAGCGTCATATTGCACAACAATGATGTCAAGCATACAGTTTATTGCATGAAACTCTTATATGTGCTTACTCTTCCACACAGCAAGTTCTTAAACTACTATTTGTTGGATTTCTGAGAGGCAGTCTAGGAAAGGATCAATTTATACTTGCCCTGTGTCTTATATTCCTTGCCTACATATCTGCAATTGACTAAAGAAAAACTTCCACTCTGATTCAGTATCATAATACTTGTATCGTTATGTTATACATTTCATTTCATTTCACTTCATTTCATTTCACAGAATCATAGAATTGTCAGGGTTGGAAGGGACCTTAAAGATCATTTAGTTCCAAATCCCCAACCATGGGCAGGGACATCTCTCATTAGATCAGGTTGCTCAGAGCCCCATCCAGCCTGGCCTTAAAAACTTCCAGGGATGGGGCTTCCACCACCTCTCTAGGCAACCTGTTCCAGTGCCTCACCACTCTCATGCTGAAGAACTTCTTCTTGATATCTAATCTAAACCAATCTATCTCTAGCTTCAAATCCATTTCCTCTATTCCTATCTACAGGAAGGCTGGGGAGGACTTTTTACAAGAATGTCCACTGATAGGACAAGGGGAAATGGGTTTAAGTTGAAGGAGAATAGATTTAGATTAGATTTTAGGAAGAAATTCTTCAGTACGAGGGTGGCAAGACTTTGGAATAAATTGCCCAGAGACCTTGTGGCTGCCCTCTCCCTGGAGGTGTTCAAGGCCAAGCTGGACAGAACCTTGAGTAGCCTGATCTAGCAGAGAGGCGTCCCTGCCCATGACAGGGAGGTTGGATTAGATGATCTCTAAGGCCCCTTCCGACCTAGGCCATTCTATGATTCTATGATACGATTCTATCACTACCGGACATCCTAAAAAGTCCCTCATCAGCTTTCTTGTAGTCCTCCTTGAGATACTGGAAGGCTATATGGCAAAAAAAACCCAGAACCTTTATTTGTTTCATCTCTTAACATCTTCTTGTCTTTCATTTTATCACTAAAGCCCTTGCCTTATTCTCTGCTATTCTTTGTCTTTTCTCTACCAACTCGTCACATTCTACTGTTTTCTTTTTCTAGTTGTTCCTTGTTTTGGTTTCAGAGATAAAGGAAAAAAAAATAGATAAGATTACTTTGTGTGGGTTACTGTGTTTATGTAACATTCTTACTGTCCTTATTCTTCATCTATTTATATGCCTATTTTAGAAGAGGCAGTGACTGTGGTTGATTTACTAATACTATATATGTTGATAATAGCTGAAGTCTTACTTTCGCTATTGCAGTTTTGATATTAGCAAAACCACACTAATAAAAACCTTACACTTGTACTGCCTTTTCCACCTGATATGCCACAGAGATTTCACTCAGATGACACTTAGAAAAAGCATTGTCACAATGCATGAAATTCAACAAGAACTAGCAATAATGAAGTTAATATTGTTTATTTCTCAGATAACGGTACATTGATTAATGTGTCAGTGTTGGGATTATTTCTTTTTCATGTGTTCAGACTTCCTGTTAAAAGGATTTTGAGTAACTGGGAGAATATTTTGTGAATGTATGAAATTATATGGCAACGTGTGTTCTTTCTGACTTTTTATAATTAGCTACTTCCAGTATAATGTCCCTCATTTTATCTAAAAGTTTGTCCTTGAAAAAATTCCAGGCATCTTCTGTTCTCATTGTGCTTTGTGGTGATCTTTGCCTTTTCATTGATTCAGCATTTACCTTTGAGCCTTACTTTTGAAATATGTTGAATTTGCCTTTTATCAGCTTAAAAATGTGGATCTCATGCATATTTACATTGCAAGCACTGACAGTTCTGGAAGAGGTCAGTTGTGTCAACCGCTCTATACATCCACAAGAAACTCTATTATGAGTTGAACAGACACAGCTTTACAATGTGTAAATCTAAGCATATTTTTGTAATATTGCCTCTTTATATTGAAACTAGTAGTTGGGGGCTTAGTTACATAATTTTAAATAAAATTGGCTTCAAATTTAAATTGAAAGGAACTAGAAGTGGTGTTTGCATGACAAACCTCAGCTTCATTGTAGTTTTGTGGTTGTCACTAACAAACTATGTTGGTTTTACAATGATAACATGACTTCTTTGTCATTGTAATATCAGGTTTTCTGCTTATCAGATGAGAAGGTCAAAGAATTTTGACAAAAAAAAATCAGGCACTATTACTGTATAGTTTATAAGGCTGTTGAATCAAATACTTCATAATCTAGAACCTTATTCAAAACTGTTCTCTGCTGTACCAGGAGAGTACATGAAATACTTGTTTGTCTTTCTTTGAATTTTATTTCTCCTTTAAAGTACCTCGACTAAGCCTGCGAGCTCATTTTTAACACACGTCTGTTGATGCTGATCAACACTGTTGTAAAATACTGGTAAGACTTGGTTTTGTCTTGAGCTGAATTTAAAGCTCATGGAGATAGTTGGGCAAAAGAAAAGTTAGTCTAGGACAGTAAGAGAAACCAACCCTGACCTTTGACATTTCATAGAATCATAGAACAGTTCAGGTTGGAAAAGACCCTTGGGATCATCAAGTCCAACCATTAACCCTACACTACAAGTTCACCCCTAAACCATATTACCCAACACCACATCTAAGAGACACTTAAACACATCCGGGATGGTGACTCAACCATCTCCCTAGGCAGGCTGTTCCAGTGTCTCACCACTCTTTCTGTGACGAATTTCTTCCTAATTTCCAGTCTAAACTTGCCCTGTTGCAACTTGAACCCATTCCCCCTGGTTCTGTCCCTAATGACCTGTGAGAAGAGACCAGCACCAACCTCTTTAAAATGTCCTTTCAAGTAATTGTAGAGCATGATGAGGTCCCCCCTCAGCCTCCTCTTCCTCAAACTCAACAGTCCCAGCTCCCTCAATTGCTCCTGGTAAGATCTATTCTCCAGACCCTTCACCAGTTTTGTCTCCCTCTTCTGCACTCGCTCCAACACCTCGATATCCCTCTTATACTGAGGCGCCCAAAACTGAACACAATACTCAAGGTGTGGCCTCAAAGTGTTGCATGAAAGAGGAAGAGATGAGACTGGAACAGCTGAGAATCCACAAAGAAGAGAAATAAGGCGAGTTTTAACAGCACTATATAATAAAAGTAACTCCTGGTGGGAACTGTTTTCTTTATTTTAGACAAATCCTGACCTATCTATAGAGATAATCTTAAAGAAATTGCAAGGTGGTGCCTGCACTGCTTTCTTTGACTTGACCTCAAGCTTAGTTACTGTAATTTATATTTGCATTAGCATTACTATTGCTGCTGCTTTGCTGGTTCCTGTGATCACTCTGAGTCATATCAGTTTATTATTCTAATACCTACATTTCTATCCCTTTTACAGTGGCGAGATCTTTATTATATTACAAAAGAAGTTGTACAATAATCTTTTTGGGGCCTTGCAGTGCTCTCATGATGACAGGTTGAAATTACCCAGAACAAGGTTCTAACACCCAATGAAACAGAACCTCCAGCTCTTCTCAATGCTGAAAAAAACATTCAGAAACTAGACATAATTGTATTTTATCACTTATGCCAGCATCTGGCAAATACTTTAAAACCTATTGTGTAGATTTAAATTCTATAAATATGTTAATAATAAAAAGCAGAACTTACTGTCTTTAGAGACGATAAATGGAGATATTTTTATTCAGAAATGTACCAAAAAAAAGAATTCATATGGAAAAGAGTCAGAGCTTGACATTTTTTCTTTGAGTAAGAACAGACTTGTAACAGTTTCATGCAATGTTTTGATAGGAGGAACACTTTAGTTGGAATATTTTATTTTTTGAGTTCTTATTAATACATACATCAGTTTCTAGTTTACTATGAAATGAATTGTTACAAGACCATACAATAACATTCAGAAAGGTTTTATATGGATTTTAAGACTGTTGCAATTAATAACACTTAATTTATGGGGAGTATATAATCTTTATATTTGGGGAATTATGCCTGCATTTAAGCATTAGAAAAATAATATTCCCTAATATAGGAAGGAAATTATAATTCTTCTTCAAAATGAGATGTTTTAAAGGACAGTATAGGAATCATCAGATATTATTTCTTGTGTCACAGACTTTTAGCAAACTCTCAGCATTGCCTTCCATTTCTCAAGGGAAAAAAAATAAAAGAGAGAGAGAGAAAATAAAAAGGGATTTTTACCCATACTTTAAACTGAAAAGACTGTTGTGTTTTGAATAGCATTTTCTCTGTTCAGGTTTCCTTCTGGAACTTTCTTTCTCATTCCAACAGATCATAGAATCATAGAATGTTAGGGATTGGAAGGGACCTCGAAAGATCATCAAGTCCAATCCCCCTGCTAGAGCAGGAATGCCTAGATTATGCTACACAGGAACGTGTCCAGGCAGGTCTTGAATGCTTCCAGAGAAGGAGACTCCACAACCTCTCTGGGCAGCCTGTTCCAGTGCTCCATCACCCTCACTGAGAAGAAGTTTCTTCTCGAGTTTAAGCGGAACCTCTTATGTTCCAGTTTCAGCCCATTACCCCTTGTCCTATCAGTGGTTGTCACCGAGAAGAGCCTGGCTCCATCCTTGTGACACTCCCCCTTGATATATTTGTAAACATTAATGAGGTCACCCCTCAGCCTCCTCTTCTCCAAACTAAAGAGCCCCAACTCCCTCAGCCTTTTCTCATAAGGGAGATGCTCCACTCCCTTAATCATCCTAGTTGCCCTGTGCTGGACTCTCTCCAGCACTTCCCTGTCTTTCTTGAACTGAGGGGCCCAGAACTGGACACAGTATTCCAGATGGGGTCTCACCAGGGCAGAGTAGAGGGGAAGGAGAACCTCTCTCGACCTACTAACCACCCCCCTTCTAATACACCCCAGGATGCCATTGGCCTTCCTGGCCACAAGGGCACACTGCTGGCTCATGGTCATCCTGCTGTCCACCAAGACTCCCAGGTCCCTTTCCCTTACACTACTCTCTAATAAGTCATTCCCCAACTTATACTGGAACCTGGGGTTGTTCCTACCCAGATGCAAGACCCTACATTTACCCTTGTTGTATTTCATTAAATTTTTCCCCGCCCAACGCTCCAGCCTGTCCAGGTCTCGCTGGATGGCAGTACAGCCTGCTGGTGTGTCAGCCACTCCTCCCAGCTTGGTGTCATCAGCAAACTTGCTGATAGTACTCTCTAGTCCCTCATCCAAGTCATCGATGAATATATTGAATAATACTGGTCCCAGTACCGACCCTTGAGGCACTCCACTGGATACAGGTCTCCAACCAGACTCCGCCCCATTGACCACAACTCTTTGTCTTCTTCCCCTTAGCCAGTTCGCAGTCCACCTCACTACCCGAGAGTCTAGACCACACTTCTGCAGTTTAGCAGCAAGGATGCTGTGGGAGACTGTGTCAAATGCTTTACTGAAGTCAAGGTAGACCACATCCACTGCTCTGCCATCATCCATCCACCTTGTTATATCCTCATAAAAGGCTATGAGGTTAGTCAAGCACGACTTCCCCTTGGTGAAGCCATGTTGACTGTCTCTAATGACCCTCTTATCCCTGATATGCCTTGAGATGGCACCAAGGATAAGTTGTTCCATCACTTTCCCAGGGATGGAGGTGAGGCTGACCGGTCTATAGTTACCCGGGTCCTCCTTCTTGCCCTTTTTGAAGACTGGAGTGACATTTGCTAGGAAACAAGGTGATTAGAAATGAATGTAATCTCTTTACCAAGGAGCTGTTAGAGCACTAGGTCACCTCTTCTGCAATCATTCATATTCTCACAGTTTTATCAGAGATCCTTACAGTGACAGTGTAAGCATTCAAACCGATACAAAACCAACAAGAATTACATCAGTTACTTGTTCCTGTTACGTATCTCCCAAGACTTCTTTCTGTCATGTTCTGACCTTTTCAGCTTGCTTTAGTTAATAAAAGATAACTAGCCTTGGTTTTTGTCTCCTGTCACAATGTTTATTCCTGTTAAACCACAGGGTATTGGATTTAATACACGTAGGAAGAAACAGAAGTACTTAAAACAAAACAAATGAAAATATTCCAAATATCCCTCATAACTGCATATTTCAAGGAAAAAAAAAAAAGATATCAATGCATTTAGAAATTCTTTTGAGATACACTTAAGATTTTTCATGTTGAAAAGCATCCCACTTGGTAGTGTCAGTGAAATGAACACTGAGGTAAAAATAATTTTCACTATCAGTAAGAGTACAAAGATCTGGTTCTTACCCATCTGGCATTTGTTTTTAAACTACTTGGTACACTTAATTAACATAACGAAAGATTGAAGTTCAACCTTTTTTTGTAGTCTTTTAATTTTTAAGGAAATGATTCAGAATGGTCAGAAAGCATATGGGATGCTGTCATTGCCTATCACAAATACACATTGCACCATAAAAATGACAGGAACGATGAGCCAAATACTGTTTAAGGAGGACAGCTACTTGCAAAACACTTCTTTAGTTCTTTAATGTTTATAAACACGTCCACTAAACTACCTGCTTTAGAAAAAAAAACACAAAAGTGATCTTATTCTTTCTGTGAGGAGGAAAGTGGAAATGGTATTGCAAACTATGTAGATCTCTAGTAAGGACTCCATTTGACCACTGCATCTTTTATCTCTGTTTTTTTAATATTCATAATTTATACTTTTTTTTTTTTTGACACTCTGAAATTAATACTTCAATGTGAACTATTTCTCAGTTGGACTTTCCACATTATGGCTGCATGAATATTGTTGTTTATAGTAAAGGCTCTATTGCAAAGCAGAGGAGTTTTATTTGGTTTTTGTGTATGTCAATTGAAACAATTTACTAGAAGATTTTCAGAGTGAAAGAAAAAGATAAAAGCAAAAAGAGGCTATTAAAAGTCAGTATCTCCTCTTTGAGCAGTGTCAATCAATTTGAATGAAATAGACTCCCTGTTTGTTCAATAAAAAGACTACTTTGTGTCACAAATGACCTGGAGAATTCTTGGATGTCCTCATTATAAAGAAATACCTGGTGTGTTGGACTTGTATTACCTATTTAATTGGTAGTGGAGTATTCATATTAAACTATCTGTTTCTTTTAGACAATTTATAAAAAAAAATTATTTTTATAAATTATGTTATACTGCAGGATAACAAGTTTTCATGATAAGAAGTGCTGTGTTAAGTCTGGAATTCATTTGGCATCAAAACAGCATGGTAAATTGAAAGTGTATAGTGGAAGTTTAATCAACTCGGCAAAGACATGGGGTTCAAATTTTTATAATTCTTTGTTCTATCCAAAGGTAGATTCTATTATATTCTTTCTCTTATCTGGCTCATATTTTAGTGGTAATTGTAGCAGTAAAAAATAAATGGGGAAATGTAAATTCAGTTTAAAGATCTTTTTTATTTAAATTCTACCAAAAATTCAACTTTGTATCGAATCCAGTTTTCTTGAAAATATTATCTTATAAATCACATTCAGACTTTAAAAAGTAGAAATACAAGGTTTTAATAAATTATTCTAATCATTAATTTAAATTTAGGTAACTAATCTGCATGTTGGTACCAAACAAAACTCCTTTTTAAAAAACCCTATGTTGTTACTATATAGTTAGCACATCATGTTACAACAGATTTAAACGAGGAAATATTACGGACTACTTTGTCTCAGTGTTCATAACAAGCTTGTTTTATCTGGCTTTTGACTTAATACTTCTGCATGGTTTCGTGTTTTCAGTTTCCAGTATTCAAATTTAGACTTAGTTTTTCCCTCTTTACTTTGCAGAGTTATAAAAATGCACATCCTCTATGAAAAATACGGCTGGAAAAGGTTCCTCTGGGACATCTAATGAGACTTTTTGTTTGTTTTTAAGGATATTTAGAATGATTTCTAGTCCTTATTCATTGCCATCTTCTTGAGGGAGTCAGATATTAAAAACCCACACCTTCTTTTCACCCTTACAATAAATATTATACGATACACACACTACAAAACGCAGCTTGACTATAATTTGGTCCCTTGTTAACGACAGGTTCCAAATAGCTTGCTTTTGCTTAGAACCCTTTGGCAAATAACGCTCTTCCTACACAGCTAAGGGTTCTCTCTGGTAAATATTATATTACTAATATTGGGATAGGGGCAGAGAGGAAATGCATGTCTAGTAAAATTGCAAAATTTCTTTATAGAGTTGAAATAGGATAGCATGCCTGCTTTCAGGAATGCATGACTTTTACCTATGGTCAACTGCACAAAACATTTGAATTACCAAAAATATCTCTGCCTGTTGGTGAAGTACAAAAAAAAATGTATTCTTAGATGTCTTGGCACTTTATCTTCCCCTTTTGTTCTTCTGGATGAAGGATGTTGTACACTGGGCTACTTAATTGCTGTTGGCCTACTTTATTATTGTTACACATTAAAGACAGGGGAAGACAACTGATCTACACAAACATTTTTCTACAGAGCAAAAGTAGATTAAATGTCTCTAATTTCAAAGTGTTACTGGAAAGCTTGACATTCTTAACCCACAAGGCTCCACTTGCTCTTCTTATGGCCACACCTATAAAGAATAGAATTAGATTAATGAGAAATTCTAAATTTCTCAAGCACTCATAATTTAAGGAAAATACCAAGGTCACATTTCTAATTCATCTTTATCATTGGCAACACGTGACCAAAAAAATGGATGTAGTTTGCCATATATGTGCTGTAAGTTTCAATTTATATGCTTCTTCATATGTGACAACTGAAAACGGTATTTGATCCCTGAATAAGTTAATTTAACTTTGAGGTTACCTTTATTTGATTCAGTTGAAATATCCTACAGTGGGTTCTACATCTGTAGAAAAATAATGTCCAACCACTACTAATTCATTTAGTAGATCCTGTGATAACATTATTTGTGATGAGTTCATTTGGTATTACCGTAATTTTTGTAAGTACTTTGGTGGGATTTCCAGACTAATTCAGTATTAATTAAATGTTATTGAGAATCCCTTGATATACTGAGTATTTCAGTATATTGGAAAACATCGATCTTCCTCAGAGGGGTCAAATCCCTTATAGTTCAGAAAAATAACTGTGCAAAAAGGAAAACAAAGAAGTAAGGGCAGAGTAATTCTTTCCCTCTATGCTCTGCTTCAGAGTCTCACGCAGCTTTTTGGAGTGGGCATTATGCTGTTTACTTGTGATCACAATAAGGTGGTTGAATTGTAGAAAGTGCATCTGGTTCAATGTTGTTCTCATAGGGTGTGCTAAATACGTTATGAGCTCTTATAGGCAGATAAAGGACCTTTCAATAAAAAAAAAAAAAAAAAAAAAAGAAGAGCAGGATCAGGTCTTTTACTCAGCAAATTGCACAAGTGGCTTTTATTTTCTCATGTTTAGGTGTAGAACACAGGAAATACATTTTTCTTTTCAATTTGTCAAATTATATGATAATGCACCCCATGCTTTTCACGACCAGGATAGACGTTTACTGGCAGTCTTTTAGAAAAAGTCAGAATTAAAACTGAAATAATGTAATGGTTGTTTAAACAATAGTGACCTGAAATTCAGTAGACCAATAAGGAACCGTAAAAGGGAGAGGGATATTCTTGCAGTGCTTTTGTGAGCTGTGTTTTAAGAAGCTATTAATATACAGAACCAAAGGCCTGTCTTCATTATAGTTCTCTTTAGTATAAAAAAAATCAAAACAAAATAAACCAACAAAAATCCACCAGTCAGTGAAGAACTGTAGAGCAGAAAAAAAGTGCCTTTCCAATAGTCTACACCTCAGGGAACTGTGATATGTTTTACCTGAAGGGAAAAATCTCTTTAAGTAAGCTTCTTGTGGTTATTGTACTAGGATGTCTCAAACATTCTTCCAAAGAAAACCCCAAAATATGGTAAACCATCAAATTTTAATTTAGATTTTAATAATTAGTATTGGCTTTTTCAACTGTATGCTTTTATTCAGTACTTTAACTTTTGTAACAAAGAAATAGTTACATGTTGTTCTGCTATATTGACTCAATTTCACAACACAAAATGACCAGTAATTGAGTGTTTAAAATTAAATTATTAGAAACTGAAATGTAATCCTGAAACCTGACATAAAAAATAGACCACTTTTTGTTCCTCTTGTTAAGACATTTTTAACATGATTTCTAAAACAATGAGTTGCAGGATAATGTTTGCAATCTCTGGATGGAGCTTGAGAATAAAGCAGACGTTATCATCTCCAAATATATGAGGGTATCATTACGCTCTGCTTAAAGAAAATAAGCAAACTACTTGACAAAGGAGCACAGGAATTAGAAATTAAGAAATTTATGTGAAAACAGGAAAAGGTTCTGGGAAGCAAGTCATGTATCTTTGAATACACCTGAGATGCATGGGAGTAATACTATAAATTCTGAAGAAAAATGCAACTGGGTAACAATATCCCCTTATAAAAATGATAACAGAGGTGAAAGCGAAAATATTGAAGGATGAGCGAAAGACTGTAGAATGATTAAGTCAGAAGAATAAAGTGTGCTTTCTGGACAACGAGTGCATTAATAACACTGAAGAGGATAGTGGATAATGGGAAATGGACTCAGGAGATAAGAATTCAGAGACTGATAATAAGAAGAAAGAATAATAATTTGAATATTTTGCAAGGACTTGAAGAGATTGCATGTTAGGCAGCTGTTTTTATTCTTAAAGGGACATTTCTATAATCACAGTTACAATTTAGTGAAGAATGCTTACAAGGAGTTGCTACTACTTACTCTTTGTTGAGCTGGTTTTGACCCAGGGAGTCTAAAAAGGACACATGAGGAAGCTTCTCCATTTGATGGAGTTTAAAGCCTCCCTTTTGTAACTATATTTCTATCTCTTCTCTAGAAAACATTGTTAGACCCTGGGTGGTATATAAGAGTGTTATAAGTCATGAAGGTGAATAAGGAATATTATCACTATATCATAAAATATGAGAACCTGGAAGGATCTAAAGAAATTCTCAGGTAATAGGTTTAAAATAAGAAACTCTGATACTTCCCCACTCAGCACAAGATATTACAGCTTCCAGAAAAGTCAAGAAAGAATTCAACAAGTTCATGAAGGAATGATCTATCAGTGGCACTCTTACATCACATTTCAGTTACAAGTTCCACCTGTAAAATTCCACACTGCTGAACTCTGGAAGTGGAAGAGCAAAGCCAGCCATATGCACATTCTGTTTTATATTCTTCCACACATATAAGCTTTGGCCTGTTATCCGCTGTGCTGTACTTTACTGTGCCTGCTCTTGTGGCTTTACACTTTTAACTTGATAAAGATAAGGTAGTACAGAATCTGAGAATAATTAATTTATTTTGGAAATAATCAGTCTTTGTTTTCCACATGATATTTTTCTGGCACAATTATTTTTTTTCTACTTCCAGAAGTTTTTCTCATTAATTTCTGCTTTAATTCTGTTCCTGTTTTGACCGAAAATGAGATCTGTTTCCGCAGTGACCTCATGTTTAAACCCTTTTTATTAATAGTTGTGTTTGAATGTATGTCTGGAACAATTCTCAGCAGGTGGTTTTAAGAAGGAAAAGCCTAATGTCTTTCACAGGCAATAACTGAAATCTCTAAAAGAAGATCCAAATCAAGGCAACCTATAAAACACAGGCAAGAGCAGGCTTCATAAAGTAATATTTATAGTTCTAGTACTCAAGGAATTTATAGCATAGAGTTACTATCATTCCAAAAAAGATTTAAATGTACGTTTGCAAACATACCAAGGACTGAAATACTTGGCCGCTCAATAGAGGTTATTCCTGGCTTTTGAGTTACCATATAGTGATTTAAATTTATAAAAAAAGTATTTCTGAGAGATTCATGTTAAAGGTAATAATGATTTTTTTTTTTATCCAGGTCTCTTCTAGAAATATGAATGAATGGTTTTCTTAAAATAACAGAAACAACAAAACAAAACCTCACCACATACATTATGTTTTCTGTCTTCAGATTGTCTTTACATAACCTGTAAGTAAACTGTTTCCCCTGTTATCAAAGAAAAAGTTTACATACTATGAAAGTGCTTATCCTATAACGTAAATGAAAAATTAGACAAGGCTCAGCAAAAGGTTTTTCCCACTAAACCTGCAGTCATGCAAAACTCAAGTCAAGACAGTGAAAAGTAGTCTAACTGAGCATTTCTCTTACAATCATATCTAACCTGTTACAGAGATAATATTTTCCTTCTGAAAGAATATCTCATTGGTTTAGTTCATCCTTTCATCATGTTGTGGAAAGATTAGTTTCAACATAAATCTTAGCAGGAAAATAAGGCACCTGACTGTATATTTCCAATTGACTTTAAAAGAACTATACGTTCCCAAGCAACATACATTTTCCTAAAGTTTTTACATTAAACAACTCTTCATAATACCTTTCATTATGCCAAGAAAGATGAATGGCTATCTTAATAACAATAATTCAAGGATTTTTAAAAAAAATACAGTGGCATTCTATGAAACATGCTTCAAACTGATGCAGACAATACATACAAAAAAAAATTCAGGATGATAGCTTTTACTTCTGTTACTGCATTGTCCTTGAGAACTAAAATTCATCATTTTTTTGATCGTGTTATGTTCGTAAATGTCTAACAAGATAACAACCTATTTCGAGTTACTTTCAGAATTCAGAAGAGCTTTAAACATCTGAACACAAAAGAAGTATTTAGGGAGGGAACAGACATAAAATTTACACTTTCTCTTCAGCATCTCATGAGGAGGAATATTGCGAGATTCTGGCTGAATTATGTTTGTTCTGTTTTTTCTTCATAACAATAACCATCAAAATACAAAATCCTTACTAGCAGTATTGGATAGAGACATTCACTGATATCTCATGTTTCAGACTTGAATTGTACCTTGAGTTCAGGAATGCTTCAGGGTACCAGTGCATTACGTAACTGAGAAATGTAGGGTAAAAATCTATTTGTAGGTTTCTTTCAGCAGTCTAGTCCATTGTTTTTAGGAAAAGTCCCGTATATATGCATGACTAGTGTTTAAACAAATAATGCTAGGAATACCACGAATGTAGTGTTTGCCTTCCTTGGAGCTCTGTCCACCCATATCTAAGGGAGGATCAGAAACATGTCTTAGGAGAAACATAGCTCTGAGAAACCAACTGACCTTCAGACATTGTAGTATCGTTTCCAAAGAAAGAACTTCACAAGGCAACTTCTCTCTGACCTGTAGAGCATGATCTGAAAGGAAGTAAAATCTGTTTAGATAAGTCTTTCAAATTAATAATTGGCCAAAAGGACAGATTGGTTGCCTCACCTCATATTGTACTGGGTTCAGTTGGGATACAGTTAATTTTAAATAGGGAGAGGGGCTAGTCGGGAATTGCTGAACCAAACTAGTCGCTAGTCAAAGGGATATTCGATACCATCGTGATGTCATGCTCGGGGTATATATATAGGGGACTGGTGGGGGCGGGGGTCTCCTTCTTTCCAGGCAGTCGCTGGGTCCGGGTGGTGAGATCCGCATTACATGTTACTCGCGTTATAGCTGGTTAAACGTTACTATCACTTCACTGTTATTGTTATCGTTATCATTTATGTTCACCATTAAAACAAACTGTTTTTATCTTAACCTCACGAGCCTTCGCCTCCTGCTCTCTCCGGGGTCTTCCCCTCACTCCGGGCAGGGGTGAGCGAGTGACCACGTGGTTCTTTGTGTCTCCCGGCCGGTCACTCGGCTTAAACCACGACAATATAGCTTTGTATTGTGTGTGGGGGACAAGGTTTTAGTAGTGGATAGGCAGCAGAGTAGACCCTGTGAGACCAGGGGTTGCCCTGTGCTAGATACAGTTGATTCCAGCCGGCTCCACAGTGGACCCGTTGCAGCACACAGCTGAGCCCATCAGCCAAGTGTGTGGTGTCTTTGCGAAAGCATATTCAAGAAACAGAAAAAAAAAGCCAGATGGAGAGCAGAGTGAGGGAAGTAAAAAGGCAGATATAGAAGTACGAACACCAAGGTCAATGAATGAGCAGGGGGAGAAGGTGTCCCAGGTGTCAGAGCAGAGATTCACCTGCAGCCCACGGATGAGAACACAATAAAGCAGGTGGTCTCCCTGCAACTCATTAAGAACCACACTGACGCAGATATCCACACTGCAGACAATGGATGACCCCATACGAGAACACATGGATATTTCTTGAAGCACTTTAGCCCCTGAAGATCCCATCCAAGAGCAAGGAAAATGAGGAAAGAGCAGTGGAGAGGAGCTGCTACAAACTGATTGCAGTCACTATTGTTCACCTGAAGCAGGGGGAGTATGACAGAGAGACTTCACTGTAAGGTTTGAGCCTGAGATCAGTTTGAACTTCACTCACAGGTCCAACACACGGACTTCACTGCAAGGTTCAAACTGCCAGTTTGTTAGAACTTCACTTACAGGTGAACTGCAGGTTTTATGGATACAATGGAAGAATGCACTATTGCAATTTGTGAAAGAAACCACAACCAATACATAGAACATACTATTACGAAACTCGATGATTTCTGGAAAGTGTACTAGTAGGGATTTAAGAAGTGCACAGGTTAGTAACAACAACAATCTTAGAGTATGCCACGTGTGTCGTAGTCACTCACCATCCCTCGGGTAAGGGTTCTCAATCCCAGGGAAAATGTCCTTATCCAATATCTAGAATAAGGGGGGAAGAAGAACTTCCAGTGCAGCTGTATTGTTGGAAAAACTTCTCCAAATTCTACCCAAAATCTCACAGCTTTTATACTGTAAGGATGGGATGCAGGGGAACAGAATTATGCCTGAGGGTATTGGACTATCTAGAATGTTTATCTTTGGTGATATGATGAGATTTCCCCTTTTCTGGGCGTCCCCTACTAAGTGTGTGACAACTAGCACACCAGTGACTCAAACAAATTGAGGTATCTTGCACATACGTGATTTACTCAGCTGAATTTAACACATCTGAGGAATAGATAGTGTTGAACATGAGACTCAGGGCAAAATGTTTGTTATCTGGGCTTAGGTTCTGTTCAGGTTTTGGTCCTTTGTCTGCTGTTTTGTTCTAGATAACTCAGAGATGAGTCGTTTTCACAATCTGGATTAACATCTCCCTACATCTCGCCCTTGTTCACCAAAACCTGTTCAGTGGGTATCTGCACAGGGAGGTAGAGGATTTAGGAATGAAGACTGGAGATGAATATAGGAAAAAGGTTACTCAAAGCCCTGTCCAGCCTGACCTTGAATACTTCCAGGGAGGGAGGATCCAGATGTTCTGGTGTCACACCATCCCCATCATAAAAATATCTTCCTTACTTCCAGTCTAAACTTTCTCAGTTTAAAACCATTACCTCTTGTCCTGTCACTACAGGCTTTGGTAAAATACCTCTCTCCATCTTTTTTATAAGCCTCATTTTAGATATTGAAAGGCCACAATAAGGTCTCTCTTGAGCCTTCTTTTCTCCAGCCTGAACAACCCCAACTCTCTCGGTCTTTCTTCAAAGAAGAGTTCCAGCCCTTTCGTCATTTTCATGGATCTTTCTTCAAGTGAAATCTGTTTTGCTCATGATGCTAATTGGTAAATGATCTGCCTTTGTTTATCTCGAACCACAAGCTTTCTCATCCTATTTTGACCCCTTGTCCTGTTGAGAAGGGAGAGTGAGTAAACATCTGGGTGAGTGTTTGCCATGTTTCTATGTACCAGGACATTAAAGCTAACAAACTTCTAGTGCTGAGTTCTCCTACTTTTTCATTTATTATGTGTAACATAATCTTATTATTTATAAGGACAGATGAATCACTATAGTAACTTCAGCCCCAGTCTCAAATACAGCTGAAAATCACGAGGGAGGAAGAAAAGCAAGTAGAAACTACTAAAAATATAAAGGTTAAATTCCCAATTGTAAGGTAAATTTCAGACATTATTCCCTTTGGATGAGATCTACATGTTTTCTGACAGTGCTCTCTCCACGTTCTTCCACCACCACCCCTGCAGTTAATACAGGCTAGTATTATATTTCTGCCAGAGAAGGAGTAGGTTAGTAAATCAACATGTTTTATTTGAAAGCAGAGGCCATTCAGGGACACAGAGACTGATAACAGAACCTATTTTTTATTAGGACACTTTTAGGTTTAGTTTTCAATAAGAACCTTATTTAAATAGAAAGATATTTGGTTGCTTCCTATGGGAGCCATAAGCCTCCTGTAAATCAAGAATTTTACAAATGAGAATACGTGGGAACTTCAGAACAGCTGAAGTAGTTTTGTACAAAAGGTACTTCTATATTTTATTTGATGTTAAAAACTGCAAATTAAACATTAATAAAACTCACATTGAAAGAAAAATGATGGTAAGTGAAATTTAAGTAGTTTGATTGCTAGTTTAATAAAAATTTTTCTTCCCTCACCAGTTGTGTTTTAAACAACAGGAATCAGATAGATTAGTGAGGTACACACTGTAACCTGTATTTCTTTCTCAGAGACACTTTTTTTTTTTTTTTTTTTTGCATTACTATGTTTGTGTCAGTGGCAGGAGGTTGCAAAAGGGAAGGAGATACGGGCAAAGGTTAAAGGTAAAGTCATTAGCTAGCCTGCCAAATGATCAGCAGCAAGGCTAACACATGGGACTACAGACAGGCCAATATATGTCTGAAAGCCTCAAAGCACTAATTTAAGTCTGTCCAAAATTTTCTGCCTTCTCTGCCCTGTAAGAAGAGCACACTCTTTCTGCAGTGTTGACCTCATCCCATATGTCAAGAAGATGGCAACCCACAGGAGGAACAAACGTCGTCCTTTCCTTTCTCCCCACCTCTTTGCCTGCTTCATGCTGTATTGCTGAATTACTTTTCATGTTGTCACAGCAGCTAGCATGCAGCCACATCTTTTCTAGTTCTATATTTGACATTCTACCAGCAGTGTTCTACATTAAACATTAAAGCTTTCCTACGTGATTTAGAGGAGAGTTTACATGTATGGATGTTCTCTAAAGTTAAAAAGGCTATAGGTGGCTGTTACTATGGTTTCACACTGTCCTTTCACTGACAGAGTCAGTAAAATTGTTCTGCATTGCACTGATTTTTACCCATCTGTCTCTTCACATAACACATTCAAGAATTACTACTTACCTGAATCTGTAGTAATTCTGACTATATATCACCGAAAAGGCAAATTTTTTTGGTTGCTAATTTGAGGTCACATCTTTTACGTGCAGAAAGATCAAAGGGAAAACCTAGTGCCAGAACATACTCAAAAGCTGATCCCAATTGCCCATCACTCTTTACAAATAAGGAAACAAAATAGTCTTCCAAACACTGAGGAAATTAGTTTCTGGATCTGAAACTGAAATGTGAGACCCAAGTCTATTTCACTCTGGTTTAGGTGTTAGTGTTGGGGACACAAGTTTCCTTTTTTGTTGGGAGGATACTCAGGAAATTCCTTCAACTGTGCCAACAGTACTCAATTCTATCCGAATCAGCTTCATTTGTGAAAACTAAAGAAAACTAAAGAAAATCTCTTCATACTGCTTTATTACAGCCAATATGCGCATAAGTATTTCAGCTACACAAGCTTTCAAAAATACCCTTTGTTAGATAGATATCCATCAGCCAGCAATTTTCTATTTCTCCTTGTTTCCTCCTCTGTTGTCCATTTCCAGCCTATTAGAACATCAATAGATTTATTCACTGACATGTTATTTGAATTGCTCTTCCTAGGCAACATCTATGGTTATGAGGAAAGGCCAGATTAGTAAGGTGATTTTCTAGTTGCTCTGTGAGAAGCAACCTCTTATAATAAGGTGAATATTTTTGGCTGCAGCTCAGTCCTTATTAATGTATGCTTCCTTTTAAGTATGGTTAAATTACTAACCCTGGAATCTATAATATTGAGCAAAATGTTGTGAAATACAGGTTTTTAAAATAATTAATGTCTCATCTAGCAGCTCTGTAACACATTAATCTCTAAATAACCTTCAATTCATACCATAACATGGATGTTAATGGTAGAAATTACAGCTCAAAATACCTATTTGGTCTTCTATTTCATGTAGTCACTTGATTGTTCCCTGAAGAAAATTTTCCAGTGCTTTGTCTCATCTAGATTTAAACGTACTTAGCAATAAAACTTCTACTACTTCTCTTTGGAGACTATGTCACCATGTAATAGATTTCACTATTGGGAATCATTACCCTATTCAATTGCGGTAAAATATTTCACCTTCTCAGAACTAGGAAAGAGGGAAAACATAACAAAAGCAAAAATATTTATTGGCTAGAAGCTAGCAGAAGAGTTCAGTACAAACCAGGGATGTTACTTGTCTTAAAAGCTCATTCTTTTTATGACGCTGTTTTAATTTCCTGTAGTGTGAAATCTGCTGCTGCATTTTTCATCACATTTTCCTGAGGTAAAGGCAAATCCTACCTATTCCCTTCCATTGTGTCATTTAGCCTTCATTTAGCATTTCTTCTTTGTTGTTGCTGTCTTGCCCTTAAAAATTAACTGCTGAATTATCCACATAACCATCAAATTTCTTTAAGTCAGATTTATTAAAAACAGAGGAAAGGAATTTGAGACAAATACAGAGACTTATTAAGTGTATCAAAATGTTGTAACATTAACGAGGCATTATCTTCTTAGCCCCCAAGGAGGGAACAAACTTCCACAGGCAGCAGAACAAGTCCTGGCTCTGACTGACCTGTGACTTGCAAAGGAGGGTTTATGAAGACAGCCTATTTTTCAAATTAATAGGTTAGGGATAAACATGAGATTAGTGGTTACACACATTACTAGATCATTGGCTAGAAGATAGTAGACTGACAGATATATGCAGTCACCCATTTCTAATAAGTTCCTGGTATACACTGTGTAGAATATTTTGACTGATGCCAAGATTCAAGAAAATCTGTGGCTTGAAATGTAAAATAGCCTAGTCACTGCCCAACTGTATAAGTCTGCATGAAGAGAACAGAGTCGGGTAAAGGGCAATGGAGGAAACAATAACAACAACTGTATTTACGTTTATGTGTAATAAGGCTTTCCTAGCGAGTTAGAGTGCTACAGAGAAGAAACGCGTAGCATTTGCAGAGAAAGATGGCATACACACGTACACGCCCACACACAACCCTCCATGCTCTATCCTGCACAATTGCCTTAGCAGGTCAAAAGGTTCTTGCGGAATGAAGAGCTCCTGGAGCAGGTAGAGAGAGGGAGAACTGCTGCTCTTCAAGTGGGCAAGGAAAGCAGGTATCTCCCTTGCTACTCCAGTGATCTCACATTGGTTCAGCAGAAACAGTTCCTGTGACAACTACTACATCTTCCTCCCCAACCCCATCCCAAATTCTGTCGTTTTACACAATGTTTGCACTCTATGCAGTTTTAGCCTTTCGCATCTGCACTCTAGACTACGTGTTGCAGAACAAGACTGTACTTTCCCAGGCAGGTGCCTTATCCTGTTGCTCAGCTCTTTTTCCTTGCTTATCTGCTTCTTTTCTTTATAATGCTGAGAGCAGTCCTTTCTCCACTGACAAGGTTGTACCTCTTCAATGATCAGTAATTAATTGACCACCTGTGGGTTGTTTATAGGTCTAGGTCCTCTGTTTTCCACTGTATTTTCAAGGTACTTGCTATTATCTCGTGATTTAACTCTACATCATAACAAGAGACACCTGGTACCAAGCTGCAGTTCACACAGCAAGTACTAACAAGTTGATAACACACTTAAAAGGTCAGGACAGAGTCTTTGCACAGTTGGCATAAGCTTTACGTTTGCATTTTTAATGGACCACTGCATAGTGTCCCTGTTTCTAAAGTAGCACTTCTATTTTGTTGGATATGTAGATAGTAAGGGGTGGAAAGAAAATGGAAAAGGAAGTATAAGTCACCTTCTCTACTAGTGAGTGCATACCTATTTGCAATAAATACCTAAGCAGATGTCTAATCAAGTCAAAATATTCCTGGTCAAAAAGAACTTTACCTCTGCTCTTGGAGAAGGAAGTCTTTTCAGGCTGAAGTTTTCCTATTCTACACGTCTTGTACCTTGATTACGAAACTGAGAAAGAAAAAATAGTGTTTCAGAAACATATAGTTTACTTTTTCTGCTTCCAAGGATAGCCTTTTCTTCTCCTGCTGTAGAAAAAAAAAATGCGTTTAACTGCAGCTATGGAAGAGAAGCCTTCTGTGGCTTATACTTTTTCATTAAGTTAATTTGTTTCTTTTTCTTGTTTGGTCATTAAAGAGAAAATAAACTTACAGCATACCAAATAAATGTGTTACAGCCTTGACATTTTTGTAGCTATGAATCCAAATTCTTTGACATAATGCTATGCGTGTCAGTGAAGTTATGGCTAAGGTAAATGTGCATGTTTTCTTTTCCATCTTTATGTGGTCGTGAGTAGATGCAAAATACATAAATATATCTATGGCATATAATTCCAAATGTATCAATTTCTTTATTGTTAAGTTGAGGAAAGTTTTCTCTAGAAATGTGATTATAGCTACTTCCAGTAATTTCAGCTACTTCAGTGTGATGCTAAATGCAGCAGAAAAAAATTCTGCCTTATTCAAATTACATTTCCAGTGGATATTTATATAATTAAATTAATATTTTAAAATGTGACATGAGGAATTTTGTTGTTGGCTTTGCCGTTACATTTCCAAATGTATTTGAACATTTGTGATACTTTAATTTATTGAATAATATCTTTTTCAATATAGTACAACTGCTAATATAGATTCTGGAAATATGATAAACATGATTTCCTTTTTAGATTTTCCTTATTAAGCTTTAATCAGTGTATTAGTATTTTTTGAAATATCTATCTAAGTAATTCTGTAAATTGATTCCATCTATATGGATACTCTTAAAATCTGGACAAGCCAGGTAGAAGCAATCAGACCTGACTTGTACCAGCTGGTGATTTTCAGAAGGCAGAAATAAACAATTATGTTGTAGAATTAAATAAATGTGGAAGACTCAAGTACTTCTTTGTATGGACATATTTGTTATAACTTTAAGGGATGTCTGGTTTTAGATGTAATAGCAAACACAAATTTGTCATGTGGTATGATATGACTTACCCCTCTGTTACCTGAGGAAGACAGTAATAACTGACACAGTACGAAACAGTATAGACAGTGACAGTCTAGTTGTGGCCTTGAGTGCTGAACACTGTTCTCAGATCGAAAGAATTATTTAACCTAGTAGTTGTGCAGGACTGCTAGAAGATATCACAGTCCAAGGACACCAGGCATGCCAGATTATTTAAAAGAGTGTTAGATGTGAACAGGGCATGGTTCCATGGGGTTGAGATTGGCCGATTTTTTTAAGCAGTGCTATTCCTGCAGAGGCACAATCTCTAGGATGATCATGTATAAACTACCATTACAACTGCTCAATTCTAGATTGTCCTGGCAAAATTGAATGTTTTGGATGACTAGGTCTCCAGAATAATCTTTGGAGTAGAACTGCCAGTTATCTCTCTGATTCAAAGCATCAAAACAGTTTGAGGCTATTTTGTTCCTGAGTAGGTTTTCTTCAGTGTGAATGAGACTAGAGTGACTGATGTCCTCTGGTTTCCAAGAAATACCTCTCTAGACCTTCAAGATACATGGTATGTCTTCACATCATATCTTCAGTATATCATTTACGTCTTCTATTTCAAGCCGTAAAACCCAGCTTGGCAGATGTTATCACACTTCTCCCAGAGTAACGGTGCACTTGGAGAAGTAGACAAGTTAGTTATTATATCTTGAGCCCACAAGAGACCCAAGAAAAGCTCTGAGCAACAAATACCTAGTCCTAAGCAAGGTGTTAAGATACATTCTGCAATATTAAGCTTGTGTACTGTCAATGCTCTTGTAGCATAGATGAGGTGCAGAAGCTGCAACTACCCGAAGGAGTGTTCTAGTGAGCATGTAGTTCTGCATGATGTGGCCTTGGTCAGTCTCTCTTCTTCATCCTCTAAAACATCTCATAAGAGCAGATGCTCTCTAGAACTTATTGAATATGTTACATAACACAGCAGGGGTCCAAAATATCTTGAAATATTACTTATAAAAACTCCTTTCTAATTTTCTCACTAGTATAAAAAATGAAAACAACAGAAACCTGATTTTTGTGGTTAAAGGTCAAATCACGGTGTGGATACTAAATGGACTTGGATACCAAAACGCTTTAATCACAAACATATAATTTTATGAATTAGATCATGTCGCTGTTGCATGGGAGAGATGATGCAGTTGGGAAAGAAATCAGTCAGGTTAGTGCGGCAGTCCCAGCTACACGATGTGCATTTCTAGGGCAGGGCCACAGGGTCTACTGGAGTGTTGGAGTGATGGTTCCAAATTCTGATGCAGTGTCATGAGTTCCTGTAAGAGTCTCACAGGTTCTGCCTTTTTCTGTGTACTCTCTGAAGTCTCTTTCTCGGGCACCTCTGAGTATTCTTAAGTGTTTTATAGGGTTGAGTAAAGAATATCCCATTGGTGATTATTCTGATAAAATGGCACTCTCTTTTCCCCATTCGCTGTCACTGTTGTTGGCACTCTCACTCCTGGACAATCACAGAATCACAGAATCACAGAATGTTAGAGGTTGGAAGGGACCTCAAAGATCATCTAGTCCAATCCCCCTGCCAGAGCAGGACCACCTACAGTAGAGCGCACAGGAAGGCGTCCAGGCGGGTTTTGAATGTCTCCAAAGAAGGAGATTTCACAACCTATATCCAGGACATGCTTGCACATAGGATCAGCAGGTTGCTTTCATAGTTTGCCTATCCATCTCCTTGAACTCACAAAAAAAAAATTCTGGTGTTTGGGACAGATGCTTGATCATATTTTGTTTACTTCTGCTACACCAAGAAGTCGCTATGACAAAATAGGCTAAATACATGCTTACTGCTACACCATTTCACTCTACTGTGTGGTCTGAGATAGGACACTATGTAGAAGAGGAAAAAATAAATTGTTCCTTTACAAAAAACTTTGAAGACCTTTTCTTTTTATTATTCTCTTTTTCTGTAGCAAATATATGTAAATCTTTCAATGAGTTGTGTTCCCCCTCTGCCTTCTGCCCACAAATCATTAACAGTTCTCTCAGTAAATGGAAAGATTTGCTGTAAATAAATCTGTCCATTAAATACTCACTGAATGTAAAGCTTTTTGACATTCAGAGCTCTTTTTGTAGTGGAATTATTGCACATCACAGTGAGACACATTCCCAGTTCTTTAATACTCCATCTGTTAATGCACTTTATGATTGAATGTCAATAAAATGAAATTGAACAGCTTTGCTCTTAATGTTTAAAGAATTAACCTTTACCACCCATGCTTCTTCACTAGTTCCACAGTGAAACCTACTTCTTATCATCAACTTGTATTAAGGCAAGACATTATTTTGGACCCTCATACATTTACCTGCATAGTACATCTAGCATGGAAGACTCACATCTTTGTCTCAAGATTTTGGTATGCACCAGCATTGAAAAAAGAGGAAAGTTTATGAAACTTTGTAAGAAAACATACCTTTCCCATTGACTCAAAAGTATCTTCAAAATTTAAAAGAGTATGCTGATATTAACTGATGTATATTAGACTTCAAAACAGACATTTTCTCGCAGAACTAGTATTTAGCAATGACAAAAAGGATATTTACCAGTTCTGAACAAGTATTTTCTAATACATTTGCTTTTAGTAGCAAGGAATTGAGCTTAGGTAGGAAGAAGGTCTTTATTATGTACCTAAAAACCCTTAGTACAAATGGCTTTTCCAGAACTGTTCAACCTGCTCTAAAATTTGTATAAAATTAGTTAAATTGATTATGTAAATCTCACTTTTTTTTTCCTCTGATACCCCTTTTTGACTTAAATTGTGATTCTTCAGTGGGAAACATTCCAATTTTGCCATCATACTCAGTCCAATATGCTTTTTTTTTCAAAGTATAATCATACCTTTTGACTGTTGGTATAGGACTGCTATGTTTTTTGTTGGTTTGTGTTGTGTGTTTTTTTTGTTTTCTCTTTTAAACCATTGTGCATCCAGCATGGACAAGACAAAGGCCTTCTCCACCTACTTCTCTCACCTCACAAGTGCCACTGTGTTATAC
Source organism: Trogon surrucura (assembly GCA_020746105.1). Classification (NCBI taxonomy): domain Eukaryota; kingdom Metazoa; phylum Chordata; class Aves; order Trogoniformes; family Trogonidae; genus Trogon; species Trogon surrucura. Next base: position 56,899,052 of record CM036617.1, read on the forward strand.
AACCCCCACTTCTGTGACTGTGATTCTGTTGAAGCTTAGGGCTGGGCCAGCCACTAAAGGAAAAAGGGAATAAGGCAGAGACACTTACAGATTGGAAAAGAAAATCAAACCACAGTTAATAAAACAGTATTAGTGCTGATGAAGGAATAATGAAAATAATAAAAATAGATATAAATATACACAGAAATTACATCAAACTCAAATCCCCTCTACAACAGCAATCCCTGTGGATGCTGCAGAGCAGGCAGGTGCTGGGGAAGTCCCAGACTCAGCACCAGAGGGGAGCCAAGTACTCGAGCTTCTTTCAAGCACACGGGATTGAGATCAAAGGCAAAAGATTCTGAGGGATATGGTTTATTGATGTTGATAGGGCTAGGACAAAGGCTGGAGTCGATGATCTTGGAGGTCTCTTCCAAATGAAACTGTTCCATGGTTCTATATTCCATGATGTCTTCTTGTTAAAGTTCAAGATATGCAAAAGTGTATGGGAAAATAATTTGACTATTGAAAAAACTTTTCAGTGTGGCCTCTGTACGATTTGTGAAAAATGCAGTACCTACCAATCCCAAGCAGAAAACATTTCTGCAAATAGACTCCATGTTCAATTTCATCCCAGTGGTATGAGATATCCCATGTGGACTATTGGGAGTTAATAAAATGTAACCATTAGTGTGAAATAGCTGGAACTAAAGAACAGTCCAGGCAGAGTTATGATTTAATCTTCCTGAAAGCTGGAAGATTTTCTATTCATCATTTCTGTAGTTATGTGAAATTTGACAGCATTACTTGCTAAATCAATGGGAATTACAGCACCAGGGCAAAAGTGGTATAGCTGGACTAGGCAGTAAATATTTTGTTTCCTGCAGTTTTTGTGAGATGAAAGTCCAGTTATTGATACTAAAAACAAAACAACAGTGAAAAATTTAAAAAAACACACATCCCCATGCACTAGCTCTCATATGTTTCAATGTTGTCTCTTTTCAAATACTGATTTCCAGAAACCAGTCACCCAAGTTTAAAGATAAATATTACATGAATTTTTTTATCCTTAAGCCTAGATTTCTCTCATTTAGAATAAGTTTCATTTATTTTTTTTGAAGAAGAGAAAATCATCAGAACAGATTTTGAATGCCTGTAGATTAGCAGAAAGTAAGGAGTAAAGATTGTTTTCTCACTCTGAAAAAAAAAAAAACGTGAAGGAAGGTAAAAGTTTCATCACAATAATAGGCCTCATACTTAATGTAAATCCCAGCAGTTATGATTTTTTTTGTCTTCGTTTCTGAAGAAGATATCTTGATGCATACATACAAATTCTGACATACATACTGTAATATACGATGGAAAGCAGTGACAAGCGGTGTTCTTCAGGGGTCTGTAGTGGTACCAGCATTATTTAACATCTTTGTTGGGGACATGGACAGTGGGATTGGGTGCACCCTCGGCAAGTTTGCCGATACCAAACTGTGTGGTGCAGTTGACACACTGCAGGGCAGGGATATCATCCAGAGGGACCTTGACAGCCTTGAGAAATGGGCCAGTGCAAATCTCAAGAGGTTTAAAAAGGCCAAGTGCAACATCCTGCACCGGGGTCAGGGCAATCCTTAGTACAAATACAGGCTGGGTGGATTAAGACCATCCCTGCAGAGAAGGACTTGGGAGTATTGGTGGATGAAAAACTGGACATGAGTCAGCAATGTGTGCTCACAACTCAGAAGACCAGTCACGTCCTGGGCTGCATTAAAAGAAGTTTGACCAGCAGGTTGAGGAAGATCATTCTCCCAGATGCCACCTGCAACAAGAAAGAATAAAGAATGTACTGTAATATGAAGATACATATTCTCTACTTGGTGTATTAATTCTAAGCAGGAACCACCCTCTGTTCAAAACTCTCAGTGTTTTGTCAGTTAAGTTCTCATGGAAGAATAAATAAGGAACAGGTGGTTATTTTAGCATAATCTTAAGAAAGTAAGTACTTTCTTCTGTTGTTTTGGGTTTGGTTTTGTGGGGGTTATTTTATTTGTTTTTTTTTTCTCCAAAAAATATTCCACATTTAATCTCATAAAATTGCATTCTATGGTTTTAATGCAGACGCTTGTCTTTCTCTTCAATGAATATTTTTAATTCCATATCATCTTTATATAGAATGAAAATTTTGAAACTTTCTTCTAGAAGAGGTTATACTCTGAAGAGCTCAATAGCATCTGTGTGCAAACTTTAACTGAAACTTGACACATACTGCAATAAGTGTTTTCTCAGTACACAATTGAATAGAACATGTTACTACAGTTGCCATTCCGAAGTGAATACCCTGCACTGTTGCCAGTTAAAACTGCCTTTAAACCCAATAGGCAGAAATGTCCTTTGAGCTAGTAGTGTTCATCATTTGTCTTGACTAAACATTTAGATAAAGATTTTAAGCAATTACGGTTCACTTTCTTCTGTAGTTTAAGACCCCTAGTGATTTCTTGGAAATTTTTGTGTGTGTTCTCTGAAGTTTTTTTTTCCAGATTATTCATTAGCTTTAGAAATTATAATGTGTGTTTTAGGTTAAATTATATGGCATATAAATTATTGCAGATACATAAGGAATATTGTACATAAATGAGTAGGTTTTATAACCTTGACATAAAAGTGCATTTCATGCTGGGTTTTTCACTTCTTTAACAGTTTCTATCTTTTGCATGCAGTTTGGGGATTTTAATATAAACATTCAAACAGCATTCTAATAACCTTTGTGTTGATAATGCATATCTGATAGGGTCTAAATTTTATTAGTGTAATCTTTCTGCTGAGTTTAAGATTTCCTATGAATTTCATATCATATTTATTTGGTATCCCTGTTGATTCTATAAATAACATTAGAATGCCTATAGCCATGCAAGATGTGAATTTTAGTTTTGTTAAAAATGTGATAAAGTTCACTTCTGTCACAGCATAGGGAAGTAACAGTGAGGACCAAATGCATATTCACAACAGTAGATGTGTACAGTTGTGTTCAAAATACACAATGAGAAGAAATTCATTACATTTAAAAAATTTGCAGAAAATTAAGATCATAAAACAACGCAGGAGACAAAAATTCTCCAGCTTTCATGTTCTTCACTAGTAACCATTTAAAAGAACTTTGATGACATTGTGCTGCTGCTCACACACTATTCAGGAGACACATTCAGGAGGCACATTTTAAAAATACTTTCACGTGTTCTTCGTGGTGAAAATATTTTGATTCTTGCAAAAAAGAATTACATACTGGATTATATTAATTAGTTTATTTGCAGACATTTAAGAAGCTGAATATTTATAATAGATTTCAACATAATTCGCTGAGGAGAGACTGTCTTGCAAAGCATGAGGCATCAGGCTGAATATGTGCGAAAGGCAGACTTTCTATTCTAATACGTAAAATCCCCTAGTTGTGAAGAATATATCACAGGTTTGTCAATAAGTGAGATTGTTCCTTCATCTTAAGTCTTAGGATGTTCATTGAGTAATTCTAAGATTTGAGTACTATTTTAACTCACCAAGCAGCTAACTAAGTTCACTAGAAAATTAGTTGAAATACCTTGGCTTTAGCCTTATGTATACATCAGTTGAGGAGATCCTTGTCCGTTTTGCTCCAAATACTTTATTTGGCTATGTATTTAGGGGAAGTTTGGGCTACAACACTGTGGGGTTTTTTCCCAGTAAGTTGAGAAAATCCTTGTCCAACTGCTTGAATGAATCAGTGTAAGTGCTTAAGAGGACGGTGATAAGATATATAACAGTTGCCTTTGGTTATACTAAACAGGGCATAAATTACAGCACAACAAAGTTGTATTCTGGAAAAACTCCCCAAATATAAAACACTTCCGAAACCAAGTCATCAATTTTCTGTGTGGATTAAAGGGAAAGGAAAAAGGCTGGAGAGAAACCAGGAGTTTATTGTCACAGTAGGGTGCCTAATTCAGGAAGAGCTTTAGGATTACCAAGAAATAGACAACAGGGCAGAAGTCACTGGGGTCTATAAGACCAAAGATTTGCTTTTCAGGATTGCTCTTCACCTCTGCTGTAAGATATATACTCTCTAAAAGTGCATTTGTTTCCTGAGTAAAGACTGAGTGGTCTTTAAGCAGCACACATCACACTCTTGCTTCCTGGAGGCTACAGAAGCAATGTGATTTACAGGCCAGTGGGGCTCAGGCAGACCTTTAGCCTTAAAAATGTTTAATTGCAATGCTTCAGTATTTGTGACCAGGACATATTTCCATGTCTTACTCCTGTTTTCCTGGCTCTAGGGAAGGAAGATGGTGGTGGGAGTTATATGTCAGCTTCTGTGACTTGTTCATGAATGGGAACTCTCTTCCACAACCTGCCCTCTCCAACTTGATAGCCCAAAAGCACTCTGGCACCAACGTTCAGAGTAATCATGCTGAGACTTGGTTATAGGAGCTTCTGGTACAAGAAATACATTATTTTGCTAATTAGCAAAATACTTGGCAATTGAATTTGTAGGTGTCTTTCACAATGAAAAAGAAATACGGTTTACAGACTCATTTCATTCTTGGATGTATTAAGGCTTTTTTAGTTTGAAATTATTTTTGCTCAAGTGAGTCTCAAGACTACAAGCATAGAATGAACTAAATTCACATTGAAGCTAAGAGCAACAATACACCTCCCACATGGATTTCTAAATTATTGAACACAAAGAAGAATGTTTTGCAACTTTGATTAGGGAATTGTTAATCAGGCCCATAATAGTATGTAGGTCAAAAACCAATTAAAAGAGTCTGACTAGAATTTTTGATTAGGCAACCATTAAGACCACTGCTTATTAAAGAAAATAAGAAGATGGAATAGATCCACAAATATGAATTCTTTTTTTCTTTACTCTGGATACAACCAGTGTGACAGTGAGAGCAGCAATAAAGCAGTTAAGTTAGTGATCAATTACTGACTTCAGAAACAGAGAAATAGTTTTGTTTATGAAAAGCTTATTCAGCCCTTGACAAATATATGGCTGTCACATTAGTTTATTTGAAATACCATTGTAGAAGCCTCAGCTCTTTATTTTATTTTTGTATCTTCCAAACAATAAACTATGTATGGTGCTTTTCGTCAAGCTTTGAAGTTCGATCTGTTCTGGCAAGGCAATGGTACTTCACAAATAGTAAAAGTACAATTCCTGTTGTTACTTATTTTGCAGAACCATTTTCTTATCAGAAAGGCTTGCAAAGCAAATGAGCCGTTGGATCTCTGCTAAGAGTAAGGTTTTGTAAAACTGCGCCATTGTGATGACAAAGGAACATTAACGACAACTCCAATACTCTAAAAAGCACCATTATTCCAGAGAAGAAAGTATATATAACTCATTTGATTTTGGATCAACAAAGAAAAGTGACTAACATATTTCTTCATCTCATCTTTACTTTTATCTCCAGTAAGGATAAACATAATTTTACTCTATTAGGAACTTGTTGCAAATAAGGTTTTGGACTGTCAAAAGTGCCTGTGCATGCTTAAAGCACTTAAAGTCCTATCATCTTTGAAATTTAGTAAACACAATTTATTATACATTAAAAAAAAAGAAAAGAATCTGTTCATCAGACAGGTTTTTTGAAAAAAAATCAGGGAGAAAAGTAATGTTTGATATTAGGTGAAGGATACTAAAGATGCAATATTCTCTTAAACTACAAATTGAAACTGAGTTTCAGGTGAATCCAGATTAAGAAATCCCAGACGGAAGTGGACACTGAAGAGTTTGTCATACGTGAAGTACACTCAGTTTAACAGAATTACCAATAATGATATTCTCAAGCTGTGAAGAGAACATTTCAGAGGAAATTAAGGAAATCAAGTGGCTGTTGGAAGAATTATAGGGTGCAAGGTGTGTCTTTTTCCAGTGTGGTATTATTCTTTTGTAAAAACCCAATAAAGAAGGGCAGTGATATGTCTCTTAATAAATCCATCATGACAGTAAATATATGAAACTTCAAGATATGTTCTGTATTTTACAGAAACAAAATGCTAACAGGAAAAGAGATGTTATGAAAAGAAGGAAGGAGGAAGTGCTTGTTTCTTAAGCTTTTAAAAATTATCTTGGTAAACTATGCTATTTCTGTTACTGATTTTTAATGGATAACTATACATTTTTTCTCAAAAAAAAACCCCATGAGATACTATGTTTGTATCTGAAATAGTTTGGATATCAAATCAAACCTTCAGAAGTTCGTGGCTTCGACTGATTTATTCAGGAAGAATTGCACCTTCACAGGATCTGAAATCAGTGCAGCACAAGTGTTTTAATTTGCATTATAAACAGAGTGGACACAAGCAGGGTATAAATAGTGCTGCTTTGTCAAGAATACATTAAACTGGAAGGTAAAGGAGAGAATCAACAGCATTTGAGCATACTGCTAAGAGATAAGGCCCATGAGGTTTTTTTTGGTCTTAAAATCAGAGGAAAACTGACTTGCCATGTTGTCTCACCATAGCACCTAGGCCCGGACCTCCTCTGACCATGAAAAATGACGGTTATCTTTTATACATATTGCTGTTTCTAAGGTAGTATGTCTTGAAGATCATCACAGTGAGATTTTTCACAGCATGAAACAGGATAGGCATGTGCAGGATGTCCTGGATATGGCATGAGACATGTTGGAGTAGCTGAAGGTGCAAAGCCTGCTATAATAGTGTTGGAGAACCAGCAAGGGTGATAGGGTACCAGTTTAACCAAAACTGCCTACAAATAGTAACGTCTTCCAAGCAGTTTCCCTTGAACTGTGCCTGAGTGTTGGCCAGAAGCATGGTGACTAGAAGGACTAAGACTGGGTCAGGAACTTTGACAGAGAGTCAGCGTGAGCAACTCCTCTTGGGGAGTCCTCCTTCCTCTTCTGTGTATTAGTACAGACATGGCTGAAGGCTCTAGGGCTAGTCTCAAGCAGCTAATTACTCAGGCTCCTTTGAATAAAGAAGAAAGAGCTCAGAAATTTTACAACAGATTTCTACTCTGAATCTCCGGAAGTGTCTGTCTTTCTCCATTGACTGAAAGGAACAGAATTTTCCTATATTTTTCCACATCTCTGAAGTGGCCTCCAGACATATATGAACTATAATGTAAAAAACAATGTTATGAAAGTAACAAACTTAATTTAACTTTTCAGTAACAACTAGATGAGATAGGTAGGTTTTATAATATTCTCTGTTGCACCATGAGGGAAGCAGTGTTATATTTACGGTTTTGGTTAATTCAGCTGTCACAACTAGCAGGTTAAAGTTCAAGGAAACAGTTAATATTGTATGCCATGTTTCAAAACCGATGTCTGTGTTGTCACTACAACTGTAATGCCTGCAACAATTCCGAGTAGGAGATGGCCTAAGCCGCTAGGCATGGTCTTGAGTTTCAACATGATGATTCCAACATTTTATGGAAATGCAAATAAAACATGTAGAAATAGAATACGCTCCACACTCTTTAAAAATTATGTCTGTGTGTATTTGAGAAAATCGTTGTATTGGTTTTCTTTTTAAAACATTGAATAATGCTATATAAGCTTGAAAATAGACTATTTTCATTTTAATGTTCTCCTGTGATGACTGTGAACTTTCCTTTTATGTCCTTCCAGAGACACAGCTGGAGGCCATGTGGACACCCCAGGGTATTTAAAATGGCACTCAAAGCCTATTCTTAGGCAACTGAACCACTCTTGCATTCATTTTACTGACACGTAGAATTTTACAAGAGGTGCCAAACAGACTACAGCAGACATCAGCTCAGAAAATGAGCTGCACATCTCTATTGATCCTTTTCCACTTTCCAAGGGAAATGTTTTGGTTGCAAACTTTTGGCTGCCTTGTAGGAAAATGAGAGCTGTCAAGTCACGCAGACTTTATTTATTTATTTATTTTTCATTTTATAATATTAACAGCAGAAGTATTTTTCTCCCTGAATTCTTTATACCATTCTTTTTTGTTTTAACTTACTTAATTTATTCTTTTTACTATTTCCTCCACTAGCTTTCTCAATAACTACATTTTTTTGGACATTAACTATGGCTCTTCACTTGTCAGAATACACAAATTAACGTTTTGATTTTATTAACAGTTTTAAAAGTTAGGTTGAAGTTTTGCTGCAACAGCCCTGAAAACATGTATAACTATTTTAGAAATTATGCTCCCTTTTGTAAATATTATACTCCCTATTTAGACACCATGGTCTGAATAGATAAATAGGTAGGGGTGACCTCTTACTGTCGCAGCATACCTAAGGTAAAGGCAAGGACATGAAGAATAGATCACCTGATTCAGCAGGACCAAAGTTTTTAATTCTCAGTAAAGATATATGCATGCCTGTTGCTTCCTGAACTATTAGTTAGAAAAAAAAAATGAGCTAAGGCACAGGCTATTCAACTTCATGTGTCTTCAGTGAAGGAAGCTATGAGAAAATTTCTGATTTCTTATCATACATTTATTCTTAAAAAAGAAACATGATTAAAATTAACCTTGACAAATCAACAGGTATATATTTTTTAATCTTAAAAATATAGTATATAATACCTACAACATTTATGTTGCAGTAAGTTAGATACCGAAAATTTAATCTAGGATTTTATTATCCATAGTTATTTATGCTTTAGTTTTCAGAGATGGATGTTACTATAGAGAAAAAAACACTAATTTAAAGCAATTTAATCTACAGACTATATTCATATCTCTTCTGAAGTCTGCCTGTAGAAAGACTGCATGCTCACTCAGCTCTATCAAATGGTGCACATTGCACCTACCTTATGCTTCTAGGTTTCTCATCTAGAAACAGAGGAGAGAGATGGTCTCTTTCACTTCTTAGCCCAATATGTATGATGGTATCGAAATTTGGTGATGTAGGAATGTCGGAACTGAGTCAGAAAAATTTCCTGGTGCCCATGAGTGAGCCGAGAGAAATACTGTTTGTTACTCTTGCCTCTGGTACATGCTTAGAAAAATCATATTTTTAAATGTAGCATATGCATATATACAAACCCAAAAGGTCAAATATGCATCTGGCAAATGACAATGATGCAAATTCAGCAGCTTAGATCCATCTAAATGATATGTATCTTGAGTATATTCTCAAAAAGAAATATCATCCTTTCTGCTCAGTGTTACACAAACCCCCAGGTCAGAGAATGGTACTATACTACAGGTGCTTAAGCCTTACATTTTCTGAGTTAGAAAAGCAGGCAGGCATATTTACAGCTTGAAATAATTGTAGAGGTATTATGAAATCAAATTTTGTTTCAATAACCATGAAAGAAGCATGGGTAGGAGCAAATCACAGTACTACCTATCTGCTATAATGCAGTTATTTATACTTATTCAGAAGCTTTTATTTGTCATACTAAAAACTAACATGCTCTTAAAATAATGATTCTGATTCTAGTGGACATGTGGCATGCTTTTTGTGTGCTTTAATAATACACACACTGGAACAAACTATAGTGCAACAAATATATTATGAACAGTTATGATCCTTGTCTGAAGTTGGTAGGATATGGCACAAATCCCAGCTGCAGGCAGCCTGTGTGGAACCAGGATTTTAACAATTTAAACAGGAGTAGAAACTACTTCCTGTTGGTAGCATTGCAGAATTGGAACTGATAGGCTATTGGCTAGTACATGAGTACACTCACGTCTTCAGTTGTACTGAGTCACTCTCCTTACATGTTGTTTCTGAATTTGGGATGCACATCCTTACAGCTTTTTTGTGCCACCCACACCCATATATGCACATATTTATGCTTTTTTTTTTCCCCCTCATGCACACCAACAAATATGAGTGCCTATGAGCGATGGCACAAACATTTACAAGGTGTGAGTGGAAAAAATGTGAAGAAGTCACATATCCTAAGAAAAATGGTAGTGTGTAGTACTGGAGAAACAAAGTGGAAATTGTTTTGTAGATGTAATTTTGTACACCATCTCACAAATTAGAATCATAGAATGATAGAATGACCTAGGCTGGAAGGGACCTTAGAGATCATTTAATCCAACCTCCCTGTCATGCACAGGGACGCCTCTCAACTAGATTAGGCAACACATGGGGACCGAACAGGGAACGAACCTGCAACCTTGGTGTTAATTGCTTAACTAATTATTTTTACTTTTGATATATATTAAAAATCTGATAATTATAGCCTGAATAAAATAAAATTATATTTCTTATGACATAGAGTTTGAAGGTCTCAGTTTTTTGAGTGCTGAAGTTGTGGTAATGTTCTTGTATTTTTTCTTGCTTTTATGGTTTTTTTCTTTTCTTTCTTTCTTTTTCTCCTTACTGTAGCCTGAGGTATACAAGCATATGACTTCTCTCCAGTCACAGATATGTATGGTAAATGATGTCTGTTTGATTTAGATGAAGTTGCTTAAATACATTCATGCTTTTAGAGTCTGTGGGACAGGTCTTTAGCCGCAGTGTCAGCAGAGTGTGGCCCTGCCATGAGACCTGTGTGATATCTGCCAGCTTTGGGAAAATGTATTGGATGAAATCAGGATGAAGGAAATCAGAACTTTTCTTTTGTCATTGTATCTGGTATCACAGCAGACTGTTCCACTTGCCTGATTAAAAATCACAGAAACAGAATCACAGAATGCTTGAGGTTGCAAAGGACCTCTGGAGGTCATCTGATTGTTCCTCCCCAGCTACAGGATTTTGCACTTCTTGTTGAACTGCATGATGTTCCTGTCAGCTCATTTCTCCAGCCTGTCAAGGTCCCTCTGGCTGGCCACTCAACCCTCTGGTACCCCAACCACTCCTTCTGGATTGGTGTCATCAGCAAACTTGCTGTGCGCTCTGCCCCATCATCCAGATCATTCAAGAAGATATTAAACAAGACTGGATCCAACATTGACCCCAATGTACATCACTTCTAATCGGTGTCCAACTGGACTTTGTGCTGCTAGTTACCACCACCTGGGTCCAGCCATTAAGACAGTTTTCAATCCATCTCATAGCCCAGCCCATACAGAAACAACATTTTTTTTTATGAGGAACTTATGGGACACAGTGTCAAAGGTCTAACTGTAGTTCTGGTGGACAATACCCACTGCTCTCCCCTTACCTACCAGGCCAATCATTTCATTGTACAAGTTTATTAAGTTGGTCAAGTATAACTTCCACTTCGTGAATCCATTCCTGGTGATTTTCCTGTTCTTAATGTGCCTGGAAATGATTTTCAGGATTAGATACTACATCATCTTTCCCAGCACCAAAGTGAGGTTGACCAGCCTGTAGTTCCCTGAGTTCACCCTCTTGCTGCTCTTGAAGACAGGAGCTGACATTTACTTTCTTCCAGTCTGTGGACAAAATATATCATTGGTTCTAGGCCTGAAGATACATATGCCCTGCATTGCCTTAAATAAATAGAATATAATTCAGAGAGCAGTACAGAAAAGAATATTTGGTTGGCATCAATTTATTACAAGTGAAATTTTTGTGTGTGTTAATTTGCATTTCCATGTTTCTTGTCCTTATATTTCCAAATTATTGTCAGATCTCTTTTGCAAGCAGTTCTGCGTGTCACTGGGTGTATTATCAGAAATTCAGAAAGTAAATACATTTAGAGTGATGTACTGTCTTACTATCTATGTAAAGTATACTGTATTTAAGTATTTGTGTTTAAAATCATATAGAGAATAGAGCAAATATATAGTCCTATCACAGTACAAGACAAGAATTTTATTTGCAAATGTCTACGTATGCGTTCAGAAATATTTACATGAAAATAAATATTTATCAAATACTCACGAAATAATTTTAAGGGTAAACTAGAAAATTTCTTTCTGAACATGTAGGTTCTGAAACAGTCTTCTCATCAAATTAACAGAGATAGCAAAGGCAGTTGGTTTTAAAAAGAGTCTAGGTGCTTTTCAGATTCACTAATTGCACAGATATGTAAAGTACAGAACTCATTGACTTAGGATATGTCCTCTAGTCTTTTTTTAGCTAGACTTGTGCACATAAATGGCAAATAGATTTGTCTTTGGATGTCAACATTTGCAGGATAACAGATTAAACAGTTAATTTTCTAGGAACTTAACTTCAAGAATAAGTTGACAAATTTGTCCTTTCTTCTGTATGTAGAGATTCTCTTGTTATGTTTTGTAAAATGCTTTTCAAGTTACTTCCAAAAAGAAAGTATATGAGGTTAATATAACACTTATTTTTAGTTTCACATTCCTATGAAAAAAATAGCAATTGACTGTATTCATTGTGATTTGAAACGAGATAAATAATGAATAGTTCAAGTGATAATTACCCTATTTCAATATTTACAGAAAACTGGCACTTCATCATCATCAAAGCACATTGAGAATTGTCTTATTATCTACACAAGTGCTTGGTTTCTATAAATATTGAAATTTGGTAATTATCTCTAGCACTATTTCTTCCTTATCTACTTTCCAGAATTGAGCAAATAGGAATATCATTCAGTCGTTAACATTTTCCAAATACATATCAGGTTTCTTTTTAATGAGAGGGCATAAGTAAAGAAAGTTGCAAAATAAGGTCAGTGAAATAGAATGAAATATCTCTGTATCAGAAGCATCTGAAAGAATAAGTTAAGACCATATTATTCAAATATCTGTATTACTTAGCCTGAGTCCACTCCTAAAGGAAAGGCCACTTAATTAACAAGAGAGTCTAAGTGCCGAAAAGAAGCAACTGGCATACATGCATCATGAAATGAAAACTTTTATTTTTTTCTCTCTAACACATATTTGAGCCAGGATGTGCAGTGCCATACAGTCTTCTTCACTGTGTCAGGAAAAACCATAACATTTCCCCAGTTTTTTATCACTTGTAATGTAATTAAGAAGAATTAATCCATAGTAGAAAATGCATGGAGAATTTTTAATTTCTTGTTTTCCGTAACATATTGTGAAAACAAGCCATGTGTCTGTATGTCTATTGTCTCTATCTCTGTTCTAGAGGAATCTTTAATTACATCTATGTAAATGTACAAATCAGGGCCAGTGAACAGGCTCAAATACTGTCCAGTGTTTGTTCATGCAATTTAATTGCATGCCTGCTTCCCAACAGGTTTAGCTCATGCCAGCTCACATGCTCCCACATATGCTCAGGCAAAACATATAAAGAATACTTCTGGGAGTGATTTAGACTATTTTCTTATTTTATTTGCTATTTTACTTACTTCTTCTCCACATCCAACTGTCTTCCTCTTAAATCACTAAAATATTTATTGAGACTAGTTGGATGGGACTCATATCATCAAGCGTGAGACGTGAAGGGATTTTTTTATCTTAGCATGGTATCAACTGTGATCAGAAGTGTTTCTTTAACTAAATATAGATGGAGCCAAAACAATTAGTTTATATATAGATGTCAAGGATATAGGTCTATAATATATAACTTGAGAGTGGGTGAGATGAGTTCCACCCTTCACTGTTTCCTTAGCTTCTACTTTTATACTCTAACTCTCATTTATGGTACATAGTGATCTTAGAGATGAACACGTTGCATATCATAGAATCACAGAATGATTTGGGTTGGAAGGTACTTCAAAGATCATCTAGTTCCAAGCTCCCCTGCCGTGGCAAGGACATCTCCCACTAGATCACATTGCCCAAGGGTCCATCCAACCTAGCCTTGAGCACTTCCAGGGAAGGTTCATCCACAGCTTCTCTGGGCAACCTGTTCCCGTGCCTCACTACTCTCAGGGTAAAGAATTACTTCCTTATATCTAGTATAAAACTATGGTCTTCCAGCTTCCACCCGTTGCCCCTCATCCTATTGTCACAGGCCCTTGTAAAAAGTCCATCCTTCTTGTAGCCCCCCTTCAGTACTGGAAGGCCGCTGTAAGATCTCCTGGAAGCCTTCTCTTTTCCAGGCTGGACAAGCCTAACTCTCTCAGCCTGTCCTTGTAGCAGAGGTGCTCCAGCCCTCTGACCATCTTGGTAGCCTCTTTCTGGACTGGCTCCAACAGCTCCATGTCTTTCTTGTGTTGGGGGCTCCAGAGCTGGACGCAGTACTCCAGATGAGGTCTCACAAGGGCAGAGCAGAGGAGCAGAATCACCTCCCTCAACCTGCTGGTCACGTATCTCTTGATGTATCCCAGCATGTGGTTGGCTTTCTGGACTACAAGTGCACACTGTTGGCTCATGTTGATCTTACTGTCCACCAACACACCCAAATCCTTCTCCCCAGGACTGATCTCAATCCACTCATTACCCAGTCTATATCACCTCTCAAGCCTGTCAAGGTCTCTCTGGATGGCATCCCTTCCCTCCAGGATGTCAACTGCACCACAATACTTTGTGTCATCAGCAAACTTGCTGAGGGTGCCACTGTCCATGTCACCGACAAAGATATTAATAGTAACGGTCCCAGTACTGATCCCTGAGGGACACTACTCATCACTGGTCTCCATTTGGACGTTGAGCTGTTGACCACAACTCTTTGGGTGTCATCTTCCAGCCAATTACTTATCTACCGAGTGGGCCATCTATCAAATCCTTGTCTTTCCAACTTAGAGACCAAGATATGGTGTGAGACAGTGTTGAAGGCCTTGCACGAGTTGAGGTAGGTGACATCAGTTGCTCTTCCCTTGTCAATTGATTCTGTTACTTCAATTAATCCTTGATCATCTGCATTAAAGAGGAGTTCAGTCAGTCTGAACTTTTCAAATATTTCATAAAAAAGAACCACTTGAAATAAAAGAAGTACCTGATTTTTTTTTAACGCCTTCCATCACACAGATATCGTAAAAGAGTTGTAATATAATCACAACAGTGCCTGATGCTATAGGAGTTCAGAATGAAATTATGCAACATTTAAGATCCTGCAAAATAACATCAATTCTCCTCTTTCTCTAGGACTGAAGTAGCTACAGACCTAGCTTAAACAAATGTCTATTTTTGGCATTTATTATATCTTCTCATTGGAAAAAGCAATATAAATAAATTCCCCATTAATCATAACTCAGAGATACATATCCAGTCCAAGTTGTCTAAAGAGATACAAAAGCATGGAATTATTTTCCCAAATTGTTGTAATAATGAAAATAAATGAGAAGTCCCTATTCACGTATTATACTGGTGAAACTGCTAATAAAATTTGTGAGTATCCCTTCACTGTCATTTAATTTTCAGTCTTTTACTGAGGGAGGATTGAAAAGAAAGTTACTTCCTTTATTATTCAGTATACTGCAGGAGATAAATACTAATGTCAGTCCTTGTGCACTTTTCAGAGAACAGCAGGAAAGCTATGAAACCCCTACATTTTCTTCAGTGGCCTTTGAGGTAGAAAGAAGGAAATCAGGAAGGCATAATATTTACCAAATATGTGTCAAACAACATCAGAGGTGCAATTTCTGAAAGGAAGCTAGAAGTGCAGAACACAAAGGGGAGTCGTTCTATGAGTAAATACTGTTATTAAAAAAAACAAAAACAACAACAAAAAAAACAAAAAAAACCTTAAGTATATAAAACCAGTAATATACTAGGTCTAGTTTATGACAGTTTAGTAAGGAATAGAGCTGAAAGTAGCAGCACTGTGAAAAAAAAAGATATTTTACACTTGAGTGATATTCCTTTTCTCTGCCATGTTGGCTGAAATATTCCTTTTTTTTTCTTTTTCTTTTTAAAGAAATCTGTGACTGTTATTCTATAAAACAGCAACAGCGCCTTTCTCAAAATGTATAAACCTCCCTTCCATTCCTTCAGTCTTCTTTGCCTTGTTGTGGCCTTTATCTCACAGTCTCAGAGACAAGCATAACAAGGACACTGGACAGAAACTAGATCATGGAAAATACCAGGAAAAAAAACCAACTTACTGAGTAATGTATATCTTACATGCAATGAACATAAGGTACGCCTGCTTTTGGTACCTTAATGTATAATGTTTGTCTGTCCCTATCCTCCTGCAGGTTACTTGGTATTCACTCTGAGATGCTCTTGTCAGTCAGAGGCAAGCAGCTGCTCTGGTGGGCAAAGGTTGTGTCTGCAGACCCTTGGAAATGGGGCCTCACAAACAACTTTTCAACACTCCAAGTGCCTGGTCAGAACAAAGGTCTGTCTCTCACGGCAGGCAACCATATGATAGAAATTTAGTACTGAAGCATTTGCACAGCAGCCAGTTCCTGAAATTCTGGATCCACCATAATCCGATAAATACTTTTCCACTCCTACTAATACACAATGTCCATAATAAAGAAGTGTAAAAGCCATAACTTATCATGTGCCATAAAAAAAAAGACAGGAAATTGAGCAAAGCCCCCTAAAAATGTGACATATTCCACATTTCTATATATTTTTTCAAGATTCTCAGTGCAGCTTTAGAAATATTATAAGTTTATTACTTTGTCAAGGGAAGACATTGTTCAGAGAACGTTGAAAAAATTCTTTATTTTTCTAAGGAATCGAAAAGAGATATTCCATATTATCTTGAGATCAGGATCTCAAAATATATCATACTTCTGTGTGTGCTTCAGAAGTCAAAAAATTGACTCATGCAATGAAAATTGTAACAAAAAAATTATTTGTTTTCAAGTAAAACTGTATTATCTTCCTTATTATAAAAAAATCCAAAAAAAGTATTCTAAGTTTCATATATCACAGATTTTTAAATAAGAGATGTTAGCTCCTAGTAATGCTGCCATTTTAGAAGGTTAAACAATAAACAATCTTGCTTTAACTGTAGAACATAGTAGACTTAGAAATACATTTCTCAAAGTATCTTAAAGGATTGTCTGTCAACGAGTTATGAAAAGTTAATGCATTTATAAACATGCATAACTTATAATTCATATACAGAAAGGAATAATTTTAATATATTAACTACTGCTAATGCACTCTCCTTATTTAAAAGATACATATTTCATTACAAATGGCTTACTGGATTATGAGATAGCTTTTATAACTGTCTTTATTTCAATCTGAATGTGTTATGGTTTATTCTGACCTGCCAGCGAACACTACAACTCTCCTTACTTAATTTTCAGAAAATGCCATATTCTTTACACATAGCTTCTAGATATATTTAAAGTATTTACAATTAATTTTTAAATATGCAAATGCATTTTCTGTTAGCACAGTGTAATTTTGTGTCTACCATAAGTGCACTGTAGAGGTTTAAAGTTATAGTTTTTTGGGTTTTGTCTATTTTTACATGGATTTGCAAACATTTATATGTTACTAATAGTGTAATCGCTATGTGAAAAACTGGCTGAAGGGCAAAAATTCAAAGGGTTGTAGTGAATATGTTTACACCTGGCTGGCAAGCACTCACCAGGAGTGTTCCTCAGGCCTCAATCCTAGGGCCAGTCCTGTTCCACACATTAGTCAGTGATGTGGATTCAGGGGTTGAATACACTGTTAGCAAGTTTGCTGATGATACTAAACTGGGAGGTGTTTTTGACTGTATTGAGGGACAAAAGGCCTTGCAGAATATAGATTGGGCAATTATCAATGGAATAATTAACAAGTCCAAATGCCATATTCTGCATCTGCGATGGAGTAATGCTGGGAGCAAGTATAAATTGGGAGAGGAGTAGATGGAGAGTAGCCCTGCAGAAAGGGATCTCAGGGTGCTGGTGGGCAGCAGCTCAGCAGGAGCCAGCTGTGTGCCCTGGTAGCCAAGAGGGTATAGAGCATCCTGGGGTGCACCACACACAGCATAACCACCCTGTCAAGAAAAGTGATTATCCCACTGTGTTCATCACTGGTGCAGCCTTACCTGGTGTACTGCGTGCAGTTCTGGGCTCCACCATTTAAGAAGGACGTGAAAATCCTTGAATGAGTCCAGAAGAGGACAACAAAGTTGGTGAAAGGGCTGGAAAGGATGTCCCATGAGTAGCAGTTGAGGACATTGGCCTTGTCTAGTTTGGAGAGAAGGAGGCTGAGGACCAACCTTATTGATCTCTACAGCTTCCTGAGGAAACGAAGTGGAAAGGGGGGGCGCTGTTCAGTTCTCCCTGAGGTCCAATGATAGGACTCATTTATACTGGACATTAGGAAGCATTTCTTTATTTAGAGGGTGGCCAAAGCCTGGAACAAGCTTCCTGGAGAGGTGGTCGATACCCCAAGTCTATCAACGTTTAAGAGAAGTTTTGACAATCCTCTTAACAATGTGTTTTAATTTGGTCAGCCCTGAGTTGGACAAGTTGTTAGACTAGGTGATTGTTATAGATCTTTTCCAAGTGGAATTATCTTATGCTATGCTAGGCTATGCTCTGCTATGCTATTCTTAATTAATTGAAACATAGTTGATATTGTTGATGTAATGTAGGAACTGATCACCTAGTCTCCAGGGAAATACACAGAATGTGACTAAGTTGCTTAAATATTTGAGATGTTTTCATGCATGCTGTCAGTTCTTCAGCTGCAATTCCAGTACTGTTGTAAGTCTAGTATAATATCTGTCATCTCTGAGCAAATGCTTTTGGGCATTTCAGATGGCATGAGATACTTTTGCTTATATATCTAAAGAAAACTCCCACTGGTTGAATCATTACACCTTACACCTTACATGTCATGGAGGTATTAATTGAGTCGCTGCTGACTAGAAAGGTAATTTAGCAAGTATAGCTCACATGTAAATGTGTGCACTTTTAGTGTTAGAGTAGCTTGAACCTCACACCTACTGCCTGCCCCTGAGTCATTTTTCTAGGATCGTATTTTGGCTTGTCATCTGCAGCTGAATTTAGAAGACGTTTGATTTATTTGTCCCATGGATACTATGTCAATACTAATCTCTCAAATTCCTACAATATCATGTGGTTGATTGAAAAATTTGGCTAGGTAATAGTAATTACCTACATTAGACTGCACACTTTGATTCTTAAAGCAGTATTGTAGGAATAAAGTGATTTGAATTTAACCTTAGATGAAACACTTCACTGAAGATAGTTAGAAGGCAGAGAAAATATGAGTTTTACTATTTTGTTTTTGATAAATGAGTTTATTGTCTTTGTTCTTTGTCAGTAGCTGTCTTGTTAGATTCTGTAGATTTTGGCATCACTGGGGCAATTAATACTAGGACATTAAACATGATTACACAAAGGTTAAGTTAGCACAGTAGCTTTTTTTTCAACAACAAGTAAAAGTAAATATCCAGAGAAGAAAACACAATGGTATATGGTAATGCTTCTTTTAGTCTACAAGACTACCTGAGGCAGAAATGGTTTGTACAGATTTTACTGACAAGAATTTGCCTAGTCTTCCCACAAGCCCATTTACATTGTTATCATACACAACAGTCTGTGTCAAGGTGATGCACAGTCTGTCTGTAACTGTGGTTTGAACCTGACAGCTGACAGTTTCATTTGATGCCTACTAGTTCCTTTGCTGTCAAGGGGCAGAGAACAACAGATCAGTTCTCTATATGTTCTTTCATTTCCCCCTCAATCATTTCTTTTTCAAACAGAAGAGTCCCAGACTGCTTATTTATTTCATGTACAGACACTGCTTCATACTTTTCATATTCTTTGTTGCCCTTCTCTTAACCTTACTCCATTCCTCTATATTCTTTTGTTTTCTGGGGACATACACAGCACATAGTAAGCAAAATGAATTATACAGCTTTATAAGGACATTCTCCACTTCATTCTGTGTTTCATTTGTAATTACTCGGTAGTTTTTGTTACTGAGTTTACCTAATATCTTCATAATTTTCTCTATTATATCTTCAGGACCTTTCCTCTGACTGATAGTGGTTGACACAGAACTCAGAATGAAAGGTGATTTTTTGCCATGAGCATCACTTTATACTTACCTACACTACATTTTGTTGGCTATTTTCTATCCCAATCCCATAAGATTCTTTGCTGGATCATTCATAGATGGCTCTCGTCTTTCCTGTTTCAGATGGTTTAGTACTATCAGCAATACTTTCACTTTGCTTTTCACCTCTTTTTTTATGTCATACTCACCCTCTTCTCCAGGTCGTTTACTGAAGTTCACTTCTACAGATCACTTACTCTTACTGAACTTCACTTGTGGCCCTCAATCACAGTGAAAACTGGCCATTTACTGCCACTTTCTGATTCTCTTTTAAGATCGTCCTTAAATACTTGTAAAGACTTGTTACTCTGTAGTTTATCTAATTACTCTATTAATTTACCTAATACCCTTTGGTGACAGACAGTCAGATTTTCTTCGGCACTTGCTTGTTATAACCACAGAAAGTTAGTCAGTCATTACAATGTAGAAGAGAAATTGTGTGGATATCCACTCTGAAGAAGTGAGGCTTGGGGATATAACGGTCTGCTTAGTCCAGAACTCTGGGAAACTCTGAAGACAGCTGCCATCTGAGAATGAATAAGAATGTGAAGGGCATGAACATAAGGAATTCAGTCACTGAGGCTTGAGAAAGGGAGAATCGTATTTATAAACTAAGAAGCTCATAAAAATATTACAACTAGTACATTTTGTTATTAAAATGCAATGCAATAAAATCATACTGAATCTTCACATTTTTTTCCCACACGTCCCAGTAGGTATTCTACAGAATGAATACAAGAACAGCTATGAATCAAGTATAATTCTGGCTGCAATAAATAAGATCAACAAGCAGCCCTAAGGGTAGCTCCAGCACAGCAGTTTACCATCTTTTTTATTAGTTATATAAACAGCCTCAAGATATTTTGTCATATGATATTCCCATGACATCTTTAAAAAAACCAAAGCATTTTAAGCTGCCTGTAAAAGCTTGTAATGTGTAGCTCAGCCTTACAGCCCTTTGCCTTATCTCCATGTACAGCAAAGGCTAATTTGTCCCCTTTAAGCCTTTCACTGCAACGTGATGCTCTCTTAATCACCCCCTGAAACTCTGCTCTGTTTATCCTCTTTTATAGAGACAGGTGCAAGGGATTTTATTAATGCAATACCTTCTTAAATGGTTTAGTTTTTTTTCCTTTACTATTGATCCAATGGTTTAAATCCATTAAGACGGTGCAGACAGACACTTTATTCTTTGCTTAATAGAATCCACTCTAGAAAAGATAGGTCATAGTATTCTGTCCTCTTCTACACCTTTCTTTTTTTTTTTTTTTTCTGTAAAAACTGAGACTAACAGCAGATTACAGAACATCTCGCTGCTGTGTAATTTTGGCTGACATATCTGTTTGTTTGTTAGTCTTTAAGTGATTCATTCTGATTTTTAAAATTCATATTACATTTCTGTAATAATTTTTGTATTTATTCTATGTATGACTACATAAAATCTAATGAAATTTTCATGTGGGCTATATGTTACCATGAACCCTTATGTTTCCAGACAATAATGGAACAATGATAACATTTGCAGCAATTCTGTTTTTTCAAATGCATAACATGTTCTATATGAGGATATTAAGGATAATCTGGATGACAGGGCAGAGTGTACCCTCAGCGAGTTTGCTGACAGCGTCAAACTGGAAGGAGTGACTCCTGTGCCAGAGAATGATGCTGTTAGCCAGAGGGACCTCAATAGGCTGGTAAAATGGGCCAACAGGAACCTCATGAAGTTCAACAAGCAGAAATGCGAAGTTCTGCACCTGGGGAAGATCAACCCCAGGCACCAGGGAAGGCTGAGACCAACCAGATGGAAAGCAGCTTGGCAGAAAAGGATCTGGGGGTCCTGGTGGACACCAAGTTGAACATGATCCAGTGATGTGCCCTTTTCTCACAGAAGGCTATTGATATCTAGTGCTGCATTAGGAGGACTGTTGCCAACAGGTCAAAGGAGGTGATTATTTCCCTCTACACAGCACTGTGAGGCCACAGCTGGAGTGTTCAGTCCAGTTCAGGGGTCCCCAGTACCAGAAAGACATGGACTTATTTATGAGACTGCAGTGAAGGACCACAAATGTGATACCACATATGAGGAAAGGCTGAGGGATCTGGGATTGTTTAACCTGGAGAAGTCTCAGGGGAAATTTCATCAATGTATATAAAAACCTGAGGGGAAGATGCAAATAAGGACAGAGACAGGCTCTTTTCTGTTGTTCCCAGTGACAGTAATAGAGGCAACTGGCACAAATGGAAACACAGGAGGTTCTTTCTGAACATCAGAAAACACTTTTTGCCTGTGAAGGTGACTGAGCACTGGCACAAGTTCCCCAGGGACATTCTGGAATCTCCATCCTTGGAGATATTCAAAAGCCGTCTGGACTTGATCCTGGGCAACCATCTCTAGGTGGCCCTGCTCAAGCAGGAGAGTTGGATCAGGTGACACACAGAGGTCCCCCTCCAACTTTAACTTTTTTACAAGTTCTGTGATTCTGTGAAGGAATTAATGAGGTGTTCCTCAGGGGTCTGTTCTGGGTCCAGTGCTGTTCAAAACCTTTGTCAGCGACATGGACGATGGCATTGGGTGCACCCTCAGCAAGTTTGCTGATGACACCAAGCTGTGTGGTGCCATAGACTCACTTGAGGAAGAGATGTCATCCAGAGGGACCTTGATAGGCTTGAGAAATGGGCCAGTGCAAACTGCATGAGCTTCAACAACTCAAAATGCAAGGTCCTTCACCTGTGTTGGGCCAATCCTAGGCACAAATAAAAAATGGGCACAGAGTGGGTTGAGAGTAGCCCTGAATAGAAGGATTTGAGGGTGTTGATAGACGAGAAGCTCAACATGAGCCGGCAGTGCACTCATGCAGCCCAGAAGGTCAACCGCATCCTGGGATGTATCAGGAGAAGCGTAGCCAGCAGATCAAGAGAGGTGATTCTCCCCTTGTACTCTGCTCTTGTGAGACCCCCACCTCGAATATTGTGTCCAGTTCTGGTGTCCCTACCATAAGAGGGACATAGATCTGTTGGAGCGAGTTCAGAGGAGGGCCACAAAGATGATCCAGGGGCTGGAGCACCTCTGCTACGAGGACAGGCTTAGGGAGCTGGGATTGTTCGGTCTTGAAAAGAGAAAACTCTGGGGGGACCTAATAGCTGCCTTCCAATACCTGAAGGGATCCTACAGGAAGGCTGGGGAGGGACTTTTTACAAGAGTGTCCACTGATAGGACAAAGGGAAATGGGTTTGAGTTGAGGGAGAATAGATTTAGATTAGATCTAGGAAGAAATTCTTCAGTACAAGGGTGGCAAGACTTTGGAATAAATTGCCTAGAGATGTTGTGGCTGCCCCTTCCCTGGAGGTGTCCAAGGCCAAGTTGGACAGAGCCTTGAGTAGCCTGATCTAATTGAGAGGTGTCCCTGCCCATGTCAGAGAGGTTGGATTAGATGATCTCCAAGGTCCCTTCCAGCCTAGGCCATTCTATGATTCTATGAAAACTCGGTCTTAGATAATCTGAAATTATATCACTAATTATTTTTGGAGGAAGCTTAGAGGTCTCATTTGTTCAAGATAATACAACTATTGTCAGTCTGGGGAAGTATTTAGTGTGTATTTTCCACAAGTTATGACACATAGAAGTTATAGTATGTACTTATAATGTGTACTTATAGTATATATAACTTATAATATGTACTTATAATATGTACCGACCTAAAAAGAAATGCCGTGTAACTTTCTGCCATGAACATTTTAGCAGTTAAAGTAAACAAGCATAGTAAGAGATGGCAGTAAACGAGACAGAAGTAATTTTTCTTTGAGTTTTTAACACCAATAAATAAAAGTAATGACGTTTGAGTAGTATCTAAGCAGTTGCATATTTACCATGGAAAACACCAAGTCTTTGTGTCAATGGCAGTAGAACCAGCAAAGCACAATGTTGCCATTAACATAACCTCAGGGAGGCAGGCTCATTGACCTTCTTCCTTAAACACTTGTTCCAGAATGACTGTCGAAGAATGATGTATGTATATGTGTAAATGAAAAGTTTTTAGACAATCCAGGCTGTTTAATGAAAAGCAATATTCAACAGTGGCAAAGAAAAATACTAGTGTGCTGTTTACACATTCAGGGAGATTTATGGGTGTGTGCAGTTATTTACATAACAGAGATACATCTATTAATATTAAGACAATCCACATACATAACGCTAAGGAAGTAATTCTACCATGAAACACCCATGGTTTGAAAGCTTTTTAATTTTTTTTTTTAATATGTAAACTCTCTTTGTATGTGTAGAGAGGAAAAAACTTATTCCTTACCCACCTTGCTTATTTATCTAAGTGTTCTAGGAGTTTTGAAATTCTGTTTGTTCTATAAGGAATTCAATATCCTCCAGGTTACATTACTCATTAAAAAAAAAAAAATACAGTTTTGCTACTGAAAGAGTAGTACTCCCTTCCTGCAGGACAAGAGGAAGTTTGCAGTCTCTTGCACTTTAGCACATGCTTTCAATGAGGTTATTATGCTACTGCTGGCTCTGCAACAGCCTGAAACCTGGACAAGCATGAAATAGTTCACATTAGCTTGGGTTGTAGAGTTAGATTTCTGAAAAATAATTTGGTGGTATTTTACATCCCTGCTGTCTGCAGGAGCTCTGTTCTTTCTTTAAAACCCTTTCAACATCTTGGAGTCTTACACATGAAATAGCTACGTATTTATACAGGTGTTCTCATTACCAGGGTATAGAATAGCCTGCTAGTATGGGCAGAAGCTGGGTAAGGTGACAGACAGAGGTATTGTAGATATGCTCTTCTTTCCCTTCTCCTCTTCCGTCTTCTCACCTTGCAATCTGGTTAATGTCAGTGTGAGCTGACAACCCACATGTGACACGTACAAACTGCCATGCAGTCTAGCATGTGCCAGCCGACTGCAGCTTGTGCCAGCTCTCACTGAAGACAGCACAAAGATTCCATGCAGCCCGTTTCTCTTTAAAGTCTGAGGTTTCTGTCCTGGGAGGATTCATGTGCTTTAAGCAAAGTCCAAAAAGTTCCAAAAGAATGTCTTAAGAGGACACTGAAAATCTGAGTCATTAATAGACACAGAATAAAACACGTGGAGGCTTATGCATAGAGCAGCTAGTGAAAAGAATTAAAGGGGAAGTGCGGCATTTTTTTTTCTTTTTTTCTCAATGTACTTCTTCTCAGGTTTCCACTTTTTACTCCTGCAAGATTTTTGTGCTGTGCTGACAGCGCAGTGCTGGTGCAACTATATGAAATCTTTTTTTGGCTAATGTAGGAACCAAGCATTTTATCAGTTCTTCTTTTTATCAGGAGTCAAGGGTATTTGGTTCTGTTCCCAGCTATTGAAATTGGAGGGGTTACTGTCTAGTGTAATTGCAGCCTTCCTCCATTCTGTTATTGCTGCCAGTTTCTACTGAGCCAAATCAATCCTGACAGCTGGCCAGATGCTTCTTGTGCCAGTCAGCAGGACTCTGGTCTCAAATGAGCATCTGGTTATAAGGAAATTTTGCAGCAAACTGTACAGCCAATCTTGTTTTCTAAAAATACCATCATAAACACTGAAGAAAAGGTATTTAGTGACTTCACTAATACACCTTTTTTTTAAAGGTGGGGGTGTTCACTTGACTTTTCCACTACAAATTCTGTGTATATAGGCTTAATGAACAAAGCTAGTACAAAGATTTTCTTAGTAGATAAACTGTATATATCATAACTTTATTATATCCTGTGCAGTCCATAGACTCAAGAGCAGCTGCTTAGGGTGTAAGCCAAAAGTACAGAACACATTTTTTTCTAATAATTGTTCAGTAAGGTCACAACATTCATTTTAATTTTGAAGGTCTTTGGGGCATGAACTCTTTAGCTGCCTTAAATATTTTTTTCCTAGTAAAATATAATTGGGAGATAAAAGTGTTTCTTCTTTGTCTTTGTTCAAAGCAGTTAGAACAGTACAACACTCTCCATAGAAGACATCACTGGCCTTACACAGTTTCTTAAGACAAATCTGGACTTGTTTCCTACAGTTTATTTTCACTTTGCTCAGAAAACATTTTAAGGAAACAATGAGGAATGGAGTAGGAAAAAGAAATCCTCCTTTTTCAATACTATCTTCCTTGCTTCAGATTGATGTAGTAGATTTCTTATGTACTTCTGAACACTGAAAAAATCCAGGTGTCAACAGACTGCCTGTTTTTCATTTAAACTTTCTGTTTCCTTAGTGGGGAACAATTGGGATTATGATCTGAACATATCTCTGCTCATTCTAAGAGCAGAAAAGAGGGACTGAAAGTTCCATATATGACAAAGGCTGCTGATGTAGTTGCAGTAAATACTATTTTTTTTTCTTATTGTATTGGTCCATATGTAAGTATATATACTTTGGATGCCTCTTCATATGCTGAAACTTTTCTTCCACTATCAGAAAGCAGGTTCCACTTCCCTCAAAGAGACCTCTCACTGCCTGCTTGTATTCAATTGTTCTAACAATACCACACAAAATGGCTTGCTCTGCTGTCATTTTCTGTCATGGAAACATGCTGACATTCTCTATGTATAAATTCCAGCATCTAAACTCTACATGCCAGATGAAGCAGTTTCTTCTTTGCTGATAATATTTCTATTCTGGAAAAAAATGATGCCACAGTCAGTATTTCTCATGCAATTATTTTATTGAACTAACATAATACTTCTGTCAACAAAGATATTTACGAATTGCAGCCTCGTTCCTAGGAGAACTTCACATTCTCAGCTTTTCCCTCTTTTTCGTTCTGGAAGTATAAAAACATCTTTCATAGTCATTATACTAAAGAAACTCTAATATAGTTGATACATGTAGTGCATTTCAGGCCAAAGTAGTGGGGAGAGGAAATCAGTAAAACAGGTAATTAAAACTTCTGGCTTCTCACTGTTCTTAGGAGTAAATGCAAGTGCCACTGGATAAAAATAGGACTTTTGTCATCACTTTTTTTGTCATAAGTTTTCTCAACTTATTTTTGCCATTTTCAAAAGGCAGTTGACATATGACCTCATTTTTCTCCTTTTTGTTACAGAGCTTATATTGAGTGCATATGTTAAGTGAAAATTTTTGAGGTTTGTATTGGCTTTGTAAATGCTGTCTGGTCTCCAATTTTACGTTACTATACAGTAGATTCTCCAGACCCATTGTTTTTTCCAATTAACAGAGTGTCCTGATTTGCAAAGTTTAAATATATATTGCATTTACATCACTTCAGAAATAAAGGCACCGGAGTAAACATCCTATTCACTTAACTTCATCTTTATTTCTCCATTTTCATCTTCCAACTGAAAGGCTGGAAATTTTACATCTGTTTACCAATGGCCATGCACCATTTAACACAGTAATATCAGCCAAATGAATCTCTCTTAAGTATAATGTTACGTTTGTCACAACTGAGAAACAGTTATTATTACCCTTAGTTTAAAGGTAGTGAAATTAGCTCCTGGGGATAAATTACTGTTAAACACCAATTAGTGTACAGCTCTTTTCTTTGCCATTTCCAGCACAACCCAGTGTGACCCATTGACAGCAGTCCAGAAGACCTAAAGATTGTCCTGACCTTTCTACCTATTGTTCTGGGAAATAGCAATTAACCTCCTTGCATTCTTTCTCCTTTTCAGCAAAGTGATTCTGAGCTTTTATCAAAAAAAAAAAAAAAAGCTCCATATGAGCTGTTTATCTTCATTATTAAATTACCAAGAGCTATTTCTGTTTAAATACTTTGCCCACAACGTGTGTTCTTGTTTGTTTCTTCTGTGCCCCAGCTCTGTGTTACTCTTCCTGTTTCACAGGCAGACTCCTGGCCCATCCTGGGATTAATCTATTCACATTATTTTAGATCAGGGCCAGCAGCACCATGAGCAGCACCTTGGCTTGAAAAGGCTGAAATTTGCTGCAGTTGAGGAAAAAAATACTAGTGGTTTGATGCCACGCAAAGCTGGAGTAAGATCTATGTGAATAGATTAATAGGAAAACCGGGGAAAAGAGCATCTGTGACTTGATCCTGTATGTAGAGAGGAGACGAGCAAGTATGGACAGACTGCTAGGAGTGCTACGTCAGTACCCAAGAAAGCAGGCAGTGTTTGGGAGGACAGTTTGTAGCCTTGAAGAAATCTGAGGGATCCTGACTAAGACAATGAGCAGAAGGTTTCAGTAATGCTATAACCAGCTAAGTATGAATGACACTTCTTTCCACTTTCTTAACCATTTTCCAGCTCTCTTCTCATGATCTCCACTAATCGCAGCTATTTTGCAGCATGTGTGCAGTGAGGTGGCTGGGCTTTCTGTGCCTATTTCTGCCTCTGTTTTCCCTAGGGATGTCTGATTCCGGCAGAGCATGACGCTTTCTCCCTCCTTTGTTCAGCTGGTTGGCCTGAGTGTGGAGGCAGGTTTTCTCTGCATCCATCACAAACGTTTTGTACAGCAGCAGACAGGCCTGCTAACTTTCTTTTTAGCTGTGCCTTTGTCTGCTTTCTAGAGGCTTGATAATGTTCTCTACTCCAAATAGGGTTGCCATCAATAAAGTACCATGCACAGAGCATTGCTGAAGATTATGGCATCTTTACTATGCACTTTTAGCATAAAACTTATTCCTTATGAATATTACTTATATTTTGTATGAGAAAACAATGTGAAATGACTTTCAGGTAGACTTAGAACAATTCTTTGACAGCTGATGGTAAAAAGTAAAATGAAATGTAGGTTTTCCATTTTGCTGGACAAAGGGCTTTCCTGAATAACACAAGATATAAATTGCCAGGATTCTGTATCATGAGATGAGTCACTATGCACAATGCAAAGTTTAACTTATTCATCTTGGTGTTCATTTAGCTGAAAATGAATCTTACTTAGAAAATTAACTTATTTCAACTTGGCTACCCATTGAATGACTGGTGAAAATAAAGCAATATTAAAACAGGCGGGTTTGCAAACAGTAAGTTTTTAGTGTTTTGTTTTGTTTTGTTTTTTCCCCAAAGGTCAATCCAAATTCTAGTAAGTGATCATTGGCATATCATGATTTTTGTTTCTGTATTCTTGTTTTGAGTTACAACTCATAAGAGAGTCTGAAATGACAGAAAAATGAAGATATGCTATTTTTGATAAACATACCATTTTACAGCAGCTATCTGGTCAATTGACAAGGGAAATATTTCTGAAATACATTAATTCATACAGAAAACTTTCTTGTTTATACATCCTGAATAATTTTTGTTTTCACTCATGTTACCTCATGAGCTTTATGCTATGTATACTGTTATTAATTAACCTTTAATATTCAGTTTGGTTCTACCTAAAGATGAAAGAGGTCTTGTGAAATATATTGTGGAAAAGATAGCTAAACCATAGATAAATAGGCAGAAGCTTAATGAGTAAAAATAATTTTTTTAAAATAAATTAACTGTTTCCAGTTGATTTCTGTGCTTAATAATCTTATAAAATTTAAACACACGATTTATAAAATTAATTATTTACAGTCCCACTTAATTCCTTATGTATCATTTTGTATTAGCATAAAAGGATTGTTTTTAACCTCAAAATTTAAGTTGGCTTTAAAATTAATTAAGATTTGTTAGGCAAAAAAAAAGTTGTAAGAAAATAAAACTGTGACTAAAAGTGTCACCTCCAATGCATACAAAATATCCCATTGAAATCAATGTTGATTAACTGTCACAGATAAGGTTTGGCTTTCTATAACTGAGGGAAAAAAAATGCTGGGCACAAACAGAATTGCTAATGGGAATCCAAATTCTTGTTATTGAATCTCTCTTACCTATCATAGAATCATAGAATCATAGAATGTTAGGGATTGGAAGGGACCTCGAAAGATCATCAAGTCCAATCCCCCTGCCAGAGCAGGAATGCCTAGACTATGCCACACAGGAACGTGTCCAGGCAGGTCTTGAATGTCTCCAGAGAAGGAGACTCCACAACCTCTCTGGGCAGCCTGTTCCAGGGCTCCGTCACCCTCACTGAGAAGAAGTTTCTTCTCGAGTTTAAGCGGAACCTCTTATGTTCCAGTTTCAGCCCATTACCCCTTGTCCTATCAGTGGTTGTCACCGAGAAGAGCCTGGCTCCATCCTCGTGACACTCACCCTTGATATATTTGTAAACATTAATGAGGTCACCCCTCAGCCTCCTCTTCTCCAAACTAAAGAGCCCCAGCTCCTTCAGTCTTTTCTCATAAGGGAGATGCTCCACTCCCTTAATCATCCTAGTTGCCCTGTGCTGGACTCTCTCCAGCAGTTCCCTGTCTTTCTTGAACTGAGGGGCCCTGTCGCGGGTTAGGGCTGGGCCGGCCACTAACACGGACAGACGCTCTCTAACCCCCTCTTCCCCCCCCCAAACAGGAAGAGAAAAGGGAATGAGGCAGAGAGACTTACGGATGAGAGAAGAAAAAAAACCGAACTAGAACAGCTTTAATGAAAGTAATAGGAATAATGGTAAAAAGATAAAAGTAAAGAACTATATACAACTATAGATAATAGCCCGATATCAAACCCGACTCCCTCCCCCGATAGAAATCACCACTGGTGCTGCAGAGCAGGAGGCACTGGGGAAACCCCAGGCTCAGCGGCGGCGGGAGCTGGATACAGGGAGCTGGATTCGGGAACTCAGGATCCAGATCAAAATCAGGAGGTCAGATGGAGTTCTCTCTGGACACCGGCCATTGCAGAAAGGAAGGGCGAAAAGAAGGGCCGAAACTCTCGTGATCACTCAATTTATACTAAATATGATGTATATGGGATGGAATACTCTCGTTGGTCACCTGTCCTGTCTGTTACCCCCCGGAGGTGCCACCTTTTACTTCCTTGTGCCCCCCTCTTACTACCCAGCACCCCCAGCGTGGCACACAAGAGCCAGCAGTGGCCTTGGTCACTATAGGAATAAGTATAAGCAAGAGCCTTTCTACATACCAGTCCCAGGCAGTGACTGTAAACATCAGGTGTTATCACTGCCAGTAGCACACACTGTCTGCAAAAACATGCTGCTGACTTCAGAACGTGCAGCCTTTTAGAAGACACTAAACTGAAAAGTAAAATTCACTAAACAGGACTGGGTTTTTAGCTAAACCCAGGACATTCCACCCCTTATTCCATACCATTTACGTCATACTGATCACGAGCTAATGATCTACTTATAGGAAAAGTTCAGTAAGTTCATAAAGTTCAGAATCGTGGGTTCTATCCATCATGGCAGTCTCTCAGGGCAGGAAAGTTCATGTGAGATTCGTTACAGTTTGTGTCCATAGGTTGTAGGTTCACTTCAAAGAAGTTACTGGACGTCACTCAACAAGGCTAGCTCAGTTGCTGGATGTCACTTGATGAGGTCAGCTCTGGTCATCACTGGTTTATTACTCTGAAAAACACTTATTGAACACTGTTAGTATTATGTAACAACATCATACAGGATTAAATCGAGTATTCTCACCCAGAGTTAAATTTCCTTGAGGTACACATTGAACTTCACCATCTTTCATCATCACCCACCAAGTAGTTCCAGGTCCTTGAGCGAAAGCAACTCCACGAATGGGTTTGCCTTTGCCCGAAGCAGGAAATACCCAGACAGTCTTCCCCAACAAATTCCTTTCATACACCACAGGGACTTTATCTCCCTCTACTGTATGCAAAGGCTCTGAATGAGCAGGACCAGCACGATTGATGGATCCTCTGGTGTTAACTAACCAGGTGGCTTGTGCTAAATTCTTGTCCCAGTTTTTAAAAGTTCCACCTCCCATAGCTTTCAGAGTAGTTTTTAACAGTCCATTGTATCGTTCAATTTTCCCAGAGGCTTGTGCATGATAAGGGATATGATATACCCATTCAATACCATGTTCTTTAGCCCAATTGTCTATAAGATTGTTTTTGAAATGAGTCCCATTATCTGATTCAATTCTTTCTGGAGTGCCATGTCGCCACAGGATCTGCTTTTCTAGACCCAAGATAGTGTTTCTGGCAGTGGCGTGAGGCACAGGATACGTTTCTAACCATCCGGTAGTTGCTTCCACCATAGTGAGCACATAGCGCTTACCATGGCGAGTTGGAGGAAGTGTGATGTAATCAATCTGCCAGGCCTCCCCATACCTATATTTTAACCATCGTTCCCCATACCACAAAGGTTTTAATCGCTTAGCTTGCTTAATTTCAGCGCATATTTCACAATCATGGATAACCTGCGCAATAGCGTCCATAGTTAAATCCACCCCTCGGTCACGAGCCCATCTGTATGTTCCATCTCTTCCTTGATGTCCTGAAGTGTCGTGGGCCCACCGAGCTAGAAACAGTTCACCTTTATGTTCCCAGTCCAAGTCTATTTGGAACACTTGAGCAGCCTGATCCACATGCTGGTTGTGTCGATGTTCTTCAGTGGCACGACTTCTGGGCACATGAGCATCTACGTGACGCACCTTTACAACTAAGTTCTCTAGCCGAGCAGCAATGTCTTGCCATAGTTCAGCAGCCCAAATAGGCTTACCTCTGCGCTCCCAGTTATTGTGCTTCCACTGTTTTAACCAACCCCAAAAAGCATTTGCCACCATCCATGAGTCAGTATAGAGATAGAGCACTGGCCATTTTTCCCGTTCAGCAATGTCTAAGGCCAACTGGATGGCTTTTACCTCTGCAAACTGACTTGATCCACCTTCTCCCTCAGTTGCCTCTGCAACGCGTCGTGTGGGACTCCACACAGCAGCTTTCCACTTACGACGATTTCCTACAAGGCGGCAAGATCCATCAGTAAACAGGGCATACTGCTTCTCATTATCCGGTAACTGATTATATGGTGGAGCTTCCTCAGCACGTGTCACCACCTCCTTTGGGGGCACTGCAAGGTCTTTACCTTGTGGCCAGTCTGCGATTACCTCTAAAAGTCCTGGACGATTGTGATGACCCATTCGAGCTCTCTGTGTAATTAGGGCAGTCCATTTACTCCATGTAGCATCAGTGGCATGATGTGTGGAAGGAACTTTGCTCTTGAACATCCAGTTTAGGACTGGTATTCGTGGTACTAGGAGAAGCTGTGCCTCAGTACCAATCACTTCTGAAGCAGCTTTAACCCCTTCATATGCAGCCAATATTTCTTTTTCAGTTGCAGTATAGTTGACCTCAGAGCCTCTATATTTTCGGCTCCAAAATCCTAAGGGTCGACCTCGAGTTTCTCCTGGTGCCCTCTGCCAAAGGCTCCAGGTAGGACCATTGTCCCCAGCTGCAGTGTATAGCAAATTTTTAATATCTTGCCCTGTTCGGATTGGCCCAAGAGCTACTGCTTGTACAATCTCTTGTTTGATTTGTTCAAAGGCCTGTTGCTGTTCAGGGCCCCATTGAAATTTGTTTTTCTTTCGAGTCACATCAAAAAGAGGTTTCACAATCTGACTATAACCAGGAATATGCATTCTCCAGAAGCCCACAGTACCTAAGAAGGATTGTGTTTCTTTTTTGTTAGTTGGTGGCAACATAGCTGATATTGTGTCAATCACGTCTATTGGGATCTGGCGACGCCCATCTTGCCATTTCACTCCCAAATACTGGATCTCTCGTGCAGGTCCCTTGACCTTGCTTCTCTTTATGGCAAAACCAGCATCCAAAAGAATCTCAATTATTTTCTTACCTTTCGTGAAAACTTCTTCTGCTGTGTTACCCCATACAATGATGTCATCGATGTATTGCAGATGTTCCGGAGCTCCACCTCTCTCCAGGGCAGTATGGATCAGTCCATGGCAGATGGTAGGGCTGTGTTTCCACCCCTGGGGCAGTCGGTTCCAGGTGTACTGGATACCCCTCCAGGTGAAAGCAAACTGCGGCCTGCATTCTGCTGCTATAGGAATAGAGAAAAATGCATTAGCAATGTCAATTGTGGCATACCACTTAGCTGCCTTCGACTCCAGCTCATACTGAAGATCTAACATGTCCGGCACGGCAGCACTCATCGGTGGTGTAACCTCATTTAGGCCCCGATAGTCTACAGTCAATCTCCATTCTCCATCAGACTTACGCACAGGCCAGATAGGACTGTTAAATGGTGAGCGAGCTTTGCTGATCACTCCTTGGCTTTCTAATTGACGTATCAACTTATGGATGGGAACTACAGAGTCTCGGTTGGTACGATATTGTCGTCGATGCACTGTTTTAGTAGCAATTGGTACCTGTTGGTCTTCAGTTTTCATCAGCCCTACAACACTAGACTCCTCTGACAGTTTGGGCAAGCTAGACAGCTGATCAATGTCCTCAGTCTCTACAGCTGCTATGCCAAAAGCCCATCGATACCCTCTTGGGTCCTTGTAATACCCTTTCTTGAGGAAGTCTATGCCAAGAATGCATGGGGCATTTGGACCAGTCACTATAGGGTGTTTTTTCCACATATTCCCAGTAAGGCTCATTTCAGCCTCCAATACAGACAGTTGTTGAGAACCACCTGTCACTCCAGAAATAGTAACAGTTTCAGTACCTGTATGATTCGATGGCATTAGAGTGCACTGTGCACCAGTGTCCACCAGAGCTCTATATTTTCGTGGTTCTAATGTGCCAGGCCACCGAATCCACACAGTCCAATAAACTCGGTTGTCCCTCTCCTCCACCTGGCTGGAGGCAGGGCCCCTCTAATTTTGAGGCTGATTCACAGGGTTTACTTGATTCACAGTATTAACTACATTTACATTCCGATTATTCCTTCTCGTAGCAGATTGTTGTCTTCTGTTGGTGTTTCGCAAATTGGATACTCGTTCTCGTAGAGCAGAAGTAGGTTTTCCATCCCAGTTTCTCATGTCCTCACCATATCCACGTAGGAAAATCCACAAGTCATTCCGTGACAAGTTACCATCATTTTTAGTTGATCTTGAAGGTCTGTATTTTCTAACAGCATCAACGCGGCTCCATTGAGGTCTGTCATCTCTCTTGGACAATGCATCAATCAGCTTCTCTAATGATTGATTGTTTTTCTCAAATGATTCACTATTTTTCTCAATAGCTTGATTGGTTTTCTCCATTGCTTCATTGGTTTTCTCCATTGCTTTCTCAATTAATTTCTCCAGTGATCTGTTGTTTTCCTCGATTATTTTTTCCATGGCAGCAATCTGAATTTGTTGGGGATTGGCAGTACTGTCTTCATACTGTCGTGCTTTGTTGGCCACTTCACTCACTGTTGGTACCTGACCATCTCCATCTAATGCCCAGACCATTGTTGACAAGGTGTGCTTATACACTGGTGGGGCACTCCTCACAAACATCTGAATAACGTGTTTGTGGCAGGGCATTTGATCAGGGTTTAAGATTGTTTGTGGATCACTGTAAATCACCTCTCTCACTGCTAGTTCTCTCAGGAACTTAATGCCTTTCTCCATGCTGGTCCAGTTGGTTGTGTGGATAGGAATATCGTCCTTGTGGGTATACCGGTTCTTAATAGCTGTCAAGAGTCTTCTCCAGAGGCTGAGACTGTTGTCATCTTTTGCAAGTTCTGTGTCAACACCTGCGTTTCCAGACAGGGACCCCAGCTGTTTGGCTTCTTTACCGTTCAGATTAATGGTCTCGGCTCCTTTATCCCAGCACCGGAGTAACCACTTGTAATATGATTCACCCTCACGACGGCCAAAGTCCTTTCTCACATCTCGCATGTCCCTCAGAGTTAAAGGTTTGACAACTGTGTCCGTTTGTGGCTTCGAACCATCTGATGACTTCGGTTGGGAAGGACCCTGTCCTGGATCAGAATCATCTGATGATGGATGACTTGCCTTCCAGGCCGTAACTAACCTTTCTAATACTGAATCTGTTGGGGGACCAGCCTTCTTTTTTGAGTCTGAATCTGAGTCATCTGATGGTGCTACTTTAGAAGGACTTTGTCCTGGAGTTGTGTTATCTGTTGGTAGGGCAATTGACTTCCTCCGATGTTTCTTTCTAGTCAAAGGGGCGACATTTGCTGATACACACTGAGTGTTAAAGGACACAGTGATACTCAATGACTTGCACAAATTCCTACAGAAACGCCACAATGCCAAGAGATTCATGGGCATTAACATCAGAATCAATAGCAATTCAATCTTTCGATTAAAATAACTGCATTCACAATCACAATCACAATCCCCAAAACCTGGTATACTCAGATTAGCAAACAAATTGGTATAATTTCCTAAGGTGAAATTGAAAGTGTAATTAAAAACAAAATTCATCATTGTGCTCTTAAGGTATTCAGGTATGCCGATCACCCAAAATACTGCAGAATACACCGACACAAAAAAACCCAACACCGTGAAAATTCTCATTTTTAAATCAGAGCAGGCAAACCACAGACAGATATACCAAATCACCCTCGAGAGTTTGGACAAAATTTTGACACCCAGGGAGGAACCCACATTTAAAAGAACATGACATAACATTTCACCGACCGATAACATGATGTGAGCTGTCCGGTTTTTCTCCTCTAACCCTTCAGAACTCTCAAAGAAAAGATCTGATACGCTCTCAAATGCGCCGGATGGAATTTAAACTATGCGGGCAATATATCAGAGCCCAGTTGTGTCTAAATAGCTGGTAAAATAGTCTGAGCCTGATTGGTGTTTGTTTTCTTGCCCCACGTTGGGCGCCAATAAATCTGTCGCGGGTTAGGGCTGGGCCGGCCACTAACACGGACAGACGCTCTCTAACCCCCTCTTCCCCCCCCCCAAACAGGAAGAGAAAAGGGAATGAGGCAGAGAGACTTACGGATGAGAGAAGAAAAAAAACCGAACTAGAACAGCTTTAATGAAAGTAATAGGAATAATGGTAAAAAGATAAAAGTAAAGAACTATATACAACTATAGATAATAGCCCGATATCAAACCCGACTCCCTCCCCCGATAGAAATCACCACTGGTGCTGCAGAGCAGGAGGCACTGGGGAAACCCCAGGCTCAGCGGCGGCGGGAGCTGGATACAGGGAGCTGGATTCGGGAACTCAGGATCCGGATCAAAATCAGGAGGTCAGATGGAGTTCTCTCTGGACACCGACCATTGCAGAAAGGAAGGGCGAAAAGAAGGGCCGAAACTCTCGTGATCACTCAATTTATACTAAATATGATGTATATGGGATGGAATACTCTCGTTGGTCACCTGTCCTGTCTGTTACCCCCCGGAGGTGCCACCTTTTACTTCCTTGTGCCCCCCTCTTACTACCCAGCACCCCCAGCGTGGCACACAAGAGCCAGCAGTGGCCTTGGTCACTATAGGAATAAGTATAAGCAAGAGCCTTTCTACATACCAGTCCCAGGCAGTGACTGTAAACATCAGGTGTTATCACTGCCAGTAGCACACACTGTCTGCAAAAACATGCTGCTGACTTCAGAACGTGCAGCCTTTTAGAAGACACTAAACTGAAAAGTAAAATTCACTAAACAGGACTGGGTTTTTAGCTAAACCCAGGACAGGCCCAGAACTGGACACAGTATTCCAGATGGGGTCTCACCAGGGCAGAGTAGAGGGGAAGGAGAACCTCTCTCGACCTACTAACCACCCCCCTTCTAATACACCCCAGGATGCCATTGGCCTTCCTGGCCACAAGGGCACACTGCTGGCTCATGGTCATCCTGCTGTCCACCAAGACTCCCAGGTCCCTTTCCCCTACACTACTCTGTAATAAGTCATTCCCCAACTTATACTGGAACCTGGGGTTGTTCCTACCCAGATGCAAGACCCTACATTTACCCTTGTTATATTTCATTAAATTTTTCCCCGCCCAACGCTCCAGCCTGTCCAGGTCTCGCTGGATGGCAGCACAGCCTTCTGGTGTGTCAGCCACTCCTCCCAGCTTGGTGTCATCAGCAAATTTGCTGATAGTACTCTCTAGTCCCTCATCCAAGTCATCGATGAATATATTGAATAATACTGGTCCCAGTACCGACCCTTGAGGCACTCCACTGGATACAGGTCTCCAACCAGACTCCGCCCCATTGACCACAACTCTTTGGCTTCTTCCCCTCAGCCAGTTCACAGTCCACCTCACTACCCGAGAGTCTAGACCACACTTCTGCAGTTTAGCAGCAAGGATGCTGTGGGAGACTGTGTCAAATGCTTTACTGAAGTCAAGGTAGACCACATCCACCGCTCGGCCATCATCTATCCACCTTGTTATATCCTCATAAAAGGCTATGAGGTTAGTCAAGCACGACTTCCCTTTGGTGAAGCCATGTTGACTGTCTCTAATGACCCTCTTATCCCTGATATGCCTTGAGATGGCACCAAGGATAAGTCGTTCCATCACTTTCCCAGGGATGGAGGTGAGGCTGACCGGTCTATAGTTACCCGGGTCCTCCTTCTTGCCCTTTTTGAAGACTGGAGTGACATTTGCTTGCCTCCAGTCCTCAGGCACCTCTCCCGTCTCCCAAGACTTGGCAAAGATGATGGAGAGTGGTCTAGCAATGACATCAGCCAGCTCCCTCAGCACCCGTGGATGCATCCCGTCTGGACCCATGGATTTATGGATGTCCAGATTGCTTAATTGGTCCCTAACCCCGTCCTCATCGACTAAAGCAAACTCTTCCACTGCCCTGACTTCCTCTGGGGCCTCAGGGGGACGGGACTCCTCAGGACACCTATGTCTTATTGGTTTATGCCCACTTCTCACCTTTTTTTTTAAGTTGAAGTTTTCCTTATCATGTGGCTTCTCAGCAACGTATTCAGTTGTGGAACTGAAAAAAAAATACCAGCTCTGAAACCGTCAACACAATCATACGGCTGCAATCAGATTGCTGAAGTGACTCGTTAATCATCGTAGCGTCCACAAATAGCAGGACCTAGCAGAGCACAAGGATGCATTGTGTTATTGTGATATGATTAATGTAGAGAAAGAGGCACCTCTAAAAGCTGGTTCATTCGTGTATGGTCACCATGAGCTCACCAGGAGCAAACAATAAGAATAGGGGTGTGTTTCTCTGGGATCGGCCTGGACACTTCATGATGCCTGCAGCCATCTCTCTGGGACCCATGGAGTTGACAAGGCTTCAGCTTTTCTGATGGAGACAGAAGTTAAAACCTCTCTTCATGTCAAACTGCTGTGGTGAAATCATTGATTCAGGAAGATGAGACTCAGAGTTTGAGTCCCCCAGAGGGATGTTGCAACCGTTGGCTGGGCAGCAGCTGAGTTGCAGGCAGCAAAAAACTCAAAAGGTACGGAGGGAAAAGGGGACCAAAAGAGCAGTGGCCAGGTAGTATTTACTCAGCAGCACAAATCAAACTGTGTTTCTTCCCATGATACTGCATCTGTTCTGGCCTATATCTTATTTTTCTTTTGGTTCTTTTCCATGGGGTATGAAAGGAAAAATACCTTCTGCTCAGCTTATTAAAGTAAATTCAAAAGTAGGAATGCTTTGAATTTCATGTGTCTGTTTTAGCAAATGTCTTCAAACATGTTTCTGTCAATGACCTGTTTCACACAAATCAAACAAGATGTGATATTTGTATTCAGATATGTTAACACGTAAAATCTCAGGATTTATATTCATCTCATCAGAGAACAGAAATATTCCATGAGACCTATCCAATCTATCCAAAATAACAGAAAAACTTGCTGAAATGCTCATAAATGACAAACAAGAATTATATTTTAAATTCTTTTTTGTAATGATCTCTGATAATTTATATTTTTTTTAAAAATAGAGATGATTCATCTAGCAAAATGGTGACATTTGCTGAGTGTGTTTTGAGAATTACTCATCTGTCCTAAGTTAATATGCCATTTGATTAAAGTAATATATTCCCAGACTGCTAAAACAAGAACTTTATTGTTAGGAAAAGGAAACATAGCAAACTATACATTTTTAATGCAATCTCCTGCTAAATTTTTTTCTGTAAGTGTATTTTGCTTCAAAGAATGTAATTTTACAGATTTCCAGAGGCTGTTGATTTATGTTGTAGTTCATTTCACCTAACATTAGGTGTCTAGATTGGTTACACTAAGCTTCTACAGACAGTGGAAAGGGCAATTCCAAAACATCTAAGGCACCTAACCTATCTCAAGCATACTTCTCAAGACGAGATGAATTGTCTAGGGAGACACTTTTCTCTACATTGAGATAAAGGTCTCTATGAGCCTAGATGACTGGACTCATATATCTAACTCAGCTGAATTTAATTCTCAGCTGCAGTTTAAGTGCATTCCTGTGAAATTAATGATTTTTTTTTTCCCGTGTCCTGTGGAAAGGCTTAACATGGTCTCCGTTGTTTGAGAAGGGAAGAACAGGATGAGTAATATCCATGCTAGGTTTGATTTTCTTTCCCTTTCTCTATCCCCATAATTGATAAGATAAACTTATTTTGCTTGCCCACTCTTCTAGGAGAGTTCTTCTACATTCAAATGTAAGATCAGTTTTCATACCTCTGAAACAGAGATGTCTCCTGCAGCGTGGCTTTCATGAAGCTTGAAAACTGAATCTGGGTCATGTAGGAGTACCAGGTAGGAAGACAGACATATAGTCCAAAGGTTACACATATTCATCCCTAAATCATAAGAGAGAGATAATTTCAGGAATCTAAATGAGAGAAAAAAGCAGTTTTTCACTCATTAATAAACACCTGATCTAAAACCTTATGATGCTATATTGAATCTTTTAATAGGAGTTTAGTGACAACCCAGACATTAATGGAAGCAAATACATTGAAATGGAACTCAACTTTCATTGTCCTGTACAGCAAAAACTTGAAGATAAAAAGCCTTAAGTAAAAATTTATCTTAACAAAAACCCCATCATTTGACTTTACTAATGCTTAGTCCTCATTTTATTTGTTATAGCCTTTTCTGCTATAAATGAAAAAGTAATGAGCATTAAGAAATAAATTTAAGTGATTGACTCCTTTTCTCACAGAAAAGGGATGCAGCTTTTCTTCAAGGATCTCCTACTGCCTTTGAACACTGAGTTCTGTCTCTACTGAGCTTCTTACAGTTGTTGAAATAAGCGTGATCTCTGAATTGAAACAAATCACTCTGCAAACATTTGGAACTTCTTGTTCATGTTGATACTACAACTATTTATTGCAAGTTCAATTAAGAGACAAAATTAGATAAGAGAAGATCCAATTTCCTGGTTTTTAAGTTTAATATATTGCAAGACGATAAGGGTAAATGGCAACCTTTAATTCCAGAGCATGCTTTTTGATGTCTCTGCTGCTGTACACCT
This sequence comes from Trogon surrucura, assembly GCA_020746105.1. Classification (NCBI taxonomy): domain Eukaryota; kingdom Metazoa; phylum Chordata; class Aves; order Trogoniformes; family Trogonidae; genus Trogon; species Trogon surrucura. Next base: position 56,939,957 of record CM036617.1, read on the forward strand.
ACTGTATCAAATGTTCTGAATAACAGACCACTGAGCATATGCAATCAGTGCAATGCATCCAAAACACGTAAAGCATATTGTATATTTATGTTCCAATTTGAAATAGTGACAGAGGTTGATATTTTATAAACATAATTAAAGTGTTCACTAAGATTTGTAAATCCACAGACACTTTATAATTTTATTTTTTCAACAGTAGCTATCCCAAATTATCCAACAATATTTTACAGAGCAGGGTCTGTTGACGCACACTGGACTTAGATTTTATGAAAAGTGCAGCAATGGCTGTCATGAGATTTTATAAGGTAGTCATTATGCTTAGTAATATTAAATCATCTTTCTGGATATGATTCTTCCATTATTCTATGACCGAACCAGTGGCTATAGAGACAGTTACATTTATTACTAGTAAAATGAATAACAGAACACTACATTACTCTAAGTTTATGCAGATGTACTGTTGCTGTTGTAAATGAAATTACATCAATATAAACCTAGTTTGTCACCAGCATGAATTATGCTCATATTTGTAATTTAGATCTCATGAGATAGTATTCATAGTTGAAAATGCATTATCTCCTATTGATAGTAAGATCCTGTATATATTTATTGAACTGATTTTAGTTCTGGTTAGCAATATTTAAGATTCACTGAATACTCTCTAAAGTTTTGTTTGTCTGCTTGTTTTAAATTTTAATATTTAACATCACTAGACTTATTTTTATAGACTCATTATATTGAGATAGTAATTGCTCATGCTGAGGAGTATATTAAAAGATTAATGGGTTGTGACTCAGTACCTGCTAAGGCTTCAAGCGAAATCATTTATGCATTCTTAACACACTTATCTTTGAATTTACTCCCCAGTAAAACTATTATCTAAGGTGAAAGCATTCATTGACTTGTAATGGTAATAATGCTATCTGGATTTCCAGGTAATATTATGCATATTACTGGTGTTGAGGATAAGATAAAGGCAGCAAAAAATCAAAATGTGTTGAGGCTAACCATAGAGGTCAATACGAAAGAGACAGTCTTGTACAAATACATCAGTGGCAAATGAATTACCAGGGAGAAAGTATTAAAAGGATAAAATAGTGCAGGCAATGAAACGAATGGTAATTTAAAAATAGCTGACATTTTATTTTCATTTGAAAATTCTCTTTAGAAAAGAAATAATATGAATAATTAGCAATGGAAAAAAAACCTATAAAGATAAGGTTGAACATGTGTGAATCATCCAGCTGAGATGCTGTGCTTCCTAAGATGTTAATAGATCTATTGAATAGGTAGAAGAGATTTTCAAAGGTGTGAAGGACAAATGGTGTCCTGCTCTCTGCAAGTCAGCAATAGTCAAGAGCCCAATGACTGTGTATTTTGGTGTACTTAATAAACAGAAACACCACTTATGTCTTTTCAGCTTAGAGAAGGCTCACGAGGATCTTATCATAGCTTTCCAATAATTAAAGTGTAGCCTCAAAGAGGGCAGAGGCTCTCTCTTCACATGGAGAGGACAAGGAGCAACAGGTACAAGTCGCACCATTTTGATCTTGATATAATATGGAAATCTTTCACAGTGACAGCAATCAATCACTGGAACAACTTCCCCAGGAATGTGGCAAGGTACCTGTCACTGGAGGTTTTCAAGGCACAGCTGGACAAGATGCTAAATAATCTCATTTAGGCCTCCTCTCCCATGTAAAGTTGGACCAAATCATCCTTCAAAGTCTCTTCCAACCTGAGCTGTTCTATGATTCTGTTTCTGAGTTGTGGATAATGAGGAGCAGTAGCAGCAAGCTAAATACAAACCTAGGTAGTTTTCTTTTTCCTTTTTCTTTTTAAAAAAAGGAAGACGTGAACATAGTGGACAGAGTCCCCCACTTGACTTCCATTCCAGCAATACTAGAAACAATGTGTTAGGGCAAGAATCACAAACAGCTCCAAGACAGTAAACTCCCAGTAAGCAAGCAGCATGGAATTATAAAGAGACATGTTTTTTGCTAACTACATCAATTTCCTATGCAGGATTTGAAGACAGAGCCTTCTATTTTATAAAATTATGGTCACCTGTCCTGGGTTTAGCTAAAAAACCCAGTCTTGTTTAGTGATTTTTACTTTTCAGTTTAGTGTCTTCTAAAAGGCTGCACTTTCTGAAGTCAGCAGCATGTTTTTGCAGACAGTGTGTGCTACTGGCAGTGATAACACCTGATGTTTACAGTCACTGCCTGGGACTGGTATGTAGAAAGGCTCTTGCTTATACTTATTCCTATAGTGACCAAGGCCACTGCTGGCTCTTGTGGGCCACGCTGGGGGTGCTGGGTAGTAAAAGGGGGTCACAAGGAAGTAAAAGGTTGCACCTCCGGGGGGTAATAGACAGGACAGGTGACCAATGAGAGTATTCCATCCCATATACGTCATATTTAGTATAAATTGAGTGATCACGAGAGTTTCGGCCCTTTTCGGCCTTTTCGCCCTTTTTCTTCGTTTCGCCTTTTCTGCAATGGCCGGTGTCCAGAGAGGACTCCATCTGACCTCCTGCTTTTGATCCGAATCCTGAGTTCCCGAATCCAGCTCCCGCTGCCACTGAGCCTGGGGTTTCCCCAGTGCCTCCTGCTCTGCAGCACCAGTGGTGATTTCTATCGGGGGAGGGAGTCGGGTTTGATACTGGGCTATTATCTATAGTTGTATATAATTCTTTATTTTTATCTTTTTACCATTATTTCTATTATTTTCATTAAAGCTGTTCTAGTTTTTTTTCTTCTCTCACCCGTAAGTCTCTCTGCCTCATTCCCTTTTCTCTTGCCGTTTGGGGGGGGGAAGAGGGGGTTAGAGAGCGTCTGTCCGTGTTAGTGGGCGGCCCAGCCCTAACCCGCGACATCACCAAAGGTCATACCTGAAACTAACTAAAAATTTCAGTTATGCAAGAATGGAGAGGTGTGAGGTGAGAAATAAGTCTTCTTTTATATACAGCATACTAGTTTAAAGAGCTTGTTTTCATACATCTTTAAATAAATTAGCTTTCATCATAGTTGAATATGTGTTACCAGCATCTTATGACTGATTGTAATGAATGTGGTGAGTATCCACATCTTGCCATCAAGAGAGTATTTACCTGTGCCTCCTATGATCCATGGATCATAGTATGCAGTATGCATACAGCACATTTATAGCACCGTTCTGGACATGAGTCTAGCAGGGGATCTTTCTGAGGGGAGAAGATGAATTGACACATAAATAGTCTCCTGTCACACCCAAAGGCCAGGAATATATCCAGAAACCAACACAATACTCAAGACAGGTTAATGACATATTGTCTTCTTATTCTCAGGCTGTTCACAACCTGTTTCCCTGAAACAGTTGCCTTAGCAATCAGGGTCTGGGTCAAATGACACTGTTGAGAACAAGACAAATGTTCTCAGTAGCTTCTTCTGAAAAGCAACATCTCAGTCCGTAGAGATACACCTTCCTGCAACTCTCTTGGAGTGCATGTTTCCAGAAAGACAATATAGAAATATTTAGAAAAATACAGAGGATTCCAAGGAAGGAAATATTTAAATTGTTTGGATTATTTATCTTAGGAGAAGCAGAAAAACTTGATAGGCACATGATCTACAGAGAAGGTACATTTTAGGTTATATGACAGTCTTTAGTGTGTGACTCTTTGTCATGATGGTAATCCAACAGTTGTTAATGTCCAATCTAGCTGAGGAGAAGTTTTAATATGGCTGTAAGTGCGTCAAATTATACAAGACGCATCTCTTCCATTTCTGCAAATGTTACTCTCAGGAAAGCTGGGAGTGTGTGATGTACAAGGCACATACAGTTAGCCTGACACATTGGGATGCAGTTGAGCAGTTGCCTACAAGCTGCACAGATGGCTGGAACATATACAATATGCTTTACGTGTTTTGGATGCATTGCACTGATTGCATATGCTCAGTGGTCTGTTATTCAGAACATTTGATACTTGGCTACTGATCAGAGTTGCAGCTACTGCTCAGGCCAGGTCATTGGTGTTCGTAAATCCTGGAGAAGTGTTCCGCTTTCATTGGTCTTAAATGAAGAGTCTGAAGCCAATTTGTCTGCCTTTCCCTCGCAGGTAGTGTGACGTGGGTTTTGCACAATAAGAACTTGTAAAGTCATCATTTCAAGCCCAAAGGGAGGCCAAGTGTTTTGAATATTCAAACCAAACATGTATGTTAATCACTGCCACTGGAACTCATTTCACTTTATTTTACATACTAGACCCTGACACTTTTATATTCATGTCTCTTATAGGGAAATGCAAGACAATATGCAAAATTGTTGCACTCATCTCCCTCGGTGACCACAAGAGTACTCTGAGACAACTCTAGACCCCAAAGTCATTCCCTTAGCTAAGTACTCAAAGTGATGATGGTGAATCTGATACTAATAATAAAATCCTTTGTAGCTAAAGCATAAAAGATTGAATTTTGAAAAAAAAATATTGGACAAAGAAAAGGTCTTTTGTTCTTTGTTCTCTGTGTAAAACAAGAATAAACAGAATATTCCATGTGCAAATATATGTATTCTGTACAGATACAAATCACTCAAACAAACATTTAAATATTCCTAAATTAATAATGAGGCTGACTTCTAAACAAAGGAAATAAAGGGAAAAAACATTATGAAAACATTTTCATTACTTGTGATTGTCCCCATTTTGAGTTCATGAACACTTTAATAATAAACCTGCATTTCAATGTTTTTTCCTTTATATATTTAAAAAACATTGATTTTGAAAAATAGTGATTAAAGGGATTGTGAATTTTGTCATAAGGCCCAATTCTTCAACTCCTGTAGTTACAAGACTAAAGTCTTGGCTACAATAATTTTCATAAAGGTCAGTGTAATTTGCAGCCTAAGAGCACCAACATTATGCTAATGCTTCGCTGGATATCTTCAGTTACTCTTTCTAAAAGCACAATTGTTCCAAAAGTCACTGGTCATCTTTTCATCTCTGATATACCATGCAGAATGCTTACACGGGGCAAATTAAAGGACTGATTAAAAAAAGCTAAAGATACAACAAAATTAGAGCTTTGTTCTGAGACAGGTTTTTCCTCAACTAACCTTAATTTAAAAGCTTGCCATCTGTTCTAACATGGTATGTGATTCCCATCCTCTATCCTAGACATCCTATTTAACACTTTATGGTCACCTAGCTGTAGTTCAAGAAACAAAAGGATTCAGTATTTTCAGCATATTTTTTTTGCTGAATCATTTATCGCAGACTATCTTCGTCAAATATATTTTCGATCGGTTTTCTCCTTGTATCCAGCTCCCTGGATAGGGATGTTCCAGTGCTGAATTTTCATGGTAATACCAGCATTTCTGTCTTTTGCCTACATGCAGAGGAACAGTAATATTATTTTCATCTTTGGTTCCTTTGTATGATGTCAAGTATAATTTGAAACCTAAGAAGGTTGTTCATTGTATCTAGGATCCGGTTCTTCGTGAAGTTGTGCATGCCTTACAAACTTTTTGCTCCTTGAATGCTTATTGACAATGGTTCTTGGGGTGACTGACATTTGATAAGAAACACTTAGCTTTTTACAGATGAGGAAGGAAGACTGCATATAAAAATATCCCACAGGACAATTCTTAATTGCTACCTCTACTATTATGTCTTTACTGAATGTATTTAAATCCCTGTGCATAGATAAATCTATTAAAAGGTGACCTGGTAAGTTTTTAGCTTAAAAAAATAATATCCTGTTGTCCCCCACTCTCCCCTTTTTATGATCCCAAACTAAGAGAAAATAATGCACTTGGGATTAAGAATATCATAATTACATTTTAAATACAAAATTAACACCCAAATATATTGAAAACTGAACAGTTCCTTATAAAAGCTCAAGTGAATGACTACATAAATGTCTCAGTCTAAGTCCAGCACTGGGGAAAAAAAAACAAAAACGACATAAAATCATGTGTTTATGTATATAGAACACCGAAATTATCAATTTATCTCTCTGTACTGCAGTATCGTGTGATCTGAACACTGAGAATATCTGAGATGATGAATTCACAGAATCTGAATATTTTTGAGATCTTGTTCAAAATCTCAGGAAAAAAAAACAGAAAAAAGATTCTTTACATGGTTAAGCTTTTGATCTGTTCTTGCATTATTTTTGTTTTCTTTACATGCTGTTCTATTCTGTAAGTACTGCTTATGTGTTTAGTATTTGTTGTCAAATAAAATCGTTTTTGGAAGATTGACCAGAAAACAGACTTTTTTTGTTTTGTTTTTTTTTTTTTAACTGGCACATAGAAGTAAATCTGCACTTATTTGTTATATCCTTGGATTTGTGTGTATGGCATTTATTTTTGTTTTAGTGAAAGACTTAAGAATAATCTCATTTGATTCTTCATCTTGGTCTAGACTTATTCATACCAGCGAGTAGACGACTTGAAGCTTCTTAGGATGAGAAAGACCTGGAGCACAAATTTTGCCACTTTTAGATCAACACTAAACATTACTACTCCTTGTTTCTCCTCCTCCTGAGACACATTTATTACGCCTCTTCAATATTATGCCTAATCAATAATGCCTCTTCAAGCATCTTAGAGACCTGTCTTTAGTGATCTGAACTAGTCAGGCCAGTCAAATACAGGTATTGTATAGCTTGAATGGCTGCATTGAAACAGATGCTGAAAGCTAGCTTGAAATGATTTTGCTTACTGTCACATGGACAGCTGGATGAACGTTTCTCGTAGCTCAGATAGCTACCGGTAGGAAAGGAAAACTTTGTTATTTATTCCCCTTGTCCTTATACTGCATATGATTCACTGTATTTTGTCTCTCTGCCAGTGAAACATTGCAGCTTCCTTTTTTATTTTTTTTTAACTGCATACTACATGACACTAAACTTATCTCTAACCTAATAAGAAGAGACAACACTCAATATTCTAGAATCTTCCAGTTTACTTGGCAAATATATTTTGTTAGTGGAAGTCCAGGTGACAGAGAGCTGCTCTGTGTGTGTGCTTGTTTTACGAGGGAGGCAGCCAAGTAACAGGATCCTGGCTTGCTTCCATGGTAAAGCAGGAGGTAATTCTGGTACTGTCCAACTGATTTGCTCAAGGTGTTTGCTGGAAATGGCTGCTGTCTTACCCATATATTGCATAGCGTGAACATTTACCACGTGTATTTGTCAGAAAGATTATTCCGGGTGTTCACAGTGCAGCATGAATTCTTTCCTAAAACAACTGTCTTAGGTCTCCAAAGCAGATGGTGCCATTTTATTCAAAGTCTTGTTTGTGGACTCTCACTAATTTTGTTTTGAGTTAAGTAATAAATATTATTTCAAAACAGGTGTGTGTGATGGGATGGTAAAAAACTCTATATCAAAATGCTCTAAGTCACTGTAGGTAAAATCCTCTGTGCCAGGAAAAGATCAGATAAAAAAAAAAAAAAAATCACCAACATTGTAGGCATAATGTCATCCTTTTCCAGGATCCAAAAAACTGAGAGAAAATTCTAATTAAGTTCTTAGTCTCTCTTTCACTTTCTTAATGTAATTCAGAGAATTCATTCCAAAACAACAAGTGATGATGTGGTCTGCTTTGAATGTCATGTAAATTAGGCATGGATTGGATATGTATTAGTAAGTTTTTGTAGAACTTTTTTCCCTACTTCTTGGAATGTTTCTAATAGAAGCAATGATATCTTAAAAGAGGTGAAATGAATTTTCAGGGAGAACCATGATTTGGTTAAAGGTTTAAGAGAAATGAATGAAGAACAAAGAAATAAAATTGCTTAATATGTCTAGACATAAAGTATGTATAATACAGGTACCTGAAGCAACTGAAAATGCAGTTCTACAAGATGATTTAAAGTCATGCTGCTGCAATCGCTTCTCTCCTGTATTTCTTTGTGTATTTCTGACTCTACTTTGCAGTAGTTGACATTCTTCTGTCCTTCCTTGCAGTAACACACTCTGAAAGACCATTTTTATTAACTTGCATTTGAAAAGATAAAAATTAGTAATCAAGATTTAGATATTTTCCCATCAGTAGAAAAATGGCAGAAGAATTGGAAGTGGAAAGAAGTGTTCTATTCAGTTCAAAAAATTGTCATTAACTTTCCTGTTAGTAATAGAAGAAAAATAAATAAAGAAGGGGATAAAAAAATTTAAACATCCTGCAACATATCCACCACAGAGACAGTTGCATTGATTATTAATTATTGTAACTGTTATACTTTGCTTTGATATAGAGATTTATTTGATTAAAATAAGTCCCCCCCAGTTCTGTACAATAATACATTTATTTTGTGTGAACAGCTTGCACCTTTTTCTTATTAGTAGAAAGTACAGCACTGCGTATTTAAAGCATTCAGTGAAAGCTAGTCATGGATTTGAATGAAGTTATTCTGGATAAATGCTGATATAATGGATTGCCAATGAACACAAAGAGCTTGGAATTCAGCCACTAAAATCCATCTGCAGAACATTAATTTAGTTCCCCAAGGGGAAACCCGGGAAATCCTACTAAGAGGGTGTCAGATGTTTCTGTGTGAATGAGGACAACCGACAAATGACTGATTGTGTTGTCCTTGGGAGGAAGGACTTACAGATCTGTTCTACAGCTTTGAGACATCAAAGATTAAGAGTTTTTCTTGTGAATGGAGTTGGAACATTTCTTTAGCTGCAGTTGCATGCTGGAAACCACTGGCAAGATGATTCAGATATTTGTAAATAAAAGACTTGCTACTTCCAACTGGGTTTTTTCTGTCCCTTTTCCTTTGGCTCTGTAAGTTCCTTCAGGGCTTTGCAACCACTGACTTCTCCCTGCTGCTCTGCACCAGGTGCCTTGAAGGGCACCTCAGATGGGGCTTCAGCACTAGCCTCCTGGTAGATTCTCAACAGGAGTTATTCAGGATGGTGGTGTGCATATATTATAGACTAGAATAGCACTTGCGAGAACCCTCATTTCTCTTAGGACTCAGGAAATTGGAAGGGAATAAGCCATTATATTATGAGAGGTCGTTCATTTCACTGTCCCACAATCTCCAGGCATCATTTGTTTTATTCCAAACACCTTCGCTTATCTGTTGTTTGCATGATAGAAGGAAGTGTCTATTTTTTTTAGTTTTAGCACTTTCCTTTGGTCTCTAAGAGTTGGTATTTTATTTAGGCTACATCAATAGCCCCAGAAAATGATCCAGTAAGAAAAAAAGGATATCACGTATTGGGTAAATATTTTCTTCAATAGCCTACAGACAAATCTGTCAAGCCTGCATGCTTTACTCATTCTGCACAGAGTTGTAGCTACGCAAAATCATCAGCAGTAATAAAGAGCAGACAGATACCAGGGCTTCTGATCAAAGTATGTTCTGATACAATCAGATTGTGGCTTCTGAACATTCCAGGTTACTGCTATTAAGAGGTGTGCATCATTAGTCATCAAGACTAATGCAGAGAAGTGCGAACAAATCTTATAAGTTACAATATTCACAGATTGTCCACTGTCATAATCATTTTGAGAGAGTGACTATGTCTCATTAACAATAAACTAGCCTGAGCTCTTATTAAATACTTCTCTTGAACACAACACTGATAATGCCATATATTATTTCTTTGTGCGCCTCTCCCTCTCAGCATTTTTAATTAAGGGTGAATGGGTGAAAGCAATGGAGTCTCATTAATTTAATTAATGGATTGAAAGATCATATGACCATGAATTAATATGCATTACTCTATGGAGACAACACCATTTTCTTGAGGAAAGAAACATTTCAATGACCTCTAGTCACTCAAGTAAAATGAGTGGAGATAACCAACAGTGAAGATTCATTAATTAACAGATTAAGAAAGTGAAATATACTTTAAAACAATGCTTAGACCTTAATTCCTTCTAAAGTGGATACTTCAGTGTATGGATCTTTTAAGAAATCTGATGTTTCATTTCAGTTTTCAGTTATTAATTATGAATGAATTTGCACACAAAAAAATTGCTTATTGGCTGGGCTAGGAGAAAAGAAATCAAGATATCTGTAGGAATTTTTGTTTTACGTTTCCTTCTAATTAGATATGAGTCCTGGTGAGAGATTATTCTGTACTCTCATTTTCTCATCTGAAAAATGTGAATATTCATTCGTAAGCAGGTTTATTAAGCACATACTAATCAAGAATTCTATACATATGGAAAATAACAGCATTTTTTAACATCTAAACATGGATTAGAGACAAAAAAAAATAAAGAAAGCACTTGAAGGACTTTCAGGAACTCCAAGATATCTCTTTGATTCCAGAATTTAACTATCGAAAGAACAGATAGTTTTTTGATTTTTTTCCTTATTGTGTAAAAATACGTCTGCAGAAAAACAGAAAAAAATGTGAATATACACTAAGCAGTAAATGACTTTAAAAAATATTTATTTAAAAATAAATTGTTGCCACTAATCAGCAGTAAGTTAAAGTAATTAGGATGTACAAATACCTGAAGGATGAATTATATATTTGCCTTGTTTGTTTGATTTTTAAAATAAATAAATTTTGGGGATTTAAACCGTTTTGTTGTATACTTGTGACATTTGTCATGAATTTTTAGAAAGATGAATGAATACAGTGTTATCTAGATATTTGCACATCAGAGTTTTCCGTGCATCCATCTACTCATTACAGCATGAGTATATGTCTGAAGTAATACAAACACAGCAGACATGAGGTTTGCACAGATATAATAAATATACTTGAGTCTTGTCCCAGAAACAAAGAACAATCATATATCTAATTACACATGAATAAGAAAGAATCTTTGCAGAAGTGTGTTAAAGTAGTTCTTCTTAATATGTCTTATTACCTTAAGTACCGTCAATGTTTGAAATAGCTTTCAACAGAATGGGCGTGGTCTTGATGCAAGTATGTGTTGGGTGGTTTCTTTTTACAAAATGCTACCGGTGTCACTTGTGGACCACTTGGAGTTGTACACCGCTGACGTTAAATCTGCATCTGAAAACCACGCGGAAAATATATTTGTGCTATCAGCAGTGTTTTATGTGCAAAGACCTGTTACACCAGTCCTGCATCATTATCTACGTCTCCTCAATTTTTTCCAGGTACAGTTCAAGGTACTATATTTTTTCCCATAATACCTTTTAATGTTTGACTCCTGGCTGTCTTAGAGACCTGTTCTGTCTCTTTGCTTTATATCAGTAGTTGACATCAGCTGGGATATTTAAACTGACAGGACTCTATATTTAATTTAAATGTCATGGGGCTAGTGACACATTCTCCATAGAGTAAAGCCATAGATTTCTACCATTCACTTCTCCTGTTGTTGCATTAGGGTTAATTTTAGACAGAATTCATTCAGAAGCTCTATTCAAAGAGAACAGGTTGCTTAGGAAGATTTCTAATGGACTAGGGAATTCCTTTATGTCATTTTCCTTCCTCACTGTCAATCTACATTGTTATGAGACATGTATTCAGGAAGTTTTGCTGTATTTCTGCTTACACTTTTTTTTTCCCGTCCATTGGGAAAAAAAAAGCAGCTATACTGGGAACTTGCTGGGACAGCAAGAATGGTCTCCTGGATGGGTACACAAAGAATTTTTCTGAGACCTTTTCTGAATGGAAAACAGTAAGGAAAAGTATTTTATAATTTTAAATGTATAGAATAACTCAAAATATTCTCTGCAGTAGGGACAAGTGTGCCTCACAAAAATGAACTTTTATTTTGATCAGGCTTTCTTATCTATAATATATTTTATTCTCTCCTATACCTTCCATTTGACTTTGGAGAATATGAAGTTCACCAACATATGAAATGTTCTTCATGATACCCACTGAGTTGTTTTAGCTATGCTATTTGACTTTCAGCTAAAATAGAAGAAACAGACATGTTACAAAGGATTTTGAAAACTCTCTATGTGGTCTATCTCGTACAGACGTCTGCAGGATGTCTGTTGGGTTATTACTGCCTAAATCCCATTAAAATAAATGAGGCTCACGTGATCAGAACCTCACAGATTTAAAAGTTTACCCAGGCTGTACTTCTGACCTGCAGTTTGGGTCATGGCTATATTAAAACAAACAGCAATTATCTCTCCACTTGTGTAAGTCAATGAAGTTCTACTTGGTGTTCTTTAATAGAATAAATCCCTACATGAGCTCTGATTTTCATTGCTAAAAAAGGTCAAAAAATATTAATATTAATTCCCCCCCAAGAAATTTCCTCACTGTACTTAAAAGACTTTGATGTTGTAATTCCTTAACAGTTAAAAGAAAACAAAGCTGGGTTGGGATGAAATGGAATTTTATAAAACTGAAGATCTAGTAAGTGATTGGAGACGTATAATATCAACAAATGCTTCAAAAACTTTGACTGATAACTAATTTGGTTGATGCACTTTTTTAATTATTTTTTGGTTGATTTTGACGTGATTCATTTTGGTCATTCATTTTAGCTGTTGCATTGGTTATGTATGTTATAAACACCCACCCTCTTTTGGTCCCTTAGAGAAGATTACAAATCTTCCTTCAGAATCCCTTAAAGTGGATCTTCCTTCTTAAGTATCTTCTGCTCTCCAATAATCCAATTTCTCTCCTGTTTTTCTGGCTGTTCTGGTATAGTTTGGTAGGCAACATAGGAGGTGGAACAACAGGGAAAGAAACGATAATGATTTTTGCTGTCCTTGTAGCGTGGCCTAAATTACAGAAAATAAAACCAGGAAGATTGAGAGGTAATGTAAAGCATAAGTCTACATATGTGTACATGTGTATAGATATATATGTGTGTGTGCAATCCTCTCAAAAAAATCTGGAGGCTATGTTTTTTAATATTCCAGAAAAAAAAAATCATATATTCTTCTATAAAAATGACATTTCCATTTTAGATGGCAGTTTTATAATGAATATATAATATGTAAAGTATAAAAGGCAGTTAAGAAAAGATACATATATATACCTTAATGACTACATTATAAATCACAAATAAATTTGCCAGCAGAAAAAAAAAAAATGTTTTGTTAAATATCCAGTGTAACACAAAGTTATAGTTTTTTGTATTATAGGGTGGATAGTACTGAAATTTTGTCACAATAATGTCCATGGGCTTCAAGTACATTTACAAGAACACCTGCATGTATTCCTCATGTGAAATACAGTAGAAGTTTTTCTGGAAAGTTATAAGACAGTCACAGTACTCTAGTGATTAAAAAGCCTTTTCTAATTTTCTGTTTAAATTTATCTTATGCAGTTTTCCTTGTATTCTTCAACCAAAGTAAATCTTATCTGAAGTGTTTATCTCTTCTCACATTGCAAAACATCCATGGACAGCAAATATGTCTCTTTTTTATTTCTTTTCTTTTGTTGTTAGTCTAAACAAACAAAATTATTTCAGCCTGTTTACAGACACTCCCCATTCTGATATCCACTCTTTTGGATCATCCAAGCTGTTTTTCTCTGTGCTTGTACTAGTCTAAAGGTATCGGTCTATAACACAAGTAGCTATCAGTGTATTAACGTAGCTGCAATGTGCATATAAACACTATGTCCAGCACTACGATTTTCACTTGGAGTAATAACATCTCTTTCTGTAGCCAATGGAGGGAAAAAATCTGAATAAGTTCTAAATCATTCGGAGCTTCCTATGTCTCTACTGCGAAAATCGTAGAATCGTAGAATTGTTTAGGTTGGAAAAGACCTTTAAGATCGTTGAGCCCAACCATTAGTTTAGCACTGCTGATTCCACCACTAAACTAAGTCCCTAAGCACCACATCTTCACATCTTTCGAATACCTCCAGGGATGTTAACAAATATGGTGGTAAATTGGGCGCATTCATTAGATTTAGTTAGGAAATTCAGGAGATGAGTACTTATATTTTGGGTGCTGAAAAATAACTCTTGCAGCCCTAGAGAGGCAAGCTTCTCCAAACCAAAGTTTAATGATATTGCATGTGGACAAAAAACATCTTGCTCTTATGTAAGGCTGCATTTTAGATGCAAAAAAATGCCAGAAGACACGTTGTACATCTTAAGGTTAATTAATAATGAGGAAATAAGGTTAATATTCTTTGGTCAAGAAAATAATTATAAAAATTGCAACACGTGACATTTTAAATTTGTTGTTTCTCTGAAGAATAAGATAAGAAATCTCAGGGGAAAAAAACCCCAATGGATGTAAAAGCATAATTAAGGAATGATGCAAAATCTAACCCAACATATTTCTATGCTGGAATAACATTTATTTTATCTACACAGTTTCCACTTGCCTTTGAAAAATAAAATGTTGCTATATCAAGCACAGAGCTAGAAATTACAATTCCAAGGATAACACCTTTGTTTTTCATTTATTGTCTAAACTATAATAAGGTTTCTAAGCAGTTTTCCTCTCAGACTCCATTCTAATATGAATTATTATGTTTGAATTAACTGTCTTTTCCACACAATGTGTGAACTAAGAGAAAGTGTGACATTTCAGTACTTTTTTTTAAGAGCAAAATAAAGCCTGCAGGATTTGTCACCAGATAAATTCTGAGATTCCATAGTTTATAATAGTGTAATTAACTTGCAAATAAATTATTTTGAAAACTTCTAAAGCAGTTTCAGCCCTAAATCATTAGATTTACTCTCATGAATTACATTTAATTCATCATAGTTCATGAAACAAGAAGACAGTAGACCTAAGCCAGCTCAGCAGCATTTTGATGACAATCACTAATGGGTTGACTCTAGCTTAGAAAAGAGTTGGCTTCTAGAAGATAAATGGGTCTCCAGAAAAAAAAAAAAAAAAGAGCATCAGTGACACTCCCTAAACCAGTATGATTGTCTGACCTGTGCAACACAACAGAAATTGTTCTTCAAGAAAATTTGCTGTCCGCTGTAACCTCCCAGAGTAGAAAGCTTTAGGGAATAATAATGAAGTGCATTTTAGGACACAATTCTTAACTCTGCCAGTGGGATTCATTAGCAGCACCATGAAAATCAGATAACTGAAATGGGTTGAAAACCGTGAAAGCAAAGTAAAGATGTCGTTGACCCCCAAGGTTGTCTGAACCTGCTGACAGCAGGTATTCCGCAAGAACTTTAATTTCATGTTTCCAAGTGTCTACTTCCAGGCCTGTTCTGAGTATCCTGGGGGGAAAGAAAAACAAACACAAAAGAAACAGAGTACAACGTTCTAGTCAGTAGAAGTCGCAACACAGTGTAGTTAACATACATTCAGTATCATAGAATCTTTAGGCCATCTGAAGCAATTACCACCCAAGCTTCTTCACACACACCCACACACACACACACAAAGTGACTGTTGTCCTTGTGGCAGCGACAATGAAACTGTAGAGGTAAAATGTAATCTCACACCAGCCTATGTAAATTTGCATCAAGTTTTCTCCTTGCTACATGATTTCCTGCTTCCCAGAAAGAAGAGGAACCATTATGCCTTGGATGCCCCAGTTCAGTCTGATCACGGAATCATAGAATCATGGAATCATAGAATCAGTTTAGATTAGAAATGACTGGTTAAAGACGTCCCTCATTACTGTGGGGAGGTTGGACTAGATGACTTTTAAAGGTCTTTTCCAGCCCAACACATTCAATGGTTCTATAAGAGTCTATGAAATCCAACTGTTAACCTAGCAGTTTTAAGTCCACCACTAAACCATGTCATTAAACACCTCATCTACATATCTTTTAAATATTTCCAGGCATGGGAACTCAACCTGCTGACTCATTCTCAGCCACTCATCAGCTAACACCCCCAGGTCCTTTTCCACCAGACAGCTTTCCAGCCACTCTTTCCCAATCCTGTAGCACTGTCTGGAGTTGTTGTGACCCAAAGGCAGGACCCGGCACTTGGCCTTGTTGAATCTCATACAGTTGGACTCAGACCATCGATCCAGTCTGTCCAGATCCCTCTGGCCTTCCTACCCTCCAGCAGATCAACACTTCCACTCAGTTTGGTGTCAATTTATTGAGAGAGCACTCAATCCTCTCATCCAGATCATCAAAGATATTAAACAACACTGGCCCCAGAAATGAGCCCAGGGGAACACTACTTGTGATCAGCCACCAGCTGAATTTAACTCCAATCACCACCACTCTTTGGGCCAGTTCATCCAGTCAGTTTTTCACCCAGGGAAGGGTATGCCCATCTAAGCCATGAGCAGCCAGTTTCTCTAGGAAAATGTTGTGGGAAACAGTGTCAAAGGTTTTACTAAAGTCTAGGCAGACAACACCCACAGCCTTTCTCTCACTCACTAAGCAGGTCAATGAATGTTAAGCGTCTAAAGTGTCACACTTTCTGGGGTAATAGAAATTATAACCATTTTATTCAAGAGAAATAGACACAAGAAGGACATACGTACATATCCAATTTGGAGATATTGAACTCAAGTTACTTTCCCAAGGTTATAAACAAAATCTACGACAGAATCTGAGGCAGAACAAAAGATTTAAATCTAGTGGCCAAGATCAATCCTCTTTAATAGGTTTATTATTATTATTATTTCATAATATGTCTCCCTCAGTTCAGTCCTGGGCCATGATTTTAGACTATGTATGGTATAATATATAAAATCATTATACAAAAAGGAAAAGGCAGTATACCTTGACGTAAAATGAAACTACCACTCTGAGTGTCCTCCCAAAGCCAATGTGGAAATGCCAAGCTTGTCAAAATGTGCTGATGAGATATTAAGATATCTATCATCTAATATTTCCACACTAGCATTACTGTCTTCTAAGTATCTGGGGAAACCATAGATGCATGCAGTAAAATTTCGTATACCATAAGAGTGACAAAGAGTACTTCTTAGATTAACTGTGAAATCATGTTTTTTCTAAGTGTTACCAAGTATCACCTTGAATGTCAGTACCTTAGAAATCATTAATTACACCCTGTGCTAAACTATCATGTAATGTCAAGAAAAAAATATTAGACTGTATGAATCATTTATCATTTCCAATTCAATTTGAACATTATTCTAGTTGAGTGTTAAGCACTTTTGAATAAGACCTTGGAAGACGAACATTTTTCTGACAACAGAAAGCCAGAAACTGTAATCTGACATTTATAAAATACAGGTACTAAAGAATCAAGAGTCTTTAGGAGAAGAAACAAATGTACAACTAAAGATACATAAAGATAAACATCTACTTAACTTACTTCAAATCAAATCCATTCATAAGGGATTAAAACTCTCAAAAATGTTAGAAATTTCTTAATACATAATGTCTCTCCACTCTTCCACCATTTTTTTCCAATTGCACCTTCAGAGTTACTGTACATAGCCTGTTTTGCATGTGCTCTTTAGAAAACTGATCTCTTCCTTCCGTGAATATTCCCAGAGCAATTGTTCATACTCCTCTGATTTGGCAGCACATTGCCTGTACAATGTTGAGGATGCATACGCTGTGGGAGAAAAATAGTGAAATGGACTGCTGTTCTTTACATCTGTGATTGTTGCAGTAGCTACATTTCCCAAAGTTAAATGTTTAATGTCACTTAATGAGGGTGCTAATTGGACAAAACATCATTTTCACATGACTGTTCTACAAACTTTGACTTTTCATTCTGTATATTTTTTCAAGCTCCTTTGTTGATTCAGATAGATCCAGCTCTCACTTTCCAGACTGATAACTTAATAGTAAATGTTGGTGCAGGAGCAAAAGTAAAAAAAAAACAAAAACAAAACCAAAAACAAACTAAAAATCCCGACAATTCAGAATAAGAGAAGGTAAGTCATTGTTTTCAAAATACAATTATTGAGGACTGGAATTTGAAAATCCCATGGTGAGCTGATGACTTCACAACTTGAAAAGCTCGTGGTGAAATGATGGCTTGAAATTTCATATCAAAAGCCTGACATGAAGGCTTGAAATTCCCTATCAAAACTACGGTTATGCAATTTGTTTTCTTAAACAGATTTTCTTATGATTGGTTTATCTTAGTTTTAGCTTATATTTGAAATGACCGTTTATTAATGTTTAGCAAATTAGTGTATACTGTTCTTGTACAGTGAAATCATGAGATATTCTTAATTTGCCATGGTAAATACTGTTCCACAGAAGTTGCTTTATGTAATGCTTAGAAAGCGATCAGCCTCCAGTAGCCCTTCAAGTCGGCCAACTGGGAATAAAACTAGAGAAATAGAAGGATATGAAGTCTCACAAGATTTTTCAGTCCATGGGAAAGTAACAATGTCCCTCTAACACTTTGGTTCTTTCTGTGTTATACTATGCATTACTTGAGTTCTGAAGTTTTCAATATTTTTTTTCCTACTGTTAGTAGTGATTTTTTGATTCTCCATTAGTTTATTACGAATTTGATTGTAAATATTAGTGTGATAGAGTTCTTCCTTGGCATCTCCTGATACCATGTCCAGCACATGATCACTCCTTAATACAAAGTAATGACACTTGGTTGTGAATTGTAAATTGAAAATAATACCTTCATACAAGTTAGGAGTAGACAGGAAACCAAGAGGTCCCCTAAATCATAAGTTTCCACAAAAAGACCAACAATCAACTATCCTTCTGGTTGAAAAATTGTGAGATATGGGAGAGGTATATGTAAAGATATTATTTTTTCCTTTCTGTCTTTTTTTTGATGTTTCCCCCACTTAAAGTATTGACATGAATCTGTGTGCCTGTACTGCTGAATGAAAGAGAGAGAGTGAACTTTAGCACTGAATGTTTGATCATACATGCTGCCTAACTCTCAGTTCCCTCTCTATCTTTAGTTTGGACCTAGCTCTGAGAAGAATTATTTTGGAAGAAAAAGGATCTAGGCAGTATAGGTAGAAGACAGTAGTACATATGGGTCAAGCCTGCTGCACCTGACTCCAAGGCCCAGAATTGATGTCTAGCCCCTTTTTATGTAGTGGGCCAGACATTATCACCCACTCTACCTAGACTTCTAAGTACTTGAAAGCAACACTTTGAAGGCTGGATGGTCTTAGTCACCTATTCATCTTATGGAGAGAAGCACCTGAAGAAAGCAGTATATACACATACAAATGAATCCCACCTGAAGATAGACCTCTACTTAAAAGATGTCTATATCTAATTTAGTGCCTAAAACAAGATGGGACAAGTTTATTGCCTAAAATGAAATGAGACAGCTGTGCAATGTATGCATTTATACTCAAAATTTAGCTGTAGTGTTAATGCTGTAAAGAAGCTCAGTTTGTAAGAGAAAGAAAAAAGGAGCCAAATTAGCTAGGTTACTTTTCTTTTTAAAAAAAAAGTTATAAAAAATAAATATAAAATAAATTAGTTCAAAATTATGATAATGAAGATTCATTTGCTTCTATTTTATCACAATTTTTCCATTTTCTGCTTAATGGAATTGTAGTTTGTGAAAAGCTTCCTAAAATAGTTTTAATGAATCAAGAAAAAGGCACACAAAATGAAGGACTGTCCTTCAGATGATAACCAGGCACTGCATGATGTATATTAGCAAGTTACTGAATCTGGTTTAGGTGATCGTCTAAGACTAGAGTTATGTAGCAGAGCCTAAATGCACATCTGCTATGGTTTATAGCTATATGGACAAATATTTATCTACAACTAAATACTGGTTCACTCTGACACTTGAGTAGTATGGAGGTAAAAGTTCTATGTTAAAAGGAAAGTGCCATAAAACACACTCATAAGTAAATTAATAGGTGGGTTCTTTTTCTTAAAAAAATCAATGGTTTAAAACGATAGGTATATATGTTACAAAAACATTATGGTATTTCAAGTGTATCTTGAAAACAGAAACACACATACACTGATTTTTAAAGGATAATATCACGGTTCTGGTAGAGTTTCTGTACAAAAGAGTAATAAAAACATCCAGTTAAGGAGGAATATGAAATTTCCAGAACTATGGGAATTGAGTGTGATAGCCTACTGTTATAACAAAGTGGTTCAGAATGATAAAGAGTATCTTTTCACATGATATTGAAAAAAATTACCTGTGTCTTCACATATTTACTTCATGTTTACTTTCTTTATGAGGACAGTTTATTGATAGGTGTACACAGAATCTTGACACAACCGTCCATAAATAAGCATCTGGTGTTATCTGAGATGCTCTGGGAAAGATAAGAGAGCTGAGTAAGTTTATCAGCAGTGACACAGGATCTGTAGGAGAATATACCACCTTCAGAGGATCATCTAGGGGCAGGTAGGCTAGCACTGGGAATCTCACTTTTAACCACCACCTCTACATCAGCACGAGTTGAGAGCAGGATTAATAACAATACAACAATGAAAAGCAAAAATTAGAAGGGCGCAGTTTAGCTTCCTGAATATAAATACCTTATACATTTTTAGGTATTGAGAGTTGTCCCACCTAGCTTCCATCTCTAGAAAACCATCTATCTCCTATAGCTCTCAAATGGATCTGTAGTAGGTATCTAAACAACCTCTTGAGACATCCTAAATCAGTAAACACTTATGCTCATGTAACTAAATAGAACCCTTAAAATCTGTAATTGTAGTATGATTTGATGCTAGATCATCTCTGATGGCTCTTATTTCCACTCCCTCTCTTTTTCAGGTAGTCAGTTACCTATCAGTGCCTATGATTTTTCTCTCCTGAATGGAGATATTTCTGCAAGAAGAGCTGGAAGTGATACATAAGTATCCCAACCACTACAAAGGTTTTAAATCTTTCTGTGATTCAAGGACAAAATTAATTGTATCAAAGATAACAAAAATTAGAAAATTGAAAAGAAAAAACCAAACAATTTTATCTAGAGAGCATTTGTATTTCATTATCCAAAGGACTTTTTTTTTACGCATGCTGATAAGAAAGACACAGAGATGTATGTTTCCCATATCAAATCGTGCTTGTTATTCTATTCTTGAGGCTGCCCCAGCAACCAGCGACCTGTGTGAGACCCTGTGCTGACAAGCTCCACAGGTATCCAAGCTTAATGTAGCTCTGGTGTGCTTTTAATAGATAAGCATACTCTATCTGTTCTGGCAAAGAAAAATAGGGCAGGCAATCAGACGACCATCTTCCCTAACCTGAGTGGAATACTTAACATAAGTCAAGGGTAAAGAAAACAATCTTCTCAGAACAATGCCTTGAAATACCACTCAAAGAAGATCATCTGTGTTTATACACATAGGTATATATATATGTATTTATGCATGCATTTGTAACAATAAGAACACAAAATGAGAGATTGCTCCTTTGTCTGCTTAAATCAAAGCAGAAACCCCTTCTACATAATAGTCTGGATATTGTGTCTAACAAAATAGCTGAAAAGTTTCATATAAAGCCAGAAACATAAAATGACAAAAAAGTGTTGACCCATGGGAAAATGAAGTTTTCCTTAGTCATTCTAGTTATCTATAAAAGAAAATACTAACACTATTGCATAAGAGAGCACACAAATAAAATACTCATAAGATTCTATTTTTTATCATATTTTCCCTTTTATTGAGTTTTATTCTCTTTTTATTGCCAATAACAATCTATTGTAAAGTGATTCTGGTGTAATACTGTATATTGCAAATTCCCTGCTACTGAATTGCTTTTTTCTTTCTGTTGATTTATACACACATACATCGGAGAATAGAGTACAATAGATTTTTTCTTAATTTGTTATTATTATTACAAGACTTAAGACCTAAGTTTTAAAAAGTTACTGGTTCATCTTTAAAATTTGCTATTATGTTTCAAACAAGTTTCTATAGGGAATAAATTCTACTATCCTGAATTTAAAAGACCATAGGACAGATTATTAGTTTATTGTTTACAGAAGTTGTAATCACTTTTAAAGTACAAGACATCCTGTGAATTAGACAAATTACCTCCTTGGTCCAATGGAATTTGAGTAACAATAATCTGATAAAAAGACAGAGAGGGACAGGACGTTGTTCAGATATTGCCATTCTCTCTGTACTGCCACCTCAGATGACATGTTCCATATCTGAGGAAAGTCAGTGTGGATGTAAGAAAAATAATCTTGTGGAAGTGAGTACTGGCATTCAGCCAAGATTATAAAGTGTTTCTGAAGGAAAATTTTATGGGGAGGAAAAAAAAATTGGCAGGAAAGAAGGTATCCAGGAAAGAAGAATTAAGTCAAAATGCTACTGAAATAGACCTCTTGATATAGGGGAAGACTGCCCAGACATTCAGCATTCTTGATGCCAAATGTTTAAAAAGTGAGATCTGAGAGCTAACAAAAGCTCTAATTCTTCTTTGTGAGGTGGGACCTACTTAGGTCTTCAGAGATGTAAAGATTAGGCACTAGACATGCTGTTTCTCGTTAATGAAATCTGAAACATTTACGTAATAACAGATATATTTCAAAAGCTAGATATTTATGTTAAACAGTATCTATTGAGAGATTTACAACAACCGCATGAAAGCTGACAATGTTGTCTGTGTAAGTTTGTTAAAAACAAAGAGCAAAAGAAGAATCATGTGTATGAGTTGCCACGATCCCTTTGCTGCTGTAATATGGAAAACAAGTGATATAGAAAAGTGTTCCTTAAACTCACTGTCACTCACATTTATTTATTACCACTTAGGAAGCCATCACCATAAAAAAAAAACCTGCTACAACCAGAGATATAAGACAAGAAGGTGTGAATAGCACTTTGTTTTTTAAAAAATAGCTTTTTAAAAATTTAAATATTACATTTCTCCCTGGTATTTGTTTTTATGATCTACCCAATATTTTAGACTCCTTCTTAGTGCTACAATCAGAGAAACATATTGTGAGATGATAAAACAAGGATAGGTAAAATATTGATAAGCAAAAGTGAATCTGTAGTCTGCATCTGTGAACAGCAGAAGATGTTTAATATAATGTTTTTAGTTGTCTCATTAAAGCTGTGATGAAAGTCACACACAGCTGAAATTAGGCAGTTTTGCCATTCTTTTCTATGATGCCAACATCTTACAGATTCCACACCCACTATATTTCAGTGTTGGTTCAACTTTTTCCTTTTCTCTGTTCTGTCTCCTAGACACTGCTATGCTTATAACAGCAGGTGAAGCTGATCCTGAACTACTGAAGTTTCCAGTCTAATGTATAACAGTGGTCATAAATTCAGATTATCTTTGTATACATTTAGGTATTTGAAAGATTTGGGCTTAAGAATTTTATCTATTTCTAAAGACATTCTAGCACAGTACAAATTCACACCGTATGAGATGGAAAACATGGGAGGGTTAGTACACTTTGCTGCAAAAAAATGCAGTATAAACCAGGACTAAAAATTGCCAAAAAAAAAATAAAAATAATTTTTTTTGAAACCAGAAAATGCTTTTTCTGTTTTTTTCTTTGCCAGCATCGCCTTTTGTTCTTTTTTTTTTTTTCAGGAGCAAAAAGAAAAGAAAAAGGAGAAACAAAGAAAAGGAGAGTAGGAATTTGGGAGGAAAAAAAGACCAAGGGGGAAAAAAAAAAAAGGAAAAAAAAAAAAGGAGGTGAAAATATCCAAAAAAATAGATAAGTAAAGAAATAATCCAAACTTTGAGGAAATTAAGTTTTTGAAAGGAAAAAGAAAAACCCAAGCCACATGCAAACTCTTACTTGTCTAAAACTATAACTATGAGGTTCATCTAGACACTCAGACACCATTATATTGTCCACTAAAATGTGCTGGTACACGACTTGCTATACACTAAAAACCAACAATAAAAATATTCTATTCATGTTTTTCTTTCTATGGGATGTATTTCAAGCTTAGCAATCCTGAAATGTAATCATCCTTCTTTGGTGAGACTTTTAAGGAGTTATTACCTCTTCTTACTTGCTTGTCAGTGGAAACAAACTCTGGTGGCAAATCCCATGCTGGTACTGTGCCATTTTCCAGCAGAGCAGTTGCATCGTGTTTAAAATGGAGTGTATATACTCTGAGTAAATATCCTACAATGTTTCTATCAGTAAAAAACCCAAAACATTTCAAGAGCTCATTTGCTTACGAGCATGATGTCTGCAGGAATGATGAAAATTTATGTGGTTTGTTTTAAGGGACGGGAAAGGTGCCATCAGTCTGGTCCATGAGAGCTTTATTCACCCAGTTTATTTCCACTGCACGCATTACCACGTTCTCTATCTCCCTGCCTGGAGTATGGTTAGTTTTAATTTTTCTCTTGTTACCTATCTCTTCCTATAATGGTTTAATCTTAGGTCATTCAGAGGTCAAACTAATGTATATCTTCCCAAGATAAGACTATAAGCCATATGGAGGAAACAATATGCTAGCTCACAATTATGGAAAAGCACAGTATACTTTCTTCCTCTTATTCTTTTTTTCAGCTTTAATGAGGGTGAGTGAGCTAGATTGGTAAGAGCTACATTTTAGGTTTCTCCTTGGGGAAAGAAGTGGAAAACTGAGATTTTATGCATGACAAAAGGGTTTCATCTGAAATCATCTAAGCAAAATTTTTCCTTGACTTATATGGCAGCCAAATATTAATGTTTAAGTGTGATGTTTTAGTGTTTTTTTAGCATACGATCTTAAGGATTTAAGATTCTCAATGTAAAAGATGTGTGACATTTTTAGCAAACCCCGTAGTACATGGAGGAAAAAAAAAAAGGAAAATGGTAAGATTTTGTTAGATGGTTCTGTAAACTATATGTCCAACAAAGGGGAAATACCATTTTATTTCCATATAAGTTTAAAGTTATCGATGTGGGTCAGAACCTATTCTGTGTTTCTCTTTTGGTGTGTCTTTCCTCAATAGTGAAGCAACTTTATTCTGACATGATGTAAAAAAGAAGCTGGATATTTCTACCAATTCATATTTTAACAGTATGTTATAGCATCTTCAAAATTATTTTTTGAAATTCTTTCTCTGCTGGGCCTTACTTGGACAGATATTGTCATTCATCTTGCTGACATGAGTGTCCTTTTTGACAAAATGCAATGCCTCCTACTTTGGACCAGTATAAACCAATATAAAACACACTTTGCAACCATTGCACTCTAATATTTGAAATTACATATTCCAAGTCTCATTGTGTAATACCAATTATGTTCACAAACAGAATTTTTATTTTTTCCAAAAGAGCTGTCCAGAAATTGATTAGATCACTTGCACTGCTCAATTAGTTAATTTCCAACCATAATTGCAACATTTACTTTCCTGTCAATAAGCCCGGTGCAAACAGTCAGGTCACTTCCTTGGAATAAATGATTGGTTGACCTAAGATAACTGTGGAAGAAAAATCTATCAGCACAAAGATATCGCTTATACATGAGGAAGTCCCTGAGCTGCAGATTCTTTAAAGCTGGGAAAATAGCCTGAAAAGTATCACACTTTCCATATTTTTCTCCAAACATCACCTACAAGCCATTATTAGATGAAAGGTCCCACGCTACATGAACTTTGGTCTGACCTGCTTCACTCCCATTATTTTCTGAGTGATTTGTTGTATTTTCAAGCTTTTGTTCCTTTACTATTTAAATATTAATGTAGTGTGAAGGAGGGTGATGTTGGGGGTTATGATGCGGAAATTAGAGTCAGTATAGGAAGAGTAAATTCAAGTTTTTTATGGTGTGATGAAAGACCAAGAAATACAAACTATGCATACTAAAATGTACACCAAACAATGGAACACAGGAACCTCATGTTATTTGACATTCCTTAAGACATCCACAATGGTCTGGTAGATATGACATAGGAAGCCTGTGTCCTTTTGGAGCTGCAGCCCAGGGTTGGGCAGGATAGCCTAGGGTAGCCCAAACAGCAGTAGGCATCTTTGGTGTGACAATGCAACTGAACCTACAGTATCTTCATGTTGGTAGGGCACTTCCTTTTGCTCATTTATGAGAATGGATTTGAAGCTTTGCTCTGCAGTCTTCCACTAAGCAGTTTTAACCTGAGCCAGGTGTTGCAGTCTTGAATGTTTATCTGTTTGTTTTCTTTTTAGCTTCACTAGTTCACTATTAGTCTTCCCTACAACTTCACCTCACTTACATTCTTCTATTATGTCCACAAGTTATTTTAACAAGAGTACTACCTGTTGTTCTTTCATTCTTCACAGTAAGTGCAATATCCTGCAGTCCTGAAAACAGATACATTTTTGTCTGCAGGCTTTTCAGAGAAAGACTATCTTTGCTGGATTTGCGTCTTTGTGTTAGAGGAGACCACCCTGATCATGGAATTAATAATATTTTTTTATTGACTATTTTGTTATCTGTTAAAAGATGAGAACTTCAACATTATTATGTTGCCAAAGCTAAGTACAGTTTTAGAGATTTTTGATAGCCTTAAATGCTTCTGTGCTGAATAAGACTCTAGAAGGGTCCCTTCGGAGAGCCGGCCAAGTAATGACCATCACACCAATATGGCTACAGATCGTCCTCGCTTTATTGTTCCGGACAGCTCAATATATACAGTGAAGCAGTGTCCCCACGCCTGCCCCTTAACAGAGTTGGTCAGTTACAGGTTTACACGCGCCAGCGTTTTATTGGGCAGTGCCATTCCACTATGCAAGCGGCTCTTGCCCCCCCTTCTCCCCCCGGGGCCAGCACCTCCAGCCAAGCATCTCGCAAAGCTCTCACAAAACAGATAAAACCTCCTCCTCGCCGTGTTCCAAGGCAGCTCCAAGGACAGAGCCTTTGTTTAGGCCTCAGCTGGGTTGTCCAAACCTTTAAAGGGATACCACGCCTCTGCTCCACAAGAAATTCCCCTGCATAAGACTCTTGCAACGCATGTATCTTTACAGAGAGGAAATTTAGAAAATTGTGTAAATGTTTTGTACAGCTAACTTTATTCCTCTGAAGAGAAAGCAAACGCCATTACAAATCTGATATGCAGGATTTTGCATTGCCCTTTACTTTCATATTAAATTTCCCCATGTTTTCCTTTACTACTTTACTGTTTTTGGCTTCTCACTCAGCTCAAATCACCATGAGCTTTACAATAGACATCTATTAGTGACAGTGTTGCTTTTGGTTTTGCTTGAAGGAAGGGTGGCATTTATGTTCTACTGAAACAAAAAGGCCATGGGATAAAAGGTTTTGTTTCCTTGTTTCCTTTGTTTACCTTTTCCAGAGTCCATTCTAGGATGCAAAATACAAAACACAGTGGTACAGACTGCCCTAGCGCTATGTGGTGCATTATGAAAACCTTTTATCACATCAAGAAATAAAGGCAGGAGATTATGTCGCAGTTTAAATGACATAAAACAGTCAGCCATCTCACTGTGATTGAGGGAATACAGTTCATAAACGCAGGTTCTTCCAGGTCTGTGTGCCAGGATCTCTGCTTGAACACCTTGAGCACTGGGAAGGAGAATTCACCCTGCAGAGATACATGACACCCTTTTGTGGCTTTCCTGGGGACTAAGGAAAATATTACACCCTGAGCCAATTTCCTTTTCCTTTTATCTCCTTTTATAGAATCTTCTTTTCTTGTGGCAAACAAGGAATAACACATTGTGCTAAGACACTGCTGCACAACCAAACAGAGTGGGAGCATATAGTCATGTTTACTCACCCTTTCCTACTCATGTATGAGTAAGGTCAATGATGAGTCAGACGTGAGCATTGCTCTGTTTAGATCCTGTTTTCTAATGTCAGCTTACTTAATTCTTGGTTGAAAGACAAGCCAAAAATCTGTCTTCTCAGGGCTTATCAGAAACATTACATGAAGTTAACCTCCAGGACTGTTCTCCATAAAACTCTCATAAGCATGTTTTAATAGGTCACAGTCAGCTACAGTGAGACAGAGAAAAGCATCATACTGTTGCCCAATAAATTAATGTTCATTGTAAATCAATAGCATTGAAAACACTAAAAAAGACTGGTATATGACTTTTGCTAGTTGCACTTTAAAAGGAGGTGCAGTCCTCTTTGGGAAAGGATTAGACACAAAGTTTATTGGCATTTTTACTCATACCACCTGCTTTTATTGGTTGAGTATAATGCATCACTGCATGCTGTCAAATGTTTAAAAAGGGAACAGCTGTATACGTTTACATCTTGCTCAGAAAATCTTCTGTTCTTTTGATGCATTATTTTCTAAAAATTCTACTTTCCAGCTATGAGTATTCAGAGAAGGAATATTTTTTGTTTTCGAATCTTTTCAAAAGCTTTGGTGGAGAATTTAACAAGTCATGAATATATGACATTTACTCCATATTTGATTCAAAGTCATTTTAAAACAGCAGCAAGTTGACTGTTGGAGTTTTAGTGCCTTTTTGACAGAAAACGTCTAAACTTATTTTTTTTATTATTTTTTACATAAAGTATGTCTTAGACTTTTTCTTGCTGGATTTCAATTAATAATAATCTGATTATTCAGGGGCTTCATGAACCACTGGAATACCTGCTGTTTTGTGGAAATAGTAGTTCATTGACTAGGAGTTTTCCATTTTATTATTTTGAATTACCTTTGTCACAAGATTATGGTTCTTTTTCAGTTATTGCAAGCTTTATTATGAACATATCATTCTATTTCATCTAGAAATTACTATCTGAGAGCTTTGCAAGCAACTCAACTGTAAAGTTTCTCTTGAGACACAGTTTGGCTTCCAAAGACTGTATCAGCACAGGGGTTTGTATTCAAACTAAAACACAGCAGCGGCTTTAGTTTCTAATGACTAATGACAAACTAAAAACTAAAGAGAGAACATAGGAACTGCAAACCTGACAATATACAGTAACCATGGATTAAGTTCTCGCAAACTTTGAGAATGAAGATAACCCTCCTTAAAGAATACTCCTGATGTTAGACACAATGCATCATATGAAAGTTAAGTACTTATTTTAATGAAAGGTGAGATTGTCAAGAATATGTGGTCTAGAGCATTGAGTCAGCAAATATCAGCCTCTTGATATTTGGGCATAGTGTCTTTATCCCTAGAAGGATTGTATTTGATCATGTTCTTCATGATATCTTTCCCATTTCAAGAGTGAAAATACTTGTGAAATATGAGATGTAAAGGATAAGAGTTTATACATCTCCTTGGGCTTTATTTTCTTTTGTCATAAATCTGTAATATAGCCCAAACAGTTGTAACATTATAGAAGAGTAGAGGTAAAGGATTAACTACATAAAGCATTTCTTTCCTATAATAATTGGCTTTTAGTGTTGAAACTATATTGATTTTCTTCTTAATATTTAAGTAATAAGTCCCCTTTTATTCCTATAATATATGAACATTTGTCTGCACCATCTGATACAGTATTCTTGTGTTTTACCTTATTGTTTGTGGTTTGGTACTGCTGTATCAGCACAGGAGATTCATTTGCAGAAATATTGTATGCATAGCTGAACTAAGAGTGTAATAAGTATGGAATATCTGACTCCATTTCATATTGTAACATTTAAAAACTAAAAAAAAAAAAGTACAACCTTCTGCTGTTTCATGGATATCATCAGTGATCTATCAACAAGAATTTGGTACATAAAAACGGTTCATAACACAGACAGAGTTTACGGTAGTACATAAAATAGGAACATAAACTTAAGTGCAAGATGGTGCAAAAAAAAATTAGGATGTGAAAGTACATTACCTTTGATTTTAAAAACAAGTAATTCTTGTTTGTTGGGAAGAAACATCAGCCATGCTTACATCGCATAACAGAGTGTAGTACAACAGTAGCTGAGCTAACGCAGACCTG
Source organism: Trogon surrucura (assembly GCA_020746105.1). Classification (NCBI taxonomy): domain Eukaryota; kingdom Metazoa; phylum Chordata; class Aves; order Trogoniformes; family Trogonidae; genus Trogon; species Trogon surrucura. Next base: position 56,969,519 of record CM036617.1, read on the forward strand.
ACCAAAGTCCTTAGGCTCAGTATTACACCAGCTAGACCTAGCAGCATGCACCTTAAATGTGCCCTGGCTGTACCAGCCTCTTGCTGGACCCTGGCAAACCCGTTGAAGGCATCATTGCCTGGGCCCTACACCAAGCTGCTACCATGTTGACAAGTGTGTTGCATGTATAGCTCATTTTTGGATGAAAGCTGGCTCAAATAGCAGCAGTTTGGGGTTTACATTGCTCGTTTTCTACTTCTTGTCTGGGGTGTCTCTCTACTTTTTCCAAGTAAGATTATAAACAGTTTGATACAAACCAAAATGTCATATGAAAACTTCGCCTCAGGCCTCAGTGCAAAATTGTTGTGAAGTCAGAGGATCTTGTCCTCAAGGAACTGCTTGTCCCAAAAGGGTGTAAATCCCAAGTTACAGTAGATGTTTTCAGCTACCAAAGTAGATGTAGCCCAAAGAAATGGGTTTCTTAGGTACTTTAATACCATTGCCATGTATAAAGCAGGGGGGTAATAGAATTTAGTCTCCAAATTCAGTTCAGTCAAGAAATATGCCAGGCCAACCCTCTGTCACAGCTCTGTTGCAGAAGTACTCCCAAGTAGAGCATTGATATAGGAGCATGGGATCACTATCTGGAGCTTCATTTGCTTATGTTTCACTTTATATATCCATGTGTTTAATTCAACAATCAAACATATGTAGAAAAAAAGTCCTAAAATGGCAAAGACGAGAAAGGGAACATCATTAATGCTGAAGTAAAGTAGTGTTTGTATAATAAACATAACAAAATTGAGTCAGTGAAATAGAGGGATTAATTAGTAGATTTAAAACAGAAGCAAAAGTAAGGCTTCCTGCTCTGGTTTCTGCCTGTAATAAATATAGTTAAAGCAATTTTGAATTAAGATATTTTTACAATTTAAATTCAGGAAGATCCATCAGTTGTTCCTACAAAACAAGACAGAAAGCATTTTTCTGCCATTCCTGAGCTGTAATGTTGCTGTATATACTACCTCCTAGTTAACAATGTGAGAGGACTCTTTCTGAAAAGAAACTGGGTTTTCTTTAGAAGAATCAGCACTGAAAATACAAGCAGCTTCTCACTATGTTTGCAGTTTGCTTTCTGTCATGTTTGCTCCAAAATCATTGTTCCTGTAATTTGGGAGTCTTCCAGTAAGCAAGCTGTTACTGACTTCTTTCTGCAAAGCCTGTCACCCTCCAAAGAAGGAAAAAGAAGTCATTGCATCCAATCTCTTACATGCATGCTGGTATCTTTCCTAATAGGAGGAAACTTTTCAAGTTATGTGTTTCTGTGGCTTTCTTTATGTTCATGAAGAGGTCTAGTGAAGCCTTCTAATAGGGTCTCTGATCCCATAGCACATGGCCAACAGTGTAATGCTGCACAACACCTTGAGGCTTTGCACTGGCATGGATATTGGAGGACATCCTAATGCTCTAGAACTTCCCTCAGAGGTACTAGACATGCTTTCAGACCAGGGTACTCAGATACGAAAGGAGCTTAACATCAATTGTACCCTGAAATGAAAAAGGAGTGAGGATCAAGTAGTGAAAAACATAAAACAAGGAGATGGAGGTTAACACCAAAAAGAGGTGCCTTTCACTCCCCTAAGTCTTTCAGGGAGATGGATCTTCCCACAGATGTGATAAAACACATGAACCAGAAGTGGCCACTTCATCACCAGTATCCTTTCCGTCCTCTGAAACTTATTCCTGAAAGACAGGATGTTGTGGTGGGTGGACCTTTGGTTTAACACAACTATTGCCATATAGAATTATTTTCTGAATGTAGATATGAGAATGTAAGAGCTACTACAGCAGTTCCATTGAGTTCATAGCCTTGCCCTTATAATCCAGTAGCTCACCTCTTAAGAGGGCCCCCTGCGCAAAGTTAAGGAAAATGTAAAGGAGCAGAATGTACAGTGATGCTTGCCTGCATGAAACAGTCCTCACTTCTGGTGATCTGAAGCAGAGTCCAGTGTTGTTTCTTAATATTTGATAGCTACTAACGCATTTTTATTTCATGAGTTTAATCATTTCTTAACATCCTGGAACAATGAGTTCAATGGTTTAATTTCAAGTACTTACAAAAAAAAAAAATATCAACCACACAAAAAAATAGTGAAAGGCATTGACCATATTTCTTGCACTGTAAGCAACAGAATAAGTATATCAAATCTCCTTTCTCATACAGGTGATTCTATTTCATGTTCTTTTCCAGCTCTTTTTCAATGAGTTCTAGTATATTTAATTTCTCCTTACACAGAAATCATTGTGTAGAAATCTTCAATAAAACTTGTTTACTTTCTTTGTATCTCTTTAAACTCTACTGTACTCTTAAAAGGGAAATCAAATCTGTATATTCAAGATCTAGTACATTATAAGGATGCTTTCAGCATTTTTTCTGTCCAATGTCTAATAGTACTTAAAGTTTACTTTTTTTAAACAATGAACATCAAATCAAAATGTTCATTCTTTAATGAATCATAGCTCTCGTCCCTCTGTGGTATTGTATATAGTTGCTGTATGTAGTTTGGCTTGTTTTCTTACGTATACTAGTTTTCACTAACCAACACTGAATTTCATTTGCCACTTTATTGCCTACTCAGTCAATATTTTGACATCCTTCTGCATGTATTCACAATAATTTTTTACTTTACTATCCTGAATAATTTAAGATTATCAGCAAATTTTATTCTCAGTACTTACTTTCTCTTTCAGATAATTAATGAGTATGCTGAACAACGAATACTAGGAGAAAGAGGGGCCTAATTTGAATGCCTTCTATTAGGAAAAAAAGAAAAAAGATTGCTTATTGCTTATTGCTTATTGCTAACCCGCAACAATGGTTTGTTTCCTAATTCTTTTATCTTCTGCAGATCACATAATAAGGGGGGCAGGTGTGCTTGGATGTAGGTTTTTATTTTGTTTTAATAATTTTTGAAGTTAGCAAATGTAATACCCATCTACAAGAGAGGCAGAAGGGAGGATCCAGAAAACTATAGACCTGTTAGTCTGACCTCGGTACCAGGGAAGGTCATAGAGCAGTTCATCTTGAGTGCAATGACACACAATATAGAGGACAACCAGGGGATCAGTCAGCATGGGTTTATGAAAGGCAAGTCCTGCCTGATGAAACAAATTTCCTTCTATAAGATGACCCGACTATTGGACGAGAGAAAGGCTGTGAATATTTTCTACCTAGATTTTCAAAAAGCCTTTGACACTGTTCCCACAGAATTCTCTTGGAAAAACTGGCTGCTCATGGCTTGGATGAGCGTATGAACTGCTGGATAAAACACTAGCTAGATGGACACGCTCAAAAAGTGGTGGTCAATGGAGTTAAATCCAGCTGGCAGCTGGTAGCAAGTTGTGTCCCTCAGGGCTCAGTGTTGGGGCCATTTCTGTTTAACATCTTTATTGAATGATCTTGACACGGACATCTCTCATCAGTGAGTTTGCAGATGACACCAAGTTAGGTGGAAGTGCTGATCTGCAGGAGGGTACAGAGGCCCTGCAGAGAGACTTGAATAGTTTGGATCATGATAATTGTATGAGCTTCAACAAGACCAAGTGCCAGGTCCTGTACTTGGGCCACAACCACCCCAGGTAACGCTACAGGCTTGGGGAAGTGTGGCTGGAAAGCTGTCTGGCAGAAAGAGACCTGGAGATTCCAGTTGACAGGCTTCTGAATATGAGCCAGCAGTATGCTCAGGTGGCCAAGAAGGCCAATGGCATCCTGGTCTGTATTAGAAATAGTTGACCAGCAGGAGTAGGGAGGTCATTGTCTCCCTGTACTCAGCACTAGTGAGGTCACACCTTGGGCATTGTGTCCAGTTTTGGGCACCTCAATACAAGAGAGATATGGAGATGCTGAGTGCAGAGGAGGACAATGAAGCTGATGAAGGGCCTGGAGAATAAATCTTATGTAGGCAACTGAAGGAGCTGGGCCTGTTTAGTTTGAAGAAGAGGTGGCTAAGGAGAGACCTCATAATTCTCTATAACTACCTAAAAGGACATTGTAGAGAGGTTGGTGCTGGTCTCTTGTCACAGGTAATTAGCAATAGAACAAGAGGGAATGGCTTCAAACTGCAGCAGGGTAGGTTTAGAGTGGACATTAGGAAAAGTTTTTTTACCGAAAGAGTAGTCAGACGTTGCAACAGGCTGCCCAGGGAGGTGGTTGAGTCACCTTCCGTAGAGATGTTCAAAGGTTGTCCAGGTGTGACGTTAGGGGATATTGTTTAGGGGTGAACTTTGTGGAGTAGGGCTCTATAAGAGACTGTTTTAAGAACTTTTGCCTCAACCTTGCTGGTGTTAAAACTTGCTAAAATGCCCCATGAAGAAATATTTGTTTCATCCTTGCTAAAAGACTCTGTGAAGAAGAGACTGTGTTAAAACCTAAACGACAAGGCTGCCGTTACAAACTGGGACCTCTGATAAGTTCTAAAACAACAACTTCAGAGCCCAGCCCTGATAAGCCCCACGACTTGACTTGACTATTGATAAAGATGACTTCAGGGCCCGGCCCTGATAAGCCAGGGGGCTCGAAGTTCTGAACAACAACTTCTGGGCCCGTCTCAACCGCCGATACAGCTGTTGTCTTGCAAGCCCACCGGTGTGTGAGCTCACCGATGTAACTGCAGATAAGGCAGCTGCCCTGCAAGCGCGAAAGCCCAACGGTGTGCAAGCGCGAAGGTACACAAACCGTCAAGTCATCCTACATCTGCAAAAAATGGGCCCTCCGGACACCTATGCATGCCCCGCTGACAGAGGCGACGCTGGGGGGGGTGAAGATCGCTCCTGACGACCCTCACGCGCATGCGCTGAACAGGCGGAGGATAAGCAAAGCGGCTCTTGGAATACTATAAAATGCCACCGTGAACAGCTATTCTTTGGAGATCTTCCCCACCGAATCGAAACAGGCGGACCTGCGAGACGTCGCTGGATCTGTGGTGGTAGCTATACTTCTTGCTATTCTAAACGTTCTACTGCTTCGCTTTTCCTTTTCCTTATCTTTCTTTCTTACTGCTCTCCAGTGGTTGTTAGTCAATAAAGGGTTTTACTTTTGTGACATCTGACACCGTTTGTGTCTTAATTTCACCTTTGCGATCGAAACGAATCACCTTGACCCTAACCTCTACCAGGTATAAGCGGTTCAAGACAGGCTCAATGATCCCAAGGGTGTTTTCCACCTGAATGGTTCTATGATTCTGGGAAGAGCCTTTCTAGAATACCCTGAAATGTCTCTTTGAAAATTCAAAATATACAATGCTAAACTTTGTTTATTTGTTTTTCTTTAATGCAAGATCTTCTCCTTCTAGAAAAGTTTTGTTTACTTATCCCTGTTCAAATATTGTTTTTACTATGATTTTTATTAGTAGGCTACAAGAGTATGAATCATCTCTAGATTAAAAAAAAAAAAAAGTGGAGTTAATTTATCACCTTCCATTCTTCTAATCCCAATGATCACCTCAAAGTTCAGTTTACACACAGCGATCAATAACTGGATTAATATTCTGAGGTCCTGGCTGTGTTTTAGTGTTCTTTTTGTCATTTTTTCGTTAACGTTTTCTCCTGATTGACCAATTTGGCTAACTTCCTTTATGTTTACTCATAGAAAAGATGGAAGTGTGGGCATTTAGCTCATTTCAGTCATGTTGGACATCAGTGTAGTGTTTTCACTTAGTTTCTTTTTTACTCTGAGCATTAGTTTTACATCTTGATTATCTATTGGGTACCCAGCCCCCATCTCCTGATTTTGAAGGTGTTTAGAGGATTGCACCTGGGTCAGGGCAATCAGCATTATCAATATAGGCTGGGGGATGATGTGATAGAGAGCATCCCTGTGGGAAAGGACTTTGAGTACTGGTGGACAAAAAGCTGGACATGAGCCAGGAATGTGCGCTTTCAGCTCAGAAGGCCAATGGGCTTCCATCCAAAGAAATGCAGCCAATAGATCAAGAGAGGTGATTCATCTGGAGTACTGTGTCCAGCCCTGGAGCACCCAATAGAAGAAGGACATAGACCTGCTGGAGAAGGTCCAGAAGAGGGCCACAAAGATTAGACCCAGAGCACCTCTCCTACAAAGACAGACTGAAAGAGTTGGGGTTGTTCAGCTCCAGGGAGACCTTATAGCAGCCTTCTCATACCTGAAGGGGACTTACAGGAATGCTGTCCAATACAAGCACTGGTAACTGTGAGTTAGTCAGCTTACCAAATTCCTCCAGATTTGGGGAAGCTGAAGAACCCTTGCAATGGCCAGATTGATTCAATATCTCACATAACATACACTGTGGATCTAAACCCCAGCACAGATACTTGGCTCCAAATAATACCTTATGTTCTTGGATAATGATGTTTTGTCCATGCAATCTCCTGCTCTTATAGCAGCTATTCAAGGCAGTTGAACCTTCAATTTTCAAGACAAAAAATTTGGACAATAATAGTTAATAATTACATGGCATTCAAAACTTCATTAAATGGGTCTTAACTGGTTTAAAATATATATATATATATATATATATATATATATATATATATATATATATAATTATTCAGTTCCAAGACTAATGTTTTCTAGAATAATACAAGAATCCTGTAAGTGTAGATATTTCTCTGAAGATTTCCTCATCCAATTTGAAGAATGGTAGCTTAAGCAAAGGTCATTTACTGTAGATATTCACTGGTACAACTACTGAATACAAGATTGATTAAAGCTATGATTTACTTACTGACAAAATATTTCCTACACCATTAATAGATGTAGGTAGTCATGTACCCTAGGACAGCTTTACTACTAATTTGTCTGTTCTTGTACTAGTTGTCTGATAGCCCTAAGTGGTGTAATGCATTCAATGTTTGCAGTGAAGGCTGAATTTGTGTAGATACAGCCAATGTACTTCTAAGTAAAACAGTAATCTTTACCTGGTAAACTCATGTTTGCTTAGTAAGCACTAAACTATTGGGAAAATCCTCATCATCTCTATGAGGAGGGAACAAGATAGGAAGAATATTCTGTTCCCATATAACTGGCAAATCATAGTCATAGAATCATTAAGGTTTGGAAAAGACCTCATTTAGTCCAACAGCCTACCCAATGCTAACATGACCACTAAACCATGTACTGAAGTGCCACATCTACACATTTTTTGAACACCTCCAGGGACATTGTCTGAACAGCTTCCCTGGGCAGCCTGTTCCAGTGCCTCATCACTCTTTCAGTAAAGAAATTTTTCCTGATATCTAGTCTAAACCTCCCCTGGTACAACTTGAGCCCAATTACTCTTGTCCTAACATTAGTAACTTGGGAGAAGAGAACAACAATCACCTCACTACAACCTCCTTTCAGGTAGCTGTAGAGAGCAGTTAGGTGTCCCCTCAGCCTCCTCTTCTCTAGACTAAACAATCCCAGCTCCCTCAGTCACTCTTCATAAGACATGTACTCTAGACCCCTCACCAGCTTCGTTGCTCTTCTCTGAACCCGCTCCAGCACCTCAATGTCTTTCTTATACTGTGGCACCCCAAACTGAACACGGTACTCAAGCTGTGGTCTCACCGGTGCCGAGTAAACTATTTTTGATACACATCAAGATGTCGTTGGCCTTCTTGGCCACCAGAGCACACTGCTGGCTCATGTTCAGCTGGCTGTCAACCAACACTCCCAGGTCCTTTTCCACCAGGTAGCTTTCCAGCCACTCTTTCCCAAGCCTGTAGCACTGCCTGGGGTTGTTGTGACTCAAAAGCAGGATTTGGCACTTGGCCTTGTTGAATCTCATACAATTAACTTCGGACCATTGATCCAACCTGTCCAGATCTCTCTGCAGAGTCTTCCTACCCTCCAGGGGATCAATGCTCCCACTCGATTTGATGTCATCTGCAAACTAACTGAGAGACCACTCAATCCCCTCATCCAGATCATCAACTCATGACCAGCTGAAATCAAACAGAAAACAAGAAAGCTATATTAGGAAACCCAACCAAACACATTTTTTAATTGTAAAACCAGTGAACTACTGGAATAGGTGGCTGGGAAGGTTGTATAAGCCTCCAACATTAGGAAACGTGCTAGGTAAGTCCATCAGGAATGATTTAAAGATATTTGAGCCTACTGTGCTCAGAGGGATGGAGTTTATGATTATTTGCGTTTCTCACCTACTATTTTTTTTCTAATTCTAGTACAACTTATAATTACCATCAGTAAGATAAGTTTTTTATACTAAAAGTAGAATTATCACCTTAAGATAAACAATTTAGTATCATGTTAACAGAGACCATGTGCATGTCACTGCGTCTGCTTTTGTCTGTAAAATAGTTGTGATTGTTTCAGATCTTCCATTTGGTTTTGGAATTTAATTTTTTAGCATTTGTTTCAAACTACATTGACCAAGCTTTTAGGGACTCTTTTTTTTTGTGCATGTAGTAAGCAAACCAAAGAAGTTTTATCACACAGCTGGAAATTCATAGACTCATTTTAGTTTTACATGTTTTGCAGTATTTGCTCACAATAATAGTCTGTAGAATCCTGGACTGTTTCCACAGAAAAAAAAACCCAACAATCCAAAATCTGGTTCAGGTCATTTTGCTGAGGGCTGAATCATCACTCAGAGAAAACATTTACTCAAGTTAAATCCTTGCCAGGATCAGGCGTCCAGAAGTCTTTTACTTTGTATTTCTTCCTGTTGGTTTCATCTAGCATTTCTCCTTTACAGAAGGCGTACGAGTGGAATTTAGATCAGATACCTAAATTCAGTTACCTAATTGAATATGCCGTGTATTAATTTATATGTTTTAGTGTTTCTAGGATATCTGCACAAGGCTGGAAAAATGACACATGAGCCATAGGGGTTCTGTACCCTTTGGAAGCAGCAGCTGAAAAGCCAGGGAGGATATCTGAGGGCATCTCAAATTGTCAGACATATGTGGTCAGACATCAATTATCTGACGATAACTGAGACATGCCTTTCCGGTCTTCATTTTACCATAAAGTCGGTAAATAGCAGTCAAATGGCAAATTCAACAGCTCGATAGGAGATCACTCGCTGATTCTTGCTTTTCTTTCTTCACAGTATCACACTCCTTGTGCTAACAACTTTTGCCTTGCTGTAAGTGCTTTTGCATTTTTTACACAGAATTCTTGTTCCCTGTCAGTTACCCTCTTCTTTCTCAACTTGTTCTTTCTTTGTGGCCAGACACACTTTATCACAGAAGCTCTCCTTAAGTATCCAAACATTCATAGGCATTTGCAAGGTGCAATTCACTTTCAGAATAGGTCTCTGGTGATTTGCTTATTAATCATATGCATACATAAATAAATTCATATTCCCTGTAACTAGCCCACACATTAAGAGTTTACAGGACTTCTCAATATGTCAGGGCACAAGCAGAAATGCTCTTATGCCTCTAGCTAAAATAGTTTATGAAATTATCCCTCACAGCTGCTTGTTACCAGTCTCACAGCTGAGATGCCATAACTGATCGTGTTAATTTCCAGTCCATTTCTGTGTAAAGTGAAATAGATTAGTTTAATCTACCACTGAAGCTGTTTTAAACAGATTTACTTCTTTACGTTGAAATGGAGGAAGCTTTTCCAGTGAAGCAGCTGTGGCTCAGAACGTTTTTGCTACATGGAAAGGAGTAAAACTAAGAGGAGAGGAGACATCTGGGTAAATTGTACACTTCAAACTGAGATTTAGTCAAAAAAAGTAATGGAGTATTTTGCTTTAGGAAAAAAAACTCTCTGACTTCTTATGTTGTTTGCCACACACTGTATTGTTTAAACTACATTTTCTGTTTGATTAAATAAAATGTTCATTTTATTAAGCCAAAATCAACTATGACTATTTTTTCTGAAATGCTCCTAACTCCAGCAGTTCCTTAACACAACTGACATTTGCAAAGTCACAGAATAATTTAATCAGAATTTTTTTGCCAGGAGGTGGCCTGAACAGCTCACCGTCAATTGCCTTGAAAACAGGTAGTAGAACAAATAAATCCTTGGGGAAGAAGCTGACCACTATTGTTCCACATTTCTGTTATTTTTCCTTCCTCTCTGGCAGGCTTGAATTACATTTCCTTTGCTGAGGCTATATATTCTATTGCTACCTTACTCAGCTAAGATCAAGGTGGTTAAGGGAACTGATTTCCCTGCTTGCTTTCTTCCTGGTGTATCTCACACATTCAGTGACTTCCTTTTGAAAACTGAAATTCAAATGTTTTCTGTGGAGCAGGGATTGCATATATCCTTTATGGTCTTAAAGATGCTCTGTACCTGCATACATTCATATTCATAAACACTAAGGCTGGATCTATATAACATCTAACGTAATTTGTACTGCAAAGTGCTATGGATTCCAGTGTGAGCATCTCTCACACACCACAGATACTCATCTATTTTTCACCAAACATGACTAACACTACTAAAACAAAACAGTCCTCACCAGATAAAAAAGCGGAGTAGCTAATACTGAAGGCAAAGAGGGCAGAGGCTATGCCAAAGTGCAGAAAATACTTGGCTGTGCCTCCAGCTAGAGCTAAGTGCTTCATAGCCACAATTGATTCGGTTGGTAGGGTTTCTCAATTGCCCTCCGAAAGAGACATCAGCAGTCGTAAGAATACACCACATCTAGTTGCTCAAAACCTATCAAGCTATGACCTGCTCTCAGATATATGTGTTTTACCATCTGGGCTAAGATAATGCAACACACCTGGGCATGAAACCATCAGCCTGTAGGAAACTCCAGCTGCTTCATGATTTATGGTCCATCCTCCCACCGAATGAAACTGCAACTGCAAACACACCAAATTCTCTCATCTATCTTTGCCTTCTCAGAATATTGAAATACGATGGAGGGTGAGTTATGTAAGCAGTAATTCCTAGAGCCCTGGGAGAGAGGCAGCACCTGGTGAGCTACTTTGTGGGAACCTACTGTGAATGATAGTGGATAGAGCTTAAGTGATAAAGTTGTCTTTGTGAATGGAAAGTTGTGGGTTTTAGTTTCTATATTAGTGATTTGACAGTATTTCTGAGAAGCTGGAACTTTTACTAGAGCACTGGGTCCAGTAGGCTGTGATCTGCATAAATATATGGCATGTACCTGCTTAAGATCTTGAGCATTTCTTTCTCAGAAATTTTATTGCCCAATTTCATTTTTATATGAACAAGAGAATTTTCTTCATGTTCACTAGAACTATCTAGCAAGGGAGTAATAACAGTAAAAGTGAGTGGTTAAGGTTATCTAAATATTGATTTCACTGTGGTATAGATCAACTAGGTGAAGAGGGCTTATTGGAGCTCCACTATTTGCTTTTCTTTTCCTATTCACTTTTTTTACTTGCCTGTCTTGGAAGAGAAAATAAAGATGTTAGACTGAGGCCAAGCCTAATAAAATGTTTTTGGTTTTTTAATGTGTTTTCTTTGAGCACTGTTGGGCCTTGCCTCCTAATGACCCTTGACAGACAGATTACAAAGACAACATTAATATATTAAAGTGTAAGGGATATAAATACCTTACTTTGAAGTTTACATCAATGGCTTCAGGAATGGGCAAGCAAAAGTTTGTTTTTTTTTCTGAGCACAGTTATTTTTCTCCTCTAATCTATTGGATTTTTTGACTTCTAGGTTGCATCTGCTCTGTGCTAGCCCAAGAATAAAACAAAACTGTCTCTAAAGTCAAGCATCCACTTTTGATACACCTTTGAATAAAAGCACCCTAACCATTGTATTCTGTTTCTCAGGCTTGTAAAAGATACTGTGATGGAGCTTTGATCTTGAAGTCTTACTTTCCCAATTTGTCTGTCTACTTTCATTCTAAAAATCAAATTCCGTTACTAGGCAAGTCCAAGGCTGCTTTTCATCTTGGATATAGAAAAGAACTCAATCTGCATCTAAAAGCATGCTCAAACCATACAGTTTGTTCCCATTATAGTGACAGATACTGAATTATGCAATAAGTTCCCAGAGAGCAATTACATTTTAATCACTGTAAAGATTTTTTTCTGCAAAGACACTCCTATAGATGATTTATTTCAAAAGATAGGAATTGTGCCCAGATAGCTTAACTGGGAAAGTGTTTGGCTTCCCCAGACAAATTTCCTGGCAGGTAGAATGTTTGAGGAGACCAGTAACTAATATTTAAACCACTTTTTGATTATTTCCTTTTTTATTTTTTCTTTTTTACTGTAAATCTTTAACACAACATGACCTATAGTAGTAAGCCTCAGCCTGTAGTTCCATTTGGTCACTCAGAGCTTGCTTTCTTGGATTAGAAACTCTGTGAATTATTTTTACTTTTCTAAAATGGATTGTGGTGTTTACAGTAGTTGCCTTTGTTCTGTTAACATGAATAACCGTATAGTACTTCAAAGAATGGCTGAAAATAGAAGTATATTATAGAAGAATGCTTATAAAATGCATCCGTTTATTTAGATTCTGGCTTCAGATTAATTTCAGATTGTGCTGTCACAATGCATGTGTCACCAGGAACATTTGGTACATTTCACATGAAAAATCATGGAAGATGACTACATTAAAAAAGAAGTGAGAACACTTGTTGGTCTTTCCACTGAGAATCTGAGCAGAGTTTGTACTTGTTATTTGTGTTTCTCTAGTAAATAGAAGTTCTTACATTCAGTTTCCTGCACAACCACTGAAATTCAAAAGCTTGTTTTGTTTTTCAGTTGGAAAATAATTACAGACCATGGTTAGAAACATGTTAGATAAAGCAGTCCTTTGCAGAGAATGTGTTTTTTTAGAGTAAGTAGAAGCAAGCTTAGCTGAGCTTGCATAATCCATCCCTGGTGTTTTCACCAGCGCAAAGAAGCAAGTTCTGAAGTGGAGAATGCCAATCCACTTAGGGATATTCAGAGCAAATACAAACATTCCAGCACCAGACAGGAAATCACCATCTTGTGAGAGCTTTTGGTGGAATTTAGGTTTCTGCTGGGCTGCTTCAGCCTGCAACAGCCTAGAGCTGCAGACAGGTTTCTGTGAAGTACTTCAAAGCTACCATAATCAGTTGCCTGAATCCATGTGTATAGCTGTTTACATAAATAAATAAATGCTTAAAGTTATGCATTGCATAACTATGCAGTTTTCATCACAAGAGGATTCAGGACTTTTAGTTTTACAATCTGCAAACAATTTTATTAACCTCTATAAAGTGTAAATGGATGAAAAAATTTTACAACCTAGACTGCAGGATGCCTTCTGATCTTCTCTAAAAGCTCAGTATTTCTAGTGGTTTTGTACAGGGGAAAAAATAAAGACAAAAAAAATAATTAGAAAAGCTTTGATTTTTGTAATGCCTAGTTGTAAACAAAATCCACACTAGGACATTGGGAAAATCACTAAATCACTTAGTACATCTTGTTTCAATTCTTTTGTATTCTGGAAGAGGTAGTTAGAAAGTGTAATATAATAGATATTATTTCAATATTTCTTTCTAAAATAATCAATCTCAGTACATAATTTTGAAGAATACTATGTTAATATTCAGTATTAACTAGAATTTAATTATACATAGATGTACAGTAACTTTAGGACAAGATTTTTTTAGCAGCATATGTTGTCCTCGGCCCTTTCAAACCAATATGCTTGACCAGCTGTTAGCCAAATTCTACACATTTTCTTGGCCTTCAAAAACCTTCAATTTCTTAAAGAACTATCCAGGAGTAAAGACAATTATTTTGATAATCCATATTATCCACACTTGTAATTTTAATGTGTCAATAAAAACTATTTTTTCTTCAAAAAGATGACAGCTGCTGACACAAAATCTGAGAATATAATCTTTTATCTGCTTGTTTAATTTTTAAATACACTTAGAGCTCTCATGGTTATAAAAAAAAGCTTAGTGTACAAAGCAAGTGTAGTATAACACTTCAGAAATGAGGTGGCAGCCTACTCAGAGACCTCAAATTTATTTATGTCATTTTTTGACAATTTAAAGACAATGTTCTATTTTTTTTTTGTGCCAGATTCCATTTTTGAGTGCTCGAGGTTGTCAATATGAAGCTGCAATAAAGCTGTGATTAAAGATTTTCCTAATGAGACCCATAACATTTGGTGTGATACATAAAAAAAGGAGACAAACAAACATTAGGAGCTAAAAGTGTAAACGAAGCAGGGCAATCGAATGCACTCAGATATTTAATAGGGTTTTTTATGAACAGAAGAGTTGAAATTTTAAATAGTACTTTTTTCTTCTGTTTGCTCAATGACTTCTCTCACACTTATTTATCCACTTATTTTTACTGTTTAAAGTCATGAACTGCATGCTAGCTGAAATGTACAATCCTCTTGTCTGGATTTTTTTCTCTCCTCTTCTGTAGTCAACTTCTCCATCTTTTGATTCTAGACTCAAGTTTTGACCCTTATACATAGCTCACATTGCCATGGCAATTTTCCTTCCTAGTCCTTGCCAGGAAAGCTACTTCTTCACTTAAGCAAATTTATCAGCATACCTAGTGTACTTAGTCAGTGTTAGCTCAAGATTTTGAAGACAGAAAGTGGTATGTAAAGGTTTAGCGCACCATGTTGCACAGTCAGGTTCCATTTATAGAATAATTAAAAGGTGCTTGGGTCTTTAAAATAACAGAAGCATGTTTCATTTTCCACCATTCTAATTAGGATATGATCTAATATTATTATTGGTGGAATACTCTGTTTCACTGAAATGTGAGGAAACCTCAAGCGCGAAGTCAATGCAAAGCTTTTATTAACATGAAGCTCTGATACAAGGTTATATGGCCGATGGTACAGGTACATTAGTTTCTCGTTATGATTTAATAATATGAGACTTTTAAAAGGTCAATAATAAAGGGTAAAATACTAGCTGCTTTCTGATTAATGAAAATTTTACTGTTGGATATATAGGGATAGAATTTCATCCCAAGTGTTCAACTGAATAAGTATTATTTTCGCCTTAGATTATTTATTCTTTGTGTTCTGTCAGCTTGTGAAGCCACAGTCACTCACCAGAAAATTTGCCCATGCCATGGATTGCCTTTTTCCCTATGTCCTGATCTATTTATTGTACTCCTGGCTGGTGAGGCCTTTAGCATTTTATTCACAGGTGGATGACAAAAGCAACTAGGAAATCTCTGTCTCCCCCCCTACTTTCATTGTGATCTTGTAAATATATCTAAGACATATTTGGATAACGCCAATACTGTGATAGGAACTTTTCTGAATCCATACTTTTTCTAAAATATTTAGCAATGTAGTAGATAGAATCACTTAATTTGCAAAGATTAGTTAAAATGAAGTAATTATGTCACTAGACACAACAGCTTTTGATTAACACCTAAAACTCATGAGAATAACTGTATAGATTTCGTTTAAAACACAACCTCTCCCTCTCCTAAACAGTCAAAACTCCAAGGTACTTTAAAATATCTTTTGAATCCCATAGAAAGTTGTAAAACTGGTGTGGGAATATCTTTTAATAAGATATAGAGTAACCATCAAAATTAATTTACTTACAAAATTCCATTGTGAATTTCCCTTTTTCTGTAAAACTTAAGTGTCTTTACTCTTTGGACATCATCTTAGAACAAAGTAGAACGTAACCTAAGTTTTTCAACCACTGCTAAGACCTTGATTGAAGCTGTCTGCTCACAAAAAGGTACAGGAATTATATATTCAAAATTAAAAAAAAAAAACTATATATGGAAAGATCACTAAAATAAACAGAGACATGATTTTATTTTTTTAAATGGAAAATAATATAATTAATGGAAAATAATTAATTCTCCGACTATTCCAAGCCCTGAAAATAACAGAAAGAAATAAGTCAGTTTATTTACTTAAATTTATTTATTATATAAATAAATAGAAATAAATATAAACATAAATAAATACAAATAATAGAAATAAATTTATTTATTTTCTTAAATAAATTGACCTCTAAAAATCCAAAGCATTCTCTTCTCATAACTGGAAAGGTTTATAAAATGCACACTTTTAAAAAACTTTGACAGATTTCTGCTGACCCAGCATTTTGGTGCCCTGATGACACAGGGTACCAACACAGGTTGATGACACAGGATCCAGCACTGTGGATAGTACTTGAAGGATTCTGACATGGCTTACTTGTAGATTTTTCTTTTCTAATATTGAGTTTGTGAGCAGTTTGGCCCACTCTATATAACTTCAAAAAATTGCTTCTGTGCTTGCATTAAGAGATTAACAACAAACTTACCTGTTACAAATGATCTAACTGAGCATCACAAATAATATTAAGGTAATAAATCATCGAGTTTTACCGTACCTTTTGTTTTCTGATAATCTTACAATTTTGCTTCTTTCACTTAATCAGGAGGTAATTTACTCAGGTCACCCAGAAATAGTCGTACTTTCTAATGGAGTAAGGAGAATTAATATCATATTTCCCATTTCTGTTAAAAATCTCTTTTACATGCTAATGACAACGGACAAAACACCATTTCTGGAGCATGGACCAGGACTCGGTGCTGTCCTCCCCAAAATAACATGTTTTAATCATCAGGTGGCAGAATCAGACTCATTATTTATGGTCACCCACCTGTCCTGATCTAAAATGATGCCTGTCTGGAATAAGAAAAATAAAGCATTTGGGCTCTGTGCATGCAGTTCAATGCACTCTCAGTGACTGCGAATACAAATTCGTTCAAGCTGAAAGAAGGTGCAGAACATAGATTTTCAGTTTCTAGAGAGCTCAGATTTGTCTGAGTGTAATAGGTTTGCATGTCAAGGTTTTGGTAGTGGAGGGGGCTGCAGGGGTGACTTCTGTGAGAAGCTGGTAGAAGCTTCCCCCTTGTCGAATAGAGCCAATGCCAGCCAGCTCCAAAATGGCCCTGACATTGGCCAAGACTGAAACCATCAGCAATGGTGCTTAGCACCTCTGTGATAACATGTTTAAGAAGGAGGGAAAAAACCTGAACAACAGCAGCTGGAGAGAGGAGTGACAATATGTGAGAGAACCAACTCTGCAGACCCCAAGGTCAGTGAAGAAGGAGGTGGAAGAGGTGCTCCAACTGCAGGAGCAGGAGCAGCCCATGGTGAAGACCATGATGAGACAAACTGTGCCCCTGCAGTCCGTGGAGGTCCACAGTAGAACAGATATCCACCTGCAGCCCATGGAGGATCCCATGCTGGAGCAGCTGGATGCCTGAAGGAGGCTGTGACCCCACAGGAAGACTGTGGAGGAGCAAGCTCCTGGCGAGACCTGTGGAGAGAGGAGCCAACAGTGAATGAGGTGTTTCTGGCAGGACTTGATACCACATTGAGGACCCACACTGGAGCAGTCTGTTCTTGAAGAACTGCACCCTGTGAAAGGATCCATGCTGGGGCAGTTTGTGGAAAATTTCAGCCCACGGGAAGAAGTCATGCTGGAAAAGTTAGTGGAGAATTGTCTCTAGTGGGAGGGAACCCACACTGGAGCAGGGGAAGAGCGTGAGGAGTACTATACCTAATGAGGAAGGAATGATAGACACATGTGATGAGCTAAAAACAACCCCCATTCCTCATCCCTCTGCACTGTGACAAGGGGACGAAATAGAGAAAATCAGAAGTGAGGTTAAGCCCAGGATGAAGGGATTTAGTTTTTAATTCTTATTACCTTATGCTAATTTGATTGGTAATGAATTAAATTAATTTCCCCGAGTTGAGACTGTCTTGCCCATGACAGTAATTGCTGAGTGATCTTCGTGTCCTTATCTTGACTCATGAGCCTTTCGTCATACTGTCTCGCCCCCTTCCAGCTGAGGAGATGGAGTGATAAAGTGGCTGTGATGGGCACCTGGCATCCAGCCATGGTCAAACAACCACACTGAGGGTACATGTAACGACTAATTTAGGTATTTTTAATAGTGATGTTTGAAAAATAAATAGTCTGAATTGCATTCTGCAGCTCTGAATTTACTCTGTTTTTTTTTTTTCCACAATGGCTGAATTTAAACCAGGTCTAGCTCATGCACATTAACAGCATGCAATAGCACAGCGGATACTCTTTACTGAGAGAAAAGATGTATTAGCTTACGGGCAGCACAAATGTTTTATGGTTTCTGAGCTGAGCTGTGGTTGTTCAGATCAAACTGCAGAGAGAAGCTTGTGTCCATTCTAACGCATCTGTAGCTGAGGTAAATGTGTCTAAAGTCTGCCTCTACTAGTCTTGGGCAAAATATGATATTCTGAATGTCACCTCCAGAGTCTGGGGCTTAAATTCTCCCCTTTGTAGGAATTAGTATATGATATCCATGGCTTCATTTAAACTTTTAAAAATATGGGATGTGGGAAAGGGTAAATGGGATTTGTGTCAAATGGTGTGAATAAATTCACTCAGAAATCACGGGAGTTGAACTTTAAAATGTGGAAAAAAAGTACTGAAATAGTCCAGATTTACCTACAGTGTGAAAAATTAGGTATGTTTAACTAGCATAAGGCAGAATCATGCAGGCAATTATTGTTATATAAAAATTGTGCAGACAGAAATTGCTATGCTATAATCTCAAATGCTATGCTATAATCTCAAAGTCCCCTTTGAGTCCAGTACTGCTTTCATTAACAGCTTTTTGGGGTGAAATACAGAGGAGAATAATCTAAATCTGAGATGAAAAAAAAATGAGAGAAAATGCAAGTATTTTTGAAGCGAATGCTTTTGATGATAGAACTTTAGAAAAGTATTATCTTGGTAAGCTGGAGAAATTGCTCATGTGGTTGAAATTTGATTCAATTAGAATTTTATAACATTTACTTTTCTTTTAAAGGAAAAATAAACCCATGAAAACTTCATTGCAGACTAAGTCAGGAAGCATGGAGTTACAAATAATCTGATTTTTTTTCCTTCACTTATATTTAATAAACATTTGATCTAATTATAGTCAAGATCTCATTTTTGTGAGTAGCATTTTATAGCAAAGTATTATGTAGACAATGGATGGCATAAGAGCAAAATCAGATTCTGAGAAAATGCATGTAATACCCATCATTTCTAAAGTAAATACGTGTTTTACACTGTTACTCTCTTTAAAATAAAACATGCCTGCATGTGTAACAATATCATGGATGTCACATAGTAGATCACATGGTTTTCATATTTTCATCTCTCAAACACCAAAAATCTGCAGCAAATTTTGAGGTGCTTTAACTATACTGACACCTCTAAACTTAACTTTGCTATATTGTGCTAGAAGTAGCGAAATACTTGTATTTTAATAGAACACCCTGTTTAATTTATAGAAATTTCTTCTGCATTTTTTCAAAAGGGGAAAAAATAGTCAAGCTTGTATACTTAGTACTGTACTAGAGAATCATATATTTATAGATATTAAAAAAAAAACCCTTTATGTAAACCTGCAGCAATGTCAGGGACTACAAATTCTTAACTATGGCATTACAAACATTCCTTTAATTTACTGTAGTAGTAAACATCTAATCAATAAAAGCTCATTAAAAAAAATCCTCAAAAAACAACATCAACAAACCCAAAAAAAGATCAGTTTAATCAGGTAAATCTGCATGTTTTAAACAACCAGTTGAAGGTCTTGTCCATCAATGTCTATTTCAATTCTATTTCAATTGAGGGCACAATTGACAAGCAGGCTTGTGCTCCACCAAGAGACATTGGTGTGTGAACTGATTTGGAGGTCACCTGTCATTTAAAAAAAAAAAAAAGATCAATACAATCCCGAAACATTCCTCAGATTCATTTAATAAGTGAGAAAGGAATAGGTCAGTGATGCCCCAGTGAGTTGCCTGTTATTCAGTGAAAGGCTTTATTTTTTTTGAGAGTATAAATCAGGTTCACTTTCTGTTTTTAAAAATGATGCCATTTGCATATCTTCACACCGAGAAATTCCCTGAAGAAGGTATATTAACAAATTCATTAATAAAATATGGGTGAGACTTCCCATATTTTCACATTCATGAACTTGCTTTTACTTCTAAAGCAAAACCAATCCCTTTTACTGATTGACAAGTGGTTTGTCAATCTTACACCAGAGACAATAACATGAAATTAATAGTAGGAGGCAATGAGAACTTAAATGGTATTTCTGATTTTACGTTTGAAACGACTAACCTCTGTAGGTAATAGGTGGCGTTTAAAATAAAGAAGACATTATCTTGCTTGACCTATTGTCATAAACGTTCTGTTCTGTTAAATGTACCTGATAAAAGTACTTTTTTCACCTGGAGAATTTAATTGAAGCTCTTTGCAATAAAATATTTTTATTGGTGCTTTGTGACAGGAAGAAATAGAATTAGGCACAACAGTGATAGAAAGTAACTTGCCACCTGTGATGCCTAACTGTTAAGCTTATTGCTCCATGTATTTTTGTCTACTGGTGAAGATTTTTAAATTGCACATGTTTTCTTGGAAACACAAAATTTCTCAAGGGAGCACTGTTAGAAACTAGCAGCAGCAGGTCTCCAGGCCTCACTGGGGTCTGTGTCTCCACAGGGACAACAGCCTTTAGCGATGGCATTGGTAGCACAGGTGGTCCCAGGAGAGGACAAGTGAGAGTCTTCCCTTCCCCCCACCAGCTCCAGGTGGTTCAGCAGGATCCAGCTGTAAGGGAGTAAGGAATAAGGGGAGAAACCAAAGGAAAGGGGATCCCAATCTGTGCAGCTCCAAAATTCAGAGTGCTCTGGACTACTGGAAGATGTAGTAGCTGGGCACAGTGTAGTCTCCTTTCTTCTTTCTCACCCTCCCCCTTTCAAATAGAAATTAACCAAAGCTCATGTGTCTGTAATCTTGACAGATGCCAAAACAGATCACTCACAGATAGCCATTAGAAACAGCCTTCCCTACACCTGGAATGCTTCTGGCTTCTACTAAATCCAATGAGATTTCTCTTCAGCAACTTTTTAGCAAAGTCCAATCTTGTGAACATCCATCATCCCTCATCTCCTGCGACACTTGCTCCCAGTAGTTTGACCATCTCTGAACTCCTGCTTGCTAGATGCTTTGCTGGATTGCTTGCCATGTATCAAAGGTGGGAGTTTGTGACACAATGTCAGACCTTTCCCTTGTTCTGCAGGGACGGCAGTTTAGTGCTGTGAAAGAAAAGGTGACACACACACACAGCATGTCTGCCATCAGCACTGACTTTCCTGGCCTCTGTCCCTCTGACCATAGGAGTGGCTGAGGGAACCGAGGTTGTTTAGCCTGGAGAAAAGGAGGCTGAGGGGAGACTTTGTCACTCTCTACAACCACCTGAAAGGAGGTTCTATCAAAGTGGGGATCAGTCTCTTTTCCCATGTAACAAGTGACAGGACAAGAGAAAATGACCTCAGGTTGCACCTTGGCGGGTTTAGGCTGGATATTAGGAAAGATTTCTTCACTGCAAGGGTTGTCAAGCACTGGAACAGGCTGCCCAGGGAAATGGTGGAGTCATCATCCCTGAAGGTATTTAAAAGACATGTGGATGAGGTTCTGAGGGACACGGTTGAGTGGTGGACTTGACATTGCTGGGCTGACTGTTGAACTCCGTGGTCTTAAAGGCTTTTCCAACCTAAACCATTCTACATTTCTATGTTTTCTAAGGGCTGTTGCATAGCCTGCCCTGTGATGTAGTGCCTGCACATGAGACCAGTACATCATCATCTAGATTGGTGAAGATGTCCCCTGCGTGTGAGGGAGACTACTGACCCAAAAGTTAAGGACTACAGACTTTTGACTCAGGACTACTTTCACACTTCTTTTTAAGCTACTTCATGCCATCCCTGGGTATATTGGAGGGATGTATGATTTTAGTACTGGTAATTTCGTTCTTATTTCCTTAACATTTTTATACAGCTTTTTGTTTTTATTTTCTATGTTATAGCAGCATGTGCTAGTTGGCTCAGGGGTTGCTTCACATGTGCACGTACTGGGAAGGATAGCTTGACATCATTGGATTCTCTTCATATCCCACAGACTTTGCTGTTTCTTCGCTCTTCATGTAAACCAGAACTTCTTCAGTATGTAACATTAGTGAGCATTTACCCTAAATATGATCAGAGACTAAGTCTTCAATAGCCAGTTAGGAAGCATCACCTCTCCTTCATTGTTCTATGGAATGATCTTGAACCTATCCACACCTTTTGATCACCTGTGAAGTTTCATACCCTTTCTAGGCTTCCAGGTACACTTCAATGGTTTCTAGTAAGTGAAGTAGTGTTTCTTCTTACATTTCTAGATAGTCAGCTACGAAGATGGTGATAGACTTCATGGGACATTTCTCTTGGCCTATGCCTAACTCTTCTCTCTTGTCAGCCTATGGTCCTTTTAATTATTTCCCTATAAGTTGTAATTCAGATGAAAACAAATTCCAAAGAAAAAATAAACTTTCATATTTACTGAAAATTCTTTTATTTTAAAAACTTTACTAAGTCACCGATCCATACATTCTGCCAAGTATTTCCATCAGGAAAACAGACTGGTTGCGTTGTGATGAGAAAGTTGTGTTCTGACCTCAATAGCCAGGCTTCAGTACTTGAGATAGGACACAAACAGTTGCCCCATGGGGTACCTGTGCCTTGTTATACCAACTCATTAGGGACCACAGACCGATAAAAATGAGGTAGACTCATGGCCAGGGACTAAATTTGTACAGTGTTGAACAAAAAGAACAACTCAAATTGAAGCATTGTACAATGAGTACAGTAGTATTTCTTCGTTCGTATCCCTGTCAGTAAACATGTGTGAGTCCATATGGCAACCCATACAACTGACTCACTGCTCTCATTCAGTACTAAGCCATATTGCAAGCAGGTGCTGCTGTTCAAAACTTCTGTCCACATGCAACCATATATGGTTTCGTTAGACTATTCAATGGTAGATGTGCTTCAAAAACCTTTCATATTTAAAAATGCTGTTTGTGTGCTTAAGTTTTGTTCCCTTTTATTTTCACAGAAGTTAACCTACTATTTTAGTACGAAGAAATGAAAATCAGTCTGATGTGTTTTTTTTTTTTTGAAAGTTTCTTCTGAAACTACTGATATTCATAGTAATCTGGCTTTCACAAGGCAAAAAAAATATGTAAACTACCAGCTCAAGTAAGAGTTTCTGATTCTCACCACATTGCAAGAATATATTGCTTTATGTTTGTAGATACCCACAAATTGAGTCGTTCTATTTCTTTGTTTACTAGATAGGCAAAGCTGAAAGCCATATTCATCTTAGTAAATAGATTTCTTCCAGGTTCAGCTGCAGACTTTCTTATCTTGAAAAACCTTTATCAATTTCAAGAGCTGTTCACATTGCTGAAGTAGGAATCCTTCTTCAAGTGACCAAAACAGCAATATACTGTTTGTTATTAAGGAAATGAATGGGATTTATAAAGACATTTTTGTACTTGCTACATTTCTGTGTTGTTAAAGTACAAGTATTTAACTGTCAAAATAGCTGTAACCATTTGCTCTTTCTGTATAAAATAAAAATCTATAGACACACTTTCACCAGAGAAGTCTTCTTTTCTCAGCTAGTGGTTTTCCCAGATAAAAAGGCAAGACAAAAAAGAGTAAGTGTTCCCTAAAGAGGGGCACCAGTAGCAGCATAGCAATACCTCAAGCTCACACCTATCTACTTAAATGTACTTGAGACAGACAGAATTCTAAAGATATCGTAAAGCTGTGCAACAGCCAAAAAAGCTGTTCAGGCAGGCAAAAATGAGAAGGAGGAAAGAGAGCAAAAAAATCTAAAATGTCGTTGTTGTGGATTTCTCTGCAGTGCTAGTTCTCATGACTCTTGCCCACAATATTAACATTCTAAAGTATTCAGGAAAATTCACATCTGTAGTGCTCTTGCACTCTTCTCTATCTCATTTTTTTCTCCTTTTCCCGGCATCCAAAATATACTGACAAATTATACCGTTAATAGTGCTTTCTGGATAGGTGATGAGCCTTCCTCAGAACACTTGCAAATCTATTCATGAATTCCTTATCTATGATTCATGGAAGCAAACTCTTGCTCAAAATCTGAATACTTTATTCGTAAATAAAATGATATGAGATGGAGAGAAAATAATTTGTTTTGGTTTATTAAAACTCCAGGTGGCACAGTGTAGCCATCTACAAATACATTCTAGAGTTTGTTACACAGTGTAATGTGTGCTATATGCATGAGAGAGAGATTGTTATTCTAAAAACAGCATGTGTTAATTCAGCATGGATTTTCTGCTGTGAAGCATGGGGGGTTTATTATTGTTATAGAAATATAGAGCCATTTCATCCAGCCATAGTCCTAGATTTGGCTGCACCTAGACTACACCAGGATCATGTCTGGGTTAAGTGTCATGGTGCTTCACATCTCGTATAGCTCTTTATCAGAAGAGAATAGCTGCATCCAAACTGCTATCAGGAATAGTTGACTTGAGATTTCCCTGAGCCATTCCTGAGGAACAGCAAGTTTCATGGGCCAAAATTATACCAGGGCATCTACCAATAATTAAAACAAGATCTATCAATAATTTATATTTTACCTGTAATTCATGATTTACTAGTAAATAATCATAGAACAGAAACACAGAATTGTTTCAGTTGGAAAAGACCTTTAAGATCAAGTCCAACCATTAACCTGGAGATGCCAGGTCCACCACTAAACTGTGTCCCTAAGCACCACACCTACACGTCTCTAAAATATCTCCAGGGATGGCGACTCAACCATTTCCCTGGGCAGCCTGTTTGACAACCCTTGCAGTGAGGAAATCTTTCCTAATATCCCAACTAAATGAACTTAAACCCATTTCCTTTCATCCTATCATTAGTAACTCCAGAAAAGAGACCAACACCCACCTTGCTACAACCTCCTTTCACATAGTTGTAGAGAGCAATGAGGTCTCCTTTCAACCTCCTTTTCTTCAGTCTAAACAAGCCCAGTTCCCTCAGCCACTCCTCATAAGACTTGTGCTCTAGACCCTTTACCAGCTTTGTTACAACTATGGACAGTCCCACCTCCATACTCAAGCCCACACAGCGGTTCAGCTCTCTGCACTGGTGCAAGGCAGGAAGAACAGGAATCGCATACCCTTACCCACACTTGAGGAGACAAGGCTGCAGGTCTGTAGGAGCGGGAGGTTGGCTGCTCTGAAATGAGCAGGAGCTACGTCACGCCCCAACTCCACCAGCAGGTCATCTCACATGCCCTGTTGGACCCTTCACCTCCTCTGCAGAGCTAATGCAGCACGTGAGGGGGTGGTAAGTCAGGTCCTCCCAGCAGGACTCTGAAAATCCCTTTTGCCCAGGCTCTTAACAGCTAAAAGCAATGCTCAGTTGGTGAAATTACACCAGTGTCTGTTGCATTCTGCTGCTTAATAGCATACAACAGGGAGGATCTGAATAACTTCCTCTACAGAATAATATTTAATAACATTAACGCTGTTTTAGCTCTGATAATATAAACAAAAATGCAGGGAAGTCTGTAAGGGGAATATCTATTATTATATCAGCTGCTGCACTTGAAAAAATAATAGCCAAAGCACAGAAGCTGCCCTTGATCAGTGGGTTTTAGTTATTCCACAGAATCCTAGTGAATTTGGATGTGCAAACAATATGAGATTTCTGTTATATTAATTTCAAGTTATAATAACTAATGCAAAAGGGCAAATATTCAATTTTTTTCCTTGCCAAAAAAGAGACTTTTAAATTATATTCCTCAATTTTAAAATCCTACTGAAACATCCTCCTTCCCAAAATAAACAAAGACAAAAATATCTGTATTGAAATAAGCCCAATATGAGTAAACCCAGATTAAAATGCTTCTTTTATTGGTTGTTTTGAAAAAGGTCAAAAGGGCTAATAACCAAAAGCAATACTGAAAATGGAAAAAGATCTTGCAGTTACCAAGTAAAATATCTTTTTCAGGGTCTTACAGTAGGATTTTTTATTATTATTTTCCACAGTTTTTTAATACTGTGCTCACTTTAATTCTGCTCTCGACCTATTGTTTCTTTTTAAACCTTGTTGTGCTTTGCACCTTGTGTGTGACATCCAGCACTATGTGAACATTTCCCAAGTTCCCACAGCAATTTCCACTTTAAGAATATTCCATGAACATTAATGTTGTTTTACAAAACTGCTTTAGTGTTTTGTCTTTGATTTTCAAAACAAAGTGTTTTTTCTTTTGCAGTTTTTTTCTCTGACGCTTTTAAACTCAAATGAAGTATCACCCTGGTTTTTTGTTGTTTTTTTTTTTTTTTAATTGGAGAATTAATAGATTGGCAAAAGGATCAGAGGTACTCACTTTATACATTTTCTAAAAAGTTTATTTCTTTGTGGTGCTGTCTTACTAATTAAACTGGGATTGTTCTCTACTTTTTTGGAACCTCATTTGAGGGATACCAAGGAAAAAGCAATCCCGGCACAAATAAAATAGGTCACCAGATCATTGCAAATTCCTCCATTTGGGGTTTATCTGTTATGTTGAATATTTCTAGTGATCTACTGAGTAACTTGATTTTCCACCATGTTTAAAAGGAACTGAAGATGCCCACATTTTGCTGGACTGGTCATTTCTTTGTAAGTCTCTGCCACTCTCACTGAATAGCACTAACAACATTCTGGCTGAGGATTTGAACATTCATTTGTCAACTATTTTCTATTAACAATATATCTCTAGGCCACTTACAACTTGCCAGACATACCTATTTAGAAAAGAAAGGAAGAGCTAAGTTCGTAAGTCTTACTGCTTAAGATGATTCATAGACTTCCTGAATATAAACCAATGTTTTGGATAAAAGACGATGGGCTTCAATACACACTGGCAGTCAGACAATGAAATAAAGCAGACGTCCAAAGACATTTTGCATTTAGCTTGGTAGTTTGTGTGAGCTATCTTGCTTTTAGCAAAATAAAATATATATTTATAAATGGAATTTTAAAAAGGAAATTATCCAAATACTATCTCTGTGCATGCATATGCCTTGTTCCTAGATTTGTGTAGATTATATTAAATAAGTCATTCGGTGGATATGAACCAGGGAGTTCATTTTCCTATTCTATTTGTCCAGCCTCATTATTTTGAAAAACAATGGCATTACACATTATTAAATACATTTCAGACACAAGTGTCTGAGTGTATTCATACATGAAAAAAATATAGTAATATGATGAGATTGCTTCAGGAAATATGTATTCAGGTAAATTCAGGCACTGTTCAAGAAGCTATAATTTCATCAAAATCTCTGCTAGGAACATTGTAGAAACTATTGTGACTTTCATATCTGGCATTAATGTACCTGAAAATGTTATACTCTATGTTCAAACATCTTCTGCTGAAAGATATTTGCAGTGCAAAAATATAACATAAATCCATGACAGACACTTATTCTTCTCCCATTATATAAGAATACAAAACCCCATATTTTAATTTGAAGTTTTTAATTTTAAATGTTAAAACAAGTAGGGACACAAATGTTAATACTAACAAAAGTAAAGTAGGAACAAGTAATGAGGTCCCTTCCAATCCCTAACATTCTATGATTCTATGATTCTATGATTCTATGTTTGTGAATATACTAATATTTGTATTATATTATATTCTTATTATTTATGTACTGATGAATTATCGGGAGAGATTATAGAAATCTCCCTGAGATGGCTCAGACGAGAAATGATAATTTTTCAGTATTTTTTGTCATTTGGGATGACATCTGCAAAGAAAGCCTTTAGCAATCATATAAGCGTAGTTCTTCTTCATGGATATATAGCTTAGGTCTGGGAATATGAAAGTCTTTACTCACCGTATGAACATAAATCAGAAGAAAACACAAGCCAATGATTACTGCAGCACCAGAGCAAGTAGTAAAATGGTAGAATTGACATCAATACACGAGGAAGAAAAGCAAATATTAAAACCTGCATGATGTGCCTGAACACTCTAGGAAACGTTCAGAATGATTAGTTAATTTTGTAGTGGGCAGAAGTTATAGATCTGGACAACCCACACCGATAGAAGGCCTTGAGCAATGCGGCAGAGGACTCGTAATGTAACAGAGGCCTCATTCACAGCTGCAGTCAGGAAGGAACTGGCGGGAGCATTCAGTGGAGATGCCAGCAGTGACTGGCAAGCAATTGCATGCTCTAAACTTTTAGCACTGCTCTCAGTGGTCACTAAATGTAAATAGCACAGGCTCTTCAGGTTCCATGTTAAGGAAATAATACCTTGGACTGAGCCTCCTACACAAGCGTTACATTTATAGAAACATTGAGTTTATCAGTAAAATTTGAAGACTATATCGCGTAAATCAATTAGGTAAAGAACATTACTTGCAATATAACGTACCTTGTTTGACATCACATTTTCATTGTGAATTAAAAGCTCTAGCATACAATGTACAACTAAGAATACCAGGAGTGGATTCACTTTGAGACTATGAAGAGTTAACTCCCTCTGTTTACTTTAGGCACGATTTCTTCGTTCATTTTCCTAGTATTGATTTGGCTGGTGCTTGGTTTTTGTATTTTCAGAAATTTTGCTGCTTGCATTAAAGTCAGCAATGTCTTCCCTCTCGCTGCATCGCCCACCCTTCCCTAGCAAGAGGCTGATTAAGAAAGCACTGTTTGCAGGGAATGTAGGTATAAACCTTCTACCTTTAGGGAAGTACCCTCAGGAAAACAAGCAGAATACAGAAAAGTGTGCTACCATCAAATAGATGAGTGACCACTGAAAATAATCTGTTAAATACTTTTTTTTTAGAAGTTCTGAATTCACTTGTTCCTTCTGCCAACCTCTATTTCAAATATTAACACTATAAACAACCAGGAAGTGTTGACTTTCCCCTAGTTGCATTCATCTAGTTAATATCAAGATGTAAGTGCCATCAATAAGAGAAACCTTGTCCCAGAAGTTCCCTTTTTACCTTTGCCAGAAGCTTCGGGTATCAGGTGTTTTAGCACTGTGCACTGCCTAGAGAGCTGATCTTTATTTCTCATTGCCATGGTCTTTTGCTTTTCCTGCTGCTGCCAAGAGCAACACACAAGTGTCTGGAAAAGCATCTTGGTAGACTGGAGGGCCCAGGGACCCAGGTTGAGGTTAAAGTAGCCTCTGGGCTATGGACAGAGGTCTCGGGGGAGGCTAGGTGACCTCAGGGAACCAAAGTCCTCTTTCCTTGCCATGAACATCCTCAGCTTCCCAGCCTAGTCAAATGCCTCTTGAAATCTGCCTGATTACTTTCAGCCATCTTTCACCATTGCTCACCTCCTTCAACTCTGCATCTAGTCTGCTGCTGCATCTAGTACATCTAGTCTGCTGCATCTAGTACATCTAGTCTGCTGCTGCAGACTAGTACTTTGCTTTCAAGAAGATGAGAAAAAAAAATCTTATTTTGCCTATGTGTTGAGGAAAGGAAAACTCAATTTTGTCTCACAATGCTGAAAGAAACTTGTACTGACTTTGAAATTAAAAGTAATTGGTCTAAATTCTGAGTAATCACTTCAAGGTTTAGTTTAAAATAAACAGTTTTCATCAGACTAGACACAAAAGTAAAGGTTGAAAGGTTAAAAAAAAGAATAATTCATCTTGATTAAAACACCCATAATTTTTAAATAACTTGGGTAGATACATTAAAGCTCATTCTTGACTGTTTCAGATGCCATTTGACGGTTAAATGACAAATACAAGGTTCGGAGATATCAAATTTTCCAAACAATCATTTGTTATTTAAAAATATGTGAGCAGGCTTTCCTGAAACATCGGGATAATGCTCTTCACATCCTGAACAATTTCCTGGAGCAAAAATACTACGTCACTGAAGTCGAATCTCGGCTTCCAAAATATGTTTATGGTCTCACTTCTCCAATATCCAGGTTTAATGATCCTAGGTGAAATTAATTATTTTACACAGGCTGACCTAATAGTTCTTTCACAGGTTCTGCTATTGTGGACGGGATATTCTGGGACCAAAATAAAAAAAAAAATCAATAGAGAAATGACAAATAATTTCAAAGGGGCAAACATCTCCTCTCAGGAGTCAGTCTTTCTGGTAGGATTTATGGCTTATTTTGTGGGAGCCAAGTATCAATTCCTTAGACAGTTGTAACTGGGAACAGAAATCAAACCTCAATTGCAGAGCATCCTGAGTGTTAGCGACATTCAAGACTGCCTACCTGGCATCTTTCTGCCACATTTGCCTATAAAGGAGGTTGCATCTGTTTTTTTAAATGGGACTAGGGATGCGACTTACACTATATCTCTTGTCCTGCCCTTCCTATGAGTGAAGAAACATTTCCATGATATTAAGCCAGTTTTCCCTGACAACTCTTGTCAATAATACAATGTCCTTGCCCTTTAAAGGTTTACTTCACTAAGTAACCTTCAGTGTTCTGGTAAATATAGAAATCTAATGTGTTTTTTCCTATAAATATCACTAGTTAATCTTTTTTCCCTGTTCAATTATATCACCTATTAGCTTTTTCATTCTTTCTCCATTAACCACCACCTGCAAACTCTTCAATTTATTGTTCTTCCTTAGGTCCTT
The DNA here is from genome assembly GCA_020746105.1 of Trogon surrucura. Classification (NCBI taxonomy): domain Eukaryota; kingdom Metazoa; phylum Chordata; class Aves; order Trogoniformes; family Trogonidae; genus Trogon; species Trogon surrucura. Next base: position 56,999,960 of record CM036617.1, read on the forward strand.
ATTAGATGTTGTTTCAGGACCGTTTCTTTCCTGCGAGCTTAAAATGCTACCAGTGAATATAGTATAAGTCCAGTGGTAGAGAACTTCTGGAGGAATAAGAGGATACTTCAATATTTCTGCATTTGCATCTCTGTTTTTTGTGCATGTCATGTTAAGTATGTCTTCAAACAGAAATAAACAACAGTTCATATATTGCAAGTGATTCTGTTAAAAAGGAAAGAAAGTCTGTACTATTTAAACCAAGCTTAATTTCATAGTTAAAACATTAAACAGTGTGAGATCCACAAAGACAGATTGGCTCTGTGACATTCATAAGAGATTCACCTCATCTACTTTCAGTCTTCTAACATTAGTAACCCCAGTCTGCACTGATAAATCACTGATTATAGAAAAGAAATTGAGATGGAAGTACACGGTGATTCGTGTTACTTACCTAATGTGCCACCTAAGGATGCTTCCTTCTTTTCTTGTCTGTCCTGGATTATGCTCATGCCTCATTATTAAATATGTAACTTTTATCCATCTGAAAGTGATCTAGGGACTCTTATAAATATCAGACCTTTAACATGCAGCTCCTGTTATGCCAATTTTAGGCACCACAGATCCTAATAAAAGGAATGGGAGAAATTTTCTACCAGAGTTGCAGAAGCTAGGTTGTTGCAAGCTGAACTGCGAACGAACAGCAGCAAGAACAATGAGGAAAGGGATGTGTTTCCTTATACAGGCACCAGAACTTAATTGACATATATGCTTACCGCCAAAAGCTTTTCCCCTTTCAGCTGTTTTGGGGCTCCTGTTTAAAAAGTGGGCAATGGCAAAGTCTTAAAAGCATTAATAACAATCCCTCTGTATACTGATGTGAAGGAACGAGAGCTGAACGGTAGTTCAGTAGGCCATTCCCTCTTCTACACCGGGAAATCAAAAAGACATGTCCTTGAAGTTTTTTTAGAGCTTGTCTGCTGAATCTGTGTAAAAATGCACAGAGGGAAATGACTCAGAGGAGCAGATGGAGCCATGAAGGTTTAGCAGTAAGAAAACAAGCTACTGACTTCCCTTCTCCCGTTGCAATATTAGCATTTCATCCAATGCCCAGCAGAAACAGAGTCTGGGTTATGTGCCCTTTTTCCCACATTTAACTGACACTGGAATCTGGGAAAATATTGTTGGCAGTTGGACTAGATGATCGTTGTTGGTCCCTTCCAACTTTTCTGTTCTGTCCTATTCTAGAAATGTTTATTTCTTACTGCATTCTTGGGGCATATCTATGACATTATATTTATAGAATCATAGAAGCAAATCATTTGGATTGAAAAGAACCTTTAAAGATTATCTAGTCCAGGCTGAACAACCTCAGCTCTCAGTCTGTCTCCACCCCAAAGTATTCCAACATTCTCATGGTGTTTGTGACCTTCCTCTGGACACATCCTAAAAGTTCTATGTCTTTCTTGAACCAAGGACACCAGGACTGGATGCAGTAAGCATATAAACTCAAATAAAACCTTACTTTTGGGTTCACACCAGTTGAGTCACACCAGATACAGGCAGTTTGCTGCCTGTATTCGGTGTGACTCAATTATCTCTTTTTGTTAGGAATATTGAGGTATGGGGTTGACTGTCTAATACTCTAAGTGTTGTCAGGACATGATTGTATTGCAGAAACTGACTGCAGATTCACACCTGAATTTAAAAAACAGATTCCAAAACCACTATGATGATGTATACTTCCATAGCTTTAGTGGTTTTTTTGCTAGAGAAATTGCTTTCCCTGTCCTACAGGGCAGGAAGATGGTAGACAGCCCTCCGATCTGCATCTAGCCTGTGAACTGTAGAGATGAACTAGGAATGCACAGAAGGACTTGACCGCTGGGTGGATGGATATGGTTTCTGATCTTGACAAAGAATTCAGATATTTTCTTGAATACAGATGTGTCAGAAATAAGGCAAGGACTGGGATGAGAGCAGAACAGGGGATAAGGATCTTCACTGTGGTCCCCCAAAGAACTAGAGAAAATTAAGTGGTATGTTTTTTCATATCCTCACTTTCTCAAATAAGTTTTCAGAACACTTTAAATGATTCCGACTGATTATGTCCAAGTTACACTATCAAATGTTTACTGCTATTGCAGTTCATCGGTAAAGACCTAACAAAGATGAAATGACAGCATTCTCCATTTACTTACTGATAGGCAAACTGAACAGTACAAAGCAGATCTGTATCTGTAGTTCATTTTTTAAAATATTTTTTTATATTAAGAGCAGGATTTAATAGTAATTCTTCCTTTGTTTATTGAGCATATCATTGTCTTTAACAACTGAGAAGATTTAGAAAAAAAATACATTATTACCTGAATTTTTATACATGTCAGCATCCTGTGAGGTGTGAATGCTAAGCTGCAAAATGCATCCCATGAGTGTCAAAAAAAGGTACATTCTTTCAGGTACTTTTGCCTTTGTTACTCACCTTATTCAGATTCATGTTCCTTGCGCTGTGAAACTGGGCTCCCTGACCTCTTCCTAGCAAAGCATAGGCAAACCATTCATTGAAATTGAAGTGAAAGGAGCATCTTTGTCCTTTCTTGTGGGCTCATTTTTACTTGGAAGGAAGCAAATACGGAAGTACCTATATTCTGTGAATAAAAAATAATTGTAGTTTTGTGCTTACCAACTCTTAAATAGAGATAGACTGAAAACAAGATAAAATATTAAACTGTTCTTCTCACGTTTTTAAGTGTCCCAAAATAAACCGTTCATTTTGGTATTTCTATCAGCAGAATTCCCAGCACTCTTCTAAAAGACGCTTATGGGGCAGATTTTCACATTTTTTTTCAATACCGCAGAGACAAGTCTAGTCCCCGTGCAAAGTCTGGGAAATCCTGTGTTCTCAGACAAAGTAAGTTATCACCAGTTGCAGAGTGTAACATTTTCATACTGTTCTTTCTGTGATGGCAGTTTTCCCCTGAAACCCTTTCTGAAAGTGTTACATTTTCATTTGAATATGCCTAGACAGGAAGGTAAGGAATGGTACCTTACTTGCCAGTATCCTTTCCCATTGAGTGCAACATCTGAAAGTTTAGCAAAATAGGGTAGGACACAGCTCTGGTAAGCTGCAGATGGCTCCAGCAGAGCTGGAGTTCTGTGAAAAAGTAGGAGCAGCACTGATGGACAATAAGGACCAACTCATTGTGGCATCTTCATCCAGGAGTGAAGCGCTGAGCTACGGGCAGGATGCCCTTAGATCCCTAACAAAGTGACACGGAGCAGGCCAGGGAATTAGGAAAATAAAGACCAGGGAATAATCTGGCATTGTTCCTTCTGCCCTCTATTTTAATCTGACAGCACATGGTTTCATTGTGCCTTTCACTGTGACAAAATTGGAGTGGGGAAAAAAAAAAGCTTTGGTAAAATCTCTCTGAAGTGTAGACACATCAATAATAATGTAGTTTACCCACTATCTGTGGCATAAAGGCACCACCTAGTTTTGTGGTGCCTTTTGTGTGTTTTTTAAAGATTAAGGATATTTTTAATCAAAAAGTTGCTCTGAGTTGCAAACAGCTTCCCTTTCTCTGTTACTAGTGATGTTACCTTAAGTGTTGCATGAATAATTAAGCAAAAGACCAAAGGCACACTCCTGCTCTTTCTTCCAGCTGCTTCTGAGTACTAACTAGCATTGCAGCTAAAGGTGTACATGAGCATTAAGTTCTATCACATGTGATGTCTTTGAAGCTTCAGGAATATTAACACAGTTGGAAAAAAGACACATAGAACCTCACCATTGACAGAATGTGACACTGCATTTTATAATGAAATAACTTAGACCTTAGTGCAATAGAAAGAAGTTATCTCAGGCCTTTAGACAAAGATTCTGGAGTTAAATGAGTTTATAGGAAGTCTGTCTCTTGTATTTCTACTTTTCTTAGGGCATCTCTAATATAAACCGTGGTTTATGCTTGGGTGCTGATATCAATGTAATGCCAGTAGAAATTATCAGTAGTGTTTACTTTCAGTACTCTGCACAAACTTTTGCACTGCTAAGGAAAACGTACATCACAGTATAAATATAACTCACTTTGAATTACATCTCAATACTGTTTCACACAATAAATTAAACTAAAAATATTTTACAGGGAAAAAACCAGCTGCAAGTGAAAACTGAATATGAATTGAATTAGTGTCAGCCCTCCGTACTGCTAAATTGCTTTTAATTCAGAGACAGACAGTACTTTCAATAAATCTGTACCATATTAAGTAATAGTAAAATTTAGAATTCCATTAAATACCCCCAGAAAGCATGAATTTCCAGAAATACTGAATTTTACTACTGTGTAATTTTCAACAACACAGATAAGGGCAGAAACTAGAACTCTTCAGTTAAACATCCATTACATTTTAATGCACCCTGTGGATGGACGCAGAGTAATTTTGTCATATGTCTTTATTTTGAAGAGCTTTGGAACTTATCACATGACAGTCTTATAAACAATCAAGGGAAATACTGTCCAGATTAAACAACTGTAATACAAACTCAAAACTGGTGGAAAACTATTTTAGGAAAGAATTAGCTCTGGCTCATTGTCAAAGTGAAATCAGTTTACTGAGTGATATCACAAGGAGCAGAAGAAAGAGCATCTTTATAAAATTTTCATATGTTATGGAACTCTAATTCTGCAAGTCCTTTGGAAGGTGAGATAATATTTCAAAAAGAATGATAAACCACAGTGGAATACAAACTATTTCTTAAAAGAGTTTTCACATTTCCTTTCCTTCCAGTTCTTTACTTTGAGCATTGCTTCAAAGAAACACAAGATAATTCAGATTACAAGGAATTTGTGGTCAATCCTCCTGCCCAAAGCAGAGTCCACAGGGTGTGACCCATGAACCCAATTATCCAGATGTTTTTTTATCCACCTTGCCTTCCACTCTTCTGAATCTAATGTGATATCATTTTAGGAATGGACATGAGCTGAACAAGGCATGGGAATATTGCTAATTGTCCAAAAGAAACCAACAAGCTCTGTAAGGCATGACCTATGGGGGAAAAAAAAAAAAAAATTGAACTGCAGAGTACTCTGGAAGGTACTGTGACAAAACCCTTCAAATGTTACGGTAGCTCACTGAGGATTTGTAGCAAAATTAGTGTAATTAAATGCAAAGCAAGGTCTTCTAGAAAAGGGTAGTGGTTGTTCTTCCCCCACAGATTATGTAAATATTTTTTCACGCTCATACTCTCATAGATTTCATTCACTCAGTATGTTCACATGTTCTATGTGGTCTGTTTAGCATCACTTTTGCACAATACAGAGAACAAAGGACAAGTCCTTGTCTTCTCTCTGCTTTTCTCTGCTGGCAGCAAATGAAATTTTTGGCAGATCTTTCATGCACTCTAGGAATTGGCAGGTGGGTGGCTGTTTGTCCAAGAATCTTGCTTAACTCAGCTTCCCTAAGTCTTAATCCACTTTACTGCCCATTGTACATTTTGCTTTCATTGATGTACTCAGTGTTTCCGATGGGCTAAAAGAAAAAGGACTGATATGTGTGATAGGCTGCAACCTTGTTGGAATCCTCCTGGTGTCTGTATGCAAGTTCTTCACTGATGAAACATCTGTTATCAATACAGGTCATTCTTACAAGCCTGTGACGCGCAGTTCCTTTTGGTGCTTTCAAACACATTTTCATTCATACCTCATTCATAACAGCCTCCAGATTTCTCTGCAAAAATCTCTAAAGCAGGTAGTAATAAAGTTACATCTGTGCTCGTTGTGAGTAGGGCAAAAGCTGATGGGTTTTAAGTTGCAGGAGGAAGAGCTGAAGTCTGTATCAGGAAAAAGCCAAAACTTTTCTAAAAAGCCAGCCCTAATCTAGATTGCTCATGAGGTTCTACAGTTCCATCACTGGAGGGTCTAAAAACCAGTTGTTATGGGTTGACCCCGGCTGGCAGCTAAAACTCCATCCAGTCAATCATTCACTCCCTTTGCAGTGGCATGGGAGAGTCAGAAGGGCAAAAGAGAGAATAACTTGTTACTCAAGGGGAAAAACAGTTTAATAAGTGAAGGAAAAAGAGATTAAAAGAAAAAAAATCGCTACTCACTGCGGGGATGGAGTGAGAAACAGGGAAGGCATGATGTTGTGCAGGCACTGTTTAACAGCATCTAAAACATTGGTATGTTATCAACACTGTTTTGATCACAGATCTAAAGCACAGCAACATATGAGCTGCTAGGAAGGAAGTTAACTTCATCACAGGCAGACCCAGTACATCAGTTTACATGAAATATACAAGAGCTATTTTAGATTTGACTGTTCTTTCTTGGGGACATCCCTCTGGCCGTGCTTATGCTGGAAACTGAAACAGACTGAAAGCAAGGCATAAAGTCACACGTACAGCTTGGTTCACATCCACACAACTAAGCTTTCTTGCACCCAAGAGAGGTGAAGACTGTGCCCAAACTTACGGGAAATATTCTTGGTATAAGTTGTCTCAGGGGCTATGCTCAGGCATAATTTGGAACTGTAGTAGTTGACAAAATCCAAAACTATTAACATGAATCATGTCATGAATTAAACAGTATAAATAGTCAGGAACTATGCCTTTTACTTAACTGTATGGACACATCTTAGAGCGTGGTGCTGATAACACCAAGGTTACGGGTTCAATCCCCGTTCGGTCCCCATGTGTTGCCTGATCTAGTTGAAAGACGTCCCTGCCCATGACAGGGAGGCTGGATTAGATGATCTCTAAGGTCCCTTCTAGCCTAGGCCATTCTGTGATTCTATGATTCTATGATCTTCAAAGTTTCTATAAATACAGTACATTAAATCAAATATTTGCATACTACGTCCTCTTTTGATAAAAATTAGGTGAGTTGATTAGTTATGATTTTGTCAAAAGGAAGTTTTTGACATTGATACTATGACAAACTGTCAAGTGGTGACACACAGAGTAAAATACTGTTTCAGAAACAATTATTCATTCTGAAAAAAAAAAGAGAAAGAGAAAAACAAACAAAAAATATCTACCACTTTTCAGATATGGAGTCCCTGAAAGAGTTTCCACAGAATTGAAGAGTACAGCCCAGAATTTGTTCTAAACATACGTCTGTACCTCTGTGCATTCTGCAGGGATAGTATGGATATATATCTGGGAGAGGTAGGAAGGAAGTCCCCTCTATGCATCTGATACGATAATTACACATTGTCTAAGTGCATTTATTTTTTTTAGGTTTAGCCTTTTTTTTTTTGTAACTTTTGGGGAGGAATTAAATTTAAATTTGTTCTAAATATTTTATCTGTTGTGCATGTTTATTTTCAGACAGTTCTGCATGATGAAAATTTCAGACTGTTAATGTTTCTAAAACGTCCTAACTTCGCATACTGAATAGGACAATCAATACAGCATATAGAAAAAAAGTAATATGCAGTACAATCTAAAATTAGGTCTTTCCTCCTTCAACAAGTTAAGTAAATCTATTTTTAAACTAGGGTCATGTAGACTATTTAAATATTTCTGATATATATCAAAGAACAATAAGTTTACCACCCTCTGTATTAATTTGGCTGTACCTGCTGTCAGTTTTTTTGTTACTTTCACCTCCAAAATGTGCCCGCAGATGTTTTCTATGATTAACATCCAGATCTTTATGCAGACTAGCATATGACAGATTAATTAGTTATTTCATCATTAACTTGCTGTATAATAAAATAAAATAAAAATAATAAAATAAACATAAAATAGAAGCAATTCTGCATATCTTCCACTAAGCTTAATCATAAATTAAAGCTTTCCATTTTCTTTGGAATTCATCTTTTACCATTTTCTTTGGAATTCATCTTTCACTCATGGTAGGTCCACTTATATATTGACTTAATAAGTCTCTTGCCAGGAACCAGCACACAAAGGAATTAAATCACTAACATTATTTAAATGCAACTTACTTATTTTAAAGGACAAAAGACTGTGTACTCTAGCTTCTCTGTCAGCTAAGCCAATAATACAACTGAATGTTAGGAGCAATACTGCTTAACTCTAAATTTCCTGGGTTTTTATAAGGGATTTGGTATTGTCTAGAGGAAGTTCCATTCAGCTACTTTTCTACACAGTTTCTCTTCTTTGTTTTTTTTTTAAAAATCTTTTTTTTTCCATAACGTAACTTTCATGAAGAAAAAAATGTTAAGTCTTTCTGAAAATGTTTGATTCCTTGAAAGTAAAGTAACCCAAGTCCCCAGTGAATCTAGAAGTGCACTTAATTAGTCTGACCACATAATTTCTCACAGAAAATCATTATGCCAGTAGTGTAAATGAAGGTCGACTTGCAATTGACTAAGATTTTCTGTCTCAGAATTTCACAGTTACATCTACTTGCCAGTTTTTCTATGCATGGAATTGTAGACTGTGCTGAATTAAAAACTGCATGTAGCAAAAATAGACAAAAAAAGAATTGTGACATCCTTTGTGTACAATAGTTTCTAAAATATTTTTTACACGTAATCATGTGAAATATAGTTCAAATCACTTGTCGTGCAGGGTCCCTCACTTCTCCTTTAGGACAGACAAGGCCATAGAAACCACTGTATATATCTCTATATATGTAACCACTGTATATATCTATATATAGTTGGGAATTTTTGAAAACTCATTTATGAAAATAAATTAAATTATCACATAATAGGTCCCCTTAAATACAACTGTCTTATATCTCCCAAGCACAAAATCACAAGTTTCTTGGATGAACAACCTGTGGTTTATTACGGTGTACTGAGAAATTACTTCAATTATGTCAATTTTAAAAGATTTTAACATACTCAATGCACTTTAAAACTTCTTGGAAATGTAAATTTTTCTTTATTGCTATCAGATATGCCCATGGTGATGGCAAAAATGTAAAGGAAATATTCAGAGGTAATGGCAGCCTATTTAACCAACTGATGATCAAGCTTATCACTGCAGCATACATATAATAAGTACAGAGAACCCAGTGTACATACTATTGTTGTACAGTAACTGTGTTGATTTTTTTCATCTCTGCTCCAGTGGGCATCAGTGGGTTAGGCAGTTTGTGAAAAAAGAGTAGACATATGTTGTTTTCCCAAATATTTTGTTCTTTATACTTCCAGAGATAAAGCTATGGCTTTTCTTGGTGAACACTTTTTGGAAAATCTATACATTATTTACAGGAAATACCTTATCTTTGTACTTCATCATGATGCAACTGTTATTAAAACTGTCTGTCCTTGTAGTGAGAGAGCATTACAGCAGAAGAATTCACAGGATCTACACCTGAACTAGTTGCTTAAAAGAAAACACAGCGGGGTTTTGTATGAGGACTAAAATTGATCTAACCACCTGAAGCTCATGGTAGGATCAGCCATAGAGGATAGTTAAAGCATAAATGTGAAAATAAGCACAAGGAAAGCACAACAGTAATGGAGAAAAGGATAATAAACCTGTGATATGTTCTGGTACCCCAGGGCTTGGAGTTTGGCTTGAGCAGTGACTTCAACAATTTCTGGAGAAAAAAAATAAACAACAACAAAACACCCAGAACAAACAACAACAAAAAAATCCCCACTACTCAGTTACATCTGTATTACTAAATAAAATGTGATAAACATAGATTAGAAGATAAACGTCAAGTCATTTTAAAGTCAGATGGGTCAACTCCATCTCGTTTTCACCTCAAGAAGGAAAAGATATTACTCAGCCTTCCTGTTGAGAACAACCTGTGGTGTATTCATTTCTTCAAATGACCCCTAGGCTCTGTCTGGAGGAGTGGATCAAAATCATGCCAGGGAACGTGCTGGCCAATACCTAGGATAGATAGCTGTATGTCAGGGATCAAATCTGTGCTCCTGGTCTGTGTAAATTGTTACTATAAATGAAGCTTGAGGAAACTTGCAAAGAAAGTATTGGAAATAGCTGTGACGTAAAGATGCAAAGGTTTTCAGTACAGAGGAAACATGGGACGGAACGGGGAAAATAATTTCTTTCAGATATGTAGGCATAGTAGTAGCTTCACACTTTGAATGTGTTCATGCCTTCATATAAAGCAGATCAAACAATTCAATACACTCCCTGGAGCAAGCAGGTCCTTTATTTTAAAAAGCTTCCAACTCTTTCAGGAGGAACAGTTTGTTTTATACCGCACACATTTGAAAACTTTCCTTCTCTGCTGATCTCAACTGAATTGCATTAGACTGCTTGATAATTCTTTTCTTCTTTTTTCTCTTTTTTTTCACTATGCTGTCTTGACCTTAGCTCCTAACAATACACAACACACTATGTTCCCAGAGAACAACATAAGAGCATCTATGTTGCTGTATAAAGACAGTTCAAGGTCCATCAATTTCATCTATTTCGCCTGTCATCTGTCTCCACTGGCTAATGGTAGCTGCTTATATTTACAAAAACAACAAGACTACAATAATCATTAATCATTTCCTGGAATATTTTCCCAGTTCTTATCTTGCTGCAACTTAGGGATTTCTTGAGCCAGAAGTAGTTGCTTCTGGTATTTAGCAAAGCAATAATACACTTTCATTTGAATGTCTCCATGCAACTGCTTAGATGTGGGCTAGATAACTAAGCTTTAATTATAGTTAATGGACTGACATATAGTTAATGAACTGTCTAGTCAAGACAGTCGGTAGATCCTCAAGAGAGATTCAGTTCATTCAAAATAAACATCCTGGGTTCAGATGCATAAGTGTGAATGCCTGGTGTCATTTGAAATACCCAAGTTGATCTCACCAGCTCTGGTAAAGAAAGAAAAGGTGTCTTTCAGGTTTAACATCCACCTGCATGTTTCTAGGGTGTCTTAAACGACATCAAAGTTAATGCAAATAAGCTTAGCTTTTTGCGTTTAATTGTTTCAGTTGAACAGGGTAGATTTAGATTAGATGGTAGAAAAAAGTTCTTTACAATGAGGGTAGTGAAACACTGAAACGGGTTGACCAGAGAGGTGGTGGAGGCTCCATCCCTGGACACATTGAAGGTCAGGCTTGATGGAGCTCTGAACAACCTGATCTAGTTAAAGATGTCCCTGCCCACTGCAGGGGGATTGGACTAGATGACCTTTAAAGGTCCCTTCCAGCCCAACACATTGTATGATTCCACGATTCCTGCAGCAGGTTTACCCAACTGCTTATTGAACTTCAATAATACATTAAGTCCACACTATCTTGTAGCAAGGTGTTCCACACAGCTCATGTATGTTTTTGTGAAGACATGCTTCCTTTTCTTTGTTTTAGTTTCACATCATTATACTTTGCATCTAACAATTGCTCAGTTTATTCTCTCTGATTCTTTTTATAGCAGGCAGATTGAACAATCATTTTCTATTTAATTAATCATGATTTTGTACACTGACTTACTATGTAGTGACCTCTCCAGCTACTAGGACTCCATACTGACCACCACATCTAGAATATCCCAGACATGATTTTTTTTTTACAAACTTTGAAACACATCTTGCAGGTTCAATTACGACTTTACAAGTTACTTAGTTGCCCCAAAACTCTGGTCATTCAGTCTTGGCTAAATTCCATGCACTTGATTTTTAAGGTTTTGTTCTATTACCAAATTCTAACTGCCTTGGGATCTTTTACTTTTTGAGACAGTCTTCTACATTGTCTCATGCATTGTCTACTGTCTGTCTTGAATGAAGTTACTTAACTTTTAAGTATATATTTAAGTGCTTTTCTGAAATGATGCCCAAACTTCTAGTGCTCTCAAACAACATCTTTTCATTTTCTAATTTTATTCTATTATTTTATTTATTTCAATAAAATCACATATATTGCAATCACATATATTAAAGGTAGAAATGCATTTGAAATGAAACTGGAAATCATTTAAAACTCAGTTTTGACTAAGATATGGGCTTGCTATTGGGCACATGTATCTTTTGTGGAAAATCAAAGCAAACCATTTTTTTCTGTCTCATTTTTTTCTCCTTCAAGGAGTATATATTTTGAAAACAATAGATTGTCTTTCCTAAAGAAAAATAGAAAAATCTGGCCAGCAAAACTTAATCAGATTAACCAAGGCAAATCATTAGTCACTCTCATGAAGCCTTGTATTTAGATAGTTAGAAAACTTAAAACAAAAGTTGAAAGGTAAAGGGGAAAAGAAAGGTTTGACATTCAGAATTTAAAATCTGTCAAGTTTTGTACAGATCTGGTAACAATTCGTCCTAACGATCCTTTGGATGCCTATAGCTCAAACTCAAAAAATATTTTTAGAATAGGCTATTTCAGTTGGAGGGGACCTACAACGATTACCTAGTCCAACTGCCTGAGCAATTCAGGACTGACCAAATTAGAGCGTGTTATTAAGGGCATTGTCCATAAGCATCTTAAACACTGTCAGGCTTGGGGCATCAACCACCTCTCGAGGAAGCATGTTCCAGAGTTTGTCCACCCTCTTGGTAAAGAAAAGCTTCCAAATGCCCAGTCCAAACGTCCCCTGACAATATAGCTTTGAACCACTCCCACATGCCCTATCACTGGTTCCCAGGGAGAAGAGATCAGCACCTCCCCCTCCACTTCCCTTCCTCAGGAAGCTGCAGGGAGCAATGAGATGCCCCTCAACCTCCTTCTCTCCAGAAAAAAACTAGAGTCCTCAGCCACTCCTCAAGGGACATTCCTTTCAGCCCTTTCACCAGTTTTGTTGCCCTCTTCTGGATGTATCTGAGTACCTGAGCACCCTTCTTAAGTGGTGGAGCCCAGAACTGCAAGCAATGCTACAGATGGGGCTGCACCAACACTGAACATAGAAGGAGGATCACCTTCCTTGACCAACTGGTCAAGCTGTGTTTGATGCACCCCAGGATAGGGTTTGCCCTCTTGTGTCAGCCTGATTAAATATTTGAAATATTCTGATGAATGCAGGGCCATTACACTCATATTCTCATACACAGATCAAAAAAATATTCAAAGAAATACATAAAAAGAATAAAACAGTTTTCAAATAAAAAATACCTTATGAAGTTTGGAAAGTGTGTTGCCTGAAGCAAAAAAAAAGAAACATACAGAATAAATGGTACATACATATGCGTGCATATATACCTGTGCATATATACACGTATATGTATGTATACATACATACTTATATACATATATGTAGATAAGTAGGTAGGCAGACAGGTAGATAGGTAAATACAGAAAATCTCATCTGCAAGAGAGACAGAGGCTTTGTTAATTGAATCTGGCTATTTTTTTCATTCACTTTCCTCTGTAGCATAAACATTTGGATAAATCTGACAGCCTTTCACAAGAAGTACTGTTTACTATCAAGAGGCAGAAAACACAGCTATGCCTAACTCCTTAGAGACGTGTCTTGGTTGTAATTTCATATCAAAAGATTTAAAAAAAAAAAAAAAGGCAGCAAAGTGTAATGAATAGATCCTCTAGTCTGGAATGAGATATTCTCTTGACCGATGTTGAATATATTTCTCACCTAGTATTCTCTTTGTTTCAGCACTGAAATCAATAGATATATTTTTCTTTCACATAAATATCTAAATTTACCTGGAGAAATGAACTTGTCTTGAACTTTAAATATTTTGCTTTAAATTTCCACATGTAGATTGAATTCTTCCTGTTGTATAAAATTAATTGAGAGTAAATGTAGTTTTCATGTCTAACAAAAGATTAAAAATGACAAAAAATCATGGAAGGTTTGCACAGCTGCAAAATATCCATTACTGTACAGAAAAACCTGTCTTCAATGTTCACTACAAGTATTTTTTTCTTAGATGATATGGACTTGTTATTAGCCTTATTTTTGAAGAGTACCTCCACTAAATGAGCAAAGAAATTTGACAGCAACAGCTTGAAAGTTTTGAAAAATAGAAGTGCCTCCATTCAAGAATATGACTGGGGCAGAATGAGAAGTACTAGAGACTCTCAGAAGAGAAAAGATTGATTCATAAAATAATGTACTTTTCAAAAACACTAACCAATTATTCTAGCCACAGAGCACATAAAATTTAGAAATTTTTTTCCAGTCTCTTACTTCTCCTATAGCCTCCTGTTTCATCTCCTGAATAATAGAACAATAACAAGAAGAAAACCCACACAATCTTAAGGGAGCTTTCATTATAAGTACACAAGTTTCCTTTCATGAAAATGCCGTGTACTTTTCGTTCTTACCAGAGAAGAAGTTTTATTATTGGGAGCAATGCATCAGACTACACTAAATCTTTGAACACTTATTATTTCTGTTCCATGAAGTTGGACTATAATATAGAGAAAGAAGCTTTGCGCAGAATTAATTTTTTTCTAATTCAACATCTGGGACAATTTTTGTCTTTTTTTTCCTTCCTGCATCCTTAGAGATGTGGCAAAATATGACTCCATCATTCTAAAAATGATAACATAGAAAGCTTCATTGATTAACTTGCTTCAGTGGCTGATAATGCAAGAGGATGCTTTCATGACTGGGTTTTGTGTTGAGAGTCTAGACTTGCGAATGTTATCATCACTTCTATCTGCTGCTGCAGTGTGGTCTGCTTTGGTTTTGTTGGGGTTTTCTTTAATATCGGCATTAAAATATGTTTTCTATTCCAGAACATTGATTTATGTTTACTCTCTGCTTGGTTTGAAAAGTAATCATTTTTTTTTACCAGATTTTGTCAGATTATGAACTTGCTCAGAAATAGTGGCACAATGAGAATTAGTCCCTGTCATTTCATTCTGGTTTTTAAGATGTCATGGTCATGGTAAACTATCATCTTAGGGGTTTAGCTGTAACAATATTGCTCGTGTTGACTATTTTACCACTCTATTCTCAAGGGAAATGAAATGTAATCTTCCAAACATGCTGATATTTCAGCCTGTGACTTGCTTACAGGATAGGCTGACCAGTTAGGAAGATGAAAAATTAAGAGAAAAATCTCTTTCTGGAATAGTATAATTGAGTGTGACAGGGGAAATGATAGTTCACATATTAGAAGTTATTTTTTCCTATATTAAGGTAGGTATCACAACATGATTTTTTAAGAGCAATGTAAAAAAATACAGCAATTCAAATTCACATAAAAAACATTCCTTAATTTTCTGAAATATACACTTCCAAATATTTTATTTGTTTATTCAAGTAATTAAGTATTCCTTAAGCTGTAATGAATAGCAGAAACAAGGTGATTTACTTACAGAAACCTGTTATCAGTTATCATCTATGGGAGATTCAAGCCTATCATCCCTATCATTTTCTGGTAAAAGTGGCCTAAGATTTTTCATGTTGCCTTACTTCTGATAGTTACTCTCCATGGTAAAAACTATTGTTATGACTGAAAATATGACAGAAATCATACTAATGCAGTTTTCATAATGGTTTTGAAGAGAAAAACAGCTTACAGATTAGGTCTCTGTATGGATCCATCTCTGATGGATGCTAAACTTCAAGTCCCTGTTGCATTTGAGGCAGATAATTGAACTAAGGGTTCTTGCTTTTCAAGTTCTCTAAATACCTACATTTATCCTGGTTCTTATGCTACTTTTGTGGGAGAAAAAAAACACAAACCATGTAATAATAGAATCATAGAATCATTTTAGTCGGCAAAGACCTTAAAGATCATCGAGTTCAACCATTGACCTAGTGATGCCAGGTCCACCACTAAACCATGTCCCTAACTGCCACATGTACACATCTTTCGTACATCTCCAGGAATGGTGTCTTGACCAATTCCTCTGGCAGCCTGTTCCAATGCTTGGCAACCCTTTCCATGACGAGTTTTTTCCTAATGTCCAATCTAAACTTCCTCTGGTGCAACTTGAGTATGTTTCCTTTTGTCCTATCATTTGTTACAAGGGAGAAGGAATGAACGTACACCTCACTACAACTTCCTTTTACGTAACTGTAGAGAGCAATAAGGTCTCCTCTCAGCCTTCTTTTCTCTAGGCTAAACAATCCCAGTTCCCTCAGCTGCTGCTCATAAGACATGTTCTCACCAGTTTTGTTACCCTTCTTTGGACACACTCCACCACCTCAATGTCCTTCTTCTAGAGAGGGGGCCAAAACTGAATACAGGATTCAAGGCGTGGCCTCACAAGTGCTAAGTGCTGGGGGACAATCACTTCCCTGGTCCTGCTGGCCACACTATTTCTGATACAGGCCCATGAATAAAGCTTCTCTAGATTCCCAAAAACTGTATTTCTTTCACAGTACAGTAATAGTTCTAAACTTTGGGTTTGTTTAAACAAAAGTATACTCTGGTTGTAGGCACTGCCCTACATTTTTGTGTCCATCTTCAGTGTGTAGCTGGATCTTTAAAGGCATTTAGATGACTAAACTCTTTTATGCTGGTTGGGGAGAGTTACTGTGTATTTTATGAACCTATTTTTAGATTTCTTTTCTCCTAAAGTAACAGACTCAGTTGGATAACTATGAGCAATTATTCCTTGCTGAGTTTAGAAAAAGACTCTTGTCCAATTTCTGTAGTTTTCAAATTGTGTCCAATCCATGCTTTTTGTCACTATTACAGGCATATTGAAACTGGGTGCAGTTTTTTCAGGCAGATTGGTGTCATTGCTTGTCATCTGGTAATGGTATACAAGGGGCTGCTGTAAAAGACACATAATAGACAAGCAGATTTATTCTAACTACTAAAAGGAACTTCCCAATTCCAAATCTGATCCAACATATAAGTCTTTAGGATTCTTCATACTTGTCATGAACATTTGACAAACTAGTCTGATTAGTACTGTTGCAAATTTTCTTTTCCTTGTTTTTTTGAGCATGTTTCATTACTAGAAATAAATTTGAAATAGATTGTTAACAATGAAAACTCTAGAAATGCTCTTCTGGTAAGCTGTATATAACTGTTTACTTATTAAGAATAGATAAAATTACTTATCCTTGCAATAATGGAAAATTGTAACCAAATCTGGACAGAGAGGAAAAATCCACAACCTAGCGTATAAATTTGAGCTTAAAAAAAATCTTTGGTTGGATAGTAAGGTTTTGTCTACACCATAAACTTCATGTGTTTTGAACTCTTATATAGCATTAAAGCCAATTAGGATGAAAAATTTAAACCCTCTTGACCACCAAGATAAGAGTGGCCATATCAAAAAATGACTGTTTGTGTGTCTTTGTTTCATACCACCTCACAACCTGTGACTGGAAGTGGATTTGGAGAGATCTAATCAGCTCTGGCCAAAAATTTCCAGGGGTCATTCTGACAACAAGGAATTATCAAATGATCTCTTTTCAGCAGCTCAGAAAAACTCCCTCATAGCGTTTAGTTAGTAACAAGGTAGTTTTCTCGTCTGTCCCTTTAGTAGGTGACAGGAATAGTGAAAGGAAAAGAAAAGTACATGCAGTTAATGCATGGCTCAAAGACTGGTGCCTCCAGCAACGTTTTGGGTATTATGATCACGGGGAAGTTTATGCAGTACTGGGCATGAGAGATATAGATGGTGTAGAGCTTTCTAAGAGAGGGAGGAGAATACTTGCTGGAGAGTTGGCGGGATTAATAGATAGGGCTTTAAACTAAGTTGGAAGGGGGAAGGGGATAAAACCCGAGTCTCTACACATGAGCCAAGGGGAAGTATCCCAGGGTTAGGCGTAAAAGGCACAAGCAACGGTAACAGATGCTCCATTAAATCTCTGAAGTGTCTGTATACCAATGCAAGAAGCATGGGGAATAAGCAGGGAGAATTAGAAGTCTATGTGCAGCTGGAGAACTATGATCTTATTGCAATTACAGAGACGTAGTGGGACAGCTCACATAACTGGAATGTGGGCCTTGATGGTTATGTTCTTTTTAGGAAAGACAGGTCGATGAGGTGAGGTGGGGGAGTTGCTCTGTACGTGAGAGAGCAACTGGAGTGTACTGAGATCCATCCAGGGCAGATGAAGAGCAAGTAGAGAGTTTATGGGTAAGAATTAAGGGGCAGGCTAGCTTAGGTGATACTGTGGTGGGTGTCTACTATAGACCACCTGATCAGGAGGAGGAAGTTGATGAGGCCTTTTACAGGCAGATGACAGCAGCCTCTCAGTCCCAGGCCCTGGTTCTCATGGGGGATTTCAACTACCCAGATGTTTGCTGGAAGTCCCACACAGCCAGCCATCCTCAGTCCAGGAGGTTCCTCCAGTGCATCGATGATAACTTTTTGATGCAAATGGTGGATGAGCCAACCAGGAGAGGAGCGCTGCTGGACCTTGTGTTCACCAACAAGGAAGGTCTGGTTGAAGCAGTGAAGGTTGAGGGCAACCTTGGCTGCAGCGACCATGAGATAGTGGAGTTCAGGATCCTGTGCGGTAAAAACAGAATACCAAGCAGGATCGCAACTCTGGACTTCAGAAGGGCCAACTTTGACCTCTTCAAGCAATTACTGGGGGATACCCCTTGGGAGAGGGAGCTGCAAGGTAAAGGGGCCCAAGAGAGTTGGTTGGCATTCAAAGACCACTTCTTTGAGGCTCAGGATCAGTGCATCCCATCAGGTAGGAAATCAAGAAAGAGATCCAGAAGACCTTCATGGTTAACCAGGGATCTGCTGGGCAGACTCAGGTGAAAAGGGAAGGTGTATAAATTGTGGAAGGAAGGGCTGGCCACTTGGGTGGAGTACAGGGCAGCTGTCAGGGAGTGCAGGGAGGCAATCAGAAAAGCTAAGGCCTCCTTGGAGTTAAAACTTGCAAGGGAGGTCAAAGACAACGGAAAGGGCTTCTTCAAATACATTGCTGACAAAATTAATACTAGAGGCAATGTAGGCCCTCTGTTGAATGAGGTGGGTGTTCTGGAGACAGAGGACAGAAAGAAGGCAGAGTTGCTGAATGCCTTCTATTGCCTCTGTCTACACTGCTGGAGACCGTCCTCAGGAGCCTCAGTCCCCTGAGGCCCCAGAGGAAGTCATGACAAAGGAGGAGTCTGCCCTGATTGATGAGGAGTGGGTTAAGGATCAGTTTGAACACTTGAACATTCATAAATCCATGGGCCCTGATGGGATGCACCCATGGGTGCTGAGGGAGCTGGCGGGAGTCATTGCTAGGCCACTCTCCATCATCTTTGGTAAGTCATGGGGAACAGGTGAGGTGCCTGAAGACTGGAGGAAAGCGAATGTCACTCCAGTCTATAAGAAGGGCAGGAAGGATGACCTGAGTAACTACAGACCGGTCAGCCTCACCTCCATCCCTGGAAAGGTGATGGAACATCTTATCCTTGACACTGTCTCTAGGCATATCAAGGATAAGAAGGTTATTAGGAGCAGTCAGCATGGCTTTGCCAAGGGGAAGTCATGTTTGACCAACCTGATAGCCTTTTACGAAGACATAACCAGGTGGATGGATGGTGGACATGCAGTGGATGTGGTCGACCTGGACATCAGCAAGGCCTTTGACACCGTCTCCCACAGCATCCTCATAGGTAAACTGAGGAAGTGTGGTCTGGATGACCAAGTAGTGAGGTGGGTCGAGAACTGGTTGAAGGGAAGAAGCCAGAGGGTTGTGGTCAATGGGGCTGAGTCTGGCTGGATGCCTGTGTCTAGTGGGGTCCCTCAGGGGTCAGTGCTCGGGCCGGTGCTGTTCAGTATATTTACCAATGATCTGGATGAGGGATTAGAGAATGTTGTCAGCAAGTTTGCTGATGATACGAAATTGGGAGGAGTGGTTGACACACCAAAAGGCTGTGCAGCCATTCAGAGAGACCTAGACAGCCTGGAGGGCTGGGCGGGGAGAAATCTTATGAAGTTTAATAAGGGCAAGTGTAGAGTTTTGCGCTTGGGAAAAAATAACCCCATGTGCCAATATAGGTTGGGGACTGCCCTGCTGGAGAGCAGCGCAGGGGAAAGGGACCTGGGGGTTCTAGTGGACAGCAGGATGGCCATGAGCCAGCAGTGTGCCCTCGTGGCCAAGAAGGCCAATGGCATCCTGGGGTGTATTAGAAGGGGAGTAGCAAGTAGGTCAAGAGAGGTCCTCCTGCCCCTCTACTCTGCCTTGGTGAGGCCGCATCTGGAATATTGTGTCCAGTTCTGGGCCCCTCAGTTCAAGAAGGACAGGGAGCTGCTTGAGAGAGTCCAGCGTAGAGCCACAAAGATGGTGAAGGGAGTGGAGCATCTCCCTTATGAGGAAAGGCTGAAGGAGCTGGATCTCTTTAGCTTGGAGAAGAGGAGGCTGAGGGGTGACCTCATTAATGTTTATAAATATGTCAAGGGGGAATGTCAGGAAGATGGAGCCAGGCTCTTTTCAGTGGCATCCACTGACAGGACAAGAGGCAATGGGTGGAAGCTGGAACACGGGAGGTTCCAGAAAAATGTGAGGAAAAACTTTTTTACTGTGAGGGTGACCGAGCACTGGAACAGGTTGCCCAGGGAGGTTGTGGAATCTCCTTCTTTGGAGACATTCAAAACCCGCCTGGACACGTTCCTGTGCGCTCTAGTGTAGGTGATCCTGCTCTGGCAGGGGGGTTGGACTAGATGATCTTTAAGGTCCCTTCCAACCTCTAAAATTCTGTGATTCTGTGATGGTCACTGCAGCCAAGGCAGCCCTCAACCTTTACTGCTTCAACCAGATCCTCCTTGTTAGCGAGGATGAGGTCCAGCAGTGCTCCTCTCCTAGTCGGCTCCTCCACCATTTGCATCAGAAAATTATCATCGGTGCACTGGAGGAACCTCCTGGACTGTGGCTGGCTGGCTGAATTGTCCTTCCAGCAAATATCAGGGAAGTTAAAATCCCCCACGACAACCAGGGCCTGTGATTGTGAGACCGCTCTCAGCTGCCTGTAGAAGGCCTCATCAACTTCCTCACCCTGATCTGGTGGCCTGTAATAGACACCCACAACAGTATCTCTCCTGCCAGCCTGCCCCTTAATTCTAACCCATACACTCTCAACTTGCTCCTCATCCATGCCTGGATGGTGTTCAAGACATTGTAGTTGCTCTTTCACGTAAAGAGCGACTCCACCACCTCGCCTGGCTGGCCTGTCTTTCCTGAAAAGGACATAGCCACCCATGACCACATTCCAGTCATGTGAGCTGTCCCACCATGTCTCTGTAATTGCCACCAGATCATAATCTCCTGCCCGAACCCAGGTTTCTAGCTCCTCCTGCTTATTCCCCATGCTGCGTGCATTGGTGTATAAGCATTTCAGGGAGCAAGCTGAGCACACTGATCTCACCCTAGGGGGATGGAAGGCCACCCGGTCCTCATAATTTCTAGAGCACTGCCCCACTGCAATCCCAGCTATAACCCCATCCCCCTTCATATCTAGTTTAAAGAACGCTCTGTGAGTCCCGCCAGCTCATGACCAAGGATCCTTTTTTCCCTTTGTGTCATTTGAACCCCAGCTTGTTTCAGTAGACCAGGTGCCCTGTAGATCTCCCCATGGTTAAAAATCCAAAGCTAGACCGCTGGTACCACCCCTTTAGCCAAGTATTAATCTGCTGCACTTTGTCAAACCTACCACTATTTTTCCTCATAATTGAAGGAATAGAGGCAAACACAACCTGTGCGCCTGATCCTTCTAGCATCCGCCCCAGTGCCCTAAAGTCCCTTTTGATTGCTTCTGGCCATCTCTCTACTATCTCATCATTACCGATCTGCATAACCAAAAGCGGGTAATAGTCCGTGGGTTTGACCAGACCAGGAAGCTTCTTGATAACATCCTTAACTCGGGCCCCAGGGAGGCAGCAGACTTCCCTGTGGGTTGGATCTGGGTGGCAGATGGGGCCCTCTGTTCCCCTCAGGAGGGAGTCTCCAATTACGATTACGCTCCTTTCTTTCTTAGATGAAGAAGTCCTAATGCGTGTATCCGAGTGACTCACCCTAGACAGCCCTACGGGTGAACCCTCCACTGACTCTTCCTTTGCCTGGCTCTCATTGTCTAGAGCCCCATACCTGTTTCGCAGGGGCAACAGGGCAGGTGAGGGAGGCCGGGCAGGGATTTTCCTTCCTCTCCTGGCAGGCACCTGCTTCCACTCTTCCCTATCCTTTAGGTCCCCCCCTTTTGCCTGATGGCCAGAGGTGGGGGGATATTCAGCTCTTTGCGGAGCTTGCTGCTCGCCATTCAGGACGTGACTCCACCGATCTGTCTCTCTCTCCGACTCCCTAATGCTCCTCAGCCTTTCTACTTCCTCCTTCAGTTCAGCCACCAGGCTGAGCAGATCGCTCACCTGGTCACATCGGACACAAGTGTCACCTCCACTACCCTCCATGGCCAGTGCCAGGCTCCGGCATTCTCTGCAGCCAGAGGCCTGAACACCCACATGCTTACGTGGGGCCTCTGTCTGGGTGCCCACAGTTTTTCTAACAACCATTGACCTGGTGGCAACCATAGTTGGCTCTACAATACAAAGACTCTCCTCTGGAAAGCTATGCACGGAATAGTTTACAAGTCTTTTAAGTACTTGCCTTTTAACAAAGACTTACCCTTTTGTTCGGTGAACAGGGACTAGTCCCTGCCCTCCCCAAGGCTTCTTATACCCTGAGGGCAGAGTTAACAGCTGATCACCGTGTTTAAAATCGCCGCGCCGCTGAGGGTGGCTCCGCCCACGCTATCTCGGGTGTCCGCCCTGGAGCTGCCGGTGCGGCCTCAGGTGTGGCTGCTGTAGCCGGCTTAAAAAAATTCCCCAAAAGCTTTTTGCCAGCCTTTTTTTTTTTGCTTAGATTCCTTCCCCAGTGCAGTCTTACCTGCTCTGAAGCTGGGCTCGACGATCCGAATCAATTCTGTAGAAGCAGCTTTGATTCTAATATTTTATTTGTTTTAGCTGGTTGACTTTGCCATCAGAAAATAATATTCTAAGACATTTTTGTCCCTACAATTTTTGCAATATTGTTTTGTCTAAAAAGATGACTGGAAGAAACCACTCTAGAATAAAAAGAAATCCCATTAACTTTTTACTCATTTTCCATACAGTTCCTTACCTTGAGTGACAGTGAGCTTTAAAGTTTTAGATGTACTTCAAAAACTCTGCTGTTTGAACTAAAAGATAATAATATGAAGAGGAAATAAACAAATTTTCTACAGCAGCAGTTAAACAATCCCACTGTCTCTCCAATTCCTGAAGTTAATTCTCCTTTCTAGTGCTGTTTTTGGTACTCATTTAACCCAATGGTAATTGATTCTGTTTGATCTCTCTTTTCAATCATTTCCAGTTGGTCTCAAAAATTAACACTTTTAATATACTTCTCTTTCAGTTTCCACTCCTTCACCTTTTCCTTTCTAGCTTCATGTCAAAGTCAATTTGCCTTCCAGTTGATCTACTCACTTTCATCACCTTCTGCTCTATCACTGTTTGCTCAGCTTTCTTCACTGACTTTCCTGTCAGTCCCACCACCTCCCTTGTCACTGTCTTCTTTAGAATTCAATGCCCTTTTGCAGGCAAACAGTTTCCAGTCTTCAGGTTCTTCTTTCTTCTTGCCTAGTTTCAGTCTTGGTATCATGCCTTTAACCAGCGAATTCTCTTCTCAACAATATATTTGTTCCCACTGCATCTGAATCATGTTATTTCTCTGGCACAAATCTGTGCTGTTTGATGCCACTCCTGTCACAGAGGGAGGACCAAACTTGTGTTCATTGATGTTGCTCAAACTCTGGCAGCAGCTCAGCAAAGGACATCTAAGAATAACATGGTCAGTTACATGACTGCAATGGTGTGGCCAGAGTCTGGTCGTAACAAGGATAACCTGAAGAGAAAGCATTCTTCAGAAATATTGAGTCACAAAAGCCAGCTTTCAGCTTTTTTTTTTTTTTTTTCAGTTATAGATTTGCAGTGGGGGAAAAGGCATTTAAGTCACTAAAAGTGCATTTTTCAACCAGTGGAACCCCTATATAACTAAATTTAACTGATGATCCCACAAAAGAAGAAGTAAATTTAAAAGATGCAAGTAGAATGAATGTATATTTTATCTTTTAGACATAGTTCGATCATTATGAACAAATATTTCCAAATAAATAATTGAACTGGAATTCCTTCTACAGCAGATATTGAGAGATTTTTGA
This sequence comes from Trogon surrucura, assembly GCA_020746105.1. Classification (NCBI taxonomy): domain Eukaryota; kingdom Metazoa; phylum Chordata; class Aves; order Trogoniformes; family Trogonidae; genus Trogon; species Trogon surrucura. The sequence continues at coordinate 57,023,893 of CM036617.1, forward strand.
GTCTAAACAGCTCGATTTTGGCAAGAATGAAGCTTGTCATCGTTAATGGAAGGTCCAGAAAACCTTAATTGCAGGGATTATTGCCAACACTAGTGAACACCTGACGGCAGAAAATATTAAGCTCCTTTCAAGACATACATTACTGTTCAGGAATTGTTCAGGAATTATTCAGGATACATGCTTTTACTCAATAAGTATTCAAGAAGGATATTTTTACTAATTTTTAATAACTATCCAAATTTGATATCTCAGTAAAGGAGTTCTGTTAAACTTGAGATGTCACATACACTTAAAATCAGCACATGATTCTAGAAAAATAGTGTGCAAGACAGTGGAAAAAGAAATAACTTTTACCCCCTGCAGAGATTAAATTTACAGGAAGTATTGAAGAAAATACTATAAACACAGGTTTGACCTGTATATAGAAACAATTGGAGCAGAAATAAAATGAGACCCTCAGATGTTCACTTTGCTCCTAATAGTTCTACTATCCACTGTTCTCGATGCACACAATATTTTTTAATGCACTATAGAGAGAGAAAGCAAAAAGCAAATCAGTTACTGTAATATATGCATCACAATGTACTTCAAAAAAAAAAAAAGGAAGAAACAGATGTTTCTTGTGCAGGTATAAAATTCCAAAGCATTATAAAACTATCAAAGAACGTATAATGAAGTGTAGATTAAAGAGCGCAGTCTTGTCGTTGCAACATATGTTCTGAACTTACATGAGATAGGATTGTATAACAATAGACATGAACTCATGAAAACAAGGAGATTGAAAGCACCTGCAAAAGAAGTGTTCTCTTTATGTTCTTCAAGGTACAGCCTGCAGAGAGGGGTGAATATAGCATTAATGTGTCATGTGAGTTGTAAAGTTAGACGGAGACAGAAGCATCCATTACACAGTTCTCTGCAACTCAAAGTCATTTTGAAGGTCTGTATGACCAAGATACAGGTCTCAAAAGTTATTATTCTGTGATATATCAGTTTATTTTGGTTAGCACTAAAAGGAAAGGACTCATTTCAGATATCACATTCTTTTCCAGGCCTTTTGAGTAGGATTGATTTCTATTACAGATGAAAGGATCTGCCAGTCCTTGATTATTGTGCCTAAACACATGCCCTCAAGTACTTCTGAGCTAACTAGACACAACATAATTATCTAGAAAAAAAATAAATTTACTTAGCAGATTATGGGTAATGGGAAAAAATCCAGGTGTCAGTAACATATGTACATCAGAATGTCATTCTTCATTTTATCATCATCGCACACCACTTAGGAAGATGCAACAAAATCTGAGTTTTTAACTAATATCAGCGTTTTGTCCAAATTTACATGGTAATAACTGTAACCATAGGATGTGTGATTTACAGTAACTGATCATAAACTGTAGACATAGAAAAATAATATATAAATACATTACAATCCAAGAATTAGAAGAAGATGAGCTAAAAATATGGAGAAAAGAATAGCTTTGCTGTGTATGAAACATCAGAAATTTAGAGTCCTCTTGTACACACTTCCATATGAATGCAAGTGAATATCTTCAAATTATGACACAATCTGTGAAATGAAGAAAAATAGTAACCCACCTGAAGTTTTCCAGACAACCAGTGTATTATTTTCTCACATGACTTCACGGGTGCTTCATCAACATCCGTCATCATCTCATTTATGAAAAACAAGGACAGAAGGTAGTCAGAAAATTAACAGAACTGCGGATTCTCAGACAGATACTGTATCTTATAGAATAAATTTAGAAATATTTTCCTTCTGATAACTGTACCTTTGCATGTTCATTTGGATGAGACATCTCTTCATTTCAGCTTAATTGTCCTTTGGTGAAATTTTTTGTCCAGAAGCAAAGAACAAGCCCAGTTATAAACTGTCATGTCAAAGAGCAGGAATGTCTATCATATCTGTAAACATCTGTAATCAGAGATGGACCATGCAGAAAATGCACATTAAATACAAACATTGTCATGATGCCAATTCAAACCTGCTGTGGTTAACACGAGAGTGGAAGAAAACTGAAGTGGGACTCTTCTATGACTAAATGGATAAGTGCATAGCATCTTCTATGGTAGACATGAGTATCCAAGACAGTCAGGAAGTCACCATTCTTCTAGACTGGCAATAAATATCTAAATAGGACACCTGACAGTGCCTGAAATAGCCGTACAGATATTACTGTACGTAGGCAGCTGAATCACATGTCTACACTCAGGAGATGAGTGCTGCTGCTACTCTTTTACTAGACAAGTGATTTCACAGCTGAGATGCACAGAACATCAGAAAGGCCTAAGAGAATTGTTCATACCCACAGGGATTCATGCCTTATCCTAGTTTCTTCCCTGCTGTGTTCGACATGTCAGTTACTTTCTAAGGTATTATGCATCAAGGTCCCTAATTGCAAGAGCACATAAGGAGTGTGAGAATCAATATTCTGTTCAGTTCTCTTCAGAGATCCATTCAGAATCCATGGCCCACCAGTTCCATTAGCATTCCATCTACCCGCAAAAGGCTGCTTGGAAAATTTAAGGTGCTGTTTACGAAATTAGAATACTCACTTAGGAAATGATAGAGAGCGAGTGCACAAGCAGATGTACTAGGAAAAAAAAAAAAAAGCAGGATAAAACCCCGAACAAACAAAAAAACACCTAGCAGTGAATAGCAAGAAGACTAAGGACAGCTGTAGCAGATATAAAATGTGTAAATCTAAAGCATGTATCATGTCCAGGTTCAGACAGGTGAATCACCAAGAGGATTGTTTAAAAGCACTAGTACTTTTGTTCAGGAATTTCAAGAGCTGAAAGCTGCCACTGCTAGAGAGGTCTGGCAGAAAGGTATGTGGTACTCTTTGTCTTCAAGTTACAAGAACAGCCAGACTGCTAGCAAAAGCTTGAAATAATTTCTCAAGATCCTATTCATCTAAAATACTCGCATCCCAAACTAACTCCACTTGGCAGTTATGTACCTTTGCTCTGAACTATTATTCCCCTTGTTCAGCCCCAGATGTGCCCACAAGCCTGTGTTTGCTTGGATGAGACTCTCTTTTGTTTTTTCTAGGTACTTTGCCTTACCAGTTAATTTCTTCTTACTACATTGACTGACCAGTGTGATCTTTCTATACTGCCTCTGTAAGTCTGAGAGATAGTAAAAAAAAATCTCTTGAGCACTGAGAAGTGCTTCAAAGCCCTTTTTTCTCATCTGAATTCTTTGGATGCCAGTAGATTCAGCAGCAATTAGCAATATTGCTGGGCAGTAGAATTCAGAGATCTAATTGGTAAATTCATTGAAAAGTACCCCAAAAATATTTAGCTCATACCAAACCCTCCCAGTAAATTCACAGGTACCAGGTTGCATATACTGTCCTGGCAATGAAGGAATTACCTGCGTCATAGAAGAGACCTGAGCGTGAGAGGCTGAATCCACTCTTGCTCCCTAGATATTACATAGATAGTGCTTGGCTTCTTTGTAGCTGAACACATCTTCCAGCTGAATACACAAAAGCCTCAATGTTTTTTGGTTTTTTTTTTTCTGTTAGACAACTTTCTGTTGGAAGGTTTTCCACCAATGTCTGCACTTTACTCAGAAACTGCTTTTAAAACCGGTGGACTGTAGCCAAAGCTCCAAAGCAGCTCTACGATGCAGACATCCCTTTACTATCAATTTTAAAGGTGCCTCCAATGCCCAGGCTCTCTAAGTAAAATTGATCTCTTCAGTTGCGATATCTTTGAAGATCTGAAGTTTTTAATGTGTCAGCTGTTCAGCTGTCTCCTTAGTTGGTACAACTTCCATAGTTTGGATGGACTCCTGTCCCCATTAATAGCCCAGCACAGGCAGAAGGTGGCACTGGGGACCGAGACTTTTCATGCTCTTTCTGGCTGCCCAGCTCCCAGTAGTCTGCTCCATCTGTATCTCTACAGAGGTGCTCAGCAGCAAGTTTATAAGTCAGCTATCAGTGTCTGTCTAAGTACTGAAAGAATATCTTCCCTCAGAGAAAAAAAAAAGAAGAAAACAAAAAAAATCCTAACAAAAGCATGGAATTTTTAAATTGAAAAAATAGGAAATTCATGTTTTGGTTGGAGAGGATTTTGTATCCAGTTTCTCTTAGAATTTAAAAACTGTAAAAATCTTTCTCCAGATATATTCATCTTTCAGTCAGGTATATAATTTGCCTAATGTACATGTATATTCCCAGAAAACAAGGTATACATACATTAGTACAATTACCTGGATTAAAAATCCCTTTTCCCCTAAACTTTTTCTCCAGATGCTCTGAGGTAATTACATTCAGCTGAAAGTACCCATAGCTGTTCTGTTGGCTAGATTGGTTTATCGAGCACTTTGAAATCATTGACTATTATTCCTGTTTCTTCCTCTGTGTGAATCCTTGATTTTGTATTACTGTGTGCCAGAAACAAATTGAAATAAATGTGCTGAACACATGGATATGAAGCAGTTTGCCCAGTAATAATTGCTTCATGACAGTTTTCTATTTCTCCAGTTCTTCTCCCTTTGGGATAGTTTAGTGGTTTGGATAGCATTAGTAAGAGAGAGACAAGTACTGTCTCAAGCTAGATATTATTACTCCAGACTTGATAAAATCTAAACATTTTTGAAACAATGGTTCTCTGAATAATTAAGAGGATTTTGAAAACCTCCAAGCATTACTGATTTTTACCATGATTCACATTTTTTAAAAGATAACAAAAGACTTCCAGTCTTGGAGAGGAGTCAGCTTTGTACTACAATTGAAAATATTTCAAGACCAGCAGATATTCTGGGCAATAGTCCTTTTTAATAGACTACTTTGCAACCTTGTCAATTCATAAATAATTGCATGAATATTACATGTAAATAAAAGTCTTCTTAAAAGTAACTTTTCAGCTTTTATTGGCATCAACAGAAATACTGTAGTTGGAAAATTCTCTTGTTCAGATTTCAATAGAAGATAAAAAGCAATCATCCAGTCTGTAAATAAATTACCAAATACCAGCTGTTGATAATTCTTGCACATCAGCTAGTCATTGCTCTGTAAACCAAAAATAAATTTTGGCAGGCAACTGTGAAAACTATTTAACACAGAAAAGTTTTTTTTTAAAAAAAAAACTGACTTGAAAAAAGAAGCTTTCTGTTTCACTAAGCCATATTTTGGCACCTTCACAGCAAGTCTGCTTGTCTAGAAAGCTGAAGAGAATTCTCCTAGTGTCATGTTTTCACTAGGTTTAGAACATGATATTAATCTTATTCTAAGGGGTCATTTGAGAAAAGAGTCTTTACAAATAACACTGAAATACTTCTGCTGCAAATTTTCTGTCAGCAGTATTTGTCTTACAATTTGCTATAGAAAGGAGAACGTGGTTCAAGTTTCACCAGGTAATGTGAGAAATTCATCATCCCTAACAGTTTTAAATTACTCAAATTTAATACAATAGAGAGATATATCTTACATTATGGTATTTCTTAATTACAGTGAATCCAAAATGAGAGGTGTTCATTTTAACTTTACTTTGGTTTACGAAAAATTCTTTCAAACATAAAAAAATACTTCCAAGAAGTGTCCATCTCATTATATTTTATGATACTTTACATCTATTTTTTTTTTCATTGAACTATTTCTTTCAGTAGCTTTTTTGCTGCTTAACAAGAACAATCACACAACAATACTTCTGTAACACTGAAATACAACAAGATATTTATGGAGATGTCTCGAGGTGAGACCAATAACAACACTGTGCACATTTTGTTGTGTGTATTAGAAGAACAAAAATCAGAGTAGATCGTACAACATTTTGTGGTACGATAGCTTTAAAGTGTAAAGTAATTATTTCTATGGATAAAGAAAGAGTCAGAATAATAAAACATTTCATACTTAATTTACAACAATAATACTTAGTTGTTTTATGGTGAAAAGATTGTATGTTTCTTTTTTTTCTTCATTTACAAAGTTTATAAGAAAGTTAATCCAATAAATACAGATTTATTGTGCATAGAAAGGGCACAGTAATCAAGATTTTAAATGTTAATATTAAAGTTTCAATAGTTACAGAGGGTGGTTATTAAGAGTATATATCCTGGCACAGGACTTTTTGGAGAGGGACGTTTTACATGAATTTCCAGCAATATGACAAGGGGAAATAGACGTAAATTGAAGGACAAAAGGTTTAGACTGGATCTTAGGACGAAATTCTTCAGTACAGAGGTGGCAAGACTCTGGAATAGATTGCCCAGAGAGGCTGTGGCTGCCCTTTCCCTGGAGATGTTCAAGGCCAGGTTGGATGGGGCCTTGACCAACCTGGTCTAGTTAAGGGCACCCCTGCCCATGACAAGGAGGTTGGATTAGATGATCTCTAAGGTCACTTCCAACCTAAGACATTCTATGGTTCTACAATTAAAAGTATATCTGTTACTGATGCATCTTTGACTAAATGTGTGCATTGAAAAAACATGTAAATTTACCATATTTCTGCCCTATGGCAAATCTACAATTTAACTCAGGGAAGGAATGTCAGTGTACCTCACCAGAGAGTTATTATATATTTCTTTAAAGAGCAAACTTTGCTAAAAAATCAGTATTCTCACATCTTATGGTAGATTTACTGGCACATACTCTGCTTTCCTTGACATTTCCTTAAATATTCTGCTTTCCTTGATGCAGAGTGACTACTGGGATAGATTTTCCGGGTTTTCAGTCTCTAGAATGTCATGCAAAAATGTTAGAGGTAGTATTGAAGATTAAAATAGCTTACTTGTACAATATAAGAATTAATTGTGGGATTGCTTAAAAGTACAATGCATTGCAATTTGGTTTGTCTTATGAGTGGCATCGCCTTAGCATGAGTAGCCAAATTTATTGAAGCCTTAGATCCAGACTGTGTATTTTTACCTAAGAAAAAGCTTAGGCTGAAGAAAGGCCTGGAAACCAATGCTAATTGAGAAAGATTAAGATCAACAGAAACTGCATCCTTGAGATAAAGAAACGAATGCCCACCTGGAGAGAGAGAAAGGATCCAATGAGGAACAAGAAGACCCCAGACCCAAGTACTACTAATGGACCAAACCATTGCATGAGGGGAGGTAAATTCTGATTGTCAGGGTGTAACTGCTGAGTGATTTTTTTAAATCAGGGTCCCTCTTGGAGGGACCACAGCTCAGGACGAAATAAACCAACTCTGTGGCAGAACCCAGGGTCCAAAATCTTATTTATAGTCAAGGTCTAAGACTGGATCCAGCCACACCTAGATTGCTCTCTGTGAGAAAGTTTAGAAAGCAGCGGGGTCCAGTCTGAGCCTCACAACTTGGAAGGGGAGTCTTTGGGGGCAATATGTGTGTAAATGTCTGTACAGGTTCACTATGTGAAGTGTTGTAGGGGGAAATCATAATTAAACCAAGTGATGCAAAGATGAGGACATGAAAATCTTTCATCTTTCCCACATACGTAGTGCTTAATATTAATCTTGACTTTATATAAAAATGACTAACTTGATAATTGTAGGCTTTTTTTTTTTTTTTAAAAGGAAGATGATTCTTTATTTTTTCTTGCCCAATATCTGGAAATACATCTGGAAACTCTAGAATTATTATGTATTTATAAAAATGAAATTCTTTAAGCGAAGTGATCACCTCTAGCTGAATCTCAATTTAAGCAAAATATTCAGAAAACGTGGGCCAGATTCTAAGTCACACAGTTATGCTGAGATCACAGTATAATGGAAGAGATATCAACAAGAAAAAAAAAAAAAAAGAGAGAAAAGTCACATGTCTTCTGTTATACAAACTGAAAATTTGGTCTTGGAGGTGCAGATTTGGGTAGACATTTTTCCTTCATGCCCAGTTCACAGAGTAAAAATTCTGAGCACAGCCTACCTGTAGCTTTAATATTATTGAACATCTAGACCATGAACTATTCTAAAATATTGCTTTAAAAACAGAGAGAAAGATATAGAACTGTTACAGAATAAGAATGGAGGAAGACCAGTCATATTCAGTCATCTGTTTCTCAGGTTCTTAGCACCAATAAAGAATCCACAGATATCACATGCACTCCCAGAGGTACAATATCTTTCTGGGGGAAGTATATGCACAGAGGAACACTGAAAAATGTCATCAGAATACAAAGCATTGGAGAGTGACTAGGTACAGAGTTTATAAGGCCTAGGTTGTACTTGTTGACTTGGCTATGGCAGTGCTGGGTGCAGTGTTTCAACTAAGTGTCTGTGAGCATTCAGCAAGTGGAGCCCTATTTTCAGGAATTTATCTATCTCTAGAATTTACGAATTAATTTTGACACAGAAGTGCTCCTGACATAAATAGTGTCTTGTTATAGGAAATGTTTTGAATTATTTTTAATTGTGCATGCCTTTGAAAGATGATTGCCATTTGCAAAGTACAAAGCATGACAAAGTGAGTAAATGTAAGAAATTTGTGGTAAACATTGAATACTTAAAATGTCTGCACTGCTTTTAATTTTAAAAAAGAAAATTGTTTCAAAGTACTCCAAGAATTAAAAAACAGCTTCACGAGTCTGCTCAAGACAAGGTCATCAGGTCAGGTTATCCTGTTTGTGAGCACTTATATCTGACTTCATATAATTAAAGAGTTTTCAGTTGGAGAGATAATGTGGAAGTCTGGCTAATAAGTATTAATCCCAGAACAAGGGGATTTCAATCTGCACACAGATTAACAGTTCTACAGGCAAAAGGATTCCATTTTGATTGTTTAGTCTGATGTTGTGCGTAACACAAGCCACTGAATTTTACCAGCTTCACACTGTATTGGTACACATTCCAGATGTGTCATCTAAAAATATGCTTGGGAATGTATAATTATTTAAGTCTGTGTGTCTCTGTTTTTCTCTTTACAATTTCTTTTCATGTCAGACAAAAATTTGAATGGGATTGACTAACAGTCCCTAGCATGCTATTTCTGGTATTGCAGTTGAAGTGTAAAAGAATACCACAGAGTCAAAACAGAATACATCTATAATACATTTTTGGTTTTAAATTTCTCTGTGCCAGATTTTTATTTTTTTTTAAATAAAAGCCTACTTCGATGGTACATTTGAAAAGAATACTAAAGTTGCAATTCACTGAATATAAAAGTGAAAAAAATTCTTTTTTACATCCCAAGTTTGTAACAATGCCTAGTGATGTAAAATACATTAGTTATACACATCTGTTTATAAATAAGACTACCTGTGTGAAGAAAACTCTTGTATCATCTCCTTTATGCTTTCACAGTCCATATGCAGAGAAGAACACTAAAAACAGTTTACATCTGATGGGTTGATAACTGTGACAATAAAAGAACTAAAAATCAAGGTATTTCTTTACTTTCAGTAATGTCTAGCAATACAGAGGATTTATTTTGCTCATTATCATGATTCAATGTTTTCTAGCATTATGACTTCCCCAACTTTCTTTTGTCCTCTTCGAAAGAGAGTATTATTACTAAATAGAGAGTATTATTGCTGAATTTATTACAGATAATATTGTATGGGAAGCATTATGGGGAAGGTAGAAAACTTAGATAATTAGCTTAAAATAGTCAATCTTTCAGACATGATTTTTCCCAAGAAAATTCTTTGTGAAGCTGTTTAGCACATATTTTTCCTATTTTATTTTTACGACTTTTTATTCGCAAATGAAAAATTGTAACAGGGATATAATTCTTTCTTATGTTTAAAATAATTGTGAGATTTTTTTCTATTTTCTTTTATTTACAACAACTTTCTACCTGACAGTAAGAAACAATGTTTGAAGAAACCTGCATAGTCTTGGCTGATCTCAGTTCAAGGTTTAGATTGAAAAAAGGAATATGTTCCCATGGAAAGACTGGAAATAATCAAGACGGAAGTCTTCATTATTCACAGTGTTTTCATCTGCCTTTAATCTCAACCAAAGTTATAATATAAATCAGATCTAGACTGAGTAGTTTAAAGAAGAACTTGAGGAATGGAAAGACTACAGTACGGGATGATTGGATAAAGTGACATGCACATTTCAGTGACAATATCAGCACTCATTTTGGCTAAATAGGCTGCTAAAATCATCTTTTGTTCTGCATAAATCTGAGAAATTTAAGTGGTTTTACTCAAATGTATTAGCATCTTTTAACAGGATTGTGTTCTCCTGCCCATTTTGTTGAATTAACAAGTCAGTGTAAGCTTCTAGCAGACAGTCACGCCCAGGTCCCAGTCAGAGGAGATAGCTGCATTCCTTTGTTACGTTTCTATATTGAGGTCATTGCCAGATACCATCTATTCTAGTAGCTAACATCAGTACCTTTTTTCCCCACTTACCTAGTCTACATAGCAAGGAACAGAGCAACACAGAAAGTGCTCCACTCTGTTCCCACATTGGAAGACTTACGCATCCCTGAAGTTCCTAACATGTTTTATACATGCAATGAATAATTTAGAACTGAAAATAAAACCCCAGCCATCCACTTAAAAGAAAGACCTTGACTAGCTCCTTTTCCTCTTTCAAAGCTGTGTAGCCCCATTACAGTCACCCTGCTGTGAAGCTGACACATAGAATAGTGGCGGAAGACACTCAGGCTTCACTGTCTCAGAGGAACATAGGCAGGAGTTATTTGGAGGCAAAGAATAAGGGAAAGAGACCCACCAACAAGTTTTTAGGAAGAGCTGATAAAGAACAGCTTTTAGAAAGATGGCTGGGAATAGTTCTTAGTCTCCCTCCTCCTACCCAGACTTTCCTGGAAAGAGATACTGACTCAGTGAATGCTGGTAGCAAAGTATCTCAAAATCCTACACTTCCTTGGAAGGACCGTGTTCCTCAGATTCCTCTGTTGAATGTTAGCTAGGAACATAGATGCAATCCAGGAACAGCTGGATACAGGATCTCTCCATATATATTTGAAGAATTAAACCCAGCATGTAAGACATTCATAATGACTGACTACTGTATTTCCGTCTCCAGATGTTTTCTCACTTTCCTCCCTGTATGTTCATCCGGAGGACAAAGTTCACAGCAATATATATAAATGAGTGAACCATGGTCATTCACAGGCAGATCGTATTCTAAAACAGTCCACAGAGACCACCCTGCCAGCTGCTGACATCTACCACCACCATCACCAGGAACTCCCTGGGGCTGGCTCTAACAATCTGTCTGTCTTCTGCTGCAGAAGGAGAGTGTTGACATGGGTGCATGCAATGGGAGGAAGGGAGACTCATGCTGTGTGAGGGACACTGTACCAATCTGTGTGCCTGTGCCATGCTCAGGGGAATAAGTGGAACAAACACCTTTCACAGTGTTAAGTATCCCTCTGGCAAGTGAGTGAGAGTGTACTGAACCTGTCCTGGGACTGTGTGGAGGAGGAGCGTGACATGATGATCCTGAAGGAAAGAGGAGAGCACACTACAAGAGAGGAAAGAGATGTCATGGCTACCAACTAAACTTACATGATATTCCCAGACTTAGAGTTGTATTGACTTATTAAAAACCTAGAGTCTGCCTTTTCAGCAGTTTAGTTCATCTGCTTATTCTGCTGAACTATTTTTGGAAAATTTCCTTTGTCATTTAACTCGCATTAGCTTTTGAATGCATTCATTCATTCTGCTCCAATTCTGCCTTTTTAGTGTAAGAGTTTCTATCTTTTCATGCACGATTTCTAGTGTGCTTAACTTCAGTCTTGGTCTTCTTACATTGGTTGTAGATTTTGATGGTACTGGTTCAGTAGTCTATTTTTCTTGATGCCTTACCTTAAGATGTAACCTCATCCGTCAATTTTGCCATAAGCCTTTAAAAATACGTATATCGGTAGTAAAATAAAAGTAAACCCAACCTGGATATAGTTCCCAAATTCAAATGTTTTGAAGTAAACAAGTATTTTAACATTGACTGTGTGAAAGAAGGTCTAAGTAATTAACTCACTTTTTTCCTAAAGTTTTTCCACTCTATAGTGAACATTTTTTTTTTTTTTCACTTTAGGACCCAAGAACTCTAATTCTTCCCCCTACACACATGATAATTTCCTTCAGAGCTCCCTTTTGGAGTTCCTCAAAAGGAAAAGACCCGATTGTCCTGTGAAGATAGCTTGCTTCAGGACAGTCTGTACTGCTAGAAATAGGTATAATTTGCACGTGGTTTTCCCTTCTCCATCCTGAACAATCGCTCAAACATATGCCAGTGACTTCATGGGTTCTAATCTTTGCATAAAATCCCAAATCTCTGTTGTCAGACTGAAAAAGAAACCTCCGGTGATCTGTGATGTTGGCCATTCATTACTCAGCTGCCATTATTGTTCTCATGATGTGTGGCATATATTCATGTGCTTCTGAGTACAGGCTTCTTGCAGAGTTTTCTGCAAGCTTCTGCAACTTCTCTGCTGCGCTGCCTGTGGATCTGAGTCCAACTTTCCTTCTCTTCTTCTGAAAGAAGAAAATGTTGAATACTGACACTGCAGTCATCTCCCCTGGTCCTGCCAAATGCTGATGCTTCAACAGGAGTGTGGTGAAGGTGGCCTTGGTTCACCAATGCATGAAAATCTAGTGCCTTTAACATTTTTACTTGCCTCTTCACTGACAATGGTAAAGCTCAATTTACTATGCCCCACCGGAAGTAGCTCTAAACCCAAAGTTAGTGCCTCTGAACCAAACAGCAGTGTCTTCAACTTACAGATCCATACAGAGTTTTCTCTCCTCTCCTCTCCTCTCCTCTCCTCTCCTCTCCTCTCCTCTCCTCTCCTCTCCTCTCCTCTCCTCTCTTCTCCTCTCCTCTCCTCTCCTCTCCTCTCCTCTCCTCTCCTCTCCTCTCCTCTCCTCTCCTCTCCTCTCCTCTCCTCTCCTCTCCTCTCCTCTCCTCTCCTCTCCTCTCCTCTCCTCTCCTCTCCTCTCTTTCATTCATTGTTTAATCAGTTCTTTCTCTCTTTAATCAATATCTTCAGACTAAAACCAAAACTGTGAAAGTTCAGCTGTTTCTCAGCCGTTTGTACTCTTGTTCTCTTTTGAAGACCTCTGTTGTGACTAAAAGTCTCTTTTGAAAATATACCTAAATTATCAAATTAACCCGAAATAACAGTTAATTTTCTTTCTTTATGCTTAAGTAAGTTAAGTAAGTTAAGTTAGATCGGCCTTCCTCTTCAAAGCAGGGAGTAGACAGAGGTTTTGTATTTTTAAGAATAAACTTTTTAAAACCATACTGGTTTTCTTTTTATCTTGGCTTTCCTCATGCCTACACTGTTAATTTGGAAAACAAAGAAATCACCTTTTTACCTCAATCTTTCTTTTCCTTTTTCCCATATATTATCATGAGACCTGTTATTACATCACTCGCTTTTTTTATTACAAGCCTGAAGACCGATACCTTACATTTGTTAGAAACTACTTTCCTCCGGTCAGTCAACCAGAGCCAATCAAGTCAATGGTTAGCGTTGTTAGGCTGTGGGAGCATGAAGGGGAGAGCAGGATTTTTTCTGTTCAGGCAGAGATGTTTGGGAGCCAAACAGAAGCAGCGCTATTTCTCTGTTGCTGAGTGGGAACCAAATATTTGCGTCAATATTGCATAGTGAATATGAATTCTGCATGGCCAGCTTTCCTAGGTAAAACTGCTGCAGATGCCAGATTTAGTCTTTGATTTGCCTGACAGCTATCTCTGAACTTAAAGAATGCACTTATTTTGATGTTTAAATGTCCATCTTTAGTGATTCCATATCAAAGATCTTGTACTTGTGGAATGCACTGAGGCAAAAGACTTCCTATGGCATTTCATAATGCTAAACACACTGAGAGAAACAGATCAATTTTCATCAGCAAGCACCACAGTATTTATCACAGACATTCATCTAGCCTAAAAGAAATTGAAATGCACTGCCAGAAAGGACTGACTCTAAAATGAAAATTGGAGAGCAAAAATTTCAATGAAAAACTGTATTTTTAAAACCTCATAATCTGATAAGAAAATGCATTTCTAAGAAGACATTAGGAACTAGATTCTTTTGAGTCATATGCCTTTGATACATTTTCAACACAACAGCTGCACTAAAACTTGGGCAACAAGAAGTTATCTCAGAGAGGAAAAGAAACCAGCAACTGAAGAGAATATTTTTGTTGCATTCTTATTTATAAGGAGTAAAACTGTGCTTTTGTTTACAGGGAAGGAACCGAGACAAGAGCATCTACCTTCTTTACTGCTCCACCCTTCCTTTTTTTTGTCAGTAAACCAGTCTTTGATGCAGCTTCAGGTCAGATATCAACAATGAATCATACATTTTCTCAGTCAGTTTCTGGGTGCTTTACAAAGTAATGGTTAGCTGACAAGTTTAGATACTTTCCCAGATTATAACCGCATGATTCTGCTTCCTCTTCCCGCTGTTAGGTGGTTATAAAAGTAAGCTAAAGCTACAGTGAAACTAATTTAGCAAGAAAAATAAGGGATCTGATCGCTCACCTCTGGGAATGGGTTCACTGTGAGTATCTTGCACGTGCCAGTGCATGTCAACTGGTGGGTTTATAGCCTCCGCCTGCCAGACATGATGAGGAAATGACTGCAAGCAGTCCTGTCTTAAATCAGCTTAAATTGTTGAAATACATCATTAAATATGCTTTACAGCAAAAATTAAGAAGGATAGTTTGATGTATCAGTGTTTGGGGGGATTAAGTTAATCTACAGACTATGTTTCTTCTAACAGAAAGCAGAATGACTGGAATTCTAGGTGGACTGACCTGAAAAGAATAACCAAAGTTACTTCAACATCTTAACAATAGAAATTAGGTTAGTTCAGATTTCTCTTCTGGAAAAGACTGGTTTTACACTTTTGTTTCAAAAACATCATCCAGACAAAGAGTAAATTAATGAACTGTTACAGTGAAGTCAGGCAATAGATCTTGGGAATCTGTATGTTTCAAAAAATAAAAAATTGAAAAATATTTTAATCTCTTAATGGGCCTAATTTGTAACATTCCACCTCAACCCAAGTTCACACACTACTTTCAGGAATTTCAGCTCAAATTCATCTGCTTCTTCTAAATGAGTTGTATGAACCAGAATTGTTGATTATAAATCTCCTACAGCAAATTGAGAAGAAAAAAAAAAAAAGATTAATAAAGAATCACATGGGTAAATTGCTTCAAAAGACAGTAATTTATATAGGAGATATGACCCACAGGAGGGAAATTAGTACTGATCACATGAAAATTCAAAGAATGAAGAATTTGCTTATTTTTACCCAGGATGATTTATGGGACTTTAGCCCTATTATAATTTTGTATTGATTACAAAGCCTTTGCATAGGTTAATGATGAAGGTTAAGATAGTGAATAGGATTGAAAAGATGGATTTCTTCATTTAAAGTAGGCATTATTGACAATGCTGATTCCAGCATTCTAGAGCATTGAGGTTAAAATGAACTTATTTTATAATGAACATGGATTTAGAAGCTATTGTGTGAGAAAGCAATAGGAATAGATATAATGAAGGTTATGGTTGTTCTCTCTACCATGGATGAAAAATACAGTTGTGGTTTTGTCTCTGTATGCAAAATAAACCCAAGTCTTTTTAGACATCTAATACTTTGCTATACACTAAAACTGACCTACAAGTAAAAATTTATATGTTAACCATTTCAGCAAATAATGTTATCTCTGATTCTTAAGAGTGCAAAATAAATGGAAATATTTGGGTTTGTGACACCATTTGTTTGTGTTACACCAACTCACAAAAGCTTTGTTTTCTAAATGGAAATACTGAGTTCATTAATGTATATCGTGAAACAAATACCGCTGTCAACTTTAAAAGAAAATTTTCAAATACTAGACTGGAGACTTAATGTCTGCTGTTCTGGAGTTAAAACTGGCCAGACTTATGTTAAGATCATTGGTTACACTCTATTTCTCACATATACAGATTTCATAAAATACATGCAGTTAAACATGATATGTTAGATTCATTTCATAATATACAGTTGTATGCAGAATTCTCTTAGCTAATGACATTAGACAGACTCCTTAATTGCTTTCCAACAGTAACAGTAATACTATTGCTTAGCTTGTAGGTGAGATTGCTTGCATCTTGATATTCCCTCTGCATTTGTAATTGCTATTTGTGTCGATTTGCGTATTATTACAATGATCATTAGAATACCTGAAGTCAAAAGGGAGGATTCTAGAACAAATTATTGGATCCAAGTACCTATTGTAGAAACTTTCTTCGTAACAGTATCCATGTTTAGTGCACAGGCAGAAAGTAAAACCTGACAATGGCTCAGTACACTGTTTCAAAAAGGTCTACAACATACTACATCGTTTTCTCTGAGGAAACATGAAAACTTAAAAGTAGATCAGATAAAGCACAAGACAGTTACTCTGAGCGTAAAGAAATCTCTGGCCTAGTTATCAACACACTTCACATACGGACACAAAAATCCCAGTCATCAGTGGTGTCCCTTTGTGGAGGCAAGCTAAATGTACAGTTGCAGTTGACTTGATCCCTAAGTGAACATCATCTCCCTATTGCGCATCACCTTGTGGCATATAGGTCAGGTTCAGCCATCCAGTACTCATATCCAAGGTCCTGCCTAGAATCTGAAGCAGGTTTCCTGAGCTACTTTTCTTAGGAACAGCAATGAAAATCCTTATGACTGCATTTCACTGAAAGAAAAGACTGGACAATTGCAGAGGTGACAGTCATGAAACATTCAGAATTTGCTGCCGGAATTTGTATTACTGTACAGAATCTTCCTACGATACTAAGCAGTTCTCTAAATTTAAGTGATTTCACTGGCTATGTCTTTACTGTGAAGTAACTTAGGTTGTGAGTTGCCTCCTAGTTTCAGTTCCCATTATCCGCATTGTATAAATGTTAGTACACTCCATTAAGGAAAACTATCTCCATCCCTCGGAAACAAACCTTAAGTTCGGCGGATAATTCATTCCAAGGACTGCTTCCAGAAAGCCAACACAAACCAGACGGTCGGATTTCTCTGCCCTACAAAAGTCCCTTAACAGCAGGCTTTTTATTTTCAAAACACTTTCCCATGCCTGGATATCATATCCCAGAACATGTAATGCACTCCTTAAGTTTCATGTTGTAAAAACACCACCTGGTGAGTTGCAGCACAGCCCTCATTTTTTTCAGGCACTTTGAACTAAAAACAAACAAACAAAATGATAACTGGATGTTTGAGCCAAGGAGACCACTGTGTGTGGCTTAAAAGAGATGCAGAGCACTGCACTTTGTAGTGGAGATTTGTTTAGTAGTTTCTTCTGTGTATTGCTGTTTCTGTGCACAGTAGACATAAGCCACTCAACACCACTTTGCCTGAAGGATCTCCTTTGGGGATGTGTATTTAGTTATATAAATATAGCTGCAATAATTCTCTCTCTTGAGCAGGAAACACTTCACGAAGTACTGACTTCTCAGACATATTTGCACACATCAGACATTCACTATTTTC
This sequence comes from Trogon surrucura, assembly GCA_020746105.1. Lineage (NCBI taxonomy): Eukaryota > Metazoa > Chordata > Aves > Trogoniformes > Trogonidae > Trogon > Trogon surrucura. The sequence goes on from CM036617.1 coordinate 57,041,318, forward strand.
ATGGCAATATGGCAGTTCTTCATTCCGCCCTACAACACCAGATGCTGAAATCAGACTTGTTTAAAGGCAGGAGGTTTAGGTATGAAAGTGAAAATATAAGAGGACAGGTGGAACAAACATGGACTCAATCAATATTCACTTTTTTTTTTTCCTTCTAGTTTTCCTACCTGGGACTTCTAAAACGTAATCCATTTGCCAGAGTTACATTATATGTTTAGTTCTGTTTTTCCACCAAAGGTAGAATGCATAATGACAGTGAATATATTGAAAAATCTTTACTGGTCACTCAGTGGCAAACCTATTATGTGACTACGTGTAGGATTTATCTGCCCAAATGTACATTAAACATCTACCTCTTCTCTACCTCTTCTGCATTTATTTAGTTTTTTACATTCACTGCAATGGGAGTTGCATTAACGAACTTTGATGTAGGGCTGTATTCAGTTATCAAATCAAAAGTGCTAAAAGCCACTGGAAGATGCTCTAAGATGTTCAAAATATCTTTAAAGGGTTTTACAGGAATTGGACTAATTTCAGGTGGGCAGCTGTATGCCAAGTGTGATACCCCCCCTCACCTGCATCTAAAATATCTGTAGACTGCAGTGTTTTACCAACTGAACTCTAGCTGTAGATGTAGCCTGTAGAGATACGAAAAACTAGGTGCCCTACATGTCACCTGCTATTATCTTCTTAAGCTCATCACTTAAGCATCAGCATAATGCTATTTTATGTTGCATTCAGAATGGTGCTCATGCTTAAGCTTATCATTTCTGACACAAACTGACCCATATAACCACTATAGCAAAGCAGATGAAATTCTGCTCTGCCAAAATATGAGCTCACTCCTGATTTTTAAAAAGCTGTGCTGAATTGCTTTTAGTGGTTGTATTTTAAGGACTCTGGCCTTCATTGTTAAAAATGATCTCATACAACTGAGAAAGCATAAGCACATATTTTTATCTTGGCTTTCAATTGCATTTGGTTTGGTTTCCTCTTGCATAAGGCAAAGTGAATGTAGAAAAAATAGCATGAATGCATGAGAATTATGAGAAATATTCACTCTACTTTATAAGGATAACAAACATGTATCCTTATGCTCCAAGGCACACATTAATCACTGAATGCTGGGAGTTAGGGGTCCCAATGGACTGGTTATTTAAATTTATCACTATATTTTATTGTTCCTCTACCTCAAAAACATCAGACAGTGGTCACAGGGAGGCTCAGATTGTGAAACAGAGACATTATTTTTTGGGTAAGATCTACTAATTTTGGTTTTGAACCTTCTTTTCTCTTTCACCTTATCTTTACTGACAAGCTATCGAAATTGATGTAATCAGATATAATAATTTATTGATCCAAATTAAGATTTTAGACCTCACAAAAAGACACAGGGGGATAGGAATCAAAATCATTTTACAACACACAGTTTTAGTATCGGTGAAGCCTGTTTTCTGTGCTAATTCACTAATTTCACTGCTAGGGTAGCAGTTACATATATATTTGTGTAACAATAGATTCTGTAATGGAAAAGCCTTCATTCATTCTAACTGAATAATGTTGACTCTCCTGTTCTTCTCTCATAAATCTTGTAGCAAGCAAAGATTCACTGAAAGACAAGTTTGAAGCATTAAGAAATTCAGCTGAGTAAACTGATTTATAATTCAGATATATCAAACTGATATGCAATGGTAGATAATTTATTTTTCTTTAAAATTGAAGTAAAAAATTCCCAAGCTTCATTGGAAAAATGCTTGAAATTTTTTACATATCTTTAGCCTCTACGGACCAGTTGTTAATTTCTCCTTCGTTAAATGAAAACCAAAAAAAAAAAAAAGAAGGGATGCATTTCTCACTAGGTTGATTCCTGAAAAATCTCAGCAGAAATATCTTTTATATCACTGTTCACATCTTCAGAAGTGAACTAGTGAAAGAATGGTGAAGCAATGTAAGTTCCTTTCCTCTATACCACTTGTTAGTGAAATCCAGTGGGTATCCGTGTCTGCTTATTTGTTCATGACTAGTGCTGAATTGTGAAACATTTAATACTCACAGAATCATAGAATTGTTGAAACTGGAAGGGACCTCTGAGATTATCTATTTCAATCCCCCTGCTCTTTTCTATTTCACTTACTGTGTAATAGAGAGGAAAGAAGTTGCACACAGATTTCTGAAAGAGGGTGAATGCATGCACTGCTATATGTGAACTATAAGAAGGACATATGTTCAAACATAATGTAGCATATGCTTTCCTTCTAGGGATAACATTCCTCAGCTTTTCCAAGTATAGAGGCAATCATAAAAACATGAACATGGCCTCAACAGATCAGTCCTTTGACAGATACCTTCCATAATATAGTTTTTTTCAGACATCTTTTTCTCCCCTGCTTGAGAAGGGTTAACATGACATGAACTTCACATGGAAGAGTCTTCAAATAATAGTAAAGGCAGTTCATTGTTTCTACTTTTCTTTCTAAGCACTGCATACCCGTAAGTATTTTGTGATATTTTTAAGTTTAATGGTTTAAACACATTAGCTAAGTAATGATCTGACATACCCAGAATAATTTTTATTTTTAAAAAAGGGCAAAAAAAACAGTAGAAAAAAAGGGAAGAAACATTCAACAGAAACTTTAAAAGTTCCAGGTTGCAAAAGATTGGCCAATCAAACAAAAAGTTTGGTAATTAGTATGCTTTATGATATGACAATGCAAAGTAAATTCTCATTTTTTCCCTTTTTTTTTTTACTGAAATCAATTAATGTATTTTTTTTTAAGTTTAACTGCATAAAGTCATTGAGGCCTTGAGCAACATGGTCTATTTGAGAGACATGCTTATGGCAGGAAGGTTGGATTAGATGATCTCTAAGGTCACTTCCAACCTAAGCCATTCTACGATTTTGTGATGTTATATCTTTCCTCATACTACGAAAATATACCAATATTAGTCAGTATTCAAGTTTACTAGCTCTTGCTAGCTGCAAATTCCTGAACTCGTTGCACTGTCCCTTCATTTCTCTTAATCATCATGCTATTCTTTTTTGCCTTTGCCTACAAATTCTTCAGTTTACTTTGTCAGTTGCGTTCAAATTTATCTTCGACTTCCACAAAATATTATTGCTCCTTTCTGACATCTATAAATTCATGACCAACATGGCTACATATCATCCTTTTCCAGGTATCTCATTATTGTAAATTACATTTCCAACTTCATACTTAAACATTCACCTATAGCACATCAGGCTTTGGGTCTATTCATCTGACCTTTATCCATAAAGCTTCTTCATTATGTTTCTTACAAATTTGGTGACAGAACTTCAACTAGTTATCAGTACTTCCCTTCACAGCCCATGTGTTATACATTCTCAAAATTTATGTTACATATAATGGTTGAAATAATTACTTGCCCTTCTAAGAATTTTCCATACAACTTCACAGGAGTGTTGTGTTTTAAAAGTCCCATTGTACTTTTTTTCCTATTTGAAACATGGTCCCATTGTTACTCAAATTTGTTCTTGCATTTGAGGTTCATAGAAAGTGCTTGTGTCATAAAAGCTGTATTTTGAAACCTTCAGAACACCATAAAAATAATACACCAGGAGAAATACAAATCTTCCCCCTCTCTAAATCTTTGACAGAGTTTTTAACGAACAGGATTCCCACAGCAGCTCATTTGGCAGATTCATTTTTCCTTGAAGACCAATGATAATTGTGGTATGTGTTACTCAGCAGAGGGAAGATAATGCAAGGTGTTTGAGGTTAGGCTATATTTACACAAAAACTTCCTGGTTTGGTTTCCAAGTGAGACATTATTAAAGAATGTTACCTTAAAAATATTTAAGATACTTAAAGTCCCAGCACGGCCCTCGATAGGCAAGCATCTACTCCTCAAAAGTCATAGCCCATTTTTGTCATATTTCAGTAGAAAAGTTCTATGTCAAATGAAAATCTTCCATGAATTTAGGTTTTACTTTTCCAATCAAGGTTAAAGGCTATTGCTGAATATTGGAAGGAAAATGGGGTGTTGCTGTGACTATTCTGGAGAACATAACAGGTCAGGTCTCAAGGTTGCAAGAGTACTATTACCTCTCATGAGCTTTAAATATCATGTTAATAAGCATTAGAAATACTCTGCAGCTGTTAGACTATGATGACATGCTGTAATATTTGTCACAATATTTGGTGAAATTCTTTTTCTAAACCAGAGCAGGTAATACCTTAAATTACAGCCACTAACTGAGTTTCACAGCTGATGTTAGGGACAAGTATGTGATATTTGGCAGCTTTGCTTTATATAACATTTAATTCATGCAAATGTTATATTTGGGGTTTAATTCCCAAACAAGTTATCTTCAGCTCTGCTGAAATTCATTTTTTTTTCAGAAAAATTCCTTTGAATCTCAGATGTAACCGTTGAACTTTATCATTTTTCAGTTCAAAATATTAACTCCAGTATGATTTTGATACTGAATTAGACATTATCAGAGATCATTCTAAATACCTGGGAAGCTTAAATGCCTTTTGTATAACATAATTTCAGTTTCTAGCATGTGAGGAATCTGAAACCGCACAACATTGCTTTTGGTTTTATTCTGTTCTGCTGCAAATGTTTGGCTACCTCTCACTGGATGAGAGGCCAGGTTTGATGAGGCTCTGAGAAACCTGGTCTAGTGGGAGGTGTCCCTGCCCATGGCAGGGGGGTTGGAACTAGATCATCTTTCAAGTCCCTTCCAACTCAAGCCATTCTGTGATTCTATGATTCTACTGCAAGTTTCTTGTGAACTAGGAAAGTTAAATTCATGTAGAGGAAAGTATCATTTCTATTATTGATTATGATATATGAAAGGTGACACACTTTTAAATTGTGGTGCATAACGGACAACAGAATCTCTTTGTTTAAATAGCAAGTACAGCCTAAGTGTAGGAATTAAATTTTTAGTTATAAGAACTAACTAAAAAACACCCAAAAGACAGCATTTTGGGGGAAGAAAAGATAACAGAGCTCTGTTAAAATGGGCTATTTCTTAAAGATGTTTTTCTTTTCATTGATTTTTCACAAGATTATGTTTAAATGTATTTTTTGAACATCTCATTTTAATAACGCCAAAGTTGTGGCATAGACCTACGGGGCTGAAAAAGTGAAAGATTTGCTGTATGTTTACACTGCAATCCTAACAGTATATTCAATTAACAAGAGAGATTTTATTAAATACTTTATAGCATTTTGATATATCAAAAGAAAATATGCTGGTAGATTTGAACATTTTTGTTAAACATTCTTTTCATGGGAATTTCCAAAGTCTGAAGTTTTCATTCGAAACTGTGAAAAAAAAAATAAAAAAGAAAAAAAATAAGAAAGAAAACATTTCCTATAAAATATACAAAATTAAATCTATTTTCCATAATATCATCAGTGAAATTTTCACCAGAAATTAAACCTGCCTCTTCAGTCAGTAATTAATATCTCTTCACAGTGCTTTGAGATTCAGATCACACACTCAAACTGAAGCTGGTTATTTCTTTAACTCTAAGATCTAGCAATATTTCTCTTTTTATGACAATTATCTTTCATAATAAGTGATATCCTGGATGTTTAAGATAAGGTCATATCTTTCTCTACTGTGAGAGTGTATCTGTAAATACACTAGTAAAAGTCAGTTTTGTTATGTAGCACTTGATGAACTGCTTTGTTTTATAGGTAAGAGTTGAAATTTCCAATTTTTTTGAAATTAGTCTCTTTAAATACGGGAAAATCTCACTAATACTCTGGAGAACTGATCCAAACCTTTTTTTTTAATTTCTCTTCTGCTTACAAAATTTACCTAAAAAAACCCACTTTGACATATTCTCTTTGATGCTCCACCGAACATCCATTCAGTGAAGTATTGAGAAACTGATCTTTTTCCAGGCAGGTTACTGAATGTGCATGATAGAGAGAAGTTGTATTTCCTCCTTCTCAACATCTCTTGTTACTCTTCCTCCTTGTATGTCCACTTGCATTGTACTCATAGAACTAATTTTCACAAATTCTGGGCAAGAGCACCGGGTCGATAAATCCACACAAAATAGCAGTATATTCTGCTGCCTAAGTACAGCAGCAAAGAAGACAAATTCATTCTAGCATTTCTTTCAGACAACATGATTGACTTTAGCTGATTCTTCCCTTAATGCATTTTTTCAAAGTTACAGGAAGGAGATTTGAGTACATACAGCAAGTTCACAAAGAGCAGCTTTCAAGTTGCTTTTGGATAAAAGAGTATTTTTAACACAAGAACCAGAAGAGTTGCTCATTTCAAAAATGAGCATTCTCTGTAGCTTCTGTTAAACCAGCTTAACATAGAGGATAATACTGTGACTAAAATGTTTATACTTCATCACAGTCTCTTTGAATAATAATAAAAAAAGAATCACTACTTTTTCATATTTCCTAATGATACAGAGAAGTATCCAAACAATGAAAAACAATGCAGAAACTCAGACTATAGAATCAATATGTCAGCTCAGTAGAGCTGAGCTTCTTTCTAATGCTGCTGTTCCAACAGTGGAGTTTACCTTCTGAATTATATATGTATTGACCTAATTACATAAATATTGACTTTGCTTTATACGAAGCCTTTTTCAGTCTCGATGTAATTACAATGTCAATATTTGTTGCAAGTAATAACACTGAATTTAGATTTGTTAATTTTGATTGATAGTGGCATGCCACAAGTTATTATATGAGATAAGACCGTTAGTGTAGAAGTATGCAAAGCAAATACAAGCAGATGACAATAGTACCAAATCTGGATGTGGCTCCAAGACCTTCTGTTCCCAATTGTTTAACCAGGCAGAGGAAATGTAATGGGTGATTACATCCCTTTTCCATACAAAGAACTGTTTTAACATGGAGAAATATTTACCCTGGTCCAAAAAAAAGTGTAAATATTCAGCCAGGAACTCAGTAAAAGAGTTCCTGTTTGAAGTTAGCTTTACAATTTGCCTTATGATGTAAAATCTGTTTAAACTGTTCCAGAAATTGTGGGTTTATGTGGCAGCGAGTATACTTTGCTGCATATCTTCCATCAGGTAGACGCTATTCTGGAATAATATTGGGATCCAGACACAGGCAATTTCATAATAAATTATTTCTCTTTTCCTTCAAATCCAGAAATTATGTGAGCGGTGAACTTTTAGGGACTGCTGGGACTTGCAAAACTGTTCACTTCAGTCTACACATGTTTGTTGACATATATTTCTACAAAAACACCTTTGTTCAGAGCTGGCAGACCTCTGAACTACTTTCAACGATGAATAGCCATACAGTATAGTGCATGTTTCAAGATGCAATTATAAAGGATTTTGAATTTGGCAGTAACTTGAGAATCTCAAACCAAACTGTGACAGTCTGTGTGCTGAGAATATTTAAATTTGTTCTAGCTATAATGTGTTGCCAGTAGTGACAAGGCACGCATCATGCCATATTTTTTTATTTGTCTCAGCAGGGATGCCAGACAAGACGAACCTCAGTGATGTAAAGCAAATTCATCAAACCAACGACGGCAGCACTTTAGACACAACTGGAGCAGCATGTACAACACTGGCTGATTATATGACATTTATGCTGATTAGTTTGGTAACACTGTCTCTCAGTCTTTGGTAACTGTTTAGCTCTGGCTTGATATATGAGTCTCATCGTCATCTGTTTATGCCCACTCACAAGACTAGAAAGAGGATCCGGTGGATATAGCAATATTTATGTAAGTTTGTGTAAGATCAGCCTCTCTGACCTTAGGTCAAATATGAACAAAGTTGTTTGTGTTCCTGTTTTTTTGTTTGTTTAACACCTGTACAGTCACACAAAATTATGTTTCCTATTATAAAGATGAATTGACTTTGATAATTTTTCTCTTAAAAGTGATTTGTAAAATAGAGATCACAGAATCACTGAGTTGCAGAAGGGGATCCTGGAGATCATCTAGACTAACCTTGTGCTCAGAGCAGAATCAACTAGAGCAAGCTCGCCAAGGCCAATTGGTATTTGAATGTCTCCAAGGATGGAGATTCTGCAGCCTCTCTGGGCAACTTAATCTAATGCTTTAATACTTACAGTAAAAGAGTTATTTCTTACATTTAAATGTTATTGATTGTATTTCAGTTTGTGCCCATTGCCTCTTGTCCTGTTACCGGGCACCACTGAGAAGACCTTCTTTACTCCCCTCATCAGATTCCTCCTGCATGTTCTCTTCTTCAGTCCAAACAGTCCCAGTTGTCTAAGCCTCTCCTTGTATAAGATTTGTTTCTGTCCCATAAAAATCTTCACAGCCCTTTATAAGACTCTATCCAATATGCCCAGAACTCTCTTGTCCTTGAGAGTCCAGACCTAGACACAGCACTGTAGATATGGTCTCACCAGTGCTGAGCAGAGGGGGACGATCACCTCCTTTGACATGCTGGCAATATTTTTCCTAATTCAGTCGGGTAGGATGTTGGTTGTCTTTGCTGCCAGGGCACATTGTTGTCTCACGTTCAACTTGATGTCCATCAGGACACCCATGTCCTTCTCTGCAAATCTGCTTTCCACTCAGCAGGCACCAACATGCACTAGTGTGTGGGGTTATTCCTCCCACAGATGAAGGACTTGACATTTCCCTTTCTGAAATTCACGAGGTTCCTTTCAAGACATTTATGTGGTCTCTCAAGGTCGCTCTGAATGTCAGAATGATTCTTTGATATGTCAGCTACTCTTCCAATTTTGTATCTTCTGTGAGAATTTGCTGAAAGTATTCTCTGTTACATCATCCAGGACATCAATGAAGAAATCAGACAGTATTAACCCCTGGGGTAAACCATGAGCAAGTGCTGCTATTCCTATTCCTACATACAACTGATAGCAACGGATGAAACAATTGCTCAGCACTGTATGAGTTTTGCATTTAGACTCATGCCTTTTGGGACGTGATCCCTGTGAAACAGAAAATGTTGAATTTGCCCCAGTGTCTTTCTCCAAAAAGAAAAAAAATAAATAATGTAAACTCAATTAATTTCAATAGGAATTACTTTTCTTAGTTCAGAAAAAACCTACGTATTAGATACTATCTATGTATATGCAGATCTATATATATAACTATATTTTATCTAGAAATAACAGGGAATTTAGGATTCAAATATTGAATTAAGGCATCTTAATCTATATGTCTATATACAGATGTTTACATTTGTGCTATACACCTATTACATATGTGTTCTATATTGCTAAGCTGTCAAAGCAGCCAGTGAAAATATAGGGTAATATTCAATTGTTAAAATTCCAACGAGTGCCAGCTAAGTTGCTTTAAAAAAACCTCACCTGGTGTCCAGCTACTGCTGTGAAGAGCCTCAGGTCTTTCTTTGGCCAAGAAAAGTCTAGCACATTGTTCAGCTCATATGAAGACAGACAACTAAGAAAGTAACTCAGTTGCCCAAAAGTAAGCTTCTGGTGCCATATAAGATTTCTTGGAGTACTCCAGACATCCTCATGGGAATAGCATGTATGATGCGTCCTTGGAGGTTTTTAAACTGAGATTGGACATGGCACTTAGTGCCATGATCTCCTAAATGGACTGGAGCTGGACCAAGGGTTGGACTTGATGATCTCTGAGGTCTTTCCCAACCCAATTGATTCTGTGATTCCATGATTCTACTAAGGACTAATGCATGTATGATGCAAGTGTGCGGCAATGAATCATACATCAAGTCTCCATCGCTAACACTGGGAGCTTAGATAGTTGGAGTGGTGACACGTGAATGCAAATCTGAATCGCAACATGAATCCTGGATCAAATTCTTGTATTTTATAAGATCAGGCAAAATAAAGTGTTCCACAGTACTAATGGTAGTCTTTATATATATATATTACTTTTATATGCTTTGATTATCCTGCCATGACTTTTTCCCATGTCATTTTAACCAGAAAGTAACAATATCTTGTAGTTATTTCTCCTCTATAGTCCTTTACAAAAGGAAAAAAAAATGGTACAGTATTCTATGCACTCATACTGGACCTAGAACTCTTCCTAGACTGTAAAAAAGTTAATTTTATATGAGACTAATATGAAGAAAAAAAGGTAAATGTTTTTATTCCCAAACACACACATTAGTCATTGGTGCACAAAGTAAGTATACAGGTAAACAGTTATAAAATTTAGAAAAGCAAGTGAACATTCTTAAGAGCAATTCCATGCCCAGATAAAGATCATTAATAGGGAGATGTGCTAGTGTGTACATTTCACTTGACCTCTTTTTCTTTGTGCAGCTTTTGTGAACCAGTCTTTCAAATTCACTTGTCTTCTTGACTCAGCATACATGGGAATTATGGCATCAGTAATTCAGGAAAAGAAAACCTGATTTCATTATTTTCCTTTTCATAACAGCTTAAACATGTAACCAGCCTTAGTCTGGTAAATTATTTTTTGAACAACAACCAGTATCAGTCACTTCAAGGGAAACAGAATAAAGCTCCAAATAGGAGATTCAGAAATGGAGAAAAAAATCTACCAGTACTCATTGCTTAGAACTTTATTTATATACTGAAGCATTTTGTTTCCATTCCTCACTTTTGTGTCTTGTTCAAGACCATACTAATAACATCACGTAGTCAAGGAGATAATAGCTTATTCTATTGAATCTTGGAAACAAAAACTTCATTTTCAAATGATAGCAATTAGCTCCTAAGGCCTCTTCAGGTATATGTTATTTACTGGTCTCTTATCACCCCTCAGTTTTTTCATGTCCTCTTCCCCTTATCTTCTACACTGCACCTGCACAAAATTATTTCTAAGATTTCTTCTGGAGTGGAAAATTAGGTCTCTCTTTCCCAGATACATATGAAAACTAGTAGTAATATAGATACAGTAGTGGTAGATCTGGAGATCCCACACTGGCCCCTCAGCCATGAGACCTTATTCACCGTGAGACTGTCCCATCTATTTCTAGGCATTACCACACCCTCCACAACATTGCTTAAACTCATATGTCTGCCAGTCATTAATATATCTCAGAGCAAGGAGAAGGAAACCAGCTCCGTTTGGCAATCTGCCTCAAGTTTACCTTGCAAGCAAGGTACCCTTCCAAGAAAGCAAGAACATGGCAGGATGTTGAACTGTAGCTCCAAGACTGGCAACTGGAAGAAAAAAAAAATTATTGAAATGTCACCTGTATTAAAATCAACAATTAAAAGAGGAATAACACTGAGGGGGAAAAAAAAAAAAAAAAAGGAGTATGTTAGAGAAGCCAGAGGGAGAAAAACAAAAAAAAAAGGCTAAAATGGAAATCACGACCATACAGTGTAAAAACACCAATGATGGAGCATATCCTGTACATATGCAAGCCACCTTGGGCAGTTGCTCTGGGACACAAAGACTTTTCCCAGCAGCAGGTCATACAGGCAGCACAGGGCTGCCACTGAGCTTCCCATATGACCTGAGAAATGGAATCTGGGTCTTGAGTGCTCTGATTACTTTCGTTTGTTTTCACTCAGACATCACAACCGTCTAAAACTTTTCCTCATTTCAGAAAACTTTTGGCAAATGAGATTTTTGGTTTGTTTTGCTTTCTTTTAAATAAACTTTGCATGTATTAGTGCTGATGTTGTTTAAAGTAGGAATGCATTACTCAGTGTTTATCATTCTTCAGACAGGTATTTAGTCAAATTATGTTTGTACTAAAATTGCAATATCACTATTAAAGTTTCTCTGGTCTCAGTACAACTTTAAAAAGCGGCAGCTATAGGGTTAGAGAACTTTGTAGGGAACAATTTCTCAGAGGACAGTGTAGTTAGTTGTAAAACAGTATTTCAGAAGAAGAATTCTAAAAAATACATTTTAAAAATCCATAATAGTTTTACCTGGTAAGATCAAGCTGTTCTTCTTGAATGTCTATTTTTATTTTCTTTAGATATACCTGCATGTTTAAATGTGCCTGTATGTCCCAGGGAAAAAAAAATGTACTGCAGTATTTTATCTCACAACTAATGTACTAACATTTTAACTAAATATTACAAGGTGACTTGTAACTAAATATTACAAGGTACACTTTCCTAAGTGTAGCTGATGAAAGAAAACAAAAATTTAATTCCTTCAGAAATATTTTCCTTTCAGAACTAATAGAAGATGTAACAGGTTATCTATGTAACAGGTTATCTTTCCCTTTCTTTCTGTAATTAGATACACATATACATTTTTTTATTTCTCTAAACCTGTATTTTTGTGTGTTTACTAAGATAATATTTTTGTTCAGATTATAACAGGTTTTTGATAAATCTAACGAAGATTTCAGATTAACATTAATATTTCCATAGCATCTTGTCAGAGACATGAATTAAAATACATGGTTGAAGCTATCACTACATATTTTTTTAAGTTCACTTCTACTCTGAAATAGTTGTGTAAACATGAATCTTATTGAACAAACTGTGCTTTTTTCTACCTGCTCTGAGTCACAACTGAACATAATAGGATTAAAAAAAAAGTTTCTAACTACATTAGACAAAAAATTAATGTAAGCCTTGTATTTCCCCAGACAATGCCACTGGGACAACAGTCAGGGTGGCCATAGTGCTCTTGGTCACACATTTATAGCAATTGGACACAACATCAGATATAACAAAACATTTTAATAGCATAAACAGACAATGTAAAAAAAAATGTTTTCACAGTTACACCTTGTGCAAGGGTTCATACTTCATTACCTAAAGCAGGATATGGTAATTAATAAAAATCATAACAAGGACTGATGTTACTCATAGACATACCACACACGGAAAATTATGACAGATCTCTTTTGCCAATGGGCAAAAGCATACTGCTCAATACCAACACTAGTATTTCTTACACTGAGCCATTTCCCTTTTCTTGTCCGCTATAGCTGTGTCTGTAGGGGATTGATATAGTACAGTAGGAAAATGTGCTTTCTTGCTTACTTGTAGTTTATTTATATGTATTGCTGACATCTTTGTGCTGGCTGTTAAAATTATTTTCTTGTCTGTTCACATTCCTGCTTTTGGGCAGACAGATATGTTCCTCAAATCTTTCACAAATCTTTCACTTTTTCTCAAATCTTTGTCTTTCACCTTTTTATTTTTGAAAACAATGAAAGTTTATCAAGTATATGATACCAGGCCTTCAAAAATGTAAAAAGCAACATGATCCTGAACAATAAATGACGCTTCTCATGTATATCTTTAGTAAGCTATAAAAAATACCATATTTGTAATTCCAGAGCGTTGGTAGGACTGGTAAATAGTGCATGGGACAAGTTCTTCTTCTAGACATTTGTGATACTACCGAATTAAATGAATGCTACTGCAAGAATAGCTTGACTTTCTATTATCTACAAGCAAAACTGAACTGACACATATAATAAAATAAGATTGTTTTCAGAAAGGTGTCACAACATCGCAGGTAATAGCAATTTGCATTTCTCTGCTCTATACTTATTATATGTATACCACGAAAAATAAAAAAAGTAATTTAGCAAATAAAAATGTATATTGTGAACTCTTACCTGTATGACTCTAAGGAAAAAATATTTATTTTCCTATGAAATACGTAACTTGATTATAAAATTTTCAGCATTCAGTAAAATGAAACTATATGTTCTCAAATATGGAAGTAGACTTACACACTGATATCTGGTTAAAGCAACTATTTTGAAATACTGTCTTAATTTCTTTGATTTCAACCTTTTGTCCTGAAAATTCTTTTTCTCTGTAACACTTTAGAAAACCACGAGGACCAAGGACAGATACTGACAGTGGAATTCCTGTAAGAACTGTTGAGGTTGAGTCTTTTTAAGCAAAAAGTTTTCTAAACTGTGTCATATTAGTTATGGTGTTCTATGAATAAAAACCACTGAAGATCTGCTTTAATGGAAGACCACAAGTATCCATGCAACTTCAAATCCTAGGAAATACCACAAACCCACTGGTTAAAATAAAGAAAAATTGCTTTAGACTTAGTCTTTCTTTATGCAGAGGGGAATGGTCTAAACTCATGTGTCTAGAACTTAAACTCTCACTAACTGATCCTCTTCTGCTTGCCGGACTAGTTCAGTTGCTGAAGCATAGAGGCCTTGTTTTACACTTGAAGTTTTGTTTATGGACAAAGAGCAAATGGACTATAGATATATAAAGCTGAGAATGTATTGCTAGTATAATTAAAATCTTAACATTTTAATTCAGGAATGATTAGTAGTCTATATCTAATTATTACAGAAAAGAAAGAAAGCCTATTTACCTGGTTTGAATGTTTCTTCACAGGAAAAGTCTCATTAAGATCAATAATACAAATAAATTGTAATACCTAAACTGCATAGTTTCTGCTTCTTTTTTGCAGTTTTATGCTCAATCTTCCACTGTTTTTCTGGGCCTTAAAACTTGCAGTTTCAGAATGTGAAAGAGGGATTATGATGGGTTCTCAGCATCTGCGGTCCTTCAGATGGAGGAATATGATGTTGCTGATTTGTTCTTCCTCATCTCAGGATTCGCTTCATGTCATATTCATGTGTTTGATAGCACGCTTTTATACCTTTGCTATTCATTCACCTGTTTTTCCAGATTACATCTGAATTTACTATATATGGTGCCAATTAATTGTTGGATTCTACCTCTTGGTTCTCTTTGTTATCCTTAAAACCAGTTTTGTCCCGCTCTCAGTCTGCATTTCTTTAAATCCCCTCAACTCACTTGTTTATAGCCATGGGATCTCCACTATCGACTGTTTTGCCCTGTCCTTTACCATTCCATGCCTGTGCTCCTCTACACCATATCCTCGGTCTGCACTTCGCACGGTCTCTGCTATTGCACTGAACCTATATTTCTCTACATTACATTATTGTGTTAAAGTCATAAATACCTAATTCTACATAGACTGTTACTGCTATCTGAATAAAACTATCGTTGTGTCATGCAAAGGTAAATGAAATTAAACCAAATTTGCCATAGCTACCTGGTTAATTAAAAACAAACAAACAAACAAACAAACAATCTGCTGTCACAGCTAAACCAAGCAAAACAAAGCTGTGGGCAAGTAAAGAGAATATCAGACACAAAGTCTGATAAGCAACAGTCTGGAGGACTTGCAAACTCAATACAAAGTCGATGGCCAGTTACTAGCCATGGCAATCCCATGTTACAAGGCTATGCAGTTACACTAGGACAGTCTGAGACACCTACCCCTTTCTGGC
The DNA here is from genome assembly GCA_020746105.1 of Trogon surrucura. Lineage (NCBI taxonomy): Eukaryota > Metazoa > Chordata > Aves > Trogoniformes > Trogonidae > Trogon > Trogon surrucura. The sequence continues at coordinate 57,056,518 of CM036617.1, forward strand.
ACTGCAAAAAGACAGTGGCCTTCTCAGCCATATCCTGCATTGTTTCTGCCAGCTCCCAGCACGATGTCTGAGGCCATCTGAAGAGGTAAAAACAACCTCTGCGTAGCCAGCTAATCTGAGCCCTCAGGATGGATGGAAAACCGTGAAAGAGTGGTTCCTCTCATCCTAGAAAAGTTATCTGGAGTCATATATATGTCTTCTAGCAACGAAGAAATTAGTTCAAGGGTATCTAATATTTGATATGTGAAGTTACAAGAGATGTATTTCACATATAGCATGGGATCCAATCCAATTAATTCCGTCTAGTTCTAAAGTGTTTCCTCTCTTCATTGGTTGCACAGGGAATTTAGATACTTTCACTAGCTGGACTCATCTCCTACACCAACTGATATTCAGAAACTAATTGGTTCTACTGTCTAGTCTTCTGCTTCTACAGTAGCACACAACTGGCATGATGTGAAGGGTCTCTTTACTAAAACTGTGTCATCTGCAGCCTGGAAACTGAATAAAAAGCATGATGAGACTGTTTCTTCATTTTTAATTAGTGGGAGACAGCCGTGGAGAGACACCATCTTTGGTGAATATAGCCTCTATATCAGTTAAACATTTCTAAAATAAGAACAGAGCATGCACAATACGGAGAGAACTGACCTGTACTGGAAGAAACAAGTAGAGACACTGCTGTGAGAGGAAGCAGAGGTGAAGGCAGCACAAATTTGGCCTTTGAAGGTATTGGACCAGAGCAGGACTGAATTAGTTAGGTGGAAATACTGCTACAGAATTTATTTACTGACAGTAGCTCACATCTAATGAAAAGTTTAGTACTGCTTGTGCTAGAAAAAGAGGTTTTGAACAGTTCAGCCTGTTACCACTCAGGACGTCTCTTTGCTCGGTGGGCAGTTTTTAAGCTGAGAATGGTGGAAGAGTCCTGTAAACCACCTTTTTCAGGACCTCTTTTCTTCATGGATGGACTTTGCTAAGAGGAACAGTTGGAGCGCTAGGCTGATCAATAAACCATAAATGAGACCAAAATGGACTGAGAGAGCAGTGACTGACTTCGTTACTTTTAGCATGACTTCGCAAGGGCACTTTTGTCAAATGAAAACCTATGTGGCTGTGCCAGGCATGTACCCGAGCTAGATGCCTGTTTCAGAGTCCCATTAAGGACTCACACTGAAACAATTTGCAAGGTAGCAAAGAATAAGTGATTTATGGAAGCAACACATACAAGATTTGGAGTTGCCATTGATAAATACACTCTCTGCAACAACGCTAATATATAATAATAATAATGTTAGCAAAATACTCTCCTGTGTGTTTCACACCAAAAGGTGAAAGCGCAATTCTTACCAAGTAGGCGTCCCTGTCTTGGGTGAAGGAGAAGGAGCACAGCCTGTTGACTGCTTCTTCTGGGTTTGTTCTCTCCCCCCACCAACACACCTTATCTATCTAACCGGTGTGACATTTGGCATGATTTGAGTGGAGAGTGGGTGACTACAGTCACATAGGGATATTAACATGAAAAAATTCCAGTCTGAGCATTGTGGCCTTCAGAATTCTGTTTTGAAGCAACTTATCTGTTTGCATGATGGTGTTGACATCATTAGTCTCCATGTGGCCTTGTTCTTTAGCCAAAACTGGGCTGTCCTGGCACCACAAGACTCTTTTCTTCGGCTGGTTCTCACTGTGCGGGTCTTGTTGATCTCCATCCTCAGCGTCGGCACAACAGATGAGTGGACACCCGCATTCTACAAGTCTCAAATCCTCATGTTAAAATATCACAACTCTGAAGAACAGTAACTTTGTCTTTCAAATATTTCTGAGGTTCGCTAAACTGATAGGTTATTTACGCTTTGTTTCTACTTTGACCTCCTTAAAGTCCTACTCAGATAAACTCTTTGATGTAACTTTCTGTTCTCTAGCAGGCAAACATTGCTCACTGGGCACACAGACAGTGCAAATGAGTTTTCCATTTTCCTGGGTGGGTTTTTAGCCACACTCACCTATGAGTTTAATGAAAAGTACTATGAATTGAATCTGGATCTTTCTGTTTGCAATCTGCTTCTGCCAGGATTAATATTGATAAACAACATGAAGCTAAAATCACTTCCTCCTATTTCACCACTAAATTTCATTCTCACCCCAGTTTCCCAAGTATCCTCCTTTGCTAGTTTTACATTTGAATGACTGTTCTCACATCTTTTGCTCATGAAACCTCATATATGCCAGCTTTTTGAGTACAAATCACAGCTCAGTACTCACACAAATGCTTTCTGATATGTTTTACTTAGACGTCTAACGATGGATGCCACACATACTGAGATGAAACACGTCTAATCCCAGGATTTACTGCATTATAAACGAAGCTATCCAGACACCATATGCAGGAGAGCACACATGACAGAGGTGAAAAGACTAACAACCCTATCAATAAAGAATAGGACAAAGAATTCCAGATTATTTTCTTCTCTTTTCATTCCAAATTTTAAAATTAGGATGAAAATAAGAAAAGTTTGGAAAAGAAACATAATGTGTTGAATAAATTGAGTTTAACTCTATAAAACCCTTTCATTTTTTAAGAAAATTTGAGTGTGAAAACAAGACTTCTCCGAAGCTAATCTGTACAAAGTATTTGTGACAAAGCTGTAAATCACACAAAAGCCATCTACGTGTACATTTCTTGAAAATGACTGAAATTTCTGATCATATTATTTGAGAGGTTATAATACCGTTAAAATACTTGCTGTTTTGAGCAGTGATCATTGCTGTTTCAAATTTATATAGTGTAATAACAAAGAAAACAGACTATTTCTAATTATGTGTCTTACCAAGGAAACGTGGATGAAACTTGCTTGTGTCTACTGAGATTTCCTCTTCAGATTTCTCTTAATTTAATACAAAGGCTTGAAGCCAAATTCACTTATTATCACTCAGAGAAATCACAGTCAACACCAAACAAATAAACAAACAAAGATGAAAAAAGAAAGAAGAGGGAGAATATAACATTAGTCCAGTCATTAAAAATTTATTATGGAAGTCCTGAGAAATTGCATCCCTGTTCCCTAAGTGGTTTATGCTTTTTAAATGTAATTGTTTCTGAATAAAATACTGACACAGTCCAGAGCAAAGACAGTAAAATTTCAGACTGTCTGTGAGTAAAACACTGTCTGTGAACTATGATTGGTGAGCAGCTTTTTTGCTATGTGTCTCTGAAAGATGTTGTCCCCGTAAAAATATTGTCTGGTCCTGAGTTGCCACAGCTTATGGCCTAGCAGTTTGCGGGAACACATCGCAGTCTAAATTGCTGTGGCAAGGACAAACACAGTCACTGCTGAAAAGGCAACAATAGCCTGGAGAGAAAAGCCAAAACCTGTAGTAGTTTCCCTGGTCCTAGTGGAAACTCTCTGCTAATGGGAAGCAGAATTCTGAGTTCTGAAACTCTACCCAAGTACTACTTTCAAAAGGAATGAGAAAAGTGTGTGTTATATTAATATATATGAACATGCTTTTTCATATATATAAATGGGTATGTGCTAATGTATCAGCTAAGAATCACCAGTACAATCTTTTTTAAAATATTTTTAGCAGATGTGATTTCCTTTCAAGTTGTAAGATGATTTTGGAAGATAGTATTTCTGTATTAAGGAAAAGCAAAAAAGACATTTTTCTTAACACTAAGGAGAAGGGCAACATAAACATTTACTTTCACATTTTGAACTCTATAGAAATAAGTATACTTCATAGCTATCTCTATCAGGCATCTATGTACTAGTCTTCAGTGAGGAATATTGGTTGTCTGTGCACTAAAATATCTGGTTTCAAAGACCGTAATTTGACTCAGAAAAATATCCACTACTGTTCTTATTTTTCCCAGTTAAACCAGACTGGGCCAAAGTAGTAATTAGCATGCAAAAAAAAAAAAAAAGTTATTCTAAATGTTTTCTATATTCCTGCATAACTACAAACTCTGTCTATATCTCTGGCAATACAGATAAAAGCACAGATGTATAACCACTGACTGGTATGGATACAGTTCATTCCCACAACCACGTAACCATTTTGTTTTCTCTCTCACATATACCCTATCACTCCTTTTGCATGCTAATTTTACTTAGTGTTCTGTATATCCATCAAGTTTAGCATTTTACATCTAATTTGACTGTTGATTTGCAGAGCAGATCTGTTTCTTTGTACATTTATTCATGGCCTACAAAGAAGAATCCTAATGTTATTCAGGCCTGTAGAACCTACTTCAAAAATATATGCTTAAAACATTATAAATATGAGGGAAAGCCAATCAAGACATCAGGTACAAGATATTACTGTTACTATGCAAAATTCAGCCTTTGCTTCCAGACACATACTTTTCATTTGGCATCTGCTGGTGATTTTAGCAAACTTCAGGCCACAAATTAGCAGAATGTTCTAAATTCATGAAGCTGTGAATTTCTTCATCAGATTTTCTGATGAGGCAAGTGGGAAAAACAACAAAACCCAAACCTCAAAGTTTGTGCTTTTCGAATAGTCCTGAATACGTTTAAGAAAGTAATTATGTGATTTGTGTTGCCTGAGACAGTGGATAATTGCATTTCATGAATCAAGAGGACTCCCTCAGTCCTGTGTTCACAACTTCTTTTCACTCCATGATGCAGCATCCATTTGGAATCTCTGATTCTCCTACAATGACTCTCACAAGATATTTTATTACTTATAAGTGCTAACAAATCCCATAATTAATTATGTATTGAACTCTTGAGGGCAGATCAAGTAAAACTGAGAAATTTCAATTATTTCAGACACTTTTTCACTCTCAGAAGGAAAATAATATCTGTTTATCCACTGCTGAGTGGATAAGATATTTCAGTTTTAGGCTGGTTGTACAATTTTAGGCAAATTAACAGCAACACCATTTGCTTTATTTGCTAGCTTTTTGTCAGACTATACTGAAGAACACTGCAGTTTTAGGCATGTTGCAACTAGGACATTTGATTGGCAGTTTCAGCAAAGAGCTTGAGGTTTGAACAAGCAGAAGCTGAACGGCAGCAGCCTCTATCACTGATTCTTCCAAAATGGAGCTGAGGACAGTGCTTTGACAGGCCAATGTCAGGAAGCGTGCAGTGCTGCCGCGGGTGTTGTTTGTTCAGTGTCTAGATAAAAGACATTAGATTTTTGCACTGTCACTCTGACACATTTCAGAAACACAAAAATGGCTTGTAGGAAAGACCCATAAAGCTATCAGATGTTAAGGCAGAATTAAATCTACATTTCATGAAGGTTAGTAATTATCATCTCTCAAACACTGCTAGCTGGTTTAAATAAAATGTTCTTGAAGATTTGTGATCTACAGCGTATTGTACCGAAATAGCTTTACATCAAAGCCTGACACTGGCTTTTCACCAAATTATATCTTTGCTATATGATGTATGTGACTGTAAGGTTCTCTCAAACTGTGAGGTTAAAAACAAAACTCTTGCTTGCAGACTTAGCTCTGGCTTTTTTTCCTCGACCCTAACAGGCTGTATCTCACTTATTCAAAAAAACTTCAAAACAGTGTCTTTGAATGAAATTGAATTTGCCACATTCAAATATCCCATTTAAATGTTGCCCTATCCCTTAAGACATAATACGTACATTGTGAGATCTTATGTTTTCTCTTTCATAGCAAGTATCAAACAACTCAAAATAGAAAAACAGTGCAGTGTAAGCAATGGACAGCTTCTTGTGCAGAGAAACTCTAGTAGAGAAAAATTCCTAAAAGAATCCATCTTACCCCCTCCAGGAGAAGGAGCTATCAGAAGTTCACTCCACAATGTCATATAGGGTCATCCAGAGTGTTATAGCAGATTTTTTTCCCACAGATTGAAAATGGTTGTATCAATAACTTGCAATACCTTGTAAAAAAAATTATTAATTTCTGAACACGTGGAATTTGGGATTTTACCTAACTGATTAAATCTTTAGACATAAGTATGTAATACTTGGTGGTTCCTCCTGTTGGAAGTTTGAAAATTTTTTATTCTCACCTCCATGGAGATCCTATTTAATCCTTATCATCGTATGCTTGTAATCAGTACTCAGGATTTGTAGCATAGCTCCTGATTTGTTTTATGTTCCATGTTTGATTTAAAACTTTGAAAGTGTGTTAAGACTTCTCTCTACCTTTGGATGGTAATATACTTTTATCTTAGGACATTGTCAATGAGTGCCTTTTTTAGAATATCAGAATATTCCTCTACTTTCAGTTACAACTAAAAGGTTTTTGAAAAATAAAAACAATCAGGAAAAAACCCTTTATCCACTACTCCCTTTGATAGTAATCTTACAAGTAACTTCCAGGAGTAGGATCAACTTTAAAAGTTTCTGTCCTCCAGGCCTATATGCACTAGATCATGCTACTCTAAATCTGTCTAGGTATTATTAAATCTGGATTTCTTTCAGTGCACGAGGTGCAGCCCAGCTCCCTCTGATCCTTCTGTCTGTTTTATTGGCACTGTACAGTAGGAGCATCATTTGAGATCAAGTCACATATTTTTTCTTTGATTCTAGAAGTAACAGTAGCCCCTGTTCCACCAGCAGGGAACTTCTAGCGTAGAGATGTCAAAAAACATCAGCAAGAAAACAAACCTGACTAAATTCAGTAAGGTTTTCATCAAAAAAACTAAGTAGTGTATTGAAATCTATTAGTATCTTAGACGATGAGTACCATTCACTGGACAAAAACTTTAAGGAATCAATTCTAAAAGAAAAAATCATAATTCACGTCAAAAAAAAAGTGGTCTGGCCTTATTTTTAGGATATGTCTATGCTCAAAGGAAGCAAACAGCTCACAGAAAACTACCACAATAAACCTTGTAATTTGAAGTCTTTGAATGAATTAGTGAAGTCAAAGACCTTTCTGAGAATGCAAAATAAGCTAAGCTTAGAGGCAGAAGAGATAGAAGTCATCTTGGCTAAGCTCAGTGTTCCAGAAGAAAAGTATTTGATCCAAGTCTATCCAGACACTCTCTTAGTCATTGACAAGACATTTGAAGTATATCTCATTTTAATATAAGCTTCTATGACAGGAAAAATGACTAAATTGGACAAGGTACATAAGCTTTTAGACAGCAAATAACAAGACCGATCCACACCTCAGGTGTCTGCAAGAGTGAGAGATATAACATCATAAACAGAGAGATATAACATTACAAAGGAATTTTAAATAAATTTATGATTATGGAAATCTTATTAAAAAGTTGATTATTACAGAAAAAAAGATAAATTGATGTTAAATGCACAGATTAAAAATCTTGATGTCTTTCCAAGGTCTAGAGCCTAAATAAAATTTAAATAAAAGATTTAACTGCATCTATCGATACAGTTATTTTTCCAGTGTATGGATTCCAACCAACAGTCATTGTAACAGTACTAATTTTGTGGTAGGAATGAACCAGCAATAGGAGTTTGGATTGCTTTTGTTCATAGTACCATGATTAGACTAAGCAAAGAAAATATTTTCTTAGAGAGCAGAAGATATCATAAACTGGTCTTCCAGCTAACAATTAAGAGTGCTACAAACTTAATTTGACAGGACCACACATAATTTCAGCTTTCTGTTACTAGTTGTAAACTTCAAAACCAACAAAGTAATTTCCAAGGGGTGGTGATAGTCTGGATCTAAAAGGAAAAGTTGGTGCATTTTAGATCTTTGCTTATGAATTTAATGAAGAAAGACAAAAGGTCTAATGGATTAAATATTGCATTAGCAATCCATTTCCAAAGGACTAGTGAGTTTCTTCCTTGTTTCAGGTGGTATTTAAAACTGACAAGTAAAACTGGCTTTCAGTCTGAAGATCTGATCACCTCTGATCTGGTTTACCAAAGCACAATATTAAAAGCACCAAATCCACCACAACTACCAAAACCAAAACAGCAATAAGATAAGGCTTTCATTGACAAAATTCTGTTTGAAGGCAAGACTACAGAGTAATGTTGTCTCAGGGTGTAACTCAGTATCACAGATGCCTTATAAAGGCTAATGAACCTGTTGCCAGTACTGAAAACACTCTTTGCCAGCAGCAATACTAACAGTAAGTCTATATCACCACTAATTTTCTGACTATCTTTTTCATTCACTAGCTCATAAATTCCAGGAGTGTTGCTTCTAGGGGAATAATCAATTGCTATGAAAAAGGCATGTAAATATGTCATAACACTAAGTGCTTTTGTGACAGGATTATTAATATTTGCAATTCACATATATTACTGAAGTAATATATGATGTTAAATTTATCTAAAATATCGAGTCAAAAAAATATGTTTGCCTGAATTTAGAAATGAACAGTAAAGAAGACTAAATAGTAATAAACAATCCAAGACTCTTGCAATATCTTTAAGTGATTTCTAGTTTAGTTGCTTGAGAGGAAGAAGAGCTAATAGCTTGCCAACTTGTAAACACATTTTTCCTGAAAATACTGCAGTACAAATATCCTCTAATAATGATCAAGGGGTAAATAAAATATCCATTTCTCTGGGACTTATTTGTGTCAAATATTATTATCTTTATTGATGGAGAAGTCCTCTTGAAAAAGAATATAAAAATTAATGGTCGGAAATTTTGACTGTATCAAACGATTGTTGTTTTGCTTTGCGAGAGTAGAAGTGAACAAAGTGAGCCTTGTAGTTATCTGCATTAGCTTGTGTTTTCTCATAGAGTCACAGAATGGTTTGGGTTGGAAGGGATCTTGAAGATCATGTAGTTTCAACTCCCCTGCCATGGGCAGGGACACCTCCCACTAGACCAGATTGCTCAAAATCTCATCCAACCTGGTCTTGAATATTTGTAGGGAAGAGACTTTCACCTCCTCCCTGGGCAAACTGTTCCAGTTTCTCACCACACTCACAGTGAAGAACTTCTTCCATACATCTAATCTAAATCTACCCTTTTCCAATTGGAAACCATTACCCCTCATTCTATCTCTACACTCCCTGATAAAGAGTCCTTCCCCTTCTTTCCTGCAGGCCTCCTTTAATTATTGAAAGGTCACAATAGGATCTCCCTGGAGCTTTCTCTTCCCTAGACTGAACAATCCCACCTCTCCCAGGCTGTCCTCATTTGACAGGTGCTCCAATCCCCTAATCATCTTCATGGCCCTACTCTGGACCCATGGGGAGGGGAAAGGAGAGGAGAGGAGAGGAGAGGAGAGGAGAGGAGAGGAGAGGAGAGGAGAGGAGAGGAGAGGAGAGGAGAGGAGAGGAGAGGAGAGGAGAGGAGAGGAGAGGAGAGGAGAGGAGAGGAGAGGAGAGGAGAGGAGAGGAGAGGAGAGGAGAGACTAAAAATTGAGAAGGGAAAGAAAGGATGAGAAGGGACAATGAAAAGCAAGGAAGGAAGATTGAAAGGATGGACATTTATTTTCTCTCGACTACCTGTTTTAGAACTCTGAATAGTGTTCATGCAAACATCCTTCTCTGGATTTTGCTAAGATTTTGTCTTGGTGCTACTAGGGACAATAAAATTCGTTGGTTGATATTGTATTTGAGTAAAATAATGATTTCCTTGAGTTTAAAGCCGATGACGTTTCATAGAAAACAATAACTTTTCTTTACATTTTTACACTGCCAGAGGAGGGAGTTAAACTTCCCTTTTCCTTTTAGAGCTGACTTTGCAGGCAGTATAAGCCTCTTAATGAGCATGTGTTGGCCTCTTTTAAGTATTTCCCTTTTGTATCTTCACTGGCTGGATAATGTTGCAAGATGTGAAGTAACATGGCACCGGGAGAAAATATCGTTATATAAAAAGACATTTAAATAATACAAAACAAAATCTAGCGATAGAGAGAGGATAAGACTATATTTAATATTTTTGAGGATTAACTTAGTGTATGTTTTACAGTTCGTATTCCAAACTTCTGTAAAAAGCAACTATAAAATCATATCGTTCCCTAATGAAAGGGATGCACAAAAGCTGCCAGAAATACTTCACTAAAAGCACTTATTCCCAGATGATAGGCAAAAAAACAATGATATTCACTTATTTTCAAGTAAAATAAAAATTCTTGTTGAGTTAGACAGCATATGTTTTGCCTGTTTCCCATTTACTAGAATAATGGCTTTTAAACCTTTGAAATCCTTTTGTATGGATTTTCTGCATGGACTATTCTGACACAATCAAGCTGTCTTAGATAACATGATGACTCTTATAAATGCCCTCTGTTTCTTGTAACCAGGATGTCTAGAGATTCCTCTAAAGAGCAGCTTAAATGGAGATAACCGGTTTGATTGAAAGCATACGGGGGAAAAATGAACTACCTGAAAATGCATTGCAAGTGACACTAGAGAAAAATACTGCTGAAAGCACTTTTTTTCTCCTGGGTGGCATCAATTTTTCCAATAGTGCTGGTCAGCACACTTCAGTACATTCATCCATAGATCTGTGCTTCTTGGAAGAGCCAAGCCACCATATGGCATATTAAAAATTTTACTAATAAATCTAGCTAATGAGACCTTTTCTTCAAGCTGTTTGTTTGTTTGTTTTATAATACAGTTTCCTGCTTTTGTAAACATCTGGGTCTGACAATGAGGACAGTGTACATTTCGCAGAGATTTCGAATCTCTATTATCTGCACCATTGACTTTCAGTGTTAGGAACTACATTTTTCTGCTGATACATATCTGTCTTTTTGAGAATCTGAAAAAATGAAAAGTAAAGCAAAATGTGGTATTGGCAAGGAATGAAGATGTGTAGTTCTTTGTTTGGTTTTCTTCCTTTTTTATTTTAAATTTGTTTCAAGTGTCATTCAGAAAGAAAATTTACATTCTGATTATAAAGCCAGAAGTTAAAAGTAAGTTACAAATTAAAAAGAAAAGGATTATTAGAAAGGATGTACACTAAAACTTCCATCAAAATTAAACAAATTTCATACTTAGGATTTCCAGGACAGCTGACTTTTTGTATAATACCTGAAAAAAATCTTTCTTTTTTAATATTAATTCCAATTGACCATATATTTAAATGATGCTCATGCACCTATTTCATAAAGACTTAGTCATTTCTAGATAGTTATATAATGTTCATCTTATGTGGAAAAAGTATAACTCAACATCTTTGTTTCTACAAGTAAACATTTATTTCTTTGAGATTTGAAAAATAAATGTTATCAATGCTACATGGATATAGGATACTGCCTTAACAGAAGACACGAATCAAGAACAGTAAATCAAATATAATTGTTTTTTCAAACAGCAATGAAACACAAGGGTTTCAGTAAGAATTCATCAGTCTGTTACAAATACTGCCACATGCTTACGTATCTTCACATACACTGTTTCTGGTTCTGCATGTCTGTTACACTGTAAAAAGAACATCTCTATACTCTGACTTTTCTTTTATTCACCTATCAGAATACAGCAAGGTATACATCTCTGCAGATATTTCTCAATTTCTAGTGCACAAACATAAAAGGCTCTAGAATTTTTTTGCTGTTGTTCTTTTTTCTCTGTGAGTCTTCCTTACTGAAAATTTTCAAGGTCTGTGACACGATCTTTTGTGCTTATCTATATTTGCAGCCATACCAGCTGTCCCTGGTAACTCCATTCTAAACATTTTCCCTCAGGTAGTTCTGCTGCTTTTCAATAAAGAATAACACAAAATATTTTTGTTAAATATATTGTTGAAAATCCACCAACTTCTAGCATTTACTTTGTTACTTTATATCTGTTTTACTATTTACCTTATTAGTTCTTCTCTCTTTTCCTTTCCTTATTTATTCAACATGCTGAGATATGATCTGCTCTCTCCTTGTCCCCACTGTCCATGAGGTTTCCCGAGTGGCTCAAGTCCACATTTGACAGTGTTATGCTGGGAGTGCCAATCTCCCCCCATGTCTGCAAAGTGCACATTCCCACTGCCTCCTGCATTTCAACTAACCACGCAGTGAGGCAGATCAATCTGTCAATCCTGCTGGAAGCGTATCTGGCAAAAATCAACGTTTGTTTTCAGTCTCAGTGCCACTTGCTCCAGCAGCAACTGTTTGCAGGAACACCACTTCAGATCACAAAATACACAGTATCCCCATCTTAGAAATTGCTGTAGCCTGAAAATTAGGTGATGAGGGCACTCTCACAGATCTTAAAAGATGTGAAGTTGAACCCTCTTGGCCTGTAAAGGAAAGGATCCTTCACTGATGAATCATTCTGATCAATCAGTTCACTGCCACATAAGAGTGAACAAGTCTGCCATCACCACAGGCTGTTTAGTCAAGTGGTACCCAAAATGTACTTGTCATCTGTGGCTCACGAAAAGACATAACTGCATGCACACACACAAAAAAAAGATATACACATATAGCCGTACAGGATACTGGGATTTCTGATATATTTCTAACTTCATCACTCCTGTCAGGCAGGTCCCTGCCCAAAAGGTCGGATCAAAGGTCTTTATGTATATTGTATAGGGAAATTAGCTACTTAACAAAAACTGCAATCTTAACCATCAGGCCTTATGCTTTCAAATCCTTAACTGAACATTTTACGCCCAGACTCAGGAACATAGTGTTATCTTTGACTTGTTTCATTTATTATTCTTTGTATCAGTCTCTTACTAGAATGTGATTCAATTTTCTTTTAAAGTTCCTTCAAAACCTAAGGGAGGAAAACGCATCACATCTCAATGATTCTGTAACTATTTTCTGTCTAAAGAATTGTGATCTTTTCATCAGCATCTATCTTTTGAGGTCTGACATGCTGTCACTAAAATTATCTTCTACTTTATCATTCGGAACTTGTTTTCTACCTTTCTGCAATCCAGTCACAGACTCCCCTAATTTAATTTCACATTCACCCTCTTAAAGCACTCTATAGCTCCACCTTCTCTGCTATCTCTCATTTTGTTTCTTTCTGTTAACGGCAGAGAATCTTCCTCCTGGCACGATCCACCATGCAGTTTCTATTAAATAACCTTCTGTGTTACAAAAGCAAGCTGATAATCATCTGCCACGTGACCTTCTTCTTTGTCAAATTGCTCCCTCAGCCCCACTTACACTGTGAGAACTGTTCTTACTGCTAAGTACATTGTTACCAGTTTCCATTGTCCACTACTTGCATTCATTGCCTTGAATGTACTTTAGTGTTGTACACAAGAGTAGTGAACACACTTTTTTCATTTCTTAACTTTCTCCATGGTCACTGAAATCAGTATTTTAATTATTTCCCCCCCACCCCCCCAGGGGATTTCAGTGCATCAGCGGACTTTGAATTAGGAACCTATGTTGCGTCCTCATGAACAGCAACTTTGACTTTTGACTATGACATTTGTGTTCAGTGTGCTTTTAAACACTGGGCACGTCACACGGGTAGGTCATCTCAGTAGAAGGAAAGAGAATGATGTTCTCCACATTTTGAATGAAACCTTGTTGAAGAAATGGCTAAATTTGTGGGACATTTGTAAGGATCTTAGAATATGAAAAAGTGATGCATGGTTAGTAAGAATGATTGATGATGAAATTTAATATCAGACAAGTTAAGTGCAGCCACTTTAGAAGAGAACAATTTCTGTAAAAGTTAAACATCTTCTTGATATACCAGCCTTGTACCATTGGGTATTTTCAGCTGTTTCTTGAAGTGATTCTATTATTTTTAGTGTTGGTACTGATGGTATTACTGTTAGTGCTACTGTTTGTGACATTAAACCACGAAAAAGAGAGGTGTTCATGAGAAGACTGAAAGGAGAAAAAAAAAAAACAGGAAGGGAAAAGAATAGCTATTTAGCGAAAATATTCATAAATATTCAATAACTAAATAATTACTTAAATGAGTGATGTAATCATCATCATGATTTCAGCTAAAAAAATTTCTGTTTATATCATCTAGAAATGTCTACAAAACACAAAGGACATATGCCTGATATCTGTTCCTGGCAAATGTCTATCAATTTTTAATGTTTATGAATTCTTCTAAGTGCATTTTTGATAAAGGTTTATTTTAAATTATGGTTTTGCCTGTTTTCATACATGCGTTTTAACAAGGCTCGGACTCGCACCTGGTAAACCTTCTTTCCGTGAAAAATTTCTTACTAGAATAAGTGATTCCTTTTGATGTTTTGTCAGAATACAATTTAAAGTAAGACCCAAAGTAAACTGTATTTAGCTTCAGAACAATTTAAGGTCAGGATTAAGAATTAGGTCAATACAGTAAGACAGTTTCTTCCTCGTTTAGAAAAGCAATCATTTATTCAAACTTAGTGAAAAGTAAAATTTCTTGTACTGTACATGTCTATAAGCAATCTCTAGGGAATAAAATTATTCAAATCACTGTGTTTTCCTTGTACATTTTATTTTCCATTCTTTTGGAACATTATAGTGAAAGAATTTTCCTGGAAAGAAATCTATTTAACATTTAACGAGACAGACAACTTTCAGAATTCCTTTTGAGCTTTGCTAAATTGGACATGTGAAAATAAAACTGTCAGGTTTAAGAGTAGTGGAGGATTTGGTAGTCTGGTTTGGAGAAAAAAAATCACATGGTGCTGTCCTGGGAAAACTGATTTTCGTCACTGTGAAGTGCATCATTGTCATTCAATCTTATTGATTAAGGAAAGTATTCACTTCATTTAGATCAAGTAAAGCCGCAAACAAATTATTTTGCACGCAGTCAGGTGCATGCCATCCATCTAATTTAAACTAATCTAAATCAATCTAACACATTTTTCCATTTTGTTACAAAAAGTAGACTGGTTCCAGCAACAGAGAAGTAGTAAGTAGATGATAAATAACTCAATGATAATCAGGCTGTATGAGTAGAAGAGAATGAAATAATAAAAAAGAAAGACAACTTTTAAATCTTGCAAGTTATGAGGAAGGAAAAACATGTTTCATTTGATTTTATTTGAAATAGTGTTGATATCAGATAAATTAGATATACCTTCTGTCAAACTACTCACTCAGTTCTAGAAGTAGATTGAGTATTTTTATATTGTCAGACTAACTAGGTGAGAAACAGTCCATTTGAGCTATTTGTAAATAACTCTAATTCATTCCATTATATTCTTAGACAACTGTCAAGAAACTTGACATGTCACGTGATTTGTTTTCGGATGTGACTAGGAAATTTCTGAGCTCCTGGAATGCTGAAATGAGGAACAGCCAAACTTAGAAATGCATTTTTACAAAATTTATTGTCATATATTCTTCAGATTCATTGGCAAGAAAGTAAATGTATTGTGAGATCTAGAATGCTTTATCTTTCATGTTCACAATAAAGCCTAATTTTTACTTATATTATTTAAAAAAAGGTTAAAACATGTTTATGTCAGTGAGAAAACTTCACCTGTGTGGCAACTGCACATGAATTTTCTGAACTCTGTTTAAAACTTAAATCTGAAACTAAAAGGGTAGAGTGTAAACAAAACATTATAATTTGTTATAGATTAACTGTGTCCCTAGCTATATGTGAAAGAGAGCATGACTCAAGCACTAAGAGGTTTCCAATCAATAAGCCAAAACAGATCATGACCAGCACCAGTTTCTGAAGAAAGACAACACCTCTGTAGATCAATCTGAGATTTGACCCCAGACTTTCATCCACTTATGGCAAGGACTGTATTTGAACCATTTTATCAGATTTTTCAGCTTTTGCTTTACTGCCTCAGTAACTGATATTGCTACAGAGTACTAGAGAGCAGGAACACAACCTCATCATAGTTCATCATGGATATTCCACATAAATAGACAATGTTGACCTTCAGCTAGTGTTTTTTAGTTCTGCATTTTGAGATGGAGATTAGATTATCCTATCTGACAGACTAGTAACGGAAGACCACACGGATAAATTCTACTGAAAAGTAATTAACCTGTTTTCAGAGCAAGGTTTAAATAAGTAGTAAATGAGGTATAAGGCCCATGCTGAAGAAAAGTGAGAGTAAGATAAAATATCAAACGGTCATTAGAGTTCTGTGCAATGTTCATTTATGTTGCAGTTATATAATATTATTGCGAATACTACAGCTGAGAGGAAGTGCCAAGGATGGTGAAACCTTTGTAGATGCTTATCACAGAATCAGAGAATGTCAGGGGTTGGAAGGGACCTCGAAAGATCATTTAGTCCAACCCCCCTGCCGGAGCAGGATCACCTACAGTAGGTCACACAGGAACGTGTCCAGGTGGGTTTTGAATGTCTCCAGAGAAGGAGACTCCACAACCTCCCTGGGCAGCCTGTTCCAGTGCTCGGTCACCCTCACAGTTAAAAAAGATTTTTCTCATATTTTTATGGAACCTCCTATGTTCCAGCTTGCACACGTTGCCCCTTGTCCTATCATTGGAAATCACTGAGAAGAGCCTGACTCTGTTCTCCTAACACTCCTCCCTGACATATTTATAAACATTTATGAGGTCACCCCTCAGCCTCCTCTTCTCTGAGCTAAAGAGACACAGCTCCTTCAGCCTTTCCTCATAAGGGAGATGTTCCACTTCCTTCACCATCTTTGTGGCTCTGCATTGGACTCTCTCAAGCAGTTCCCTGTCTCTCTTGAGCTGAGGGGCCCAGAACTGGACACAAGATTCCAGATGCGGCCTCACCAGGGCAGAGTAGAGGAGCAGGAGTACCTCTTTCGACCTACTTGCTACTCCCCTTCTAATACACCCCAGGATACCATTGGCCTTCTTGGCCCCGAGGGCATATTCCTGGCTCATGGTCATCTTGCTGTCCACCAGAATCCCCACATTCCTTTCCCTGGCATGAATACCTTTGTAAAAATGAATTTCCAAGTCTAACTCTTTCTCCCGCACTTCATTTTTATTCCACACCGTCTGCCATCTTTATTACTGAAGTCAAGCCACAGTGGAGTTAGGAGTGCCAAATTTATGAGTACAAAATGAAATCCAGATCCAGAAAGCAACCGATTCTCACTCCATATCTTGATACTGCCTCCAGAGTTAGTATATATTTTGTAGTAGACAGTCACTGTATCTAACACAGTCACATGCCAGAAGCAAAGACCAAACCTCTGCCTGCCGTGAATGTTCAAGTCCATAAGCCTATTTCTCCAAATAATTTCAAAATCTACTACCTGTACATGAGAATTCAGCAATTTTTAGTGGGATTTCGGATGGGAATTTAGACACTAAATTCCACTTTTAAATTCCTGTATTTCCCTTTAAGCATCTTTGTAAGTGGTATATTTTCTGAACAGTAGAAAACTCCCTGTATGACCCAACAGTTAAAGCACATACCTCAATACAGATAAGCAAATGATAACCCACAGGCAACTTTAATTCTAACCATTTGTATCTCCTCAAATTCATGATTTTGTAAGTTCAGCATTCTTTTAAAGTATGCATTTTTGATATTAGATTTTTTTAAAAAAACAAATTATAGGAACTAAGTACAAAGGGGATTTATTTGATAATCCCATTTTATAAATAAAGGATGGATCTCTTTTCTCTGCCCATCATATTATCAAATCTCTCATTAGATAGGAATATAAAACAGGGATATTCCAGTCCCCTGTTATTGCAGACAATTTGCTATTTCCTAAATAAATTATTTCTTCACAAAGATTAAGGAAATTACACACAATGAAGCAGAGAAATATAGTGAATGCTGAGTACTGCAAAAATAAGGAGAAGACTTAGATCTCATAAGGGGTCTTAAAGTGAAAGTACCTGAGAGGTTTCTGGTGGTGATTATACTTACAGATCAAATTAATAATACAACTTATATCTATCAAAGCATATAGGTATAAACATAAACTTTCTTATAGCTATTTAAGAAAAGAAGGGTTTATTTGTTTGTCCTGGAATATTGAGGAAAAGAGTTCTCCTGTTTCCACTATGAGGAAAATGATGTAGATTTCATATGGAGTGGATGGGAAGGGGCCAGGAATCAATCATATAAATGCTAGAAACTGTAGTTGTCACAATATTTAAAGCAGTCAACTAGTCAAAAGACAACCTTGTTTATTCTTACCCAAAGCATGTGGGAAACAGGGAAGAATGATGCACAGTACTTTATTCCAGGAAGACAGTAAAAATAGAAGCTATAGAAAGGCCTACTTGAACAAGTAGTTCATGGTTAGCCAGGATTAGTCAAGAATGAGGCAAATGCAGCAGGTGGAGGCTTGTCAAGAAGCAGAGAAGCCCCTCCCCTTCTGTCATCAGGCTGAAGGAAGGGCCCTAAGAAAAGGAGGGAAATGGATACAGGTCCCTTCTCGAAGTGGCATGCGAATCCCCTCCCGGTCTCCCTTTCCCAGTTGCCTTTACACAACAGATAAGGGGCACTGGAGGTTGAGAGCCAGGTAAAGGAGAATGTAGAGGGACCATCCACAGGGTTGTCCAGAGTGAGACAGTCTGCCCCATGCATTAGGACTTCTGCTGTTAAAAACAAAAGGGAGGATAGTTGTCACAGGAGACTCCCTGATCAGGGGAATGGAAAGCCCCATATGTTGACCTGACCCATCCCCCAGGGAAGTCTGCTGCATCCCTGGGTCCCAGGTTAAGCATGTCATCAGGAAGCTCCCAGATCTGGTGAAGCCTCCTGATTATTACCCACTTCTGGTAGTGCAGATCAGCAATGATGAGGTAGAACAGAGACAAACAGAGGCAATCAAAAGAGACTACAAGTATCGGGTGTGCGGATTGCATTTACTTCAATTCCTCCAATGCAAGAAAAAACACTGAGAGGTTCAAAAATACTCATAAAATTAATGCTTGGCTTAAAGGGTGGTGCTAAGAGCGCAATTTTGTGGTTTTCATCCATGGGGAGGTCTACATAACACATGACCTACTGAAACAAGATGGGATTCAGATGACTGTAAGGGGAAAAAGGATCCTGGGTCATGAAGATGACCCTGGGAAAGGCATAATAATATTGAGAGCAAAAATAACATTGAGAGTGCAACTGTACTTCATCAGGGACTTCAGGTACTTCATCAGGGGCCCGGCTCAAATGCCTTTATATGAACACCAGCAGTATGGGCAATAAAAAAGATGAGCTGGAGATGCTTGCATACCTGCAGCGCTATGATCTAACTGGCATCACAGAGACATGGCGGAATGACTCTTACAACGGATGTGTTGGATTAGAAGGTTATAAGCTCTTCAGGAAGGACAGATAGGGGGAATGAGGAAGTGGTGTTGCCCTCTACGTCAATGAGCAGCTAGAATGCATGGAGCTCCACCTGGCAAGTGATGATGGAAAGATCGAATGCCTGTGGGCCAGGGTGAAAGGAAAGTTAGGAGACATTACAGTGGGGGTCTGCTACAGACCACCTGATGAGGAGGACCAAGTGGATGAGGCCCTTCATAGACAGATAAAGGACACTGCTCATTCACAAGCCCTGGTCCTCATGGGGGACTTTAAGCACCCAAATATCAGTTGGAGAGACAACACAGCACAACATAAGCAATCCAGGAGATTCCTGGAATTAATTGATGATAACTTTCTCCTACAAGTGATAGAGGAATCAACAAGAAGAGGTGCCATGTTAGAACTTATTCTCACCAACAGGGAAGGGCTGATGGGCAATGTTAAACTCATGGGTAACCTTGGCTGCCGTGACCATAAGATGGTGGATTTTAAATTCCTGAGGGCAGCAAAGAAGGGGACGGTCAGCAAGCTCAAAACCCTCAAAGTCAGAAAAGCTGACTTTGGCCTCTTCAGGAACCTCCTTGGTAGTATAACATGGGACAAAGCCCTGGAGGCATTTGGAGCCCAGGAAAGCTGGTTGACTTTCAAGGATCATCTCCTCCAACCCAAAGGCATTGCATCCCTAGAAGGAGGAAAGCAGGCAAAAACACCAGGAGACCTATATAGATAAACAGAGAACTCCTGGCCAAAATCAAACACAAAAGGGGAATCCACAAAGGATGGAAGCAAGGACTAGTAACCTGGGGTGATTACAAGGATATTGCTCATGAAACTAGAAACCAGGTTAGAAAAGCTAAAGCCCTTATGGAATGAAATCTGGTCAGGGACATTAGAAATAACAGAAAAGAATTCTACAGATATGTGAAAGAAAAAAAAAAGAAAAACAAGAGAGAATGTGGGGCCTCTCCAGAGTGATACAGGTGACCTGGTTACAGAAGGTATGGAGAAGCCTGAAGTACTCAATGACTTACTTGCTTCACCCTTCACTGGTAACCACTTGAGTCACACCACCCACGTCACAGAGGGCATTGGCTGGGTCTGAAAGAGTGAAGAACCATCCAGGGTAGGAGTAGATCAGATCTGGGAACACTTAGAGAACTTGAAAGTGAAATATATCCACAGGTCCTGAAGGAACTGGTGGCTGAAGTTGCTAGGCCATCATGTTCGAGAACTCTTCTCTATCTGGCAAAGTTCCCACAGATTGGAGAAAGGGAAACATAACCCCCATTTTTAAAAATGGAAGCAAAGAAAACACAGGGAATTACAGACCAGTCAGCTTCACCTCTGCCAGATGAAATCATGGAGCAGATCCTCCTGGTAACAGTACTAAGGCACATGAAAAATAACAAGGTGATCGGTGACAGCCAACATGGCTTTACTAAGGGTAAATTGTGCCTGACTAATCTGGTGGCCTTCTATGACAAAGCTACAGCTCTGGTTGAAATGGGAATAACAACTGATATCATCTATCTAGACATTGTCCCACAAGACATCCTTGTCTCTAAAATGCAGAGACATGGACTTGATGAATGGATATCTCGGTGGATAAGGAACTGGCTAGAGGGTCACACTCAAAGAGTTGTGGTCAATGGCTCGATGTCCACATGGAGATCAGTGACAAATGGAGTTCCTCAGGGGTCTGTTCCGGGTCCAGTGTTGTTCAACATCTTTGTCAGCAACATGACCAATGACACAGAGTGTACCCTCAGCAAGTTTGTCAATGATATCAAGCTGTGTGGTGCAGTGGACTCACTTGAGGGAAGAGATGCCATCCAGAGGGACCTTGATAGGCTTGAGGAATGGGTCAATGCAAACTGCATGAGCTTCAATGAGTTAAAATGCAAGGTCCTTCACCTGGGCTGGGCCAATCCCAGACACAAATATAATCTGCATACAAAGTGGGTTGAGAGTAGCCCTGAAGAGAAGGATTTGGGGGTGTTGATAGACGAAAAGCTCAACATGAGCTGACAGTGCACTCATGCAGCCCAGAAGGCCGACCACATCCTGGGATGTATCAGGAGAAGCTTAGCCAGCAGGTCAAGAGAGGTGATTCTCCCCTTGTACTCTGCTCTTGTGAGACCCCACCTCGAATACTGTGTCCAGTTCTGGTGTCCCCACCATAAGAGGGACACAGAACTGTTGGAGCGAGTTCAGAGGAGGGTCACTGAGGTGATCCAGGGGCTAGAGCACCTCTGCTACGAGGACAGGCTGCGGGAGTTGGGATTGTTCAGCCTGGAGAAGAGAAGACTCTGGGGGGACCTAATAGCTGCCTTCCAAGACCTGAAGGGAACCTACAGGAAGGCTGGGGAGGGACTTTTTACAAGAGTGTCGAGAATAGGGCGACGGAAAATGGATTTAAATTGAAGGAGAACAGGTTTAGATTAGATCTTAGGAAGAAATTCTTCAGTACGAGGGTGGCAAGATTCTGGAATAAATTACCCAGAGAGGCTGTGGACACCACCTCCGTGGAGATGTTCAAGGCCACATTGGATGAGGCCTTGAGCAACCTGGCCTAGTTAAGGGCATCCCTGCCCATGCAGGGAGGTTGGATTAGATGACCTCTAAGGTCCCTTCCAATCTAAGATATTCTATGATTCTATGATTCTAGGAATAACTGACTGATTTTATTTAGTTGTGATGCAGACATTATCTTCTTCCAGGATTGACTACTTGTAGTGATCTGTACACAAAATTAATTTGTTTCATCTAAGGATGTCCTTTAGCACACTTTGTCCCCCACAACTTCTACAAAAGCCAACCAAAGATATATATGGCTGATAACAGAAACTGTCTGAAGATCAACCCTCTTTCCACATTTAATATTTCATTTAATCAAGATGAATACATAAATGACATCTTGGATTATTTACTTTTTCTTGGTCTTTTGACATGACATGACTATTGTTAGATACAGGCCTTCTATTAAAGAATGTTTTCTTCAGGTTTCTCATTCTAAACCTACTGCTGCAACTGCTAGCACTATGAGTGAACAACAAAACTGAGAACGATACAGCTGATAGGTTTTACCATTTATCAACCTCATGCTAATTTAATGCAACACAGAATAGTATTTGCATTACTTTGAAAGTAAGAAAATGCTTCCTGTGGGATTACACCACTATTAGACATTTCTTACTCTATTATGTGTGAGTCAACAGAATTCAAAACAGGGATTGTACAAACTTCATTTGTGATAATAAACTTAATGAGCAGCACTGAGAAATGTCTAAAGAACTGAATTATGGTGACATAGTATTTGCCAAACAGAGCTTTGTATTTTTTTGTGTATTGTTTCATTAAAGACACGCTGGCTGTTTCAGCGTACAATTGAAAATGAAAACAGCAATGTGCATTTTAAACATCTGCCATGCTGGGCAATCACTGGAAGAGAATCAATCTCCAAAACAGATATAAGATGCAAAATTAGAACGCAAACTTGTTCCTTATTAAATAAGAGGGTTATAGTGTTTTATTGTATCTTCTGTTGCTGAATAAAACTCCCCAGTTTTCACAGAATCACAGAATCACAGAATGTTAAAGGTTGGAAGGGACCTTAAAGATCATCTAGTCCAACCCCTGCCAGAGCAGGATCACCTACAGTAGAACGCACAGGAACGCGTCCAGGCGGGTTTTGAATGTCTCAAGAGAAGGAGATTCTACAACCTCCCTGGGCAGCCTGTTCCAGTGCTCGGTCACCCTCACAGTAAAAAAAGTTTTTCCTCACATTTTTCTGGAACCTCCTGTGTTCCAGCTTCCACCCATTGCCCCTTGTCTTGTCAGTGGACGCCGCTGAAAAGAGCCTGGCTCCATCCTCCTGACACTTCCCCTTGACATATTTATAAACATTAATGAGGTCACCCCTCAGCCTCCTCTTCTCCAAGCTAAAGAGATCCAGCTCCTTCAGCCTTTCCTCATAAGGGAGATGCTCCACTCCCTTCACCATCTTTGTGGTTCTACGCTGGACTCTCTCAAGCAGCTCCCTGTCCTTCTTGAACTGAG
Organism: Trogon surrucura; assembly: GCA_020746105.1. Taxonomy (NCBI): domain Eukaryota; kingdom Metazoa; phylum Chordata; class Aves; order Trogoniformes; family Trogonidae; genus Trogon; species Trogon surrucura. The sequence goes on from CM036617.1 coordinate 57,079,633, forward strand.
GGGCCCAGAACTGGACACAATATTCCAGATGTGGCCTCACCAGGGCAGAGTAGAGGGGCAGGAGGACCTCTCTTGACCTACTTGCTACTCCCCTTCTAATACACCCCAGGATACCATTGGCCTTCTTGGCCACAAGGGCACACTGCTGGCTCATGGTCATCCTGCTGTCCACTAGAACCCCCAGGTCCCTTTCCCCTGCACTGCTCTCCAGCAGGGCAGTCCCCAACCTATATTGGCACATGGGGTTATTTTTTCCCAAGTGCAAAACTCTACACTTGCCCTTATTAAACTTCATAAGATTTCTCCCCGCCCAGCCCTCCAGCCTGTCTAGGTCTCTCTGAATGGCTGCACAACCTTCTGGTGTGTCAACCACTCCTCCCAACTTCGTATCATCAGCAAACTTGCTGACAACATTCTCTAATCCCTCATCCAGATCATTGATGAATATATTAAACAGCACCGGCCCAAGCACTGACCCCTGAGGGACCCCACTAGACACAGGTATCCAGCCAGACTCAGCCCCATTGACCACAACCCTCTGGCTTCTTCCCTTCAACCAGTTCTCGACCCACCTCACTACTTGGTCATCCAGACCACACTTCCTCAGTTCACCTATGAGGATGCTGTGGGAGACAGTGTCAAAGACCTTGCTGATGTCCAGGTAGACCACGTCCACTGCATGGCCACCATCCATCCACCTGGTTATGTCTTCATAAAAGGTTATCAGGTTGGTCAAACATGACTTCCCCTTGGCAAAGCCATGCTGACTGGTGTGCATCATTGATAGGGAAGGGGTGGACAGACCAATATACAAGACCTATTTCATTAAGGGATATAACAGCCCAGTGTAGTATCAGAGGACATGGCTGAAAATGATGTTACACCAACCAAAGTGAATGGTCAGTACATGCAACCACAGCAGAAAACTAAAAGTCCTAAAAGGCTTTGTAGTTACAGACTGGGTTTTGCCTGATACCCAGTAATTGTTCTGGACCCAAACCTGGGAGAGATCTTCTTTATTCATTGGTTTCCATGTCTGACAATGTGGGCATCTAGAAGACACCGTTATGGAGATAGTGGCAACAAATAAAGACATGGAGACAAGCTATATTAATTCTGCTATGAACTACTGGTGTTTCTAGAATATCTCTGAAAAATAACAATGGGTGACAGTAACAAGATAAAAAAATGGGATAGATATGCCCCATATTTCAGAATTTATGCTGAAAGTATTCAAAATATTTTTAATTTTTTATAAATTGAAACATATTTATTGAAGATAATTTAATGTTCTTTTGCAACATTTTTTTTGCTTCCTATGTCTGACAGTCTTTCCTCTGTCATGCTGTTTCCTGTTTAGATATTTATTTCCACACTCACTGTCCCCATTCTTCCCATTTTTGTCAGTATGTTCTCTATAGACGTAAGCACATAAAAACAGAGAAAGTTTTAGGATGGAAGGAACCTCTAAAGGCCATCTAGTCCAAACTCCCTGCAGTAAGCAGGGAAATCTTTAACTAGATGAGGTTACTTAGAGCCCCATCAAACCTGACCTTGAATGTTTCCAGGGTTGGGCAACCCGTTCCAGTGTTTCACCACTGTAATTGTAAAAGAATTCTTTTTTGTATCTAGTTTAAAACTACCCTTTTTTTTTTTTTTATAACCCCTTGTTCTATCACAATAGGCCCTGCTAAAAAGATTGTCCTCATCTTTCCTATACGCACCCTTAAGGTACTGGAAGGCTGCTATAAGGTCTCCCTGGAGCCTTCTTTTCTCCAGGCTGAACAACCACAACTCTCTCAGCCTGTCCTCATAGGGGAAGTGCTCCATCCTCCTGGTCATCTTCATGGACCAACTCTGAACCTACACCCAAAGGTCCATGTCTTCCATGTGCTGAGAACTTCAGAGTTGAAGCCAATACTTCAGGTGATGTCTCACCAGAGCAGGAGCCAAGGTTCACCTTACTTGACCTGCTGGCCTTACTTCTTTTCATGCAGCCTATGATACAATTTTGAGAAATAATTGTGATGTCTGTAAATCACCAAAAAAACTGATTTTATGGAGGATGAGAGAGCTCAAGAATGACCTGTGAACCACTGCATTTGAGAATAGTAACATGAGAACACAGTTTTCCTAAAATGAAGGACAACTCCATACATACATATTTATTTATTTATTTATTGGAAATGCTGGCACAACTTCACTTTGTATGGTTTCTTTTAATCACTTCCCATTACTAATATTCTATGATTTATAAAATAAATTCTCCTGTTGACAAACAAAAAAAATAAACAAACAAAAAATAAATAACAACAATTTCAGACTACGTTGTTCATCTGGTATTGTTTTCTGGATAGGTACATATTAATCTTTTTTCTTTATATACTAGATTTACTCCACAGAACTTTCAGGAGGCCATATATGAAGAATCTGTGTCTTCTGTTCGAAGTCGCATCGTTTTGAAAACTATTTGTTTTCAAAAAATTGTTAAATTCTCTAGGTAATTTCCTTTAAAACTATTTGATGAGCATGATGTAGAATGTGCTGAAGATAAATCCTTGAGTGGGATACATGATCACAGAATCACAGAATTGTTGAGGCTGGAAAAGATCTCTGAGATTATCAAGTCCAGTCTACGTATCAACACCATCACATCAGCTACACCACGGCACTAAGTGCCACACCAACCTCTCCTTAAACACCTCCAGGGACGGTGACTCCACCACTTCCCTGGGCAGTGCATCCCAACTCCTGATCAACTTCTCCGTGAGAAAGGGCTTCCTGAGATCCAACCTAAACTTCCACTGATGCAGTTTCAGGCCGTGCCCTCTCGTCCTGTCACTAGTTGCCTGAGAGAAGAGCCTGACCCCCACCTGACTACAACCTCCCTTCAGGCAGTTGTAGAGAGTGATAAGGTCCCCCCTGAGTCTCCTCTTCTCCAGGTTAAACAACCCCAGCTCCCTCAGCCCCTCCTCATAGGACTTTAGTCCCTTCCCCAGCCTCGTTGCTCTCCTCTGGACCCGCTCCAGCACCTCAATGCCTTTCTTGCAGTGAGGGGCCCTGACCTGCACACAGGACTCGAGGTGAGGCCTCACCAGTGCTGAGCACAGGGACAGAATTACATCCCTACTCCTGCTGGCCACAATGTTCCTGATGCAAGCCAGGACGCCATTGGCCTTGCGGGCCAACTGGGCACACTGCTGGCTCATGCTTAACTGGTTGTCAACCAGTACTCCCAGGTCCCTCTCTTCCTGGCCGCTCTCCAGCCACTCCTCCCCCAGTCAGTAGCACTGCAGGGGGTTATTGTGGCCAAAGTGTAGGACCCTGCACTTGGTCTTGTTGAACTTCATCCCGTTGGCCTCAGCCCGTCAACCTAACCTGTCCGAGTCCCTCTGCAGTGCCTTCCTACGCTTCGGCAAATCGACACTCTCTGCCAACTTGATGTCATCTGTGAATTTACTACGGGTAGATTCAATCCCCTCATCCAGGTTGTCAATAAAGATATTGAACAGGACTGGGCCCAGTACCGATCCCTGGGGGACATCACTGGTCACCAGACACCAGCTGGATGCAGCACCATTCACCACCACTCTCTGGGCCCCATCAACCAACCTGTTTTTTACCCAGCAAAGGGTACCTCCGTCCAAGCCATGGGCTGCCAGTTTTTCCAGGAGGATGCAGTGGGAGACTGTGTCAAAGGTTTTGCTGAAATCAAGGTAGACCACATCCACAGCCTTCCCCTCATCCACTAAGTGGGTCACCCAATCATAGAAGGAGATGAGATCGGTCAGGCAGGACCTTCCTAAACCCACGTTGTCTGGGCCTGATCCCATGGTTGTCTTCGTTGTCTTCTCCATGCCCCTTGATGGCACTCAGGATGATCTGCTCCATAATCTTGCCAGGCACCAAGGTCAGGCTGACAGGCCTGTAGTTCCCTGGATCCTCCTTCTGGCCTTTCTTATGAATGGGCGTCATGTTGGCCAACCTCCAGTCATCTGAGACCTTCCCAGTTAGCCAGGATTCATGATAAATGATAAAGAACAGCTTAGCAAGTTCTTCTGTCAGCTCTCTCAGCACGCTAGGATGACTCCCATCTAGGCCCATGGTCTTGTTGCGATCCAGCTGATACAGCAGGTCCCTAACTACTTCCTCCTGGGTTATAGGAGGGGTATTCTACTCCCCATCCCTGTCTACCTACTCAGGAGCCCAGTTGCCCTGAGGACAGCCAGCCTTCTTGTTAAAGATTGAGGCAAAGAAGGTATTAAGTACCTCAGACTTCTTATCTTCTGTTACTGTGTTCTCCCCCCATCCAGTAAGGAACAGAGATTTTCTCTGACCCACCTTTTGTTATTAATATATTTATAAAAGCACTTTTTTTGTCCTTTGCAGAGATGGTCAGATTAAGTTCTAACTGAGCTTTTGTTTCTCTAATTCTCCTCCTGCATGACCTTACGGTATCCTTAAACGCTTCCTGATTCACCTACCCCTTTGTCCAGTGCTGGCACACTCTTTTTTTCCCCCTAAATTCTTCTGAAAGCTCCCTGCCCAACCGTATTGGTCTTCTTCCCCGATGGCTATACACAAGGTAGTCCTACAGCAAAAGGTTGTAGCAGATACTTGGTGGGGAAAACTCTAAGGAGCAGAAGTTGAGAGCTAATGGAGCTGTGATCTGTGTGATTTATAATGATGTTTTACAAAAACCAGAAAGAATGTGTGTCATAAGGTAAGAATCTCAGTTGACACTATTGATTGTAATCACAAAAGCAAAGCTAAAAACTGAACAGAATGATGGAATAATTTGGAAGGTTTGCTGCCTTGATTCTGGGATTATCTGGCAAATGTCCCTTGTTATTTGTATTGCAAATACCTCTGGTCGTGTTATAGTGATGAAGGCCTTGAACTACAAATTTTTCATTTATTTCATCATCAAATTCCATTTATGTCAAGCAAATAAAGGCCATGTTTACACTACTGTACAAGATAGATTTTCTGTGGTTCCTGTGTCTTGGTGAATGCCCAAGCCACATCCCAGACACTCATTAGAATGAGTTACCCATGTGTAATAGCCTTTTCTTGTACTCTCAGTTACACAGAGTTGATCTCTAGAGCACAGGAGCCATCACTCTTGTTACATGAGTACAGGTCTGGATACCTAGAATAAAAGACCCTGGAGTGCACCAACAAGGCTAGTGACAGCCATAGAAAGCTAAAGAAAGGATCAATGCTGAAAAAAAAAAGCACAAATGTTTGGTTTGTTTTTTTTTTTTCAGGATTTTTTCACAGACTTTGTGAGTCTATTGTAAGACGGAGAGAGAGAGCGGGAGATCTTCAGAACTCCAGGTTTAATTTACCTTGAGTTTGGAAATAAACGAAGAATGAATATAGAGCGACAAAATGCAGAAGTTACTGCTACAATGCAGACAACAACTCTGGGCCAATGGTTGTCTAGTTAATAAACTGATAGTTAAGACAAATTGTGTCAAGAATTTCTGTAGTATTTCTGCAGTTTCAGATTTCTCTGGGGAATTTTGCCCAGATGTGTGAAAGAGAAAGTTGTTCGGATGCTTTTTGTCAAGAAAGAAATCATTTCAAAGACTTGTTGTATGAATGCTATAGGTATATCACTGATTTTGCTTTAATGTGTTTAGCTGAAAAATAACTATCCTTGTCCAAATTTGTCCCATTCAATGAACTACAGTAGTCGTCATTTTTAACCTAATATTTATCAGCTGTTTAGCAAACACCAGCTGCCAAAACATTCTGTGTTTTTTTTTATTCTCATATTCCTTGGATTTCATATTATTTATACAGAAAAAAATTGTAATGTCTCACCACTGCAGGAATCATGGAAGGAAGATCCTGCTTGTGCCTTATTTATTTTAGATCATTTTGAGACTCTCTTTTTATACTTAAAAATAATAATGGTATTCCAAGCATCACTTGTTGTGGTTTAACTCCGGAAGGCAGCTAAGCCCCATAGAGTCACCCACTTACAGCAGGATGGGAGAGAGAATCATAAGGGTAAAAGTGAGAAAACTCATGTGTTGAGACAAAGACAATTTAAGGAGGAAAGCAAAGGCTGTGTGCACAAGCAATGGAAAAAAAGGAATTTATTCACCGCTTCACATCAGCAAGCAGGTCTTCAGCCATTTCCAGGAAAGCAGGGCTCCATCATGCATAATGGTGACTTAGGAAGATAAAAGTGGTAACTATGATCATCCCCCTTCCTTCTTCTTTCCCCAGATTTTACTGCTGAGCATGACATCATATGGTCTGGCATATCCCTCTGGTCAATTGGGGTCAGCTGTGCCAGCTGTGCCCTCTCCCAGCTTCTTGTGCAGCCCCTGCCTCCTTGTTGGTGGGGCTGCATGGGAAACAGAAATCCTTGACTGTGTAAGTACTACTCAGCAATAATGAAAACATCTCTATATTATGAACACTGCTTTCACCACAAATCCGAAACACAGCATCATACAAGCTACTGTGAACAAAACGAACTCTAGCCAAACTCTGTTGGCCCACACCAGTACACCACTGTAGAGTAGTTAATGAAAAGCCCTCAGTCTTCAGTAGGGACCTTCACAATGCTGAGTTAGCAAAATACATTTTTTTTGCAATCTGTACTGTGCTTAGGGACTGTTGCTGTAGTCTAACAGGAGCTAAGTATTTCAAACTACACACAAGTTTTTAACTTCTCTGTCTGTCTTCACACCTAGTAAGGGGAAATGCTTACAAGAATATGTTGTACTTCTCTGCTGCAGCCCAGAGAGCTGTTCTGAAGAGCTGTTGCCTGTATTGGTGCTGCATTATGCTGGCAGGACAGTGAAAAAGGAAGATGAAAACAAGTAAACAGTTACAAATCATTTCTAATTGAGCTTGATCTTTGAAAATTCATGTAAAAAGATTGCGAACATGCAGGAAATTTAAATCTTGTCTGAAAGAAAAAAAGGTAATGAAAACAAAATTTAAAAGGGGAAGTGACTTTTTTAACTATTTCAAAACTAAACTATTTTAAAAGATTATGTCAATAGCTCTGACTAGGTGCTTGAAAAAATTTTACTCAAATGGCAAAAGAAACGTCATAACAGAAATTTATTTTTCAAATAACCATAATATCAGGCTTTTTATAAGGAGAGTCTCCCCAACAAAATGTATAGTATTGTTTTCTGCTGTAAAAAATATCCTTTTTGCTCCTATACAACTGATAGTTTTTTTATATTATTAATCTATGTAGAAGTATTTAGATAATCCTGATAATGAATTCTGCAACCAAAACTAATGAAGCTGACTTTTTCATTCTTGGACTTTGTTGAAATAATAATAAAAATTATATCCAGCAATCTTAATACCTCACTTTATAAGGTTTTGCTTTCCAGCACATCAACCCATTTTTTGGCCCATAAGTATGTGAAAACTGAGCTAGACTGTCACAGTATAATGCAATTCTGGGAAGTCATCCAAAACTGGGAATGCTGTTTTATGATTAGCACATCAAAAATGGATAGCTCACTCATCTCATAGCCAACTAAGAAAAGCATACAGCCAAGGAGTTTGAAGCTGAGATTTTGTATTTCCTAAAATGATGCAAGAGACTTTCCTGTTTCCTTGCTAAGAGGGTCAGAGTTTGTACTTTTTGAAAGACCCTTTTCCATTTACAGTTGTTTTATTAACAGGCAATAGACTTCATGTAGTCTTTTATGCAGCCAAGATTTCTTCTATGTAAATATTTGCAGAGAGAACCCCAACACAGACTGGTGGTGTCTACCATTTGAAATCTACCATAGCAAAGCTGCAATTAAACAATGTCTCATTACTTGCAAAATCTTTCCAGTGTAACAGTCTTTCTGTATCTATAGTTCACTGGTTTCCCTACCCAGGAACGTGAAGGTTATTCGAAAAGAAGCAGACAGATAATTTGTCTTTGCAGAAGGAGCAGATTAAGGAAACAGTTTAGAAAGGATGAACTCTGGAAGTAGTAGAGCTGAGTGTCTAAAATAATACTGGACATTGTTTTCCAGTGCTGTTTATGTTCTCTGGCTTCAAGAACACTCAGTGTGGGATTATGAGCGTCAGCTAATAAACATGACAACTCCACGAGGGAGTCATGAAACGACAGCAAAAACACCTGTTAAGTACAGCAGTACCCAGAATCCCCAAACTTCAAAATCATAGATTCGCAATGACTAAGGAAGTTGGAGAGATATTCAACACACAGACATTCTTTCACAGGTCTGCAGAGATTATTTGACATGGAAAATAACCTGCAAGTCAAGTTTTCTTGCTGCTGAGCTTTCCATCTTTGTCATTTTGGGGCTTATAGGATACCTAGAACACAGCCCAATATTTCAGGTTACATTACACTTTATGGAGCCTTTATCAATGAATCACCTTAAATAATAGTCTTAGGTACAATGCACACGGATTGGCAATGGTCGTCTTAAAATATTCTCTTTAACCTTTAAGCTACTTGCAACTAAATGGGTCATTTCAAGAGCAAGGCTCATTATAACATCAGGTGAAAGAAAATGCTCATTTAATATTCTAAAGTACAATTTGCTCTGTGCAGATCAACCCAAATGCTGTTGAAAGCTGAAATGTACCACTCCATTTCTATTATTTTTCCTAGAGATTCAATGACAAAATCCAGAGTTAATTGCATAGAATAAAGACGTCCAGAACCACAGAGGAGTGAAAGTCACAGGTCATCTATACCCAAATATTCTGGAACAATACGTCAAACATAATAAGCACACACAAAAATAATCTGAAAAACAGTAACCTCAAATAAAGCTAAAATCTGAAGTCTCCTCTTGGAGAAGTTTAATGGAATAGAGAAAAAACAAACTAGTTGGATGAACTTGATTCAAAACATCCTTCACTCCTTGTAATGGAGTTTAAATTAAATTCAAATCAATTTTTGATCTCATCTGTCCATCACATTCTGTACAGACATTTTGAACCTGAAGCTAAATTTGATGAAACCAATAATTTGTAGAACAACTTGCCTTACCTTTAAGAAGGCTTGTGCATATCAAAATAATGAAAAGAAATAACGTTAAGCCCAGGGGCAGACAGGAGAGAAGAGGTAGCACTGTGCACTTTGCTGTTCCTCAGGAATGTGATGGGGTTTTTTATATTAAATTTCATCTCCCATAAATAAATATCATTCGAAATATGGAAATAATGCTAGAGACAGGTAGTAAGAAACTCTGACAGTTGAAAGGGCTATATCACTAAAGCAAAGGAGATGAGGTGGGGTAAAGAAGAAGGGGAAGGCAAAGGGAAGAGAAGGGGAAGGGGAAGGGAAGAAGGTGTCTATTCTAAGTGAGAACAGCTATTGTGTTTTAATTCTACTTCAGATGAATTCTGCACGTAGCAGGGTACATCTAATGAAGTCATTTCATGTACTATTTGTGACTATACAAGACACTCTGACCTCATTAGAGAGGAAAAATCACGAATTAGACATCTGTATGGTGAATTACAAGGTGGAAGAAAACTGGCAGATGCTATACAACATAATACGGATGGAACATCATTTTAGGAATATAATTAAAACTGCAGATATTATAGTCAAATGGAAAGTTAAGTATGCCAGTTGCAATTTGAAAGGGACAGAAAGAAGCTGAAGACTTTATTTGCACATTAATTTCTAGATAGTTATCTATACACTGCAGGGGGTGTGCATGAATACAGGATTCTGAATTTTGTTTACTGTATCACTACACGTCCTTATAAGCAAGGCAGAGATAGTGACTAATTGTTATATATACATATGTCTTTTTTAGTAATGACAGAGGTAATAAAATTCATGTATTACTGAAAACGTAGATTGTCATATACAAGACACATACATCACTAAAGAAAAATGGCAATGAAGTTACAGTACAGAAGCAAAGCATAGCAAGCTATCTGTATCGCAGAAACATACCACAGAATTAAATAAGCAAGATAGTAAATGAACTGAATATGTTGATGGTAAATAGTATAAATGACATCCCAGCTAATATTTTACATAAAACCTCCTTCTTCTCTCTCTATCTGTTCCAAACTTTTCTTTATCAAACAGTCATATGTAGAGTTTCTAGATGCTGAAAGAGATGTTTCAAGTTTTCTTCTGGAAAGAGCTTCAAGATGCAATTACAGTAGTCCAGACTATTAATTTGTGTAAATTCTCAATGTTCCTGAAAAACAAAACAATTTTGTTCTGTACTGTGTACTTTGTTATTCTTCGGGAACATTGTTATTTGTACCATGTTTTATCTCCCAGAAATAAATGTCATTCAAAATATTGTAATGAGAAACTGTTCCATTGAAAAAGGCTATATGACTAAAGCAAAAGAGATAAGTCCTCTTCTGGAAATTTTGTTGATTTATAGCACCTGAGAATCTTATCCAATATAGAAATTCTGTTTCCTTTATTTGCAATTACTTGTGCTATGAAAAGAAAACATGGAAGCATATGGGAAAAAAAAATACAAGTTATCTGGACTCCTTTTTTCTCTAGATGTAGCTTAGGAATGCAGAAGAAAAAGAAATGGTTTGTTAGCGATGAGGAAATAGTTTACAAAAAAAAAAAAAAAAGAAAAAAGAGCCAAAATTACCATTCCTGTGTAACCCTACTGCAAAAGTTTGGCATGGATACAAACTTCTGGGTAATCTGTGATTGAAGAGTAACTCCAGAAATAAAGATCAAATATACTTGAGGCCATAGTGTTAATCACGCTACCGATCTCATTTATTTTTGTCGGTTGAAAAGCTTTAAATGAACTGAAATTACTCTATTCTGAGAAATATTTTAGAAGTAGATTCTAAAGCAGCTGCGCTTGCTCAAAATGACTACAAAAACATTTATTTTTTTTTTCCTGGAAGCCGTTGTATTGAATGGGTATACTCTTTCCATGCCTTGTAAACCATTGCAATAGCAAGAGCTAGCAGACAGAAGGAAATGTGTCTGCAGGCAGAAACAAAGTTTGAATCATTTCTGTCAGTAGGAGCACTCTCTTGGTTTGGCACAAGCTAGTTCTAAAACCAGAGGCTAAGACAAGCAGGGAGAACTAACTTCTGAAAGTGCTTAAATTGGTCTGTCAAGTATGGAAGGAATATAAAATCATCTAATTCAGATTTTACATAAGATTACCTGAGATACATTTGGGTTTCAACCTCAAAATTAGGATTTAAAACTATGATTTACAACTGAAACATGGTTTCCAACGTGATGCCCATCCATAAGAAGGGCCAGAAGGAGGATCCAGGGAACTACAGGCCTGTCAGCCTGACCTTGGTGCCTGGCAAGATTATGGAGCAGATCATCCTGAGTGCCATCAAACGGCATGGAGAAGACAACCATGGGATCAGGCCCAGACAACGTGGGTTTGGGAAAGGAAGGTCCTGCCTGACCGATCTCATCTCCTTCTATGACTGGGTGACCCACTTAGTGGATGAGGGGAAGGCTGTGGATGTGGTCTACCTTGATTTCAGCAAAAGTCTTTGACACAGCCTCCCACTGCATCCTCCTGGAAAAACTGGCAGCCCATGGCTTGGATGGAGGTACCCCTCGCTGAGTTAAAAAATGGTTGGTTGATGGGGCCCAGAGAGTGGTGGTGAATGGTGCTGCATCCAGCTGGTGTCTGGTGACCAGTGATGTCCCCCAGGGATCAGTACTGGGCCCAGTCCTGTTCAATATCTTTATTGACAACCTGAATGAGGGGATTGAATCTACCCATAGTAAATTCACAGATGACATCAAGTTGGCAGAGAGTGTCGATCTGCCAGAGAGTAGGAAGGCACTGCAGAGGGACTCGGACAGGCTGGGTTGATGGCCCAAGGCCAGTGGGATGCAGTTCAACAGGACCAAGTGCAGGGTCCTACACTTCGGCAAAAATAACCCCCTGCAGTGTTACTGACTGGGGGGGGGGGAGTGGTTGGAGAGCGGCCTGGCAGAGAGGGACCTGGGAGTGGTGGTTGACAATCAGTTGAACATAAGCCAGCAGTGTGCCCAGGTGGCCCGCAAGGCCAATGGCATCCTGGCTTGCATCAGGAACACTGTGGCCAGCAGGAGCAGGGATGTAATTCTGTCCCCATGCTCAGCACTGGTGAAGCCTCACCTCGAGTCCTGTGTGCAAGTCTGGGCCTCTCACTGCAAGAAAGACACTGAGGGGCTGGAGCGGGTCCAGAGGAGAGCAACGAGGCTGGGGAAGGGACTGGAGGGAAAGTCCTGTGGGGAGAGGCTGAGGGAGCTGGGAGTGTTTAGCCTGGAGGAGACTCAGGGGGGGACCTTATCACTCTCTACAACTGCCTGAAGGGAGGTTGTAGTCAGGTGGGGATCAGACTCTTCTCCCGGGCAACCAGTGACAGGACGAGAGGGCACGGCCTGAAACTGCATCAGGGAAGGTTTAGGTTGGACCTCAGGAAGCCCTTCCTCACGGAGAGGGTGCTCAGGCATTCAGATGCACTGCCCAGGGAAGTGGTGGAGTCACCGTCCCTGGAAGTGTTTAAGGAAAGACTGGATGTGGCGCTTAGTCTAGCCAATGTGGTGGTGTTGGACATCGACTGGATTTGATGATCTCAGAAGTCTTTTCCAGACTCAATAATTCTGTGTGTGATTCTGTGTGAACTGCATTTTTCCCCTTACTTGTCTTGTTCCCCAACCCATGTTAGTGATCTACTGAGCTAACAGTTCAGAGAGAATTTACAGCCCTGAAAACGGAAGGGTTTAGGACATATTTTTCTCATCGGTATTTCCTATTAATTAGTTTGGGCTACGTATTTATTATACAGCAACTCTGGTTGCTGTAAGTTTTGGTGCAGGTAGTTGGTGAAAATTGTCCTTATTTATAACATCTTTCTTTCTGTTTATAAGAATGGGTCAAAATAATGAAAACTTAATGCAGCTCACTTTCTGTTCCTTAGTTAGGTACTGTCATATTTGAAAAGTAGGTGTTAGTGATAACCATGGTGATTCTGACAATCTAACTCTGCTCCTTGTGTTCCCCATAAAGTCAACATGCAGAAAAAGTAGCTTTAATGGCTGATTGCTTTGGGAGCTTAAGCACCTAAGTTAGATTGCTCAAGTGGAATGACCTGAGTAAACATTTCTAAGAAAGTAAAACTCAGAAATCAGAAAGTTATTAAAATCACAAACTGAAATAACGTGTTTTGGTAAAAATGGTTTGCTCACTTTTTTATTGTGGGAAAAGAGATTCTCTCATATTACTTAGTTGTTAAAGCATCGGTGAGAGACCTGTTATTCCCCATCAAGAACTGTATCTTGCTCTCTTCCTGATGCTGCAGGTTGTGTCTTTTGGGATATACAGTTATGCTGCTTCAATGCATGGCATGTAAGGGATATATATTCTGTGGATTCTGTTACTCTACAGTCATGGCATCACCTGAGAAAGCTGAAACTGCAGTTGACTAAAGCACTTCTTAAAATGCCACAGCAACAGGAGTATTTAAGGTAGACCAGGCTACATCTTAAAATGAGACGGTCTGGGTTGTTATCTCTGAACCTCCTGCATTTGAATTCTGTGCAGTCAGAATCAATTTCTCTGGATCTACCCTACTGGAAGTAATCCATTTGATGTTGAAGCAATTGACAACTCAGAATTCTGCTAACCTGGAGTTGCTCTGAACCTTTTTTGAGATCTCTAGCAATTTACAGGGAATCTAATTTGGATTGTTTATATTTTGAGAAACTAGAAGGATGTGCAAAAGAGTAGTCAGTGTCTCATTTTGGCCTGATATTTCTACAATGCATTGTTTTCCTTACATACTCAGTGTAATAGGAAAGGAAATAAAATGAAAATTTCCCATTTCTCTGCAGGATTGTCCTTATACTGAAGATAGAATCACAGAATCATATAGGTCAGAAAAGACCTCCATAGGTCATTTAATCCAACCCCCTACTCAGAGCATGTCCAGCAGGTTGCTTAAGGCCATGTCCAGTTGATTTTTAAATAATATGAAAATGCAGGTTTCACAGCCTCTCTGGGCAGCCTGTTAAAGTGTCTGATTACCTCTATGTCATTTTTTCCTTATACATAGAAGGATTTTATTTCATTTCTTTACCTTTTGTTACAACTTGTGTCTATTACCTCTTGCTTTCCACTCTGCAGCTCTGAGCACTTCTGAGAAGTTTAGCTCTGTCCTCTCTACTTTTCTTCATTAGTTACTTGTGGGTAGCAGTAAAATCCCCCTTAGCTTCTCTTCTCTAGGCTTAAACCAGCCCCATTCTTTAAACATTTCCTTACAGGGCATATGAATCAGTTTCCTCAACGATATTGATATCCCCCTGCTGATCTCACTCCAAAATGTCTTTCCTTATGCCAGCTCTATGAACAGAATCTGGTATGTACCAGTGGCCCATTCTATGTATGCATCTACAGTTCTTTTTTCTTAATTCAAGAAAAAATATTCTCTCTTTTCATTTGCATCCTGGATTGTTTACCAGAAGGATACTCTGCTCAGCACTCTGTCTAATAAAGAACACAGATCACACAGGTTTGATTATTATACAATCAACAAGTGTCACTGAAAGCTCTTGGAACAATTAACTCACAAGGTATTTTGAACAGATTGTGGTGTATTAGAAACTTCTCTTAATATTGTATTCCTTTAATCCTCGAGTTATTCCCTACATACATATATATAGAGAGACAACTTTATTTTGTATTTTTCTTTATTTCCAGTGTAAGTAAGTTAAAATAACTCAGACTCCTTGGAGCCAGAGTTTAATGAAGGTCTATAGTTTAGGCTATTTTTTTCATTAATTCTAGATTTAGCCCTGGTATTAAACTAAACACTGAAACAAATGGGTTTTTTAACAACACCACATGTTAAGTCTTACAAAATAAATTATTTGTGCCAGTCCACTCAGAATGCAAAACAGAGAACAATTGGATAAGGCTCATTTTTACCAGTCAGAACCTATTTTAATGACCACATTACTTTACATCAAGACTCTACACCCATTTTGCAAGATTTCAGTATTGTAAATACTTGACATATTTAATGAGTTCTGAGATTTAACAAATTATAGAAAGAAATCACATATTCATTGAATGATTTGAGTTGCAAGAGACCTTTACAGATCATCTCACCCAACCTGTCTGTCACAAGTAACGATGTCTTGCACCAGACCAGGTTGTTCAGAGCCCCATCCAACCTGGCCTTGAACACTACCATGTAGGGGGCATCCACAACTTCTCTGGGCACGACCCCCACTGTAAAAAATGTCTTCCTTATATCCGATCTAAATGTACCTTCTTTCAATTTAAAACCATTGCCTCTGGCCTGTCACTACAGGTCTTTGTAAAAAATCTGTCTTTTTTATAACCCTTCTTTATATATTGAAAGGACACAATAACGCCTGCTGGGACCCTTCTCTTCTCCAGGCTGAGCAATACTAACTTTCTCAGCCTACCCACAAAAGAGAGATGTTTCAGTCCCCTGATCATCTTCATGCCCCTTTTCCAGACCTGCTGATCATGGACTTGCTTACACTGGGGGCCCCAGAGCTGAACACAGTACTGCAGAAGGCATCTCACCAGAGCACAGTACAGAGGTAGGATCACATTCTTTGACTTGCTGGCTACACTTCTTTCGATGAAGCTCAGGATATGATAGGGGTTTTGGGCTGCAAGCCCACGTTGCTGGCTCATATCCAACTTTTTGTTCATCACTGTCCCCAAGTCATTCTCCGCTGCATTGCTCTTAATCAATTAATCCTCCAGATTGCCTTGATTCAGGTGCAGGACCTTGTACTTGGCCTTGTTGAACTTCATGAGTTTTGCATGGGCTTACTCCTCAAACCTTTCAAGATCCCTCTGGATGGCAACCTTTTCCTCAGATGTTTCAGCTGCACCACTCAGCTTGGTGTCATCTGCAAGCTGGTTTAGGGTGCATTCAATCCTGTTTTCTATGGCATTAGTGAAGATGTTAAATAGTACTGGTCTCTCTTGAGGTCTCTCTTCATTTGTTACTGTTTTCCACTTGGATATTGAGCCATTGACTGTGGACATTTGGACACGGCCATTCAGGCTGTTCTTTGTCTGTCTAACAGTCCATCCATATCTCTCCAATTTAGTGGCATTAGTTCTATCTTATTTATTGGAGAGGAATATATTTTCTTTAATCCTCTTTTTTTTTGTGCAATATACCTACAGATGCCCTTAGTACTGTACTCCATGTTTCTTGCCAAATTCAATTCCATCTGTGCCTTAGCTTTCCTGACCCAATCCCTACACATCTGGGCAGAATTCCTATATTCTTCCAGGACTCATGTCCCTGGTTTCATTGCCTATGCATTTTCTTCTTCTGCTTTACTTTGACCAGAAGGTCCTTATTCAGCGATGCTGGTCTCTTGCCTTACAAAGCTGATGACAAACACACTTTTTTTTTTTTTTTGCAAGAGAGCAACCAAACATTATTCAAAGGAGGAAAGCTCATAGGAAAAGAAGTTAAAAGTGGAAAAAAAAAGATTCACCAATAGAGTTAAAATAGTCATCTGTAGGACTGTGATTCTGAATATCATAACAGGGAGCGTGCCTAAAATGCTCTTATGTTTTAAATATCAGATTATTAATGGAAGGACAAAGATTAATTAAAATCCCTCTAGGTATTCATAAGATTTTTTGAAGAAAAAAAGAAGTATGGTAAATTCATGTTAAAATATGATTTTTACTTTGATGACTAAGGATTTGGTTTGCACAGAACATTGTATTTCTAACCTAGGGACCATTCTGACTTGGGTTCAGTTGCTTAAACATAAGCGTCTAATATCATCTGATATCTGCCACATGTATCCATGTTGTGTGATCAGGACTGGCAGCCAGGTTGCTGTACTTCCCAGAGATTTACGCCTTGCTAGAAGAGCTGCTGGAGACCTGGTGGAGTGCCTCACAGACCCTAAAATAACAGGAGACACCTAGAAAACTAAAATTCATCTCCAGGCTTGCTTTCTACTTGCTCTCTCTGTTTTATGTCTTCTTTGGATACATAAAATAAATGAAATTGATTAGCATAATACATGGTAGCTTAAGTAATAATGTAAAGTGCATTAAAAGTCACTGAGATGTTTAATACATTCAGTGTTACAAGCTTCTAATATAGTTACTTTAGTTAAAGACCTTACAGTAAATGCAACAAATCTGACACCTGTTTCTGTCTTTGCCACATCTATCTTCCTGTTCACTCCTTTCTCATCATCTATTTTTCTTGTGACACCTTATGTGAGCCATATACTTAGACACGTCCTTAAACAATCAGTCCTGTCATACAGACCTCCTGCAGAATCTGTAAAACTTTCCTGTGAAAAATATCAGTTATCCATTACTCCAGTAAAATGCAGCAGGAAATTAAAGGTTTCATAAAATATATTTATTGCTGTTTCTTTTTTAAACATAGCTAGACTGTAGACACTTATACTCAATATTTTATTTTATTTCTACTGTAGAGTTTCTTTTGAAGCTTTTATCTACTCTCCATTGTGATCAATGTGTTACTGTCTCTAAAGTGATGCTTAAAATTTTTTTGAATGTGGAAGTCTGGTTGTTTACTAGCTGACTCCACTACTGCAAGTTTCATCTGCATGAAAGTTAAAAAAGACAAAAAAAAAAAAAAGAGAAGCATTTTCTTAAGATCTCTTAGCTTCCATTAGGCACTGTATCAGGCAATGAATTAGTATCATCACCTCATGAGAATTTCACTCTAGTTCTGTATCCCAGACAATACTCCAGTTTGATTACTGGTTATAATGTAAACCTGTAAGTATTGACTACAAATTAAATATTGAATTATTAGTACTGAATGTATCATTCATCCTAACAGAAGTTCTTCGAAGTATTCAGACAAACATAGAAGATCTGAAAGTTTGAGTTAGGTCTTAAAATAAGCTAGTACTCAGGAAGTTCCACCCCCACCTGGGGAGAAACATCTTTACTGTGAGGGTGACAGAGCACTGGCACAGGCTGCCCAGAGAGATTGTGCAGTCTCCTTCTCTGGAGACTTTCAAAACCCGCCTGCACACGTTCCTGTGTGGCTGCCCTAGGGGATCCTGCTCTGGTAGGGGGGTTGGACTAGGTGATCTCTAGAGGTTCCTTCCAACCCCTAATCTATAACGACAGCATCTCTTTTCTCTGTGTTGAAGTCTTCACTGGACAGAAACTTGAAGCACTGCCAAGTGACAACTTGATTATTTTGTGCAGATGAAAGCTCTATCCAGTGTTTCCAGGTGGTTAGGATGGGATACATCCAGTCTAATTTTAGAGGATAATCAAGGTGCTACCTCTTTAATTGGTAATGATTCTTTTCATGACTATACATAAAGGGAGTACAAATCTGATATTAACAGAAAATGTTAACTACCTTTTGGCTCTTCTTCAGTAGTCTGGACAGGGCAGTGGAGCCTAAACGCACAACAGTATGGTCTGTAGACAAGACTCAACCAAGAGAGCTCTAGAGGGTTTAGTTTCATGGAAATTAATTTAGAAAAACAGCATGAAAAGAAAATTAAATGTAATAGAAGTTGGGAGACCTGGAACAAGGGCTTGACGCTTTTGGATATCAAAGGACATCTCAACTAAATTTTTCTTCCAAAAATTGTTTCAAGAGCATAGTTCATACAATAAAAGCATGCATCTTCAAAAGTTCTACTCGCTCTTAAGGTCAAAATGAAAAATCTCAAATTCAAAGACAAACTGGGTATTTCATGAGACCAAGAAATGAAAGAAGGCATGATAATAAATAATGGAATCATTTGGATACACAGCAGTATCAAAGCAGTAATTTTCAGACATGATTCAGAAATCCTTTTGAGGGAAGCAAACCTCTTATTCTTTTTACCACCTGTTTCTTTATCTCATGTTCAGAAAGGACAGATCATTAAGTACAGAAGGAAGGCATTGTATTGCAGCTACCCTATAGAGATTGCATTGCAGCTACTCCCACTGAAGAAATATCTAAAGGTAGTTGCACAATACTACAGCCTTGTATTAATCTTTGAAGACCTTAGTTAATCGAAGTCAAAGAGGAAGCTAAATGCTTGATACACCTCAATATTAAGTTACTGAGTTGTGGCTGCGAATATACATTTAATTAAATAAATATCATACATTATATATTATATCTATTAAAACTATAACTGTTGCTATGATTTTGCTTATTTAATTAATATTCATACTGAAATTTATACATTTATACATCTATTTACTGATAAACAATGGCAAAAAAAAAATAAATTAGATTACTTTGTTTATAGATGAACTCTTTGTGCCACCTTCTTTGTATCTCTATTTCAGAAATTTAATGGAATTTCAATACCATTGAAAAATATATTTTTATATAAAAAGTAAAAAATGAAGAAAAGTTACAAGATAAAGGTAATGTATTTAATGTTATCTTAATTTGATTTTAATATTATTATGTAAATTTTATTTAATCAAATAGATCAATTTTTTATTCTGCAGAAATTATCATTTTATAATTTTGAGGAAAACCGTAAGAGAGATTGGCATTAAAAAAGGATTTATTTTTTTAATTGACTAGATAAGTGATACACTTGAGATTTATTCCCATTTCTATTTCTAGAAATATTCATATTTTTCAGACCACTCTATGTCACTACACTACCTGCTTGCTTTTATTTTGCTTAGTCTTGTGGTAAAGTAATCATATAGGACTGAAATTCTATATACAAGCTGACTATCGTGGGACTTTTTGTAGGCTGCAGATAACAGTGGTTAGAATCAATGTTATGAGAGGAACATTAAGGCAGCTTCTTTAAGTGTCATGTAAACACAGCATATTCTCATGTTCAAGATCCATTTGAGGGTCCCTAAGTAAATAACTCTTTCCTACTTGAATACCAAAAACTCGCAGAATAGATCTTTCTGTAACCTAATATAGTATCAACTTAAAGCTTGTGATTTCAAATTGAATTAGGTCAAATTACTTCTAGGCTAATTCATGTAAATACGTATTAATATATAGATTCCATTTGAATAGATTTTTTAAGAATCTGAGCTTAGTTGACTGGGTTCTGACAAGAAAGAGTCACTAACAAAACTTTTTTTCCACTCAAATGACTGCAATTAATTCATATAACATTAATCAACAACTCCTTTCATTCATTGTAGGATCCACACCAACCTCAGACTTATGATTATGTATAACTGTACATGCTGAGATTAGTTCTATTGATTCTAACTTGCTCTATTTACAGCATGTGACTTAAGTACAAGTAAATACATGCAGTAACATTTTATTTATGAATAAATTCACTTATAAGATTTATTCAAAAGTTTCTTCCATAAAACATTCCTTCCTATGTAATATATTTCCAGGAAATATATGAAGACTACTGGGAGGTAGATGATAGGGAGACATGAGGTCAATACAGAACAAGCAATTAGATTAAATGAAAAAAAATAACATATGCACTATGTGGTCCCCATGTATTTTCCCATCTTCTATACTGTAAGCACCCAAGAAAACTCATAATTTAATCAAATATTTTAAAACGCTGTTATAGTTACCTTTCTTTTTCTCTTATGTTTCTGTGTCTTCAGTTATTGACAGCTCTTCAGTTATTACAGTGTTTGTTTGAATGAGTGATCTGAACTTCTAATCATAACTCTCATTAATCTTCTTACAAGATATTGGTATTTCATTTATACTGAGACTTACAGTTTCAAGCCAGAGCTGCCTAGGACACCAACATACTTTTTAAAAAGAACGAATCTTTAAAAATCTAAGACATTCAATAGCAGGAGTAACTTGTGGTTTTTTAAGTAGGATGTCACATGTATTTATATTATTAAAATTTCTCTGTAGGATCAACCAGGTGAAGAGCAGAGGAAATGAGAGAAAGTATACCAAATAACTCTGATAATTGGCTGAAGTAGCAAGGAAATTATTAAAAAAAAACATAAGACACTACCTTACAGCAGTTTTAAAAGTAGGATGTATTTTAAATTGCCCCTTAATTTGCAATTCCCTTTTCTAAAGAAGAAGTTTACAACTATCTGGGTCCCCAGCTAAGAAACACATTTAATACTCATTGCAAAGTCTTCAGTTAGGAAGAAAAACTGATACTGATGTCCAAGTCAAAAAAAAGAAAAAAAAAAAAAAGGGGCTTCAAAAAATTGCACAATATGTTTGCAGAGGTCAACAAATGTTTCTAAATACCCTCCCAAGTTACCAGTTACCCTTGAAGACGATGACAGTCACCTTACAGCAGCAGCCAGGTCCCACAGCACCCTCAGTTCTGTACCCTCCAGTCTCCTGCTTTACTGTAATGGTGACTAACTGGATCATCTTTCATTGTGAGCAACCATGTTTTAAATGGACTGGTAACATGATACCTATAACAGAATAAAACAATATTTTGTGTGATTTATTGTGTCACCTCTTTGTAGTAGAGAGAAAAGATCAGGGTAAAAGATGAGGGCTATAAGATCTCTAGAAAATTTGGGTATTGAAATTTTACTTAGTGGGTAGGTAAGAAACCTGTGAATACAAAAGGCAGAATAAGGAGAACAAATAGTTCTGACTTTCAAGCATTTCAGTCATTCAAGTGGCTTATACTGAAGTAAAAAAAAAAAAAAAAAAAAGAAAAAAAAAAGAAAATAGAAACTTGATTTGCAAGCTTATATTTCTGGTTTACAAGACCCAATAGCCACAGAGGTCATATCTGAGCCATCTGCGAGTGTATATAGAAAAACCCCAATGCCTTCTATTGATCACTACTCTAATGTTATAAAATTCTCCTTTATCAAAACCTCCTAAAAGTTCAGAAGCCGTTTCAGATTCTGCAGGAGCAAAGTCCTATCAAAAACTGTTTCCAGGCTAAAAAATAAAGAAGCTTGATTTCCCTCTCTCTTTTTTTTTTTTTTTATCCTGTACTGGGAAGCCAAGGTGAAAAGAAAACCTCTCTTTTATCTGCCTGATGTTACAAAACCTCCTACAGTATGCTAGTCTTGATTAAATCCTTTTATGCATAAACTTTTTGTGGAAAAGTGGAAAAGAAAATTTTTTCCTCATCTCTCAAGATTAAACATGGGTTTGAACTAGAATTAAATACCAAGATAATTTTTAGCAATGGACATCATTAAATTCTTGATTTCAGCATTAGACCCTGTGGTCTCTAGGTTTCAAGACAGCAGGAATTCCTGACACATTTCGTCTAATCCTCAGAGCTACCACAAAAGTAAAACTAGTGTTTCTGAAAGTTCCACTTTGTTCTGTGAATGAGCCCTTTCAGTTAACTTAGGAACACGTGAACAGACCACAATACCAACAAATTCTGTCCATTTATGCCATGACTAATTAAAAAATAAAATTCTAATATTACGGACACCCACCCCCATCCCTGAAGTATTAGTAAAGAAAGATAATCGTGTCCTATAAGTTATTTTTCTAATGGACTTTTGGAATAAAATCATCAGTAACAATTAGGTCATCTGTAGATGTGTCAGTACCTCAGCTCATTTCAAGAACAAACTCATGTCCAGAATGAGGCAATCTAGAAGAAATGTCATTCTACATTTTTACTTTTTAAAACCTGCACTAAAATACATGTGCTTATGTAATAGTTTATTATATTTTATATAGAACCTGCAAAACGTATTAAAGGAAACTGAATGCTTTTATATCATATGTAACTCAGCAATGCGCTCACTTATAGACCTAATTTTTAAGAAAGTGGCATTACACATATAGTCTGTCTTTTAGTTGTTTTTTCAAGCATTTATTAATCTAATTGTCAAGAATATTTAGCTTGATTGTACTTCTCAGTGTATTTCAGATTTCAAAATATTATTTCTCACGGTAAGTCCACTGGTAGGTTTTTCATTCTGCACATTTATTAGATCAGAAAAAAAAAAAAAACTGATTTACCTCAGACAAACAGAACATCTCAAATTGGACTTTGAAAGCAAATTAATATCTAAAAGTTCCATGCATCTCATGGCTTTCTACTGGACTTTTCCTGTCTCTAGTCTCTTCTGTATACACAGCCTTCTTTTCATCTAATACATCTTCCTCTGGCACTTCTTGAGGCAGTTCCACATCAGCAGCACACTCTTATGAGGACTGTTAGCATCCTCAACTTCAGAGATAAGACTGTATCTGATCACCTATCTGGGAAAATTGGATGTAAGGGTGAAATTCTTTATGATGAGGATGCCCAGAGAAGTTGTGGAGGTCCCCTCCCTGGAAGTGTTCAAGGCCAGGTTGATGGGGCTCTGAGCAACCTGGTCTAGTGGGAGATGTCCCTGCCCATGGCAGGAGGGTTGGAACTAGATGATCTTTAAGGTCTCTTCCAATACAAACCGTTCTATGATTCTATGATTCCAAAAGGAATTCCAAAAGCAGTTCTAATGGTGAACCATAATTCTTTATCCAGGTTGTAACAGTTATTTAAGTCTTGTATATCGAGTTGTTAGAACTCCTGTGTATCCTTCTCAGTGGACTTACTTCATTGTAATTTCAATATAGAGTTGGTATACATATGACTAGTGACAGCATCAAAGGATTTGGAACTAGGAAGCACTCCCCACACTGAGGACTTATGGTGTGCTCTTCAGTAACGTAAAACTCTCTTGTACATGTAGTGAGTAGTCATATGGCTGAGCTTTGTGGTATTTGCTGGACAAAGTGAGAGCTATAGTAAGGCTGGGCTCCACTATTTAATTTGTTTAATTCTTTTTACCAGATAGTGTAAGAGAAAAGATAGAAGGCAAGGTAATCTTTCTTTAAACCATAAACTCCAGGCACCAAGAGTTTCAAAGGAGAGATGACAATTGTGATGTGTAGTGTGAATACACAGACTTGTTTAAATAACTCACATTCTGGCACGCTGGAAAAAAAATTATTTCCTGTCAACAAGATCAAACAACTTGTTTAAGAGAACTACGGAAGACAAATATAACAAACTGCCTTGCAAAGCAACGTATCAGGAAGTTCCTCTGCCCACAGCAGTTTGAAAAGCACAGCAGGAGGACAGGAAACAAGCAGCTGTTTTCAGGACAAATGTAATTTTCTTTGTTTAATTAAATAATTAAATTAAGTAATAACAATAATGCTGTTAGAAAAATGTCATGTTTGCAGTGTGTATTTCACTTATTTTACACTGAGATTTATAAGAAGCAGCTGATGTCCTGTTTGATATAGCATATGCCAACTCAATGAGATTGAAGTTCCTTCTTTGTATCCCATAGAAGTACTATATATTGTGATATCTGAAAGATATATCATAAATGGAAACAGTCCCAAATTTTCATGTGGAATTTTGCAATTTAAAAAGTCATGATTTATTCAAACAATCTGTTAATAAGACAGTGTCACTTAATCTTATGAGTAAAAATAAATTTCTAACTGTCACAAATGTTAAAGCTTTTAAAAATCTATTTTCTATTCTTTAGAAGAAATATAATTTTAATATTAAAATATAGATACATTTATAAAGTGAAAAATAAAAAAAAATGGGATGAAATATTTTAGAAATTATTGCAGCAGAATGTTTTGATTAATCTTTATAAATTATTTTATTTGTTGCAATTTCAATATGATATATTTCTCATTTATTAAGTGTTTATTTCAAACTCGAAGCAATTTAGTTGTTTAAAATGGGCAACTAATGCCATTATAGGTGCCCTAATTTTTTTCAGACAGTTGCACAGAGCTATCACAGCTGGCCAAAGATCATGGCAAGTGAGGGGCAGCAGATGTGTACCTCAAGGAGCTCTGCATATTTACATTTAGGCAACTGAATCCTGCATTTTGTAACCCTGCAAGCCAAAATTGTTTGGTGAGTGCATGTGAAAACATCTCCGCATTCAACTATGCTACTTCTTTTGACTTTTGTTTGTTTCTTGCTAGAAACCAAGTGAAAAGCTCCCTTCTCCTTAAGTCTACTGCAAAATAAACAATGCAATTTGAAAAAAAAAAAAGGTTACCTGCTTCTGCTTGGATCATATAAATTACAAGAGTATTTCAGTTGATTAATTTTAATAAGTTTATTTTATTGATCACAGATTTGATGGTAGAACTTGAAAATGGAAACTGTAACTTCTCGCAATATTATTCTTTAGAAAGTAAGAGTGTAAATAGGAATTAAGCAGAAAAAAGAAACTATACTCTTCTGAAGAGTGGTGTTTTGATTTTACGTTTCATATCTATCCATAATTTGATATTATTAGATACAAAATTTGAATGCACAAGGAAATCCTCTATTAGACCTTTCTTTGGTGTTTATAGAGAGAAAAACCAGTAAAAATATTTGCACTAAATCAAGTTAAAATCCAAAATAACTGGTATTTTTATGTTTAGTGGTTAGTGTTCCGATCCTTAGTTCATAAAGTGTATTTTCCTTATCTATACTTTAAACGTAAATTTGGATTATTTTTTTTTTTTATGCTTACATTCATGCTTGCTATAAATCAAGTTTTCCATATTTGAGCCACAGCAAAGTTGAATATAACACAAACACAACATAAACTGTAGAGGCTTGTTTCCATTTTGTCCTTAAAGCTACATTGTTTCTTGTAGCTATTTTTTTAAGGCTTTAGCTAAACCTAATTCTAAACATATTTTCTCTCTCTCCGTGGATATATGCATGTGTCTCAAATGTAGACATGGGCACACAGATGCTACCTCAGTAAAACATTTGCAGTCACTGTAGTTAAGAATTACCACACTACCCCCAGAAGATCACTCAGAAGAATAATGTAGTTGCAGAGATAGTAATTAAAGTACCTTAGAGAAAGTGTGAGAATTGTGGACAAAATGTGAAGAAATTGTTAATAACAACTATTTTTTTTATTTTTTTTGTGTCCTGAACAGTTTGAGTAGATCCAGTGAACTGCAGAACCATAGAACATTTTGGGTTGCAAGGGACCTTCAATGATCATCTAGTTCCAACCCCCCTGCCACGGGCAGGGGCACCTTCCATTAGACCAGGTTGCTAAAAGCCCCATGGAACCTGGCCTTTAACACTTTCAGGGAGGGGGCAACTTCTCTGGATTACACGCTAAAAAAATAAGTGCTTCTTCCAGATTTCTTTCATTCAAATTAATGATTGTTCTTAAACAAAGTCCCAGATCTTAATCTATATTTACTTTCACTTTGCATAGATTTGCAATTCAACAACATATTTTCTAACCTCCATCACAGTCAAACCCACAGTTCTGTATCCCAGGTCTTACCAGCTTTGGACAAAGGAGGACACAGCACAACTTTGTAGGTTTAGAGACTTTGCAATGGCAATATATTCAGAGATCTTCACTAGTTTTGAGCTTATGACAAAAAAGAAATGTTTTTTTCAAAAAAGTGGGGGGTTTTTTGCCAACATAGCCCTTTTTCTAGTCAGAAGAACGAAGTTTCTACCCTACCAGCATTTGTGACAAGTTTTACATATTAACAAAAATAGTGAGAAATCTTGACTGAGAACAATAAAACACTAAGTGCTTGACAATATGAAAAGTTATGTCTGTAATGACAAAAAAATGCTCCTGAAAAGATACTGTAACTGAACTAACTTGTTGAAGGACTTGAAGGTCAGTTTGAGAGAAAGGACTTGGTAAATGGAAAAAGTCACTTTGCCCGCAGAGCTGCCCTGTCATATGAAGTATTTTCTCCAGAACTGACTCAAAGATGCTTCCTTTTCAACACAATGCATTCTTGATTTGTCAGGAATGTGACACACTCTATTAAAAGCAGATACTGGTGAGTGTCTTCACAGAGTAAGATCTGCTGAGCAGCCTGCATAAGTGTCACATTTTGTTAGAGCTTCTGCCCTGTCCTCATGTCAAAATATGTGTGGACAACTCTACTGAAGGGTATCAGATAATGAAATTAGTGCAGAAAATGAAACAAAACCCAAGATGACTGCATGACAATGCCACATCTACCCACTTTGGAACATGTTACAAAGTAAAGGTACATATCTGACTATTTCAACTGGCTTCATTATATTATGATTTTTTTCCAGTGTACTTGTAAATCACTTGAAATGGCTGCAGAAAATATGCATTACTTTTATTGTTTAATTTAGGTAAAGATGGCTGAATGTACTATTCTTCTTTCTCTCTTCCTTACACTACTCTGCCTTTTAACCTTTTGTTAGACAAATAGTTCTTGCAGTATTTGCCCTCCGTAATTTGTCTGTGCTGGTTTGAATAATTTGAGTCTAAAATGCATTGAAACCCACAGGCACTATTCACAATATATATAATATATAAAGAAAGATAGCAGCTGAGACAATAATGCAAAATACAGGGATTAGGGATCCACCATACAGCTGTAGTGACACTAATGTTGTTTTACTTGAATATTTACTCCATGGCTCTCATGGAGTTTTTCATTCTAGAAAGGAGGATCTGTCACTGAGGCATCTGCTAGATCTAAGACAACATTTATGCCGTTTATAACAAGCAATGTCAAAGTGTTAGCACAGTTCCTGCACAAAGTGACATTCACCAGCAACAGCTGCTCTTTGGAACATTTAGGCAAGGATGTGTCTTCCAGCATCCCTAATACAACAGTGAGAGCCTGGAGGTGTGTAAAGGAGTCCATAGTTTACTCAAAGTAGGTTGGTTTGTACAGTCTTCCTAAATATCAATTCCTGTTGCTCTTGGAGACAAACACTGGGCAAAATGAACCATTGATTTGGCCTGACAGGGGGTATTTCTTGTGTTCTTGTGATAGGGCCAAACCCCTTCAAATAAATTCCTCTCTCTTATACCCCATCCTTAATTTCTGAGGTTATATGGGAAGGGAAGAACAAGCATACAGAAGAGTTTCCTGTTGAAAACTCAACACTTAACTACTAAACAATCTAGAAGACAAGAAGGATCTTGCCTGCACAGTCTAGTGCTTAAAGCACTCCGTCAGGCTGTGCAGTCCTGGGTTGTGCCTCTGTTTTGTGTTTTACATTGAAGTCTCATTGATTTTAAAACCCACCCATAGTAGTCTAAAAGACTGATTCCAATCTCTTTTCCTAGCCATTAGGATTGTTAATAATGCTTTAGGCTTTTAGCTCTGAAGAGAGGCAATGAAGTATTCTGGGACTATTGTTAAATAACTGTACAGATACTTTAAGTTTTAAACTTGGATTCGACATGGCTCAGTCCTACAGAGACAGTAATTTATGATAGTCATAATCTTTGTTATCATCATGCAATTCATTTAATTTTCCCCTTAGCTCAGCAGACATGATTATAACTTTTATAAAGTAATTTCAGTCAATATTCTGCAGGGCCTTGATTCACAAGGGCATACAGAGGATAAAATAAAAAACTCCTGATCTATTTTTCTTGTTTAGTTCACTTCCTTTTCTACTCAGTCAAGATATTTATTCTGCTGGATTTTCTTTTCTGTCTTTGTGTCAAGTAAAATGAGAGGGAAGTAATTTCACAATGTACAACATATTTTCACCTGTTATTTCTCACGTAATGAATAAAGTTATGCCCATTTGGCATTTATTTATCCTGCTTCTATGTTAGATCATATTTTCCTGAATAATTCGTTATGTTCCTTAGACTGATGTAGACAAATTAGGATAGGTAAGGGAGTCTGGGAGAGAGACATGAAACTGTCAAGGAGTTGCTATCATCTGAGAAGACGTTATGAAACAAATCTGAAACTCTAGTAAACTAAATATGTAAAAATCATGCAGAAATGCAAGTTATCTCCTATAAATATTATACATTGAGGAATTTACAATACAAAACTTTCAGGATGCAACTCTATTTACAGAAAGCTAGTAAGACACTAAAAGATGGCACTACAGAAACACTACACCACAACTGTTAGATCAGTGCCTCATAACCACAGCCTTTTTTAATCGAAACACAATTTAATTTTCTAAAAATACAGGGGTTATCTTGTGCAATGTTGGCAAAATGTGTCCATCTACATCCTATTAAAAATCTAAACTAAACGTGGAATGAGCAGTTATTATTTTAATATTCTATGATTATATTTTCCTATTTTGATTGTTTCCTTGTTTGTATGTGAGAACATCTTTCTTCATGAACTACCGTAAGGGACTGCTATACAAACGTCTCAGACAGACTGGGCCTTTTCTGAACTTAAAAGAGCCAGAGCCTCCTGCTTGGCATCTGCCCATGTTGGTACGGAGCTGACTCAGCAGTTTCCTGAGCCCACTGCCCCAGCCCTCCACCTGTGGAGGTGTGCGGACAGGCAGGGCTTGGAGATTTGGCTCCAAGGAGCTGGGAGAGGGAGGGGTCACCCCCCCTCCGAAGCCCCCACCATCCTCCAGACCCATTCCCTCTAATTTTCCACAAGAGGGTAACCAACACAGTGTGGCAGGAACTGGTCAATTTAAAAGGGGATCACTCCGGGCAGTTA
The DNA here is from genome assembly GCA_020746105.1 of Trogon surrucura. Lineage (NCBI taxonomy): Eukaryota > Metazoa > Chordata > Aves > Trogoniformes > Trogonidae > Trogon > Trogon surrucura. Next base: position 57,109,003 of record CM036617.1, read on the forward strand.
GCACGCTTTTTGACCACCACAAGAAGATTGGTGCGTGTGCCATGGCGATTGCGGGATCCAAGGGTGATGATCTCGCTTTTCCTATCAATTTCCTTTTCTCTTTCTTTCTAGTTCCAGCAAAAAGGTTACCTATGGCAATGCTTGTTCTTTTCTTTACGCTAATGGTTCTTTATTGTAAGGCATGTTAATAGCATTAAGCGAGCAATTGAAACACATCGATGTTAGTTCTTTGTTGATGGTAAATAAAAATGGTGTTAGGAGCCTTGGTGTGACTCTCCTTAATTCTGGCTTGGGAATCAGCAAACCTGAGTCATCATCCTGAAAGCTCAGGGTGTGACAACTACTTGCTCAAATACTGCAGATCACTGACAATCCAGAGATCATGACTTGAGATACAGCTTTGGCTGCTCCAAGAGTTTCTTTGATTAGTCCTTCTACTCAAATGAAGTGCTTTGAGTAATAGTAGCTGCTGTAGATCTTTGAGAGTTAATATTTTCTTTTTTTTTTTTTTTGTTAACAGCTGTCTGATAAAGCAAGGGACCAAGACCAATGCTATGTTACATCATTAATGTATGTACACTGTCCATCTTCACACACATACACAAATACACAAATATACATGCACATATTTTACAGCATTTTCTCTTGAGGTTGCGTGGAAGTTGGTTAGTTTAAAAAGTGTTCTGTGGCTGGGTCCTAAGACGTTACCGGTCTCTCTGAAGGTGCTATGGGCTTAAAAGTTGTAAAATGCATTCATATCACATGCCACCTGATCCTTTGATTAGAAGTGTATTTCTGCACCCATGAAATCTGTGGTTTTTCCTGCTGTCATCGTTAAAAACTGAACTGTACATTTATACTGGGTTAGTAGAAAGACTGACATTCATGTGAATTCATAGATGACTAGAAACTAATAATTATTTCATTCTGTACTCAATATGTTATGAGATCGGGTTTTGTACTGTTTTAACTAGTATGAAAGAAATAGCATGAGATGAGGGAAATAGTCGCTGTTAAAATCCCCATGGAACTCATTATAAAGATGAATTGATTACAATACTGAAAAAAGAATGAAAAATTAGACTGAACACAAAAGTGAATATCACATGGGTTTTGGCCTTATGTTTTAGGGCCTTTTTTAATATGCTCTTGTTTCATTGCATTTTGACATTTTTGTTACTTGGCCATCATTGAAAATTTATTTGTGGTGCCAGAGAGGATTCTGAAAACAACAGAAAGGCTGAGACAAGTATAATAGAACTCAATGAGTTGAACTGATGGTTTTTGGGGGAAGAAAAAAGTTGGCTTTTTTTTGCTCCTCAGCAAAACTTTCATTTGCTAATTCTAAAAAGTATGAGCCTTATTGCAGACACAATTTCAAAATATGAAGAAAAAAATGAGAAAAAGAAAATAGAAAACCTACAGAAGTTTCCAAGCATAACCTAATTCTCAGATTAAGTATTTACAAGATTTTTCTGTTTATAACTTCAGTTAAGAAGTCTTCAGCATTACCCTCATTTGCTTTACTTCTAAATTGATGTCAACTTTTGCAAGTTCAACAAATCCATACACTGTGTTACTGTTGTTAACATAAAGAATTTTCAAGCTAATGTGACGGTCATTATTTATATTAAATATATATATATAAGAATTTAATCAGCATGACAAAAAAAAATATAAAGTCTTTTGACCCAAATGATGGGTTTTCTTCTTATGCAGATTACTTTTTCAAATAAGCTATGGGAACATTTTCTTACTTTTAAATGATTTATTCATTGTGTATAACACTATTTATTACATTGTGTTACAGTTACCAAATTATGAAGATTTTAATATGCTTATCTATATCTAAGCTTGTTTTTCCTTTTTATTTCCTATGAAAATTAATTCCCTATGATCACTAAGAGAACCAATGATAAATAAGATCAGTTCATACTGACATACCAAGAATATTCTATTTGATGTAGTAAAGTATTAAATCTTGTTCTGAACCCAGTTATTGAAAGATTTTACGTAAGCGCAAAATGCAAACTCTTATGGTGAGACCCAGTTGACCAAACATAGATCTCAACTGTCATTTGAACTGCTTTGGGATGTTTCTCTTATCTACAGACACTTCTTTAAAAGTGCATGGGCTATCCATAGATCTCATGTCAGCTAGCTCTATGTAGAGAACTGAAATGTCCACTGAGTATCCAAAATGGTGCTTGGCACCTGTGTACAGGTGCTCCAATGTTAATATTCACCTAAGTGCCTACCTTCCCATTACAGTCAAATGAGAGCTGGTGTCATTTCATCAGTTGGATCATTCTGTAGGCTCAACTGGCTACAAAGCAATTGATAAGATACGTGACTGACACCGTTTGAAATACCTTGTTATTCTACTCAACACATGGAGGATGTGGGACTTCCATAGACCTTGTGTAAGATCTGACAGTGTGTGATGACTCAAAAGGCACCAAAAGCCTTTGAGTGGGCACCTGAATAAAGTCTAAAATCTTCCATAAATAGAATGGCATCTTGGATAATAGCTTACAAGATAGTATCCAACCTAGTATACAAGCTAGTATGGCCAGGTCCAAAGAGTTGTAGTTAATGGAGTTAAATCCAGCTGGTGACAGGTCACGAGCCGTGTCCCCCAGGGCTCAGTGTTGGGACCACTCCTGTTTAACATCTTTATCAATGACCTGGATGAGGGGATGGAGTGCACCCTTATTTAGTTTGCAGATGACACCAAACTGGGAGGAAGTGTTGATCTGCTGGAAGGTAGAGAGGCTCTTCAGAGAGATTTGGACAGGCTGGATCACTGGGCCAGGGTCAATCACATGAGTTTCAGTAAGGTCAAATGCCGGGTCCTGCACCTTGGCCACAACAACCCCCAGCAGCGCTACAGACTGGGGAAGGAGTGGCTGAAGAACTGCTCAGCAGAGGGGGTGCTGAGAAGGTACAGAGAAGGGCAACTAGAATGATTAAGGGACTAGAGGCTAAATCTTATAAAGAGAGGCTTAGGGAGCTGGGATTGTTCAACCTGGAGAAGAGGAGGCTGAGGGGAGACCTTATTGCTCTCTACAACTACCTGAAAGGCAGCTGTAGTGAGACGGGTGTTGGCCTCTTCTCCCTAGTGAATAGGGATAGAACAAGAGGAAACAGGTGAAAGTTGTCCCAGGGGAAGCTTAAATTGGATATTAGGAAAAAGCTTCTTCACCGAAAGGGTGGTGAAGCATTGGAATGGCTTTCCGAGGGAGGTGGTGGAGTCACCATCCCTGGATGCATTTAAAAAATATCTGGATGTGGAGCTTCGGGAGATGGTTTAGTGTTAGGGTGGTGTAGGGCTGTAGGTTGGACTTGATGATCTTAAAGGTCCTTTCCAAACTTGAAGTTCTGCTTTGCAACTTTTCCACATTGGCAGTTTTCTTGCTTTTGCTATAAAGGAGAGAATACACAACAGCTGGTTTAAAATTAATCTTACATTTAGTTTCCCTACAGTGCATGTTGTTTTTGTTACTTTTGAGCAGTCAGGGGCTAGCAAGACCAAATGAATTGAGAACAGAATATCAGTTGACAGTGCACAAAATCAACTGAATGACAAAAATTATAGTAGTATCAAAAATAAAAGATAATCAAAATTGTTGATAAATATGTCTCTTAAACAGAAGAAATCTTCTTTGTAATGCAATCTAAATTGAGATACTGTTGATTACAGATTCAGGATTCCAAGAATTATTAAACGTAGAGAACTTCTTAATGACTTTGCATTAAACTTCTCAGTTACTTTACCTTGAAGTTTGTATTTGTAGCTCATGTCATTTGTGCTTAAAAAAAAAATTTGTATCTGCTGGATTAAAAGCAAAAATGCTTGATTTTTTTTTAATTTTAATTAAAATATAAAGATCATCAACAGACATTTTAAATTTCTTGTGTACTTGGAAGTAGATAGGAATCTGAATTCTTCATTATGGGAGACAGTCACCACTTTATATGCACCAGGAAAGCTTAAGTATACTAAGTACATGCAGCTGTCTTGTAGCAGATGGCTATGGTCAGTGTCTATTTTTTTTTACTTCTACAGAGTGCACAACGTTTGATTCAGAAGCTTAACTGAAAAAAACAGATACACAATCTAAAAACCCACAGACCATTTTAGAAGATATAATTTTTCTGTTCCCTCTACTTTTGCTTTATAAGTGCCATATATCTTCCTGATACCATTTCTTCAGCTTAGTTAACACTTTTTTTTTGTTTGTCTGTTATTTTTCAAGGCTCCTGCATGATAGATTTTGAATTAGAATTGTACGTACTCCCTGCAGACATTCTCTTCTCTGAGGGAAACTTATGCTGATAGTCTTTTCATTTCACAGCTTCAAAAAACTTAGCAACATTTTAAATTTGTTTACAGAAGGGCTGGGAATCAGGAAGGTAATAATCAGGTGACATTTTTCCAAGCACACTATTAAACCTAAATGTTGTCCATTTGGTCTGAAACACCAGAAAATGAGGCAAATTAGTCTAGGCTACCTTAAGCAACTTTCTAGCATATTTCTCTTGGAAGAGAGAAGGAACATAGGGGTAGTTTTACAAGTTTCCTAAGCTGTAGTGTGTAGTGCACTCCTGATCACTAATGACTGATCAGAACAATATTAGCCTCGTAATCGTTGGTTGGGGGTTTTTTTCCCCAATTAATTTCGATGCACAACTGCCTATAGAAGTGCATATATGTACACACACATATGCAGCTCATTAAGAATCTTTAACTGGACAATAAATAAGCTTCCTATTAGAATGTATTTAATAATTTCTAGGTTCATAATAACCCTGATATTTTATGCTAAAGCTATAGAGAAATACCTTTTTGCTGAAGTTCCTTTACTGTTCTTTAGATACATTTAGTAGGCAGTTCATGGAGAAAACTGCTCAGGTCTGACACTTTGAATTTCAAAAGCTTTGCTGAAAATCAGTAATTTCTGCACTGCACTGACGAAGGAACTGTTGGAGGCTTTGCATTCAGGAGTCATATCATGTGCAAGGAGACAACTACTTCTAAAGAGCTAAGTTATGCCTGTAAATTTTAGGACCTTCGTAACAGCTGAATCAGTATATCCCAAGGGAACATATTAGTGAAATCTTCATGGATCTCTGATTAACATATAGTTTCTGTTAATCAGAGTTTAGTTAATCAGCTGTCCACTTGATTCTAGAATAACTCATTCTAGGATAGATTGAGAATTATTCAAGAAATGTCTTAGAAGTATCTTAGAGACCACCCGTTCTTTTCAAGTAGATTGGCAGATACATTAGGGAGCCTTAGGCTTGCTGTTGCCACCTCTGCAAACAGTATTTTCCCTTTCTCCCTTATACTTTGCTTTATAACTTGTTCTAATGCAGTCTAAGCTAGAGTGAGCATCATGAGAAAGGACAACGAAGAGAGCAACTCCTGGTGAAATTCTGCAGCTGTTTTATTATAGCTTGTAGCACACAGAAGTAGAGGGTCTGATAAATGGAACAAAAAGTGGCAGAAAATCATCATAAGATCTATAAACCAAATGAAATAATGCATCAGGTAAAGTGCTTGCTTTAATACCTCTTTTCCCATGCAGACTGTTAAACAGAAAAATATCTTGATAGCTGGAACCCAAGGTATCTTAATTCTAACTCTTTAATCTCAACAGTGTCTTTCATAGTAATTTTCAAGTTGTTGGGAGAATTGAATTATTCCTCCCCCTCCAACCCAGCAGGTGAAGCAGCCCAATGTATAGAGAAGTCAAGATCAAGACTCCATTATAAAAGCTACTGTAACATAATTTGGAAAGAAATACTTTAAAAGACAGTTGTCATACTATCACTTGGTTCAACTCAACCTGCTTTGAGTGTGATTTCGGAGATGACCTCGAGAAGTCCCTTCCAATTAGACAGTCCTATGAATCTGTGATTCTTCTAAAACCTGTTTTATCTTTCAAGGCGCTTTTCGCCTAGTTGAAGAGGGATCACAACAGCCCATCCTGGAAAGAAAATAGGGATCAGAGCAAATCAAGCCAGACTACCATGCCTCTATATCATGTAATGCTCCCCACATGCAACTCAGGAGGATTACAAGGAGAGTGAGCTATAAGATTAATTTGTCCAACTGAAAAAATTACATCAACAACTGGCCCCTACTTAATTCACAGGACTTACACATGTTTGGTGCAACATCTTGTAACAGGACTACTGAGAGTTATCAGACTGGTTATCTCACTGATAAATCCACCTGAACACAAGATTACTGCTTTGAAATGTCTAAGTATCCTGGTAAACATCACTGCACTGGCTGCGCTTGGCACAGTTTTAGTGCTTTCTTCACTTCTTGTGTGGGTTAGTAAATGAGTATGGTACAGGGAGATTTCTCCTTCTGTTCATAACTTTATTGTATCTTATGTAATCATTCTTCTGTCTTCTTTAATCAAAGGTGGACAATTAAAGAAACCTTCAAACACAGGAAGTAAGGCATATGTTCTTGGAATTTCAAATGTGATGAATATAATAGAAATATATACTTTTTAAAGTACCTATCATAGTTATGCTGTTCTAATGCAAAGGACATAGTTTACTATCTTGCACAATGGCACTAAACCACATAGGTCTGCTTATATTCTATCTCCCCATCACCGTCTCGTTAAGAGTACAAGGAATAATTTCATTCTGTAGGAACAGACTGTTATTTGAACATGCTTCTCTGAAACTGTTATGGGTGCTTGAGTGATAACTGATTGGATGACCTACCTACACTCTAATAATGAACAGAATATAGAAAGTAATACAGCATACTAAACCGAGGATATAAATCTCTTTCTATTACTACTGTCTTCCACAACACTAATGGAAAGTTCAGTTTTTTATGGCATCTTAAATAAGAACTGGAAAATGATGAACCAGACAAGATTAACTGAATGCCCAGGAGACATCACTGCTGCTGCTCTGCTTCCTCTCTATCGGTCTCCTGAACTCACCCTGCAGTACATTTATTTGTTCACCCTCCATTTAAATTGCATATTTGTGCTAGATTGGGTTTAATTTTTCTTTTTTTTTTTTTTGCTTTGTTTCATGATTTTCTGCAAACTACAGGGGCAGTTATTGTGCTAACATTACATGTTTGTGCATAATACTCAAAATTTCCAGTTGGGATACTTGCCCATGCTCTAACTATGACAAATCAGCAGTGACAGCCCAAAAGACTTGTTGCTATAAAGAAAAGAAAAAAAATGTAGTGCTGATTTTGTGTCCAGTACAAAAGTGTGTCTCAGTCATTCCGTTTAACCTCAGATGCATAAACTCTATTTGAAAACTAATGTTCTTGGGTTTACCCTGCATAACATCCCACCTGATGTGCATATAAATTAAATGAACTCTGTGAAAAAAAAGCTCAATTGGTGCAGTTTAAAAGAAACAATTATATCTGATGTTGAAAGTCTTGCAGGCCTGTTGTTTTGAGGATTGGGTTTTTTTTCAGAGTGAATTTGGCTTTGGTACTAAAAAAGAGAGGTTTTTGTTGGCTTATTAAACTCTTTTGTTGAAGGATATTGACTTAGGGTTTAACACCAACAGTCAAGATAGAAGTTAATTACTATTCAGTACCTTTAATTGCAAGCTACAGTTCAAATACTTCAGGACAAGGTAAAGCAAATAACACTTGTCACCAGTAATTACAGTCAGTTTTCACCACCCTGCCTTGAAGGCACCGAGCTGTTGCTTTTTTAAGAGGTCACAAAAGACAAATGAGTGAAAAGGAGATCACACTTCTAAACCATCAGTATAACACTTCCCTTGGAGAATTCTTTTCTTTAATATCAAATATCATATCCTTTAGTCTCCTTAACACTGTTTAGGCCTTAAAAATGCATTTAATTTCTATTCTTTCATTATTAGGCATTCCAGGAAGTCTTCGTATCATTTACTTTTGCATGCTGTATAATACTCACAAGGTCTGAGGCTAAAAATGAGTCGATGGTTGTATTTATTTTCTCCTTTTTTAACAAACACTCAGAAGGACCTAGTAGGCAGAGTACACCCTTGTAAAGCAAAATGTACAAGACAAAAAAATAAGCAGAAAGCTCTATAAAAATGAAATGGTCAGAGGGAGGTTGTGATTGCTTCTAAAATTCACAGATCCCGCTTTTTCTCCTATGCAGCATGTGTGGAAAACACACATAAATGAAATAAGAACATTTACATCAAGCTGTAACAGAACATATTGACAGTTTCAGAATTAAAATGTGCTCTTCTTATATGGGATCTTTTGCATTCATCATCTAGCTTTGGCTTGAAATTGGTATGTGAAATGTTCAAATGTACAGTTAATATTGTGCATCAGAGAGGAACTCATTTTGGTTAATACTGTACATAAGAGAGGAACTTAGTTAAATAATCCTTATGAAAGTCTTTGACACAAATGTCAGTTGAATGACTTGCTGTCCTCAAATTCATTTCATAAATGTAGGACTAGACTTGCAGTGATTTGGAGTCATGGAGCTCATCTGATTAATAAATAAATACACGTATGTACATATGTATGTATATAATGTCTCTGATCATATCAAAGTTTCCAATCAAAAAAAGAAAAATCATAAAAATAATAGTTCTCATTAAAGTAAAAAATTTACCACAGAAATTGAAATAAAATTTAGAAGATCAGGAAGAAAATGAGGTATATGTAAGAATTTTGAGGGCACAAACAAATGAAAGTGCTGAAGGTGTTAAACCAAAATCCTGGTAGTCACCAAAGTAGAATGTGTTTCAGATACTCCTAAGGATGTATTATAATGCCCCTGCCAATTCATTGCTTAGTTAAAGGCTATCAGTAAGCAAACTGTACAAAAAAAAGACAATTTTCACCTTCATTAATGTGTACCATGAAAGTGTTTTAGAGACCTAAATTTATCTTAGGTCCTTTCCATTTCCTCAATTTTTTGTATTGAGACAATCAGGCATAAATTGTCAAGATCTGGACAACTATCAGATAAACAGAATGAAAAAATACTTGAAAAATACAGAGACTGAAGATGGTAAGCTAGTACAGGACTATGTTTTACTCCACTTGTATGAGTTTCTGTGCATTACCTTCTTGCGTGAGACTCCTCAAGACCTGTAGCAGGGTAAAAACTTGGAGTGGCAGTGGCAGTACCTCAAATGCAAGCAGACGACAGACACCACCAAAGCCGAGCTGATGTCTTAATCTCTGGTTTGGTTACACCAAGTGCTTTGTCAGCACAGCCCTTAGTGCTTATGCAGGGCCTGGCTGCAAAATGCTTTTCTGCCATCGTAGATGGCATCATTAATCCTCTGAAGGACATAAACGAAGTCTGACAAAGATTCTCTATGAATAAATGCCTCTAAATAAGGTATTTTTCTGACATAATGTCAGTGAGGGGTAGAGATTTTTTTTCACACTCCCAGCTATGAAAGTTTTACTGATAAAAATTTTGAGCATGTTTAAGACTAAGACTGAAAGGATAAGAAATCAACATTAAAATCTGTAAGAACCCTTTCTCCTTTGCTTCTGCAAGGAGGAAAAGCTGAGATGGACAGAACAGGATTTGTGAGCCACAGAAGGATAACATCAGGATGAGTTTGATGTGGGCCTGTAAAATTAAGTGTTCATGTCACCCTCATTCAAAGAAGATGTCAAGAAGTTTGGGAAGAGCTAAGTAGTGTTTGGGGACTGTAGTGCTGCTAGTCTGTGATGTGCTCAGCAAGATGCTACTATCTGTACAGTGATATACTGGAAAGTTGTTTCTAGGAAATAGTCCATAAAATGTAGGCTATTTTCCTTTGCTTTCTATAGGATGCTGCTGGGACTCTTGTCATTGCTCTAGTCAAATGTCAGTAACAGTGCTCTGTAATATAAATTGAATTTATTATGGACGGTGTCCAAAATTATAGGATTTCATGAATTTCCCTTCTCACCAAAAAGGTGTTACTTTAATGGATACATAACAATATAGGAAAATAATGTGCATCATATACCATGCATACAGTTACATAGATACCTAGATATAGCATATACCACTATACTATATGTAGTATATGTAAATGTATACATATATATATATTCATATTATATCTAACCTACGTCTTGAGATTCAAAGTTTTACCTGATTGTTTAGGCTTATTTAATGAAACATAAAATGCAGTTTTACTTGAAAAGCCCTGAGGTTCCACTCCCTCCAGTGACAGAATGTGATGCCATTAGGGATACTCTAAGGTCTGATCCACAAAATTTGTGCATGTCAGTTAGTGAAATGTTCATTTATTATTACCATTACGTCACTGTACCAGTATATTCAAGATAGTACAGCTACTTTATGAAGGCAAGGCCTAAGTTCAGGGTAGCTTTTTTTTATCTGTTACATTTATTTTAAAATCTATAAAGTATGCCTGGAATAATTCTAGCAAAGTTCAAGCATTTTGACCTCCTTGTTTGCAAATATAGTACATAATTAATGGCACTATTCTAAGGCATTGCTTTATTAATAGCATTAATTCCAAATTTTAATTCTTTCCAGTGTCTGCTTTTGACTTCAGGTGCCTTCTATTAACTATCTGTACTTATCTAATTTGTCACGGATATTTTATTTGCCATTAATATACTCTTTATTACTGCGACTAGGTAAATGAACTTATGAATTTGAACTTATCACACAAGCAGTAAGTAAGAGAGAATTTATGACTTGGCTGGGTTTTTTATTTGAATGTTTTCTTTTGGGCTGCATTATTTATTGCTTGAGTAGTTGTCGCAGTCACTGCAATTCTCTTAGGCGTCTTCTGACACGACTGGTAAAGGTTCACTCACATGCAGATCTGGCTTCTGATTCCTATTCACTGAGCACTCCTCATTTCAGACACTGCCCAGCTGTACAGAAGTAATTTTTACAGGTTCTATTTGAATACCCCAGCCAGACCATATAACCAGGTCTTCTTTTCTTGCTGTCCACCCCTCTGGCTCAGTGTCTCTTGTATTGCTGGTTACAGAGGGAAAGACACACTTTCAGAAGCAGAAAAGGAAAGTTATTTTTCCCTAATACTTCAGGTACTGCCTCAGGAGGTAAAAGAAGTTGTTATTCAGAAGGTGGGAACTCACAATCTTTGTGAGAGTTATTTCACACACTTGTGGGCAGACCCAATTCGCCGGAGCATGAACAGTGCTTAATAGACATCTCTCACTTGAAATATTGAATCTGGGACAAGCCTATGCTCCAGCAGTCCTGTCTGTCGGGTGTAGGAGGTCCTTACTCAGCAGGCGGAGTTCCAGCACCCTCCAAAGGGAGCCCTCCTGGTCTCTCCTTAGCCTATAGATAAGAGCTAAAATACTGAACATCTGAGGTCTAAATTGTCACCTAGTGACAGGTTCCTCATGCCTGTACCTGGTTAGATAAAGGAATCTCACCTTACTGCTGTGGGCAGAGGAACTTCCTGATATGCTGCTTTGCAAGGTGGTTTGTTATATTTGTCTTCTATAGTTCTCTATAACAAGTTGTTTGATCTTGTTGACAGGAAATACTTTTTCTCAGCATGTCAGAATGTGAGTCATTTAAACAAGTCTGTGTATTCACAGTACACATCACAATTGTCATCTCTCCTTTGAAAGTCTTGGTGCCTAGAGCTTACGGTTTAAAGAAAGGTTTTCTTGCCTTCTATCATTTCTATTTCACTGGTTGGGAAAAAAATGGGACAAAGTTAAATTAATCCAGTTAAATTAATATATTTTTATCAAGAAATTATTGCCTTTCAGGAAAAAAAATATATAGTGTTGAATACAATACCTAGAAGTCTTGGATAAAATTTTTATTTTACTCTAGCAACTATTCAGTCTGTAACTTAACATAGTTTCACATTATATTCCCAGATTAAAAGATGTGACTTTATTTTTTTTAGTTCTCATCTAAAATTAATTAGTGTAGCAGTTTGATTAGTTTAGATAACACTGCTTTTATTGTTAATATATAATTATATCAATAAAATACTAATCAAAACTAATTATATTAGCAAGGACTCTTGCACGGCTCAGATACTCTGCAGGGATGTATTGGTGTTTTCTTTTTATTAGGTTTCTCAACGATTTTAACATCAATAAAATCTCAAGTGCAGCAAGACTAACATTAAGTTGTTGTGGCCTGCATTCCAGGTCCAGATTTGAAATTACGGGGCGGGGGGGAGGGGGTGGGGTGTGGCAGGAAGAGAGAGAAAGATTGAACCACTCTTTTCAGAACCTGAGGACAGAAAGAATGTCCATCCTTAGATCAAAGGCTCCTGATTTTGAAGACTGTGGACACTGCTGCTACAACTTTTAAGCACATGAACACAAAGGGAATAGATTATATATTACACATACCCTGAAACAGAGCTAAGCAGAAAGGTCCTTCTGTAACAGCTTCTCACACGTGAGAATTTGTAATTTGTATTTTGACAGCACAGCATAGTACAACACCAGGCAGAGGCTGTGTCCCAGCTATTTCTGAAACTGGAGGCACCCTCATGCTGTGCCTGTACGTGCATGGGACTACCTTAATGTGCTTATGTTGCTTCCAAGGCCTAAAGGAACATACATCTGCAGCTGTAGCATGGTACTGCACTGCAGAGACACGCTGCGTTGTTTAGAGCTACTGGAGGTGTTTCTAACAGACTGTGCTATTACTTCTCGCAAGCATGTCCTTAAAGTCCTAAGAGCTTGGACTGAAATCAATTAATCTGAGATACTTGATGTCTCTGTTGGCTGCAATGACAGTGTTATGCTTTAACAGTTACGGTATTTCTGAAGGCGGTTTCTTCCTAGAAAGCAGGAATGGCAGTTCTGTGGATGGACGTTGCTCTTTGGGTCCCAAAGGAACATGTGCCACATTAAGATGAATCTTCAAAATCTAGGACTGTCAGTGCAAGTGTGATTTCCAGACTATGCAACAAAGGTTTGAAAAGCAAAACTTGGTTAATAGCTTCCCTATGACTAAGATAGGGCACATTTTTAAATCCACTTCAGTAATTTCGTAAGAATACAGACTGTCTCCTCTTTTCCGTGTGCCTGCAGTTATGTCTATTCTGTCGATGTCTTTCCTATTTCTTAAGTTTTCTGACTTTGCCAGACTCATTTATTTATCTGTTCTGGCCAGTTACAATCTTAATATTGCAAAAGTATTTTTATTTTTTTCTTTTAATTACAGTTTTCTGGATGATATTTGTATATGGGGCAGTCAATGCTTTCTTGAATTGCAACAAAAACATTTCAGATAGTTCCTTTTCAATGCTCTCATCATTTCTTACAACAATTACTTAAAACAATGTACTATTCAGTTCTAGAATTATCTGTGGCTTTTTATTATCTTCACCCTGATGGACAATTGTTTTTCTTCTATTAGTATGTGAAACATATTTCACAGCTTTTAGCTCCAGCAGCTGGAACTTCTACATATAATCTAAAAATGTGGTACCAATGATTTTTATATGAATAATTTTAGATAATAAATAGCTTAGCAGCTACTAAAACTTTTATAAAAGTTTCCCAATTGTTTCTCTGAATGCCATGCAGTACCAGTTTTAAATTAATGTTTTTCTTCAGAAAACTGCATCTCTTTCAATATGACTAAACATCAACAACCACTACTGTTTGAGACTAGGTGAAACATTTGCACAGAAGGATGGGAAGGTAGAGGATATATAGTAGACTTGTACCTCCCTGGAATAGCAACAAGAGGCTGGGCAGCATCCTGTAGGTTTGTAAAAATGGCTCCAGGCACCTGTCTTTAAGCATCTGAAACTGTATTTTATTATACATATAAAATACTCAAATAATTGCAGTTTCAAAACAAGATTTAGAAGTTAAGATCTCTCAGAAATTCATACATTAAGAAGCATTTCCATAAAAGAAATTTTATGGGCATTTTTTATGTATTTAGCAGTTATTTTTCTTACAGATTTTATTCTAATATGAAGGACATTGTATAGAAGGATCTTGTGTATGTATATGTGTTGCCCTATTTGAAAATTAGAAATAAAAATAATGTATCAAACTTAATAACCGTTCAGGTCTGTGCAACTGTACTTATGCAAAGACAACTGAGAACAAAGACTTTCCTATCAATATTAGTGAGAAGTTGATGAAGTGCATCATGGATTTAATAATTATAATTAAATTTTTCCATCAGCTGAAAAAGAAGCCTCCAGAAGGAAAAAGAAAAGAAAAAAGAAAAGAAAAATGAAAAAAATAAAGAAGAAATTCCTTGTAACAATAAATTCAGTGTTTGATCTTGCTGTCCCAATACTGCACTGAATTACACTTGTGAGTCACTTATCACTTCTGAAACGAACAGTGTTTATAAACGCAACACCCATCTGTAATAAACGATTCCATGATCTCTATTATGTGCCTTACAGAAGGGATGAGGAGAGTAATTAACACTCTTCACTACAGTGAAAACAGAAAGAAAGAGTTACTAACCAACACTAAACTAAACACATGGAAACAATTGTTAATTAATGGGTTTGTAAATTATTAGGTTTGCAGTGTGAATGTCAGTAAGGTTTAGCAGCCATTTGAGAACTTAGTGTAAAAACATTGCAGTATTTTTGCATTCCTAACAGCAAATGTGGACTTCGTCTGTCTTGTCTTAGGTAGATAGTAAACATTTCTGACCTAAAAATTTCAACATAGAAATGCACATCAGTTTAAATATGCCATCTGATTTGATAACATTATCTCATCTGTTTTATTTTGCTAACATTGAGGATAATTTCTGAATGGTTCTTACACCTGCCAGTAGTCACGTAGGATTTATAATGATTTTTAACTAATCTGTAGATTAGGCATCCCTGTAGATTAGGCGTCCCTGTAGAATAGGGCATCCCTGCCCATGACAGGGAGGTTGGATTAAATGATCTCTAAAGTCTCTTCCAGCCTAGGCCGTTCTATGATTCTATGATTTAACTATAGATATAATGAATGTATTAGAGTTCAAGTTCTGAAGTGACACGTCTAATTTCTATTGTAAAATTGAGATTTTCAAGTTGTTATTTTCAATCTAAAGCTTTTTCCTGAGGTTTTTGCTTGTCTTTTCTCAGAGATTTCATAGAACAAGGGCAGAAGGCACTTACTGGCCACTTACTGGTGTCAAGTGCCTTTCCGGTGCTTTACTGTTACCCTGAATCCATTGCCCCTTACAGTAATATGCTCCACAATTTCACTAGTGACGTCATTGGAAAAGGCCAAGGTTGGCATCACGGTCCTGAATTCGTGCAGGGGCTGTACAGCCCCCCTTCCTCATGGTGGTCAGGCTGCCTCTGCTGGAAGCCAGCACTGATGTGGTGCAGGCACCTAATCTTGCAACAAGCTGCTGGGAGAACAGTTTGGGTGGCAGAAGGACCTCATGAAGGCTTTGTTGGAGGCCTGGGTCCTATTGCTCTGAAGTTGCACTTATGCTCAGACCTGCAGCTCCGATCTTTGCCTGAGCTGTGCTGTACGTATGTCCATGCCCAACCTGATCTCAACCTGTTGGCTCAACTCCTTGGCTCTACCTCTGAGTTCACTGGCCAGTGATTACAGGACTCTTGCATCACTGTGGTGACCATCATTGGGCCTGCTCTGCTCTTCAGAGTGGTACTCTTCCCAGAAAGAGTCCACTGCTCTCTCCACCTCGTTGTCACCTTCGACACCATGTGGGGCGAGTAGAGACAGTGATGTTCAGAGGGAACCACCGTTGCTGCTGAGCTTCCTCAGGCTGGGCATCATGGGCTGGATCAGGACTGCTGGAGCAAAGTGACTTCTCTCCTCAACGCTGGTCACAGGCACAACTGCAACTTTGCATGAGCAAAGAATAAGGGCAAGGGCTTATATGCAGCTCCTAAGCCAAAAAAAAATGGGAGTCCCTGACAGTCTAGGTGGCAGGTAGCTTATTCACGATCCAAAACTGGTGACCACCTTCTCTTTTCATAATGATTTACCAGAGTTACTGCTTTTTCTTTTAACTCTGTATTACAGATCCATGTTTGTTTTCTCAGTTTATGTTATTAGCGTGTTTCTCAATTATTATTTTTGATACGGGATTATCATCCACAGGCACTCATACTTTATAATCCACAAGCACCGTGTTCTGAATCACAACATAAGTTTAAAACCATCTGTTTCTTTTCCTTTTGCTTTCAGTCTTCTCAATTCATGTATTTAAGCTTTTCTATCTAATAATTTCATAATTTCATGTTTCTTTGCCTCTTTTTAATTAAAAGCTCACATTCTCAGGTAATGATATGGAAGTCTGGACACACAAAAAGAAAATAATTGATTTTGTGAAATCTGATGTCTCTGAGCAGTAGTTTCATGGACTGTCATCTGAATCAAGGTTGTTGGAACAGTAAATTCAGAAAAATCTTTTACCTACAGCTACACAGTGCTTCCCCATCTCCTCTATGTCGTATTGTTAACATTGTGAACAAAAACCTAAGAAACCTTCCAAAATTTTCTTTGAAGTATTTGGCTTCCCTACACACTGGCATTCAGCTTGCACGATGGTTGGTATTGCAAATGATTTCTTATGTCTCTGCAATTAAGTTTGAAGCCAAATCAGATGAGTAGACCCCATTCATTTAAACCATCTGATGATGTCAGTACAAGGGAACTTATTTTTGCTTTCAACCTCATCTCGTACATGAGGTAGCAGCATTGCCAGTCAATACAGATGTCTTGGAAAGGTGAGTAAAACTGGCAGTTTTTACAACACAAATAGCCTTAAAAATATCCTTTTGTAAGCAAGAAAAGATACACACAGAAATGAGGTGTTAAATAGCTGCCATTAGGTTTTGTTGGACATACAATGTATCAGCTTTATCTCCCTGGAGCAGATTAAAAAGAAAACATAAAATGGTTTTAAAACTCAGACAAACACTGTAGATATAATTACTCAACTTTGTGAGCACTATTATTATCCGTTATGAACACGTCATCCTGAACAAAGCATTAACTCCTCTATTTTGTATTTTGCAACCCCTCTATTTCGTATTTAATAAAGGCATACACATGACATAGAGGGTCATGTTTTCCTAAGTGTTATTTCATTAGCAAATAAACAGTTAAACCTTTACTTGATTATGAAGAACTAGGAAAAGTAATAGAGAAAACTCATATATTCTTTAATTTTTTTTACCAGTAACAGCAATTCAGCATCCCGGACTGCTTTGGGAGAGGTGGATTCCAATGCTCAAGGCACACAGGGGACTCTGAGGTCCACACCAAGTCCACACTGAGCAGGTACTGAACTGAGGTGAGAAGAGAGGAATTGCCCGTTACACTGGTGCACCCACTTTCTGCAGTGTCTTTACAGCCTGTGGCTGCATCAACACTATCCCATTTTCTCAACCCTGCAGTTAGACAAAGGTTATATCTGCCTATGTACTATTGAATACCAGAAATTCAAGCCATATAGAAAGTCCCTAAGGACTTACCTTTGAGAGTCACTGCTGAAAGGACATAAATGCATGTAGAAAAACAAAAAAAAAATGCAGTAACTGTAATCCTAAGTAGTAAATTATTACATATTCATTTGTGCAAGTTTATAAGGATGAAAAAAAAAAAAAAAAGTGCCATAATTTAAAAAGAAACATCTAGTTGCCATGTATTCTTTCCATGATTTTTCAACACTGCAATCCTCCCCAGACAATACCAAATTTCCACAGGCTATTCCAGACTGTCGAATTTCCTGACTGGAGTGTTTTGGGAGTTTTATAAAGGAGAAACAGAATATTACTAGCTGCTTGCCTATGCACTAGGTATTCCTGAAAAAGGTAGCATCTGTTTAAGCTGCTTTGTTGGTTTGTTTGTTTCTTTTAAAACTTTATTTTGGTGGGGGAGTTATGGGTTTGTGGTTTGGTTTTTTTTTATTGGGAAGTGGTTTTGGTTTTTTCTGTTGTTTGTTTTTTTGTTGTTGTTCAATGATCCAAAATAGCTGAATATCAGGGTTACTTACGAAATATTTTATAGCTTTTCTCCACAGGACAATTTTCTATTTTCTACAGGACTATGTATATTATATTTTAGACTTTATTTATTTTCTTGTAGAAATTCCCTGAAAGTAATACAATACTAATGTGGAAGTACAACTGAGGAAGGATTTAGCTCACTTGGTTGAGCGTGGTGCTGAAACACCAAAGGTTGTGGGTTTGATTCCTCTTCGGTCCCCATGTGTTGCCTGATCTAGTTGAGAGGCGTCCCTGCCCATGACAGGGAGGTTGGATTAAATGATCTCTAAGGTCCCTTCCAGCCTAGGCCATTCTAGGATTCTAAGACTTTAATATGTATCCCATAGGATTAGTACTTGGACTCTTTTTTTTCCTTAATACAAGTAAAAACCCCTGTTAAGAATCTAATGAATGTAAATCTAATTTAAATATGGACTAGAAAGTTTCTGGTCCCGTGACTTTTTAAAACGTAATCTGTATGACTGTCGCGGGTTAGGGCTGGGCCGGCCACTAACGCGGACAGATGCTCTCTAACCCCCTCTTCCCCCCCCAAAAACAAGAAGGAAAAGGGAATGAGGCAGAGAGACTTATGGGTTAGAGAAGAAAAACTAGAACAGCTTTAATGAAAATAATGGAAATAATGGTGAGAAGATAAAAGTAGAGAACTATATACAACTGTAGATAGTAGCCCAACACCAAACCCCACTCCCTCCCCCGATATCAATCCCCACTGGTGCTGCAGAGCAGGAGGCACTGGGGAAACCCCAGGCTCAGCGGTGGCGGGAGCTGGATACAGGGAGCTGGATTCGGGAACTCAGGATCCAGATCAAAATCAGGAGGTCAGATGGAGTCCTCTCTGGACACCGGCCATTGCAGAAAAGGGCCGAAACTCTCGTGATCACTCAATTTATACTAAATATGACATACATGGGATGGAATACCCTCATTGGTCAACTGTCCTGTCTATTACCCCCCGGAGGTGCCACCTTTTACTTCCTTGTGACCTCTCTCACTACCCAGCACCCCCAGCGTGGCACACCAGAGCCAGCAGTGGCCTTGGTCACTATAGGAATAAGTATAAGTAAGAGCCTTTCTGCATCCCAGTCCCAGGCAGTAACTATAAACATCAGATGTCACTGCCAGTAGCACACACTGTCTGCAAAAACATGCAGCTCACTTCAGATCGTGCAGCCTTTTAGAAGACACTGAACTGGAAAGTAAAAATCACTAAACAGAACTGAGTTTTTAGCTAAACCCAGCACAATGACCAATATTCTTATGTATTTTAATCTCTTAAATTTGTTTTGCTAACAGACAGGTTGCTTTGGTACAATAAAAAGTTTCTTTCTCCCTCCAGGTTTACTCCTGATAATCTCACAGTTGATTTTTCAGTCAGGAAAGGCCGTGATGCCTTTCCACAAGGTTTTTCCGGGACACTGATCATTCTTATGAATATGAAAGTGTCCTGGATTTCTGTGAATCAACACCCTTACCTCCTTGGTGCAGCATCACTAATTCCTTACATTAATTGAAATCTGACCACTTCATATCAAGAACAGTGGCAGAACTCCTTTTTATATATATATAATTGCTTTAAACTGTATGATTTAAAGTTATTTTATTAATCCTCACAAGGGTATCCAGATCGATATAAACTTAGCACTACTTCTTGTTGATTCATAATGACTTAGCAAAGAAATCTGCCAAGTCTATTCAGTACTAATATCATTATTAGTGCATTTGTTCTCCAACTTTGTATTTAAGTTAAATATTACTGTAATGATACTGTTCCCAATTCATCATCTGTTGAATAGTGATTGGTCTTTATACAACACTTACAGTAAAATTCATATTGAAATCTTCTCTCGTGATTAAAAAATCACCATTTCTTGAGACATAAGATGAACACTTTCACAAATGTGTCTTCAGAAAGATAAAAAACAGAAAACTGCCAAAATCTGTAAGAAAGTGGTCAACAAATTAAAGAATACGATAGAAAATGTCAATCAGGAAATGCTGGTGAAAAAAGTTAGAAGACCCATCCCCCAAAAACCAAGAAACCGAGTAGGATTGTCCAAAAGCGAAATCATAGATATCCAGGAATCAAATTCATATAACAGTAAGTTGAAGACTTTAGTTTTAATATGTTAAAAAGAAAAAAAGAGACAGCCAGCTTCCTAAACTAGCTATGAGGTACTGAGGCATTTCAGAAAGTACTTTACGAATGATCTGCATTTGAATTTCCTTCCCTAAAGTTCCCTTTTTAATGTTTTACTTAACAAAATGATATTTTATTTTTCTTTTTTTTTTTTTAGTTTTAAACCCTGTCAAGCCCTGATAACTGGGAAATGAAGAATGGTGAATCCATTCTTCAGTACAAGGCTGACATGTTACTCAGTAGTCTGTTCCTAATTCATTTCTTTGTGTGTTTGCAGACTTAGATGAGAAAGGGAAGTCTGCATCCAGGCACGTCTGCATCCAGCTTCAAGGGCTAATTTTGGGGTGGGACTTCACAAAAACCTAAGTTGTAGAGGGGTTTTACTGCTGTTGTGACAGATGAAAAGAGTATCAAAATGACTGTGTTGGCATGTGATTGCCATGTCAGTCATCATATCCGGATCTGGCTCAGTGGACATAAGAAGGCTCCCAAAACAAACCAGTAAAATCTGATTATTTTTTTTCTGTTTTGTTCCTAAAACATTGTCCACTATCCACAGCTTCTGTGTGGTGATATTTCTATGGCAAGTAGGAATCCTACAAGAGAGTTTCCAATAAAACAGAAAGAAGTATTTAACAGAAGCATCAGTTTGAATGGGTGATAAAGGAGCATTCATATTTTCCAGAGTTAGATCTTTCAATATCAAAATTCCTGAAACAAGCTAATTTGTCTTCAAAAGATGCATAAAACATAAGCCTGTGCTATTTTCAGGACTCAACCTCTGTGTCAGACATAGATTTCCTAACCTGCTGTGATAAAGCAATTACCTCAAGCTTTGAAGCCAGCTACAAGAGAAAATATTTAAGGATTCCATAGTCAGGTGGAGACATCTGGCTGGAAGACAGAAATAAGTCGAAATTTATTGCACTATGCTAAGATACATTCCAATCAATAGCCTCAAAAAGGCATCTGTTGCTTTTTAAGGCTGAAAATAGAAATTAGAAATTTCTAATCAGAAATCAGAAAATGGAATGACTGTAAATACAGTAGATGCTTAGGCCATAAAAATAAATGAAACCATGCACTTCTTTTGAATTGTCTAAACTGCCTTACATTAGGCAATAAAGCCACAGAGATGAACTGTTTAGTTGAATGTAAATACTATTTTTTCATTTTATTTTTTACCTGTTGTGTTGCGTCTGGATGAGATGGAGTTAATTATCCCCATAGCAGCACTCACTGTGCTCTGCTTATATCAGTAGCTGGAAAGGTGTTGATAACCCTCCGGTGTTTTGGCTACTGCTGAGCAGCGCTCACACAGCACCAAGGTTGTCTTTCCACCATGCCCCCCTCACCAGTAGGCTGGGAGTGGGAAAAGGCTAGTAGAGACATAGCCAGGAGAGCTGACTCAAACTGACCAAAGGGATATTCCATACCATAGGACATCTTCTCAGCAATAAAAGCCAGGAGAAAGGAAGAGGTGGGGGGAGCATGTGTTATTATGACTTTTGTGTTCCGGAACAACCATTATACACACTGAGGCCCTGCTTCCTGGCCAGAGGCTGGACATTGCCCGCTGTTGGGAAGCACAGAAAAAAATGTTTTGTTTTTCTTTTCTTCTGTGTGCAGCCTTTACTTTTGCTTTATGAAACAGCTTTTAACTTGACTTTTTTTTTTTCCAACTTATTTTCTTACCAACCCTGTCCTGTTGAGGGAGGGGAGTGAAGGAGCAGCTTGATGGGCACCTGGCAGCCAGCCAGAATCAACCCAACACAGTCCTTTTTGGTGCCCAAATAGAGACATAAGGAATTTGATACAAGGCAGAAGCGAGGGGTGGAGTATACCAGCTTTGCATGGCAGGGTTTTGGTAGCTGGTGGCTTCTGTGAAAGCCTGCTAAAAGCTTCTCCCCTATCTCTGATAAAGCCGATGCCAGTCAATACTAAGACTAACCAGTTGCTGGACAAGGCCAGGCTTATCAGCAATAATAGTGCCTCTGTGATAACATATTCAAGAAGGAGGAAAAAACTGCACAACAGCAGCCAGAGACAAATAAGAATACGTGAGAGAAACAACTCTGCAGATACCAAACTCAGTCAAGAAGGGGGACAAGGTGCTTCAGGCACCAAAGCAGCAATTCTCCTGCAGCCTGTGGTGAAGACCATGGTGAGGCAGGCTGTCCCCCTTGGAGCCCATGGAGATTGACGGGGGTGTAGATGGCCACCTGCAGCCCATGGAGGATCCCATGCCAGAGCAGGTGGGTGCCTGAAGGAGGCTGTGACCCTATGGGAAGCCCAGGCTGGAGAAGACTACTCGCAGGAACTGTGGCTCTGTGAAGAGAGGAGCCCATGCTGGAGCAGATTTGATGTCTGGACTTGTCACCCTGTAGGGACTTTTGCTGGAGCAATCTGTTCCTGAAGGACTACACCCCACAGAAAGGACTCATGCAGTTCTGCAGCCCTGTGGAAAGATTCATATTGGAGAAGTTCATGAAGAACTGTTTCCTGTGAGAGGAACCCCATGCTAGAACAGGGCAAGAGCATGAGGAGTTGTAACCTGAGGAAGAAGGAGTGGCAGAAACAATGTGTGGTGAACTGAGCGCAAACCCGATTTCCCGTTGCCCTGTGCCATGTAGGGAAAAAGGTGTGAGAAAATCAAAGGTGCAGTTAAGCCCAGGAAGAAGGGAGGGGTGGAAGGAAAGTGTTTTAAGATTGAGTCTTTATTCTTATTACTTTATTCTGATTTGATTGGTAATAAATTAAACTAATTTCCCCAAGTCTGTTTTGCCCATGACAGTAATTGCTGAGTGATCTCCCTGTCCTTACCTCAACCCATAAGCCTTTGATTACATTTTCTCTTCTCTGCGAAGGAGAGGTGATAATCTGGCTTTGGTGGACACCTGGCATCCAGCCAGCGTCAGTCCACCAAGCCTGTAATTGTTTTGTCCTTCATATTTATTAAAAAAATCTCAAATTCATAGAATCATAGAATCATAGACTCATAGAATCATAGAATCATAGAGTCATAGAGCAGTTTCAGTTGGAAGAGACCTTCAAGATCCTCAAATCCAACATTTGTTCTAGCCCTATCAACACCACTAAACCATGTCCCTCAGCACAGCATCCACTCGGCTCTTAAACGCTTGTCTCTTAAACACCTCTTAAACGTCTTGAGGTGGTGACTCAACTACCTCCCTGGGAAGCCTGTTCCAATGCCTGACAACCCTTTCAGTAAAGAAATTCTTAATATCCAACCTGAACCTCCCTTGGAACAATTGAAGTCCATTTCCACTTGTCCTATCAGTTGTCACTAGGGAGAACAGACTAACCCACCTCTCTACAACCTCTTTTCAGGTAACTGTAGAAAGCAATAAGGTCTCCACTCAGTCTCCTGGTTCTCCAGGCTAAACAGCCCCAGATGCCTCAGCCATTCCTCATATGAAAAAAAAAAAAAAAAGGCGCAAAATTATTTTCTAAATCTGCAAATACACTCATATGGGAAATTGAAAGCTTTTTCTGTCTTTATGAACATGAAGCGTTTTATCTGAGCAACTGTATGGGAATGATTAAATTAGTAGATGTAAACTGTTAGAATTCCTCTTTACCTTCAGATTTTAAATCTTCTCCAGTCATTAGCATAATCCTGAAATTACGTCCGTTTAACATTCTCTTTCCATTTATTTTTAACTTGACCCATTTTTTTTCCTATCATGAATGGCTCATAAAATAAATGTTACTATTTTTTCCATTAAATTGTCTAACCCGTTTCCCTTCTAAAGTTTCTACTGACACTCGGTGATTATGACAGGACTAAAGTAGAGCCTTAAAAGAGATTATTTCCTTTGAGTAGTTACCTCTTCAACTGTAGAATACTTAAATCTTTACTTTTTAATTTAATGAATAACTTTGGAGTTTTAGACAGCAGATTTTCTAAAGAAATAATTCAAAGTCCTGGAATTTATTCTATTTCCAATGCACAAAATACTATTCAATCATGCAGTTCTGACAATTTTGATGGGAATGTGTTATTAAAGTAAAAAAAATCTATTAATTTAGTTAAACATAATAATATTCATAAGGTGCTTGTTTAAAATGTATAACTGGTACGATACACCAGATAGGTGATATTGGTATGTTACGAATGTGTTTCCTTCTTGTTAACAAATTATTTGATGAACAGGAACTTTAGATCATCTATTTTTCCTTTGTACTCCTTTTACATAGTCTTCTTTGGCACAGACAATTGGAACTTATCAACCTGCTATTTTAACAATATTTAAACAATAAGATAATGAAAAACCCACAGTATTTTTATGCTTCTGTTACTCAAAGTGATTCAGGTGTTACTGTCAGGTTGAAAAATGCAAATAATCTAATAAAATCAGTTTTAGATTAAGAAGAGTTAGGTGTTTTCATCCATTGTAGGGGCAGCACGTTATAAACTTCTTTTCTAAAAAAATTCATTGGGAACATGAAAAATAAAGAACAGTGGTAAAGTAGTTGAAGGCTAGCAAATTGACACCTGTTTAAAATAAAACTATAGGTTTTGACTGCCCGCTACTTTCTAATGAGAAACTGTATCAAACACACTGTATTGACAATGTTTTAAATTTATATTTTGACTTCACTTGGCATCTAGTTTCTGTGTAACTGCTTTGACAATGCAAGTTATGTACTTGCATTTCTGTAAAGTATTGAACCAGTAAAAAAAAGATCTTCCCTCAGCTACCTTTTAGATATGACAAAAAAGAAAGCAGATGAAGAAGACAGACAAGGAGATGAAACAGAGACAGTTTGGTAATATAATCTTGCTTACATGATTAGCTGATCCTACTGTATGAAAATCCTTTTGGCAATACGAGAGATTGAGGGTTGTGAGGGCTACAACAGCTGTCCCAATATACACTGACTCCTTTTTTCTCTTAAATGTCTTTTTCTTTTGATTTCCATAACTTTAGATGATAATCTTCAATGAAGAGTAGGTGCCTTTTTGTATTGTAAGGATGAATATGCAGTAGTGACACAAATGACCGTTACTGTCTACACAGAGGTAGTATCTCACAAAGTAAGAGATGAAAAGGCGAAAACTTGAAGTATGCATAAAGACTGGGAAGGTTTTATGCACTTTATTGTGTGTTAGCTTTCGTTAAGAAGCAAGTCTTCGGGGAATATCTCCATAGTGCTAAAAAAAGTCCAGTGCCTTGCATAACTGATTGAGAAAAAGGCAGAATCCTGCTTTGAATCATCCTCTGAAGAACCTAACTTTATAGGCTAAATTAGCAGCCGAGAAGCCTTTGTTTCTCTCTATTGACTACTAAAGAAGAAATGAGAATCTGTCTCTCTAAACACAAATGAATCCTTAAGAAGTCTTTTCCCTTAACTGAATCATGCCTCTAGATGATATCACATCACAGTCTGGTTCTTCAATGGTTCCTTAGTGAAGGCAGCTCTGTGTGACACCTGGCTCTAGGACCTGAGCTGGAAACGAAGGGAGTAAAGGGAAAGATTAGCAAGCTATATCATAGATAGAAAGCAAAGGAAAAACCCAGAAAATTTCAAAGTGAGGGGAACAACAGAATTCTTTGGAATACAGGATTCAATTAGAAACATGGGAATTTTCTTGCTCAAGTTTGTCAAGCCTTTCTGCAATTTTGTTCCAGCTGTATAGAGAGAAGTGGGACTGTAAACATATATTTTCTAAATTACCAGATTTGTACTGAAGAAATACACAAATTCTATTTCCAATGAATCTGATCAAATACGAATTAATCACATGGGCTTATGGCCAATATTTTCAAGACAGCTGATAATCTTAAATTTGTGTTCAGTAAGATTTTATGAACTTGGAGTTGTGTGTGGAGGATGGTTTTTTGATTCTGCATGTTTGAAAAGTTTAAAAAGCTCAGCTCTGCAGGTTGTTTTCTTCCAAGACAGCTGGAAACAGATGCATTTCTAATCAGTGATACAGATATTTGGAAATGGACTGAACGTGCACTCCATTGGACAGACAGGTGAAAGTTGCTTTCGGATGGAAGCAATTTTTCTCCAGTGGCACTAGATGCTGCATTTGTATGAAAATGTAGGGATAAATGCTTGATGTCCATAGCCAGTGTCCTTAATCATCTGTGTGTGTGAGACAGATACAAAACCTTTTATATATATTTTTCTGTGTTGGTATATTCTGTCAAGACACTCAGTGATGACTTTCTTTTCGAAATAAGCATTTCACTAATAGCAAGCTCACTTGCATAGAATTGTCCATATTTGGTTAAACAATGGTACGGTAGGCAAGCTTTAAAGTAAAACAAATTCACCAGATCACTGTAACCATGATTCATCAAACAATATGTCTTGTGGAAAAGAATCATTACTGGCAAAATTGGGAAAATTTTGCTTGCCAAACACATAAACAAACTGGCCAGGATATAGTTGAGTGTCCCACCATATTAGGCTATGGTTTCTAACCATGGGCTGTGGGAACGAGAAGCAAAATGTCAAGCCAACAGCTCTTCAGGATCCTGTTTCAGACTTGTGTTTTTTTATCAGTTGGTACTCTCTGTTGCCCACTACTGAGCTTCTCTTTCTGACTGGGAGCAGGGTTGCATTCTGACATCCTGAAGTGCTCCTGTAGCTCTTTTTGATTCAGCCCTATTAACAAGGTAATTTTGTGCCAAGATAATAAACTCTTGCAGTACAAGATGCATTCTCAGCTATTTAGAACACTTTTATATCTATTTAAACTCTTAATTGTACAGGTGATATACACACTACAAATTGAAAAGACCAAGCAAATCACACTTCAGTCTTAAAATGTGTAAAGGATATAACCAATGGTGCTAAAGCTTAATTACATTTATTTCATCAGTATGGGAATTTTTATATTCTGCAGTTCTTTATGTTTTTATGGTTGCTTATAGTAGGATGCTTCCACCTTCACCAGTAGGAAAAGCATTGTAGAAAACTAGAAAATTATAATTTTAAAATTAAAGTAGTAGCTGTAATTCAAAGTCAGACATTAGTCTGTTCTAAAACTTTTATTTAATTGAGATATGGGTGTGTGTCTTATTTTCCTCAAAGGTAAACAGACTCTATTTGTTGTAAACAAATATTAAATGAAGATTTCAGTTAGGAGTAATGCTTATACTCAGGGCAGTATTGTGAACTTTCCCATTAATGTCCCAGTTTGACTGGAATTGATCAATTAATCCAAGTACGTAACCATGGATAAAACTGGGAAGCCTTGCACATCAGAAAATAGTCTTCCTTTAAAGGGATAATGCTCATTATTAACTGATTCAATAAGATCAATTCATTGAAATTTAACACAATGACATTTGCTGAGTTTATTTCTGGACATTGGTTTCTTTATCTACTTCAAACATCTAATGGCCACTCAGTTTTTAAGTAATTAAACAGCATTTAAATAAAAGAAGTAATTTTTAGACTATGAAAAAGGAAACAGTCATCAAACTCCCATTTCCTTGATATAGAAGATACTCCTTGAAATCTGAATGTGTTTGTATGAGTGTAACTGGGGAAAAAAAATACCATAAGGTTAGAAATAATGTATGTAGAAAGGGGGAATATAATGTGATATTTGATTCTTGGCTATTTTGTCAGATATATCCCCAAAACAACAGCTGGAACAATGACCATATTAAAAGTATTAGTCTGTCCCATTTGCAAATTCTTACACTAAAATTTGTATTAGAGGCAATAATTTGATTTCTAAATATTGAACTTTTTATAGTATATCTTTAACAAACTTAAAAAGGCTATGTATCAAAACTCTTTCTGGACTATCTTCTCTTTTCACAAGCCGCTTCCTAAGAATTTATGAGTACATACGAAAAATAAAAATAACAAAATAACAAAACCTGAGCATGTCTCTGTGGGGATTAGTAAAAGTTAAGCAACAAACATTACATTGCACTAAGTACAAATTCAAGTGGTCACATGTTGAAAACATTCGGAAATACACAGGAAGTACTGCAGTCATATTTCAGTCTCTGCTGAATTATCCTTGATAATGGCAGAAATACTCCCTTTGGCATCACTGTAGGGCACCAATTCTCACACAACTGGAGTCAAAGTAATCAGGACTATTGCTGACATGAAGATAAAGCATTAGCAAGCAACCACATGGACATCAAGTATTGATTTTCTTATAAAGAAAGTCCTAGAATCCTAGAATGGCCTATACTGGAAGGGACCTCAGAGATCATTTAACCCAACCTCCCTGTCATGGGCAGGGACGCCTCTCAACCAGATCAGGCAACACAGGGGGTCCGAATGGGATGCCATGTATCTCTCTGTTCACATCTCCAAGTCCTGATACAACTCATCCTAATATAAATGTCAAAACCAGATGAATTTGTTCTAAAAGTGTCCAGCTTGGATTTAGTCATCCAAAATTAGGAAGAGTATTTCTCATCCTACATGATTTTGAAACAAGTTCTGTTTAGGCTGTTTCTGTTGCTGAGTATCTACCAACAAGGAAGCTTTCCTCAGTTGTGAAATATTTTGTCCTCGTGGGTGGGATACATCTCACTTAACTTTAGACAACGACAATTGAGCTAGTTTGCAATGCTCCCTTTAGAGTTAATAGAGATTAATAGGCATCTTGAATCAGACTCATCATCTATGAAGACAGTCTAGACAACTAATCAAATGCAGACATCCTAATTCACTTACTTGAATCCTAAAATACATTGCTAATTCTAGATACAATGTTTCAGTGACAACCAAACACATCTCTCTTTTTACCTTTTTGCTCCCTTCACAATTCTTATTCCTCACTGTATTATGAAGATAGTTTGCAGTCCTATTAAGAGTGATTAAATACTAGTTTAACTAGATAATCAATGTCTGACAAGACAGATCACCTTATTAAGGAGAAATTTAATTTTAGCCATGTCCAAAAAACTGGAACTTAGTATATAATAAAAATTCAGGGGCAGTTCATCAAGGTCGGGTTCAAAAAGAAGTGTATCAGATCAAACAGGAGCAGAAATAGCTACATACAAACAGTCAAAGTAAAAGTAAAAATCACAGATTTAGGGGTAATTTATTTCTCAACATAGACAGAGCAGGACTATGCTTTATGAATCTCTTGCTTAACCTTAAATGACCTTCTGACTCTGCACTTAAATTATCCGGAAAGAAAGAACACTTACCTCATTATGACGGATTTTTTTTTGCTATGCTAATAACAAGCCCTGTAGTGAGAAATAACCAGTTACTTGCAGTTGTCTGCTAAATCCAAGTATTTTCTTCCTTTCTGACTAATGGAGGCTCCACTTTTCTTCCTTTTTTATGACTTTATATATCATCTGATCTATTTTCTTAATGATGCCAAACTGGTGGAATGTTTAGCCATCTCTGATGTACAGGTGACTCAACAGGAAAACTTTCTAATAATCCCTGATGCATATTTAAAATGCACACACCAAATGATGGATAAGAATTGGTGCATGAAACTGGATAAAACCTGATTTCTTTGCTCTTAATCCCCATGGGCATTAATAATACTATCAATTGACACATTGAGCATATGAAAAGGTGGCTCTAGCAGCTAATGTGAATGGTGTATCTTCTCAGACAGTTTCCTCCTGGACCCTAATGATCAAAAGAAAAGAATAGGATGACAGAGGATGCACCAGAAGTTCCAATCCTAGCTGCTCAGACCCTGAGTTTTTCATCTTACTTTCTCGTCTTGTCCCCCTGAGGAGGCTCAATAATAGTACAGGTTGGTGGACACCTGGCAGCTGACCAAAGTTAATCAACCACAGAGCCAAAAGGCAAGACACTGTGGTGGGCACGTCCTATAGTCTAAACAAACCAAGACAAAAAATGAGTAATATCTTCCTAAATTAGCAGGAAAAGTGCCCCATCACAGTGCCTTTTTCTCACAAATGAGGAAGTTGTCTGGCTAGGTCCTGGAGGCCTTGGCTGTGATCACCATAATATGGAGGAATTTAAGATCCTTGCAAGAGCAAGGAAACCAAGTAGCTGAATAAGAAAAAAAAATGGACTTTGGGTGTCCTGATTGATTTGTTCTGTTAACTGGTAGACAGTGGTAGCAATTGGAGGATATTTTGAAGGGCAAAGGAGTCCCAGAGTGTTGGTCAGTCTTCAAGGACAGCTTCCCCAAGACACAAGAATGGTTCACCTGCATTTTGAAGCAGAATGGAAGGCAGAACAGAAAGCCAACTTGTCTGACTGAGGAGTTCCTTGCTGAGCCCAAGTTCAGAGAGAATCCTAGAGGAGGCATAGGCTTTACAGACAGAAGGTAAAAGCATCATTTCTATTTTCTGGGATTAATGATGACATTTATGCATGGATTTGAGTGTGCAAGTGAATGTAGATGAAAAAAAGACAGTACTTCCCATATGCTATTCTCGTGTCTATGCTTTTGGGGTACATTTACCTTAATGATTTAGCTGACAGTAAGTGTCTCTTTTGATGAAAACATCCTTGTGGACTTTCCTGCTCCATGTTCAGTTACATGTACCTCATTGTGCAGAGGCTTATTTCCTTTACATGTAATAGTCATTGCAGTGCAATGTAGGTATAGGGACTGTTGACAGAGGCACAAGGTACAGAAATATGTGGATCATATCAGTGTTGAGGTCTACCAGCGCTGCCTGAGGGGACATAATTTTGCTACTATTTCATAGGACTGGAGGTTTTCAAAAGGGCAGAAAGGAGATAGGTCTTTTGCTATTGTTTCAGAATTTTTCATGAGACATATATCACAGGTGTTTTCTCTGGTTGTATTTTTGGAATTCATCATTACTCTGCATTCAGTACAGACAAATTTCATTTTCTCAAATTCTAATCTCCTACATACCTCAAAGCCTTGCAACTTCTACATCCGCAGTTAGATGTGACAGCAAATAGAAAAATAAAAATTAGGAGAGTTATCTCTGTACCACACAGACACTCATGCCTCTAAACTCTAAAGAGTGTTCAGGGGTAGTGGGAGAAGCGAACACAGCTCACAGGGCAAGATGCCAAAAATACTGAACAACTGACTGCCACAGACTACCTGGAGACAGATACTGCATAATATTTAGAACTAAGATGGGTGTTTTTCTGAAGAAAAAGGTTGGCAAACATGACAAAAAATTTTAGTCCACAACTTCCCCACATCTGTTGGCATAGATCGCTGCAGCCTCTAACACATTTAAATGAA
This sequence comes from Trogon surrucura, assembly GCA_020746105.1. Taxonomy (NCBI): domain Eukaryota; kingdom Metazoa; phylum Chordata; class Aves; order Trogoniformes; family Trogonidae; genus Trogon; species Trogon surrucura. The sequence goes on from CM036617.1 coordinate 57,140,319, forward strand.
CTAAGGTAAAGTTACAAAAAAAGCCACCTTTTTTGTCTCTGACCTCTCTATAATCAATCTTGCATGAGAACGTGGTTAGAAACTTTTAAAAAGTGAGAGGTGGAAGAGAAATGGGGATTTGCTTGTACCTGGCTGCCATCTCTAAATCTTATTTCTACAGAGAGATGTATACTACCTGTGTTTCTACCTTCAGAACTACCCCTTTTGCTCAGTTTTCCATGAAACAGAGCTGTGTTAACTGGTGGACTCATTTCCTTTCAATCTCATGTACAGCTGGAACAGAAACTTTTATTTTGTATATTTAATGCTTGGAATAACAACATCTTATCTGAATCATACCAGAGTCACAGAATATGGGAGCCATATACGCACTAGAATATGGACATCTCACTCTTCTCCCTCCCTCCCTGCCCCAAACATCTCCTTGAAATACACTTTAGCTAAGTTGTTACCAAGAAGCAGACCGTGTTTACTTTTAATCAGCAGAGGAAGGAAGGGAGAGATGGAAAAGATTCAATTTCTACAACAACCAGGCACATAGGGTGATTTTTCATAAAGTTTCCAAAAGGAAATATTTGAACACGTTTTAGTATCATTTATGACTAAAAGCACGGTGAGCAATAGACAACCATGGTCTGTTGTCCAACAGGCAAATAAAATAGAGGCAGATGGCAATACATTAACTCTAATGTGTTTATTCCAAGGCGCCGAGTGCCAGCTGCGCTCACCAGAACTTCCCAGTATTTACTTCCTTGTCCTTCATTGCCACATGCCACCTAGTGACTTAACGCTGAATCACAGCTTAAAAGTTGATAAAACTGGAGGAACTACAGTGAATCACGAGGATGTTCTTGTTTCGAATGCTTAGGGACTTAAAACTGGCCATGGAAACATCTAAAGGCACCACATGAAGCATAGCTTCACTTCTGAGTGTAATTTCTCTCACAGACCTCCGAGAAAAAAAAGAAGTAAAACAAAGGAAAAACGGATGTAACCGAATGATCCAAATTTTGTCTTCCATTATTTGTGCCTGTGAAACTGAAATATTAAAATAGAGATTAGGTCATTCAGACATTAAAATAAATAAATTAAAAAAAAAAGTAAAATAGTGTGTTTTCTAAAAGACCAAGAAATAAATTCAGTTAATGTATGAATATTACATGCATTCTTTTCTTCTGTCTTTGACAAACATTTTACTTAACTTTCTCACTTATGTCCATATATTTTCAGCTTTTGAAACGAATTTTTTTTATTCATATGAGCTCTTAGGTATTTTTTTTAAGAGAATACAGAAAGTGGAAGAGAACACCTGTTTCTGACTGCGATCTAAGGCCATATTACAGAGATGTTTTGATTTTTGAACACAGCATCATATTTCTTGCACAGAATAGCGAGAGTATGGCCTTCATCTTAAAAAATTAAGATCTGTAAGACATCTTTGACCACTTTACTAATAACAGCTGTCCTAAAAACTCACTAATGATGGCATTATTACAGCTTTAAAATCAAAACTTTTGTGATTGAGTAGGCACTTCTAGGAAGAAGAGATGGGGTGATCTCTGAGGATTCTTCCTGCTTAGAAAACAAAAAAAAGACAAACAGCAACAAAAGTTTGGAGTACTCATGATACTTATCAAAATACTGTGTCTGCTTTGTCTCAAGTGTATTTTGATTGAACACTGTCTGAGAGATTCTTCATTACACAGACAGTCCAGACATTAGATATTCATCATGACTTTATGTAATGCAGATCAGAAAGCATTTGTTGGCAACTTAATATTTGAAATGCAATGAATAATTCACTACATGGATCCAGAACATCATTCTCTAACTTGCTACGTTAATAAAATTAAACTGCAAAGAAGTATCATCTCAAAACAAAATAGGATACCAGACCAAATCAAAATGACATTTATCATACAAGGCTGTTAAAAGATCTTGCAAATGAATACTGTAATGTATTCTCCTTTGAGGGATGGTTACTTTGTGACTGGTAACATAATAATTATGCCATGTTTGCTTACAGTATTTTCATCTGGTAACTCTTGACCTATTTCCCCTGAAAAAGACTTCCCCTAATCTGCATTGGGAAGCTGAAGTAAAAAGAAACAAAGAATCTGTTAATGATTTCTCTGTTGCCTTATTCACCTGCAACTGTACAATATTCAACACAGTCTGTCTTTCAACAAGATTTAGAAATTCAAATCTGAAAAATATTCCTTGCTTTGTTGATTTTTTTTAAGGTTCATACACAGCATGTTTCCACATTTTTCATGGTACAAGGTATTCCCTTGCCAGCAGCTGAATGCTGACAGAGATTTCAGACTGCATTCAATGAGCAGCGGTACCTCTAATTCTATCTCGAATAAAGATCAAGTTTAACTGTATTTGAGGATTTCATCACTTGATCTGTTTGCACTGGATAGGTCCCACCAAAATTTCTTTCATTATTGTATTTAAGCTCCAGTCTTCTTCACTTAGAACGTCAAAGTTTACAGATGTAATTTAGACATGTAATTCTGGGGTTGACTGAAAAAGCTTCAAATGCCTAAACAGAGAGCATGTTTGTAATAAAAATATTGCCTGAAAACAAAACTGAACCGGTGCTACAGACTTGGGCTGATGCTTTGTCAGTATTTGACAAAAGACAGAGCAGAGGAAAGGCAGTTTTGGATAGGAAACATTCAAAATGTTCTTTTAATTCTTCTATGACGGTTGGTTCTTCTTCAGCTAGTCATAGATATCAGTCTTGATAAATACGAGCATGGGAGTGATTCATCCTTCCTACTGCTGTGCACTTACACCCGACCTCAGTCTCTCCTGAGAATTCCCAGAGTCTGCGGAATTCATAGGTATACCTTATGGCACATAACTAAAATTTTGAAAGAGTTTTTTTTAACTGCAATTTAAATACATTATATATATATATGTATCTCACTGAAGTGATATCAGAGCGGGCAGTGAGGGTGACATACATCAGGTGGCAAAAGAAATTTGACTTTGAAAGGCTATGTGTTCACCTGGTGTTTAAAAACCATCGGTTGCGGAGGGGAGGAAGGAAGTCCACAACTTTATATGGGGTGGACTCTCAGTGCTGTATTTACTAGACAAGGACAATGCCAGCCAAGTTTTAATGATATGCTATTCTAGCTGAAGCTAGACAGAACAGTTTCCTCCAGCTACTTTACAGGTATGCCAGTTTTGAGAAAACCTCTCAGGGTTTGACATGGCAACTGAGTTGTTAATAATATCTTCCAGGAACCTCACAGAGGCAAAGAGAAGGAGAGAGAGAGGAAGAGAAAAGAAGGAGGAAGAACATGAAGAGGAACAGGAAGAGATAGACTGTTTGATGACCAACTCTGTCAGGAAAGTAGGATCCTGAGCTCCTTGAAGAGTATTTACCTAAACATTGCAGAGTTTTTCAAATGGTAAAGAAACTGTGGCAACTGTTGCTTGGGATAAGTTATTCTTTTGCTCATGACAGTAGCAGTTTGCTGCATGGAACCAGCTGAGCATTCCCTGTGCATCATTGTAAGTGTCTCATACTCTCAGAAGGATGAATGATAATAATCCCTGTGGTAGTTTGAAAGTGTATGTTAAATCTATCAGGTAATCACTGCATTGGCTTAAAAAGGTGGCAAACCTTTTTACAAATGAGCAACATGATTCCGGTCAACTATACTCTCCCAAGTCCTAAGACAGAATTGCACGTTGTCTACATCACAAAGCAAAAGACAATAGGGAGCAAACTCAGGCACTGTCCCGGGTTATCACACTACAAAATTGTAATTCATTTCCTAGGTCACCGTCCCAGTTAGCTTTTTCCAAGATTAAACCTGAGCTGGATGAGTGATATAATAAATTCCCAAACGCATAAGAGCAAGACTATATCAGAAGTGTTTTCCTCCACTCTCCACATCCTCCAGCACAACTCAAGGACATCTCAAACATACCTGAAGGTCCTTACCATTTTCCCAAGATACGCAACTAACATCTATAGTTTCATATGTTCTAATGAGCTGTGCCAGATCCCTATATTATTTCAGACACTTCTAATGGAAACAGTGGGAGTAATTCAGAGTGCATGTTTAGACAGTATGCATAGAATAATAGAATCATAGAATTGTTTAGTTTGAAAAAGACTTAAGATGGTTGAGTCCAATTGTTAACCTAGCAATGACAGGTCCACCACTAAATCATGTCCCTAAGCATCGCTTCTACAAGTCTTTTAAATACCTCCAGAAATGGAGATTCAACCGCTTCCCTGGAGAGCCTGTTTCAATGTTTAACAACCCTCTCAATTGAGAAATTTGTCCTAATGTCCAGTCTACACCTCCCCTAGTGCAACTTGAGGCCATTTTCTCTTGTCCTGTTGCTTATTACATGGGAGAAGAGACCAACACCCACCTCATTACAACCTCCTGTCAGGTAGTTGAAGAGAGCAATAAGGTCTCCCCTCAGCCTCCTTTTCTCCAGGTTAAACGACTCCAGTTCCTCGGTAGCTCCTCATAAGACTTGTTCTGCAGACCCTTCACCAGCTTCATTGCCCTTCTTTGGACGTGTTCCAGCACCTCAGCTAGACTGCAAGGCCACGTCTTATAAGACAGATGAGTCTGCCTTTTCATAACACTACTCATGTCCCGAACATTTAAAACAAATTAACATGTAATCATTCAGCAAGTTAGGAAAATGGGCTTGTTTGAGTGATGTTGCGGTTCAATGGTAGGAATGGAAGAGTCTAGACTGTGCTTTAGTCTCTGTTAGGGTAAAACTGTCAGGCACAAAATGTGATCACACAAAGTCTAACACAGCCAGGCAGCACAAAAAGCACAATTGACTCTGCCAGTCAATGGGTAAATAGAGTCAGAGCAGTGTGAGAAAGGCACGTCCTAAAGATCTAAACTTTGTTCAGGCAGCAAGCTTGGAGTTAAGGAATAATTCACTCTACCACTAGTGACCTGCTACATACAACTTGAACGTGAAACATTACTAGACTGTGCGTGTAAGAAAGAAGAAATTGAAAATGAGGGTTGTGTAATATCTAAAGAATATTAAATTAACTTCTTCTAACCTGACTCATTATTAATAATTAATGTTATATCACTACTATGTATCATCCTACATACACATTAGTAATCTAATACTAAACAAAATCAATAATAGAAATCAGCTGAGAATTTTAAGTGAAATCAACATAACTCAATCATGAGTGTGTTTTGGGGTGTTGTTTTTTTTTCTTTTTCAATTGCAGTAGTTTAATGCAGTTTAGCCAGAGGAAATGGAACATTAAAAAGTAAGCAGCAAAACAGTCTATTAACTATGCACTTACAAGCTATGATGCTTACTCTATCAAAATACAGTAGATTTCAAAAGGCAGTCAAGCACTTTATATAAATGAACAAGTCACTGTGGTGCAACAGCTTCACACACCTCAGCTGATTTGTGACAGATGCTTGTATACCATCTCTTAGCTTGTGGTTAAAGTGATTTGAGCTCGCTTAGCCTTCTTTCATTAACTTCTTACCCTATGGGAACTTTTTCATGTGTTTAATCTTTCTGGTTGACACCGAACTTTCAAACTAATATATAAAAGTAAACATCATGTCTAGTCTGGTACAAAAGCCTATGCGGATTTGAAAATCTGCACATCATTCTAACCTACACTGATGGAAGGAAGGCTTCACAGGATCACACTATTTTCCTTGTGACAAAGTGAAACATGAAATAAAAGTGAAAAATTCCCGATGCATATACTGCATGTTTTTTACCAAACCAAGGGATAGCAGCATTCTCTAACACTGTTAAAACTCCTTCCCCTTATAAAGCTGTCTTCAAGGACATATCAACTCTTAATCATTGTCTGGCTGACAGATCTATTGAGAACCCTTTCCTTCTGATCCCTCCATAGCCTTTTGTCAAAAATGCCTGCTTTTTTTTCCATCATTACCAAAAGAATTTAGGATGACTACTTCCAACTGAGACACCTACCTACCAGCATCTAAACCATGAAAGAGGTAAATTTTGCCTTTAAAATTAGTCAGCCTTACTCAACTGATTAATTTCAGGATGCTAAAGGTAACATGCAACCAAGAACCACTCCCTTCTGTAAGTATTCTATAATGTATATACTCCTAGTACTTTACCTAGCCCATTGTTCCCATAATTTATTTAGACAAATTACCCAGTCATCTTGTAGACTGATTTCTATAGCTTCCCTTTCTTGTCCCATAAATGCAGTCTCTTTTTTTATGAGACTATTATACCTGAAATAACACCTTCTTTTTAGCATCCCTCAATTAAAATACAGTATGTCTTCATGTTTGAAAGGGCATTGTCTCTGTAATAATCTTAAACAGTCATCTGTCAACTACCCAAAAGAGTTTGGAATTTTATCATCGTAGCTAAACTAAACTAAATGTATCAGTTAACACTAAGTTAACTACATTTTAAATACATATTATTTTAACTACTTTCTCTTAAGATATCAAGAACTATTTTTTAAAGATAACAGTGTTTTAGTGTTACCTCTGTAGAATATTTCTGTAGCTATTCTTTTAAGTAAAATGGACACCAACCAGATAAAAAAATTTATGAGTAAGCAGGACCTCACAAAAATGTATTATATATGACTAGGAAAGGAAAAATGAGTAGGACCTGAAAGAATAATAGCAACAAGAGATATCACTACCAGAAATAAAATTAAATGTGGACAGGAACATCAAACAAGAATGTTGTATTATAAATAACCATGTCCCAAACTGAAACCATAAATCAGAGCTCACTTATCTTTAATCTCTCTCTTGAGCATTGTAGATGTAGCTTCAGCTGCCTAACCACAGCCCTGACTGGTGTTTGATCCCTGGGAAAGTCCAGTCAGCCTTGAAGCAACACATCTTTCCTCACATAATCCAAGCCCTGGACCAGATTCAGGTTTCATCTCATCCCAGGCTGCTTTTAAATTACTTCTTTGGTTCACCTCGAGGAAAACGTTGAGAACATGCACTCTGTACGATTCCTGCCAAGCAGGCAGCGCAATGCGCCCTGACACACACACATTAGAGCCCCAGTCCTGCCTCCAAGGTCTGTTCCTGCCTTTATTTCATCCTCAACTCCTGCTTCAGCTCAACTGCCTCTGCCAGTTCCAGGAACCTTGAATGTCACCTAGTCAGAAGAAAAAAAAAAAAGATCAAAAGTGAATATTTTATAGCAGGTGGAAAACAAGAAGTCAAAATGTACAAAAAGGCAACAGAAGAAAGTGATACAGTTGTACTACCAGAAATAACTGACACAACTTTCCCAGGAGAAGTGGATACAGTGTCAGTCACAGCTGATAAACAGCCTTTATGACGTACAGATTTCTTACACATAACATTTCTAAGTTAAAGCCTTTCCTATGTACCCACAAAAGAAAACAAGTACATAACTTGATTTCATTTTTTTTCTCTAACTTTGATTAATTTTGTATTTTTTTCCCTTGAAAATTGTGGTATTAGCCAAAAATATTCATTCAAAATACTATTGCAGAGATTATTCTCCTGCTCAGCTTTTCTGAGTCCCTTATCTGACTGCCCATTCTTAGCTCACCTATAAGATATTTGACTTTGGAAGGGTGCACAGCTGCACCTTGTGCTTTCTTGTATACTTACCCATTAACACATTTGGGTCATTCAAGCTGAAGTTTTAAAGAAATTTCTGTTTGTTTCTTAACATTGTCTGGCTTTCAAACCCGCAGTTAATTATGATTGAAGTACAACGAATTAAAAAATGAATAATAAAAATAAAGCAAATTGGGAAGGACAAAAATTTAGAAGACAATAGAGCTTAAAAAAAGTCAAATCCAAAGAGCGTAGTTTCTGTGGTGAACTACCTTCCCAGTTTGAGCTAAACAAAACCAGTTCTGTTCACTGATTTTACTTCTCAGCCCAGTTTCTTAATTCTAGGAGGCTGCACTTTCTGAAGTCAGCAGCGTGTTTTTGCAGACAGTGTGTGCTACTGGCAGTGATAACACCTGATGTTTACAGTCACTGCCTGGGACTGGTGTGCAGAAAGGCTCTTGCTTATACTTATTCCTACAGTGACCAAGGCCACTGCTGGCTCTTGTGTGCCACACTGGGGGTACCGAATAGTAAGAGGGGTCACAAGGAAGTAAGAGGTTGCACCTCCGGTGATGAAGGATCTTCCATTCCATATACATAATTTTCAGTATAAAACTGAGGGATCACAGGGGTTAAGGTTTCTTCTTCAAGGGCCAGTGTCCAATGAGGACTCTGTACGTTCTTCTGCCTTTGATCCCAGTCTCAACTTCCCGAATCCAGCTCCTGTATCCAGCTCCCCTCTGCCACTGAGCCTGGGACTTCCCTGGTGCCACCTGCTCTGCAGCATCAGTGGGGATTGCTGTAGGCAGCCAGGGTAGTTGGGTTTGATATTGGTTTTAAATATATTTGCATATAATGCATTATTTCATTATTTTTATTATCCCCTTATTAAAACTATCTTTGTTTCAATAAAGATGCTTTAGTTTTCCAATTCCTAAGAATCTCTGCCTTGTTCCCGTTCTCTTCCCATTTGGTTTAGTGGCTGGCCCTGCCAGCCTGTTATGTAAACAAACAACATTGACATGCTCTTTTTACAGGATTAAAAAAAAAAAAAAAAAAGAATGTTGCACATCCTTTGGTATAAAATTGTTTTAATTAATTGAACCATAATTTTAATAGTAACACACCTATAAATAACCACATTGAATTCACACCAAAATAAATTAAATATGAAAGAATAATTCTGATTTATAATGTCTTTAACTAGTGAACTGCTATAAAGTCATAGAACAGAAATAGTGATCAAGTTAATAAATAAGAGTGACATGTTAAAATCCAAAAGAGAGGAAAATTAGATGAAAAGAAGCATTAGATATACTACATCTAGGTTCATTAGTTTTTAATTTAAGACTATAAACAAACTATGCTTGGGTTTAAAACAGTAGCTCTCCCCAATAAATCAAAAAATAATAAGCAAAATCTGAGTGCAAAAATTATGTACTTTATTCTTTTTCAGTGACTCCTCTCTACTGTCCTCCCTAATCTGCAACATTATTGTGATGAATGAGTCAACAGAGGGTGACTTAAAATCTAGTTATTATTTTTGAGGAGTGTTGTAAACAGAAGAACTGTGAAGAGCATCACAGGTTGATGGAAAATTTTGAGAAACAAACACAGAGTGGCAGTACTCAGATCCTTCAAAGCTTATAATGTTGGAGAAATGAAAGAAACCAGGATGTACAATAGCACTTGAAATCTCTTTGTTTTGTCAAGGTGAGTGTTAAAGAGAAAAATGCAAACCACAATAGATGCGTAATTCAGGTTATGCATCAAGAAAGAAATCTAGCAGCAGGATTACCCTGTGGTTTAATTTTATTATGACCTTCAGGGCTACTATTTAATTTCTATCCAAAGTCAAGTCAACCATGTGCTTTCCTAAATAAAATTGTACGTGTCTTACACATTTCTTCCACACAACAGAAAACAAAGATGCGCTTTCCTGATTTGTTTGATTTGTTATTGTGTTTGTTATTAATAAAAACATCTATTCAGTGTTCAGTTTTCTGTAATTGTTACTAAAGCAACATAGTGAGAAATAAAGGCAGGAGTAAATCTTCCAGAACCAAAGTTGTTGATGCAACTGGATGCCCAGTGTTGGACATCATCTAAAAGTGAAGTGCGGGAATTATTTCAGGAAACAAAGTGTCGATTAATGACACTGACATCATGTGAACACTTCTTAAATATGTAGTTGAAATGATTCTTCACTTGTTGCATATTATATGGAGCAGATGACTTTATGCTGAAAGATTGGAGATTATATTAGTCAAAATAAAATGACTGGCCATCTGCCAGTTATATTCCTATGTATTACAAAATATTTTTCTGCATGAAACACAAGTAGAAAATTATAATTAGTGGGGTTTTTTTGATTTTGCATTATTAGTGCAAAGTCTTGTATTGGTATTTGAGAAAACAGACATCATGAGCCTTTGAGACAAACAAGTTGCTGCAGTAGAGAACTGCAAGAGACTTTAATCCCTTCATGGAAAAAGTGTAAGAAGAATTAAAGAAAGATTTGCACCAAGTTATTTGACAAGTGAACAGCAGTCAACTCCTGAACTTGGAACTCAAGCATTGTAGTTGCTGTCTCGGCCTTAACATCCATGACTGCTCAGTGTTCGTTCAGTTCATTTCAGAAAAATCAGGACAAAAGACTAATTCGGTTCTCTTACAAGCACTTTTGACAGTTGAATAGGTTTTATTCTAACACAGACATTAAAATCAACCTCAGAAACTGAAAAAAAAAAAAAAGTTTTTGACTGTTATATAGACAGCTGTTTTCTGACGGCTCCAACTCTAATTTGCAAACATCCTTATTTCAGACATTCAGTTTCTTTAACAATCGATTTTGAAGATTAATTAACAAACACATCTAACAAATGTATAATTAAAAAATGCATTTTCTTTTATGTGACTGTAGGTACAAAACTTGAGGACAAAACCAGAAATTTATTGCAAATGTTATGAAACAAAAGGGTAAGCACATACTTAAATGTCAAAAATTATTCTCAGTATGTCTCAAGGCAGTTTTAAATGCCTGTTTTTTGTTAATGTGATTAATGGGTTACCTTTGAAAAGATATTCACAGAAGAAAAGCGTGGCAATAAATTGGTTATAAATAACCAGAAATTCTTCTGGATTTGTTCCTGATTTTCATTAAAAGAAAAGGTATTTTCTATAAACTCCACCTATAACTTCTGACCGACATATGTCTTTTGAAATTTCTAGAATGAAGATCCTTTAGTGTCCTCAGTGTTTCAACTGGCACATTTTGTCATACATGAAATAAATCTTCCCTTTCTGAAATTAAACCTCCCTTAGTCTGTCTGCAACAAAAATGGGAAAAAGTTTTTGTTCGCATCAAACATTTCCAGTTGCATCTTACAACGCTTTCATCGCATTATAGGAACATTTAATGACAGGAACATTAAAACTATGATGCTCTGGACACTCTCTACCCAGTGTTCATCTACCCTGTATTGCAGATGAAAGCATTTCAGACATATACGAGGGAAATCTATGAATCAGGAACAGAAAGGGGTACTGTACCTTTGAGACAGTGCTCCTATTTATATATCCTAATAATAATAATTACATTTTTTGCAACTGATCACTATTGTTTCTCTTTGATTCTGATTGGTTTTTTGCATAGTCCTACCAAGCCTATCATTCTTCGTGAAGTAGTGCAGAACTTTACATTTGTATTAGGAGAATTGCATCCTGTCCAGATTGAGGGTTTTTCCTGGATTATTTATCCAGTTTATCAAAATAATTTTGAATTTTAATTTTATCCAATAATGTGCTTAGAGTACCTTCTTGGTGATAAAGATATATTCTCGTCTATCATCAAGCGTTTCAAGGTATTCAAATTAAAAAACTTAGAACAGAGAACGTATTTTTCCAAAATTAAATATTCAGGGAAGATTCTCAGTAACAGAAATAGAAAAGAATTAAAAAGAAGTGTGCTAAACTAATGCATTATTGTGTTGATGTATGATCATTGTCAGTGCTAGATTGCATTTTTTCAAAAGAAGTTTAATTCATTGAGAACTGACATTTTGGAATAATAAAAATAACTTGCAAATTTAGTGAAGAGTTTAAATAAAAATATTAAAAGAGATATTTTGAGAACTAGTTGTTCTGTCCATAAGATGAAAAATCATTTCTTTGATATTTTTCAACTAAACATTTTAATATGGTTTCTTTTCTATATTCATCTCCATTAAAACCAGAAAGGGCTCAATAACTCTAAAATTAAATCAATATTTTCATATGACAAAAAAAAGGTGTTTGACATTAGTCGCATTGGTAGAGTTTTCATGTTTCAGAAAGAAAAGGGAGGAGGTGTGGTAGTTTGACCCACAAGAAGTGTTTCTCACACAGTTATTTTGGGGTAATATTAAGTATGAAATGAAAAATATAGTTTTTCCTATCTTTTTGGTGTTAGATACTCTATTTTCATTGTCAGATCTCAGTGTTGAAATGAGAATATTTCCTTTCACAATTTTCAAATACTGATAATAATAAAATTAGTATTTTAAGAGTTATTTATATGCTTATGTTAAAACCTTTGTCTGATACTTTAAATAATATTTTAAATAATAAAGTTCAATTCTAGGATCAAAGATTAAGACATACATGACCAAGATAATCCTTCATATCCTTCTTCTCACATCTCTCAATAAATAGGTGGGGGTCAGGCTCTTCTTCCGGACGACTGGTGACAGGGCGAGAGGGCATGGCCTGAAACTGCATCAGGGAAGGTTTAGGTTGGATCTCAGGAAGCCCTTCCTCATGGAGAGGATGCTCAGGCATTGGGATGCACTGCCCAGGGAAGTGGTGGAGTCACCGTCCCTGGAGGTGTTTAAGGAGAGGCTGGATGTGGCACTTAGTGCTGTGGTCTGGCCGATGTGGTGGTGTTGGGTCATAGACTGGACTTGATGATCTCAGAGGTCTTTTCCAGCCTCAACGATTCTGTGATATTCCACAGCTGCTACTCCAGGATAAATGTCATTGTTAATCAGATAAATGTGTAAGGAGTTGTATTAGAATAAACTGAAAAAAATAATAAAATCAGCACAGTGCAAACAATGCTGCACCTTTTCTGACAAATCTTGTTTAATTATGGGCTGACTATTCTGCTCTGGACAGTGATAAACAACAAGTTCTCCACAGCAATAGTTAATTCCTCCTCATTAGTTCCTTGCATTGTGTCCTCTGATCTGAGAACCTGACTGCCTGAAAATCCAAGCAATTTTCTCTCATTCTACTGTTAATGCTAGAGCAGCAAGGGCCCTTTCAGATGCCAAATGATGAAAGTGCTTTTCCCTCACTTAGGCACAGTCGCACCGGTGGCCATCCCGCTGTGAGACTCAGGAGTCTGGTGCATTCTAATTGCATGTCTGGGCAAGAGTTAGGTGTGTTCATAGTCTGTGGTCCCTGCAATTGCCTTTGGAGGACCATCTTTTGCAACCAGACACTTCAGCGTGCTCTACCATTTTATTTTAGAGAGAGACCAGGACTGCAAAACAAACTGGGAAGTTTCACTATAAAACAGGTCAGAAACAATAACAGATTTTGGAGTCAGTCAATGCATTCACTTATCTATCTTAGATATAAATTTCAAGGCAGCATTTTGAAATTCCAGCAAAGTTGGTCTGCATGTAGTGGGTTTCAGATGTCTGCAAGATGACTGCAATCATAGAATCATAGAATGCATCGGGTTGGAAAGGACCTTTAGCGGTTATCTTGCCCAACACCCCCTGCAGTGAGCAGAGACATCTTTAACTAGATCAGGTTTCTCAGAGCCCCATCAAGGCTCACCTTGAATGTCTTAAGGAATGCTGCCTCCACCACCTCTCCGGGCAACTTGTTCCTGTGTTTCACCACCCTCATAGTAAAGAACTTCTTCTTAATGTTTAATATAAATCTACCCTGCTGTAGTTTAAAACAATTGCCTCTCATTCTATTGCTACACACCCTTATAAAGAGTCCCTCCCCAGCTTTCATGTAGGTCCCCTTCAGGCACTGGAAGGTTGCTACAAGGTCTCCCTGGAGCCTTCTCCAGGCTGAACAACCCCAACTGAGCAACCCCAACTCTCTCAGCCTGAAACAACAATATTCCTCTCTGATGAGAGTGAAAAGAGGGAGGCTGTGGGAGCACCAGCCAGTACTGCTGCTCTCATCTAGAATTGAAAAATTTACCACAATTTGTTTACAAGAGCAGATATTTACCAAGATTTTATGGCACAAGTCCTTCACTGAAGCAACACAGGCTGAGATTTGACCTCAAACTGTACATTTACTATATTACAGACAGTAATATATGGCAATTCCCAAGGGGAGCAGTCAGGGAGCTTGGAAACACACTGTACCACTGTGTGACAATAATTTATTCAGCCAATGTCTTGTCTGAATTGATGTCCTGTTCTTTTTTGAGTACTGCTGATACTAATTGCTTTGGGTTGTTGTCAGGAAAAAGACAAAGGACTCTTTATAGTTAACCAGTTATGGAAATGAAAGGAAATGAATTGCTGAATTCCTACACTTCGCGTCTCGAATTTCAACAGCACCCTCTTTCGAAGCTATCATGAGCTATATAAGAATCTGTAACTATCATCAACAAATCTTACTCCCATATAAAAGGCAGAACTATCTCCCATTATGATTTCCTCCTGGAAATACTCCCTGCAGGAGGATAAACATATGGTAAATGTGAAAAAGTTAATTGGCTATATATTGGCTGTAAAAGTTAATTAGCTGCATAGTGTTCCATATATTGGTATTTTAACAATTTACCTTCAGACTTCAGAACTGGTCCTTTCATCTTCCTAGGTCTGTTACCTCAAAACTAGCTTTTAAAACAGTTCAATACAATAAACAGATCTTTCTGTCCAGAGACTGAATGTACTTTACAGAGAAGTGTTATACTCCTTTGTTAGTCAGCACAGTGAAAAGGAAGTTCATCCTTGGCATTTTGGCCATTTCACTTTGTGAATGGCCAGTCAAAAGCTAACCTGGCAAAAATGTAAGTTTTAAGGCAAAACGGCTACCTGAATCAATTCATTGTCTGGCCACACAAGCACAAGGTCTCAAGAAAAGAGGTAGGAAGATCATAGAATCATAGAATCATAGAATGGATTTGATTTGAAAACATCTTAAAGATCATCTAGTTTCAACTTCCCTGCCATGGGCAAGGACACCTCACACTAGAACAAATTTCTCGAAGTACCATCCGATCTGGCCTTGAACACTTTCAGGGAGAGGGCATCCACAACTTCTCTGGCCAACAAATTCCAGTGTTTTACCACTCTTAGAGAAAAGGATTTCTTCTTTATCTTCAATCTAAATCTACCCATCTTTCTAGCAGTCCCCCTTTAAGTACTGGAAGGATGCTGTAAGGTCTCCCTTGGAGCCTTCTCTTTTACAGACTGAACAATCCAAACTCTCTCAGCCTGTCCTCATCTGGGGTGTGCTCCAGCCCTCTGATCATTTTTGTGACCCTCCTGTGGATCTGCTTGAGCAGATCCATGTCCGTCTTAAGCTGAGGCCCCCAGAGCTGATTTGAGTGACTTTAACTTGCTAAGAATCCATTGTCTGACTCTTCTTAAATTCTGTCACTGTAACTATTCCACTTTCTAACTTCCTGTGTTGAAGCTTAAATTTGTCTCATATTCAGGCTTTGAGCAAGCTTCAAAACATGGTGTGTGTGGAAGAGAGGAGTGTTTGAGCTCCTAAGACCCCTTAGGTCAGTGCATGTCATGAAACTGAGAAAAATAAACTACTATCAATAAATGACTACTAATGTCTACCCATCTCTTCTCACCACTGCCTCTAGTCTGACTTAATTAGCTAGTAGTTCCATGTAAGTAATTTTCACATTTTAATTCCTTCATTCTATGCATATCATTCCCAAAGAAACAGTAGAATTTTCTAAAGCATGTTAACTCTGGTTATTGCTACATATTTGAAGTGATTTCCACTGGATTTTATATACAATTCCAGTAAATTTTTAAGTCAGAATTTACATAACCCACAAAATCTGCGTTTTTACTGCTCCACTGGTAAAAACTGGAGTAGTATAAAATGATCTTGTAATGGTCAAACAAAGCATTGACCTGTTTGTTCAATATGCATTTGTTTTTGACCAAAAAAAAAAAAAAAAAAGTGAGGAGCTACACTAGAAACAGTTGAGTAAAAAGACAAATTTGGACCAGCTTCAAGAAAGACTTTTGCTTCTTAAGTCAGTATAAGGAAAATTTGAAATGCTCAGGTGCACAACAGATGGCCAAGTCTACAAGCATTTACAGCCGGGCACTTCTTTGTCTGTGTCGTATTTTTTCACCATCAAGTTTGTTTTGCAGTAACATTTTAGATCCCTACAAGCCTGATAAAGGAGGTGTACTTCAAACATACTCAGTACACAGGCATTGCTAAAGGCATATTATTTTCTTTTTAAAATACTGAGGATGAATCTGCCCACTATCTTACCAAACAGATGTAGGTGATCTAGATTTCTGGGGCCCCTCAGGCTAAGGAGACATGAATCCACATCTTAAGTCTACCATTAGAGCATCAAGGTAGAAACTCATTTTCTTTCTATACAATGAGGCTGTGGCAGTGTGTGTTGAAGAATATAAGGTTGCAGGGGCCTGAAAACAAGCAAATCAACGTGTCCACTGAGAGATGAGGCTCTGATTTCATTCTAGTTGAACAGGAAATAGAATCCAGGCTTTTTATTTTGTGGTTGAATGCTTTACTAATTTTGTAAACAAGTCCTGAAAAGTGGAAAGTGTATCATTGTCATGTCAGCTCACATGAGTCTTACAATGCATAGTTATATGTGTAGTTACCAGGGTCTGGATCATAAGTGGTGAGGATGTTTGTGGTTTTTTCTCTTAATCTTAGTTTCCTAAGAAAACAGCAATTCTAAAATAATTAGAGTTTCAGGCATGGGTAGCCTTTGCCTAACTTTAGGTCTGCCACTGTAGCAGATATTGAATTTTTTCTTTTTTTCTTCTTTTGGATGGAGTGGACTTTCTCCTCTTGGCTGTGTTAGGATTCCTCTTCTGAGTTCCTCTCTGGAAGAGAGGCCTTCACTGGGTTTGGCCTCGACCTCCAGGAATGATGACTTCAAGGAGTATTCAGTGGTAATACAGTACCCAAAAACCTGTCTCTGTAACCAATATAAATATTAAAATGAGTGGGTCACTGCACGCACATCTGTCCCAGTCTGTGAGATTTGGAACTCCTTCCTAGTCCATCCCAGCTACACCCTGAGCTCATCTCAGATGTGCATGCCATCTCCCTTCTCCACAGTTCACTTTTTTATGGGAAAGAGTTGCTCTGCATTCAGGTGAGTCCCCTGATGTGGACAAAAGGATCAAAACGGTAATGTGTCAGGGAGGGTATCTGTCTCACCCTTCTGACACAGGGACAAAGCCTGTAAACAAACACTGATTAAAAAAAGCAAACCAAAATCCAAACCCCCATACCCTGAGAATGTGTATGATGGTGTGTGTATCTGCAAATCCCCTAACTTTAAGTACAAGCCACCTACCCTACAGATGGTCTGAGAGCCATGTACATCACTTCCTTGCGAATGACTCCTCACAAACCTACTTGGAGGAATCTCCAAAATGTTAAAAGCTGTCCACAATGTGTAGATACCCTATATTTATAAGTGCCGATGTCCTCCTGAAGAATTGGGAGCTGGTCCTGTCCTTCTAGTGAGTGATGTGAAAGGTCTTCCAGGTTTGCCAAATCAGTTTGGTCATCTTCAAGACAAAAGGAATCTCTTCTTTTTCAGCCCCGATAAAGTCCTCAGATACAGTTGCATAGATTTGTGACTGACGGGAGAGATTTCTTTTTAACACCTCACACTCGTTAGATTTTATCAATCTCTCTGCAGCTAGTACACATTCACAGAGGGCACGGCAGCCTCATTACCAAAGCAGGCAGGCAGTCAAGGAAGGTCAGGTAGCCTCAAGTCTATCTAGCAAGCCCACTATCAAAGTTAATAAAGGATACTACTCTGAGGAGTAAGAGAGAGATGCAGATCAGAAGTGTTGCCTGAAGGGGCCAGAAGCTGCGTCATGAGGGAATTATTAGTAGGCATTTGTACACTGTTTGTTTTCCTGGAACATGACTGAAGTTAGTAACTTTAGATACAGCTGGACTGGTGCTTGATGGCTTTGATACAGTGAACTTCTGAAAGCTGCCAGTGGACACTGTCTCTGCTATTCCTGTCCTTGCCTGTAAGTCTGAGTATAATGCAGCTATTGATCCTTGCTGGTTTTGCTTAATATGGATAAACACGATCTTATTATAAATTGCAGTGTGTTTGGCTTAGCTGTCTTTCCAGAGCGGAAACTGATCTTTTCTGTGTAATATCCTTTCACTGCTCATACTACTATATTCTATGTGAGTTGGACAATACAACCACAGAATACTTGAGCTATGGAAAAGCAGCTAAATAGACTCATCCCAAGTCATCCAACTGTAAATCAGAAAATATAACTTGTATTTATGCTGAGAAATGTTTGCATATTCCTACATCTGAGAACTTTAATTGCCAAAGTATCATTAGTTTTCATGTCTTTTTAACACTTATTTTTTTTATTTTATTGGTAGGTAATAGTGAAATGGTTAGCAGCATTGAATAGAGGTTCCTAACACAGCTCATAATCTTTCAAAGGAAAATATTTAGAATTAATTTCCTTCTTCACTGTCTTTTTGTTTGTCATCTCCTTCAAAGCAGACACATTTTCCAGACATATGTAAATATAATGATGATCGTATTGATCCTCTGTTCCAAATGCTTAAATCCCATAAAAAATTTAAGAAACATGTTTAGACAGGAAAAGATCTCTGCCATCTCCTGATTTGACGTGGGAGCAGGTAGTCTGGGATTTTTTCCTGGTTCAAGATGAAAAACAAATATCTGAAATATCAACATTTCATGGATGTCTAAATAAAACACTCTCATTTTAAAAAAAAAGAATGTGCGTATGCAGACTGCACAAAAATGAAAGAAAAACATTATTTCAATTCTTGTTAGCTTGACAAACCAAAAATAAGTCACTCCGAGGCTAAAATTGTTTATGTATTAGTTAGGGGTAAAATCAATGCAGAACTATGAGTAGAAAACTACCCAGAAGCTTGGAACCAATTTCTTTTCCAGAGTTGGAGAAAATGGAAAACTGAAGTAAGGGGTAGCTTATCAAAGGCACAAACTTGCTTTTTAAAAAATATTTTTTTTGGCTGGAATATGTGGCTCTTCCACTCCATTTTAAACCTGCTGAACTCAGAACCTCACAGAATTATTACTTTTTTATGCACACTTCGTGGACAAGAAAATGGGATCCACTTAAACCAGAGCTGTATTTGGAAATGTAAAACTGTCAGACATAAGATGGAACAACTTAATTGTTGGTGAACTGGTTTATCTTTCCTTCTATTTGTATCTAAGGGAAAATTTCTATTTGTTCCTTCAAAAATTAAAACAAAATTCCTAGGGCACATCCACAAGACTACACATCTGAGATGAAGGGGATCAAGCCATACCTTGTACTTGTTGAAGTGTTTTGGAAGATCTGAGTTGGGTTCAACTTTTCCATAAACACAGAACAGATATGAAAATTCAAACTGAATTTTGGAAGTAGTTTTGGCAGGCTGCTGATACAAGTTTGGGTAGCCCATTGATTATTCACTGTCTTATATATCTTTGCTCATGGTTATTTTTCTTTCAGCTCTTTCAAATATCAATGTGATGTATTTAGTCTTGTAAATTTAATTACTTTTTTACATAAATGAAGGATCTTTTTAAAGCTAAAATAATAGATATAAGGGAGTAGGACAATAAGTTTTATTTTGAAGGTCAATCTTATGTCAAGTTTCAATAATATGTCTTGTTGTGTTTTTGATACAAATCTTCAGAGCGACACTTTCAAAATACTGATGCTGTGCTTTTGGAAGTATATAAAGGTAATTTTCCTGGGGGGGGGGGGGGTTGGTTGTGTTTTTTTCGCTTTTAAAAAGCTAAAGATTCAACAACCAAAATCATTGCTCTTTACAAAATTTAACGTGTATGTATAAAAATTAATATTTGAGTAAAATATTATCTCCTAGACTTTTCTCACTTCCAACTAAAGGCAATACATGAGAAAACAAGCCTGACAAACTCTGTGAATATTCCTGTATAATACGTTTGTTCTGTTAAGCCAGGAAATTAATTCAATATAGCCATTTTTTCATATTTTTCTTCAGAAAGGAGGATATTGCTACACACTGAATTCAGAATTCTGATGAGTTCTAGCTGTTGTAAAGATTGAGTTTATTTTATTTAAACAGAAAACTGTCATAGTTCCTTTGGAAGACAAGTTCTGTCAAAGAACTTGGATTAGTTCAAAATCAAATTCAAATGGGAGGAAAATAAAGATTTAAGGTTATGTTAAGATTAATTTTCTGTATATATTATTTCCACACATAATTTTTTTTTTTTAAAAAAAGATTTTCTCCTTTTTTAAAAAATGTTGAGTCAATGCTTTTAATGAGGTTTTCTGCTTTCTAGAGATAGACTCAGGCTAATCATTTAGCTGAAGTTTAATTTATGATCTGGTTATGTCTATTTTGCATATTTGGATATTATTTGCATAAACAATGTAGTTACTATTATCAGCTTTCCCCAAAAGATTACAAAAACACTAATTAATCTAATTTACATGAGGATAAAGATAGTTACCTGATCTCATTTTCTGGTGTTTTTTCTTTTTTTTTTTTACCACAGTAATTTTTTTTGTTTGTTTTTAAGATTCACAGTTCCTTATAGAAGTGCATTCCTGTAAATATTGTTGTTTGAAGTTTTCAAAGATAAGGTTGTGTTCCCTCAAAATGAGTTATTCTGTGATTATATTCCCTGGATATTAACTGATACCATGCACCCATTCAGATGAAAATGAAATCTTAGAGTCCTGAGCACTGTCAGCACTATAAATAGCCTCCTCTTCAGTTTTATATTCTCACATGCATGCTCATAAATGAGGAATCTGTGGAATGGGTTAACCCCATTGCTGTGTTTGCCTTTGAACACTGAATTCCTCTTTTTTTAGCTTTATGCTTCTGGATATCTCAATATGTATGTTTTCTTCTCAAAAAAAAAAAGGATATGCAAGGATATTTTAGAAATTTGTGTGTATTTTAAAATTTGGTGAGTGAAAAATCATTTTCTTAGTTGAGTGGCTATCAGGGTTCGATAGATTTAAATCCCTAGATGATTGACAGGTCCATTCTTTGCACTCAGCATCATTGCAGTCAGTGAGCTAAAGGTTTTCAGAGAAAGTGAAAACAAAGATCATACCCAAAGGGATGCTTCTCCCAGTACCAGCAATAATAACCCTGAGTTTTATCCTTAGGTGACACACATGAAAAAAAGGAGTACATAAATAATTTACAACTGTTAAACATTAAGACAGATAATTTTTTTTTTTTTTCAGAGGGCATAATCTGTCAATAAAATAACACAAAAGGGAATAACAGCATAGTTTGCTCTACTACCCTATTGACATCCAAATAGAAAGGGAAGGTGGTAAGGACAGAATTTCCAAGGATTGGTTGTGAGTAGTTACTTGAGTTGTAAATATGGGCATAAATTCATATAACTCAATTCTTCTGTTTTCTGTGGCGTAACTTTTATTCCATGTGGTACACAGGTCACACTGTCTTTTGGGCCCATGGTATCTCTCATCGCTTTCCTAGTGTAATAGAATTACTATGGCTGAATAAGGAAAATTTCCTGCTTTTTTTTTGCTATTGCTGCATGTCATCCATATGAAGCAATCGTGTTTTATCACAACATAAAGTTGGAAGAGTTGCACTGGGCTAACTGCTTGAAGTACTAGTTGTGGCACCAGCTAGAGTTCCCTTTGTGTCAGGTTTCCTCCTTTGGCCCACTAAGACAAAGTCTCCCAGTTCCCATACTTTTGGGTCAGACCTCACGTACAGTCTCACACCCTGTACGTCCCCATGGCTACCGTGATGGTCCAGGTCTGGTACCTGGGATATTGCAAGGATGCTGGAGCAAAATGATGAGGCAACTGTCCTGATGTCAGTAGGAACAAGATTTCCTGAGGTCATGAACAGAAGTAAAAAGTTTAAAATATCAAAGTGCATGAGTATCTTATCTTTCCTCAAAGCTGAACTTATTTGTTTAGACAGTGCTCTTGTTTGCCCAAGCCAGTTCATGTGGCTTTCTGGGCAATTAAGCGTGAATCTCCTCAGTCTTTGGCTTTTCCTTTGCTTTTAAATACATCAAATGTGTTTTCTTGTATGGCTTTCCTCAAGCTGCAACTTATGATTCCTGTTGTTTTGTTGAGCTTTCTGTGCACTCACTCTGATACCAGTTGCAGTGCCATGGTATTTCAGTCTCGGTTCTTTAGAGATGTTGCACTCTTTTACCTGTTACCTCTCCCCACTCCACCACATCTCCCCAGAGCTCTCCTTTCACTGGCATTTTTTTTCAGAAGGAAGATGAGGGAATTAGTTTTCAGTGTGAACAGGTCCCTGAATAATGCCACAGGCATGTGACACTATTTCTGATGGACTAATGCACAAAGAGGTAGGAGGTGATGGAAGAACAATCAGCCTCTGGTAATTATCTTGCAAACAAACTAGTTTTCTAGTTAATAATTTTTCCATGCAGGATTGTGGAGTAGCTCCATGTTTATCAAGAAATATTCTCTCGTCTTCTCAGTCAAAATTGTTAATGATTTTTCATTTAGTATAATGTTGAATGACAACGGCTAAAATTATTTTGATTTAGCATTAATATAGATTATTTCATTAGACTAAAAGTACAACAAGGATTTTGAGATGTTTTAGACGAAGCAGATACATTTTAAGGTTTGTGCATTTTACAAAGACTTATCTCTGAAATGATATCCAAGGTTGTTTACTGGTCTGCCACTTTTGTTTCTTGTTCTAAGTGCCTCTGTGAAGTTTCAGCTGGCATTACTTGAAAGAGCCACAGCATCTGAAGCCAAAATTTTCATAAATTATGAAGTTGTATAAACAGGACATAATAAGATTCATCTTCACTAGGATTAATATTGTCTTGTTCTTTTTAACCATAATTTTAGTCATGATTTAATTGATAACAAGTTTTAATCTTTGGTCCTTTTCTACATTATACACTAAAATGAAAAAGACAAAAGAAAGAACCCCACATCCTTAATCAAATGGCATTATTTGAAAAAAAAAACCAAACAACAAACCCCACCACAGATCCATGACTATTTGGAGGAACTAGGAATGCTGCACACATCAAGTTCTGGGGATTTTTTAATGCTAGATTATAATGATTTCAGAGTTTGGTCTTGTTTTGAACCTTCAGGCTACTCCAGGATAGCATAGAGTGGCCCAGAAACCAAGGAAGGCCAGGCCATCACTCTCTTTAAAACTCTCCCTGACAATCTTGATGTTGTCAGACATTCCTGGGAACTTGTCATTATTCATGTCAGTCGGACTGCAAATGCTCTCAAGAATGCATATGCATTACACCAGCAAATAACACTCTGCTTTTTTATGAGGACAGTACTTGACTGTCCCTGAGAAGCAGCTGCAAGGAGACTGGCTAGAAGGCTTGGGGATACTGAAATTTCCAAGCATGAAGCAGGAATCATGTGGTCTGAAAGCCAGAAAAATACTTATGGTCCCGGAATAAGAAGCATGTTCAAAACTAATCAAGCAAGAATGACCTGTTAATTTTATATTTTGTGTTGTCTTAATTTTCATTTAATTTGTTTAAAAGAAGAAAATAGAACAAGTGAGAAAAGGTCTGAAATTTTCAGATTTAAATGGATTCTATAAAACTTGAAGGCTGATAAGATCATGACAAATAAGACATACATAAACTTTTCGAACATATCTATTAAGTACTCTTTTAAGAGAAAAAGACAAATTAATTTTATGAATAATCTTCTAGACTTAAAAACATGAGGCACCCTTTAGTGCCTCATTTATGGATGTCAGTATGATAATTTCATACATGCAATGTGTGAAATGTATGCACAGATTTTCTTGGAAATTGGGCAGAAACCAAGTTGTCAACTGTTGTTGATAAATTATTTCTTACAACTTGGTATATGCTGAGGTGGCTGCAAGTTTGACAGCAAGAGTGAATCTCGAACTTTAGAGCAAAATCATTGGGGTGTTTGTTTTACAAACTTTGAGAGGTTGTAGAGGAATTTCTTGTGGAGCAGAGGCGTGGTATTACTTTAAAAACGTGGACAACCCAGCTTAGGCCTAAACAAAGGCTCTGTCCTTGAAGCTGCCTTGGAACACGGGGAGGAGGAGGTTTTATCTGTTTTGTGAGAGCTTTGCAAGATGCTTGGCTGGAGGTGCTGGGCCCGGGGGGAGAAGGGGGGGCGAGAGCCGCTTGCCTAGTGGAATGGCACTACCCAATAAAACACTGGCGTGTGTAAACCTGTAACTGACCAACTCTGTTAAGGGGCAGGCGCGGGGACACTGCTGAACTGTATATATTGAGCTGTCCGGAGCAATAAAGGGAGGACGATCTGTAGCCATATTGGTGTGATGATCGTTAACTTGGCCGGCTCTCCGAAGGGACCCCTCTTCAAGAGGTTTTGCTTGATATAATGAAATTATTAATATTGATTTAATAGTGTATGTTTGCCGTTAAAAGTATGAAAACCACAGCTCTCTATTCCCAGATTTCCCGTGTGTCCCAATGAAAAATCAAGTCTTCAGTTTTCCTTGCTACATACCCTGCGTATTTCTACAGAAGTTGCATTATGCAAGTAGGTCACTGATATCCTCAGAGTTTCTGTGCTGCTGCTTGAATGCTGTTGTGTGAATGCAAAGTGAAATTTCATTTGAAAATTTGCTAAAGGCATTTGGAGAAAATGATGAAATTATACTGAAGAGTTGTGCTATACTGCATCCTTTATTTTATACTCTCTCTCCATTAGTGAAATAAGCTTGAATCTTCAGCATGGTAAATTATCTGAATCAAGTAATATTAAATCTCTGTTAATTAAATTAATTTATAATTTCACCTACATATTTTTATTAAGGTCGACTCATATTTTCCAGTGTGGCTTGATTAATATTCTGTCTCCCTATTTACTAAATCAACTCTGAACTGTCAGTAAAAGGAAGTATTTCAAAGTATTCTGGTTATATCTTTTAAATCCCTCTAGTCTGTTTAACTGAATCCACAATGTATTTTATGTCAACAAGTGACAGTCTTTACAACTTCACAATATAGTCAAGGACAACAAGTTGCATAGATATAAAGTAAATTGATTTGAAATATTGTTCTGTAATGGCAAGAACAAGTTATTGGTGTTTCTCTCAAGGGTTTGCATCTGTACGTTGTCATATGTTACTTATGTATTTTTATATCACATACTGCCCAGTGAGTTGTTTTCTTTTCTGTTATGTTTTTATTACTGACTGAAACAGAGAAAAAGCCAAGTTAAAATTTTATCATGTCAGACCAGATAAGGTGAGTGAATTGTTTCCTTATGGCTTTTATAGTACTGGTCACATATTTGAACCCAAAATGGTTAAGAAACAGGATAAAGTAATCCCAATCTCAAAGAGTAGGGAATATAGTCTTTAAAATTTTGGTCTTAAAAAGCAGAGAATCTGAGGCTGACCAGGTGGCTTGAATCTGTCTCTTCTCTGCAGACAGAAGGGAAACAGTGTAGCTTACAATAATGAGGAGTAGGTGTGGAAAGATATATATCAACTTTTCTGATTTAGTATTATTGGTCATGCTAAAAAAAAATTTCCTATACATTTTTAATACACTGATAATCACACTTCTGTTCAGCTATTGGATCTCAGTAGAACTATATTCCATGAACTGATTAATGTGATAAAATCTGTTTTATAAAGGATAAGTGCTTGCTCTCTTAACGTATTATCTTTAACTCTGTAGAGGTTAGAACATTAATATGTGACGCATTAATACAATATGATAGTGCAAAATGCAGACACTGTGGTTACAACAGGGACAGATACTGCCATGTGGGGAGCAGGTTAGGGAGGTAGGGCATTGGTGTCAGGCTTCCTTCACCAGGCCACCCAGGACAGGAGAGGGTAACGTGCTACTTAGCTTTGGGTGAGAAGATGAATTATCCCCTCTCCTGTTATAATGGTTACTGTCTATCATGTTTTCCTTCCACTTGCCATTTGGTGACAGAAGGGGACCCAGAGTTGCTTGCTGGCTGCGCAAGGAAATCCAGCCTACACAAATTACAATGTATCCAGTGCGGTGGACTTGTATGTGTGCCCCCGTATTTTGATCCAAGGTTTTCTGGATAGAAAAATAGGATGCAGTCCCACTCTCTGCTATCTTAATGGCCCTTTTCCTTGCTCCTGTGTTGTTGGGTTGTCATCACTTCTTTTCCCAAAGCACAGTCAAAGTTTGGGTCATTTTACATCTGGTTTGTAATATTATGAAACTAGAGAAGGACATCAATGGGGAGGGGAAGTTGTGTTGGTGACCCACAGAGTAGAAAGAGCGTGAAAGCAAACGGGGTGGAAGTAACAAAAACCTCCTTTTTTAGTCTTCACCTTGAAGTAGAGTGAGCTATACAATCACATCCTCAGGAAGGACAATCTTGAGAAAGATTTAAATAACTAAAAAGCCATATCTAGCAGAGTTTATCCAAGTTTTCAAAAATGTACACAATATGATGAAAATAAAAACCACTTTTTCTAAAAGACACTAAAAAGTGGGACACCTCCAAGAATAAACCATGTTCTATCTCCCAGGCAAAAGCATGAGAAAGGACATTGAACTGGTTTTTTTTTTTATTGTTCTTTTTGGGTGAGGTTTTTTTGCTTAACAATCACTTTGGATCATGCTGTATTGAACTGATACAAAAAAAAAAAATCAAGAACCTTTTTCTTCTGGCAGCATGTTTCCAGTCAGATGCTCCCACCTGCTTGCCATGAGCACACCAGAAGACCTCACTGCCAGGTGGTGTATGCATCAGGGAAAGAGAATGGGTCTACATTTAACCTGATAAATCACATGAAGATGACAAATTATGTATTCTGTATGTGAAGAGGTCTACTAGGTTCACTGACAGTTTCTTCCCTAGCTCAGTTATATGCAAACAAATGTTTGAAAATAGGATACGCTTTTAAATATCAACACCTTGACCCTGGCTTAACTTCATAACTGCATTAGGTCCCATCTAATAATCTCTATATCCAGTCTATAACTTCCATCATATTTTTAAACACATACAACTGATTCAAAGATTTTCGGGTGATAAGGAATTGACCACCTCCCAGTGTAAGCGTTTGAGGATTAAATAACCCCATCATAAAAGAAAAACCTATACCCTTCTGCTTTATATTTATCCAACTTCAGTTCCCTAACATTACATCTTGTAATCATTTTGAGTAATTAAACTGAAAACTTTTCCTTCATGGATATAGGTAAGCTATAATCCAACACTCTCCTAACTTTGGCTCTGGTAAACTAAAGAAATGGAGCTTCTTTAATCTCTTATTATGAGATTTAAGATGAAAACAGAATTGTGATGCAACTGTAAAATTTACATACTGCATCTCCTATATCACAGAGATGGGATGTAATCTTTGAGACTTGTTCCACACATATACAAATACAAACTGGGCACCAAGTGGTAGGCACAAATACAAACAGGGCACAGAGTGGGTTGAGAGTAGCCCTGAAGAGAAGGATTTGGGGGTGTTGATAGATGAGAAGATGAACATGAGTCGTCAGTGCACTCATGCAGCCCAGAAGGCCAACCGCATCCTGGGGTGTATCAGGAGAAGCGTAGCCAGCAGGGCAAGAGAGGTGATTCTCCCCCTTTACTCTGCTCTTGTGAGACCCCACCTCGAATACTGCATCCAATTCTGGTGTCCCCACCATAAGAAGGGTCTGGATCTGTTGGAACGAGTTCAGAGGAGGGCCACAAAGATGATCCAGGGGCTGGAGCACCTCTGCTACGAGGACAGGTTGAGTGAGTTGGGATTGTTCAGTCTTGAAAAGAGAAGACTCTGGAGGTATCTAACAGCTGCCTTCCAATACCTGAAGGGATCCTACAGGAAGGCTGGGGAGGGACTTTTTACAAGAGCGTCCACTGATAGGACAAGGGGAAATGGGTTTAAGTTGAAGGAGAATAGATTTAGATTAGATTTTAGGAAGAAATTCTTCAGTATGAGGGTGGCAAGACTTTGGAATAAATTACCCAGAGGTGTTGTTGCTTCCCCCTCCCTGGAGGTGTTCAAGACCAGGTTGCACAGAGCCTGGAGTAGCCTGATCTAGATGACAGGTGTCCCTGCCCACGACAGGGAGGTTGGATTAGATGATCTCTAAGGTCCCTTCCAGCCTAGGCTATTCTATGATGCTATGATTCCTGTGTTTGAATTCCAAATGCTTTGTAAGATGAGATCTAGTACATTAAACCATCTGAGATAAATCTCAGATAAATAATAGAGTTGAGGTAATTAAATACAATGTACTGTTTTGGAATTCTTTAAATAGGTAAATATTTGTCAGTATAACTCTGTCTTTTACCGGTTTCTGGAGAATTATGCTGTAACTCAAATGGTATTATTCCACCACCATAGAATGTTTTTGCTCAGAGTTCACAGAGAGATTGAGATTATAAAAACATACTATAGCAATAACGTGTCAGAGGAACATTTCTATTGCAAGCATGGTAAAAGATGAATCAACATCCACTTGAACCACTTTTTTCAAAGAAGATTATCTCCTTTATTGTTTTCTATAAAGCTTTAGTAAAGAAAAGAATTTATTAATCCTGTACAGTATTATCACTGTGGAATAAATATTCTTTTTCCCATTTTCCTCCTGTTAACCAAGGTTTTGATTGCTTGGTGTGAGCATTCCTTCCATATATTTTTCTGCTGTAATATTAAAATTAATATAGTTATTACTCTGTCAACATTTCTTTCCATGAGCTTAGTCCTTAATGAGAAATAGTATCTTGAGCCAAGTCAAACTAGTTAGTTTTATAAGTTTTTTTTTCTTCCTAAAAACCCAGCTAGGTTTGTTTTCTTTAATTTGATATGAATGAAATTTGTATAGATGTGCTGTGTACCTCATGGTTTGTGGTATTCACAGAATACCATATACCAGAAAATGGCATAGGACAAACCACTAACATGATGAGGAATATTATTTCCACATATATTAAGTTCAGTCTTGAAGTAATAGATAACTGATACTAGGGACTTGATAGGCTGAAAGAGTTTTCAGTTTTATATTTTGTGGGATCTTTTGACTGAAAATATCTGGCTTCACTCATCATATACAATCACTAACATTCTGGATTTGACCTTTTGGAGATTAAGATATATTTAGGGGCCAAACAGATAAGGTAGAGCAGAAATATATGGGGTCACTGAAAAGATCACTGAGGTTTTGGTAACAAACATTTAAGCAGAGGTCACAGTCTTTCTGTTAAGAGACTTTATAAACATCATCCTCCCCGTTGAGCTTAAATGTTTTTTTGGAAAGTAATTACCTGTAAAATTCTCAGGTGCTAGTACTTGGGCCAAGATTTGCCACGTGCACAACATCTCATCTACTACTAGACTAACGTCTCCATAAATACATCCCTAATGAAGATCTGATGGCTACTTTACACTGAGAATATTTTTGCAGTGATCATTGTTGGAAGAGGCAGGATCTGATTAACACTGGTCACCATTGCTCGTGGTATATTTAATCAGAGGTTCTGCAATAAACAGAGAAATGTAATCAATAAAATTGCAGATCCAGAGAAGAAATACAGATGTGGAATAAAAATTTGTTGATAAAACCTGGTGATTACTTCCCATCAAGTCTGTAGGCTGTTATCTTTCCCTGTAGCACAACCATGCAGAACTGAGTGGCCAATTATTAATAAACATTGCTAAGAAAGAAAAAGTATTTCCTCTCAGGTATGTTTCTTAAAGCTTATTTTTGTTTACTTGGTGTGTTTTATCCTTCAAATATTTATTATGTCCCTCACTAAGTGATTATTTAGTAGATATACGCATTATGCACACTAATTTGAAGTGTGTATCATTCCTTATGATAATTTTATTGTAACTTAACCTTTCACAACTTAACCACACAATTTAAAACATTTCTAGGAAGCAATCAAAAGTTTTCATTTAACAAAAGGATCATATCTTTATTTTGCTTTCCAACTAATAAATAAAAATATTATTATGAATGTTACAGTACATAACCTTTTTATAAAACAACAGTCCAATTCCATTATGTTACATTCTTAAGGCTAAATTTTATTTTTCCTCTCATTTTTTGACAAGCTTGGAGGCAAAAAAACCCAAACCCAAACTCAACAACAAAATCGAACAAAACTCTCAAATATTAAATGTGGTAAATGAGATTTTGAGCTACAACTCTTTTGCTTCTTTTTGTAGAAATTGCATGCAACTGTCAAGGATTTTCAGGGAAAGAAAAAGCACATTTTTCTAAAGTTTTACTTCTTTATTAACCATAAATTTAGCAATAAATCTCTCTATGTAACAAATGTCTAAACTCAGGTCATAACACAAAGTTTATGTGCATCATATATAGAATACATGTTTCAAAACTCTAAACCTGAAGCATCATTTTGAAGAAGTTTATCATTCAAATCTCCTTTCAAAGCAAAGAATGGCACCATTGCTCTTGATGGTCAGGGAACAGCTCCAATATTTTCTTGATTTTTTTTTTGGATAAAAGTATAATAAATATGTCTACTATCTCCTAAATTCGTGATAAACTGTCATTCTTTTCCAAAAACAATTTATCACAGATAAATTTAAGCTAGCAACTTGGAGATGAGTATAGCTTCTATAAAAACACTTATATGCCTATTTGCAGTATCCAATACCTTATCACTAATTATCTTTAAAATATTTTTAATATATAGGACAGTTTTAATATCCTATTTTAATGTTTGAAAACCTTACACTATTTCTGCAAGTGCAAAGCAGATTTCTTTCTCCTGTTATCAGTGTCTAGTTCCATATATTTGAAAAATATGAAATAAGTTGTGGTTTTCAAAATTCAGATGATCTGCCACTTTTATGAGAGCACATAAACATATTTCTAGAAGTTTTGCAAAGGTATTTCAATGCTGAATTCAAGATGACAATGGAGTTAGGGAATGAAATCTTTCTAACCCACTGCAGCAGAAAATGTGCACTGCAGAGTATTCATCCTCTCTTTCACTCCAGTAATCACACTGCATCTCAAAATGCCAGTGTTAACTTTATTACAAACTGACTAAAACGAGATCATGTGATGCACAGATTGCATATGGGATATGGAAATGTGCTCTTCAGCTAAATATTTGCATGTGCCTTACATGTCCCCTGCGTTAAGAATTAAATTATTGAGTCTCATGCCTAATCCTTGCATTTTTGCAAGACGTGTGTGGTTTAGTATTCAAGTGATGTTCAGACTTGTAGTTTACACATATGATGCAGCAAAGCTCTGCCCCAAACTTCTCTGACAAGATTGTAACAAGTTTTTAGCTTGCATGCAGATTAAGTCCTTGGGTAGATGCACAGAGAGGAATCACTAGGACATGGCTGAACACAACTTCAGGGGCCCCTTACAGCTCTTGGGCTGTAGCACTGCATAATCAAGGCATGACTCTTGATCACTACCAGAAACAAGTGCTGCATTTTGGTGTGTTTTGCAACGCTAATCTTAAATAATCCAAAAGAGTGCACAGATTTATTAGTAAGAGGAATGTGCAAATTCTAGCAATAGCAAGAAATCTTTTCAAGGTGCATTAGTCTATTCTATATCTGTCAATTGTTCCAGTTGTTGCTATCTATTGTTTGGCAGTATGTTTTTTGCAAGTTATCAGCTACCTGAGTTGATTTTTCTGTCTATTGATCTGGAATTTTTCAGCAGCTAGAATCATGAGACTCCAGTAAATCTAACCTGAAATCCAGACAAAAAGACTCTGCATGTGTCTACTGCACACAGCTAGACTGACTATACAACATTTAACATACTCATTAAAACATATGCAGTCTGCATATGTCTAGTGAGCTACAAGTAGTGACGGTATGTGTGAAGTCATCAATCGTAATAGTCCTGCTGAGATCAGAGTAATCTAATAACTTTTTTTTTTTTTTACATGGTTTTTGAAAGAGCTTTGCTTAGTTTTTTGAGCTTTGGATTTAAAAGTAAGTACATGATGTAGGAAAAGCATCAAGAGACTGTTTTATAGTCCTTCTTTGGGAAAAAAAAAAAAAAAGGAAATCAAATTTGCAAAAGGATCTGCGTAGTGTATGTATCAAGATACCAAGGCTCACTTAAATTGACATTAAGATACTTGTGGTTTCTAAGAAGGTCTCTAAAGGCACTCTAAGAATTTTATTTTTCAGATGTGTATTTTGTAAATATTTATTGTGATAGGATTTATAAGCATTTTAGCTTGAAAACAAGAAGCAGGAAGCCATCTAGAGAGAACATTTATTAACAAAACATAAAAAGATTATGATCTAATGCTTATTCCTGAGCTGAGTCCAGTCACTGCACATGCAGTGAAAGACAACAGGAGCCAATTAAAACATCGAGGAAGAAAAGAATACGGAAGATTGCATTCTAGGCATAGGCATGGCGGAGCTGCTGTTCTGCTCAGACTCAAAGAAGTACATCCCAGTTTCAGTCCTCTCAAGCCAACTTCATCATTTCATTTTAACAAGCAGCAAGTAAGAAGCTGTTGCTGTCCATAGAGTCAGTCATGCTCATGACTGCTATAGCTGAGTTCTGTCCCATGGAACCATAAAAAAAAAGATGGAGCTTGGCACAAAGTTCTTTTTATTTTCTCTTTGCAGAACTTTGCTTCTCACA
This sequence comes from Trogon surrucura, assembly GCA_020746105.1. Taxonomy (NCBI): domain Eukaryota; kingdom Metazoa; phylum Chordata; class Aves; order Trogoniformes; family Trogonidae; genus Trogon; species Trogon surrucura. Next base: position 57,172,818 of record CM036617.1, read on the forward strand.
GAAAATTCAGCATACCACATTGAGGTCACAGAGTCACAGAATAATTTATGTTAGAAAGGACCTCGGAAAGTCATCTCGTCCCACCACTACTGAATATAGCAATACCAAAGTGTAAGAATTCCAAGGTTTTTTCTAGCAAACACAAAGAACACAAATAGGCTTAGAAACAATCTTCTGCATATTCAGCAATCGTCATACACAAAACTCCCATTGGAACCAGAGATAACACAGAAAAAAATGCATTTTACTCTCCTCCTGTTTATTCTAAAGGAACTGATATCTGACTTGATATTCTGACTCTGCAAAGAAACTTATCGTCAAAGTTTTGAGGGTGAAAGTGACTCCCCAGTCACTGTTTTCCAGGCTTTCTCTTACCTCAGCACCTTTTTTAGGAAAGACAGGGCATAGACCTGCTGTCTTCACAAAGGCACCACCCTAAGAGTTTATCAGATAACAGAAATGTCTCAGTCAGTTACCTCCAGCTTGCCGGGTTAGGCAATGGTCTTTTGAAGACCATTTATGGTTATTGGCCACAGTAACCCCCCGCAGCCCTATCGACTGGGGGAGGAGTGGCTGGAGAGCGGCCTGGCAGAGAGGGACCTGGGAGTGCTGGATGGCAATCTGTTGAGCATGAGCCAGCAGTGTGCCCAGGTGGCCCGCAAGGCCAATGGCATCCTGGCTTGTATGAGGAACAGTGTGGCCAGCAGGAGCAGGGATGTAATTCTGCCCCTGTGCTCAGCACTGGTGAGGCCTCACTTCGAGCCCTGTGTGCAGGTCTGGGCCCCTCACTGCAAGAAAGACTTTGAGGTGCTGGAGCGGGTCCAGAGGAGAGCAACGAGGCTGGGGAAGGGACTGGAGGGAAAGTCCTGTGAGGAGAGGCTGAGGGAGCTGGGGCTGTTTAGCCTGGAGGAGACTTAGGGAGGACCTCATCACTCTCTACAATTGCCTGAAGGGAGATTGTAGTTAGGTGGGTTTCAGGCTCTTCTTGCCGGCAACCAGTGACAGGACAAGAGGGCACGGCCTGAAAGTGCGTCAGGGGAGGTTTAGGTTGGATCTCAGGAAGCCCTTCCTGACGGAGAGGGTGCTCAGGCATTGGGATGCACTGCCCAGGGAAGCGGTGGAGTCACCATCCCTGGAGGTGTTAAAGGAGAGGCTGGATGTGGCACTTAGTGCCATGATCTAGCTGACACGATGGTGTTGATACGTAGACTGGACTCGATGATCTCAGACGTCTTTTCCAGCCTCAACAATTCTGTGGTTCCGTGAAGGTTGCCTAGGGGCAATTGGCCACCTGCCATGCTGCCTTACATGCCCCTGGGGTCATCGACTTCTTAGGTATCACTGGAGGACATAAGGAGTAGGTAGACTGCTGGATTCCCACAGTGTCTCTACTGTGTTTTAGCTGCTTTGGAACTGATTTATTTTTAAGGGTAAGAATTTTGTCGTTGCTGCAGAGGAAACTGCAAAGAAATATTTGCAGTGGGAAAGGAAAGGGCCCGCTTATTTTTTTTTCTTGCTTTCTGCAAATAAACTCTTGCCCTTTTCACTCCTAGAACTTTTTTGAAATCCTAACGTTAAGACTCTGGGCTTTGGAAAACAAAGAAAGATGGTGACATGATTGCTAATGATGATTTTGCTGACAGAGTTAAAAAGTATCAAAGCAAGATACACTGAAGCATCTTGATGAATGGTTCATACGAGGGTAATGAAAATAATCTCCAGAGAAAGAGGCATTCTCATAAAACTTGTGATCCTGGAAATAAAATAAAGCATCTGAGCTACTTAACAAATAGACACTTTATAATTAAAGTTAGCTACTGCCTGAAGATTGGGGGGAGGCTGAGTACACAGAACAGTTAAAGGTAATGCTGGCATCTACAAAACAGTGCTGAAGCAGTCCAGGAAAACCTAGTTGCCACTAAATTAACCAATGAAGGATTGAATAAGGACAGATCAATACCCATATCTGACTTTTCTGTATCAAAATTGTAAATCAAAATAAATTCCCGAACATGAACACTGTTGAAAGAATATATCCTTTCTTTTGTAATATCTGCAAAAAGTGTCCTGAAGGAAGTGGGGTAAACTTTTAATGAAAAAAAAACCTGTATTTTTTTTCCCCTAAGCTTGGATTTGTAGCTTGCTGAACATGAACATAAGGCTGTAGCAGACAGATATTTATCTGAACAGTAGGCAGGTAAATATTGAACAGATTTTCGGTGGGCTACTGTCTTCCTAGGAGGAGTGATCCCTTAATTTGATTAAATGTGTGGAATTTAGTGTCCTGAGGATGAAAAAACCTAAGACTTTCACACTAATATTAATAAAATCTTACCAGTTTTGCCATTTAAAGGTCAAATGGACAAGAGCAGTGCTGAATCAAACTAGAAACTATGACTGGGATTGAAAAAAATTTCCCTCCCATAGAATACTGCTCAGTAGCAAGTCAGGGTGACTTACTGGAAGGGAGAGGTGGGAGGGAGGGAAGAGGGATGGACTGTGCTTTCCTGTGAAGTGGAAAATACTTTCATAAGAAAGATGATGTATTTGCCCAGCTGGTGATCTTATTGAATATGGTAATTCCTGTGAACAGTCCTGACTGTGTGAAGTGGGGAAAAGTTAGTGTTTGACAATGTGGTTGGATAAACTGAGGTTTATGAGGGATTTACAAGGCACGTCTGGAGCGGGGGGAAGGTCTGCACTGTTTGCTGCTGGAGGTCTGAATTCACTGAATGCACTTTGGAAAATGATATGTTTTTGCAGATCTGAAAATATAAGCATTTGCTTTATGTTTCTGTTTCAGGTAAATAAGATCAAAACCAAGTTAAGAATATAATATATGCATGGCCATACTGGCTTTGACTGAATGGGAGACTAAGCAGGCTGTTTCTTCTCTGACAGTGGCCCAAAGCACATGGTGATGAAAAGTACAGAAGAGTACAAATTTATAGAGATAATCTGTCATCTTGAGCAACTGGTTGCTCAAGTTATTCCCATGCTAGAAGTCGACTCTGTGTATTTAGCAATTCTCAGCTAATTTCTTTTTCATTAACATGCCTAGTCTCAATGAACTCATATAAAACTGTATTAAGCAGATCCATGGGAAAGAGGCCAAACAATCCACTCTTTTACATTCTATATAATATTCTATTTTGATTTTTAGGCATGCTAGGCCCACCCCATCGCAAGAAGACAATGACATCATTCTATTAAAAATTCCAAGAAAAAATGAAATTTTGTAACTGTGTCTGAGATGTATTTTCCTTTAATCTTCACAAGAGGTTTCTTGACTATCTTTACCTAAGAACCCGGCGTTTTTTTTTCCTCATAGCCTTCCATACACACAAGAATGAATGATGCACCATTGCAACCTCCTCCTGCACTTCATTTGCTGATCTTCCTAAAAGATATTTTCTTTTAGGAAAAACTGAAACACCCAAGAAAGCTGACAAGGTGAGCATGCCAAGAAACGAAAAGAAAATTTACTTTCCAATAACATCTCACCTATTATCATAATGCACATTCCAAGTCAAGTTTAAGATGTCCCGTATTTTTGCTGAATGTATAAGCATGTGTGATTCGTTAGGCTTCTATTCATTACAAAAACAGACGAGTAAATTACATCTTCTGCAAATGGCATCATTATAGCTGTAATTTACAAAATATATTAAGGCCTTTGATCTTTGTCAGAGAACATATCATATACTTTTAAACACATTGCTCAGAAACTGTAATTTAAAAACTATAAACCTTACATTCACAGCTTTAATGGACATATTAGACTGCACTTTTCTACCAAAACTTATGTCCGTGTTCTATTTTATAACATTGTCTCAGCTTTCAGTTGAACAGAAAAAAAAGAAAACAAACCTGCAAATGCAGAGATCTGAAGGAAAATTGTCACCAATGTAAACCTGTTGGCTTTTGCATTACTCAGTCCTGTGATACAAATAAATCTATTTTTTTCCAGTGATAACCTATGGCATATTAAATAATTTCAGTCCTATAATTTTGCTACAGTGTAGTCTGTAATCTGCTATCTTATAGATGTTTAAAATTAAGGAATATTTCTCAAAAATATTAATCTATGGTTAATTAATATTTTCCTTTGACTTTGCACACCAAATGCTTTTTTTGTTTTAATTTTAACTTTCTAATGATAGTAAGATGGCGCGGGAAAACAAGGACAAAAAGATGTTTAGCCATTTTTAGGAATCTTTAAGGTAATCTTCTTCTACAGCTAAGAATCAGAACAGATGTTGCATCTTATCTGTGGATTAAATAGAGAGGAGAGGATTCATAAAAATATATGTTTGAAAATGAACTTGATCTTGTATGTATTTGTTCTTATGAAAAATGACATTTGCTCCTGAAAAATCTAGTATAATGTCAAAATCCTACCTGAGCTGGAGACCAGTCACTTAGAAGGAAAACATCGTAACAGCAGAGAAGCAGCAGTGCATAGTATTTAAAATGCTATTCCTTGGTCAGTGTAAGATCTACACAAATATATAAATAGTTGGGTTTTGGAACTTTGCCAACATTTATTCAAGCTTTAAAAATGTTTTGGACTCCAGTGAAATTGAGCATAAGAACAGAATTTGTCTATATATGTACACATCAGTCTGATGGTTTCACTGTTTATCGTAATGAAAAGTTATGGTCTTCAAAATAAATTATTTTTTCTGCTTTTTTCCTTTTTTTTTTTTGGAACTGGAGTTTTCAGGGGAAATACAAACTGTAGGCATTTTATATAAGAGATAATACCACCGTAGTGCATTGTTTCTATCAAAAATAGGCAGATTAAATGGCACTACCTTAAATAAATAAATAGAAGAATATACATATTTAATTATTATGAACAATAGCACTGGATTGTTTGTTGTAATCCTCACCTAAAAGGAATGAAGATTCTGTCCAGCCTTTGAACATCGTTGTTGCAAAGCTCAGGCATTTCAACTCACCCATTCAGTTGCTATGCATAAACTTCTAGAATTTGCTCACAAAAGGTTTAATAAAATGAACATCTAAAATAAAATGCTGTTATTTGCCCAAAATAGCATAGCCTGAAGATTTCAAGAGCAACCACTACTGCTTATAATTAATATGATATTACTGATTACCACTTATGAACCCTTTTTATAGGAGCCTAAGCCTCCTATATTATGCATAACTGAGCATATGGAATCTTAGATCATTTTTTTACCTTCTGTCTCAGAAAAATTTCAGAGGAAAGTAAGCTAGTTGTATTTCATTATTCTGTATATTTAGCAGGTCTGTTTTCTTGGCCATGAGTCTGAAAACCTTTTCTAAGAGGACTTATCTAGCAGCTGTGTTGACAATTCTATTTTTGAGTGCAACTTCAAGAGCAAGATGAGCTCTTCACACCTGTGCCTCTAGAGCTTACTTTTTGGAAAGAACTGGGCTTTGCATTAATTTTGCAGCAAACAAAACACAGTGGGGAAAAAACAAAGTTTCCCCTTCCAGTATAAAGTGATAAGGAAGAGCAGTTTGTACTGTGTGGAGGAAGGTTTTCTATGAAAGATCTGGACACAACACACACACAAAAAAAAGACATTTAAAAGGACATTTTTGATGCTGCAATGTATGCCTTCATTGAACTGGTCTTTGGAAAGTTTCACCGGGACAGGTCCATAGCTTCATTTAATTAACAGAGTGTTACCTCATCACCATATAATTAACCATTTCTGGGCTTTTAAAGAACCCATATCCACCTGGAGTAGATGTTACGGACATAGAATATGAACCTTTTCTTCATATAATTTCTTCACATTTGTCTGCACAGTTTTACAGAAAAAGAAGCATATTCAGATTTCCCTGTTGGCATGTACAGCCTGCAGTGTGGGTGGCTTGGTCCTCCATACCAAGGATGTATTCCGTGCTCGAAAAAAAAGAAAATGCATTGGAAACCTGCATGGGGATGAATCTCCCCCTAACATGAAGGCAAGATCCTACCAGTCCTCCCTTCTCTACAGCTACAGCTTCTGCAGGGCTTCAGAGCTCAGTGGTGCAGATGGTTGCTAATTGCACAGAAGCAGTCCTCCACCTGCAGAAATAACCGAAACATGAGAGCCATTTCACCAACAATAATTCTACTGGACATCTGAGAGTCTTGCCAATTATTACCCCAACCTGTGAAACCTTCTTGCTAGAAATCCATTATGTGGAAGTTGCACTTCTAAGGAGCACATAGATTTAACCGAGAATCTAGAGGTCTGTTTCCTTTTTTTTTTTTTACCTCTGAAGTTGAGTTATAGAGCCTTTGACATTTGCCAAAGCTTTACTGTCAAGTTGGGTGAACGATGCTTTTGTCTATGCAGTCCCCTTAACACCCATGACATCAATGAGAGTTTTTTGATAACACTTGATAATAAATCAGTGTATCTTTCCACAAAGCATCATTTATCCTGTTTCTAAAGTGAAATAGCTCAAAAATATGAAAAAAGAGCAAAACTTCCTTGTATAATCTTAATCTCATTCCTATGTACTACAAATTCAATTGTTTAAAATCCATAACCATGTGCTTTTCCACAATGTCTTTGAATCATTCCGAGCTAAAGATGATGGTTGTTTGACAAATAATGGATCAATTCAATATTTACTTTTGTCCTTATTGTTTAGAGATTCCATATCTCCTTCACTGCACAGCATAAAGCTCCCTCAGCCGTGAGGGGCAGAGTGTTTCAGTGGTTGGAGGAATTACTGCTGGCTGCTCCTACACTTTGCATTGATGTTTTTGTTATAATGGGGTGTGAATGATTCCTTTTAATCCATTTTTATAGAAGTATTTGGAAATAAAGGTTAAAAAAATCTGTCTTCCACATTTTTGGCACAACTTTAGGAAAAAGTTAGCAGAAAAATCTGTCAGTAGAACTTGATATGAATGAACACTTTCTGTTTGAAATAATTTGGAAAAAAAAAAAAAAAAAGCCCACTTGTGGTAAGCTTGGCCAGTGGATGAATTGCAAAATTTTCATTGTTAGCAATCATCTATGTTACTACACTGAACGTTCTTGGTGGACAGGGCTCTCCAAGAGGGTGAATGATTGATTTTCAGTCTGACTGCCAAGCAAGCAAAAATATTAAACCAAATTTTTTCAAAGTGCTATTATTTCTTTCCACAGAAATGCGAAAGAAGCAAAAACATTCCCCAGTGATTAAAATATTCCATTTAACTAAAATAAAATGTTTCTTTTTAGTGCTAGTGCAAATGAATTGAATGTGTTGCTTCCCAAAACTGATCCAGGAAAAGCCAGCCTTTTACCTAACAGCTTAGAGGTTTGAGCTCTCACCTACATGCAGCAACTCAGAATCAAATCCATCTCTGCCAGAGTACACTTTAATCAGAAGACACTAGTTGTCATGTCAAGGAGGAGGAAGCAGGACTTTATTCACCATCTTATATACATTAAATTGCTTCTAATTCAGCAACCAGTGGTCTCTTGTGCCTCCTCCTGAAAGGACAAAAAATTAAGGAGGTATTTTCATTGGTTGTGAAGCACACTAGCTACATGGGTTTTTTATAAGGTACAGCTGGAAAAGGATGAGCATGGTGTGACCACTTCAAATAGCCTAATATTGTGGGTCCAGAAATAGGAGAGCTTTTAGCTCATGCCTATGATGTGCCTGGCAGAAGGTGTTATGTTTCCAAGGGATTGCTAAAACCATTGGCTTAGAGCACATTCCGACTTGGGCTTTCTTTGGAGCTCTTCCATTTTGTACAAAATTAATTACATACATGCTGAGAACACACAATGATTCTCCCGTGTGATGAGTAGGAGATTTGCTGAAGCCATAGAAATGTCTGCATTTAAACGTGAGCTCTTGGGACAGTAAGGTGTTCCTTCAACATGCAGGACTACAATGCAACCGGCTCTCTAGGCCACTGATGTCAGAGGCAGGATTCAAAGGTCAAAATGAGTCTGATTTTCCCACAGCAGGTTTCTCCTGTTATATAAAGGTTATATCATGCTGTCATCACCTTATGTAAAAGTGCTATCATACTACTCATGGTATGAATTCAACTGGTATTTGCAAAAAATGCGGGAGTGAACAAGCCCTGTTTTTTTCCTACCAAATTTACAATTTTCTTAAAAAATAATCACCTCAATGCACTCTTGAGTTAATCACAATCTCTTTTGCTATTTTATGATGATTTCTGCACTTCAAACCAGTCTGCTGATTTTCTCATTTGCATCTTTGAATTTGTGTCAAATGATTTTCCTGTGGGTTGAAGAAACGTTGAAGAAGATTAGATTGTGGGGGAGTCTGTCATACTTGTTATGTGGTAAGCTAATTCTCTTCTTTGACCACAATGTAGAGGAAAGTTGGAGCAATCCAGAAGAAGCGAGGTATGTGTAATTTGTAACACCCTCCTGATCCTATCTTGGGGTGAACTGTGTCTCTTACACACATATGAGAGCTGTATGCATCCTACATACCTGTAGGAGATCCTACACACAGTTCGTCAATACTTTTCCACACAGCAAATATACAGACCGTGCCTATCTTTTCATTAATATGGGATCACCAATGTGTACTAACAGATTATTATTTGTAGTGGACTGCTAAAACATGAAGTTCTCTCTCTGCGGATTGCTGAAGCAGCTTTCATCTTGTCCTCTAGGATGTGAGGCTGGCCCATAGCACTTGACAGAGTTACAATACATACCCAGCAACCTCCCCACTCCCCCCAAAACAAGCGCTAGCAAGGATTGTGGCACATAATTCAACCTTTCGAGCTGACAAGTCCATGGAGCTTTAAATGGCTTGTGGACAGGGAGGAAGGAAAGAAATCTCTCTCTTTTGCTAACCTTTCTCCCAAAGTTTTGCTTTCCAGTCTGGTCTCACCAGGGTCTGGCACTTTTTTCACTAGAAACCTCTTACCTTTGGGGTAGGCTGTAGGGACAAGTCCTAAGCCCATGTTTCTGATCGGGTTGCAGGACTCAGGTAAAGTCCACTGTCCAGCCACCCTTCCCTGGCCTTGTACACACAGGAACTTTGCTGGGAAGAAGGAAGGCAAGGGCTGGAGGCACAACTGCTGTTTTTCTGCTGTGTACACAAGCAGTGCCAGAGCATCACCACTTGGCTGGTGGGGAAAAGGGGAAGGAAGAAGAAGGAAGGACAACGTGGAAGAGGGAAAATGGCAAGGAAAGCTAGGGCAACACACATCATCAGGTAGGACCAGACTGCATACGCTGGCCCAGGCCCAAGACTAACACTAATGCTACTGTCACGCTGCAGCAGTACTGGCATTTAATATTTTCAGTCTAATCTGAATGTGTCTTGAACTATGATAGTGGCATGATGTTGCTCTATGGCTCCTCACTGATAAGCAAGTCTCTAGGCTGATGGCCTTTTATCTCTTCTGTTGGCCTTCTTCACTTCATCCTGGGGCTAACACCTCTGTCTGTATACCTTTGACAAAACATCACACTTCTGTACTCATAAAAAAATCACTGCAATAAATACTTTCAAGCTGTAATTTGGGATTTTATTACGGAATGCTAAAGAACACAGTATTTTTCTTTCTTCCCAAGCAGAAACTGAATTCACCTTGCAGGATTTTCCTTTGCTTTCTCCACTCAGTTCTTTGCAGATACTCATTCGCAGGAGGTAATTTATGGTTTTACCACCTTCTCTCCTCTCCCAGGTGACACGAACCATCCAGGTTGATGAGTGCCCTTCTTGATTTCTCCTCATTCTTCTCTCTCTGATTCACAGAAACATCCTTCCTTCTCTCTCCTTTAGACAATGGACTCATCTCTGTTCCAGCTTTTCAGCTCATTTTTTTTTTCTGTGTGCAACAAATAATAATTAACGAAAAAACCCTAATATTTACGAGGCCCACTCCAAACTTGGCATTACAGAGAACACCACATTCGAGGAGTATCTATTTTGACTTATTGCTAGCACGCAATTTGTAATTTTGGAGCTAGGAGCAGCCGGATTCGTGGTGAGGAGGAAGTTTTCGGTGCTGCGGGTGCTTTTCCGTCTTTCTGCCAGCAAAGAGCGATCCACGCCAGGATTTGCTTTCTGCTCCGGTATTTCGGCGATGCAATGTGTAGCACGTTTCTATGTGTGTGTGTGTGTGTGTGTGTGTGTGCGTGTGTGGCTCTCCCTCGCTGTGTCTGTCTCCAGGATTTCTCGCTGCCTGGCTCAGGAGGCTGCTCCAGCGCTGCGCGGAGCAGAGGTTTCCCCGGATCCCGTAAATACAGGCACACGTATCCAGTGCACCACACGGACACACACACACACACACACAGACAGACAGACAGGCACGCACAGAGCCGCTGTCCAGTCCAACCCCACGCCGGCTGCTTTTCCCACCACCTCCAGCCTCGCAGAGGCGGCAGGCACCGCTCCGCGGCGGGTGGATCGCGCTGCCGCTGCCCCGGGACTCCAATCGCAGCAACGCGGCCGCGGTTTTCAATCTTCGCAAAACCTACCGCCAGATTTTTACCCCCTTTTATTTTTTCTTTTTCTTTTTTTTTTTTTTTTTTTTTTTTTTTTGGCGGGGGTTAAAAGAGCTTTGCATTTGGAGAAGAAGCCGCCGGGAGGAGGGGAGGGGGAAAGGGGAGGTGGGAGACGAGGCTACCTCTCTCCTACCCCCCGGCCGTGCGCGCATGTGTGCGTGTGCGCGCCCATCTCCCCCCCGCCTCGCAAAAGTTTGCCTCGGCGGACAGGGGGTTCCCGGGCCGCTGCCCCCGCAGCCGGGGGGCGCGGCGGAGGCGCGGCGGCAGAGGTGCGGAGGCGGCGGCGGCGCCGCGGGATTTGCGCGCCCCGCGGGACTTGCGCGCCGCGCCATGCCGGCGGCGCAAGGGGCTGCGCGGCGCTGCGCCCTGGCGGGGCTGCTGCTGCTGCTGCTGCTGTCGCCCGCGGCCGCGGGGGCCGAAGGCAAGGCGCGGAGCTGCGGCGAGGTGCGGCAGGCGTACAGCGCTAAGGGCTTCAGCCTGGCCAGCGTGCCCTACCAGGAGATCGCAGGTAAGGGGCCGGGGGGAGCGGAGCAGGGCGGGGCGGGGAGGGAGGGGATTGCGCGGAGCGGGGGTAGCGCCGCCGCCCCGGCTGCGCGCAGTCCCCGCAGCGGCGGAGCCCTGAATTCGCAGCGTTGCCTACGCGCCGCGGAGCGGTTCTACCGACCCGGGCGGCTTCCTGGCGGGGCATGTGTGTGGACAAATAAATGGTTAAATAAATATAAAGACTAAGGAGGGGGGATATAGAAAAGAAAAAAAAGAAAAAAAAGAGAGAAAAACCGGGAGAGGGCGCGGAGCTTCAGCGGTTCTTTTCGCCGGCAGAAACTTCTTGAGAGTTGCAGCCGGGCTGCGAGAGGCAGCAAGCGGTTCCGCAGTGGCTGCTGCCCCCGCGGCCGCCGTGTGCGGGGGAAGTAACTTCGCCCTCTGCCAGCGGGGACAGGGCGTGAGGGAGGCAGCGGAGGAGGAGAGTGAGGAAAGCAGTACTGCTCCCTACCCGGAGCCCGGCGAGGGGTCCAGCCGAGCTGCGCATCCCCGGGCCGGGCAGCTCGCCCTTTGGAGGCGCAGCCGGCTGCCTCCGGTGCAGCCCAAACCGAGCAGAGGCATGAGCTGCTGGGGAGAGGCATCCTCCGACTCCTCCCGCACACACACACACACACACACCCCGCTCTGCCTCCCGAGACACCAGGCAGCCTGTTACTCAGCTCGTCCTTCTGCTGAAACATGCCTACAACAGGTTATATCTCAATCTGCCAGAGAAGGCCTTGGGCTTGAGTTTTGTTGTAATTTTATTTTACTGCTTTTCCTTACAATCTTATCCCTATTGCATCTTTGGGACTGAATGAATAAACGTATGTCCAGGGCAGGTGATCCTTTAGCAATCAGAGAGCACGACAAAAAGAGAAATTATGTGGGAAGGCATGAGCTTGGGCTGCTTAAATTTGACTGCTCGAGCCCTCAAGAAAGATTTCTGTGTTGCCGCTGGCACTTTGCTGCTGTTTGTAGAGTGAATTAGATGCCCCTTGGTTTGCTTGCTTCCTTTTTAAACTTGGAAGCAGTAGATTTATCTTCCTTGAGGTGAAATAAAGCCACAGTTATTCACTGTGCAGTATTTAGCACTTTACATGAGGAATGATAAATGTGGAAAGTCTCAGGACAGCTAGGATGTAGCTCACAAAAATATGGGGAAGGTTGTTCCACATTGCCTGTGCAGAGCAGACCAGATCTCTGCATCAAGCCACGTTGGTTCTTTCAGTCACATAGGTCTGACCCACTGACATGCTTTAGGACAAGGCAGGGGAATAAGGGGCTTGGGGGTTTAACTATTCCACAGGCACCTCTGTCCCTCCGACTCACTGATTCTTTGGTCTTTCTGTGCTCTTTTAAAAAGGAATCTCTTCAGGTTGCTCATCAGTTATATCAAATCATGAAGTCTCTCCTCTGAGCCACAGTTCCTTTGAAAATGCAGTCATGCTTTCTTTTTACTTACTGTTACTCCATCTGCTATGAGACAAGGCGGTAGGGTATGCCCTGTCCCATTAAAAAGAAAGAAAATAAAACAAGAATTTCCAGGGAATTTCAGACTTAGAGTAACTTTGAGTAAACACTTGTTGCTTTCAGCTCTCAACGAAGTGTTATTGTCTCATTTATTTTCTGAATGTGTAGTGCAAATTTGCTGTGCAATATTTAAGGAATCCCAGGGCTTGCAAGTTTTGGTTAACATATATCATTAGAGAAAGACTCATCGTATTTACATGTTTAACAGTAGTTCAGTCCAAAATTGCTCTTCGGTTTTGAGCTATTCATCACAAGTAGTATCTATTTCTGTGCTTAAAAAATGTGTGATTTCTGCCGGTATAAGTTATTTGTTTTCTGAGGTTCCTGTTAGAAGTTGCTTGTTTTCTTTGTGGTTTCTCTGCCTTGTTACTAGTTGGTGTATCAACTTCCGATCGGTTCTGTGTATAGTTATACAAGTTACTTATTTGCCAGATGACTAGGATTGCTTTAAGGTGTGTTTCGGAGTACCCTGTTCTTGTACAGTGGTGAGAGGTTGTGTGATAAGTATTCATGCAGCATGTGCCTTGTTAATGTGAAAGCTATGTATCTGCAACCTGGTGCGATGTTGGAAGATTAATTAAAGCAATCAACATTCAGGTTTCAGAATATTTTTTTTCATTCTGTCTTTTTCCATACTTACTTGGTTAAGGAAGCAATTTGTTACTCTTACAAAAGAAATGTAGGATATCAAGCCTCATGTTTTAAAGAGTTCAAAGAACTTTAATTACAGTCATATTTCTGAACAAATGTTCCAAAGTTTTTGCATCAATGACTTGATAATATGATGGAAAATAGTAACGCATAGTATGGTTTATGTGTTTTGATTTAACAGTAGTCGTATGTTTCCATTTGTCATTTATTTAAAAGCTACTTTCTAGCTAAGACTGTTGATAAGCTGAAAAGGTGGTGTGTATGTACTGATGCCAAGAGCTGAGGAATCTGTTTAAACTAGAGAGGCTGCAGACACAGAGGTGTCCCTTCGTGCAAAGCCAGGCTTGTTAGATAACTTGTGTAAAATTATTTATACTGGCACTGGCTTTTGAACGGAGAAGGTAGAAGTTGCAGATTAAAAAAGCTCTTAGTTTTTGCACTGTGAGGCAAGGTTTTCCTACAGTACTTTGTTGCAGGAGAAATGTGTTGAAGTGGTAATAATGTGATTATGGTTATTCACTATTCTTTTATAACAATGCTAGATTGTTCAATGTAACCATATAGTACTTATTTGTAATCAATCTGCTACATTTGATGTCTTGTCTGATCACCAAATTGTGGTGCTGTGACCTACATTGGAGTATAGCATATAAAGCTGGTCTCCAACACAGGTTGTTAAAGCAAATTGTTGGTAAAAGAACTTTGCCAGGGAGTGAGGGGGAGAAAATTTGAAGTATACACAATATGCTGCTGTGGGCTTGATTCTGTGCATTGGTCACATGCAGGGTGTGTAGCAGTAGTCTGTGGTGTCTGCTGGGCTATCCTTGCAAAACCTGCCCTCTTCTAGAGCTGCTGTGGAGTAATCCTGCATGTGAAGAAGAGCTGAACTGTGAGGCTCACGCTGCCGTGACCCAGCATTCACAAGCACTGAGTGGAGCTCCTGAGGACTTTGCAGGAAATGTTTTTCTGAAGGAAAATCTGTCACTTGAAAGTCAATATGAAAGAGAAAAATCACCGCACATATCTGTAAGCAATGCTTGTTTTAACTCCAACTACGATTCAAGTAACTTACAGCATCTTAGGGGAAGCTGTGAAAACGAAACATCAAAGTTAAAGGTGGAGAGTGTCCTTGCCTCAAAGTTTGCTAAATGAAAGTGAATTTCTGACTGTTCAAAACTAATGGATTTGTCTGATTTGTGCCTTTCCACTCCCTTTTGATCTAGAGATTTTGAAAGGTGAAGGATGTGGATGTTTTGTGGTTTGTGGTTTTGTTTGCAATATTTTTTTTTGTTGGGTATTTCTTTGTTTGTTTTACTAGATTTTACTGAATAGTGTATTTAGAGAAACACTAAAAGTGCCTGGTAAACTGTCCAACTAAAAACGTGTTAAATTCTAAATACTGTGTAAGAGGTTAGTGAGCTTTGTTCTCCTGTGCAGATGACAAATGAGGCAAGATTCTGGCAACACAGACACGCTATAGTGAAAGTAACTGGAATGAAAGCAGAAGCAAACCCTTGATTTTGAAGGTCAGGAGCCACTTGAAATTGTGCTTTGATGAATGGGCTTCATACTGGCATGATACAGAGGCGTTGACTGAAGAATACTAGCATATATAACACAATTGTTTGTAGCTCTAAAGTGGTAATAATAATAATAATAATAATAATAATAATAATAGTATCAACTCAGTAGTCACTCATGTAATTGATCTATTAGTCCATGTCAGATGTTCCCAAGATATTTTTTCTGAATGTTTTGCTTTCTTTTAAGTAGCTCTAAAATGTAGTGATAGGTTGATAGGAGAATAGCGGAAAATCCTCCTGACCAAGTCTGTGTCAAAGCTCTTGTTAATTAATGCCTTCTTTTACTGTTTTTTTTATTGCTGTCACTGACAGTTGTGTGAAGAAAGTGCCTATAGATCAGGAGACAAAGAGGATTCACAGGCACCTTGTGTAGTTGTCTCAGGAGTGTAAAAAAAAAAAGGAATAGCCTTACTGAAATCAATAATATAATCAATGCAAATTCATGAAATCTGAGTTCAGCCATTAGAGATTAATTCAGTCCCGGTCTCAGCGATGACAATGAAGATGGACATGGAATTTCATGTAAACTTTGTACTCTTCTTGTTTTAGTGCTGTTGTAGTAGTATCCTCCACATGAAGTGTGACTGCCCCTCATCTTTGTTTGCAATTTCAGTAACTGCAGCATCACGAGACTCTCTGGTCACCTCTCCTTATGACCTCCCTTATTTTCCCACTATGAATGCTAATAAACCAGTGTGTGCATTTAGCTAGGAGGAAGTACAGCTTTTCTAAGACATGGCTTTGCTGTCATTTCTGTAGGTATTTATTAGTTTGCATGTGACTGATGCTATTAAAGGGAATACAATTTATGTATGCACATCTAAACCTAAAGGTGCTGTTTGTAAGATCAGGGCCTTTGAGGAGAAATAGCACGTTTTTAATGCTTATAAAGAGTTAATTTTTGACTGAGGATTTTAAATCTCAGTATCTGGAGTTTTCCAATGTGGCTTTATGGTGGAGTATCTTGGAAAGAGAGACTTCAAAATTGAAAAAGCAATACTTCAATATTTAGTGTGATGATGAATTTCAGTATATTGCACTCTAATAATCTTTTTTTCTTTCTGTCATCAGTCTGGTTTGTAATCAAAAAGCATACCTAAAGCTATAGTATTTTCTATTCTTCAAAGTGCTAATGTGTTAAACTGTTCTAATGCTGTATCAGTACTTAGTTCATCATATGCTATTGTGAAATACTCCTGAGATTAGGTGGTGTTCAGACACCAGAGAGGTCAAGCACTATGTAAAAGCTCAGGCCATTCTTTTTATATTACTGCAATAAAGAATATATTCATTTCATTTATATTACCACTTGGCTCTCATAAAAGGTCAGTTTCAGCTGAATGTAAAATTACTTGCAAATGGCAAATCTTATAACAAGTGATCAACAATAAAAGCTTTTCTGGGTAATTTGTCTTTAAAATTACCACCTGCCATTTCTTCTGAATGACTTGAGCATCTTGCAGCATCACTCAGAGATCTCCGTCTTATTCCTCACGATACATGTAAGAAAACTATGCATACTAATCTTACTTTCTGCTTAGTAAAGTAAAAATGCATAATTACATTAAAGTTTCTAGTTGAAATAACAAGCTTGGTGCTTAAAACTCCATTACGGTATCAAAGTATCAGCACTCCCATTACTAGCAAAATGAAATTACGTTTTCAATGAACTATGACTGTATGCTCCCCTTCGTACCTGGTTAATGGGTGCTATCACCCTGGGAAGGGAACCTTCCTTCTGTGGTTTTGACTGCTCATACTACCAGGCATAATTATTTTAGCAGCTTAAATATATGTAAAAGAATTAACACCTCTTCACAAATTCCTAAGAACAGCATATAAAGGTTGGTGTTTAAAGGCAGAATAGTTATTATGCTAAACTGAGAGAATACATTACAAGATGCAAAAGGAATTTAAAATGTGTTGCAGATGGCAGGAAAACATATGCCTGGTAAAATTTTTAGCACTTTATTCCTCTGTATGTAAAACCAGCCTAAACCCAACTGAAACTAGGGTTTGCTTCCTCCACTACTTGTAGCTCCAGAGCTCCTGTACTCATCCGAAAAAAATAGGCTTCCCTAACAAGAAATCTTTTAGTTCTTATTACAGGAGGCTGTCACAAAAACCACCAGCTCTCTCTGATGAGCTTCTTTCCACTAATGTGACTTTCTCAAAGTGAAACAACAGCACTTTACTCTGTTGAGCAATTCCAAAACACAGAAGACACACAGTGTTTGAAGGCAGGGGCTGTGAAAGAGCTGCCTGTGCTCCCACTTGACTGCAAAGGGTGACAGCAATTCAGGCTCTGCTGCTATGCCCAGCGGAGCGAGTCCCCCCTGAGCAAAGCCAGAGATTATTAATAACTCTGGGAGGGTTTGCATCCCACCAGCCCACTCTAGAGACCCGTGTGGCCGGGAGGAGGGTCCCCAGCCCTGCTGGCCACTTGTGCTGGCCTTGATTTTTCAAGGCTGGGGACAGGAGCAGCTTTTGGTCTGCCCAAAGGCAGCAGTGAGGGCTCATGCTCCTAATGCAAACAGCAAATTGCTTTCCGGCTCGCCTAGCCTGCGAGGTCTGTCACCTTGCGCTTCTAATGGCCTTTTAACCGTGTCTCCAGCTGAGCAGCAGATGTAAAGGGTATCGAGCATCCTGAACTGTTTTTTTTTTTTTTCTTTCTTTTTGCCTTCTGAAAGAAGCATTTCTACAGATGCTTGACTAACAATGGAGGCTCAGACCTGCTCACTGACCTGTTGGGTTTAAAATAGCAGGGCAAATCTCCTGAAATAAGTGGAAGTCTTGACTGCTTTTAACAGGTGCCTTGTAGGGCTGCTATATTAAATTAGGTATGCTTACAGAATAATAGTTGTATCTATGTGTGTCCACGTGTGTGCGTGCAGCTGTAAAATCATGGCTTTTACCTGGAATGGCCTCAGTCACCTTTAAGTACTGAAAGACCTAGAGAATTACAATATCAGGTACACATTACCAGGACAAATATTTGCAAAACAGGTTGAAACCTTGGTTTATGGGCCCCCATCTGAAAAGCACATGTGCAAACACACGTGGATGCAAACATATGCACAATAAAGAACTGCACAGGGCTCAGTTCATATATGTCAGAAAGATCAAAGGCTGAATCAGCCACGCTAGTCCTACTGTTTGGGGAGTCAAATTAGTTCAAGCCTGACACTTGATTAAGCAGTAGGAAGTATAACGTGCCCTCTAAGTCAAAAACTACACCTCTCTTGCCAGAAAGAGATTCTTTGTCAGTCTTTGTAGCTGTAGCTCTTCTTGCCATGTCTATGATGGTAGTCACATATTTCTCTGGTATTTTTGACCACATGCCTCCGACTTGTGTGTTGAGATTCTGACATACTAGAGACTATGGGGACACCCATTTGACTTTTGTCCAACTTTGTCTTGGAGAGAAGTCAACGCATAGGAAGAGGCTTTCTCACATCTGGGTATCAGACTGCAGTACAATATAGTCGGAGTATGTACGTGGATACTGCTGTGGTTTTGAGAGCTATGGAGGTATGTAGAAGTATGCCAGACCTGGCAAAATATAGCCTTTAAATGCTCACTACAGTTCTCATATGTCTGAAGTTCACTTTTGAGTTACAGTATCCCGTATGACCTTGGAGTTTCCTTCAAGAGCCTATAAGCAGTAATTAATATGGGAAATTAAAATAGCTTTCTTAAACAGAAATACTTTTTTTTAAGAAATGAAACATAACATTAGCAAAAGGAACTTTATGCACAGTTATCTTTACTAAAACCCAATGGTGCTGATGGACGATCATGGCCAGGGAGGCTCCCATCAGGCCCTGTGTACATTTCCTGTGTACATATATACACACACACACACACACACACACATATATATAGTATATATATATAGCATATATATATACACTATATGTACTATATACACTAATATATATACTATACTTTACTGTGCTCCTTTTTCTCACCATCTAAGTGGTTAACCATCTCAACTCAAACAGATTCTGTTGATCTGACTACTGATCATAGTCCAAAATGGAAAAAGTTCTAATCAAGATGTATTGGTGTTTCTATTGTTGAATGATTCTTGCAGAGCTTGTTGCTCTGCTAAGTGGGTGGTTCTCAATAATTCAAACTCAGTATCCAATATGTAATTGTCTCATGGCAGAGAGAACAATGCAGCTTTTGCACGGTTCTGTCTCTCATTGTAATTTTAAGTAACTGTGCTGAGAGAGCAGACTAAGAGTTTCTGGCTCAAACTTTCTTTAAATTTAAAAAAGAATTGTAAAAGGCTTTGGGTCCAGATTAGTGAAATAGTTACACCTTGCCCCACTGCATGGGAGTTGGCTGTCATCAAAGTTGTGTGTTCCCTGTTCCTGCCTCCACATCCTCTGCATCAGGTCTAGCTGCCAAGCTGGTCTGCTAACTAATCCACCAGAAAAAATCTTGAAGTTATTCAAAAGGGTGTGTGGGAAGGTGTACCTGAAGCCATGATGAGAAAGTGGAGCTCACCATTTGATGGTGGCTTTCATCAATCTTAATGATTATCGTGAATCTGCAAGAAGAAAACTGCCTGTCTTTTCTCACACAGCAGTAAAATGCAATGTAGCAGTTAATATAATCCCCTTACAGTTTAACTGAGAAGGCTTTACAAGCAGCTGAGCATTCTTGGCTGTTACACCCAGTGTTGCACTTGACTTTCTAACTGCATCACCAAAATTTGACAGGCCATACTAGCAAAGTCATCTGTTCTCCAAAACTGAAGAAACTGAACATCTGCCTGGGATGAGGGATCATACTGAGAGTGCTTTGCAACCTCAGGGAAACTCCCTGCTTGTTACCATGTCCATGTCTGATGGTTCATGTGGTCAGTTGAGTGGGTGTCTGTTGATTTTATGGCACATGGAAATTTGGGGTTTATGAGGCAAAGGGATCAGATTATTAGACTGCAGGTTTATATACTGCTGCTTATTGTTGTTTTCATGTTTTAAATCTTTTCTACCCCTGAGAGTACTCATTCCCAGCAGCTTTGCCATATAAAATAAAATTGTGCTTATAAATGTACTGACACAGATTGTTAAAAGCAGTGGCAGGACACTTCTTTGTATGTCCTAACTATCCAGTTGTCAGTTATCAGACTTCAGAAGCTGTTGCACAATTTTTAAATGCCTTTTCCAGGTACTCTAATTTTTAACTGTGTACTAGTCTCTAAGACATTTAAAAAATGCAGTGACAAATCAAAGGCAAGGGATTATGAGCACCCAGTGTCTAACCGTTTAACTTGATGTGTTTTCCGTTTTTTCTCTTAAACATAATATTTCACAGAGAAAGATGTAAGTAAGAACAAAGATTGCATCTTATTTAGTTACACAAAATAGATTCACAGCATGAACACATAATATAAATATTTATTTCTCTGATAGTTGCTTTTGGCTTTACAACTTTAACATATAAGATAATACTGTGTATGAGCAATTTAGATTCCTTGGATGAAAGTAGCTATATATCATTTTGCCTGTCAGCATTATCTGTGCTGTAGAGAAATACGGAAAATAACTCTTAAATGGATTCTGACTTAGACTATATACTCTTTAACCAGTTAGTGTAATTGCAATTTGCAGTATTCTTGTCTGGTCCAAACTTTGTGTATCATGCATGTAATTAAAGTGATTTCAAAAATGTAGAGGAAGATGCCAAAGCTGATCCACAGTAAAAACTTCTTTAATAAAATCTTCTTTTTATTTTGTGAAGTAGACTATCCTCTGCTAGCAGTCCAGCTGCAAAAAAAAAAAAAAAAAAAAATAGAGAAGATGAATCATGCTAATAAAAACTGCAAAACAGGCTTTGTTGGCTCAATAGAGGTTTAGGTATTTCTAAGCAGAAAATCAAAATCTAATCTAAAAATGAAGGTATTTAAAAGAATGGCTCAGAAGAGGTTTATTTATTGAATTAGTGAAAAGCCAGAAGTGATATTCCTTGACCACTGCTGTACCAACGTGGTCTGTCATGCTGGCTATGGGCTGGCAATGAGCGTTGTTAATTGAATACCTGGAACATAACTGAAGTGCATTGATTAAATACAAACACCTGTCTTTGCAATGTATCCTGGGTGATGAAGTGAAAGGACTCCCAGAAATGGCTTCCTGAAATTGAACCCTGAAATAGTGATGAGCTTGTTCTTAAAGCTGATCTTCAGAAACCCTGTACCATTTTTTTGAATGAGAACTACAAAGACTCTTTCTTCTTTAATTAATTAGACAACATACTAAAAACTCTGTTTAAATTGACTGTGGTCAGATTGCTTGTGGGGCTCGTGCATGCTTCTCTTACTAGTCTTTTGAGTTAATGACCCCCAAACCTGATTTCTGCCTATCTCCATTGAATGCAGATGATGGCAGAACTTGACTGAGATTTAATTGTAGATTTTTTTCCAAAAGTAAGTAAAGCAGTAAATGATCAAAATTCAAAATTATAATTTAATTGTGTGAAGCACTGAGGAAATACAAAGAAGGAACAGTCCCATCTCTAAAGATCTTGCATTTTATATTTATGCCAGTATTTCTTCTTGAGACTTACAAAATGATCTCATAGTTACGTACATACTGTTCAAACCTTTTTCTGTTACATAAATGACAAACGTAGTACAAAGAAATACGCTGCTTAATTTTTTAATTATCCTTTTAAAGGACACCAGCTTCATATCCTGCTGAGATTACTACAATAATTGATGGATCCTTTGTGGAAGCATCTTTGTACCTTGTTAATTAGTAATTTAGAGTCTGAGTTTGCTTTTTAAAGCAGCTCCAGGTGGACACTGTAAATCATTGTCTAGAGCACAATCTATGCTTAGTAAAGAAACTGGCCAAACCCAGAACTTGTTGCACCTTGTATACCAAAATCTGGTTACTGCTGAATAATTGAACACAGAAATACAGCTCATTGCTCAAGTAGAGCTTTTCCATACCTGATGAATGGATTTAAATTGTTCTTCACTCAGGATTTGCCCAAGACTAATGTCTCCTCTTCAACTAAGAAGAATGCACAGAAGTATTATATCCACAGTGTGTGGATGTATGTGCATACATTCATATACCCAGGTACCTGAACAGCCCTTGACATTCAAAAATGTCTGCTAAAATTGTATTATATACCAGATAGTTTTTTTTCCAAGGTCTGTTATAGCACTGTGGCTAACTTTTGAATTGTGAGGAAGTGAGGTCTAATTTTCCTTTCAATATTTGCTTAGTTTTCCTTTCATTGCTAGTTTTTACTTCTTTGGATGCTTGAGTAATTTTCATTTTTCTGGTGGTGGGATGGTCGTTGCCATTACCTTCATGCCTAATGGGTCTCTCAAGCTCAATCTTCTTTTGACACAAGAGGAAACTCTACAGAATTTCTCTGTCCTTTTTAGCTGAAATGCCAGCAAAAATCAAAGTCAAGATGAAGTAAATTCTATAGTTAGGAGCAATTTAATCTGTATTTTAATCTGTAATGCTGAACAATGCTGATGCAGGTCCATAAACTTCATGGGCTAAAGGATCATACATGTAACTTTGCTATTGATTAATATACTTTTAAGTTATTTTTTATATTTTTTTTATACTCCCTTCAACATCATTATTACAGTTATTGTACAGCACAGGCAATAAACCTTTCCAGAAAGACTAATGGAGTTGGCACATTAGGATCATCATCATTTTAATGGCTGGTACATAAGCGCTAACCTTTTTGTTCCATTCTGTGGCTTGTTTGGTGTTGGGAGCTGATCAAACTGTTGCATGCAGTGACTGTTCAGATGAGTCATGCAGAAAGGGCTGATGCAGCAGAATAAAATTTCCCAAAATGGTACTTACAGGTTTTCTACTTTTTTGTTAATTCAATGTAGCGATACAGAGGTGCAATCTTAATTTGTTTAAATTGGCAAATATGAGATCAGTTATTTACAGTTTTCAACAATAAGCGTCCTGGGAAGATTATAATGATAGCTAGCAGCCACATTTTCTAATTAATAGATATTTGTATCTTTAAGACTCTCATATGAAAAGCAATTTTGTAAACATTACTAATATTTATTCAACAAATATTTGTCTCATTTTTATTTCAACTTGTTGTGCTAATCATCTGGACCCCTTTGGAGCAAAAGTACTTACTGAGTTGTGTTCGATTTAGCAGGAACTCAATATTCAAACAAAACTTTGCTGAAAAAATATCTTGGTTGATCTAGTTTTATAAGAGTTGCATGCATGCCTTTCAACAGTGAGGAGTTAATTTGCGAAGGCAAGCCAGAGAATATATTCTGAATATTTTCTCAGTGGTGGACTCTTCTTCTTCCTTTTCTTTCTAAATAATTCTTTTCTGTTCTGCCTGGAATATTTCATGTTTATGCTACACAGACACATACATACTTCACATCTAAAAAGAAGAAAAAATAACAGATTATTAGTATTTTAACATTACCTGTGTTTGCTGGAATACTTATTCCTTCCACAAAGAGTTTGACCATTGCTGTATTTTCTGGTATAGCCCCATATTTTTAGGCCTTGCAGAATAAAGTTTTCATATCAGTGCTTCAGGCTACGGGATACAATGCACAAGGAGAGTTAGTCACAAAAACTGAGTAATCAGTTGGTGAATCAAGTCTAGGAGAAAAGTCCTGGGAGTGATGCTGATGAGTGGGAGAACTGAGTCCTCACTTCTCACCTTTTGCAAAAACATCTTCAAGTCCCTTTTTGGGGAGATACGTGCAATCTTTCCTTTTGGAGTGATTCTGGAGTGATTCCACTGTGCATAAATAATAGCACGTTCACTAAGCCAGGGAACGTCTTTGTTTTTGTGGCTATTTGTTAGCACATCGGAGGACGCTATTTTGAAAGATCTGAAACATCTTATCCAGCTTTAGTCCAACAAATGTACAGATACTTTTGTGTAAGGTAGCTGCTAGAAAACAGACTGAAACAGCATCCTGGAACTGCAGCCCCACTGTGAGGTGAGAGCAGGCTGCACTCAGATAGTTTCTTCACTCTGTTTCTGCCCAAGAGATAATTATTGCATGCAAAGCAAAAGTATTGTAATCTTTGCCAAGGAGAACTCCGTTTATAGTAAATCTATTTAAAAATAAGGTAGCTTTGAAATAGGCTGGTGCCCCTTTCTGATCTTGAGGGTTTTCTTATATAAAAAACTTACTTGACGCGAAAATTGGTCAGTATAGGTTTTTTCTACTTATTTTTTCCCTCTTGAGGAATATTTAAACAATTCCAGTTTTCTTCCTATGCTGATAATGATTTTAAAATTATTAGTAAACAAATATAGTAAATTGCAAGCAGTCAGCAATAATCCAAAGTATGTTTGACTAATGCTTTGTTTTATGGCATAATCTGACAAGGAATTTAATGATAAACTTATTGCTTGGGCCATTATATCCTAAATTAGACAAAGTTCAATGAATTATGTGTTCCTGTCACCTCATTACGATCTGTCGGTATTGGTAGCAGGCCTTTTTTCTTTAAGTACTGTAGAAGAACAAACCACAGTGTAAACAAGCATCTACACTTTGAAATGTGACGTTCTGCAGGGGCCAGTTTGGATGAACATGGTTCCTGGTGTAGGTGGCTGCTGGCCCTTTGGCTTGTGGATTCCCAGGTGACCCGATCCCTTTTAATGGATCAGTTTTACTCGAGGCAAGTGCCGGCCTCAGAAGGTACACATTGTCTGCTCCCACTGGGCAGGATCCTCAAAAAGTGACGCCAAGTCAGTGTGACAGCCTGCACAGAAATATTTTCTGTTTTCTGCAAGAGTGAATCTTTTGTGAAAAAGCAGTAGGTGTAACTATTGAAGGTGCACATGAATAATGTCAAAGATGAGTTTTGGGTAGGTTGCAGTTTCAAAAATGGGTTGATTCTTCCTCAAACGTGCATGAAACAGAAACACGTTTTTATTTCCCCGTTAGTAGGAGGGAGTGGTCGTGCAGAGCAGCTCCTCACAGATCCTTACTAAAGAGTTCAACATTTTGCATCCTATAAATATGTTTTTGTATGAATAGTACTATGAAAACAAACAAAAAGAATTCCATAGAGAGTCAGCAACAGAAATCTTAACATTCTTTCCTGATGATGAATCTATTTTCCTTCTAAGGTGTTCCACTAAGGTTGAGAGAGGTCTTGAACATCCCGTGGGTTCTGTCTGTTTCCAGTAGAAGTTTTGTTTGCTTTCTGAGCCTAGATGCAAACTTGGCAGTGGGAATAACAGCAGCTTTAACATTTTCTCCAGGGGAAATTGTTTGACTTAAGAAGCACCTTAGAAGGTTGCAAAGGTATTGCTGGCCAACAGGCACAAAATAATTTGATGTAAAACTGAGCTCTAAGTTGCTGTTGGAAAGCACCAGGATAATGAGTCCGTTTTACAAAAAAAATGGTTCATTATTTTTTAATTGGGCTGCTTTTCAAGAAAACCAGGGGCTGCTCATCAAAATGCAAGAGGTGTTCAAAATACCATAAAGTTTAAAGAAATTAAGTTCTGATGAATTCTCTATACCTGACATGGTGAATCTATCAATTGTACACTACTGACCTTCACTAGTGATATTTCTTACATCTTGAAATGTCTTCTCTTGTGAAAAATAGCACAAACATCAATATAAGCAGTGAATAAATACGAACTGAAATAAGTACTTAAGATGAAACTTTAACAAGATCAAAAACATTTTGGCAAGATTATTTCAGGGAACAGTTAAAATAAATGAGAACAGCTTTCCTTGGTGATTAACACCATTATATTCTCATTTATTCAGGACATGATATTCATTCAGGACTTCCACAGCACTTTTCGGAGCAGCTTTGTAACAACAAACTGAGGAAAGCAATAAAAGACATAGAAATAGTAATACATTTGATAGTCAGAGAAAGCAGGATGCAGAGTGAGCTGAGAACTCAGCTTGCTGCAGAACTGTCATATAGGCAGATGTAGGAACTGAAGAAGCATTTCTTATGCAGTTACATAGCTATAACTATGACGGAGGAGGTGGATATACAGTGTAAGGCTGCTAGTGGACTTACAAGGCTTTCTAAGATTGTTTTTTTCCTTTCACTTTAAGTATGAATTCTCTCCTTATTGCCATCAATCACAAAAATTAACTGGGATGAAACCTCCCTTACTAAGAATTTTATAGTCATTTGATAGGAGTTTAGCTAATACTAAACTCAAAAATTAATGCAACACATAGAATCACAGAATCATAGAACACTTTCGGTTGGAAGAGACCTTCAAGGTCATCGAGTCCAACCTTTGTCCTAGTCCTATCAACAACACTAAACTATGTCCCTCAACACAACATCTACCCATCTCTTAAACACCTCCAGGGACGGCTAATCAACCACCTCCCTGGGCAGCCTGTTCCAGTGCCTGACAACCCCCTCAGTGAAGAAATTCTTCATAATATCCAACCTGAACCTCCTCTGGTGCAACTTAAGGCCATTTCCTCTTGTCCTATCAGTTGCCACTGGGGAGAACAGACCAGCCCCCAACTGACTACAATGTCCTTTCAGGTAGTTGTAGAGAGCGATAAGGTATCCCTTCAGTCCTTTTCTCCAGGCTAAACAGGCACAGATCCCGCAGATGTTCCTCATACAACAGATGCTCCAAATCCTTTACCAGCTTGGTAGCCCACCTCTGTACCCCCTCGAGCACCTCAATGTCCCTCTTATAGTGAGGGGGCCAAAACCGGACACAGTACTCGAGGTGAGGCCTCACCAAAGCCGAGTACAGGGGCATGATCACCTCCCTGCTCCTGGTGACAACACTATTCCTGACACAGGCCAGGATGCCATTGGCCTTCTTGGCCACCTGGGCACACTGCTGGCTCATGTTCAGCTGGCTGTCTATTAACACTCCCAAATCCCTCTCTGCCTGGCAGCAATTCAGCCACTCCTCCCCAAGCCTGTAGTGCTGCTGGGGGTTGTTGTGACTGAAGTGCAGGACTCAACATTTGGCCTTAGTGAAACTCAGGTGATACAATCTCAAACTGCTCTTCCCTCTGCACCCATCCTATAAGGAGTCCTTTACCACTGGAGATGATTGCTCTGTTTCATGCGCACAACATTCTGGGGAGATATTTTCATTCTTTGACTTATTTTTGGTTTCATATTAGATACAACATTCTCCTTAGGCAGTCAGGAGTAGATGACTCAGTGTCCTCCAGTTTTCACTGGCTAGGTTACTAGAGTTTCTCCACATATATTGTTTCCTTGATCCCTGTCAGGAGTTAGCATTTAATTTTTGTTGCCTTTACTATAATTATAACCTTACAGTAAATATTCAGCAGCTTCACTCCATGTAACTTTTGTGCAGTTGCTCAGTCTTTTACTAATGGTTTGCTGTTTTTTAGTTCCCCACTATCCTTTTTCAAATTATCTTAATACTTTGCTCCTGTCATTCCCAACTGTAGTTTTATTTGCCAGTTATTCCAAAAGAGGCATCGTTGAACGTGGTCTTCTTCATTCATGATTTAACCTCCTTTCAGTGCATTTTCTGTCAGCCTCTTATGGGAGTATTTTCTTGCCTTGTCAGGCACAAGCTTGGTTTTATCTGTATTTCACAAATCATAGGAGGATATGATCCGTTACTGCAGCTCTTCCTGACGGGTGGATGCACTACTGATTTTTATCAAAATCTGTCAAAACTCTATTGGAGTTTTGTAGGGCCAGGATTTTTTTCTTTGCCCTGAATTTTCTTTCCTGAAGTATTTATTTTGGGAGATTTTAATTATTTGCTCAATAGCTAAACCAATAGATAAGAAACCTTTATCCTTGGGAGTATGGAGAGGAGACCCTTCAGCCTTTGTGAAGGAACAAAGTGTGGAGGAGCAAAAGCACAAGGCACACAAGTCTGCTTCTGTGGAACTATGTAAAAGTCCAAGTCCAGCAATATCTGCTGGAACAAAAGACATGATAACCAAACTCAACTTTTGTAATTTTAGTGTACATATCACTACTACCATAATCTTGTTTAGAAAATCTGATTTTTATCACACTTAAAACTAGTGAGTTTACATCATTTTTCAAAAAGGATATGAAAACCACTAGCCATCCTTCCATGTTCCTGTCACAGCAGAGGTTCTAGGAGTTATGTGCTAAAATCCTCATATACCCACAACAGTTGCAGAGGCAGCCTGCCTTAGCCAGCAGAAAGGGCAGCTCTCTGAGGGCTACAGGTAGGAGGTGACCATGTCTTCTCAGTGGTCCCTTTGCTCTGCTGTCAGATGAATCTTGTCTGTAATGAGCTTCCCTGGCTCTTTGTGCCTGGGTGGCTCTACTACAGGCGCCAGTGCCCTGCAGCTCACTTGCAAATGTTGTGGCGTGGCCCAGGGAGGGATGTTCCACCCGAACTGCGGCTCAGGACTGCCGGACTGGCTGACCCGGCATACATACATATTTGAATCATAGGATCATAGAATGATTTGGGTTGGAAGGGACCTTAAAGATCACATAGTTCCAAGCTCCCTGCCATGAGCAGGGACACCTTTCACTAGATCAGGTTCTTCAAAGCTCTGCCCATCCTGGCCTTGAACACTTGCGGGGAGGGAGCATCTGTTACTTCTCTGGGCAACCTGTTCCGGTGTCTCACCACCCTCACAGAAGATAATTTCTTCCTCATTTCTAATCGAAATCTACCCTACTCTAGTTTAAAACCATTGCCCCTTATCCTGTTGTTACACACTCTTGTAAACAGTCCCTTCCCAGCTTTCCTGTAGGCCCCCTTGAAGTATGGAAAGGCTGCTGTAAGGTCTCCCCAGAGCTTTCTCTTCTCCAGACAGAACAAACTCTCTCAGCCTGACCTCCTCAGCCTTAACATATGTCACGTGTGTTTCTGAACATCACAGAATGTCAGAAATCTAATGTTGAAAACACCCTTAACCACTCCTGTGCAGAATATATTTACTTACGTTGAGCAACAGCCCCTCTGCCCTTATGCAGTAGTTTGATACTGTGTGGAGAATAATGCTATGTGGAGTAGGAGAGGGTGTTAGGATCAGTCTGAATTTGGATAGGGCATCAAATGAAGATGTTAGGAATGAGAAGTTTATTACATTTTTTTTCCTTCACATTTGAAGGAGGGAGAAGTATTAATAGCTAACAGCAGTACAGATGTATTTTTACTTCTCAATCATCAGCACTTTGAGAAGAATGTAGACCAAGGACAAAACAAGAAAAAAGCAGTAGCAAGACAGAAGTGGCGGGATGTGTTGAAAAGACACTGTCTGTGCTCTTCTACTGCAGTCAGAAAAGTCAAAATCCACTTCAGAATATAGGAATAAAAAATGACAGTCTGCTAGACTAAAGCCTGACAAAATTGCTGTGAAAATAAGCTAGCTCCAAGCAAAACACTGTTCATCTACCGTTTGCCATCATGTTGACTTTTCAGATTAAAATTTTCATACTGTATTTGGGGAGTGGGAAATTATTTTTTTCATTAGCACAGCAATTTTTAATGCCATTAATTCATAATTACCCACCAAGTTTGGAGAAGACGTCTAGCATTGCCAATAGCTTTTTCATCCTGTTGAATAACACAGAAAAATAATCAGCATAATCAAATCCAAATGTAAAATTAATATGAAATTGCAAAAGCTTTGGCTTTCTTTATTTTAAATAGACACATGAGCTTTGGAAAAAAGCTTCATTTAAAAAAAAAAAAAAAAAAGTATGAATTCTCTTTTTATTACCAAATGGGAAAAACGGAGTTTTTGACACAAGTAAGACAGTTTCAGAATAATGCATGAAATAAGCTGTTGTTCCCTGAAAGTGTGAAACACCAAAGGCAGATGCAACCTCAGTCTAAATCAGGACTGTACAAGCACAAGTGTGTGGCACCACTAGGCTAATCTGTTTACTGCTACTTTAATCACCCCTGCTGGCCTGCACACGGCCAACAGGCGTGAACTTTCTTGACATTTTTTATGTTAAATGTATTTTTACTAACAGTGAATACATCCAGATTCATGACAGAAACATCAAAACATTGTTTTTAATTGTATATACAAAAAAATTAATATTAATATGGCCACATATTATGATTATAACCTGAACTTATGTGATGTGAAAAATATTGCATTGAAAAATTTTTCTTATGTTATATTCTGGGATTGACAGTAAATAGTGATGGCATTACTTACCACCTTGTTTTTACTTGTGACTAATTTGCCTTTATAATCATTATATAAAAACCAAATGGTCACGATACAGCTATTTTACTAACTCAGGTAGGCAGAACAGGCAGGAGTTCTGCTTTTTGGCATCATGCTGTATATCAGTCAAGCAAGGAAACTATTTAAAAATGAAAAATCTACTTACTCATTCCTTGCAGAAAGTTGGTAGTTATTACTGATTCAGATTCTGGGCACAAATTGTACAAGTATATTGAACAAGATACTGTGATCGCTGCTTTTAAAAACTATTTCTTACACTAAAATTCGTGAGCAGATATTGGTAGAAAGAGCTTTACTCTGAGCAGAAACAGAACTGGAAAAAGATAGAAAACACAAGTCTGTGAACTGACCTGAGATGATTGTTGAATTTGTATCTCTGTGATGCTAGGGACAAAAGAGGCAGATCCAAAGAGAAATACACTTGGAAGCCCATTGGCAGTAGGATCAAAAGGAAAACAAATGGGAAGTAAAAGAGGATGGGGAAGGAGAAGAGGTGCTCTGTAACAACATACAGCAGCACACGGAGAGGAGTGGAAGTGAAGGAAGTTGGATGTGGTACCTTCCCTTCAGATGTGAGGCTTTAAGTTGGTTTTGCAAGTTTTGCACGTTATTTCTGTAAAATTGTATTTGCTTTCAAAATCTCATCCTGCACCAGTGCTTGTTGGACAGTATTCCTGGTCTCTGAACTTCATAGCTGTGCTTAGTTCCTTCAAAAAATCTTCCCTGCAGTGGCTTTGGTTCTCATAATAAATCACTCGCACTCAATAAAGTACATTTTTCAGTGACTGAAATTGTTAAATATAAATTGTTCATGATCACATAAAGAAAAGGCATTTTTAAGGGTTTTAATTTTCAATATACGTTGCTGCTATGAAGAGAACATGTTCCAAGAGACTACATTTAAGGTTATTTAGGCGATTTTTTAAAAACCACATTCTTAAATTTTTGAGATGGCTGTCAGTTTCCAGATACTTGCAAAATCCTGGAAATGATTTATTAAAGATAGAATTCTGTATCATATTTGTGAGGTACATAAATATCTACATATAGCTAGCTCTGTATAGGTGGTTAAGGCAAAGTTGTTCATTTGCTGATATGTGAAACATCATTTTTTTACTGTGCATCTGAGATTGGAGAATCTTAGCATAGGAAATTATGTGTCATATTAGCAAACAGAAAAGCAACAAAATGGTAGGTGTTCCACTTAGAAATGAAGGCTGGAGTGGAGGCTATAAGTGTTTTATCGCATCTAAATCCTATAGCCCACTTATGCAGGACCTATGCATATGCAGACCTCCTAAATTGGCACTTAAAAGGACTTTATGCATAATTTAGACACTAAAATGTTAGAGTACAGTTGAGGCAGCCTCTTAAGAAATCCATGACCTCTGTAAAAATATAAAAAACCAGCTCCCTCACTCCAAACAATTGCATTGTCTGTTTTGGGGCAGAAACTTCAACTTGCTAGACATTAAGCTACTGAGGCAGAGGAGTGGCTGTTCTACTGTGTATGTTTATTACCCCAAAAGAAGCATTCAGCACTTTGAATCCCAACTGGATTTAGGTAGGCATCTACATGATCAGGGCTGTGACCACTCCTGTGCCTCATATTCTGGCATATGGATACCCTGTGATTTCCTTTTTAAGTGTATAGGTTTCTATGGCCTCTATGTTTCTTTTTCATAGTACATGAAAAGAAAATATAAAATATCAATCTATTTTTCCATTGCAGTTACTTGTAGTCTAATTAAGATGTTCTGCATCATTCCCTGGAAGCAATCAGAGTGTACCTGCATTAGCATTTTGGTATGAATTAGGAATGTGCTTTTGAAGTAAAGCTTCCTATTGTGTCTGCTTGGCTGTGCTTGGATTCACATCACAGATTGGTTTTGGAGGACACAGCACGGATCTTTTTTCTTTGGATAACCAGATGTCCTTCAACCATTACCAGATCTTCAGATCCACAGGCTCAGATGAGAATAGGTCCAAAGCCTTTAATATGTATAGTGTTGATGTCAGATTCTCATCACCAGTGTTTCAACCTAGGGATTTGCTCCTACCACAGTGCACTGCTTCCTGATGCAGATACAAGCACAGAGTTCTTCAAAGCATTCTCTCTTAGCTACAGGGCAAGTCTGGGTCCTCGACGTAGGCAGTCTCAATCACTCTGCTGCAGTGAGGGGCCTAAATCTGAGGTACTGAAATGTTCACATTAGCTGTCTAAAAGTAGGTGATACACATACAGATCATAATGTTCTTAGTGCAGAATAGAGCAAGGCAGTGCATGCAGCACCTGTGCATCACCTCTTACTTCAGTCCCCTTTGGTGAGTTATTCTCCCTGGGGGAGAAGGTGGTGCAGGTTGCACCTCATCTGTCCTAATCCAGGTCTTGACTGTTGTTTTAGAGAGACATAATAATATTACCAAAAAAAAATACGAACCAGTAGAAGAGGCAACCCTCTTCTCCCCACCCCCCCTTTTATTTTTGAGACGTACCCTTCTCCACACTTGCTTTCAGCTGGTTGTAATCACTTCACTAGCATGAAACAAATAGTTTGATCTTGTCCGAGGACTGTTAAGTGTCACGCTTCAAGCAGACTGGGACAAAAAGCCACGCTGTCTCCAGCTCACTCCTCCCTTCACCCCCATTTTCACAGTCACGTAGAGGGAGACAATTCAACTAAAAAGGCTCAAGGGTTTGAGATTAAGGATAGGGAGGGTAAGAATCTACCATTTAATATGAAGGGTAAAGAACCAGAGCAACTTGGGAAGGAAAACATAGATTTAATTCACCACCACCATTTACAAAGTAGGATAGTGAGAGGAATACATTAATAAATATGGCCCAATCTTAAATACATTTTGCCCTCCCCCCCCTTCCCAGCTACTTCCTCCCCCCATCAGTGCAGGCGGAGCAGGGGGTGGGAGGTGCAGTCCATCTGGCCATTATTCATTGTCCATGGCAGCTTCTCCTTCAGAAAGAGGGCTCCTTGCAGTCTCTCCTTCCTGCAGCGTGGTGTCCACCTCACAGGAGGCAATTCTCCTCCTTCTCATGAGTCCTTCAGGGCCATGGATCACATCCCCTTCTGACACTCGGTCGCTCTCCCCTCTGACATGCAGCTCTGCATGTACTGACTCATCCTGGACGTTTTTGTTGACATCAATTTGCTCGGCTGGCAGGCAGTCACCCTCCTGCCATCTCAACCACCACGGGCTTCAGGGAAAGGTCCTGTTCTGACAACCTTCTCCCTCTCCTCCTCTGGGATTCTTCTCCCTCTCTTTCTTCTCAAAGCGACAATTCTTTGTTTTCCTCTCACCTCCCCCTCCCCCAACAGAAAAAAAACTCCTCAACATTAAAGATAGGACAGCTCAAAACAAGACAAAACAGGAGAGAGAGCTCGAACAGTGGAGTCACCTCTTAAATACCTTGATGGCAGAAGCACTGGTTGGCCGGGCCCTGGCCAGAGGCAGGTCTGGCTCCTACCTGGGGGCTAGAGGCTCTTGAATCTTCACATGAGTCTACCCTCACCTTTAGAAAAAGAAAAAAACCCTCACCAGACTCAAACTCATGACACTAAGTAAACCATTTAAATTGTAACTAGCATTAACTCCCATTTCCTTGCTTGTTCTCTCAAAAGCTATTTGGTGAATCTTGTTTCATTGTCAATTTAGATATTGTTCCTCCCTTCCAGAAAACACAGACCTCTTAATTCATTCAAAGAATAGTTTACCAGTACACATTTCTCATGTCAAGGCCATAATAAATCAAGTAAAGAATGGTACAGGCTTTAATGATGTACTTTTCCATAACTTACTGATTCTTATAGCATTTATAACATAGATTTCTACTTAAAATGCTTAAAGACACTGTATTAGTTCATATGCAGGACAAAAAAAAAGACTAGCATATTATTAGAAAATTAGAATTGTAACATCAAGGATTAAAAATGTAGATAATTAAGATTGTTGCAGGAGCTTTCATTTAGCTCCTTTGTATGTATGAGGAAATACAGTTCTAGCAGTATAACCATGCACAAATCCTTATAAACAATGAATGCTACTTATACAATTAATTATTTTCTTTGTTTTTCTACTAGATTTTATTCAAATTCTCTTCTGAAGACAAGACTATTCTCTTATAACTACAGTATCTGGAAATTTAATTAACCCCCTTTATTTTCACAATACTTTCTGAGATGTAATTTTACTTTTACACGTGAGAAACGTATTTTTAAAGTTTCAGATGCTCAGCTTGTGTTGTAAGACTACTAAGGACTTTATATTTTCAGAGCATCACTAATACTAGTTTCAGCTGCAGTCTCCAAGTAGATCTGCATTATCTGGCTCCATTGTGTCTGGTTTTGGGCACCAGAAAGTGATTAATGTAAATGGAGAATCATTTGTGAAAGTTTGGCTGAGCTGCAGGAAGCTGTAGCGAGAGGAATGGTACAATGCAGCTCTCCATGGAAATGCTCTCTCCGTCATACTCGTGAGATTATCCTTTCTCTAGCTGCAACTCCCATCTCCATTCACTAAATGCTTTCCATGTTTGGCAGAAAAAAAGACTGTTGTCCTACAGACTGAACAGTACCTGATCTCACTTGTTCTAAAACCAGTTTAGTTTTATATTGTTCAGCATTGTGATGCATATACATGTGGGACAGAAGGCACAATTTTATCATATGAATGTTTCATTTCCTAACCTCAGTAATGATCTTTAAACAAGACTCCTTAGATGCACAGAAAAGTTACAGAGAAGGTGCTTGAATTTATACTTTCTTATTGCCATGTAGTCTTTCTGTATAAAATTATCTCCAAATCTATCTCCCTGTGGTCTTTGTTCTGCCTAAATCACATCCTCATTCATGAAAAGAAAAGTCCTTTATGGACCCTTTGTATTGTGATAAATTTCACTGATATTCATATAGTAGTAGCTTAGCAAGATTTCTATTAAAATAGACAGGGAACATGATGACGTTGGCTGAAAAATGTGAGATCAGCTTCGCACATATTCTGTGACTTTAAGATTAGGAGATTTGCTTTAAATGATACCCGAAACAGCACCGCTGGATACACTGGCACTCTTGCCTTATTGAGGTTAGGAGGAACCTTAGAAGGACATTTGGGGGGGGGGTGGGGAAGTAAGCAGATAGTGTACAATTTGATTGTTTTGAGCATCTGAGTGGGATTCCAGTCCATACATGCGTGAAGGGGTTGGTTGGGAATTTGACTCTCAGGTCCTTTTCCTTGTGAAGCCAGTTGTGCTTCAAGACTGTTTGTCACTGGGAGTCCAAGAAACTACTAATGAGAAAGCGGATCTTGCAAGTGGAGTAGACTTGTCAGCAGAAAGTCTGGGAAAGGCAAAGTTTAAAAATGAGTATTTGGTTTGTGCCCAAGCTCTCCCAGAGAGGGGAAAAAACATGGCTGGTTCAGATCAAGTGGCAGCTGCTAAAACACTGCCCTAAGCATACTGAAGTGCCAGGTTCATATGAGA
This sequence comes from Trogon surrucura, assembly GCA_020746105.1. NCBI lineage: Eukaryota > Metazoa > Chordata > Aves > Trogoniformes > Trogonidae > Trogon > Trogon surrucura. The sequence goes on from CM036617.1 coordinate 57,208,296, forward strand.
CGCAGACTTGTTTTAAACACACCACAAAAATGAAAACAATTCTTCAAAGTTGAAAGCTAAAACATTCACTTATTTCAAATGTTTCCTTAGAATGATTTACTTTCAATAGACTAGATTTCATTTACTATTAAGTGGTTTATTATTGTTTCTGTTTCCTTTTGAGAGTTGCTTTGGATACTGTACTGCGAAGTTCAAAACCTCCCTGAAAAGTCCGTGAGAGAGAGAAGCCTGGCTTATCTCCTCCTCTCTGGTTAGTGAGGTTACAACTACAGTTTAATTACAGGAGGTGAGCAAGTGGCAAGGTTTAGAAGACTTACCATGTTGTGGTACCCCTCAGCCAATGCATGCTACATGGTACAAGCCTCTCCTGTGTTTTCCTGTTTCACCTATCTGCTTGAGAAGGTATTTTCCTACTATTATTGTTTCAGTCTCGTGAAGATTTCTTGGGAACATTTTTCATCGTGCTGAAGTTTGCAATACGTAACGTGCTTTTTGTCTTCATCTCCATGACCTTGTACCAGCCCACAGTATGGTGTTAGTAGGAGATGTCACTCATTGCCAACAAATGCTCCTCCTTCTCTGTAATTTTACCTGTCTCCACAGCAACTGACAGCTCAGATGGATTTCCCAGAAGCAGATCTTCTATGTTGAAGGCTTCATTTCAGGGCTTAATTTTAAATTCTAATTCTAAAATGTATGTGCTGTCCACATCTAATTCCATTTGTGCCTTCCCTGTGTGCTGAAAAAATTTCATCTTCTCTCTCCTCCCTCTCCTGTCTTCTGACGTAATTGTAGTAGCTGGTGCCCCAGTAGATTTCAAGGAGCATACTAGAGGCAAAAACCCAAACAAGCAAAGTGAAACAAAATAAAAAAAAAAATCCTAATGTGTTTTTCTCCTATTTAATTTTCATCCTCAATCCCTACAATAACATAAGTGAATATAGGCAGAGTCTGCATCATCATCTTGAAAAAGTAGAACTAAATCAGGCAGAACTAGACAGTCTACCCCAAGACGTGCATCCAGGAAACACTGTTCCTAAAATACAATCTGAATCTAACTGGTTTGTCAAATTAAAGTTTCTTATCTATTTAATCTTCTCAGAGATTAAGAACAGAAGTTTTTCCCTATGTTGGTTCATTGTGGTCTTCCTTTTCTATACCTTTGCTAAGCATACCATCCAGTTGAAATTGTTGTGCTGATGTTGTAAGGTTAAATAGCAAACCATTTTCTATTTTGGTCCTGTTTCCTGTTACTTAATAACTCCTGAAATTGCATTTTGTTTTTAACTGCTACTGGCCATGAGGAACAATAATTGAAGGATTTAAATTGACTATTAATACTAATAAAAGTTATAAGAGTCCATGATTGTCCATTATCTGCAGTTAAGCGTGTTCCTTCTTGCCTTACATATGCAGTACTTTGCAAATAACTACTTTGAATTTCATCTGTAACTTTTTTTGCCAAGTGATTCAGTATTGTGAGATCCTTGTACAGTTCTTCAAAGGCAGCTTTAATTCTTCCTGTTCTGGTCAATTTTTTGTCATCAGACTTTCTCCTCACTCATCATCCTCTTTTCTCAAATGTTAAAAAAGGAAATTCAGTGGTACGAGAATCTAAGAGATGTTGTTGGAACTCATCTGTCTGCTGTGAATACTAACCAGTTACTAAGCCAGAAGAGACAAGATTGTCATCCCATGACAGTCGGGTCTAAGGCTCTTTGAAGGATGTTGTCCAACAAAAGGCTTTCGGAAATCCAACTACTCTTTGTAAATCAATTGCATCTTACACAAACTTTGTTTATTCTTTCAGAGAACTAAGAATTTGTGAGGCATGACTTTTCTTGTTATAATGCATTCAACACCTTCTATTCATTTGATTCACTAGATACACTTTTGTTGATACAGAGGTTGGGATTCCTCTTTCAGTGCTGCTTAAATTCCGAGGGAGATTAAAAACCCCTCTCTTAAAACTTCAGCCTTCCTCTGTCAGAGAGCTTGATTTAACTGACAAAATTGGGTGTATTATGTGCTCTCTCAGATTCTAGACTAGGTTGTAGTGCAATAAAGTTTATAGGAAAGAGAGAACCAGAGATGCCTGAAGAATTATGAAACCACTGTTTTTGTGGACTGACTATTACCAGAGGTCTCATGCTGCAAAGATAAAGTCTTAGTTCCAGAGAAAGCCATCTTAGTTCAAAGAGGAAACTGAACTCATCTTCGTTGGGTGTCCTAGAAAGGCATAAACAATGCAACTCTGTAGAAACCCCAGAATTGTGCACTAATTGCCATGATAAATAAGCCGATCAGTAAGAAGGACATGTGGTGGTTACACGAGTTAGGACAAAAGCAGTGAGTGAAGTTGCTATCCTGTGTTACCAGCATATTCAAAGAAAAGCCTCTTTCCTAGAAATGCTAACATTTTCTTTCTTAGGGTTACTCAGACCAGAGACCTTAAGACCTTGGAACATTATTCTTACAGACTGATGAAGACCGAAGAGAAAGTGAGCTTTCCAGAGATACCACTGTCTGTTTGACTAGAGAAGTATAACCAATGTCTTCAAGCAAACATCTCTTTTGAAGCTAGAAGCACTTACTGCTGCGATACGGGATCGCATTATTAATTCAGACGAGTACTTGTTATAACTCACATTGCATTAATTTTCAAAGTAAATCCAAATAGCATTCTTCCTTTTAGGAACGCATCAGAGCTTTTATAACAGCAGTCTCAATCTGAAGCAGAGAAGTCAGGACTTCTATTTTGAGATCTATGGAAGCGAATGCATGGCTATCAGTATATAAATTTAGGATTTCTGCTATTGGTCATATGAACTAGAGGAAAATAGAAATTATATATAATATATAAGGTTTGTTTTGAATTTCCATATTTAGAGTATGATCTTGCTTTCCAAGCAAGATGGATCTTTCCAACTTTCATAACTGTGAAAAATTTCACAGTAGTTGATTTATAGACCTTAGTGTGATGGAAGGTAGAAAAGTGTAACTGTGCTTACCTGCAGGTTTCCTTTCTTCAGAGATAAAAGTCCTCAGATCAGAATATTCTAGAAATGCTGTGTGGAAATGTGGAGATTCATGTAATTATGGTGAATTTGCATGCTCTGCAGTACTGGAATTATTTTTTTTCCCTTTTTCCTCAGTTTGTTTATTTGAAACAGTCTGTTACTTAGGAATGTAACACTGAATTAACTGGGTTGTGAAATTTTGCAGATACGGATTGAAACTTCACAGACGTACCTGTGTGGTACATACCTGACGTACCCGTGTTCATTGCAAGGCCTGGGATTTCTCTGCGTGTACCAGGGATTTTTATTTTATTTTTTTTTCTAACCTGCAATGAATGTGCTGTGCTCGGCCCTGTGCTTAGAGCTCGGGTGTGTGACAAAATGATCAGAAAATTAAGAAGATTTTGTAACTGTAAAAGAGGAACTGCAAACTGTGTGTTACAGACCAAACTCAGCCAAAGAAAACACAGCACAAGTCAAGGTATCTAGGTCTATTTTTAACAAAAAAATAGGGGTATCATTTGTTTGATTTTGTCATCTTGTTGCAGGGACAAACCTGTGCCAGTCTTAACAGACTTGTCAGCTTTGCAAGAAAGGGAAATTTCAACAGTTCACTATTACTTAAGGTTACAAAGGTAGAGATTTCTATTCTTCAAGCCATTTATTGGGGGGGGAAAAAAAAAAAAAAAGACCAAAAAAACAACTCACGTATATATGAGGCCCATTAAATACCCTAGAATATTCTATTTTTGGTTTGTTTTTATTCTTAAGTGGCTGAAATGTTGACACTAGAAGACATATGAAACGTTCAGACATTTGTAGATCTGCTTTCTCTGTTCCCATTTCCCCTTACCCCAGGCCTACAACTCAGCTGAGGCATTTTATTACAATATCCAATTATGGTGTGTTTGCATTGTTGAACTTTTTGTAATATACTTTGCATATACGGTATTTTTCACCTAAACTTTCACCATTTATCCTCATCCCATAATGCAATATGTTGAGCTGTGGATTTTGTCAGCCAACATTAATGGCAGCCTGCTTTCAGTCCATTTTTTTGTGACCACATTTGAAGTGCCAATAAAAAGTTATGGGTCCCACAAGATGAGGACATTAAAGATGTAAAATTCCATCCTCTACGTCCTAGTCTTTTAATCATAATATTATTTGAATCAAGGACACTATCATTAAGTGCCATAAACTGCAGTATTTCTAGAGTGTTTCCCAAAGTAATTCTCGCAGATGGGACAGACGAAGTCTTTTTCACCTGATCATCACCTATCGGTATTTTTAAACACCTATGTACGTTGTAAAAAAATAGCAAAAATGAAATTATCACTGTAGATACTAGAACAACTAAAGTCTCTAGAGGAGCCTTCCTCAGCAGTATTTCAGCACAAATCAGTTGCAAAACTATCATGCTTACTAGAGATTATTGAAAAGTGAGAGCAGTGCCTTGCCTATATCCTAGTACAACAGCCATGGATGGGTTTTAGGCCAATCCAGAAAGATTCATCTTCAAGGACTCTAGTTAAGGTAGTTTAAAGTAATCTTGGAAAAAGATGCTAATTAAGCACTGTAGAATTGGTGCTTGAGTTCATTACGTAGCCCTCCATTTTTTATTTTTATTATTTTGATATAAATGTTAAATCCTAAATATTTAGAGAACAGTACTATATGATGTAGTGGCCCTCATGTCCTTTCCCAAAGTACCATCGCTGAAAAATACACTCCTTGGTCAGCATTGTGATAATGCTCCCCCTCTCGTCCTGTGACAGTCAGCTGAGCGCTCCCTCCCCAGGGAGGAAATCAGTTCTCCCTGTTTTTTGCAGTCTCTTCTTTCTCAGCTTTCTTTTCTGCCCTCCAGTAGGTATAACCTTGATCAGCATCCACCTGGCTTGTTTATAAAGAGAATTCTCTCAGCTTAGTTCTCAGCAACTTTTTTAACATCAGCATCTTGTGCCTTCTTTGTAGTCTAAAAAACAGTCTAAAATCACTCTCCAGGCACTGTGGAAAAGTTACTCTAATTTTCCCAATATTGCGAGGGTAAAAGGAGTCTTGTGATGGGACCAGATGTAGGTAAGTAGGTGGAAGCATTACATTCAACCCTGACTTGGAGGGTCTTGGGGCCACAAGACTGCCCTTGCATAAACACTTGTCCCAAACCAAAATATCCTACTCCTAGCCAGCAGGACCACATAACTCTATGATTAAGATGCTCCCAGACAGTCTCTGAAGCTTAGACATAGATATGTATGTGTTTACCATATGAATAGATATCGCTATATTCACCTGTATATCTAAGTATGTACATATACTATAGATACATATGTTATCAAAGTATACTGTTTGCACCTGGGATATTTCTGGCCACCCACCAAATGCATTAGGAAGATCCCCCTCACCAGGCTGAGAAAATGAATGGCTATGAACCCTTTTTTATTAAGGTAGAGGAAATGTCCAAGAAATTCCTCATTCTTTCCTGGACCCTCTTTTCCCTAACTAAACCTTCTTCCATAGGGGTTTATTCTGCCTCTTTCTCTAAGGCATATATTCCCTGCAGCTCCTTTAGGATGCAGCCACCGTTCCTTGCTGATGTCCCAAACCCAAAATGGGTTGCTGTAGGATGAAAGCAGCCTCTTTCCCAAACTTCTTTGAAGGATGCATGTCCACCACTGCACTGACCATTACTGAAAGCAAGTTAACTGAAGACTGGTTCTTCCTCAGCAATGAAATGTGCAGATAGAGTGAATGTAGCTCATATGCTCTCAGCCTGACAATATTTCTTACAAGTGGAGCAGCTTAGGTGCTACAGCTGGTGACAACAGAAAAGTGTGAGATTTAAAATGGAGTGAAAAATTTGAGGTCCGGTAATGTGACTGAGGTCAGAAAAGTTAAATCTAGTTAGATTAGAGATTATGATATTGCTTATTAAAAGGCTAGACAGGGTTTTAAATTCTTGGGTGGAAAAAAAAAAAACCCACAAAACCGTGCACATCTCAGAACTTTATTAGCTTGTTTTCTTTTAATCCTTCTATCATACACTAGCTTAGTTTTCAAGTGTGCTCTCTACTGCTATGCAATGTGCCAGAGAGTTTTTGCTCGGTATTGCCAGGAAACCATTGGAAAATGCGTCTTCCTTTCCTCTTGTTTGTTGTGCTGATTCTTAAAATATTCTGTTCTGAAGAAATATATTTGTTATTCCCTCAATGACCTAGAAATAGTTCGTTAGGGAGATGGGCACTTTTAAGTGTTTCAGTACTTGTGCTTAAAGATTTGCCATGCACTTTCATCAGGAATATCTTCTTGTTTGTTGGATCATCCGGGTGGTGTACTCTATTTAAGAAGTGAATAGCGTATCTTTAAAATACAAATTTTCAGCAATGGGATCTAAATATGGAAGAGTACCACAGAATTAAGACTATGCTTAACAAGAGCAATCCTTCTTGGCTGCTGCAGCCTTTCTGAAAGGTTTAATCTCTCTTGCTTTTCTGTCAAGACAAACTCTCCATCTATTAATTGAAGTCTATCTGCAGACCATTTTTAGTTTGCTTGCGCCAAAGAAAATGGCTTCAAGTAAAAGGTAGTGCTTTCCTCCTCTGCCAAGCCTGAGCTAGGATGCTCCTACCTGTTTACTTGTGTAAGAAAAGCTCTTTCTTTTTTCCTCTTTGCCGAACACTCCTGGTGATGACTAACCCTGGCACTGACGATGAGGTGAAGGGATTATTTTACTTCCTCCCCAAGGCTCTTGAAGTAATGCTTCAGTGGCTGCTGACTTCAAAGTGGTGAACAGAGCAGTGCCTGATGGAGATGTGTGTTCTCAATTCAGATGAGAACCATTCTTAAGAAGACTTATAAGGATTTGTCTGGGATCAACGGACTTTATAATATGCCTCTCATTTACAGAAAAGTGAATTTTGTGCCTTTTCTTTTGTATTAGAAATGTAATGACTCAACAGGCATTTCAAGCTGTGGGCATAGTGTGGTTCTTTTTTAGGACAGTTGGAATATATAACTTTAGCTTTTATTGTATCTTAGACAACAAAACATTAAAACAAGTGCAAAATCCCAGGCTGGAAAAAATAAACCAGAGTAATGTAACGTCGAAAAAACAGTCTGAAGTGGAAAAGGTCTACAAATTTGTGCAGTGTACATAAATACAGAACCAATTTTTAATCGTGCTACACTATCAGTGATGGAGATGTTCTAACTGCTGCTTTCCATATCTTATTTCTAAATATCAATAAATCATTTTAGCAACTGGGAGTTCTCACTTTCAGATACTGTTTTGTTCCTCTGTAGTTCTTGGGAAAAATTCAGTAAATGAGGTTGAAAAAATTCAACAATTTTTGTCTGGCAACTCTTCACAAAAAGCAAGTCCACAATCACAAGAATACATGAGGGAGTCACCAATCATTGATCCTATCAGTTTAATTCATGTCATAATTAGCCGTTTAGGAAACACACCTTGCATCCCCTGCATATTTATTTTAGTTTGGCAGATGCTGGTACAGTTCAGCTTATTACACTATATTCAGTGTGGTTAGCTCAGGCTGGTTAGCTCACTCGGTTAGAGCGTGGTGCTGATAACACCGAGGTCATGGGTTTGATCCCCACTGGGTCCCCATGTGTCGCCTGATCTAGTTGAGACGCGTCCCTGCCCATGACAGGGAGGTTGGATTAAATGATCTCTAAGGTCCCTTCCAGCCTAGGCCATTCTGTGAACTTCATGAGTGCTGTAAAATTTGTGATTTCAGCCAATGGGTCTCTAAATGGGAATGTCACCAGACAAGCGATCTTAACACAAGGCAAAACAACACAAACTTGCTTCTCCACCAACCATACAGGAACATAGATTTCTCACAAAATGAGAGTGGTGATGTATGGTAGTTTTTACACAAGATGGGATAAAGCGTACCCTTGAGATACGTTTAGATCCGTTTCAAAATCATTTGAGAATATATGTAATTTCAATAGTATTTTCTGCTCTTGTTTGCTGTGAGTAGACTGCACTCCCTCATCTAAACAGGAACAAACTCTGTCCCTTCATATACATGTGCAGTTCCCAAAGAAAGCAATGATTCTATATAAATTGATTTCTTGTAAAGGTTTTCAGCTTCTGAAAGGCTTAGAAAGAAATGGTTGATGTACCATCACTGGTGACCTAAAAGTTGTACTTTGAGGTTGGTGTTTTCAAAAGCTGTTACTGAGGACCTCCATAAACCCATGGGAACAACCAAAGATAATTCTATGTGGTTTTGAAAATATGCCTTAAACATGTGATCTCTCCAGGTGCTACATAAGAATGTGAATTGGGCTGTTGAATCCTCAAGAAAAGCCCTGGTGACTGCTACTGATATGCCCTGACTCTGTCATGGGGGCATTTCTGCATTCTGCAGGCTATCCAGAAATGAGAGTTGCCATAGCATCCAAGGACTGTCATAAAATTAAAAACTAGCAATTGAATTCACGTAGAATCAACTCCTTTTTTAGTTCAGTTGTCTGCTTCTGTCTAACACTAGAACGTGTTATTCCTTCATGAGAATGTATTGCCCCTGTAATTTCTTTAATTAAATGGTACTAGGTAGGTACCAGTATAGGATAAAAACACTGTTAAATTAGACATTCAGGGTCATGCAGATATTCTGAAGAGCCTCTGGCAAAAGTTGAAATTGTGGTATTTTCTAAATTAGGATTTATCATTAACGTCATCACACAGAGCTCACTTCGTCTACTCAAAATATTGTAAACTGGCTCTCCTGCTTCCTCAGTTTCATCTCCTAGGCAGCCCTGGACTGTGTTTACGAGATACAATTTATTTTCTTTTTTTTTGTTGTTGTTTTTTTAAACTTTTCAGTTTCCTTTTTCAGCCTTGAAGTGTAGTTATTCCTACAGAGACAGTGGAGTACATAGTGGAATGGTCACTTGTGGTTGGATTTAATAATAACTGGGAGGACAATGTGAGGTCCATATATAAATTATAACAGCTTGAAATGCATTGTATATAATAGCTTGGGAAATACAGCAGATATATTGCCCAAGTTCAAGAGCAATTGATTAAAATACTATCCAGAGAGACATACTTACAAGAGTGCAGTAACTCTGAGTCGGTGCTTAAATTCTGTTTTCCTGACTGCAGGATCCAACTGTTGTCTCATTTTTCATACACATCATAAAAGCTACATGAATGCGTTGGTGTTTCTCCAAGCCTGATGGAGCCTCCTGCCCTGATCAGTGACATGAGGTTTTATAAAGATACAGGTGATAAATGTATCGTGCAGTGAAAGGAACAATTAGTAACTGTTGCACAGATTTCATAGAGGTGGCATCACTTCTGGTGAGGATCAGCTCCTTCAGTTCATTGCCAAACCATACTTCCTGCTCGTCTTTTAATTTTTTCTCACGCTACCTGGAGTTTTTTTATCTCCTGTCTTACATATTTGGCTTAAAATACTGCACTGATACATTTTAAAATATTTTATAAACATACAAACTCTATGGTAGTTTTTATTTTTCCTACTGTTTCCAATAGTTGACATATACTGTTTGTTTGTTCTAGGTCTGAGGACAGTCAGACTTTTAGGGTTATATATGTGGGCTCCAGTGTTCAAATGAGGTCCACAAAAGGCAGTGGAGGTTTTATGAACGCCCTTAGTAAACCTGTTGCTTAATCAGTGTGAAAGTTTACTGTTTGTGAGCTGCTCATCAGCACCCATCTCTCACATATCCTTCCTTTCTAAGCAAGGTCAAATCAAGAGTGCAGTGAGTTAAGTGCAGGATCTTACAGAACTCAGTGTCGGTAAAAATCCTTTCTGCAGATTCCTCTTGCAGATGCCATTGACAATGTCACTGCTTTTATATCCTTACCAACTCTGCAAGCGTATATTTCATTCCAAGCCTTCTGTATTTTCAAGACTGCTAATTTTGTTTCTTTTATAATGTTGTTATGTCATCTGTTTCTTTGGATGGCCTTTATAAGGAGGTTGGAAATAAAGTTGTCTTTGCAGTCATGAGAAGAATTTTTAAAAAGCCCAGTAATAAAAATAAGATTTAGCTACTGAATGCTTAGCATAGTCACTGACTAATCTTTAAATACCAAGATTGGAAATTATGTTGGGCATCACAGCTCTTTATCTAGTGCATGAGAATAGTAAAAGCTGCAAGGGTGAGAACCAGGTGCGAGACAGCATAACTGCTGCGGGCCAAGCAGGGAGTCGAGGGTTTCAAACCTGCCTCCAGAGTGGTCTAGTTCTGTACGTTCACTGACTGCTGAATAAATTTCATGAAGAGTTACAGAAGGAACTGGAGCATACTTCTCTCTCACCTGGCTGCTTTGCCCTCAAAGCTACAGAATCATGCTCTTTGCTTTTTCCTTTTCCTCTTGACTAAGGAAAAGGCTGGAGGGGGATTTTTTGCAGCGGGAATAATGTACAACCCACTTGTGAAGAAATTTTCCAGGGAAGCTGGAAAAAGGGATAAAGCTTCAGCTCTCCCACCTCAAGGAAACACCAAATCCATTAGACAAGTGTACATAAGGGAAATGGAAACATCAGATAGATTTTTACCTGTGCTGCCTGAAGGAAAAGAGTAATCCCAAGTACATTTTTGAAAGAAGGGATTTGTTCTTCTAAGGAAAGATTTTTGCATTGTGTATATCTGCAGAGATCTACAGAGGGATAGCACCTAACATACGTATAGGTCTGCTTTGCTAATTACTGGCTACTTCCAGGCTAGTTTTAGCACTGTGCTCTGAGGTTAATCGGATCCTCGATCAGTGTGGATTGACTATCTACTTCTGTGATAATACTGCAAAGTGTAAGGAACTGTGTCACTGATACGTGATTTCTTACTCACATCACATTTCTTGTGGCTTTGCATAACCTGCAAGGTAATGAGAGACAGGGGCTTGAATTGCAATAGTTAAAGAAAGGTACTAAACTGTCATCTCTTGGAAACATCCTGAGTATACACACTGAATCAAGAGTTTGCAATATTTTTTACCATTATTTATTTAATACTATTCTGTCTGAGACACGTATCCGTGGCAAACTTAAGTCTGTTGACAATAGGTGTGCTCTTAGGGATTTTTTTAATGAATTACACTGAGAAGCTGGAACACAGGAGGTTCCAGAAAAATATGAGGAAAAACTTTTTCACTGTGAGGGTGACTGAGCACTGGAACAGGCTGCCTAGGGAGGTTGTGGAATCTCCATCTCTTGAGACATTCAAAACCCGCCTGGACGCGTTCCTGTGCGCTCTAGTGTAGGTGATCCTGCTCTGGCAGGGGGGTTGGACTAGATGATCTTTGAGGTCCCTTCCAACCTTTAACATTCTGTGATTCTGTGATTCTGTGAGATAGTCTGTTCTTGTCTAACACCTGCAGACTATGCATTTAAAATAGGTTAAGCTGCATTCAGCCATTGACAAACAGGGAAAGCTAACAATTTGTGTTAAATTTTAAAAGTGTTGTTTAATACTGCACTTTGGAAGTGCTTGATCCTGGTCCAGTGCGTCGTAAGAATATCTAATGAATTCGTGGAAAGTAGGCAGGAAAATATCAACCTGATTTTAATGTTTGGATTTAGCTAAATGCTGATTTCTCAGTATTCACAAACCTGGAGAAAATCAGTGCATGTGCTAAAAGAAAATTTTAGTCACCTAAGAGATTTTCGAATAGTAAAAGTAGATTCCTTGTGTAAACTTTCATCTGAGTTCAGGTCCTCAGGATTACATTCTTAAGTATAGGCATCTCTGTTTTTACTAAGCCCACTTTAAGTGCCTGATTTCCTTCATTCCTTCTTTTATTTTTTTTTCTATTTCGGCCAACATGGATTAACCTTACAATGTGCCTACAAATGAGTGAATTAATACCCGGGCTATGCTGCTAAGGGCGTTGCATTTACTGCTGAGCTAGGAAGAAGAATATAAACTGGCTGCTGTGATTTGGCACCAAGTTTAGTGGGACAGCATCAGCTCCTTGAAGGAAGAGCTCCCACAGACACCACGTTCCTGATTCCCAGCATGAGCAGAGGGGTTGCAAGAGAAAGATATCTGGAAAAAAAAAAAAAAGAAAAGAAACAAAAAGAGAAAAAAAAAAAAAGAGGAAGATGTTGCTGCAAAAATGAGTGAAGGCAAAGCTCATCTTTTTCCTTTACTTTTTTTTTTTTCCTTGAGAATTAACAGGTAGGGATCAAACACGAGTTATGTTTCAGGAACAGCTCACTGAGAAATACTTTCAAAGCTTTGAAATTTTTTGGCTGAGAGCTTGTAATTTGTATCTTCTGTCTAGAGAAATCTTGGAACAGAACAGTCTTATTTATAGTAAATACTGGCAGAATATTGGACATATAATGAAGAATTATGCTACATCAAGTAACAAATAACTTGTCATATCACTTTCCCTAGTAAATGCATTCATTTCAACAATGAATCAGTGAGCATTCTGTGATAATTTTTGAAAGATTTTTGAATCAGGTGAGGAGGAATTATGGTGTAGATAATTATGGTAGACCATCTCAAACCAGTTCCCAAAGAGTTCTAAAAATGGGTTTGGTGGGGAAATCCCCGTTCTTTAATCATCGTGCTGCTACTTGGCTGTGTAATATATGAAATGAAAAGAAAATTATTTTCAGCTTTACGTCATGTGTCTGCATGAAAAATTAGAGTTATTAAACATGTTTAGTTGGTCACACAAAAAAAATGAAGCTCAAAACTCCTGTATATGTGTTTGTGTGTTTGTCTGTGCTTGTGTGTGGGACTTCTGAACCTGGTAAAATTGGAAAGTGGATTTAAATGTAAACGTTCCTCCTTGTTTTTTTTTCCCCCTCCTCATCAGCCTGGTATCTTGACTGTCTAGCACTTCTCTCAGTGCTGAAAGAACCAGAAATGAAGAAAACCAGTTTCTTATGGATTTATGTCTCTTGGTTAATAATTGAATTATGGAGGTCTTCTTTTATCTCTGAATATGCATATATTCTAGTAATGGTATGCAGGCTGCCACACTTGACAGCAGAAACGGGCTGATAAGATTGTTAGCACCCTGCATGTTAATGCTTGGATCCTGGTCTCTCTTCTCTCCAGCAGCTGCCGCTTTCAAAATTTATAAGAGCATAACTATCTTTGAGATTTCTATCTTCTCCAGTCACATTTGGGTGAAATTGGGCTACTTAGTTCAAAAATTACAAGGAGAGAACACGCAGACTGTATTGTATTGATGAGCAGCCTTGTTTCCATAGGAAACTAGGCTGAAAACAGCGTGATAAAAGCCAGCTTCATGTTCTGCCAAAAAAAACCCCAACAATCCCCCCCTAATTTGTATGCTACAGACCCGTAACATAGTTGAGGCTATTCTGAAGCAATTGCTTTTAAGGAAGATAGTATGTCTAAGCACACATTTGGCAATGCCAAATACCTTTTGTTAGAAAGAAGCTTTTTACCTGAGCAGGCGTAGACTGGAGTCATTCAACTATGGAGAGCCTTCTCTGCCCAAACCTTCTCATGCTGTCTCCCATGGATGAGGGTTGACATCTTGTTCCGTGTGTCTGTGAGGAGAAAAACGTAGATGAAAGAAGGGAGGACTACAGAAAAGTTAAATATTGTTTCTTCCCTGCCTGCTGCCAAAGACCCAGATAAGTTGTTTTATCTGCCTGCACTCTACCTCTCTGCTCAAAGCCTCATTTCTTTACAGGTGTGCAGGGAACATTATTAAACTAATTGGGAGTATGTTATGAAAGAAATTGGAGGTGAGACCTTCCAGTTGTATATTGCAGCACAAAAGAAGCCTTGCTTGTAGAATTTAACTGATACATGACAAAAGTGGGAAAAAGAATATTGGGCTAAATTGTAAAGAACTATAAGACTACAGCATCTGGTAGAGGTACGCAATTCAGAAAGCAGGAACTTTTAAGAATAGTTTCACCTGAAAGCAATATTATATATATAGTACTATTGAATTGTTTAATAACACGATTTCACACATCTCAGAAAATATTAAATTGTTAGGAAGAAAACCAAGCCACTATTTCAATTATAAAAATGGAACTGTATTAAAAAGCAGTCAGAGTCTGTTCACCAAGCAACTAAATCAATAAATAGCAATAGCTTAACTTGAACATTTTGGCTTCATAGGCTCATCAGACTTGACTAAGTGTTTGCAGTTTGTTCTGTTTGCTAAAATATTTAACACATATGACAAGGGAAGACATGCCAGCTCCCGACTCTTCATGAATTAGCTTTGGGATAAGTATTTGTAACTTGAGTCTCTCAAAAATAACATGCATTGTATGTCCAGAATGTGTAGCAGGCAAGATGTACATATACCAGCTTACTGCCTTCACAGGTAAATGCAATCTAAAGGCTTAGTCAATTGAAAGCATCTTTATATTTTTAGAAATTCAAATAATGATTGCTTATACAGTAATACATCTGAAAGTACAATGTTCTGGAAATGATCTAGTACATGTAACTGAAAACTCTCTTAAATTGAACACAGCCATAGATAATCCATCTCATTTGTATCAGATGCACGGCATGCAGTTAGTTGGTTTAGGCTTAAGCATCAAGCCTTCGGTTTTTTACCTCAGTTCCTTCTACAGTCAGTGGAGAGAAAGGGGCATCACCAGAGTGTGGTACATCCCACGCTAAATGTATGACTGGCATAAAAATGGAGAAAAAAAGACTAAAAGAGACACTTTAACACTGAGGATAAGGACTGTTTAGAAAACTGCCATTGATCTTAGAGCACGTCTTTCACCTTCACAGCAGTGCTTCAGAGACCTGCTGATTTTTGTTGCGACATTTACAGCGTGTCACATACAAGCATGTCAAGACATGTTGAGGCAGTGCCAGGTGAGGATTTCTTTATTTCTCTACAGCATTTTGCAAACTGACCAAGGTTATGAAAAGATGCAGGTAGGACATATCTTTCCCTCTAGCTTCCTCAGAGATACGTTGATTGGCTTATTGAGTTCCAAAAATCCTATTTTCTCTGTTGTTATTTAATCAGGCTTAGTGCTCGCAAATATATTCGAAAGCAGTTTTACTGTCTGAGGAGCAGACCCTGATTGCAGATTCCCAGAGTAATGTATCCAAGACATGTTATGACAACCGCCATTTTTATTTCATTGATTGAGGACAGTAATGAGGTCAAAATCATACATCTAAAACTGGTTCATTTAAGCCTCTAATGAGCTGTGTGATATGAAAGCTTTTTTCATGTCTTAGAGTATAGGCACGTACTGTGCAGTAGGAAAAAGCGAAACAACTGGAAGAAGAGCATAATTTCCACAGGCTGCAGAAATAGCAAGATCATAGTAATATGTTTTCAATTTGTTAATCATTCTAAAAGGGAATTTATGGTTGATTCAGGAGTTGCAGTGTGGTATCTCAAGGCTGGAATGCCACGTTGGCTTGCAACAAGAAATTATTCTGAAGGTGTGTGCACTGAAACATTCATAGAGTTTATTGTCGCTGGTAGGTTGCACCATGTACGGTCAGGGATCCACTGTGTGGAGACCTGTGGAGGTGTAGATCAGGGAAGCACTGCCGATGAGAGTTGCAGTCTAATTTAAGATGCATTGATAAAGCAGGAAATACTCTTAGGAGGATAAATGAGAGCAGGAGACTTCCTGTACTAGGAAAACAAAGCCATGGAAAGTAGCTCTGTGCAACAATCTCCTATGCATGTTTTTATTTATATTTTTATGAGTGTTCTTATGCCATTTTTAATTATTTTTCAAATTTTACTGTAAAATCATAGGCACTTCTTTGTATGCATTAAGAGACAAGTGTGGTCACATCCTAAAGCCATACACATGTGACTTTTCAGGTATATCGCTAATCTTTTAGAGGATTGCATAACTTTGGTTTCCAGTTTCTAATGGGCTGGTATACCACTTACTACTACTGTAGTACAGACACCTTATACTGTAGTAGTTTGCAGAAGAATGACTGTCACATGCTAATGTCTTAGGAGTTTATCTTAAAACAACCCTTTTCATGGTACCTTGTTTCAAACAGGTAGATCTATGGGGTGAAAAACAGTCCATGAAATTAATCACAGCTAAAATAGTTACAATTCAGTTTTATTGTTGTCATAGTTCAAGGCTGAGCTGGCCACATACTCTCTGTGATCCTCTCCCCATCCTCCCAGGGGAGGATAACAGAAGAACAAGAGAGAGAAACCTTGAGGTTTAAAAAAACCTTGAGTTGAATGAAAAGAAGGAATAGTACTAATGATAATGAAGTTGTCAAATGACATACATATATAAGTATGCAAATATGCTCAAAGATAACAATAGATTATGTTAATATAGAACACACACCTTCCAGATGACAACAAGGTCCCAAGCAGGAAAAAAACATCCCAGACTGGACTCTGCAGCAGACAAGAGTACCTGAGCCCGGAGTCCTGATGATAGTCGGAAAAAAACAACCAACCAAACCAACAAACAAAAAACAAACCACAGAAAAGGAGCTGTGCTGCTCCCACCCAGAACAGAGAAGACAACCTGTGCTGATGAGTAGTGCTCCTCCACCTTGTTAAAACAGGAGGCGGGAACACCAGCAGCAAAAGGAGAGATGACAAAGAACCAATAGCAATCCTCCACCACAGCAGGCACCAGAGATCCCAGGACTCTTCTTAGGTGCCCTTTTATGCTGACCACCATGGGAAGGAATACTGTGATGGGACCATTTGGGCCACCTGACTCACCCTCACCTCCCTGTAGGCACAGCTGCACCTCCTCCCTCATTGTGGTTGCCAACTCTGTCAGGCAACCCAAGAGAACTTTTATCCTGGTGCTCTCAAACCAGGATAACTGTGTAGGCTAAAACCAGAAAATATTTTTTTTAAAGACACAGATAGAATTTGTTTATTTTTCCCTCTGCATAATGGCTACCCAGGAAGTCTGGTCCACTAGTCCCAAGATACTGATGGTTTTATTCAAATCTTCCAAATCTTATGAACAGCAAGAGCAGAAACTAATTTCATTTAGTTGACAGTAGTTTTTCTTTATTTTAAAAATAGATACTGAAATTCCAGTCTTAATAGTTAAAATAAGAATGTTTTTTTTAAAAGAAAACAAAAAGAAAAAACCCACAACCAAGATCTCCAGGCTTGAGATTTCTCCAGGTCATAACACTGTTAATTACACATCAACCCATATTTGTCTATAATTAAAGTTGTTTCATATGTTTTTAAACATAGTATCTTATTCTTTATTATCTTCCCTTCGTCTTACTGTTTCTCTCTGTCTGCTAGGAAGATCATAATCTCCTTATCCAACCTTTTTTTTTCTACCAGGTGGACATGACGTTTTTCTTTCTCAGTAACTCATCTTCATACATTTTTTAAAAGTGTATTTCGGATAGATATTTTTCACATATGTTGTTTTTCTTTCAAATGCCAGTTGTAGTGTGGAGATCAAATTAAAAAACCATTTAAATTAATTTATGTTGACAAATGAAGGACAACTGTTTCCTTCACTGATTTTCTCTGAACAATATACTGGAATACAGAATACGATAACTGTTTCTGCACTGTGATTCAAAACAATTTTGTTCTGTCCTTGGGGAGCATATCAGCCATTACTCCAGAATCATTCTGTGTATTTCAGCCTTTTCCAGTGTTTTCTTCACTGAGTCAATGTTAACCAGCCTGACCCGCCATAGTGACCAAACAGAAGTCATCCCTTCTCCTTAGGAGATGCTGGATACAAGGCAAAGGAAAAGGAAGCAGCCAGTACTATCATGACAGAAAGCTACAAAACTAGAAAAAGCCTTGCAGTTTTGGTGGTAGCTCTCTTTTTCCATTGTCCTTTTCGTTTTTTATTTTTGAAAATTTGTTGATATTTTAAGTTCATTCCCATCTCTATCCTTGTTTCTGCATGCATGGAAAAGAAAGGGAAATTTAAGATCATTTTGAGCCACCTTCCCTCCAGGTCTGGGACGAGGCCTGGCATGGATATAGATGACCATGGATATGCTAGATATGGATGCAGATGGATGTACTAAAGGAGCAGAGCTCCTCAGGAGACTCCCATACATCAGCTACCCACTTTTGTCTCTGAAAGCCTGATTCAAGGCTTTCTGTCCCTGCTCAATATATTTAGTGTTCATCCTGATCTTCCACTTCTCTTACTCAGTCTTCTCACTCCTTTTCCGCCCTTTTTCTTAAGTGTGGTTTTCATTAATAAGCTATCTGCGTTGGCCCTCCACACCTTTTGTCCCTCCCACACTTCTCTCCAGTTTACCAGGTCCATGTCAGCTTTCCTGTAAACTTTCAACACCAATATATGTTTCATTCCAAGCTGAAAGCTGGCCCAATGAGGGATACTTCGGTTTTTCTTACAGTGTCGGGCATCGCTCATGTTTCTGAGAGGCTGTGTGGTGAGAAGGCATACCCCAAGGATGAGAAAGTCATAGAATGGCTTGGGTTGGAAGGGATCTTCAGAGATCCCCTAGTTCAACCTCTCTGCAATGAGCAGGGACTTCTTCAACTAGATCAGGTAGCTCAGAGCTCCACTCAACACGACCTTGAATGTTTCCAGGGATAGAGGTTCTGCCAACTCTCTGGGTAATCTGTTCCAGCATTTCACTATTCTTATTATAAAAAAATGTCTTCCTTTTACCTAGTCTTAATCAACTCTCTTTTAGTTCAAAACCCTTACCCCTTGTCTTATCTCTACAGCCCCTACTAATGGCCTGCTTAACCCTGGAAGCCTTGAAACTGGGAATGTTTAGGCATTGATGGAATTCTTGGAGCATCTAGTTGCCAAATGCATTTCTTCAGTGTAATGTCAGGAGAGATATTCCAGAAAAGTTTATGCTTTTTCAGAGTCAGTACTTTTTTTTTCTCTTTTTTTCCTAAGAAGCACAAAAAGCAGCTTTGTTTACACATTTCCTTTCGTTGCTCCGGAGTGTGAAGTGAGAAGTTATCTAATGAGACTGGAGAAGGAATTCATAAAGCTTTAGCAAAGCAAATCTTTTTCCTGCCTTTCCCTGTCTAATTTCAGTGTGGAATGGAATATCTGAATGATTTTTGCATGTTTAAACAACAAACCTCATCTGTATAACAAGTAGAAGTTGTTTGGTTTTTTCCTGAAAAATTATTGGCAAAATTGGAAATTCCTGTAAGTAGGGAATGTCATCAAAAATTTTTGAGCAATACAAGTGCTGAAACTTCCCATCTCCTCTAAATAACTTCAAGGGTTTGCTTTTCGCAGTGTCTCTCAAAATAATGAGAAATAGCACAGAAGATTAATGACAGTGCCATTATCATAATGCTGATTATAATTGGATACACATTATAATAGCTTCACACCATGATTAGCTGTTCAGATTAGGATTATTCTAGGTTTAGAGTTTTTTAATTTTACAAAGGTTTACCATGGTAGTTAGTTACTTTCTGTGACAGCTTTTTTTTTTTTTATAGCTTTACCAAGATTTGACAGGGAGAGGTGAAACAAAAAATGTTCTTTCTTTATGTAGACTGCTGTAATTTGATATTCTGTTTATGCCCTTACAGTAATGTCAGAACTGTGGACCAGAAAAAAAAAAAGTCTTCTATACTACATTTTAAAGTAATTTGTAAAATTACTGCATGCCAAATCCCTCTCAATAACATTATGTAAAAGGCATAACAAGACTATTGCAAGGCTACTGTTAATGAATAGTCCACCTTCCAGCTCCTTTGAACTTGTTTTTAACATGTGGATGTGCATATAAATTGGTACTAGAAGAATTCTTCCTGTTTCCTAAGATTTGCTGTAGAAAGAGAGGATATGAGAGAGGCAGATACACAGGTGGACAGACAAATGGCTCTAATATTGCACAGTTTGTATTTGACAGTCACATGCCCTGCAGCAAGGATCTGGGATACCATTTTTTTTAATGTATGTAGAGTAATACAGAGTAGATGCTGTTTAATACACATAGAAATGCTTTTTCTGTCCTTTCCTCTGATGTTGTAGAATTTTAATTTAGTTACTCATAATCCCCAGAGTTCTTTAGAAACCAGTATATTTTCAGTTACCATTAATCTCTACCAGTTTGTTTTCAGATTCCTGTGTTTTTCAAGGGAAGTCCAAAAACCCAGCATAAAGTTTAACAGCCTCATCCAAATAGTACTGCACAGTAGAATTATTTTTTACGTAGAGACACATCTCCACCAAAGTGAGATGGTAATTCTTTAGTGAGAAGATACCATGTTTCTAATTCAAAACCACTTTTAAATGAAAATACAGTTCTTCACAAAGCTTTTTGGGTTTAATAGTTTGTTGAAATTTAGAGGAGTATAGGAAAACCATATGGGAAACAAAGAGAATTTTAATCATTTGCTAAAAATACTATATTACTAGTTTATGTCTCCTGAATAATCATGTCCAGTATCTACCATAGTCAGAATATCTTGCAGTCTCTTTTGTAAATGTACTAAATCATATGGGTATGTTTCACCAACCTATGATTTTTATCCTCCTTGCTCACCCACTTCACTTGTACACTGTTCCATTTTCGCTTCATCTTGCGTGGGTATAGGGTAAAAGTATTCCAGACAGCTTGCATTATGAAATAGCACAGGCTCTTTTCTCTTTCTTTTCTGGATTTCTGCTCGATATACTTCTAGGATAATACTGTACTCATTTGGTTTGTGGGCTTTTTGTTTTGGGTTGGGTTTTTTTGGAGTTTTTTTTGACTTCATCATCTTGTTGGTATCTCCTAATCTTCTGGGCTGGATTTCATAATGTCTAATCTGAGTCACCTTAGAGGTAAGCATACAGTCTGAAATATTTGTTGAAGTGGAGAGAAAAAGACAGGCATCTAGTGTGTGTGATTCATCCCACCTAAGATACCAATTTTGATTCAGTATGAATCATGAGCTAAAGATACTTTCCACTAACTGCAGAGAAATACTCAATGACTAGCTTAAACTAGACATCTTTTAGATGTCTGAACTGGGCAAGTTGAATGTAATAGCCTGTGTTCCCAGTAACAAAGAGTTCTCTTGTGCAAGAAGGCAATAGATACACTTGTGTGAAGCATTCTGCCAAGAAAAAAGCTACGCAGGAGCCAGAGGATCATTGCTCCCTTATTCTTGCATCCCTCTTCCCTTTTCACAAGGCCATGCGACACAAGCTATGCTGGAATTAAGTGTCCGTCCACCGAAAATACTGAAAATACACCGATTACTGTCAGGTGTTAAAGTAGCACACTATTGCTCTAATAAAATGAATTCTTCTGTCTATACAGTTTCCCTCCAAAATTAGTCATGGGATCAAGTGGTGGATTTAACCTGAAATTACAGCCTGCAAAGAGCCACATCTGATGGTCAAATATTGATATTTCAGCAAAACTGAGATATCAGACTTCTTACTATGAGAGCTATGAACGCATTTCGGAAAGAAGTTGTGTTAATAAACTGGAAGGCATAATTAGAACCCTTCTTGGTATGTACATTCTGTATAACTAAGTTTATTAAGAAGAATGTACATCTAGAACTCTTCAATGGTTTCACATTTTTCAAATTTTTCAGTCTTAGCGATATTTCATGTTACAGAAACATAGATGAAATAAAAGATTAGTTTTTCTTAATGCTTAATATAGGTTTACCAACCTCAGACACAGTCTTTTAAACTTGGATAATTAAGAGTCTTTTAAATAAAGTTTTAACGTCAGTAACTAGCAAATAATGTAGTGGAGAGCTCATTCATGTATTTATGAGCCTGGCAGCTTGCTTAAATATTGCCAAATGATTAACTAACTTGCCAATTAAAATCAGAATTTGATAGTTAAATGTTGATACTACATTGATAATGGGTTATAATACAATAACACAAAATGACCTTGCATTTTTTACACATAAACCACCTTTTTTTTTTTTTTTTTTTTTTGTACCTGATGATGGCATCATAAAGTATTGCTATTAAAAGCTGGAACATTTTTTAATTTGGGGCAAGTATGCCCTCAGGTCAAGAAGGACAGAAGGACAGGGAGCTGCTTGAGAGAGTCCAGCACAGAGCCACAAAGATGATGGAGTGGAACATCTGCCTTATGAGGAAAGGCTGAAGGAGCTGGGTCTCTTTAGCTTGGAGAAGAGGAGGCTGAGGGGTGACCTCATTAATGTTTATAAATATGTCAAGGGGGAGTGTCAGGAGGATGGAGCCAGGCTCTTTTCAGTGGCGTCCATTGACAGGACAAGGGGCAATGGGTACAAGCTGGAACACAGGAGGTTCCACAAAAACATTAGGAAAAACTTTTTCACTGTGAGGGTGACCGAGCACTGGAACAGGCTGCCCAGGGAGGTTGTGGAGTCTCCTTCTCTGGAGACATTCAAAACCCGCCTGGACGCGTTCCTGTGTGACCTACTGTAGGTGGTCCTGCTCTGGCAGGAGGGCTGGACTAGATGATCTTTTGAGGTCCCTTCCAACCCCTGACATTCTGTGATTCTGTGAAGTAAGAGCTTTTATATTTGAAACATTCATTAGATGTAGCAAGAATTTCCTCTTAAATATTGTCCTGATATTGTAAACATTTTTTTGTAATATTTGAAGTGTAAAGACTTCACAGACTTTATGATACACACCTACATGAATTAACAAAGGGTAAAATTGAAGTCAGTGCCTACTTTTGTGTTGTGAGATGTATAATTACAGTTAAAAACTGTAAGTACTCTGTGATTAAAATATAGAATATTCTTTGGGCAATATGGTGACAAGTTATCTAAAAGTTGTACACATAAAAATGACTACATCTTACATGTTAGTTAGCCTTAGAGAAATCAGTAGAATGCTGATTTTTAGCTGGTTTTCTTGTCATTATGTTTGCTATCAGTTTTACCACTTACAAGATTCATCGTATTTCTTGCATAGCAACAAAAAAAAAGTCCTATTTATCTTGTAGTAGCAAGAGATAACTATGTGCTGGCATTTCCCATTAATCTGAGAAATGCTGTCATTCCCAGATTAAAATGGTCTCTTATCTATATTGTTCCAAATTGCCACAGGTTTGCAAATTCTTGAAGACAAAGCACACAGTTTAAAGAAAACATAGCCATGCTTCTTGAATCTTTTATGCTCAGACAGTGGCAGGAGGTCAAGACACCAAAGCTACATGACTATTGCCTGTCAAACGAGCTATGGGAACTGATGATGACTCCGTAACTGTAGCCATCGGCACTTGTGAAGTAAAGTACATGATCTTAAACTAGGGGCACTCAACCTTTCTAACTGGGTGGACAATGCTTATTACAGGGCCCTAGCGATTTCTGTCAAGAAGTACCCATTGAATGAACATTGGTAGAAACTGGGAGAGAAGGCAGCTGAACTGCTGGAGACATCCTGATGTCCATAAAACATGGTAAATTTTTTCATGAGCCAAGTGTTTGCTTAAATCCCCTTGGAGTAGGTGGTGTCAATTTTAGCTTTTAAGTGTGATACCTGTGTAAATTAATTTGCTTGGACTTCCTGGCAGTTCACAGGTGCCAGTTTCTGCTCCCAGACTTTTTTATGTTATATCTTTTGTTATTCACTCAGATGAACTGTGAAAATAGTGATTCAAACCTTAGTCTCACTAGCATAGGTAAGCTGTAACGGCATGAGATTCAGCGTGTGCTGTGTGAGGCCGGTGTGATCTTTACCTGCTGGGCTGTCTTGCCAGTGCTGATCTTATAGTTACGAATTCTCTACTGCTGTTGCTACAGGGTCATCTGGATTAAAGCTTGTGTGAGCGCTGCTGTCCCGACTGTAAGGACAGCTGTGTACACTGTGTACAAATCCTCTGTTCCTGGTCATGGGCCATCAGTTTGTCTTTCATAGTGCTGTGGTGGGGAGAATTGTGTCAGTATGTGGGCAGTTAGTATTCATAGAATGTGATCATAAACTGTTCTCCAGTTTCTAATGTTTACAAATATATCAAGGGTGAGTGTCACGAGGATGGAGCCAGGCTCTTCTCGGTGACAACCAATGATAGGACAAGGGGTAATGGGCTGAAACTGGAACATAAGAGGTTCCGCTTAAACTCAAGCAGAAACTTCTTCTCAGTGAGGGTGACGGAGCACTGGAACAGGCTGCCCAGAGAGGCTGTGGAGTCTCCTTCTCTGGAGACATTCAAGACCTGCCTGGACATGTTCCTGTGTAGCATAATCTAGGCGTTCCTGCTCTCGCAGGGGGATTGGACTTGATGATCTTTCGAGGTCCCTTCCAATCCCTAACATTCTGTGATTCTATGATTCTATGATTCTGCATCAGAAATGATTTATTTAACCTATACGCAAGTTTAGAACTTTTCTGTTGTAACTCACCTTTGCCACATGCAATCAAAAAGCTGTGCCTGTGCCTAGATTTGTGGTTTTGCTTGTTTTTTTCTTAATTTCTTTTCAAAGTCCTTCTATTTTTAGAAGAAAAAAACCCAAACCACCTGGTATATTTTACATACTAATGATCTATTTTATTATTACTTGTTTTCATTTTAGACTATGTCCTTAACATTTATTATTCAATATTGCTGTTTCATGGAAGTGTGAGAGCACTCTTACTTAGAACAATCAACTAATCAGTCCTCACTCACATTACACACAGTAATAGAACTTGATTCTTTTAACTCACTTTTTAAAAAATTTTTTAAAACATTTGAGCCCTAGGGTGAAGATAGACCTCCATAAAGATACATTGCATGTCTTTTTAGAAAGAAGAATATTTAAGTTCCACTTGAACTTTTTTTTTTTTTAGAGAGAAAAGTGTAAATATAATCATGCAAATAAAATGACTTTTTTTTTTTTTTTTTTTTGCTTAATAAGCCAATGTGTTGGGTATTTTGGATCATCTAGAGCATCTGCCCAGGTAACAAAGAGTACTCCCAGGAGACGTGTTTGGGACAGGTTAAAAACTAATAAATGAAGACGAATACTGTAGTGATACACAAAGTACAGAAACAAACCTGTAAACTTTTAGACACTGACATTGGTGTAAATGCATGTATTATTTGTGCTTTGCTGCCAGTGGCTGAGCAGGCAAATTCTGGTAAGTGTGATCTGGAACTGAGGAACACACAGAGAAGTGTAAAATAGTGGAAATCATTCAACACGACATTTATGGAAGTAAGTTATGTCACTGTCTGCTAAAAGTCTTCTGAAAGAAGACCCGGACTTGACACTGTCTCACATAACATTCTCCTCTCTAAATTGGAGAAGTATGGATTTAATAGATGGACCGCTGATGGATAAGGAATTCTTTGGATGGTCACACTCAGAGAGTTGTGGTCAATAGCTCACATGTTTCTGGGAGCTGGGAGCAGATGTTGTGAAAGTCTTACTGTGGAATTGTTTTGCATTTAGCAGATTTGTAATGATTGTCATATTTATTATACTGTTTCAGTCATAGGATACTTTCAAGGATCTTTGTTTTGGCCCAGTACTTGTGCTCATACAATCTTACAGTCTCATCTAGCTGCTTGTATTCCATGCTTTTAAAGAGTACCATAACCCTTGGGTACCAGATCAGACACAGTGTCCACCTGCTCCAAACTCTTGTGCCAAACAAAGTCCAACAGGAGATGCTTAGAGAAGGGTTTAAGGTTTACACCAGAGCAGAGTTAGGCTTTCACTCATATAGATTCAATTGACTACAGTCTGTGGTTTGGAGACTTTCTAAACAGGAGCTTTTATATATATTTATTTTTTTAAAATAATCATACTGTTGTGTTTTCTTAATCCAAATGCATCTTAATTGTTTTTGAATTTGCACTATTGGCATCTGTAATCGCTTGTTTTAATAAAGTTCAGCATTGCCCAGATGCTGTGAGAAGCATCTTCTTTTTCTTGTTTTGAGTGAACGACGTGATAATTTCATGTGTACTCCCTCTACTACTTGTACTGTGATGCATAGTTCTTCAAGCACAGTGTTTCCTATTCACCATCTCTATAATGGTGTTTGTTTTACGTTTTTCTTTTCCGGTCTTTATTTATTTAATTGTATTGGGTCTGGCTGAGACAGAGATAATCTTCCCCATACCAGCCATCATAGTGCTGGGTTTTTTATAGGTAGCTGTAACAGTGTTGATAACACACCAGTACACAGCACCAATGCTGTCGCTGCAACATTCCCACCCTCACTGGTAGGCTGGGGTGGGCAATCTCTTGCACCAAATGAAAAAGGATAAGACTGGACTTCCTCTGTTAGAGCACTGGCTCCAGAGCAGGCTTCCTGACTGACTTAAAATGCTACTTGTGTTTTTTGGTCCCCAAATGCTGGAATGCTTTCTGGTTTAATTTTTTTCCTTTGAGGAGGAGCAACATTTATGGTATGTAAGGCATAATGGAAAAATATAGACATTTTGATCTGTTCAGGAAATGGTTAAGAATCTGTTGATGCCAAAGGGTAGTATTCTCTTAAAGGTTCCTTTGTTCCATACATGTACATTTACAGTAATAAATTATTTTTTGATATTATAAAGGGCAGAAGCCAAGGTAAGATTTAAAATTTGAAATTCGTGATTTTGTGGCATACCCTCATCAATTTAAACAAATTACTGTGAGTATTCTTATATAGGAATAGCATACTTGCTAAAACTGCACTCTAATTATATACCAGGCTAAATTTTGGGGTTTTTTTGCATAAATAATACTACTTATAGAAATTGTGTTACTATCTTACTGTAACATTAAAATTTTATTTTACATTTGATTTACTGCATTTATTCAAACTGACTGGGTACTTTAAACATGTAATTAAACAGTGAGTTTTTTATGTGTGCAATCTAGACCAAAAGCTGGAATGATTCCCAATTCTCTGGTAAATGTGTACAAATACTATTTTTAAAGTATGAATTACAACACTAAAAAAATGTTTTTTCAGAAGATTTCAAATCTGATATTATATAAGTGTTGGTGTTTTAAAAATAATGTATCTGTGAAAGGTGAACAAGTACAGTGCAGGAAATCTAGTCTCAAGACTGATGCTTGATTTTTTTTTTTTTTCATATTTTGTACTCAATTATACGAAAGCAGACTTTTCTTGGAGATCGTATTCCTTTTCCAGGAATTTAACCTACATTATTTAAGAACTAATTGCTCTGAAAGTATCAACTCATTACATAGGTTCATCCTTTCCTGACCCCTGACCCTTCTGCTTATTTTTCCCTCAGACTCAGTTTGACCTGAACAATACAAACCAGATTTTATAACATGATTAAGAGGAAATGACATTGGAGGAGAGGGTGGATTATGTTACCTGGAGTGGTACCGTAGTAAATAAACACACTTGTGATATGTTTTCCTTTTTTTACTTCCATTAGCTTTCACTGCTTCATGATTTGTATCTTTAAAGTTTCCAAAAAAACCAAAAACCTGCAGAAAAGAAACACCAAACCCTAACAAGAACAACAAAAAAACCCGATAACTGCAAGTTCAATTACTTTTATTTTGTGCTACAATAACAGTAGTTAAGATTAATGCTCTTAGGCAGTAGAAAGGCATCTGCCGCCGTCCCTGTTGGTTTGATGTAAGGCTGACAACACAAGTGTTACTTCAAGTAAGTGGAGGGAAATTAAAATATTTCCTTTCATAATTTCAGTCACTGTGAACTCTATGGAAGGAATTTAATCTCTAAAAAACCCCCTTGTTTGGATTGATTGTATAAAAATAAGTTAAGCACCAATTTTCTTGAATTGCTTAAAGTTGTTGCAGCTTTCCCTTCTTCCCAACTGCAAAGAAACACACTTGTTGAAATGAGCTTCAGAATATTGGACTTTGGGCAAAGGATTTCAAGGCATTACAGTTAACAAACTGATGCACCAAAATGCAGGACCAAGATGATGCCTTCAGGGTTGGTCTAATAAGTTGGGATGGCTTTGCCGTACGGAAGATATGGAAGCCCACTAGAGGGCTCACCAAGTGTTTGAAGACACTGAGATTTCCAGTACTGCCTATTTCCTGCAGGACCTCCTGACAGTGGGCCTGGAATCACCTGTTATCATCTGGAATGTAAGTGTAGTGAGTAGAAATAGAGAGCTCTCAAGTTGTTTTAAGGATTGCTATCAACTGTAAATCCTCAATACTTTAGTGTATGTACCAAGCCTCTGTAGTACCATTGTACAAATGACACTCCCCAACAACCAAATTCTGCATATACCGGTGCATATGTGCATTTCCATTTGCCAGGAGCAGTTCAGTTTTCCACTCTGTCTCCTAGCATGATTGAAAATTCAATAGATCAGATTAAGCTTCAAAATAAACATTTGGACATCTAAGTGTGAACAGGAGGTCTAGGCTCCCCGTATAGACAATGTAGTTTTAGGCAAACCAGTCAACATGTCCAGGGGCACTATTCAGCAGACATTGAAGTTAACACATCAAATAGGATTCAGTTGGCTATAATGGTCCCATCTGAGCTGCCCTGCTGGTTTACAGAAGGTTATGGGTGTCCTATCTGCCAGCCCCACTGAAGTGGTTTGGACACACTGTAAAACCTCAGATGACAGAACGTTCCTGTGCAGGTAGCTAAATTAATCACCTTTAGTCAGCTGAGTAACTCTCATCCTAGGGTAAGTTAAAAATTTCTAGACCATTGTGGTTACCAGAATATCTGTCTCAGTGCACATACAGTATTATAACTGAGGCCAAAGTAATTTCTAATAATTGATTTCTGGCCCCTCTATTACTTTCCACAGAGAATAGATTATATGTCTGCTTAATTTATAAGTACATTTGGTGTTATTCAGTTTATGTGTATTATAAAAGCAAAAATTACTGCTAATGGGGTAAGAGGACTGGAGCTCCTTATCCTGTCTATGCTGGGTCATCTTCTCCAGAGGACCAGGATGAAGATAAGCAGTTCTTTGGAGACAACTTCCTATTTTGTTTATGGTGGCTATCCATAACACAATTGCAGTGGGTTCACAGGACTGATAATATCCTGGTACCCTTGCACTGTACATCAGCATAGTTTGACTCTCTTGACAAAGAACGAGCTTCTTTGGTAACCAGAAAAGCCCTATATATCCTTCTATATTTATTTATTTTAACACCGGTATTACCAGAATAAATCAAGGTCATCAATAATCCTCTGCTTCTATCTAGAAAATTTGAATATGAGTGTTTGGAAAAGCTATGAATGTTGATAAGCATCTAAACCTTGCTATATAAAGCATCTCATACAGAAAGGTACTACAATACAAATATCAAAGTGAGAAACAATGAGCCATCATTAGTTTGTTCCGACTGATACTAATGATACTATTTCCATTTTTAAAGCTTTTTTTCAAGTGGATGCTGTGTACTTACAAGGAATCGCAGCCTATTTTTTTAAATATCTTCTCAACAATTTCCACTTGAAGAAGCAAAGGATTTCCAAGCCCTGAAAAAGCATTTGGGAGCACATAGCTCAAACTAGAATGAAGTCTGGGTAATCCTCCGTCCTTTATATGCAGCAAGCCAGATTAGAGGATCACAGAGATCTTTATGGCTTTATAATCTATGATTAACATATTAATTTTTAACTGTGTGCTTTGGTCCAGTTCTGTGCAACAATGCATGTAAGCATGTCTTTGTTTGGATCAGGTGCAGCTGAAGCAAGGGGTTAAAATAGGCAGATTTTGAAGTGCTTTGCAGGCTGGAAGTTGAATCCCGAGATCCTGAGTTTTCTTTGTCTTTCAGAATGTTTGCAGTAAAATGTCTTTTTTTCTTGACATGATGGTCTTCATGCCTTCCATTTTATTTTAAAAGAAAAAGAAAAGGTAAAGGTATTAAAGTTGTAGTATTTTTTCTTTGCCGAAAGAAACAATTTTTTTAATTAAGAAATGCATTTAAACAAGTTTTATTCAGATGAAATAATTTACTTTTCCTTGGGTTTATTTTTTTTTAAAAAAAATTCACGAAATCATAGAACACCAGGCTGAAAGGGCCCTCAAGGATCATCTGCTACAACCTTTCTTGGCAAAAACATGGTCTAGGCAAGATGACCTTGCACCCTGTCCAGCCGAATACTAAAAGTGTCCAATGTTGGGAAATCCATCACTTCCCTGCAGGTATTATTCCAACAGCTGATTGCTCTTATTGTGAAAAATTGCCCGTTCAGATTCTTTCCAGGAGCATCTAGTACCCATTACCTTTTATGTTTTCCACAGGACTCCTTGTAAAAAGGGAGTCTCCATCATCTTTGTAGCCACCCTTTAAATACTGGAACATGGTAATAAAGCCTCCCCTAAGTTTTCTTGTCTCGAGATGAAGAAACATAGTTCTTTCAGCCTTTCCTTATATGGCAGCTTCCTAGTCCTTTGATCATCGCTGGACCCTCCCCAGCCTGTTCGCATCTCATTAGTACAGTAGGGACCAAAACTGAACTCAGTGTTCTAGGTGTGGCCTGATAATCACCGAGTGGGAAAATGACTTCGTTGTCTCTTCTGGTGATGCCCTGTTGATGCAACCTACCATCCTGCTGGCTTTCTTAGCTGCTGCAACACATCCTTCACTCATATTGACCTTGTCCACACCCAAGTCCCTTTCCACAGAGCTGCTCTCCAGCCAGACATATCCCTATGCTGCACTCCTGAATTATTTTTTCCCAGGTGTAAATCCTTGCACTTGTCCTTGTTGAACTTCATAAGGTTTTTGCTAGCCCACTCTTCCAGCCTATCCAGGTCTTCCTGCAGGGTGGCTCTCCTTTCTAAAGCGTCCGCTTCCTCACTCAGTTTTGTATCATTGGCAAACTTCATTGGAGTACACTTGATCCCATCATTCAGATCACCTATGAAGATATTAAACACTGTTGGGCCCAATATCAATGCCTGGGGGACCCTGCTTGTCACCAGTTTGAAAAGAAGCTATTTACCACCACTCTCTGGGTGCAACCTGACAAGCTGTTCCCCACCCGCTACACAGATGATTTGTCTAGACCACAATGCATCAGTTTCTCTAGGAGAAGGCTGTGGGGAACCAGACTGAAAGCCCTGGAAAATTCCCAGGTAGACAATGTCCACTGCACTGCTCATCCCACATCAACTGAGCAGGTTATTTTGTCATAGAAGGGGATCAGGTTTGTTAAACATGATTTGTCCTTGATGAATCTGTGCTGGCTTTTTTCAGTCACACACTTCATTTGACTTGTGCTACCTCCCAGGAGGATGCGTTCTGCAACTCTTCCAGGGACTGAAGTTAGACTGATGGGCCTATAATTTCCTGCGTTCTCCTTTAAGACCTTCTTGTGGATGGGGGTGACATTAGCCTTCTTCCAGTCTTCTGAGACATCCCCCGATCTCCACAACTTCTGAAAGATTATGAAGAGCAGCCTCACAACGATATCAGCCAGCAAACTTAACATCCTGGGATGAATAACGTCTGGGCCCACTGAAGCAGACAGGCTGAAGAGTTGGACGGGGAGAAATTTTATGAAATACAACAAGGGCAAGCGTAGAGTCTCACACCTGGGAAAGAACAGCCCCATGTACCAGTATAGGTTGGGGACTGAGCCGTTGGAGAGCAGTGTAGGGGAAAGGGGCCTGGGGGTTCTGGTGGACAGCAGGATGACCATGAGCCAGCAATGTGCCCTTGTGACCAGGAAGGCCAATGGCATCCTGGGGTGTATTGGAAGGGGGGTGGCTAGTAGATTGAGAGGAGTTCTCCTCCTCCCTCTACTCTGTCCTGGTGAGGCCACATCTGGAATATTGTGTCCAGTTCTGGGCCCCTCAGCTCAAGAAGGACAGGGAACTGCTTGAGAGAGTCCAGCACAGAGCCACAAAGATGATGAAGGGAGTGGAACATCTCCCTTATGAGGAAAGGCTGAAGGAGCTGGGTCTCTTTAACTTGGAAGAGACTGTGGGGTGACCTTGTGAATGCTTATAAATATGTAAAGGGGGAGTGTCAGGATGGAGCCAGGCTCTTTTCAGTGATGTCCAGTGATGGGACAAGGGGCAACATGTGCAAGCTGGAACATAGGAGGTTCCACAAAAGCATTAGGAAAAACTTTTTCACAGTGAGGGTGACCGAGCACTGGAACAGGCTGCCCAGGGAGGTTGTGGAGTCTCCTTCTCTGGCGACATTCAAAATCCACCTGGACGCGTTCCTGTATGACATACTGTAGGTGATCCTGCCTTGGAAGGAGGGTTTGAGTAGATGATCTTTTGGGGTCCTTTCCAACTCCTGACATTCTGTGATTCTGTGATTCTGTGACTTGTAGGGGTCAAGTTCCTTTAACAGTTCAAAAGCCAACTCTTCCTTCACTGACAGTGGTTCTGTGTTTGCCTCACCCTGGATTTTTGTTCTCAAGGCCCAGGGCCCAATAGTGCTGCCAAAAACAGAAGTGAAGAAAGTGTTTAGAGTCTCTACCTTTTCAGTGTTGTTTGTGACTAAGTCACCTCTCTTTTTTAATGGCGACAAATATCTTCCTTCAGTTTCTTTCATTTTTCTTCATTTTTAGACAAAATATGTATATGACCCATAAAAATGCTGTAAAATTTCAATTTTTCTTGTGGAGATTACATTATGATAATGTAAATGACGGAAATTTAACATTATCAACTTGAGTTCTGTACTTCAGGATCTAAGTTGCATCTTTGAAAATGTCTGTGCCACCTAAAATCAGTGAAGTTATAGCAGCATGGTACACCTTGAAAAGTGCTGAGGTGAGAAATAATAAATATCTGTCTATAGTAAAAATTACCTACATCTTTCTGCAGGAAGTTTTCATCTTTCTGTCTCTTCCCTGTTCCCTTTGTTACTTCAGTTTACATCTCTTTGAATGTTTCTGTTATAACTAGTGTTGCAAATATATTTCATATGTTATCATCAACAAATTTCTTTCAGTTTGCAAAGTTTCTGCCAGATTTTCTGCTATTGATTTGTTATCTGTACACAAAATACTTCCAATAATGTTGTCACATGCTGTTGTTGTTAGTCCTCAAGAATCTCAAATGCATTGGGTTTACTGATTCTCAGTCAGTTTTCCACTGCCATTCCAGGCAATGTGAGTTTTTCAGTTACCCAGTCGCTATGAATTTTACTGGTAACATAACTGCTTCCCTTCACTGGTGAAATACACTCTTTCTGCATCATTTTGCAATTTCTGCCATCCTAGAATTCCCTCTAAGTTTGTTCATTCTTCTTCATTGGTCTCCCTTCTAGCCATACATTTACTTTCTTCCATACTCATTCCACTTCATTCTTTCTTTCTGCCCTTATACTTGCTAGTCTCTTTCCTGAAACCTCCTTTTCCTGCTTGCTTGTTGTACAGTTTCTCTTTTGTGTATAATTTTGCTCTGTGCTTAAGTCAAGGTTTCAAGTGTTGTGCCACAGACTGCTCTAATGACCAAAATCTTGTTGACTGAAAACTAAACCTACAGATGAACAGCAAGAGAATGACCAGAATTTAAATAAAAGTGTGGGTGATTCCAGATGGCTGGCTGATTTGGAAAATCACCCTGTGAGAGTCTTAGGTTGTTAGGGTAATAAGGATCTCTTTCTCCTTGTATGAGCAAGTTCTGGGTTTTGAGCTGGCGAGCTGTACAATTGTCATCTGAGATCTTATTTAGGACTATGTGTAGGCAGGAGTGGGGGAAAAAAACCCAAATAAAAGCAGCAAGAGCTTTTGTTCTGGTCTCTGCATGCCTCTACCTTTTGGAAAAGCTGCAGTTTCACAGTCTGGGGGTAATGTTGATCTGCAATTTTTAGCAAGTGTACCTTAGCCATCTGAAAGTCTACATCAGAGTTAGGATTGCCAAGAGCAGTTTCAGCTCTTGAGTTCAATCACTTTAAATTATCACATAATATTATAGTGCAGTGTAGAACACCAGAAAGTGATGAATTAAAGTAATGCTGACTTCAAATTATGAAAAACACTTGCAGGTATATTACAAAATATTCTCACACAGCCTGTCTGAATCAGTAGTTACTGGGAACAGTATAATTGTACAATAGTACACCTAAGCAGCAATGAAGTATGCCAAACAGTTGAGTTTGCAGCATATGCCTTGTGGGTGCTCCACTTTCATTCATAGCATTAAATACAAGTGTATTGAATAATGGGAGATCGGTTGAAGGAGGTTGTCAGTGTGGTGAATGATGTATTGGGAACACAGTAGAAGCCTAAGGCTTCCAGTTACTGTGGCCAAAATAGAGGTGTCTGCAACTGAACTTTGGGAGTAAGGGTGGAATTGGACTCAGTTACTTCAACTTACATTTCTAATGCTGTTTGAGCTGTCCTGGCATATCTGAGGCAGGCACACAGGGCTAGTGAATGTGACACAGACCCAGATGGAGGTTGGAGCAGTGGAACCAGATTTTCCCCTGCATCTTCAAGGATATCGGGTTCAGAATTTGTTGGTGGATTAGTGCCTCCCACTGATGAAGAACTAATAAAAACTAATGAAGATTACAGATCTTCCACAGAGCATGTGTTGTATCTTCTCCATGGTGATAACATGTGTACTTCGCAGCTGCTCAAATAATTTTAGATGCCTGTATTGAAGTAATAAATTCTGTACATAACTCTCTGTTTACAATGGCTGGAACTTGTTCGTATCTAGACAACTAAATGTATGTCAATGAAGAACTGAGCATATCTCACTTTCAGTTCTAAGATTCTGTGTCACTGAGATAAATAAGGTGGCATTTTGTCATCGTGATGGGTAATAAAATAGGAATATGGATGATAGAGAACAATGCAATAGCAACATGTAAATAAGGACAGTTCAGGAAAAATATTCTTGCACAAAGAAGTGATGAAGTTTCCAAGGGCTGTTTGATGAGCAGGAGATTCAGAGATAGAGTGGAAACCATACTTAAGTGGTTTCCTTTTAGCTCATGCCTAATGCACTTCTCTTGCTTTCACGTAATGGTTTCTTTTCCCATGATTCTTCTATGCTGTTCTGTAACATCTGTAGTGGAAATGTTCTGACCCCGTTACCAAAAAGGGCAGAGTTGAGGTTAACGTTGTTAAATCTTCTTTCTTTGATATTTTAGAGACTCGGGGATATTTTAGTTCAAATTGTGACACTAGCAGGTGACCCTGACTATGCATGAGCTCATGAATTAACCTTAGCCAGCAGCCAGATGCCCATCCTGGCCTCTTACCACAGAGACCACCCCTGCAATCTCCCCCCATCTACCACAATCTCACCACCTACACTAGGTACAGTCAAAACTAGTAATTTCCTTTTTGTGCCAATGAAGAAAATATCAGTTCTTCCCTTCTACTTCCTGCAGTTCCCTGAAGATCATTTTGCTGGCAAAAAT
Source organism: Trogon surrucura (assembly GCA_020746105.1). NCBI lineage: Eukaryota > Metazoa > Chordata > Aves > Trogoniformes > Trogonidae > Trogon > Trogon surrucura. The sequence goes on from CM036617.1 coordinate 57,243,531, forward strand.
TAATAATTTTCCTGCTTTTTTTTGTATTCTTTTATCTCTACTTCTTGTTTGACCTTCCTCTTTTGTGATGGGGAAGTGGTGTGAGTAAGTAGTATTTGATGATCTAAACAAATGAGACAGGGAAATTAGAGAGACTGAGATCAGTGGTGACATTGTTTGCAAGAGTGGAAGGGAAATGATCACTGTGACATGTACCTCCCACATGTGCAGACACTTTATACTGTCCTTTGCTGCACTGGCGATACCCTTATCCCTAGAAGTGTGTTCACTGGCAGTTAGGAAGAGAAAGGGAAATTTTGTATTCTTTAATCACAGGGCAACCAAGGATCCTCACATGAAATATGGAAGCAGATGCTGAAATAGAAAAGGAATTATGGAAAAATAGTACTTGCAAGTACTTGTAAGTCAAGGGGAAGCGTCAGGAGGACGGAGCCAGGCTCTTTTCAGCGAAGTCCATTGACAGGACAAGGGGCAATGGGTGGAAGGTGGAACACAGGAGGTTCCATAAAAATATGAGGAAAAACTTTTTTACTGTGAGGGTGACCGAGCACTGGAACAGGCTGCCCAGGGAGGTTGTGGAGTCTCCTTCTTTGGAGACATTCAAAACCCGCCTGGACGCGTTCCTGTGCGCTCTAGTGTAGGTGGTCCTGCTCTGGCAGGGGGGTTGGACTAGATGATCTTTGAGGTCCCTTCCAACCTCTGACATTCTGCGATTCTGTGATTCTGTGAAGTGAGTTTGCTAAATGAATGAAGCAAAGTCTCTCATCTCTTTCTTAATATTTGTATTTTTCTCCTCTGTCAGAATTCCCAGAAAGCAAAGGCCATTTCTGACCGTTCTTCATTAATGGGTCTTAGAAATACAATATTTTCAACAATACTTCTTAATTAAAGCTGTAATAATCATATTGGATTCTCAAGAACATAACAAAGAATATCCCTAATGCAAGTACTCTTGAGCCCAGTGTCACAGTATTCGAGGGGTGTCATAAGTCAGGTTTGCATTGAGAGATGAGTATGATGTTGCTCTATCAATATTGTTAACTATGTGGCAATGGAAACTTATTATTAATGATCTCTTTTGAAAGCGCTTTAAACTTTTGAACTTAAAATCTTAAACTTCAATCTTTTGTATAAACAAAAAACAAACACAAAACAACCAAATTTCAAGCTACTTTCCAAAATGTCAACATCAAAATGAATTTAACATTTCTCTCAAGTAAATATCTTAATACATCCTAAAGTAGTATTTGCTGTATTAACTGCAGTATCGTGCTTGAAGTACATGTTTAGTTGGTCTTTTATGTTTAATTTTAAGTCTTTCTCAACTTTACTAAATTCCATTGAAATACTTCTGTTGTGTGAGTATAATCTGCATTATCTGTTCTGAGATGCAGCTTTGAATTCAAACCTCTCAAATTCACACTGCTGTACATAATCCACATGACCAAGAAATCTGAGTTTTCTTTATAATTAACCTATTTCTTCATTGCTTTATATCTCCAACAATTTTAGATTATCTACAAATATTTTCTGCACTGACTTTTTAACAAGCAAGCATTTGTGCTTATCCAGGAATTACTGGGATGATTTTTGATATAGTGCTGTCTTAAGCACCTAGAAAAAGGGGAAAACTAAAATAAATTATAATGAAATGGAAATAACTGATTTTTTTTTCTAATCAAATAGATTTTATTTATGGTGTCTCGTTTAGGTGTGTTTCTTTAAAAATATTCCTATATTTATGCAGTTTGGCTGTAAAAACACTTCCTATTTATGTAGAAAATAACTTACAGTAAAAAACTTAAAAATCCTGATACAAGTCTGGATTTTTTTTTAATCAGCTGTTTAAAATTTGCAAATTCAGATGCTTGAATATGTATGTAGCATTGAGTACTGGAGTAGTTTGCATGTTTAATCGCCTTCTTTACAACATTAAGTTGTCTTACTGAGAACAACGGCTTGTGTATGTGGGAAAAGAAATTAAAAACTTCAGTTTGAATCTAGAGAAAGAAAAACAATTACCTGAGTACAGCTATTGCATTTTTGCTGGTTGTGCCTTGAAATATGTATTTTTGATTACATCTTTCACTGGAATATTTCAGCATCAGTAAGTTAGCAACTTTTACTAGTTGAGAGTACAGCCTATGGTCTCAGGTGATAACTGACGTTTTCTCCATACTCAGAGATAATACAGAAAACTTTCACACAAGCAGGATTTTTCCATCAGTAACTTTACAAGGTTATCTGTTTATAACCCTTCCTCACTTCTTGAACATAATTTTGCTCTTAACACTAATGTTCAATCTGCTTGTAAGGATTGTCTTCATCTTTTGTTACAGGAGTTTTAAGTAGAGTAATAAAATCTAGTGATGTGGTCATTGTCGTATACTAAAAGCCTATAGTCAGACAACTTCTGCCAGAAGTGAAATTGGAAGCATTATCAATGATGATGTTTTGTAAGATAAGATGGGTTTAATTATGTTTTATAAGTGCCAATGAGAAAGAAGTGTACTTGTTAACTGCCATTTCATCCCATTTATTCAATACGCTTCCTCTGGTGTACTCTATACATATCACAGGAAGCTCTCCAAAGACAATATTTTGAAATTAATTACTGTTATGACTTTTTTTTTTTTTTTTTTTTTTTTTTTTTTTAAAAGAGCACTGCAGAGAATCCCTGGACTTTCCAAGGGAACAGTACGGGGAGGTCTTTCAATGCAAGGAGAGTCGCAGGGCACTAAGAATGCAGCTTGCACTTCTCTCTGCTTACACACCCTATGGGAAGACTGGTAAAACTGCTGCTTAATCTTCTTGCTGGTTCATCTGAATTGCATCCCACGAGCATAATTCCTATGCCTCCTTGTCAGCAAAGAAGAACTATTTTGTTGGATTTGATTTTTGTGAATTGATGGTGCACTTCTTGGTTTATTTCTTTTTCCTTTTCCTCCTGAAAACACTAGGTCCACTAAGTGCTGCTTGGTGAATACCCTTGTTACCGTTGTTGTGTGTAAAGCTTGCAACAAAAGGTCTAATATAAATATAAAAATTTTTAACAGGGATAAAAATCCACTGGGGATTAACAGTAAATCAAAGCCATGGTTTTCCTTCTTATAGCTTTATAAGTGGTTTAAATTTTAAATTCTATTTTTGCAAAATATTCCTGAGGTATTAATTTATACAGTACTCTTCAGAAGTACACCGCCTTTGACAGAAAATCACATTGTGTTGGCTAAGGAGTAATGATAACAAGTGGCAGGGACACAAAAAGACCTCTTCGCAACTGACTTTTGATGTTTGCATCATAGATGAACAGGGCAGTAACTGCAAATGCTATTAAATGGAAAGAAATAAACACTTGTCAAACACAATTAGCCTGGTCAGCGTTAGGATTAGATGTCTCCTTTCCCTTGACTCAAAAAAGTGCCTAGAATGAATTCCTCTGAGGTAGATGACTATGGTATAAACACTGGGACGGATAAATTCCCATTCAGAATGTCTGTCATTTTACACTGATGAAAACACAACACTTCATTAATGCTAAAAGGTATTTTGCATAAACAGAGGCAAATGTACACACATAACCTACATTTTTGGGGTATCATTTAAGGAGATATTTTTCTTCTAACTAGAAATTCTATCTAGAGTTGAGTGCTTCTGAAAATCAGTTTTCAGCTTGTTTATGGGAGGATTGATTGAGTTGAGCAGATTCTGCACTTAATGACGAAATAATGTAAAGTTGTAATATTTTAATTCCAGTGTAAACCTACTTGGTAAAATATTTTAAATATGATTGGAATGCAGAAGAAAGATACTATTAAATGAAATGGAAATGGTTTAGTGACAGAGAAGCACTAGTTACTAAGTGACAGAATATATTTAGGGAACTAAACCAAGATCCAAGCTGTTTTTCAGGATATGTAAAATATTACAAGCTCCTTATTTTCAAATATTTATATATTTAGTTACATGCAGTTATGAATGTAAACAAATCAGTGAAGTTCATCTGAAAACTTAAGGCCACATGTCAACTATATGCCAAGAAAATGACATATTTAACATTGAGTTTGAAAAGATATATCAGCAGGTTATGATTCTTGTAAACCCACCTCTATTTTTCAATAATTTTTTGAGAGAAATAAGTGGTTTTAATAGAGAATAATTTTAAATTAGAATGTTTGAATCAAGTACAACAAACTATAATTCGATTGTACTGATACTTACAGAAGGTGGTGATAATATTTTGCAGACAGGGACCATGAACTAAAACATGTTGTAGAAAAGCTATTACTCCAACTGGTAATGCCATTCATGTGTAGATAAAAGATACCAAAGAGGTGATATTTTTAAAATAAGTCTAGTTTAACAGACATGTCCAACAGTTTACAATTTCTTCAACAAATTGTTCAGTTTAATTTTGTGTTCTGAGTCAACAGTTTCCAAGAACAGCAATTTTCAAAATGTCTTCTGAGTATGTACAAAGTTGTGGTAAAACTTCGTCTATATATAAATGACCAAATTCTGTTTATAGAATATTTCTAACCTCTCAAGAATAATTGGAACCTCTACCTCAGGAAAAAATTGCATAGCTTCTCCCAGGCCTTCCTGGCTGTCCAGGATAAACAGTATGAACCAAAGGCCGAGGAGATCATCAGAAGGATTCCCGTATAATTCAGCACCTTGGATTTTGCTTGCTGCTCCTTGGCTCATCAGAACTAGCTGCATATTTTAATTTAAGGTTTGTTCAATGGCAAGAGGTCTTTCTGTGTGATGAGGAAGATAAAGTAGCAGCATTGCTTCTGTGGCAGGGCCTGCTTTGCTATCAGAATCGTACTGAGCTATTCATCTTTCAGGAGTTATTTCCAAGCCAAGTAAAATGGTTGTTGTGCTGACAGAGGCACTGGTTTTCTTGTCATACGGTGACGTGTATCTGGTTTTGGTAAAAGGAGATAATAGATGAATGTGGCGTCTTCCTTCTCTATTTGCTTTGGGTATTCCTTGGCCTTCTGGTTAGTAGCTCACTAGGTTCTGGGCTGGAAGTAACGCGGGTACCTAGTTCAAACCTGACATTTATGGTTCATGTTTGATTTTGTCTTTTTTAGAATGACAGAATCATAAAATAACTCAGGTTGGAAGGCACTTGGAAGGACTATCTGGTCCAACATTTTTAGCCAAATCCCAGGCTGCTCTCCTTGATCTTTCTAGACTTGCAATACTGATCCTTATCAAAATCACTGCTACTGACTGATATTTTCCTACAACTTGTTGAAAAGATCAAGACTGCTTTCTAGGGCATTACTGAGAATATTTTCATAGAGTTACAGAATTACAGAATGGTGATTTTCCACACCAGACTGTGGAAATGTGGCCTTTTGAAGCCTTTGGTACCTAAGCTGACCGAACACAAGTTGGTGGCATCATACAAGCTGTGTGGCCATACCTCCTTGAATCTAAAGGCTTCAATGGATCAATTTGGTGCCTCAGCTGATAAGCATTAATTCTTTATTGTTGGTCTCCCCAGGCAGACTGTTGCAGTTCCAGCGCTGTGATAATAAAAGTACTTGCTTCTGGCTCTAGACCTTGTGTAACTAGTGTGGCAGCTGGCTTGCACCGGCCATTTCTTTTTTCTTGATAGTACCCTAGTGGTACTTTTAGGGGTTGTATGTCTACAACCCCTAGAGATCTCCTCACTTGTGGTATCCACAAGCATTCATTTTTTTACCTACTTATCTACTTATCTATCTATGTATCTGGGGTTTTTTGCATGTTAACTTTGCTGCTGGTGAGTCGATATCTTCTAAGCTACTGTTATCTTCATTAACAATTATGTACTGCAAACTGACAATTACATAAATTGTAACAAAATAGTTACTTGTAAAACATAAACACACACATTTTAACTTCCTTTAAACAGCACTAGTGGATAGAAACGTTTTTTGTCTAATTTTAAATACCGTAAGTGGAAGTATAGAAAGATTGTTTTATCCAAAGTGACATGTCCCTTCAGGTTTTTGACTCCAGCATCCAGTTATCCCAGGAAACAGTTATAATAGGTAAGTTAAATAAGTTTTCTACTGAGGTGAAAGACCAAAGAAAAGCTAACATGTGCAAAAACCCTTACACTACATATATTTTAATGTAGATATAAAACCAGATTGTAGCTAACTATTCCTTTGACTCATACAAACTTTGAAATAGGCCATAACATGTCGCATTTGCCTAGTGACATGGGCTAGTGGTGGACCTGGCAGTGCTAGGTTAATGGTTGGACTCGCTGATCTTTTCCAACCTAAACAATACTATGGTTCCATAATAGTCACAATCAGAAAGCTGTACAAGACAAAACTGATTATTAAGCTTATGCTTACAATAAAAATGCAGGATGATGATAGAACAGGAGAAAGTCTATAGTGTAAATAATGGTCTCTAATAGTGTGTTTTCATATGGTTAATGTGACAGTCTGTTTGCTGTAATAACTGTATTATGTTCTGTATATTGTTTTGGGGAATATTTGCATAGAATATGTGAATTGCAAAACAATATTGTATGGAAGAGATTATTTTGATCCTCTTTCTTACATATTTTATCAATTTTTGAGTGCTTTTTCATATTGCATAAGTATAAATGTACTCACACGAGACTAGAGTATTGTTATACAATTCAAATATTTCTGTAAAATGGATCACAGAATAATATTAAAAATATTAAAACCTTTTTTAGTGACAAATATAAAGGTGTATTTACTTAATTGATTAATATTCAAATTGAACAATTATTTTAAATTATTAAAAATATCAGTTTTATCAGTATTGTTTACTTAGAAATCATTGCGGAACATTTATACCTACTAAAAAGAAAATTCCCTAAATCCCTAGTACAAAGAAAATACTCAACCACAACACTGTATGAGAACTGAAATTAAAAGGCTAGTGCTCTCTGATAAAAGGGAAATTTGTAGAATATTAAATATAGTTTACTTTTTATTTTCTTTCTTGATTATGTCATTAATGAGTAAAATAGAAATAACATATTCTTTGCACAGTCAGAGCTAGTGAATGAAAAATATACCCTTCTCCCAACACAAATAAAAGACTGAACAGTTTTTATCGATTTAGTGTGGTTTTCAATCAGATGTGCTTCCTAATTGTCATTTGCATGGAGCTAAGCGACTTTTTACTTGTTTTGTTTGAAGGTTTCTAGCACAGATCTTGTTCATAAATGGCCTGACGATAAATTGGCTTAAGGAAGGAAAGGGACATCTGATCTCATTGGTAAAAGCTTGTTGGGTTTATTAACAAGTGAATATTTCACTCGTTTCGGATGAATGCTGCCTTAAGTCTTGGACCATTTTACTGAAATGAATAGGCTTTCCTCCTGAAAGATGATGACAAATATGTTAGAAGGCAGACCTTAATTTTGCCTGATAAGATGAAAATATATCATTTGTTTGGTACTTATTACTCTCATTTTCCAAATGTTTTGTGAAATCGCAATAAACCATGCATCTTTTACCAGATTTTACTGGGTCGAATATATGCTTTGCATGTGTATTTTTGCAATTAGCTGCTGGCGGTGGGCAGTAAAATGGCTATTACGTATCTTCTTTCCATATGGGAATGAATTTCGGAATTAAATTTAGCTTATTGCAGAGGAAATGTGCTTATCCACTGGCACAAGTGTTACCGGCACCAATGATCGTCTGCTCCTTTGAAGAGCGGAGGTGCTGGCGCCGGGGCTGCGCAGGTGCTGGCGAGGCAATCAGCAGCAACACCTGGGAAGCACAGAAACATTAGTGGGAGGAAAAGGTTGGTCCAGGCAACACAGAAACAGTATTTATTCCCTTCACGGTAGTGTGGGGGTTTTGTTTGTTTTTTTATTATTATTTCTCTTCTGAGACCACACATGAGAAGAAAAGTTAAAAGGTACTTGATCCCGAAGAGAAAGGAGAAGATAGTCCATTTAGATGATACCGATGTACAAAGCGACTAGAATATGGTCTTGAAGGACAGGGAGCAGAACCTGCCAACACATCTGCATCCAGCCTTTGGTATTATATTGGAGTCTAGTTCAGTGGCACTTAGGAAAATCCATTCACTTACCTTAATATTGAGTTATCCTGTACTGTACAATTCTTGGCCTTCAAAAGGTTTTATGCCTTTTTCTGAAGCTATTCCACTCTGATTGTCAAAAACAGAGTGAAGTAGTGTCTGGTTTGTCAAAACCAGAGTGTCCCTAATTTATGCCAGCAACTCTAAGAAACTTTCCTCCATCAGGAGTCCTCAAGCCACTAACCTCAGCTACTGCTCCCATTAAATTCAATGAACTGCGTTCCTTCAAATGCCTCATCTTATTTTTCTTAGAAGAATGCATTTGGAATGGGAAAATGTATGGGTTTTATTTGATACTGTTCCAATGTTTAAGCTACTTACACAGAATTTCTACATTGGAAAAAGAACACATCACAGTAATGAACAGATGAGATAAAGCACATCAGAAACCATTGTTTATTACCCTTGCATAATAAATTTTATAGTGGTGCTATTTTTCTAAATTGTGAGCTGAGCATTTGTGATGACAGTACTGACAATGTTTGTCAACAGAAATCCTGCTTTGATGAATCCAGCCAGACATAAGGCTGAATTGTTCACAGGATTAGAAATGGGATAAAAACCAGTGAGCTTTCCATTCGTAATTCAGGAACACGGTGTTATTAGTAATCTATTAACTGATATCCTAGAATTTGGCGTTACAACTAATTTGCAGTAGAAGCTATTTTTTGTTAGCAAATATTCATGTCACAACTCATGTTTCTCAGCTGAGATTAAATCATGGAAATCTAAAGCTCAAATTGACTTGAAGAGATCATCTAATTCATCACCTATACTGAAAGCAGGATCAAGTACATCCATATGTGACAGATGCTGTTCTTAAAGTGCAAAAGCTTTTCCTGAGATCAGACATAAATCTTCCTTGCTGCAAATTAAGATAATCTCTTCCTATCTACCATGGCCACAAGGAACAATTGATCGCTGTGTTTTCTACACCAGCTTCTGCCTTCCCTAGTCAAATGCCTCTTGCCTTGCCCCTTCCCACTGCTCTTGCCTCTCGGCTGCACTGCATTCAGCAATGTGCCCTTGTGGCCAAGAAGGCCAATGGCATCCTGGGGTGTATTAGAAGGGGAGTAGCAAGTAGGTCAAGAGAGGTCCTCCTGCCCCTCTACTCTGCCCTGGTGAGGCCACATCTGGAATATTGTGTCCAGTTCTGGGCCCCTCAGTTCAAGAAGGACAGGGAGCTGCTTGAGAGAGTCCAGCGCAGAGCCACAAAGATGATGAAGGGAGTGGAGCATCTGCCTTATGAGGAAAGGCTGAAGGAGCTAGATCTCTTTAGCTTAGAGAAGAGGAGGCTGAGGGGTGACCTCATGAATGTTTAGAAATATGTCAGGGGGGAGTGTCAGGAGGATGGAACCAGGCTCTTTTCAGCGGCGTCCACTGACAAGACAAGGGGCAATGGGTGGAAGCTGGAACACAGGAGGTTCCATAAGAATATGAGGAAAAACTTTTTTACTGTGAGGGTGACCGAGCACTGGAACAGGCTGCCCAGGGAGGTTGTGGAATCTCCTTCTCTGGAGACATTCAAAACCCGCCTGGACGCGTTCCTGTGCGCTCTAGTGTAGGTGGTCCTGCTCTGGCAGGGGGGTTGGACTAGATGATCTTTAAGGTCCCTTCCAACCTCTAACATTCTGTGATTCTGTGATTCTGTGATGGTCTCCTTTCATCTTTCCTTCATTAAAATTACATGTTCTGCTCTTCTGGTATCTCTTTGTTCTCATTTGGGCTCTCCAATTTGTCTAGACTAACTTACTCCAAAACACTGACAGTTCACTGGAAAAGGTCCACTAGTTCTAAGTAGAAGAAAATAAAAACTTCCATTGTCTTATATAAAATATTTCTTAACAAATCCAAGGCAATGCTGCTTTTTCTCATGCAGCAGTGTCATTTACAGTTAATGAGGATTTACATGCATTTAGGGATCCATTGTAAACCCCCAGACCCTTTCTATTGTACTGCTGAGTTTCTAGACTGTTGCAATTTTGGTACTATATTTGATCCCTCTTTTGAAGTATCACTCTTAGGTCTATGTCAGTAGATTTCTTTGGCTCACGAGGTTCACGTCATGTTCCAACTGTTTGCACAACTATTTAGAAGCTTGCCCAGAGTCATGCCGTGCCCTGTGAGCACCGTAAGCAAAGTCTCCTCTGCACCCCTCTGCAGATGGTGGATGAAGCTTGGTCCAGGACAAACTTCTGCAGAGTTACAGTTCTGCCTTATACCACAGGTCACTGAAGAAACATCAGCAGCATTTTGTGTAATGGTTTCCAATGTGTTTTGCACCATCTGGGGTTCAAGTGGCAAGTCCCATGTAGACGTTAGATCTGTTTGAGATGGCATCTGTTTTCTGCCTGGCTTCCAGCTGCTCAATCTCCAGCAGAGTGGGGTGCCCCCAAAAGGTCTCTGTCATATCTATTATGTGCCTATTATGAGCCTTGTGTCAGGAGACTTATATGTGCCTGGATACCTCTCTCTCCTATTCTCTGTGGCTCTTCAGATGTTATCATAGACTATTGTCTTATTCTTTATTTTTTTTACCCTGTCCCTATTTCAAAACCAAATTCTCGATATTTTTCAGTGTCAAGATATGCATAAACATGTAGAAATTTCCCGTAGGCTTTTCTTACTGGATTTCTTGAGACCTAACTATAGCCTTCCTTATTGCTTTGGCAGATTTGGCATGGTTTATTTCCTCAGAAGTGGGTAGAGAAGAACCCTGCACTCCACTTTTTTTTTTCTTATGCTTTTTAATTAAGATCCATCGGTAAAGATTTTTCAAAGACATTATTCCATTAATTTGTTAGTGTCACACTGATTAAAAAAAAATGTAGTCTAGTTATTAGAAAAGCACTTTTTATTTTTATCTCGTAAGTTGTAAAGGGAAGTCATTGTGTCCAAGACATGACAGTAACCTAACTGGAATATTGTTTGACTGCACTGTCAATATGTACAGAGATGTCATACATCAGTAAAAGATGGGAATCATTGATATTACATAATTTTCTATTTTTAGAATTTCATTTTTTCTTTACCTTTACAAAGGATCAAGTGTTTTGAGAAGAGATCCTTTCAAACTACATATAAGCCCCGTGTAAAGACAGTCAGCAAAGTTGATAAGGATAATTTTAGAAATGAAACTGAGTGCCTCAGTTTGTGCTATGAAAGAGATGTGTAACTTCAATAAATGAGAACATTTATATTTGGCTTGCGGGAAGAATCATTTGATTTAGTTGAGGCAGTTGTTGCTGATCTTACAGTTTCATTTTTTAATATAAATTGAAACATTTCCAGTAATGACATAAATGTTGATATTAACCTTTCACTGAAGATAGAAATCATATTGATATAAATACATTGCACAAGGTTAGTAACACTTGGAAGAAGCGTATTTTATGTTAATCCAAAATGGATAGCTAGAAATAAGTTGAAAACCCTTCTTGGGTATAATTTTTCAGCATTATTTGAAATAATGGGAATTGTTTGAACCTTTTTTATCAGTATGGCTCCAGAATATATGCATTTATTTTAGTTCCCTTTGAAGATGATTGCCACAGGAAATTAGTCTTTATTGTTGCACTGGCCTTATGAAGCAGAATAAAGCTTGAAATAACAAAGTTCAGAAAAGAAAAAAAGTACTTTGATTACTACATCTTTTTTTTTTTCCCCTCAATTTTTTTCAATGGAAATCTTTGGTTAGTGTTTGGTTAAATTACTTCCTTCTCACTTAGCTTAGCAGTGTTTCTAAGTTATATCTGGGATTAAATGAACTACCTATAGATTAGATAGGTACTGCCAAGACTTAGAAGCTGGATATGGATTCTTTTAAACATTTAAATGAACTCCTGTTATTGAACCTGAGAAATCTTTGTCAAGCACTAAGTTTACCATCCGCATAAAGGAATTTTTACCTTCCCAGATAATTTTCTTCTACATTCAACAGTTAAACTTCCATGTAACCTAAGAAAAAAAAAAAAATCAGAATAACATCTGGAGGAAAGCTCATATTTGTTCCTAGATGTACTTTAAGCGATGGCTAAATTTTATTTGCAATATCTTTTTTTGTTTCTGCTGAAAAATAAATGTATGTAGAAACTTTAAAGTCCTTGTATAACAGACACAAACCAACACATCTAGATTGTTGTAAATTAGCAAATTCTCACGATCTCTCCACAATGTGCGGGCAAAGCCTTCGTGGGAAAAAGAGGGAACCCAAATGTAGTTCAAGGGACAGCTTCTAGCTGTCTTGGAAGGCTCCAGTCCTGCTTTGAACACTGTCAACTGCAGTGGAAGAGTGTGATTTATGACTGATAAAAATGGATTAACGACACTGTGCCTAGAGGCATCCAACAATTATTTTGTCTGTGGAGATACTGGACTACACAGTCAGACTGGTGCTGTCACCAGTGGGGTAGAGAGCCTCTGGTATGCTCCTTGTCCTAATGGAGAGTTGTCTTCAAGTTGCTGGCTCTGCCTTCACACCTCTGTCGTTTATTTTGACTCACATTATTTATTCATTTAAATTCAGTGGTTGGCAAAATTCTCACAGAATATGTAAAGCAACATATGGGTAAGGAAAAATGTAACTTCACATGATGCTTCCTAAAAAAACAACTATATCATGCCCTTATAGACCCTTTATTCTGGTTCTGGTGCTGAAGTGAATATTTGGTTTAACAAAGAAAATAAAGCATCTTTTTGTAGCAAAGTTAATTACGTATTTCAGGTATGGGTGCCTCAGCTATACGTCCTTCATGTGAGACTATGCCATAGACATTGTGTTTTAACAAAGGCCTTTCACTAGTGAAGTCTTTTTCTGGTGTTTTGCTCTTGGTTTAGATTTCAGATGAAGGTTAGAAAACCAAGTTTCTCTTTGCCGTAACAGTATTTTTTTTTTGTGATGAATCTTTAACATACTAGCCTCTGGCAGGTAATGAAGTTGCTTGGAGGAAATTTTAAAAGCTTTTTAAAGTACACTGTTATGAGTAGATGATTTACAGTTTCCCTTTTAGGATTGACTCAGAAATGTACAATGTTCAGTCATAATGCACAAGAATATATGCAAGTTTACCTCTAAAGCAAAAGAGGTTATATCCAAGGAGTTAAGGAAGAAATTCAGACAGACAACTAGAAACTTTGTAGAAGTGTTTGGAACAAAGAGGAAGAACAAAAAGAATAATGAGTGATCTTGTAATAGAAACAAACTTGATTAGTCTGAAACTAAGTTTTCACAGTGAGTTGCAAATAGTAACAAAAAATAATCAGGTTTATTTTTAATACCATTACCTATACACTGAAAATTAGAAGTTGATGAATGTGACCTCCATGTTTGTGGAGATCAGGATGTCTTGTGAATAGCTATCTGAATTATCCAAAGCATAGATTTCCAGCTAAGGGCAAACTCCGGTCACCAGCTAGGAGAGGAACACAGCAAGTCTCTTCTGCTGAGTAACTCGCAGTAGGACAAAAGGAAATGGCCTCAAGTCACACCAGTGGAAGTTTAGATTGGATACTAGGAAAAATTCCTTTACAGAAAGAGTGGTGAAACATTCAGACAAACTGCCCAAGGAAGTGGTGGAGTCACCATCCTTGGAGGTGTTCAGAAAACATACAGACATGGCACTTTGGGACGTGATTCGGCGGTCATGGTGGTATTGGGTTGATGGTTGGACTCAATCTTAGAGGTCTTTTCTAACATTAATGATTCTATGATTCTAAGATGTGGAGGGACTTGCAGAAAAACAAATTAGCCAACATGGTGATGCAAGGCAGGGAAGAAATTGGGATATTCTGTGCATTCCTTGTGTTGGATCTCTGCTGTAAAGGCTTATCTCAGACCTATCAGGTAGAGGAGCAAAGTTTTGGAGGAAGGGTATTATGCACCAGAGACTGCGTTCGGGTAAGGATTTTTCAGTTGAGCTGGACAGACATAAATCCATGGTGCGCGGCTGGCTGATGTTATTGTGAGATTACTGTATTTTTGCAAGGTTGTAGCAACTGGAAGGCATCTCTATGAGAGAAAGGCGAATGTTACATCCATTAGAAAAAATAGGAAAGGGAATTCGTGGAACTATACATCAACCAGTTTCACCTCTCACTCAAAGTATGGAGCAAGCCACTGTGGAAACCGTGTACAGATACATAAAGACAGGATGGTGTTTGGAAGCAACTGACATGGATTTTCCAGGAGAAAATCACATTGCATTCTCCTGTTTGCCTTGTATGATGAAATGGCTGTTTCTGTGTACAAGAGAAGAGCAATGGTTGTCGTTTACCTGAACTGTACCAGGGCAGTCTAAGCAGTGGGCCAATCAGGACAGTGTGAACTGTGGAGGTAGACTTCAGAGTGGGCGAAAAATCACCTGGACCATCAGGCTGTGAAGGCTGTGATTTAGCACCACCAGGTCCTCCTGCCCACTGTCTGAGAGGTGTTTCTCAGGGTTGAGACAGGGACTGATGCTGTTTAACATCCTAAGCAGCAGCTGAGTGATGGGACATCATCTGCAGCCAACGCTGATGCAGAGGGAAGGCAGGGCCACCATTGGGAGGGCTTGCAGCCAGCCATGGAAATGGGCCCGCACGTATCTTCTGCACTTAAACACAAAGTCCTACACCTGCATCGGTGTCACCCTGTGCAGTAACACACATGGGATCAACCACCATGTTGCAGCTCTGCCGAAAAAGGACCTGACCAATAACAACCTGACATGACTCTGTGATGGAGTTTGGTGATGCTACCGGCTTGGTGCCTACTGAGCCACAGCGGAAAGAGCGTACATAGCTGCTGGTGACAGGGACTGGTGCATGCCTCTGCTTGACACCAACCAAACTGCACCTGGGAAACTGTGTCCAGTTTTGAGCCCTACAGTAAGGAATACTGGCAATTGGGGACAGTGTCTACCAGAGGGCCGTGGAGACTGTTGGGAGGCTGGAGGATGGTTTGTAAGGATAAGCAGAGAGAAATAGTTTGTTTAGTCTGGATTAAAAAATGCTGAGGTGATCTAACTGCATTTTTCCACTACCTGTAGAATATCATAGACAAAATTAAGATGCTTTCAGAAGTGTATAATGGAAGGACATCAAGCAACTGTCACAAATCGCTGTACAAACAATTTCAAGTGAGTTAAGGAATAGCAATAATTTAGAGCAAAAGTGGCTTACCATAAGAAAAAAGTGCCCAGAGAGGTGGTGGAATCAACTTCAGACTTCCTCGGTGATTTTTGAAAGTCTGCTGACTTGAAGCAGTGAGCAACCTGATCCAGCTTTGCAATTAGCCTTGTCTTGAGCAGAAGGTTGGACTAATGGCCTCCAGAGGTACTTCCTAACCTCAGCTGCTCTGTGGTTCTTTGAAGGCAGATAGCAGGAAGCCCCTAGAAAAAAAATGTAGTTGAAAATACAAAGGGGATTTACTCTCACTTTCCTTAATCTGCTTAGTGAGGACATTAAATGATTTATTACATCAAGGAGCAGAAAGTGCAGATCATAATAAAACAAATAAATTAGAACCATCTAGTAGAGCTGATGAATCAGATCACACTGCAAATAAATCTAAGGGAAAAACATTTACAAACATTGGCAGTTTCCCCTAGAATATATACTTAAGGGAGAAGCACAAACCATCTCAATGCTTGTGAAGCCTATAAAGTAGCTCCCTTAAGTAAGGCTTGACTTCCGTGTCCTAAGGTCCAGGAAAAAAAGTCCCTCAGAAAGTGTAAACTGGATCAAATTACCATATTATTGTAAATGAAGTAGCACCAATATGAAGGATGACAAAACCAGAAAGACCAAGACACAGAATTATGCACGGTGTAAAAAAGGATATAAAAGTAAACTAAAAGTCATTTTATAAACGCATTCATAGTAAGACCAAGGGGAAAGAAAGGTTGGTATCAAACAGGGAACGAAAGAAATTGAAAAATTGTATTAAACCTGCTAAAATATATAGTGTATTTTTCAGTTTTCCTTGACTGGAACTACTGTGCTTAGGAAACAGAACTACAAATCCTAAGAAAGGGCCACAATGTCATACTGGGAGGATAAAAGAGCTTCTGAAAGAGCATATTGAGAAATTACATATTTTATAAATGAGCTGTGTTTAATGAAGTATATTGTATAGTATTTGAGTAACTAGATAAGCATTCTCAAGATCTATTAGCATTTCTCTGCCGTGGAGAATGAAGGAAGTTTCAGACAACTCAGAAAGAGCTGACTCAGTGCCTGCCTTTACAAAGAGAGGAAGGAAGAACTGGGGAATTATAGACCCATCAGCGTAATATAAATTTCTTAAAAAACCCCGTGCAACTGGAACAAATAATGGAATCAAATGAACTGTAAGCACCTGCAGAGTAGTGGGCACATGAGTAATAGCCAAAATGAATTTATCAAGGAAAAATCATGGAGTACCACCATTTTGTTACAGAATAGCAGTTGAGAAGAAGATGAGCCAGACTAGGGACATTTAGTTTAGACTCAGGGACCTGGATTTACCTTACCTAATTCTAGACATAGAGATATCACGTCTCATTTAGTCAGGCTGGGTCAACGTCACTGGAAAATACTTAAAGCAATGAGCCTTAACTACCTCACCTAGATAAGATACTGTTCTTAAAATAGCAACTCTTAAGTCAACAGTAATCTTATATTTTGTATTGCATACTTTGTATGGCATACTTTGTATTGCAGATTATTTATTTCACTACATCATATTGCATACAAGGTAATGCAACTTCCAGGTAAGTGTGAGGCAAGGTTTCAAAGATATAGCATAGAAGTCAGGCAAATCCCGAACAAATACATAAAACCAGAATTAACGCTCTACAATAACAGTGCGATCACGACAAATTCCTTTGGAATTTGTTTTAATAACACTAATCATGTACTCATTTGGGATTAATGTGGATGAAGTACTTAAAGGATTTCAGTGTTAATTGACCATTGCTTTGAAATGATCTTACAGCAATTTTGAACTCAGGAACATCACACACTGCTGATGACTTGGTTGTGAGGTAGCTGCAAAGTATGTTCTCTATGAGCATGTGATTCAGGTCTGGTTCTGCATTTAGGCTCTGCATCCATATTGCACAACTGAAAACTGCGTGTAGCATCTTTTGTGATTTGCTTCTGAACTTCACTGAGGCCGTTGAATCAAGTAATGTAGATCTGTTTAAGTCAGTGAGTACCTGTGTGTGAAAAGATGGTAAATTTACCTAGCAAGAATGAAGTGTTTACAGCTAAATTGCTGTAAAAGGAGAAGAAACTTTAGGAAAATTAAGCACTTGTAAATAAAAAGGCAAGGCAAACTAAGCTATCCATTTTGTCAACAGA
The DNA here is from genome assembly GCA_020746105.1 of Trogon surrucura. Classification (NCBI taxonomy): domain Eukaryota; kingdom Metazoa; phylum Chordata; class Aves; order Trogoniformes; family Trogonidae; genus Trogon; species Trogon surrucura. The sequence goes on from CM036617.1 coordinate 57,260,958, forward strand.
CAAATCAATAAATACAAAACTAGTCCAGAGTGACTCACTCGGGTTTAGAAATTCTAGACAAAAAATTCAGGTCAGACATGGTGTAGAAAGAAAATTTCTTATGCTGTTTCACTAGAGTGTGAAATATTATTTAGGAAAGCAGAAAGCATTATTTATAGTTTTGCAGGTTCTCTACTTTACTCATTTTGTTAAACTTCTCTACTGTAACATGGAACTGTAAGTGTTTCTGGGTAGACTTTATGAAGAAATGAAGCGGTAAATTGCATTATGTTTTGTATTATCTCTGTCTGCCACTAAACAATGCAGTATCAAATTGAGCTTGTATGTACAACAGCTTTTGCTAGAAAAAAAACATCAGTTCTGATAAACTCTTTCTCTAAATAGTAAGTTTACTCCCTCAGGCCATCTAATTTTTTCTCTGCTCTCTTTGAGTTGTGGCACAGGATTGTGAGCCCCCGAATTCATGAGTTTTTGAAATCTGTGAAGATTTGTCACTTAGTCCATCAAGCCAGTCATGTCCCCGCTACCTGAGCTGCAGACCAGCTGAATCATGCTGGCTGTCATACCCCACTGAATGCCTTCTTACATATGGCTCCCTCAGCAGCCTGTATATGCTGTGGGTGGCTCACACTCAGAACAGACATTGGTGCTGCCCACTCCAGTACTGCATGTTCTCTGCAGCCTTGGTCATGTGTCAGGAAAGGGGCTATAATCCATGATCCTCAGCCGCTGCTAAGACGCGTGGCTCTGAAAGTCAAACCAACTGAACCAAGAGTATGAATTTAGCACGGATTAGCTGGGGAATGCTAAGTCACTGTCTGGATATTTTGGTAAATCAGGTGGTCTCTCGTCACAAAAAAACAGTTCTGCATTTGTGTGGTCGCATGCACACACGTATTTAATAAGCATTCATGAACGCTTAGTCAATTGGATTCATCTCCCATCTAGAATAGTAGGATATTAGGATATTAGGAAAAAGTTCTTCGCCAAAAGGGTGGTGAAGCATTGGAATGGGTTGCCATGCGAGGTAGTAGAATCACCATCACTGCACGTGTTTAAAATTGGCTGCATGTAGCACTTCAGGAGATGGTTTAGTGTTAGTGTGGTGTAGGGCTGTAGGTTGGACTTGATGATCTTAAGGTCCTTTCCAACCTTAATGTTTCTATGATTCTAGCAAAAAAATTGTTGTGCAAAAGAAACAGTGTAGAATATTCAACTGCTCGATGATTTCTCTAAGCCCCCGTAAAAGTCAGAGCAATTATAAAGCAGTTGTTTGGAGTTAGTCCTCTATCTGCCTCTGAGCAGGTCAGTCTCTTCTGGACTTAAAATACAGTAGTCGCACTGATGGCAGTAAAATTTGAAGTAGATCAGGAAATAGTCTAGGCAAATAAATAAATAAGGGGAGCTGAAATTAAATACCTTACTGTGATATACTGTTTAATATACACTCTGTTCATGGTGAGTCACAATTTAGAGCTGACCAATTCCAGTCATCACAGGGTTCATTATTCTTCATTACCACCCATTTAAAGATCTTTACAGTGTAAGTAAAAAGCACTTTTGGAAACAAAGAGGGATGAAGGAAACTTAAAATACTAAGCATCCAGAGGTCTTTATGTTTCCTTGCTGTGTGCCATTTTTAGTGACCCTTGTGACACTTTTCCTTCCATTAAACAAATCACTTCTCATAGAAGTATTCCCTTCTAAAAAATTGCTACATCTTTCACCTCTAATAATGAAGATGCAGTGCTCTGTAGCTCTAAGCTCACACAAAAGTATCTTGAAAGCTTTTTCTTTACGAAATCCCTTTCAACCTGTGGGAGAGGAAGAGTATGAGATGAAAATAAATGTTCTGTGTCATTGGTCTTCTAAGAATTTGAAGGAAGCCTTCCTTTTCAGCTGTCTTTTTGCTGTGTGCTTCATTTCCACAACTTCTTTGTGCATGTTTTAGAAACTTCTCCACTATAACTGTAAGGTCTTTGAAGCTGATTTATTTCTTTTATTGTTTGCAGATGGTTCAAAGATTCTGAGTAAAGAAGCCTATCAAAGAAACTGGCCAGTCATCCTACAGATATTATTAAAAATTAAATACAGGGTTTTAGAAATAAAAACCTGGTAGCAAAATTGTGCTCTGAAAGCTGCAGTACTTGTGTAAAAAAAAAATCTACTGATGTGAAACAATTGAACTATAAAACATCTGTGTGCTCTGATGGCTGAAGAAATTCCCGTTTTAGTGTAATGGTTCATATTGTTGAAAAACTCCACTAAAGATGATGAAAAAAAACCCTAGTAAATGCTTTTTATTATAAAATATGATTAACTTTTCACATGATTGGGCCATATGAAAGAGATGGAAGAGGAAAAGGTAATATAAAAAATAATTAAAAATTATATTTGCAAAAGGTTTATTACCTTGATTTTTATTAAGGTTTTCTGCTGGTTCCTCTACTCCCTGCTGCTCCAGATTTTTCTGCTAGAAATCAATCATGGATTTTAGAAATAAATCCCCTGTCACCAGGAATTTTAATTGTCTGTGTGATCATTTATTAAAAAACAGAGGTTGATCTGCCCTCTGACTTGCAGCACGTATTTTCATAGATTCAAATTAAAGCAGTTGTGTGCATGTATTTTATACAATAGAAATAACATTGCAAGAAGTAAAGCTACCGTGTATAGGCAATTCTCTGGCGCTAATGATGCTGAAGGTGAAGGATACACTGAGGAGTTCAGTACTGTGGCCTACGGTATATGTTAACTTGGAGGAACTTCTTTTCTATCACTAGGGGTATTTGAAAATTCTTTTCGCTACAGGACTCTGCACACCATGAAGAAGGGACTTTTAAAGAAACTGCCTTTTATCCCAGCTCTGCTCCAGGCAACAGTGGAGGAAGAGCTGAATAGGTACAGCTGCCACTGTCCCGGAGTAATAAATACTTGGGTTTGAAAATCAAAACCCATGATCCTGTCTAAAGGGCAACATGGCTAATTTTACATAGATCTTCATTGACAAAGGCTGGAACTTATTTTTACATCAAGTTAAAATGAAGACCTGTAGTGAAATAATGACTCAAGATCTATCTTTCAGGAATTATGGCTTCTGGTCTTGTTCTTTAGCCATGGGAAAATACTGTTTCACCTTTTGGCATATGAATTAGTATTTAAAATATAATTTTGTTACCAAACTGGAGCTCTTAATTGTTGGTAACACAGGCCATTCTCATCCTTAACTTCACCTTAGACATCTACTTGTGGCACTGGAGCTACAGAGTGTCAAAACTTGAATTGCTCTGAAGAAGAGTGTGCATATCCTTCTTCATTGGCTTCATTAAGCTTCAAACTTAGATATATCAGATTTCATAAATGTTGGGCATTGTAGCCACATTTGCACGCCAGACTCTTTGACCCTGTATTGAAACTTAGTCTACTCTGACGTTCTCCCCATCTTTTCTCTAAGTTTTCTTTATGACAACAGGTAAGATTCAAGGAACAAGGAAGAAAGAATATGAGAATATGTTGGGGAAATCTTACTTACCGATCTCAAGGCTGTATATATTTATACACAGTGATGACTTAATGAAAACTATGTCAGTAGTCCTGAATACGAGGTGTCACCTTGCTCCCATGTGAATGGAGAATCCAGAATGCACATCCAGCCACCTAAAGACTAAGGCTGACTGTGACACGTGTTAGGCTTTATAGATTGCTGAGCCCCTTTCATCTTCTCCTTGCAATGGCTTTACACTGGTCTGATTCTGTTAAATCAAATGGAATTTGACTGAAGTGAAATTACAGCAGCATGGGTACAATCCAACACAGTCCTTTGAAATCATACAAAGGTACTTCTGCAAACAAATCACTTTGTATTAAACAAGCAAATAAACAGCCATCATTATACAGTGACAAGGTGAGACCACAGCTTGAGTATCACGCTCAGTTTAGGGCTCTGCAGTATAAGACACTGAGATGCTGGAGCAGGTCCAGGGAAGGGCAACGAAGCTGATGAGTGGTCTGGAGAATAAATGTTGTAAGAAGTGGCTGAGGGAACTGGAGTTGTTTAGTATGGAGAAGAAAAGGCTGAGGGGAGATGTCATTGCTCTCTACAACTACCTGAAAGGAGGTTATAGTGGGATGGTTGTTAGTCTCCTTTCACAAGTTACTAGTGATAGGATGAGAGGAAATGGGCTCAAGTTGCAGCAGAGGAGGTTTACTTTGGATATTAGGAAAAATTTCCTTACTGAAAGAGTGGCGAAGCATTGGAACACGGAAGTGGTGGAGTCACCATCCCTGGAGCTGTTCAAGAAATGTGTAGAGGTGGCACTTCAGGACATAGTTTAATAGTCATGGTAGGTATTGGGTTGATGGTTGGACTAGATGATCTTAGAGGTCTTTTCCAATCTTAATGATTCTATGATTCTGTGACAATTCTTTGCACCTCTGGATGTTGTAACTTTCTCTGGGAAGGACTTCGTTTCACTGTGGACTTGATGGAGTTCTTCCTATCAGCCAGAAATGTTCACTGTGATAGAAAGAGGATGCTGAATGTAAAGGATGAAAGAGCCCTCTTGACAAAATCTCAGAAATGAGTATGCCAAGGACAAATACCTAGATTAGAATTCACTGCATGCCTACTTCCTAATATCATCTAGAAGTAGGAAATTATGGGGAGAATATGACGTTAAAGCAGAAATCTCTTTCAGAACTTCAAGATATGGAAGAGGGTAAAGCTGCATCCACACCACCAGCTAAGACAACTAGCATTTGAAGGTTTTCAACAAAGTGATTACAAAGGAGTTCCACCAGGAGCTTCTTACAGAGGTTGGTTTTCATCAGAGACCTCCCACCTCTAGCAGGAAGGGTTATATAGACACTAAAGTATAACTGCCATATGAAATAGAATAAAACTCGTTCCCATGTCCTGGTTTTGGCTAGCACGGTATTCAAACTGGGGAGTTTAAAACACCCCTCCAACAGTGATTTATGTTAGACTGGCAATATTGATACCCAAATAAAAAAAAATACTACTGTGCATCATGATGTCTGGAGTTCACAGAATGCAGAATGAGTTCACAGAGCCAAGGCTGTAATTTTCGCTTCTCCTCTGGACACTAACCAGGTTTACATTTCCTTCGCTGTTGGTGGACAATCTTGTTTGTTGTTCATCTTTATTCTTTTATGCCTCATTAAGGTTTTCTGGCAATATTTACTGAGGCTAGGTTCCCGCACATTTGGGGGACTGCCAAGAACTCAGAATTTCAGTTTAGCACCAAAAGCTAATCTAGTTCTGATCAAGAAAAACACTTTATTGATTAAAGTAATGGATAAATTCTAAAAGTTAGCATTTGTTAAACCCTCTCCTTTTCAAAGGCTGGTTTTAAATTGAAAATAAAGGATTATGTAACGTATTTTATGATTTGTATGGAACACTGCCTCAGTTAAAATTAAAAGGAAATGCTTTTAAATTAAGGAGTAGTCTAAGTCATTTTTATATGACTCCTAGCTCTTAATAAAAAAATAGCTGTTCATGTAACTCAGTATAATGCTGGATAGCAATAAAATGTCTTCCTCATTACAATCAATACCTATGAATAGCAGAAACCTGCAGCGTGTCATGGCCTTTCTCAACAGGCAGCCCCACTTGGTGGTAAGGAAAATTGCTATCGTCTTGTATGAAACCATTTTAGCATCACCCTGAGCTTAATAGAGCAGTCTTTCATTGCTTGTTAACAAGCTGAGCTATTACCAGAAAGTGTTTAAACTGACAAATCTTGTCAACACTCTTTCTTTGCAAAGATCTTTTAATTTTATTTTTTTTGGAACGTTTAGTGTGTTAACATTAGTTTGAATTCTGTTAAAACATATGTTAATTATTTTCTTTAACAAACCAATCAGTCTGTTAGTTCAGGATACAGAAAGTCTCTAAATAACAGTAACCAGATATCAGCGGACAGTAATAAGTCAGAGCCTGTATGGGTGCAGTTAATTTCCTCATGATTTCAGGTGTGTGGAACCAGTATGAAGGTTAAGGGTTGTATTGTGTAGCCCAGCCATTTGCTCAGTAGTCAATCATTATTCCTGTGCAGTACAAAAGACATTACTGTTATAGCGACAGCTTATTTATATCGAATGTGACAGAATGACAAACATCTCATAAAGGCCAGGCGTGCTGACATTCCATATGCATATATAGTCATATATGTACTTGGGACTGCATATCATGCATACTGATAATAGCATGCATAAAACAGGACAAATGAAGGTACATATTGTTCATAAAGGTTTTATGTAAGGTGAACAGTCACGTAAAGAAATTCAAGAAGAGGGTCATTCCGTTGATCTTGTATTCTGGGAAGGAAAAGATGAAGCCCAAATCTGTCCAAATATGTTAACAGGAGAAAATAAAACATGAAGGCTTTGTGGGAACATACATCAATTTTATGATTTCAGCAGTTGGGAGTATAACAAAGATGCATTATTTGTGCTGCAGCAACTTTCAAATTACACAAATGGTCAAGCTGGCTTTGACCATCTGCCCTCCATTTTTGTAAAGCTTTTCATGGGCAGTTAGAGAGAGGAAGAGGTAAGAGGACACGCTGAAGAAAGAGATAGGCTGGTGCGCACTGCTGTAGGCACCTTCCACCCTGCTCTCTTTTATGGCAACCTCAATTCCAAAATTTACCGCAAGGTAATCCCCTTCATCCCTCACAGCACACAGCTATGTTGTAGTGTTGTACTTAACCAGCTGCCTACTTTGCTGAGTGCACTTCAGTTGCATGATACGTATTATTCTTTGAGTGTTATAGAACTAGTAGTGTTTTTTTGCTTGTAAGCCTTACGGTTAGAATTTTGCTTTTCAGTAAGCCTGATAAAAACAAGTCATAGTTTTTTATTTCACATGGGAAATGTATTCCTTTTATGCTCTTCATCTCCCCAGGAGCCTGTGGCTTTTGCCAGATTTCCTAGACTGTAAAGTGGAGCTGAATGTGAAGGGGAAGAAAGAGTCAGTTGTTAGTCTGGACCCTCTGATTTCAACTGGTTTTCAAGAAATAATTATCAAATTAATTATGCCTCTTGACTTGAGCTGTTATTAGTCACTTTGGATAGAATCTTCTATTTTCACAAAGCTTGGAAGTGACCAAGAAAACCCTTGAAATAAATTAAGGATCTTTCATTGAGAATTACTTTTTCACTCCCCTTGCTAATATAAACTAAGCTGTAGCCTTTCTGCGACATGTGGTTAATGTGTTGGGAAAAGCAATTCTTTAAAGATAATTGTTTTTCTTTACGCTTTAAGGAATGGCTGGAATACTGTAATGATTAAAAAGGAGAAGAAACAACTAATTAAATACCTTTCTTATGCCAGCTTTGGGTTCAAATTCATATTTCTTGCTACATTTCTCAATATCCACAGACCTAGAAAGAAGACTCGAGAGCAAGAAAAAAGCTAAAACATAAAGAGATATAGAATCTCACAAAGGCAGGAATTGTCTTCCTTTTATACTTGAAAAATCACATGGAGTCAAAAGGAGGACAGAGCAATGCTATACAGTCCCCTGAGAAACAGTCCTCCTCTATATCCTGAAGAAGGAGGATTGTGCATCAAAATCAGGCTTACGCTACAGCACGCCTCAATACAAGCACTGTATTAGTTGAGACATGAAGAAAATGAGAGGAGGGAGCAATCAAAAGAGCAAGATACAGGAAACTCCCACTTCATTTAAAACACTTTAAATTGCCACGTTCCTGAAATAATGTTTGAGACAACTCAGAAATTTCATGCATTGTAATTGCATACAGCAAAATAGGATAAAGGTTTCTCAAGAATCTTATCTCCATTTTTCCTTTCCATGTTTGTGAAATGCCAGTGATGGTTGAGTGTACAGCCCTCTAGATCAGGGCTCCAAGTTAAATTGAGCGCTGGTACTGCATAATAACTATGTTCTTCATAAAATGTTCCTTATATTACGGGCCAAGGGTTTCCTGTTTCCCTGAGCTATGGGATTTAGCACAGTTGTGTTAGTGCTGAGATTTTTATGCAAAACCCAGTAATTTCTAGTAGCTGTGCTCCTGATATCATAGAGATACCAAAAGTTGTAACTAGCTACACTTTGTGCAGCTTGTGAAAAAAATCTGGACACATATAATGTAATTTCTAGCTCTTCCTAAGCAGTGTTTGAAGGACGTTTTTTTATAAAATGCCAAACTGATTTCTTTTTTAGAAGTAAAATACATTCTTGTCCGTTTATTTATAAACTTACTTCAGATACCTTATTTTGAATGTGGATATGAAAAATGGCCCAAACCAAATGATCAAAAATAGTGCCTGAGGGTACATATGGCAGATAGAATGTAAAAAGTTAGTATACTGTAATAAGTTTGCATACCACTGGGGATGAGACCAACATTTTTGACATCTGGTCCTCATGACTATTTAAAAAAATGTGCAAAACCCATTTATATACAGTGCACCATAAACCAGTTTGGAAGCAGAAATCTTTTTATTCTTAATCACGTAATTGTACTTCTGTTCCAAAGCATGTTTAACCATACTCAAAAGTTTTGAAGTCTAGTTTGTTATAAGGTCTGAATTGGACTTGAAAACATTTACACTTATGTTGTGCAGATTTTAATTTTTGGAGAATATTCTTGGTGCTAAACAGAAACATTTTCATTGAAGATTGCATCTGCTGTAAAGGAACAGGAAATGTGTGTTAATATCGGTGAAGATTCACTTGGGAGGGTTTTCTTGTTTTTTTCTGTGAAGTTTGCACGAAGTCTTTGGAGCATTTCTCACCTTACCTTCCTGCACCAATATATTAAAGTTTTTCCAAAACAGCAGGGGTCCTTTCTTACTTAGAGTTTGCATTGTATGCGTAAAATTGTCATCAGATTCCTTTCGTTCAAGTACATTTCCCATGATCCTTCTGAATAAGTGCAGAAATAAAATCAGACAGCTTTTGGGATGCAAAGGGAAATAAAATTTTTGGAAATTTGAGGGAGGCCCTAGCAAAAGAGTAATACTTGAGAGTCTGAATCTGGGTAAAATAGCAATCTCAAAAGTGTGGGGAACAAACATAGGAGCTCTGTCTTCTAAGAACTTGTCTGAATCTCATTATTAAAGGCTGCAATGCTAATTGCTTAAGAAGAAATCCTTGTTTGCTTTCAGCTGCATGCAGGTGAAACTTCATTGTTTTAAGAAAAAAGAAAACCCCAAAAAAAGCCGACTGCAGTTCGAGTAGATTGTGGTCAGTCAGTGGTTTATGCTATTTTATGCATTAAGCTATAAGCAGTGTAGCTGGCTGGAGAGAGGGATATGCAAACAGTCATGGTTTGGAAGCAGATAACTGTATTCTACAATATACATTTATTTTCCTGCTTCAGTCGTTCAGTCTCTTTTGGAGGAATAATTTAATGGTACAATTACAAGAAAATGTATGCACAATTTAATGTTGAACCAAGGTAATGCCGAGGTCTGCTAGGAAGGGACAGGATTTATTTTTGGAGTCGGTTTGTAAAGATGTGTCCTAATTAATATGTCAGGGCACTGTCTGGAATTTAGTTTATTGTTTTGACTTCCAGTTTCACAAGATCTGACGATGTGAGAGCTGAATCTCTTAAAAATGCTCATGTTAATTTTCAGACTTTGAATCCAATTTTTAGGGAAGATTTCACTGTGGAGACTGTGAATTAAGCCAATGAAATCTATAGACTGTGATGACACACTGAAAAAGATGCAGTAGCTTTTTCTAATATGAGCTTGTGTTTTCAAATACTTGACACTTTTTGAAGCTTTTCAAAGAATTCTTTTATACTTTTTAAAAACATTTATTTAATAAACTTTTTTTTTGTTAGAAATGTGGTCTCTCTTTTTTTTAATTGCCCTCTGAATTCTTACTACGTGAGGCAAACCTTGCCAGAGTAAACAAAAATTCTGATCCTCTCTCTTCATCTGGAAATATTGAATGGAAACGAAAGCCCATGTTACTTACAGATAAATGTACAGGCTTTCAAACAGATTGTGAGAAGAAGTTTGAGGTCCAGCCTTGTGCTGACAGTTTGAATTTAGTTCTGTTAAGGACCCTGCCATCTTGCCATCTTGTATCTAGAAAAGGAGTTGCACTAATAAGCCACAAAACCTCTGCTGCTTTTCTTTTCCTTTTCATGTAAGGATTGTGTTTCATTGCTGGCTAAAATTTCGTATCTTTCAGTTCTCAAGCAGATTTTTACCCTTACTATAGTCTAAAGTTTAGCTGTGATAGTGGAAGTATAACTTATTAATATGAATGCAAAAATGAGCAATTATCGTGCTGGAAATCCTTGGTGGAACTGTGTGACTTCTGAATTTGCTATATAAACCTAGAAATTTGCATCTAGTGGTGTCAAGGTCAGACATGTGAAGCAGTTACAGCATTTTGTGTTGATGAGATATTGTAGTAATGATATATAAATGATGGTTAAATGTTATTGACAGTCAATGATATATTGGCTTGCTTTTGCTGCAACTGCTAGAAAACTTCAATTTCTGCAGACTTCTTACAACACAGGTAAACAATTTTACATAAAAATTCAGTCATCACATAGGGAGCTTCTTATAAATATGTTAAATAAGGGTTAAAATGTGTCTCATATATAAAATACGAAAAGGGAGTGTTTTGCCTTGCAAAATTCATCCTTTTTTTTCCAGGGATCTGTGGGAGTGCATTCACAATATTTTCAGATAGTTCACTAAACATGTCAACAAATTTATAATCTTGTTTCATGCATAAAAGTAAGTCATCATTTGTCTTGGAAAACTGCTTAGTTCAAAGCCTTTTAAACTCAATGGGAGTGATTTTATTGACTCTTAACAAAATGCACTTTCGCTTCATGCTTTTTTAGCTTTCCTCCCAAAACTTTCTGTTTTCCAGGCACTTCACACCTACCATAAACACATTGTGCCTTCCATGCTTATGAACGGAATCTCATACTGCATAATATATCAAAATATTCTCCATGCCTTTTCTGCCTGTCATCCACTCTTCTTTTACTCATACATTCTCCCAGAATTGTCCATTTTCTTATACTTTCTAGGTAAGTCCCATTTGTTGTCACAGATGTGCTGCATGTGTACTACATGTACATGTGTTGAATCCCTTGCATGATTCACCGTGTTTCTGAAATGTAGATGGTGTCAGGAGAATTAACTAGTCAGAACTAGTAGATATGTTCATTAAACCCATGATCATAGAAATGCAGATCTTATCCATCTGTCAAGAAAGAAATCTAAAACCAGCTCCCTAGAATGCTTTGGATTCCCCAGAGCAAAGCTGTGGTTTATAGTCACTGAAAGACATGTTTTCATCCCTCAACTCTATCATTGCAAGCTCTGAAGCTGATCCAGGTATTTTCTAAGGAGAGAATAGGTTGTTGGACATTGGTTATTCTGGAAAATGTGCTGAGGGGATAAAGCATTTGTTAGCATGTCGCAATACACGCTTATAAATCTGCTAAGCAGTCCTGGATGAAAAATCTTGGCAATCACCCCTAGCTCAAATCTGTTGAAAATAGAAATGGAAAAAAAAAGAGAAAGTTTGTTACCATGCTGTCTATTTCGCATGCTGTAAATGTTTCTAAAAACTGATCAATAAGTAACAGGAAAAAAAGTACTTTATTTTCTGATATCAGGATGAAAACTGAAAGCTGCCTCTATGTCTGTATACACTACATAGAGGATTATATTTTCTACATGCCATTCCAGTTCATTTTGGGAAAGAACTGCTTCTTAGTGGGAGTGTTAGCTTTATAACTCATCTCCTTTTTTGAATGGCAGTAGGGCTTTTAGACGGATTTACTTGTTCTCCTTCAGTTCTTTCTGCCTTAACTTCTACTTTTGTTAGGACTTATTTCTACTGTTCCTCCAACTGAAAGACATTTCATGAAGTGAGCAAACAGAACTTTGATGAGTCAGGTATCAATTCCTGCATTTGCCAGTCACCGCTGAGTGAATGAGGTGGGTGTTGCACTCACTCCTTTCTGTGGGCTTACTAAGAAGCGTGTCCAACAAGCATCCACTTATGTTTTACCTCAGTCTTTATCCTAAGAATACATTTAATGCAGACATATACAGGGAATAATGTCTGCAGTCATTACTATATTGTGGCTGTTCCTAGGCACTGTGATAACTAACTGCTTTGAGAGGACAAGAAATTTAAATCCTTGTCGATCTCCACCATATTTTTTCAACACTTGCCACTTGTAGATCCCATAAGCTAGTAATGAATCTAAAACCTATAAGAAAGCTATAAGGTTCATAACACTGAAGTGCGGGTCAGCACAATGTATTGCGTTTTTCCATGCTGCTGATGTGAATAACCATAATTCAGTCTAAAGGTGTCACAAATGTTTAGATGTGAAATAAAGCCATAGTTTCACTTCAGCAGTAAGACTATGAAAAAAAAGGTCTCAGCAAGACAGATGAGGGAGAGTAATGCTGAATGACAGCACTAAATACAGTAAGATTCAGCTGGAGAGTGGAAGAGATTACAGCATCTTTTGTTTCTACTGTCCCTTCTTTCCTTTTCTCCTTTCTCTCTGCCAACTGGGTAAAATGGGAGCATCCATGCAGTGCACTCTGAAGCCCCATATTTCCCCACCAGTAGGTCCTGTAGCTGGGTAAATTCTGCCATCCATATTTACTCTTTCATAGTTTATTATATAGGAAAAGCTGTATCCCAGTCAGTAACACATAAAATTGTAAGTAATGACTTTACTGATTGTGTTGATGGAATTACCCTCAGATTTCTATTATTTTCAGTAGGAAACAAGTTTTACAAAGAAAAAAAAAGAAATTTTGTAGGCCCTCAGATTCTGAAAATGAAGACTACATTTAAGTGAAAGTTTTTGAGAACTCCCTTAATTTTCCTGGGGATTACATTTTCTCAAATTTTCCATCTGGTTCCTTTCCTTTAAAAAAAGAAAATGGTCAAGAGACTAATTAATGACCTCATATATGATTCTGAATCTTTGTAATGAGCAGATGGTAATTGATACTTGTCTCTGGTAGTAAGTCAAAAATCTTTTATTATGCCATTAAAATATATCAGAGAGAAAGGTTTTGGAACCAAAGACTACTTTAAACTGATTTTCATTTTTTTTCTATATGTGATGGACCTGTACCTTGGAATCTTGTGATAAAAAACTTCTTTAATAAGTTATGTCTTAATTACGTTGCTGGAATTAATTCTTCTGTAAATTGTGCAAGACTGTTCGATCCAGTGTTATTTCCGTAATGGAGATTTTGTGTGTGTTTTTAATAATTATTATCTTCTCCAGACTTCTAATAAGCATGCTGAAGTAGATCTCATTTTCTTTCATTATTTTCCATGTGCATTGATAGCCTCAGAAATGTTGAATAGCAGATACAAAAATGTTATATCATAAAAACACAAAAAACCTACAATTTCAGTTAATAGAATGGTTAAGAGTTGAGTGACAATGACTAGTTTAGACTGTATTTTTGGATCAATAAAATGCATCAATTTAACATGGCTCGATTGGTAAAATAGGTGTGATAACACAGTTCTATAAAAATGCTTTCCCAACCAACTATACAGTGTCATTTCCCAGATACCAAAGTAATATAAATGTATTTCTAAGGACTCAAGTGGCTAAAGAGTGCCTAAGAATGAAGCTTCATGACATTGAAAAAGAGGTGTTATGTCAGCAAGGTGACTGAAGAAAGATGAGGCTTCCCCAGTCATCTGGAGAATGGAAGAGGCTTACAGAAACAGTGGAGTTAGACATGTGTATAGATTCTTTGAACGGATACTTATCCTATTTGAAAAGTTAAGCTGTAAATGAAGGAACATTTTTTTTTAAGAAATCCGATCATATGCCTCTTCCTAAGTAGCAGATGTGAATTTAATTTAGATCTTTTGAGGACAATTTGGTTATTAACTGTGAGGATTGCAGTCAAAGATCATGTCTAACTACAAATTTGGGAAGATATTCGTTGTCCTTTGCTATGCCTGTATAACCTGGGAAGCTGGAAAATGATTCAGCTATCTCAGAACTAGTTGGAAACGTGATTGCTTTAAATTTATACATGAAATAAGCAAGGAAGAAATAACACTTCTGGTGATCTGAGGGGGAAAAAGTTCACTAAATTATTAAAGTTAGTTTAACATTGTCATGAATACCATCATGTGCGCATGTATTTAACCTGTGTATTTTAAGGAGCCAGTGAATCATATTCCAGCAGTGCTTTCAATCTGTACTTTATGCTCTAAGTAGAGGAATGAAGTTGTACTTAAAGGAAGACTATAAACATTCTGATTGCCTGTAACAGGAGTGATAGATTTTATGGTGTGCATTTTTTCAGAGAGTTTTCTCAGGGACCCTTCCCCTCCACAGTATTTTAGGATTTTATGGGTTGATTACTAAAGCTAAAAAAATAAATAAATCTCTTTCAGGACCATTTTTTTTGCTGCATCTTGCTCTTCTGTCAAATTGATATATAGACTTTAGTAAGAGAAACCTTTGAGATAATTGAAAAATAACTGTTCAAACTCTTCCTTCCCTAGTGTAAAGTACGCACAATTATTTTAATATCTCTTTGCTTATTATAGAGAAGAGTGTTATATTATAAAGTAGTGAATAAACAGATGAAATCGCATTTATGAGGGATGGAGATAAGGATGTTGTACCAATGAAGACACAGATTAGAACTGGGAACGCACAGGCTGTGTATATGGATATGAAAGCCTATGTCCCTTAAAAAGTTTGCTGAGAGTTTGCAAGGTGGAGAGATAAACTGAATGTAAGGAACTAGAACTAACACTTGAAATAAATTTTAGGGTTTTTATCTGAGGAGGAGTATGGAATTATTCACAGACATATGGAAAATCAAAAGTAAAGAGCTCTCAGGGTGAATGGAAAAATTGAGTTCTCTTTGAGACATTATCTTAAACCAAGAGTTAAGAACTTCTGGAAACATATCAAATTGTTATGTTAAAGCAAAATTAGAGAAATAGGAATAAAACCAGAGAAGAGTGATCTCTGGAGCTAAAAGACGACTATATTTCAAGAAAAAACTTGTGTCAGTAGTATTTGAAAAATAGGAGGATGAAAATTAAGTCTTGAATTTGTTTTTGTATGGGGAAAAACATAGGGAATCTTTCTGGGAAAGTTGTGTTCATGGAATACAAGGACATGCATCATGCTGAAGCAGAAGAACTCCAGACACTACATATAATTAGCAAAAAACATGAACTCAGAGATAACTGTAAGAGTATTTAAGATGCTGGTGTCAGGGAATGTAGGTGGTTGATTATGACTTGTTTCTGCTGTGAATCAGAAATAACTGAGGATTTGGACAGATATGCTCTGCCTAAAGAAATTGCCATATCCATCTTCTGTCTCACTTTCATTGGAACACTCTGAGGAAGACTAGAAAATAACTTATGCATGTCTTAATTTTCATTATATTCATATTGCAGATCCAGGGTCCATATATATATATATATGTTTATGTAACCTTATCTACAATAAAAACAGAAGAATGATAGTGCTGGATCAATTAAAGAGACACATAGTATGATAATGTTACACCTGAGAACCACCACTATTAGATGCTGGAGGATGAATATAAGATAAAGAGAGCATACAATCATGTCCCTGGCTACTTGACCAGACTCCAGCAATATATATGTCTGGTGGTTTTGGTTGTTTTTTTTTTCAATAGTCCATCAGTTAGTTTTCTTCCATGATTTGGGCAACATTGCATTTCACATTACAATAAATTTGCTGATGGGGCATAACCTGACATAGTCCTTAGTAATTTCTGCACGGAAAAGACAGCTACAGGTTGAAGCTGACATTGGCCTCAGCTGTGATCCTACCCAACCTCTTGTTGCAGCAAAGAACTTTCTCTTACGGATGCTTGACTCGGTCTATCTCTCTTTGCATTATTTCCTTGTATAAAGTACTGTTGTTTTTACTTAGTATAATTTACCATGATCAAAAAAGGCAGGAGGGATCTCAAGGTATCAAAGAGCAACAAAAGATTAGTGCCTTTGTTTTGTGAAAGGTGAAAAAAGTAAGGGAGATTACTTTTTGGAAAAGGTTCTGTCACCACGTGTTCCTTTTTTTTATAGCTTCATAGATTTGAACTTGAATAACTGTGTGGTTACACAGCTAAATGCCTCTCAGATTTCAAGGATTTGCTGTGAGAATCAATATTTTCGTGTCAGACTTTCAAACCTATTTCTCAGTTCTCAGTCTTAGAATAAAACCTCTAAACAGTTGCATGACATAAGGCACATCATATTGCTCCTATCTTGAAATGCTATGAATTTATTTTTTAAAGGGATTTTGAGTGTGTCATTGTAACTTTTTAAAGTTTTGTTATTTAGTTCTGTTTTTGAAACATCTGTTAAAAATTAAGCTGTGGCATTTCTCATGAGTGGCTTTCTGTGTGTCTCTTTGAAAAGCAAACTCATTATCTTTACTTCAGACAACTGGCTTTCCAAGAATTAATATTCTACTATATAATATTCTACTATACAATGCATCTAACATGCCTTATGAGCACATGGTGCTTGAATGCACATGGAACAGCAAACTCTTCCTTCTATCTTGGTGCAGTTCATCTTTTTTCTTTTTTTTTTTTCTTTTTGAAAAGAAGTATTTCATTGGAAGTATTATATGGTGAAGACTAGGAGGAGTGAATTGTGTTGTCTACTTTTGGAAGTTTGCCAGGTCATCTTTGTTTAATCGTAACAAATATGTGCTCATTGTGCTCAAAGTGGGGGTTTACTGACAGTCCTACTTAGGATCTTAAGGACTGTTTAGGATCTTCTGCATTTGGCCAGTGAAGGTTGTAGTGGGCTAAATTAATAAAAGGTAAGTCCGTAAAACTGCTCAATCCCTTTTGAGCAAGATGTGACAGAAGCAGCAGTAATCCATGTCATTGATAGCAGGTATGCCTATACTTGAGTGAAATTCAGACATTCGTTTTGATATTGATAAATGTAGTCGCATTGATTATGGAATGGTTTTGAAGCCATACACTTGCAATTTTGACTTTGTTCCCACTACTTCAAAGAAGCGGTATGGTTAATGCAGACAGAAGATTGTGTTGATTTTGTTTGGTTTGAACTCCCATAAATACTGATTTGGTAATGGAATAAGAGGACTGATTTTAGTGGAGTTATATCCACTTATACACTCTTTGGCCCATGTTAGTTAATGCAGAGAAGCACCATATTGAACAGTAAATTTGTTTGAAAGATCTGCCTCTCAACATGCTAAGGCCCAAATTGCCAGCTGTAATGTGGAGCAGGGAAGCTGAATGAGAGACAGAAATATTACTAAGGCAGAACATCTCAAAATGCTGTGGGATTCATTCTTTCATTAAAAAAACTCAAAACAAACAAACAAAACAAAATCCTCTTTCTGTAACTTCAGTTTGAGAGTCTTTATTTCTGATACAAATATTCTTAACAGTAGAAGTCAGGAGAAAGCAAATAGATTGGGATATGCAGATACCTTAGGGAACTTAAGATTACTATATGACTAACATGACTGTCTTTTAAGTGAGCGTGAAATACGTGACTCCCAAATTTTCCACTCACTAGAATACAAAGCAGGCTATGTAGCTGGAAAAATACATTACCAATAGCAGAAGTAAACATCAGTACCACAATCTAATTTAACAGTCATTGCAAAATAATTCTTGAAGCTGTCACAAACAAAGCAAGAATAATTTCTAACATGTGCATAAGTTATTTGGAATGCCTCTAGTAAATGTTTGTACTTACAAGAAAAATGGAATTTGAGACCATTTATTTCCATGTATCTGAAGTTCATTCTTTGGTGATATTGAATTATTTTGGAGTTTTGCTATGTTTAGCCTGTTTTAGGGCATTTTTATGTTAGCTGCCAGACAACACTTTAAATTGGTTTATGCAAGTTGATAATATTTGGTTGTATTTTATTTACAGTATATGTTTGACTTCTAAATAGCTTTATTATGAACACCATGGCAGATAGACCCTATATTTAGGATATTTTTTTTGAGTTGTATAAAACAGTTATTTTACTTTACTGTGTTCAGAATCTATAAAACTGCTAACCTACATCTTGATGACACCCTTACAGACATCAGAGAACCTGCCAAAGCCAGTGAAGAGTCTTACCACACGTGGAAATTATTTCCTCAAGGCAGGCAGTTTTCCAGTTTGTTGAAAATGATCTGGAACTGTAATTGTCTTTTCATTTTTGTTCAGGCACCTTTTCCATTATTTTATACTATTTTATAACCTGTGGAAGCTGACATGCTGGACTGTAGGAGGATACTAAGGCCCCTGGCTCATGTTTGCAGACATTTTGCAGAATGACTAAAAAATATCTTCATTTTCTCCTTTACTGCCATACCTAACACTCGCCTTTAGTGAGGTAATGTGCTGGTGGTTTCAGTCTAGAAAATGTACAGGACTGTGAATAGCAGTGCTATAAGAAAGTTATCCTTTCTTCTGTTCCTCTTGTAACTTCTGAGAGAGAGGAACTTACAGCTGGGATGGTCACCGCTTCAGTGGTTTGAACACGTCCCGTTTGCAAGCATTCACTATGCAAGCCTGAATCCTAGCTTTTAACTCCCTAAAAGACTGCTCTCTTTTTGAAGGATATTGAATTCTTAGTCTCTCTCTATTCTAGGAAATATGTGTTGAAGCTCATTCTATGGTACTGAGGCCACTGGAAGAGGAAGACCATGTCCAGGGCACCACAACCCAGCTCCGGGGTCACGCATGCTCCTGGGGAAGTGGCTAGAAGAACACCGGCTGGCACAGGTGAACACTGTGACAGCAGCCTTCCTGGCCATTTCCCAGTACAGACAGTCAAATCTTTTTTGATCAATCATATCAATTACTCTATAATTTCAGAACTTGAGTCTCAGCTAATAGTTGTTAGCAATAATTTCTAAACGTCAGCTTTGCTTTATGTATTACATACATAAAAGTAAAGTACAAGACATGCATCCTACTACCTACTGCACTCCTTGGTGATTTCTGGGGCACTGAGGCCTGGCTTTAAAAGTTGGCAATGCTGCGAAGTCTCGTTATCCATGACTTTTTTCAGTTGCCAGAAAATATTAATTGGAAGTCTTTTTTTTTTTTTTTTTTTTTTTTTTCCTCTCTTTCATTAACAGCCTTTAAGGAAAATGTATTTATTAAAAAATATAATTGGAGAAACTATTCAAGATTAAATAAAAATCAAAACAAACAAGCTTTCCCTTCCCTTCCCTTCCCTTCCCTTCCCTTCCCTTCCCTTCCCTTCCCTTCCCTTCCCTTCCCTTCCCTTCCCTTCCCTTCCCTTCCCTTCCCTTCCCTTCCCTTCCCTTCCCTTCCCTTCCCTTCCCTTCCCTTCCCTTCCCTTCCCTTCCCTTCCCTTCCCTTCCCTTTCTCCCTCTTCTGTTGTCCCTACATTTCCTATGAGAGAGGGGGAACACTGTTGATGACTGAATCATTTTATTTGCTCTGACTTTTTTTTCAGTAAACTTTTTAATAATGTGTATATGTATATGTGACATTTCATACATTTATATATGTAAATCACAAACACACACATGTATAGAGCATTATCTGTCTAAAAGAAGCAGTTCAATGTGAAGTAAGAAGACATCCACCTCCACCCATATCTGCTGTTAGTTTAGGAACTCTTTCTGGGGACTCTCTGGGAACTGGAGAGGTTAGACAGACTGGATTAAGTCTGTGCTGATTATAAACCAAAGGATAAGACACAGGACTAGGTGGAATCTCCTTCCGTACCATATGTTCAGACTGCTATAATGGGAAGTCTTGAGGTACGTGGAGTTCTCCTCCATTTTATGGAATTCTTGGAAAACTCACTCCAAATGATCTCTTTCAATTACTTAATATAATTTTTTTTTTTAGTTTATGCTACTGTATTAATGGATAACATAAGCAGTGTTTTGTTTTTTTTAATTCATTAGTGAATTTTAGCCTTTGAAGTATAAAAAAATCTTCTAAGTGTTAAGTTTAATGGCTTCTGAAGATTTCCTGAAAACTGTAAAATCACATTATGAAAGAGTTAAGAAGTTAAGAAGAGTAGAAAAGAGATTTAAGAAGTGTTTGAGTTTTAAGAAGTGTTGAAATGTTAGAAACTACTTGTGTTTCTGTATCTTGAAAGAGAAGATACACTTTGAGAAAATTGTCTGCCATCTCCTTGTTTTTGTTTAAAATTATAATCTTACAAGATATGGCATAAATATGTGGCCATAACAAGGGTGAAGCATTTAAAGCATTAAAAATCTTTCAATAGGGATCAACACAAGCCGAATTCATGTGTCTTGCAGTTGTAAATACTGTCGAGTGCTATTAAAAGAAATGATCTGAGAAAAAATGAAAAAGCACTTATATATATGGGGCAGGAGGCAAGGCACTAAAATTATCTTGTGAGGTAATTTACTTGAGTTCTAATTTCCATTTAGAAAACTGAATGATTATTACATTTCTGCATATTCAGGAGTTGGCAAATATATTAACATGTTTGTCTCTGAGTGCCATGAAAGAATATCTATTTGAAAAACATTTTGTGCATACCCTCTTGTGTGAATTTTTTATCTTTAAATTAATCAGAACTTAGAAGGAAAAGTAAAATAGTTTTACATTGAATTGCATAGGTTTAGTAAAAAGAACATATTTTATTCATCACTATCTGTTTTGACAGAAATGTCCATTTTTAAAATATCTGTATATATTCAGAATTTCTGAATATTTCTGTCGTGGTTTAACCCTGGCCAGCAGCCAGGTACCCACACAGCCGCTCTCTCACTCCCCCTTCACTGCTAGACAGGGGGAGAAAATATTTCAAAGGGCTCAGGATTTGAGATAGGGACAGGGAGATCACTCTCATTTACTGTCCCGGGCAAAACAGACTCGATTTGGGGGAAATTAATTACATTTATTAAAAGAACCAATCAGAGAGGAGTAGTGAGGAATAAGGAAAAAGCAAACAGATCTTAACGAACGGAACACCTTCCCCCCATCCCTCCCCTCTTCCCGGGCTTAACATCAATCCCGGTTTCTCCACCTCCTCCCCCCGAGCGGCGCAGGGGGACAGGGAATGGGGGTTACGGTCAGTTCATCCGACGTTGGTTTCACCGCTTCTTCACTCCGGGGGAGGACTCTTCACTCTTCCCCAGGGCCATTGTGGGGTCCCTCTCACGGGAGACGAGCTTCACACTCTCTTCTCCGGCGTGAGTCGTCCCACGAAGGGCAATTCATCACAAACTGCCCAACGTGAGACACCTCACGAGGGGCAGCCCACCCCTCGTGAGTCTGAGGTGCAGTCCTTCGGGGTAAACTGCTCCAGCGTGAACCACCCGCAGCGTCCCAAAAGTCCCACCAGCCAACCTGCTCCAGCGTGGGCATACCCTCTTCCATGGGCTACAGGTTCCGGCAGCGACTTGCTCTGATGCGGGCTTCCCACAGGCTACAGCCCCCTACAGGCATCCACCCACACGGCATGGAGTCCTCGGTGGACATCTACGCGGTGATCCTCACAGTGGACGTGTACACCTCGCCCATGGGCTGCAGGGGGACAACCCGCTTCACCATGGTCTTCACCACAGACCCGGGGGACAATCTGCTCTGGCACCCGGAGCTCATCCTCCTCCCTCCTCCTTCTTCACTGACCTTGGTGTCTGCACAGATTCTCACTCCTCCATCTCTGTGCCAGCTGTAGTGGCGCAGTTCTTTTCCCCATTCTTAAATATGTTTTCACAGAGGCGTTTCTCTTCTGTCACTTTACTGATAGGCTCAGCCTTGGCCAGCGGTGGGTCCCTCTTTGGAGCCGGCTGGCATTGACTCTATCAAACTCTGGGAGCTTCTAGGAGCTTCTTGCAGAAGCCACCCTGCAGCTCCCCCCCGCTGCCAAAATCGGGCCAAGCCAAACCAAAACAATTTTTAAAATACATTTCTTGCAATTGCCATAAAGTTTAGTTCAGCACAAGGAGACGTTTCCAAGGAAAAAGTAGTGGTGTAAAAATATTTGCATTAGAGATGGGAGTAAGCAAGCCTCTAGCATGGCCTCAGAGCATTACAGTGCCTAAGTTTTATTTTCATGCTTGTGGTGCTGTTAGGATTACTTTAGGGAAATTGTTAGACATGTGCTTATATTTTATTTCTTGTAATGCTGCTTTCTGATCCGACATGTACAACACAATTTGAAAAACACTGCGGAGATACATGTCTGCATGTGACTACATCTAATACTATTGTGCAGATGCTGTGAAGCAGATGGTATTTTCAGTAAGTTATTCATGAAGGATATGCTTTGTATCACCGCTTGAAAGAATTAAGTATTTTGTTTACTAGTCATATCTTGTTAAAAACTTTTTCACCCTTTTATTCTTGTTATAAGTGTCGAATGGGATAAAATTCATCCCTTCAACCATATGTATTATGCAGCACAGAGATAATAATATAATTTTTTTACTTCTTTAAAATAACTTTTATGATTTTTTTTCCTGTATATAATTCATGATTTAGTCAACATATGATAGTTGAAGTCCTACAGCTTGTCTTTTTGACTAGTTTTAAAATTAGTCATCCTTTTATCATCAAAAATATGAGAGACTGAGAGGCATTTAAAAATGCCTTATTCTCTAACAATCTTTTTTAAAAAAATGCTATAATTTCACATCTTCTAAGCATATTATTTAAGTGTGTAAGATGATAAAGTGAGCTTTGTTGCAGACTTTGATATGTAACTTTTAGCAGAAGGAGGAGCGGTCTAGTATGCACAACTAAAATAGTAATGGCTATATGGTAGGGAGATTTGAGAAAGGGACACTACATGGGCTATTTAGCTAAATATGAACTTCTTCTCTACTTGAAAGAAGCCTTAGAAAATGTAGGTTAGTGCTTTGTCCAGGTCGTCTTCTGGTTGTGGAGTCCGCAATCAGTGGGGTTGCCTCGCGCTGCATGAGCAAACCCAGGGACCAGAGCGGTTTAATACCTGCAGATCACTGCCAGAGGCTGATCTCAACCTGCAGGACCTATTACCTCCAGAAATAACCTAACACAGTTGTTATCATTTCCAAGCAGAAATAACATGCCCTTGCCAGCTGTTTTATTTGGAGTGACAGGTTTCAAACTCTGTAGCATCCTCCCTAATTAGGAGGCCTTGAAGATCTTAGCCTGGGGGTTGTTCAAGCAAAAGGTATTCTCCAGCGCAAACATGTTTTATCTCCAGTACAAGTATGCTTCTGTGGTCTAACTGCAGTTAGTTATTGTAGAGACATACACATTTAGCTTTGGGCAAACACTGTGAGCAGCATTTGTATTCAATACAATAGACACTCATCAGTGTAAATTCCCATCTACTATGCAAGGTGCATCTTTTGATCTTTCAGAAAGAGTTGGAAAATTGGATGGTATTTGCAAAAGTCTTTCAGCTGAGAAATGTCAATAAAATAATTGTGTTGAGACCAGTACATGGAATTGACTTCTTGGAGGAGCCACAGAGATGGTTACAGGTGCAGGAATGAATTGTGTAGCTCTTGATTACATAAACTGAAGTTCACAGATGAGAAATTGTGCACAGGCTCACCATCTCCAGCCTGTACCACAGTCTCTCATTTGACGTGGCGAGTTTGAGTGGAAATACCGGAATATAGGTTTGCACACTTTCTTTATGCATTGTGTATAGAAATGTTTTGTGAATTCTTTGCCTTCAGCACACTAGTAAATACATAAAGGCAACAATGAAGTGTGATTGCACTGTTACGGTTGGTGCATGTTAACATACGGGAGTAAATGCATAACATAATTTCTTACTGAAATGTTCTTTCACAGTCTGGCTCCCAGCAAACACTCTTCCTCTGTGGATTTTTGCAAATCTGCAATGTTTAATGTGTCCCTCTCTTCAGGTCACTGCTCCCTATCCACACTACCTCCATAAATAAATAGAAATAATTGCAAGTGGTTTAAAATGATTATCATTCATCTATTGCCTGTGCTTGTTGTTAGTTCATTCACTTCAAGACATTACTGTTGGTTTATTTTTATTTTTATTTTTTTTCATACATCTGGAAGAAGCAATCTAATGAGTATATGTAACTCTTTTCTCCTCCTTCTTAAACATTGCTACTTTGCAACATTCTTCAAAGTTTATTCTCTTAATAAACCTGTAAAAAAAATTCAAGATTTTTGTGAAGTACAAATGCAAATGCTATATTCTGAGCGATATTGCCATGGTTAAACTCATGGTTCCTTAAAAGACTGGTATTCATATAGGAGAGAAGTAATCAAGAAGTGGAAATGATAAAATAATCCAAATAGAAATACAGAGGAAGAGAAAAAAAAAAAAAAAGAGTCCTAAGGGAACATGTAATATCAGTTTCCTTGCTAAGAAGGTGAGTTTATCACATGTAGGAAGGACAAAGTAGTTGTTTATTAAGTCCACTGCTAGAAATACAAAATATAGGTTTTCTTGATATCAGATTAATGTCCTCAGTTTGACTGACTGATATGTGTCTTCTTTGCTGTTCCTGGAGTATCCAGCGGCATGTAGGAGTTCAGCAGTGCTTGCCTGAGTTATGCAGAAGCACTTAAAAAATAATCTCTCAGTTGTTTGCATATTAATAGCTTCCTGTAATTTTCAGTCAAGTATTTCTGAGGAAAGGTTCCTTATTCGGTGGTCACAGAGGAGAGAAGCAGCTGCTGATAATACAACAGCTGCTAAAGATACACGAATCTAAAGATGCTTGAGACTGTTTCTGTGGGTTTTTTTCAACACAGGTGATCTTTTTAGCTACAGAATGTACCCATTATCTCTTTGAGATTTTCACGTGTGAGTGCTGGAGTAGAAATCTTTCATGTTTTTATTTTGGTTTTATAAGTAGTAAGCACAGATGATGGTTAAAGAATAGCAAAACCAAGAAGACAGAATCTGTTTTACAATACTTGGAGATTTCAAAAGATGGTGGTATAAGAATATATGTAGGGGTATATTAGAATAGACAAAATATTCAGGCAATTTGTATATTGACTAAAACAGATCAATAATAGGTTATTGACAGCCTAAGGTAGAGTCTAAACAGGAAAAAATGTTGCACAGAAATTTTCCCAGTAATTCCTGAGCTGTAACGGGAGGTTTTTTATTCCCAAGTATGGGGTGTTATTTCCATGAATTTGTCCGGGCAGTTTTGGAATCTTTTTAAAAAGTTTACAGAGAGCTTCTTACTTTAATTTCATGTTATGTAGGACAAATTATGCCTGCCTTCCTTCTGCATGCCCTCCCTCCCTCCCTCCCTCCCTCCCTTCCTCCCTCCCTCCCTTCCTTCCTTCCTTCCTTCCTTCCTTCTGATTATTATTGTTGTTATTTGCTTTGATAATAAGTCATTCCTTAGTCACTGTATCAGAAAAACAAATAAACAGTCTATATGCACCTTCTTCAGGAAACTGAGAAATTAAAAGACATCTGTTATATCTTTCTTTTCTAAGAATCTCTCATCCAGTCTGAAGAACCCTTGACTGTTTTGTAATTCCAGGTACAGAATACTAGTAAAAAAGCTTAATATGTTAAGTGGAGTTTAATAACCCAAAAAGACAAAACTGTGATTTTAAACAGCTGATTAAAAAGAGGTTTCTGTGGACTTCTAGAGTTCTGCCAAGCATTGGTAGATTTTGCTCATTTGAAGCTTACCTAGTATTTCATTGCTCTTTTAGGAAGTGTATATAACTTTGGGTTTATCCTTTGTAATTCTTCCCAGAAATATAGGCTTCATAATAAGAAATAGCAAATCTAAATTATTTAAATGTGATCTTTGTGATAACTTAAAATTTAAAAAAGTCAGAGTCCCTTAACGGTGCTCTTTGACATGCACATATCCAAACAGGACAAGATCATCTTACGTACATTGAAGTTTATTAACTTACATTGTATGTTATTAACAATGACACATCCAAACCTGATGTTACTGATAGGGGCTTTATTCTTAATTCCATTTTTCAGACCTGAGTTTTGGAAACTTTTGTCTGACTTTGTGTGAAAACGTAGATGGAAATTAACAATGAGACTAGAAGGAGTGGGGGGGAAAAAAAAAAAAAAGAACTTTATTGGCTTTTAAGGTTTTTGGTTTTTTTTTTTACCAGGCACAGTAAAGCAGAATTAGAGAGATTACATTTGTTGCCACATGTTAGGCTGGATTTGCCATTTCCCAGGTCCTAGTTTAGTGCTGAATCTTGTTAAACAAATACTACTTAGCTGTCAGTTTGCAGTTTGGAGCTAGATTTTAAATACGTTGTTGCCAACTCTTTCTATATATATTCTTACAGTTGTACGAGTTCTGTGGAAACCCAAACTATGGGAAGGTGAGAAACAGTGATTCTGCAGTTCCCATCTTGCTGTGATTCCTTACCACAACACATCCTTCTTGGCTGTGTGATAGAAGAAATAACATTAACACCCTCTTCCAACTGTTTGGAGAGCTTAGCCAGATTCATGTCTTCTCTCAGTGATGCTTCTTTGATGATAAGTGATTGTTGCATGGACAACTATGGACAGAGTACTTTTTAAAAAAAAACAAAACAACAAAACATACAAGCAACTTTAGATCTTGGCATACAGTAATGCTTCTTTTGGAAATGAAATCATCCAGTTGATGGCTGCTGGGATGAAAATAGGAGTCTTCGTTGCATGTTAGATTGGATGAGACTTCCCAAGCCACTCTTGTACCGATTTGTGATGTTATCTGACTGCTCCAGTGTATGCATGGTCTATTTTCAGAAGCTGTCTTAAATAACATAGAAAGTATCTTCTACCCATCTTAGAAGTACGTATGTAAGACTGTTTCACATGAATGTGTCTGCATCTGCGGCAAGGTTCTACCAGCTATTTGCAAGCGGCTTACCAACATGCAATTAGATCAGCTCCCCAGTAGGAGCTGATTGGGACACTCTGCTTAGGACACTAATCAAGACATTTAAGTTCACTAATTGGATGAGACGTGGCAGGAGCTGCCCTGGGGGAATCTTTACAACTCTCTGAAATACCTACTTGGAGAGCTTCTGTAACTGTAGCTCCTCAATCAAATAATTAATTATTATGGAAGGTGGCTTGAAGTTCAGTCAGTCACTTAGCTTCAAGACAGTTCTTCATCTCCAGACAGTCCATTAGCACATTTGTGCAGAAGACTGGCCAGCTGAGAAGTCTTGGCCACTCAGGGAATTCATTACTGGGTGTGCATACAGGCATAGCCATGATATCCAGCTGCACCACTGTTGCAACTGTGGACAAACTTGGGCTTCATACTTTACCTTCCATAGCCTGTGCCACAGAAGAACAAAAAGACACATGCCTTGTCTGGAAGGCAGGTGGAAAGACAGCAATCATGGGCTTTCCTGCTCCCGCAAACTCTGTTACCTCCTACAAACTGTTACTTAATACCTGCAACCAAATTGCCTCTCTACGGACAGATGCAAGATATTTTACCTTCGTGCACTTAATTACAGTGTTTCTATTCCTAGCCACTGCAAAAAGTCTAAATATCCCACCAAATTCTTGCTTTAGGACCCTGTGGCATAAGGAAAAAATCTGCATTCTGCATTCTTGATAATATTTGCACTGGCATTATTGGAGGTCTATCTTCAGGTTTAGAGGGTTAATTAGATAATGGCCTGCAGTTCTTTTTGCTAAATTATGTGAGTTCTGCCAGTTATTCATAATGGGACTGAGCTTAATAGGCCCAGAAAATTGAGTATGAGAAACAGTAGTGAAGTCTTTTCCTACTATTATGTCTATAAGAGCATGCCTCCTGATTTGTCTTTAAAATAAAATTTAGGTTAAAATATCTGCACAAGAAACTCGTAGTATATCTCACTAGTGAGAACTGACAGTGACACAGTTCTTGGGTCAATCACCAGCCTGTCTGGCTTTTTTTCATAAATTTAAAATATGCCAAAAGAGCCCTGCAACAGTTAGACCTATTCTTCCGTGTCTTGTGTTAGTGAGGATACTTCAACCATTGTGAGTCATCTGTCTAGACTGACAGCTTGACATCTGAAATGAAATATTGTCCCATCAGGGTAAATGTTTTAAAAATATATCATTCACTTTGTTAATGTAATGATTTAAAATTAAAGTATAGCATCAGCAGTGTTTTGTAGCTCTCTAATTCTTTTTTTTTTAGATTTGACTTTTACTAGTCAAGATAGATTGACACTTAACATTGTTATTATCATAATTTAGCAGTGCCACTAGGTGTTTCTTTCCTACCTCTGCCATTCCTGCAAATAAAGTAAAGGAATACAACGAAAGTTCAGTTTTATTGAAGTGTTACACATTATTTTGTCCTTGCCCATTACTGTTTCGGTAATCCACAAAATGTCAATGTGGCTTCTTTAAAGTTCTTGCAGAGGTGGTGCACTTCGAAATACATTCTTCCAGGAAATGATCTCCGTACTGAAATTAGAACCCAGTTTTATCCGAGGTTTTATTAACACCTCCAAATTCCCATTTCCTTAAGGATGCTATTTAAAACAACAGTTCTTTAACTGTCAGATCGGCGATAAGATGCCGCAGATGGAATTTGTGGTATCTAAAAAAATATTTTGTAAACCTTTTACCATTCTGGAAATGTTAGCTCCTGTTTACTATGGTGAGCTTTAGAAACAGCTAGTAACGTGTCACAGCTGAATTATCTTCAGACATGAATGCCAGTTAAGTGCGTGCCTTACTTTCAACAATTTTAGTTGACACGGTAACTTTTCTCTTTTTTTTTTAAACTGAACAAAATTTGAGTTTAATATAATCTGGAAAGTTGACCCCTTTCTAATTGGCAGATATGCCTGGGAAATGCTGTAGCTTGTATGCCAGAGGAAGAACACAAAGACTGCCAACGAATATGAATATAAATTGATACGAGCCACCACACATGTTTGCCTGGATTAAGAGTATGTCTGTGATATATTTAAGCAATTAAATGTCTCTCAGTTTCTGCTCCAAAGGCCTTTATAGATTCGTGTTCTTTGTTTTGCTTTGTGTTGTTTTGTCTGACCAGTGTCTTTCTATTTTTTTTACAAAACAGATTATTCCAGTCTTGCTGCTGTGTCACTAATTGTTTTTGTTGCTGAAGTAGCATGATCTAAAAGCTAAATATTTTGTACTTGAAACAAGGACCTCTCACCTATGCTTTACTGTTGCTGGGGACTTACTCTTACATTTTTTTTAAACCTCTACAAACCTTTAATGACCAAAATCTTTCAAATTAATGGAAAAATATTATCATTGATCTATAGGGTTTTCTCCATGGTTGATTTTTGCGTATGTACTTCTAATAACTTTTGGTGTAAAGATACTAAATCTTGACGGCACAGTTATACAGCATTTTATATAAAATGTTTATAGAGTGTCCCACATTTCATGACTTGGCTCATAGCTTTTCACACAAGCAGGTTCAAGTTGACTGCCCGTGGCCAAACTCCTTGCATTCCTCCTCCTCTACTCCAAATCATGGGGCCTCTCATGTGCCATCCCTCCAACTCACCAGTTTTTATCCTGCAGCAGTGCAGCATCTCCTCATTTCCCACCTCTCCCTCCTGCACTGGTGGTGTTTGTTCCTTTGCCAGGATGGGCAGCTCCATGTATGCATCCATCTGGAAATCTCCTTTTCCCTACCTAGCTAGGGATGGTGGCCACTCAGGGTGGACTTTCAAAATGTTTATTCAACCAAAGGAAAAAGAGTTTTCTTTGGAAAACGTATTCCCTTCTGTCACTCTTCGCCTCTTTTGTCTACTGTGGAGTGGACACCAAAGCCTGTGTTAGCACCTTATTCCTAGTTTTAACTAAGACATGGTTTTTCTTACTGTGGTGGTTTGGCCCTGGCTGGAGGCCAGGAGCTCACCAAAGCCGCTCTATCGCTCCCCTTTTTTTAAATGGACAGGGGAGAGGGAAGATGTAATGAGAGGCCTGTGGGTTAAGATAAAAGCAGTTTAATATAGGAAAAGCAAAGGCCGCTCACAGAAGCAAAGCCAAACAAAGATTATTCTCCACTTCCCATCAGTGGGCAATGTCCGGCCGCTTTCCCAGGAAGCAGGGCTCCTATATGCGTAGCGGTTGCTCCAGAGGACAAACACAAACAGCGAATGTCCCCCCCACTTCCCTCTTCCTTCTCGCTTTTATGTCTGAGCTGACGTCATATGGTGTGGAATACTCCTTTGGTCAGTCTGGGTCAGCTGGCCGGGCCGTGTCCCCTCCCAAGATGTTGCCCATCCCCAGCCTACTGTTGGGGGAATGTTGGAAAACCACAGCCTTGGTGCTGTGTGAGCACTGCTCAGCAGTAGCCAAAACACTGGGGTGCTGTCAACACCCTTCTAGCTACCACTCCAAAAACACAGCACCGAGAGACCTGCTGTGGGAAGATTAGCTCCACCTGAGCCTTACCCAATACACTTACTGAAGAGAACTTCTTTCTCTAAGCAAGAATCTTTGACAAGACTCACAAATACGAAGATTTAATTGTTTAATCTATATAGTGACTTCTCAGAAGTCATGGAAATACCAGAAACATGAGCAAAAATCAGGGCTTTATTTATCAACTATGAGTATTTTGATTAGTCAGTTTTCACTGACTAATATCATGTGAGTAGTAATTTGTGAATTAAATTAGAGTTGTTTTTCATAAAGAAAGAGAGGAAGTCTGGTCTGGATTGAACAACCAGAAGAAGAGACAGAGTAGATTAAAACTATATGAAACAGAAATCTATATAGGGTGATAGGAATTGATCAGACACTTATTGCCAGAAACATAAACATGAAAATGCCTCTCACAAACACATCTATACTTGAAAATGCACCAAAGCAAATATGTCAGCATATAGTAGAGAACAATTTCTTTTATTTTTTTTTTAAATTGGTGGAAGAGCAGTTGCTCAGAATACGTATTATCTGAAAGTGCAATAAAGAATTTTTCCAAGGCTAATCTAATCTTGCACTGACAGCACTGTACAACTGTACTGCATAATGGTAGCCACTACAGAAACATTTAAACTGGCAACATCTCACGCCAACTCTGGAATCACTAAATATAACTTATGGTTAAGTAATTTAAAAACAATGCAACTGCATTTGTATGATGCCATATGCAAACTGTATTCCTGCTGAGAAATATTCTGTCTTAGGTGTAATGTTACATTTTTGTTAGGACACGTGCATCATGCTGAGCTGCCTCGCACAGACATTGGAGCTTGGTCAGCATTATCTTAAGGACCTCAGTGGTCTGCAGTGCGGTAGAAGGATGCCCTGTGGAGTCCATTGTTTACAGATAAGAGTGCTTTCTCTGAGTCCTTAAAAAAAGATGTGTTTGTTGATTGTGCCACTGAGAAGTCTGTGCTATAATGACTTCCTTTTACTTTCTTGTTTATAATGAATTGGAAGTTAATCAATGTTCTCAACACTTAGTTGGTATTGAAAATCTGAGTCATTTAAATCTGCAACAAAACTTACTTTCTGTCCTCCAGCAGAAAATTCATGAAATTCAACAAGGCCAAGTGCAATGTCCTGCACATGGGTCGGGGCAATCCCAAGTACAAATACAGGCTGGATGATGACTGGATTGAGAGCAGCCCTGTGGAGAAGGACTTGGGGGTGTTGGTTGATGAAAAACTAAATGTGAGCGAGCATAGTGTACTCACAGCCTGGAAAGCTATCTGTACCCTGGGCTGCATCAAAAGAAGCACAGCCAGCAGGTCGAGGGAGGTGATTCCCACTTTCTGCTCTGCTCTCGTCAGACCCCACCTGCAGTGCTGTGTTCAGCTCTGGGACCCCCAGTGTAAGAAAGACATGGTCCTGTTGGAGAAATTCCAGAGGAGGCCTTTGAAGATGATCAGGGAGCTGGAGTACCTCTGCTATGAGAACAGACTGAGAAAGTTAAGGTTGCTCAGCCTGGAGAACAGGAGGCTCTGGGTAGACCTTACAGTGGCCTTCCAATACCTGAAGGGAGCCTACAGGAAAGCTGGAGAGGGACTTTTTGCAAGGGCATATAATGACAGGAAAAGGGGCAATGGCTTTAAACTGAGAGACGGTAGATTAAGATTAGATATTGTTAATAAATTCTTCCCTGTGATGGGAGTGAGACAGGGGACGAGGTTACCCAGAGAAGTTGTGAATGCCCTCTCCCTGGAAGTGTTCAAGGCCAGGTTGGATGTGACTTTGAGCAACCTGGTCTAGTGGAAGGTGTCTCTGCCCATGGCAGGGGGGTTGCAACTAGATAATCTCTAAGGTCTCTTCCACCCCAAAACATCCTGTGATTCTGTAATTGCTTTTATGGTTCAAGGGCAAGACCTCTTGAAGCTGCCAACAGCAGTATTTTTCACTTATGGACAATGTCCCAGGGGGAGATATCAGCAACATAAATAGTTTACTGGGGAAAAAAAAGTAAAATGTAATTGTTACTCTTCATTTTGATATTAAGCTCTATATTTGTCTTCTCTTATTTTCCAACTCAAATTTCTGTGCCTGTCATCAAGCATACAATGTACAGAATCTTGTAACACAACCAGGTGAATTGAGTTGTGCAGAGAGCCAGGTTGTTGCGCTGGCAGAGCTTTTCCTGAAGGACATACCAGTTTGTGCATTGTGCTTCTATGTAATTCTGCTGTGACTAGACAGATGGGTGGCTATAAATGAAGTATCTTCCTATTCCCTTTGAGACATATGCAGTAATGTCCTTCTTTAGATGTTCTGTCATGGCAGTGCACACAATTAGCTACAGAATATTGGTTACTCTGCAGGATGCAAATCAACATCTTTCTGTAAGTGTAGTAAAGGAACAAACCTATCAAAGGCTATCAAGATACCAGATTTTCACATATAACCAGCTTGTATTAGTGATTTGGTTGCTCACCAGCTGAGTCAGGGAGAAAGAATATAATGAATGGACAGTCTTATGTTTATTTGTAATGAACCACAATTTAATGTTTTCATCTTCTTACCCATTTAAATGCAAAAGAGCACATTTCACTTTGTAATGAACCACATACGCTGATGTACAACTTCACTGAAATATCAATTGCTTCCAAAGCTTCTCATTGAGATATAATAGCTTCACAGTGGAGACTGACATTGTGGTTAAACACGAGTAAAGATCTAAGTCAGAAGTAGACTCTTCTTTAATGTCCTTCAAACACAAAAAGAGAAATACAAGCTGCTGTTATATTTAATATTTTTTCAATGAAGAGGATATCTCTGAAATTCTTTGTGACTGTAGCTACACTAAGAAATGTCTGGATATCTGTTATGATCTTTCTGGGTAGATAACTTTCATTGGACAATAGATGGATATGATTAAACACCTTGATCTGATGATATGTGCAGATAAAGAAAAACCTGATCTCTGCCAAAGGTCATCAACAGACTGAGTACCAGTTATTTTGTTCCTAGATATGAAGTCTAACTTAGTTCTCTTGGAAAATCCTATTTTGAAACTGAACGCCCAGTGAGTGCCTTGCATCCCCAAGAATCAGGCTCTAAACTGGAACCTGAAACCCCGGGACATGACATAATTTTGAAAGCACAGAGAGCCTTAGATAGCCTCTGTAAAATGCCTACCTTCCTTAGTCACTGTGCCAATGCTGCATTTCTGTTCATGCTTATTTTATTGTGAGCCATGTTGTACAAAGTTCTAGATCATTCTTCTTGCAGCAGTTGTATCTTGAGTAGTTAGTTATCTCACATTTCTCAGACAAGAAAATTAATAAGCCTCTGGAGGAGCTAATTTCTCTCTATTGATTACAAGGTAACAAGGATAGATTCATAGAATCATGGAATCATAGAACAGTTTCAGCTGGAAGAGATCTTCAAGATTATAGAGTCTAACCTTTGTCCTAGCCCTATGAACACCACTAAACCATGTTCTTCAACGCAACATCTACCCCCATCTCTTAAACACCTCCAGGAATGGTGACTCAACCACTTCCCCGCACAACCTGTTCCAGTGCCTGACAACTCCCTCAGTAAAGAAATTCTTCCTATTTTCCGACCTGAACCTCCGCTGGTGCAACTTAAGGCCATTTCCTCTTGTCCTATCAGTTGCCACTGGGGAGAACAGACCAGCCTCCAACTGACTACAATGTCCTTTCAGGTAGTTGTAGAGAGCGATAAGGTCTCCCTTCAGTCCTTTTCTCCAGGCTAAACAGACACAGATCCCTCAGATGTTCCTCATATGACAGATGCTCCAAATCCTTTACCAGCTTGGTAGCCCACCTCTGTACCCTCTCAAGCACCTCAATGTCCCTCTTACAGTGAGGGGGCCAAAACTGGACACAGCACTCGAGGTGAGGCCTCACCAGAGCCAAGTATAGGGGCATGATCACCTCCCTGCTCCTGCTGACAACACCATTCCTGACACAGGCCAGGATGCCGTTGACCTTCTTGGCCACCTGGGCACACTGCTGGCTCATGTTCAGCTGGCTGTCCATCAACACCCCCAGGTCCTTCTCTGCTTGGCAGCTCTCCAGCCACTCCTCCCCAAGCCTGTAGCGCTGCTGGGGGTTGTTGTGGCTGAAGTGCAGGACGTGGCATTTGACCTTATTGAAACTCATGTGATTGGCCTTGGCCCAGTGATCCAGCCTGTCTAGATCCTTCTGCAGATCCTCCCTACCCTCAAGCAGATCAACGCTTCCACCCAGCTTGATGTCATCTGCAAATTTACTAAGGGTGCGCTCTATCCCCTCATCCAAATCATTGATGAAAATGTTAAACAGCACTGCACCCGGTACTGAGCCCTGGGGGACAGCACTCGTGACCAACCGCCAACTGAATTTAACTCTGTTGACCACAACTCTCTGGACTTGGACATCCAGCCAGTTTTTTTACCCAGCAAAGCGTATGCCCATCCAAGCCAAGAGCAGTTAATTTCTCTAGGAGAATGCTGTGGGCGACAATGTCAAATGCCTTACGAAAGTCAAGATAGACAACATCCACAGCCTTTCCTTCCTCTAGCAGGTCACCCTATCACACAAGATAGAGTTTGTTAAACAGGACCTGCCCTTCGCAAACCCATGCTGACTGGATCTGATCACCTGGTTGTCCTGCATGTGTTGCATAATGGAACTCAGGATGATCTGCTCCATCAGCTTCCCTGGCACTGAAGTCAAACTGACAGGCCTGTAATTTCCCGAATCATCCTTCCATCCCTTCTTAGAG
Source organism: Trogon surrucura (assembly GCA_020746105.1). Lineage (NCBI taxonomy): Eukaryota > Metazoa > Chordata > Aves > Trogoniformes > Trogonidae > Trogon > Trogon surrucura. Next base: position 57,296,163 of record CM036617.1, read on the forward strand.
ATGGATGTTATATTGACTGACTTCCAATCAGCTGGGACATCCCCAGTCTGCCAGGACTACTGGTGAATGATGGACAGTGGTTTGGTGAGCACCTCTGCCAGCTCTCTCAGCATGAACCACATGTTGTTGTTGGATGACAAACTAGACGAAGATGTCTGAAAGCTTCTTGTGTAAATTAGTGTTTGACAACCTTACCCTTAAATACAGCAGGACGTTTTAAAGATTACAGTCTGTGTCTTCATAATCTACTTTCTGTTAGCATTTCACTCAACAGAAGAATAACATTTATTCTAAAGCTGGGATATGGCTTTTGGGTGTTTTTAAATCACAATGCAAGTTCATAACTTTCTTGATTTATATACACCTTTTCACTGTATTCAAGCAGTACCCATACCCAAAACCAGGGCTCCCTCTTGCCTCCTCCTAGGAAGAAGTTCTGTATGTTCAGATCTGCTTTATTTTAAGCTTTCTCTTGATATGTGATGAAGCACAACAAATTTGCATCCAAATCTTACAATTTATTGCATGTTAAAGCCTTAGAGAAGACAGACAGTATTATATTGTTAACAATCCACTTGTTTCCTATTTCCACAAGAACTGGCTGATGAGCCTTCATGATCCTGTAAAAGTAGGAGAGAGAAAATATATCCATAGCATTTAAAATTAAAATGCCTTTGAGAAAATGAGTTTTCGGCATGATACGCTGGGAATGATCTTGAGTGTTGACTCAATATTTCATAAAAGCCAGAAAACTGATCTCCATATCAAAGTCATACAGAGACCTTTTACAGCAATGCAAGCCAAATTTTAATACACTTCAAGGAGCCTGAGAGTGGATTAAGGAATTCACTTAGATATCCCTGCTATACTCTCCTGTCACAGTTGGAAATGTTTGATTGTGTTACTTATGGTAAATTTCAGAGTGACTGTGTTTTCTGGGTGTTTTTTTCAGTCATTTACAAACCAGTCAGAGTTGAGGGGCTTTTATTTTGGTTTTGCTTGCTTGTTTCACACCTGCTTTGCAACACACTTGCATCTGTATTGGATGAATTTTCTGTTCATTGATTGTTGAGACAAGTAGCCCTATCTTCTGGAGCACAAATGTTCCTTTCAACGTGAATTATTTGTTCTTCTACTTAGGGCAGTATTTATGATTGTCCAATGAGTGAAATATTGAAGGGCTAACACTCTAGTATTACTCCACTTTAACTGAAGCCTGTTGTACTACTGCAACAAGGCAAAATTTCAAACCATCTGTTAAGTTTCTTCTGAGATTCAAGAGAGTTCTTGAAAGGTCCCAAGCATCTTTCAACATAGGTAAAACTGAAAGTGATTAAATAACTTAAGCATTGTCATTGTCTTGTGTTGGGCTTTCTTCCCCCCACCTCAAAAAAAAAGAATAAAAGAAAAAAAAAGAAAAAAAGAAAAAGGAAAGGAAAAAAAGAAAAAAAAGAAGAAAAAAAAATAGCCCCAAATCCAGACTTTTATTGTAAAGAACCATTGTGCTGTCTTATCTAGTACATTTGTTCAGCTCTAGAAAGGTCTCAGAAACAGGAATGTTAAAACAGCAGCATATGCAAGAATTCTCTTCAGGAATGAATTTTCTCTGGTGATAACAGAAGTGGCCTCTCACTCAGTCTGTGCAGAAATTGATCTAAGTATGGCAAATCCAAATATGCACTAGTAAGATTAGAATCGTATAAAACTCAACATTACTGCAAACATCCACTGAATGTAGTCATTTCATACCACCTCAATGTTCATTTTGTAAGCATAAGGTCAATGTGAATTACTACTTTGAAACAAATTAAGTTAATTTCCATTCAGTTTGAAGATTGGTAAATAGCATCATGTAATTTTTAAATATGTTGCTTTTAGCAGAGCTAGCATGCAGTAGCTATCTCTGGGTGTAATAACCAAGCTAAATGTAGCACATCATCTAGTTATTCTTTCTTTAATTCTTTAAAGGGACATAGGCTGTTCCCTACAACCATTCATTGTGACTGTAATTCAAAGAGAGCTCTTCTCTGGCAAAAATAAAAAAAAATTAAAAAAGGAAAAAGAATTTTTAACTTGGAACAGCCTTGTGTATCATCCTTTGAGTGTCAGTATATTATGAATAGATGTCTTAATATAAATTCTGTTAAAGCATTATGGCAAGCTCAATTTTGTATCCAGATGACTGACTTACTCTGTACTTGTGAAATATGATTTCTGAGCTTTTAAGTTCAAGTTACAGGTCACTTCCATTAGCAAATTCAGAGGGTAAGATTGACTAACATTGGTTGTTTCCTGGAAATCTTTTTATGTTATGACAGGCAGACTGACGGTCACTTTGTTAGTTCCCTGATGCTTTGCTACTGAAGTCTTTGATAACTGCTAACCCAACAAAGGTTTGGCATTGGTTTTGAAGTCAGCTTCTTGTTTTCTTAGAAACCAACAGATGCTGCTTTGATTCCCTTTTTCACTTTTTGTCTTTTAGTCTTATTTAAAATTATTGTGTCCATTTGGGGTTTTCTTTTTCAACACGCTCACATCTGCTCTTTTGCAGTTCATCAGAAAAAACCTGCTCATAATTTTATCTTCTTAAAAATAAATGCCATTGTCTCCTACCAGCATTTCCCTTTCTTGATGTGAGAAGTTAGCTAGTAATTAGAGTCCCGAGGATCCTTTTTGTTAGAGGAGAAAATGACAATGAGATTGAATCCCTCTTTGTACTTCCTTTGTGAAATTAATAGGGTTGTGTCAAAGTACTGTTCCTGAAGCACGGTATGGTAAGGAGATGTGCTTTTATTCACAGATTGAGTTCTTCCACCTGGCTGGTTTGTTGCCTGCTGCCTCTGCTTTTCTCTGCATTTTTTTAATCAGCCTGTCTCAGAGTTAGGCAAGCCTTTGTGCAATCCAGGGGAGCTGTCAAAACACCCTGCCCACGTCTGCCTGGCACCTGCCTTTGGGCCAGGAAATGGCCTGAGTTTGTTCTATCCTGCAGCTCCTGTTTTGGCAGTCTCCTTCTCCGGAGCTGTTCAGGGGCTGTCCCAGCCATCTGGGAAACAGAGCGTGGGCAACAGCCCCCCTGTTTCAAGTCGTTTAACCAAAGCATAACTTGTCTGAGAAAACATGTATGAAACACAGTTGGCCTTGAAGTACAGTTGAGCTTGGGCAAGATGACCTGCAGAGGTGACGGATTCTGTGGTTGTGAACAAACTGCACGGAAATTCCCAGTTGGGAAACCGCTCAGATGTGGTGGCCCTCAGCTATTCACATAAAAAGTGGAACTAGATCCAGATAAAAAGTGGATCCACATAAAAAGTGGAACATTTCCAGACAGTGAACCACTTAACATCTAATTGCTGTCTACAAAACACTACCTTCCTCCTTGTTGACAGAGGTGGAAATGTTCCAACTACCTCTCTTTCAACATTTCACTTAGGTTGTATGGCTCTCTCTTGACCTTCAGGTATATAGGTGTTGGTATTAGAGTAGAACAGTTTGCATGTACTTGAAGATGAGGGGATTGAGTGCATCCTCAGCAAGTTTGCAGATGACACCAAGCTGGGAGGGAGTGTTGATCTGCTGGAGGGTAGAAAGGCTCTACAGAGGGACCTGGATAGACTGGATCAATGGGCCAAGGACAACTGCATGCATTTCAGCAGAGCCAAGTGTAGGGTCGTACATTTTGGTCACGGCAACCCCATGCAACGCTACAGGCTTGGGGAAGGGTGGCTGCAAGGCTGTCTGGTGGAAAAGGACCTGGGTGTTCTAATCAACAGCCAGTTGAATATGAGCCAGCAGTGTGCCCAGGTGGCCAAGAAAGCCAACGGCATCCTGGCCTGTATTAGAAATTTTGTGACCAGCAGAAGTAGGGAGGTGATTGTCCCCCTGTACTCAGCACTGGGGAGGCCACACCTTGAGTATTGTGTTCAGTTTGGGGCGTCTCAGTATAAGAGGGATATCGAGGTGCTGGAACGAGTACAGAAGAGGACAACAAAGTTGGTGAAGGGCCTGGAGAATAGACCTTACGAGGAGCGATTGAAGGAGCTGGGACTTTTCAGTCTGAGGAAGAGGAGGCTGAGGGGGGACGTCATCATGCTCTACAATTACTTGAAAGGACATTGTAGAGAGGTTGGTGCTGGTCTCTTCTCACAGGTCATTAGGGACAGAACCAGAGGGAATGGTTTCAAGTTGCAACAGGGCAAGTTTAGGCTGGACATTAGGAAGAAATTCTTCACGGAAGGAGTGGTCAGACAGTGGAACAGACTGCCTAGGGAGGTGGTTGAGTCGCCATCCCTGGATGTGTTTAAGTGTCGCTTAGATGTGGTGTTGGGTGATATGGTTTAGGGGTGAACTTGTAGTGTAGGGTTAATGGTTGTAGTGTAGGGTTAATGGTTGGACTTGATCATCTCAAGGGTCTTTTCCAACCTGAACTGTTCTATGATTCTATGATTCTGTGAAGGGACATCTAATTTTAAGAAACATGTGTTTGAAGGATTCCAAATATACTGGCATGAAGGACCAAGAAGTTGTCTGTATTAATTCATCTTCTTATTTGATGTGCTGACTAAATAAACATGTATCTATCTCCTCCTTTGTAACTGAACTTTCATCTTTTCTGTTAGAACATTTATTTTCTTTTTATGGTATTCTATACATCTTTGGGTATCAAAAAATTGTCTTAATGAGTTTGAGTACTGGAACAAAACAAAAGGCAATTACTAAAATCTAAACTATAGAATAAAGATATGTTCTGTCTTTAATAGACAGTTTGGAGTATAGATTTATAGACTTAGGATGAACATTTGTAGCATTTTTTCATAATACCCCTATCTAAATAATTTTGGAATAGAAAGGAGATTGTAAGTCATATATTTTTTTTTCTTTATCTGTAGGTAATGTTTACATCTTGACAGCAAAGCAGGAAGGGAAACGTTTTTTTCCTGTTAACACACTTCTGATATTTCAAAGTTTTTCCCAGTACTATACTGGAGTGAAACCAGTATTGTTTGAATATGAAAATAAGAGTATAAAGATGAAGTTATACATCTGAATAAGAGAGAATAGCAGTGTCAGCCTGTCCCTCAAGCATCACATATGATCTTTGTGACCACCTGCCTATTGGATGTAGGTGCATATGTTCTCCCTTTCATGGATGCTGGTCAATAATTTCATCTTTGCTAAAAGAAACACCATGCTTCTCTAAAAAGCTGGAGTTCTGCAACTCAAATGAGACAATATTTTTGGCTGAAAATTCCAACCACCTTCATCTGCAATATTTTCCTTTGAAATTCCAGCCTAATTCATCATAGAAAAATGGAGATCCATGCTTTTAACTTCTGCTACTTTAAAATACATTTTAAGTATCAGTTTCAAGTTTCTACCTGAAAGAAACACAAAAACTAAAGTTGCTTCTTCAAATTTCTTTTTGTAAGTGCTCCTCTGTCTTTCACTATGTTTTTAGTCAGTTCTGTTTCCATGGAGCTGTACAAATTCGTAGACATCTGGGTAGGGAAATAAGAAAAAAAGGCAAGAAAGTAGAGTATGTATCTTATCTAACATTTTCAGAAGAAAACCACTGTGTTTTTCTTCGCTATCAGGAATGCAAAAATGGCACATTTTGAGTGTTTTGAAAGTTTCAGTTACTCTTCAGGCAGAAATATCATTACTGGAGCACTTCAACAGGGCTCTTTTCTCCCTGTTGAATTGTAAGCATTTCAGCAGCTTATGGCAGCTGCGACAGGGTTTAGATATCATTCCCCTTTGTTGAGAGCAAAATAAATCCCTTTTAGTGAAAGTAACATTAACAATAGTTCTCTGTATTTGTGGGCCTTTATCATATTTTTGTTGTTGAGAACACTGTAACACAAGATTTTCTTTGTTGTTCAGGTATGCTCTGGCATGATCTCAGTGAAAAGATTCATCAATCAATCAATCAATCAATCACTCTCTGTGTGCCTTTACAATAACTCATCCATTAATCAGTGTGCTAATTTAATTGTTACTTGCCCCTTGCCAGGTTGGTAAAGATGCCATTGTGGTCCCCATAAATTAAAAATAGCATTGTGCTACTGTAATAGCAGTGGCAATTAATTATTCATAAATTCTTATTTATGTGATTATTCTTTTGACTGAGATGTAAATGATATTTAAACTTTAGTCTCTATTTTTGGAAAACTTAATGGCAAAGAAAGAACTGTCGTTTAATCTGAGATGAATTAATCTCCAAAGAATAAAGGGAGAAAATGAAGGGAACTGTGATCCACATCCTATTCTTTTCTTCAGGTCCATGGATCATTACATAGTGAAAAGGCTAACAATTTGCCTCTAGAATAACAAACTCCAGATTGCTCTGTTTTAAGAATACATTTGTTATCTTCTTGAGTGCTGGAAAATACCTTTTATGTCCTCATAGCCCTCAAATAATACTGAGACATATACAAAAAGTAAAAAGGTGGGAGTTGTACCCATTAAAAATAATTCAGGATAGAAACAGTTGACTAGAGGTGGTAGAGTAAGACTTTCTGTCTGTGGAGTTTATTACTTTTTTTTTTGCAGTGATCTTCAGCTGAATCTAGTAGTACACTTCCACCCCAGGAAATGCAGAGACTTTGAGGCACTTCATTACTAACACATACATAAAGGAAGGACACACAATCTGTCTGTAATTCTGGGGTTTGGGGTAATACCATTTGGCACTTTAGAAGGTACCAGAGTTATTTAGGGTGAAAAGTGATCAGAGTTATTCATTAGTGCAGACAGAGTGAATTATTTCTTGAGCAGCATTAATGTCCCTTTCAGATTAGGGCAGGCCCCTTGATGCTGGGTCCCAAGCCGTAGTATAGCCCTGCCATCCAGTTCCCTTTTCCTTTTTCATTGTATTCCTCAAGGAAAAATGCCCAAATTTTTACCTAGCAATTTTACCTTGTGCCAGCTGCTTGAAGCCATACATTGTAATTGCACTTACTTCTTTGGTCTTTCTGGTTTCTTGAGAATTGCATCAGAAATCCAGGGTGGTGGAAGACACAAGGTGCTTCAGCAGAAGTGTTGACATGATGTAAATAATACAGAAAAATAGCCACTGGATATGGTAGCTGTAAAAAGAGCTGAACAAAAGAAGAGTGCAGATTGCCACTGAAATTTAGTTCTGACAGCTCTTTTATGGTGCCTGTCCACAGCATTCTCACTTCATTAAGATCAGTGAAAGCTGCATAGTCTGAACCTCAGGAATATACTTTTTTCCAAGGTAGCAAATATTCTAACCAATATCACAGAATCACAGAATCACAGAATGTTAGGGATTAGAAGGGACCTTGAAAGGTCACCTAGTCCAACCCCACTGACAAAGCAGGATCACCTAAAGTAGGTCACACAGGAACACATACAGGCGGGTTTTGAATGTCTCCAGTGAGGGAGACTAATAAAATAAGACCTAGAATGGTTAAATTATTTTTGTGAAAAATCTATAAAATCCTATTTATTTCTGTTGCTTTTTGGTCACTATGATAAATATATACTGGGTTTGGGTTTGGTTTTTTTTTGAGAAAAAAAAGAATCATATAACCATGTTATAGAAAAAAAAAGTTTTTTCTTTTTGAGTAAGAACAATACCTCACATATGTCCTGCACTGCCCCAAAGGGCAATCACAGGCACTTCACAGTCTTTTTTGGATTAGAAGCACTACATCCGTTCCCATCAGCAACATGAGAACAGTGAGGTTGGGTATTTCTCCTCATAATTGTTAGAAAGGAGATGAACTCTTTTCCCCAGCTGATATTTAAGTGGAAAAAAATGAGGGATATAATGTAATTACCAGCACTGGAATCTCTCCAGGATGCTGGACCTTATTTCCCTGAATTCCTCAAAAAAAGTGTCATGGGACTCTCTAATTATGAGCAATCAGGACCACAGTTCCATGTCTGACATAAAAGACTCTGCCTCCAGCAACACAGAGCATCAGTCTGGGCATTTGCTCATCACTGACTCAAAAATGCCATCTAATGATTCACAGTCATATTTTCTGTTATTGAAAAAATAATAATATTTTTTAAAAAAATACTATATACCTAAGAGCTAGTCACAATATCTTAATAGTCAACATATGTACACTTTACAACACTGTTCTACAGTCAGTAAAACAAGATCAACCAGCACATATAATGCAGTCTGTACTCCTTAACTCCTGGAAAATGTAGGGCCATATATTTGTCTTTGTTCACATGATTTCATGTGATAGAAAGTGGGATGGAAATGGTATTTTAATTGCAAGAAATTTTAAAAACATGTATGATAAACAGTTACAAACAGCAGAAAAGAACTGCATATTAGAAAGCAATGTCCTATCACATTATCCAAGCTATAAATATCTCAAGGACTCTGATTTACAACTCACTGAGAAAAAATATATCCACAGTCTGATGACAAAGCTGATCAAAATTTACCAATGAAAAAAACTACTTGATTTGAAATTTGAATTTCCTCAGAATGTTAATAAAACAAGCACTGCTGCTGGTGTTTCAAAAGGGGACAATAAACTCAAAAAAAAATGGAAGCAAAAAAAAAGAAATTGAATGGGCTTGCTCTCATAGAATTATGTTTCCAGCATACATCAAATAATGGATCATAATAGAATAAATGGATATGGTTCATGTGCCAGTTTAATGAAATAACTTTGTGAATTCCTTGAGTTGTGATGTCTAGGTGGAAGGAAGCATGTATGTGTGAAAATCTTACTATCCCAAATGATGAACAGCTCTAGTTTACACTTTCAGCAGGGGTAATTGGTAATAGAATATCAATTGTAGAAAGCATAGGAAATATCTTTATTCGTATATTAACTAATTAGAAAAAAAACCATAAAAGTTATTAGATAGAATGTATATTCTCTTTGTAATTTATCTCATTCCTATTTATTTGCAGAGGATGCGGTAAAATCAATGATCCTTATGGGTCAATGAAATCAACATGTTAACTTCATCAACACGAAAACAAAATCAACATCAGTGCTGCTTAGTGAAATAGTTTTGGAAACTACTTTGATTTCTCAGGTTGTTTTCCATTTTAGAAATCATGCTGCTCAGTCTTATCTATTCTAAAATTCCTTTCAAGCTGTTAATTGTACAAAATAGAAAAATCCCAGCTAGTGGGTGCCTGGGAGAAGGAGGTGGGCATTTGCATTATTTTCCTGCGTTAAGGAGGAGTCTGCATAAAGAGGTTTCTTTCATCATATGAGAGGTCTGTAACGATTTTAGATCTCTATTTATTCTACCTCACTTAATGACTGTCTTTAGCTTAGGCCTGGCTTTTCTTTGTTTTACAGCTCCTATGCACCGTAAGGCAATAACAACATAAGTTTGTGCAATAATAATTTTACCACAGGAGTAGCATCACTTTTGGAAAACTCTTTTAAGATATCTGTTTTAAGATATCTGAGGCAAGAATATTGTGACCAGCGATACTAGAGACCATGTTGTCGCCTTGATTAACTCCTGGTATTTTGTCTGGAGCTCAGTGCAGTGACAAAGTGATTCTGAAGTGCAGTGGACACCAGTACTCTTAAAAACTCATCACATAATCTTTGATTTCAGAATTTAGGAGGATCAGACAGGCCAGTAGCTTTGCTAAACAAAAAGTCCTTTAAAGAAGTTCGAATGTGTGAAAATAGGACAGAATAAGATAAGTTTTCATCTCAGTTTATTAGTTATTTTTGGCAGAAATTCACCTGTAGCAGTGTGGTTATCCAGGCAGATTCTTGTCTGTTTGTATCAACTAAATTTAGATTATATTCCTCTTTGTTGGGATGCCAAGCTGAAAGCAGGTCAAGGCAGACGTGTTCACAGATGAAATTCCCAAAGCTTCAAGGTATACGTAGGTGGCGTCCTACGAGAGAGATCAAAATTTAACAAGCTAATAGCAGGTGAACAGGTAAAGTGGCATTCAACAGAGTTGCAATTATGTGTTGTGCAAAAAAAAAATTAATTATCTGAAAAAAAAACCCTGACAGCATGATGTTATAGAAACAGTAATGCTAAGTGCCTTGGTATGCTTATTTGAAGCAAGACTTGTTATTGCTACATTGCTGACTTTTAAACAAACAATCACCCAGCACTGGAGCATTACCACAGTGATGCTCCAGGGAATGATTTAAGTGGAATAAAGATGTATTAGTCTGTTAATTGTTAGCGATTTGGTTGTAGTTGTGAGATATTACTTTACTGGGTGAGCAAAAGAAAAAGGGCAAGTATTGAAAGACATACTTTTACTGAGAGGACCCACCTCCTCATTTTGTCAGTCAAGGGTTGTTTTCCATGTATTACCCTGTAATGTGAGGGCAAGTTCAGTGAACAACTGTGGAGGCCATTAGAAGCTGTTGTGGAGAATTTATTCGCCTTTGAATAGAAGGTGGAAGCAGTGTGGCAGAGGCTGTGCTGTGTCAAAGTGGATAATTTTCTTTTGCAAGCTTTTTAATACCATGTTTATTGTTTCCTAGTATGTCTCCCTAGACTGCTCTTTGTTGTCTTTGCTGCTCTTGTCAGGAATAAAATTTATAGAATTGTGGCCCAGGAGAACCAATCTTATTTTGTGTAGTGACCACGCAAGCAGCCCACAGTATGTCTTACTGGAAACTTGCAGAAAACAGTAAAATACACACTTCTTCAGAAGCTAAAGGACTGGTGACATTTTTTTTTTCTTCGCTGTTGTAAAATACAGGTAGTTGTGGTAACACAGACTGTTTCTTACAGTCCAAAGCAAATGTCTTAGAAGTTTGTCAAAGCAAATTAAACTAGTTAAACCAGTTGTTACATCCTAGTTTAACCTTATCAGCACCTGAATTGCTATGAAAGCAGTTGTTCTTGTGTTTCCTGAGGTGGATAGATATCTTGAACACAGGAGAGAAAAAAAGTAAAGGTACAATTTTCAAAGCTCATGTCACCAGTACTCTATGTAATTCATATACCCTGTGGATGTGCTGTGTTACAGGATTGCTTGAGGAATATATGTGAAATCAATCCTTCAGTGTCGAGCCATTTTACAGGTATGCATTTTCCTTACCAGGAAAAGTCTCAGAGAAAGGAAATAAAAAACTGTAAATGAATATAGAAGTATCTGAAAAAAAGTCAGCCACTGGATTCAAAGGCCTTAAGTTCATGATCATCTAGGGCCAAGTCTGAGAACTCTTCCACAGTTAATATTGCATTGGTTCAAAATTTATGGGATCTTACTGTGACATTGGTACCATTTCTTCAAGTAAATATAATTGACATTTGTGATGCATCTGTGTAGATTTATATCAACTGATTTACTCGTTCTTTAAAACTTCATCAAAACTGGGATCTTTAAATGAATGTCTGTGCATTCACTGTCAAGCTTACTCTCTGAATTTAAATACTGGTTTGTTTCTTGAAAAGTGCAGTTTTGTTGAAATACTACTGAATAAATCTAAATTCTTTGACAACTATAGCTAAACAAACTCTTCGCTGTCATTCATCCAAAAAAAATGGTTTTAGGTACACAAAATAATTTCTGTTCAGAAATATATTTCCTGCCTGGTAATGCTCCATAATTACAGCATGAACTCTTAATAATGTTGATATACACCATCTTCTAGTCCAGACAGAAGAACACAGTCTCAAGTACTTTATTAACTGATTGGCTGCATCCAATCAATTACAAAGATTCTGGCACTAATTATTTTTTCCTCTTAATTGCTGTACTAAGAAAAAGTAATGAATGTGAACTTTTCAGTCAGATATTTCCACAAGGCACAGACTGATTCCTTTCGTAAATACCTAGACATTATTTAAAGCATTTCTCTCTATCACTGTCTTTTAAGACATACATTTCCATTCTGCTTTTCTTCTGCTTTCCTTCCTTCTTTCATGTGCAGGGTTTTAAACAATTTCTAGAGGCACTAGCAGAGGTTTCCTGTGATGTTACTGAGAGCCTAAAGGACAGTTTATGGAATAACAGTAGTAGGTACAGCCTGGGCCAAAAAAAAGGTTGGAACAAAGTTGAAGATGGTAAATATTTTAAAATTTAAATTACATGTCTTCCAAAGGACAAGGAGCAGTCATTTGCTAACCATCAGTTATTGATGGAAAGGTTGTTGGCTTTTTTTTTTTAATTCTAACCCAAACTCTCTGTAGCAAAACAGCTGCAAAAATATAGCTATGTAGCTGTTATCCTCTGTGTTCAATTCTGGAGAACGCCAATTCCTCAGTGAGCAATGCACTTGCCTAGTGGTAAACGATTAAATCAGTAATGGAAGAAGAAGGGAGACTCTAAATGTATGAACAAGCATTACCTGACACTCCCAAGTTGTCATGAGTCTGGGCTTACTTTTTGCATCTTTGTTTATTCAGCTGCTGTCATTTGTAGACTACATCTACAAGGCTGCGTGCATCGGTTCCCCAAGTGTTCCCTGACTCCTCAGTTGAGTGGGGCAGGGTGGTCTGGCCCTTGCTGGTCACAGCCAGACTCCATGAAAGGGGAGCAGTTGTGTCCTCTGACACAATGTTTGGTTGAGGGGGATCCTCAGAGCCCCACATAGTGCCCCTGCGAGCTCAGTGATACATTACTCTTACCCATGTGTGTGCAAATGTGTGTGCATATGAATGGTGTGAGGAGGCACCAGCTCTTTTCGGTTCAAAGCATTATTTTTCATTCCAGTAGTTTTATAGCATGATGCAGAAAGTGCACCATGCTCCAAGCCTGGCAACCCTTGGATTCCCCACATGGAAAGCAGAATCCAGTTGTTCATGTGTTTTTGCCCATTGTGCGAGAGTTGGGAGTATACTACATCCGTGTTAGAGGCACAGAGTCACCTTAATGCTCTTCATGTTTTTAAACAAACAGTACTGAACCTTCACTACTGGTATTCATGCTTATACTTCCCAGTTAGGCTGCTGCCCCAAGGGACACAGTACTTTACATCCACTTACTCCCATGTGGTGTGATGAAGAGCAACAGGAGATGACACTTTCACAGTACCGGTGGGAGCAGGTTAGAGCTGCCTGGTGAAACTCATTTTCATCAGTACTAGCAGCAATGATCTGAACTGCCCTGGCACCGTTCCCCTGCTGCTGGCCCTGTCCTTAGCTGTGCAATCCTCTACTTCTACCTTCATGTTTCCCAGAACTGTTGTCACAACAGATGTATACTCACACAAGTGCTTCCCGCAGCTTCAGTGGAAAAGGTTGCTGTGGATGTGTTGGCAACGTCAAACAAATCAGCTGCTTCTTTGTGAAATGGTAGACACGTTACTTAATTTCCAGGCTCTCCAGTGAAGCAAACCTAAGTGTTTCTTTCCTCAAAGGTGAACCCAGCTGCAATCCAGGAAATGCTTCATTTTGAGGACAGATCGTTCCTCAGCCAGGATCAAGCCAGGTTTGGTTTCTTCTGCCCTATGCAGTGCTCTGCGCTATCCCAATTGTCCATGTAATTTCAAATACACCATATGTTCTGATGCCATGTCCTTTGTTCCCTCAGCAGCATGCTGAGTACACACCACTCTGTGCTAACAGATTGGACAACAGCCTTTCTGTTATTTCAGGTATTCAAACTGAAAGAGTTTTTTAAAAAATCGAATCATTATGTCTAATGACCAGAAGGGAGTGGCTGGACTGCAGGCCACTGGACTGCTACTCCAGCCAAGAAGGAGGCTATTCACTGCATGGCCAGGAGCCCAGGGATGATCAGCAGTATAGATGTGGTTTTGATCTTAACTGGCAGATGCAATTAATCTTTCTGCTGCAGGGTATTGTACAGTGTAGCTACATTAGCAGAATCGTGAAAAAGCATATCATGTATCAGAGGTGAAATAATAATCTTACAGTGACCTCTTTTTTTGACTGTCTACGTTCCTATGTAGGTGGCCGGTATCAGAAAGGTTCTCCCTTATATCACTGTGAAGAAGTAGGACTTGCAAACAAGACTTGAAAGAATGACTACTTTGAAGTGTTGCTCACACATTACACCTTTTAATTGCCTGATTTTCAGAGTGGGTTGCTCTTGCATGTCCACGGGGTATACCAGTGTCACTTTATTGTGCATCATAGCTTCATAGTGCACTCAGAGGGAAAACCACTCACTAAAAAGATGAACAGTGCCTGCTTTTCAGCGCCTATAACAATCAAGACATGCCTGAAATATGCAATACATATTCTTAATGGGTACTTACAAAGTAGTTTTAAGCACATTGATGTTTTAAATGTATATTTAGACTAATGAACAAGATGTAGCTGAAGATTAGCCTTTTGAGTCTATCAAATCAGTCAGATAGCCTCCCCTGCTCCTGAATCCCACTGTTTTCTTTCTTAATATTTTATCCATACAGTGATACATTAGGGAGATAGTGAGGTTCCAGCTCTCCTTGAAGCATCCCAGATCATAGAAAGAGTGGTAATTCACCAGGATAAAAATGAACCTGCATAGTAATGACGTAAAGAACATGGTTAAGATTATTGAAAGTATGATTTTGACCTCAGCAGTGATTTTGAAAAAATGGCACTGTAGACCTTCATATTTAATGTGTCTCAGATTTTTTAGCTAAAACTTGCTTAGCTGGAGAGTGAAGCAATGTTGCTCTTCCATCCCTGACATCCCTACTGACCATGTCTCAGCTCCAGTGTCCCGGTCAGGCTCACTGTGGCACAGGCCCCTTCAGCAGTAAGGGTGCTTCCACTGATCCCCACCCACCCATGTGTAACCTTCCCCTAGGGCTTTATTTTCTGCAATTCTTGTGAAAGCCCACCAGAAGGTTATGACCGTGCTCTTGCTGCATTCAGTGGATGAAGGTAAGAACAACAGGTTTTAGTTATGCCGTGAGTAGCACTAGCAGGCTCTAGGAATGTATAGATTGAAGGGCAAGTGGTAGTGATGGCAATGCTCAATGTGAGCAATCTGTCTGGGATTGCTTCTGACTGGCTAGACTGAGAGCACAATTTGATCTATCTTATCATGCAACCCCATATGCACCCATTTAGTTAGGAAAGAAGACAGAGCTTTGATTACTTGACAGTAAAAATAGGAAGAAATGGATATATTCCTGATTAGTCTGAGATGTTGGTTGCTGTAGCAGTCATTCAAAGAGCTCAGTGTTAGACTAATTTTGTCTAAAATCTGGTTTGGGGGAAGAATATTCTAGGTCCATGATTTCTTTCCCCTATTTTTGAATGCTCAATTGCTTCTGCTACTTTATAGATCCTACTTTCTGATATAGTTTACTTTTCTGTACTGCTACGTGTCAAGATGGGACTTAGAGGCAACAGGTTCTAAGTCCTTCGGTCACTTATAAATGCAGGACCACTCACCAAGATAAAACAATGTGTGAGACTCCCTAGATCATAAGTGGTATTGGAGTTCAGACCACCTATTGGAGTTCAGAGCACCTGCAGATAAGTCTTGAAAATATGTCACTTGATTTACTTATCTTTTTTCCTCTATTGATTGTCTTAGTAGCCATTTTCATCATGTCTAGCTTAAGGAATATTCTTGACGTTCCTAAATTAGCAATTTCTTTGCCCCAGGCTTTCTTAATGATAGCTGGGGGAGGTAGGCATTTCTCACCTAGAGATCTTCATGCTTAAATGTAAACACTAAATCTTATATTTTCTTTATCACTGCAGAAAAAGAATGAATGGTTTTAGAACAGGGATCTATTAAAATGAGACTAATGCCAAGACGCGCTGTGCTGCATCATTTTTGTGCTTGAATTCTCAAAAACACAGAAATACGTGTTCTGACTTAGCTAGTTAGTAATGTTAATAAAATGTTAGTATGAATATTAGTGAAATGACTCATATGTATAGTTGCTTTAACAGTGTGAGTTTTTTACATTCGCTGAGATAATAAAGCATAATCATTGTATATACCTATAATCATGTATATACCTGCATATGTGATGTTCTTATCCTTTCTTGTTTTAAAAGTATAGGAACAGTAGGGACTTCGTAGCATTGTATACACTGGATGTTTGGAACTTACATTTGCAATATTGGTGTTTATTTTAAAAAAAAAGCTTCCCACATCCTTAATGAACAGTTTTCCTTTATGTAAATTTAGTAGGAAGAAAATGCTTATTCCTGCTGGTAATCTCTATGCTTGCAAGCTTTCCAGATTTTAACTGAATGTTTTGCATGTGACAGCTTGATCTCCTAATAATTGGGCGATTCAGCCTGGATTGTTTCTTCCCACCTGAAGCTATCTTTCTTTTCTTGTGCAGACTGTCTCCTTAGTTCCCTGTTGCTTTTCCAATTACATGTAATTCTTCAAGAGTGTGGGGTCCAGAAGACTAGAAGTAGTAGCAAAGATACGTTTTTTTGTTTGACATAGAGTTGATAGCTCCCACACAACTGGAATGTGTCCTTCTGGAACAGCCAGTGTGTCAAGTTAACCTGGTATGAACATTTGACAAAACCTTCTTAGAGGGACTTCAGAAAAAAATGTGATTTTCGTAAAAAGGTGAGGAAGATATAAAGGTTTGATTCCAACTCCATTTGCCCTATCTTACAGTGTTTAGACAAATAAGGACCAAAACAAACTACAGAGAAAAGGGCGTCAGTGAGCATGTAATTTTAATAATATAAATAATAATTAATAAATTCCTATTGCAATGATGTCAGTGAAAGGCTTGTTAATTAATTAAAAATTGGAAGTATAATCAGTATAAAATTTGGATGCTTCAGATTCTTCCCCACTGCATTTTTGAAAAAAATTTTGAAACTGAAGTTCCACTAGGAAGTTTTGTAGCAAATAATCATAGTATATACCACCACTTCTTAATTCCCCAAAACAACCTTTTGTATAATAAATAATCGTATTATATACCACCACTTCCTAATTCCCCAAAATATCCTTTTCTTTTAAACTTACCTATGCTGTTTACTCATGAGCTTAATGTAAAGTCTAGATAAATGTCCTATTTCAAACTAGAAGTCTTGCGCATTTTGTTCCTGATGCAGTGATCAGTTACTTTATCAGAAATTGGTGTTGCTTATTAAGTCTTCTAACTTGTGCAAATCTATGTGAAGTTATTTACAGTCCTCCATACTTCATTAACCGAAATGATCACCTTCAGGCTTCAAGTATTTAGTCAACTTTCTCTTCCAGTAAACTAATGAATAGATCTCCTTAGCATATTGATGTTAACTATCTGTCTTACAGATGAGCAGTCTTTCATAGAGTATCTTGAGTTAACATACCACAGTATTTTCATTCATTTATTTATTTGTTTGATAAGAGACCCTCTCATGAGATTGTGATTTTTAATATTCTTTTGCATGTTAGGCCATTTTTTTTTTTTTATCTTTTGCTAAAAAGAAGAAGACATGATATCGGATGTGTGGTCTATGGTGCTCTATATACTGACTGCTATGGACAAAGGATTTTTTCCTAGTGCTGAATGTATAGACAAAAAAGATTCCTAATGAAATAAGTCCATTAACCTATGGTATTTGCAGTAGTCAAGAAATGTGGGGTTGGGTTGGTTTTTTTTGCAACTATAAGTGCAATGGCTGCCCTAATTTGGCCCAGTGTCCTGCCTCAGGAACTATGGGCTATTGTCCTTTACAGTAATACTACTGTTATATTCCTTCCATGATTTCTGGCTTCACGGCATAACTGAATCTATAGTGAATAACTTTTTAACAGAGCTATCCAAGTATCTGATTTGCACTCAGTGATTTGCTGCACTTAAGATTATCCCAAGAGATTTCAGTTTCTAAGGATCAGTTCAAGAAAATGTCTGTAGGAGCACAGCAACTCCTCTCTCCCTGTTTAAGATTGATAGAAAAAAAAAAGAAATTTAGCCACTGTGCTTGTTAGCTGTCTTTTTTTAGTTAGTATTTTTCCTTTCGAATTGCATTTACCATATTTTCCTAGGTGTATTTTTTAAAATACTTATTTTGACATTGGTTTCCTTTTATTGTCTTATTAAATGCATGATGTCCATTTTCTATTATCTCCGTTGCTCCTGATAAAGTTGTATGTCTGTACACTTTTACCTTCTCCTTTCCACTCCAGGGCTCATTAAGAATTTCGGTCTCTGCAGTAATTTTAAGGTGAAGAAGACAATAGGGGCCAGTTGTGTCAGTGCTCAGCAGCAATCTTATTAAGGCAAGAGCAGAGTAAGGCAAACACAAGTGTAGCAATTGCTGTTGTCATACTTCTATCTGATTTTTAAGGTATGGAGTCGTTTTGGAAATAATTTCCTTTCATTGGAACAGTACTTTCTCTTACAATGGAAGAAACACTGAATGTGTATGTGTATGCATTTTTTTTTAAATTAACTTCCTGAAGGTCTCTGGAACCAGAAATCTTTAAATGAAAGTTGCAGTTCCATTGCACATATGTTATGAAACAAACACGTGTGTTTTATTTTAATCACTTCTCCATTTTTTAGTTTGCATTTTCTATTTAACGTGTCCTACCTGGAATGGATGAAGGAGGGCGACTGTATAAAAAATACTGGATGGTTAAATGTCTTGAGAAGTTACTTCCTTCTCTACCTCACCCCAGTACGTTGCTTATCTGATAGGAGACGTGGCCTTTGCATTTATAAAGTTGATGGAAATATTACAGATTGCATTCATGGTTCCGAGACCCACTGGGAGAGCAGCCTTAAAACCTACCTGGGATTATACAGAGATCTCACTTACAAATGTAGGGAAGAGGCAGTAGGTCGAACTGTTTCTAACAACTCTGGTTCAGTGTCTTTTGGGGCTTGAACTAGTTAGTAATGGGGCTCGTGTGCCCACGCCTTGCACTCTCTGAGAACTTTGGCAGAGTTTCTGCTGCCAGGGGCCTTTGTTCTGCTGTCACAGAGATTGAAACCTGCCTATAAACGTGACAAACGTCTCCCAGGCATAATTCCCCTGGCTTCAATAGAGTTACACAAGGGATGATTTTGGACATTTTCAGCAGTACTTTGTGATTTTAGTACCTGTATGCATACAGTTTGGAGCACGTATTTAATCTGCACAAGCAATTTGATAGCTGTCCCAGAAAGATAAGTCACCTTTTGTCAGAATTATTGCTCTGTACATTCCACAGTTAAGAGTCTATTAAATCATTTACTCTAAAGGCTTAGCATTCCCCAACTTTGAGACTTTGCATTCTTCAAGGAAATATAATGTCTAGTCCAGCGTAATGTAGATTTTTTTCCTCTTATTTTTTATTTTTTTGAAGAACTAAATAATTAATAATACTGCAGTGGTTTAGGACCTTAGGCAAATACAGTTTATTAAGCCAAAGACCAGAAATATGAAAGATTTTCTTTTTCTTTTGGAGTGCTGCATTTCCAAAGTATTTGTTAGACTGTGGCCTGATATCAGCCTGTCTTGTGACTACAACCAATCACTGTATCATGTCCCCTGGATGTGACCAGAACCAGGAATGAACTAAAAATTAAGCAACTAAATGGGTGATGAGAGATCCCATACTTGAGCTTTCTCCTTGCCCTCTTTTAGTTTGCAGTATAGATGTACTCAAATTATTCAATCAGAGAAGCTTTTAACCTAATTGTATCTGGATACAGTCTGCATTTTTAGGTCTATGAGGCCAAATGTCAGCTTCAGAAATCCTTTTGGAGGCCCCTTCTCACTATTGCTGAGTAGTGTCTTAGCTCTGAACAATAGTGTCTGTTCCTTCTTAGTACTTCCAGGGATTTCAGTCAGGAAATCCAGTCTGATTTATCCATTTAAAGATGATAAGCAGTAAAACAAGGCTCAGCAAAGGCCCACTCACTGGGACTTTGTCTTTTAAACATTAGATATTTTAAAATATCCCATGTCCTTCTCTTTTTGGCTCTTCAGTGAGTGTGATGTTTGGTGTTTGGGCAGAGGTGACTCCTGCCAGCCCTTGCTTGTATGGAAGCCTGTTGGCCAGAGAACTTCCCTTTATGGAAGATGTCCCTCTTTAAGTTACGACTAGCAGCTTTAAATTTGAGAATTCATCAAGAAATCATTCTCCAAACATAATCTTTTCATCCTACTATGGAGCCATCTATACAACAGATGCTTTTTATTTGTTTTGTTGCCTGGTTTTTTTCCCCAAGAAAGTTTTAGTAGGGGAAGAACAGTAGTAGATTTTAAGCTATTCCATAGCATTTCCATTAGTGACTAACATGGTTTCCAGGATAAAGAAGGCACTTGAGGTGTTTTCAGGATTGTGCAGGCCTGTAGAGTCACAGTGTCCAGCGCTTCTAAACTGAATCCCAAAATGTGTCTGTTCTGTGACAGCTGTTCCTCTCTGTATCAGTGTTACAGCCTCTGTAAAGCACTGTGAGCTGGCTGAAAAGTGAATGTGCTTTATCCAGATATGGATTGTGACAAGTGATAAAAATTCAGTTTTCATTTTGCTTTCCGTGATTTTTTTTTTTTTTTTGCAAACTGCGAAGGAATTGTCCTAGAAACACGAGAAAGTATTAAATGCACCAGATGCTTACAAGAAGGCAAAGCTGCCTGAGCAGAAGTAAAGGTTTCGTTACCATCAGCAGCAGTAATGCTCACTATTCATTAGCAATCTCTAGCACACCAGTACACTGCATGAAAGCAGTTTATTTTGTATTCTGGGCTTAATTACCATGTTAGACCTTAGACCTCTCTGTGAATGAAAGCTTCCTACCATTCTGACAGATTATTTGATAGCAACAATTGTTAACCTTGAAGGCACCTCAAATGACATTTGAATAGTGTTATGGATTTGTGCCGCACATTGTGCTGTTTTGCTCACTCTCCATTAAACCAAACAAGACACCTCCAGAAGGCTGTATTGATTCGTGACCACAGATCCTGGCTCTGCAGGATACCAGTCTATTCTTCAGAAAGGTCGTGCTCTCTCAAAGTCTTTTTTTGTAGAAAATACACATTGCATTGCAGCCAAGAGCTGTGCAGATGACCACGTAACCTAGTTTTAATCAAGGTTACTGTCCTTCTGTTCCTACTACATCAATAGTGCAGTACCTTTTGCAAAATATAGGCATAGAAGATTTTTCAAATTCAGCTCTATTAGTCTAACAAGTAGCAGATATATTAAATGCATCATTGTTTTGTGTATGCTTCAGTGAGTTCTACCTGAATTTTAAAAATAGACACATCTTGTTTGCTTTTATTTTTCTTCTGTTGTGCTTTACCTCTGCCAGGTAACACCTCCTCCTATGTGTGTAATCTTTTCCTGTTTATCTTCTATTTCTTTGCTCTTGAAATAACACCACTGGGAGAAGCCACTACTTTATTCACTTTTGACTCACCTTACAAAGGAGGTGAGCCCTAGGTGTACCTTTATGTCTTCTTCTGTAATTTGGAAAAGTCTGAAGACTTTTCTAGTTTGAATGCACCCTATAGACATTTGCATCTGATTTCCTTTAGACATTTTTAAAAATAGAGGGAAGTCCATGTTCAAATAAGTGTTTTGTAGAACATATTTTACCATACAGCAACACGTAAAAGTAGACAAAACAAAAGAAAGCAGACAATCGTATCAGTGATAAATAATCTTTCTGCATTGTAGCCTCAGCTTTTGATTCCGGTAAGAGGTAATGCATCACCCACTCAGACAGCTCCAAATGTATCATGCTCAGTATAAAGGTAACCCTCCTTTTCCACAAAAAGATGTGACTTTGAATTCCATTGTAAGCTGTCAGCACTTCTGATGGACATTTCTAAAGACAGGGTCAGTTTTGGCTTTCTAGGCTACACTTACCAATAAAGAAAGTGATCTCTTGACTTGCATAGTATAGGTGTATAGGTAATACCATTTGCTAAATGATTTTATAATCCCATAAACTTTAGACCTTCTGATAAAACCAGTTGATTATAATTTTCAAAAGAACGTATTAGTCCTTGAATATTGTGTTCTGATGGGCTATTCAAGTTGGTACCAGTTCATTTGTGGATCTGAATCTGATATATTTGTATATATTTGAATCTGATTTCAGGTTGCTGGAATATTAGCCAAAGCATTGGAATTAGTGACTTAGAGGAACACAGTAGTCTGATAACCTCCAAAGACTGGTGAGAAATGGACTGATTTTGGTCCCAACTCTAAGAATGCCACTGACTCTGCACTGCAGAGAGAGTAGGATCAGAGTAGCTTTAGAGTAGCAGTACACAGGATGTTGGAGGTTGGTCTTCAGAACAACTGCTAGCTCTTGACTTCTGCCAGTGCTCTTTATCAGGTATTATTAGTATTTTTTAGTTATGATGTTAATGATAATACTAAGCTAATGATTGTGATGCGCTTTATTTTCCGTGATGTACCAGCAATTTTCAACTCCTGGTCAGCAGTGGGCTACAAGCAGGCCTGTTATATTTTTCTTAAAATTGTGGGTGGTCCTTTGCTAAAGCAGTATCTTCAAGAAGTTCTTCTGTGTGTGATGAGGCTTGTTTAATGTGTCATTTTAGAGCCACTGAGGGCATATGTATTTGCAGTTCTCTTCTAGTAATCAATAATGACTTCTGGGATTTTTAGTTGTGTTTATCAAGCTAAAGCCTGAAGTTTTGGTGTAAAATAGCATTAATAACGAAGGCAATGAACAGAAGTATGTGGGTGTTGATGCATAGAAAAAAAATTGGATACTAGGCAAAAAAAAGGATTTTTCTATAACATGTCCAGGTTATTTTTCATATTTTGATGTTACAGTCATAGAATCATAGAATCGTAGAATAATAAAATGGCCTAGGCTGGAAGGGACCTTAGAGATCATTTAATCCAACATAGAAACTTAAGAAAAAGAAGTTGCTTCAGCTCTGAGTACACAAGTTCATGAAGCTGGATGGAACACAAAACAAGGAACTAGAAACCTTCTAAGGTTATTTTTTCTTTAAAAAGATATTCAAAGCAAATTATTTTTGGACTGCCATCTTTATCTTTTGCATCTGCTATCTGTTTTAGTATGTGTTCATTTGCTTTGATGTTAATGACATCATTTCCCTATTTATAATAATCTAATGTGATAAATCTAGTGAATCATGGACTTTATTTCC
Source organism: Trogon surrucura (assembly GCA_020746105.1). Lineage (NCBI taxonomy): Eukaryota > Metazoa > Chordata > Aves > Trogoniformes > Trogonidae > Trogon > Trogon surrucura. The sequence goes on from CM036617.1 coordinate 57,319,137, forward strand.
CCAAGCTCTGAAGTCCTTTGTATGTAAACTGAAGCAGTTGCTGATACAAACAAAATAATCAAAGCTACTAATCTGAACATCAGGCCTGAATTAAGGCCATTAAGTAAAACAATGACATTAGAGAGCTGAACTATAATTTACTTTAAATTAAATTAAATTGAAAACATTAGCATTATTATACTGTGAGAAATTAAATTCTTCTACCTTCTAGACAAGCACAAATACTGGTGAATTTTCTTAATTGGTTTTTATTATTATCATTTTAGGAAAAATGCAGTGCAACAGGGATTATATTTCAGCTCACTGAGCATAAAGATTTCAAAAAGCAAACAGTATAAGTGACTTCCTACCAGTTGAATAGTGATAACATAAAAAGACATAAAAAATGGGGAATAGTAATAGATTACAAATCTGTTTAAATAAAATTTTCTTAGAAAAAAGTATAATTGACAGTGTTACTTTTCTTCATAGTACTACTAATTACTCTTTAAATTTAAAGGGAGATCATTAGAAAATATACAATTTTTTTTTTTTTTAAAATAGAGATTAACAGGAAAGTTTCAAATTACCTGTGGAAGAAAATTGGGAGGTGTAAAAAGTAAATTGGTCATTCCCTTCTGTTTTGGTAAATTAAAATCTTTTCTTCCATATTTTAAATACAAAACCATGAAATTAAGGTATTAAATAATTATAAAATATATGAACGTGTTTTTATTTCCTCTAGCAGTGGTTTTTCTAACCAAGAATCACAAACATTCTGCAAACACATTTCATAGGATTTTTAAGAAAATTTTTGATTTTTTTCAAGTTTCAGAGATTTAGAGATCTGTTGGTTGTTTTTTACTCTTTGGGGTAAACCACCTAATTTTAATTTTATTTGCTGTCACAGCCTGCTTCTGCTTTCCCTGCTGACATGTTTATTTGTTTGAAGCATCTGGGGCTTTATAAAATTCCTTTGGTCTCCCCTTGACTCTTCACAGGTCCTTCCAAATACGTTTGCAGGCTCATTTACACACTGAAGAGATGTCTACGAGCTACAAAACAATATTCAGCCAAAAATATCCATATTCAGAAAAAAAACACCTCTGTCCATGGAGTCTATGGTAGCGCCTAGAGAGAGGGCTTGCACATTGCTTGGTTGCAAGGCAAGTCAGACTGAAGACACACATACAGGCTTTTCTTCTATTTCTGCTGTGGTTTACACAGTGACTCTGCTTCCAGTGTTGCAGATCCCGATAACATCACCGTATTGGTACGGGTAATACTTGTCTGGAAACAGCACACATATATCATAAATGTGATAGTTATATCCGGGAAGTGGATAAAGGCAAATTTGCTGAGCTGAGATGGTTCACTGTTAATAAATGCTTTATTGACTTGAAGCTAAGGAAGCATATTTGCTCCTTTGTGTGAGGAAGGTGACTATAATCAGTAAAGGAAGTACTGGCCTGTGATTTTGAAGGTACCATGCACTGAATGTAGTAAGTAATACATATAATAGTTTAAATGGTATGCATAAGGAATAAGATGTAAAGAATAAGGAATGGAGTAAATGATGACAATTATCCTAGAATCATAGAATGGCCTAGGCTGGAAGGGACCTCAGAGATCGTTTAATCCAACCTCCCTGTCACGGGCAGGGATGCCTCTCAACTAGATCAGGCAACAGATGGGGACCCAACGGGGATTGAACCCGCAACCTTGGTGTTATCAGCACCATGCTCTGATCGAGTGAGCTAACCAGACCTGTATTAATAAAAGTATCCTCTTCTAATATTTAGGCATTCAGGTATTGACTACTATGGTGTATTATGTGTTTCTCAGAAAAAAACCTGAACTGTTCTCGCCAATTAGAAATCAGTCTTTTTTGCTGCCAGAGAAAACTCCACCACCGTGTCTTAGTATTTTATTTATTTATTTATTCATTATGCTGCTTATTACATGTTCAAAGGCGGGAGACAGGCTTTGCCTCCACTATACGTGCTGGATGAGCCCTCACTCCCCATGCATGGTTGTGGCGCTCCACACATGCCCTTCCCGCGCGCGCTTTGCACACCTGGTGGTCCCAGCTCCTTCCAGCCAGAGGTGTTGGACTCTATCTGCAACACTTTGTGGTTGTACAGATACAATTTAGGCATTTAGGAAGGTTGCTGGTGACATTTACGAGATCCAGTTCTTCTGGGATTAGTAGCTGGAAGCCGTGAGGGGTTAGTTCTCTGGAGCATGTTGAGTGGCACCAGACACATACGTGGTAAAAAGTAAATTAAACAATTAATATTGAGGAAAAAGAAAGATCCTTAAGGCTTGGGGGGCTCACCTTGTGGCTAACACTGCTTTAGGCAGGAGATTGGGCTGGAGACTTCTGATGTCCCTGCCAAACTGTATTATCACAGGATTCTGTGAAAAGAAGTTCAGTTCTGCTTTTGCACTGTTTTCTGATTACAGAATATCTCTAAGGTAGAGATGCTCTTGAGATTTTGGCATTAGTGTTGAATTCAGATTCCTAGAGGAGACTATCCTTCAGCCTGACTGCCTTATTTTAGCACTCATGTTTATGCATAAGTGAAATTAATAACTCCGAGATTATGCACGGCTTCTACATCACTCGAATCCCCTCTGCTGGGAACCTGAAATGAAGGGTTTGTGCTTTTCTGCTGAGATCAGAATTACATGTTACAGTCCTCCCCGTCACTGTTGAAAGTCCACCCAGGCACCCTAGAAAACACAAGGAAGACCCGATGGTCAGCCACTATGGTTTCCTCTCACTGCTACAGAAAGTTATCTCAGATAAGCAGCTTGCTAACTCAGTTCTTTTTAAGTGTGTAGAGGAAGATTGCAGACGTACAGCTGAAAAACTACTTGGAACAAAACCACAATAAACTGAATTGAACTGTGTTCCTATTGTGAAAAAAAAAGCCAATATGAGCTCTCAAATATACTTGGATAATTAATCATCACTTGAAGAATGGCATCCTTCTATAACTTTCTTTTTAGCTACTAATAATTTTGTCAATGGAAGATTGATACTTTCAAAAGCATACACCTGAATTTTATGATGTACATATCTGACTAGTAGCTAAAGTGTAAACTTATTTCTGTGAACAAAATTTACCTCACATCTACAAATAATTAAGCCAATAAAAGCAGCAAGAATGCTGCAACTGTAAAAATTGTTGCACAGAGTATTACATTGTGCAAGAAGGCAATAAAAAGTCAGCAGAAACAAAAAGTGCATGCCTAAGTATTTACAGAGTAGAGATATTTCACATTCCTGGTCATTTCTGATATCAGCAATTCAGCTAAGACGTGCACAGAAAGGCGGTGTAGGGATCACCACGCAAAGATCTCAGGAGGCTGAGAAGATGAACTGGGGTCGGTTTAATGCCATGGCTACTCTCCTCAGAGATACTTTCCCATCATAACCCATGATAGGTTATGAAATAAATAATTGCCATCACCATTAAAAACAAATTTTAAAACAACGCCATGGAAATCTGTGATTAGGTGTTGATTATTTGTACAGGGGAATGTCAAGAGACTATAGACCTTTATGAAAACATGCTCGTAACTCGAGAGAAAAAAATTAAATTGTTATTTATTAAATAGACTATTTATATCCTCAGCTTTCAATTAATTGAGAGCTGAACACTCGTTTTTGTTGACAATTTTTAAAGAAAATGTTTTTAAAAAATTGTACTTTCATAGTGGTGCAAGAACTGCCCATCCAGCATCATACAGCTTTACTACTGTGTGGTAAAAAAGAGTTCAATGTGATCCTCGTGTAATTTTGTTTTATTTAATATTGTAGGAAAATGCATGCAATAGTGTAAGACAAATACATTTACAGGAGACATTCCTGTTTGAACACTCTTAAAAAAACACAGAAAGTAACATACCCATTCTGGCAAATATTGACAATTCTTATTAATTTTTATTATTTAGATCTTAATTATTGTTTGATTCTAGTAGGCAACTTTTCTTGTTTACTTCTGGATTTTGTTATTCCATGAAAAGATATTGAAATAGAAATCTATTTTAGTAAAGGTCAATAGTTATAATATCTGTAGCTAAGCCAAGCTTTCTCAGGAGGTTAAATATTTTTTTTGCAATATCCTGTATTGAGCTGAACAGTTTTCTCCAAGACATAAATAAAATCATAAAATACATTAAATATCTCATTTTGTAAAGACAGCTTGAATTTCTATATCAAAATATTTTGAGTGACTAACTAGTTAGTTTATTTCATTAAAAATCTTTACAGAAATCGTTTTAGGGAAATCAATTACAGGAGATGTTGATTGGAAATGAAATATGCAAGAAAGAATTTTTGCCATGAAACTGAAGAAAATGTTTTCCCCATGCTGCAATGAAAACTAAACAATGCTTGTTTACTTTTTTCTACTTTTAGAATACCAATACTTAATAACTTTGAGCTCTTACCCAGAGTGTTCAATTAGCAGATCTCAAAGCATCTAGAGAGGATTTAATTGCAATTATATTAATTCCACCCAAGACCTCTGAAAATAATCAAATATTAAAAATCTGAAAACACAAAAGAAATCAAGGAAGTGTCTAATGAGACATTAGGTCTACCTCCTGAGGGAACTTTCTGCCTGTGACAAGTTTTGTGTAGAGTTTTTTTCCTAGAACTCTGAGAAGGAAAAAAAACAACAAAGGTATTTTGTCATTTTAAAACCTATTTTACCAGTGTCTTCAGGCAAAGGCATGTACATTAGAAGATCTGTGACCAGGCATTTAGATTCTAAGACATTGATCGTAAGTTACTTATATAAAGGTAACTGACTATCCACGTTGTACTGCTGAACATTGTCAGTTCTTCTCTGCTGAAGATACTGCAATGTTTATTTTCCACACTTATTGTTCATCCTGTTTACCAATTACACTTGGTGCTTGTAAATAAAAACTATCATTTATCTTATCACTGAAACAGGCACACTCTGCTTGACTGTGTGGTCTGTCAGCACACACCACATTGCAAAGGCAAGAGAGCAAATTGACTCCGGGAGTATAACATTAAAAATATTGCTGCAAGGTTAAAGAAACTTGTAAATTGTGTTCTACTATGAGAATAGTTTGGTTAAGCAAACTGTATGTCTGCTTGCAGATGTTGTTTCTAGAGATCTTTCATCCAGCTGTCATATAGGGAACAAAACAAATCATCTTTGCTGTCATACACTGGACTTTGGTAGTGTGTGAAGAATAAAGCAAACAAAGACAACGAGAAAAAAAATCAGTTTATGGTTAATATTTCTTTTTCTTTTAAGTCACTCAAAGGCTAACACATTTATTTATTAAATTTTTTCTAACCCATGTCTTTGAGTAATATCCACAGTGCACTACTTAATTCTTCAACTGTCTGATGTAATTAAACCTCAATTAGCTAATTTGTTGCTTTGTTTCACTACAAATTACAAAAAAAATTGCAAATCAATATCTATACAGAGATTCTTTCACAAGATTCTTGGGATACTAGTACGAATAGTATGTTAGAAGCCCCAGATAACAACCTTCAAAAAACCTAACTTGGTGATGCATTTGTTGCTTCTTTGTACTTAAATCATGGTGCTTTTAAGATAAACTGATTTTAGAGAACTTTGAAAGGAGGTTAATGCAATCACATAGCATTACTCACTTGTGTGTCTTTGGAGCCCAATGGCTAATTTCCACCCAAGCGTAAAGGACAGTAAAAATGTCATAGACAAATTCACAAATTTGGGGGAAGATCAGTGGTAGAGAATAGGGGAGAACCCAAAATTTATTTTCCTGATGCAGTATTCAAGAGAATTCAGCTTGGCAGTGTCTGCCTGTGCAATTTTGTGATCATCGCAGCACCAGTCTTCCTTGCCAGTGGCCATAGAAAAGGAGTTGAAGCTCAGTGTGATGAAGGAGGAAAGAAAGGGACAAAATATTTTTTAGTTTCTAGGGCTTGCAAACAGCATGTTGCTCTTCTGCTACTCTTCTTCAGATGTATTACAGAGGTGCAGCTGGCAGCTGGCTCTGGTGTTTATATGGAGCACATCCATCGGAGTGTTAAGTATATGATGGGCACAGAGCGGTCTCATTGAAGAATGCACTTGACAGAAATTTAATTCAGGAGTGGGCAATTCAGAAAGATCAATATGTTCCTGACCACGTCATTGATTGTGGCAGCACCAAAACACTATGTTCAGATATTATTTTTGTTATCATATACCAATTTTAACAGCTTCTCTGGGCAGTTGACTGAAAGCCTCTTTAAAAATAATGTGTAGGTTACATTCTGCAGATCTTCCACAGGTGAGCACCAGCTGAAATCAATAGTAAGGACATAAATACATTTCCTCTAAGCAAAAAAGCCTAATGAAGTAATGAGCAAGAAAATAAATGTCTTTGTTTCACAATGGTATTTCATGTGCAATAGAAATTCTGGTGTGATCGGGGGTGAAACAACCTGCATACACAAATATATCCGTAGTTGTTCTGAGAACTAGTTTGTGTTATTTAGTGTGCTGTAGAGGTAAGAAAACACTGAAAAAAGTGCCTCTGTCGATTAGTGGAGATATACCTATTGTGCTATTCATAAAGCAAGCATTACTGATGAAAGAGGCAGTTATATATTAAGGAGCTCATAGCCTGAAGACTTGGTGTAGAATCGTCATTAAAGTGAGTGCTAAATGAAGTTCATTCAACTCAGTTTGTCCGTGATGCCGATGATTGATTTTCACAGTCAGGCTAATAGAACAGTTCTCGTCAGTCCTGCAATTACATTGCTGTTAGAGCATTCTTAGTTTTTTTCACTGGTATTACAGTTTTAATAGAATTTCCGAGCCTCTTTTGTTGCTTATAAACTTAGATTTAATTGGATCTTGAAATCTCAATATTGAAAATTTCACCTTTTATTCTTTGGAAGAATTGCTTTTTTGTATTCTCTCCCCCTCAACTGACTGACCTCAAAAAGGATAATTAATGCTTTCATGGTGGCAGGTATGTCAGAAAAAGAAAATGCCTGTGTGACTTAAACTGAGTCATATAATCTTTCGGTGGAAATGCTTTATGAAGAAAAATATATGGTAATATTTTTCTGTTATTTAAAGTCTGCATATTTATATCAGAATTTATAATGAGAACATATTTTGTCATATTATTTAAGTGAACCACAGACTTTGAACAAATAGCGGGGTTTTTTTGTAAGTTTTCAGGAAAAAGCTTTTTTTTTTTTGATTAGCATAGATCAAACTGGTCACTAACAGAAAGATACAAGAGTTCAAACAAAAATAAATAATTTCAGACTGATTAAAAAATTAGTAACGGTGAATGTGATGTTGTTAGCTCTGAAAAATGGAACATACACAAATGGGAAGAGAGCAAGGCTGACTGATAAATCATGTATTATCAATTCCATACAGGTGGAGAAGTATTCTGAAAAAGGGACAGAAAAAATTCTGTGGCTGTATCACTACTTCATATATTGTATTCTTACTAAAAGTCAGTTAATGCTGACATCTTTTAACACAAATTATTAAAACCAAGAGTTCTCAAAGTGGTTTGTAGTAACTAATTCACTGAAAAAATTTTGAAACAGTATCTTTGATTTTTTTCGTGTTTCTACTTGAAGAATACTTCTAGGCATGTGGGTCAATGCATCGGCACCATGAAGCAAAGGCAGATCTAGAGGCATTATCTGTAGTGTCATCACGATTAGAGAATCACAGAATCACAGAATCACAGAATGTTAGAGGTTGGAAGGGACCTCAAAGATCATCTAGTCCAACCCCCCTGCCAGAGCAGGATCACCTACAGTAGAGCGCATAGGAACATGTCCAGGCGGGTCTTGAATGTCTCCAGAGAAGGAGACTCCACAACCTCCCTGGGCAGCCTGTTCCAGTGCTCTGTCACCCTCACAGTAAAAAAGTTTTTCCTCATATTCTTATGGAACCTCCTGTGTTCCAGCTTCCACCCATTGCCCCTTGTCTTGTCAGTGGACGCCGCTGAAAAGAGCCTGGCTCCATCCTCCTGACATTCCCCGTTGACATATTTATAAATATTAATGAGGTCACCCCTCAGCCTCCTCTTCTCCAGGCTAAAGAGACCCAGCTCCTTCAGCCTTTCCTCATAAGGGAGATGCTCCACTCCCTTCACCATCTTTGTGGCTCTGCGCTGGACTCTCTCAGGCAGCTCCCTGTCCTTCTTGAACTGAGGGGCCCAGAACTGGACGCAATATTCCAGATGCGGCCTCACCAGGGCAGAGTAGAGGGGCAGGAGGACCTCTCTCGACCTACTTGCTACTCCCCTTCTAATACACCCCAGGATGCCATTTGCCTTCTTGGCCACAAGGACACATTGCTGGCTCATGGTCATCCTGCTGTCCACTAGAACCCCCAGGTCCCTTTCCCCTGCACTGCTCTCCAGCAGGGCAGTCCCCAACCTATACTGGGACATGGGGTTGTTCTTTCCCAAGTGCAAAACTCTACACTTACCCTTGTTGAACTTCATAAAATTTCTCCCCGCCCAGCCCTCCAGCCTGTCCAGGTCTCTCTGAATGGCTGCACAGCCTTCTGGTGTGTCAACCACTCCTCCCAATTTTGTATCATCAGCAAAATTGCTGACAACATTCTCTAATCCCTCATCCAGATCATTGATAAATATATCAAAAAGCACCGGCCCGACCACTGACCCCTGAGGGACCCCACTAGACACAGGCATCCAGCCAGACTCTGCCCCATTGACCGCAACTCTCTGGCTTCTTCCCTTCAACCAGTTCCCGACCCACCTCACTACTTGGCCATCCAGACCACACTTCCTCAGTTTACCTATGAGGATGCTGTGGGAGACGGTGTCAAAGGCCTTGCTGATGTCCAGGTAGACCACGTCCACTGCATGGCCACCATCCATCCACCTGGTTATGTCTTCATAGAAGGCTATCAGGTTGGTCAAACATGACTTCCCCTTGGCAAAGCCATGCTGACTGCTCCTAATAACCTTCTTATCCTTGATATGCCTAGAGACAGTGTCAAGGATAAGATGTTCCATCACCTTTCCAGGGATGGAGGTGAGGCTGACCGGTCTGTAGTTACTCGGGTCATCCTTCCTGCCCTTCTTATAGATTGGAGTGACATTCGCTTTCCTCCAGTCTTCAGGCACCTCACCTGTTCTCCACGACTTACCAAAGGTGATGGAGAGTGGCCTAGCAACTAGATCCAGAGCACAATTAGTACACCCTATGTGGTGAAAGAATGAAGCGTCTCCTATGGAGTCATCTGATCTCCATGGTTTATAATCCATGAAAGCCAAGAAAATGCTGAATGAGAGGGGTATGTGAATACGTACTGAAGATAGTTTTCAAAGTGAATACAGATTACAGACTCTTTTATGGGTGAAGTACAAATAATCTCTGAAAATTTTCATGTAGTAAAAATCTTTTGTGTTCCACACTGTTGACCCTGACACAAATAAGAAGTTATAAAGATAGCAAAAAAACCCATGTATTTTACATGATAATTTTTAAAATAGCTGGAAGCAGTTATTTTTTTAGGTGGTTCTTATGGATCCCCGTAAGAATGGGGGATAGTTTCTATAATGCAAGTTATGTGCCTGGTGCAAATGACTAACAGTCAGCTGTACATCTGCCAGAAGCAGCAGCATGACCTTTTTGAAAAGCACATGGGTCCACTTCCTAGCTGCTAAATCTCACAAGACCCTCTGTATTTACACATTATATCTGAAGGTGTTTAAAATTACAAAAAGGTGATTGGTTTGAAAAATAATTAAGGCAAAATTAATGTTTTTAATGCAAAAAGTTGCATATGCGTGATCCACTTTCAGAAAGCTTAACGTGAATAAAAATGTCAATGTATTTTTTTAGTGATTGCATGCCAATGAAACCTAGAAATTATTTGGGCTCCTTCTCCAAAAGTATCTGTAAATTTATGAGAGCAAGCATAGGAGTTCATCATGACAGGTAAAAGGGAAAGCCCTTTATTAACCTATTTTCTGTGAGTTCCCTTATCCATGGGTGTTTCTGAAAGTCCCTGAAATAAGGCAAGAGCTGAAGGTACAGCCCAGCAAAGTGATGTTTTCTTAGCAGGATGATTAGTGCTGCCTTGCCTGTCTTGGGATATGGCCTGAGAAGGGCAGTGGTTCAAGGTGTGATGACACAGTGTCAAAGTGCAGTCTGTAGAGCAAGGGAGCTACATCTGTATTTCCAGTAGGAAGCTCTCCATCTACGTGAAGTGTTCCATGGATGGCATCTGGGTTTAGGTGGGAGTTAGTTGATTGACTATAAAAGACAGGTAATACCTTTAGACTGCTCATTATGACATGACAGGAGTCCAAAAGTGAATTGAGGACTGAAGTTATTTGACCCAGTGGATTCTTACAGTGTTTTTGACTGTGAGATCACTGTTAATACTAAGTCATAGTTTCACAGGTGATGTGTTGTGGAGGGCTCTAGACTTGAATCTCCATCTTTTTGTCTCTCTTTCTGTTTCTCTTACATGATCTGGTCTATTTCCCCGCACAGAAGAGGTGAATCAAAGAACAAGACTTTTCTTTATGAGGGCTTGTTTTTGCAAACTGCTAAGTACTTTGGGGGATCCAGAAGAAAGTCAAATAATATTTTTGATATTAAATGGATGACATCATTACAGATTATGCTAATCCCTAAAATAGATTCAGATTCAACTATAGACCATTATTATAAGATGCTACTGTCAGACTCAGGCTAGTGATTTATTGTAAATCAATTATATAAAAATAATTGGGGGCTCTGCTTGAGATGGAGTGTGTGTATCTGACATTTATGACCAATAAACCTGAAACAACAAAATAGAAATGTGTTTTATAGTGCAAACTCAGGTTTTTACGTTTCAACACCATGCAAAATTTGAAGCTAATCTGAATTGTTTTTAAGGGCTTTGATAAATTTGTAGTCAGCAATGACATTTGAAATTATTACAGTTCCTGAAAGATTAATAAAAGTTTAACATGATGCATAGGAGGGGAGCTGCACATAAAACCAATTTAGAACACTGCCAATGTGCATCCCTGGTTTCGTCATTATATTGAATTGTCAGACGCAGTGATGCTCAGATGCTGTCACTTGACAATGTACAGGTCAGATTCACTTGAGTAAAATAGTTATTAGGAATTCTGCTGTTATCATGAGTGTCCGCTGGTTTGAGGTGGAAACAAGAAATATGAGCTTGACACACTGATCCCAGTCAATAGCCTGTGGAATAAAGAGGAACCGTCTGCTTCCCTCTCTTCTCAGCTGTATCTCTCTTCAGCTGTGATGCCTGTTTAGATGTTTTTTATGAGGCTTAGTGTCACCATTACTTCTGAGGACAGCTGATAGGTGAGGAGCTGCTTTGCACCGATGAGAAATGCTGCTGTGCTGTCGGTGTTTTTGAGCACACCAGACCAGCTGTAGCATCCAGCTCTGCTCTGATGCTGATGAAAGGCAAGAATAACTTCACCAGTTGAGGTAATTGCATTACTTATAAATTTGGGCAAGTACATTGTAGGCAGGCTTACGAGTTTTCTCTTAACGCTTTTCCTACTCTTCTTGACATGCTGGGTATGCACATTTGTGGTCGTAACTTCTGAATATTCTGAAAAGGGAGAATATTTTTATATGCAAGGAAAAAATAGCATTGCAAGAATTTTAAGAGCTTTCAAGCAATCAGGTATTGTTTTTCGTCGTATGAGATGTATCTCTGATTTGCTGTTAGACACTTCATTACTCTTATGCCCATGCACTGCTATAATATTCTCTCCTTTTTAGGATAAGTACTCAATACAACAGTAAATCAACATTTGAACAACTAAGTGAATTTTTGAAAACTCTGTCAGTAAAACGATCAGACATTGTGTGTAGACAGTCTTTCAGCCACATGAAATAACATCCTCCTGACTTTACTGAGAATGGACATTATAAACAACTCAGTATGAGATTCCAGTCTATTCATTAAGAAATCTTTTTAAGATAAATAGGCACACATCACATTTTGTAAAAGAAGCTTGACTGTGTGTTGAATGTGACTGTAAGAAGCAAACCCAATCATGAAGTCAGAGCAAGGCTACAAAGAAAATTCACATTTTAATTAAAAATGATCCAAACATCCAGCATTAAGAGCTTTCCTCGAAGGGAGCTCAGTGGGAGTTAAAGTCCTTGACATACGAGTTATCTACCCTTAACTAGAATGCAGAATTTTTTGTCATTTTTCACTTGTCAGTACTTTTTTTGAGTTTTTAGCAGTTTAATAACCACAAGAATTAACATCAGAACTTTCGAGATCAAATTTTATTTCCATTAATGAATCTTACCATGACCCAGTCTGTTCGTCTGTAAAATGGAACTGGGATTTAACAAACAAGGATAATAGAAATAAATTTACTTTTTAAGCCCAGTAAAAATAAAATACTTTAGAATATGTAATCAGTGTTTAAAACATTTTCTTACATTCTAGTAATATGCTCAGTTTCCCCCGAAAATCTTGTTCAGTATAGTCTGAATATCCTATGGGTAATTTTGGGTAATCTTGGACCTTTAAACACTAATTACACATAAACTGTTTTTGCATAAGTGATTTTGCAGTGCTGAATGCCTGCAAGTTGGGTACCACAGGCTATATGGTCTTTGGTGCATTCGTCTTCAAAAGTAAGAAGGAAAAAAAAAATAAAAGACAACATGCTTCATCAGTGAGCTCAAAGTCTTGGTTCCTTGGTATACAACATTCTGGCAGATCTGAACATACTTTTCTTGACACATTCCCATCCCTTGACCTCTGTGAAAATATGGCCAGTTCTTGGGAGGATCCTGATCATACTTCCTCCTCCTCCCCCTTTGGGGCAAGCGAATTTCCATTGAATTCACTGGCAATAGGTGCCTCAGTGGAAGTTAAAGATTTATTTTTTTATAAAATAATAAAATCAAGTAAAAGAGCAATATAAAAAAAAACAAATGAAACACCAACATAAAGGGAAATAGGATGTTCTTTACTGATTACTCTGTAACCTGTAAAACTGTTTGCCAGAGTCCATTGTGGACATCAAAACTGTACGGAAGTGCAAGGGGCAATCGCAAAAGTTAATGATATAAATGCCATGAAGAGTTCCTAAATGCAGAGCTGTCAAGCTAGAATTGAGAAATCTGTTTTCTGCAGATACACAAGGACCAACTGAGTGTTACAGCGAAGCCTCTCCCGGTAGGCTTACCTTATTCATACACTTTGATTTTTGGCCATTGCTGGAAAGAGTCTATTTTATGTTGTTACGGTGCTCAACAGAGCCAGTTTCCTCCTGTGTCTTTTAGTTCTCCGTGTGAAAGTGCCCTGTGTTACCCGTGTTTGATTTTGCCATCTTCAGAAGGAAAGTGCTTATTTAAACCATCAAGAGGAGGATATCATAATTATTATTTATGGACAAGGGCAAGCCTGATGGCCAGACTAAAAAGGCTACAGAATCCTGAAACTGCATTTCTCAATTCTCACTGGGAACGAAGGGGGTGTCTGAATTAGTCAAAACATGTCGCTGGGAGGATGGAAGCATGGAGCAGAGGCAGTGAAAGCAACAGTTGGTCAGTAACGATTCTCAGAAGCCTTTGGAGCAACATTGGTGAAAATCTGCTTTTACCTGAGATTGGAAGCAAGTGTTAAGAAGAGAGTTAAAGGGACAGGAATCTTACAGAACGTGGAAAAAGTAGCAAGTTTATTCTTGCTATTGAATTTCAAGAAAAGATGTGTCTGTAGGTCTTGTTTTAAATCAGATGTTTCAGTTATAATGTGAGAAGTACAGGACATCCTTTAACATAAAATATTTGCTAGTAAACATTTTATATACATTCATTGTGCTAGCAGCTGTAGATTTAAAAAGCACTTGTATTTTTACATAATGATCAAAATTGATTAAGATGTTAAAATGAAATAAGTTTACAGCAAAGGAAAGTTTGCTGTGCTAGACCTTTAGAAGGAATTTTTGAGGGTGCTTTTGAGGTCAGCTGAACAGGAAGTTAAGTTTAAAAAAAAAGCAAAGGCAAAGTACCTTATATCCATGAATTCTCAAATATTCTGAGTAATTATTATTATTTTCCATAACGCTGCGGGAATATTATGAGCACATAGCACACCTGAAAATCACATATCTTATTGAAGAGATTATTTTGGACCTTTTCAGCAGGGGACATATACAGTTAATTTTTAAATTATTTTTTTAAAATGTGACAGACCTCATTTCCGAGAGTTTGACGAAATAATTTTCTTCAGAGTTTTCTGGTTTAGTTAGGCTTCTTGATATGTTTTTATAGCTGCAGTTGGCCACTATAGCACCAATAAAAGAATCATAACAGTCTTGCTATGTAAAGTATTTTGAAGTACTCTTGAAAGTTAAAGAGATCATGACGTAAGAGTAAGGTGATCCATATGGTCTCAGTACAAACATTTTTGAAAAATTGGTGTAACAATTGACATTTTGTGTGTCCACAATGAAAATACACAGTCTTGCTTTTGGAAGGCCTTTTCAACATGGTAGTCGTGGAAGCCGTGAAAGACATGGAAGGAAAAGAGAAAAAGAAAATTCCAAACAGTAATTGTAAGAATATGTTCCACACAGTGAAGTTTTTTAAGAAATTTGCTTCACTGGAAACCAGAACATAGAAGATGATGGCAAGAGACAACAAGGTGAATAGATACAATTAGCCACAGATCTGGGAGACAGTGGAGGGAAGGTGTATGCGCTGATTCTGGAGCATAACAGTAAATATTGAGCAGACTGTGGCGGAGGGGTACATGCTCTGAAAAACGTGCACTGAGAACTTTAATCTACTGTCTCATAAAATGAGCTGCTGCTTTGCTTTTAATATTAAGAGGATGCAGTTATAGCTCACTTTAGGTAATGCAAGTGTTCAGATAGGTTAATATAATTATATCCAAATGAGAAATGATCAGGCTTTTAAAGTAGCCAGTTATTTGTATATTCAAAAGGAAAATATAGATGTGTAAGGAACAGCAGATTATTGTGTAATTTAAATATGATAATGCATATTTATTTATGAGAAAATATTAAAAAATAAAAATAAAAAAATAAAAGAAAATCTAGCTTCTAAGAATACAATTTAATCTATTTCCAGTCCTCAGGTCTTTCCTGGGAGAAGCTGTATTTTTAATTTGTAATATTATTTTTTTTCTGTAAATATCAAAAATGTACATTTGAAAACTAGAAGATAGATTGTGCAAGAAAGATGTTCTGAGGCAGTGGGGCAGAAGACCGTAGTGTACTGTCTGTACACTATTTCCAAGTTTAGCTGGCCATTCAAACAATTTATCTAAGGTTGTTTTCATGTTTCCATTTTACTTTGTTTTGAGTAATACAATTTTAAATCCATCCAAATAGTTTTTCTCTGACATCAGAGGAGGAAAGGCTAGGTAATCATCTCATAAACCAGAGGCTGATATCATAAATTACCAGCTTTAAGAAGATCTAATAAAACCCCTCTTTACTCAGACTCTGCTTCTGCAACTTCCTTCCAGCACTGCAACGCAGACAACTTTGAAAAGCGTCTGCCTGAAAAATCGAGAAGTTTGTGTATATGAAATGTCTACTTGTTCTCATGTCATGTTAAACCCTCTCTTGGCATCTCCTCAAACTGGGATGTTCAAACTCTGTCTTATGAAGGCGCTGAAGGAGGATGGTTGCTGTTGCAATGGAAAAGATCTCATGGTATCAACACATTTAAGTGTAGGCTTCACCCTTCCGCTTCCACCTTTGCTTTGGTGCAGTCATCACTGTTTTAAAGTCCTGGCAGTTTGCATATTTAGGTGAAATCGCTACTCAGTTTTAAGGTACTTAATGAGGTTTCTTGCTCATTCAGCAAGTGTTCAAAATTGTTCGGGTTTTTTGAAATTGTTATTCATGGAAGTCCAAGAAATCTTTTTTTTTCTTCCTGAAACCCTATTGGGAAATTTGGCCTTGTTCTCTAAGACTATTTAATACAGTAAATTGTTATCTCTATTTTCACAGTGTTTAATAGCATGAACTGAGCATCATGATCCAATTTTAATTGGTGCTGTAAAAACACAGATGGAAAAAGAAGGTCCTCCAAGTATGCAGAAGAACTACCAGATGGACAAATTTAAAGTGTAGAATACAAGAAATGACTTAGCCAATGCAAGCACATATTGCTGGCAGTGGTTTCAGTGCACTCATGGAATAGACAGTGACTGCAGATGAAAGTTTCTAATCTGAAAGTGCGGTTGATTGGATTTTGGTGAGTTTTAGGGTTAACCCAGTGAATCTGAATACAATTCTACTGTTCAAAGATTGTGCGTACATGCTGTTTGAAAATTTCTGCTTTGGAAGTCCCTGTGATTTTTTTAATTGTTTAAATGGTTCCCTTGTTCAACTCTTGTATTCGATTTACCATGTGGCAGGACTTAGTAGTAAAAAGAAGAAAGGTGTGGGTTGCCTCAGTATTCTGAAGGCAAAATAAAGTAGAAAATTAAAGATATTTATCACCATTATTCTCTTTTAAGCTTGTTATTAACAAATCCAAAATACAAAGAAAATGAAAAATTATTATTCAGACTGTGAGAGCAATATATTTTAACAGCAGGAAAAATAGCCTGCTGCTTGTATGTTGTGCTCCTTTCTTTCTTTTCTGGAATAAATGAGGTTGCAGTTGTTCTGTGGACATCCCTGCCTGTTCCAGGCAGTTGTTAGATTACGTGATGTGCTTTTGTGGCAAACTGTACCGGTTGGTGCCAGCAGAAGGGTCAGTAATAACCAAAGCAGATCACCAGTGACAAGAAAACATGAATTGCCTCTCAAGCTCAAACTATTAATGGCATTAAATTAACCCATGGATTTTTAAATATTGGTAAACGATAGAAAAATTTTAAAGGAAAAAGTCATTTATACCTTAAAACTTACATTCCTGAATATGTGATGATGTGCTTTTAGCCTGCCTTCAGTGCTGCCTACCTCATAAGCTTCACTCATTGAAGAGCTTTGTATCATTTGCTTGTCAGCTTTTTCTCTCCCTCAGGAGAAAAGTTACAGACTACTCTGAAAATTTGCTGGGTAAGTTTGCAAACACATGCTACTGCAGAGAGCATACCAGACTGTCTCCATACATCAATGCCTGTGCTATCCTAATCGCAGGTGATGCCTCTAACCCCATAGGGACATCAGAGTGGGTTGGACGTTATGGAAGAGCCTCCAGGATGTGAAGACAGGCCCCAAATCTCCTTTCTTTCACTTGCTGATCCCTGTTAATAACTGCAGCAGGGTGCAATAAGTGGATGAGTATTTGGTTATCCAGTAATGCCCAGGAAAAATGTTTTCCCTGTAGAATTGTGGTCACCTGAACTCCCTAGGGGCCACCTGCTTGCCCCATTCTTTTCTGTCTCGCTAGGCTGCAGGCTACTAAAGTAGCAAAACTTGAACCACTACCACGAGTAACTGGAAGGTAGTGCCATGTTTTACCAGCAACAATAATACACCTTTCTCTTGAAAAAGGAATTAGTGGTAGATGTGCTCGAAAAAAAACTGTTTATTGTCAGTTCAGCCAGCTCATCTGCCAGTTCAGTGATTACTGTACATCAGCTGCCCAGCTGCAAACAAGTTTTTTCATGGCAACGACTACAGGAGTAACTTTTGAAAGCTGTTTCAGCTCGTCTTATATCAATTAGATTATTGCATATTGTATTTTTAAACATCTTTTGTTAACCTCACTTCTAAAGTTCCATATTAATACTTTAAAAATACTCTAGATAAATTGCCCGTCATCCAGGAATGGTGGACTATCAGGTAATCCTGAGGGATTAGCATGTTTGCTATAAATGCAATGAAGTGTATTTTACCTGAAAAGGTTTTAATTAGGGAAGCATCAGAGATTTGTATAACACCAAACTATTAATCTGAAAATGGAATTACAGCAAAACCACATGAACACACCTCATCAACTAAAAACAAATTTGCTATAATTATAGAAAATTACATAGTCTGTTTAATACATAAATTGCAAGATAATGAAATTAGGGGTCATTTACTTGAATAATAGTGATTGTTTTTGGAAAAAAAAATCCACTACCTCACATAATGGACTGGAAAAAGGATTATGATAAAAGCTTTTCAAACAGTCTCTGCTGATGATTGTAAGCTGAGAAAGACAAACATGATCTTGAACAATATTTCTAGAAAGATGGACATTAAGCCATAATAATAGTATAATATCCTCTTGTGTTTACAACTTCATATATTTTTAAAGTTTTGTTAATTTCTAAGACCAAAAAAAAAAAGGTTTCAAACTTCATATTCTGCACTTTTTGTGTGTTCTTCTCTGAATTTATTCAGTCATAAATGTATAATAAAAGGGCAAAAGTGTTCCTAATGGAAGGACTGATCTAGTGACAGAAGTAGCTTTATAAGTAACTGACTTTTTAAAGAGTAAGGCTAAATGTATTTACTTATTTAATGAAAACCATGTCTGTGAATACTTGAGTAGATAAAAAATAGTTACTACTATGACCAAGAGAGTACAAAAGATTGGTTAACTTTGTTCTGTAGTTTTCATACATCTTGTACTGGTTTCAGAAAACTTGGTGTATTTTTCTCTCCAGCACAGATCTTTAAAAAGTAATAACACATTTTATCATTTTTGCCCATGTCCTAGATATGAAAAATGATTCAGCTGATGACCGCATACAAGGTTTTGGATCATCCAATTATGGGCTTTCAGTAATTCTGATGCAGACTCAGGCTCTGGACCACCATTTCTTTTTTGCACTAGCCTAACGGTCGGTGCCCAAATACAGATGTTTACCAGCTTTACATCTGTACTGCTAACATTATCAGACTTGTACTTTATTTTGGATTATTAAAGTAGAATATAGTATCTGTCATTATGAATTAGCTATTATCAGCATTGCCTAAACTCAGTAATTTACTGAAAAGCTTAGCAAAAAGGAAAGTGTCATAGGTTTTGACCAGGTTCATGAAAACCTCTGACTGTAGCTGTATTACCAGCTGGTGTCCAGCTGCATGATGCAAAATGTGCAGCATATTTGAGATCACTAAATGCATAATACTGATTATAAGATTTCTTTTGTAAGTCATAAAGTGATGGTGTAACTAGATATACAACAAGGAAATCCTTAAAAAGAATAAAAATGTCTTGAAAGACCTCTTTCACATAATGATAGATTGAGGAAAAGAAAAAAGAGCTATGTGATATGAGAATTCAATCTTGGTACATATTTCTTCACAGTTTTAAAAACACATACTTGTGTATATAGGTATATATATATGTGTGTGCGGCAGATCATGCTTACTTAGATCAAGAAGACTTGTTAAATGGAAGGTGACATGTTTTGTGATCACAATTGACCTGTCAGGTAAACTATAAGCACGACACCTAGAGACATTAGGAAACATCCTAACCTATATAGTCTCATTTCACAGAAATCACAGGAGCTATGCAATCACAGTTCCATTAAAATGGCTTGACACAAAAATGTCACCTCATTTATTAATGTTACTTTACAAAGAAGACGTCTTATCTTGTAGTTTTGTTACAGAAGTTTGGATTCATAGGTTCTTTGAAAATACCTTCCTTCAATATTTTGTATGCCTCAGTAATTCATAAAATTACTAATAGAAAGGAAAGTTCAAGTATATACATATGTATAAAATATATACATATGTGTATTTTATAATACACATATATAAGCATAATATGTGTGTGTGTGTATGTGTGTGTAAGACAGTTTAAATACTGTGGTATATATCACAACATGACAGGGTTAGAATCGCCTGGGGTTTGTGTTTCAAAAAGCAAATCTCGTAAGTAAAACTTGTGCACACTGGAAATTGACAGATGTTTCTTTGTCTTTGTTAGAGCCAAAATATTATCTCAGAATTCTGTTGGATTGTCCCAGTTCTAAAACGAAGATAAGCAGTAATTAAGAACTAAGTACTTTTGCTGTGACAGACAGAAAACATAAACCTGTTTTGTTATGTGCCTCTTTTTAAAATACTTTTTTTTCAGATTTGATGAAATATATAGAATGAAAATTACTTCTGACAAAAAGTAATTAATAAAACTAACACAAAATTTGTTCCAAATGTAATAATCTCACTGTAAAAGTACGATGAATATGTTATTGTTGTGTTTTGACCCTGGTAGGCAGTTGAGCCCCATGGAACCACTTACTTACTCCCCTGTAGTGGGAGAGAGGAGTGACTCAGAAGGGTCAAGGTGCAAAATCATTGTTTGTGGTTGAGATAAGGACAGTTTAGTAGTTTAGCCACTGACACAAACAAAGCAAAACAGGGAATACACTCACCACTTCCCATGGGCAGGCAGGTGTTCAGCCATTTCCAGGAAAGCAGGGTTCCATCACAGCTAACAACGGTGACTTGGGAATTCGAACACCTTCATTCTGAATGCCCTCTCCTTCCTTCTTGTTCCCCTGACACTTATCACTGAGCATGACATCATCTGGTATGGAATATCACTTTGATCAGTTGGGGTCAGCTGTCCCAGCTATGTCACCTCCTAACTTCTTGTGTACTCCGAGCCTCCCTCCTTCCTGGTGGAGGGGAGTGAGGAGCAGACAAGGCCTTGATGCTCTGCAAGTACTGTTCTTCAATACCTAAAATATCAGTGTGTTATTAACACTGTTTTCATCACAAATCCAAAACACAGCACCATACAAGCTAATGTGAAGAAAATTAACTCTATCCCAGTCAAAAAAAAAAAAAAAAGTGCAGTTATATAACAACTCAAATAGTGACATAAGTGCTGTGAATGAAGTATGTATGATTAATGTCTCATTCCCTGCTCTTTGATGATGACCCAAGGTTGTTTAGGTAACATTAGAAAATTCTATCTCCTAATCTTTCTTCTTGAGGATTCATGTATTAGGAGTGTTCATCACATGATTACAAAGCTTAAGTTTTTTCAATTTCCAAATATTTTAACAGTAATAGCTATCATCAGGGGACATGAGTATGAAAAAACCCATGTTTTTCAGATAAGTAGAGACGTGAGTCTCAGGTATAAGAATATGAATTCACAAGCCTTAACATAGTTTTCTTTCTAAGTCACACTAATATTATTAGTTGATACCAATATCAAGTTCAAACCACCATCATAGGTCTAACATTGTTATAATTGGCCTTGGTATTGATACTTCCATTATATATGTCATGTGCAGAAATATATAGGATTACTTGAAATACAGTATTACAGAAATACATAGGATTACAGAAATATATAGGATTACCTGGACAGGCTGTGTCAATGGGTTGAGGCCAATGGTACGAAGTTCAATAAGACCAAGTGCAGGGTCCTGCACTTTGGCCACAATAACCAGTCTGTAGCAAGGAGGTTTAGGTTGGATCTCAGGAAACACTTCCTCACAGAGAGGGTGATCAGGCATTGGGATGCACTGCCCAGTGAGGAGAGGCTGCATATGGCACGTAGTGACGTGGTCTGGCCCATGTGGTGGTCTTGGGTCATAGGCTGGACTTGATGATCTCAGAGGTCTTTTACAGCTTCAACAACTATTCTGTGATCCTGTGACAATTCTTGCATAAACTGTACCAAAATATTATTTCTGCATGCTGTATTGATAAAATATGTACCAATGAGCAGCATAGTGTGGTACATATAAAACCCACAAAGGATTCTCATTTTCTCTTCAAGAGTATTATTTTCCTTTGTTAGAAATAGGATTCAGATACACATGGCAGAGACTTCTGTAGAGTTTTCTTAATTTGGGGTAAGCCGAATAGGTCTCCAGTCTCCTCTGAGGATGTTGATCAGTCACTCAACTAAGCAGACAGTAGCCTAATGTCATTTTGATATCCTGGGGCATCATAGCTGGCCTCCAGCTGCCAGTCCAGAAGGTCTTGGCACTCACATTGCACTTGTCATATCTGTGACTGGCTCAGGTACTCCAGGGTCTCTCAAATGGCACTACATGCATATATTTAGGTAGAAAAATGAAGCAGTAGGGTTTGTAAGCTGGAATTGAATTGCACCTGAGATGGCATTAATTTGACAAACATTACATTAGTCTCTAACAAGAGCAGGTTTGTGATCAGGCTTTCTGCCTCAGTCAGAGTTACAGTTTTATATTGGGTATTTTTTGATTATTTGTGTTGTTTTAAATATAACATGATTTTTCCCGCAGTGATATGCATGATATAAGAATTTAAACAGATATGGAAAGGGAATACAGTTCCTTCATGCTTGGGAAAACTAATAAGAAAATTGTAAGGCAGCTAAACTACACAAATATTGAATAGACACAACTGCTTTGAAAAGGACTGGGGTTTCTTGTTACTGGACACAGTTGGATTCCTTCAGGTTGCCACTTTAGACCTATAATGATTCTAACTGGTTTAGATTATTTCATCTTGATATGCTTCAGTTTTAGTCATGAACGGTAATGTTGCTTCTGTTTTTCTTCTGACTGCAGCATGTGAGAGACAGAGATGTTTAACCTCAATATCATGATTTTCAAGGAGTTTTGATTCCTTCAGTCATTAATGGAAATATCAAGGAACCCCAAAGGACACTGGAAACTGATCCAGAAAATCCAGTTGCTGTCTCGTATTTTGTCTATTCAGGGAAATTAGGCACCTTTACAGAGTGATTCATTTTTCCTGAGTAACAAAAAATGGGCCAGCTAAGGTCATAAAGAAAAAGTTCAACTGTATCTTGGTAAGGAAAAGAAACAGAAGTAATATTTAAATCGTGTGGGTTATTTAGTGAATGTAAATTATTAAATTTTCTAAGAATATTATTTCTTCTTCAACAAATGTCATAAATAATATAAGAACTGTTAAATGTAGGGACCTGCTTCTGAACTTGATAGTGTGTAGGTTTGTCCCTAATGCCTTCTGGCTACAGTATTAATCAAATGAATTCATCTTTATTGCTACTTTAGTTTTCTCTCATCTTGCTGCTGTAAGGAGATGTCTACTGTTCACTTAGCCTAGCACCTCTAGGCTCATGACATGTTAGAGTCACTGCAGAAATGTAATAAAACATACAAGTCCACAGCAGCTGTGTATTTTGCGTAGTATTAGACAAACTGATTTTAAACTTTTGTTTTTCTTTCCCCAAACCAGGCAGAGAATATTTATTTCCTTATCTTTCCTTGAAAGTTACATAAACAGAGATCCTCAGTCTCAGCTCACCAAGGTGATCTTTCTTTTTTTTTTAAAAAAAAATTATTTTGTTTTATTCTAGACTGAAACAAACAAAAATGTATTTAAAAAGAAATATGTCTTGCTAGATGGTAATTTTATGTGTCTCATCTTTAGATTAAAAATTATTTTCTATTCCTGCATATTTCTAATGTTAAATTTTCTAGTAGAAGCAGGGCTTTAGGCTAACATCGAAAAAGACAATGCATCATTTACTATTCTAAAACTGTTGGTTTATCTTAATCTTATTCTTATCAATGAAGACATTAGCATAGATTTCAAAACTTGACAAAGAAGCAGATATATTCTTCATAATGTGTTGTGCTTAATCTTATGTCATCATGCCTAGATTTGAATACACATATGAGCTACATCTTGGACTGCAAACCATATGGTTTGATTTCTCTACTGCTCCATTCAATTCCATTTTCAACCATCTGAAACTGCAGGCAAATTCATATCCATCAAGAGTTAAAATTTGACAGAAAACATTAGCTCTGTTATAAGTTTTGTGTGCTATGAGCTGTTCCTCAATTAGCCTTCTGTACACCAGTTTCCTCCACTAATTTTTTAGTGTTTTGCCTTGTAGATGACAGACTCCTCTAAATTCTACAAAAACACTGTCCATGGGTCAAACAGATATGCATGCTTAGCCTTTCTTTTCAATCAAATCTGGGATAATTGAAATCTCCAAATTCATATCGTGGGACACCAATATTTGTTCAAATCCTTTTTACCATTAAACTAGTTTGTCTTCACAACAGTAATTGAAAACATGTCCCAGGAACAGTAGCTAGAAAGAACGTATAATCAAATAGCAACATTTTGAAGTTTTCTCTGAAACCAAAATATTCTTATGTCTTTAATCTTATCCAAATGTCCTCCTCATTTTTTCCTTTCCTTAGAGACCAAAGAAAAAGCCTACATTCACTGTCTTCAAATTCAAACCATTTGTGAATCTACGTACAAAAAAACTTCATAGAAAATGCAAAGGGTATAAAATACATAACTGACTAATAATTAATATAACTGTTTACAGATATTACAGAAAGTCTGGAATTTATGGTCCATTTGAGGTCATTTTAGAACACACCCTAATTAGACAGTAGCTGTCAATCAAGAAAAACAGATGAAACAGCACAATTCTTCAAGCATTCTAAAATTACACAGTATGCATCAAAATGTGATATCATCATTCATATTGTTGTATTCATGCTCAGGGTTAAAGAAAAGGAAAAAAAAGAGTTTCTATGGATGAGAAAAGTACTTCTCATTTCAGGGAGTAAAATGTAAATAACAGCTCTAGCAATCCTTCTAACCTTAGGTCTGTTCATATATATGAAGTCTTTAGATAACTGCATAGACTGATTTTATACTAAATATCCTAATACTAATCTATCACCATTAGGAGAATGCAATGTGAGGAAAAATGTCACAGAATGGTTCTGTATGATATTAATAGTGAGATAAAGGTATTCAGAATGACAGGGTAAGGCTGCAAGGTATGAAAATTGCATGCACTGTGGCACTCAAAAAATGTGTGTCCGTAAATTTTTTTTGGTTTTTGCCCTGAAGAACAGTTCTGAGATGCCTGAAGTGTCATCAGATGTACCTCACAAGATTTGAAAGGATGACCACATGCTATTTTTTTATACTTTATCTCTCCAAGCTTCAGAAAATGCTATGGATGCGTGTAGACAACTGTTATTTAACCATCCTGGAAGAGTAGTATAAGCATGATTGCTAACAAGTGTTGCTAGGTTAACAGTTGAACCTGATGATCCTAAAGGTCTTTTGCAACCGAAATGATTCTATGATTCTGTAAGAGCAGACCACATGAAATGATAATGATGTTTTGCTGCCAAGTGAAAGTGTAAGGGCAAGGGGAGCTGCTGGATACAGAAAGATGTCAATCTCTTGGATGTCAACAATAATATTGTCTTTCATGATCTATGTCAAGCCTGTTAGACTATCCCGAACGTTCCAGATGAACTGAGAAAACATTTAGATTTCACACTTTAGCTGGGAGAGGCATTTTTAATGTCTTTTGCTAGACTCTTATGGAGGTTTTTATCTACTTACCTGGGCCTGGAGAAATTCTGAAACCTGTCACTCATGAGACTCTACTCTGAAGACTTGAATAGACAGCTCCCAGAAATGAAAGATGTAAATAGTGTCATGAATGACTACTGTCTCTCAAGACATCCTCATTTTGCCAGAGGAGCAGAATAATGCAACTGGGCAAATGTATTGATTTCAGTTGGGATGACTTACAAATAGAGAGAACAGGTAAACATGCTGTCTCTAGAGGGTGCATAAATATGACCTAGTAATAATAAGCAGCAAATCTCATTCGCTATACCTCGGAAATACACTTTTTCTTTCTAAAAATTCATGCTGAGACAACAAGTGGCAAAATGCCTGTAGCATGCTTAAGGATCGCACAGTATTTTCTGTTTTTTTTTTCATTTGCTGGGTGTGCTAACAGAGACTTCCAAATTTAATGATTTCCTGGGTCCTTGGTCAAAATGAAACATTATATACCCTGTAAAATCAGCAAACCATTCATTAAATATTTTCTCCCTTTCTCAAAATTGTCACTTAACTGACACCGTATTCTTTAATTTCCAAAATCAATCTAATTGCTCAAAATTAAGGATGAAGTCTTGGCCAACAAAAAATTGTCAGTGACCTGAATGTACCTAGGTTTTCTAACAAGTCACTGGGCCTTGCTTTCATTGGGCCATAAATGCAGATTCTAAAGGAATTTATAAAGCACTACTAGTCTTTTGCCTGAAAGTATTCAGTGCATTTTCAAGATCTTGGGGTTTACATTCAGGTCATAGATCATGATTAGTGAGTCTGTTGGATTTTTCACTTAAAAGCAAATGGTTTTAATGTAAATCAGATAGAATAGGAACCAAAGCAAATTAATCATTATGTAGTAATATTCCTAGAAAATCTGTGAGCTGTTAGAAATACTGACAGTGAGATTCTAAAAACCAGCAAGAAAAATTGTTTACCAGATAGTATTAAGAAAATCCCATAGAATTGCATTCAGATTAAGAGATGTCAAATGAGAAAAGCCAGTCAATATATACAGGAGGAAAATTATTCAGGACAGTATCAGCTCACAAAAATGAGCTAGACTTGGCTGTTTGCACTCTGATTCAGTTCAAGAGATGGATTGGGGGCTATTGGCTAAAAAACGTACACTAGACTTCACTCAGCAATATTTTGGGTTGCCATATATTCTATCTTCCCTGCTGTTATTATTCTGTGCTGAGAATGGAAGGGAAGAACTATGGAACAGCTGCCTTCCATGACACTAAACAGTTGACTTTTGCTCCATTTTCTACTATATTCTCTTCTTTTCTGTTATATTGACCACTATAGTGATACATAAATAAAAATACTCTCTCCTAGCAATGCCAAAATTTAAGAAAATGGTAAAGGAAGTGTGCTCAAATGAATGATGAAAATGTCCTTTGTGCCTGTAGTTTTTAATGCTAAATCTTCTTTCTCTTCTTCTTTCTCTGTTCTTTGACATTTGACTGGTACATTCAATAGCTATCATTAGGACAAAAGTACTATTTCCGAAGAAGAATGTGACTCTTAGTTTCCTTTTGCCTTAAGATTTGGCACTAGCATTATTTATACTTTAATCCAATAAAGAGAAGCTTTCTAGATAGTGATTCATGTTCTGTCTGTTTAAAGAATGCAGAGGCATATACTCCCTTCAAAGGAAAAAAAAAAAAAAAGATTTTCGGGACTTTTTTTTATGTCACAGCTATTCTCTTTATATCATTTAAATAGTTCCTTCAGTTTTTATGGAATGGAGGCTTTATTGACTAGTCAGCCTAAAATACAGTGGTAAATATTATATATGAGTTAATAAGTTGATTGTTATTTTGCCAAATAAATGTCTGAAAAATAAGAAACTCCTCATTGTGATCATCTAAAGAGAAAGCTCATTTAATCTCTGAAGAAACTATAGCAATGTTTCTTCTTGTTTTTGTTTGTATTTATCACCAGAAGCAAACTGAAGAAGTATAAAAAAAATCACATCTGGGGAGAAGCAGCAGTATTTTAGGAATAATATTTGTTTCTTTGATTGAAATAATAACTCATTCCTTCCATTTTTAAAGTAGTTTTTTAAATGATGATTCAGTAATCTGAAATAGGCATTGGACTCCAGAATGGAAAACCGTTCTTCCTTAGTATATATCCTCGTGTTATAACAAGAATTGACTGTATGCATGTTGTTCTCCTCCAAAAACACATCTTAAACTGGCTAGTTACTTGCAGATGCTAAGGAAATAGAAGCAGCCTCCAGATGCCCAGTGTGCTGAGCTTGTTCTAACCCTTGAGCTACCATATAGATGGAGTTGTAACAACTGGAGTTGCCCTTGTGAAAGCAAAGAGAGGAAAAGTTTCCAACTAAGGAGAGGGAATTCATACTAAAAGGCAAAAGGCTACTGTAAATAATTTTATTCGCAGATGGAGGTTGGGTGCTCCTTGTGTGTGAGAGAATGTGTTCTTAAGATTTGGAAGGTCTCACTGGAGGAGTTTATGACTGCAGTGCTCCAGCATTGGTGAAGATTGGACACTTGTCTTCTGTCTCCAGAATCAGGATACCAGGCAACCAGTAAGATTTTTTTTTTTAAAAAAGGTTGACCATTAAGAGAACATTTTCCTTTTTAGGCATTTAAAATGTACATTGTAATTTTTGTATCAGTTGAGTTGACTGATCTTTTCTGGTTTTTTTCAAGGAAAGCTGTAGTGATCATGGCATCATATGAATGCAGGTGTCAGTGTGTCTAAGCAAAACATTAAATACTACACAACTCCTGATAAACCCACAGCAGCGACTGCTCTACAGCAGAGGCTGTGAGGCCTGAGTTACATTTCTCCATATAAGGATTATAAATCAAAATTATTTACTGAGGCAGAACATGCCTTATTCTGCTGAAGAAGGAAAATTCACATCTATTTGAAAGATGATAGGAATAGAGGAAGGGAGAAATGGCCAAAATTCATATGAATCACAGTAGATTCTTTAGGAAATTACAGAATACTTGAGGTTTGAAGGTGCCTCTGCAGATAACCTAGTCTAACCTTGTTCTCAAACCAGGGCCAGATACAGCAGATGGCTTATGTTCATGTCACATTGGATTTTGAGTATCTCTGAGAAAGAAGACTCCACAACAATCTCTGGGCAACCTGTGCCAGTGCTCGGTCACCCTCACAGTGAACAGAAAAAGTGTTTCCTGATGTTCAGAGAACCTCATGTGTTTCAGTTTCTGCCCATTGCCTCTGGTCCTGTCACTGGACACCACTGAAAAGGGCCTGGCTCTGTCCTCTTTGTACCATCCCTTCAAAGACTTGTGCACATTGATGAGATCCCCCTGAGCCTTCTCTTCTCTCGACAGAACAGTCCCAGCTCTCTCAGCCTTTCCTTACATGAGAGATGCTCCAGTTGCATCATCATTTTTTTAGCACTTTTCTGCCCTCACAGCTGGGTTTAACAAGGCTGTATGTACAACCATACGAACCACTGAGTCAAAGCCACTCTATAGAGCTTGCCATAAGAGGAATAAGTCAAATTACAAACACTTGCTTCTTCAGGAATTAAATTCTTCATTAAGTTTTAATGTATGGATAGACTTTGAGTGCTATTAAACAGTGTCTTGTCACTTGGAAAGCCAAAAGAATGACGGGAGAAAATTGGTCTGAGAATCTTTTGGGATTGGGATGAGGCAAAGAAAAATTTTCTCATTCAATTAGCTACAAAAGAAGACGATTCCCAGATTTAACGCTTCTGTAGCTATTTGAAACTACTTCTATCTTTCTTTTCTATCATTAAGGAGTTTTGAAATGAGTTGTGAAGGGTGTATAGATGGAAGTGTGTGAGAAATATTAACAGAAAATTCATAGCTTCTTGCATCTTTTAAGGGCCTTGAGAGAGATCAAGTTGAAAACTGCATGTAATATGTTGGCAACAGGTGCAACTATATTAGCACTTTATTTAGGATGAAAAATAGTATTTTGAAGGTGTTCTGACCATCACACCTTCCAATATTTTCATTACTGTTGTGGAAACAGTGCTGGAGTGTAGAAGTTAAGGGTTTTTTGATGCAACTTTACTAGATGTTTTTCTGCAAAACTCGTGCACCACAAGAATTAACTAGAATGAATCTGTCGTAAAACCTCACCAAAACTCAGCAGAAAGTGCATTGTTCTACAGAACTCCTTGCTGTGGTGCGCTGCTTGCTAATGTAAAGATAACCCACAATCCAAGCACAGATAGAATCCTGGGAACTAATTTTCTATGTTGTTCACAGACAGATAGGATATTTTGAGGTGGAAAGCCCCATCTTTTAAGAGAGAAGTTGACAACATGATGGATCATTTTTAGTAACAGCTTATTTGTAGCTGAGTCCACATAAATTATGTAGATTCAAGTTTGCAAGTTGGAGTTCAATAAACACAGGAGCTAACTTTTCTTCAATGCTGGCATTATATGTATGGAAATAGGATTTGTTTTCTTGGCAAGTGTTGACACTATTAAACAAATGATCTGAACAAACTTATTATGACATATTTATGTGTATGTGTACACATGCACACACATACATAAACATATACACACCCCAAATGTACTGTAGTGTTCTTAAAACTGCATAGTAATTGCCTTCCTTCAAGTTCTTTCTCACAGAAATCTTGCTGAAGGAAC
Organism: Trogon surrucura; assembly: GCA_020746105.1. NCBI lineage: Eukaryota > Metazoa > Chordata > Aves > Trogoniformes > Trogonidae > Trogon > Trogon surrucura. The sequence goes on from CM036617.1 coordinate 57,349,087, forward strand.
TTCTGCTGGTATGCATGTAAAAAAAAAAAGTGTCCTCAAACAGCTGTTTCTGTGTAAAACACATTAATGCAGTTAATTAGTATTGACCTTTTAGAATATTCATCATGCCATTGCTTTACTATCCTGAAAGATCACTTTAAAGGAGGTATAGCTGGTCGTGCAGTGAGAGGCTGAAAGAAATCTCAGTTGGGTTCTGTTTTTATGCTAATGTTAGAAAAAAATAAATGGTTTCTGCTGGGTAGCCTTAATTTGTAACATAATTACATATACCATATTTTTTTCTTATTATTGTAAACTTTCTTAGATTGTATTATTCTTCAGGTGATCACTTGGGTAGAACATGAAACTAATTTGTACAGAAATTACTTCAGCAATATGCTTTAGCATATTTTCTTTCAGGATAAAGTGTCTTTAATGAAATACTGAGAGTAACAATGCTCCCTCAAATACCACTGCAAGTCCATTGAAGATTAATAATTGAGAGTAGTATTAAGGATCTTTTACTACAGTATGTGAACAATTTTTTGTAAATCTTAGTTAGTTTGCATAAATAAGATTACTGATGCTGTTTACTTGAATTTGCATGTTTTCTGTTAATATTTTTCTGGAGCTCTGCTGTGCAAATTTCATCTGCAGTTCTGTGAAGAAATTCAAATGCAATGAACTAATAGTAAGCCTATCAAATAAGAGCTGATATGGGTCACAGCTGTGGTTGCTCATTTTTGGACTCTTCCATTTTGAATTTGAAAAAGAAATATCTCTTGAGATGTAGCATCTTTATCTTCAGTATCCAGGTTGCAAACACAGGTGCAAAGAAACAGACTTGAAATCTACATGGCTTCTTATATACATACTCTTTTTTTCAGGGTTTTCAGAGTGCTCAAATATACTTCCAACTACATTTGAGGCTTGCAGCTTGCAAATATCCTAGTCTGGATTTCTACAGTTCAGAATATTCATCATATTCCTCCCCCTACGTTGGGGTTATTCCGGTGCTTCTTACTTAACTAGATGGCGGCACTAACAGATTTTCCAGTTTACAATGGTACATACCAAAGACAGATTTAAGGTATAGTCACCCCAAAACAGCTGCCATCTCAGCAGGGTTAGTATAAATATTTGATACTTGTCTATGAGGTCATGTAATGAGTCAAACATGTTTATCTAATTTTCATATTAAAAATCAAGTATATTTGAGAAATTCCAGGTTACCATAAAAAAAGCGCATGTTTTTATAAACATAAGTGGAGTCACTGAAAATTCTACTCTAAAATTTTTACACAGACTTGAAAAGTAATTATTCATAAATCAAAGGTATTGCAGTTGGCCACAAGCATAGGATGCAACACTGTTCTACAGCATCAGTGGTTGCATCTCTACACAGCAGCAGAACATCCTTCTTTTGGATGAGACGGCTGTCTAAATCTTCTCCCTAATAAGTCAAAGAGGTAAGTAAATTTGGGAATTGAGAAGAATTGAATGTGTATGTAACTCCCAGAGAACATCCAGAGAAATAGTCTGTAAAATCTGGTATGTTTCAGTAGGAACAAATGCTTACTAAGGACGTGCGACAGGAATGCAGACAGCGGGATTCCTGAAGGTCTCTCTAGGACATGCATGTATAGAGAAATCTTTTAGTTTTGATATTCATGCATCTGTTGTAAATGTAGATTGCCACAAACATCTACAACTGTTTCATATTTTACATTTCCTTTAAAGAGTTTTTTATTCTACTCCAACTGAGTTAAAGCAACCATTGAAGTACGTCAAAACACTTCTCACTCATTTAGGAAAGAAAGTACACTTGAATACAAAACCTGGACTGCTGGAGACACTTTTACAACTGCCTAGCTTTGCAACAAGGGGTTTTCAAGCTTAAGGCATAAACATAACTTGGCCCAGTCTGAAAGTGAGCATCACAGAGGGCAGGAAAGGGACTTTCCCACTCAGAGATAGGTGACATTTGGCTCTTTAGCATGAAAGTAATACAAAGTTCACATGAACATCGTAAGTCCCAAAGGTGTGTACAGTTGTACCTACTTGAAAATAGGCAACTCTTTGCCCGGTGTATTCTCAAAACTTACCACAGAGGGGCCCCACTTTGTCCCAAGTCTCTGTGTGCTGCTGTTCTGCTATATAAAGCCATGTCTGTTGGGTAACACAAGACTGAAAGTGGATCATTTGGGCTGGGCTACACAGGTAAATACACAAATGTACTGAGATAACAATTTTCGCTTGAACTAGTTTCTTCTCTGGTGTCTGGTTTAGGTTCCAGGAACAGGCATCTAGTAAAGCATAATTAAAACTCCTCATCTTATTTTGCCACTGCAGTTATTCCTTCTGCTGCCATTCATGTTATCAGAGGACAATTACTCTCATTAACCAAATGAAAGTATTGTTTAGAGGAATGCAAATTCAATGAATCTTACTCAGCACTTAGTCTGTCATAAAGGTAAGCAATCTCTGACTGTCTGCTAACACTTTACACTTCCCATGGGCAGTGAAGTGGTGAATTTTTAACCAGTGTCATGCTTCTTTCTATATCTGATGATTAATGTGCTGGTGAAAACTTTATGCACACTTAATCATTCATAACCAAACATACCTGATTCTGAGCTGCTAAAAGCTTCAGCATTTATAATTAAATGACATCAGCAGAAAGAAACCAGCTAGATCTGGAACTAGATGGTTTGAAACCTTAATGATAGTGTTTAAATCTTCCTCCATCTTGTACTGTGGCATTTAAGGGGAATCTTGGTGGTTTTTATCATAAGGGAGGAAACAGATAATAGCATCTTCTTCACAGTGTTTTCTTGGATACAATGTGTTTTCTTGGCTAGCAAGAAAAAAAAATGAGGCAGTTCAAGAACAGCCTAAATATTTCTATGGGAATATATATTACAAAGTTATGTTTGAAGCCATAGACATGAATTTTCCACGTAATTTTGAAGAAGAAAATGCTCACTGTTGGCTGTGAAGATTGTGAAGAGAAGGGGAGTCCTGGTATTCTAATTTCTCATCTAGGGACTCTCTTTTACTACATTAGGGTGTTCATCAGAAATAAATTAATGCCAAAATTACAAGATAGTACCATCTACTCATCCTTATCCCATCTCCCCTTAGGAGAGAAGGGAATTTAACTTTAATCTCCCAGCCTATGAGAAGGGGCTTGAACCTCTGAAGGGCTCAATAGAAGTCGAGGCATTGACATCTCCTTGTCAGGCGCTGTTTTTAATGGCAAACAGGGACTGCACAACCACAGTGACACACGTGTTCATGTTCTCAGGGCACTCCTTGAGTGTGAGCTCACTTTAGAAGTAAAACAGTTCATGAATTTTGACAAGATTAGTTTGAAATGTCTTTTCTTACAATACAAGAGTATAGCTTCATATATTTTCGTATTATTTCTTCCTATAACTTCAATGATTTACCTTAACTGATCAGATGTAACATATCTTAGATCAAAAACAAGGATTATCTAAAACACATATGTGTATTTAAGACAAAATACCTATGGATATAAAGTGTTTTCTGTGAATGTTTGGAATTAGACTTCTTGTATTTCAGTGTAATCCACTAAATAAATAAATAAACACACCCACTTTTAAATCCAAATTTTTCAATGCACTTTTTTCATTTTTTTTTTTATTGGGAAGATATTAAAAGTAAAGGATAATAAACTAAAAGACAAAATGTTTCCATCTTGGTTTTTTTTTCTTCCTTTTTTGTGGTCCCCAAAACAGGTGCAACAGATGGATCAGCAGTCCAATTTGCTAATTTTATGAAGTTTGAAAGAGGTGTCTTAGGGCAAACAAAGGTAGAAGCTATCTGGAGTAATGCAGTATTCAATTATTTATTTTCCTCTTTCCGTAAAGATTGTTTCAGTTCCAGATCTTCCCATTTCTCCTATGTAATTAATGAGAAGTACAAGATACATCTTCAAGAAACTTGGCTGGATTTGAAAGCATGTATGAATGCCATTAACTTCATTCATCACAGAGAGTACATAGGCATATGCATACTAGTTTCTGCTTATTTGTTCAGCAAATATTTGACATATGTCATATGTTTTACTACATCCTGAAAGTGAAGACACCTGTTTCGCCAAACAGGTTAGTTGTAAGTATAAATTGTAGGAACGTATCTGCACAGATGTATAAAATAGATTCATAAATTTGTAAGTGGATATGTTTATAATAATTTTTAGTCCTAAGCCATTATTTTAACTTGGTAGTATTGAGAGAGACTTTAGAAAGCTGCATGTTCCTATTCTTTTACTCATCTTAGACAATGTTTTTCAAAAGGAACAGAAATGTTCACTCTAGTATATAGAACGTATGAGGGCATGTTCTTGGAAGATAAAAGATTTAGGTATATTCTCCTGGCTGAGGAGAATGTTGAACCCAGATTTTCCATTTATAGGGTAGACTCTAAAGTGAGAACCACTAGTGCATTCTTCAGCTTTTTCTTTGCTTCTGTTTCTTGAAAAAAAAGCAACACCAAACTGATTGCCTCAGATGTGGTGTAAAGTCATTACTGTCATTCAGGAGAGTCTAAGTTGTTCATCTCAGTGCTTCAGAAATCAGCCTTCAGAAATCACCTCTTCTGCTTTTGTTTTTTTTTCTAAGGTTGGCATAATCAGTCAACAGATGCCTTATTCCCAGACTCTCTTTTCCTCACCAGTGGAAATGCTCACATGTGAATAGGTAGCTACAAGCTCACAGTGCCTGTACTCTGAACCAACTTGGCATCAAACTCATAAAACTTTGAAAAATCAAGGCTAGACTTTAAAAATTACATATGTGCCAAAGAGTATTTTAAATATCGGGCTTTTCACAGCTGAGGATCTGAAACTCCACCACTTCATCCCTGTGGAACTTTGGCTTCTAAATAGGGGGCATTGTGGATAGTTATTAGATTGTGGAAAAATACACCTGTATGTCAAGCAAGATTTTCAAAATATAGCTGTTTTATGAGACAGATAGATATGATAAAGAATATTTAGAACATTATAATTAGATTCCTTTACTCCTGGCTATCACATGTGTTATTACCCTTACTTAGGAAAATTGTATATGAAATTTATGAGCTGATTTGCAGACTAAGAATTCCACAAGAAATACGAAATTGAGTTATATGGTTCAACAAAGGATATGCTTTGTATTTGGATCCCCTGTGTATTTTCCAGATAAGTAAAATCCTGTAAACATAGCATTTCACTACTAATGAAGTCTTCAGCTTCTAGAAGTCATCCACTTTCAATTACTGAAACCTGGCCAGTAGTGTTGGGGACACTTGTATGTATTGCTTTGCACAACAAATATTTTAAGATGGAGTGTCTATCTCAAAATCTATGATACAAAAAATGTGCCTATGGACGAGGACATTGTCTGTCAGCGTAGCCCCCTCCAGGTTTGCTAAACTGACTGCATGACTCACGGGATTCACTGTAAGGAGACAAATGTTCCATTGAAGTCACAAGCACTACTGTTTTGTTAAGATTCAGATCCTGTTTTACAATGTGATATACTAATCTGAGCCTTTCAACAAGAGAAAACAGATGCAAAAATCATGCTATTAAGTGTGGTAAATACAGTGATTTATAGAATTCAGCCCTTGCAAGCTTTCTATACAGAGGTTAACAGAACTATTTATTTTTGTGTTTAGAGCTGATTTAGCACTAGAAACCCGAGTAAATACAGTTTGTCCTTGAACAGTAGCATACTTTAGGAATGTAAGGCAGTCTCTTTATTTTGAAAACTGCTTGAGCTCTGTGAATAACAGGTTTCTTAATTTGCACACATTATGTAGACTTTCATGGGGTTTTTTGATGTTTAGTTTACACTAACCCAGGTCGTGATGTGATACTGGAATCAGGGTGAATGAAAGCACAACCTTCCCCTCTCATTTGTGAGAAAGGAAGTAATGGGGAGGAGGAAAAGTGTCTTAACAGCTGCCATTGCCAAAGATTATTTAAAAGCTGTAAAAGCCTTCATTTGCCTTCAGGAGTTGTGACATATGGTCAGAAATGGTTTGAAGATTTATTGTCATCTTTGTTGGATGAGATTCAAAGTGTTCTTTAACAAGGATCTTGTCCCTCATCATCCTTGGAAAAATCCTTAAGAAATTGTAAAGCATACAGAAAGCAGACACAGCCTGAGATTTTTTCTTGATTTTTTTTTTTTTTTTTTTAAAGAAAGGTGGCAAACAGGGTTTCCAGATGAAATAAAAGAACTACTCATGGTCAAAGTGAACTTTCTGTTTTACATGCAATCCATTTTTTTTTGTGACACCATTTCATCACATGCATCAATGACAGATTGTTCCTTACTCAGTTAATTCAAATTTCAGGTGCAGACTGTGCTTACTACACATCACAGGATCATTCAGTCGTGATTCGGAGGCATAAAGCTTCTCCAGGCAATTACAGCTATCCATTTTGTCTGGACCTCCCTCCCCTTATAGTTAGTAGATGTGAATTTCACATTTTGAAGGCATAATAAGACCTTTCCACCCATAAAAGCCCATCAAAACTTGTGAGGCCAAGAAAGCAACAGGAAGGTACCAAATGACAGGCTACCTGATCAAGCAGAGTAAAGGCTAATGGCAAAGGGAAAACCACTGCCTGAGCACAGAAATGCTTAGAACCTAAAATAGCCCGAACTGCGCCTCTTAAAATGATAATGGACAAATCTTCTCTAACGTCATTTTCCAAGCTGAAGGTACATGGAACAGTACTGTGTGTGCTCTCCCTCCCACTGACTGCTGCACCTGTGGGAATTTAGAATAAAGCCTGTCATGATGAATATTGAAAGGCACATCGTTCTCAAGGTATACGAGGTACCAGTGAGATATGGCAAAGGGCACCTTTCTTATCCCTCCTAAATTTTGCATAAGTCAGACTGATTTAAGCTTTAGCCTAATAAAATCTTCCAATTTTAGCAGGTTTGACAAGAATTTATTGTGTTCCAGTAAGAAAATAACACAGAAACATAATACTCTAATCATATTTTTAAAGGTAGCTTCACAGTATAAAGTTATGGCGCTTGTACGGTAGAATTATGGTTACTTTCAGATTCAGTGTCCTTGGTTGTTTTGTGAATAACAATAATATATCACATAAGCGGGAAATGAATCATGTACATATGTAAAAATTCTCAGCGTCTCCTAGCTGCGGTTAGAGAAGAGCTGTTGCAAGCAGGATGGGGACAGGAGGTGACCACCATGTTATGGCTCCCCTGGCTCGTGGTGGGAGGAGACAAAAGGCACCATGCAAGTCTTGCACACCTTCATGATGACCATGTGAACCCGCAGTAGTGCCAGGCAGAGATGCTGTGTAAATGCATTTTCACCAGGGCTTCTTGGAGCACAAGGAATCAGGTGAAGAGTAGTAAGGGGAAGACAGACTTGGTGTAACACCTGGCCAGGGAGTTTTATCACTCCCTTGATTTTGTTGCTGTTGTCACTGAAGTTCTCTGTTCCTTTTGGGAGGAGAGGGAGTATCTATATAACTCCTTGATGTGCTCTTTGCCGTATTTCCAGGTTGGATGAAATCTTAGCCAGGATTACTTAAAAAACATTCATTCCAGCATCTGACACAAAAGAAAAATTTGCGTTTGAACAGAAACTACTCTATCACACTTCACACAAGTGGTGACAAATTAGACCTGTCCAGAGCTGTCCTCTGGCAGTGGAGCGAGCAGACCTGTCTGTTCGTCTCTCTCTGCCTCCAGGTGTTGCTGCATACAACGTACCGACGGGCATAGCAGCTGTGTAACTCCATTTCTTCTACCTGCAACTACAAGAAGGACAATGGTCCATAATTTCCCTGCTTCTGGTCTCTTTTTCTAATAATGTTTTTACCTGTCTTATTCTTTCTTCAAATGCCCCAAACTTTCTACAGAACTTCATTCTTCCTGGCAGGAGTGTTGTTTTCCTGTCGAGAACTTCCTAACCCTCAGGCTGCATTTTTAAGTTTTTGTTTGCATAAATCCACCAATACAGGGCTTCCCATATTATCACTGAGTGGTAGGAACACCACGAATGTTTGAAACAGAGCTGCCAAACCTGCCTGAGATGCTCATCTCTCACACAGAGGCCACTGCTGTGTAGCAACTTGAAATTAAACTTCCAGGCATAAATATCATGGTGAAAACCACCCCTTTCCAGTCTCTCCAAGGGTTCAGATCAGTCAATGCAGTTCCTAGAGGAGCATAGAGGTGGTGGAAACATCACCAGCAGGAAGAAGCCAAGCGGTATAGGTCCTGACCTGGACTGCACACAGTAATCCTGATTCTGCCAGCAGGGAATCCCCTACTGTCAGAGAGGCAGGGCTGTGCCAGATACCACTTGGTAGCCACCATTTCTGTGCCACTGGACAGAGCTGTCTTCCTTGTGCCCATCTGCAAGTCAGGACTGTGGGATGGGAATAAGGGAGGAGTACATAAAACAGAGATGTTTGCTGCAGGGGGGAAGGGGAGCCAGCCTTGATAAGGAGGGAAAAAAACCCACCTTTTCTCTCCACACCTACATGGTGAATAACCAAGGTGAGATAGTCAAAATGGTAGTGAAGTAGTCTTGGCTTTTTGCGAGAAATGAATCAACACAAGCCTGTGGATGGTGCCTCAGAAATTGCTCCAAGAGGATACACTTCACAGTATTATTCACAGTTTCTGAGATGCAGAACTAAGCCCTAACAGTTTTCTGAATCACTCGAGATTTGCTTCTTATTAATGCTAATTTAAATCTTCTTGAGGGAGTTGGTAGCAAATCTGTCACTGGCAGAAAGTATCCCTTTATTTATTTTTTTTTTTTTTTTAAGGAAGGAAAGATTATACTTGGAAGCAAATCTTAGTCATTTTTACTTGATTGTTATGTGAATCACTGAGCTAGTGCTCCATGACTTAAACTAACCTTCTTGAAACAGTTATATGGAAACTCGCACTCTACAGTAGCTTTTAATTCTTCGTCTTTCTTCAACCACTTGATTTTAAAAACAAAATCAAGGCATATGTATGGCATATAATGACACAAATAAATTACTAGGAACTCCAAATATCCTGTCCCATGGATACTTATTGTCTCATTACATAACTTGTGAAAAGGAGCTTGAATTATCCACATTAAATGATAGCTAGGAGACCTGCATAATGAATTTATAAATTTATCCTAATCAAATGCTGTTTTCCAGATATAATTTCTTGACTGAGCCCTGGGCTAAGGACAGCTCAGTAGGATGCTAATTACAGTAGTGCTACTACTATGAAAAATAGTTGCTTTCCCTTACGGGAAAGTTTCTGTAAACTACTAGGTCACGATAATGAAACACTGTTTGGCAGTCTGGAAAATTACAAATAACAATTGCTTTTCTTAGAAGTTGATGTAAATGATTTTGATGAAATTTGAGAAATTCTGTGAAATACTTGCATTGCTTCCAAGGAGTAATTCTAGTGAGTAGGACAAATAGGCTACTGTACTTTATTTAAGATATTACATTAGAAATGTCAGCATGCATGTGAATAACATATCACCTGTCATATAATATGGGCAAAGGAACCATTGCTTCTAAAAGGAAATCAATATATAATAACCACTAATATCAAATCACTATTCAGCATAATGAGGGAAGACATTTTCACAGAGCCTGCAATATGCCTGCAAGGAACATTCACTTAGCACTCCAAGAATAGGTGCTATAACTGATCTTGCCATTCACGCATGACAATAACCATTTGTCCCTTATATTTTGGGGTTTACACAATGAGCTGTATCTGTAGATAGGAAAGTGAACATTTTTTTTTGTAGCTGTACAGAAATAGACATCAATTTTACTGTTGTGCATAAATTGTGAGAAGATACTAGAAGATCAGAGTTAGAATCTCGGAACCTAGGGTAATAAGCACGGTGGAGAGACTTGAATTATTAGGACAATCAGACTTTTGGCTTAGGCCTTAACTGGTGCACAGCTATTATTGTGTTGCATACTGAAGTCAGGAAAGATTTTATCTTCTTTTTCTGGAATGAAGATATATATTTATGTAGTTTCAGATGGCGAAGAGGCAAACAGATCTCTGTTTGAAATCTCAGTTATTGATGAAAGTCTCTTAGGCTGGATTCTGAAATTATCTCACTTCAGTGTTGTTGTTGCCACTGCATCTAGTCTGTTTTAGTTTAGGGGATAGCTTAATATACTGTTCTAAGGGAAGCATTTGTTTCCCATTAAACATTGCCAAAATCTTTATGTATAGCGTGTAAAATTAATGAAAAAAAAAATACCAGTATGTGGTTTTCTAACATCAGCTGCAGTTCATTGTAGTTCAACAGCTATGGTATCTATGGTGGATGAATGAATGTGCATGGTTTATAATATGATTAAGTCATATGGACCTTTCTAACATCTTTTATTTCAAAGCTCCACCCTTATCTCTAAGAAATTTAGAAAGTCAGTCAAAAATTGTGGGGAGAAAAGCATGATCTTCCCAATATGCAAAAAGTGTCGGGAATTTCTTACTATTAGTTTGATTGTGATAGAATCATCCATATTTTTCTCTCTTTTTTTTAATTACATGTTTTTCACTAAAACCTATTTCTTACAACAAGTTTTTTTGACTTAACCTGCCTAATTGTTATAGATGGTTGGAGAGGTTTTGATTTAAGCGAATATGTGGAGGAAAAAAAGCAATAAAAGTGGCAATCTACAGAAACACCAGAATTCTGGTGCTATGAATGGTCATTTTTGCTTCTGTTTTATCATCAATAATACATTTGTAGTGCTTGCTAGGGACAGACAGAAACCTCAGAAAAATATACTTGTCTAAGTATGCATACATAAGTACATATTTTTATCTATGATGGAAACACAGACAATCAAGTAACTTACATTAGAGATAAGGATTAAATAAAGAAGGGTTGGTCTTCTTTTTTTTTTTTTTTTTTTGAGTGCCTTTAAAAGTCTTCCTAAGACTTCACTGCACAACTCTGAGGGTTTCTTTAATGCAAATTTGAGACCATATGCAGTTCTGAAGATTGATATGGCTCCCTCATATTTGGATTTAAAAGCTTCAAGAGCAGTGGTGACTTAGCATTTGACAGTCTAGTTTAAAGAAATTTGAAGGTAACAGTGTATGTTTTTCTCTTTGGTGCCCAGGCATAACTGTGCTAAGCTTTGGAGATACTGAGTTTTGAAGCAAACCCATTTCTTTTCAAAAGTATGAAAAACAAACTGATGTGTAGGTCTCTACAGTATATACAAGGTATGAGTAACCCTGTCAGATTTACTCTTTCAGCATTCAGCAGACTACTTAAGGAAAGATATTAATTCATTTTTAATGTTAGGAAAATACAGTCATTAAAAAGCAGATAACATAAAATGCCAGAAATGCTTTTAACATTACACGAAGTGCACTACTTGCCTAAATAGCTTGCTACTTTTGGAGATCTAGATATGCTGAGGTATTAAATATTAAAATAGAGGTTGCTTTTTAAAATGCAGTGTTTCTTATCAGAAAAACAGTTTGAACAAGCAGTGCTGTTGTATAATGCATGATGTTGCTAATAAGACAGTCTTGGAAAATAATTTTTCATGCTGTAAGAGTGACTAGTGTTTTGAAGAAGAAGGATTCTTTCTCTGTTCTTGTTCTCTTAACACATATATAACAGTGCTGTCAGGCTGCATGCTATTATAAATTTGCAATACATTCTGAGTCACATGAGGTCCATCCAGGGCTTTTATCCCATTTTTGTCTATTTACTGGTTTTCAATTCTGCTAGCAGGCTATACATAACCTTGATTGGAAAGTCATTCTCAAAAAGTAGTTATCAGTGCTTCAGTGTTGGTTTAAATTAATGTATTGGAAGGGTTCTTCAGGGCCTGTTCTATTTTATTTAATATTCACGGTATTGATTTGGATGAGAAAATAGGAACAATACTTATTCAATTTTCCAATGACACTAACCTGTTCATGGTTGAATCTGCAACATTAAAATAAAAGATTCTTCCATTGAGAAGAAAATAGGTTGTATTTAAATGCAAAAAAAAAAATCAGACAGAAATAGCAGTTTAAGTACAGGCTAGGGAGTGGTTGATGATGTAACAATTTAAAGATGTAACAATTTAAAGTGCCACAAGGCACTGCAAACTGAACAGAAGTCAAGAATGGCATGATATTGCCAAAAAACCCACAAAGTATATAATGGGATGCATTGGCAGAAGTGTCTTTGGAAAGATACATAAATATACTCTGTATTGGGATTCAGGGCCATTTTGTCCAACTTTGGACACAACTGAGAAAAAGTAATTGCAGCTAGTCCATCCAGAGTAATAAGAATTATGAGACAATATTACCACTGAGAAAAGGTGGAGTAAACTGAAGTTTTTCACTTAAGAAAAGTCTTGGGAGGTGAAAAAAGTAACCATTAACAAAAATTAAAATTAAATTATAGGGCCTCCAGACTCATTAAAAAAAGAGAAACAAGCATTCAACTTCATAAACTTTTTAGCACTCAGGTCATTGAAGCACTGTAATGTGGATTCAAGAGTAGATAAGACAAAAATCTTTCGGCAATGGCAGAGACATTGAGAGACAAACAAGAGCTGCGTATTCAGTTCTGGGAGATTGCCTTGACAGAAAGAGTAACTTTGGTACAGCCCGGATACCATTCTTCATCCTGCAGAAGACAGTAAACCACAGTCACACTTCAGGATGGACTTGGGATTGATTAGCGTGCCCAAACGACTGGCCTTATAAATCAGTTATATTTAAAGTTTGCGATGAGTTTTTTTCACAGTAGAAACTAATGTGTTGGTAAGTACTCAGTAGTGTTAGCTGGCTGGGCCCCTGGAGGTGGCTTTGAATTTGTATCCAAATGGAAAGACGAACACATTTTTTATCTATGTGAGTATTTCTTTTAAGAAAATTCCCACATTTCCCACTGGTAAATTTATAGACCAAATAATTAGGGATGTGAAGCAGATGAGAGTAATGCAATTGTTTACTCTGTGGTTAAGTCTGTATGTGAAAGCCTATTTTTTTTTTTTTGTTTTAGTTTGTTTTTTTCTTGGTGATAGCATGCAATGATACAGATTAAGTGCAATTATGGTAGCATTTTCTACTCACACAGTACTGATCACTGTTATTGGGAAATGAGAGGCTTCAAACAAGCCACATGACAACACGGAGCTAAATTGCTTGAGAACAGGGGGCATCAAACTGGAAGCATCTGGAATCATTTTTTGCCCTTCACTTGCCACTGCCTTTGAGCACATCACTTTATCTCTTCCTTTTACTTTAGCCCCCCCCCTTGTTTTTGGAAAGGAGTGCAATGCATCCTCTCACTGCATGAATAACAACAGGGCCACCCTTGTTCCACTGGATACTTCAGGGCACTATTATTATTTAATAACAACAACAATGTAAGACAGAAAAAGAAAGGTTTTAAGTAAGGTTCGTATGCTCAGCACATATGTAGTCTGGTTAGGCACATGAAGCCTTGCAGTGAGATATTAGTACTATTCGATCAGAATCTGCTTTGGTGCTTATTCTCTTTAAAATATTAATATTCTTCATTTACAGTATTGTTCACAGCAATACCAATAAAAGGAACTGAATAAAAAGTTTTCATCTCTTCTAGTATTTTAAAACTTCTTTCAATAATTAATTAAGAGATACACTAAATGCTATAAATATTAACGTTGGACATTGTGTGATAGCTCTAAGAAGGTCAGCATGTTATGCCCAGACCATTTTATGCATATAGATTTATACTTGTATCATACATGCATTTTTGTTCTGAGTCAGAAGTATTGGTGTTGTAATTTTATAACCATTTGATTTTAAAGTCTGCACTTCATAGTAAATGTAAACTTTCAAGTAATCCATTATTTGCAAGCACTGCAAGTGAAATTTTCGGCTGCCTGTGAAAGGGATTACCTTGAGGCAATTTTTGGTTAACAGAGTTCCCTTAGTGTCAGGTAGAATAGCTTTTCTGAATTATTTCAGTAGACTAATGCCTCCACACTAATCAGTTTTGCTGATTTAAGTGGTCCACTCTAGAGTGTATTGTGAGTCACAGCAAGGATTTTCAGATCTGACAACACGACTTTATTGGAATCAAGAATAATCTGGATTCTGGTGCATTCTTGACCAGTAGCTTAACTGGAAAGCATTGGAATGAACTCAAGAAGAAAATTAAAGCTTATAAAACTGTATTTACCTCTTAAGAAAAAAGATTGGATCTGAACTATAGTGAAAAAAGTAAATTAATATCTTAGTTTTTATAGCACATAGCATTCGAGGAGGCTGAGGGAGAGGGGAGATTTCTGGAAGAATAAATTTTAAATTTCAGCAATTGCTTGTAAATTATTTAGTCTGTTTCCATTTGTTTTGGCCCAAAAATTTCTAATACTGATACATGGAATTATGATGAGTGGAAAACCTGAGATCTTTATTAACCCTTGATTGAATATTTACTACTGCTAATACATCAGCATCTGGAGATCTAGAATTCTTTCTAGGCCTAATTTCTGTTTCAACCTTCAGTCTGCTCATGATTTCTCATGAAGTATATTTTTGCAACATTTTGATACTACTTTTAAGATTGGGATGCTACTGATATGAGGGTTTTTTTGTAGAACAGACTAGCAAAATATTTTGACCATTTATAATTTATTCTCAAACATTTTAATACACTTTTTCAGACAGATTTCTCAGTTACATTTCTCAAGATTTATGTTTACTCTCTCTGATAGTCATGCACTGTAGACTGTTTCAACCTGGTGCTTTTAAATTCACATCAAGTGTCAGTTGTTTCAACAGTCTTTGGTACCTTGCAGTCACCGTGGATAGCTGTACACCATAATTTAAATAACTGTAACTTCAGTGACCAAGATTCCCTTTATGGTCAAGGAAGAGGTATTTCCAGTGAGTAATTCATATCATCCTGAAATAGGTGTCTACATGGGTCAAACAAATTTGCTTCTAGTAAAGCCTATATCCTAACACTCAGATTTAGGCATTTAACTTTTAGATGTCTGAAATTAGAGGAGATGAATCTTATCCCATTAGAAAATCAGTACGGCACATAGAAAAATATTTAACAAAAGAGTGTTACCTGGAATTTCAAATATTGTTCTTGATAAATTTCATAATTCATTGGTTGAATTTCCAGTGAGATCTGCTAATATCTGCCACATGGATTGTACTGCGAGAAGCCTGTGATATTCAACAAAAACATTTGATTTCCTGCTTTGAGGTATCTGAAGTCACTTATTCCCAAGCTTTTTTTCTGTGCCCATGTTAGTGAAAGTTATAGAAATTTTTCACGGCCAGTTTCCGAAGGTGAGTATATCATACTCTTGTTTCACAACAACAAAGGAAGTAGGATTTGTCTTTCAATCAGTAATAATTTACATGCGTGCCAAGAACAAAAAGTCAAAATAAGTGACTTTCTAATTCAGGTCTGTCAAATCTCACTGGCTGAGCTTGAGATTCCTGTCTTTCTCCTCTTTTGATTCCTGCCTCATGTTATTTTTTACCGCTACACCTGTATATTTGCTGTGCAGCGCCACAGTCTCTCTCCTACTCCATGAATCCCTGCAGGAGAAGTGCTGCCTCCCCTGGTCTGGGATCCTCTGTATACAATGTAAATCCAATAAATAAATGAAATATCAACATTACTGTACTGCTGCCTGGACATTTCTTGCAGCCTGGTCTTGCTTCAAAACACCCATAAGAAGGCATTTTCCATTTTTGCAGCCCTGTGTGCAGTTATGGAGCTGTCATGATAACGTATAGAACAAGTCATCAGAAGTTTCTATAATACTATAGGAGAATACTAAGAAACATGTACACTTGTCTTTACTGCAAAGATAAAAATGGCAACTAAAGATATAAGATTTGTGTGACTCAGATCCAATCAATTTTCTGAGGTTTTATGGCAATATGGATATAAAGTGAATCTGGAAGGAAATTCTTTGACTCTCCGTGAAGTTGCACATTCGATATATGTTGTCATATGTAAGTACCAGTAACAGAATCAATGTGGTGTATGACAACGTAACAAAAAGAATTTGATTAAGGAAAGAGAAACTATTACTCCATAACCTAAAGTGAAACTTCTGCGTAACCACCCAAGACCTGAAAGCAAAACTGTAAGAAAAACAAATTAGTGAAGCCACTGCCTATCCTTCTCAGGGACTGAAATCTACCCACAAGAAGCAGTCCTTTTCCTGTATGCATGAAAAAAGAAAGAAATGAGACATTCAAATAAGAGAAGAATCTGCATATTCATCAGTTACACGGAAATGAAATTTGCTATGTGGACATGATAAGAGTTGCATTTCAGTAGCATTGATAAGTGAATGTCAACGCATACATTTTTAGGAGACAATCTGGTTACTTTGGCAACTCAAGCATTATTAGTCACTTCTGATAAGGCATACTTCTTTCATTACCACCTGTGGCCTTTGTCGCTCTGTTTCCTAGTAACATCAAATTGTTTGGATAAAAAGTAATTAACATATTCAGTTGTAGCAAGACTATACATAAATTTGATTGTTCTTTATTGTCTCTTCTTGAGGCAGCATAACCAAATTTAAAAGTAAGCTTTGTTTCCTTTTCTTTATTCCTAAGCAAGCCTGAGAGAATTACACTAAATTACTAGAGCATCTATATATACAGGCCCATTAAAATAATACAATAAAGTTTAGGAATGCCAGTTAGGACTGCTGCTTTAGATCAGGTTATATTTGATTAACAAGGGGAAGAAATAGCCTTGAGTTATAATAAAATACAAAATTATTATTGTGAGAGCTTTGAGAAAATTGCAGCAATTCGGAGATACAGAAAATAGTTAAAGCCCCTTTCAAAATATAATTGTGAATGATCTCTATTCTGGCTTACCTTGATTTATTTTACCACACTTTAAAGTCCTGATTGTCCGAAGTCAGGAAAAACACTAACTTTTAAAATGCTTTGTACAAGCAATGTTTTTAGGTTTTATTCAGATAATTAGTCATGTTAACATACAGAAGAAAATACACATTCTTATGTATATATGTATGTACGTATGTACATATGTGCTAGGGACACTTTTTCAGGATGTTTCTTTCCTTGGTGATGCTTTTAATATGGAAAAGAAGTCAAGGCAGGGAAACTGTACCACTGGTGGCAGCAGCAATTCCCCGAATTAAATTATTGATTACTTCAATACACTGCAACACTGCAGAATGGTTGAGATTGGACAGAGTCTCTGAAGACCTTCTAGTCTAACCCTTTTGCTCAAAGCAGAGGCAACTACAGCAAGGTGCCAAAGATGGGAGTCCAGCTGGGTTTTGATTAACTCCAAGGCTAGAGTCTTCACAACCTCTCTGGGCAACCTTTGCTAGTGTCCAGTAACTTTTACAGTAAAAAAGTTTTTTCTTGTGTTTTAATAGAATTTCCTATGTAGCCACTTGTGCCCATTGCCTCTTGTCCACTGGACACCACTGAAAAGTGCCCAGCTTACTCTTCTTTATTCCTGTCAGATACACACTGAGAAGAACACTCTGAGCCTTCCCTTCTCCCACTGAACAATCCCAGCTCTCTCAACCTCTACTCATAGGAGAGATATTCCAATCTCTTAATCACCTTTATGGCCCTTTGCTGGACTTTATGCAGTATTTCCATGTCTCTCTTGTCCTGGGGAGCCCAGAACCGGACTCAGCACTCCAGTTGTGGCCTCACTAGTGGGGAGGAGAGGGGAAGGATCACGTTCCTCAACCTGCTGGCAAGTGTCCTCCAGTCCAGAGAGCTGTTGGTTTTGTGTGGGGTTTTTTTTTGTTGGTTTTTTTTTTTTTTTCCTGCAGTGGTACTTTGCTGTTTCATATTTTACTTCTTTTTCACCAGATCCTTGTTTGCAAAGCTGTTTTCTGGCCAGTGAGACCCTAGTCTTTACTGGTGCATGAGATATTCTTCCTCAGATGCAGGACTTCCCATAAGAGTCCTTTTAGTCCATTTCTCCATACTGTTGAGGTACCTTTGGATGGCAGGACAACCCTCTGGTGTGTCACCCACTCCTCTTTGTTTTGTATAATCTGCACATTTGCTGTCCCATCATCCAGGTTATGTCATTATTATAATCAAGATATACATATACTGTTCTTTCTTCATCCACCCAGCTAGTCATCTCACTGTGGAAAGCTATTGGTTTGTTCAAGCATGAACAAGCATGATTTCCCCTCCATAAGTCCATGCTGACTACAGCCAGTCACCTTCTTGTCCTCCATACATTTAGAAATGGTTTTCAGCATTATTTACTTTATCATGTTCACAGTGACTGAGGTGAGGCTGACTGGCATGGAGTTCCCAGCGTCCTCCTTTTTTCTCTTCTTGAAGAAAGAAGTGACATTTGCTTTTTCCTAGGCCTCAGAAACCTCCCTGGCTTGTCAGGACCTTTCAAAATGTTGTGGGTTAGGGCTGGGCCAGCCACTAAATGCTGACATGTTTTCTAACTGCCTCTCCATCCCCAAACAGGAAGGAAAAGGGAATGAGGCAGAGAGACTTACAGACTGGAAAAAAAAAAAAAAAAAGGAAAACCTTAAAACAGCTTTAATGAATAAGAAAATTATAAAAATAGTGATCTACATACACATATACAAAACCAATATCAAACCTGACTTCCCCCTGACAGCAATCCCCACTGATGCTGCAGAGCAGGTGGCACAGGGGAAGTCCCAGGCTCAGGGGCAGAGGGGAGCTGGATACAGAAGCCAGATTCAGGAGCTTGGGATCTGGATCAAAGGCAGAAGGTCAGACAGAGTCCTCCCTGAATGCTGGCCATTGCAAAAGAGAAAAGAGACCTAACCCCTTGTGATGTCTCAGTTTTATGCTAAGTATGACGTATACGGAATGGAATACTCTCGCTGGTCACCTGTCCTGTCTATTACCCCCTGGAGGTGCAACCTTTTACTTCCTTGTGACCCCTCTTACTTCCCAGCACCCCCAGCGTGACATACAAGAGCCAGCAGTGGCCTTGGTCACTAGAGAAATAACTGTAAGCAAGAGCCTTTCTGCAGACCAATCTCAGGCAGTAACTGACATTACATACTATGCTTATCAAACGCAAAATAGAAAGTTTCTGTCTGTATGAATGGTGTCTAAAAGCTGGATGGCTTTTACCTCTGCAAACTGACTCGATCCACCTTCTCCCTCAGTTGCCTCTGCAACACGTCGTGTGGGACTCCACACAGCAGCTTTCCACTTACGACGATTTCCTACAAGGCGGCAAGATCCATCAGTAAATAGGGCATACTGCTTTTCATTATCTGGTAACTGATTATATGGTGGAACTTCCTCAGCACGTGTCACCACCTCCTTAGCGGGCATTGCAAGGTCTTTACCTTGTGGCCAGTCTGAGATTACCTCTAAAAGTCCTGGACGATTGTGATGACCCATTCGAGCTCTCTGTGTAATCAGGGCAGTCCATTTACTCCATGTAGCATCGGTGGCATGATGTGTGGAAGGAACTTTACTCTTGAACATCCAGTTTAGGACTGGTATTCGTGGTACTAGGAGAAGCTGTGCCTCAGTACCAATCACTTCCGAAGCAGCTTTAACTCCTTCATATGCGGCCAGTATTTCTTTTTCAGTTGCAGTATAGTTGGCCTCAGAGCCTCTATATTTTCGGCTCCAAAATCCTAAGGGTCGACCTCGAGTTTCTCCTGGTGCCCTCTGCCAGAGGCTCCAGGCAGGACCATCATCCCCAGCTGCGGTATATAGCAAATTTTTAATATCTTGTCCTGTTCGAATTGGCCCAAGAGCTACTGCCTGTACGATCTCTTGTTTGATTTGTTCAAAGGCCTGTTGCTGCTCAGGGCCCCACTGAAATTTGTTTTTCTTTCGAGTCACATCAAAAAGAGGTTTCACAATCTGACTATAACCAGGAATATGCATCCTCCAGAAACCCACAGTACCTAAGAAGGATTGTGTTTCTTTTTTGTTAGTTGGTGGCAACATAGCTGATATTGTGTCAATCACATCTATTGGGATCTGGCGACACCCATCTTGCCATCTCACTCCCAAAAACTGGATCTCTCGTGCAGGTCCCTTGACCTTGCTTCTCTTTATGGCAAAACCAGCATCCAAAAGAATCTCAATTATTTTCTTACCTTTTGTGAAAACTTCTTCTGCTGTGTTACCCCATACAATGATGTCATCGATGTATTGTAGATGTTCCGGAGCTCCACCCCTCTCCAGGGCAGTATGGATCAGTCCATGGCAGATGGTAGGGCTGTGTTTCCACCCCTGGGGCAGTCGGTTCCAGGTGTACTGGATACCCCTCCAGGTGAAAGCAAACTGCGGCCTGCATTCTGCTGCTATAGGAATAGAGAAAAACGCATTAGCAATGTCAATTGTGGCATACCACTTAGCTGCCTTTGACTCCAGCTCATACTGAAGGTCTAACATGTCCGGCACGGCAGCACTCATCGCTGGTGTAACCTCATTTAGGCCACGATAGTCTACAGTCAATCTCCATTCTCCATCAGACTTACGCACAGGCCAGATAGGACTGTTAAATGGTGAGCGAGCTTTGCTGATCACTCCTTGACTTTCTAGTTGACGTATCAACTTATGGATGGGAACTACAGAGTCTCGGTTAGTACGATATTGTCGTCGATGCACTGTTTTAGTAGCAATTGGTACCTGTTGGTCTTCAGTTTTCATCAACCCTACAACACTAGACTCCTCTGACAGTTTGGGCAAGCTAGACAGCTGATCAATGTCCTCAGTCTCTACAGCTGCTATGCCAAAAGCCCATCGATACCCTCTTGGGTCCTTATAATACCCTTTCTTGAGGAAGTCTATGCCAAGGATGCATGGGGCATTTGGACCAGTCACTATGGGATGCTTTTTCCACATATTCCCAGTAAGGCTCATTTCGACCTCCAATACAGACAGTTGTTGAGAACCACCCGTCACTCCAGAAATAGTAACAGTTTCAGTACCTGTATGATTCGATGGCATTAGAGTGCACTGTGCACCAGTGTCCACCAGAGCTCTATATTTTCGTGGTTCTAATGTGCCAGGCCACCGAATCCACACAGTCCAATAAACTCGGTTGTCCCTCTCCTCCACCTGGCTGGAGGCAGGGCCCCTCTAATTTTGAGGTTGATTCACGGGGTTTACTTGATTCACAGTATTAACTACATTTACATTCCGATTGCTCCTTCTCGTAGTAGATTGTTGTCTTCTGTTGGTGTTTCGCAAATTGGATACTCGTTCTCGTAGAGCAGAAGTAGGTTTTCCATCCCAGTTTCTCATGTCCTCACCATATCCACGTAGGAAAATCCACAAGTCATTCCGTGACAAGTTGCCATCATTTTTAGTTGATCTTGAAGGTCTGTATTTTCTAACAGCATCAACGCGGCTCCATTGAGGTCTGTCATCTCTCTTGGACAATGTTTCAATCAGCTTCTCTAATGATTGATTGTTTTTCTCAAACGATTCACTGTTTTTCTCAATTGCTTGATTGGTTTTCTCCATTGCTCTCTCAATTGATTCATTGGTTTTCTCCA
Source organism: Trogon surrucura (assembly GCA_020746105.1). Lineage (NCBI taxonomy): Eukaryota > Metazoa > Chordata > Aves > Trogoniformes > Trogonidae > Trogon > Trogon surrucura. The sequence goes on from CM036617.1 coordinate 57,370,637, forward strand.
TTGCTTTCTCAATCGCTTTCCCAATTGATTTCTCCAGTGATCTGTTGTTTTCCTCAATTATTTTTTCCATGGCAGCAATCTGAATTTGTTGGGGATTGGCAGTACTGTCTTCATACTGTCGTGCTTTGTTGGCCACTTCACTCACTGTTGGTACCTGACCATCTCCATCTAATGCCCAGACCATTGTTGACAAGGTGTGCTTATACACTGGTGGGGCACTCCTCACGAACATCTGAATAACGTGTTTGTGGCAGGGCATTTGATCAGGGTTTAAGATTGTTTGTGGATCGCTGTAAATCACCTCTCTCACTGCTAGTTCTCTCAGGAACTTAATGCCCTTTTCCATGCTGGTCCAGTTGGTTGTGTGGATAGGAATATCGTCCTTGTGGGTATACCGGTTCTTAATAGCTGTCAAGAGTCGTCTCCAGAGGCTGAGACTGTTGTCGTCTTTTGCAAGTTCCGTGTCAACGCCTGCGTTTCCAGACAGGGATCCCAGCTGTTTGGCTTCTTTACCGTTCAGATTAATGGTCTCGGCTCCTTTATCCCAGCATCGGAGTAACCACTTGTAATATGATTCATCCTCACGACGGCCAAAGTCCTTTCTCACATCTCGCATGTCCCTCAGAGTTAAAGGTTTGACAGCTGCGTCCGATTCTGACCCTGAACTATCTGATGACTTCAATTGGGAAGGACCCTTTCCTGCATCAGAACCATCTGATGTTGGGTGATTTGTCTTTGTTAGATGTTTCTTCCCAGTCACAGGGATACCAGCTTTCTTTCCTGAGTCTGAATCTGAGTCATCTGATGGTGCTACTTTAGAAGGACTTTGTCCTAGAGTTGTGTTATCTGGTGTTAGGGCAATTGACTTTCTCCGATGTTTCTTTCTAGTCACAGGGGCGACATTTGCTGATACACACTGAGTGTTAAAGGACACAGTGATACTCAATGACTTGCACAAATTCCTACAGAAACGCCACAATGCCAAGAGATTCATGGGCATTAACATCAGAATCAATAACAATTCAATCTTTCGATTAAAATAACTGCATTCACAATCACAATCACAATCCTCAAAACCTGGTGGACTCAGATTAGCAAACAAATTAGTATAATTTCCTAAGGTGAAATTGAAAGTGTAGTTAAAAAAAAAATTCATCATTGTGCTCTTAAGGTATTCCGGTATGCCGATCACCCAAATTACTGCAGAATACACCGACCCTAAAAAAACCAACACAGTGAAAATTCTCGTTTTTAAATCAGAACAGGCAAACCACAGAAAGATATAGAAAATCACACTCGAGAGTTTGGACAAAATTTTGACACCCAGGGAGGAACCCACTTTTAAAAGCACATGACATAACATTTCACTGACTGATAACATGATGTGAGCTGTCCGGTTTTTCTCCTCTAACCCTTCAGAACTCTCAAAGAAAAGATCTGATATGCTCTCAAATGTGCCGGATGGAATTTAAACTATGCGGGCAATATATCAGAGCCCAGTTGTGTCTAAATAGCTGGTAAAATAGTCTGAGCCTGATTGGTGTTTGTTTTCTTGCCCCACATTGGGCGCCAATAAATCTGTCGTGGGTTAGGGCTGGGCCGGCCACTAACACGGACAGACGCTCTCTAACCCCCTCTTCCCCCCCCCAAACGGGAAGAGAAAAGGGAATGAGGCAGAGAGACTTACGAGTTAGAGAAGAAAAAAACTAGAACAGCTTTAATATGAAATGAAAATAATAGAAAATACTAGTAAAAAGATAAAAGTAAAGAACTATATACAACTATAGATAGTAGCCCAATATCAAACCCGACTCCCTCCCCCGATAGCAATCCCCACTGGTGCTGCAGAGCAGGAGGCACTGGGGAAACCCCAGGCTCAGCGGCGGCGGGAGCTGGATACAGGGAGCTGGATTCGGGAACTCAGGATCCAGATCAAAATCAGGAGGTTAGATGGAGTCCTTTCTGGACACTGGCCATTGCAGAAAAGAAGGGCGTAAAGGCCGAAGAAAGGGCCGAACAAAAGGGGAAGAACAGGGACGAAACTCTCGTGATCACTCAATTTATACTAAATATGACGTATATGGGTTGGAATACTCTCCTTGGTCACCTGTCCTGTCTATTACCCCCCGGAGGTGCAACCTTTTACTTCCTTGTGCCCCCCTCTTACTACCCAGCACCCCCAGTGTGGCACACCAGAGCCAGCAGTGGCCTTGGTCACTGTAGGAATAAGTATAAGTAAGAGCCTTTCTGCACACCAGTCCCAGGCAGTGACTGTAAACATCAGGTGTTATCACTGCCAGTATCACACACTTGTCTGCAAAAACATGCTGCTGACTTCAGAACGTGCAGCCTTTGAGAAGACACTAAACTGGAAAGTAAAAATCACTAAACAGGACTGGGTTTTTAGCTAAACCCAGGACAAATGGAAGTCTGCCCTCTGAAGTGATGGATTTTAGAGTGGTGGCAGTATCAATCTCATTGATTACAATCCAATAGTAAATAGAAATTGACAGAGAGGTGAGAGGAATACTTTTTCAATAGCTGTAATTGAAGGCAGAGAAATCGGAGAATATTTTTTTCTGTTGCGATTCAGACAGATACATTAAATATTTTCAGTTTGTAGGGTTTTTTCTGTCTTGTGAAAAGTGAGAAATACTTTTCTTCACAAAGTAAAGCATTTTATTAAAGCATTGTCAAAATATTTACCATTTTATGATGTTTCATAAAGCTTTTTGTTAACATTCACACTTGTTTTGGTTTTTTTTTGTAGTTCTATATAGTTGCTAGAAAGTCCTGCACATTTCAATCGATTGACTCTCATTTTTTTATTAGCAGTCTGTGATTTTACTTAAGTATCCAGAAATGTCTCACTTCCTCCTGAAAATCAGCACTTGCTGAATATTGGTACTGACTGCCCTGGCATTTTTTGGTATGCATTCTACCTCTCAAAGATTGCAAAAGATTAGAAACAAATTTGGAGGACTCCCAAAAATATTCTATGTGAACTTCAATTATTTGTGCAGTTGTGTATAGGACAATGGCATAGGGTAAAGTAAGAATTGTTACAGAAATTGCCACTGAGTAGTATTCATTATAAAGTACCATTTATTGTTTCATTTCCGTGATGAAATAGTTTTTAGAAGAGTGATTATGAATTTTCTTGATTTTGTACTATTTTTTCTGATTAACTTTGCAAAAAAATCTCTCCATTTTCTTCGGAAGGAATGGAAGGAAAAAGCTCATTTTACATTATAATATAGGAATGGAGTGATTGTTGATTGCTTACCATTATCAGGTTTATTTCATATTGTTAAGAACTGAGAATATATTATGATTTATAAAATTTATTCAGTTTTATCAAAACAAAAGCAAAAAATTGATATTTCTCACACTGGACTTTTGCTGCAACTGAACTGGAAAGAAGCTTAATGTAAATTGCTAATTGTGTACAAATGTTACATAATATTTGCAAGAAACAAACCACTGCAATTTTAATTTTTTCCCACATAAAATACAATTTCAAATTCTAGCCAAAATTTGTTCAAACTAGCAATGCTAAAATATCAAATAAGTCAGAATTTTTTCAGAGTGAAATGAAAAATGTATTTTGAATTTTCTGCTGCTCAGTCTTGACTGTTACCTTTGAGAAGAGTATGAAGCCTTCATGACCAGAGAAAAGGACAAAATTCATCAAATAAATTATTCATTAAAAATGATTGCCTATCTTTAGTGACATCATGGAGAGTAATGGTCTCTTTTACATTTTACTGTCCAGGCCAAATTTAATCCACAAGTGCATTAATATTTGAATTTGATATTCTGAACTAATTGAGTCAGCATTAGGAAGTTTAATGGAAACAACAACTGAAGACATGATCTTACTGTCTTGTTCTAGAAATAGGCTCTGGCACACATCAGACTAGATCCTTCCCAGTCTAAGTCGCTACAATAAAGACTGGTGAAAATCGTAGTAATGTTGAAACTGTGATAAACATGGGAACAACTTCCACACAGCATCTGAATTAAAAATAATTATATCATTTTACACTGTACAATAATTATTCAAATACCAGTGGAATCAACAGAGGTCTTTGATATTTGTTGCAGTATTGAATTTGTGCCTGGAGTTGTTGGGAACAATTCAAGTGTGTGGTAGCGTATGTTCAAAAAGACTATTTTCTGTGCTTAGCTAGAAGTGAGTACTACGATTCATCTTATCTAATTTCTAAGCCATTTTTATTATTATTTTTGCCTAAGTTGTCTGCTTGGATGTGTTTCTAGGTAAGAGAGACAGTCAGGAATTTCTAGAAGGCAGCTAAATTATCTCCACCAACTACAAAAGAATGATAGTGGTGAATGCACATATGTGTACATCTGCTAGAAGAGGAATAAGAGATGCAACCACACGTGACTTGGCAGACTGATAGCATTTCTTTCAGTAGTGTCATCATGTTCATTTCATCTGGTGTAGACGTCATGAAGCCAGATGACTCCCCTCCATCACCGCAATGTCATTTATTATCTCCTCTGACTTTGAAAGTACCGTAGCTTTGGTGTAAATGTGCCTAGCCCAAGTCTAGACACCTACAATGTATAGATATGTATAGTTGGAATAAATAAATCCTTCTTTCCTGGTCTCTGAAGTTTAAATTACAAAGAAGGACCACTGATTATGTTATGATAGAGTGAGTCAGAAGCTTGGTACCAAGAGCCTTGACTGCCTGGGAGAAGACACTTGATGTGAAATCTCTGTCAGCAACATTCTGCAAATGGCAAGAGACTAAATTTTACTATGTCTTTAACTTTAAAAAGATGTGTGATTATATTCAAGATAAATATTTGTTATTTTAGGGACAAAAAAAAAGCCAATGACTGAATAAATTTTAGCTTAATTCCTGTTCCTTTTCTAGCTCTTTCAGTTTTCAATAGCGTAGGAAATTAATTTCCTCACTATCTGCCAAGACATTGCAGATACGTGGAATGAAGAAAGAATTATAAACTTATACATGAATTTGCATATATATTTCTATCAGAATCTTGAAATTCCCATATCCAGAGACAAATCCTAAATACAAGTTATATATATAGTATAACTGTACTCCCATATGAAATGGGTTGAAATTAGACTGTAGACATAGTGCAATTTTAGGGATATAATTATGCATCAGGCCTTATAACTAAAAGCAAAAATAAAAGAAACATGTCGAGCTCAAGCCAACTAATGTCAGTATTCAGATGATGCTTCACAAGGAATTCCATCCCTTTAGGTTGTTTGAAAGATCTTTCTCCAACAAATACATTTCTGTGGCAATAAACTCAGGTGTGCTTCTAATACAGAAAATTAGATGCTTGGATAAAGTAGTAAATGCAGTGCATGCCTTTCCAAGGGGTAAAGTAATGGGGACAGAATTTAATATTTATGCATGTGAGAAGGAGTGTAATTTAATTTTGTTCTCTGTAACCTGACACTTGATTTTGGAGTTACGACAATTTTAATAATTCCCCTGTTTATCCATTTGAAAATTATAGTTTCTACAGAGAGCTGATTAACTAGCCCTGTATATTTGTAAGTCTTATTTCTTTAAAAGGAGTCCATTCAAATGGCACTGTGTGTTGAAGTCAAGATTTGATTTAAATGCTGCAACTACTAACAGTGTTTAGGTTTTCTATACTAAAATGTGTTATCAAAATAACACATAAAATTTTTTGCCCATAACTAGAGTATTTTTCATGTTTGTTTAAACCTTATTTAAATAAGTATTTCAGACACAATAATTCTACAAAATGCTGAAGACAATGATGGTATCAACATCCCAAGAAAATGGTTGCAGTATAGTTAATGCAGCAATATCACCTTGAGATTGGGAAGCTGTATTCAAGGGACAGCAGGATATTAGGAAACCTGAGCTATGACTATAAGCAGTTGTTTAGAAAGAATGAGGACTATGGTAGGAAAATAGATATTCAGCTTTATCCTCCTGTGTCCCTGGGAGTGGATGTAGTGCAACAGAGTACTCTTCTGGGATCAAGGAGAGATGGTATGGCCTTCATCAGTAAGATGAGATGCAGCTGACTCAAGAAACTCCCTTTGCAAATAAATCAGACTTACAGGCTAAGAATAGGAAAATAATTTTGCTAATGGTCTAGTAGTGCAAGAACACAATGTTCCTGTCTTGTATTGTCAAAATCTTTGATGGACAGTAAGTTCGTTTAGCTCTTCTGACTGATAAGCAGGTGGTAGCAGCTTCAGAGAGAGTCCCAGTAAATGAGAAAGAACAAGAAAAAAAAAGTAAATAAGTTCTATGTTTAGAATCAGATATATTTTGGTTTTGCTACTTTCTGTTTAGGTTCTGCTTTGGAGTATTCCTCTAAACAGTTTTGAAAAACATCCCAGAGAGAAATACAATTAAAAGTGTGAGAACTTGAATTGCAATTGAGTGGTGACCTATTAGGAAAAAAAAAAAAAAAAAAGAAAAAACAGAATGCAGGTGAAATACATCACAGGCAGAAGACTGGCACAAGCCTAAATTACTCTCAATTTTATTTAATTTTACTGTTTGCTTTCGGGGGATGGAGTTGGAAGTTACAGCTTCAAATTTACATGCCGACAAAAACTGCTGTTAAAAACCTAATAATAACTGTATGTACTGTTGCTTAAATTTCCTCAGTTTCAGAGTAATGGGAGATGACAAGTACAAAATGACTGTTAAAAGGTGACCTTTAAAGATTATGGGGAATATAGACCTGATAGTTTTCTAGTGGATACTTTTCTAGTGGAAAGAAGTTTTTAACATATGTATAATTATGACAGAAGAGAACATTATTCATCTTTTGTTTACAGAAGATCACAGAAAAGGGATTTATAAAAGTATTAAATATACCTGATTTTCAAGAAAAAGCTGAACCCACTTCTTTCTGGGTTTTCTAGCGGAGTTTTTCTAGGGGAGATTCAAAGGATAGGAGAGTAAATTTAGGAATAAATGGTCAGTTTCCCCAAATAAGAAAGGTTCTGCTCAAGTGTGAGATGAAACTTGTACTCTTTAACCTCTTTATGAATGACATAAAGAGGAAAAAAATAATATAGCAAAGGGAAGATAAAAATGAAGTTATTAAGTTGTTGATCCCATCAAATTATTAAGTGTGGTGAAATTAAAATAAACCTAACTAATCTCTATTAGTTATACAGTTATAGCTGTATGCAATAATAAGTATACAGGTGCACAATGATGATCTATAGAATAGATGCTACTTTTCAGGAAAGAGTTCTTAAAGAACAGTTATTAAATCTCACATCTCAAAAACTGTAGAAAAAACCCACAAATACAATTTCAGGAATTATTAAGAATGGCTAGTGAAAAAGAAGCATCATTATACTAACGTCCTCATCTTGAACATTGCACTTAATTCTGCTTGTCTCTAACAATAAAAAAAAAAAAATTTAGAAGAGCTCAAAAATGTGCAAACACTGTCTGAAAAATATAATCGAAATATAGACTTTGATAAAACCATAGGAAGCATTATTAAATAGACTACGAGTCTTCAACATTGAAAGGACATGATTGATTGAGGTCAAAGGAGATGCTGGAGATCTTCATAACATACAGGGAAAATGGCCAGGCTATGATGGGTCGCTATATTTTATTGCACAAGGAAAACTTACTGACTTTCCATTAAATTGTCAGGCAGTAATTCTGAGAAAAATGTAAGCAAGCACTTTTCTCATATGACCCACAATTGTGCAACAAGTGTGGAATTCACAGGATGTTGCTGTCGCGAAATGTATAAATGCATTCAAAGAGCAATTGCATAAGTAATCAGCACAAAGTCTCTTAAAACTGTAGCGAAGCTGTTAAATGCAGTTACATACAGGAGGTTATCCTTAAACCACAGACTGCAGACAACTGGACGCATATGGGAGGGAAGTATCACTGTACTATTCCCCTCTTCCTACACTTCTTTTCTAGGTATCTGCTCTTTAATCATTATATCTGTGATGCTGAATAAAAAAGGTCCGGGGCACCTTATGGTCTGGAGTTTAAGTAGCTCATGGACTAGCTCCTGTCCATTTTTGCATTAGCCCTTCCAGATCAAATTGGCTAAACCTGGCTCCATAATACTGAGTCTCTTCTGAGTCCCATGTGGTGCTCCTCCGACCCTAGCACACAATTCTTAATTTGCGTGTGTATGGGAGTTTTTTACTAAGTGTGCCTGACGTACCACGAAGAATGTTGCAGCCTAGCAGAACAGGTTATTCTGGTACGCTGTGGGTGGTATGAGTTGCATGGCAGCAGGTGTGGGGAAGTTCCTCTACTCAGCAACCATAAGGCTGCTGGAATATCGCATCCACTTCTAGGATACTCAGTATAGAACAAATATTGTTGTATGTTGACATGTTGTTTACCAGGACTCTGAAGCCATCTTCAGAGTTGTTGCATATTGTTGTTCCATCTCAGATGCAGAACTTGGTATTTGCCAAGTTTCATGAAGTTCTTGATGGCACATTTCTCCATCCCTCAAAGTCTTTCTGAATAGTGTGTGTGACCTCAAGCATATTCCTCCACTTGTCACTTGTTATCATACAGGAGGTCCTTTCTGAACTATCATTCGATGACAGAGATTTATTGATTCATGAAGTTGATTCATTAGCCTCAGAATCAACTCTTAAGAAATAGTACCCCAAATTGGTTGTCCACTAGACTTTGAACCATTAGCCTTAATTCTAATTTGCCCATCCACTTTTTCATCCACCCTGTTATTTATACATCCAGTTCATCTTTCCCCAGTTTGACTACAAGAAGACTTGGTCAAAAGTCAAAAATTAAAAAAAAATGTCTTACAGTGCTTCCTCCCCACCATCTCCACCATCCACGGAGGCTTTTAACTCCTCATAGAAAGCAATCAGGTTGGTCAAGTGGAGTTAGCCCTTGCTAAATCTGTGATGGCTGTTCACAGTCACCTCTTGTCCTTAATGTGCTTGGAAACAAACCCACGGGGACTTGCTCCATAAGGTACACAAGGCTTTCATGTTTTCAGGTTAAAAAAAAAATGAAATACATGCCAAGGTAAAAGTTCTCCTCTAAAAATTCTTCTTTCACTCCAGTAGCACTGCTTCAGACTTATTTCAATGTGCGTTCATCTTTTTTATTGAATGATGGATTTTGAGTATTCTAGATAAGGTTTAATATTCGTCCTCACAAATTTGCAGTAATGCTTAGCACTAATTCTGCAAACACACAGTGTGACACATAACATAAATGTTATAACTTTCATTATGATGGTATCTTTCTGTTATTATCTCTTCAACAAGTAAACCTAGTTCTGTCATACCTTTTAGTATTCCCTCTCCACTTAGTAACATTTTTTACCTAACTATGTGGTCTTCTTTTCTAATTCTATTATTCCTGAAGACTGACATATCCATACATGGTATTCTTATCCTCCTGCCTTGTGTGTTGAATAAAGTTCATTAGCATATTGTTCTTTGTGAGAAAATCACTAATAAAAAAGTTCATAAGAAATTCCATGAGTAACTGCCTTCCACAAAACATGTTGATTTCTTCCCTCGAACTAGTTTTATCTCCAGCTCAATAATTGCAGTAATAAATGTTCAAAATTGAACTAAGAACTTTCCGAGTGTTACCATATCTAATGTTTGGGGAGGTCAGTAAAAATGTATCCATGATACTTCATATTTTCTAAATAATTTTTTTTCTAGATATAAAGTCAGTCTGGCACCTTTCTTAGTGCTTACCTTTATACTATTTTTTTCCCATATCAACATTCTTTAAAAATACTCTTTCCTTTAAAAATTACTCTAAAACATATAATTTTTTAACATTCATCCTAAAGGAATGTATATTTTTGTAAGTATTGTTTTCTCTTTCTCATATTTTTTAGATTTGCTAATGTGTAGTCATACAAAACCTTGTGCAAGAAGATGATGTTTCTTGTTACACAAGTGAGAGTGTCACAAAAAAAAAAAAAAAAAAAGAGAGAGAATTACAAAGTATCGTCCTAAAAAAAGAAAAAGGTATTAGAAAGGATGAAATCAGTGGGGCAGCTTGTCCCAGATAGCACCAACAAAAACAGACAAGTCGGCTCCCAGTCAACAGACACGTCAGAGCTGTTGAGGACACTCAACTTGTTTTCGGTTGCCTTAAAAGACTGACAGCTATCCTGCTGCCTTTGAATCTGCGTGATGAATGCACCTATTTGCTAGACCTCAGAACAGATTTAGGGAAGGGAAAGAATATGAAGGAGAGTCTAGCTTTTCCCATTGATGCCACCAAATGTAGAATGGTGGTGTGTTGTGGCTGCAAGGGTAGAGACTCTGACTGTAGCCAGTGCAAAGAGGTTATAGGTACACTGCCCTCACAGGGCAGGTAGAATCCCGGGCAAGAAGACAGATGCTGTTTGCAAATCTGTGGTCTGTGTGGATGCCTGGGATATCTCACTCAGAATCAACACCTGCAACCTAACAGGACCTTGATCCACACTTAGCCAGACTAACTGCATCATCTGGCTTCTCACTGTCCTGGCTTTGCTAAAAATCCCAATTCTGTTTAGTGATTTTTACTTTCCAGTTTAGTCTCTTCTAAAAGGCTGCAATTTCTGAAGCTAGCAGCACGTTTCTGCAGACGGTGTCTGCTACTGGCAGTGATAACAGTTACAGTTACTGCCTGGGACTGGTATGTAGAAAGGCTCTTGGTTATACTTATTCCTATAGTGACCAAGGCCACTGCTGGCTCTTGTGTGCCACGCTAGGGGTGCTGGGTAGTAAGAGGGGTCACAGGGAAGTAAAAGGTTGCACCTCTGGGAGGTAATAGACAGGACAGGTGACCAACGAGAGTATTCCATCCCATATATGTCATATTTAGTATAAAACTGAGAGATCACGAGAGTTCCTTTTCTTTTTTTCTGCAATGGCTGGCATCCAAGGAAGACTCCGTCTGATCTCACCCTTTTGATCCGGATCCTGAGTTCCCGAATCCAGCTCCCTGTATCCAGCTCCCGCCGCCGCTGAGCCTGGGGCTTACCCAGTGCCTCCTGCTCTGCAGCACCAGTGGGGATTGCTGTCGGGGAGGGGGGGGAAGTCGGGTTCCATATTCGGCTTATATATAGTTGTATATAGTTCTTTAATTTTATCATTTCACTATTATTTCCATTATTATTTCATTAAAGCTGTTCTAGTTTTTCTTCTCTAACCTGTAAGTCTCTCTGCCTCATTCCCTTTTCCTTCTCATTTGGAGGAGGGGAAGAGGGGGTTAGAGAGTGTCTGTCTGCATTTAGTAGCTGGCCAAACCCTAACCCACAACACTCACATATACCATGGCTATGGTAGCAAAAACCACAGTGCAGGTGCAGGTATACAAGCAATAGCATTTTGTCCTTCATTAAATCAGTGTGAATTTTACCATTGAATTCAGCAGCTAAAACACGGTGTGATTTTGAAAAATTCACCTGGCATTCAAATATTAACGTTTTCATATTTCAGAATTGTTCATCAAGAATCATTAAAATACGATAATAAGTAGAATATGTTTGAGAGAATTGCCTTGACTGCCTTCCCAGGTGTCTTTATTCATTTTCATTTATAAGGAGAGACAGAAAAAATACATCAAAACATTTTCTTGTAGCTGAAGGAGTTATATCTTGCTTTCCTTTCAGAAGTAATACTAGCTTAATACATTTATATTCAAACAGTGTTCAGATCAATGAAGTGGAAGTAAAAGTAACAGGGTTGTTGGGTTCTTTTATAATTGTGTGAAAGGAGCAATCACGTCACTTTATGAACAGCAAGTTCTTGGGTCAGGAAGCATTCAGAGACAAGTCATAAAATAAAGAATAATATAGTGAGGATATCAGTAAAATAGTAGAATCAGCACTTCTTACTCTATTTAACCGGGAAAGGGTGAGGATTGCCTTGGGAACTAATGCTTCTTAACAGTATTTGGGCAGAGAGCCAAAAGGAAAACGCATTTCAGAAAAAGACAGGCCAGTATTCAGTAGGATAGGGAATCACGGTAAGCCACCCTAAAGCAGCTAAATCCAGATTTTAAATTGAGCATGACTGAGACCTTCAAGGCCTTGTGGATGAAACTAGAAATCAGTGATGTATTTATCAGATTACTGGTGAAACAGAAGCTTGAAGTTTAGATATTTGCTTCCTGTCTAATCCAAAACTGAATTTACTTAAGTAACCTAACTAGTTACATAGAAATTTTTTTATAGATATAAAGAGGTTGATATTCAGTTAGGTCACATGGGATTTGCAATATGTAACTGTAAGATATATTACTTTAAGGCTGTGTCCCTTCTTGAATAGTCCATGCAGAGTTCACAAAATCTAGTTTTTCAGTTTGGTACTGCTTCTTTTTATTGTGATGTTTATTTACTTTAATTCTACTAAAGAGAGCAATTGATTCAAATAGCCTATGTGTAAATGCAGATTACTGACCCTTCGTACTTTGCTTCTTCAAGGTGTTTTCAGCTTCAACCCAAGATTATAAGTGCTTGCATAATAAGCAGCAAATGTAACTCTTTAGGCACATGTTTGCTTTTTGTGTGTGTCAAAAGTGACCACATTCTTAATTTCAAACACATATGAAGAGCAGCTGGAACAGAAATCTGTGTTCATGTTGATGAAAATCTTTCTACAGTAGTAGTAAGTGCTCTTGTGATATGTAAATAGCAAAGGTAAGACTTGAAAACTGCTGATATTAAAAAGAGTGATAACTAAGGTACAGATAATATTAGAATATTTATTTCCTGTTAAGAAATATTTGACATTGCTTTTAATTTGACTCCTAAATAGTGTTAGGCATTGATTAACTTTGGCATCGAGATTCATTTTGGTTCTTATGTGTTAGTCTTTTAAAACAGAATATGTCTTCTATGTCTTTATGTCTGTTAGCAGCATACAGAAGAAGAAATCTAAGGGTCTCAGGTCTAAATCCATTCTTATCTAAGGATCTCAGGTCAAACAACCTGCCAAACATGTTAACTTTCATACATTTCTGTCAACTCGCTAGCCCCCCAAATCTGTAGGCCATTTCTCTTCTAAAATAGTTTTATGAGATTTTAGAAATATATGATTTTGCTGATTGATCCAAAAGATTTTTCCTGCCCCTGAAAATTTATGCTTTTTTAAGATATGATTTGTTACACATTCGGTTTGTACCAATTTATCTTAAAAACATATAATTTTGTTCCATAACAGAGTCATAACAGTCCTTCAGTCTACTACCAATAGTTCTCTTTCACAGAGAGACTCAGAAAAATCTTGAATGCTACATATCCCCCACAGCACTGTGCTACCTCCCCAAGACTCAAAACTGCATTGTATCTTATGACTTAATGTGTTACCAGACTGTAATGGAATTTCTCATTCTGAAGAGAGAAAAAAAAAAAAAGCTGAAGCCAACATTGAAAACTTCACACTATCTATAATTTTTCTTCAGCATGAACATGCAGTTTTCGTTGTCATTGAAAATGATCATGTAACCATAGATGTCACATATAAATAGAAATAAATAGGCATACCTATCAGTTGGTCTTCAGAATTGAAAGATTCACATTTATTAGTGGGTTTTAAAAATAATAATCATGAAATTTTGATTTTAGAATTTGCCCTCTGTTCATCTAAATTGACATCCATAAATGTTGCAAAATTATATGTGAGCAGACTTTCTTTTTTGAATGAATTCTTGTAGGTTCATTTTTTTTCTTTTGTGATAGTAAGTTTCATCGTAAGTGATATAATCAATTTTAATCTTCCTGCAGCTTAATATCTATCTTACCCGAGTCTAAATACTGTTCCTTTGATCTCACTCCTGTGTGTAAAACTGCACGCATACAGGGAGAAGCTAACACACAGCTGTGACAAATACCTGTGGTACATAGTGGGGAAACTTAAATTTCTTATGGTTCTCTCTTATGAATTGTGCAGATATTGCACTTTTTGGCTTTTCCACAGGGAGCCAAATCCAAAGACTGAGCAAGTACCTGGGAATTTTCCAAGACAGGCATGGGTTCTTCTGAGAAGATCCAATGTGAAAGTAGGGAATTATCACAGGATCTTTGCCCGTCTGCCCTTACTAAAAGAATACTACTATTTTGTAAAGAATTATCATGAAGGACTGAAATAATTTTTAAGCACCTTATCCTCATATTTACTTTTGTTTGTCTCATGGCTTATAAAGACATACAAGACTTGAAGTGTGCTTAGCTTTGGGAAAAGTATCAAAAAAGCTGCTAATCCAGATCTTCAGTAAAAGTCTTAAGGGATAAATGTACTTAGCTCTCCTGATTTATATCATAAGTATATTGTAACTTTTCTGCTGAGATCAGCTCTTTTATAGGTTTGTCTTTTATTTTCTTCCTATGTAAACAACTAATGAAGTAATTGATTATGAGACACTGTATAAGCAGTTAAATCTTGAAGTTTTTTACCACCACTTCAGGTGAGCTGTGTATATTATGCTACTAGAACAACAGTGAAACAGAACAGGGTTTAACAACCCTTTTCCTCCATTTTATCTAAAGGCAGTATCAAAATGAGTTATGTGGCTAAACTGCTAATGTTTCTTTTGCATTTAAATTATTTTGAAGGATGTTCAGTAGGCACAGAAATAGGAAGCAAAAATACAGTTATTTGTCAAAAGTAGAAATTAATTTCACAGCAGTTTTTTGTATGTACCTGTAGAAGAAATGAAACAATCCTTTTATCATGTGAGAAAATTGTTAGTATTGCTCATAAACACTTACTTAAACAAAAGCTCTAATTTTCTAACATCCTCTAAATATTTTCAAATCAGTAGTCTTTTTTTTCCCATAGGATTACCTGTGTATTATATATGCACAGTTGCTGATGTAGCACAAAAACGTGGATGCTGATCTTCTAAACTACAGAATCACGCTGTCTGTATCCATTATACCTAAGATATTTAACATATATAGAATATCTTACATATATATGAATGTTTGCCACAGAAGACTGAATAGGAGGAAAGACTGGGAGAGAATGAACCTTTGGCATTAAATTCCTGAATTCATCTCATAAAACTTTAGACAATGAAAAGTTCTTAAAGATTTTAGTCTGAAGCAGGAATTTAGTTAATAGGAAGAGTTAGGTGATGGGGAAAAAAACAGATATAGCCATAAGCTAAAGGACTACATCCTCAAATGGTCATCAAGAATAGATTGCTGTTGTATGTATTGACATGGACAGCTAATGACATTTATATAGCTAAATGTAGGTAAGATGTATCCAGAATGGATAATATGACTTCCAGAAGAATCTGGATCAAGTTCCCTCAGGCAGAGGTAGAGAACTAAACTTGGTTCTCTCTTATCTGGAGTCAAGTCTCTATCCAGTGAAATATTAATAGAGAATCATGCCAGGCATCAGACCTCTTGCTCATCCAAATTGGCTCTGCATCACCTAAATCATGATGTCTCTTAAAGTGCCTACTCACTTTGGTCTTTTAAGGAAGGAAAGTGGAGGAATGCTCAGTTTGGGAGCCCAATGTGAGTTAGATATGTGCCAGAAATCTGCCTGCTCTTTGGTCAGTACACGTGCAGTCTGAGTGTGCAAAAAACAGGAGACTGCAGTGCTGGAAACACACCTGCAGTAGTTTAGGTACCTGAGGAAGTTATGTACTGCCAGTGTAAAGTAATAGTGCTGTGTGGGTTTTCAGGAGCTTAAGTTTTCAACTTAAGCATCTCAAAACGGAGACTGAAAGCAACATTTTTATGTCCCGTTTGAGAATTTAAGTGTAAATAAAATAAAATAAATCTGTTCTAGTACTTTCCTAAGTCAAGTGAGAATATAAAGTCTTTGTTTGGCATATTATTTCTGATTTATTTTGGCAGGAATTCTTCTTTAAAGGAAGTATATGCAGAGACTGAGTGTATTTAAGTACACGAGTAAAAAAAAAAAACAAACAAGAGGACAGCTCTTTGCACAGAATCATAGAATCATAGAATCATAGAACAATTCATGTTGGAAAAGACCCTTGGGATCATCGAGTCCAACCATTAACCCTACACTACAAGTTCTCCCCTAAACCGTATCACCCAACACCACATCTAAGCGACACTTAAACACATCCAGGGATGGCGACTCAACCACCTCCCTAGGCAGTCTATTCCAGTGTCTGACCACTCTTTCCGTGAAGAATTTCTTCCTAATGTCCCATCTAAACTTGCCCTGTTGCAACTTGAATCCATTCCCCCCAGTTCTGCCCCTAATTACCCATGAGAAGAGACCAGCACCAACCTCTCTACAATGTCCTTTCAAGTAATTGTAGAGCATGATGAGGTCCCTCCTCAGCCTCCTCTTCCTTAAACTGAGCAGTCCCAGCTCCCTCAATCGCTCCTCGTAAGATCTATTCTCCAGGCCCTTCACCAGTTTTGTTGCCCTTTTCTGCACTCATTCCAACACCTCGATATCTCTCCTATACTGTGGTGCCCAAAACCGAACACAATACTCAAGGCGTGTCCTCACCAGTGCTGAGTACAGGGGGACAATCACCTCCCTACTTCTGCTGGTCACACAATTTCTAATACAAGCCAGGATGTTGTTGGTCTTCTTGGCCACCTGGGCACACTGCTGGCTCATATTCAACTGGCTGTTGATTAGAATACCCAGGTCCTTTTCCGCCAAACAGCCTTGCAGCCACCCTTCCCCAAGCCTGTAGCGTTGCATGGGGTTGCCGTGACCAAAATGCAGGGCCCTACACTTGGCTCTGTTGAAATGCATGCAGTTGGCCTGGGCCCATCAATCCAGTCTATCCAGGTCCCTCCATATGGTCTTTCTACCCTCCAGCAGATCGACACTCCCTCCCAGCTCAGTGTCATCTGCAAACTTGCTGAGAGTGCACTCAATCCTCTCATCTAGATCATTGATGAAGATGTTAAACAGGAGTGGTCCCAGCACCGAGCCCTGAGGGACACCACTCATGACTTGCCACCAAATGGATTTACCTCCATTGACCACAACTCTTTGGGCCCGGCCATCCAGCCAGTGTTTCACCCGGCAGAGTTATGTGCCCATCCAAGCCATGGGCAGCCAACTTGGCCATAAGGATGTTGTGGGGGACAGTGTCAAAGGCCTTACTGAAGTCCAGGTACACTACATCGACAGCCTTCCCCTCATCCTCTAAGCAGGTCACCTTGTTATAGGATGAGATTAGATTTGTCAAGCAGGATCTGCCCTTCGTGAATCCATGCTGACTGGGCCCGATCTCCCTGTTGGCTTTTAATTGTTCTGTGATGGCTCTTGAGATTATTCGTTCCATCACCTTTCCCGGCACTGAGGTAAGGCTGATAGGTCTGTAGCTACCAGGATCCTCCTTCCTGCCCTGGGCCACTAAAAGCAACAATTGTGTTTTAGTCATTGAAATTGTGTTAATATACTTCATATACTGCATACTTCTGTGTACTTTGTGCACTTATCTTTATGCTCTGAGGTATATTTTTAAGTGTCTTTGCGTAGTACAGGAAACCTAAGAAGCTAATTTCAGATGGTGCATTTGAATTAGTCACCTGAAAATTAGAACACATCATCTTAACACTTAGTATTGCATCTCTTATTCTATAGTTCTCAGTGATGGTTTTGAATAAGGGAGGCTGGGAACAGTCATTTAACATAGATTCTCTATCCTCAAATTTACAGAATGTCATAACAGCCTTATTAATGATCCATGCCTTTTCTTCTCCCCTCAAATCGTTTCATATGAGTCTTCAGAAAGACAGTAATTCCCTGGCTGATTTTGATCGCTATCATTAATTTTGGTCTCTGTTGCCAAGCCAAGGACTGTTTTCCTTGGCTACATTTTCTTTAATCCTAGACCTTAGTATCCAATAATAATAAAAAAGTATGTGTGGGAGGGTGAAAGATAAAGAACAAAATAGCATACAGAAAACTAATATCTAGTGAAACAGTTCAGATGTCAATATTTGATGCCATTATCTTCTCTCTCAGATCATTAAACAGCTGATGATACTGAAATGGAGCAGAGAACTGCTTTGGCAGTATTTTGTGTGTAACTATTACGGTTCCTTTCCTAGACTAACTATTTGCAGAAGCATTGGGTGGAGTCCTTACTTAGCCCAAGGAAAACTTCCTTTTTAAAAATACCTGCTGATCTAAATGCCTAATAATTTTCAAACTTTCTGTATATTTACAGACTGAGTCTTTCTACTCAAAGCTTTTCAGATGTAGAGACAGGTGAATAAAATACAAATAGACATGTGAATAAAATACAGCTAGTCACCTGTTCTTCCATCTTTTCTTCTAGAGGAGAAAGTAAATGAGGAGCAACAAATAAATACTCAATAAAACATGTGTGTTATAACACTAAACGTAAACAATAAAGGTAAAAATATGCCTAATAACTAATAATGCAGTAACTAATAGAAACTCAATTTGTAAAACTGTGGTCTCATATATAGAGATGAGAATATTTTAAAATGGGCTTTCGAAAGAGATCTGAGATATACAGTACAAAGATCTTTAGACACTTGTAAGTTCCAGAAGGTGGAAGTGCCTGGAAAGCAGAATTATGGCAGGAATTTAATTCAAATGCCAGTGCATTTTGAGGTTGGATTCTAAACCAGTCCCGGGCTGGCTTTTAAGTAAACAGCAAAGTTTTAGAATATGTGAGGTAAAGGACGATAGGATTCCTGGCCATATGACTGTGGCATTGTCATATATATTTCTCAAACTGTCAGTGGAACTGCAACAGTTGTATTCCCGTATGTCCTTCCCATTTTCTGTGAACAAGATCAATTCCACCAAATTCTGTTCATATCTTTCTCTGTCCCATAGGATGCTTCCAAAAATATCAGCTTCTTTGTTTCTAAGAGGCCTTTCATCCCAACGCAAGCCACAAGTGAAACACAAAACATTCTTCTAAGGCCATACTAACAGCTTTATGACTATACTAAACTAATGCTATAAGCAAGAAAGAAAATAATTATAAACTAAACTAACAAATATTATTTGGAGAAAAAAAATCTTTCAAAATTCAAAATAAGAAACTAACATGATAAAAGTGTAGGTCCTTACTTTACAGCTGTTGGACTGAAGAGATGAAGATCAAAAGAATCAAATGAGGGGGTAAAAAAAAAGACTAGAAGGAACTTCAAAGGTTCATGTTCCCCGTTTTGATCCATGACGGAGTCCTACACTTACAGCATTGTAGATCTAACCTTTTACTCACAATGACTATTTCACAGTTCCCACAGACAGTCTATTCCTGTATTCAATTAGCTTTACTCTTAAAGAATGTTCATATTTCTTAACTAGATTTTCCTTGCTGGAATGTAATACCATTTTTCCTTTTCTTATATACTGAGGGCATGGAAAGTAGCTTATTTCCTTTCTCTTTACAATTACTTATTAATATTGGAGAGCATTCTTATATTCCAGCTTCAGTCATTTTTCTTCTATGAACAATAAATCTGGCTGCTTCTGTAGGTTATAATTATTAGACATCTGTTTGCTCCCCTGTAGAATTTCCTTGATTGGCCAATTTTTCTTTGAAACTCAGGGCCTAAAACTAGACTCAGTAGACAGAGAAGGCTTTGCCAATATGAAAGAACTATTCCATGTGACTCGCAAAAAATATTTCTCTTTATATCTCTCAGTATGATAGCCTTTTTCCAGTCACCTAGCATTGACAGTTTATGGTGAGCTGAAAATTCAACATATACCTTACACTTTTTACAACTGCCACCCTGCCAGTTGTTTCCCATCTAGGATATTTGCAGTTGATTATTCTGCCTCACTGAAGAACATTATGGTTTGGGTTTTTTTCCATAGTGAATCCCATCCTGTTTCTTTCAGACCACTTAACCAAATAGTTGGTCTTGTGTCCTAAAACACTTTTATTTTGTTGTCTGTGAATTCAGTAGACATATTTTCTATTATGTCAGCCAGGTTGTTGATGAAGTATAAAGACTATTGATGTATTATTGGTTTTACATTTGTTGATTGTCATATATTCCTCTGGTCCTACATTGAACTATTGATAACTACTTGACGAGTGCAGTTCTTACACCAGTGTTGAACATGTCTTTGGAAAGTTTTGCTTGATTATAAAAGTGGCTTGTTATGCAATGTCAAAAGCATTTTTAAAGTTAGCAAACATTCTGCTATTCTGTTTTTCATAAGGTCTTATTCTTAGAAGGAAATTGAATTGGATTTGTTCTTGACAAATATATGTTGGCCACTGTTCATCTCTGTGTCATCTTCCAAGTTTCTAAAATTCTTAATTACTTCCAATATTGTTTCAGGAACTGAACATGATCTGAGTAGTTTATAATTCCTTGTCTCTTCCTTTTCCACCTTTCTAGAGATAAAGGTTGTGTTTGACCTTTTAAAATCTTCTGAAATGTCATCGTCCTCTCCAAATTCTGAAAGATAACCACAAATGTTTCTGACATAGTTGTAGACAGTATTTCATGTACACTAGAGCAAATTTCCCAAGACTCAGTTGATTTGACAACATCTAATTAAGCCAGATATTCCTTCCTCAATTCTTTCTCTGTTCTCACCTGATTTCTTGCCCCTCTGTTAAAAATGTAAGCTCCCTGATATCTAGCTGGTAAACGCAGTAACCACTCTGTGATTTCTTTAGTACTAGTGAGAAAGGTTTGAGCTTAGGAAATCAGTACAGGTTGGTCTTCAAAATTCATGTATCTTCTTAAACTAAATTTGAACCCCTGCTTACAGATACTTTTCATGCTCAGAAAGGACTAATGTTTCTCCAGATAGCTATCACAAAATTTTCTAAAGGCAGAAAGAAACTTCCATACGGTCCCTAATATGAATTGCTGTTCATTTTCTTGTGGTTTTGTTGTTTGGGGTTTTTTTCTCTAATTTTTCTGCTGACATTCCATGACAGAAATAAAACTTATGTCTCTAAGTTGTAATTAAAGGTGTAATTTGGACTATAATTCAGATATCTCATCGTAGCGGCTCAATCCATGTGCCTAAATATAAATGCTTGAGTCTTTCTAATACATGCTATAATATCCTGAACGTACTTAAAACACGGGACTGGCACAACATGGTCTTTATATGGCAGCTCACTTTAGATATGTGGTACCATTTGAAAAGTCCTACAACATCTTGCTTGACCATCAGCTGCAAATTCAGAAGGTCACATGTCTTCCATACATCTTCTGTCTTATCTGATGGCTCACACAGATATGCCAGATATGCCAGAATGTCTTAGATGGAGCTTGGAACCTATGTTTAGGTAACAGATTCCATCCTTCTATTTTATATATATATATATATATACAAACTTATATCCTGTAAATTAGCTGTCTCATTTACAAGTTAAATCCCACCCCAGATTTTAGAATAAAGGAATTATTACTGTTTGGAAATAATCCTGCTTCTCATGAAAAGTTCTTGAATGCCCTTTCCTTCAGAAACATATCCATGCTCATATATATTTGATTCATTTAGTGTATTCTTTAGTACCAAGGAAATTAAGTAAGAACATCCCTCCCCCAGGCTGTTTCTAAGAGTTAATCTTCTTGCTGCTCTTTTGTATACTAAAGTAATAATCCTCTATTTGTGACACCAAAACTGGTTGCTGTGGAAATAATTGCACTGTTACCAAACCTGATTAAGAGCTCGCATAGAGAAGCAGCTGGAAAAACAAACAAACTCTTAGAAATAAAGATTCTACTTTAATACTAATATCCTTGGTAATGAATACAGTATTAAAGAAAATTGTTTCTCAACAGAATTTTTTTCCAAAGTTGTCCAAGATGTATGACTTTTTTTTCAGTCATCACTAAAATTCTCTTTTTTCCATATTTCTATGTAAATATCTTTAATAAAGGAAAAGAAACAAAACAAAGAATATGTATAATACAGTGAACAAAAGTGTTTCTAATATATATTCTGAAGTGGCAGAAAAAAATCCCTGAGCTACAGTTGCTGCTGGCATGCATTATTCCTGCTTTTCTTGCTGCAGATTAAAACATCTAAATGTATTTTTCTCTTAATCCCTTTTTTCAGGTTAATAACTTTTTTTTTTAGAAAGCATATGGTTTTCATTCATGTACGATAAGCCTAAAATTAATCTTAAAAAAAAAAATCAAACAAAGTAAAAGTAGATCACTTTAATAGAAAACTGCAATAGAGAGAAAGGTTTCTTAAACAGCATCCCCAAAGCACGGCTTACTTTAGGGTAAAGTGTGTAATGTTGCCCATTTATCATCATATGTAAATAATATTGGCAAGCCTATCTCTCAGATGCTGAGAGCACCGCTAAACATTCAGTCACAGAGGTTTACGCTAAAACCTTTTGACAGCTTGCAGACATTTAACCCAGAGACAAGCATCTCTGTGTGACCACTAATGATTCTGATGCATGAAAAGCAGCGACTGAGCTGAAACAGTAAGAGGAGACAAAGCTGCTAAATTAAATGTAAATATCAGATACTTGAAAGCATTGCTGATAGTGTCTGTAGTGGATGTACACCCTAGTCGTGAAGCTTGAGATCCAGACTCCTAAGTGCACATGATTTATTTGTACTTAAAAAGTAAATCATGTTGATGTTCTGTGCCTAAATGGGTTACTTTGCCTAAATGGGTAAGTCAAGACGAGATAAAGTCTGAGGTTTTGTTTGATCAGATGTGCTTCGCAAACAAATGTTAGAGAATTAAAGCTGGCAGTAACAATCTTCAACTGGCTGATCAAGTGTGATTAATATATCTCGTGTCGTAGGTGACATACGACTTTAAATATACTGCATCCTCTAACTGTAACGCAGGATTACATTTGTTACTTGAGAGAAAGCTATATTCTGCACTCTGCCGAAGAGCAAAAGGAGTCTGTTCCCAGCACAGAGGAATTTACATTGCAGTCAGGTTAACTTGCTCTCATTTCTTTGTTCTTTTCATTTGTCGGTATCTTTGCTCCTCTGTACTGCTGTCACTGTGTCCTGCTTCCATGTCAGCACCGCTCCAGCTGCAGGAGATGTTTTGCAGACAAGCACAAAGGAGGAGTCCCAGGGATCCACGAATACAAAGAAAAAGCAAAATGTGAAGGCAGGGAAAAAGAGAAAGAGTCTGAAAAGTGTGGAAGAAAAAGGGCTGTTATGAACCATCTGCTTTTCATCTGTGCAAATTCATATTCTGGACAGGGCTTTAAAGACAAACTTCCTGAAATCACAGTGATGATTAAGTCATGCTAGACTCCCTTCCCTGTTGTTGGCCACACCACAACTTCCAGGCTGTGTTTCTAGAATTTACCTGCAGCAAAGAGTTTATGTAACAGCACCTAATCAGTAAAAATTTTCATCCCTAAACAAAGATTGGTTTCAAATATCTCTCAAAGTATCAGTATAAATCATTAGTTCTGTGGATTTAGGAGTAATGAACCTCAGCATTCCTACCAAATGCATACAGGCAATGAAAAATTTCTATTACTCGTGAAGCAAAAGTAACCAATCTCCCTACCTTAAAACTTGTAGCAATGCCATAAAAACAGCTCTGATGGTGGCATGGAAAAATTTAAGTTTTAACAGATTTCTTTAATGAAATCTGTGTGCAATTGAGTAAGGAAATTAAAATGTGGAAGACATTTCAGCCCGTTGACTGCACTGTCAGTCAGTTAATATTGCCACACCTTTATTAGGAACATGTTGTCTGTGAAATATTTATAGATGAGTAATAATTGAAGATCATTTTGATCTGAAAACTAAAATCCTGAGTCTGTAGTAAGATTTTGATTTCTCACTTCTTACTATAACAGCATGAAATTTTTAGGTCAATCCTTAACACATATCAAATTGAATTAAATTGAATTTGTACAGATGAAATAAAATATTTTCATTTAAGGTGTACTCCAAACTTTATTTCAAGCTTATGAAATGCTTGGTCATTGCAGCCAGCTTGTTCAAACATACTCTAATTGCTCCCTTGGGATCTTGTAGGTTGTCTTTAATTTGCAATTACTGGCCCTGACAGTCAACGGTACCTTTTAAATCTGTGACTTCTAGGATCACCAAGAGAACATTTATCATTAACTTTCCTATTACTGCTTTGATTTTGAGCCTTCCATTAGTTTCTCTTCTTTTTTGTTTAATTTTATCAAAGTCAAGCTGAAACAGAACAGCTAACCAGTGCCTAGGAAGTAGGGGCTGCGGTTATATATATTAGCAAATAGTGCAGTCCAGTAAGAGGGGATCTGTAGAATAGAAAAGCAGCTGCTAAGAACCTGATGTCTACGTTTTATACATTTCAGGGTGTTTATTTCATTCTTATTGTAATGGTTCTGTGGACTGTGTTTGTGTTAGCTGCTGAAATACTTTAGGTAGAGTCCTGTAGTGCATCTTCTCACTTGCTGCAGTTTAATTGGAAAGCAATGCAGTTTGTGCCTGCTGTCTGAGATGTAACAGGAACCAAAGCACTGCAGGTGCAGGCACTGCATGATTCACTTCGGAAATCTCAGTCATGATTCAAACCAAAATGCTAAAGTAGCACACACAAGGATTAAATGCATATAAGGCCACTATGAGGCACAAGTACCTGGGGTAAGATGTTCCTTTTTTACAGAAGACAAAATGTCCTATGATTCTTGATCAAACAGTAGCAATTCCATCATGTCCAGGCTGTGTTCAAGGCACTATTCAGCTGTGTGTAGAGGCACGCAGCTTGAGAGTCCAGCGCAGAGCCACAAAGATGATGAAGGGAGTGGAACATCTCCCTGATGAGGAAAGGCTGAAGGAGCTGGGTCTCTTTAGCTTGGAGAAGAGGAGGCTGAGGGGTGACCTCATAAATGTTTATAAATACGTCAAGGGGGAGTGTCAGGAGAACGGAGCCAGGCTGTTTTCAGCAATGTCCAATGACAGGACAAGGAGCAATGGGTACAAGCTGGAACATAGGAGGTTCCACAAAAACATTAGAAAAAACTTTTTCACTGTGAGAGTGACAGAGCACTGGAACAGGCTGCCTAGAGAGGTCGTAAAGTGTCCTGTGGAGATATTCAGAACCCGTCTGGACGCGTTCCTCTGTGACCTACTGTAGGTGATCCTGCTCTGGCAGGGGGGCTGGACTAGATGATCTTTCGAGGTCCTTTCCAACCCGTAATATTCTGTGATTCTGTGACCTAAGAAACTTCCTTAACTCTTTATTTGGTGGATGGTGTCTTGCTCTGCCTTGAGGATACTAGTAGACATTTGCTAGGCACCACCAGAAAGCCACCCTGAAAGATACAGTCATTAAGCAAACCGAGCAGCTGGGGAACTCTGAACCTTGAAGCAACTGTTGAAAATGACTTTATGTTGTGCTTGACAAAAATGTATGATAATGTGACAAGCATGGAATGACCTGTCTACAAGTTTGATTTTCTGATAATCTTCAGTTTGGTTGCTTTCTGAGTAGGAAATTGCATCTGTGACAGTACATTCTGTAGACATCTTATTTGTCCAATAACTCCTGAACCCATTTGTAATTTTACCACCCAAATGGAATGTGGCAATGAGTCAAATACTGGATATCTGCTTTATAAAGTCACTACTTGATGCCTTCTGCTTTTGGAACGTAGGGTATGCCTATCCTAGCAAGTAATACAATGCAAAGGAAGCGAATTTGTAGAATGAAAGAGTTTGTGGTCACAACCTAATACAACACGATACAATAGGATACGATAGGATATGGTAGGATACGACATGTATTGAGGGATTTTAAATTGCAAGTGAGTGTAATCTGGTTCTGTGAACACCTGTTAGTGGCTGGATTATTTCAGGAGAGTAACTGGAATGCATTTTTCAGTTTATTTTCCTTTTAAAGGAATCTATTCCATGTGCACTGAAGCTGCTGTACAATGTGAACCAAAGTGGTTATTTGCTTCAAGTGTCCTCCAGATCAAAACAAAACAGTAATATGGATTCACAATTTCTAATAAGAGTTCCCTGCTCTTCTTTATGCTATTCATCATTTTATAGTTCATATTTTCTCAGTAATCTCTTTTCCTAGTTGGAGAGGCCTAGTTTATCTGTTTTCTCCATGTGTCAAAGTATTCCATACTTTTTATCATCCATGTTGCCTTCTTAGGTTTTTTAACTCCTCGGGAACTGAACTGCAAAATTCAAACCCTTCACTGCGAAGAGACCTCTCCGATTATTTTATAGCAGGGCTAAATGAGGAAATGCTCTGCCCCACTCATGGGACACCAGAGTCAGTCCCTGGAACTGAAGGCTCATCATTCTCTCATTCCTTAGGTTGGCCTACAGTCACTGTGGAGCAGAAGCCTCGTTCAAATACAGGGACAAAGTGGAAAAGTGGAAGGAGGCAGTCAGAAACCTGGCAATTTACAGAACAAAAGAAGTAAGAAAACTGGCAAGAGGGGATTTGAGTAAATTACAAGTAGGGGAAATGGGGAAAGACAGAACAGGGAGGTCTGAAATCACACATGTCCTTCAGAATTTGGAAGAAAATTTAGTAATCCTCTGCAAATATCTGTCAAATAGACTGGTAAAATAGTGTTCTTGAACAACTAGTTCTTTTAGGTTTTTTCTACATTAATGGCTTGCTTTGAGGCAGAGCCCCCAAGTCATCCTCAATTTCTGCATGTCAGAGAGCTAGGTCACAGAGCTATTTGCATTTTCAGAGGAAACCAGTAAAACATTTAACCCCTATTCCCCCCCCAAAAAAAAACCCGTAAACAAACCCAACAAAAACACCTAACCAAAACAAACACAACCAAAACCAGTTATACTTCAGATGCAAGCCAAATAAATTCTGACCCTTCTTGGAGAGTTAATATTCTTTACCAATGACTGGATCAATCAGCTCCCACATGCCGGGTGGGAAAAGTCAGCCCAGAGGACTAGATTAAATCTCATCTGACATAAAGCTACAGTATCACATATATCGTTGCAGGGGCCTCAGTGCTATCTGATTTGATCTCCAGATCCTCCTCTTCTGTTCCAGATTACTTGCTAACATATACATATCCTGCAAAACTAACTGATAATTAGCTTGAACATCCAGTACATCTAAGGTTTAGTACAGAGCTATAATGAGTTTTCACAAAGCATTTGTGACATTCACTTTCCTTTGTTTATATACAGCAAAAAAGTAACTTTTTAAATGAGCGATAGACCCCAACAAACCACGTCTGGGAAGGCTGGAAAGTCAAATGCTCAAATGTTAAGAAACATCGGTATTATGGTTGCAGAGGTGCCCAGCAGTCACAACTGCAAGTCAAGTCAATTAGGGCAGAGCTTTGAATGTATGGCATACGTTGTTTATGCTATTAAAAGTCGTGATCTCTGTGGTTTAAAAAAAAAAAAACAAACATCGTATAATTTGGACGGCTTTCCTTTCTCTATATCAAATATATATCATATTCTATCTGGAAAGAGGGATAAAAAATAGAGAAACAGGTATGGATCTGATATTCTAAGATTCGCTCTTACATCCCCATATTTTTCCCAGCACTAATACTAGCTGAACTGATAGTAACATAATGTCAAATTTTCAATCTATGTTTACAGGCAAAATGTGGAATTCTTTTTAATGTTGCCAAGCAATGAGACTAAATATGGCTAAGTTAGTCAAACGTATTGGCTTGCAATTCTCCTGTTGTCTCTTTGCTCTAATACTCCTGTGACCGACTGTGCTACAGTGGACGTAAATTGAAAATATACACCCCCAAATTTAACTAGGTACTTTTGAAGATTGTAAAATACAATGTCTGTCAGGTTATGATAGGTCTTTTAATGAGAATTTTAAAATGTAGAAAGACAATGTGCTTTGTCAGAGATACTTCTGAAAAAGTTTAAATAGATCTCCTTTTTTTGTAGTTTTTACCCATTTACATAGCTTTGGAACAGAAATGTAAATCAAATGAATCTAGATACCTCTGGAAGACAAGTAAAAGATATTTAAATACTTTTTGTTTGGAGGAGGAAAATATCTGAAATATCTGCAATCTCATTTTAAAAAGAAATATCTGCAATCTTGTTTTAATTTGCCTTAGTGAATGGACTCCTTTGTTATTTTTTTCTGGTTTGCATAATAGTTCTGCTCAAACTGTTTTCCTCTTCTAAGGAGGCTTTGCATGTAAGGGCATTGATTTTTTGATGGCATATTAACTGACTTCCTTTCACAGAAAGGTAACTTAAAGATAACATTGTGATAAACACATTCCTGATTCTAAAATATCACACTTTCCTGATTCTAAAATATTAGGTTTCCTTGGAAGATACGAAACTCTTAATTTGCCCTGGCATTGTGAATGTTCAGCCATAATAATTAAAAAAACCCCATATTTTAATTTCAGGGTTTTCTTCCCATTTTAATCCACTCTGTGAATAAATTGAATAATCCATCTTTAAAACAAAATAAAATTCATAGGAGAATATATGTTACATGTATTGATATAGCAATATATAACCCAGGTATCAGATAGTATTGCAGCAGGATGCTACAAGTTATCTCCAACAAGAAATATTTTGTATGTCAAGAATTGCTTAACTATTCTTGAACAACTGTTTTCTGTCTTTTTGGTTTTGAAATATTTGTTTGTCAAAAAAGAAATCAAATTTAAAATCTTTTAAAATGTGAAATTACTACCACTTGTTTGATTTTCATAAAATACGTGATTGGATGTTGGAGGGGTTTTTTAAACAAATATTTACGCCTCTGGTCTTTGCATTCTTCTGCCAGTTTGGCTTTCACATCTCAAGCCCTGTCACACTGGTTTCATCAGTGACTCCAGTCCTACAGGCCAGGTGCTCTTCTGTCACTTTTGTTGTCTCTTTACATGTCTCTGCAACACACTGAATGTGTTCCCAGTGACACACATCGAGTACAGCCATCTACCTGTGCTAACACCACAGGAAAACCTCTCTTCTCTACTTGTGACTTGAAGCCAATCACCTACCAGATTGCTACTTCCTTGTTTGTGCAAAAAGTGAGTTGAAAAGGAACAAAATATACCCAAGTTATTTCCTCTTGGTATCTTCCAAGCTTGCCCATTTTTGATCCAAAGAGTTCATGTTCTCAGTGTGGACAGTCCTCCTGTCACCAGGGTCTGTGCTGCCACTTGAACAGCAATTTGTTATTACATCAAGTGATTCCACATTGTGTGTAATTCTTAATCAACCTCTTAATCTTCTGTGGTGGTTTGGCCCTGGCTGGAGGCTCACCAAAGCTGCTTTATCACTCCCCTTTTTAGATGGACAGGGGAGAGGGAAGAAATAACAAGAGGCCTGTGGGTTAAGATAAAAGCAGTTTAATATAGCAAAAGCAAAGGCCGCCCACAGAAGCAAAGGCAAAGAAAGATTATTATCTGCTTCCCATCGGCGGGCGATGTCCGGCTGCTTTCCCAGGAAGCAGGGCTCCAGTGTGTTTAGCGGTTGCTCCGGAGGACAAACACAAACAGCAGATGTCCCCCCGCTTCCCTCTTCCTTCTCACTTTTATATCCGAGCTGACGTCATATGGTGTGGAATACCCCTTTGGTCAGTCTGGGTCAGATGGCTGAGCAATGTTGAGAAAAAATGATTTGGGGGAATTTATGTTCTTGTGATTGTGGTGAAGGAACATGGAGTGGATTGTGTGTAGATTGTTTAGTCTTGTTTGGTGGTGTGATGATTTTTGTTCTGATTTTGGTGTTGGGAGTCTTTGCTTTTTCTGTTTCGATGTTAATGTTGTGTGATGAATGTAAATTTTAATAATGGTAATAATCATTTTAGCTAGGTAGCTGAAGTATTTTGAGAGCTGGGGTGTTTCAAAAGGGAAGGGTGGCAACAAAGGGATACCCTGATCCAAAGAAGGAAAGTTTATGCTATGATGAAAGAATTATCTCACTGTACAAAAGAACACAATAAATACATGCTTCCGTGTATATCCTACACAAATCTTAGAGAAACCATGAAATTATTCTTTTTCTAAAAGCAGTATAGCTTCAAATATTATTTTTTTTAATCCACTTTTCAACACTAATCTATTTTTTCTGATATTTTATATATAATTATGTGTTAAGTTTAGATGCAAGTAATCAGAGGAGTACACCTTTCAATTTCAAAGTAATTAGAAAGCTATGGTGTTGTAAAATTACATATTCATCCTCATTAAAACTACCACATGGCGTATGCACAAGCAAAATTTCTTTTGAAGCTCAGTATATTCATAGTTTCAAAATGTCAAGAAAAATTAGTCTAAATTGTAGTTTTCATTGCCTTAGAAATACAAAATAATTACAAAATCTGGATGTGAAATTGATGAGCTTCATTTGATTTCCTACCAGTTCAATAAGCAGAAAGGCCCTTGACACACTTTCAATTTCTTTGTCTTTTAAAACTCTTGGCTTTATAAAATTATTTAAATAAAATCTTTCAGGAGGGCCAAGTTTGCAGCAAAACCTAAAGCATTGCCAGCACTCGAAACCGTGAAATAGTTTACTGCTATTATAGCATTTTAGTTAGAGAACAACTGGATGCAGGAGAAAGCTGAGTGATGGGTATCTGGTCGGTCATTCCTGCTTTGGAACTGTAGCAATGCAATTCAGTTCTCCAAGTAGCTGCAACCAGTGATGCTTCACAGCAGCTTCAAAGAGCAGTTCCAAACCAGCCCACTAGCAGATGGATTTGTTGACTTGATTGGCAGACAAGCCTCAAATCCCTGCAGTCACATCTTCTTGTTTTGTTCCTGCCGAGGACTGATTTCATACCATGCTCACAGCTGACAAAAATTTACGGCAAGTGATTAGTGTTGATGAATGTTTCTTATGCCTAATACTTTGCTGCACAGCCTTATTACATCTCCATTGTGGTGATTCAAGCAAACTTTTTAATTAAAGATTGGAAAGGAAATGATGTTTTGGATTGAATTGTCCATTTTATGATATATATGAGATCTGAAACACGCAGGGTTGTAGCTTTGTTCTGAATTGGGGAGCAGCGGGAAGTTGCAAGTTTGATGATAATTGGTGTCTCAAAAGTCCAAGATCTAAGCATTAACTGAAAGGATTTCTCAAACTGCAATCCAAATGGGAAAAAAAAATAGCTGTAATTAGCAAAATTTTTAATTGTCACTGCAATTTACCTGTGACAAAAATCTCAATTTTATTTTTTCTGCTTTCTGTATTGATGGCAATTTCCAGTAGAGTAGCCTTCAGATATCATTTTGAAAAGTGTTTCAGTACAAACCTCAGGGAATAGTCTTTCTTTGACTCTTTCAGAGGGAGTTACTAGACATATTGTGCAACGAGATAAATTCCCTCATTAAAGAAAATAAGCCAAATCACCACCATCCTGTTTTTCCACACACCAACACAAACTTTTCATCTGGGACTTGTGTTAGGAACTCTGTCATTTGCAGATATCTGGAAGAGAGTTACTGATGAGTTGTTGATCACTGGAAATGAGGAAATTCTGAGTTTTTTTAAATGCATGCTCATATGAACGAGATACCTAAAAATGAGCACAATATTAATGTCACAATACTTCTATATGCTCTGTTTTCTGTGGCAAAGAATGACAAGTGAAAGGTTTACAAGTCCCAAAGGGAGCCCACTGAAGCTTAGGCTGAATAACAATCTGTCCAACACCTACATGATGATTATGATTACGATTGTTGTTGTCAAGCATTTTCTTCAGTAAAAGTAGGTATGTAGGTCAGTGAAAACTCTATGACAGATTTGATGTAACCTGGAAATCATTTGTCCTATGAAAAAAAAAAAAAAAAAAAGGAGAGCAAAAGCATGAATGGAGGAAGGAAAGTTATTATTTTTCTCATTTGGCTAACAAATAAATGAATCTGATATTCCCACATTAAAGCATGATCTTTGATATAACTGATATTCTTTAGACCCTCTACAGGTAAAATACTAAAGGTAAACTCTCTGTTGTTTCCACTTAATGGAATAAAGATTGTTTGAGAACTTGCCCTGGAATTTTCTGGTTAACATACTGCTAATGAGAAGGGGAGAGTGGATAGTTTGGCCTTTAACGTTTTGCGTAAGGTGTTTTATTCTTGAGGAAAAAGCTATTTCTTTCAGTAGTCTCACAATGGAAGTTCAAAGAACTAGGAAGGAGAGAAAAAGTGAAAGCAAATCCTTTAAATGAAAGAAAAAAAGCCTTAACAAAAGTGTTCTGAGTAATTCGCTGGAGCTGTCAGTCAAGAACTATAAACCAAACCAATCATCTGCACTAATTGTTTTCCACTGTTTGAAAAACACCTTATTTGAAAAAAAAAAAAAGCATAACATCATAATCCAGTACCTTGGGAAATAATTTCTTCTGTCAAAAATATTTGAAAATGAAGCACTTATATTTTAAATTAACAAACATCTCTTTTGTTCTATTTTAGCTGAAATACTTTTTTTTTTTAAATTTAAAAACTGAATCTTACTGAGGTAACAACCCAAAAGCTTTAATCAATCTTCTGAAAGGTAAACCCTATTTCAGTAGTATGAAACTTTGGTTTCACTTAGTCTGACAAAGCCCACTGAGAGTTGCAGCTGATAAGTTAAAGAGCAAGTATTGTTTAAATTTTGCAATTTAAGATTAGGATAAATACTACCAGTAGTGTTTTGTTTTGTGTAGAGATATGTATTTTCAGTAATGAGCCATCAAGTCCTTTTAAATATAAGCATGTTTCACTTAATTCTGTTTGTCTCTCGGGTACTTTTGAGTCTTCAATACTATTACTCAATCTTTTTGATAGTCAAAATGCTGTAACTTAAATTGACTTTTGACAGTATCAGTACAGAAAAATAATTGGTATCACGCCTGAAGCCTTCATGGAATTGTATATTCCTTTTAGAAGCATGTAAGAAACTTATAATAAGCAAGTATTTCTCAGTATATTTATTATTGCTCTAATTAGACTTACAGACTTCTAATAGTGGAGATGAGAAATTGATGATAGAGTGAACTGATTATCCTCTGGAAGTAGTGTTTAATGGACCAGTTTTGCTTCAGTTTTCTACTAGAAAATATATTTGATTCAGGCTGCCATAAAAGCTGAAATGATGGAATTCCTGGAAACTTATGTGTGAATGCCTAGTTTAATTAAAGACTATATATATAAATGCATGTGTACAAACCTGCGTATAGACATAGATGCTCACACACCTGATCCACACACCCCTGAACACACACATGTATCTGTGATCAAAGTTGGAAAGCATGAAGAATTTAATTACATCTATGATATCATCAGCTCAAGTTTATAATAAAAGACTGGATGCAAAGGAAGTAGCACTTGTAGTTTACAAACTTGTGTACCGACGAAAGCAAAATTCTCACTGTTCAGAGGAACACTTTTTCCTATCGATGGGGACAGTTAAATGACTGTGCCAATATACTGTCTTTTCTTCAGCATACGCAAAGAGGCAAGACGCATGCAGGAAAAGTCTTATAGAAAAAAATGTATAAATACAGGCAAACCAATCAGCTCTCAATCTCTTAAATCCATGAAACCCATAGGAGGCACTCAAAACTGAGATTTACTGTATAGCTCAAAGATGCCTGAAAGATTGAACTCTGCCAAACTCTGCCAAACTCTCCCAAAACTTAAGGTTCCTCCTCTGCTTGTATCAGTTTGGCACATAATACTATTCCATAAAGACTGGTCTTTTGCAATGGGAAATAAATTACACAGAAAAGTATTGTTATTGATTAAATTTTTAAAAACCCAGAACGCTGTGCAGGCTCTGTTTGTACACTAGGCCACAGTATGTGTGGAGCTCAGGTTGAGAACCAGATCAGAATTTCCTGTCTGTAAATAAGAACAATGAATCTTGTTGAAGTCCACTGCGCTTATGTCAGTGGAGAATATAAACATCGGAGGTACTGAACAATCCAGTTAAAAATGCTTTTGAGCCCGTCTACACATTTCTTGTGGCTCCTCCTTGACTTCTTCAGACCACAAGTATGTTTTAAAACCAACATTAACAGCAAAGCCAAACACTTGAAACTTCATGGATTTCAGAAGAACAGAGATCAGAGCTAAAGGCTTGCAACTGAACTTCAGTTGTCCTGTTGCTGAGAAATGCTGAAAGCATCTTATAGAAGTACTAACTTTTCATAGGTCTAAATAATAAATAGGGAGTTGTCTTAATCTTTGAAAAACGGACACTGATTCTGAAATATCATTTTAACGACATCAGCATGGATAGTGGTATTTCCGACAACGCTATGGCCTCTCTGTTTTAAGTGCTGATGGCATTCAAAAAAGGCTAAGTTTATTTTTAACTATTACTGTCACTATTACTGTACCCTATGCAATTAAAAAAATAGTATTTTATCTGACATAATGAAAACAGAGAAAGGAAAGCTGTACACACCTGCCACATGCAGGCGTAGATTTCTCTTGAGACTAGGGAGGTTTTTCAAGTACCTCTTAATAATATCTGAGCACTTTGATGTACTAATTGCCAGTATGACAATTTTGATGTTCTGAGTAGTGATCTATATACATCGCATTGTCCTCTGAACAGTACATTTAATGGGTCACAATGAAGTAGAAAATAATCTGAAGAATCTGTTAAAGTGTAAATGAATCTTGATATGATAACCATACATATATGTTCTACACCTTTATCACCGACCATGAAGGAAAGCATTCTTCAGATGTAGTTCTGAAAAGTGAATTTTTTATTTGTCCTTCTTCTACATGTATTTAGAAGTTGATCAGGAAAAGAAAAAAAATGTTTTGCAATTTTTGATTTTTCTTCTAATGCCATATGAAACTCTTAATGGCATTTTTTGGTGAAGATTTCTATTTACAATAAAAAATTGGACAATTGGACAATTCCTAAGCATGTAGAATATTCTCTTTTACCTGAACAAACAAAGCACAAACTTGATCAATGTGAAAATATGCTTTTTATATTTGTGCTGCATAAAAAGACACTTTTTTTTTCTTGGTTGACTTTTTGAAAGTGTAGTTTCTTGCTTCATAAACAGGAAATACTGTAGTGTGAGGACAGTATTAAATATGCAGGTTCCCAGAATCTGGTTCTTGGATAAGACAAATATTTTATTCCCCAAGGCAATAACCAGTGCCTCTTGATGACATACACAGTAAAAGGTGAAAAATCCCAGTTTGCTGTATTGTCCAAAATTCTTTTTTTCCTTACCCAATGGAGAATTATTTTTATCTTCTCTTTGACACAGACACATTTAGGAGCCCTTGTTATGTCTTCTTTTTCTGCTCTTAAATCTCAGAAACCCTTTTGCTAAACTGTATTATCATATATTGCATTTTATGTTTTATTTGTAACTAATAACTAATAAACAGGAACAACATTCTGTTACATGAGATCTTTGCTAACATGGATGTTTTTTTTAGTTTGTGTCAGAAGAGAAGAAGGTTTTAGAAGCTAACCGGTAGCTATATAAAAATAGTTCCAGAATGTGTGTATGGTTTTTAATCTTAAAATTTTGTGGCACTAATCTTGCTATTTGACAGGCTTTTTGATGACAAACACTTTGAATATTCAGAAGCTTGTTGTACAATTAGTCATAGATTTTCAAAACATTCTATCAAAAAAATAAGTTCCTCGAGCACTTGCAGAACGTGTGGCAGTGCAGCGCCATCATCAATACTCCAGTCAAAGTCCTAATCTGCTACACCGGAGATCCATTGGCTTAAATTAAGATAGGACAAATTAGTGGATAAGAACTTTTTTGGGTACTGAGTATGGGCTTTTATATAAGGAAATACTGTTTTATTTATGTATTTAGGTAATATTGAGTAAAGGTAAAATATTCTTCTCTCATTTTTGTGTCTGTCTAAATATAGTTTCACAAAAGTCCCAAGAGGGTTTGTTTATGTTTCCATTGGATTAGCACACACTAACTGGCATCTGCTTAAAATTATTTCTTTGGGAGGAATGATTTTTTTTACATTTTCCCCCATGTGTCTTAATTTCCTATCAGCATTTCCATTTATATAATATATCCTATATTGTCAAAACAGTGAGCACATCATTCAGGACCAAAATATAAACATGTCGATACAGTGCTATTTCTTGCCACAAATGCATTTGCCTTATGGTGTTGTCTCTTTTTTTTTTTTTTTTTTTATCGTCTACTGAATAAATGAATAAATACTTCTTTGGTCTTCACTGTTTCTTTCTGTGCTCTTAGATGATGAGCCAGCTCTGCACCACTGTGCCTAGGAAATGTCAACAGTTTACCACTGAGAGAACTTTCTGTTCTTTTGAGAATATCCAGGTTTGCATGTAAACACTGAAAAACTGGAAAAAAGAGCATATGTAGGTTTCTCCCAGCTGCCAGTTCTTTGCACTTGTAGTGCAAATTTACTCATAATAAATTTTGCATTTATAATACTATATTCTTACAATGTCAATATAAATAAATATGTGAACAATCACCTAGTTTCACAGAATCACAGAATCACAGAATGTCAGGGATTGGAAGGGACCTCGAAAGATCATCAAGTCCAATCCCCCTGCCAGAGCAGGAATGCCTACATAATGCTACACAGGAACGTGTCCAGGCAGGTCTTGAATGTCTCCAGAGAAGGAGACTCCACAACCTCTCTGGGCAGCCTGTTCCAGTGTTCCATCACCCTCACTGAGAAGAAGTTTCTTCTCGAGTTTAAGCGGAACCTCTTATGTTCCAGTTTCAGCCCATTACCCCTTGTCCTATCAGTGGTTGTCACCGAGAAGAGCCTGGCTCCATCCTCGTGACACTCACCCTTGATATATTTGTAAACATTAATGAGGTCACCCCTCAGCCTCCTCTTCTCCAAGCTAAAGAGCCCCAGCTCCCTCAGCCTTTCCTCATAAGGGAGATGCTCCACTCCCCTAACCATCCTAGTTGCCCTGTGCTGGACTCTCTCCAGCAGTTCCCTGTCTTTCTTGAACTGAGGGGCCCAGAACTGGACACAATATTCCAGATGGGGTCTCACCAGGGCAGAGTAGAGGGGAAGGAGAACCTCTCTCGACCTACTAACCACCCCCCTTCTAATACACCCCAGGATGCCATTGGCCTTCCTGGCCAGAAGGGCACAGTGCTGGCTCATGGTCATCCTGCTGTCCACCAAGACTCCCAGGTCCCTTTCCCCTACACTGCTCTCTAATAAGTCATTCCCCAACTTATACTGGAACCTGGGGTTGTTCCTACCCAGATGCAAGACCCTACATTTACCCTTGTTATATTTCATTAATTTTTTCCCCGCCCAACTCTCCAGCCTGTCCAGGTCTCACTGAATGGCAGCACAGCCTTCTGGTGTGTCAGCCACTCCTCCCAGCTTGGTGTCATCAGCAAACTTGCTGATAGTACTCTCTAGTCCCTCATCCAAGTCATTGATGAATATATTGAATAATACTTCTGAAAAAAAAAAAAATAAAGAACAGCATCTCATAAAATAAATTTTCTAATTTCTTTGTAACTCTAGCTTCAACTCTCTACTTTTCTGCACAGCTTTAGATCAACACTTGTAATTTACAGGAAGAAACAAATGAGAAGGAAATGTTGCCTAACTTTGAGATTTGCTACAGCACTAGTTGTCAAAATGAAAAACAAATGCATTCTTTGTCTGTAGTCACTAAGACAAATTTTAGTACTTAGACAGTGATCTAGCAGGATTCCCAAATGGGAAAGAGAATGTCAAGGATGTTTGGGAACTTCCTAGACTCGGGGGTTCCTAAAACTCTTCTTGCAGTTATGCTTAGGGAGATGTTCTTGCTCTTCTTGTAACTGACAGAAGTTGGGTCTGTTTTAGTGTATGTTGAGTCTGTTTGTAGAAAAAAAATATAATTGAGTGTAACCCAAACTTCATAGACTCCCAAACCGTAATGAAATTAATTCATATTCTTCTAAAGTGGTGCATATTCAAGCTGGGCAGTATACGTCTCTTCTGAAATATGTTTTAAGAGAAGTAGAATGAATAGTCTCCATTAGCTTCCTTGCTGATAACAGTTTGCATTTTTTAAATTGAAGTTTGAGCATATGTAAGAGCATTTTTTTCCATCATTCCTTCCTTCCTGCTTGTTTATCTAACTTCTCCTGCCAATACAGGAATTTGCAGTAAATATGCAGTAGATAAATTTTATTATAATGGATCTAAATGCCTGAAGGAAATTATATTGAAAATATATGTACTTTTAAATATTTTTTTAAAGATAATTTACTTATTTTACGCACTGTGAATGGGAAATACCTGAGACTTTCTGATTTTTTTTTTTTAAATTAAGCTTGGACCTGTATTAGCTTCTACTTTCTTGCATTTCTGTCCTTGAAATAAATGCTTTGATATGAACCTTTGCACTTTGCTCTGCAGACATATAAGTTCTCATAGATGTAATTTTATAGTTTAAGACTCTAATTCCAGGAAAATAACCAATCTTTCTATACTTGTGAGGATTATCTCTCCAATAAATTGAAATTATATGTCTCTTACTGTGCAGTAAATACAATACTTTATCTAGGTAAAATATGAAAACTTCTTTCCAAGTACTGTGTATTCTTTTTTTTTTGTGTTTCCAAGGACAGTGAGATAACACAAAAACAATGCAATAATTTCCAACATCAAAACAAGTTTCTTAATATTTCTAAGAGATGTAACATGGGCAGAGGTGAGCTCAGTAGACAGACAGCTCATTTTAGTCAGATATAAAAACAGTTGAAAAAGAATTGAAAATGGTCAGATCTTTATGTTATTTAAATGTATTCCTTAGACTGAGTTAAGGACTGATCCCAAGTGAATATATAAACTCGTGTCTATTTTCTGAAAGAAAAAAGAAACAGAGCACTCGAAACCGGAAAGGCAGCTTTTCTGAAGTGTCATAAGAAGCAAAATGCATATGGAAAATACTTGTGCAGAATGGGTGTCATAAATTTGTAGACCTTTAAAACTGGTAAGAGAAAAATAATTCAGTCTTGTGAGTCATGCCAATCATCCTATCTGCAGTCTGATCTAGAGAATTGAACTGAACAGAATCTACAGACCAGCAAATTCACCTTTCTTTCTGTTTGCATTAAATATTGCTCAGCAAAAAGTCCGTATACTGAGAAGGAAAATATATTTTTACTTTCATCTGTCCTTGATGAAGCTGAAAAGCATCTTAATTTATTTTGTGAGTGAAGCATCCTGGGTAAATTTGTCCCCTGAAGGCATCTACAATAACATGATACACTGAGCCTGTAAATCTTTGCATCTTGGTAAGACACTATCCTTACTGTTGTTTGACAATGAAAACTCTTGTCTTCATTTTAATTTCTTAGAGGTTTAAGATTATGATCATGGCAGAACATTTTTAGCTTGCAGCAGTACTTAAGTATATTATTTTAAAATACTGTATGATGAACTGCAGTGTTTTCACCGACAGCTTTTTATGAAGTCCTAGCTGCCTTAGCTTTAGCTTAAC
The DNA here is from genome assembly GCA_020746105.1 of Trogon surrucura. Taxonomy (NCBI): domain Eukaryota; kingdom Metazoa; phylum Chordata; class Aves; order Trogoniformes; family Trogonidae; genus Trogon; species Trogon surrucura. The sequence goes on from CM036617.1 coordinate 57,410,027, forward strand.
AGCTGAGTTGCCTGGGTTTGTTTATTTTTCAAGTTTCACTCTGAAACTGAGCTTTGATTCATATTTTTAGTTTCAGCCTGCTACCCTTAGATGATTTATAACTTTAAAAAACTGATTGTCCTTGAATGTAGCCCGTGTAGTAGATTATAGTGAGACTGAATAGTAATTTCTGAAGATTGAAGACACATATATGTAGGACCACATGAATAAGGAAGACTGTATATATGAAGACCTTATATGTATCACATATCTAAAGTTGTATGTGTTTGTTATTGCATTACAGAAAGCAATGCAGTTGCAAGTGCAACTTTAGGACAGAAACATCAGTCAGTAAAGTAAAAAGATCTAAATGAGACTGTTTAAAGGAATTCCAGAAGTCTGGAATGCTACAGATTACATCTAGAAAAATAGCACTTTTTTTTTTTTACTTTTCAGTGTTTCAAAAAAAGGCTAAACTTCATATGAAGAGTTATCTTCTAGCTCTTCTTCAAAGATTTCACTCTTCTTTTTCACACTCCATATGCTTGATTTGTCACCCATATGCAGTTCTATGAGCTCCTTGCTGTTACCCTCTTTTGGATGGATTTTGGCAGGAAAAAAAAATGCTAATCAACACAACCTTCTCAAAGTTACTGTGGAAACAAAGGTTCTGTAAGAAATTATCAAGGTACTGCAGTCACAGCAAAGCTATGCGACACTGGGCAGAATCTTGAAAGCAGAAGAGGTTTACCAGCTGCAGCGCGTGTGTTGCAGAGTGGAACTTCAAGAAGTCTGATTGCTGCTTCCCGAAGATCAGCAACTATAAAGCTTCTTCTAGATCTGAACCATTCACTCTGGTGTTGGTTCTTGCTTTCTTAAGAACCATGTCTGGATTAGGAAGATGTAGAAGACCTGGTGAGGTTTTCTATTTGCAAACCTGGCTTAACCAGAACACTGGTAACAGAAAGGACTAATTTGTAACCCCAAAGCATGTGGCATAGTCAAGCTCATACCCACATTATTCTACCTCTTCTGGAGCAGAAGCTGCCTATCTGATCCCACACTTCATGTTGTGCAACCTTGATTCTCGCATGATCCTGTAACAGGGTAACGCTGTGGCATTATCAGTGCATTTATTCAGAGCAAGGTATCTGAAATAATGTGAGGGTTTGTTCTGTCTAAAGAATTAGTGTAATTTACTTTTATATTCTACTTTAGTTGAGAGCTTATGAAAATTAAAATAGCAATGACATGGTTTGTTCTGGACAAAAATTACATTATTTATACCCTCAATTATTAATATTCTTTGTCCGTCTCTGTCTTTTAATTTCCCTTTCTTGGAGTCCCCCTTCTCATATTTCATAAACATTAGGCCTTTGTTTGACAATTTAATTACACTATCTAAAATCAAACTGAGAGTAAGAGTTGTAGTCCAGTCCTGGGTCAGAGTTGAGCGTCATAGCTATGCAAACTGATGCATCGAGTAGGCAGGTAAGTCAGGAAAATATGCCAAGTTTGACTGAATTTTCTTTTTGAGGTTTGTAGGTTTATTCAAACTTGGAAAAGGGCAAGTTAGGCAGATCAAAACTGAAGACGGTATTAGCTTGACTCCGGGAAATGAAACAGGTGAATTTTATTCAGTTCTGAGCAGCAGAATTATAGTGCAGAAGTGATCATGCAATGCTACGGGGGCCTTTAATAAAGTAAGATGTAGTCACTCAGAGACAACGTGATTCCATTGTATTTCTTTGATCAATCACACTTCCACCAGTGTGGACATTGCTCACTGTATTACTTCCACCTTTCATCTAATTAATCTTTTCGATGATACCGCCCCTTGTAAGGGAAATTCGGCAACATTAAGAAATCTGATTTTCTCATAAAATAACTGACACGATGTCAGTTTGATCTTTTTATATTTTGAATGTGACTTGTCAAAAAGTCTTAGATGGTGTCTTGACTCTGAATGATGCATCATATTAACATTAAATCACTACTTGCTGCTGCTTTTTTTCAAATTCTGTACTCACAGATATGCAGATTGACATAAAGAATGCAGTATCTGCTTTTAAAAAATGCAAGGAACTCATTTCATATCTTTAGCCTAGGCCATTCTATGAATTCAATTCTGAAGAAGATAATCTGGCTAAAGCATTGAATCTCTTTTTGTATTACTTATTTCATCTTCATAGAATCACAGAATCACAGAATCACAGAATGTCAGGGATTGGAAGGGACCTCAAAAGATCAAGCCCAATCCCCCTGCCAGAGCAGGAACGCCTAGATAATGCTACATAGGAACGTGTCCAGGCAGGTCTTGAATGTCTCCAGAGAAGGAGACTCCACAACCTCCCTGGGCAGCCTGTTCCAGGGCTCCGTCACCCTCACTGAGAAGAAGTTTCTTCTCGAGTTTAAGCGGAACCTCTTATGTTCCAGTTTCAGCCCGTTACCCCTTGTCCTATCAGTGGTTGTCACCGAGAAGAGCCTGGCTCCATCCTCGTGACACTCACCCTTGATATATTTGTAAACATTAATGAGGTCACCCCTCAGTCTCCTCTTCTCCAAACTAAAGAGCCCCAGCTCCCTCAGCCTTTCCTCATAAGGGAGATGCTCCACTCCCTTAATCATCCTAGTTGCCCTGTGCTGGACTCTCTCCAGCAGTTCCCTGTCTTTCTTGAACTGAGGGGCCCAGAACTGGACACAGTATTCCAGATGGGGTCTCACCAGGGCAGAGTAGAGGGGAAGGAGAACCTCTCTTGACCTACTAACCACCCCCCTTCTAATACACCCCAGGATGCCATTGGCCTTCCTGGCCACAAGGGCACAGTGCTGGCTCATGGTCATTCTGCTGTCCACCAAGACTCCCAGGTCCCTTTCCCCTACACTGCTCTCTAATAAGTCATTCCCCAACTTATACTGGAACCTGGGGTTGTTCCTACCCAGATGCAAGACCCTACATTTACCCTTGTTATATTTCATTAATTTTTTCCCCGCTCAACTCACCAGCCTGTCCAGGTCTCGCTGGATGGCAGCACAGCCTTCTGGCGTGTCAGCCACTCCTCCCAGCTTGGTGTCATCAGCAAACTTGCTGATAGTACTCTCTAGTCTCTCATTCATGATGTCATGATGGCATTTACATGGACTTTTTCAAAGCACGTGACACTGTCCCACATGACATCTTTGTCTCTAAATTGGAGAGACATGGATTTGATGAATGGACCACTCGCTGGATAAGGAATTGGTTAGATGATTCCACTTGAAGAATTAGAGTCAATGACTCAATGTTCAAGTGGAAACCAGCAATAAGTGATGTCCCTTATGTGTCACGATTGGGATGGGGGTTGTTTAATGTCTTTGTCAGTGACATGGACAGGGGGATCAAGGGCACCCTCAGCAAGTTTGCTGACCACACCAAGCTGTGTGGTGCAGTCAACACACTGGAGGGAAGAGATGCCATCCAGAGAGACCCTCAAAGGCTTGAGAGGTGGGCCTGTGAGAAACTCATGAAGTTCAATATGGCCAAGGGCAAGATGCTGCACCTTGGTCAGGGCAAATCCCAAGCACAAATACAGGCTGAGGGATGAGTGGATGGAAAGGAGCCTTGAGACTTGGGGGTACTGGAGGATGAAAAACTGAATATGAGCCAGCAATGTGTGCTCAGAGCCCAGAAAGCCAGTTGTGTCCAGGGCTGCAAGAAGAGAAGCATGGCCACCAGGTTGATTAAGGTGATTCTTCCTCTCTGCTCTGCTCTCATGAAATCCCACCTGCAGCACTGAGTTCACTTCTAGGTCCCCGAGAATGAACAGGACATGGACCTGTTGGAGGGGGTCCAGAGCAGGCCATAAAGATGATCAGGGAGTCGGAGCACCTTCCCTGTGAGGACAGAGAGAGTTGGGGCTGTTCAGCCTGGAGAAGAGAAGGCTCCGGGGAGCTCTATAGTGTCTTTCCAGGGGGCCTACAGGAAAGTGTGGGCAGGGACCATTTACAAAGACGTGTAACAATAGGAAAAGGGGCAGTGGTGTTAAACTGAAAGAGGGTAGGTTTAGATTGGAGAGAAGGAAGAAATTCTTTACTGTGAGGGTGGTGAGACACTGGAACCGGTTGCCCAGAGAGGTGGTGGAAGTCCGCTCTCTGGAAGTGTTCAAGGCCAGATTGAATGGGGCTTGGAGCAACCTGGTCTAGCGGGAGATGTCCCTGCCCATGGCAGGGGTGTTTGAACTAAGATGACCTTTAAGTTCGCTTCCAACCCAAACCATTCTATGATTCTGTGAATCATAGATATAGTAAATTGTAAATCAACTTAGAATTTTTATTGTGGGACCTTACAAGATTCTGTCACTTGCACATGGATTATGATTATAGGTAGTATATGTATACGTACTATATATATTGTTATTCTATGATTATCATTTTTTAACTAACAGATTTTTATGTTAATATTAATAATAGTTTCAGATTATTATAGAAATTTAAATTCTTTATTGCACAGTATTTCTTATTTCTTGCACTGTAAGCTTGCCTTAAGTATCACTTCAAAGAGGAGAACAATGCATGTTCTTAATCTGATGTTTTCTTAGGTATCTTAGAAATTGGTACTTTAAGGTTGCCTCGACTGAATTTATCACTAGATTATGTATAAGTAGTCATTTAAGTGTTACCACACATTTATAGGTAAATGAATTCTTGCATGAATCTCATGATCATCCCTGGAGCTTCCTATATTTTAGAGAGCTATAAAAAATGGAAATCAAGGATTCAGTAATCCATAAATAATCAATAGTAATTCAATTATAAATTTAAAACCCAGAGATCAATGAAAATACTCTAACAGCTTGTGCTGTAGAATTTTATTTCTGGCATTATTTATGGATGAGTAACTTGAGATGTGTAAGTAGAGTCTGTCCCATAAGAACTTAGTGGAACTTTCAGGGGCAGAAATTATTGTAGAATTATTATCATCATCATCATCATCATCATCATTATTATTTCAGATGTTTAGTGTGGACTTTGTGGATAGCTTTTCATATTTTAGGAATGTTGTCTTGAGGTAGTTACTTTATGAGTTCTCATATAAAGCTGAATTATTTAATGACAGCAAGGAGTACCCTAGATGGCTATTTTACACTCTGTTTTCAATATTTTTTATGTAACATTTTAGAACTTTGTCATGTGACTATGCAGTGTTAATTCTGGATGATAACTCTGTTAAGATATAATTTTTCCTTTCCTTACTTCGCTTTTAACTATATTGCTAGAAGGCTAAATCTACTCAACCATGCTATGTTGTTTTCAAAAAGCATGCTGTCCAAGTGAAAGGGGATTTAGAGTATTCCTAAAGTGATGTTAAAAGAATGAAAGTAGTAATCTGATTCTCCCTTTACGACATTAATCTTTTAAGAGTAGTATCAGTTAAAATTGGCAATGATAATTCAATCACTCAAGAAGTGAATTTGCATTTGGAAGAAAATGGGTGGAAATACCTGCAACAAGTGCTCGAAACTGCTGTTGTGTGGAATGGATGTAGAAAATAGCCATAACATTTCAGAGAATTTTCATTAAACAGAGTACTCATTAAGCAATTTGTGAACTCCACAAAATTAATTACACTGTTTAGAAGTGACCTCAAAGTACAGACCTTTTTTTTTCTTTTTTCTTTTTTTTCTTTTTTTTTTTTTTTTAGAAAACAGTATACAATGAAAAACATTAACAAAATGCCTCTGTATTCTCTGTTTAATGGAAGATGTACAGGTTTTACTTTCCTTTTTTTTTTTATGCGTAGTTTTTGGTGAAGTTAATAGCACCTGCTCTGTAATGTTCTTCATTATAAACCTATAAATCTCTTTCAAAAACATGAAATGCAGTGAGAGCTATTAACCAGTAGTATATTATATTTATTAGGATCATGAATCCCTAATTTGTAGTTTAGAAAAGTGCCAACTCAGTGAATAGGTTATTTACTGGCAGGTGTGTATACTCTGTATGTGTCTTTTTCATAAACCATTCTGGCTTGTATTTTAATAACCGAGTCTTAGCTTTTACAGAATACCATTTGTGGCCTTATCTCATAAAACCAGTATAAGCAAACCAATCTTGATCTTTTTCATCACAGAACAGCCAAAGTCACTCCAATTTTTCTGAAAATGGGTTTTAACAGTTTCACAAGAAGAAAGGATATTTTTTCATGCCATGCATTTTATTACATACGTAATTATGTGCAGATGTTCACCACGTACACACTATTTTCAGACTGGTTAAATTGCCATCCCAGAATTAAGTTCCATCTTCTGGTATCTCCTTATGCCCACAAATCAAAGCAGAGAGGAGAGACTATACAGGCTGACAGTCAAGAAACGTGACACAGTTCTACAGTAACTTAAAGTCATATAGAAATAGAAGGGCTGTTCCTGTGACAGTCAGTAGAGATCTTTTTTTGGATGCTTTACACAGTTTACCATATAACTTAGTAATTTTATTTTATTTTATTTTATTTTATTTTATTTTATTTTATTTTATTTTATTTTATTTTATTTCATTTTTTATATGTTATTTTTATTTTCAACTGTAATTACAGACACTACCTTTACTTGCAAAGGAGACAGATGCTCTAGAAATACTGGAAAGGACAATTTAATATTGTTCTCACATATAGTTTACGATATGTATTCCTTAACTGAAACTTGTCATCTTTTATAACTGTTTTTGTAATTTACAAGGAAAAAAAAAGATCTCCTTTTGATAGCCAATTAAGACAGTGATAAGGAGAAACATAATGTTTTATTAGCAGGTTTTCTATTAAAAATAATTTTAATGACAGCAAAATTCATTACAGTTGACTGAAAATATCAACATTACTAGAACTCGTCAATTGCTAATAACTCATATAATTTCAGAGGTATTGCCTAGTACTATGTTTTCCTCTTTTCAAGTTTTTTTGCCAGGATGACAAAAGAAAAATACTCCAGGCAAAAGATTTTAGGCATGCTTTAGTACAACACAGCACCAGAAAGTACTGTAATATATTTACTTCTGCTGCTGTTGGGTCCAGAGTTGAACTATAAAACTCACATACACAAAAAAAAATGAAATTACTCTTTCCTAAATATACATGATTCATGCTGGAATTGGGTGCATATTGACCTAGCTCTTGTTTTAAAGATTTATTTTTGCTGTTTGCAGAGATTTTCATAGGTAACCATAGTCATTCCCTGATATGGGTGTAAATGATCACTCCTTTAGCTCAGAAAGCATTTCTAATTTGGGACAGGGACAGTCACACACTGAACAGTCCCACTTATTAGTGAGGGCCATAGGTCTACCTTGAGGACAGCCTCACAGGAGGAAAGGGGCACGAAAGCAAGGAAAATTCACTGTTTAACCCTAGGCACCCAGGGAAGGTGATAGGCACTGCCACAAGGAATGAGAAATACTTAGGTTTAGACCTTAGGGATAATAATAAGACCTGGAAGCATTATAGCTGCAGCTGCAGTTCAGACTTCACATTTTTATGAGTTTTAGAGTGGGCTTTTTTAGTTTTTGGGGTAAGGTGGGCAAAGTAATTTGTGGTTTGTGTAGACATGCCCAGAGACTTCTTTAAATTTCCACCTGTCATTACTGTGATACATCTTTCTGTGGCTCCATCCTTGCAGCAGAGGCCAGGGAATACCTTATTCTGAGGAGTTTCTGGGAGAAGGAACCAAGATAGAAATGTATTCAAGAGGCTTTGAATTTAAACAAATGCCTTAGAGTCTCCCTTATATTAAAGAGAATAAGCACAAATGACTAGAAAGACATAGTCCTTGCCTAATTTCTTCCCAGCTCCATCTGCTATAGATCTGCGGAGGCTTTCCTTGATGAGACAAGTATTCTCTTTGGATGATACGTGTCCATATTATGTCAGGTGAAATGCAGAGTAGATAGGACTAAAGAATGACTTGTCATCTTTATAGGAAATAGCCTGTCTAGCCATAATGAAGAAGCATTATCACGCGTCTTCAAGGAAAATACAGTGCCTATCAGATCCAGAATATAATGTCCTTTCAATAAATAACTGAAGAAAAAGCTTAGTTGTTGCCTTGTTTTTGGTTTTTCGTTTTTTTTTCCAAAAGTCTGGACTGCAAGGTAATCACAAGTTAATCAGAGGTCACTGCTGTAAGCCAGTCAAAGGCTGTGTTTGTGGACAAATGCGCCAAAAAGCCATATTAATAAGGTAGCAGTAATTCTCTAAAGAACTATAGAACTGTCTAGGTTATTACTGTATCCTTATATATGTAAATGTTTTGATTCATTTTGTAAAAGTGCAGAGAAGTCTTTTATGTTTTGCAGTTAAAACTCTCCATTCAAAAATGAAATTACATAAGAGAAGACTTCAGACATAGATAGAGCTTTTCTTTCAAGCTGATCTTTAATCATAAAGGTCAAACCTTTAACATTAAAACACATGAAGGGCAAGAAACTCTGTTACATTCAGTTATTGATTTTGAAGACTCTGACCCTTACCGAGTACCAGAGGCCACAGAGGGCATTGACAAAAGTATATTAATAAGAAGATATAAAAAACTTGGTCACTGTTTTTGTGTCTAAATCAAATTTTTAAAAAGACATAAAGAAAAAAACCCACACAAACAAGAACACCCACTCTGTGAGACTAACAGATTGAGATCTCAAGCACTATTGGGAATAGTGGAAATCTGCAATTCTTACAGCTAAGGTACTATCCTCTTCACTAAAAAGTTGAGTTTTTTTCCTTTTGGCAGTGGTTACTGTGACTGGCTGATATTATGAAAGCATAGTTTCTGTTCATCCGAGTGAGATAAAAGTTTTCAGAGCAAAAAGTGTTCTATTAGAAAATAGTGACTTGAAGAAATACCAAGATATTGTAAGTAGGGTTTTGTGGTAGACTGCAGAACTGCCTATGTGCCCAGGCTCCCAGCATCTGTGGTACAAGGCATACCTGCCCTGTGTCCTCCTTCAGGCCAGGAGACCTCTTAAAGACAAGGACAGTGTCGTGCCTGCTCTGCGGTGCTCCCTGAATCCAAAGTCCTTTGGCCTCTAAAATATCTTACTCCAGTTTGTTACTAGAAACATAGAAACATAGAATCATTTAGGTTGGAAAATACCTTTAAATCCACTGAATCTAACCACTAACCTAACACTGCCAAGTCCACCACCAAACCATGTCCCTAAGCATCACATCTTTTAAATACCTCCAGGGATGGTGACTCAATCACTTCCCTGGGCAGCCTATTCCAATGCCTAATGACCCTTTTGGTGAAGAAATTTTTCCTAATATCTAATATAAATCTAATCTAAATCCAATCTAAATCTCTCCTGGCATTTCCTCTTGTCCTGTCACTAGTTACTCAGGAGAAGAGAATGAACCCCACCTCGCTACAACCTTCTTTCAGGTAGTACTAGAGAGCGATAAGGTCTTCCCTCAGCCTTTTTCTACAGGCTAAACTCCAGTTCTCTCAGCTACTTCTCATAAGACTTGTTTGTTCTCCAGACCCTTCATCACCTTTGTTGCCCTTCTTTGGGCACATTGCATAATCTCCATGTCTTTCTCGTAGGGAAAAGCCCAACACTGAACACAAGATTTGAGGGGCAGTCTCACCAGTGCTGAGTACAGGGAGACAATCACTTTCCTGGTCCTGCCAGCCACACTATTTCTGACACAGGCCAGGGTGCTGTTGGCCTTCTTGGCCACCCGAGCACACTGCTGGCTCATGTTCAACCTCGTGTGGACCAACACCCCCAGGTCCTCATACTCCAATATTCTCATACTCCAATACCAGGACACTACAGCAATCTTTAGAATCAAAGTTACATCCAAGGAATTCTCTGCACTTAAAATTGACCCCACAGTGTAATCTACCTATATATAAGATTAATATATATATAGCATGGGAAAATGTGCAACTTTCCAACCACTCTTCCCCAAGCGTTGGATGGGGTTGTTGTGACCAAGGCAGGACCCGGCACTTGGCTTTAGTGAACTTCATGGAACTGACCTCGGCCCATCTATCCAGCTTGTCCAGATCCCTCTGTAGAGCCTTCCTAGCCTCAAGCAGATCAACACTCCTACCAACAGGATCTTTGTTTTAAAAAGGGCTAAGGCATTTACTCAAGTAACAAACCCAAACTTGTTAAATCCCCCCCTGGCTTTTTTTTTGACTGATTCAATTATTTGCTCCCAGATTCATTGTGTACAGCGGGAGCTTGCCCTAAGAATTGCGGATGTAAGCTCCTCTGACCACATGGCTCAGTTGCTGGCCTATTTTTGTCTAGGGGTATAGAGAGCAATAGCCTTTGGATGCACAGGGAAGGGCACAAAAACCTGGCATCTTGGCCTGAACCAGAAGTTGAGAGGATTTCTATCTCCTGTCACAGAAGAAATTGAAATCTCCAAGGTTTCCAAAACTGGCAAGCTCTGAGAAAGCCATGGGACTGTGGCAGGAAAGAAGCTACACAGTCGAGATTCAGGAAGCCTTCGAGACTTCAAAGCTTGTGCTGAAGTGTGACAGCACTGTTGTCTGAATTACCTACAGTCCAATACCTCTAGACTTCTGGCTGCCTCCCTCTTCAGAAGTATCCCCATGAGTCCAACTTGCCTGAAAGATGGGAGCTCCTGGACACCCCAGCCAGGCTCTAGCAGATCTGACAGCTGGTTAATGAATCTGAGAATCTGATAGCAGCTATGAACAAAGGATTTCAGGAATGTCAGTCTTCATTGCTGAATCCTGAGATTCCTAAGGAAATATTATTTATTGAAAATGTTTCAGAGTTTCCTGCTTATTCATCAAAAATTTGCCTAGCAATGGTATTAATAGAATGCCTAGTCTCATGCTATAGCTGACAATGTCCACAGAGAAACTTTAGATTGATATTGTTAAATAGAAGCCTTGTAATTCAAAATATTTTTATTCATATTTTTATGCATTTTTTTTTTTTTAGTTTGGTGAAGCTGTATTTGTCACGTAAGTGAATTGAAAGTCTAAAAACAGTCAAAGTCAATAGAAAAAAAATCTTACATAAGAGAACTTTCCACTGGCACACCCTCAGTGGAAATTGGTACCTGTACTTCTTCCTTCTGTGTCAGCTGGTATCCTCTGTCACTGAAGGAGAGTAATTTCAGCAGTGTGAATTTTGGTAGGAGTGAGCAGAAGAAGGTCTAAGTTCCTTAACTGGAACTCCCCCTATAAAGTCAAAGAGACACAAACTTGGAGAAAGTGATTTTTTTTTTTTTCTTTATGACTTGTGTTGCAGTACTGTTAATACTTAGGATCTGGTAGAGGCAGTTTGTTCTTCACAACAGTTGGTTCCAGATAGAAATGAAAGGACAAATGCCAGTATTTCCAACCCTGAAATTTCATGGGTAAACTTCGAATCTGTACTACAACAGGACTGTCAGATCTTTGTAGACTGTAGCCTCCCTGTTCATACACTCTTTTCCTTAATTGACTAGGAATTAGATTGGGCTGAAGAATATCTCAATGAAGAGCTTATGGCAAAAGCAGTGAAAACTTAGATGTGCCCATTAAAGCCTCTGACTTAAGACCAACATGATATATATTGTGGTTATCTTTGTGAACTGCTTCTATGACTGGCATTGCAAGAAAGCATGTCATTACCAAGGAGAAGATGGGAAGGTAGAATCATCTCATCGTAGTGTGAAAAGGTTTCCTTTTACTAACTGAAGCTGTATGAATAAGAAAAGGGCACTGTGATTAAGGACTTTTAAATAGTTGCTATGTTTATATTCTGGAAACATGGATTTTGCACGTGACAATATAGCAATCAGCAAGGGATCTGTGCAGCTTTAAAATATACTTGATAGAGCAATCAAATGGCATGACTGTATCTTGTGCAGCTTAATTTTGTTGCATGTGTGTTGGTAATGGTATAACTGTCTCAAGGACTTGTTTTCACGGTACAGCATACCCAGTTTGTCTCAAGTAACTAACTCCACTTTGTCCTATTGTGACTGTATTTCTGTGGGCATATGAACTAAGTGGTGTAAATCTCTCTCTGAAATATATGTGCTGCAGTCATCTTTGGAATTCAGTTTTATGTGATGAATGTTGATTAAAATCTTTATAAATGCATGAATGTGTACAATCTCATCCTGTTAACTTAATTATAAAGTTGTTCTGGGAGCAGCTGAAATACAAAACCTGCTTGCACTGTATTTTATGGTCACGGTAAAGCGATGTGCTGCTTGTATTCTACTCACTATAATGCTATATAAGATATTTCTGCTCTTACAGTAGGGGACATAACAAACAGCAAAAATCAATTGGGGGGAGGGGAAGTTGGCTGCCGTTCCCAGGTGGAAACATGCTTTGAAATCAGAAAATTGCAGTCATGTAGCCAGTGAGATGATGAAACTATACAGCACTGAATCACAGCCTTACCATTTGCTTTCCACCAGGCACTGAGCGCAACAGCAGTAATACTCTCCCCAAGAGGTAACTAAAGATTCTTCTCACAAACTGTGCTATCAAAAACCAATTGTCTGACTGTGTATGCTTGGAAAATGAAATGAACCTGAGTGCTGGGGTAGTGGTACTGCTTCTAGTAGTTTAGTTAGGAGGGCTCTAGGGACTTCAGCTCTTTCTTTTAGCATCCGTATAGCCTAGTCTGAAGAGGTTTGCCTTGGCCTTCGCTTCTGTAACTTATTACTGAGGGCTTCCCAAGGACGACAGGGTCAGGGCTTCTTGTAAATGAATGTTCCCTGTGGGACCTGTAATGAAGAGACTGTTAACTAATTATCAGTCTGTTTGGAAGGCATTCATTTTTTAATTGACCTCAAAGCACTCAAGGAACAAAAGGAATCCGAGTAAAGATGATTTGGGTCCAAGGCAAACAAATGAGTCATTTTCTTTCATGGGGTAGTTGCATGGGTTTATTGGAGTCCACTGAACACACAAGTTTCTTCAAGTTCAATATTCCATCGGCTAAAATTAGGAGATTTTTTGTCTGACAACATGTTTGGTATGTTGTAGTCAGTTTTCCATCTCTTCAGCTGTCATTTTCGGAGCAAATATTGCTCCCATCTTCACTTGTCAGACCAATATTACAATGTAATTAATTTAAAACATAATCTGTTTCCTTCTATTTTGAGTAGGAAAGAAATTCCACAACTTGAATGTCAGGTTCAATTTTGCAGAGGCTGCTTGCAGGGCATTTATGGCCCACAGAGAACATAATTACAAAGTCAGAAGGAGCCTTAGGACTTTAAGGTTAGGAAACAGGTTTTGTCCAACAAATTGATATTTTAATTTTCATTATTTGAATATTGGCTGAAATGATGAAACTCATGTTTCTAATTTAGTTTTAACTGCTAAATAAGTTAATGCAGAAAACATAATACTGCTGCTTGTTTTTTTTAAGTTAAAGGTGATTGTGAGTCAAATTCTTCTATAGCACCATTTTTGCACATATGAGTGACAAAAGGGTGTAAGTGTATTGGGGGTGAATAGTTTTCTGTACTAGAAAATTAATATTGTGATCACGAAGAGTTGTCCCAAGCTCCTGATTTGACCAACAGAGCACTTAAATTGAAAACTTCAGAAAGCAGGTGTTCAGAAACATCAATGCCAATGCAGAGAAAGATCCAAATCTCAAAACAGTGGGCAAAGATTAAAACTGAATGAGGTTTTTGTTTGAGTGAACTCTAGTCATCATATTTTAAAATAATTTTTAAAAAATATTTTAAATAGTTTAAAAAATACAGAAAATTACGTGGAAATTGTTAATTTAGAAACAAAACTCCATCTGTTCTAGTCCTTCGTAATTCTGAGAAGTGGGAAGCTCCAAAGTGCCTAACTGCAGTACTGTAGAATAACTGAGGTGTGAAGGCACCCTGATAGATCATCTGGTCCAGATTTTCATGGGAAGGGGAGCCCAGAGGGGATTATCTAGCACTCTCTCCCATTGCATCTTGAAGACTGCCAGCAATGGGGACTCCACCACATTCCTGGGAAGGTTGTTCTAGTGAATAATTGGTCTCACAGAATCATAGAATATTAGGGGTTGGAAGGGACCTCTAGAGATCATTTAGTCCAATTCCCCTACAAAAGCAGGATGACCTAGCGTAGACCACATGGGAACGCATCCAGGCAGGTTTTGAACGTCTCCAGAGAAGGAGACTTCACAACCTCTTTGGGCAGCCTGTTCCAGTGCTCCATCACCCTCATGGTAAAGAAGTTTCTTCTCAGGTTGGGGTGGAACTTCCCCTCTTCTAGCTTATACCCACTACTGCTTGTCTGACTCCTTCTCAATGTAAAAAATTTCTTTCTTTTGTCAACATTAAATCTCTCTCAATGCAACTTGTACTCCTTGATCCTTGTCTTCTCCATTTGCTCTTTGTGAAGAAAAAGCTTCTGTTCTCTTTATAGCTGCCCTTTAAGTGCTGGAATACTGTGATGAGGTCCCTCCTGAGCCTCCTTTTCTCCAGGGAGAAAAGACCTAACATCTTCAATCTTTCATCGCAGGGCAGATTCTCTAGCCCTTTGATCATCTTTATGGCCACCTTTTGGACCCTCTCCAGTCTGTCCACTTCCTCTTTGACTTGTGAGGATCAGGACGGACACAGTGCTCTAGGAGCATCGTGACAAGCACTGAGTAAACTTGGATGGTTGTGTCTCTATCTCTGCTAGTAGTGCCTGTGGATGCCTTTTTTAAATTTCATACTATTAAATAATTACACTGCCTTCTCCACTGTGACTGGATATGAGAGGTCTGAAGCAATGTTTTTAATGTTAAAGAAACTGGTTAACGACAAAGCCCAATCACATTAATCTAATCTGCATGGTGAAAGATACAGAGCTATCGTCTCTTCCTTCAGGCTCTGTTGATGCATATGGAGTGACCAAGTTTGAAAGCACACTTTGAATTTACCTCATTTATTTACTGATATTTATTAATTTTTGGATTTTTTAAGCAGTGTGGTGACTGTATGTTTCTATTCTCACCAGTCATACAGTTAGTCCTACCATTTTGTCAGCAGAAGAGTATCAAGTTTTTTAATTTATGATGAGGATAGAACCTATAAAATATTGAGTGTATCAGAAAGAAAGAAAGTTTCTGAAATTGTTAAACTTGCAGGTTGATCCGTAAAAACTCTGCCTGTTGTAAAATATTTTATGTGATCATGCTTCTAGTTGGGGTAATGTAACCAATGCTTGCATCAAGCTTTCATGAAATTTGGCACTGAAATTGTTAAGAGTAATTTTATATTGCATAGGTTTTATTGCTCCTTCAGAACAAGCAGTTACCAATTTCTGCAAGTAGTTACCAGCTCAAATCAGTTATGGCATTTTGATACACAGTTGAAGCATTTATTCAGTTTGCGAGTTGTAAGTTGCACTTTTCTAAATATTCTTGTGAGGTTTGTAGAATGGGATGGGGACACCAAACTGCAATATATCTGAATATAAAACAAGTGCTTTATAAATTGTTTTATCGCTCTTCAAAGCAACATGTGAGCAGGATTGCCAAATTCAACTGCAAAACCTGCCAATTTGGATCATGCAAAGGCAGGTGTGAGATTACAGCTGTAATAAAACTGAAATTGAATACTTGTAACTGAATTTGTAGGAGGCAATTGATTTGATTTATATAACATAAACCATAACATGAGGAAAGATATGTAGGTCAGCATCTTCAGCTGGAAATGGTGGTTAGAAGAGTTGTGGTAGGTTGCTGGGAACTGCTAAGCTAAAACTTGTTTAGTCTGGCAAAATGCTGGTGCAGCGTAACTATGTTCTGTCAAACTTGTCTGGGGAGACACCATTTGCAACAAGGAAAAACTAGTCAGTTCTATCTAATGCCACTTGTGCCATAAAAATCTTTGTTAAAATTAGCATAAGAACGTAGACCATATGGAGTTTCCCAGGGCAAGAACTGGTACAACAGCTGTAAGCACATTTTCAGCTTGCAAAGTGGTTAAGGTGTGTAAATACACAAATCAGCGATTAAGCTTCTTTTAGAGTAATAGAACAATATATTAGAAAATGCAAATGGTAAATAGTCCTGTTCAAGGAAGTAGAGGAAGCACAATCAAATATATTTTGCAGAATTATTTCCAATCCAAGCGGTCCATTATATCAGAGATTTGCAGGAAAAAAAAAAAGGCACACCTCCCCGCCCCCAATAAAGCACATACCCCTAAATAAACTTAAAAAAAAAAAGTCTTTTTTTTTTCCTTTTGTTATGGGTGTGAACTAATGGCCTGATGATTCTAACATGAGTTGGAAATTTAATAAGAGTAAACACAAAATGGTAATTGCTGCTTTTTATAAAGGAAATAAAGATTTAGCATACAGAAATGACTCTCGGAGAGTTTCCATTCACCATTACCAAGAATGGGCCCAACTTTTTGTCACAGTTGTGAGCCTTTGGAATCTGCAGCCAGTTGTGGTCAGTACAAACATACTAGATTTTATGAGCCACAACTTCTAAAGACTTCATCTTTGTGAAGTATAGTTGAACCTCTTAGGCCTACAAACACGCCATTGGCACAGAACAATGGAAAATGTTTTACCTATAATCTGACCTGAGCCCTCAGTGCAGGAAACAGGAGGAGGAGAAAAATCTTGAAGCAGAATATGAAGAGTAGCACAATATTTACATTGCTATTTCTTTCTACCAAAATGCAGGGAATATATAGCAGAGGAGGAGAGACGAACTAGAATTGTTGTTGTAAAAGAAGCCAATTACAGTTTAGCAAAGTTTTTGTGATGAAGGCACGTAGTTAGCGTAGATGATTTATGAAGATAGCTCGTTAGGAGAGGAAAGCAATGAGGCGCTGTAGAAGTTGTGATAAATGTGTGTTTCATATTTCAGCAGTCAAGAGGCTCGTGAATGAATGAAGATCCAGTGAATTAAACAGAAGAAACTTCATAAAAATACATGTATAAGGAATAAGTGCAGAAGGAATCTGAATGAGTTTGTATCAGCTAAGGTGGAAAGTCATTTTTGTGTCAATAAGAAAGTAAGACCGTAAATAAGTAAGCAAGAGCAAAAAATAATATTGCTACAAAAATGACTGCTATACTCACGTTAGTATGCTTTAGTTTGTCATAATACTGCACCTTAAAAAACTAGGCCCATGGTGGTTCCTCACTAAACAACCCATGGTTGTTACTCACTAAACAGAGTGCCTTGATTAGTATTAGTTCAGTTGATAGTCTGGCAATTATGAAAAACAAACAGAGCCAGATATAAGAGAAAAAAAACCTTGAGCAGAGGAAAGCAAAATTGCATTTTATTAAAAATCCTAACTGCAACAGTGCTAGAGGTCATTATCATTATAGAAAGCCCAACCAACCAGTGTGGCTGGAACTGAGATAGTAGGTTTACCCAGTGCTTTCCAATGAACAAAAAACCTTTGGTTTATCAAGAAAAGGGATTAAAGATGTTTTGGATGGGAGATATATTTTTTTTCTAATTTAATCAAGCACATAGAACTGCCTTTAATGACACAATATTTCAGCTTTCCTTGTCTTTCTGTCTTCTAATAAGATCTCAAAACACTCCTGCTAGTAAAATGATTCTTACTATGTCTTATCATGGTACCTCTGCAGTCATGTTACCTTTTGAATAGTTTTAGTTTAATGTGACAACAATGTAGAGGGTAAGGCAACCATTATTTTGCCACTATCATTTATGTTTGACAGCAGCTGGCTCACCAGTCCCTATATGTGTTACTTATGGCCTAGATGTGTGATTTTGAGAATGGAAAGGAAGTAATTTATTGTGTTGGGAGGATGTAGCAGACACGGGAAACAATTCTCACAGTATTTTGATTGTCATGGTGTATCTCTTTTTCCAGGTTTTATATCATGGTGCTTTTGGACATGACTGGGACTTGTAGGTAGTACTGCCAAATAGTAACTGATAATAATGAAATGATCCTTCCTGAAGAGGTATAGCTGTGAGCTTTTAAAAGTCTTGAGGCTGCTAAAAAAAACCTCATGGCATTATAGTTCATATATTATGAACTCTTGCAGATAAAAACTAGTTAAGATGGGAGTGATGGGTCAGGGTTGAGGAATAACTAAATCTCAAATTCAAAGATTTCATTCAAAAACTGAAACAAAAATTGGAATAAGGTGACGTCAAACTCAAGACAATGTTTATTCTAAGCATGTGCAAACCTCTTTTTGAGGCTGTCTTCAAAATGATGCAGCACCTACATGTATTATACTCCTGGGAAGCATAAACCTTAGGGCCTGATTCTCCTCACTACATAATAAGAATGGTGAAAAGTAGCCTTAAAGTAGGTATAAATTGCATTTAAATCTTCTTTATGGCTCAGCAGTGGTAGAGAGGAGCCTCCATATAAATGAGAATCAGGTCCCCAGTATTTATTTAACCCTTGGGCTTTGTATATCATTTTATTTGCACCTTTAAGAGATTTGCAGAGGGATTTTTAATCAGGATTTGGTGTACAGAAAGCTAAATGTTTTCATTGCCTTACAAGTAACTTTAATCATAGAGGCAGATCATTCTTTTTATTTCCCGAGAGGGAATGGTAGAATTTTCTGCCTTTGTAGAAACTGAGCTAAATGTTTCTGACACCCATAGTACAGTGTCAATTGGAAATTCACATTTCATGTAATAACAGACCATTTTAATTTCATGAGCTAAAGAATTGGTTTCCACTTGCAAATTGTACTGAAGAAAGCAATATTGTCAGAAGAACTGGCACAGTGCTTCAAGAGATAAATCTATTGAATTAAATAAGATGCTTTCATTACCTTTTACATTGCATTTCCGTATAACATAAGCATTAATTAAACTCTTCATTGCTTCCTCCTATTCAGCAAAGCACTTGTTCAGTCTGACAAGAAATGCCGCCCAAGAAAACGTGTGGCACCCAGGCACAGTCATTAAGCTACACTTACACAAGCCAAAGGGAAGGAAAGGTAGAAGGGGAACATGTTTTGGTACATTTGGACAAGTGGGACCCATGTACAGAAACACATAATTACTGTTTTTCAGATTTTGACAGCAAGACAGCTCCAATGACTTGTAGCAGGTCATCTCACTAGGCATTTCTCCAGGCATTTGGAATACAAACAGAAAGCCAGCAACTGTCTTTGAATTCTTAAGTATATGTCTGCTTATGAGAATAGCTTCTTGGGCATGAGGAAATACTTTTGGCATGATACTGTTCTCTACTTTGAAGTACTGAAACAACTCTGCAAAGTCTGTCTCCCCTCCTGTGTGAGGAATACCCAGCTGTGGGAAAGTTGTTGATAGTTCCCAATTAAGTAGTCAAGACTTAAAGAGCTTGGGTAGCCGACCTTCCTTAACTGAAGACACATCATGTATATGTGGTTCTGTTGTATTTTTATCTGCATTCAAATATTTCTAATTTTTTTTTTTCTTGTGATTCCAGGGGAACATTTGAGAATCTGCCCTCAGGAATATACATGTTGCACCTCAGAAATGGAGGACAAGTTAAGCCAACAGAGTAAACTGGAGTTTGAAAACTTAGTTGAGGAGACGAGTCACTTTGTACGCACCACTTTTGTATCCCGGCACAAGAAGTTTGACGGTAGGCTGGATATAATTTTCTTATTTTCAAGGTTATGTGATTTAAAAGTAAGTTATTCATAACAAACTCCAATGTTCTTTTATTTACAATTAGATATCGCATTTGCAGTTGTCAATTTGGCTAAGAAAAGGGTTAACTTACAGCTGGTGTACTTATCAGCCTTGTGAGTATTGCCTTTAATTACAATGACATCAAGAATCGGACCGTTAAGTGCCTGCGGGCTTGGCTAATGTTGAAAAAAGAGATTAGATATGCATAGGGAGGTTTATAATTTTTGTCCTCGGTTTCAAATGCAAAATTTAGGTTTGCAATTATGTTCACTGTTCCAAGATGAACTGTGGATCTCCCATGATTTTTGTTACTGCAAAGCAATTTTTCTCTAGTCTGCTTTTAGTAGTCTTAAGGCTCTAGTTTTTTCCTGCATAATTTTCTTGTGAGGTACAGAGTCTAGTAGAGGGCTTCTGGCTTCCGAACACTAAGGCCATAGTTGCTTTGGCAGGGATTTTCATGCGAACTGCTTAAGCTGTATTGAACACAACTTTTTTACCTAGAGTGAATTGACAAGGACAGTTTGGGGTTTTTATTTGTTTCTAATCAGGACTACGATCTCTTCTGGTCCTCAGTCTTTGTGATACCATTGTGAGATCAAAGGTTCGGCATTACAATTTGCTAAATGGTTGTCTTTAATAATGAACATTTACAAGTCACACTGCATTGAGCTTTTCTCATAAACTGCATATTAGCAAAAAATAGAAGAACTTTGGGATATTCAGTCATGGTTTTCTCTAGATAGGAAATCTGCGTTTGTGTTCAAAGTGTCCCCTTGAGTGTTTCTGCATTATGTGTAAGTTGGAAAGGGTCTGGTACTGTGAAGTGTAAATTGACATTGGAAAGAAGATTGCAGAGCTGCATCTTTGCATATAGGTAGAAAGCCTGCAAAGTAGAGCTGTGCATGTGTCCCAGGTAACAGGGCAAATGCACACATGCAGGAGAGTGGTGGAAAGGCTATCTCTGAAGCTGGAAGCTTACTTCAAAACTCTGAGGTCGCATTCAGGAAAAAAAAAAAAAGGCAAAGATGCCTTTAACTCCTTTGGGTAATTCTGTATCAATCTCTTTATCCAATTAAAGGTTGTTAGGTTTTATTTTCCTAATATTGATTCTCTCAATATGACACAGAAGGGAAGATTAATTATAAAAGGAGACAATGGGAAATGTATAGTATGAGGATGAGCTGGAGAAAAGTCCTCAGCAGCAGATCAGATGCTAATATAGTTTAGGAAGTGTCCTTAGTCCTTGCAAGTACTGTGATGTGGATGACTCTGTTGTACTCTGTACTGCAATGGCTTCCCTTCCTCCTGTGAAGTTGGAACTTTTTGTGCAGTGAATTTTCAGAATTGTTCTTTGCTCTGAAGGACCTAAAAAAATCCAGAAGTTGTGTGCAGTGTTACAAGATGAGTACACAAGCAGAACAGACATTTTAAACCGTCTATGGCACATACAGTGTTTTCCCCTTTTTCCAGAAGGAAATCAGAACTAGTTTCCTGGTATTGCTGGTGTTCAGTGAGCAGTGCAGTTTGCTGAGAACGCTGGGCTCATTGTCCACAGAGCTCAGATGACACCTTACTAATTCTTTAGCAACTTAAGGCCTTTTTATATTGCAATGAACTTAAGCACATTACGGTTTTGTCAGTAACTTAAAATTTTGTACCTTAATGGTGACACTAAGGTATATATCTGAAAGTTACTGACTTGTGAATACTGTATTCTGGAATTCTTATGGATCTACTCTGCAGGAGTTGGGATTCAAAGATGAAGTGTTTTGGCTTATCATTGATTTTATTAAAGGCAATCTGCAATGCGAAGTCTTATCAAAGAGCATTTGAACTTTGTGTGTACTTTCACTAATTTAATGCCATTCTAAAACTACTCAAAAATTGTCTACCCACATGGAAAACCTTCTTAGTCTTTCTAGAAGAGTAAATACGTTGCTATGTTCCTAGCAAAGAATGCAATACCTGTTTCAGCAGTGGGACTCACAAACTGTCCTATTTTGAGCTAAACAGAACCAGTTCCTCCAGTGATTTTACTTTTCAGCTCAGTCTGTTCTAAGAGGTTGCACTTTCTGAAGTTAACAGTGTGCTTTTGCAGACAGTGTCTGCTACTAGAAATGATTATGCCTGATGTTTACAGTTACTGTCAGGGACTGGTATGCAGAAAGGCTCTTGTTTACACTTGCTCCTGTAGTGACCAAAGCCACTGGTGGATCTTGTGTGCCACGCTGGGGGTGAGGGGAAGTAAGAGGAGTCACAAGGAAGTAAAAGGTAGCACCTCCGGTGAGGAACAGACAGGACAAGTGACCAGCAAGAGTATTCCATATACATCATATTCAATATAAAGCTGAGGGATTATGGGGTTAAGGTCTTTTCTTTAATGGCTGGTGTCCAATCTTCTGCCTTTGATCCCAATTCTGAGTTCCCAAATCCAGCCCCGTGTACCCAGCTCCCCTCTGCCACTGAGCCTGGGGCTTCCCCAGTGCTGCCTGCTCTGCAGCACCAGTGGGAATTGCTATCAGTGGGGGAGGGGGGAGGGGGAGTCTGATTCGATATTGGGTTTGCATATATTTATATATAGTTCATTCTTCTTATTTCCTTATTAGTAGTAGTATTGTTTTATTTAAGCTGTTTTAGTTCTCTTTTCCAATCTGTAAGTCTCTCTGCCTCATTCGCTTTTCCTTTTGGAGAGAGAGAAGGGTTAGAGAGCATCTGTCAGCATTCAGTGGCCAGCCCTGCCCCAATCCTTGACACAAACCCCTCCAAAATCTAGGAAAAAGAACGAAATACCCTTCCAGCAGATAGGGAACACACAGGAAGTGAAGACTTCAATCCAATATGGATTTTTCTTTTATCTCAAGGCTTTGGATAGGACTAATCCAAATAAGCAGACATGGAAAGATCAGCCCTTTCCTGTTCCTAGCAATAGACAAGCAGTCATACTCCAGTTCTTGGACCCCCACTGTATACCTCAAAGCAGCTTAAAATGTATTTCGCTCCCACTATAGCTGTAATAGTATCATCTTATTATCAGCGATTCCCTTGCATACTGGTATTGCTGAGCAGCTGTTTTACAGACAAGCCAATTGCTTTTAAGTATTGCTCCATCAGCAAACGAAACCAGCCCTACCAGAAGGTTGTCATGAATGTTAATGAGGAGACAAGTAGCTGTTCAGTGACATTTTCTCACTAATCCTTTGAGTAACTGTAGGAAAATTATACCAAATAATTTTAATTTAAGATGAATAGATCTGAACCTGATAAAAGAGTTAAAAATCGTGTTAAAAATGACACAATTTCTAAGAATAGCTGTCATGAATTTGAATGAATATGGATAGCCTTCAGCTGAATGTGTGAGGCATGATGCCATTTAAGGAAAATAACCCGAATAGTGTTAAGAACCAATCTGCAGCTGCATTGATCTATCTTACAGGGTCATCATTCCCCATGCTCTTTTTTGTTTTACAGTCTAGCAGAACAGTGATCTATACCCGTTAGTACTGCTTATATTTCTTAGGTTTTACCAGAAATAGCAGTGTAAATTACAGGGAAGGAAAAAAAGTTTCAAAGATAAAACCCCAAAACAATACCTGCAAAAATCGTTAGCATTCAGAACATCCTGTATTCCCTTTTCTTTTCTTGAAAAGTTTATGAAAGAATTTGGAGAAAAATTATGGGGTTTGAATCTTTTTCTTGACATTAAAGCTGACAAAAATATGTTTTGTGAAGCTGATTTCCAACAAAGAAGTCTTTAATGAGATGAATTCTTGTAGCCAGGCATAACTATTTCATTAACCTTGACAAATGGAAAGTGTGGAAAGTGAAGGAGATGCTGGAAGTCCAAATACCCTGAGATTCCGTTGTATGGTCATTGCAAGTCTTTTCCCCTCTGCTCCCCTTTCCTCCCGCCCACTCCCAGCTCATCCCTGGAGCTGCACTGAGTAACCTGGGCTTCTGCTGAGGAGAGGAATGCGGCAGCACAGGAGCCCATTTACACACTGTCATGGTTACCAAGTGCAAAATCCATTGCAGGACAGGTGGATTTTTAAATCTCCGCAACTGTTTGGCTGCAACAGTGCTAGCAGGGCCACAGTTTCTGTATCATTTATCTACTATTTTAATACATGGCATAACTCCTGCACTTGCCAAAGTACAGACCTTAGAGCAATTAAAAGCCTTAAAAAAAAAGGTAGTATCTGTTGTCTTGCAGTATGTAACTGCTTGCAAGCCTTGGGTGGATACCTAGTGCAAGTTTCTAAACTTTGCAGAGATTCTTGACAAAAGATCCCTTATGTCGTATTTGACAGGAAACACTAATTTGAAAATAAAAACTTTTATACCTGATCCAAATCTTATCAAACCTGGTAATAACCTAAGACAAATCTCTCTCACCTACAAATGGTCCTCAAGTCTAATTCTGTCACATTTGAGCTGAGATTACTGTTTATCAGTTTCACATATCATGTCAAAAATTGTGAATTGCATTAGATCAAAATAAATGAGGTTTTTTTAAAATGACCAAATAGGGGAGAGGTGGCAAGCCTACAAAACTTAGAAAGGAAGGACTGGCCTAGTAGTAAGAGCAGCTTCTAGCCAGGGGAGCAAGTCCCTGTAACCTGGTCAAATCCCATATGGAGAGGCAGAGCTGTGGGAACTGGTGTCTTCTGCACTCTCCCTGCAGCTGGAAATGCACTTTATGTGTTTGGACGGCTTGTTCTCTCCGCTCTTCTGCAGCTTCATCTGCTAACCGTAAGCTGGTCAGCGGAGCATGTAATCTTCTAACCAGCTGCATCCTGTTTCTGAAGCTGGAAAGCAAAGGACAAGTTGTTGCTCTGTGCTGGAAAAGGTGGACATGACCCACTCTTAAATGAATGGTGTTAGAAAATATGTTGTCCAGGTATAGCCAAATCCAAACAGGCTTCAAGAGGACAGGGTTCCAGTGTTTTTCCTGTTAAACAGAAAGCAGAACTTGCCTTGCTGAATATCAGATGTTCACGGTGTAGGATACTCCTGTAGGTTCCCTCAACGGTCGATAGGGAATGTCATGCTGTACACCTCAAATGGGTCAGAAAAAAATCTCTTCCTGAAGTTCTTATTTCTCTATATTGATTAGCGAGGGCATTTGGTTTAGACATAGATGCCTATACTGTGAACTTACACATTTGTTCAAATAAATTCCACCCCAAGGAGTAGAATAAAGGAGTGAATATCTAAAAAGCCTTTAAGGGTCTTTTTGTGCTTTATTTACCTCTTTTACAAAAGTCAACCTCTTTTTTTTTTTTCTGTAGTATTTTGTGAGGAAAAGGACATTAAAAATATTGAGGCAAGTAGGCACTGTGGTGGTCAATTACTATATTATACTGGATGAAAAAAACACTGTCCTGTTTAATTCAAATGGCATTTAATCTTTGTTGAAGCTCTGCATCGTGTGTGTTTGTAATATTTTATGATGGGGATTTTTTTCTGAACTTAATGTCTAAGCCTTAAAAATACTAATCCATAAGTAAAATTGCTGATTTACAAATACAAAAAAATCCTGTGATTAAAGATGCTTCATATACATATAGGCAAGAATAGGATTAATGAAGGATTCAGCCTCAGGTCCATAAAACTGATGAAAGACATTGGTCTTCTGAGAATCAGCTGTCAGAGGCTCTGTTACACAAACCTGATTCTTACTCTGATGGTAGATGCTCACCTGACTCACAGCAAGGACAAAACCAAAGAATCAAAACTAGTATATAAAAACTGTATATAAAAAACAGGCTATAAAATGAGGGTATTATACATCATGTCAGCACTCTGGATAATAGGAACCATAGCCTTATCATTACTCATTTGATGTCCTCAACCCTCATTAAATGAAGAAATACTATTTTTTAGATGAATCTCTTGACTGTTATACACAGGCATCGTTGTCTTTTTTATGGCATTCTTTCTTGATTCTTTTGCCTGTGTGTCCTAAAAATGGGGAAATTAAAAACAAACTTAAAGTAGTATGTCATGAAAAGGATCCTGGAATATTTGAAAAATTTAGTGAAGCTTTGTCCCTGCATGTCTGCTTATCTAAAATAGTTTTTAGAGATTATTTGAAATTAAAGTTTCCTGGTTTACCTTCTATGTTCTCTTTGTGATTTACCAGAAAAATATGGAAATGACTCTTTTTTTTTTTCTAGGAGGAGTGTCATAGGAATGTCACTTTTAGCAGAAAGATAAATCCTTTACAGAGAGAAGGGAACTATATCCCTATGTGCCCTTAGAATATTTTTAGAGATAGTTTAAAATCAGACATATTAAGGTCTGCTTTTGCTGCACTTAGTAGTAACTATGAAAATAGCATCTCTAAATCAGCGCTACCAGAACTTCAGAAAGATGATAGGAAGGATGTGACCTAGGGTTATTGCATCTGAAATCCTCCCTGCTTGCTATGTATCAGCTCTCATTTTATACTGATAGCCAAGAGGTGAAAATAAACATAGGCTGCCTGCTCCCCCATAATGCAATCTAGCTGCTTGTCTGTGTGGGTGCTGGTAGAAAGGAGCAGCAGTCGGTCTCTGCGTGGGCAGCCCTGCTCAGTGCTGGTGAGGGCTGACAAATGGTCTGCGAGCAAGCTGGTGAGCCTGACATCGTGCTACCGTGCAACTGGTGTTAGGTGTGATGCCACCGTAACTGCTGCTGGCCAAACCAATACAGGCAAAATAAAAGTAGACCACCAAAAGAAAAACCTTACTAGGTTATTCATACTGCAGTGTTTCTTGTTTGTTGGTACTGTGCATGAACATTCAGGTGTCGTTTCTGAAATCTTGGGGCTTAAAAAAAAGCGTGGCTCGATAGATAGAGGCACCTGTGTTAGTGAAACTCTCCAATTTTTCTAAGTATATTGGAACACTACATTTCATTTTCTCTAATATTTTAAAGGATTCTTTGTCCGAATATTAGTGATACAGTTCCCACTTGTTCACTTCTTTGGATATTTACATAAACGAGGATCTTTTTTTTTTCAGCTTTCCCATCTTTTCCAAGTTATGCTGAAATGGACTTGCTTAATGTGTTTATTGTAAATGCATTGCATGCTCAGTTTACTCTGGGGAATGTATAGATTTGTTTAAAAGCTTTGTCAGAAATAAACTTCATTTTCTGCTAGTTGTAACCTGTGTGCTTTATGCATTCAGGATGACATATCAGTGAAATGTCAGCTGAATGTTTCAGCAATTTGCAGGTCAGTTACCTATCATTAACAGTAGTGATATTGTAAGGGCAATGCATAGAGCAGGAGATTATCCAGACAAGGGAGAGGGAGGTAGGAGCAAAAATACTGTATCATGAGCTGTTATGGCTATATCGTGTAAAGGGCAATATATAGGTTACAGGAGCAATCTTAGATGGGTAACTTGATGCAGCTTTTGTGGAAGATAGTTTTCAGATTAGTGGAGAACCAAGTGGTGGACGCCATTGCTGTTTGAAGAGTACTTTGAGGCTGTATCAAGATTTTTAATAAAATTAACAACAAACATAGAGGCCTGAAATCTATCTTCTTTACTGTATGGTAAACTATTAATTTAACATTCTTAGGTGAAATTATTTACTCTGAATTGATACTTTTTTTGTGGTATCATGGGAGCATCTAGAAGACATTTACTACGATTGAGTTAGGAAATTCATGAACACAACTAAAAGGCTGTCCTTGCTCTTGAAAATCTGCGTTCATAGTGAAAGCATTAGATGTATGTAAAGCAGGAAACGGTTGAAAAAGCTCATTGTAGTAACATAGTAGATTTTCAGTCAATGAAATCTGGTCAAAATCATGGCCAAAACAAGTCAGCAGGAGGTAGTTGTTGAGTTCTGACTTCAGTGAGTGGATACAATGTAGGCAATTTAGTTTTTTCTCAGGTCAGAGCAACTTGACTACATAGGTACTAAAACTGTGCTGAGGAAATAAATTATCTGCTTTTCACTTCTTCTGACACTGAAGCATTTTCAGAGGGGTGTGCAGCTTACAAAAGAATTTATATGTACTTGTGGTATAAAATTTACATCAGTTTGCTATCACCATGTAGTTACCACTGGAAGACAAGGTAACTGCCTGATGTGAACTAGATTTTGGAGCATGGAAAATCTCTAGAGGGGAAAAAATACAACAAGCTTTCAAAGCATAGCAATAAATCAAAGAATAATAAAATGGTTTGAACTAGAAGGGACCTGAAAGATCATCTAGTGCCAACCACCCTGCTACGTACAGGACACCTTCCACTAGATCAGGTTTCTCAAAGCCCCATCCAGCCTGGCCTTGAACAATGGCAATGATGTAGCATCGACAGCTTCTCTGGGCAACCTGCTCCAGTGTCTCATCACCCTTGTGTTGAAGGACTTCTGCCTTACATCTAATCTACCTTCTAATCTACCTTACATCTAATCTACCTTCTTTCAGTTTGAAACTGTTACTATTCATCTTGTCACTACACTCCCTAACAAATCCTCGCCTTCTTCCCTGTAGGCGCCCTTTAGGTACTGTTGATGCATGTGAAGGAATACAGAAAAGGAAATTTATTGTTTTCTCAGAGCAGCTAACTATTAAGACCAAGCAAATAATGACTGTCTTGGGTTTTTAATTTTCAAAAGCTGGAAAAAATTGCTTGAAGGAAACACCTTGTTTCAATCACCACACAAAGCAAGATTTGAATTTGAAATATTATGTTTCAAGTCAACAGAATACCATACAGATTTAATTTTGAATTTCAGTAAATTCAGGTATTTTGAAGGATTTCAAAGGAATGCTAATGGCTATTTTCAGCTAAAAAAAAAACCCAGTATTTGCATTTTAAAATGAGAAAACAAGTTATTATATTTTTTTCCAGTGGTATATTTTATAGCACAGTGAAATTCTCTGAATTTGTGAAAAGCATAAGCACTGCATTTTTAATTTTTTGCAAGTTTCTGATGTTAACACTTTGATCAGCTTTACAAGCAAATCGGAAACATGCACAGGAAAGTCGTGTTTTTTCAGCGTCTACTGTTGCATATATCTCCATAACTTTCCTGGCACTCCTACAAGTAAATTGCATATTAGTTGAAACTCTCATTAAATAACTCTCAGGGGAAACTTGTCTCACCTTCTCTGGTGCCTAATGAAGTTTCACTACTGGCCATAGGCTGAAGATTTTTCTAGGCTGTGAGGAGCAGATCCCAGCATCTCAGACATCTCGGGATCATTTTTGGACTCTAACCAAACCCAGCGAGCTGGAATCTGCTGCCTAGTAAAGTGAGCTATAGCTAGTGGAGAGCTACAACTGTGAAATTAGTCTGCTTTTTAGTGCATTGCCCAAAAGCCCTATTATTTTTTTCCTATATGTAGCCTTTTGATACAAAACATATGCTGTTTTAAAAGGCCAGTGTGCAGTTGTATGTATGTTGATAATCAGGTCCTATAAGTTATGATTTGTTTATTCACACATTGGATTTTAAGTCTAAGCAAAGGTGTGCAGGCTTGGTCATCCTAATCTAATTGTATATTGATATGGGAGGAGGTATGTTTGTTTGTCTGTTTCTATTAGCTGGAAACCTGAACTAGTGAAGATTCCATGTTTAATGAGGTTCATTACATTGCCACATACTACTGGGTCTAGTTTTGCCACAGTAACCCAGAATCCAGTCATTCTTGGAGTTTTATTTCTTTAGAGACTTCTTCTCACAATGTAATCAATGGGAATGGTGACATTTCAGACAGAGGCAACACGCTGATGAACGAAACCTTATTCTTAACTAATGCACAATTATATAGTGCACCCTGTGCCACATGAGGCGTTTTTCTGTGCCAATGTGGAGAGTGAAGTTCCATGTCTGAAAAATCAAGGCAGTGTGAGAACAGTTTGGAGATAGGGGAGAAGAACTGTAGAGCTGAGTGATGCTCATAACAATATTCCAAACAGGATAATGAGGAATACCCACTATCACACATTCCTGTCTCGAGATTGTTCTCAAAATGTCATTAATAAATGGAAGTCCTCCAGAACATTCCTCTGAAATCAGTCCTCTAATATTTTGGCAGAGCCATCATTTTATCAATAACAATTGTTGAGACATTTCAGTTTCAATTTAATTCTGTTCATTCTGTTGATTTAAAGATATTTAGTAGATACACAGGTGTATTATATAAATATCAATCTGTCCATGTCTATGTCACACTCTTCACGCTGGGCATAACTATAACTCCAAATGCCAGTAAGTACACTGAAATTAATAAATTAGTATTCTGTGGAAGCTTGTGTCCAAACAAGTGCATTTTTAAATTTTTTTTCATCAGTCCACTGCCAGAGGCTAGCTTGTCAAGCAAGTTGTATGGTGACATAATCAAAGATAGGGATAAAACAAAATGCCTTGCAGGATAGGCATCACTACATGACAGCTTCTCTGTTAAATAAAAATTACATGTTAACTATCAAGTGATCCTTAAGGAAATTTAGATTAAGAATTCATACAGCTCCTAGACTGGAAATCACCCTACAGGAGACTTCTTTCCCCTCATTTTACAGTCATGGCATCACACCTTGAATAACTATGGGTACATCTTTAGTGTTTTTAGCAGTTTCAGCGTCATGCCGTCTTTTTATAGATGGGATCGTTGGAGCAGGACCTACCTTATTAAATCTGCATACCTGTGTAAAAGTACTTCTTTCTATGCCAAGGCAAAATATTATGAAAACAGAAGAGGCTTTGGAAAGTGAAAAAGAAACAGGAAAAGTTTTCAAATGGCCCTTCAGTAGTGCTTTGTGTGGAAGGAGGGTACTGCTGGTCTGTGGGATCTGAGCATACCTGAATTCTGTTTTTTTCTGATTTTAGATAGTTCTTGAGAAGGAAGAAAATATTAGTGTTACTTCAAAGAAATAATTGATCAGTTCTAACAACAGAACCAGTGAAACACTATTCTTGCCAGGATAGTATCATGCTTAACTCTTCACAGGGAAACCTAAAAGCATAGGGATTTATTTGTATTTTCTGGCATCTCACATTCCTATTTTTTCTTCCTTAACGTGACTTTTTTTGGAGTTCTTTCTTTCATAGGCACTGAGGTTGATGACATTACACAAAACTAGAAAAATTCTCAATCAGTTCTCAGCCCAAGGATAAGTCTGTGCTGGACCTAAATCTACACAGGCTTAATGCCATGCCTTTGCATAGGGATCAATTGCATTTTCAGCTAAAACATAAAATAAAACGCAGCAAGCCAAAGCAACATTGTTCCCACTGTACTTTAAAAAGCACTTACCTTACCTTCACCTGTACAATTCTTGTGATTTCTTTAGTTACATTGCTGAGAGATGCATTTCTCTACCATTATCTAGTTTTCTACTTATGCATGAGTAGGTTGCTTGCTAAAACTTTATCACTGTTGTAGTGGTGTGCCTGGGGGAGAATGGCTTTATTCATCTGTTTCTAAAGAGACACATGAAAGAAGAGCAACACAGAAGGGGAATATGAGAGGTGAGAGACGAACAGACAAGAACTGAGTCTACATTTATGGTGGCCTTAGTCCTATGGAAGGATGGAGAAGTGTTGAAACTTGGTGGCCCAAGGAAGGCCACTTCAGCAAAGCTCTCATACTGGGCAGTCCTCAGGGCTTTATTGCCATTGTGGTCAATGAATTTATTTGTCAAATGTTGCAGGATCTAGTAAGTCGTCTAAAGGTATGAGCAGGAGAAGACAGCTGTTACTTGAAGATAGTTTACCAGCAGGAAGATTTTGTTGTTATTGAGTATTATGTAGTGTGTAAATCTGCCCTCCTCCTGGCACCTGCTTTTCCTCTTTGTGTGAAGGAGACTTCAGAATGCAAGGAGTATCTGTAATTAGGGCTTCAGATGCACAGCTTGAAAGGAAACAATCTTAGCACAGCATAAAGACAATAGCAGTTTCCCGGTTTGACTAAAATTTCTAATGTCTTCATCTCTTTATTTGCTTCTCTAATGCTGCTTTTTACAAATTGCCTAAGCAGAAATTGTGTTACTATGCAGACTTGCAAAGCCCTTATTGATAATCTATATGGTATTTATTTATTTTCACTGTTTTAAGCATACCAAGGAAAACTATAATCCATATTTAAGTTAGGACTAGCAGTAATGTGAGAGCTTTTTTTACATAACCTCTGGAATAAAAACAAATATAATATTAGGGGGAAAAAGCACCAACCCAGTGACCATTTACAAGGACGATTTCTGCATCCTGATGCAGCACTAAAGATGTGCAAAAGTTATCCTGGACAATGTATTGGCAGGTCTCAAACTGAGACTCAGGTGATAATATTGCTTGTGAGATTTTGTGGTGCTGTTCATGTCCATGTGAAATTAAATGTTAATTCTGTGGCCATATGTTTCTTTTTTGCTTGTGGCCTACAAAATTATTTATTTTTTTTATTTTTTTTATTTTTACAGAAGGACATGAATATCAATCTTGAATTCTAAGTATTATGCCATTACTAAACATACTGGTAGCAAAATTATTTTCTGATGGCTATAGAATGCACAGATAAAATGGCAAAACAGGGCATCTTTGTAACAAGTACATTTTTAGATCAAAATGTTAAATATCACTTAGAAGAATGTATTAACAATGAAAAAAGAAAAAAATAAATTACTTCTGCTTGCAGAAATTTAAAAGATACCGCCTGAAGTTGCTCTTTGTTTTCCTTGCATACAGCCTGTGTACAGGACCTTAGTGTTCCTAGGTATAGGTTCTTTCCTTCTGTTTTTTTTTAAATCTTCTTTATTTATAGTAATATGATAAATAAAGTATATGAAAGACCTGTACATATCTTTCTCAGTTGAAATTTCCTTCATTAAGATGATGAACATGTTTAGGTTGGCTATCATTGAACTCATTGTGTTCAAGAATTTTAGACGTCAAAGTTCAGGATCAACCACAAGGTCACCTTGCAGTGATGGTCATGCATACCGTCAGGCAACTTCAAACCAATTAAGCTAATTTAGCTTGTTACATCAACAAAAATATGCTGTGATTTCTTCGAATAAAAGAAAGGGAAATAAGGGATAGAAAACGGGTATTCAATGGTCTGGCCATGAAGCATGACAAGTTGCTCTTGGAGATAAGAGCAAAATACTGACAGGAAAGTAACAAAATTAGGAGATGGAAATTTTGAGAAGGAGGTACTCAGTAACTCAGTGCTTGGCTGTCTGATGTTTTTGTGTCACAGGTGAACTTAAACAAAGTACCAATATGGATTTCACACTCCTAGGAAAGGCCAGACCCTGATCCCATCAATGCCTTGCCACTTAATCTATTTAAAAGACTTCATCAGACTACCCAGCAAAAGAGCACACTATCAAATTCACTAATAGACCATCTACGAACAATTGCAGCAAGTTCTGTAACAGCTAAAAGGTTTCTTCTCAGCTTCTGTTTGCAAAACATGTGTGAGTTAATGGAGTATCATATTTATAGAGTGCTGGGACGTTGGCCTGAAGTCTCTTCAGGAAATAGATCTAGGTCTTACCTCGATATACTGTGCTTTACAACAGAAAGAGCCCACATTTTCTAATAAGGTGATAGTGTTATTTGTTCATTAAATAATAAAAGTGAACAACAACTTTTCTATCCCTGAATCTTTGCCATCTATACATTACTGTGTTGGTCCTTCTTGGAAGAAAGTTGTCTTCCAAACAAGTCTCATTTCTCTGTGTTTGCCAGCTTAATTATTGAGTAAACCAGGGCAGTCCAAAGTTTACATTAATGATCTCAGTTTGTTTGACTAGGGGAAAGAAAAAATCTGGCTTTGTTACCAAAGAGTTCAGTGCCACAAGGGAAGAAATCTGGAGGATGGTTTAGGAATGCCTAGAGAGTAGAGAACTTCTAAGACCATGTTCTGTGTGAAAGTGTAATTCTGAGATTAGTCACAGAGATAATTAAAAAATAGAACTTTTTCTGATGCTGGTGTCAATCCACCTGTTAAATTTTAGCTGTTGAAAATAGAGCATTCTTATGGTTTGTCAGATTTTACTGTTAATATTGACATCTCTTCTTAGATAATATATGAAGAAAGGCTGAAAAACAGGTTTAGCAATTAGACCTAAGTAGATAAATTAGCATAGTTTGAAAAATACTATCGCCTGTCCCATCCAGTACCAAAAAAGACAATTGTGAATTGCATGTTCATTCTCCATGTGACAGGGTTTGCTTTCAAACCTGCATCTGCTTCAAACTTCTCTGAAATTAAACTCAAGACACTTAGCTGAGAAGAAAATTTGTAGTCAGACTTTGCAGAGTTTTCCTGCATTGTCATATTTTATCTAAATACATAATTTCTCTAGCCATATAGAAGGACTTCACACACATTATTTACAGGTGGATGAATATGCAAAAGATCATTGTCCTAGAACAACAGAGATGGAAATCATAGGTGTTAAATGAGAATGTAAATCACATATCCCTAAACCTTTGAAGCACAAGGATGATAACTCATTCTTTCAAGCAGTTTAATCTATCCATATCTTGACAGTTCTTCTGTACATGAGTCTCTCAGATATCTTTTGTTTTTCACCCCATGTATTTTCATTCTGCTATTTATTTTTTATTTTTATTTTTTTTAATAATTTAAATCAAGTTGGAATAATTAAGGCCTTGCAACCTCTCTGTGAACTAAGAAAATGTTCTTATGTTATTTACATAACTATAAAGTCGATGAAGAAACTGTGGCACATAAGGCAATCTGCCCTTCCTGAGATCACACAATTTGGTAGCAAGAAAATTGAAAATGTAGCAAGGACTGCTTTTCATCTGCGTTGTCTCAGACTTAGATAAAACCTCACCTTTCTTGATCCTAATGCCATACAGTTTTTTAGCGGAAGTCATGGTTTCTCATGATTTTCATTGATCCAAGCTTTTTCTATAAGCAGGCATTCTTTTTATTTTCTCTCATGAGTTGAACTTTCTCTCGTAGTCACTTTTTGTTACTGTTTTGTAAAGATCTTTAAGTTCAGGTTTTTGGTGTAGGAGTGTCCAGACCTACACACAGTATTCAGTGAGTGCATCATGTTGCCTCGGCAAGGGTTTCTGGTTTACAATGTCCTTTGACTTATAAAATGAAACTGTTTTTCTTTAGTTGCTGCAACACTGTCTTACAGATTCCCATTACATTTATTAACCTCAGATCATTTTTCCCCAGGTATTCTTGTTGGTTTTTTTTCTTGTCTTAAATGCATTCACTTGTAGTTTTCTAGAGAGAACCTATTTCGCTACTGACTGCCAATTTTTAATTTCAATCACTGTGGGCTTTTTTGTCTTACCTCTATATAAGTTGTTGCAGTACCTCCCATTTTGGAATCATCTAAAAATTTAATTAATGTGCTGTTTACTCCTTCTTCCAGGTGATTAATAGATGATTCATTTGAAAAGAACATCCATTCTTTATCTGACAAAAGTTCTTTGGGATGTACTACTAACATAACTAATTAGACTGCTGAAATTCTGCCATGACCTCCTCTCATCATTGATCTTTTAAAACAACAGTGCTCTCATCATATCAAATTTCTTCATGCCAGCTTCCCACAGCTAAAGTAGATCATTGAATCCCAGTTATTTATCAAACAAAGCAAGCTTTTTACTTCAGATCTGTTACCAAATTGCAGTAGACTTGTGGCCTTCTTAGATTCAGTGTTCATAAAAACAGTTAAGGTTGCTTGGCACTAAAATTATGTGCCTGAGTACCATTAGTGCATTCAGCACTCAGTTTGCTGTATCCCACTGGTTATAAGGTGTCTGGTATATCTATAAAACAGTAAATAACTACTCATCCTTGATTTCCTCAAATTTGCTCCAGAATGAACAAATAAATCTATTATTTCACCAGACCTCTCTGGGTTTTCAGTTTATCCAGTGAATTCTGTCCAAGGCACCAAGGCCCCATTCTGCAGTGCACTAAATATAAATAATGAATATTAAATTTCAGCATATTTTGCAGCACTTCTTGGATGTTAAGCAGAACCTTCTGAAGACAGGGTCTCTGGGTAAGGACTTCAAGTACAGATAGACATTTGGTTTCCATTTCCAAATACTTTATTTACCATATTTCTATACATAACTGTAAAACCAATGCTAGGCTCTTGTCATAAAATTTTCTTCATAAAGGCAAGACAGTGCTGTCTTTGAGGCTGGAGAGAAGTTTGATGTGCCTTTCTTCTGGCATGTGCATGATTTCCAGGAGCCAGCTCATAACTTTCAGAAGAGGAGGAAGGATATTACTTAACAACGCGTGCACTTAGTGAAGTGCAAATCCATTTTGCAGCAGCTTCTGGCTTTTTCTTCTTCTTCCCCTGCTATGCCACATTATTTGTCCTCTAGCAATGTGTTCTGATATCACAGGTACTGGAAAGTGGCAACTGTAGCTAAATAATCGTGTTTGAATGATAAGGATTCTCTTTGGTAGAACTATTACAATTGCTGTTTACTTGATGTGATTTAAATAGTTCTTACTGCATTCTCAGGATGTCAGCATACCTGTATAAACCAACCAAACAGACAAGCAAGCAAACAAAAATGTAAACAGGTGAAAAAAACAGAAAAGGAGAAACTAACCATTGCATCTCCTCTGGACCAAAAGTGAGTGCAGAGGCAAAAGCACAGGCGTACCTAGCATCGTCCTGTGGTCCGAAATATTTAGGAAGAGAAAATATAAACAACCAGAAAGCTAGAAAAATAGATGCATGTCTTCAACAGATTATAGTAAATTTATTTGCAAATATTACAAATACACTTAAATGTCCATTCTTTCAACTGACAGCACAGAATTAGTTTTCTGACTTGCCTAACACCTGCCTCTTACAGCACTTATCTCTGAGCTATCCAGCTTTTTTAAAGCTCTGTTCTCAGAGGACTGATGGGAATCAGGATGTCATCTTGAGCCTTTTCTCTTGAAATACCTGTGCAGAGAATACCAAGCTAAATGTTCTCCTATTCCTTATACAGCTATTGCTTGAAGATAGCTTATTAGCAAAATGATTGATTTATGCTTTGACCTTTACTGTTCAGTAACTGATCTGTTTGTCTTTGCCTCTGAAAGACAGAAATGCATGTCTCATAAGGTAGCCTTGCCACGATTTCAAAACATGCTACTTTAAATGGAAACAATGAAACCTGGTTGAAAATGAAAATGCTGCTGCATGAGAATACCGCATGTGGAATATCTAAATAGAGATGATGGTATTGACAAAAATACCAACAGTAATCGGTGTGAATATACCTTTATGTGACTTAGAATCCTGTCTAAGATGCATCTGTATTGTGTAGATCCTTGTAAACATGACTAGATGTTACCATTTATTCACAGAAGATTGCAGTAAGGAATGCTTTTAATCAGATGTCTCATAACTAATGTTTAGAATGACTGAATGACTCTGAAAATACTTTCTCTGTTTATTGCTCAGTAGTTTCAAGTTAATTTGATTTAGCTTTAAGGCTTGATTTGGGAAATAAAAGGCATCCCCAAAGAATGAGATGTGGAGGTATTTAGGAATTTAATATTTCTATTATTGCTTGTTAATTTGCAAGTCTGATCTTATAGAGTCTATTGTCATCCCTAGAAACAGCACTCTGAAAAAATGAATACAAATCTATGGTGTCCTGAAGTGCAGCAGGTGCTTGCTGTGTCATTTCAACATCAGTTTGGGGTTCAACAGCCTTGCAGGACAGAAATTGTCAGTTTGCAGGTGTTAGAATTAAAAGACTGTGAGGCCAGCTGCATTCAGGCACTGCGAGTGTTCACGGCAGGCATTCAAGGGCAAATCATGCTTGAACAACCTGATTGCCTCTTTGACAAAAATGACTGGCTCTGCGGATGAGAGAAAAGCTGTGGAGGTAATATACCTTGACTTTGGTGAGGCTTTTGACACTCTCTCCCACAGTGTTCTCATTTGGAAGCCGAAGAGACCCCGGCTGCCTAGTCTGACTCATGTATAGGTAGAAAATTGTCTGAGCTGACAGGCTCAAAGGCCAGTGATCAGTGGCTCAGTGCCCAGTGGGCAGCTGCTGAAGGGAGAGTACCCAGCACACCGGGGGCTAAGTGCTGGGGCCTGTAGCATTCAGCAGCATCATCTGCGACCTCGATGGTGACACAGAATGAACTTTTGACACGACGCAAAATTAGGGGAAGTGGCTCACGTGAGAAATGTTTTAGTCCAATGACTTATCGATTAAGCCTGGGTCAACAGGAACCTCATGAAGTTCAATGAGCAGAAGGCAAAAGCTCTTCCCCTAGGAATGATAAGCCATGTGCACACTGGAACGCAATACCCTGAGAATTAGCCCTACTGAAGGTACCTAGGGATCATTGTGGATGCCAGGCTGAGTATGAACAATTTCCTTTTTGCCTTATTGCGACAAACATGTACTAGGATATATGAGGAGAAGCATTGCTAGTGGAGAGACTTAAAAATCTTTAAAAAGTTGCTGTTGTTCCCAGTTCCTGATGATTCTCCTTGTTCTTTGCATTGGAGTTAAATATTTAAGGTTAGTAACCCTCCTGATACTAGAGCCTTTTCCATTCATCTTAGTGCCTTGTGCTCTGCACCTTTGGTACCTTTCACTCTCCCTCCCTCTCTTCCTTTCTCTCTCCCTCTCTCTCTTTTTTGAATGGGGATGTCAGGCAGTGCATGGATGACTTCATCTGAGCAAATTCTCTCAAATTCCTTGATAGCCAGTGGAAAGAAATAGGAACTCTCAAGGCACGACATATTTTGTTCTGTAGAATAGGTTAGATGAATACATCTTGTATGTGGCTCCTTTTCATTATTGACTATACAAGAAATGAAGATTAAGTCTCTCAGATGCATGTCATAGGTGTCTAAGGTTAGGTAAGAAGATACCACAGTAAATCAGAGTGATCGGAGCCGGAAAGAATGATGCTGCCACTATCACAAAGTAATAGGAGCTATTCTTTCTTCATGTTTTAAGGACTTGTCATGCCTTCCATGTTCAGATTCCTCTGCCTAAATTTTTGTGCTGGCTTTTGTGTTTCACCATATTTTTAAGCTTTTTATTTACAGACAGTGCATGGAAACATTACTCTCTTTTTTTGTGTAGCCTCTTGTGTGTGCATGTATCAGAACATTTCAGGCACTGAAATAGCTTTTCACACTCACAAAAATGATTGAAGGATCACAGTACTGGGTACCTTACTACTGGATTTGCAGAAACAGAATAGATTTTTTTCCTGGTTATTTCTTTTCCACCTTTTACATACCAGTTAACTTATTTGCCTCTGTTATGTTGAATATAATCAATGTTCCCTAACCTGAGAAATATTATAATGTTACTGGCTGTTACAAAATGCTTCTGCTGTGTTTTAAGTATAGCAATATACAGCCAATGAGATTTTAATGGCTCTTTATCACAGCTGGACTACAGTAATAAATGCATCAAGACTCTTACATTCTCTTTATGTGACTGAGAACATTGAGGAATCCAAATACAAGCAAAATATTATCAGAACACTTTGATTTACAATAAAGTAGTGAGCATTGTAGCACTATGTTCAATCTCTTCAGATTTAAAGTTGGCTCACTTCAGATGTTTTGCACCAGAAAATCAATATTAGGCTAATTTTGTAGGCATAGCAGCAAATATCCGAATTTTTTATTTCCAGATATTCATGAAATCTCTGGTGTCTCTTACAAGATGAGCTTTTCCAATCACAAGCGATAATTAAGCCATCTGGTTTAGAGCTGTAAGATCATCAGGTATCAGATTTCCTACTACTCCAGATTTCATTAAAACCAAGATTTAAAAGAGGAAAGATTGACCTAAAATTTATTAATTCGGCGACTGATCTTTTTTCTCCTTACAGGCCTGTTTTCATCCTTTGATAACCACTCTTGTAGCATAAAATACAGCCCAAGCAATCTGCATGCGTATGTCAAGATGAATTTATGTATAATATTAAGTCATATTGCACAAATATGGACACATCTGCCTTTCACTTATATTGAGAAATACAGAACTGAAAAGGTAAACTTGGAGCAACTCTTGCCTTGCAAGTTATTGTATGTTTTAGATAAACAAAATTAAAGTCACTTCCAGTAACAGTATAAAGTTAAACGTGAAGGAGCAACTTTTAGCTCCCTTCACACTGGCTGTATTTTGCAAAACAGACTGATAAAAGCATTTTTTTCTTCCTTTTATGAATTTCATGTGAGCAGCACAGTCAGACTACTGCAAGTCACAGAAAATACAAGACAATCTTCCATAATAGAAAATTTTTCATCTTTTTAGTAAACAGTAATAACTTTACCTCTGAGATGACACCATTCTCAACATCTCATTCCTGTTTATCTCACTGAGATATTAGAACTAAAGAGTCTGATGTTACTCATCCAGCCACAAGTCTCCCTATTTTGCATTTGGCTACTTCATCAAAAAGTTTGAGTGTGACAGTAGAAAGAATGCAATGCTGTAACGCTGCTCTAGCATAATGCTGGATGAACAGTACTAGAGATATTTGATCTGTAGCTTTCTCAGCAACAAAGTTGCAGTTGTTTGTTTGGGTTAACCCCATATTTTGGTTTTGGATGCTCAAGAAGTGTTTACATTCATACGGTCTTTGATTTTCACTGCAGAGAAAAATCCCTCTTCACCAAGTCCCTGTCTGCAACATACATACACGAATCCATGTCCATCTCTCTTCTGCATGGTAGTGTTGCCTAGATTAATAATCTCTGATTTATAGTTTTGTGGCTTTTTATGTACAACTGGTTCTGGTACAACCGGTAAATTCCGCAGAATAAGCCTATTCTTTGGTATTTTTACTTTTCTACTTTCAGTCAGATGTGATGCCTCCAAGCAGTGGTGGTAGCAAGTGTTGCAGAGTTTAACCTTCTTGTTGTGGTTTCTCCAGTGCATTCTGTCTAGGAGGGCTTCTGGTTCATTGTAAAGGTGGTCTGCATTGTGGAAATGGCAGGACAATGCTGCACAAACTTCATGCTCTAGAACAGGCACTGAATGTTTCAAAGTTCACACTATAATAGACAAAGTGATGAGTATTTCATGATAGGCAAAGTGATAAGTCATTAATTATAATAAAGATGTTGTAGCTTGAGTTAAACAAGATGCTGTTTCCTTACTGCTTCTGAAATAGCTTGGTTGGTTTATATGACTAATACCCCAGTTTTATGCTCATTCTCCCTTCCCTTTTTGACTATTACATACTGTTGTAGGTAGTTTTGCTAGAAGTTATTGTTTAACTGGAGTCAGGTGTTCCTTTGCAGTACACACAAATGGGGGATTTTGCATATTTTTGAAAATGATACTTTTGTCCCTTTCCCCTTGAAAAGCAGAATGAAAACTTTCTTTACCCTGGTCTCATAACCCACACTTTTTTTTTTCTTTTCAATATATAAAGGCAGAACTAGAAAAAAATCACTACATTGTTTCTGCCTTCAGCCAAGGCAGAAATTTCCAGTATATGCACTACGGTCAAAGAAGAGTTTGGTCTTTTCAAAAACATGTAATCACGTGCAAGACATCTTCTATTGGATAGATTAGACTTTGTTGTGAACATATCCCAGCAACATTTTGCTATGGTAAGTCTTAAGCTGCTTTACATGGCTCATTATGGCATCACACAATTGTTCTCCTTCAAGAAGAATATGTTGATGAACAATGAGTTGAATTTATAAAGAAGCAAAAGTTCCTTAAAGGCAGAGGTAATATGTTTACCTCTCATATTCACCATTTATTCCATTTTGATTATAAGGTTAGAGGAGTTTATTGATTACCAAGATTAACATAATAGAGTTTTGTAGTAATAAAGTTTCAAAAAAGGAGCCTACTCTTTTAACTAGTTTGAGCCTCAAAATCCTTCTTTTATTTCTACAAAATTTTATTAATACCTTGGAAATTTTAGTAACTTGTCCTTAAACCAAAATTCTCTGTTTTTGTAAATGAAAATATGGGTTTAAGAACAACCGCCGGCAGTGTTACAGGCTTGGGGAGGAGTGGCTGGAGAGCTGCCAGGCAGAGAGGGACCTGGGGGTGTTGATGGACAGCCGGCTGAACATGAGCCAGCAGTGTGCCCAGGCGGCCAAGAAGGCCAAGGGCATCCTGGCCTGGATCAGGAATGGTGCAGTCAACAGGAGCAGGGAGGTGATCATGCCCCTGTACTCGGCTCTGGTGAGGCCTCACCTCGAGTGCTGTGTCCGGTTTTGGGCCGCTCATTACAAAAGGGACATTGAGGTGCTGGAGAGGGTACAGAGGTGGGCTACCAAGCTGATAAAGGATTTGGGGCATGTGTCCTGTGAGGAACATCTGAGGGATCTGGGTCTGTTTAGCCTGGAGAAAAGGACTGAAGGGAGACCTTATCGCTCTCTACAACTACCTGAAAGGAGGTTGTAGCAAGGTGGGGGTTGG
The DNA here is from genome assembly GCA_020746105.1 of Trogon surrucura. Taxonomy (NCBI): domain Eukaryota; kingdom Metazoa; phylum Chordata; class Aves; order Trogoniformes; family Trogonidae; genus Trogon; species Trogon surrucura. The sequence continues at coordinate 57,452,021 of CM036617.1, forward strand.
TCTGTTCTCCCTAGTGGTGTGTGACAGGACAAGGAGAAATGCACCAGGGGAGGTTCAGGTTGGATATTAGGAAGAATATCTTTACTGAAAGGGTTGTCAGGATTGGAGCAGGCTGCCCAGGGAGGTGGTTGAGTTGCCATCCCTGGAGGTGTTTAAGAGATGGGGGTAGATGTTGCGTTGAAGAACATGGTTTAGTGGTGTTTATAGGGCTAAGAAAAGATTGAACTCAATGATCTTGAAGGTCTCTTCCAGCCGAAACTATTCTATGATTCTATGATTGATTCTAATACATTGTAAAATGTCATGTTTTCTGCTCTCCTCTGCTATTCTAAATGGTTGTCGAAGGTAATCAAATATGTTTAAACTATTTTGTTGAGGAAACTGTACCTGTGGATAACTTCTTTCAGACTCTCTGGCTGGTATTTCATCTCCCAGTTGCACACACTGAATTACAAGGAGATGATTCAGTCACCTAGAAATACACATTTGCCATTTGAGATATTTCAGAATTCTGAAGACACATGCAGAGGTCTGGCAAATATGACATGGTATGTGTGGAAGACCTGAAGGGGCAGCTGGATGCCAGAAGGACCAAGTGTTCAAAATAATAGTATAACCTTATATTTCAGACACCGATTCACACACTGAACATCCACTTGTGAGCAGCATTTCCTCCTAAATACAGACAATGCCCTATGCAATGCCTCCAGTTACCCTGCCGGGCCTTCAGCTTCCCCTTCAAGAGGACATGGTTGACCCAAAGGGTGAATGCCAGCCCTGTTAGCTCTGTGAGGATGTCTTGTCTACCCTAAAACACGTCAATTGGCAGCAGACTTCTCTAAATGGATAACTCAAGTGAGCTATAAGCTTTCTGTAGTACAGAATAAGGCTAAGACAAGGAGATATGGACTGGAAAACTAGAAATGATGGTATTCAAAAGAAATAGAAAAGGTAGTGTTTCTGTGGTCAGACGACAAAGGGAAGGTCACAGCAGCTCAATACACAGTAGAAAGAGTTTGGGAAGTTGTATGTGGAGCCATCAGGTGTGTCAGGTCACTTTACCCCCCCCGTGGCAGACAGAACACCATAGAAGCTGATTGACATTTATATTTTGAATTGGTGAGTGTAAAACGTGTGATAGTTTCAGCTGATATTTGCAGAATAATAATGTGAATACAAGGGAGTCCTGTGATGCAAATGTTACAGTGAATCAAAGCTGAAGTTATCTAGGCTATGGTCAAGAGCTGGAGCAGCCTGAGACATTTTACCTCCTGCTATATCATGGAGGATCGAGAAGGGAAAATTCAATACCACTTTTAAATATAGAGGGAGTAAAGTGTGATCTCAAAGTCACAAGCCTTAGAAGTCAGGAGGATATATGGCATGAAGCAACATTCAGTAGTGTTAAGGCAGAGGGAAAGTAACGAGAAGACAATTTTGATGTTTTGATACTTTTTTTTCCTGTCAGTAAAAAAAAAAAAAACCCGCAATAAAATAAATCCTTTTGAGAAGGAGGGGGTGTTGCTCAGCAGTAGGAATTTAATTCACACTTGATTAGGGCTAAGGTCTTTTCTTCCTGAGATTTTTTTTTTTTTTGAAGCACTGTTTATTTTGTTGCTCTTATTTCAAAGTATGTGTTTTCACTGAGGTAAGTGTCAGAATCTGCATATAAATGGAAATCCTTCAACACCATCACAGAAAAATTTCATTTTCTTGTGCAAGGATAATATTATTATATACACTTCTTAATACTGAATGAAGCATAAAAAAAAGAGAATATTTTATTTAAATGGAAATTTTGAAAAATGAATGCAAGATTATCTCAAAGTTCATTCAGCACGAAAGTGCTGTTACTAGGTAAAACGAATAAACACTTAAACTACGCTTCAGTTTCTCTATATATATCTTTTAATATAAATTTTTGAATTAATCTGAAAACAATACTATTCAAGATATTTTTATTTACGAAAAGTGATTTCTGACAGGTAGGACATAAGTCTGTAACTCTCAGTGTCCTTCTCACGTAAGATTACTCTTGATGTGGCTGCCAATATTGTTCAAGAACTCTGCTTTTTTAAGTCCCAATTTCCTTCCAAATAAGTATTACTACATACTCTCCCTGTAATAGACATTTGCTTTTGTGTATTTTGTGATTGGAGAACTTCTCTGTCTTGTTGAATCCAGAAGAGAATTCACCCAAGAGCAAGAAAATGGTAGCATCCCACTCTCTCTCTTATTTCTTTCTGTCATTAAAAGAAAATCCAATCATAGTTTCTGGTATATTAAAACTAAAATAAGATACCGTTTACAGGGCTCTCTCTTCTTGTGTCTAAAGAGCAACAAAGCTGGTGCAGAGTCTAGAGAACAAGTCTTAGGAGCAGCTGAGGCAACTGCGGCTGTTTAGCCTGGAGGAAGGGAGGCTGAAGGGAGACCTTACTGCTCTCTACCACTATCTGAAAGGGGGTTGAAGAGCGGAGGATGTCAGCCTTTTCTCCCAAGTAACAAGCAATAGGACTAGGGGAAAGTTGTGCCGGGCGAGATTTAGGCTGAACAGTTCTTCACTGAAAGGGCCACTGAGCATTGGAACAGGCTACCCAGGGCAGTGGTACAATCACTACCCCTGAAAGTGTTTAAGAAACATGTAGATGTGGTGCTTAGGGACATCGTTTAGTGGTGGAGCTGGCATTGCTACGTTGATGGTTGGACTTGATAATCTTAAAGGTCTTTTCCAACCTGTATGTTTCTATGGTATTATTCTTAATTATGATACACATTAAGTGTGACATTCACAGGCATACCTGGCTGTTTCTATCTGCAACTTCTAAATTGGGATAGTATTTAGTAACTTTATTAAATTCATGACATACCTGGGCTGAAAGAGACTGCTAAGTATTGCTGATACCTTTTTCCTCAGTGTAGCAATTAAAAAAACCACACTTTTTGGATTCTACTGAGAACCAAGTTGCTAAAATGTAATGTTTTACATCTGTAAACATTAATTAAACATCTGTGAATAATTGTACTTTAACAAACTAGCACTGAATTTAAAAAAAAAAGGTGTCATTAAAATGCAAACTGTAGCAATACACAATTATAAAATTCATGGCTGTTGTAAAACAACAATAACAAATAACAGCTGCCTTTCATAGGGATTAGTGTTGGTGCCATTACAATTTTCTCACTTTCTCTATTTTGCAGTGACGTATGATGGTCCACTCTCTTTAACTCTCCATCTATCTGCAGCACTGGAATCCATCATACACCAAACCTGACTAATGCAAATCCTTTTAAAGCAAAATCAATAGATCACCAGGTCAACTATCCATTCCTGCAAGTAGAGACACATTTTATTTAGGAAACGGAGCCTTCAATAGATGTCTTTGAGAGCCTCAGAGTCCAAGTATATTCTCTGGTTCTTCTATATTCATCAGGGGTAGAAGGATCAGCGTCTGGCTCCATTAAATATTTGATAAGGTCCATTTTCTAAAAATTCTTATGTAGGAAAGATAAATAAATATCTAACTGGATCATGAAGGACGTTTTACAAACCCAAAAAAATTAAAGTTAGACAAGAACAATGCCTGACATAATGAACATTGTTTGACAAATAAATTATCTTCTTACTTTGGAGAACTGCAGTATCTTATGTTTCTCTCTTTTTTCCTTCTTATTTTTTCCCTTTCCTTTTCTTCCTTCTAAACCAGTGTTTGGATCAAATAACAAATGAATACATTTGTATAGCAGTATTTGCCTGATTATAATTTTCAAGGTAGATTTGACATCTTAGAAGCCTATTGTAATGCAAGGAGTGTGCAGAATTTAACAGATATAACAAAAATGAGGTGAAATATATGAATTGACATTAATAGATGTTTAAGTAGTCTTTTTGTTGAGAATCATTTTACAGTCAACAGGAGCCTTTGCACAGACTGCAGTAAGTTTTGATTTATTTCTTGCTATACAGGTACAAAGAGACCTGTGCTTAGAAAGAGACCTTTCAAATCCACAGGTTTTGTTTTCAGGTTATTAGGATAAGACAGATTAATATTTTAGGCAATTGTAAGCTGCTGACAGCATACCTATTATGAAAAGTTCTGCAACTTATTCTTGAAAAACTCCAAGCTTCATAAGCTCTACTTAGTAAGCTCTTGCTCTCCTGTAATAAATTACCAACTCACATATTATTGCAAGTCCAAATAAACTCCCTGGTGATTACAGATTACAGTCACAAATCCAAAAGGTACAACACAATATACTTTTCTAAGCTAAATTAATTATTTCAGTTCTGGGCAACTCAATAGTGAGAACTGAACCACCAGCTGGCTAATATGTACAGTCAAAACATTTAGCAGCAGGTTTTTGCATTAGTAACAGCAAGAATCCATTTCACAGAAGACAACAGAGAATAAATGATTCTCATTTTAAGAGTCCTTAAGGCTAAAGTGCTTTATCCTCCTTAAATGTTCTGACTAACTAGCTCCACATGATGTCATCAAGATTAATTTTATGTACGTAGTTTCTACTGCAGAAATACGATAGAAATGTGTACAAAGCTATGCCAAGTAAGGGAAACAGCAGAAAAAATAATGTAAAACAAAATCATCTAGTTTCATAACCAATACTTACCAGTCTTGATTCTCTGTGGAGTGTGAGGGAATCTCCTTTTTCCAGTTGCTAATGCTGTGATTGTAAACTCAAAAATAGAATGCACTAAAGTCCTCCCAAATCCTCCCTACTCTCAGAAGTTTTCTTTTCCAGGCTAGATATTTTGTAGACACTAATTTGCAAAGTGGTGCTAATATTCTACTAGAAAACATGCATAGACATGGAATGTGGACCTGGTGTTGCTAGGCTGACTGTTGGACTTGATGATCTTCAAGGTGTTTTTCAATCTAAACAATTCTATGGTTCTATATCTACAAATGTGCAATGTTAGATTGCTATTCAACTAGGCCAGCAAAGTTATACAGTAGTTTGGGTTTTGGTGGGGTGCTTTGTTATTTTTTTTGCTCCTAGAACACAGCTTTTATCCTATTCAACCACACAAACTGTAGTATTTTAGCTATCTAAGTTCTATTAAAGTGAACTTCTGTTCAAGTCAAAGGAGTCACAAATTAGTTATGTAAGTACCAGTGTCTGGTTTCATTAGAGAAAACCCAGAATGCCCGAAATATAAGTATGGCACAAGACTTGTTAGAGACATTGATGAGTCTACTTTGGTTTATGTTGGTCTTATTCATAACAACTCTGATACAAACTTGTAATGGACTGGAATTTGTCCATTAGTTGCAATAGAAAGATACGACACAGGACATTTTGGAGACCCACATTCTTCTGATGTGACAGTTTGAGGCCAGGAAGATTACAGTAATACATTTCAAATGACGTTAGATGCCTATGAAAAAGAAATTGAACTGAGTGCTTGCAAACTAGTCAAAATCATTAGTGGATGCTGGCATTTCTTCAACTATCCGGTAGGATAAACTCAGTAATTTCAGATCCACTCATTCGTTTGCCGAACACAGTAATCTAAACACACATATAACCATTAGACAGTTACGTAGCTGCTTATGTCTAATTCTATCTGAGATGTCCTGTATGATCCAAAACACATCCTCAGTTATCTCAATAATATATTAAACACTTGCTGTGGAGGCACCTACATTTAGATTTTTCCTTGGTGTGGGCACCAAGACATGCATTTGATGACCTAATCCGGGAACTTAATGTGTTCCCTAAAATTCAACATAGTTGGCAAGGAAAGTAGGATCTTCCAAAGAGAATTTCAGAGCAGGAGCATTAAGTAGATGTTCTTCCCTCCATGTTATGCAGGTAAACTACAGCCGGGATAGGAGGGGTCAATTGTCCATTTGGGCCATTTGAAATTCGCTAGATTATCTGACACATCATCATCAGACTGACAGTGTGTTTTCTCCAGATACACTGGAGATGCACAGTATTCTGGTATGGCAGCTGGAAGCCAGTCATAATATTCTGAGGAATCTCAAGGTACTCTAGACATTATGTCCAGGCATAATTTGTTCTTATATGGGCAAATTCTATTATGCATAGAGAGACTCAGCAAAGATTGATACACACAACTGAGAAGTGCAAAGCAATTGTTCGCTCACTAATAAACATAGCAGGTAATTGAGACTAACAAGCTACTAGACTAAGCTTTAGTATGATCCCACAATGAAATACCCAAAACATCTCAGCTGAGTGATCACTCGACAATCATAGGAGAGGAACAGGGTGATGGTCAACATTACTGGGTTTCCCTTTCTGCTTTTTTCCTTTGGGTTTTATACCTTTCTATTTCAGTATTATTCTTCTTGAATCCTTGACCTGCTAACTAACTGCTAAACAACTGCTCAGTTATCTCTGTGTTTGCTTTCTTTATATTGCATGATGTAGCTTAAAGGACTTTCTCACACCATCACAGAATGCCAGAGATTGGAAGGCACCTCAAAAGATCATCTAGTCCAGCCTCCTTGCCAGAGTAGGATCACCTACAGTAGATTGCACAGGAACATGTCCAGGCAGGTTTTGAATGTCTCCAGAGAAGGAGACTCCACAACCTCCCTGGGCAGCCTGTTCCAGTGCTCTGTCACCCTCACAGTGAAACAGTTTTTTCTCATATTTTTGTGGAACCTCCTATGTTCCAGCTTGTGCTCATTGCCCCTTGTCTTGTCAATGGACATCACTGAAAAGAGCCTGGCTCCGTCCTCCTGACACTCCCCCTTGACATATTTATAAACATTTATGAGGTCACCCCTCAGCCTCCTCTTCTCCAAGCTAAAGAGACCCAGCTCCTTCAGCCTTTCCTCATAAGGGAGATGTTCCACTTCCTTAATCATAATAATGTTCTCCATCAGGCTGAACCAAACAGGGTTTGGCTCACAGAGAGCAGACTGCCTGAGCTGAAGGTTACAGAACTGAGCATAAGGTCTCCAGAAGACTTGCATTCTTCTTGGGAGAAATACCTGGAGGCTGGGAATAATGCCACACTGCCTGAAATAATGCTGAGTTTGGGCAACTAAGTCCTCCACAGGTCAATATTCCTCCATACACTAGTCCCTTGAAAAGTAAGTGAAGTGTTAGCAAGGTCACTAGAATTTTGTCCAGCCTAAAATTTAAACTCTGACAAATTGCATCTAGAAATCCTAATTTTACAAGACATCGATAAATTATTTGTAGCATTGTGCTTAGTATAAATAGTTGCAGGAATGAATAAAAGATTTTCTTTTTTTCTGAAAAACACTGTGCATGTTTTAAAACCAAGACATCTCACAGTGAGAAACAGTGGAAAACAGAAGTATTTATGTGGTGCACAAATGCACAGACATCTGGAAGAATATGCTAGAAGCACTATTTTCAACATGTAACTCGTGTTTCACATAATCCATATTCCTCTAACTATCCATGAAATATCTCTACAAACAGGGTTTTTTTAGGCAGGAGAGGGCTCCGCTTTGTCTGCTGAAAAAAAAAGGCTGGGAAGATCACACCAAATGCCAGCATATAGGATGACATTTTTGCTAGGAATAGCAAGAACTGATATATTATGTGTTCATTTTTTATAAACTTGTCTGTGTATTACCTGGATGTATGCAGATTAAAATATTGCTAAATTAAAAGTCTTCCCGCAAGGAGCCCACTGGCTACAAAATTATGATAAATACATCTGTTAAATAACCTTCTTGGAAAAGGAGAAGACTATTTCAGAATCTGATAGATGCATTTATTAGAATATTTTTCTGTCCTACTTCTTTAGGTATTTGATGGCTTTTTTTTTTGCTTTCATCACTGGGAGAGAACATTCTTCCACTCTGTTGTGGTTTGAGCCCACCCAGCTGGCAACAAAGAACCCCACAGCTGCTTGCTCAGTCCTACCCCCCTCCTCTTCAGAATGGGGAGAACAAAATTCAACAAAAGGGCTTGGGGATCAAGATTAGGGACAGAAAAGGTTCACTCATCACTTATAATCACAGGCAATAATCAGAGTAGACTTGGCAAGAAAACATACGTTTAATTTACCACTAGCAATTTAACAATCAATCGGGTCAGAGTAGGACAATGAAAAAATAAATACCAGATCTTAAATATACCTTTCCTCCACTCCTGCCTTCTTCCTAGCTACCTTTCCCCTTACAGCAGCACAGGGGAGCAGGGGATGGGGCTTGCAACCCATCTATTACGCATTGTCCCTGCTGCTCCATTCCTCAGGGAAAGGACTCCTGCTGCCACTTGGTGTCTCTCTCATGGGAGACAGTCCTCCCTGGTAAGACTAGAGGGAATACATTAAAGATAGAGATGGATCAGTTCAGACTGGAGGTTAGGAAGTTCTTCCTCATGAGAGTGGTGAGACACTGGCACAGGTTGCCCAGAGAGGTGGTGGAAGCCCCATCCCTGGAAGTTTTTAAGGCCAGGCTGGATGGGGCTCTGAGCAGCCTGATCTAGTGGGGGATGTCACTGCCCACGGCAGGTGGGTTGGAACTAGGTGATCTTTAAGGTCCCTTCCAACCCTGACAATTCTGTGACTCTGTGGTCCGTGTTTGTTTCTTAAGCATGCACTTTTATCTCACTGTAATCAGTGAGCTGTAGAAAGCTGATTAAAGTATTGCTTGCACGCATTCCTTAAAGATGAAAGATACAATTCTGGTCCTACCCTTTCCTATCCTAATCAAGTTTATGATTTTCATTTTATTTGAAATTTGATTAAATAAATTAGAATAAGTCTGGGGAGTATATATCAACTGAATATACAGTATGTTTTCTGCCAATTTTTAAGGAATTTGAAAATTGATGGCTTTAGAATGAAAATACCAATTAAAATAAACATTTTTTTTTTGTGGAGAATGTAAACATTTTTATATGCTTCAAATAGCATTTTTGAGAAATGACAGAACACAAAGTAATCTCAGCTTAAAAATCCCACTTTGTTTGATTTTTTCTTTCCAAGTCACCTCAGTTACATTGTCTGACATTCACGTTTTATTTTAGATGAACCTTGTATTTTTCACAAAAGAAAGCCGAATCCAATGCTTACACTTTGCCACTTTTAGACAGGGTTATCAAGTAAGAACGTACTGAACTAGTTTGCTGGCTTGGTGGATCAATATTACAAACATCTCAGGTATTGAATCCCAAAGTCAGTTTTCCGGATATTTGGGCAATAAGACATTTTGAAGGGAATTCAAAGTTTCGCTGGGAAAGTAAAAGGAAAAAAAAAAAAGTTTAAATTAGTGTTGTCATTGCATGTAAAATGTTTCCAAAAGTTGAAATAGAAGACAGATGAGCACGAGAACAAGTTGATGCAGAAAATCATAGTAGAAAGAAGTTTAAAGCAAGAGAAGAAATAGGAGCTCAATAAAAATTATGTGCCCTGTGTACCCCAAACCCTATGTAAACATTATTCTGTAAAAGTGAACTTACAGCCATTCACAGAGTATCAGCTCAGGGCTGTTATTACCTTTAAACACATGCAGTGTTGCATGTAGAATTTCGTTATGGTCAGATAAGGAACACACTTTTCACACAGAGACAACTACATCTTTTAAGTATAGTAGAAATCTTACTGGTCTAACCAAATGATTATTGCTAGCCCAGGTGTAATTAAAGAAGAGAACACAATCACAGAATAATATCCCAATAGTAATACAGTTTAGAATGTTACACTCACACTCAGTGTATGGGTACATGAATAACTGTGCCTCTTTTCCCTGGGGTTTTCTCACCCTTCCTCTGTTCCTCTGGTTCTCATGGCCATCAACACTTATCTCCCTCAAGAAGGAGGTGGCAGAGGAGGTCAGCATGCCGGCTCTGTACCAGCAGAAGGCCACTGCTGAAGCTTGGCAATTCCTCCTGGCTCCTGGGTTTGCTCAGGAAGATTTGCTTGCAAATTTTTCTAAATCTTCTGTGAAGTCTGCTTGCTTGTTTTTCCATGATTAGTACCCAAAGCAAAGCTGTATATGAGGTTCTACATAGGTACGCTTGACTTTGCTCTTTGTTGCCTTTGAACTAAACTCAGTTTTACCCAGCTCCTGAGGCTGGATCGCCGTAGTGACCAGGAACTGACCACTGGTGATTTGTAGTGCTGAGACGTCTGTTATCCTCACATGGTGGCACCTCCACAGTCTATGCTACCATCCTACACTTGCACTGCTCTACACAACATTTTTATTTTAAAGCCAATGATATTTCACTCTGATTTATTTTTGTTTTAAAGCCACGGATAATGTTCCATACAGAATTGCTGCTTGCTGTTGCTACTCTTTAATTACATATATATATGTGTATAAAACAAAATTACTATAACTATTTCTGTGCCATGGCAGAATTGCACGGAGCTAAAGATAGAACAAGTTAAGTTGTAGCAACATGGTCATTAGACCATTGTTCTTAGAGATAAACCAAAACAACATCCAGGTCAGAACAGCAATGCCGCATCAAATGGAATCCACAACTAAATAAAAAACTTGATTTTGTTTGCAATCTATTCCCTGCCTTCCAGATAAATAAGTTAACAGATTTCAGTCTAGCTTTGATTTGTCTGAGGATTAATTTATCTCATTTTTGTATTTTTGGTGTCAGTAGAGACAAAGGGAAAAAATATATAAAAAAAATGCACTAAAAAAATGTCAGATGCTCAAGAGAGAACTAGGAGCAGATGTTGGAAAAATTGCTTTCAGAGATTCAGAGAGATCTGTAGATCAAGGTGGTGAAATCAGACTTCGGAGTTAGATTGTTTTAAGGAAGATGTGAAAGAATATGGCAATTTTACCCACCACCTGTCTTGCGTAAATACTGAGGATTTGAAGAATGCCTTCTTTCTCTTTCATATAATTGGATGCAAATCTGTTACATGATGAATATGTCTTTTTTTTTTTCTTGCTATCATGTGACAGCAGTATCTGATACAGTGACATGATGATCACATGGCTTCATAGAGATAGTAAAAAAGAAAATTGAAAATTTCAAGGTATAGAAAACAAGATTAAACTATATGGAGTGATTTTTATAAATACCACATGGACTTGTAGAGAAAAGGGTTCTTTTCTTAGGAAAAAATAGTTTAAGGCAAAATGAAAAAGGGACTATGATTTGCATAACTTCAGATATAGGATTTTGCTTCTTTTTCCTTTACTTAAGTTTTTCATTATTTAGGCTCACATTTGAACAGTCTCACTTTTGGACAAGAGCAGGAAGAAGGCATGGATTTAATATTGAAGAAAGAAATTTCACAAACACACAAAGTTTACAGAATAAAATCCCTTAAGCTCTTTCAAAGGGCCATAGTACTTTAAACTCTGGGAAGTTTAACCTTTTTGATAGTTTTGACCTTTTGGTTGTATTTCTCCAGAGTGTTAGCCCAATGCAATTTGTTTTAAGAAGAATGAAGAAAAATAGGAACCTCATGCAGTTAAACAAATGGAAGTGCAAAGTCCTGTACATGCTGGGGGGCAACCAACCGGAGAGAAGCTTCGCAGAAAAGGCCCTGGGCGTATAAGATATGGGCATGCTGGAGCAAGCCCTAGGAAGGGTCACTAAGATGATTAAAGGACTGGCGCATTGGACATATGGGCAGAAGCTGATAAGGCTGGGAATGTTTGGCCTGGAGCTGAGAAGGCTATGGAGGGGGGGCTAGATTTTATCCATGTGTAGAAATACCTAAAGGGAGGGTGCAAAGAAGACAGAGCCAAGCTCCTCTGAGAGACGCTGCAAGAAGTAATGGCCGCAAACTGAAACACAGAAGGTACCTTCTCCACATCAGGAAGCACTTTTTCCCTGTGAGGGTGACTGAGTACTGTCACAGGTTGCCCAGAGAAGTTGTGGAGTCCCCCTCCTTGGAGATCTTCAAAGTTGTCTAGACACAGTCCTCGGCAACAGGTGGCCCTTCTCAAACAGGATGCTGGAAAAGTTGACGTCCCAGAGGTCCCTTCCGACATCAACCTTTCTCTCATCTCATGAAAAAAACATGTTATGGTGCTTTAATGTCGGTGATTTGTACAACTGTCTAAGAAATGAATAATTGAGTGTCATAGGTAAGTCAATATTTACTGTCATCAGGGCTTTATGGCAATTTGCAAAGCACCTGTTGATTTTATCTGATGATATCTCTGTTTTTATTTCTGAATTAGGGGAGAATAAAGTTCACAAGTTCTGTACCAAAATAGCAACGAACCAAAAAGTAGCTGTATAAAGGGGAATGTTCTCTCCCACAAGTAAAGCGATCTTATAGTCATAGAACAGTAAGTGTAAAAGTAGGTTCACTTGTGAAGTTATTGTGAGAATATTGTAAATAATGTAAAATAAATAAATCTCTGATTTATTTTCTAATAGAGCAATATATCTATGTGAAAAACTTGTCTGACGTTGTTAAAGCAGCCTCATGTAATTTGAGAAAAAACGGTAAAATTTCTAAAGAGTTCTCAAAAGGCTTTGTAGACTCTAGATACCTGATTTGGTATAAAACTTCTACATCCCAGGAAGGAAATAGAAGGTATTTTATGATATAACTTTAAATGTGAAATACTGTTATCTCCACAAGTAAAAAATTTTGCCACTTGTTTACAAAATGTTCTGTGATTGTGAAACTACGAAAAAGTTGCTGCAAGGCATCCAAACATTCAAGCATAGCTCTACATAGATGGGACTGTGTAATTATCTAATGATCTTTCAGTACTTAAAAGACTGAGTGTGAGTTTCATCAGCATCTTCAGTTTAGACAAGCAACTTAGGAAAATGCGGTTGTATGAATAGCAATGAAAATTGCTTAGCACAATTTTGTGATACAATTGTCATTTTGTACTGTTGTTTTCTATACGGAGATTTTGATCTGTTTAATTTGAATGAAATAGCTGTTATTGGGTCAGAACAAGCAAAATAAGAAGCTGAACCAGGTTCCTTCTATCACACTGGAAAACACAAGTATTCTCTTTCATCTCATAATTTAAATTATTGTGAGAAAAGTTCCAGGGAAGTAAAAGCTAGATGTACTTCTATAGAAGTACAAAACAGATACATTTAACTTTGAATGGCATGCAGCAATAATGCTTTTCAGTGTCTTTCATCTCAATTTGCATTAGAAAAGTGTCTAAGTAGTTAACATATTTAAACAAGCATTGAAGAGAGGCTTTGTATTCTGTATAAAAGATAGGTATTCAGCAGTGTTTCCTGAATTTTTTTAAGCTTTGAGTGTTGAAGAGAGTGTCTTTCAAGAAGAAAATCTAGTTCTTCACACATATGCATGAAGGTTTTTTATAGAGGTACTATGCTAAATGCTTGAGATTGAGCTGATAATTTACAAAGACAAGCAAACAGTATAAAAGTATTTTTTTTTAAAAGCCCATGTAATTAAGCTTGTCAAACACAACCTCATAGTAATTGGGGTTATATTCGTATCTGTGTTTATTTGTGGAAATGTTGCTGAGAAACCACAAGTATTATAGATTTTAAAATTAAATTAATCTTAATCTGAGCAGTTGTTGAAAGACTCTGAGATACCAACTTGAATTTCAAAATGATAATTAGTAGCACCCCACCAATGTATACCGAGTATCTGTGTTACAACATCCACGTGAAATCTAAATACTGTTTTTAAGAAAAGCTTGCACACTATGAGTGGATGATGTACACATGTTTGATTGTATCCTGTTGACCCCATTTTGACGGGACATTAACTTCCATTATGCAGTTCACTTGTATTTCACCTGATATGTCAGCCACAGTCTATAGTAAAGACTCAAGGCTTCACAGAGTGTTCAGATTATGTAGCTAAGACTTGCTAGGAGATCAAGACCAAGTATTTGCTCTGAAGCACATAGCAGAATGGTTTTATTGTAAATAAAGTTGTGCAAGGAAGCATGAAATTGAGAGAGTTCTTGAAGCCTCTGGGAGTGGAAGGAGGTAGTGCTTCTGCCACATTTTACACTCTTGGTTGGGTGATTTGTCTTCAAAATGGGGTGAAGCGGGATAAGAAATCAAGAAGTGCCCATTATGCAGACCCTTTAACTTTTTAGAAGGTTATAATGTTGGGAACCAGTAAAATGCATGGACAAGGGAGAAACTATTCTATCAGTAAAAAGGTTATGGTGATATGAAGTGAGTGTATTGAAAACTTCACTGCAGTTTGGGTTTAGCTTCTGGTTTTTTTGTTGTTTTTTTTTCTTTAAAAAATACATGATCCACCTTGCTTTAATTCTTTAAGGTAGTTCACCAGCAGTTTTTTTAAATTGCTTCACAGAACTTTAAGCAGGTTCCTTGCCTACTAGATGTATCACAGCAGCGCAGCTAGAGCATGCAAGAAAATTAATTAACCCATGTTTTCTGAAAGAAGCAATTTTAAAGTGTCTGAACAAAATGCATCTGTGTGAAGTGATGCAAGGTAGGAAATAGCCAGGGTGATACTTGAAGAGAGTTCATCCAACTGTAAGTCTAATCTCAATGGATGTTTGCATTGAGGTCCTAACATTTAATTCAGCATGGATAACCAATGCGTGTAGATCAATTTATTTGTAATAAATGGAAAATGTTAAGCCTCTGTTTCTTGTATTTTAATAAACTGAGTTATACTCTGTTACGGTTTGAGTCCACCCAGCTGGCAACAAAGAACCACACAGCTTCTTGCTCACTCCTAACCCCCTCCCATTTCAGGATGGGAAGGAGAAAATACTACAAAAGGCATGAGGATCAAGATTATGAACAAGGAGGGCTCACTCATGGACAAATTCCGTAATAGACATGGAGAGAAAACATCCATTTAATTTAGACAATAGAACCACCACCAGTTTATCTGTTGATTAGATCAGAGTAGGATAGCGAGAGAAAGAAATACAACCAAATCTTAAATACATCTTCCCTCTATGGACTTCTTCTCTTTGGTTTGAAATATTAACAGTTGGAGAGGGATATAGTTGCTTAAACATAGATGTTTAATGTTAATTTAAGGTACATGGTACTGTATGTACAAGGTCACTAGAAAGTTACGTTTATAGAACAGTATTATTTGGATGGGACTCAGTTTCAAACTGGAATGCTTAAATTTACTTATATACTGTATAGGTTCTTACAAGTGAGGCAGGTGTCTAAATTCCTACCACGGTCAAAGGAGATGTGGTAATACAGACAATGGAGAGTAACAACGTAGTTGTTGGTCTCAATTCAATGCCCATTCTTGACATCTCAGAAAAATGTAGACACTGCTTAGGTGAAATCTCTCATAGATCATGCATAACTTTAACCAAGATCATGCCAATATCTCAGATAAAATAAGCTATGTCAAAGGGCCCTAGACACTTTAGGTAACTGTGGAAAATCCTTAATATATATGTCAATGAAGTGATAGCACTTCAAGAGCTTCAGAATCTCAAAGTAACCCTGAACTGAAGTATAACGACAAGTAGTTTGTAAGTGTGAGTAAGCTCAGTAAGACCTCAGAGCATATGGAAACAGGAGGGGATAAAAATAAAATCTGACTTAAATATCTGTACATGAAAAATAACTACGTTTTTCAAGTGTTACCCTTCCAATAAATTAGATAAGTTAGTTATCCCCTAAGTAAGATTTACTAAGATTTTCACAACCAAAATAGTCATACCGTTTAATACATATGCAATACACATAGTTGTTTACTATGTAAACAACCCAAGATTTTATGTGATCTGGGAAACGATCAAATCAGAAAAGTACGCAAAAGGAAAAAACCTGCTATTCGTCACAGAAATGTTACTATTTTAAAAGTTGAGTGATAATCTAGAATACTTAAAGAGAGTACTTCTCATCTTAAGGTGAGTAGCAAAAGGACAGCAAGTTTTTTCCCAACAGCTGAGATGTCCAACGCTGGCAACTTCTTTCTTGTCTGTGTTTGCTCTCTACCAAAGTACTTCAGCAAAGACTTGCGTTTCCTCTTGGAAAATATTAGAAATGTGACTTTCTTAGTAGGTATTGAAAATAGGTAATATTGATACTAGCAAGTTTATAGAGAAAAGAAAAGAATTTGTGTTTGTACTAAATGTTGACAACCATGCGTGCTTTTTAGTGCACATGCTGATTTGTCATGTGTTTTGTGTGATATAGTGTGGCCTTCATAATAGCATTATCAGTGAGAGCAGTTCTTTTTTTGCTAGTCAGAGAGGTTAAACCAGCAGGCAAAGAGGTATTTTTGGCTTTAAAAGTTGAACTGTATGTAGAGCCTTTCTGAAAGGAGAAAAAAAACCAGATGTTGATATGCGTAGAAGTAGATTAGAATATAAGGACATTACTCTGTTATGGTTCAGAGGTCTACGTCTTTTACTTGGCAAATACTTGCTGCCATGAAGAGCTGTCAAGACACCAAATCTCTGCATGAATTCTAACCTCAGATACTCCTTTCCTTTTTTTGTTTTACAAAGTTCTTGAGCACAGTCTATTACCCCCAGTATGCCAGACAGTCCTATCCTATCTCTAGTCCTCGCTGCTGCTTTAAAGAGTCTACAGTTTCATTACATTCCAGCGTAAAGCTCCTGGAATGCTCTTATAAGCTGTCCATTACTCATCATTTCAAATTGCTGCCTATTTCACTGCAATTAACCTGGTACTAAGTGTCTTGGGTTCTCAACAGTCTCTTGCCTTTGCCATATTTGTTGGCTTTGATTGATTTGCTAAGTGTTTTCCATAAACCCTGTAGGTTTTGTTTCTTTGAGTCTGTCGTGTTCTTATGGACTCACCTTGTAGAAACAGTTTGGACTTGTTACCTTTATGGCCTGTCCTTAGGTTCCTGGCACTCAGCATTTACCTTGGTGTCAAAGCGTGGTTCCTAACTACAGCTTCCTTCATTACACAGGTAGGATGCAGTTAATCATAACTGCTTATCTGTAGGTGACCTTATGCTCTGACTGACTGACATTCATAATCAACCATAAACTGGAACAGAAAATTGCCTTCTTTAGACAGAAGCATCATTTTTTATAATTGGGCCACATATTTTTTTACTAATAGCAAAGTTTTGGTTCTACAAATGAAGAAAAATAAGTGCTTTATTTGACTACAGAGGGACTAAAATAAATCCACAGTGTTTGGCTCTGATTTGATAATTTTCTGGGTTTTTTTGTTTTATTTTGTTTTCATTCCCCTAAATTCTCTCTGTTTAATACTGAATTAATGGTCTGTCTCTCTCTTGGTCCTAATTTCTGCATCAGAAATTCTGCTTCTAGTACCACACATTATTGTTTATTCAAACTGCTGCTGTTCTGGGTGATGTGATTTGATACCATGTGTGAAGGACTGAGATCAAAGTAGACTTTTATTCATACAGGGTAGGAAGACTGTAGCCAGTGAGACTCAGAGGCTTATCCTTATTAATTTATATGTGGATACATATTCTTTAGGAGATACTTTATTCTTAAGATGGAATTTAGGAAAACAATGCCTAAGCAACTTTGCAGTATGTACATTTTCTGCTTTTTCTGTAAGCTTAGGAGCAGTTTATAGCTCAGTTAGTGATGGCTGTGGTCTCACTGTCTGGAGACTTGTGCTACATTGCTGTGGGCAGACTGACCCTCTGTCCTCTGGCTCTCCGTTACATGGATTCTTAGGAAGTGTCGATTGTACTTAACCTTCTTGATCTCTTTCATACTAGGCAATGACTAAAGAAAGAGTATGTGAGCACCATGAGGTATCCACAACTTGTGTCCCCTTTCAGTAGGTTTAACTCTGTGGTTACACAGTAGAGCTGCTGCTGAAGAGGGACTGGTGGTCCTCTTCAAGTTCTGCGTTGTTTCATAACTCACACTTGAATGCACAGGTCTTGCAATTATAAGCACATGGGCATATCTGTTGTAAGCAGTCATGAACTTACGCCATCTCTAATCTTTTGCAATTGTTTTGTTTTGTTTTGCTCTGAATAGTATTTTTTAAGTGACTCAACCTGAATTTCTTGTGAGGCAGAGAGACACAGATGGCTGAGAACTGATCTTGTTAGAGTTTGTTAAAATAAAATGACAGATGTACCTTAGAAATTGAATACAGGTGCTGTAGAGAGAAAGTTATTACTTTGTATCTGACTTTGTCTGGAGACAGCTGGTGCTACAACTTTTTTCATTTTTTTTTTGATAATGGGGATTCAAGCATTTTATTTGTTCTCATCTGACATGTCACTTTCAAAACATAGTTAAATGGCTCTGAAGATAGCTACCAACTGTAATCAATAAAGACTTGATTCTCAGAGTTGCTAAGTATTCACAACTCCCAGTGATTTCAGTATGTTTTTTTTTCAAATTGAGGGCCTCAGTCAGAATAATAAAATGAAAGCATTTTGTTTGTGGTATTTTTCTGCACTTACAATTTACACCTGAGTCCAGGCTAATCAATATAAGTATAGTTAAGCATAATGACTATATATTTTGCAAAGGAGATGATTTTTGGTACATCGTAACACTGAAAAGTAGATAGTTCTGTACTTCCGGCATGCTACTTAATATCATATCTTCAACTCCCATTTATAGGCTAACCTTATATTAGTTACACCTTATATTATAAAAAAGTTACACCTTATATTATAAAATCAACCCAGAAGATTCAGTGGGCCTGTGTGTCCATATATCATCACAATTTAGAAATCAGAAAAAAAAAAAGAAAATAAAAGAAAAGAAAAGAAAATTGACTGAGCTAAAGAGAAACAGGGCACTAAAACACATTGTTTAGATGTGGACCAGGAAAAGAAAAGTGAAAAATTAGCTACTGGTTAGAAACAGTTGTGTTTAGTTTCATTCTGCTAACCAGTAAAGCAATTTGAGAACAGGGTGCTTGGCAGTTAGTGAAAGAAGGGGATGTTAATAACGCAGAGGTGGGAATATCATTATTCTGCACAGAACTGACAGAGGCAGGTGGTGAATGCCTATGCAGTGTTCAGGAGTAGTTGGCAGGGTGTCACTTGGAAAAATGGAATGTGCAATATCTTTATTCAGTCCATAAATTCTACTGTCCGGTATAATAATGGCTTTTAGTTTCCAGGCTCGTATGTTGAAGGTATTTTACAGGTCTCACTTGAGGCTTGGGACAGAGAGAACAGTGATAGAAAGCCTGTTCTGTGAAAAATGGTTTCCTTCAATGACTGGATGTTTCTGTCATCTGAGAATTGGCTTTTCTCTTTGAGATGCAGTGTTCTTTTGGTTTCAACTACATGGTTTCTACAAGGACAGTCTGTGCAGTGATTGAAATGCATTGCAGCCTGGAATAAATGGCTAAAGGGCATATAGCTTTTGATCACTCAGTTGTCTGACTAATTAACCATGGTAGCTTAGGAGATAAACTGAAAAGTTTTCCTCTGTAGTGGTGTCATGTCACTGATGTTAATTTTGAGGAATTCTCCCTCTAAGGGTGTTAGGAGAAGTTAGAAAATGCTTTCTAGGCTAGGAAAAAGCAGAGTGCCAGGAAAATTTCTTTCAGTATATGATTCTCTTTTCTGTACAGATTGCAACAGGTTAATTACTTTTTTTTTTTTTGATAGACTTCAGAGTAGAATGTATGTGACACTACAAATGTTCAGTTAAGCAAGGTTGGAAGGCTTTTTCCATGGCAGCAGTCGGTAGTGCAATCTGGATGCGTAGAATTCATGTATAATTCAAGTCTATTCTAAAATATGATACTTTTTTTTGCCAGAGGAGTATAGAGTGGAGGTCATCTTTTAGTCATTGTGGTAGCTTTCTCCTCAAATATACTACTCTTGTGTTTGAGAACTTAATTGTACATCACTTTTTCTTTGTTTTGTCTGGGTGATTGCTGATGCTGTATACTGTTGCTAAGTTCTGCTTTTTGAAGCGGTAGCATAAAATCTGTTTCTTGTAAAGATTATAAGTATAAAGATTGAAATTGATTTTCCAGTTGTATCAGACCATGCTTAGTATGTGTCTGAATTACACTGTGTCAGCAGGTGAAGACTTGCTCTGCCTCACGCTTCTGACCATGTTTCCCTTTAGACACAACTGCTTTAAAGGATTTAAGGGAATGAATGAGTATATTAGTACCAAAAACATGAAAAATAGTTTAAATATTAAAAGTAAAATAAATAAAAAAGCATTTGAACTATAAATGATGAAATTTGATATTTTAATATGACAATTGTGCTATGGTGAAGGTGCTGGAAATGAAGAGAGATAATAGAATGTTCAAAAGTAACTGAACGAATGAGGAGCTGTGAGGTGAGCTCTAGGAGGTTACTGTGAGATACACAGTAACTAGCAACCAGGGTACTTCAGGCATTGGATGTGTGTAAGCGATTAAAGTGGTGATAAAGGCCTGATATAGGCCTTTGAAATGGTAATGATAATAATCCTTTAAATGCAGTAGATAAATGGCTAGGGAAAAGGCAGGACAGCATAAAAAGTACTTTGCAATTTTGAGTTTGTTCACTGCATTCTTTTATATATATATGTATATATTTGTGATGGCTGGGCAAAATTTTCAGCGGTTGAACTGAAGGTTAACAGCACCAATTTAGTCATTCTTGTTCCAAGGAAGCTTAGCTAATAGGACAGGTATCATACCTTCTCTTCCTCCTTATGTATTCTAGTACAAGGGCGGGTTTAACATTCCATTCTTGCCTCATGAACTGCATTAAAAAACAGATTCCTATACTGAAATAGAGTTGTCCATTGCATTGAGATTTTGCCGGTATAACCGTAGCAGTTTATATCCTTATCTTGTTTTATGTACACGCAACTTTCCTAGCTGGGACAGTCCCTTAAGTTTCCTAATAACTGAGACACTCCTGAGAATGTGGATTCAGGACTCCCGAGGATGCGAGCTCATACAGCTTGATCCCAAGTCCTCAGGAGTTACCTGAAACCCACTGGCTTCAGTCTCATTTCCATCCGACTCATACGCAATCATGAGCTCCTGTGTAATGAAATTAGAAGAATCAGTTATCTATCATTTTTGCAAGTATAATGACTGTTGGCATACTCATTCTAAGGGAAGACTGCTTTGGTAGAGATTTGAGAAAGCCAGATGGACTTACCCCCAGGTATTGGCAAGGAGAAGTTTTCTTAAACGTTTTTATGTTACTTCTTAAACTCATCAAGAATCATTAATTATCTATTGCTCTGCCTTTCTAGAATATTATACCATATCTGTAATGCTGAAACGCTATTTGCATACTCTTCCAGTCCATGACTGTTGGCCAATCTGTCCTGCTTCTGTGGAATTTGAAGGTTACTTTGGAAACAAATATGTCTTAGCTCATAATTTTCAAGGCACTTTCATTTTTTCTTTCTTTCTTTTCTTTTTTTTTAGTTTTACCTTTTTATTCCTCTGCTCTGTTATGCAGAGCCAGAAATTTTTTTTTATTTTTTTTGGCCCTTCATATTTCATTACTTGTGACAAAGTGTGCCTCGGGAAACTCTTCATCACTCCAGGTAATTTTATCAGTGTCAAAATGGATGTTAGCCAGTGGCCTTGACACTGCAAGTTAGTCTTTTATGAAAGATTTAAACAGACAACAATAAGGCATAGGATGGTATCTTTAGAAAAGACTGGGGAGAACGAAAAATGTCAAAAGCATACAGCATTCTCTTTAGTGTTTTTCAAATTTTCTTGAAGGTTTTACATTTGCAACAAGGCACATACTTGGAAAAATCAAAGCAGTAGTGGTAATTTTCAGTGAGTTGTCAAATTTACATTTCAGAATCTCTTTCTCTCCTCTTGCTTGGATCTTGCTTGTGGCATTTTATTAAATGCCATAAAGTCTGACAGTCACCTACACATACTAATATATTAAGTCCCTATGAAATAAACCCACAAACTTTAAAATGCTGACTTTTAGCTCCTGTGAGTGCTGTGTAGTAATCACACAAATGTAGTATTTTATTTTTACAGTTAAAAAGTTAATATATTGAATGCGGTAATATCAAAAACAATTTGGAGTCTTTAAAATATGTGGAAATGTTGTTAAGATACTGCTCAGCTTATGTTATTAATACACAGGATACAAAGACTTCTACAACTGAGAAGATTGTGATATGTGTTTGAATTTTGTAGATTGAATTTCCTATGTTATAGTAAAAATTAGTCCAAAATTTGGCTTATTGTGTAACATTTCAGAACATATTTAGCAATAAACTTTTTTTTTTTGCATGTTCTGATAGTTCTTTGGGTAAACAGTAAACAGTAAAGCATTTGACACTTTCTCCGACAGCATCCTCATAGCTAAACTGAGGAAATGTGGTCTGGATAATCAAGTAGTGAAGTGGATTGTGAGCTGGTTGAAGGGAAGAAGTCAGAGAGTTGTAATCAATGGGGCAGAGTCTAGTTGGAGGCCTGTGTCTAGTGGGGTCCCTCAGGGATCAGTGCTGGGGCCAGTGCTTTTTAATATATTCATCAATGACCTGGAAGAGGGATTAGAGAGCACTGTCAGCAAGTTTGCTGATGACACAAAACTGGGAGGAGTGGTTGACACACACCAGAAGGCTGTGCTGCCAATCAGAGAGACCTAGACAGGCTGGAGGGCTGGGCGAGGAGAAATCTTACGACGTTCAACAAGAGTTTTGCACTTCAGAAAGAAAAACCACATATGCCAGTACAGGTTGGGGACTGACAGGTTGAAGAGCAGCACAGGGGAAAGGGACCTGGGGGTTCTGGTGGACAGTAGGATGATCATGAGCCAGCAATGTGCCCTCGTGGCCAAGAAGGCCAATGGCATCCTGGGGTGTATTAGAAGGGGAGTAGCAAGTAGGCCAAGAGAGGTCCTCCTGCTCCTCTACTCTGCCCTGGTGAGGCCACATCTGGAATATTGTGTCCAGTTCTGGGCCCCTCAGCTCAAGAAGGACAGGGAGCTGCTTGAGAGAGTCCAGTGCAGAGCCACAAAGATGATGAAGGGAGTGGAACATCTCCCTGATGAGGAAAGGGCTGAAGGAGCTGGGTCTCTTTAGCTTGGAGAAGAGGAGGCTGAGAGGTGACCTCATAAATGTTTATGAATATGTCAAGGGGGAGTGTGAGGAGGACAGAGCCAGGCTCTTTTCAGTGATGTCCAATGACAGGACAAGGGGAAATGGGTACAAGCTGGAACATAGGCGGTTCCATAAAAATATGAGAAAAAACTTTTTCACAGTGAGGTTGACAGAGCACTGGCACAGGCTGCCCAGGAAGGTTGTGGAGTTTCCTTCTCTTCAGACTTTCAAAACCTACCTGGATGCGTTCCTGTGTGATCTACTTGTATTGGTTTGGCCTGGATGGATTTTGGCGGCATGGGGGAAGCTGCAGGGTGGCCTCTGCATGAAGCTGCTAGAAGCTCCCCAAGTTTGACAGAGCCAATGCCAGCCGGCTCCAAAGAGGGACCCGCCGCTGGCCAAGGCTGAGCCTATCAGTAAAGTGATAGCAGAGGAACACCTCTGTGAAAACATATTTAAGAATGGGGAAAAGAACTGTGCCACAACAGCTGGCACAGAGATGGAGGAGTGAGAGTCTGTGCAGACACCAAGGTCAGTGAAGAAGGAGGAGGGTGGGGAGGATGAGCTCCAGGTGCCGGAGCAGAGAGTCCCCCGGGTCGTGGTGAAGACTAAGGTGAAGCAGGTTGTCCCCCTGCAGCCCATGGGTGGGGTGTAGATGCCCACCGTGAGGATCACCGCGTAGATGTCCACTGTTTAGAGGACTCCACGCCGTGTGGGTGGATGCCTGAAGGGGGCTGTAGCCCGTGGGAAGCTGCATCGGAGCAGGTTGCTGCCGGAACCTGTAGCCCGTGGAAGAGAGGAATGCCCACGCTGGAGCAGGTTGGCTGGTGGGACTTTTGTGACGCTGCGGGGGACTCACGCTGGAGCAGTTTCCCCTGAAGGACTGCGCCTCAGACTCACAAGGGGTGGGCTGCCCCTTGTGAGGTGTCTCACGTTGGGCAGTTTGTGATGAATTGCCCTTTGTGGGACGACTCATGCCGGAGAAGAGAGTGAAGCTTGTCTCCCGTGAGAGGGACCCCACAATGGCCTTGGGGAAGAGTGAAGAGTCCTCCCCCGGAATGAAGAAGAGGTGGAACCAACGTCGGATGAACTGACCGTAACCCCCATTCCCTGTCCCCCTGCGCCGCTCGGGGGGAGAAGGTGGAGAAACCGGGATTGATGTTGAGCCCGGGAAGAAGGGAGGGATGGGGGGAAGGTGTTCTGTTTGTTAAGATCTGTTTGCTCTTTCTCACTTCTCACTACTCCTCTCTGATTTGTTCTCTTAATAAGTGCAATTAATTTCCCCAAAATCTAGTCTGTTTTGCCCGGGATGGTAAATGAGAGTGATCTCCCTGTTCTTATCTCAAACCCTGAGCCCTTTGAAATATTTTCTTCCCTTGTCTAGCAGTGAAGGGGAAGTGAGAGAGCGGCTGTGTGGGTGCCTGGCTGTCAGACAGGGTCAAACCATGACAGGTGATCCTGCCCTGGCAGGGGGGCTGGACTAGATGATCTTTTGAATTCCCTTTCAACCCCTAACATTCTGTGATTGTGTGAAATAAATAAACAAATAATCTTAAATTGTATAAAAATATAAGAGATTTTTTTCTATGCTTGAGTGGTTTTTTGCCATTTATAAAGTTAGTTTTCCATTATAATCTCTGTAAAGTCCATTAGTGGTCTGGATGCATGAATAAGGAGTTATGAAGCCTGGTTACTGGCTGACACTTCAACATTTTTTTTTAAGGAAACTCAGTGTAATAGGTTAGTTTGTCTCTTTTAGAGATCAATAAATTAAGGGGATGCAGCTTCTGATTTGGGCTGCAGATGCAATAAAAATAAGTTCAGGAAAGTTCAAGACAAGATTTTGTTTAAGGAGCAGATGAAGATTTTTCGTCTCTAGACTAGGTTCTGTTTACATAGCTTGACATTATATCAAGGACTGTCTTAAGTTTTAAAATAGTAACTATAAGCTAACAAATAACAGGAAAGTAGTCCAGAAAAACAGAATCTATGTTAATTAGACAATTGGCTTCCAGGGAGACCTTGGAAGAGGAGATAGGCTGCTGACTGAAGGGGCACTTCTTACAAAGTATCACCTTCTGTATCTGGTCTCTTATATTATGTTTTGCCAACTTGATCTACTTACTTAAAAAGAATTTTCTTTTTATCGGTTTTAATTATGAGACTAACTTTAATTAGCATCCCTATTTTTGACAAGTTAATAATCCTCCATCTGTTAGAACTATTAATGTTACATTAGTTGGTTACCATGGAAAAACTGCGTGCAGTCTGTCTAGGCTTAAAGAGTGGTATGTACCCATTCTTTATCTGAACAGATCTCTTCTTTGCATTCATTACCCATAGCACTCCACAGCACTTTTAGAAGAATACTGAATCTTATACTTGAATCTTGGGTTTTGGTAATTTATCCAGTAATCCTGTGGTCCTCTGTTAGACATTCATACAGTTATGCTATGCTTATTGTTGCTACTCTTACTGTAACATAATCTTTAGATAATTATATCAGTGTCAGCATCAACATAGAATCATAGAATCATAGAATGGCCTAGGCTGGAAGGGACCTTAGAGATCATCTAATCCAACCTCCCTGTCATGGGCAGGGACGCCTCTCTACTAGATCAGGCTACTCAAGGCTCTGTCCAACCTAGCCGTGAACACCTCCAGGGAGGGGGCAGCCGCATCTTCCCTGGGCAATTTATTCCAGTCTTGACAACCTCGTCCTGAAGAATTTCTTCCTAAGATCTAATCTAAATCTATTCTCCTTCAACTTAAAACCATTTCCCCTTGTACTGTCAGTGGATGCTCTTGTAAAAAGTCCCTCCCCAGCCTTCCTGTAGGATCCCTTCAGGTATTGGAAGGCAGCTATTAGGTCCTCTCAAAGTCTTCTCTTTTCAAGACTGAACAATTCCAGCTCCCGCAGTCTGTCCTCGTAGCAGAGCTGCTCCAGCCCCTGGATCTTCTTTGTGGCCCTCCTCTGAACATGCTCCAACAGTTCTGTGTCACTCTTGTGGTGGGGACACCAGAACTGGACGTAGTATTCAAGGTGGGGTCTCACAAGAGCAGAGTAAAGAGGGAGAATCACCTCTCTTGACCTGCTGGCCACACTCCTCTTGATGCATCACAGGATGTGGTTGGCCTTCTGGGCTGCATGAGTGCACTGCCGGCTCATGTTGAGCTTCTCATCTGTCAACATCTCCAAGTCCTTCTCTTCAGGGCTACTCTCAACCCACTCTGTGCCCAGTTTGTATTTGTGCCTAGGCACATCCAGTGGTGATCATCTGTCGATGACATTTCTTTGCTTTGATGGTCACAGAAGCAGCAAGAGAGCTTTAAATTGTGCCATATCTGTACTGAAAAGCAAAACATACTTGTAATTAGTCCTTCCAACAACTTGACTCGTAATAGAAGTGTGTAAGGACACAGAATGGGACAAGGATACTGAAACCCGTATCAAACTCATCCATTGAGCAATGGAGTCTGTTGTCTGACAGAAAAATGACAGCAGTGAGCAGGGGGGTTTTGTGTAATCAAGCCACTGCTGGGACAGTCTTTTCCTTTGTGAGTGTGTTTCATTATTAGATTTGCAAAACCTGGACCAAATAAGATGCTATCATGGATATTTCTTCATTGAATAATTTAATTCCTAATGAAGATGAAGGCTTATTACCTGTTCATATGTAATATGTATGCATTTGCAAGCTGTTTGTTGGATTTCTGGATGAAAGACATCCCAGTTAAATCCACTTCTGTATGTGTTTGTATAATAAAATAAAGCATATATCCAAAATAATTAACATATAATTAAAAATAAGATAAAGAGAAGAAGAAAAACAAATTATCTCCAACTATATGGAGCTATCTGAAGATTTCTTTCACTATCAAGTTCCTGATTTGGCTATTGGTGACACCACATAGATCAGAAATGATTCTACCTTCCCATAAAGAATTCTCGTCTCACCAAGAGACAGTCGTCAAGGAAGGCTTCTTTCTCAAACCTGCTGCTTGTTTGCATTTCTTATATTGAGCTCTTAATTTTTTGTTGTTGTTGTTTATCCTCTCAGCATATTTATGTGTGACAGTAGTATTCTTCTCTCTCAGCTACCAAAATAATTAATATTTTTGCATTTTATATGTATTTTAGTGGTGGAAAGAAAGACACAGCAAAACTGTGATTTAGAAAGAGCAGGAAACATGAATGGGCTTTTCACTTTTTTTAAATTCTCTAAGGATATACAGGATTGAGTAGCAAAAATGGAAACACTTCCTTACATTTTTAAACACAACCTCATGAAAAAAAAACAAACCACCAAACCAACCCAAATTTGAAAAGAGATATTAATCTGCCCAGCCTTGACACATCCAAAGAATAGATGTGTAAATCTCGGCCTGTTCTCTAGGCTTCTTTTAAAGTCCGCAGAGATAAGCATTCCAGAGAGTAATTTATCTTAGTCTTCTTAGATGCCTGCCTTAGTATGAGATTAATTTCCTTTCATGGATTGTGAAGGGAGCCTGGAATGACTAGTTCAGACTTAAACACCCAATCTGGAAATGTCTAAACTAAGGCTAACTAATCTGTCCCATCATTTGAAGCAGAAAGGTGCTGTTAGACCATTAAGTCTGAATTTTTATATATCACATTTCACTCAGTTGCTGAATCCAGCAACTTCAGCGAAAGCTGACATGAAGCTGAGATGATATTAAGGTCAGCTTTAGCTCATCTGTCGTAGAGGTTCTTGTCATCACGTACCAATCTGAATTCCAAAACCTATATTGGAACATGCGCCTCTGCAAAAAAGTGGATGGGTGAACTCAGCCTTCTATTTTTCTCTCTCTGATGCTGAGCTATGAAAAAAAGCTGCCTCCTATGCAAGTGAGACAGGCTTTCTGATTGCAAATTATGAATAAAGAGAATTATTCTATTCCATCCACTAAGATCCTGTTTCATTCTACCTGATTGTCTTGCCTACCTGTGGCCTGGTTCCAGACATGAAATAACTGTCACAAATTGTTGCTCTGCCTCAAACAGCTTTTTGTTCATTTCACATAGAGTTACCTCATTCCTTCCCAGGCAATAACTTTCAATATCCTCTTAAAATACCATTTTCATGTATTAGGTGTGAAAAAGTCCCTCTGAATGCTGTGGTTCCCGATATATTTTTGAGAATCCAGTTCTTGCTGTATCTTAAGTTTCATTTTCCCACCTTCAAAATATTGCCATACTGAGAATGAGTTAATACTAAAAGCAGCAGTTTAAATCCTGTCTGATTCCAGCCTGTCTCATTACATTACACCTGTTCAAAAAAAAATCCCTTTACTATCTTTCTATAAAATTGCTTATAGAGTTAGAAGTCGCTTTTTATTCACCTTATAAATGCTTCCACAATAGTCCAGTATGCTGTGGCTCTCTGACCACCTTTTATCATGTCACTAGTTCTTCATCTAGGCATATATGCATCAGACTGTTATTTGAAATGTCCTCATTATCAGCTGGATTTAGTCTTTAGCAGCTATAGCTCTGACTGTAGAGTTACCCTGTGATTGAAATTCAGCAAACTGACACCATCTTGTCTTTCATGTTCACATTTAAGGATCACAGGTATGCTGGAGATTTTTAATGAGTGTTTAGCCTGTCAAGCCCATGGTGTCTACTCTGAAGAAAGTCCTTGATGTCTGTGATTTTAGTACTGAAAACATCTAGATTTAATTTATGATGTAATAGTTAGCATTCACCAGAAGAAATCTCAGGCCATGTTTTGGGTTGGTTCTTAAAATACGTTCAATTTCAGTAAATCACTGACTTTGCTTGGTTTCTGACATGAGGGAAATTAAAAAGATTGACTGGTCATCTAGTATCATTGTCTCAAAGCATAGGATAACTGAAAATGTGCAACAGTTGCAACACATCTGGAAGTGTTTCTCAGCTTGACAGTTGGCAGACTTCCTATGCATGAAGATTACCTTTTTTTTCCCTCTCATTGTTATGTTTTCATACTGATCTGCAAGTATGGCATCAAGCTTTTTTTTTTTTTTCCCCCTATCAAGATAATTTCAGTCAAATTCTGATTCTTCAAACCAGAGTTTCACCACCGGAATGCCTGAGCTTCACAAGCAGCTTGCAGACATCTATGCACATCTCAAAGAGTACACACTTGCTTTACATAACTGGGATTTAAGTGTTCTTGTTTAGCCTCCTCTACCTCTGGCTTGCTCACCTTTCACAGAGTAGCTAAATCTTTCCCAGCCTCATCAGCCATTGCTATCACATGTATACAAAGTAATACAGCAGTGTTTACAACACTTTCACCCTTGGGTGCTATCCCACTTGGTAAATATAAGCAACTAAACACGCTTGGAATCACAGGGTTCATCAGGGCTCAGATTTCTTCCAAACTTGAGCACTGCAGATGGTATTTATGTGAATATTGCAGGACACAAAGGGGAAACATTAACCGGAGAAAATACCCTCCTCTTCAACCTTTGCCATATCTTAATGTTAGTTATTGCTTTTTCCTCTTTCCCTTTTTCTCAGCCTCTGGTCTGTTAATGCTGACATAAGACAAGAATTTTATCAGTCAACCAGCAGGCACATTAGCAACCCGTGCCGTGGTGGGAGAGGGAGCAACCTGTGCCGTGGCACCAGAGAGTAGAAGGCTTTTGGCTTGTGCAGCAGCTCGTTCTTCCCACCAGCAGTGCCAGGTGCACAGTTGGGAAGAAATAAGGATCTATATATGACTAAATGAGAAATATAGAAGTTTGAATCTACCAGGCCTGGGTACCTTCAGAAGTCTAAGTCCAAACAGCTACACATACAGGAGAATCGCAAGTGTGAGGGGGAAGGCAGGGGTGGGAGGAGCAAATAGCATATAAATACAGGTGAGAGCAGGAGGTTGTCTGTCAATTGGTCTAGTTAGTTCTTAGCAGGAATACAAGTACCTGGTACAAGTAGGAAGTTTAGTGATTTTGTTTGACATAGTAGTTCCCTTGCTTGTACCAGTCAGTGTATTTTGACTGTCTTTCTAGTTTCATCCATTTTCTATTTATGCTTCACGCTAACTAGTAGCAATGCCCATTTTTAAGTATACTTTCAGATGATTCGGTGAGATTTGTTTATGTTCTTAGCTAGCCAATATAAACACATAAATGAGAGCATAGGTGTATATATACTTTGTGATATATATGTGTATTACATGTAAATATGCAAACAGTTTAAAAAAGTCACAACTATAGTAGGGGTTATTACTGAATTTTTGCATAGAAGTTTGGATACCTAGAACTAGGAAATACAAAAATTAAGGTCTGCACACATGAATAATAATATATAGTCTTTGCTTTTATGATCACATACATTTTTTAACAGAAGCTTTAACCCAATGCCTTGTTCTCTTGGGCTGCACTGAAAGCAAATGCTGTCTGTAGGATGCCTCATTCATTTGTTTCTGGTTTGAAGATGTGTAACACCAGAAATGGAACTGAAGGCTGTGAAACAGGATGAAGCCATCATTAATGCAGCCATATTACAAGTAGTATCTTTGTAAGTGTAAAATGAGGCAAGCTTTCAGAAACCTGTGCCCTTTTTCCATTCTTAAATCAAAGCAGGAGATTTTAAAGTTGAATACCCCTGTTGAGAAAAATTGCTCAGATATCTATCAGTTAGACTGCCTCTGGTAGGAGGAGGTAGCCTACAGAGCTGAGATCCACAAGAGAAGAAGAAAGTGAGAGGTGACAGACTAGTTACCGCCCAGGAAAAAGAGAGAGACAAAACTGTAAACCATGGCAGAATCTGGTAGGAAGGAAAAGGAAATTTCTGGAACCTGCACCTTAATTTCAGTATTATGCACTTTCATCTAGTGCATGAAATAGTCTTGTAACTAGGTTTTGTACTTTCTGGATATGCCACGAAAAATGTGGGATCTCATTTGCACAACTGTTATTTCTAATTGTAAACAAAATTGTGTGAGACTGTTCTGAATGAGGACAATGCCATGAATTAATGTATGAAGAAGTCAGGTCTCAAGTGATCAAAACTGCATACCCAAAACTAGTGGGCATCTTAGTACAACTGTGATTAATTTTCAAACTGAAAAATGACTGTAATAAATTGAATCTTAGCAATTTGTATTTAGGAAGCATTCATTCACTATGGCAGAAACACCATGGAAACAGTGATGAAGAAAATAATTTTACTTTCAATACAAGGTTTGAATTATTTATGCTAAAAAAGGTGTGAGGTCAAACACTCAATAAGGAAAACAACAAAGCATACCATCCTCAATAACAATAAAGGCAACTAGAAGCTCTGAGGGAGAAATATAACGAGTCATGTAACTAAAATATTATGACGGATATGTTAAAGAGGCTATAAAGTTGCATATGCATAGGCACTTTTTCTGACAAACTTCTGAGTGCTTGAATGCATAACCATGGCATTCTGCTCACAAAGGGGTGTGCATACTCCAGATTAATAGAATTCTGCATATTTCTAACTTCTTAGAAAACAATCTGCCATCTGATCAGCTATGGCTGTTTTGATAATGAATTAGTATCATCAGCATTTTTCCAATTGGTGTCACAAACTGCTTCAGCTTCAGGCAGTGGAGTAGCAAGTAGTAGTAGCAGACTATGCATCATCTATGTACCAGCTGCTATGGATAATGCAGCATAAGGAATCCAAAGTATAAAGGATATTAAGGACCTTTGAAGCTCAATTACAATTTCTTTAAGGAAATGTACTTTACTGATTAGAGGCACTTCTGCCCATATAATATTGGCTAATCTGGTCCTCTCTACATAATTGCATGTATTTTTTTCTCTATCACAACTCCTATTTCTCATGCTTCTACAGAGTATTCAGACAACTGCCTCTACTCTCATTTTACATTTATAGCAGGGACTTATAATAAATAATATCAGGTTAATAGCTGAGCTCCCAGCCACAGCCAGTTCTCTCATCATGGAATACAATAAGATTTGTCAGACACAAATCCCCCTTAGTCATCCTGAGTTGGCTGGTCCCAAACCCCTTTTTGTGCTTCATGGACTTGGAAATGGCTTTCAGAAGGGTTTGATCCATAATATTCCCAAGTGCTAAATGACACTGACTGTCCCGTAGTTTCCTTGATCCTCCTTGCTCTTTTGGGAGCTTGGTGTGGTGGTTTCTGCACCATGGGTGCTGCTTCACCTGCACAGATTAGGACACCCGAGAGAAAACCTGGCCAGTGGAAGCTGGGAAAAATAAGTTGCTGAGTAGCTTGACCTTTTCCATGTCCTTTGTCACTAGTTTTCCTGCTTCATTGAGCTGTGGACCTCCACTTCCCTTAGCTGCCAGTATACATGCAGAAACTTGTTGTTGCCCTTCACTTCCTTAGTTCGTTCCAATTCCAGCTGAGCTCTGCCTTTCCTAACACCATCCTTTCATGCTTGAGCAGTGCCCTTGTGTTCTTCCTGGGTAGCTTATTCCCACTCCCACCTTCCCTGTACTTTTTTTTTTTTTTACCTTTGAACTTATTCAGGTGTTCTCTGTCCATTCATGCTGGTCTTCCGCCTTGCTTGTTTGACTTTCTGCACATTGGAATGGACCGTTCTTTTGTACTGAGAAGGTTGTCCTCAAAGATGAAGCAGCTCAGATCCCTGAGCAAGACAAATTCTTCTGAAATTCAATATTGTAATTATTAGTCTCAGTCAGTCCTGTGAACATTTTAAGTTCCACAATGTCATGGTTACTGCAATCAAAGCTACCCTCGATCACCCCATTTCCAAAAATTTCTTGGTTGCTTTTGATTAGCAATTCCAATAGACTGTCTTCCTTAGTCAAGTTGTCATTACTTGTGTCAGGAAGTTGTCATCAGCACACCTGGGAGTCTCAGGGGTTACCTTAAGGCTTTCTTCAGCTTTCTAAAGAAAGCTTCATCTGTTTCCTCTGTTGAGTCAGGTGGTCCCTAGCAGAAGCATACCACAGTGTCAGCTGTGTCAGTCTGTCCTCTGATCCTTACCTGTAGCTCTGAACTGGCCCATCACCAGCTCCAAGGCCAAGTTCTATGCATTTAGTGCTCTACAAGTTACAAGTTTGCACAGAGCTCATCTTTCCTCCTTGCTTTCCAGTCTGGTCTTTCCTGAACAGCCTGTGGCCCCCCATCGCAGCTCCCATCTGCTGGTGCAAGCTCCCCTGCCTCACCTCCTCACCGCACATGGGATCATTTCACTGGTAATTCCAATAAATAGCACAGCTTTTTTTAGTTTACTTTTGCAACTCGGTGGCTGTTATGGTATGCACCAGGTGCAATATTTCCTTTCATGAAATACTGTAACAAAAATGTTACAGTACTCTAGGGACTCAGCAGCCATTCTGGAAAGCTATGGAGCAATGAGGACCTCAGTCAGTTTCTTAGTTTTGCAACTGGTCATGAGTACAGGCTTAAAGATTTAAGTTTTCTTAGAAGTGACGATGCACTTAGTGGTAATTAAAAGCCTCTTTCTAAAGAAATAGAAATTCAGTCCTCACATTTAATCATAAATATTTCTTATGAATTAGAATATCATTATTGGAGCAGAAGACTAGCTCTAAATATTGGATGTCCAAGGCGTCATAAACCTCTTCCCCCAACAACGAAAATAACAGATACGATTTAAACCGTGACATTATTACTATTATAAATTATGTTGAGTAGTAGCTACTTTGTATGCAGCTTGAATGTATACATTCATTTATTTTACTTCAAAATAGAGAATCTGTCAGTTAAATCACGCACTGTATTTTAACATGTTGTGAAGGCTGGTAATAAATATAATGAGAAGCTTGCTATTAAAACTTTCCTAATATTATTACACAATACTATACAAAGCTGTGGGTTGAGGAAAATCGAAGGAGATAAGAACAAGAATAAATTTGTCTAACTGGTAACCTAAGTATATTCTGGGGGTATACCATATAGATTTGGCATATTTTGCATGAATATTCAGTCACGAAAAATTGAAATGTAAGGTTGCCAAACTCCATCCTAGTAGACACAGGATAAATGGGGGTGGTGCAGAAGGAAAAAAAAAAAAGGAAATAATTTAATATCTTTGTGTAATCACAGATTCTGACATAAAAAGATAATAACGTCAACATTTTCATGACTGTTCTGTTACTTTAGGCAATTGATTAAAGCATATAGAAAGTACAGGAAAAGAAAATTAAGATAGGGTGAAATCTGTGTTCTGAATTCCATGTCATCATTGCAATGTCATCCTGTTTTGGTAACAAATACAGTGTGTATCTGGGACAGGGCGTAAAAATATTCCTAAGACTGTATTGGCATGCCTCTGCCAAGTCATCACATATGGCTGTATTCTTTTATCGCCATCACAAAGTCTGTTCATCTTGGACAGCCAATGAAGATACATTGAATTAGAATGCAATTTAGATCTCTGAAGTACCATATTTTTCATTATAGTTTTATCATCGTTCCAAACATCATAAGTTCTCAGATGCATCAGAATATAAATATGAAGACTGTCTGTATATGATCCATTATACCATATGGAAAAAATACCCCAAAACATTGTGCCTTTACCTTGATATGGCACTTTTAAAACAGGCGATTGAAAGGTGATACATTGTTCAAAAATCATCTTTTCTTTTTCATTCTTTCATACTTCCCCTTTTAAAGAAATAGTTTATAAGCACTCAAAGCATTATTACAAGTTCTTAAATAATTTTTAAACTACCAGTGATCTTGCAGGTTTTCCCCATTTTTTTAACATCTCTTGTCAAGCAAAATCAGATCCTCAATGTGTTAATCCTGCTCGAACACCTAGTAGACCAAATTCTCACTTTGAAGCCCTGATCTTTGACTCCTGGTTATGGGATATACTAGAATGTTTCTGGTACTATTTATGAGTCTTGGAGCACTGCACATTTTATTTTACGTAATACTTGGTACTATCCAATCATTCTGGGAAATCTTTTTTTCCCTTTTTAATCACATAAACCATAACTCACTCTCTCGTTAATGCAGGAGATAAATATAGATTCATGAGCATTTTGTTTGGGTTGTTTTATGGGAGGAGGATGTTCTACTTCATTAAGTGTCTTCCTACTCCCTTTAAATTCAATTTGTACTTGGTTTACTGTATATAAGCAGAGAATTTGTTAATGCATTTTTTTTTTACTCTGTTTGCTGAGCTATATCCCCTATATGTTGAAATATAAGTTATAATAAAATCAAAGAGAGACAGAATTTAAATCAGAGAATTATTAAGTACATCAAATTACCTACAGTAATTTTCAAGTCTTTGTCATATTTGAGTTACCTCTTCTGCAGTGATACACTCTTGATTCAAGGAATATTATAAAAAGGGAAAGTAATGAATAGGACTAAGACACCTAGAGGAAGTACTACATCAAAATTAAATAAAAAGTAAAAATAGAGTAACCATTATGTTACTAATCCACTTTTAAATCAACTGTTATGTCTTTCATTAACAAGGTAACATATGAAATTTATTTAAGGGCTGCTTAACTGACTACTGCAATAGGTCTGTTTTCATCAGTTTGTCAAAGTGCCACAAACCTCAAAAGCCATTTCAACTCTGAGGCAGGAGACTGGTTTCTAGTGTGGAGTTGAGACATGCAGCTCACAGTAGGTGTGTATACTTGAGTAAAAAGAGAGGTTGTAACTATTAATAATTACGGCACAGTTTACCTACTAAAGTATCACAGAGCTCAAACCCAGAAAACACAATAAAATGTCCAATCTGGCTTTTAGGTCTTTGTCTTGGCAATTTCTGAGCCTTGAGTAGATTTCAAGACCTCAAATGCAATGCACATGTTCATCTACAAAGGTATGTGTGACAATATAATACCTATGCATGACATTAGTCAGGTTGGCACTCAAACATTCAGGAGACCAGGCGGTGTGCCAGAGGAAGAAAGCAGTGTGCAATTAGAGGTGGAACAAAGGAAGAAGTTTATTTAGATTCATTATTTATTATTTAGATTTGTTTAGCAGGATTTTGAGTGTGCTGTATCTTGCATTTTGGAAGACAGATTTTTAAAAAAAAATAATCTAAAATATCCAAATCCTTTACCTAAAGAAGTGGAGAAATTCCTTCCAAACTCCAAATTAGCCAATATGATAGTGATTTTTAGGCCATTTATGTAAGGTGTCAAGCATCCTGATTATAAGCCAGCAATACCATATTGAAAAAATATTCTTCTGGCCATTGCTGTTCACAGACATTCAATATTTCCATAAAGAACCCAAGGCAGCCTCATGATTCCCTCTGTGTATCTGGCACAAGGAACAGATGGTGGCAAGGTACTCCTTAACATTGTACTAGAATGTAATTTGCGGACATGCATTAAATCTCCACGCCTGTTCTTGACCTCCCAGGCTGCACTCAGAGTACTATTGTGTTCTTCTGCTGGATGAAATCAGTCATGTTGTGGACCACAGTTACTCAATAAAAGAAAGAATTTTGCAAATTGAGGGCTTGCTGCTCTAAATTTGAAAGTAACTGTTCAGGGAACTTGTGTGTGGTGGAGGATTGAAAAAAGAAGGTTACAAATGTGATTTAAACAGCTCTTCAGTACCTTTATGAACCTTTCATATTTTCATTTCATTTCATAACTATAACGTTGGCTAATTCTGATGAGGTTTCAGGAAGGTTTCCAAACCCCTGACATTTACTGCTATGGTCTCTGAATCCAGGTGTAAATGTGCTAGTCTGTGTTGGCTCATCTGGACTTTTGGCAATGTCTGGGACTAATTCCGTGCCTCCTCCTATGTGTATTCTGGCAACGCCAGGAGGCTGGGCAGCCATATGCTTCTATATTAATGTTGGCAAGGTAAGCATTGCTTCAGTGCACATTCCGCAACACATTCATAATGTAGAACCTACTGCTGTCCCAGTGGTGCTGCTGGTGGTATTACTTTGAAATCCTAGAGGTAAGGCAATAAAGGGATTTTGTTGTTGGAAGGGAGGGTATGGTTTTATTTTTATTTTTAGGTTATTAGTTTTAAGTGTTGCAAATAAGCAAAGGAAAGAGCACTTGTGAAGTACTCCATAGGACTCTGTAGGACAGGAGAACTTAGTTTTGCCTCTTGATATGAAACATGATGAGTCAGTGCAGCTGAAGTTAGACCCTGACTGTCTGAGCCAGGTTAGAATAATATTAGTAAATTTCTGATGTTTTAAAATAAAAATGGCTTTTAGCATTCATTCTTGTTTCTAACAAAGCTAGAACTCATATTTTGCTTAAATATCTCTCAACACAAAATAGGCTTCTATCCATGTACTTTTATTAACTAAACTGAGTCAACTGCCATTCACATAAAATAACTCTAATAAAATAGAAAAAAAATATTTTTGGTTTATCATTATTTTCAAGTAAAAAAAGTGCCTGAAGAGGTCAGACAGATCAAAACACGATTTTTGGATTGTTGAAAAGCTGATATATCTGATTCAGAAAGATTCCTCATCAAAAAACGATTTTTAATCTTTTGATAATAACTTATGAAAGCAAACTGTATAGCGGAGTTGTGATAAATATGATGGACTTAAAAGTTCTTGCAGATTTCTACTTTTACTGAACAATGCATCATAAAAACCATTTCAGATTTACTGTGGGAACTGTGGTTTATGACTTCTTTTTCTCCAGGTGTTTGTAAAAATTATTGTAAGAGAGTACTTTGTTTTAAAGGCGTTAGTTCTTTGTGTGTCTCCTTGCAAGGCAGCCTTTATTTAAATGAGAGCTGTCCATTTTATTTTATTGCACATGCAGTTAAGAAAAAGGTAACATTTTAATGCTCTATGACAAATAATGCTGCTGAGAAGCTGAACATATGCTTGAGAAACCTATAAAAACCTAGTTAGTGAAACATAATCATTTTACCTATTGTCTTGGCTTTTGCTGGTATGTGAAGAAACCAGCAGTGTGTCTTAACACACTGTGCAGGAGCAAGGGACTTTTAAAAGTTACACTTCTCTAAACCCATATTCTTTGCCAGTAAGTATATAATGTCAATATTTTCACGGCTACCCTAGTCACTTCCTTCCTCCTGATTGAAGTTACAGACTGTAGTAATCAACTTGGTCAGTAGTATGACCACTGTGGTAAAAAGTAGACCATAGAGAAGAAGAAATATTTTATTTCCATCGCAGAAAGATACTCAATTACATGGTTTAGTATCCATAGCAGTGAATATTTAAAGAATCTTTCTGAAGGTTTCAGAAAAAAAATCCACACTACATTTTTCCAATATTCTTTGTTTATTTCTTCAACACAGACCATTTGCTTTTAAATTATGCGTAATACTATAGAAGGAAATTCACACATCAATCCTCTATTGAAGTTGATCCAAATTGTTTAATTTGTGGAATTACTTGGAGAGGAAAATCTACCTGACATTTGTCTCTACAAATTAAGGCAAATTTTAGTGTAGTCAGATAAAATCCAGTTTCCATATATGCCTGATTAAACCAAGAGGAACTGTAGAACTGTATTTTCAAAGGTGTAAAAATGTCAAAGCAAAAGTGTAGAATTGTTCAGAGAAGAAGAATATATAGGGCTCTCATCCATGAGAAATGTCTGGGGCAAGAATGTTATATTAATTTTCCTTCTCCTTCATAATTTTGCACCACAGACTTCCGGCTGACATTTCCTTGCGTTTCTTGTATTTTAAGTTTTTGTTGTTATACGTGTATTGGCTCAACACCTCTAGGGAATGAGGTTGAGAGGGTCATGGGATACTCCATTTTGGGCACAACAGCTAGAGGTGTATGGTTAGATTTCTTCCATTGTATAACACACACCCCACCCCCACCCCCA
Source organism: Trogon surrucura (assembly GCA_020746105.1). Classification (NCBI taxonomy): domain Eukaryota; kingdom Metazoa; phylum Chordata; class Aves; order Trogoniformes; family Trogonidae; genus Trogon; species Trogon surrucura. Next base: position 57,490,757 of record CM036617.1, read on the forward strand.
CCCCCATCTTTTAGTTGATCAGTTTTGGTTTTCGACAAGCGATGACAAAGACTAACAGGAAATTCCTTCAGAGATCTGTGCTAAGAAGAATATTTGCAATAGAGGGTTTGGAACCACAGTTGAACAACTATTTTCCTATTATACTTGATTGTTGATTTATATAGAATCATAGAATCATAAAAAGGTTTGGGTTGGAAGGGACCTGAAAGATCTAGTTCCAACTTCCCTGCTGTAGGCAGGGACATCTCCCACTAGACCAGGTTGCTCAAAGCCCCATCCAGCCTGGCCTTGAACACTTTCAGGAAGGGGACATCCACAACTTCTCTGGGCAACCTGTTCCAGCGCCTCACCACTCTCACAGAAAATAATTTCTTCCTGTGTCCGATATAAATTTACTTTCATTTTGAAACTGTGATTACTGTTCCTATTGCTACACTCACTGATAAAGAGTTTCTGTAGGCCCCCTTCTGGTACTGGAAGGACCCTGTAAGGTCTCCCTGGAGCCTTCTCTTCTCCAGGTTGAACAGCCCCAACTCTCTCAGCCTGTCCTCACAGGGGAAGTGCTCCAACCCCCTGCTAATCTTTGTGACCCTTCTCTGGACTCACTCCAACAGGTCCATATCCTTTTTATGCTGGGGTCCCCAGAGATGAAAACAGAGCACTGCAGATAGGGTCTCAGAAGAGCAGAAGGGGAGATTTATCTTGACCACACCTCTTCAGAAGCAGCTCAGGATGCAATTGTCTTTCTGGGCCATGAGTGCACATTCGTGGCTCCTATTCAGTTTTCCATCCACCAACACCCCTAAGTCCTTCTCTGCAGGGCTGCTGTCAATCCACTCATCACCCAGCCTGTATTTATGCTTGAGATTGCCCCAACCCAGGTGCACGAACTTGCACTTGGCCTTGGTGAACTTCATGAGGTTTGGATGGACCCACCTTTCCAGCTTGTCTGGGTTCCTCTGGATGGCATCCCTTCACTCCAGTGTGTCGACCGCACCAAATGGCTTGGTGTTGTCGCAAACTTGCTGACTTGATCCCAGTGTCCATGTTGCTGACAAAGATTTTAAACGGCACTGGTTCCAATACTGGCCCATGAGGAATGCCATTCATCACTGGTTTCCAGTCAGACACTGACCTATTCAACACAACTCTCTGAGTGGAACCGTCCATGCAGTTCCTTACCCATCAAGTGATTGATGAATCAAATCCATGTCTCTCCAAACAAGGATGTTGTGTGGGACCATGTCAAGTGCTTTGCACAAGTCTAGGGAGGTAATGTCAGTTGCTCTTCCCTTATCCACTGATGCTGTAACCCCATTGTAGATGGCCCTCAAATTGGTCAGGCATGACTTGCCCTTAGTGAAGCCATGTTGGCTGTTGCCAGTCACTTCCTTATTTTCCATGTACCCTGGCATAATTTCCAGGATACACTGCATGATCTTACCTGACACAGAGGTGAGACTTACTGGTCTGTAGTTCCCTGGGTCTTCCTTTTTTTTTCTCTCTTTTTAGAAATGGGGGTTATGTTTCCCCTTTTCCAGTCAGGGAGAACTACACCAGACTGGCATGACTTCTCAAACACGACAGATAGTGGCTTAGCAACTTCATCTGTCAGTTCCCTTAGGACTTGCAGATGTATCTTATCAGGTCCTATGGACTTCTGTACCTTCAAGTTCCTTAGATGGTTTTGAACCTCATCTCCTACAGTTGGCAGTCCTTCATTCTCCCAGTCCTTGCCTTTGCCTTCTGCAACTTGGGTGGTGTAGCTAGAGCATTTTCTGATGAAGACTGAATCAAAAAAGTCATTGAGTACCTCAGCCTTTTCCATATCCTGGGTAACCGTGCCTCCTGTTTTGCTCCAGAGAGGGCCCACATTACCCTTAGTCTTCCTTTTATCACCAACTGATTTTGTCCAGGAGCTTCTTGTTTACATATAGAGGTCTCCTGGCATTTTTACTGACTTCCCTTTGTTGGGATGCATCGCTCGTGAGCTTGGAGATGATCCTTGAATACTGACCAGCTTTCTTAAGCCCCTCTTCCCTCCCAGGCTTTACCATGATACTTTACCCATGATACTTTACCAAACAAGTCCTTGAAGAGGCCAAAGTCTGCTCCCTTGATGTCCAGGGTAGCAAGCCTGGGGAACACTCTCTTCACTACCCTAAACATCCTGAACTCCACCATTTCATGGCCACTGCGGCCAAGGCTACCCTTGAGCTTTACATTCCCCACAAGACCCTCCTTGTAGGTGAGAACAAGGTCCAGCATACCACCTCTCCTTGTTGGCTCCTCTGTGACTTGGAGGAGGAAGTTATCACCAACACATTCCAAGAACGTCCTAGACTGCTTATGCCCTTACTGATTCTCCCTCCAACAGATATCAGGTTGGTAGAAGTTCCTCATGAGGAGCAGGGGTTGTGAATGTGAGGCTGCTCTTATTTGTCTGTAGAGGGCCTCATCCACTTGGTCTTCCTGGTCAGATGGCCTGTAGCAGACCCTCATCATAATGTCGCCTTTCTCTGCTTTCCCTTTAATCCTGACCTGTAAGATTTCAGTCTGCTCCTCATCCATCCCCAGGTGGAGTTCCATGCACTCTGGTGGCTCCCCTGTCTGTCCTTCCTGAAGAGTTTATATCCTTCCATTCTGACACTCCGAGCCATCCCACCACATCTCTGTGATGTCAATAAGATCACAGCCCTGCAGACATGCGGACACCTGTAACTCCTTTTGTTTATTCCCCATACTACATGCATTTGCATAAAGGCAATTAAGCTGTGCCCCCAGTGAAGGTGACTTACTGGTCAGATTTCCTTCATGGTGCTCTGTAGATGCAGTCCCACCAACCTGTGATCTCTCTCCAGGCTCTGAACATCTATTGCTGGCATTGACTTCATCCTCTCCCTTTATTCTGCCCTGGTGAGGCAACATCTGGAATACTGTGTCCAATTCTGTCCCCATTCAAAAAAGACAGGTAACTACTGGAGAGAATACAGCAGAGGACAGCAACGATGATTTGGGGACTGGAGCATCTCTCTCGTGAGGAAAGGTTGAGAGAGCTGGGACTATTTAGCCTGGAGAAAAGAAGGCTGAGAGGAGACCTTATCAATGTCTATAAATATCAAAAGGGTAGGTGCAGGGAGGATGGAGCCAGACTCTTTTCATCAGTGCCCAGTGACAGGACAAGAGGCAACGGACACAAGCTGGAACACAGGACGTTTCATTTAAATATGAGGAAAGACTTTTTCAGTGTGAGGGTGACAGAGCACTGGAACAGGCTGCCCAGCAAATTGTGGAGTCTTCTTCTTCGGAGACTTTCAAAACCCACCTGGATGCAATCCTGCATGATGTGCTCTAGGCAATCCTGCTTTAGCAGTGGGGTTGGACTAGATAATCTCTAGAGATTCCTTCCAACTCCAACAGTTCTGTGATTCTGTGATCAAACCGGTAGAAGTGTGATGGACTAGGTTTCCCCTCCTCAAGTATCTTTAGTTTAAAACCCTCTTCACCAACTTAGCAATCCTGTGCATAAAGATGCTCTTTGCCTTCTCAGACAGATGGACCCCATCGGCCTCCAGCAGACCAGATTTCTCAAAGTGGGTTCCGTGGTCTAAGTAACCAAATCCCTGGTTGTGGCACCAATCCTGTAACAACTTAGTGACTCATCAGATATGACTGGCCCTTTCAGACCCCTTACCTTTAACCAGGAGGATCAGTGAAAAAACTGCTTGTGCTCCATAGCCCCTTCTTTGTCATCCTGAAACTGCTCCTGTCGGTATCATTGGTGCCCACGTGAAACAACAGCAGGTAGTGGTCAGTGGTCTGGACGAGGCTTGGTGAGTCTCTCAGTGACATCCCTGATACGAGCACCCTCTCTAGAGAGTGCGTCAGTAAACTCGATCTTATGAAGTAAATCTTGCCACTGAACATTGAAAATGAGTTTGCACAGGAAAATATCTGCTAAGTTATATGTCTATTTTCGCTGTAGTACTCAGAGCAAGATCAAGGTAAAACCTCTTCTCCGTGGCTCGGTAACCCAATCTAAGTGCATTTGCAATTTACAAAGACAATCGTGACACTGCAGAATGAGGAAATATAAGACATGTTATCACAAAAAATGTGTTCAAATGGAGTTCATTGGCGGGGGGACAGACTCCACAGAATCCTGTGGCTTTAAAATGTAAGAAGGCAGCGTCTAAGTGACAGTTTCTTGTCTATGATGTTATAGATATTATTAACTAAATTAAATCACAATGGTACTTTGTAGTAAATTGTGCTGAATGTATATCTAGTATGTAGTTTATGAAGAGCAAAATGCCCACAGTCAGGTTTTTATTCAGACAAAGTAAGATTATTGTCGATTGCCGAATTTCTAGATGTGAAGCAATGTAAAAGGGAGTATATTAGGTGCAACATTCCCTTGACATTTTCCTTCTCCTTGATTCTGTCCTTATAATGCTACTGCTGACATTCTGTGTTTGACATTTATTTTACTCCCTTCAGTAGTTTTGTAATTCCATGAGAAATTAACAGATTAACAGATTCCCCCTCTTAGTTTCATTCAGTGTTATGTTTTTATTGGCAGTGCTGCTTATTATTTGAATGAAAGGAGTTTATCTTCTCTCCTGCCCAGAAATAAGTGTTAGTTAAATGATGGAAACCCAGTGGGATACGCTAGTATAATTCTCAAATGTTTATATTAATCAAAGCAGGTAAATTTGCTTAACCACAGTGATGCATCCAAAGCCTTAACTTAGGAAGAGTTCGGACCTTTCTCTAATTAACAATGACCTTAAAAGTCATTGTGTTTAAAAACGGATTAAAGATAATGCACCACTACACTCAGTAAGACATATCTGTTCATAACAACTCAGAATAAAAATGCGGGTAATATATAATATATTTTTATTTAGTTTTTTTAATAACATTGAAAATACAGCTTTCACAATTTAATTAGAAGATCTGGAGTATCACAAGCCAGTTTTTATTTCCAGAGGTTTGACTCAACTGGATTGCCATTTTTTTTTCCTTTATATTATGTATGTGATTATATATGGGCTGCCCTGTGGGCATTTTTTAAAAAATAAATAAATAAATTTGTTTTCGTTGTTTGATTTTGCTATGGTTTCAGCTTAACACTGATTTTTGAAAGCCATAATTTTGACTTCCAAACCTAAGCAGGCATCACTATCTGTTCATCTGTTGCATTTTCCTAGACATCATACGTAGTTTGATTTTTCAAAGCTGTTTTGACCTGTGATGTTTTGGCCTTGTGAGGGCAGTGAAATATTGATTTTCTTATAGAGATGACGGAAGGGAAGGGAAGGGAAGGGAAGGGAAGGGAAGGGAAGGGAAGGGAAGGGAAGGGAAGGGAAGGGAAGGGAAGGGAAGGGAAGGGAAGGGAAGGGAAGGGAAGGGAAGGGAAGGGAAGGGAAGGGAAGGGAAGGGAAGGGAAGGGAAGGGAAGGGGATGCCTGATATAAGGGTGAAATTTTGTACTTTACATAAAACCGTTACAGAAGAACATACAAAAAGGAGTAACCTTTTCTTACACATTTAAAAGAAAAATAAGTTCTCTGAAAGATTTGCCAAATACATATTTGTGAACTGGTGCCAGAAAATGAACAGTTTTGCTTACAGCCAAGAGCCTGAGTCCCATACAGGATAGGATGAGTGAAGTGTTGCAGAGATGCCCACTGCACAGTTTTTCCTACAGGCTGGCTCACATTGAGCTTCAGTATGTGTTTTTTTTTTTTTTATTTCCTCAGCTGTTAATACACTAGTAATATGAATTAAAGGTCTTAAAATTCTCCTTCGGAAATAAGACATAATGGCAAGGAAGATATGTGTAATAATATCTTCTGTTAGATTGCCATCATTGTTTGATATGTAACATTTCCTAAAGCAGTTCCCTGTGTGGAAGGGAAAAAAAAAAAAAAAAAGAAATAAATAGTGGAATTGGACCATAATCCTGCAGACACATTTTCATGGCTACATAGTTTCCCCCCTACAGATGCTGTTGTGCAAACAGTGATTTAGTATGATACAACTGTAAAAGATGTCAACATATCTTTTAAAGAAACAAAGTTTCTCCTTAATTAGACAAATTGATCAACTGTAACAAAATAGCTCTTAGTGCCATTGAAAATGACGAATAGAAAAATCAAAAATAGTGAATGAAGATAGTTATAAAGAGCCTTAAATATGGCCCAATTCTTTAAAAACCAGAAGTCGGACAGACTATCTGTAGAGCATAAACTTAGTTAGAAATTAATGATATTTCAACCATGTTGACTGCAGACGAAGTATTTCCATTCATTTTGAATCTGATTGTCAACTTTATCTGATCTCACAAGAGCCTCTCAATGCACCAGGTAGGAAAAGTATCATCTTTCACTGAATCTGAGAGTAGGGAATGTGCTTCTAAACCTGTTCCGCTCTGGCAGGTTTCATGTGTGGAGTCAGTGAGGATGAAGAAGACTTCAAGAGCTCTTTGCTGCTGAAGTATTATTCTCACATTTATGAGAGATTGAGGTCGCTGTGGCTTGTGGCTTCCTCCATGTGAGGAGGAAATATTGCAGAATCAAGAGGGTTGTGAGGGTGAAGATTTCTCTGACAAAGGAAAAACGTAGATGAGCAGTCCTGTAAAATTACTCCCAAGAAGGGGACAAGTAGAAGGACTACAGCAAAGACAGTTAATTTTAAAAACTAACAACATTTTTTTTTGTATTAATAAATTGTTGATTAGAAGCTGGTTGATTGAGAGGTGACCATAGCAGTATATTATAAAACCAGACATGTGGCTCCGTGTTATTCAATAGTTTCCTACTCTGAAAGAAAATGAAACAGAAAAGAAAAACAAAAGTGACAGAATACAAAAAAAAAAAAAAAAGAAAAACAGAGAAAAAATAACCATGGAATGGTCAGTTATCTTAGATACTTAGGAATTTCGCATGAGGAGTATCTGCTGTCGTATACCTAAAGATATATCCTGAAGTGCAATGACACTGAGAAGGATCCTGAGGTCAGGGTTGAACATGTTCTCACGTGTTGCCTGACCTAGTCGAGAGGTGGTGTCCCTGCCCACAACAGGGAGGTTGAATCAAAATGATCTCTAACGTCTTTTCCAACCCAGGCCATTCTATGATTCTATGATGACTGTAGAGCTACAGATAACAAATAGACTGTAACTGCTGGGAGTGATTTCCAGGAACCAGGACAGTAAAGGAGTTTAGGGAAGAAGTATTACTCAGTGATATTACTGAAGTACTATCACAGAATCACAGAATCACAGAATGTTAGAGGTTGGAAGGGACCTCAAGGATAATCTAGTCCAACCCCCCCCCGCCAGAGCAGGATCACCTACAGCAGACTACACAGGAATGCGTCCAGGAGGGTTTTGAATCCCTCAAGAGAAGGAGACTCCACAACCTCCCTGGGCAGCCTGTGCCAGTGCTCTGTCACCCTCACAGTGAAAAAGCTTTTCCTAATGTTTTTGTGGAACCTCCTATGCTCCAGCTTGCACCCATTGCCCCTTGTCCTTTTGATGGACATCACTGAAAAGAGCCTGGCTCCGTCCTCCTGACACTCCCCTTTGACGTATTTGTAAACCTTTATGAGGTCACCCCTCAGCCTCCTCTTCTCCAAGCTAAAGAGACCCAGCTCCTTCAGCCTTTCCTCATCAGGGAGATGTTCCACTCCCTTCACCATCTTTGTTGCTCTGTGCTGGACTCTCTCAAGCAGTTCCCTGTCCTTCTTGAGCTGAGAGGCCCAGAACTGAACACAGTATTCCAGATATGGCCTCACCAGGACAGAGTAGAGGGGCAGGAGGACCTCTCTTGGCCTACTTGCTACTCCCCTTCTAATACACCCCAGGATGCCATTGGCCTTCCTGGCCACGAGGGCACATTGCTGGCTCATGGCCATCCTGCTGTCCACTAGAACCCCCAGGTTCCTTTCCCCTACGCTGCTCTGCAGCAGGTCAGTCCCCAACCTATACTGGCACATGGGGTTATTCTTTTCCGAGTGCAAAACTCTACACTTGCCCTTGTTGAACTGCATGAGATGCAGCTTTAAAAGCTGTTGATGGAGATGAGTTACTAGAGGAATAAAATAGTAGTTAAATTCAGATTTATTTCCCTTTTATGGATTTAAAGTAGTTCTCTAGTTTAACAAAGATAAATTGAAGGGTGGCTTGTTCTAAGGTTCCACATGAATAAATGATTTCTGGCAATAAACAGCTCTATAATATAACAGGAGTAAAAATAACCTGTACATAGAAACTGAAGCTAGATAAAAGATTAGTCTAGATTAATTCATTGCACTATCATATGTAGTCGTTGGGAAAATGCATTCAGTAATATCGTAGTTACTCCATGACTTTAAATTCAAGCCACTGAATTTATCTCAGACACATATGATAACCCTAAAAGAAATGAAGGGCTTAATTCCTGAATTATTGCGTGACTTTTTTATAGCCCGTGTTATGAAAAGACCAGATGACTGTAAGGGTTCCTTCTGGCCTTTAAATCTAAACCTCTGTGAAGAGGCCACTGAAAAAAGAGCTCACTGAAATTGGAGCTGACACTGGAATCTAAACCCTGTGAAATAAAGTGAATGAAATATTTGTCCACTGGTGAAGATGAACATTCCCTTGTATTTGCTAATTTCATCCCACATGCCTAAGATTTTGAGTTATAGTCCAAATATATACAAAGACAGATTTTTTGCTGATTGTCACTGTAGCAGTATGTAATAGTGCTGTCTAAATCAGTTTCTAGATCTACCTTTATTACTCATGTTCATTACAAGAAATATTGGATTCACACTTGTAAGAAAATACCATAAACAAAATTATCAGATGTTAGATGTATTCTGCTAAGTTAGGTTAAATATTTCAATGTTAAAAATTTTATAGGGAGATGAACTGGGATTCGTGAAGGTTTCATCAGGAAGCTGTAGCTGCCCTATAAGACTTACTTTTTTCCAATAGCTTTGTTACTGTGCCTAATCATGGTTTGTCTGAGAACAATAAATAGATGTTTCAGAATCATGTTGCTCACGATCCGTCCAAGTTGAATTTAGATGCTGTGGATTGATAGTACTTGTTCTTATGTAAAATCAGACAAATGTTGTAGCATTTATTTTCCTAATTCATATAGATGACTAACTTACATAAATGCTTAAAGCATTAAGTGGGTCTTATGAAGATGAGCTATAGCTTCTCCAGTAGCGTCATAAACACTGGTAGAAACCAGAAAAGAGACTCCCACTTTGTTTTAATTAGAAATCACGTTGACAGCTGAAGAAATCCCTTTATAGACTTCTTAGAATTCATTTACATGCAATTAATCAAAATGTTGTTTGAGAAAACTCAAATTCATTTCAAGGAAACATACAAGTGTCATTTCCTGTTTCAAAAGTATGTTTGAAGCATTGTATGAGATGCAAATTTTTTGCTAGTGACGCAGGTTTCCAAAAGTTCTTTGCTATGAGCCAATAAAAAATCAGTGGGACATTTTTGTCACTGTTCATTTAAATATCTTGTTAATTAATAGCTATTTTCTCTTTTATGGAATACTCTTAACATATTTAAGGACAGGAACAAATACACAGGACCACCCTAAAGATCATCCTGTTTGAATGACCACGCTTTAAAAGAATAATTAAACCTATTATTTGTTACCTACAACAGGAATTATGTTCTGTGCCACTTGTTCACTTTCCACAAACCCACAATCCACAAGATTGAAAAATCTATTAAGAGTCACATGTGAGTGAACCCACCAGCCTTTAATGTGCAAGAATAGTCATCAGTCATTTTGCTATCCCTTCTTTGTGCTGGCTCTACTCACCAACTAGGAGTGCTGCATAAGTAATATTATACATAGATTTACCTGTTTCAGTGGCTGAACCACTTAATACTGATATATGAAAGCTGCATAATGCAAACCCTTTTGCAGTTTTGTAGCTTTGAATGTTCAAAGTAATGTGTGTCCATCCCAGTTTAACCTTTTGTCTGATAATCCAAGAAATTTTCATAAAGCCTAATTAATTTTATGGTTGGATATAGAATTAGTCTTTTGTTGTTCTGTTAGTGCAGTGCACGTATCTCTTTATAAGCACGGCAGGTTTCACTGTCATAAACAGCTTGGAAGTCTAAATCATAAAGGTATAATATAAACAAATAAGATGACTCAAGAAAGCGGAACTAAAGCTTGTTGAAGGGAATATAATTTCTCTTCAATGTATCAAAAGCTTTAGTGTGTGAAAACAGTTTAAGACTACTTGCATTCTTCCCTGAACATGTAAGTAGTTCTAAACTCTTTTAGATCAGGCTTTTGCATTACTTCACATCTACACATTACTTCACACAGGACAATAGTCCTATGATCCATAATCAGGTACTTTGTGAGCTGGGAGTATTGTCTTTATATTAAGTCACTTGATGGATTTTCATTTCCACCAATACAGCTCTTTTCGGATGCCCTTCGCAGCTCTCAGATGATATAAAGGTAAAATGAGGAAAATGGATTTTAAAGGAGCTAATAAACATCAGTTAGTGGGAATGAGGAAGGGGGACCACCCAAGTGCAGGAAGCAGAATTTTGGAAAAACGTATAAACGATTATTTATATGTGTAGCCCCTCAGTTTCTATGCAATATTCATGAACTTTCAAAATCAAGTAAACATAAAAGTATGAAAACTAAATACAACTATTTATTGTACCTTTACTGAGAAGTGGCTATTCCAGCAGCTCATGTCATCAGGACAAAAGGTCTGACAGGAACTCAGCTGGATTAACATATTGAGCTGCAAGTCACTGTATTTTCAGTTACCAAGGGGTAAATTCTTGTGTTTGTCTATGATACAAGAATTCGTGCTTTTAAATGAAACTACGTAGTGTAGCTTTACTAACCCAGCTTGGCCAAGACTGGGATTGTGTTTCGCACCTGAAATATGATGATGTTCCCCGCATCACCGTCCTGGTGCCACTTTCTGCACCTGACAGGTGTTTTATCAAAAACCGAGGAGCAGCCACACCGGCTGAGCATAGAGGTTCATCTAGTCCAGAATTTGTCTCTGACAGTTTCCAGTAATGGATGATTATAAGAGTGGGGCAAACAGTGATCAGTCACTACCTTGTTTAGGTTTTAGCCTACCGCAGAAAATAGCAGTACTGCAGGCTAACATGCTGCCTTTTGATGTATTTTAAAGCTAGCACTTCCTGATATTGGAAACCACAGGTATCACTTCAGCTGTTTTCTTGAGCAGTAGGAATGCTGACAGCAGCTGTACAATGAAAACTGATGTAAGCATTGTGCATTCCTCGTATATGTTGAAGTGCTAGCTGCTGGTATTTAGGGACTCCTCATTTCTATTTATTTTTTATTCGATCTGCTTTTGTAAGTGAACTAGGCTGTACATGGAATAATTTTCCCCCCACAGCTTCTGGTGATAAACACCAGCTGTCAATAGTGAATGCAGTGACATGAGAAGCATACAATGATTTCGAAGACAAGGTCAAATGACAGGTAGTTAAATAATGTAGAAAGTATAATCTTCTGAACAAGCAAAAATCTGATGTTGGCGCAATGTTTTTCACAAAATTTGCAATCAGCAGATGGCAATGCAGAGGTCAAGCTCCCAGACAGAATATATCATGTACCTGAATAAATAATTTGTGTGTAAATGATACTCTATGAAAACTAATTTTTGCTATTGAGATACCTACCTGACCTTGTGATGTTGCTGTGAACACTCTTAAAATTGCTGTCTGAATTGCAGTGTAAGGTAGTACTCGAAATCATATGTTGCTGCTAAAGTAACATTTATGTTGTTATACATGTATGTTTAAAGGTCTAATGATTTTGAAATGCCGAGTTTTCTGTGCTGATGTGTATCCTTAAAAGTGTCTTATGATGGGAACATGACAGAAATCAAATTCTTCATAATTTCAGCTAAAATGAGCTGGTTCTGTGAATTTGTCTGGTTGGTGTAGTGCCTCTCCTTACATATTCGTTTTTCACTTGTGTTTGGCTTCCAGTGTTCCATAGTGTCTCTTGAGAGGTGTTCCTTTACATTGTCCAAAAGCCTATATTTAATTCACATAGAACTAGCAAAGTGTTTTATACTACTTCCAGAGCCTAATTTCAATTCCACCTTAAGCAAGACATTCTTTACCTTTCTTTAAATTAAGAGCATCACATATGCTTATTATGCAAAAGTTTAATTGAACTCAGTAAATATCTTATTACTACATTTTTAGAACAAAAACAAATTAATGTCTTTCTAAAGTGGACCTGTTATGTATGTTGAAAAAAATGCAGTAAAGCAATAACCTAAAATCAGTATGTAATCACAGAACCCACGGTGAGCTGTCACAGACATCATAATATGGCACTGGTGAAGATTTTTTAATGGAAATGTCAAATACAATTGTATTAATAGGAAGTTAGCTCCCTATGACAATGTAAGTACTATTTCATTGTCAGTTGGGAGCTTAAAAGATTCCTTTCCTTTTATATATTACATTTTAATAAAAGAAATTAAAATATCAATCAAAATCTATGCTAAAATCACGTTAAAGGTTTTAAGGAACTAGGCAATGTAGGAAAATTCACAGATAAGGCTGCCATAATATCCGGAGATTAAAAGCAGTGAAACAAACCCCAGAAACTGCTTACCTTCCATGAATTGACAGATGATGATGAGCTGATAGCAAAGTGAAATATTTCCTCCCAGTGAGCTGAAGGTGTGATATTGACTTTTGAAGGTGCAAAGATAACTTGATTAGACTGATTTTACTCTGAATTTGCTCTCTAGTTTTAAGGAGACGATCTCCCCTTGAGTTAATGGAATATTAGTAAGCAGAGTCTCATACATTATATAATTTTTACCCCATAGGACATTCTCCAAAAGTAAAGTAGCCTTTAGTAATTGGTGAAACTACACTGATTTCAAAGATCACAGAATCTTCTTTGACCATCATGACAGAGAAGACAGTTTTGAAGATGGTGTTTACAGCTACCCTACTTGCTGTTCTGATAATAATTTTACAACCTTGATTTTGAAAAAGAAGTTAATGCAGCATATGAAGAAGTGAAGGAATTTTTCCTAGTAAAGTCACTTTTTGCAAGTCACATTCCTTCACCGAGCCAGAAAGTGAAAGTAGACTGTAGGGTTAATATCCAGCAACACAAGGAAAGATGTTATTGACAGTTTGAAGATTACAAAAATCTGGCTACGAAATTCAAGTGTTTAAACTCAGAGGGAATCAGTTCCTAAAACAGCATTACACTCCAGTTCTAAGAAACTTTTTTGCAATATCGCTGTCAGTATTTGTTCAAGTGCAATCAATTGTATTTTCCTTTTCATAACATTCAGATAAGAGAAGCCAGATCCAGCTCATTGAAATAATGATTAATTATATTGTAATATTATATACAGCAAGAGAAGCATAGACAATATTATCAGGTTCAAATATTGCTGTTTCTGGCATTTGAAGATGACCTCCAATGGTTTAGCATATAAGATTTTTACGAGCATCTCTAGCTGCAAGTGGAAAAAAAATTAATATATGCCTTTCTCTGGCTTAGCTGAGAAGGTTTGGGCCTTAGAATGGGATTTTTGCTTTTTAATTTGCAGTTTTATTGTCTTTCAAGTTGCTGCACGATACTTACAAACTAACATTTCAAATAACCTCACAGCAGTGTAATACTTATTATTATGTGTAATTATTATTATTGCTACCATCAATGCTTTTGAAGGATCTAGTTATTAGCACAGGTTGGAAATTATTGAGAAGATTGAAAATCATAGCTGTTGTAGAGAAGGGGCTCAGTCTGTGAGCAAGAGGGTTCAATTTAAATGTTATTTCTCTTGGCATATTTTACCTTTTATGATGCAAAGTTGCTAGCTGACACAACTTGTGTATCACTGGCAAACCTGAGCTGGTAAAAAGCAGCTGAGAAGTGAACCAAAGGGTTCAAATTATGTATTCCGTATCTTGACTTTCCTAATAGAAGGCAGTTTTTAACAACTGTATTTCTTCCACGGGTACATAAAATATGTGCAGGTAGTATTTTCAGCTCTAATAGAAGTAAGGAATCATTATCTTTATTATTTTTCTGAATCCTATATCTTCATATCTGTTCTCCAACTGAATTTAGCAATGATTATTAAAGTAAAAAAAAAAAAATGGAGATGAGGATGCAGTTGCAGCTACATCAAAAGTGAAATTCACAGTGAATTCAATTATTGCATAAGTATTTTCCACCATTTACAGATTTTCATGAACTCAGTGCTCCTGAGAGCTTAAGTGATAGTCTTAAAGAATGAAATCTTCTATTTAACTGCAAAATAGTTATAACACAAAGGCAGCAAAACATATGATTGAAATGAATTTCTCTTCATTGCAGTACCTGCTAAGAACAGTGAAAGAAAGCAGTAAGTAGGAACGTTTAGCACAACAGCGTATCATGCTTAGGGTGGCTGAGTATTATTAGAGTCTGATGCAATGTGTGCTTTTAAGCGTTGTTAGCTTTTGTAAAGCTTTCCTGTAGAGAAAAGTGACTAGAGGGATACTTATCTGCAGTTTTGCAGATTATGTTTTATATGAGAAACATTTCAGCATCAGATTGTCATAAACATTTAATCAAGTAAGTCAGTAGGGAAAGAAAGGGTTTTGATCTGAGATGTCAGGGATGTCTTCCCACTGTATTAAAAATAAACGCTACCTGTTGTTAAAGCTTTTCTCTTGCTCCAAAGCAGATTCTGTAATGCTACCAATACTGTAAAATATGCAGAAGGTGGGGTGCTATTATGGGCAATCATGGTTCTCCTGTCAACGTATTGTCTTTCATCTATTCTACCAGAATTGAATCTTGGCCAGTAGTCATTTTACACAATTCATACCATAGTTTTATAATATTTTCTGGTCATAATTTTCATCCATATACACTATAATTTGTATTTTTACCGATTTGTCTTATAATCAGGTGTAATGTACTGTACAAATAGTAATGAATGTGTTTTATTATGAAAGCACTTCAGAGGTGTCAGTCTTTATTAACTGAAAATAGAGCCTACATGATCAGTTTTGGGTGACTACTGCTAGTTATAGGACAAGTATAATTAACAAAGATTAATCCAAACCTATGGTATTAATCAATGTGCAACAATGTGTTTCCTTTGAAACTTGAATCTCAAGTAGAAATGAGGTTTTGAAAGGAGTGATTCATATTGGTATAAACTTTTCCAAATATGAGATCTTTACGTAAGGTATTGTTAGAATATTTTACAGCTCTGTTTTTAAAGATAATTTAATTATAGAGAAGATTTATCTTCTACCATGTATGATAATGTTCATATTTGAGTTTCACTGAGATTCCTTTAGAGCATTTTTTTATCAGGATTTTTTTTTCTTTCATAGAGCTACACATTTAGTTTGGACATAATGGTTCAGTATCATGCCCTATATTGAAGAAGTATCTTTCTACTGTTGTTTAAGCGTTCTGAGGTTTTACACCCTACAGAAGAAAAAGATGAGAGCAAGAAAAATATTTTACTATTTCTTGATCATTTTAAAGCTACGTAATTTCCTGAATGTTTGAAGAATACAAAAATCTAAGTTCCAACCTGCTACACACAAGATGAATCTACAAAGAGCTAGGTAGTGTCTTATGTTATCAGTTCAGAAATAGAAGATGACAAACAAATATGAAATCAGGCTGGTTAACAAGACTAAGGGTAAACAAAATAAAAATAGTAGTTTCATATGAAAAATGTCACATGAATCATGAGTAGGTAGGCAAGTGATACATTTCTAGGTGTGCTTATTGGAAAAAATATTTTACCAAATAAAATTAAAGAAATGAAAGATTTTTATATTTTCTGTTTCTTTTTATTGCTACATATTCAAATGAAAATGAATATAAATTAACTTGAAAACAATTAAAAAATGCCAGCAGTGGCATTGAAATGAATCCAGTGGCATCACACTGCAGTTTCTGGAGAGTGTTCAGTTCAAACTAGAATACACTTTGGAGATGATCTGAAAAAGTCATTCACCCTTGGAGAAGTTTTCTGCACTTTTATGATTTTTAGAATGTGGTTCATCTATGCGTGGCTTTTGCAGATTTACAGGATAGGAGGTTTTAGGAACAGCAGTCCTGCTACTGTGCTGATTCACCTGTCAGAAATGTTTGCACTAAGTGGTGGAAGGGATGTGGTCAAGGTTGCACAGAAATGTAGTGATAAGGATCAAACTCTTTGTGTTTTCCACAGAAGGAGAAACTGTACAATCAAGCTTTGTCCATCTCCATTTTCATCTATGGCAAAATCCTGGAGAAAATGTGGCTTTCACTCTGTAACTACTGTCTGCAAAGTAGGAGAAAGTATGAGAGGAGTTGTACATAATTGGTGCTCCATATAATTCTGTATGTCAAGATAGATAATAATGAGACACAAAAGGAGGCGAATGGGAAGTCTCAACTCATTTCATACACAAAGCTCTGTCTTCACATTTCTTCTTCAGAAGAAAAATGTTTTTATCTGCTTATCTACCTTTAGCACCAATTAGTGGTTAAACATGCTAAAATTATAACACATGCATGAGCTCACCTCTGAATGAATACATTCGGTTTGGCAAGCTGCCTTCACATCCTTTGCAGTCACATTTTTTCTATGCTTTAAGTGTTTTTAGTTGTGCATGAGGAACATTTATGTACAAAGATATCTTGTAAAATGGATAGTGCTCTCTTCTATTTTTATGTCTTTAAAACATGCTAAATATAAATATGTAAAAAATAGAAGAAAAAAGGCACAAGGAAAAGAGAAAGTGTGTTAAAAATACTTCAGCAGCAAAGAAGATATTCAGCCAGCAAAGTATAAGTTATACTTCTTGTCATACATCACTCTGAATCCTTGGAGAATACTCGTATACCGTCATGATGGGCTTTAACATAAGAATACAAATATAATTGCTTTTAAAATGCATCAGTGTGGGCAGGACTCCATTTCACTTACACAGGGAACTGCAGAATAACATTAGCAATTTCTGTGGTGATAAGGGAAAATAGGACAAAGGATTGTGGTTGTTCTAGAGAACTGGACAAAGATGCACATTTTGTTCTCGTTGCCACTTGTAAGTGTGCAATTATTCAGTCTTTATGTTGCAGTTGTTGGTGATATTCAAGTAACTGAGTAACAGTAGCATCTGAGAAAATCAAAATATCCAAAAATGTAGTGGTTAAACAGTTAGAAGCAGCTCTTTGGACACAGCTGTCAGGTATGATACAGGTAAACTGTGTAATGAAAGCATATAATCGTATGCTATGGATCCAAAACAAATTGCCATCACATATGTAAAACATAGCTTTCTTAATGTGATTCATATGGACTTCATGTAATTAGTGAAAGTCATGTAGGAGAGATCATAGAATCATAGAATCGCAGAATGTTAGGGGTTGGAAGGAACCTCTAGAGATCATCTAGTCCAACCCTCCTGGCAGAGACATATCACCTAGGGGAGACCACACAGGAATGCATCCAGGAGGCTTTTGAAAATCTCCAGAGACTTTATATGTACTTTACATATACATATATTAATTACATATATGTACATATATATTCATATATATATACATATATAAGTACACATACTTTACATGGTGCTTTGAAAGAACATATTATTCTGAATTGAGTCACTGCACCTGGTGCATTTACACCTCACAAAGCAACGTTTACAGGAATATCTGTAAAGTTTATCTAGGCCACTGTCAGTAAGTGATGAATGAGGTCAGTGGTGGTGTAACCCCAGTTCTTTTCCCACGGGCAACTGGCTCCCTTGGAAACATTTGCTAGCTGGTTTCAGAATATGCAAGATTTTCTATCAAATATCTGCGGACTAATAGCTTTTACAGGGCTTCTGAACTGTTCTCTTGTCAATTGAGAGGAAGCAGTGTGTGCAGCAGCGCACTGTTTTCAGCAAGCTCTGTATGTCATTAATAGTGGTAGAAAGAGTTGATTGTTGACATATGAACATGTGCAGTTTTGTTCACCTATCAACTTTAAAAACTAGCATTTGCATTACAGTAAATCAGAACTTTTATATTTAAATATTTTAAGCCGTCTGCTATGCTGCCTCTCATCACTTTTTGAAATACCAACTTTACGTTGGAATCAACGGTGACATGGTGAAAATTACAGAGAGTAACTGATAGGGCAAATTTCCTGTAATGTTATCTGGTGTACACCTTTCTCATCTGTGAACAACAGCAATTAACTGTCCTATTGGGCCCCTCAGTTTAAGAAAGACAGGGAACTGCTGGAGAGAGTCCAGCACAGGGCAACTAGGATGATGAAGGGAGTGGAGCATCTCCCTTATGAGAAAAGACTGAGGGAGCTGGGGCTCTTTAGTTTGGAGAAGAGGAGACTGAGGGGTGACCTCATTAATGTTTACAAATATATCAAGGGGGAGTGTCACGAGGATGGAGCCAGGCTCTTCTCGGTGACAACCACTGATAGGACAAGGGGTAATGGGCTGAAACTGGAACATAAGAGGTTCCGCTTAAACTTGAGAAGAAACTTCTTCTCAGTGAGGGTGATGGAGCCCTGGAACAGGCTGCCCAGGGAGGTTGTGGAGTCTCCTTCTCTGGAGACATTCAAGACCTGCCTGGACACGTTCCTGTGTAGCATTATGTAGGCGTTCCTGCTCTGGCAGGGGGATTGGACTTGATGATCTTTCGAGGTCCCTTCCAATCCCTAACATTCTGTGATTCTATGATTCTATGATTCTATTTTCTATTTGATTTGTGAGTTCCCTTTTGAATTTGTGCAGTGGTATAAATGTACTACAGACTAATGTGAAACAAAGGTTTAGTTTGCATTTAGTCAATAGTCTGATCAGACTTTAAAAGAACTAATAGGTGAGATTTTAGGACCTTAGGACCTTGAATATAGTGGTCCTTTCTTGCGTTGATTTTAGATCAAAGTGTAATTTTCCCAGTGAAATGGCTGTTTGTCTCCAGAACAGGCAAAGAGATAAAGGATGGTGTTCTCTGACAAATCCTGCTGAACTAATGTATTTCGTGTTCATGCGATTTACTTCCACATAGCATCTTTAAAAAGCATCACTAGTGTATATAAACATAAGGAAAATAACGGATGTAGATCTATGTGTAGAGTAAACACATCTAAATTCTTGTGGTACTCAACTTTGTATTTACCACTGCCCCCTAACTGTGCTTTACTGCTAGGAATGTTTTTATCATTGCCAAAACCATAGTTTTACAAGACGAAAACGAATCAGATGAGAAAAAATTAATGCATTCATTATACTGGCCTTCTTTCCTCCCTTCTGAAGAAATCCAGCACCTGTCAGTAGTACTTAGGCAGTGGGGAAGAGGCAGAGAAAACGTAATTTCACTACACTATCCATTGGCAGCAGTTTTTAAATCATCAGCAGAAAGATGACGATATCCTTTGATTTCCTCCACAGCTATGGAGGAAACATAAGAAGTTTACAGTGAAATCAATGTCTCTGATTATATGGTGATAATCTAGTTTTAAAGGAACTACCCTGATCTTTCTCTCAAATAAGAAAAAAACCAAAACCACCCAACAATACAAACAAACCAAATCAAACAAAATACGGAAGACAAAAGTGACAGGAAATCAAGACTGATTTTTAACAGGCTGTAAAAGAGTAAAAGTAAGTAACTCTAAAATTTTTAGTTCCTACCTCCTTCTTTTGTAAAATTTTTGCCTTGTAGAAAGTAATGAAAAAAATAAAAAGGCAGAGATGGCTGACTGGAGGCCTGGGCTAATGTACTGTGTTTCTGAGGCACTTCTGGCTTATTCTGCCCGTTACTGACATGCACTCTCCAGACAGATTGCAGCTGATCTTCAGTAGTTGACAAAATCTCATACTCTGTAACGCATGAGGCCAAGGTGTGATCATGATGTTGTCAGTACGAGCAGGTTTAGATGTTAAGTGCAAGTACACTGAAGTATTAGTTTCCATAGCAGAGTGACAAGAGGTTGCAGCATTCTTTAATGATGCCCAAACCCACATCTTCCCACCAACCTCTAGTACATTCTGCTCTGCTAATGAGGGCATATTCGAAATCATTAACAGCTTTTTCACTTCTGTCGATCGTATCTTCTTTTATGAAAATGTAATAATGCTACTAACACTTTCTTTACAGGACATTTTTATATTTTGGTGGTATCAAGATGCTTTTTATTGTTTCCCTCTGCAGTGGCATAGGGCTTTGCTTCATCATCCAGTCTCTTCAAAATTCTATCACTGGGAAATATTTGCCTTTGGTTTCAGCCTCCTCTCTTTTTACTCAGTTTTGAAGGACATTGAGTAGTGCTAAATATTGGTGGCAAATAGCTTCCCTTTTTTCTCTGTATAGGAATAAAAGATGCTTAAGTTCTCAGTTCATGTGCTGTTTCTCCTAAGTGCTCACACTTTTGTGCTGTCTGTACAGGAGTGCGTATATATGCAGCATGCAGTCTGACAGAAAGCACAGAACTAAAAGACCTTGTTCAATCAAATTAGTGCTGAAGATTAATGAAGAACCAAATATTTGTGTTAATTTGTGTTTTAAGAGATCTTAAAATGACATATTCTGGGAGCAACCAAGATTTAATTCCATTTTTTTTGTTGCAGATGTGGCCTTGTAATTTGAAATCACTCTTACATTTTTTTTTCTTCTGTCTTAACTTTCCTTTTTGAATGCATTTCTCTCTTTCTTCCTGTACTCAACCGTTTTGTACCAACAGTCCCCTGAGTCGGAAAGAACCAACATGACCTTGAACACAGATCGCAGCAGATGTAGTAAATTTACATAGTATCATGCAGTTTTCCTTGAAAATATATCACCTAGTGGACAATGGGGACATGCATATGCCTAGAAAACATGAAATGAAGGAAAGCTTTGACCAGAGGTCTTTGACATATTAAACTGTTCTTTATGAGAAATTACAAACCTGTGCAACTTTTTCCCCCTATGAAACTCTGAAATTAACGGCAGTGGGCTGGTAGATTGAAAAAGTGGTGCTAAGTAAGACATAGTCACACAAGGGGTTTTTCACGTGTATGCTATTTGGTATCATGAATTTAAAAATCAAGTGACAAAGCAGTCCCTTCTTTCAGTTCCTGCCCCTTTGCCCTTGGTCCAATATGCACACATCAGCATCGAAAAATATTTTATACATCTCTTTTTATGTTGTCCTTAATTAAAGGTAAATATAAGCCTATATTTTTTTCCTGATGACCAAGAGCAACATCAGCAGACTGACAACATGAAATGTGTGGGTGCATACTGGCTTGTGAAACAAGTTGGGAAAAACCCCACATGTCTTCTGCATTGACCCCGCTGCACCATGCATCTTATAGAATCATAGAATCATAGAATGTGTAGGGCTGGAAGAGACCTTTGAAGGACATCTAGTCCAACCCCCCTGCAGTGAACAGGGACATCTTTAACTAGATCAGGTTGCTCAGAGCCCCATCAAGTCTTGTATACGGTAGTTGGTAGCTGGAATCTTTCTGAGGGCAGAGGAATAGGAAGAAAGCAGGTCTTGTGGCTGCACATGATATCCCAAAAGCACCTCTGAAATCCACTTGTGTTTTGAAGGTTCAGACTGGTCGATCTGGCTCAAGTCTACATGCTGTTAATAGAGTTAGGAGAAAGTCTCAGGCAAAGGTGATTTAGAGCACGGTCTGGTCCTCATAGTTCATCAGATATTCAGAGATAAAGAAAACCTGAAGATATGTGTTGGAAAATCTCACTGATAGTTAAACAGTATTAGATGCAGGCGAGTCCATTGAATGAAGAATGTTAGTTGTGACACAGTGTAAACGTGTATTACATCAGTGCAATGAATCAGTCAGTTGAAAGCAAAATTGACAGAAGATAACAAAATCAAATGTCTACACTAGTTTGTTTGGGTTTTTTCACATGCTTTGACTGCAATGATAAGAAAACAGGAACAGGCAAGTATTCAGTAGCTGAACTGTGTGCATGCAAAACTAAGCACTGATCTTCATTTTGGATTACTCTCATTTTTCACCCTGTGGACTGACTAGAACCTATCATTTTGCAAAATGGAATTTGAAAACTGCTCTTTACTTCACTTTCACTTAAAAAGAGAAAAGTTAGTATGCTAATGTTGTAGGACAGTGGACGCTGTCAAGATTTGTGACAGCCAGTACCAGCTACAGATGTCTTGCTTTTGTCATTGCTTTTCTCTTTGCTATTGTTTTATACTGAAATACTAAGCAACAAAACATAGTGGAGAGCTCAGACTTTTGGCCAAGTCGTATTTGTCTAGCAAGCACATTGAGCTCTAGCACAGTATTCCTGCAGGATGCAAGGATGATAAAAATTAATGTCCCTCTTGAAACAGAGTGGTACAGATGTTTCCATGTTATAGCTACCTTCAAACACAAAATGCCAAATTCCTTTGAAACCAAGACAAGATATTGTGAAAGTTTAAATATAATCTCCTCGTGGAATACATTGGATGTCTAAATGTTTCCTGAAATATTTACAATGCTTGTTGAAATCATACATTAAACAAATTCTATACTGATGGAAGTAACACGACAAAAGTCTGAAGAATATTAGCATACATGTACAAATCATCTCATCTTCCAACATACTTGACTATGATACAGTGTTGTGCTGGGCAGTTTCTGAAGCGGATTAATTTGGCACAGCAATGCTGGGTTTTTTTTTAAAGTATCCTCCATACTCCGCTTACTTTAAACAGTTGGAAAAACAGATAAGGGAAGGAAAAACAGGTTTTAAATTTTGTGTAAGATAACATTGAAAGGCTATTTATTTGAAACAGAATAAATTGGTGTTGACTGAACAGATATGACCCATATATATGGCATATATTTATTTTAAACATGTAATCCTGTACTATTTTATAATTTAGTACTTTAAAATGGTTTATTCTGGTGGCTGTATTTGATCTTTATTCTTTAAGGATCTGATCCAATGCCCATTAAAGACTAGGATCAGGTACTAACAGAAAATTGGCTCCTTCAGGACTCAATTTATGTAAGTAGCATCTGAAAAATTGAACCTGGATTTGTGTTCATTGTTGTGAAGGGAAAAAAGTGCTTGGAAATTTAAAAAGAAGAAAAAAGGGAGTTTAATTCATGTCTTAGTTGAACTCTGATACAGAAAGAACAAAGTACGCTAACAATTGAAAGATTTCTTAACTTCCTAGAGAAGTTGGAAATTGCTACTCTTTAGGAGTTTCTCGAACTTTTTGTGTTTATTAGTCCCAGTGATAGGTTCCTTTTCTGATGAGCTGTACCTACTCTTCATATAACTCTTACTCCTTACATAACTGTTTCTCTAGTTTATTTATCTGCCAGTTTATGGTCACAGGCTTCAGAGGAGCTGAACTTCTATGGCAAACTAAGCTGTCGTAGAGACGATATACTTTTATATTTGTCTTTTTTTTATCCTTCTCTCTAATGCAGCCCTCCCCCTAGCATAAGGGTTCTCAACACCGAACTAGAGAATGCTTTGAAACAGATTGTGCTGGTCAGAATTGTGGAATTTACAAGGAGAGTGATCATTTAGACAAAAAAAATATCTTCATCTTTAGGAAAGGTGTAAAGACAGAGCAGATAGGTTTCTCATTACAGGGAATGATTGTATGAAGAACTCTGAGATTCATGGCAGCTAGCAACAAAGGAGAGGAGGAGGAAGAGCAATTCCAGCAGCTTTACTCAGTGATTTCCAACAGTGAATCATACATTCTCTCACAAGCTGGAAATATAAGTACTCCTGCATGGATGTCTTCTTAAAGCTGTAAAAGGCAAACCAAATGAGAAGGTCATGAACTTTCCGCAAAAGTCACACTGAGACCCTTCTTCATCAGGTTTATGGCCATAACAACATGCCTCAGAGCCAGAGTATGGTGAGTAATGCACTAATGAGAAATGACAGGTATGGTCCATCCTGTAGCAATGTGTCCTGGGGAAGAGCTAGGTTGGACCTTATGAACACACCAATAATGCTAAATCAGAGGGTCACTTCTTGTCCCTGGGAGTCAGTGACACGGACTGCTTCATAGCAATACTGTCCATAAGTTTTCTACTTTCCACATCATTTATCTTCTGAAAAAAAGTATTTTTGGAATAGTTCAAAATGGAATTAGACAGTAGACAAACAATGACAAGGCAATCTGGTATCTGATGACATCGTAGAAGTGTAGAGTCATAGAATGGTTTGAGTTGAAAGAGACCTTAAAGATCATCTTGTTCCACTCCGCCTGCCATGGGCAGGAACACCTTCTACTAGATCAAGTTACTTAAAGCCCCATCCATATGACTTACCTGACCCTTTATTTATGACCTTACACCTAGCCTCAGAGGGCCATTGATTCCACATCACCAGCCACAGCTGGATCATCTTCTCAAGCCTACCCAGAACCTCCTTTCCTCACAGTTAGGTCTCTTTGCCGGTCACATCCCCCCAACAGTGCACATCCCTGCCTCACTTTTCAACAGATGAAGTTTAGCTGTTCCTTCCACAATGGCTTGATTCCACATTAACTGGGATCTCAGTCTGTGAGGCTCGATGGTATGTATATGTATTTCATCCTGTGTGCTTACTATACATGCTTGTGCTTTTGTACATTTATATTTTATGTGAAAATTTTGTGGCTGTGATGTCTTAAGGACTAATTACACAGACCTCTTTATAAAACCTAGAGAAGACATTGTGAGATTAAAAAAACTAGCTGAATTTGGTAACATGTTAAGCCTTTTCCACCTCTGAGTTTGTAGTTACAGGTCCTGGTAGACAGTGTTTGTTTTCAGTAGACTCATATGTGTTAAAACAATTTATAGAGAAGACAGTATCCATTCTGCTGTTATTGAACAAATTGGAAATATTAGTTCTTAATTTTCCAAAATAGTATTTAGATAAGACGTAATAACTTGGAAGGAAAATAAGGAGACCATTCAATGAAAAACGAACCAGTGAAGCAGACCTGCTAATTTTGTGTGACAGAAATCTGATTACTAAAAGGCAAAGTGAAAATTTATGCTCTCCTTTGTTGAGAACTGGGATCTATATGAGCACCCTGCTTTGCCTCACATAGGTTTCTCGGTTGTCAATGACAAAAACATTATAATAAACTGTCAGGGCAGAATCAAGTGTTTCCATCTGGAAGAAATCTCTTTATGTAGGTCTGCCTGCAAAAAGATCTTCTACGACTTCAGTAGCAGCACTGGCCTTATTTTGCTACCTGCAGCTACACACATGTAAATAAAAAATCCTTCCCCTTCTACATTGCTTCCTTTCCTACAGGAGATCAACTCTTAAGCTTTAAACATTGACATTCTCCTGTATTCTTCTGTGTCTCTAACAGCTCATTATCATAGCAATGAATACACTTCGCTTAGAACAGCAGATACCCTAGGAAATTTCCTTGCAGCTAGCGTTGCTGTTCCTGATCTCTCCTTTGTAACCTGGGAGACAGAAGTTACGGTGCAGTTGATAAATCTGCAGGGTTTAGAGTCTCTCTTTTGTACAGCTTTGTAGCCCTGAATGACACCAAAATCTGCTAGATCTGGCCGAGGTAGATATTTTCTGGGAAATCACAGCTGTGCACTCAGAAAACTGGCCAGCACTCTTCCTGCCTATGGGGTAGTGGTGACATATAGAGCACTTTGTATGACCAAAGACAGCCAAGTTTCAGAGTTTTCATCTAAAGAGGCTTCAGTTTCATGAGGATTTCTGCAACTTAAGGCTTTAGGGAACACTCTATTTTTTTTTTCTGGGTACTACAGCCAACTTGTGTTGGCCAGTAAACCAAGAAACTTCTAACAGTTCTCTCTTATTCCCACATGTTTTATTTTCCAGCACTGAGCTCATGTACCAGTAAAACTTTTCACCCACCAAATGTGAACAAGTTACGCTTGTATTTTTTTTCCTGAGAGAACTCAGTGCAAATATGCTGAATGTTTTTAGACACACATAATAATGAGTATACGTAGAAATTAATTACATGATCTTTCTGAATAGGATACTAGCAGATTAAAACATAATTATGAAGTCAAATATAATTTTCAGTATATAGATCAAGTTTTAATTGCTGGACTAATTACACAAAGACAAGAGACCTGTGAAGTTATTTGTCTGAACAATTTATCAAACTTGGGCTTTGTATTTTTTCCTCTCCTTTCACTGTTCCTTTGCAAGTAATACCAGTCGTCATCACATACTCATGTAATAAAACCTTTTTATTTAGTCATTTAGAAGCTTAACTTCTTGAATAAGACCAATGAACCATTGCATTAATATGCTAATTGGTACTTTAAGGGATCTGGAAATGATTAAAGTCTTAAAATATTTATTGCTGTTTTGCTTTCAGCCAATGTGGGAAGTGAGCACACAATCTAAGTTTAAAGATTTGTTTGTGAAAAGATTCTAAAATGGAAAGAACTTCTAATAGTATTAAAAAAAGTATTTCTGATTTGCATATTTCAGTCCCTTGAATATTTTTATACTGAAATAAGACATTCCATTTTGGGTATAATTTCTTTCTTTTGGGATATTTTTACTAAGTGAGCCAGGTGAAATGTGAGACACTGGCATCCAGAGGCTCAGATTTTTTCTCCCACTATGAAAAATAATATCGAATATTAAGGAATTTTGAGATCTATTTTATCCATCAGTCTGGGAGTGATGGTCTGTGAGGGCTCTGCTTCAACTCATGATGATTGTAGAGAATCAACATGAAACATTATACAGAAGGGTTTATAGTTAAATTACAGAGGTAAGTTTGAATGTAAAAGATTTTACAGCTACAGTATAGTAGCTGCCTTATGAAAATCAGGATTAAATTGAGTTTTGAATTTCTTTAAAAAGTGAAAATCAGGTTTTATTTTCTGATATTATATTTCAGTAATCTGTGACTTAATGGTATGTTCTCTAAAACAGAAAATAAGTATTTAAAATAGGCGCTGTAGGATTCATTTTTATTAAAAGGTACAGTATAAGGTCTCCTAATCTGGTTACATAAAATCATCCCTGCGGAATTGTGTGCTTTCTGAACCTATTTGAAATAGTACACATAATACACAAGAAGCACACTGCATCTCTCGGTGAAAGTGGTTTGCAAGAGGTGTCTTCTTTTTTTGGAGGGAGGAGCAGGTGTGGTGATTTCCAGATTACAAAGAGGGAAATACAAGAGACAGATGTTGACTATGATAAGGAGATGATGATGTATATATGATTAATATATCACTAAGTATGTTTTGGGAAAGTTCTGTATGACCTTTTTATTCAGATTAAAAGCATGTGCTCTAAATAACAGTAGGCTTTTAATTTAATCAGTATTTGCCTTTATACTGCCAGGACTTAAATGGAAATGTCATGGGCATTTAGGTTGATGAGACCTTGCAGCTACTATATCATTCTTGTTAAGGGCAGTAAATGACTACATATTTGACCTTTCCTGTTATATCCAGTTACACTGTAGATTGAAAAATTACAGGAGCTGTAAATGTTGTCACATACTTTGCTAATACAGATCAAATGCTATTTTGTGAATATCCACTTCATCGTTATTCTTGAATACTATCATCTGTTGTTCACATGGAATCATAGCCCATCCTGCTTTCATCAGACTAAGTTTAAATGCAACTGAAATATATTGTTTAACATAAATACTCCATACTGATTCTGAATGAAGCCATATATTAGAAGTTTGATATCACAATACCAGATTGTTCATAAAACCAGCATAAATTCCATGCCTTGGAAGTTAAATTTCACGGCTGCAAATTAAACTTTTGAATTTTATTGAAACACAACATAAAAACAAATCCAGAATATATAAATCCTAAACTTCCCCTTACCTCAGAATGCATGCAAGAACATGTTGTACACAAGTGCACTTTGGGATTATTTCTTTTCTCTTATTCAAGGATCATTCAAAATTTGTCTTGATGAAAAGTTCTGATGTTATTTGAGTTGTATCATGTGATACTGATACATAATGCAAGCAAGAAAACTACTCTTTAGGGATGAAATACATTGATGGAGCTCTGGTTCTCTAGGTGAAGGCCCCTCTATGAGAACACAGCCTGTTTTCAGAAATCCAAATAACAGCTTCTGCAGTCTTGCAATGAATCACTACCCTGAACTGGATGGAGGTGTCTAAAAGTAAATGCAGACAACTGAATTATCTAAATTATGTCATAGTTAATGACAACCTAAGATCAATTCAGTTAGCTAAATGCAAGATCCAGTGCCACATGATCATCTGTTCTTTGATACCCATTCTCACACCAGATTTCTCTCTGTGGTGTTTTTATAGATCTTGTATCATATCTACTAGTCCCATGTGACTGTCCTGGGCATGGCAGGGCTTCTTATACAACACTGAAAGTCTGTGTGCTGCCTTTGTAATCAAGAGAGTGACTCGTCTACTTGATAATAGGAGAAATAGTCCCTGGAAATACTTTTTAAGTCAATGGTAAGAAATGTGTAACATACATGACAAACCTACGTGCAGACCTACATTCTGTATAGATAAAATTTGAGAAGGTGTAGCCTATGCCTTTCATTTTTTCTTCTGTGTCAAACATTTTCGTAACAGCAAACAATATACCACTAGCCTAATAATTTGTTTTCCACTTTGCTTTGTAGAAAACATTGATTCATGAAGGAATTTGATTAAAAACACAATGATTATGCAAATCACTTTATACCTGCTTTCATATGTGTGGATTTCATCTGTAACAATAATACAGATAAATAAATATTTCAATCATGATGTACTGTTGTGAAATTTCAATAAGAAAAAAAAAGTCAAAGGGAATTTAAAGTTGAATCACAGATCATAAGACATCTAGCTACTGAGAACACAGAATGATCACAAAGAGAGAGAAGGGGACAAATTACTTCTCTGAGCTAAGAGTTTCCCGTTTTCTGGTCTAAGTACTTAGAAGTAAGACTATAGGGAAGGCATTCTCTGGGGAAGGTTTTCTCTGGCCTTTGTGGAAAAAAAAAATTAGTTTATTTGAGAAAACATACCATTTTAGCACTTAATCTATTTTTCCAAAATAGCCTCCTAGAAGTCCTCTGGGCTTCTTTTTCTCTTGAGATGATGTACAAAGTCACTGCAGGTAAAGGGACTGTCAAGTGACTGTGTATTCAATAAATTATAGAAAAATAGACTTACTCTTGAAATATCTGAATAAATTTAATGAAGTTTTCAGAAGACACCAAAAAATGTACTAGAAGTAATTGAGGTCTTTAAACAATTAAACAATTTAAACAATTCTATGAATATTTCCAGGCAAAATACCCACTACAGCAGGGAGGCTTTTTTGAATGTAATGACATTTGGAAGAATTTTTTTTTTCATAAAACATTAAAGCATGAGTTTATAAATTTCAATTCATTTTTCCTTGTCACAATTATTTAATGTTATTTATTCTGAGAATATAGTTTTCCTAATTGCTCTGATGTATAGACTTTATAGCATGTTTTAAGAGCACAGATCTCTCCATAAATCTGCTTATAGATTGCTCAGTTCAAATTAAATTTGGAATTGTGTCATAGAGAGAAAACTTTGGTGGTTTTGTCATTATACAACAGAATAGATGCAAGCTAGATACAATCCTATGGTATATCATTAAAATCTTCAAAAAGAAAAAATTGTATAGAAGTCAGTGCCAGTGGTTTTAACTGAAGTTATTCCTTTTAGAAGGTCTCATTATAGCAACAGCTTTCATTTTATTTCTGTGTCCAAAGTTTACTTTTCATAAATCTCATAATTTGAGATTAACGGGGAGTCTCATAATTTCTTTCCTCCCATGCTTTTGAGTAGTGACAGAAATAAACATGAGTATGTCATACTGCGAGAAAAAGATACCTGTATGGATAAGAGAGAGATCAGGCTGAACATATTAATGGCTGGCTTGTGTATATCGTGTAGGTGCAGAGTGTCTATGTACCTTTACGATAATGAAGAGCAAAGCTGAATAGCTACTCCCTTCCCTCTTACTCAAACCATGCCCGTTCCACCTTCCATGGCACCATCTTATCTGGCCTTCTATCCTCCATCTATCCACAGCTAAACTTTATAGAGCTATACTAGAGTTGTACCAATTGGTAGTTTCATAATAACAGAAGAATCATTTATTTCTCTCTTGGTTAACTTTCTTCACATAGATCCTCTCACATCATTATGTATTTTCTAGCTGAAGAACTTCCAGTTGAAAACATGTTCTCTCAATCATTCCAAGATGAAAAAAAAAAAAAAAGAAAAAAAGAAAAATGGGAGAAATAAAAGTATAGGACTCGAAAGTGCAAGTTTTTAATTTAAGACCATCGAAAGGTTTGCTGAACATAGTATCATCTGAAAGGTTCAGATGATAGATAGATTTTGAGGCAGTGAGCTGTTTTGTTGTGCTTGGCACTAGGCTTTCTGTCATACAACTAAGTATGGAACAGGGAATTGCAAAGTAGAACTAACTTAACTTGTTTCACAACTAGAAGCAATATATCCGTGCTGGTACAGAACTGAATCCAAATTCATCAAAACTCCTTCTAGGCAGCAAAGTTAATTAGGACCATACTAATGAATTTTGACTGCTTTGGGGATTTCGGGTGTTTTTTTGACCTCGTGTTGCACCAAATTCATATAATCTCTCTCCTTTAGGGAAACTTTGCATGCTTCTATGCCATGCTCCATTGAAAAATAGATATACTAAAGAAAACTGTAGGTATTGGATGCTCACAAATATGTTTGTCATAGGTAAGAATACCAATGCATGATGAAATATTGCTTTAAGAGAAGTAACAAGGGCTCCCTTTGTTCATTATGACATGAAATGTTTTTAGCTGTTTTATGCAGTTCTCTAGAATAATATCCAGATGTGTAAATCAGTAAGTGCACAATTTGTGAGTGAACCCATGTAATTGAACACAGATAACTAAAATATAGATGTCTTCGTTTGAGTTAATCATACTTACTTCCACTTATAATCAGTAGAGAACACAACAAAACTTCTAGAATGTGATTCACTGCATCCTAAAATAGACTTCTAAATCTGACTATAGGATTACAGTGCCTGTTTCTCCCCATTGACTATACAAGAATCTTACAGTGACTAGCACACATATAAACTACATTGCAGATAACTTAGGTCAGAAATCCCATGCTAAATGGCCAAAATAAATTCTCTTTAGCACATATTATAAGAATCTGAATTTCCCTGGAAATATCATGACAAAGAACAATCAGTGTAGGCATTAAAATAACTAATTAACTCTATGATGATAACATCCCTGCTGTATATCAAAGCGCTTATGAAAAGGAGAAATACTTTTAACACTTTCTTAAAATATATGGTAGATTTTCTTCATAATGCATTAAGAAGTTACAAAGCAAAATGGCTATGCCACATTGTTTCAATGTGGTACTGCTTTCAAACAATTTCAGTGTGTCAGCTTGGGTGAATCCGAGTGCATACAATGACAATAATAATATTAAAATGTAATAATAACTAAGAAAATTAGAGGAATTGTTATACAAATGTGTGGTAATGGACTGTGCAATTTTTCAATTTATCTACTAAGTGTCTGGACCAAAGGATGGCTTCTCTGTTAGCAAAGAGGGATTTCTGGCTAAACTAAAGCAATCTAGCACTAGGCCATTTCCTATTAGTTTTTCCATTTTTATCTCTCACATACTTTTCTAATGTTGAAGTACTTGATTCAGGGGATAAGCTTGGTGAATAACAGCACATTTTTATCAGAAAAAAAAACAAGTACTTGATTTTAATAAATACTTAATAGTGTTTATGAATGTACCAATCTTTTTTTCCAGTATGAAGAATTATCTGACTGGAAGATATTGTTCCAAGTTTGTGGGAGAATGAGGTTTTGGAAGAAAGCCCAAGATCTACATTCTCAGTGCCAAACATTTGCTGCTGCTCTTAGATATCATGGGACATTATATGTAAATGTCTAAGTATACATAAACATACAAGTATCTGAGGAGTGGGTATCAAGGGGAAGGATACAATCTCTTTTCAGTGGTGCCCAGAAATAGAAAAAGAAATCACAGAATCACAGAATCACAGAATCACAGAATGTTAAGGATTGGAAGGGACCTCAAAAGATCGTCAAGCCCAATCCCCCTGCCAGAGCAGGAACGCCTACATAATGCTACATAGGAACGTGTCCAGGCAGGTCTTGAATGTCTCCAGAGAAAGAGACTCCACAACCTCTCTGGACAGCCTGTTCCAGTGCTCCGTCACCCTCACTGAGAAGAAGTTTCTTCTCAAGTTTAAGCAGAACCTCTTATGTTCCAGTTTCAGCCCATTACCCCTTGTCCTATCAGTGGTTGTCACCGAGAAGAGCCTGGCTCCATCCTCGTGACACTCACCCTTGATATATTTGTAAACATTAATGAGGTCACCCCTCAGTCTCCTCTTCTCCAAACTAAAGAGCCCCAGCTCCCTCAGCCTTTCCTCGTAAGGGAGATGCTCTACTCCCTTAATCATCCTAGTTGCCCTGTGCTGGACTCTCTCCAGCACTTCCCTGTCTTTCTTGAACTGAGGGACCCAGAACTGGACACAATATTCCAGATGGGGTCTCACCAGGGCAGAGTAGAGGGGAAGGAGAACCTCTCTCGACCTACTAACCACCCCCCTTCTAGTACACCCCAGGATGCCATTGGCCTTCCTGGCCACAAGGGCACACTGCTGGCTCATGGTCATCCTGCTGTCCATCAAGACTCCCAGGTCCCTTTCCCCTACACTACTCTCTAATAAGTCATTCCCCAACTTATACTGGAACCTGGGGTTGTTCCTACCCAGATGCAAGACTCTACAATTACCCTTGTTATATTTCATTAAATTTTTCCCCGCCCAACTCTCCAGCCTGTCCAGGTCTCGCTGGATGGCAGCACAGCCTTCTGGCGTGTCAGCCACTCCTCCCAGCTTGGTGTCATCAGCAAACTTGCTGATAGTACTCTCTAGTCCCTCATCCAAGTCATCGATGAATATATTGAATAATACTGATCCCAGTACCGACCCTTGAGGGACTCCATTGGATACAGGCCTCCAACCAGACTCTGCCCCATTGACCACAACTCTTTGGCTTCTTCCCCTTAGCCAGTTCACAGTCCACCTCACTACCCGATAGTCTAGACCACACTTCCTCAGTTTAGCAGCAAGGATGCTGTGGGAGACTGTGTCAAATGCTTTACTGAAGTCAAGGTAGACCACATCCACCGCTCTGCCATCATCTATCCACCTTGTTATATCCTCATAAAAGGCCATGAGGTTAGTCAAGCACGACTTCCCTTTGGTGAAGCCATGTTGACTGTCTCTAATGACCCTCTTATCCCTGATATGCCTTGAGATGGCACCAAGGATAAGTTGTTCCATCACTTTCCCAGGGATGGAGGTGAGGCTGACTGGCCTATAGTTACCCGGGTCCTCCTCCTTGCCCTTTTTGAAGACTGGAGTGACATTTGCTTTCCTCCAGTCCTCAGGCACCTCTCCCGTCTCCCAAGACTTTGCAAAGATGATGGAGAGTGCTCTAGCAATGACATCAGCCAGCTCCCTCAGCACCCGTGGATGCATCCCGTCTGGACCCATGGATTTATGGATGTCCAGATTGCTTAATTGGTCCCTAACCCAGTCCTCATCAACTAAAGCAAACTCCTCCACTGCCCTGACTTCCTGTGGGGCCTCAGGGGAATGGGGCTCCTCAGGACAGCCTCCGGCAGAGTAGACAGAGGCAAAGAAGGCATTGAGTAACTCTGCCTTCTCTGTATCTTCTGTCACCAAGGCACCCACCTCATTCATCAGTGGGCCTACATTGCCTCTGGTGTTAGTTTTATCTGCCACGTATTTGAAAAAGCTCTTCCTGTTGTCCTTGACCCCTCTCGCCAGGCTTAATTCTAGGGAGGCCTTTGCTTTCCTAGTTGCCTCCCTACATCCTCAGACAACAGCCTTATATTCTTCCCAAGTGGCCAGCCCCGCCTTCCAAGATCTGTAAATTCTCCTCTTGCCCTTGAGCTTACCCAGCAGATCCCTGTTTAGCCATGCAGGTCTCCTGGCTCCCTTCCTTGACTTCCTACGTGTCGGGATGCTCTGATCTTGAGCACGGTAGAAGCAGTCCCTGAACGCTAACCAACCATCTTGGGCCCCTTTACCTTCAAACAGCCTTGCCCATGGGATTTTCTCGAGTAATTGCTTGAAAAATCCAAAGTTTGCCTTGGCAAAGTCCAAGGTTGCAATTCTGCTTGCTATTTTGTTTCTGCTACATGAGATCCTGAACTCCACCATTTCATGGTCACTGCAACCAAGGCAGCCCTCAACCTTTACTGCTTCAACCAGATCCTCCTTGTTAGTGAGGATGAGGTCCAGCAGTGCTCCTCTCCTAGTCAGCTCCTCCACCGTTTGCATCAGAAAATTATCATCGATGCACTGGCGGAACCTCCTGGACTGTGGCTGGCTGGCTGAGTTGTCTTTCCAGCAAATATCAGGGAAGTTAGAATCCCCCACAACAACCAGGGCCTGTGATTGTGAGACCGCTCTCAGCTGCCTGTAGAAGGCCTCATCAACTTCCTCACCCTGATCTGGTGGCCTGTAATAGACACCCACAACAGTAGCTCCCCTGTCAGCCTGCCCCTTAATTCTAACCCATACACTCTCAACTTGCTCCTCATCCATGCCTGGATGGTATTCAATACATTGTAGTTGCTCTTTCACGTAAAGAGCAAAGTGAGTTTAAGTTAGAACATAGGAAGTTCTGCCTCAGCATGAGGAGAAACTTCTTTACTGTGAGGATGACAGAGCGCTGGAACAGGCTGCCCAGAGAGGTTGTGGAGTCTCCTTCTCTGCAGACTTTTAGAACCTGCCTGGACATGTTCCTGTGTGGCTGCCCTAGGGCATCCTGCTCTGGCAGGAGGGTTGGACTAGATGATCTCTAGAGGTCCCTTCCAGCCCCTAGCATTCTAAGATTCTAAGATTCTATGATTCTATGATTCTATAAACTATCCTTTAAAAAAATGTGCTGCATAAGGGTGGTAGAGGGCTAGGCAGATGCTCTGTGGGGAATGTCTAAGCGCGTTGCTTAGACCTAATGATAAAAGTCCCCAAACCTAAGAGATGCCTACAAATTTGAAGTCCGAACTTCACCTAATGACTTTTAATGTGGGCATCTCTAAAAGCCTTCCAGTTTTTGGACCCTTATTTTAGCATCAATTATTTTCCTTTTACTTCAATCTATTTGTCTCCAGAGACTATGAGGATAGTTTAGGTTACTAGGACAGTTTAAGTGGTTAGTTTACATGTTATGTTGTAAATAGCAGGCCCAAAGCAGAATTCAGGTGCCTAAAGGCCACAAAAATTAGTAGGAGTCATGTCCAGATTAATTTTCAGAGGTGTTATCACTTTCCTCTCCAAAACTGAGTTGGCCTGCTGCAAAAATTATGCCAAGGGCAAAGTGATCAGACCCGTAGCAGTCAGGGTTGTAAATTAGCCACAAAAGGACATGGGCTACTCCTTGAAGCTATTTTTGATATTAGAGAGTTTCTTCTGTTCCTCCATAACAGGATGGAGGCTTTATCCTTTTGTTCTCTTGTTCTGTGCCCTTTTCAAGCTTCAAATTACCTATCTACATCTTGCTGTGAGCTACTTTTCTTTTGTTGTCTTGAGTGTAGTTATCATCATTCCCTGATATCCTTTTCTATGAAGGAAAACTACATTACTATTCAATATACATCCCAGTAGTGATTTTATACTCTTGAATTTAAATATCTTGATATTTTATATCACTTTCTGTCATGAGATTTTTTTTGGTATATAAAGCATAAGTGGGAGCTTTAAACATTTCTCAATACACTGATGAAATGATCAACACAGAAAATATAAACAAGCTGTCGTTCTGGTGAGTGTAAATCTCAGGGAGTTAAACTAAAACTATGACATGTCACCATAATCATTGCATAGAAAGGAAAGATGATAACAATGGTGATAAAAGAAGTCTCTGGAATAAATGGTGGCTGAAATTATTTTAATCTCTAATGTTAAGTATTCTCTCAAACCTACTTTTTAATGTTCTTTTTCGTAAATCCTATATACTAGATTGGTGTAAAACAGTGAATGAAAAGCATTTTTAAAAAGAAAAAAATCTCTTCTGTTGTAACTGATAGTGTAATAAACAGTGTGAGAGATTGTCTCTTGTCCAATCTCAAGATATAATATTTATATTGCTTAGTGCCCAGGCAATGGACATGTCAGTTCAGTGAATCTTCAGCACAAATCAATAGCTTCTTATGTATATAGAGGTAGGTATAAAGAGGTTACATATAAATAGAGTACTAGAAATTATAGGTTGCTGGCTCCTTGTATTGCAGACACAGCTGACACTGATGCTAAAGCTTCCTATTGGAATCAGTTTTTTTCAGTAGGTTGAATAGCTGTGAGAGATCAGCCAACATTTGGTTTCTGATAAAGGCAGATATTAGTCATTTAAAAGTTTTATTCAGCTTTATTTATGCCACTTTCTGAGCCCTACATTCTTGAATTTTAAGTATTACTCTCCTTTATAAGAAGACGTTCTCATTTTATATAGCAGCATAACTCAATAAGCAGGAAAATCCCTTGTTAGAGATAGCTATCAAAATGTGTGCATTGTTTACCATGCACTTAACTATTGCAATACTTAGAAACTTGCACACTTGATTTCAAAATTTAAAGAATATAAAAATATTGTTATAAAGGAATTTATAGTGTCAGAATATTTTGCTATATTTCTTGGATCCTTTAATGAAGATTTGTGTAGTAACATCATGAAGACATTGAGTCAAATAGAAACTTTCAGTTTTCTTACTAAAACCACTTCCTATACTTTGCCCTTCTCTTGCATTCTCCTTTAAATGCTTGTCTTCAGTATATAGATTCTATAGATTTATTTAGATTTTATTCCATTTATGGGGCTCTGTCTTGCAGCTTGAAAGAATGACTTTGCAAGTGTCATGCTGTGTTGCTTCTACCACTCACAGATTTGGAAACCTTCTCTAATATAGGGGTTTCATTATTTCTGTAGCTGATATATCACTTCATAATGATTCAGTAATAGAAATGCGTAGGTAGGAAGATCTTTCTGCCTGGCAAGAGGTGAAAATATTGAGAGAAAAAAAGGCTTGCCTTTTGTGATGGAATAAAATAATTTACTGCTTCACAAAAACTCCTGTAATTGTCATATGTGGCAGCATTTGAGAGGTAAGACGATGTTTCATCTGGATATGTTATCAAAGGGACATTGCTTATATTATAAGTGAAAAGGAAGGGAAAATTACAGTGAAATATTTGAAATGCTACATTTCATCTGAGAAATATAAAATCAACTTACTCATCCAATGATATTCGTGGTTAACCTTGGAAAGAGGAATAAATTAGCAAATACCAAATCAGTCTGTAAAATAAAATGTCCCAGAAATAAATTCTTTCTTGCGGATAGATCTCATTCTTTTAATAGGAAAGGGGAAACGCCTAATTCTGTGGTATAGAGATGCTTTTTCTGCCTAAGTGGCCAGAGTATTCTGTTCTACTTTAACTCTTACTACTGTTCAGACACGCTTCCTGCTGAAGGCACAGAACATCATGCAACCTGTTTTCCAAATTTTATTTTTTCTTTACTTGTTGTCATGATAACCTGTCTGATTTCAATGGTCGTAGTAAATACTGATCTTTTTAGGGAATGAAGGAGAAATCCAACAAACAGATTATCTTCTTATACCAACCACAGGCAAACCAGACTAAAATATGAAGTGGTTTATGGAGCACTAAATTGAAACTGTCTTGGTTAAAATACAATCAAACGACAGTGCACAGGCGTGCTTTATTTTAGTTCATTACCAGTCTGTCAGGAAAAATTGGGGATATCAGTCCTCCTCTCTGTTTGATTATTCTATTATGGAAAGAATGGGGAGTGCCAGAAACATACATGTTGATTTAGTGTCGCGCTGATGAAACCATTCTGGTTTTGTGATGTGTCATTTTTCATTGCTTTCTTATCAAGGTGTTTCAGCTGCACCCAACCCAGGTCTCGTAATTGCTTCAGTTGCTTGTGGCAAAGTTATGTCAATGTCAATCGCTAAATTACTCTTGACTGCTTCGTGTTGGATCTGTTAGAAAAGAAAGACAGTGCAGGATGGACTTTTACATACTGATGATGTGTCACTCCAGACTGCAAAAGAAGGCTTTCTACCAAGAATATAGCTGCTAGTAAATATATTAAATGTAAAGTATTAAACATGAAACCCTGATACAGGTTTTAGAGGAGTGAAAAAATACATTTTTATTAAAAAGAACTATAAAGCCATGAGGAGATAAGAAGACACGTTCATAAAATACCAAGTAGGAACCTAAAGGGAAACCTTGTTACCATACTAGGTAAAGCTCCTGAATTTCAGCAAAAGATATGTCCCCAACTGAGACTCAGTGGATACAGAGTGCTCACCCAAATGCAGAGATAATTCCCATTTTGGTACTGTCCACAGCTATTCCTGCATTCCTGCATAGGGAAGGGCTGTGCATCAGTGGTAATTAGCAGCTACTGGAATGTGGAAACTTGTTCCTCCTGCTGAGTAGACAGCTGCTGAAGCAGATTCAGGAAGACACTGTGATTTTTCCTGATGCCTATTAGGTACAGGGAGTGAGAATTTCAGATTCGTGTATCGGCCCTGGATTCTTTTAATATAATATATCAAAATGAAAACGGAGCAAGTCTGAAAACCAAATATGCCATGTGTCAAACAAATCAATGCATGATAGTATTTCTCTCTTGAAATAGTCATGTTAACTTACTGCAACTACAGGGTCATATGCATACATGTAAAATATAAGAGAGACGGACACAACACACTGTTTTCTTGTGCTACGAGTTGATCATCATTTCTCAAATTACCTCTTTCAGTGAGTCTATCTCAAAAAAAACCAACTGGAACTTATTTCTAAAAATAATACCACTTTTTTGCCACTCTGAATTTTGCATATCTATGACATTAACAAACTGCTATAGCTCAGGTAGGACCATGCTCAGCTTGAAGTGATTGTGTTTAGGAGACAAGAAGCTTTGACATAACAGGAACTGGGATCTCAGGACGTCATGAAGACGTATAGTAGAAGCAGATATTGGAAATCTAGGGGAAAGGATATAAAAAAAAGAAAGGGAGAATGACAAGCTAGTTTTCAACATTCACCTTTGTTTTGAACCTATGCTTTGGAAGTACCTTTGGTGCTCTGAAACCATAATAGAATGCAAGCCAGAAAGACGAATAAGTTTGTTGACGTGATCACCACTGGTGTGACCGTCTCGCACCAATCAGTGACCTTTGTCTACAACCATCCAGACCTTCTCTACCTCCTCATTTTGTCATATCTTAGTAATCAAAACCACTCAGTCTTTGTTTCAGAGAACCTGAGGACCATGAAAGAGAAGTCACTGAGTTTCCAAGCTGATGGCACAGTAAAAATAATAAACAGATATTACCATAGGATTTTCTAGGTGGCTTTGCACTCTTGCTTGAACAGGAGTGAGCTTCTACGCGATGGAACCTACAGGGGTTCCTGAATACTACCTATCCATGTTTTCTTCACATCCACTGGGGGACATCACATTTACAAAATAGTTCTTGTGTCCCAATACTCACTGTGTACTTTGGGATTGATTAAAGCAATATGACTCATAGACACATACAAATTAGATCACAGTTAATATTCAGAGAGGAATAGAAGGTGGTTTCCATTACGTAAACTGGACAGCTATGCTGACAGAAGCAACACTTCTTGGCTGTGTTGCATTTGCTGAGGTTGAAGTCACTACAGATACTTAGTTTTGCAGAATACGGTCTTTAAGTCAAAACCAATGTGTTTTCTACACATACATTGAGAGGGTACTGCAACAGTTTACCTCCTACTGTTTGCCTATCTTCTGAGGGAAGCAATTATGCATGTATTGTACTTGAACAGGCTCTGTAATTCATGCTTTGATGACAGGTGCAAGAGCTATCAAGTGGTACTTCTTGGGGGAGAATTCTTATTACATGAACTTTCTTATGATCAGGAAGGATCTGTAAAGATATAGAAGAAAAAAAAAATCTTTAAGATATGGTACCAATGTCAGATGTTAGAAATATAGTTTTGTTATTTAATTCGAGAGACATGGTTTTAGAAAGGATATTCTTCAGGTTTTGAACAAAGAGAAGATAAGTATTTCCAGCCTCCTGCTTTGGCAGGATTTAATTTCTCTTTATCCATTTAGCATTTTTTCTTAAGTCTTCAGAAGTCTCTCATTTCTGATCCAAGAAATGAGTATAGAAAAAAAGCAAGCTACATCTCAGTTGTATCAAAGCAATGCAATACTTCTTCCTTGGTTTTCAAAGTTTTTGTTAAATAACTATATTTTTGTAGTCCCAGAATTCCATTATAATCCTACTTTATAGATTTTAGAGCACTAAGCTTCCCCACATATTGATGATCTTCGTATGTTTCAGTGACTTCTACGCTATTTTTATGTGCTTTATTTTATTATGTTTGCTTTTGAAACTTCTATATTCTCTTAAGTCCAGTTAATTGCATTGATTTTTCGAGTCAGTAATTTCAAAAGGAGATATGTTCAGTTCTTTGCTTGAATATTTTTTATTTTTTTCTGGTGATTTTTAAATGCTATCTTTACTCTGATGTGCAAAAATTTGTGGATGCTCCCAAGATGTTTATAAAGCTGTTGGAGACCAAGAGAAAATTAGAGATGTAAATATCTCTTTCTAATCTGTATCTGCTTCTAAGTGAAATAAACTGTCAGGACAATTCAATTAAGCTTACATTTTGTTTATTAGACACATTTTACAGTGCAGTATCAATAATTTACATGCAGGCAGTGAAAACACTTCAACATTTCAAAGATTTTGAAAATACTTGATTTCGGTTGCCTGTCTTTTATCCAATATGCACTGTTCAACAGCTTAGTGTGGTTGGTTTATATTTCCACAGCAGATGCCTGAACTCCCTTTTTTTTTTTCCCTTTTCACAATTACTCTGCAGTTCCAGTTCATCATTATTCTGCTTCTGTGAGTGAAGCATTTAGATACGTGTAAAATGCTGACTGCTGAGGACATTGAGGTACTTTGAAAAAACAGAAGAATAAAACTTTGTTGAAAATTATTAACTCTCATTTATAAGAAGCATAAAAGACAAATATTGTTGTAACTATTTTTAGAGCACGATGTTTTTAAAAGAAGGATAGCTACTTTTCAGATATCTATTACTAGACTATCGCTATCACTTCTCCACAGGAGAAGGTCTTGCAATTGTTGCAAGACAATGAAAGATAAATTTATATTTATAATGCATATTCTAATGAGTTTTGAGAAGAACTTGACACAGTTTTAATTCTGATTGAAGTCATGCATTACAGCCTTCCTTCAATCTCGGACAGGAGTGATGTATGATGAAAGGAGTCTGTTATGTCAGTGCTACAGATTTATGCTGCTCTCACAAAGGCTGCACCTATGCTGTCAGTCTGAATCATTCAATTTTTCAGTCCAGAAACCTGTTCTTCCTGATTGTTCACACTTCATGCATGCAGAATCACTCCTGGAATCCCTTCTGGAGTGGACCGACTGTGTCTGTCTGCAGATAAGAGTCAGGAGGGGCTTGGAGCAGGCTGATCCAAGAATTGCTCCAGCAGGCGGGAAGGTTGCCATGCCTTTCGGCACGCAGCACATGCTTTCAGCTTCCTGCCGTCAAATCAAAAACTTGACAGGCACTGAGAAAGCCATTCAGCTGGTCCATTTCATATAGAAATATGAATTTTTAAAGAATTGTAAAAATACTGCTATAATGTTTCATACCCTAAAATTAAAGTGACCTCTCTCAGCCTTTGATGAGAGCTGGTGTCACATAGAGAGCGAAATGCTATGCATGGTGTGCTGAGTATGTTGAAAAGGCTTGTGAAATACCTATTATATCCAAAATATATATAGCCTCAAGATGTGTCCAGACTAATTTATAAAGAGCAGGATGGGCTTGAATCATTCAGGACTCTTTTAAGTAAGGGAAGGATTACTTCCTGGAGCACATCACAAAGACCGCAGAACCCAAATGTGTACCTATGTCCGTATATTCCTATGTGCATGTAGGCAGAAAAGCAAAGTTTGGTTTTGTAAATCTAAAAATGTGGCCTAGTTGAAGGCACGAGGAAGCAAATGGTCTCTTTATTTCAGTAGGACTTAGGTGTTAGTTTTTTCAGACAGCTGTAGAAGTCATAATAGTGTAAAAGTGAGTTAACTTTTTAGAGAACTTTTATTTTCCCTTTCACCTGTGATTTTGCTGTTAATAGTGTTCATTCGCTTATCAAAGGTAACTGTGGAAGTTACACCAGATTCATTAATATAATTTTTGGTATAATTTTATCTATTTTAGCTGGACCAGAACCAGCTCCCAGATATCTAGAGAGAAAATAGTCTCTCTGGGAATGAGAACATTGGACTCATCATCATGCAGACTGGCCTGCTTTTAGTAAAAGCTTCAAAATTCTTGTGAAAATAACACTACATTTTAACTATGTGAAGTTAACATGAGAGATCCAGTCAATATTGGCAGAATATTAGTGTTGCTCTTTAAAACACAGTGCTAAGCAACAGCACTATATATAGCTTCTGAATAACACAAATCTATTTTAACATTCAGTACAGAGAATTAAAACCCATTGTCTAGGAAAAAAAAAAAAAAGTGGAAATTAGGAGGAAAACAATGAGGGGAAGGCTGCACAGACTTTCCTTAAAACATGCCTGGGACAGTAGCTGCCTTGGTCTGATTGCTGAGGCAATATTATTTTCAGGTGTCCCTCTTTTGCGTTACATCCTATGTCACTGTGTATGTACTTACGCCTAGCTTAGTGCCCTGATTGAAAAGACTTATTGTCATTCTTTAAATTTCAGTAGACAAAGTGTGAGCTCACAAACATCCTCCTGATCTGAGAAACCATAACACAGTACATTCTTTTTCCTATTTTATATATATGTATGACTTTGCTTTCCTATGTCAAAAAACAAGATTTCTTTCATAAAAA
Source organism: Trogon surrucura (assembly GCA_020746105.1). Taxonomy (NCBI): domain Eukaryota; kingdom Metazoa; phylum Chordata; class Aves; order Trogoniformes; family Trogonidae; genus Trogon; species Trogon surrucura. The sequence goes on from CM036617.1 coordinate 57,533,913, forward strand.
TTTATATATGAACCTTGTTTTGGTTTTGTTTATTGTTGGAGTTTTTTGTTTTTGTTTTTTTTTTTCTGGGAAGAGATTAGCACCAGTCAAACAGTTGAAATGTTAATGGAGAGTGAAATTATGAAGAAGACAAAAATTATACTACAGAGTGCTATTCGTAGTGTCTGGAAAAAAAACAAACAACCAACCAAACATTCTCCCATTTCTTGTTTAAAGACTTTTAATAGATTAACCTGGTGGATGGAGAAAAACTTGACAACGTAATCCCTTTTCTCTTTGAAAGAGACTTCAGTGAAGTCCTTCACAGGTGGCTGTGTCAAGCCTACACCCTACACAGTAGGGTGTCAAGCACAAGATTCAGAAGTAAGCTCAGTGATGTCTGACTAGTAATTTAGGAGAAAAATTTCCATATTTGAAGGTGATACAAAATTATTCAGGTTATTTGAGAAAAAAAATAAATGTGTAGAACTTCAAAGAAAGCTAGTCAGATTAAGAAAACGGTTTCAGATAAATTCCGTTGGGAAGTGCTAGGAAAGCTAAAGAATATGTGAGGTTTTTAACTGACTCAAGCTTAATTGTGTAGATTCAGGAGAAAAAGGACACCAAAAAGTCTTAATAACTTCTGTGAAATAATGGAATGGGCAAGAGCTGATAAAGCCAACAAAAAAATTGAAAAGAAAAAAAAAATTAAAAGAATAATGCTTCTCACTTGGCAGGATTAAAACTCTGCAAAAGGTAGAAGTAATAAAGACAGGTAGAATAAAGAAGGTTGATAGGACACTGTGGACAAGGTCTATTGATCTGTCCTATACTGTAGAAGTTGCAAACAACAAAATAGTAACATTTGCTATAAGAAAAAGTAAAGATTATGTCAACCTATAAGCTGTATAGGTACTTTTTCTTTCAAGTTCTCCCAAGAAAGTTGAATTTACAACTGCAAAAAAATGTGTTCAAGTGCTTGCAGAAATCATCACACCAGAAGTGGTTTGCCTAAATTCTTCTGTAGGTTTTTTTTGCTAGACAGCCTGTGAACTGTAGCAATCTCTTGTGATGTTCATGACCAAACAAGTAGGGAGAACAGCAGACTTCTGCTGCATGACATAAAGAAAAGTTCAGAATCTAGTAGGCAAAGATATTTCTTTTTTTTCAAAATGTCCAAGGACATGGTACATATACGTATGTCAGCTTAAAAAGATGGACTTTATTTGCAGATAAATGCTAAGTGAAAGAGAAGTTACATTTATTATATAATTTGGTAATTTAAAATGAGAAAAATTCTTTAACAGTAGATAATATTTTTTGAGGAAAAAAATCAAATATTTCTGTCTTGGGAAAAATTTCACTGACAGTTACATTGTCATAAAATTGCTTTTGTTGCCATGGACTTGTCTGAACCAAACTTGTGAGAGGTCTAACTCAAAATAACAGTTATTTTGTCATTAGATGTGGCACATTTACAGGTAAATGTTAATTAACAAAATAATTTCTCACATAACCCCCGTAAAAAAATTATCAGTGCTTACCTCCTCTTTAGACATTGGAAAAGCTAAGTGTAATTGTGGTGGATCACCAAACGTGGGACAATGAACTCCTGTTGTCTTCAAAACTGGACTGTGTTTATTTTTAAAAAGATAGGTCATCTATGCCTAGGAAATCTTACTTAGATTTAGTGTTTCCTTTAAATATTCTGAGCTGCTCAGCATCCAACAATCTTTTTAACAGGCTTTAAACTTGTTAGTGAATGATGTATCTCATCAACAATTAAGAAATCAAACATCTATTTTTCAAGAGTTTGTTAGATAAATATCAATTTACTGGGTCCATCTACTTTATGCACAGTACAATACAATTAAAATTCTTTTAGATTCATTACACAATTATTTTTCTTTGCTTTAGATATTAGTGTTTTCATTAATTATTTTACTGAAATAGGGCAAGTTTAGAAAAAAAAAAGGTTTCTTGTTATTATTAAAATTTATATTTAAAAATGTTAATCTTATGCTGTTAATATTCTAACAGCTGAGGCTGAGGTATTTTTGTCTGTGAAAATGTATTCAAAAGCATGCAGCAGTTTGCTGCTAGGCTTAAGGTAAAAGAGTTTCTGAATATTCTGTAATGAGAATGTAATCCAGGAAAATTATTCATTCTTAAGCATAGGTTCCTTAATACAGTTTTGTAACCTCCTGAATATGGTGAGTGTACTTGAAAGGACAGAAATCGTTATTTCCCAGAGATATAAATGTTTCTCTCACAGAGGCTGGGAAAATTTTGAGTAATTGGGGATTAATGGAATAGATGGGAAAGTCATAAATTCTTCTTTTACACAAAGCTTAACTTGCAGAGTATGTTTATTAACTTCCTGGAATAACTTTGTAGCAAGGACACATTTTAAGAAGTTAGAAGTTTATATTAGGAGATGACCATTTAACATATGAGCTTGGAAAGCATAGTATTTATAAATATCCTGATTAAGAAAATATTTCTACTGGAGAAAGCATATGCAGAGGTACTTAAAGTAAAGCTGACTGAAGTTCAGTTAGAAGTAATTTGAATTAATGCATGTCAGTAAATTCTTCTCTCTTTTAGGGAAACACGTGCACCTCTGCTTTATACTCAAATATACAATGAAGTTCTTTCCCAAATAGGATATGTGAGCTGTGATGTGTCTAAATCAGGGACTTCTCCATACACACATGGCTCTGTGTGACATTATACACATTTTTGATGATGTTTTCAGGGACTGAAACCGTGCACGGAAGTGAACTAATTCTCCAAAAGATGTGAAGCTATCAAATGTGACTTTCAACAGTGTAGCACTAAACTCAGTTCCAAACCACGTTATACCATCAGAGGCTGTAATACAAGTTAAAGAGCATTTCTCTTTACCTTGATGTAACTCCTTCCATTTCCCTTTCCAGTCCTGATGCCTTCTAAATGCCTCATGTTCAATTAGATAACCCTGCAAAAAAAAGGGGGTCACTACCTTATGAATTCCAGAAGGTCATTTGACTTTCATAAATTTTTATACCTGCAGATATTGGTCTCAAATGAGTACTCCCAAATACACTCCCAAATGACTAGCTGTCCTGACAGCCATGAAAAGTTTTTGATAGAGGTGATGGATCAAGTAATCCTCAGTTAAAAAGGGTTGCTTTTCTTCTCCTTAGACCAGTTTTGAAGGTCACTAAATAAACAAATTTTTGAAAGGTGAAAGGTGTGCTTATCAAGATGGCATGCTGAGAATGCGACATTTTATGTAGCTGATATCGTGTCTGCTGCCTTTGATTGTGCACATGAGATTGCACACCCCTTTGCTATCGAGTCAATACGAAGTGGCATTTGGGAGATCCATTTCTACTTTGTCATTTCAACCTTGATTTGAATTTAACTGTGCATTGTTTTGAAACTAGCAATCAAGATTTCAAGTATGAGGACACAGTAAAAGGTGATTGTTGAAATTTAATAGAGGTATTTAATGTCTCTGAAGTAGCACTACAAAGTCTTCTAAAAATTGATCTTGCCAGAGTAGTATCAGCACTATAAAACCAATAAATAAAAATAAAATGCAAAGTGTGATTGGAGAGAGTTGAGTAAATTATTTGTTTAGAGACTCTGGGGATGGATAGTGGACAAATACATGCAGGCTAGGTATCCATTTCTGTATTTTACAGTAGCAGTTTATGCACAGCTCTCTCATCTTCTCTGTGAGTCAGAATCTTCTGAAGAAATTAACTGCATGGATACTATAGTATTTCCTATTAAAAATATCCACAGTTTTTAAGCTGTTCTTGTCTTGATAATTTTCACTGTATGATTTTTATTGAGGTTCACGTGCAAAGGGGACTGTGAGCCTGCTTTGCACAGGCCCATGAAGATAGTAAAGAAAGACACTGCTAAGAAAGCAGGTCAGCAATGCTAAAAGCTGAAAACAAAAATAATCCATATTTTTTTCTTTCTTTAAATATTTTGAACTTCATCTGTAGTCTTCATACTTGAAAATGCAATCGTGTTCCAGATGCAAGATTCTTATTACTGTGTGAACCAAAAAAAAAAAAATGCAAAGAAACTGAAACCAAATCAAGCACTTTTTTTAAAAAAAATATGAATTATTAGGACTTTTATTTAATCAAAAAGGGACATTGGTTTATAATCTCATATCTGTTTCCAATTTTTTCAGGATATAGACAAGGAAAAACGTTTATATCAGACACTTAACTAGCATCTTCAAAGACTAAAGACTGACGATAGGACAGCCACAGTATATATAAAAAGTAATGTCTGATCCAAACCATTATCTGCATTCAAAAGCATTACAAATGCTAGTGATGATGCACATGCAGACCTTGTGTCATTTTCAAGTAAATGGTTTAGTTGCACCTATCTTTATTATGTATTCTACATGTGAGACTCTCATAGAAGAGATAAATTGATTTGGAGAGTCTGATTAATGATGTGAGTTGATTTATTGGCTTTGCATGTTTTCCTAAATATCTCTGCCTTTTTATTTCACTCTTTGTCTTCATGCATTCCACATCTACTTCTTTCTTAAAGAAGTTCTAACTTCTTGCCACTTCTCTTTTCCATTGAGTCATCAGATTCAGCCAGGGATCTACTTTTTGACCTAGTCACTGGGTGTGTCTGCACTGATTAATAAAGCATGGCAATAGGGTGGGTTTGAGAATTGGAGCGCTACTCATCCCTACCACACATTCCTGGCACGGTTTTCGCCTAAGCCAAGTTCTTTTTTTTTTGCAAGACAATGCCCAAGAGTTGTTTGTAGAGGACATCTGAGGGGCCATTCCAAATGCAGGATATGAAAAGGACTGCATAATGCCTGGCTCTCCATGGCCTAAACAGCTCCTGAGCCCCACACCTATGCCAATAATTTCCCATCTGCCCTCACGCCTTATAGATCCAGTTCTATTTGTGGTCTTCCTAATTGATCTGGATGATGGGCTCAAGCGCACCCTCAGTAAGTTTGCAGATGACACCAAGTTGGGCAGGAGTGTTGATCTGCTTGAGGGCAGGAAGGTCCTACAGAGGGATCTGGAGAGTCTGGATTGATGGGCCAAGGCTAGTTCCATGAAGTTCACCAAAGCCAAGTGTCAGGTCTTGCCCTTGGGTCACAACAACTTCAGGCAATGCTACAGGCATTTTTTTTGTCAGGGAACAGTGGCTGCAAAGCTACTGGGCAGGAAAGGACATGGGGTTTTCATTGACAGTCAGCTGAACATGAGGCAGCAGTGTGCCCAGGTCTCAAGTTGTATCAGGAGAGATTTAGACTGGGTATTAGGAAAAACTTCTTCGCAGAAGGGTCAAGCACTGGAACAGGATGCCCACGGAAGTGGTGTAGTCACTATCCCTGGAGGTATTTAAAAGACGTGTAGATGTGGTACTTAGGGGGGTGGTTTAGTCATGGATCTGGCATCGCTAGGTTAACAGTTGGACTAGATGACCTTAATGGTCTCTTCCAATCTAGAGGTTCCTGTGATTTTTATGTTGCCTTCTGGCACTTTTGAAACAAATCCTGTTTCACGCTATAAAAATGTCACTCTAGTGGGTTACACCTCAGTGCTATACCGTACAGTTTAAAATGAAAAAACATCCTACAAATAACAGTAATATATTAGGACTAGCAAGAGAGCAAGGGGATTCAGAGGAAACCAGTAGCTAGGGCCATGCAGAGTGCCAATTTATGCCACTTGGCCTGAAGGCCAGAGGACTCTCCATGACTCTGTTTTATTCAGCAGTTGCAGGTATTGTCTCTTTACACTCAGTGGGGAAAAAGAGGAACTCCTTTTGTGGAACTAGTCTCATTCTGCTATAAAGGTCTCATTTCGATCAGCTGAATTCTGCTATAGGACAGGTTATTATTTAGTTTTAGGTGAGATTAATCCCACCCCATGATGCTCCAGTTCTCTTCCTATACACTCTCTTGTGGGGTTTTGTTTTTTTTTTGGTGGGAGCTGGGATTTCTAGGAGCCTATACACATAGTCTTTAACAACGGCTAGCTGGATTTCCCCTACTAAGCGAATTGTGCTGGTTCAGAAGGGTTCCTTCAGAAAATACGTTATATACTGAGGGTCTGCTGAGTATTCCTGTGTTTGTGCAGCAGAAGAGAGTTTGCCCTTGCCTGAGAAAGGGAAATTCAAAAAGCAAATTCTGATTTGCACTGTCACAGGTGTTGAATCTTATCTTATTGGAACAAATGCACAGATAAATCCCTACAGTGTGGTCTCAGGTTCAATAAACAGCTTAGTTATTAAGGTTAAACAGTACTCCTGAGAGATATGCTAATGTCCACCTTATTTCTAATAAACATGGTTTGAACAGTTTTGCTGTCTGAAGGGACACTGGATTGGAATGGCTCACACAAGGATGATTAACAATTGGATCTAACACTGGATGGTGAAAGCATCTTTTGAGAAATTATTTTTTAAAAAGCATACATAGCAAATATCCTCCAAGCAAGTTGCTAAAAATCAACTGTGTTTTACTTAGTAATTAAAATATCTTGCATTTTTTCTTAGTCCAAATAAGTACCAAAAAACGTACAGCTTCGTTAGAAGTGATTCTTTGCAAGGACTACACTTCCAACCAAAGGAAAAAGCCATTTTTCCTCTAGTATTGAAAATGTAATACAGTTAAATAATGATCTAAGTTCAAGGTATGAATTGAATTAACAGTTAATGTAGTTTAAATAATGCAGTGATTTAAAATTGAAAAGATTTAATACTGAATCTGTTGTAAAAAGTAATAGGTTTCCTCATACTTCTGCTAAGTCAGTGGTGGTATATAAAATGAGAGCAAAGCTTTTGCAGCAAGTAAAAGTCAAGTATTTAAAAGCTTTTAACATAATGTTATGGTGTACCTTATTATGGAAAGCACAGCTACATTCTAACAAAAATTCATAACTTAAATAGCATTATTTTGAGTAGTAAATTTTTATTTAAAAATTCCTTGGCTAAAGGGAATTGTTTGACAGTTTCTTTTATGTTTAATCAAGCAAGTCATTCTTCTTGCCTGGAGAAATGACAATATGCATCACTGAAGAGCAACCAAATCTTCAACTGTGTGGAGACTGGATATAGGCTGAAAAGCAGTTTGCAAAAAGAGCATGAGGGGGTTCAGCAATCGTCATGTCATACTGTTTTTTTCATACGAATTCATACAAATTCATCTTTTGCATTAAAGCAGAGGTGTTTTTGTAGTTGTCAGAGCTGCAGAATAACTCCAGACCCTGATCATGAGAGTGAACAATCTTCCTTTCATGCACCTGTTGCCAGAAGGCAGCAGAGCAGTTGCACAGATTTCAGCAGGGGCATATGTTGAAGAGAAGTGTTGCTTAGCTGTAAATTAGGCTTCATGTAACTGAAGATTCCCTCCTACTGGAAAGATGAATGGGATGAAAAATGCCAGGTTTAGTTCTGAGATCACATGGGAACACAAGTAATATGCTGAATTTTCATTTGCAAACTGTGCAATTTTTGTGCAGAATGAGGAATTTCAATGCCTAGAAAAAAGAGAAAGTTCATTTTAAGGCTCAAAATTCTCTTTAAGATTTGTGTTCCCAGAAACCGTCTTAAAATCTCGGTGCTCAAACCTGAGTAACATGGTGAAGCTGGTTCTCACTCGATGTGAATCAAACTGACAATATTGAAGTCAATAAAGACAGAAACATAAACATGAGATTACACATGAGATTATTTCAAACTTTAGGTATTCACTCTTGCAAAGTGCATTTTTACCTAAACAATCAGGCTTTTAATCACAGGCATTAATTAATTTGTTCTGATGATTGTATTATCAAATTGAAGACGCAAGTGAACGAAATATTGCAGCTCTGTTCCCAAATCCATAAATGATGTTAGCATCACTCTTAGAGGAGCAAGTATCCACCGTATGCCATGCAAAATAACATGACTTTGAACTGTCACACCAATACAACCATGAATACTATAAATCAGAATTATTTAAGGCTGTAATTTCACATGAAACTACCAATAAAAATTGATCAATTACCTGGACAGACTTGAGAGGTGGGCCTGTACAAACCTCATAAGATCAACAATGCCAAGGGGAAGATCCTGCACCTGGGTCAGGACAGTCCCAAGCACAAATACAGGCTGGGTGATGAGTGGTTTGGCAGCAGCCCTGCAGAGAAGGACTTGGGGGTGTTGGTGGATGAAAAATGACTATGAGCCACTACTATGCACTCACAGTCCAGAAAGGCAATTACATCCTGGGCTGCATCTGAAGAAGCGTGGCCAGCAGGTCGAGGGAGGTTATTCTGCCCCTCTACTCTACTCCCACAAGACTGCAGTACTGTGTTCACCTCTGGGCAGCCAGGCATAAAAAGGACATGGACCTGCTGGAGCCAGTTCAGAGGAGGGCTAAAAAGATGACCAGGGAGTCAGAGCACATCCTGTATGAGGACAGGCTAAGAGAGCCGTGGCTGCTCAGCCAGGAGAAGTCGCCACTTCAGTGGCCTTTCAGTACTTAAAGGGGGCTTACGGGAACTCTTTTTCAGTAAGTATAGTGATAGCACAAGGGATAAGAGTTTCAAACTGAAAGAAAGTAAATTTAGATTAGACATTAAGGAGAAATTCTTCTCTGTGGGGGTGGTGAGGCACTGAAACAGGATGGCTAGAGAAGTTGCGGAAGGCCCCTCCCTGGAACTGTCCAAGGCCAGACTGGATGGGTCTTGGAGCAACCTGATCTAGTGGTAGGTGTCCCTGCCCATGGCTAGAGGATTGGCACTAGATAATCTCTAAAGTCCCTTCCAACCCAAACCATTCTATGATTCTATGAATAACCTGATGTTCCGTCTCTTGACGTGTATGTTCTCTTACCATGTGTATTGGTGTTTTATAAGGATGGATAATTCATATGGTTCAACACAATTAGGTTCTTTCTATAGGTGTCATCACCATCTCATTCATTCTGAGAAGGTGTGACACTGCAGCTATGGAAATTAGGAAACATTTACTAGTAGTAGAATTTTATTATTCTGACTGTCGGTGTGAAATTTATAGCATGTATCTATTTCCAAAGCACTTGAATACTTTATGAATGTAACTTAGCAAATTAAAATATATTTTGAAGAGGTTTCTCTATAAAAGTTGTTTAACACAAGTAATCAACACAAAGTACGTAAAAGGAGGATATTTCCAGTACAAATTTATAATTTGCTTGTCAGAAGTTCCTTCATAAATCTATCAAGGAAATTCCTTTCTCTTCCCAGTGGAATGAGAGATGTAGATACATCTTTTCTCTTTATTTGCAAACAAACATTTGTGGGTTGTTTTTTTTTTTTGGCAACAATTAAAAAAAAAAAGACAAAGCTTTGGATGTAAAGATGTATATTTATGCATATATGTGTAACACCACAGATTGTCTGTATGAATATGACTTCTTTTTTTAACATCAGAGTCACTGTGAATAGTCAGAAAACATGTTAGACAGAAAATGCATTAGATAGAGTAAGTATTGTTACATAATTTGTATATAAGGGGCAAAGTTACTATGAATCTTTCCCTTAACTTTAAAAAAAAAGACAGAATGCTTTTGTGAAATGCCATCATCATGCAAAAATGTAGAGAATGCAAGCTTCTTGCACCCAGCTGAAAAATCTTGGAAACTTCCATAATGAAATCAACTGCTTTAATTACTATTTCTCACAGGAAAAAAATACGTAAACATTATTCTGTACTGATGTATATAGATTTCCAGGTAATGACCACTAGAATACAGAGGAATCCTCAATAATTAGGCCAAACATTGCAGAAATTGGGAAAGGGAGAAATGAAAATAACTTTTTTTCTAACATCTGAGTAATTTCCTTTTCTTGCCCTGTAGACTCTCACTAAAGAAATTCAAAATCTTCATCATTATCATCTGATATTTTATTTAATGAATGGGATTTATTTTAATTGAAAATATACATACTGTAACCTTGATGTACCAAGGTAAATGAGGATAAAAACTCAAAAAACTGTATACATGTTGGCTCTGATCACAGTTTCTGTCCTGGTTGTTTGCGAACTTCAAATTTGTCTAGTAATCATTGACAGCTATCAGTTATTTTTTTCTTGGAGAGTATATGAGAATCCCTAGATGCTTTAGCATTTCACTTCAGATCCTGACTAACCCTTGAGAAAGCCTTCTTACCTGCCCAGATTATACTTATGCTTGTCTGACAGTTCTGGAGGAATCGAAGTTTGACTACAGATTTTCATAGAATCATAGAATCATAGAACAGCTCAGGTTGGAAAAGACCCTTGGGATCATCGAGTCCAACCATTAACCCTACACTACAACCATTAACCCTACACTACAAGTTCGCCCCTAAACCGTATCACCCAACACCACATCTAAGCAACACTTAAACACATCCAGGGATGGCGACTCAACCACCTCCCTAGGCAGTCTGTTCCAGTGTCTGACCACTCTTTCCATGAAGAATTTCTTCCTAATGTCTAGCCTAAACTTGCCCTGTTGCAACTTGAAACCATTCCCATGGTTCTGTCCCTAATGACCTGTGAGAAGAGACCAGCACCAACCTCTCTACAAGGTCCTTTCAATTAATTGTAGAGCATGATGAGATCCCCCCTCAGCCTCCTCTTCCTTAAACTGAACAGTCCCAGCTCCCTCAATCACTCCTCGTAAGATCTATTCTCCAGACCCTTCATCAGCTTTGATGTCTTCTGCACTCGCTCCAACACCTCGATATCTCTCCCATACTGAGACGCCCAAAACTGAACACAGTACTCAAGGTGTGGCCTCCCCAGTGCTGAGTACAGGGGGACAATCACCTCCCTACTTCTGCTGGTCACACAATTTCTAATACAAGCCAGGATGCCGTTGGCCTTCTTGGCCACCTGGGCACACTGCTGGCTCATATTCAGCTGGCTGTCAATTAGAACGCCCAGGTCCTTTTGTCAAAGAGTTGGAAGTGATTTAATTACAATTGCCCAGACTATTTGGTATTATGAAGTCAGGAACTGAGGCTTTAAACTTTATTTCATAGAAGAAATGGGAAAGATATGAGAGATCTGGTTTATTGTTCTTGAGTAAATGACTTTGCTGGAGACTTGCCCTACTATTTTTTTATTTTTGATGGATTTGCTTTAGTGACAGAGGTTCCCTCTAGACAATTCGTATTGCTGTAGGACAGTGGAGTGAGGATTTCAGAACATTCAGATGATGTCAGGTGATCAGCTACCAAGAGGAGAATGATTCTTTTCATCAGTGAAGATGACATTCTTCATTCATTTATGAAAACTAAGACTTTAAGAGTTTTCCTAAACTGTGGATCAAGATCACCAGTAGTGGATATGTGCTTTAAGAGGAAGGTAATGATTCTACAGCTAACTTTCTTCCCTACATCTTTGCTTGGCGTATTACTTCTCAATGGCATATATACCATTCTTTCCCTGATAACATATCTTTTTCCTCAGATTTTTTGTTAATTCAATTGAGTCCCATTAAGAAAGGAGGCATGAGGGTGTGGATGAAGACTTTAAACTGAAAGTACAGTTTCTTCTTCCATAAATTATTTACAGTGCTTAGCCATGCACTAGAACAACCCACCCATTTTATTGATGCACGTTTTAAGAACGTTTAACAACAGCTACAAAGTATTTGCAGAAGTAGTATACAAGTTTCAGAACAATATCTTAATATTGAATGCCTTGGGATGCTGAAAAGGACACCTGATTGGGAAGAGCAGTTAACTTCTTCAGGGTAGCAGCCATATTTCCTCCAGGTTTATTCTATCAACAGTGAACACTCACTGAGGCAAAGCTTAGAAGAAACACTTGTAGAGGAGATTAATGAAATAAATCAGTCAGTGGCTCTAACTGGAATTTGAAAGAATGAACAGATGGTCTTTATGAGACTGAAAGTATCAGAATAAAAATCAGCATATGTGTTTACTAAGACAGCTCTACTCCAAGAAAACACACCTGTTTACTTTTCTGATAAAAATATTGATAATACAATTTTTATTTACAGTTATATTTGCAGTTAAATTACTCCACAGTGTTTTAGTCCCTTTTGTAATCAGACAGATAATCAGCTTTAAACTACTTAATATTATTCATATAAGTGTTTTTCCTCATGGGTCCAATAACATTAATCATAACATCAGAATAGCAAGGTGATCTTTCCAGTTTCTTTAATCCTATTTACACCATATGGCAAACACAGTCCAACTAGAAATAGAACAAATGTTCTATCTTCACAGGTGGAGTTTCTTCCAAACAATATCAAATGAAATCACCGTTTTCACTGCAGTGTATTGATGGTAGATCACCATATTGCTTATCTTCTTAATAGCAATGAAATCAAAATGTAGCTACAACAAACTTTTCCTATATTGCCTAAAAAAAAATGGATGAGCATTAAATACTTTTTCCTTAACTTAGCTAAGACACAAGTGATGCTCTGACAAAAAGGTTCACCCTGTGTCGCCCTCTGACTGCCCCATTCTACAAAGTGTCTGCCATCAAAGAATTTGCTATGGCAAAACCTCAAACCAGTTCTTAGAGTTTAGTGGGAAACAAGAGTTCCAAGGATTTTCAAGTTCATTTTCAGTTTCAGAAACCTGGGAAGTGTGGCTGCAACATGGCCTTATTTGGAATCTGAGAAAATAAATTGACTTGTGTGTTCAGATGTTCTTGTGTGCTCATTGAATAAGTACTAAAGTGAAAACAAACTTGATTATACAATATCTAAGTATTTAACTTCTAAGTTTGGAATGCAGTTGTAAAGACGAAAAAGATATATTATCAACCTCTGTGTGTCCTCACAAAGCTCTCAGAAGATCTTTCTTTGTTGCTTTCACATTTCTGATAACTTTAAGGGAGTTGACACCTACAGAGTTTTCTGAAACTGCATTTTCTTATGTTCAGGATATAAATCTCCTCTACTGTCTTACTCATGTCCTTAGAGAAATTTCTTCTAGTTCACCTTTATTCTATAATTCGATCAAAATTTAACGTTACTAGACCACACCTCTTAAACGAGTATAATTTCAAGTTTTCCTCAACTTTGGATTCTTTTGGGATTTGTCCTTAAAAAGGAAGATGCGCATGCATCGTTCCCCTCTGACTAGAGATCTTCCTTGAACATACCTTTCACCACATTTCTTAATTAGCCTTTGCATGCTAAGCTTTGTTTATACTACTCAATACATCTTCAAATGTAATAAGCAGAAGATAATAATAAGCAATAACAATAAAAGTAAAAAACCAATTGCATAATTTTATGAGTTGCCTGTACATGCTTCATAATAAAATAAATTTCTAGTCACTACCAACTAAAATTAGGTGAAGATTATATCTGCTAGTCATAGAAATAACCAATTGCGTATGTGAGCATGCTTTCCCTTTCCCTGCTTTCTTCCATCCCTTTTACCAGTTTTAGAGCTCCTGATGTCATGACAAACACATATTTTACTGCAGCTCACATAAATGCAGGGGCACTGTATCCACTTAGCAAATGGATACACATGACAGCATGCTTGCTTAGGTAGCTAGTTCTGCAACTCTTGTCTTAGCCTTGAAAGTAATGAATTGTCATTAATCATTTCTAACCTTTCTTTTATGATGTCTCAGAATTTTTAAAAACTACACTTAATTATGCATGATGTTTTCTAAAGAAAAAAGATGGTGAGGTACAGCTTCAGCTTTTAAACTTGCAACAGAGTGATGCAGAAAAAAAACTTGGTGCAAGTTCTACCTTCATAAAAACTCCCTGGTTTGGGGACAGAGACCTAATTCAGACCAAACGCGAAAATTGCGTTCTTTGATCCAAAATTTAGTAGATAACTTAAGTGAGCTTGTTCTTATATTTTACATCTGAAATGATAGCTTTTTAGGCATGGTGGCTGGCAATGATGGAAGGGAATGGCACTGAAGGAAAGTACCTGACGAGCCATAAGTAGCCTGTGAAATAAAAGGAATCACAGAATCAGAATCATTTAGGTTGGAAATTACCTTTAAGATCAGAAAATCCAACTTAACACTGCCAAGTCCACCAAAACATTGTGTGATATTGATATTAGGCCTGACTACTGCTGAGAGATCTCAAAGAATCTCCATCTCTCTAAAGTATTTTTATACTTGGTTTATCAATATTGTATTGAAGTTCAAGAATTCAATTGAAAAAAACCTATAAATAGTGATACTAAAACTTTCTCACGTAGACTAGCTTTTACTACCAAAGAATGTGCCCATGAACCTATAGTAATTTTCTCACATTTATGATTGCCTGTGAACCATGTGAAAAATAAAGCTTGTTGTTCTAGGCAAAAGTAATATGGAAATGGCATTTAATAAATTTTTTATAACAGTTTAACACAGAGGAATGAAAGAACAAATCAACTGTGTAAAGGGTGCCCTGTAGATTAGGGGTTTGAGAATCTATAATCCTCACAACTAGGATGAACTCTTGGTCCATGTCTTACTTACATTACATGGAATGGAAAAAACTTCATGGCCAATACAAATATTTTTTCTTAGATGATGTATATTTTTTTTAAAAAATGGAAACATAGTACTTCCCAGCTGCTAGAAATTCTTTAGTGAAAAAACAGTTAAAGCTAATTTATAATTAGATCGGTAGCAGTTAACACAGCAAAACTTCATGGTTCCTTGAATAGTTGGTCCCATTTCAAGTAAACAGTTCAGAAATCAGGTCAGAAGCAAATCAAAAATACACGTCATGCCCTCAAGCCAAGAAACATGTTCACTATATCATTTGCAAAACCTCATTAAGTTACTTACAAACCATGGGTAGCAAGTTATAGCAAGAATAAAGGTAGAATAGAACAAAAGTAATTAGAAGATAATTTAGCCCCACATATACCCCACAGAGCTTGGCAGTTGGAGATCAGCCCACACTGTGTGTGAATTTCATTTAAGCCTCCTTGCCTTGCTTTGGAAATTAGAGAGTGACAAAAATATACCTTGTTAATAGACATCAGACTACATTTCATCCCACTGAAAATTTTCCTTATGGGCTAAATCTTATTATCCATATGGCTGTCATTTAGGCCACAGCTACCCTATTTATCTTTTATTGTTCTTTAATTTTATCCATAAATAACAGATTTTCAGAAAACTTAGTTCTTGTCATCTATCACTATATGTAACGAGCATAAAATTAACTAAAGAAAACAGTAGCTTTGCACAGATGGCCAAGTGCTGTCTGATAATTGTTCACAGGATGTCTTTCATCAACACCTGTATATATATTGCTGCTTAAGTAAAATATACATGCATATACCCCTTCTTACTGAAATGCTCTCGTCTGTCTGGCATGAAATGTGATTCAGATCAGTTTCTTCTTATTCTCTGCTCTAGCTGTTCTACAAGGCACTTAATCCGGGGATAAAATTAAGAAAATGAGCATCATTTGACTCTATGGGATTACATACAGGTTAGAGGCAAAAGGTATTCCAGAGCAGAAACATTTTTTGAAAGGGTTTTTTATCTTAGTGTCAGAAATTCCATGTGTTTTGCTGAATCAGAACTGCTAGGGAGAAGTTCAGAAGGTGAAGAAGTGATTGCCTCCATCTTCTAAATTTGATACTGCACCATTCTCTTCTACACAGAATTTGTTGTTCTGGCTTGCAGGAATTCTTGACAGGTAGATAAGCCATTCAATCAATTAAGTAGTTATCACCTCATCACTCTTTGTTTCACTTATGGCTCATTTTAGAAAAGAAGTTTGTATTTTCAGTCTCTTTAAATGCTTTTAGAAGTGCTCAAAAGATGTTCTTTAGCAATTTCCCATGGGAGCAATTTGTACTTTATGTATTATTTCCATGGTAACTTCAGAGAACAGGAACAGGGTTGTATGCTATGTTACATTCATCTTAATTTAGTTTAGGACATGTTGTGTTTTCTTCCCAGGGTCAGTTTTCATTTAACAAAATATTAAGTGGCCTGTAAAATGAAGATTGAAAAGGCAAATGTCCTTTAATATAATACTGTGCTGAAGTCCTTTTTCACAGTACATTAGCTTTCATCTTTGAATAAAATATCGGGGATCGTTTTATTATTATTATTTTTAGCAAAGCAGCAACTGAAATCGGTTGTGAGTTTTCTGTGATGATGTGAAATCTATCCTGAATCACTTAGAAACTTGCTCTCTGACCTTTTCGGTGTGCTATTCCTAGTTAATGAAAGTACTAGTCATGGGCAGAGGCAACTTTTTTATAGTGAATCCAAGCAGCTCATTGGTTTGATATATCCTCAGGGGACATCCTCAGGTGCATCTGCCTCTGTGTATTTTTATATTAGAGTGCTGAAGCACTTTTCTCTGTTCCTATCGGACTCCCCAGCCCACGCATTCTGTCAGTATAATTAACAATTTTTCAATTTTTGCCCTCTGTATCCTCTTTAAACCAACCAAATGTGATTGACCACAAGGCTTTTATAATCTTTTGGTTCACAGTTCTGTAAATAATGAATCACAAACATATATATATGTTGGTGCATATATATATATATATATATATATATGTATGTATGTATGTATGTATGTCTATCTCACTAAATAGGCCTCCCTGTTCAACTAATGTTGTTACTTAGCATTGTTGCATAGGAAATGTAATTCTCTCCGGAGCCAGACTTTGTATTGGTTGCCTTCATATTTATATCCTTTGGCCAAATATGTATTCATTTGTAAGTAGATTACATAAGAAGCATTGAGATAATGAGGGATCTGTAATAAACGAAGCCACGAGAAATGAAAATAGCAGATACTACTGTTGGGGATACTGGCATGTTAGCAAGAGACATTCATTAGAATATTAGGTTTCATTTTGCTGTTTGTGTGTGTGTGTCCCCTCCTAAACACTAGGAAATACTACGTAAGACACTGTACAACTTCATCATGAAGGTGTTAGGGTGCAAAAGCATGCTTTGCAGATCCTGAAATATCCTTGGTGGAAGGTATTTTTACAAAATATCAATAGAAAATGTACTTCAGGGAACAGTTGTGCTGTGTAGAGACAGAATTTTATTATAGTCATCTCCATTAAGATGTCAGCAGTCACCAATTGATTCTGTGAAGTCATTTCCTGTTTGCAGCAGGAGGAATAGCAATCAGCTGTTTGATGGAAACAATTGCATTTAATTATACATAATGTTAACTTATCAACAGCTTAATGACCATCATTGCATCTCCAATACAGCTTTAAAATATTTGCATGTTTACTTCACAGTGGGGCCATTTCTTCACTGCAAAGCCTTAGGGTTTTTAATATAAAATAACTTCATTTTGAAATTCTAAGTTATTTAGACTAGAAATTTTGAAGAGGAGTAAACAGGTTAAAATTGAAACACTATTTCAACAAAACTTTTCGAAAATATTTTTCTAATCTCTGTAGGGAGACTCGCTTGAATTCCCCGATCTGTTAATTCTTTTTTTTTTTTTTTTCCCCCCATATTTGTAAATGTTCCTATAAGTTTCCCAGTCACTTTGGTTTTAGAGTGCATTGATTTGTGCACATGTTTTCAGGTCAGTGAAAGAAATTGTGTGCATTAAGTTTTGGCTGAAGCAGAGAAATGTGGAAATAGAATTTCTAGTAAGCGACACCTTCATCTGTAAAGATACTTGTGGCTCTTCTCAGCTCCCTTCTTCTTCTCACTTCTTAAAGTTGCTCCCACTGTTTGCTCAACTTGTTTCCTCGAAGGGAGCAGTGGAAAGGCTTGAACATAATTTTGCTCATTACATGCATTTTATTGTGTGTTTCCTTCTCATACTGTATTTGGGATTAAAAAATTATAGGAAACCACAGCTGACATCCAGGCTCACTTTCCTTCATGCTTAGCTTTGAGAAAGGGCATTGAAAGCAGGATCATCGTATTTCTGTAACTGATTTTTAAAAAGGAGTGAATTGAGACAGCTGATTATCGGTGGAGGCACCAAGTTCATATATTGTGCACATATTGCAAATCCCACAGGATCCACAAGCTTCGGTATTATTGTAAATAAAAAATATTAATGGAAAACACTGTAACAGAATCTCAAGGGGTTGTATATATTTTTTTTCTCAGTCATTGTGAGTAATTTTACTCTCTATCCAGAAATAATGCCTCCATTAATTAAAAGAAAACCTCAACAAATACCTGAAATCAATAGAAAGGTAATATTTTGTCCTTTTAAGTATAATATTTGATTTGGCTATTTATCTGAGATTTTTTTGCTCAAGTGCAGGCAGATCGAAAATCTAAGTTAACTTTCCTCAGTTTTGTGAAACACAATTTTTGTTTGTCTTCTTTTTTTTAGTAATTATTAAATGTTAACCAAGGCAGTATTAAGAAGAACACAGATTCATATTTTGTTTGAAGTAAATGAAAGACTAATACAGGCATTTCCCAAAGTTCACTGCCTTTGAACCATTTAATTTGACATAATCTTTGCCTTTCAAAATGACTGCCTCACTCTTTTCTTTCAAGAGCTGTTATAATAGACACCCAATCTTTTTTTTATCATAGATTCATAGAATTATTTAGGTTGGAAAAGACCCTTAAGATCACCAAATCAAACAATTCAGCATTTAAAATGTATGCCAAAAAGTAGCAGACTAGGGTCTCTTACTCACTTATTCTATCGGGATTTTATTTCATCTTTCTTGGGTCTGGGGGAAATTCTTCTTGAAGATGGGTCTCTGTATTGCCAGAAGTACATGACATACGGGGACATGAAGTGAAGTCTCAGAAAGTCTGACTTGGCAGCACTGTAGGCAGGCACTGAGATTGCCTTTTCAGTCTTCAAGCCTTCACAGAAAAGAATAAGGGATGCCTGCAATATTTCTCTGTGGGACTCTTTCATTTTCACAGCTTATCCTTTCTGATGCGCGTGTGTGCTTGTACATTTAATCATAATTGTAACATGTAAATAGACAAACCTTAACCAATCTGTTACTGCACATTTGAGAATGTTAGACAGAGGAGACCTCTAAAGTCAGCCTGACCTACCCACAGCAACCCTGAAACTCAGCTGGAGAAAAGGTCCTGAAGAATACTGCATTGCTGCATTGTACCATGCCATTATAAAAAAAAAAATAAAATATTATAAATCTGATAATTTAGGATTCAAAATCTAAGCATCTGCTGAATGTACAAGAAATGTAATTTTTCAAAACCTTGTAATTTTAAATCTGAATCAGAATGTTTGGATCTGTGTTATGCACAACAGAAATGACTCACCGGCACAGAGGCTATGGAGATGACACTCTGCATTTTGCTTACACTAGATTGGAAGTGGGGCCAGGGTCTCAAGTTTCAACTTTTCTTCCAATTTTTCACAAGATTTCTGCTCTTGAACATTTTGTGTTTTAAATCAACTTTTGGGGCCATTCTTACCTGCAATGCACTATCATCTGTCTGCCAACTCTCATTAAGGTTCATGTACTATCATTTCCAAGAGCAAAACCAGGCTATTAATCCTCCCTTATAGTGCTACCTCCCTGTATATTGAGATGGTGCTACTGCTGTTGCCAGTATCAGTGCTTTCGTCCTGAAGGTGACAAAATACCTTTAAGATGCTGATGAAATAGGAATCCTAACATGCCTGAAAGATAATTAGATAACTTTATTCTGCATTATACATAGAAGAAATTTGGGTGCACAGAGGACTGATGGTTTTCTCCAACGGGCATAATATTTTGAGACATAATAATTTATAGGGCCAGACTTGGACAAAGGCTTCTGTATAGCACAGTTCACTCCTATCACAAAAAAAATATTACAGTGGCATATTTTCAGTGTCAGAATGTTTGCTTTCTGCTTTTCCAATCATCCTCTACAAATTCAACTGCATTTCAAGAGGGGTTTGGAATTGTCAAAAAATTAAACCTACTTCCATAATTCTTCTTGAGTCTAACTTACACAAAATTTAATAAATCTAGGTAACATCTCCATCTGCGGAGATTTTCCAAACCAGACTGGATAAGCCCATCTGACCTTACGGCTGACCCTGCTTTGAGCAAAATTTGGACTAGAGACCTCCTTAATTTTCCTATGTACCGATGTTTTCATGCAATTTACTGCTATAAACTGCATGCCTATGACAGTTACATGCATGTATCATTAGCATATTACTGTGTGTAGGAACTGAATATTCAAAATTAGATTAATTTATTGTAATACAATACCATACACTAGAACTTCTTAATGTTAAAGGGGTGATGGCATCTTATAGAACCAGCCCTTCACTAAGTAAGCAAATGACTTAATTCAAACTAAATGCCTCCTAATAGAAGCAGATAATAGTCATGGAAGCTGGAACTAGAGGATGTAAAATGTAAATGGATCAGAAACTATTCTGATTACCTGTAGTACATGTTTTCAAGTTGATTTAAAAGATATTAAAAATCTGAAATCAAATTATGACTCATCTATTGCTTCTATAATAATTATAAAACGTTTTGTCTGTGAAGTTACAAGAAGTTATGCATAACATTTGTACAATGATTGTAAATGAGTTAATATTGGGTAAACATTTATCATTAGCTTGCATCATCCAAACCCTAGAAGCCTAGGGACCACAGCCTAAATACCATATCCTTTCTGCAGATTAATGCATTAATTGGCACACAGTGTACATAAGCTTGTTTATTTAATGAAGTTCATGATGGTCTCTGTGGATGAACGCACACATTAAAATATTACAAAGCACGCCTAACACTTTTTCTTCCTTTAATTCCTGGAACTTTTTTTGGTGTTAATTCTTGATCATTTGCTAGACTTTTCAAGCTTAGAGGCAGAGGTAATCCATTATTAGGGAAATTAAGGGAATGTCTGAAACCAAGGTTGTGCTCTCTGTGGCCTGGCCTGACTCGAACTGTGTCAGTAAGGGACTGAGAGGAAGCCATCATGACACTCTGCAGAGCTTTGGCAGCAAGAGTGCTGCCCTTTGTATTTGAAAGATTATTTCACCCCCTGCTATGTAGGCAAGCTATCTTAAAAGTTGATTGTCTGAGGGTGAATAACTAGATCCAAACTCTTTTGCAAGGTCTTTTCACAGACAGGAAGACAAAGAAAAAGACCTAATGCCCCCATTTGAATGTGCAGTTCACAGTGCAAAAACTGCAGTCTGTCAATCCAGTGAGAAAATTCTGCCAGGGAAGGTTGCTACAGAAATCAGTACAAAGAGCCTGCCAGAAGAGTATCTTATTCCAGAAAGTAAGAATAAAGGAAAAGTTAAAGAAACAAAGATGTTGTACCAGGAGAAGCATTTGTTGCCAGCTGCTATAGCACATTACTTGTAAAACCTGGTGCAGAGGTCGAACGCATTTAGTGGTGACTGCCTATAGATAGTGTCAGGATCTCTTCTTCAGTGAGTGACTAAAGAACAGCATCTAAAAAGGTATTAAGGGAAAAATCAGTCTGACTCTTGTATATCTGAACTTTATCACTTGTTCTCAGTTGTCCAAGTAAAACCCAAGAGCTTGATCTGATCTTTTGTCCACCAAAGACAATATATTTGGAAGAGCTAAAAGAGAATAACAGAACACAAAGCAGTTGCCTTCTTCGATTTTACTTACATGAAATATTTATATCTTGCATTCACTTTGTGTTTTCCACTCATGTTGAAAGCACACAACTTAATACTGATGTGGAAAGCATCCATCTTAATATTTGTCATACTGTGAATGGACCACAGTAGCAATCTGAAATCTGACCTCCTGTCTGTTGTCTGGATACTTCACTGGAGCTGTTGTGGGACAACTCTGCATACAGGAAAATGTCTTAAGTACTCTATATTTTGCATATATTATGTATATTTGAGTATCATAATACCAGAAAGATTGTAAATGCAGTGGATAAGCACAATTGAGGTCATGGCCATAGAGCTATGGGCATCTGAAAACTGCTTGTTCCTGGATGGAGACATTTGGGTGCTGTATCCCTCCAATTAGAGCATGCCCTGTGACAGAAGGGACACAGTGCTCAGGAAAAATGCTGTCTGCCCAGCCTATTAATTTGCTATTCTTTGAGTACACCTAGACAATATGGATATTAGTCCTGCAAATAACACGTACGTGTTTAACACTTAGCAGACTTTCAGGGTCAGGTCCTGTTAGCTTAAAACGATGGGAGCAGATTAACAGGAAACCTATCCTGAGGCTTTGGACCAGAACCGGGATCAGCAAGGAAGGCTACTTTTAAGAAATGGACTATAAACATGACCTTGAAGAGGTTTCCTGCTTAACGAGACTTAACGATTCTTTCTTTTTCTTTTTTTTTTTCTTCGGGGAAGAGCAAGGTAACAGAGGCTGAATACAATTAATGGCAAAATTAACCTGCAGCACAGATTCTTTTTCATGTTGCTCCTGCTGCACGAGCCCCAAAAGCCTTTTCTCCTGCCACCACTACTCTTCCCCAGCTCCCAGGTACAGCTCTGGCCACTGTTCTTCTGTCTTCACTAAATTACCTCTTTTGCCTTCCCTGTGCATGGGAAGAATGCGTAATGAGTGGGGTCAGCCAGACCGTCCCTTATTTCTAATTCTTTCTCAATCCCAGGTTCCAGTATAAGTTGGGGAATGACTTATTAGAGAGTAGTGTAGGGGAAAGGGACCTGGGAGTCTTGGTGGACAGCAGGATGGCCATGAGCCAGCACTGTGCCCTTGTGGCCAGGAAGGCCAATGGCATCCTGGGGTGTATTAGAAGGGGGGTGGTTAGTAGGTTGAGAGAGGTTCTCCTTCCCCTCTACTCTGCCCTGGTGAGACCCCATCTGGAATATTGTGTCCAGTTCTGGGCCTCTCAGTTCAAGAAAGACAGGGAACTGCTGGAGAGAGTCCAGCACAGGGCAACTAGGATGATGAAGGGAGTGGAGCATCTCCCTTATGAGAAAAGGCTGAGGGAGCTGGGGCTCTTTAGTTTGGAGAAGAGGAGACTGAGGGGTGACCTCATTAATGTTTACAAATATATAAAGGGTGAGTGTCAGGAGGATGGAGCCAGGCTCTTCTCAGTGACAACCAATGATAGGACAAGGGGTAATGGGCTGAAACTGGAACATAAGAGGTTGCACTTAAACTCAAGAAGAAACTTCTTCTCAGTGAGGGTGACGGAGGACTGGAACAGGCTGCCCAGAGAGGTTGTGGAGTTTCCTTCTCTGGAGACATTCAAGACCCACCTGGACACGTTCCTATGTAGCATTATCTAGACGTTCCTGCTGTGGCAGGGGGATTGGACTTGATGATCTTTCGAGGTCCCTTCCAATCCCTAACATTCTGTGATTCTGTGATTCTCACGTGGTACCCATGTAGCAGGTTTTTGTTTCCTCTGAGTGATAACGGTGAGCCCTCTGGGTTTGGAATACGCAGCCTGAGCAGCCTCCTGAGTCCTGGCTGTTTGGTAGATCTTCAGAGAGCAGACCAAGAGGGAACAATAGACAGCAGAAAGCTCCAGCCCTCATACTCTCTTCTTGCAAGGTTTTTGGTCATCACCTCAGTCTTGAGGATTAAAGAGTTTTGATTTAAAACGTCCCTTTAGACATCTGATGCAAAGACTTTTCAAGCCACATGTAGGGATTCTATGTTCATGTGTGAAACTTTCTTGCTTGCTTTCTGTAGCAGCCAGCACTCCCAATACAGATCAATAAATTTCAATTAGCTACAAAGGCTTAAAATAACCAGGCTTAAAATCTGTTGAGCAGCTTTTAGCACTTCCCTTTGTCATTTTTTATCTTAAAAATGCTATGTGAAAGTGAGGTAGAGAATATTAGCATCATGCAGTTAGATCAAAGAATTCTTTGTTTGGGTTCTTTCAGTCTTTTTAACTGGTATGCTTTTGATTTAACAAGACACCACTGAGTTCCTGTAGAAAAACAGCATGCAACAAGCAAGCTGGTCTTTGCAAGCTGTTGGGGTTTATGGGTGCTTCTCTGTTCTCTGCTGGGATTTACCTTGAGGTCAGATTACATATGGGCTAAGGTGATGCTTCATATGCAACACAGTCGGGCTTTTTGCTATATCAGATAGAGATGATAGGAAAGGATTAACAGGAAAAATGTATACGTGTTTCTACAAAAAGTGATTTCTGGACAAAGAGAGAACAAGAAGTAACAGAAGTCCAACATTTACTGAGATGGGGGTCAAATTTAATTCTCTTACTTCTTGAGTATTGGGAGCTTGCATTTATATTTCCCTATATCATGGTAACATCCCTGACTTTATGGACATTTTAATTAAATATTCTCTCTTTTCTCTATAGGAAATATCTGTATTAATTATGAACTATTCCTTAAAGTCCCAACTTTGTAGCTGGACTTCGTGCTTTTCATAAGATTTCCCTAACCACATGGATCTGTCCATCTAGAAACTTTCAAAGTCCATAGGTTTCAGCACAGTGGAGAAGAACTTGGGGAGATGGCAGGGAAGAGAGGAGTTTTTTCTTTTCTATAGGATGGGAAAAATTTCCATCTCAGGATTTATCTTCAGTGGGATCTCTCTTCATTGATGGGTATCCTACTTGAATCAGAAAGGCAGAAGCTTAGATAATCTGTGATGTCAAAACTCTAGTGCTTAGTATTTCCACTCCTACTTTTACTTCTTGAATATATTTCAAAGTTCATATGAGTTTACCATACGTCTAAGTAAATTCCAGTATATTACACCAGAACATTGGATCAGATCCTATCCCTTCTAAGTTCTCATCATGATCCTGTAAATTCAAAGGGATCTTTTGTCCGTGGTGGGTTTTGGAATACATAAGAAATAAGGAACAGTTTGTCAACATGGAAAGAGTGTATTATACTAGTGAAACTTTCTGTATTACCTGGCATAATTGATGTCAGCAAGTCACACATCCATTCTGATCTCAGGTAGGTAGAGAAATAAGGATAACATAATGTCCTTTCCTATCCCCATCTGAAATCCATATATCACATATTTTCAATGGCTGTATATATAAATATTTAATGGTGTTGCATAGTTTCTGAAACATTGGTTTCAGTAACATTGGCTTCAGTTTTTAATAACTCGCAGTTAACTGAATCACCAATCTGCCTTCTAATGTTCCCGTATCTTTGTTGAAAAAACATACACACTGACGTGTTACTTCTACTACACACTAATATGTTGCTTCTGAGATGCTTTGATTTGCCATGCTGTGTGAAGCTCCAATTGTTTAGAAAACAATCACTGTCTCCCATTGTAAAAAACCACTCACATAAAGAACCGCCTGCAATATGTGGATAGATGGGCAATGACCAAACCAGACTATATATCAAATTTATGTCTCAGGAACTTTACTATTAATAGTTTTTACTGTCAACTTTTAATACCAAAGAAGAAAGTACAGCACAGTGTTTTAACACACTCCAGAACACTTTATTAAATAGCATAGTGGTATGCTGTTGTAAATTGAGGTCAGGAGGAAGGGTAGCAGTGCTTTACAGGCTTAGGAACTCAATACTCAGCTATACCACTGGGATAAGAGTCTCTCTTCCAAGGCTGTTTGCAACTGACAGTGCTATCAACAACTCCAGCTCATTAAGACAACAATAACAATAGCAGTGTGGGGGGGAAAAAAAAAAAAAGAAGGAAGTATCAGACGTGTAGGTAGAAACAATGATTTTGTTTATCTCAAGGAAAAAAGCAACTGAAAGAGACCTCTGGGACACCTAAGGGAAGAAACTCTAATGCTAATTGACATGATTTAAAAAGATGACTCTGTTATTGCCAACAGTCTAATTTAGTCATTATCTTCCCAATGTTGAGGCAAACAAACCAGTTACAGTTTTAGTAGATGGATAACAAGTTATGCCTTAGTGTACAAATGTATATGCTAGAAGGTAGGCTGAAAGAATGCTTTCTAATAAATACAATTTGTATATCTCTTTATGAAACATGAGTCCTTAATGTTATTTGTCTGCCAAATGAGCTTCATTATATTTTGTGCAAATATGTAGGAACAATTTTTTATAAGGCCACAGAAAAACAGCAAAACCAAACAAAACCATCTACATCTCCTGAATTTCAGTTTCTCAAATTAAAAGTTTTATATTTTTATGTAAAAATAAATATTTGTTAGAAGGAAAATTTTTTGTGTTGTTTTTTTTTACCTCTCTACACTGTGTCCTTGCTTTGCACTAAATATCCCTGTATAAAAGAACTCTAGTGTTTGTCTGGAAGTTGTCAAGGCTGTAAGAATTGAGAAGCAGATGTACTCAAAGCATTGGGTCGGTTAACGAATGAATGTCTGAATGAGGAATAGCCAAAAGCTCCAAGCATAGGGTGTTTTTATGCCATGTGGAGATCAAAGGTTCAGTCTTTACTTTGACTCAAGCAAGGTATAAACAAACATATATACTAATGTCCCTGTTTCCAAATTCTTTAAATGTAAAACTCTGAAAGGTCTATGTAAAAAGTTCTAAGTGGTCATTTTAAATTAAAGAAAAAAAAAAAAAAGATGTTTGAAATTCAAGTGTTTAATAGCAGATTGTTTTAGCTTACAGTTTGTTTTGGGCAGAACAACATAGGAATACTAAAGATGAGCTTTTGAATAAAATTAAAAATCTCTTGTTTACTTAGCTGATATCTTCCAAGAGTTCTAGCAGATTCGATAGAATTAATGCCCTTCCATGACATTACTACACTTTATCCCTGGATGGTATAAATGGGCCTTAGAAAATGACACTGCCAGGAATGGATTAAGAGAATTAACTTGCATAAGGAGTCAAATTGCTGACCTCTACTTTGATTCACCTCTCATGACTGCTGCAATCCACTGGGAGAAAGATGGAAGTGATAGCCTTTACAGAGCAGAGCAGATGAGTGCTCTTGTATGTAGAAGGGCTTTTGAGGAGTTGGATTGCATGAGGGTCAGTCCAGTCACAATTTACTGCTGTCTACTGCTAGGGTAATTTGCATAGAGGAGATTTTTATACAGCTTGTTAAAACAAGTGTAAAGGAGTCATTGTCAGACAGGAGATTGCACAATGGGAATATTAACAAGCTAGCAAACTGTCATTTGCTGTATGATATTGTTTTTTACCTAAAAAAATCTTAAAAGCATAGAGTAGTCAATCATCAGCTACAGCGTACAGAATGGGCAAGTACCATACAATCTCTCCTACCATACAAATACCTCCAGTGGGAAAAGAGTAGCTTCACTGCAAAAAGGAGCCAATAAGGCAGAAGCCATGGCCAAATAGTGGTTCTCCACCTCGCTAAAAAAATTTACCAGTGCACTTTGCCAGTGTCTCCACAAGGAGAAGAAGAAGTAAAGACAAGAGAATAGTTCTGCAACTGTGAGCACAGTCCCGAGTCAGGGTTGAATTTCTGTGAGGTTCACGGTTCTGAAGGTAAAAAACATGCACGCTGTACATGAAATCACAGTCATTTCAGCATGAGTTAAAAACAGCCGCTATTCACACCTGGATGTCAACAAAGCATTTTTGCTCCTTGATGATAATATATTTTCTGTAGGTGGCATATGTGTCACAGAGGGCTGCAAACAATTAAGCATATGTTTTCTGACATTTGAATCATGTGTGTGTGCCTGATAAGGGAAACAAGTCTGTACCTCAAGTGGAAGGAGATTTGTAAAGATTTCTCTATTGACTTTTATATAGGATTGTAACAAATTACAATTCTGTTCAGTGTTGAGAAGGGATTGAGCTAGCACTTAGATCTAACAGTTCTGATATTTGTAGTTGTATATCACAATAACAGCTGAATTTTGACTTCAGGGATCTGTTTCTCAATTTACTGAGAAACAACATCCATGCTGCTAAGAGGAAACACACACTCCCTGGGCAAGCGAAGTCCTTGGCGGTGCTGCAGGTTACCTGCCAAGTGGACCCTTGATGGCTCTAGAGCACGTCTACCCTGCTACAGCTTTGGTTATACAACTCCTGTGTAGGAAAATGCTGTTGCTTTGGTGAGCCTGTTACTTTATTTCTCTATTTGGAGCAGAGCAATCCTCTTGTGTTAGTGCTCTCACTGCTCACTTGCCCATAGCTGACGTTCCCAGTCCTAACCTCCAACTGATGCAACGTGCACCCTGTGCTATGTGAGCAGAGATCGGTTAACATGTGCTGTGGATGGCCACAGGAAAGAAACAAAACACTTTCCACCACCAAAGAAATTTCTAAACTTGTCATTGAAGGCTAAACCACGTTTGCACATAAACTATGTCTGTAGCTTTCTTTCACTTATTTTGTCTTGAGTCCCATAGATTAAAAAGCTTGGGATTGCCAAGAAAGGAAGGATATGAGACAACATTAACTTGTAACCACGAACTCTTTGCTACATCTTTCATCTTTCTGGTATGGGCTGCCTCATTCTGTATGTATAGAGTGTCACACATCTCACTGTTCTCCTCAATAACCAACACAGTTCTGCACTGCCTAGCAGCTTTGCCTTTTCCTAATTACACTTTGGGAAAAACTTTTTCACTGTGACAGTGACAGAGCGCTGGAACAGGCTGCCCAGAGAGGTTGTGGAGTCTTCTCTGGAGACATTCAAAACCCACCTGGAGGCGTTCCTGTGTGGCTGCCCTAGGGGATCCTGCTCTGGCAGGGGGATTGGAATAGATGATCTTTCGAGGTCCTTTCCAACCCCTAATATTCTGTGATTCTGTGTGATTCTGTGATTATTGCCATAGAAAGTTAGGTGATTGTATGAAAATATGACTTTCTATAAAAAGCTGTCTAAATTATCTTCCTAGGGCTTGTATGGCGTTTCAGATAATGAAAAAGGTTGAGTGTTTTTGCGGCTTATTTTTTTTCATAAAGGTGCTTAATCGGGAAAGAATTAGAGCTCATGCTTATGCTATTCTTTGTTCAGCAAAGCCTGTAGAAAGACACTCATATCCTAAATCATAATTTCAAAGGAGAAAATTGCCACAAAACAGGATTTTAGAACACAGTTTTTGTGGGACTACTATTTAACAATAGAAATACATCTTGCCTGGTTTTGATAAGGGGACTCGTATTAGCCACTACAAGAAGACATCAATGTTTAGTATAATTTAGTTCTCAAAGTCTCCAGTAATTTACATTTTAGCATTAACATATATATATTTATACAAGGCCTTCAAAGTATGTGAGGAGCTGTATAGGCATGCAATAATGATTCTGCCTTGGAAAGATAAAAATCCATCTCAGTGCCAAAAAGTGGGGGACAGAACAATACACTGCACTCAAGAATATATGTGCTTATATACATTTTTGCATTATAAAGTTTCAAAAATTTTAATACACTTCCAAGTTCTGTAGTATATCTCTAAAATTATATTTTTTAGAGTACATAAGATAATGCAGTTTAAGTCTTACAGTTAAAATACAGGGCTCCTTCTGAAAGAAGTCTAGTTATGACAATGACCTATCCCTTAAATTATTTTTTCTCAACTACTAGCCTCAAGTTGTGCCAGAGGAGGTTTAGATTGCGTATTAGGAAAAAAATTTTTCACCAAAATAGTTGTCAAGCATTGAAACAGGCTGCCCAGGGAAGCGGTCAAGTCACCATACCTGGAGGTATTTTAAAGGTGTGTAGATGTGGTGCTTAGGTGGACTTGGGAGTGTTAGTTTAGCAGTTGGACTCTGTGATCTTAAGGGTCCTCTCCAAGCTAAATGATTCTGTGATTCTATGATTCTACTAATATTTCAACTGTCACCATTTGTACGGTGCCTAGAACAGTCTGTGCCTCTACTCTGTAGGACTTTAAACACCACAAGAATTAACATAATTAATCATAATTGCTAGAGAAGGTGCATGCTTAAGAAAGCACAGTTCAGCAGTTGTGCAACATATGACAAGGGAACTGGCAGTGGTAAAGCAATAAGCAAACAAATAGGGCAACAGACTTGTTTTAATGTACTACATTACGAGATGCAGAAGATAAGCTTGAGTGCAAGTAGATAAACAATCCAATACTCCAGTGGGATGTTGTGCATCACAGGCAGAATGCAATGCAGATCCTTTGAGATAAGAGACGTCTGATCATATTTCTTGAGTCTCAGCAGAAAACAAAGAGCAGCTCATTTAAGCATGTGGATTGATATGCTGAATTTAGGTACTGGGCTGAATGTCAGCAAGAAATGAATAAGGCAGAAATATGAAAGTAGGGAGAACATGACACTCTCATGTTCTCCAACCCACATGCATTTTAAGGTAGAATGAAGTCTGACCCTATAGCTATAGTCATGTGAGAAATGTATTTATTAAAATAAAATGCAGCCTTCTATATATATATGTGAAAATCTGCAAATAATCATAGACGGACTGCTCCGTTGTAATATATGGTAGATTAAACTTTATATTTAATAATTAAAATTCTCAAGTATTTAATGTAATGAATGCTGATACCATTCATGAGATATATTTGGAAAAAAAACACCCCACCAGTTATACCTTGGTAGGCCTTTGTAGCTGAAAATTGTGCTAATACAACTACAGAATGTTTTATGATTTGATGAAGTGCAGGGCAAAACGACAGAAGAATGTAATGACGCTTCTTCACATTTTCCTTGTCACGTCCTCCATAAGAGGAAATTTGTGGCCATTAGCTGTTAAAGTGACCTGCATATCTTTTTAGAACATCCTCATATCCATAGGACCTGATACTTATTGCCACTAAGACACCGCAGATTATTCTCACATGAAAGGTTAATCATGTGCATAAGTGTTTGTGGGAAGAAGCTATTAAAATGTGCACTATAAGTGCCCTAGTAGCAAGGCAAACCTTGAAGAAAAATGAGACAGAAAATCTCCATTCTGTAGACCTTGCTGCTTATCTGCCAATTTAGTGTTCAACTCAGCCACGGTCTGGAGGAACATCAAACAAAAGGAGAGAAATCAGGATTACAATTATTTGAAATATTTCATATCAGAACTTATAAAATGACTTCGAAGTAATCAGGCCCAACATCTCAGTGCTAATACACGAGATGGCTCTTCAAGGTTGAATGCCCTTTACTCTCAGTGATATCAGAAACAGGGTACTGAATTATCTGTCTTTTGCCAGAGGTTTGGAGAACAGTTGCGGTTGTTACCGTTCTTGCATGCTAAAACCTTCAGATTGTTTTCAACCCGGTGCTCAAGAGAAGTGGTCACACAGTCCATTCTCACCTGCAGCAAGCAGCTCTCTCACCTTAACTTCCCTCCTAAAACAGTTTTAGAATCCCCAAATTCACCAGGAAAAATATCATTTCTGTTTTGAAATTGAATAGAGAAATTCAAAACCACATGTAGAAGCATGAGCTGCGGAAGTTAAACACACATTGCTCTGCCGTGATAGCAGATCACAATAGTGCGTGTTAGGCTACAGCGTTCTTTATTTAGTTGCTGTGAAAGATCTGTCTCCCTTGGTACAATGTACACAAGGCATTCCATCCCAGTATTTTCCGAGTGTCTCTATGTCCTTCTTTTATTGGTTTGTTTGCTCTGATTTGGCTTTGAAACTGGTCTTGTGAAATATTTTTTCCAAATTAAGGTATGACTTTCTCTCTCCACATCCATCCTTGATGGCGGAAGTTGAGTACATTAGTTGATTTATATAATAAAATACTTGGGTAACTAGAACACTTCTTGTGTATCTGCATTTGCCAGGCAAAGTTTGCTTTCCCTTTGGGTGCACTGCTTCAGCCACCACAAATACAAAAGCACAGCTTGACTGTGAACTCCAGGCAGAAACTAGTCTGTGTGAGGCTACAGGGTCTTAACATAAAAAGGGTAAGCCAAATTCAGCCAGTGAGAATTTTCCTAAGGCATTTACAGCCCCCATGTTGCTAATATATTGCAGGACACTAAACAGCATTAGAGGCAGCATGCTTGTTATTACACACAGAACAGAAGTCCCCAGAACAAGAGAGGATGCTGTATACTTTCTGATAGCAGAAGTGGGCTCAGCATCAAACAATTTTTACACAGCTGTCTCCACACAACTGAACAGCTATACACACTTCAGATTCAAATACCGAGACTCAGGTCTGTGCGATAAGATGCCACCATGGAAACTGCTTTTTCCTTTTTAATAAACATGGGGGAAAAAAAAATGAAAGAAAAAAAATCTCAAGTGGCTAAAAAGTGCAGGTTATTCACTAAGTCTTGCAATTCTAATGACCTCAAGAGTTTCTAGGGAAAAAAAAAAAAACAAGCACCTTCCTGCTCCACAGTTTTTAGACAATAATGCTGATAGTCATTAGCAGAAAAGGTTAGCTGAGAAGGACTGCAACTTTCACTACTCGAGTTCTGTCTTCTTTCCTTGAAGACAAAATAAATCAAACACATGTAGAAGTGAGAGGAACAGATAGCCAGAGCAAAAAATACAGCATGAGTGGTGAAGGCTGAATTGTGCATCATTGCTCTTGAAAAAAAAGACAGGTATCGCACACAATCTAGTCAACTAGTCTGACACTCAGCAAACTTGTGGCACTGTCAAGCTGCTCGAGATATTATCATTAGCTGCCTTTCTAGTGATAAGCTTACTGCAACTGAAAAAAAACCCACCACATTTTCAGCAGCTAAGGCTCGGAGGCTTGCAAGGAAATAGATTAGAAGTCAGAATTTGCTAAACACATCTGTTTTGATATTCCCTGTTGTCAAATTGTGACCACTCATTGTATAGCTGTGTTAGCCGAAAAAGAGGTATTTCACTCGTTACCAAGAACCAAAAGCTAGAATGTTGAGTGTTTCTAACCCCCAAGTCTATGAAGTAGACCCCTGCTCTGGGGTAGAGTTTGTCACATCGGTAAATCACTGAGTTGATGGACGGAATTGCACCAGTATAGCCCTGGTCATGTCTCTCTGCCTTCCTGCTTTACTTACAGTTAATTTTAGGTTTATTTTCCACAGCAATGTTTTTCATGTTGATGGAATACATGTTCAGGGTTGCTGGTGTGTCTCTGCAACATGAAAGGTTCAAAGAGAAGAAATATGAAGTAAATATGAAAAGGAAAGAGGAAAGCAAATGATGTTAGAAATGGAAGTGTCACATTTCAAGTGAAGCTGGAGATCTGACTGAGACCAGGGAAAATGATGATATCGTCTATATGCATTTTCAGTTTTGGTCTGATCAGGTCATTTCTAAGGGTCGGGAAGAGGACGACTAGTTTTAGGTTGGGGAGGAAGAAAGAGAGGAGAAGAAACTCCAAGCGATGACACATTGGGGGGTCCTTATGGGTAAGAATCAGGAGTAAGGTCAGAAAGAGTGATACGGTGTTGGGAATCTGTTACAGACCACCCAACCAGACTGAAGAAGTAGATGAAATTTCTTATAAGCATTTGAGAGAGGTTTCAAAATCGCTACCTCTTGTGCTCGTGGGGGACTTCAACTTCCCAGATGTCTGCTGGAAATACAGTACAGCAAAGAGAGAACAGTCCCAGAGGTTCCTGGAGTGTATGAAAGATAACTTCCTGACACAACTGGTGAGGGAGCCATCCAGGGAAGGTTCCCTTCTAGACCTGTTTCTTGTGAACAGGGAAGAACTTGTTGAGGAAGTAAATTTTGGAGGCAATCTAGGGCACAATGAGTTTTCAATTCTTGGAGGAACAAGGAGAGGGTTTAGTAAAACTGCCATCTTAGATTTCCATAGGGCAAAAATCGGTCAGGAGACTGACTGACAAAGTTGCTTGGGAGGCCATTCTGAAGGATACAGGAGTCCAGTAAGGCTGGACATATTTCAAGAGGGAGGCCTTAAAGGTACAGGAGCAGGTTGTCCCCATGTGCTGAAAAATGAGTCGACGGGGAAGGAGACCGGCCAGGCTAAATAGGGACCTTTGGCTGGACCTCAAGAATATAAGAGTCTATGACCTTTGGAAGAGAGGGCAGGTCTCTCATGAAGACTAGAAAGACATAGCGAAGATATGTGGGGAGAAAATTACGAGAGCCAAAGTGCAACTAGACCTAAACCTAGCTGCAATTGTTAAAGATAATAAAATTTTTTTCTATAAATTCATTAACAACAAAAGGAGGATTAGGGAAAATCTTCGTCCTTTATTGAATGCAGAGGGAAACAGAGTGACAATGGATGAGGAAAAGGCTGAGGTGTTCAACGCTTGCTTTGCCTCAGTCTTTAGCAGTGGAACTAGCTGTTCCCTGGGTACCCAGCCTCATGAGCTGGGAGACAGGAAAGGGAAGCAGAATGAGGTCATCAGAATTAAAGAGGAAGCGGTCAGTGACCTGCTATGCCACTTGGATGCACACAAGTCTATGGGGTTGGATGGGTTACATCCAAGGGTGCTGAAAGAGTTGACAGATGTGCTGGTCAAGTCACTTTTCTTTATTTACCTGAAGTTCTGGCTGACTGAGGAGGTCCCAATGGACTGGAAGGTAGCAAATGTAACACTCATCTACAAGAAAGGCAGAAAAAAGTATCTGGGAAACTATAGACCTGTCAGTCTCATCTCGGTACCGGGGAAGGTCATGGAGCAGATCATCTCGAGTGCTATGACATGCCATATAGAGGACAACCAGGAGATCAGGCCCAGTCAGCACAGTTTTATGAAAGGTAGATCATGCCTGACAAACCAAATCTCCTTCTATGACAAGATGATCTGACTATTGGACAAGGGAAAGGATGTGGCTGTTGTCTACCTAGATTTTCAAAAAGCATTTGGTTCCCCACAGAATTCTCTTAGAAAAACTGGCTGCTCATGGCTGGGATGAGCATATGAACTGCTGGATAAAGCACTGGCTGGATGGACAGGCCCAGAAGGTGGTGGTTGATGGAGTTAAATCCAGCTGGCAGCCGGTCACAAGTGGTGTTCTTCAGGGCTCAGTACTGGGACCATTTCTGTTTAACATCTTTATTGATGATCTTGACGAAGACATAAGTAAGTTTGCAGATGACACCAAGTTAGGTGGAAGTGTTGATCTGCACAAAGGTAGGGAGGCTCTATAGAGAGACTTGGATAGTCTGGGTCATGTTAATGGTATGAGCTTCAACAAGGCCAAGTTCCAGGTCCTGCACTTGGACCACAACAACCCCATGCAACGCTACAGGCTGCGGCAAGTGTGGCTGGAAAGATGTCTGTCAGAAAGAGTCCTGGGGATACTAATTGACAAGCAGCTGAATATGGGCCAGCAGTGTGTCCAGGTGGCCAAGAAGGCCAATGGTTTGCATTAGAAATAGTGTAGCCAGCAGGAGTAGGGAGGTGTTTGTCTCCCTGTACTCAGCACTGGTGAGGCCACATCTTGAGTACTGTGTCCAGTTTTGGCCAACTCAATAAAAGAGAGATACCAAGGTTCTGGAGCAAGTGCAGATGAGGACAGTGAAGCTGGTGAAGGGCCTGGAGAATAAAGTTTACGAAGAACGATTCAAGGAGCTGGGCCTGTTTAGCTTGAAGAAGAGGAGGCTAAAGGGGAGATCTCGTCACTCTCTACAACTAACTGAAAGGACATTGTAGAGAGATTGGTGCTGGTCTTTTCTCACAGGTAATTAACAATAGAACAAGGGGGAATGGCTTCAAACTGCAACAGCATAGGTTTGGAGTGGACATTATGAAAAGTTTTTTCACAGAAGGAGTAGTCAGAAGTTGGAATAGGCTGCCCAGGGAGGTGGTTGATTCACCATCCTTGGATGTGCTTAAAGGTCATTTAGATGTGGTGTTGGGGAATATTGTTTAGGGGTGAAATCTGTAGAGTAGGGTTAATTATTGGACTTGATGATCCCAAGGGTCTTTTCCAACCTGAATGATTCTATGATTCTAATTATTATTCTATTCCCTCCAGACTAAGGATCCTGATTACCAGGACACATCCTCCTCCTTTTTATTTTGTTGACTAGTTAGGTCCCATATCCTATTTCAATTTAAAGTAAATAACTTGTCCTACATAGTATATATGTTCCTACATAGTATATATGTTCCATAGTTATTAGATGACAGATGTAGAAAATTTTGCTTTTTAAATGTTCTGGTTTTGTATTGTAATTGCTTACTTTTAAAAATACTTGATGCAAGTAGATGAGTCGGACTTTTTTGTTACGTTGGACAACTAAAATAATAGTTTTACAAAAATATGATCTCCATCAGTTCTCTGCTGTGAAATTCTCTACAGCTTCATTGGAATAAAGTTAGATTAGACACCATTTCCTCTGTAGTCTCTTTGAAAGACTGGGGAAGAATTCAACTAAAGGCAAGACATAACTACTGAGAAAAAAAAAAGATGAAGTTTAGCATTAATTAGGATGATGTAAAATTGACATAAACCCAGCATAATAGAAGCCTCCAGATATTCAATTCAAGATGCAGAAGACTGCCAACAGAAGGATGTTTGGTAAAGCCAAGAGAAAGGGGAGAAGACATCTAGAAGAATACCCTGATTGTACTCTGAGACACCTAGCCATCAAATCATACAGGAGGTGTAGTTGCCTTGACATGTGAAAAGTCCAGTAAAAGTTGTCATTTTAATTCCTCTGCTGAAAACAGCAAGGAATTCTCCACAAAGAATGTGAGAGAAGATCCTGTCTTAACTGGAGACAGAGGAAGACTGATAAAAATGTATTTAGTTGCTTTGTGTGGTACACCTACTGTACCCCAAGTGGTTATTGACAACCAAGTCCAAACAGAGGGCTTACTAAAATGTAAAGAAAGAATAGAATACTGTTTCTGAAGAAGGTAAAAAAAAAACCCAAATCAATAAACCTGGAAGAATCTATCTGATGCAGAACTGTAATTGTAGTGTAGAAGAAGCAGGTTAATTGCTATTCCCCTCCAACTAATAGCCAATCACAGAATCACAGAATATTAGGGGTTGGAAGGGACCTCGAAAGATCATCTAGTCCAGCCCGCCTGCCAGCGCAGGATCACCTACAGTAGGTCACACAGGAACATGTCCAGGCAGGTTTTGAATGTCTCCAAAGGAGACTCCACAACCTCCCTGGGCAGCCTGTGCCAGTGCTCTGTCACCCTCACAGTGAAAATTTTTTTCTAATATTTTTGTGGAACCTCCTATGCTCCAGCTTGCACCCATTGCCCCTTGTCCTGTCATTGGACATCACTGAGAAGAGCCTGGCACCGTCCTCCTCACACTGCTCCCTGACATATTTATAAACATTAATGAGGTAGCCCCACAGCCTCCTCTTCTCCAAGCTAAAGAGACCCAGCTCCTTCAGCCTTTCCTCATAAGGGAGATGTTCCACTCCCTTCATCATCTTTGTGGCTCTGCGCTGGACTCTCTCAAGCAACTCCCTGTCTCTCTCAAGCTGAGGGACCCAGAACTGGACACAATATTCCAGATGGGGTCTCACCAGGGCAGAGTAGAGGGGCAAGAGGACCTCTCTCGAGCTACTTCCTACTCCCCTTCTAATACACCCCAGGATGCCATTGGCCTTCTTGGCCATGAGGGCACATTGCTGGCTCATGGTCATCCTGCTGTCCACTAGAACGCCAAGGTACCTTTCTCCTACACTACTCTCCAGCAGGTCAGTCCCCAACCTATACTGGCACATGGGGTTGTTCTTTCCCAAGTGCAAAACTCTACACTTGCCCTTGTTGAACTTCATCAGATTTCTCCCTGCCCAAATGAGAGTGGCTGAAATCGAACATCAACATGCTTAATTTATTTTTTTAGAAAATATTATTCTTTTCAAATTTTTGTTTCTATTATCTATTACATTTTATGAAGTGAGTCTTGGGTATATATTATGCTCTTACTCATTATGTTACTACATTTTGTTTAAAAAAATAAATTATTTCTGGACCGGATGTCAGGATGTGTCATGACCTATTTAAGAATCCCTTAAGACTAAGAGTCTGCTGGGATTAGACATCACTTTTACCTGTTCCCCAAACAGACTTTAGGCCTGTTCTGTTTAAAACACCAGTTGATCCAATTTCTCTCTAGGCAAGCCTGAGACTTGCTTAGGTATATACTTGATCTTCCTGTTATCCTTCATATTATGTATCCAACTGCAGGCTGCATAAAATTCCCTTTCGAAAATCAGTAGTGATAAAGGAAGTGTGCAAAACTGTATCATCCAAGTTTCACTCCACTGAAGCATTCTGTCCTGTTTTACTGTGCATCACTGCCTTAAATCTAAACAACTTGAAGTCCCTTGTCATTAAAGTATCTGACTCCTTATGTTTTCTGAAGACATGTAAGATCTACAGACATGGCTAAGTTCAAGAAATCTTTCTGCTAACAATGATAAATAAGGATCATAATTTAAAAAAAAAAAAAGATGGGATTTTGAGAGAGAAAAATGTCTCTGTTAAAAAAAAAAAATGTTTGCGAATCTCAAAGGTTGAAAATTAGAGAGGCAGAAGTCATGTCATAAAGAAAAAGGTTTAGCATTAAAGTAAATAGTAATTCCAAATTTTATGATTTCTGAGAAAATAATGAAACCATTGAATCTCTGGCTCACTACAAGTTTTATTACCTCAGTAAACAGACAAAAGAATATTTGAGGGAAAGAAAGTGAAAATCAGTAATGGTTTATTCCTATTTCTAGAAGAGCCACTGGAAAAGCTGTCAATTCTGCATTCACTAGTGAAAGGAATGTATAATGAAATTGCTCGTTTTGCTTGGAAGAGATTATCTCTTTCTGTGACAGTTATGATCAGAACAAACCATTAGACCTCTCAAACACCTCCTGCTGTGAATGATTAATACTCAGAACTATAATAATGCAAAAAAATTATTCAGCATATGGTTTTCATAGCTTTAGCTTAGCATACTAGCCTCTGTTTACATCTTCTGTCATATTAAGGGATATACACTTATAAGTGTCTCTACAATTTTGACAGAATCATAACAACCGTAATTGACTATTTACTTTTCATTCTCAATTTTAAACACTTTGCAAAAGTGTCAAAGACTTTGTCCTGGTTTGAGCCCACCCAACTGGCAACGTAGAACCATGCAGCTGCTTGCTCATTCCTATGCCCCTCCTTTTTGCAATGAGGAGGAGAAAATTCAACAAAAGGATCAAGGATCAAGATTAAAGATAGGAAGGGTTCACTTGCTACTTATGGTCACAGGCAAAATCCAGGGTAGGCTTGGGTAGAAAATAAATACAACCAAATCTTAAATACACTTTCCCCTCCACCCCTCCCTTCTTCCCAGGTACCTCCTCCCCGCCAGCAGCACAGAGGGGCAGTGGATGGGGGTTGCAGTTTGTCCATTACACGTTGTCCATGCCGCTCCTTTCTCCTCAGGGAGAGGACTTCTCACAGTCTTCCCCTACTTCAGTGTGGTGTCCCTCTCATGGGAGATAGTGCTGCTCGGACTTCTCCGACATGAGTCCTTCCCATGTGGTCATGGTTCTTCCTGAACTGCTCCAGCACAGGTCCCTCCCATGGGCTGTCGTCCTCCCAGCAATGGACTGCTCCAGTGTAGGCTTCTGTCAGAGTCACTGCGTGCTTTGGGCGAGGTCCTCTGCTCTGATGTGGGTCCTCCACCAGCTGCTGCATCCTGGATCCTCCACCACCATTAATCTCCGTGGTGTGCAGGAGCTCAGCTTGCCATCTCACAAGCAGCCTCAGCTAAATCTCTGCTCTGGGGCCCTTCTGACCCTCCTTCCTCCTCACTGACCTGACCTTGGTGACCACACGGTTGCTCCTTTCACCTCCTCCCATCTCCAAAACAAAGAAATCCCCAACACAATGGAAGTTGCTCAATAGGTTTCCACTCTTAAATAGATTGATTGCAGAGGTGCTGATTGGCTCAGCTTTGGGCAAAGGTAGGTCTGACTTTCACATAGGCTGGGGGAGGTTGTGGAAGTTTACACATTTCAATGTAAATGCATAGATAGTTGTATAAATGTGTAACAATTCACAGCTGACATTATGAGTCTGCTTCCCTCTTTTAATTTCCAGATAATATCTTAATGTTAACTTCATGTCATGAACATCACAATGTGATCCCAGATGGAAGTAATGTAAAAAAAAAAATCCAATATAAGAATATTTTCTCTGTATAACCACTTATTTTTTAAAAAGTCTTTCAAATCATACATTTTTAGTACTATTGTATAGTTCATGTATTATGTGTCAGTAATTTATGAACACTCATGTATTTGTGAATATGAAATTATTCTCACTTGGGAGTTAAATACACCAGAACTGTATTATTCTGCTTAATTTTAGCATCAAGTATTACCTTTTTAAAAATTCAATTAAATGTTTTAGGGCATTAAAAACTACATACAGTTTGTCACTGAGATAAACCAAGGCAAATAAGTATGTATTAGTGGAAACTGACTCCCAATAGAATCCATCCATGTTGTTTCATTAATTGAATAAATTATTAAGCATTACAAATTGTGATGAATTTTAAAAGCTATCTGAAAATAGAAGTATTATATTGCAAATGGTGACATCCATCCTTCAGACTTTATCTAATGCGTATAATGTCTACTGTCCAAAATCATTTAACTGAATTCAGCTCAGCTACCCACACATACAAATTCTATATTGATTGAAGTACTTGCTGGATCAAACCATTGTTTGGATTGAATTATATATCCAAATATTTGTCATTTTGCTGCCATTCTGTTTTCCCCAGTTTCTACCAAGATATACCCCTGAAATACTGACTTTATTTACAGGCCTCTTGCCATTTTGTGTATTTGACATAAAATGAAGTGTTATTTACATGAGTTTAAAATATTTGCACTCCTTGAAATTGTGTTTTACCATATGATGTGATTTTCTAGCACTGCATGCAGTGAGTAAAATTGTAATGCTCAAAGTTAAGAGTACCCAGAGCATCAGGCTTGATGTTTGTTCTGGCAGAGGAATAACAGTAATTCTGCTTTCTAATGGGTGTTTGAGTCACTGCTGTAACTATCAATAGGGAGCTTGCCTAATTATTATCTGAACTGACATGAGGCTTGGGTTTGCATTTTAGAGCTGGTGGAAATTCACCACGCTATCAAGAAATAGAGGCACTATTTCTAGTAATTTGTTCTAATCAGATGTTTGTTCCCTAAGCCACATATACGTGCTTCTTACAATATAGCATTCCACTTGTGGAAAGACAGAATTATGTTTGCTTTTTATTTGTTTACCTGGTCTCATCATCCTGGTTTCTGTAAATATTTGTAAATCAATGGATTCCTTGCTTGCATGCTCTCCTACAGAGCATGAGCACAAATCTTCTTATGTCATTTAGATCTTCTGTAAATTATCACGCATTATGATAAGAATAATGAATTCACTAATGTTCATTTACACTGTAGTCATCTTACATTCTATTAGACATATATTAAAAGTCTCACTTGGGCACTCTTTGAGAAAGTCAAAGCTGTAAGGTCATGGATTTCATGTTGAACAAACCCCACAATAGTCACAAAAGAGACAGCCTGTAGCTGTGCAAGATCTTGTGAGGATTTTTTTTTTTTTTTTTGGTGGAGACAAATCACTAACACACAGTATTTGCATCTTGAAACTTCATTCTAGCAATGGTATTTTAAGGTTATGATGAGTTTTCTTCAGCTGATTGGTATTCACAGAATGGCCTGACTTGCACTGCTGAAGAATCTTTAATCGAGTAGTTTTTTCATTCCAGGTCTTGATGTTGTGAAAAAGAACCTATCAGTTTTGAAAAGGAATTTTTGATGATTTTTTTCTTTTTTTCTCAGGACCCAGAATAGAAAGATAGGTTATTCCCAATCCCATCAAGGACCATGACAGTTATTTGCTAGATATGTTCTTGCAGTGATACCGTTATGGGGGTGATGTTACAGCATGACTGAGCAAGGTACTTGCCAAACCTACTACTGAAGTTTGTGAATTAATGCTCAAATCAATTCAGCAAACTGTAATACATTTACTTGTAGCTGGTCTTAATGTTAGAGATGGAATTGGTCCAGGAATTGTTTTGTGAATATTAGAGGTGGCCAAGAACTTCCTGACAATGTTTTTTCTTGTTTTATTTTAGTTGGAAAATTCAATTAATTGAAACAGAAGCTCATTATTGGTCTGTGTCAGTATAAGGTGGCTTTTGCTTGCAAAACCTTCTCAGCTCCCTAATGGAGCTCCTGGTCAAAACCAGTAGTGAGAGAGAAATTTGATTTAATGTATAGGGTTGTGGTTTCCATCATGAGAGGAGAGTGCCACGATGAACAGGTTATTCATTACTCTGGATTAGCCTTTTTCAGATTTTCCTGCTGGAGCTGTTCCACTTTGTGTGACTAATTATGTGTTAATTGATGAATCAGTTTCAGCAATGTCCCAAAGTCCCCTGCCTCCTGAATTTACCCCTGATAATTTTATCTAAGGTAGAAGTTCTTCAAAGAGGGACAGTCATAATAAATAAGGCGCAAATGCAGTAACTTCATTGTATGGAGCACCTGTGAACGGAGAGACAAAAATGGACATGAGCCAGCCAGAGCCAACAGGAAATTGGTGTAATTCAGAGCATGTTGAAGGTTGGCAATCACACATCCTCCAGTCATCAAAGCAATGATGGCAGTAGGAGGGAAACATAAAAGTTTACTCCTGTAGGATAATACTGTATGACACTTGAGATAGCAAAGAATTAAACTGGATTTGACACCATTCAAAATCAGTCCATTTAGTAAGGATCCCTAGGCACTACCCTGCTAGGCTTCAGCAATCACTCCCCAGCTGAGGATTGCTGGTGTGTATTATGCCCTCGGTTTTCTTTCTTTTCCTTCCTTTCTCAACGTTTCTGGGTGAGCTTGCTGCCACTCACTAATCAAGATTTTTACTCTGCTCTCATGCAACCAGATAGAAGAGAACTTGAATTTCTGGGAACTACAGCTCGAGGTAATCCACTAAGTGGTTTTAGCAGAATGACTGCAGGATCCTGGCTGAGCTGCTTCCCCGAATAATGACTATAGATTAGATGTCATAATAACAGCTGTCAACAAGCAGTGTGCAAAAGAGTTTTTTGAAGTCGCAATTACTCGACAACCTCTGTTCCCCTCGTGTACCAGAAGCGCGTTTGATGTGCCTTCTGTTGCCCTCCCACCTAGCAGTACCACTGCTTTGGGCATCGTTCACGCGTGCTGCTGCTTACAAGATGAGTCACTCAGCTCAGCAGAGCCCATGCTTCAGCTGTGGAAAATGAATAAAAGTGACACCAGCGTCCTGGCGACATAAGATGTACTTAAACTAGTGCCTTTTCAGTTCAGCAGGAAACTGTTTTCCTTTACATTTGGGATTGATGTTGGCAGGAGGTTGGAATTGACCGCTCTGTGATAGCTTTTGTCTGTAATTGGCCTTTGCTATCCTGACATAGTTGATCTCAGTGGGAATAATTAATCTTTCACCCACTCAGGATATTGACTGGGTAGTTGGAGCTTAGAGAGATCAGCTAGAATTGTTCTGAGTCACCAAAAAATTGGCACAGGGAGAGGCAGGATGAGAAAGGATAGAGGTCCTCTGCAGTCATGAATGGAAGACCACACAGGGAAAGAAAATAGTACATTTGCTTTCCTTACAGAGTAGCTGATAGAAGTATTTTCTAACCAACAATGTAAAACATTGTATTGATTAAGATCTATGACATGAAGAAATATATTATTTGCTCAGTTTAGAAGCAGAAATTTAATACTAAAATAAGAAAGATGATTTTCCTACCTTAAAATCGATGAGATTGTTACCTAAAAATAGGTTATCTGTAAGATGATTTTTAAAGACAAATATACAAAACTTGTTACAGCTCCAGTAG
The DNA here is from genome assembly GCA_020746105.1 of Trogon surrucura. Taxonomy (NCBI): domain Eukaryota; kingdom Metazoa; phylum Chordata; class Aves; order Trogoniformes; family Trogonidae; genus Trogon; species Trogon surrucura. The sequence goes on from CM036617.1 coordinate 57,577,527, forward strand.
CATATTTTCTTGTTGCTTCTCTCCGCGTTTAAATTTCATCATTTCAAGACTTTCAAATGGTGTATCAACCAAGAAATCCAGTACTGTGAAAATGCCTAATGTGCATGAGTACACACATTTTGACAGTGCAGTAAGCAATATTGATTCAGCCAGTTCTTCACAAAAATCAAGTGCAGGAGGAAAAATCTCTTGTGCTCCATGTGTTTCAGTCTTAGGTGGGGAAAGCCATCTGGGGGTGTGTCTTGGGCCCCTCTTACAGCTCCTCATGTGATTAAGAGGAAAAAATGGGTAACCAAGAGGAAAAGATGGGTTTTCTTTAACCTTTAGCTATTGCTGTATCCCAAGGATGAAGCTATCTACCCCTCAAGTGTGCTCACAGTGAGCGGCACATCTTTTGCATTGTCTGAATGTGGGGGGATTTTGGAAATCAGTCTGAGTGGATCCGGACACACTGTACTGACCATTTTGTGTTAAAATTCTGTTTAACACTTCGTAAGCCCAGCAGGACATTTATAAAGAAGTAAATGCATGAGGAAAAATTCAAGAGCTCAAGTCAGGGAAGAGCTAACCAGTTTCTTCCCTTTTAGAATTTAAATGCAACTAGAAGTTCTCCTTGTGACTGTGAGAACTTGGACATCAATATACCTAAATGTTTTCTGTACGCAGAGTTTCAGGACAAGCATCATTAAAAAAGAAAATAAAGAAATAAATTATTCAGCTTAAACATACGTGACACAAAAAGGAATTGCTTTAGTTCTCCTCTTTGTAGATAATACCATTAGTTTTAGTTAGAAGCCAGGGCAGGTTGTAAACCATGAATTTTCCTTTTTAATTGTTTTCAGTTTTCTGTTACATATTTTTTTAATTTAAAATTTCTTTTATTTTTATTAACTGAAAAGTTGGAGGTGTTTTTTTTTTAATAAGATCTTACCTTCAGTATGAAATATATTCTTTTACTTGATTAAAAATTAATAAAATATTCAGTCCAAACAGATTTTTCATTTTTTTAATTGCCAGCAAAGCACAAAAATAGTTTGTCAAGCTCCAGTCATGAAATACTTAGTGTGTCATACAGAAATTTGGTCCTGAATGCATTAAACTTTGTATTTCCAGGCAAGTAGCTCCAACAGCTTAAGTGCATGTGAAATACTGTTACAAGGACTAGATAGTTTTGTCTTTTGTTTCCCTCATTCGAATTTCATGATCTTGCTAGCTGTACTAATACTAACAAATTACCAGGGACTGATTGCTCTAGGTTGAGTAGGGGAGGGTGAGGAGAAGGAGGAAAGGCTTGATTCTCAGATCTTAGACACACAATATATTTATTTTTACTTTAAACAATTAAAAATTCTTTTTAGTGAAAAGATCAAATGGTTAAACATTCTGGATTAACTTTTTCAGATAGAGAAGTATGGATCACATACAGGAGTGGTTGTATAGTGGACTCAAGTATTTTCTATGTGAAAGCCCAACAGTCTTCGTAAAGTAATAGGTAATCGTAAGATAGCAGGTAACAAGAGATAATTGTAAAAAAATCAACTAAAGCCATAACAATAAAAAATATTCAGTGTCATACAGAATTATTTCAATTTATAACATAGTCTTCTGTTTTACTTTTCTAAATTCCGATTAATAGAGCTTCTAAAAAAGAAAAGCGTTAAACATTTTAAGACTGTCCTTCAACTAAGAAATGGAGATTTTTGTTGAGAAATCAGAGTTTGGCAAGGTTATCCAGGGATCAGGTGAAGCTCGTGAAAGTGAAACTTTACCTCAGCTGTTTGCTTTTTTAAGTTTCACCAACATCATTTCTTTACCTTTTTGTCTAAGCTTCCTTGGAGATCTTATTAAAGTTTCACAACTTGGCCCTTCATCTTTGCTGAAGTTTATTGTTTCTCTGTGCATTTAACAGATAAGGTTTTGAAACTTTTGGATTTGGGATTTCTGTAGCATATGAACTAAAGAATTCACATGTCTTTCCAAAATCTTCGTGGACTTACAGCAACTTGTTACTATTGCAGTTGCATGTCTTCCTTTACTTTAAATAGCAAAAAAAATGAGATTTATAGCTCCATATTTTTAAAGTAAGGAAAAGAATGTGCCAGAAGATGAAAGTTAAAAACGTGATATGCCCTGTGGCCATGTCAAAACTGTTAAATCTCCATCATAAAACTAATCTTTTGCTATTTTTCCCCTGAAGCAGTAGACTGTGATCTCATTGTGCTTTATAAGCTGGGAAAGGTCAGGCCACCCTCCTCAGTCTTTGGATGAATGAAACTCATCTGTGCTTAGGATGATGCTGATTAAGTTAACGCAGACAAACAAGATCTAGCTAGAACAGTTTGAATTTACTTTTCGCAGCTGTTTATTGCTGCTTCTCTAGGTAATCATTACAGCCCCCGCAGCTGAGACCCAATAACAGCTTGTGGGAATCCTCCCACTGTTTCAGTGCAAACCAGCTGTACTAATTTGAGTCACTGTGGAAAACAGCTCAGGCTAAGCCAAACGGTGACTTATTAGTGCAGCTCAATACAAGGATGAGGAGGAACAGTTGTTAATACTGAGACCTGAAGTTACTATCACCATTTCAAACTCGGTGCTTTCTAAGCTGTGGAAAGGTAGTGTCAGGAAGAAGTCCTAGAGCATTGCAGGCTGTTTTGGGAGACCTAATTCTTGCTTTTTACAGCTTTGGCCCTGTAAAATGCCACACAGAAGTCTTTCTGTGTAGTTAGCAGTGTTAAATGTTAAAGAGATTCTATTGAATCTCGTATTTCATATGGTACATATTTTTTATTTTTTTTTAATTTTTTTTTTGTTAGAGAACTGGATCCTCTCTCTCAACTTCAAAAAAATCAAATGAAAAAAAAGACATTTTTCAAGAAAGTTAAAATTTCTTAAGTCATATTACATCGGATTATTTCTTTTCTCCATGCAAATGCAAAGTAATCCTGTTTAATAAAAAAGAATGAGCAGACCTCATTTCTTTAAGAATAATTTAAGTTTCTCTTAGATATTTGATTTGTCCGGGAGCAATACTAGTTGTAACTTTCCGATCAAATTTGGAGTAAATATACTTTGTGAGTGTTTTTGTTTTGTTTGGGAAATACCAACTTTATATAAATGGAGAAATAGTTACTGCATACTGTTGATAAATACTGTTAAACATAGCCCTCATGATCAAAGATAATGTCAATAAATAAAAGAGACCCAGGAAATCAGTTTAGGTATTCAACTGCTATTCATCCGCATTATTTCTTTTCTAGATCAGTCTTTAGAACTGTTTTGGACCTTTCTAAATAGCTCTTTCTGATAGCCCTAAACATTGTGGACATATCCTTGGACTTGTTTCTTATTCTTTTCTTTTTGAACATTGATGTTTTAGGGTAAGTTAACTGACAGAGGTTTTGTAATCAGTTTATTAGACTATCTGTGCATCTGTTTACTAAAGTTCATCTGTGCCCTGTCCTTTGATTTCTAATCATCTTTTCTCCTGAAGTTTCCTGAAAATCATCTCTCTCCTGTGACCCTGCTTGCCTCTGCATATAAAATTATTATTTACAGAGGACAAAGAGGAGAAAGTAAAGCTTTTGCTTAAATAATTTGTGTGGAATCAGGAATAGATGGCAGCTTTTTTGAGTCTCACAGATGACTAAGTATATACAATCTTTGCAATAATATCATTACCTATTACTTGTTATCTGAAAGAGACATCAAATGAGGGATTGTCAGTACTGTCTTTCCACCGGCCGTTGCTGAAGGACACAAAATATTTTCCCCAAGGCTATTTTTGTCACTGCTTCCTGTGCACGGAAACCTGAAAAAGATATCTGATACATTTCTCCCATATGATCGCAAGGAACTTTACAGCAAGACTCTTGGAGAGATTCTTGATTCTGTTTATAATGACTGAATTGCAGTTTCTGAATAACTAAATGGTGTTTATAAATACCTATCTCTGTGCATATATATAAATATATGCATACATATATACATACCCATGCATATATCAGACAAACTGCATTATGTCAGGGAAATAACTTTTGTAATAGGCACTGCCTCTTTTCTGCTAAACAAGTTTTAAAATAACTATCAGCCCTAACATATGATTAATGCTGCCACTTGATTAATGCTATAGTTTAGAGAGGGGTTTCAACTAAAACAGCATTAATTTATCTTGTTTCTCTTAGACTAGGGAGAGGGCCTGCAACGGTCTGGAGATCATTTTGTTACTTCAGTTTGGGGCACTGATGAACAGCAGCTCCATGATCCACCTGTGTGGAGAGGACCGTACTAATTGTGATTCATACTTATTATCCCTGCGTTGTGCTATTTTAGAGCAATGCTCGATCCAGGTAATTATGGTCCATTGCCCTCTCTGCAAGCAGACAGTCTATAAATCCTTCAGCTAAGGTGGGCTTGTCAGGCTGAGAATAATCTGTAGTTCCTCAGAAAGCATTTATATTCAAGTTCCACTTGGTAGGTGTGTTTTCCACTTTTTCGTTTCTCAGAACTGACAACAAATTGAACTAGTTGGTTATTCCCCACCGATGCTGTGAAAGTGATAGGATGATCGATAATCTGTGATTAATTTAGAGTCAGTCGTCTGTTAGTACTAGGCAGTTTCGACAGCCTTACTTTAGGTATCGATTTCTTGTGCAATCTGGAAAAGAGAGGCCCTCAGATATGGCGGTGCTTTGGAAGATGTTGTTTGCATCCTTCTTGTAGACACACATTCCCGCCCCACCAGCAAAAGCACTGTGGTATAAAGTTCATTTGAATCAAATAGTCTTTCCTCTACTTGGGAGCAGTCTTATTTTGTTTCCTCTGTCTTTCATTGATGATGGATTTAAATTCAGTTTATACATAAATAAATATATCTTCTGGAAGCATATCAACAGAGTCTGTCTCAGCAACACAGTGTAGTAGTCACTTCTTACTGGCTCCTTCCTCTTGACACCCACCCCCCAGATATTTATATACATTAATAAGGTCCCTTCTCAGCCGTCTCCTTTCAAGGCTAAACAGCCCCAGTTCTCTCAGTCTCTCCTCGCAGGAGAGATATTCAAGTCCCTTACTCATCCTCGTAGCTCTCCACTGGACCCTCTCCAGTAGGTCCCTGCCTCTCTTGAATTGGAGAGCCCAAAACTGGACACAGGTGTGGTCTCACCAGGGCAGAGTAGAGGGGGAGGAGAACCTCCCTAGACCTGCTGGACACACTTTTCTTAATGCACCCCAGGATCCCTCTGTGGCCCTCTTGGCCACAAGGGCACGTTGCTGTCCCATGGACAACTTACTGCCCACTAGGACTCCAAGGTCTTTCTCCTTGGGGCTGCTTTCCAGCAGGACGTCCCCTAATCTGTACTGGTGCCTGGTGTTATTCCACCCCAGGTGCAGGACTCTGCACTTGTCCTTACTGAACTTCATGAGGTTCCCCTTTGCCCGGCTCTCCAACCTGTCCAGATCTCTCTGGATGGCAGCACAGCCTGCCTGTGTGTCAGCCACCCCTCCCAGTTTGGTATCATCAGTGAACTTGCTGAGGGTGCACTCTGTCTCCTCATCCATGTCATTTGATGAAGATATTGAACAAAACTGGACCCACAGTGTAAAGCTGGAAGACATGGCCGTTCACCTGATAGGAGTGAACAGTAATGAAAATTGTGGAGATTTCAGGATTTCTGCCCAGGAAAATACCATTTTGGATAATACCTGATATTTGGAAACATCAGACAAACAGTTTGTAAGGTTTAACGAGGCCCAGTGGTAAAAGCTTTTAGTACACTGGAAAAACAGGGAGTTGGTTATAGCAAGAAAATGTTTTTGTCTGTTAATTGTGATAAATGACTGTTTTAATAGTGGGTTAATCTTCCCTGATGTCTTCAAATCTGTGAAGATGTCTTTAACAAATAGAAAAGATTTGTGGTGAAAATGAAACTAATTCACTTCTCTTTCTTACTACGGAAATCATCAAAGTGTTAAGATATGTTAATCATTTTGCAAAAAGTATTCCCCCTTGGGAAATTTACTAAAACATATTTATTTAATTATTCTGTTTCATTTGAATAATGAAGTTATTTACATGAAACCAAATCATAACAAAACAAAACCCTCGAACATTATGTGAAAAAAGATGGACAAGTTTAACTGAAGATCAAACAAATGTGCTGCTGATAATACTAAAAACTAGTTAACTTTTTTTTGGGGGGGTTGGGGGGTTGGACTGGCAAACTGCCCAGGGGCATATGGAAAGAATGCAGGAATAGAATCATAGAATCATAGAATGTTAGGGATTGGAAGGGACCTCGAAAGATCATCAAGTCCAATCCCCCTGCCAGAGCAGGAAAGCTTAGATTATGCTACACAGGAACATAAACTAATTTGGAGTTGGTTTGAATGTATGTTAGTTTGTTTGGAGTTTTTTGTCATCAGATACCAAGCTGAATGCACTAATACCTGCTCTTTCGCTAGTGTATGTCAAACTAGTTCTATTCCATATAGCATAATACACAACATCACACAAACAGCAGGTAAATATGCAGCTGGATAGACAAGATGAAATCAGAATGCAGTGTGCAAAACAGCCACCCAAACGAATTGAGAATAGAGGTGCTTTTAACGTGATCCGCAGAGCTGACATTTTCAGCAGGAAAAGTGATACGTTTTCAGCAAGGATGCGGTATGCACAAAAATACCCATCTCGTCTTGGCTGTATTTTGTCACCGCTGTTGATTAAATTTTCTCCTGCCCACTCTTGACCAAACTGAAGGCGTGAACCGCTCAGCCTTGGTGAGAAGAGCTGCTGCCTGGTGCAGAGGCTGCTGTATGTTACTACTGAATTAGACAGGTCCCCCCGTCAGCAGCTACAGACAAGTGGACTTTTGTGATTAAGGCTCTCTTATGAGTACAGCAGTTTTAATTCTTTTCTAGGTGAGAATTTACCCTCTGCTCTGACACGTGCAGATCTCAGGCGATCAAGGCTGTGTCTTGTGTCTGTGGGGCACAAAGAAAGCATGCGTTGGAATATTGCTCACTTTATTAAAAAACATTGTGACACAAATTCTTGTGTTATGATGGTTATTAAGGGCATACTTTGTCCACATTGTGCTGTTCACTGTGTATGATATCAGCTCTAAGGCTCTGATCCCACTACCGTTTGCTGTCTAACATAGTGATAATGTAAAGCAGCATTGCCAGATTATTACAAACAGTATGGTAACTTTTCACAGTGCTTGAATTAGGCCGTGTTTATAGCCTAGGTTTACTCCTTGTAATTTAGGCATCTGATCAAAATATCTGGCCAGAAAACATTTTCCCTGGAATACCACAAAATCAATGAGAAGAAGGAGATGCACTTCCCGAGATTTGGATCTTACATTTCAACAGATCTTCAATTTTTACAGAAGATACATTATTAATTCAAATTCCTAAATGTATGTGAATCTGGTGTACATTGATCTGTTTTGAAGATCTGTACTTACGTTACTTGCATACCCTAACTTGTATGAGTTAACCAAAGGAATTGTTATTTTGAATCATACTGAACATAAGATTTCTGTCAAAATTCTGAGGAAACAAGCATATTTCTATGCCCCACAATATCCTGCAGAAAGAAGAGTGAACTCTTGTACTAATTTACATGTGTGCTCAGTCAAACATTGTGCGGGGGCCTTAGAAGTATCGCTAGTGAGTGAATCACTAACAGAAAGGTCTGCGAAAAAAAGCGTATATCAAACTTTGCAGAACAAGTGGATTAAACTGTCAATGAAGTCATACTTTATGATGTAGATGGGGAGATCATGCAATTCTTGAAGAAATGAGGAATCTGTTTGTTGATTTTCACCACAGCCCTGATGTTTTTTGCGTTAGTATCTGTTACACCGGCAGCTGCCTTTAGCTTTCTTCACAACCTGCTCCCGAGGACTGGGCAGCTGGATAAGGAATTGGCACAAGCACAGGGAAGGGAGCTTGGGGTTATGACAGCAGTGACCACAACAACATGAAAATCCCAGGCAAGGAACTTCGCTATATTTAGTGCTGTTCCAGAATATTTTTATTTTAGTTATTGCTGCTCTTTTTCATCCTAAAGCAAAGGGAAGCACAGGGTTCTGCATTTGGGTTTATTTGCTTGTTTAGTCTGCAGAAAATACTGCCCGTGACAGGGAAGTGACAACATTTAAAAGGAAGACAGCAGTGATGGGAAGGTTAAGGAGGCTTTTATCTGCAGCATGGGTCCAGCAGTCAAGGTACTCATGGGTTAATACATTTACCAGGGTATGCCAGCAGAAGTCCATCTGATGGCCTGGTAATGAAATGACATGCAATATTCAATGATTGCCCTCAATTACCCTATGCAAAGCAAGAATTAATTACTAGCATTGAAAAAGTTCACCTTTGTCCCTCATTTCAGGCTCTCATTTATACTGAGTGTTTCTCAGGCGATATTAATAGAGGGCCAAGTACTTGATAGCTGGGTTTTTTTCTTTTTTCCTTGTAATGGGGCTGATCTTTTTACATGATAACTAAAGTCTAATCAGTCAATGGCTGGAGTAAACATTAAGATATATACAGAGCTTTCTAAAAGTGCTGAACCCACCCATGTACTCTTTGGCACTTTGTGGTCCAGAATTGTAGTACACAGGATGGTTAATTTGATCCATTTGTTTTGCAACAAAGACTGCCACCACCAAGTTATTTTAATGTAATGCTATAAATCAACCTGAAGGCTGCGTAAAAAAATAAATGTCAAATAAAAACAACCTAGAAATTCATCACATTTTGTCTGTTTTTCCTTGTTGATTCAAGAAGTGCTTTTCTAAAAGAAAAACGATGCTAAGTGATCATTACCTTAGGCTCCTTTTGATTCCCAAGTTACCAGTATAGTATTGTATTAATGGCATGAACTGGCTGCTTGCATGTAATTTGAAAATACATTCTGTCTGTGCGTATCAAGTACAAGTCTAGACATAAATGCAGAAACAGAAACACAAATTTAAACAAAAAATACTCAAAAAAATAAGTTATAAGAATTATCATACTGCTCCAGTTCATACTTATTTTACAGTGAGGCTGACACTTTATTCAGGCCTAATTTAGAAGGTAGGACTGTAGTAACAGAAGTAGTAATAATACAGAAGTGTAGTAATAATGTAGAAATGTAGTAATAAAAGAGAGTCTAATGATACAGGAGAATACACACATCTTTATTTGGTTCTAGGCATTTTCTTGGAAATAAAAAAAAGGCTTAGGAGGTGTGTATTCAGATAGATATGGATGATACTGTGGTGTATTAAGACTTTATGCATACATTGGTATAACATTCAGGCGCATACTAAGCCTGAAGACAAGTGCATGAAGAGAAGGGTAGTGAACGAGAAATCAATTCCAGTGATTCAGTAACTTTGAAAATTTCCGCTCCCCAGTGGGGAGATCTGGTAGCAAACTGCTAGTGGAATGAGTGCAGCTTCCAAAAGCAGTTGTTCAAATTAACCTCCTTGACTCTGCTGTGAAAAGTACTGTAAATACTCATTCACTCAGGAAAGGGTTTCAAAAGTCAACTCTCTTCCTTCAGCAAATATCCATGGAAGGAGGCCTCTCATCTAGGTAGACATCTGTAATGTGTTCATAGTATCTGAAGTGGTCATTCAGGCTTCCTTTAAAGAGAAAGAATAAGCACTTCTAGAGTGCTGTTTCCCTCATTTCTTAGGTAGAGATCTGACACAGACCTCTTAATTGCTCTCTAAAAGTTCCTGCTTCTCTCTACCACTACAAAAGGAGCTCTAGAAAACTGAATCTCTCGTAGGAGTCTACAGAAATCTACAAGTGGATGAGATAAATCCTGTCTCCAGTAAGTGACTTATGAATGTTTCAGTCTCTTTTGGTGCTAAGCTAAACTGGTTATTTTGAGTGATAACTGAAGAATTAGGAAGCTGAACTTAGCCATTTCTAATAGTTAGAAGATTTCAATGGAAAACCATTTGTTTGCCTTTGCCCTGAAGGGGCCTGGAATATATTCACACCAGCTACAATTAGGAAATACTTCAGAAAGCATCTTCCATAGAGGAGGCAGTGTTTGACAATAACAGAGTGGGTGGGCATCCATGTCAATTTAACATGTTAGCCAGCATATTGTGAAGGAGCTCAGGATAGACAGCCAAGTCACATAATCATATAAATGTATTCTTAATTCTTTTCTAAATAGACAGTGGCAATGGGGGTGCTCAGGCAACACAGAAACATCGTCAGACACTAGTCACAACAAAGACTTGCTCACTAGATTCATTTTACATATATAGTGCATTTTGTTTGTTCTTTAGCAGTTCTAGCTTGTTGTTAGCAAAAGATATCATGAAAGTCTGGAAGTTTTCTTTTACCAATAACTCAATATTTTCTTCAAAGTCTATCTTCTTCCTACTTCCTTATATTCCAACTTAAGGGGCTTATTTTCAGGAATCTTTTTTTGCTGAAGGGGAATGTTTTAATTTTTTTTTTACAGAAGTTAAAGTGTATAAAGCCAAAGGATTATAAAAGTTAGGCCACGACTCTGGTGTTGAGGTTTCATTTTCACAGAGAGGAGGATTAAAATCCTTCTCCTTCACACATTACAAACTGAAGGTTTGTAACCTAAAATGCAACCTTCACAGAAACATAATAAAAGCTGAGGAGAAGGACAAGCTCAGAAGTTGTGCATGTTTTTTGTTGTTGTCTCTTCTTGTTTTCTGCTTAAATTATTATGAAGGCAAATGGAGAAATTATATACCTAAGACTGTGTCAATTGTTTTAATGAGCTGCAATCTCTGCATTAACTGCACTGAACACCTTCACAGCTAGACAAACTAGAAGCTTTGCTGATCCACAGCAATTTAATGGAAGCACAGGCTCAGAAAAATAAAAAGATTAACAGGGGAAAAAAAAAATGAAAACCTTGGATTTTATATGCCTGTGACTGAATATCCCCAATACAGTAAATTGTCATTCTACACAAGAAAGTCACGGGTCTGTATTTTGTGCCTGACTTTACTCAACAAATGGAGAAAAGTTGTAATAGCACCACACTGGGCTTGGTGAGAGAATCAGGCTGGCACACTGTTTGATATAAGGGTATGTGTAAGAGTAGTGCGAGCAGAGAGACTTCTAACAGAGGAGGTAACAGCAGGTATCAGCAGAGCATCGTGTAAGAACACGGATGCTGAATGAGTCAAAACCACACTGCTTTTTCCCATGGGCAATGCATAGCGTTGAAAGCTTCTTGGGTAATCCTTAGATTCAGGTGAGAGAAAGGAGTGAGAGGAGAGAAACTACATCTATTCACAAAAGCATGTGGCTTGATGTGGTAGGTCAGTGGAAGCATTTCGGTTGTTCTCACCCTGCTTCGGAATCCTGCAGTGCTGAGGCCAGCAGAACTTGCACAGAAAATCAGATGAAGTTACAGTCTGAACGATTCCCTTTTTTTTTTTTTTTTAGACTGTATATGCTGAGTGGTAGGAGGCTTTGTAGGAATCAAAACAGATGTTGTTTTTCCGGCCCTCAGGATGAGACTGAGATGAAACTTTTAAGAAGTTAAATGTGTCATTAGAACATTGATAATATCTAACTATATTTGACCTGTAAAATTACTATGTTTCTACATAAAGAGCTGGTAAAAATAGACATTGCTGAAAGAATAGATTTGGTTTCCACTGGTTTTCAGGAATCTTTATATGCACTGAAACATCCCTAATGAATGTCCAATCTCAACATAAAACAGTTAAATGATTAAAAGCTCTGAGCAGTCAATTGTGGGTTACATTGATTTCCTGACCTGCATACACAGTAAATTTTTCACATTGAGGTTACCCACAGAATCTTTTATTTTCTACTTCTCAGTTTTCAGTTTGAAATAATTGAGAGGAAGCTTTCAGAATCTCCTTTCAGAGTCATTTTTTGGAGGTGACCTTTGATTTGGAAGGGACAGTAGCTAAAAGTGTGAAAATATAGTATTAAAATTGTCCTGAATATCAATAATTACGTGTTTTTTAAATTCCTTGGGTGATGATTGAGGAATGAATTAAAAGCAAAATTTTGTGTGAATGCTTAATATTTCAAGAGAGGCAGTTACATTCTTTCCAAGACAACAGTAGTCTTTTTCTGGGTTTTTTGATGTTTTGTTGTTTTGGATTTTTTTAGGGAGGGAAAGGACTGATGTGAATAGTGTGATTTGAAAGGGATTCCATCCCATTAAAGCTGATAGGAAGATAGGAAGCTTTGTGTTTGTTCTTCATACTGCAAATAACAAACGTAAATCTAGCTGTTTGGATCCAGCCTTTTTCCTACATCTGTTTAAATTTTGGGAAAATTGACTGCTATTTGCATCACCAACTGAAGATGTGAGTTTCGACAAAATCACATTTTCAGTATTTTTCAGTTTTCACTCTTCATTGAAGAAAACTAGATTTCAGCAATTTCTGAGGGAGGTGAGAGAAGGAAGAAGTAAAACTAAAAGTGAGCATTAAATGTCTTATTTCCATGAGAAGACTCTTTCCTGTTCTGAAAAAAACCCTAGTGATTCTTGAGATTTACAACAATTTTTCCATGTATTCACACTCTGATTTGGTGGGAGAGGACATTTAGGGATAGCATGGTAATGAGATTATTTCTAGTATAGATTGTAAACGTAATTTAGGACTTCACTGCCATGGAGAAATTATCACATATCAGATGCAAGGTATAATATTGAAATAAAGACAATCCAGTGTTATTTTATTTGGACTAAATTGAGTAAGAGTTCTAAATGCCAAATAATTAAAAAGAACAGTAGCTCTGTTAGGAATTCAAAATCAGTTAGTGAGGATGGTATATGAGTAGTCCCATGGTGAGGGGAAAAAAAACTTAAAAAGACCCTTCTTTTCTCTAGAAGACAGGACTAGACTACAATGGAAATTTTAGTGGTTTTTTTTCTTTAGTCATGCCGAGACTACATTGACGCTGATAGAAAAAAATATTGTTTTGTTTAATACGTCAGAATATTTTCCACAAATTAAAATGGAAAGTAATTCTTGCAGCTATGTAATGATTGCAGTTGGACTAGATGATTGTCGTAGGTCTGGTCTATTCTATTCTATTCTATTCTATTCTATTCTATTCTATTCATTTACTAAAAGAATTAATCTTGTCTTCTCATGGCCACATGCTAAGATGGACAAAATCTTGAGGCCTGGGGCCTGGAACACAGTCTCCAGCAAACAGCAATTTCAGCAGCTGCTAGCAGGGTGTCCCCTCTGCTTTACCAATTCTGTTGGAAGACTCTTACAGATCTTTGCTCCTTGGTTGCATTTGCTGTTAACTGTGAGTTTGTTTCCAGATCAATTTTTGTCCAGGTTATACTCACCTGGTTTTTCCATCAATACGGTACTTAAGCTTAAATAGTTCTTTTCCACCCCTCTCTGAAACGTATAGAGCCATAAAACTGTAAATATGTTATTTTCTACATGTATATGTATGTGTGTATATACTGTACTTTTCTGTAGTGTAAAGCACAAAAATGGATAAAACATTTCAAAGTAGCCAACTATTTTTACATTTGAGAATTCGGGGATGTAAAACCCATGCAGTATTTGCATTTTAGGGTATGAATCACAGCTAGGAGTTAGTCTGCAGCTAGCAATTAACTGTTAGCTGGTGAAACAGCTTATGCAGAAGCAAATCTTACCTGCACTTGCTGTTCATGGATGGCACTTCAAAACTACCTGTTGTGCTGAAGCACAGTATTGCTTTCATCCTAGTTAGCTTCTAAAGTGTGTATCTTCTCACGCTCTGATTTGCCTCTAAGCCACTTGGACTACGTCCAGGTAAAATATTTTCAATTCAGCAAATCAACTTCCTGCTGTGGTACATTGTTAGGAAGTACTGAAAGGTGCTTTCAAATTTGTAAATAACAACAGATCATATAAAAATATTATTCTGTTATGGAAGACTTTATGACAGGCTTGGTATTCATTTCAATCTTTGGATAGGTATCGTGTTGTGGGACAGAGTGCAAGCATCTGGACAGCCCTGTTAATAGAGGAAATAGATCCTACAGATTATACTGTTAAAAGAAAAAGTCACTTGATTTTTTTTTCATTAATAATTGTCTCAACTATGCTGAAAGTAGTGTTTCAGGAATATGTATGAGCAGACAAAATACATTTGTTAGAGCCATCCCAAAAGAGAACAAAGAGAAGATGCTGGAATTTGGCAGCAGACTTTTGAAATACAAAACTGTACTTAATCCCTGTGCTGAAATTTCCTCTGACTGTGCTACAGATCGAGAGGGTCTCAGAGGTATAAGAAGCTCCATAAGTTGGATAAAAAATGATTACACTCATGAAGAAAATCTTTGCCTTTTGAACACTTCCATTATACTTTGCATAAGACTTCTAAGTCTTGATGTTATTTCAAACTGAGGTTTGGGTTGGATTTGGTTTTTTTTTTTGGACAGTATTTAAGCATGTGCAAGCAAGATTGTAACACTGAAATTTTTCATTATTTCCTTTCCTGTACTTCAGGAAATGGAGCTCCTGTCATATGCATTTTACTTTCTGACCTTAAGCTTCCACACCACTCAGAATAGCATGGACAAAGTCAGAATCACAAAATGTAGGTATCAGCAGAAGTTGCAGCTGATGTTTTTTTTGTGGAGCATCACTAACACAATCTGTAGGATGGGATTCCCTACAAAACGCAATGGTGGTTTCTGTTTCCTTTCATTATATGGAAGGCACAAGCAGTGGTAGTTGTCATAGCAGAGCTCTTGCTGTAGATATTTGTAGCTGAAGCATTCTCCCACAAAAACCTAGTTACTGTGTCTAGTTTGATATGTATACGTACAGTTCTATACTATTCACATCCTGAGGATACTGAATACCAGGGTTCTGACATTTCTCCTCTTGAAGCTGTGTGACTGCACAGAGAAATGAGAGATGAAACCTACCTACAACTACCTGAAAGGAGATTGTAGCAAAGGAGGGATTGGTCTCTTCTCCCAGGTAACAAGTGGTAGGACAAGTGGTTGATTCACGATTCCTGGAGGTATCTATCTCTGGTAGAGATATGCAGATGTGGTGCTTAGGGGCATGTTTTAGTGGATCTGGCCTTGCTAGGTTAGTGTTTGGACTTGATGATCTTAAAGGTCCTTTCCAACCTAAAGGATTCTGAGATTCTTTGATTTTGAGTATAGAGAACCTAAGTCAAAGAAAGGAATGAAATTTTAGCCTTCCTTCAGTCCTCAACATTTCCTATAGAGGGAAACATTTGCCTAACTGTAGGCTCCTCATATAATATTTCGTGTGGTTAGAGATCCTACTTGGTCTCCTGAATTCTTGTACCCTATCTGCTTGACTTTGCTCATTGGATTTGCCATTGATTAACCTGATAATGAATACGGTAACTCGGATATGCATTTTGCATATAATTTAGCAGAGGTGTCACTTCTCCCACTGTAGGTAGCTGGATTTTGAATCCCTCTACAAACCTTATCAGAATCCAATCTTCAAGTTTGGAAAGCTACTATTCAGTTCAGTCTATATTTTGTAGGCCTGTTACCATCATCTTGCCTACATTTGGGATTTTCTTCAAGTGTTGTTTTTTTGTTTGTACTTGCTCATATTTGATAAGCATTTTTAAAAGCTAATTACATTTAAGCCTGAGTAGCTTGATTTGTGTTGAGAGGAAGCTGACCACACTGTAACCAAAAGTAGTACTTAATACTTTTTCTTGTCATTCACAAGTGCTATGCTATGATGAAGGATACTGGAGCATTCCAGAATAGTATCCAAATTAGGATACTATTCTGGAATATGTCAGTCTGCTGTGGGTTTAGATCATATATTTACTAAGATGTGAAAATGTCTTACTAAAATTAATTTCTTCCTCTCTTGTATGCTTTACTCGTGAGAATATCAAAATCTCTGTTGATTTAGAGACGTTCTGCCAATTGCTTAGATTTTTCAAAATAGAGGTCACTCAGTGTTACTTTTGGATGTAAATCAACCAAGTTTTGGTGATAAAAACTTTGTTATATATTGACAGTGAGGAAACATTTGTAGGGAAGACAGTATAAAAAAAACCCACTCCCAGGAAAAACAATTTCCTTTTGGTTTTAAGTAGGTTACTTATTCAAAGTTTATTTCACAGTGCATCCCACCCCCATAAATGTAGTTTAAGGAGATGAATATGAAATGAAAGACCACTGAAAAAGGCCACTGTGAAACATTTCCTGTTATCATGATCTCCGTTAGAACAGTTGATTTGAACCTTGAAAAGAAGAATTATTGTTCTGTATCTTTACCTTTTAACACTGTGTTTTCTAATGCTGCCAAGTATGCATGAAGAAAGAATAGTTGAGCTATTTGAATATTCAGGGGTAGACAAGCACAATGACATCCAAGACTGAACCCATTAAATTAATGTACTTACAGTGTGATATTACATAATATTAACATTAATATAATAGAAATGGATGTTGCTCTTGCAGCTCATATCAATTCTTGTCTGTAGATAGCATCTTGCATCTCTGAACTCTCCGCTGAGACTTTATTCACAGTGGTGAGGGAAATGTTCAAATTCATGAGTATCTCCTAAAAACATCAGCTTGCAGCCATAAATTTTTCTTGGTGACAAGTGAAATGCTTTTACCTGCTAAGAAATACCAATGAAATGAATTAGCAGACAGTATTTTCATTAAGGAAGGAACTTCTAATGAGATTGATTGAAAGGGTAACACGAATTAGCTCTTAAAGCAGAACTGTGACAGTTGTTCAGTCCTTCCCTCCGAGCTAGCTGTTTGCACTCCCTTTCCCATTGCAACCTTCATTTATAGTTCAAGATTTTTCAATTTTGTTGGTATGCAAAGCAAAATTTAAACTGAATAGACTTTTTTGGTGTGATCTCATTCCATCTCTTCATTAGTGGCTCCCACAGGGCCTTGCACTGCTCATCCCTCCACAAGTTGTCCCTGCCAGTGCCTTATGCTGTCCCATCCTCCTTTCCTGGGTGTGCTGGCCACGCCTTGCTCTGCTTCTCTTCCTCTTCTACATGCTCCAGGAAACCCTGGCACCTGGGCCAACATTTTCTGTTGTGACAATTGTTTTAAAAGTGTATGTAGTGTGGAAAATCAGACAGCTTCTCAAAGTGCAGGAACATCTATAGCAACTTCTGCCACCCCTATTTCTCTCTAAACTTTGTGCTCCAGCACTGAAAAATCCTGTCTTAGAGTAGGTTGACCACTCACCTCCACCTGATGAAGACTGTGAGCTGGTAATTTCAAATTTTTCTCTATGTTAGTCATCTTTTCACAAAACAAGATCAATAGTATATATCTCTTTTAACAAGTATGATTTTCTAACTGTAAAGGAGTTATACAAAATGATCACATCCTAGATTTTTTTCGTTAACCTCCCTTCTCTCCACCAGAAGCCAAGCGAGAGTTCTACTCTTTCAAGGATCTCATCACCTAGGGCACTCCAGAGGCAGGGACTGTACAACTGGGTCTGTGCAAAGGCAGGGTTTGTCTCAGGTCCTCACCACCCAACTTACACAAATTTCAGATAACTTGCTACTCCATCAGCCTCAGGCATTTATAATTTGTGCAATATTATCACTGCTGATCCAGACCTTCTGTAAACGTGTCTAGAAGAAAAGGGAAGACCTTGGATTGATGCATTTTGGAGGCCTATATCAAAACAGAGATTGTCTTAAGAGCAGTGCAAATAAGGTTGGTTTCCAAGTAGGAAATCTTCAAGTAAAAAATCAATGGAATATAGATTTTTTTTTCATAACTACTGTAGTGTCTTAGTAAAGGAGAACCACAGAGAAACTGAAAAATAATACCTTATTCCCTGCAAAATTCATTTAACATTAATGGTACTGTTGTCCATGGCTTTCACTCAGTAATCTTCATGACTAAGGGAAACGTAGGTTGGGCCTGCCTTTGGGGAAAAAAAAGGAAAGGAGCACAGTTCATAATAGACATCTTCACTGATTATTTTTTTGTGTGTGTGTGTAATGGTTATAGCTTTGTATTTTGTTTGGTGTACACCACAGGTTTGCAGAGACTTTTCAGATAACTAAGGTCTAATTGATGGAAGGGATTAATTTGGCTTAATCAATTAATTAATAACATAAAAATACTAGGGGTGACTTCGGAGTCTTAATGGACATCACACCTCTGACCATCATCTGCTACTTGAACTGTAGCACAGTCCTTACGTGAGATAGAAAGGACCTTACCTAGGCAGTTTCAGTATGTTCTTGTGACAGTCTTCAATTCCAGAGCACAGATGTCTGCATTTAGGTATTTAAAAAGTTGATATCTATATGTAATATGTGTATATATTCTATCTATGGCCTCATTTCAGTCAGAAGAGACATGGATCTTAATTCTCTTGAAAAGAGAGGACTTCGGGGGGACCTAATAGCTGCCTTCCAGTACCTGAAGGGAACCTATAGGAAGGCTGGGGAGGGACTTTTTACAAGAGTGTCCACTGATAGGACAAGGGGAAATGGGTTTAAATTGACGGAGAATAGATTTAGATTGGATCTTACAAAGAAATTCTTCAGTATGAGGGTGGCAAGACTTTGGAATAAATTGCCCAGAGATGTTGTGGCTGCCCCCTCCCTGGAGGTGTTCAAGGCCAGGTTGGACAGAGCCTTGAGTAGCCTGATCTAGTTGAGAGGCGTCCCTGCCCATGACAGGGAGGTTGGATTAGATGATCTCTAAGGTCCCTTCCAACCTAGACCATTCTATGATTCTATGATTCTATGACCTTCCTGGCCATTTACGTCCATCTGAGGTGCCTTAGGGTACCCACAAGACTGGCAGGTGTGGTGGAATACCTAGAGCTATGTATGGCACAGTAGCTGTGAGCTATGATTCATGTCCAGATTTACAGTATTGAGCAGATAATCTGAGATACTATATAGTTTAGCTACAATTACGCATTCTTAAAATAGGGGCAGATAAATAGGAACAGATTCCTGATAGAAGTGGAGATGGTCTATGGGTGGCTGTCCCTACAACAGAGTAGTAGGAGCAGCACATTTAGGCTTCAAGTTCTGCAAAAGATAACACATGGAGTGAAAATCAGTCAGTGTCAAGAGCTACTTGAAGTGTAGCCAAACTAAGGAAAATGTATATTATTAGGTTCCTTGTAATGTACTTTTTTATTTTGTCTTTTTGTAAATGTACTTTTATTGCAGGCTATATTTCTAAGAAAACATATCATTCTAACTTTATATCTTATCCTGAAGTGGACTTTTAGTGATTTACCACAACTCAGCACTATCCCCGCAAGCTTTCAAATCCTTAGAAACCAGAGCCTAAGCAGCTGCAGTCACAGAAATCAACACTTTTACACACAATCAAAAATGAGAGCATCTCTGAACACACTGCCACGGGAGCTCTTTTCAGGGTAACTTGGTTAGATAGTATACTACCAAGTTTGACTGTCATTCAGCGTTTGATAGAGGATATGATGTGTAACTGGGAATCCGTTTGTGCTACCTACTTCATAGGATTCCAGTGTCAATAGCTAGGAGGGCTTCGTGTCCATTTCACTTCTTTATGTACACGTACATCAACAGCAATTACATTAAAGAAAAAAAGTTGAGGGTTTTTTTTGCCCTGGTAGTCTTACTGGTTTCCCTCATTCAAGGAGTCTTGCAATTGGTGAAAGGATTAAAAATGGAATTCTCAAAACCAATGCACGCTGAGTGGGTTCAGGTACACTGAGGATCTGTGCTGAAGGGATTTGCATGGAGAAATATTTAGGGCTATAGAAAGATATGTGATAATTTACATATAAATTGATTTTTTTTTAAAAGAAAAAGGTTAGCTTACAGGAATTTGAGGAAAGAAGTATGATGCAAATTATATTTTGTTGACTGCTGAACAAGCTCAAAAATTAAATTATAAGAAAATGAAATTATAAAAAAACAAAGACACTTGGAAAAACGTGTTTCCACGAAAGTCACGGAAATTAATTGTTAAAGCAATGGGCTTCAAGTTTCAGAACTCTGACAAAAGTAAAAGTTCAGGAGCTTTCTTGCTTGTGAGCTACTGGGAACTGGGAGGAAGATATTGTAATACTGGTGAAATTTGCAGTGAATAATATTCTTTCTGTGAAGTTTTAGGATTTTTCTTTCTTTTTATAATATATGTTAATGTTTTATACATGTGTTCTGGTTATGGTGCCAACTCAAAACCAAAGCTCTTAAACTCATTTTTTTGTTGGCATTTTCCAAAACATTTCTATATTTAGGGATGGTGATCGTGTCTCTATAAAATAACATCTTGTGATGTACAGAAAATGGTTCAGAGGGTATGGGACAGAAAAACTGATATTCCAGCACCCCTTTATTTCCTTATGGGAGAACATAATCTTTCCCTAGTTTCACTTTAAGACCATCTGCCAAATCATGTTACCTCTTTCTACAACTGCACTGTAAATTTAATATGTTTAAAAGAGCTAAGAAATTTTATGTAAATAAATTTTTTTTATTTTTTATTTTTATTTTTTATGTAAGTATTTTATTTTAAAAAAATATATCTTTCAGTGCACAGCTAATGTATCTCAGACTTAACCACCAAAAAAAGCCTTTTCTCCCTTCCTGCATCCCTCCTTAGAGCAATCATCTTTTTTTCAGAAAGGCAGTGTTTAAAGAGGAAGTGAATGCTGCATGGCTTTTGGGCCTGGCCAGAAGTTCAGTTCTCAGTGAAGCATTAAGTGCCTTCAAATGGGCAATGAGCAGCAAATGCCGCTGCTTGATGATCACTGAGAGTGAATGATGGCTTCCCTCAAAGATTTTCTGTGCCACAGGAGAGGAAAGCAGAATCCAGCTCCAGCAAGGGAGCCGAGGACGAGCAGCCTCTCTGCCGCAGGCTGGGGGAAGGGGAGCCATTGCTGGCATCCTGAGTGAAAAGCACCAGCAAAGCCAGTTCAAGCACCAAAGTGGAAATAGGAATGCCCATTTTATACCTAGACATGAGCTGCTTGCAACACAGTGCTTTTCAGAGGCACTGGAAAATCCTGGTCTTAACTTGGATAAATGACATCTTTTAAAACAGATTCACTCAGGGAAGATAGCACTGAGAGTTGCAGAGAAGCATGTTTAACACCCTCCAAAGAAAAAACTGAGAAAGAGGTTTTCAGGAGGAGATGATGACCAGATAAAGACAGCTAGCTCTGTAAGCAAAGTGATTTTCTGTGATTTTTGAGCCCTGTGGTGCTTACAGGAGCATCTGCATTTTTGATAAGTAAACAGGAGTCGTGAAAGAAGCACTAGTCATTATGTGTCTCTTTTGCCCCCCACCTCTGAGTACCAGTTAACCCCTTTTATTAAGAACAAATGTCCTAAATAACCGCTTTCAGCTTCTGATTTCTGAATAGGAGTAAAATGAAAAAATAAGATTCCTACAAAGACAGAGTTGTTATTTCTCCACAACTGATCCAACTAACATTTCAGAAGATATTGGGCTATGTATTCTATTTTATTCTCTCTCAGTTACTTAACCTGAATCTTGAGATCTGACTGTTATTATTGCTGTACATGTCTAGTTCCAAGCAGGACAGATTAATTTCCTAATTACCTGTTCAATTCTCATTTTTCAGTTGCACAAATAGCATGTAATATTTTCCAGTGTGTAGCCATACAAGTGCTTCTGAGCATGACAGGAATGAATACTTACTGAGACTGGTAATCTCAGTTACTATGCAGCAGGTCTTATTTCCTCTCCCTCTTTCAAATCCATGAAGTTTTGAATCACTATTAAGGATAAGAGGTTTGAGTTTTAAATCCTTTAAAATCAGGTCAAGCAACCAACACCTTGTAAAACCAAGATTAAACAGCAAGTGATAATGTTTAATCCAATCCTGTTAGATTTTACATCAGAAGAAACACATTGGCAACATAAATCCTGTGCTGCATTTTACTCCAAGGTCCAAATTTGTTTGCTCTTCCTTCCTCAAGCTATATTAAAAATATTAAAGCTTGGCTAAATTAAATGTTTGTGTAGTGCTTAGAATTTAGCTGCCTGAAGTATATTTTATGGCTTCTATCACTATAATATGTAAGTACTGCATAGATTGGTTGGATATGTTGTTAAGGCTTTCAAATCCTCACTGAGGCATGTGAAGTCTGATTAGCTCCATTTTTCTGATGAGGAACTAAAGCATAAAGCTATGTACAGATCTTTCGCGAGCAGACACCTCACTCTGCTGCACCTACAAATGGCCTCGTCAGTAGGATCTTTTGTAAAGTTCACGTAGTTCAGCATCCGCCGAACCAGAATGCAGACAGACATCCCTTGACTCTGCTTTCAGGACACTGTGCAGAACTGCAAAGAAAATGAGAATAAGAGCTAGGAATTCAGCCTCGAGCACCTATGTCTGAGGCTACATGAACAGCTGACATTGTTTTCCTCTTCAAATGAGACAGAGGTACTTACTCCCTACTTGTGGTTTGACCCTGGCCGGCGGCCAGGTGCCCACACAGCCGCTCTCTCACCCCCCTTTCTCTGCTAGACAACGGGAGAAAAAGTATATTGAAGGGCCTATGGTTTGAGATAAGCACAGGGTGATCACCTGCATCTGCCGTTCTTGGCAAAACAGACTCGATTTGGGGGAAATTAGTGAGATTTATTCAAAAAGAAATCAGAGAGGAGTAGTGAGAGATAAAAACAAATCTTAAAAAAAAATAACTCCTTCCCCCCATCCCTCCCTTCCTCCTGGGCAAAACGTCAATCTCAATTTATCCACCTCCTCCCCGCAAGCGGTGTAGAGGGACAGGGAATGGGGGTTACAGTCAGTTCATCCAATGTTAGTTCCACTGCTGCTTCTTCCTCCGGAGGAGGACTGTTCAGTCTTCCCCAGGGCCATTGTGGGGTCCCTCTCATGGAAGATGATCTTCACAAAAACTTCTACAACGTGAGTCCTCTCACGAAGGGCAATTGTCACAAGCTGCCCAACGTGAGTCCCCTCACAAGGGGCAATCTGCCCCTCATGAGTCTGGGGTTCAGTCCTTCAGGGGAAACTGCCCCCACGTGAGTCCCCCGTGGAATCACAAAAGTCCCACCAGCCAACCTGCTCCAGTGTGGACATTCCTCTCTTCCACAGGCTACAGGCTCTGGCAGCAGCCTGCTCCAGCGCGGGCTTCCCATGGGCTACAGCCCCCTTCAGGCATCCACTCACTCGGCATAGGTTCCTCCATGGGCTGCAGGTGGACATCTACACCCCGCCCATGGGCTGCAGGGGGACAACCCGCTTCACCATGGTCTTCACCACAACCTGGGGGGCTCTCTGCTCCGGCGCCTGGAGCACATCTGCCCCCCCCCCCCCCCCCCCCTTCTTCACTGACCTTGATGTCTTCAAGTGTTCTCACTCCTCCATCTCTGTGCCAGCTGTTGTGGCGCAGTTCTTTTCCCTGTCCTTGAATGTGTTTTCACAGAGGTGTTCCTCTCCTATCATTTTACTGATAGGTTCAGCCTTGGCCAGTGGCGGGTCCCTCCTTGGAGCCAGCTGGCATTGGCTCTATCAGACTTAGGGGGAGCTTCTAGCAGCTTCTTGCAGAAGGCATCCCTGCAGCTCCCCCCCCCCATCACTGAAATCTGGCCAGGCAAACCTAATAAACTACTGTACATGCTGTGGTAGCAATAGTCATTTACTACTGAGGGGCAGCGATACAAAATGCAGCATATAATGGAATTCCCATATCTACGTGTTGAAGGGATGAGTCGTGATTATTCATGGTCAATGCATGATCTTGAAGTGTACAAAAGCATCCTTTTCCTATCTGGTCTCTGTGGTTTATTCAGTCTTTTGCGTATGGTAACAAGTCCCTATCTTCTCCAAAGACAGGGACCCAACGCTAAGTGAAATAACACATGGAATTCCAGCATAAAAGGCCTTCCCAGAGTTACAGCTTTCTTCTCAGACAAAATCACTGCTCATCACAAATTCCTTAAATGTTAAACCACCATTGCTTACATGGGCTGCCAAAGTGCTGCTAGCTTTAACCACATAGAGATCCAGGCTTTTTGGCTTCTCATGATAGTGTGCCAGAAACACTAAGTAATGATAGATAGGTAACTCTAACCAGCATCACAAAGCTTAAAAATTATTTTTAAAAGATTTAAAAAGTGCATAGTGTTAGATATTTCTTGTGCTTAGCTTGGATTTTGTACTATGGAATTAAAAAACAAACCTCCAAAAACCTGAGAATTCAGGAACTAATCCATGTCTCTTTTCCTTCTTGTTCATTGCTATTCTGTCTACATTTTGGTTCTTAGTTACTTTTGTTCTGGGATGTATGTCTTTGGAAAAAACAGATGTTGCATCACAATTGCTGTTGATTTCTCATAGGGTGTCACACTGTTCTAAGATTCTAATTACACATGTTTTTCGGAGATCCTGAAGCTTAATGATGATTTTTCATAGACAGCTTCTTTGTATCTTTCTTTCTTGCCTACTATGGTAACTTAACATCTTCCAGCAAAAAGTGCGCTTGAAATTGCATAGCTAAAGTAATGTAAAAGGCTGTGGGGTGCTTTTTTTGGCTGACGTCCCATTACCAGTTGGGGCATGTTAGCTGTGCTCACTAAGAACATCTTCTGTTTTGTTTTCGTTTCGAAGGAATCCAGTCACACAGTCCAAGACCATCCAACCACGTGAAAGAAAGTATGGTTAAATGCACCAGAAGTGTATGCCTGATGCAGACTAAAATATCTAATGTAGATTCACCCCTGAAATGTGAAGAGCAGTGTCACCAGATAGACACAACCTTCCTCCTTGTGGAATCTTCCAATTTATCACAGCTATTGACTCTTACAAGTATTCATAGGTTTGGATTAATAGAAAAGGGAGATCCCTAGGTCACCCACCAGATATGGATGAAATAACTTGAGCATGCTATCCGTATGCTTAGTGTTATGTCAGAAAGTGGATTAAGTAAATAGTGTAGGGCAGAAAAAGAGAGGATTCACCTGCAAAAGGGATTAGAAGAAGATGGTGATGCTACCTTATTGAAAAACTAATTGTTACAGAATGTTTTATGACATAGTCAATTTTCTAAAATATGTTTTGCCTCACTTATAACTACAAAAATGTCAGTTATTTTCTTGTAAATTGTTTTATCTGTGAACCAAGTATTTGAAATATATCTTGTAAAATAATAACAATTATCAGTGTAAATAAAATATGTATTAACATCATAAGTGACAAGTTAGAAATCTGGCTCCATTTTGCATGCTAGCTCTATTTCTTGTCGTAGACAAATAGTTAATTTCTAAATTGTTATAAATATTTACAGAAATAAAATATTTTAGCATTATCCATTGCGATGTAATGAATAAAAACATCTGCTGTTTATGTCTGCTAAGGGATCATTGTCTTCTATTACCTGAAGGAATGGTAACTAGACTTCAAAATAGTCTTTATTCTGTATGTGTAAGCTTTTAATATTGTCAATATTTTCAAATCATCCAATATTAATGACTGATGATAATTAATTTTTTTTAAGTCACTTGCAGTGGAATATTTTATATAGATACTATTAATCAGTTTTCGGGGTAAATCAAAAGAGCATAGGTCTTCCATGTCTACAGCATGAACTTCTCTTCTTAAAAGCCCTCCTCAGCTTTACTTTGATTGAAAATTTGTTGTAGAAACTCTCTATTCTGTTTAACAGAAGACACCTAATTCCTAGACAAGCTGTATTAATGGCCTTTTGTTCCTATGCCTGTTTTATCCATCATCTTAAACAGCTCTCTTTTCTCCCTGGTGTTCAACACTCATATATACTAGAGAGTAATCAAATCTGGCCCCAACCCAACCTTCATAATGTTAGGTTAAGCATGACATGCTCTTTTAGTGTCTCGAGGTATGATGTGTTCTCTCTGCTCTTTTGCTTATCCCAATGGTCACATTAAAATGACCAATGAATCTCTTGTTGATATGTTTAATTTACTATTGTATTTCTTTTCAAAATGCTGAGAAGACAACCACAAATAAATTAAATCCATTCATTGCACGTTCCTTCCAGTGGTCCTTTCTGTCTGCCCTTTTTTGAATAGAAAACTAGATTCCCTAACTAGCAAATAACCCCTAAACGTGATTATGACATTCATAATCTGTAGTTGTAATCAAATGAACATCAGGAGGCATCTCTGCCAGTTTAGTGCTTCCCACCGGGACTCTTCGCTCTTTATCAGCCATCAAATCAGCAACTACTGGAGAGGTTCACACAAATCTAACTCCAATACACTAAGTTCCACCTTATTTTAAGCTAGCACCAGCACAACACTTGCTTGACAGTTTGTTTCCCAAATTGCTGTCACCCACTATGCTTATTCCAGCTACAGGTTGACAAGGTCTGTTCCATTGAAAATCCCAAATCTAATAGTTACCCTCAAGTTAGATTAAGGTTTGTGATCCCTGGGGCGAATGCCTCATGTCACAGAAGTAGACTTGTTGGTCAGTCAAACGTATTAGCACATGCCCACTTGCCTTTCTCATCTTCCGGGGTTTTCAATGTGTCCTGTTGTCTTTAGACACATTTACCAGGAATGTGATTGTTGTCTGTAGAAATGTTCACCAGAAATTTTATTGCCAGAATCAAACTCCACTGGTAATGGCATAAAAACGACATACAGAACTACCAGAGCTACCATTTTTCTTCCATTTGGCTTTTTTTGTCTTTTGTAGAAATGACTCAGAAGTTCCTGTTGTTGGAAAGCTAATAAAGTGCTTTAAGATCTTTGGATGAAGAACTGTAAATAAATACAAAATATTAGTTGCTTTTATTTGGGCTAGAATCATGCATGATCATATTACACTTATTTAGGAGGTAGAAGAATTTCAGTATGATATGCAGACTAAATATAAATTGCATGGGACTGGTATAGATAATAAATTACAGTGTATGGACAAAAATACAGCTTTAGTAGTCTAATATTTCTTTTCTGTTCTAATTTATATAAATGGCGTAAAGCGCTAGAACCCTCTTGGAGTGGAAAATTTGGGAATATTTGGTCCTCTAACATCAGCCCAATGTTTGTCTGATAGGTCTGGATAGATAAAGTAATTAAAAGGGCTGAAGAATGTAATTAGCAGATAATCACAAGCTTAGCTTTTCAAATAGGGAGAGCAAATACTCTGAGTGTGATTCACATGACCATGTAGATTGCAAACGTCTTCATCTGCACTGGTCACTCTTGGTATTTTTATAGTCAATTAAGAGAAATAAGCACTTGAGGGTGTAGTTTATATGTCCTCCACATCTGTATTCTGTGAAGCGCTAATGCTGTTTACTAGTTAAAAGGGGCCCTACTGTGACCAATTTGGATACAAATATCAGCACTGACAGTATCTCAGGTTACCTGACATGAATCCAAGTAATTAAGTCACAAATCAAACCTTTTATCAAACTCCCACTTTACCTTGCACTATAAACACAGACTTGTGAAAATAAATACTATATTACCTGTGCTTCTGTGCCATGAATTGCGACAAAACAGTGAAAATAGCATTTCCAGACCAGTCAGAGAGCAGTCAGCTCTTTAATGAGCTGTGCAGAATTAGGACAAGCTTCACTCACCTTCGTACCTTGTCAGTGAAGATTTGCACACACGCACACTCATGCACACTTCTCTCCTGTGAAGCACAGCTTATGCAGTTTACAGTTTACCACGGGTAAATTCTGCTATGAAATTAAAAAAAAAAAAAAAACCAACAGTGAAATTTGTGGGGGTTTTTACTAGTTTTGTCAGTAAAAAATAGTTGTATACTAGTTTTTACCCCGAGTACTTTTATCAGGTTTTTATTCTTGTTTACAAGCCGGTCATTAAAACCTGGATGCTTTGTAACTATAATAGGGGAGTGCTCCTCTCTATCATGCTCATTCAGTATTTCTCCAGAGACAACTTAGAAGTGCTGTATTAAGGAAATAAACATTTAGAATAAAAAAGGAAAAGAGACTCATAAGAGGTAAAGAACTCAATAAAAATTTAACGTTCAGTCAGTGACTATAAATATTTAAAGTACTATTGACGGTGATGAATGAAGAAAAATGGCTATCTAGAAATAATGAATCAGTTAGAAATTCTGTGTAGAAATAAACAATTTCTTGCCAGCTAGGCACTTTTATTGAAAGGAATGCATTTTTTTTTTATTTTTCAGTCCATACAATTAGAAGAGGCCTATAATACATGTTATTCCAGGGTGCTGAGTTTAAGTAAAGAATTTTATCGTATTTTTATTGTGGCACGAATAAGTTTGCACTTAAGGTTTACAAGTACCATTCTAAGTAATGGTAGTCTTAAAAGATGGCAAAAAAAAAGTTGTAGATTTATTACTTTTTGCAGCTTTATGAGAAAGATCTAGAAATATTCTGATTGATACAGTTCTATATTTTATGCACACTCATTAAAGATTGCTGCAGCTTAGTACATTAGTGTTTATAAAAATGAATAACACTGACTTTAAAAGCTACATCTCTAGCACATGCATAAGCATCCACACATGAGAGACAGCATGACATGGAAGCTATATAATAATTTTAGGGTCATCATTAATTTACTATCTGTTTTCCCAAAAGTTTTAGAGCCACAGAATCTTATACCACTAGCTTCTTTAATGGTGTGATATGTCAGAAGTCATACTTAAAGGAGAAAGAATCAATTCCTTTGATTTCTGTGACTCACCCTTCAGAGTTCAGGTTGATTTGGGCCTCTTCCTCAACTCCTGGTTTTTGTTCGTTTGTTTGTTTGGGGTTTGGGGTTTGGGAGAGTTCATTTTTTGTTTGTGCAAAGAGTCAGTCACATGAATATTTAAAAACCTAAGCATGATTATTCTTACTTGATGGTGATCTTCACTGTTTTTGACAGAGATGAGTGTAACCTTTCCTTCAAAGTTCCAACTCTAGGTCCAGAAGGACTGTTTGAATGATCTTGCAGAGATTTGTATAAACATTTACATTTTATTTTCTTAATGTTTTTCTTTTTCCTTCTGTTTATGAATATCTTGCATAATGAACATTTTTAGCAATGGGAAAGAAAACTATGTGTTCCACTCAAAATTAATAGAATCTGATTTTTATATCACAACTGAAAGTGATTGTGCTAGGAATATATTTAGCAATACATTAAGCACATATGACAAGAGCTGCCTATTAAAGTATGTGTTTGTTCTCACCATTCAGACATTCACAAACAGACACTGACTTTAGAGCTTTCTGGAGCAGGATTATAGTAAACAGGAACAGGGAAGAGAATTGTATTAGTTTTGTAGCTAGCCGTGAGTTGCTAACACAATCCAACTTTTTCAAAAGGTTATCCAAAGTGTGTATTGTTATGTATATTTCATGAATGTCTAAATGTGAGAAGCTAGTAAAATTGCTAAGAAAACTTGAGGCTGTGAATGAATGTATCCAAGTGTTGGTTTTCAATGCTTTTTAAAATTTCCTTCGATACATTAGTCTTTTTTAACAATAGGGACAGTAAGTTCACTTTTGGGACAGTTGATTCTCCCCACACTTTTGTTGACCTATGTTTTCAGTGCAAAGTCTAATTAGGTAACAAGAGGGCCAACCTTCAACATCAACACCTGTGTCCCAAACCCATGTCTAATCAATTATGCTTATGCTGGTATGGTGTAAAGGTATGTGAGTTACTATGCTTTTTGTAGCCTTAGTCTGAAAAACCCATATAATTATCCTGTCATTTCTGGTGAAGAAGCATGGGAAACTGAAATTATTTCTGAGGAGGTAAATGGAGAATAAATCTTGGCAGAAGTCTATAGTGTTTGCTTATGGCAAAGTGAGGAGACCACTGAGGTTTTCAGTGCTGACCTTATAGCATGTATGTTAAAGATAACCAAACTCACGCCGCAGAACTTCATGTGCAAATGAGAAACAAAATGAAACAGTGAGTAAATGATGTGATACCTTTGAAACATTTCTGGCCCTTCAGAGGACCAGCAGTTTCCTTTTTCCCTTCTCCAGTCCTTCAGAGCGTCCCTGTCCTCCGCAAGCTGATCCTCAAGGTGCATGAGAGACATGCTTCCACATTGCATCATTAAGACTCACTTTAGGAATTTTAGAGCCCATCATTAGCAGTTTCCTGAAAGAGTGGATGAAAAATAAAATAAAAATCAATTGAGCCTCCAAGGTCAATGCCTTCTTGGACAAGGTAGAGAAGAAATGGAGATACAGTTCTCCGGATACATTTTGTTCTGTTTGGGTTATTTTGCAGAGAATAACAGTTTACGATAGTGAAAGCACTCACCTTATTTTCTGACCTTTGTAAACCTGTGTTTAAAACCCTCTCTAATACAGCTACCACAATTACTTGCTATCATAATGTATTGTTGTCATTTTGCAGTTTGAACTGGGATAGATATATCATTTGAGGGGCAGGAATTTGTCATCAGATCCATTTTTGTTCATTCGGTTATTTTCTTAAATTATGGATTTAGTAGTTTAAGAAATCTGTATTTATTTTTTGTTATTGTTCATGCTATTTTAGTAGTTAAAGTTTTATCACACATGCAAGCCTTTGGTGATATGTTCCTTAAGCACAAGTTTACTATAATGTGCATTTTCATTCAGAAAAAGTTTTTCCAGCATTGGCTCAAATGCCTATAGCCAAACAAAAAATTGTTGTCAGAATATATTACTAACAAGCAGCATTGCCAAATGATAAAATATTAATTCTTTTACTTTCTGTGCCGATATGAGAGAAGAAGCAATTACCCCTACTTTAATTGTTTCATAGATGAGTATAATTATGATGTTATTCATTCCATTTGCAGACTGAATGTAAAAACTAACATCCACATCATATAGTCAGAGGTTTCATTTAAAAGTAAACCTTACCAATGTTAGATATATTAAAGCAATAAACCAAGAGATTAAACTTTCATAAACAGTAAGAGCTCCTTGTTTTGTAAATGGATGTATAATAACGTCTTTGTAGCTCAAATGAAACCATAAAACTGACTGGGTGCTTTAGTCTTTCTGCAAACTTTTGATTTATCTTTTTAATCACTTGTTGGTTTGGGTTTTTTTTATGGCAATTAAACATTGAAAATGGGCTCCAGTCTTCTTGCCACATTATTGAACTACTGTCATTTCTTTATGATGATAAACAATTTAGATGTGCAAAAAAAAACAATTAAGGTGTATGTGGATCCTGCTGTTATAGGTGTTTTTTACTAATGAATGAAGTGATAGCTGTCGTTGGAGTATGAGATTTATCTTACTTCGTGACTTGTGCAGCACAGAGTGGATGGGATACCGTCAAAAACTGATGTAAACAGCCAGCAAGCACAGAGAGGCTATAGCTAGAGTTTATATCCATAATACCAGAGTTAATGTTAGGGAAAGGTTAACTAGATTGTGATTTTGAAGTTTGCTGTAGCTACAGATAAAAAGTTGTATTAAAACAGGTGCTGTGGTTCATTCGTTATAGGAACTGCTAACGTTCCAAATACTTCTTTTAAAGAAAACCTAATAGTTAGGTATACATCATTAAGAAAATAAAACACAGTGAATGATAAATACCATAAATTCTCTAAAAGAAGTAAACACTCTATAAAACTGCTCATACATGTACTGCAGCAGTCATTGATAGCAGTAGCTATACCTAGGATTGGAAAGCAGTTTCTGGAAACTAGTAATTATTTCCAAGTTCTACAGCTGGGTCTTATGATCAACTATTTTTTGTTTTTCTGAGATAAAGAAGGAGAGTGTTCATGCCTAACAAAAGTTACTAGGACCCTCTCTGCCCCCTCTGCCGTATTATTGCTTCAAGGCTAACAGGACTAAAGAGTGCTAAGAACATACTGTGTCATTGAACAAATCTGTTGACTCAAACTGCCATTTTTCCCATTGTGACTTCTAAGAGTCAGACAGCACCCTGGAGAAAACTGCTCTCTGGAAGAAGGAAAGTAATAACAATAGCAGAATTTCACTTCTCATTTCCCATTGCAACCCAGCTACTTGGAAATATTATCCATCTCTGTACACACTTCACAACGAGGAGAGAATGGTAACCTGGGAATTTTTCAGTGCTGCTAGGATCGGTTTTTTTCATATTTTTAAGCGCTAAATGCCCTCAATGACTTTTTACTTCTTCCTTTGCTTTTCATTCCCAACATCCTGCCTTCTTTTGTTTTTATTAAAGTACTTATTGAGTTTCACATTCATGTATTTAAAATACAGTATTTTAGTTTATCACATCAATTACTATCTGCATCCATTAATGATTTTTTCTGCCAAATATAATCAGTGTGGCTCTGCAAATAAGCCTGACCTAAAAAAAACCCAGAGAATTAACAACTAGATGTCATGGAAGAAGGCAGTAAATCCTGAAATAGCATCAGCTTCAAATTCTGCCTTTTTAGATGAGTTTCCATCCAAAACTCACATCAGACAGTCTGTGTGTTGCTAGGGTATCCCCACTGTATGGTATCCATCTTTGTAATTTTAGTTGTTGTGTTGTTTATGTAAAATGAAATGAACAAAGCAGAATTTCCCGGCTGAGTCTGCAATTTTTTGCTTTCATTTGTTTAAGCTACAGACACTATTTGCATGTAGCTTTTGTGATATAATTGTTTGGTTTTAGTTCTGCTGACATTGTGGCGGATTAGCAGTGCAGATAATAACAGATGACTGTTCCTTTTGTGGAAGTGAAGAACTAGCTGATTAATTGTTATTATGTTACACTCTAGAGGAAACCTTGTAATTAAACCACAAAAAGCTACATTAACATAATGTTAAGGGTCTGACTTAATCCCACAAAAACAAGAAAATTTGAAGCTAGCAATGATGAGTGTAATGTTACGTGTTTTAGGCCCAGTGCTATTCCTTGGAAAAGAGCGTAGTCAGACTGTTGTGATTCTTTCGGTGTGTGATTAGGGCATCTGCATTTAAATCAAATTAAGTCCTCTGATTTTTCTTTGCGTATACTTACAGGTCATACTTTATAGAAAAGATTAGAGTGCTCAGCTCAGCACTTATATTTGGAGCTAGGTCTGATACTAAAATTTCATGCTTCCAGGTACCTAAGCCTGGCTTTAAACCAGAGGATGAGCTCCTCAGTAATTCTTTAATTCACAAGCATATTTCCTGAAAACCTAGTATTGGTACATTTATGTGGCATGTTTTGGTTTGCAGTAAAATGCTGATGTTTCACCTGTAAAGTTTAGAAGAAGAGACACGTGGTTTATTTGAAGGAGTGCTTTTCTAGAAGCTAGAATCTTCCAAGTTTTAATACACGCTCTCTTTTGGAGATAATTTTAGATTATTTCCGTGGTCACACTTCCCTGTCTGGCTTCACATGTCTTCTGCTTTTTTATCTCACCCGTGTGTACTGCACAAAGATTTCAAACCCCACAGAAAAGTCTACGCAGATACAGTATTGGGATGAAATATACCACTAAAATTTGTGTAGGTGAATGTTTGAAGTAAGTTGGTGATTAGCCTGACAGTCTGATCGTAGTGAGCGACTGCTTCCCCATCTCTCCTTCCTCCACCTCAGCCCTTGACTCTTGGAGATTTACAGCTCTTGCCTGCAGCCTGGGCTGTTAGTTGTCAAATCCTTCTCCAGAGCAGCTGATTGGGAGCTTTGATATTCCTGAAAGGTCTTGATTTGATGTAATCCCCTTTTGTGTGAGCAATTTAGTTATCAGAGACCTTAATTCTCTGTTCTCTCGCCTTCATGATCCTGTGACAATTTCATAGCCTGTTTTGCATCTGTTATGGGTAGGAAATTGCGCATAGGTTGGTAGAGTTATCAGTGAAGTGGCAAAGACAGATGATTTTCTGAAAAATTCACATTCTTTAACAAAAAGATTTAACTCCTCAAGCATGGGCATCCTCCCACCTTGTATGCTTAAAGATTACTTTCACATATATTTGCAGAAAATTAATGCTTAGCATGGAAACCAGAGAATGAAACAAGTAAGTGCACAAGTTCCTAAACCAATCACAAGGTTCACGTGTGGTGAGTTATTTCCTGGCATTTTGATAAACATGTACCATAAAATTAGTTTCAAGAACTTCTTACTATAAAGGACAATTGAACTGTGTATGTTAAAACTTTGTGAAAACAGAAACAGTTTTTGAAATATTAAGAACTCACTCAATTATGAAATTTAAACCATATAAATGGACTCTAGAGATATGATTGCAATTCTAGGAACAGACTAGTTTGTGAGTTGCCACAGCTGAAACATTCAAAATGAGAATATATTTTTCATGTATCTCTAAGGCACTGAAAAAAGGTCTTTACTGTTATTTTCCAGTTTCTAGAGTTCAGCCTTAGTCTAGTACACATTTTAGATGCATATTTCATCAGTTCTGTCCTACTTAGCTATCATGCAAACTCATCAGATACTGAATTTTACGTATGGTGTAGTTGTCCTTGTTCTAGGAAGGTAAAAAATGCAATCTTACCTCCAAATGGTTTGTTATTCTAAATTCTCACACCTATAGATATGCAAGCAACAAGTTCTGTAGAAGAAAGACAGGATTCCATATTTTTGAAGCAAAGTGATCACTTTTTTAATTTCTAGAGCATACTCTTTTGTCATTGCTATCCTGGATCTGAGCATACAACATTCCTCTGACTTTCTCCGAGCTTTCCTGGCTCCTTTTATGTGCACTTCTGAACGACTTCATTTGCTTTTCAGTCGCTCTCCTTCTCTCTCCTAGAGAGGAGACCAGCTGCTCACATCCATGCACACCAGCCAGCTCCCAGCCTCCTGGCCAGCTCATGTAAGTGCTGTAGTTTTCTTCCAATTGCTACACCTGCAGCTTTAGCTGCCTGGTTTGTATAGGCCTGTTACTTCTTTTTATGCTTCTCCTAAATGAAGGCCGGACATACTCACTGGCTTCAGTAATATTTGTTCTCTAAGCAAATTAGTTATAATCATTTAATTTTGCTTTATTAAACCACAGAGCTAGGTCAATTGGTATTTTTGAGTACGTGCAAGCTACAGCCTCTGAGGTTGTGGGAGATTGTACCTATTTCCTCTGCATAGGATCCTAACTGACATATGTGATACCAAACACCAAAACCGTCATCCAGAATATTCTTTCAGCACCTGTAAGAGCCTTATCTTCATGCCTGTAGATATCTGCCTTAAAGAATTGATTTGTAAACACTTTTGCATAGTTGTGCTTGACGACAACATTAAAAATGGCCTCCCATGAGCTACAAATCTCATAACTTACAGCTACTGCATATATTGCACAGCTGGCTGTCATGATGCTAGCAAGATTTTTGCTATATGATCAAACAGGAGTTTAAAATTCAAAGTGTTCAAGATGCTTATGATTATTGTTGTTTCTATGCCTCCCTGAAAATGCTAAGAAAAGCTTTTCCACCATCCAAGCACTACCAACCTAAGGTGCACGCCTAGCAAAGTTGCCACCTCCATACTGAATGAGTACCTTGCTATTTTTGCTGAAGCTAGACCCTTGCCGAACTCTGCCTGTTGGGGCCCACTTAATCTGAAATAGTTGGAGCACTGCACAGAAGCCAGACGCAGAAGGACAAAAAAACTACATTGGCAAATGATCTGTCAAGTGACCCTTGAACAAAATCGAGATTGAGTTGCCCTTTGAAATAAACCTATTTGAATTTTATTATCTCTAGAGCACCTTGTGTCTCTAATCTTGTGAAAGGTTAGTATTCCATCCATCAGAGCAAGATTAGAGCTCTAGGTGATGCCTGTGCTTGATGATAACTGAATGCAGCAGTAGGGGCTGGAGGAAGGAGATTCATTACCATCAGCAGTTCAAAGAAAGATTGGGTAAACAGATGCTCAGGGAAGGAGGTTCACAATGTAGACCATGCATATTCCAGGTCAGGATAGCAGGAATCAAAGGAGCAGGTTGTCAGTGAAGGCTTAAACTTTATAACAATAATCCAAGTAAAGTGTTGTTACCTTACTTTGTGCCACAGATTAGCAGGCCCAAATGGCTACTAGGCTGAAATGCTAATCACTTCTTCAATATATCTGTCAAGAAAAAGCTAAGACTGAGGGAATAAATAAGAAAAGAAAGAAAGGGAAAGGGAAAGTGAAAGGGAAAGGGAAAGGGAAAGGGAAAGGGAAAGGGAAAGGATAGGATCCAGGACTCATGACGAGATTAATGTCCACCCGACCTGCATAGACAGCAGCAAAGAATGCAGATTCTGTGATGGTAAAAAATAATACTCAGCTTTTATTAATTCAGAAGTTTGCCCTCTCCTACCTCGAGTAAAAATCATTTCTCAAGTGTTATGTCATTTTAAAGCTTACCTGACATTTTGAAAAAAGCTCTAGTGAACAGGCATAATTTTTCCATGTCCTTGTTGCCTGAACTTTCTAAATTTTATATTATGCTCTGAATTATATATATGATTACATTAATAACAGTGGTGACCTTATTTCTTGTTTTAAAAACAGAAATATGATTAAGTTTATTGCTCTGTGGCAATATCAACTCCAGTGCTATACATTGATTTAAGAATATAGATGTAATCCAAAGGGTTAAAATGTGTATACTTTTCTAATCCTTTAGTTCCTCCTGGTGGGTCTGGATTTGTGCCTCTGGCTTTTCTATCCATTCAGAGCAGACCATGTATTTGTGATCTCACATTTGGCTTTGAAGGATAACGAGACGCCCTTTAGACCTGATGCCAATGTATCAGCCAGCAGCAAAATAGCATTAGACTGATTTTTTTCTTTGCTGTCAAGTTTCAAAACCACACAAATGAAAAAGAAATAGAGGATAAGTCTGAGATTTTCCAGAGGCAGGGGTATGTTAAAACAGTAGAAATGGTTGTATGCAAAGTAGGAATCTGTTTAGTTCTTAGGTAATACTCACAGTGTAGTCAAAAAATAATTAAAAAAAAAGCCAAAATAAATTTCAGTTTGTAATAGATTGTACTGATGCTCAGAGTTCAAGATATGGATAAATACATATTAGGTGGGCTGTATGACACCTATTGCAATTGCGGTGACATTAAATATGAACATATCAAACAAAATGTGTTATACGTATGTATATAATGGACAAGTCTGAGTGAATATCTGGTCTTTACAAGAGAAGAACTTGTAACTAATAAAATAATGTTTCTTCAATGAAAGTGGAGTGTATTTTTTAGATAATAGATTGAATAAGCAATATAATATTGAACCGTAACATAAAATTCACATATTGGAAATAGATTTCTAATTATATGCTTTTTAAGTGAGGAAGAACTGGAAGTATAAGGCCATCTAGGCTAAATAAAATTGTGATGTAATTATAAAGTTTCTTATTATGAAAAAGGAAGAGTGTAATTAGTGTCACTTAATATGTAACATACATAATGTTTCGCTTTATCAGATAGTACTCGTTTCCTCCGAGTTTGAAATTCTTCTCGTAATTATTTAGG
Source organism: Trogon surrucura (assembly GCA_020746105.1). Lineage (NCBI taxonomy): Eukaryota > Metazoa > Chordata > Aves > Trogoniformes > Trogonidae > Trogon > Trogon surrucura. The sequence continues at coordinate 57,614,953 of CM036617.1, forward strand.
TCCTCATTCAAGGAAGTAGGTTTTCTCAATTGAAATTGAAAAACAGCAGGTGTGTTCCCTCTTGTCTCTTTGTCAAAGAAAACCTCTTTCTTTTTTTAGCTATCTGCCCCTTATTGTGTCATATGTCTGAATGTTTCTCCCAAGTGTCCAATTTACATTTGGAAAACACGGATACAGAAGTTTACAATAATTTCTTGCAATGAGTATTCATTTTACTTCCCTATCTCACCAGTCTGCTAAAACCTTTAGTCTTTCAGATAATGTGGTAGTGGAAGCCCTAAAGTTTCCTTATGAAGAAATAATAAATATACTCATATGTATATTAAATGAAAATACTAGAGCTGATCCAGTGGAGTAGATATGAAAAAAAAAACAGACTCTGGCAGGCTGTGAAAGCAAGCTCCTATTTTAGAGCCCAAGCCAGACATCTGATCTAAAGCCTTCTTTCTCTCCCCATGCAGAGCATAAAGGCAGAGCTGGAGCAAGGCTTCACACTGAGGTTCCTCAGTCGAGTATCCAGAGTGAAACAGCTTGTAGCTTAGACTGCAGGTCCTCCTGCACCTGACAGCATGGACAGTTTTTGGGACCCTTGTTCTGCCAGTGTGTTCACAGATGGTTCAGAGGAGATGGCATTTGAGGAACCTCTGGAAAGTTGTGTAGCTCCCTTTCATCCTTTTATTCAGTTGCCATTTGCCTGTTTTTCTATCTTCTCTAGCTTTTGCTTTCCTATTTCACCTTCCATATGCTAATGTTTCTGCAGCAGTACAGTGCAAAGAAACCAATATAAGGCCCCTAGTCAGCACGAGCCCCTCTGGACCCTTCACTGCCTGCTGCTCAATAGACTGATCAGCTTTTCATCTTGTTCCTCAAGAAGGCTGTCTCTCTCAGCTGGCAAGATTGATATGAGAACTCTTTGTGGGAATTTTAGCTCAAATGTAACACAGCATTAATGTTACGGCCAAAAAATGCTGGAGAAATACCAAAATATTACACAAGGAAAGTGTCTAGCGCTACTTCTAGGCACTGAATAGAAAGACTTTGCCACAAAAATTAAGCCAAGAAGAATTGGACACCAATGAGCAAAACATGACCTGTACCTACATTCCCTCATCAAGCAGTCAGGAAAAAAACTGTGTAATGTGAGGAATTCCATCTATCTGTGGGAGAGGGGTGAAGGTTGTATAGTAGGGAGGGCAGACAGTTGGGTCTCAAGATTTCAGAGGACGTGAAAGAAGCAATAAATGGCACAAGGCCTGGAAGTCTTGTGACTTCTGTGACTTCTGTGCAAACAAAGTCCAGTGACTTCTGTGCAAAAAAAAACCCCAGCAACAGACAAACAAAAACCCAAACAAAAATCCAGAAATAGGTTCTAGATGTCCTAGCTCCTACTGAGCCACACCATTCATCACAGGACTGCAGGAAGGAATCAAAGCTATTGTTTGTTTACTTAAAGAGTTGACAACTTGTGGGTTCACTGGAATACATTCAGTAGATTCAGCAACTAATCAGCGAAACAGCAAAGAAGCACAAAACTTTGATATTGCTACATGAGACACCTACTTATATGAAAACATCACATGCAATACATTGGGAGCAATTTGCCAAATAAACTTGTTCTAGTAGTTTTAAGGCCACTCCTGTGTAGCTGAATCAAAGAAAAAGTAGATTATACTGTTTGAAATCTAATGTAACCCTAAGTATATACCAATCTTTCAAAGGCAGTTTTTCAGTTTGTTGTACTGTATCTTATATCTAAGTTTCCTTCTGATTGGAAACCTGTCCCAGTAGGCACCCTCTTAGGGGAAACAAAGGTCTCTGTTGAGAAGGTAGGTCAGATAAAAATCAGTCATGCAGCATCCTGATCCAGTGAACTGGTGTCTGCAGATGAAGATTTATGTTGGCTTTAAAGCTATTCAAATATGAACTTTGTTTTTTAATCCCTGATCTTTGAAATATCCAGGTAGGAAAGTTTATTGACTTCACAAAGCCCCCTAGAGGACTCAGGGTCTTTCTATCAGCACATGAATGCAGATCCAGGATCTTAAAGACCATTTTCTTCAAAAGTAATAGATCTTTTCCTACATTTGTAGCTTCTTTGAAGCCAACTGTATTATCCTTAACCTTAATCCTTACCCTTATCTTTAATCTATGATTTTATGCTTTGCCTTTGTTTTAAGTCACCGATTGTCCAAATCTAAACTCTAGGATGCGTGTTGCTCCTTATCTTTCCTACTATTACCTTAGAAAAAAAAAAATTCACCCCTCTAATAAACTGAGAACATTTAGGTTAACTTACTGACATTTATTTTAACTTAGTCTGATACAACAAAAGAAAAAGAAAGTTTGCTCTGGCAGAGAAGTTTGACTGTGTAGCTCAATTTACAAGCAAGAAATTAAATCGTAGCTCTGTAGTATTACAGTAAAAAATAGTACTGTGTGTAGTATCCAAAACAGTCAGGAAACACCTGGGAATCCAGCCTGGATTTAATACTGCCTGCCCTTAATGGTGCATGGGATTCCTTTGAGTGTGGCTAGAAAAACTGGAGAAGCTCAAAAATAAGTAAATTTTCTTGGAGTTAGTTTTGTTGGGTTTTGTTAGTGGTGTTAAAACATAACAGAAGTTATCAACTGCATTCAGGGGTGTCTGGAAAAACCATCAACATGACTTCATTACGTCTTAAACTGCAGACTTATATGCAAAATTGATTTTATTAGTATAATAATTTCAGTAGGAAGTCAAACGTCAAACTGCTTTTACAGCAGGTATCTGCCAGCTATTTCAGATAGAAATCTTTGGAGTTATTGCAGTAGTATCTGTCACAGGTCTCACATCTTAGAGGGTTTTTTTGTTGCAATATAGTGATTTCTTTATAAATACTGAAATGAGATTGTTTCAAAGAGTGAAATGAGATGGAAAGGAAAACTGCAATGGGTTTGAAACAGTTACATTAAACAAATACAACTATACAACTATGTCTTAGATCCCTATGCGTTCAAGTGTGATTTGAAAGTAGTTGCAGTTCTATTTTTAAACATTTTGTGATGCACCCAGCGTGAACTGTTTGATAGCTGTCCTTCCACACTGGGATTCAGGAACAGCACTTCCGACTGGGTACTTTGCCGAATGGATGTGATCCAACAGACACTTCAGAAAACACTCCCTTCTTGAAACTGAATAGGGTCCAAGAACCAGTTTTCAGACTCCTCCATGACAGCTCTTCTCATTAGTCTATTTTGTTTAAAATGAGAGGAACAGACAAAAAAAGACTCTATTCTAGAAGCAAAGAAACTCTCCTCAATAGCACACATGCCTAAATCCAGGTTGAGATTTCTGCCTTCGAAGCACGGTTCAAAAGTGTCGCTGCTGTCATATCGTGGTTAATCACCACATTGTAAATAAAAGTCAATGATGATTTTGGTGTTTCCCTCTGGCCAGCCAGAGCCTCCTTCCAGATGAACGATTCCCACCCTTGGTCGATTCAAGCTGAGTACTCTGAGAACAGGCATGAGGGCACGCAGTGATTTCAGTGCCACTTTCCTCTCCAGCACAACACCCGACCTCTGAACACCACAGGACTGAGTCTAGTGACAGCAAACACTGTCTCTGGTTTGGGACCTGCTTGTAAAAAAAATTACCTACCTTTTTTTCCTTCTTCTTCTTCGGACGGAATATATAATTTATTCTGGCTTAAATCAGTTTTATCTGGTTTGTAGCAAGGCAATTTGTTGTTAATTTTCCTCTGTGTCCTCTAGTCACTGTTATGCTTCTCTGTATTAGAAGTCAACAAACTTTTAATATGTTAGAAATATCGTTGTACGTTATAGGTATGGCATAGAATTTTCATACAAAGTGTTGGATAGTAAATCTACTTAACTATTGAATGGGGTATTTAATACTCTCTAGTGGTGCGTAGGGAAAAACAGAACAGTCTCTATATTTTAAAACAATTGTTGCACTGAGTCCCATAGTTTATATATTGTTAATATCATTTTCATGAAAGCTTTAAATGTTTTTCAGAAGAAACTGTGGTGACTCATGAATATTTCATGAAGTGTTATGCATTTTTATGAACATATGATGCAAAATTCATCATTCTGAAATTCACAGATATCCATGAAATGCTACATGTGTCTCTTTGGTCATGGATATTCATGACAGTACTAGTGCTGTAAGCGCTTAAATGCCCATTCATAAATATTCTAGAATGTTGCCTTCTGATGCCATGTAACATTTTGCTTACATTTTATGAGTACTTCACTTGGGCATTTTCCACTTGATAATGAAAGTAGAACCTTCAGGGACAGTTAGTAGTGTATATATAAATCACGTGTAAAGCTATCTCATCTCTTTGTTTTTATTCCTAGCATTTTCTTTCTTCGTTATTGCTATAGGTTCGATGAATTCTTTGAGGAGATCTTGGGAATTTAAGGTTTCGTATTTATAATCAAGCATACAGCACTGGTATAAATTACCAGATGCAACAGAATGCGAATTGAGATTCTAGAGAAAAGTAAAGATTTCAAAAAGCATGTGTTAATTTAATTGTTCTATCAGAGTGACGTGTTTCACCTAGTTGCAGGATTGTCTGTATGGAATCAATGGCAGGATCAACTCTTCCTTTTAGAGGTACTCAAGTGTTAGTAGAAATAGTAAGTTTAGCATTTAAAGGTTGCACCTGCATCCCCTGAAGTTGTTGATAGTTTTATCACTTTCAGTGGTCCAGAATAAGGTCTTAAAGATCTTTATCAGTGTAGGTAACCAACTTTGAGTAAATCACAGATCCGTTAACTCTCTGTTAGTGTTTATTTGTACAATAACTTCTTTGTACATCGGTATTAAATAGTGCCTCAAATTCTTTATCAGATTAGGTTCCCATTTTGATAACAGCATTTGATGTAGCAATATCAGCCTAGCTTTTTTCCATTTGCCTGCACCCAATCTCGCCTGACCAACCCAGTCCATGATAGATGTGTCCATGTTTCTTCCTCATCCTCATGTCCCTCATTTTAACACAGGACGGTGCTTTCTGCATTGTGTCCATGCTCCACGGTGGTGAGTGGTTAAGGATGGAACTTCCGTGATCGCTACTTCCCCTGGGTCTTCCTACTTCCTTGTAACAGTCTGACGCAGGAGGGGGTCTCTGAACAGGAGTCAAGAAAGAAGTTTGCAGTGAATTATCGTCTGTTATCAAGTCTTGCAGTAGTCTGAGAAAAGGAGTTATTAAAGAGAGAGACCTTCATCTTTACTTCCAACCTTTGGCACTGCATTAGCTTTTAAAAAATTTAGTAGAGTCCAAATGTTTTCATAATGTCACGATATTTACAGCTATAGGACATTCTAGAAAGGTATCTAGAAAGGTATCTAGAAAGAATGATTTTACTCAAGACATAAGTAGAGGATGTAAATCACCTGTTCTGAAATTCATATTTATAGGACACTTTTAATTATCTGACTTGTATTTCTTAGCTTTGAATGGAATGCATATATATTCAAAATGAGTTTAAAAAGGAGAGCAATTTTCAACAGACCTCATCACACTGCAGCTTTTGTTGTTCCTAATGGGAGCTGAAATTTGTTTCCCAGTTGTGACTGTTGAGTGTTTCTAAAGGTCAAAGCTAAAAGAGAATTTTTAAATTAGTTATTCAGGCTCGCTGAAAAGTAATACCAATACACTGGTAGCCTTATGCATACAATTTGTTCACCCTTGAATATAAATACAAATGTAATATCAAAAACAAGAAAAAAAACTGCTGGAAGTATTCTCCTTACAGAATTGTTTTTCTCATAAATAGAGTCCTTTTTGTTTTGTAAGGTTAGATATTGTTAGAAAAAGTCTCTGGAAACCTTAAAAAACAGTTGGCAAGTGAAAAAGCGTAGAAACCACAGAGGTTAATTTCACTTGAGTTTTCTTGAGGTAAATCAAAGTTTTCACTAATTGATACCATTGTGGAATATCTTTTAAAAAAAAATAAAGGAAAAAGAAAAAAAAATCATTTGCAAGAATCCTGCAAAAAGATGGAAAGCTCACCGAAACATTTTTTTTTAAATGACTTCATGAACAAAGAAAGAAAGACAGAAACAGGGCAGAGGAAAGAAAAAAAAAAAGACTGCCATTGATGTATGTCATGAATGTAAGTATCTGTACCTAAACCACCCCCAAAGAACCTTCCTGTCCAAAAAGGCAGTCAGCATATATGAGTTCTAATATCCTTCTTACCATCAGCCTTATTAGGACAGAAAAGTTCAAAGATGTGAAATAAAGTAAGGTATGTAAAGTCCGCATAGAGTGTAGATGCATACATACCTTCACAGCAAGTGGCAACTCACTAGAATTTGTATGCCTAAATCCTCGGAGCTCGTTGAAAATCAATGCCCGCAGGAAGGAGAACAAGGCTATAATGCCTGTATGTTTTGGGTGGTGTCATTCAGTGATGGATGAAATCTGTGTGCCTCCCTGAGCAAAGTTTCCCATAAAGGCTGATGTGAAATCAGATGTATATTCCTGTCCAGAACCTCTGAAGAACTCTGTGAGACTGTTTTTTCTTGGATAGCAGTGAGACTGCATGCCCAGTGTGTCAGGTGCACTATAGTACAGTGTTCACATCTTCAGTTCTGCTAAAAAGGAAAGCTGGGCAGAATATATGGTAATGAATGACATTTCCATTTGTCTTAAAGCTTGTACATATCTTCTTTGTTTTGGGGAATTGGGCCAAAAAAAAACCTGTTTCTAGCTTTGAATCTTGTCCTACAGTCAGATGTTGGTTTTGCTTAAAATACAGATGGAAAAGAAAATACAAGGGTGTTTACCAGGCTGGGAACAATCACAGAACATAAACTGCAACATAATACAACTTTGTTTGCCTAATAATTGCCTCTAGATGGCTGTGATTATATTTTGTTGAAGGCAGTTATTACATTATATCATGCTGCAATATCCCCAATCCTGATTCACCAAATTATGGTGACAACCAGTCATCCCTTCAGAATTAGGCCAACTCCCAGGTTGAATTGCATTATGACAGTAGGTTACCTGTGTTAAAATAGAGTGAGAAAGTCAGCTTTCAGTTGACAAGGTAGTGTGAGATTCCAGTTTCAATCTGGAAGCAGTACCTACCAGTTATAGACTCTAGCAAGACATTGTGTCCTTTCACTTTGTAACTGAGTTGTTTTATCATAACCAAAACATTGAAATTCAGACCTCATTTGCACAGACTTATCATATCTCTTACGTCCTAAATTTACAACTAATGTTTGAAAATGAAAGCTAGCTTTATCCTTTGATGAGAAACCCACCATTTAAACCTATGTAGCACATGTAATGGTTAAAAATAGCAATCTTCTTTCCCTGTTTTCAGTGGCTCAGGGTGCCTTGGGCCTTATGCTTTCCAACTACTTCATAGCAGAACTGAATGCGGATCCTGAGACCCTCTGGCCAATAAATGGAAGGTGTATAAACGCATGCTTGTAAGATATATCCAGGACATATTCCATCATATAAATGAATCAACACTTAAAATTAGGAAAAATTATTTCCAGCATTAACACTGCTCATGACAGCCAATTTTGCCAGCAAAAATATTCACAAGATACATATTTTAAAACACTGTGCATCTCTGTCTTATACGGATTCTCCTCTCCCGTCCTAGAACTTTGAGTGCCTTCCAGAACCACATTAAGCAACATGACTAATGTCTCTCTCATCTTCATTCTTTTACTTTGAGCTGAAATATTGCATAATTTTTCAAAAGCTACCTACAAGTTGATGAAATATCATCTTTGCAATGACCATAAAAATCTTTAAATTACTGTGAAGACCACGGAAAAATTCTGCCTTTGTAGAACCAAATACAGTTTCTCCTGATGTAACAGTTTCTCCTGAAGTGCCCAGTTATGCCAGGACAGTTTCTGTACACAGACATCACAAAGCAGACTACCTTCTTGATGTATGGAAGATTGGTGGACTAAAAAAGCAAGTAATCCTTCATAGCAGCATTCATTTTGCTGGACAGGAAGTGGTTGAGAATTTTTCTTATTAGTGCAACAGGTGAGATCTCCTTCTGTCTGAACTAACAAGGCGTCTAATTTCTTAGTCGCCGCTACTGTATTGTTGTGATCCTGCATAGGATTACCGATGTAGGTACCTCTCTTTAACTTTTGTATCAAAGCATATGAAAGATGAATGGTCTAACTTTTTAATGATATAATAACTTAATCTAAGCAGTAACTCTCAAAGACTAGAGATCTATGAGAAGACTAACAACTAAATACATGTACTGCTGTTTAGAGCACATGAGCTTTCGCATGGAATGCATATGTATAGTGTCATATCTGCATGAAGTTTAAGCTTGTGGAGTTACTGATAATATTTGTACCACAATAAAAAGATTACGACCAGAATGGACCACACTGTGCTAGATGCTGTAGAAGTACAGCATTGATGTCTACTTCTTCCTGAAATTTTTGGTTGGCTACCAACAGGCTGGCTGTGAGATTGCTAAATAATAACCCCGTGCAAAGAAACTGAAGTGTAATGATCTCAGATAAAAAGAGCCGTCAGCAAACTCAGTCATGCTTTTCTGTGGCTGACTAACACAATGGCATGATATTTTGAGACAAATAGTGGGATTCCCAGTATAGCTATGGATTGGGAGGAGCCAGCATGTGAATTGCTTACAGCAGTCTCCTAGCTTAGAGAGCCTTATCGGAGAGAAGTCCAGGGGCTTGCATTCACTGCTTTCCTCATTGTTTTTCCCAGTTGTCATTCAGTTGAACCGGTCTGGAACCCTTGATTCAACTTGAATACAAACTTTAATTTGAGCCCCAAGTTCTCTGCCATCTCTCTGCCTTTTAGATTGTGTGACTAGAGAGCTAGATGTATTCAGTAGTGCAGCCAGTGTGGGTTATTTATTAGAAGAAGAAATGCTGGATGTGTAAAATAGTAATCAGGATGATTCAGATGTCAGGGATACCACCAGGTCAGGGTTTGCAGTGAAAAACAGCTTTCTTGTGTTTTTCTCTTAAACAGCTTTGTCAGAATTAGTGGATAATTTAGAAAGACAACAGAAAAAACTCAATGTTGTGGACTTCAAGTTATTCTATTTGACAACAAAGGCAGCCAAGAGGAGTTTTTTCGTTGTGGGTTTTGTTTTTTGCTTTTTCCTACATAAACTACTTGACACAAGCATATTATTAACTAGATGGAATTTATTCTGTAAGAAGAGCTGTGGTTTTAATGACAGTTTAGACATTGACATACTTATTAGAATATATTCTTCCTTTAATAAATGCTTTGATGTAAAGAATATGTTTTCAATGTTCTATGTATACATTTTCATGATAATCCCTTTGCAGTTATCTCTGAGATCAAAGACTGCAGCTCTGCACAATTTCTGCTGAAGAGAAGAGGCTCTTTTCTTACTGAGTGCTTGTAGACTGGTCCACAGTGTTCGGTGGATTCTTCTTTGAGCTGATCACAGTTGCAAATTCTCAAATTTAGTCTAGATTTATTCTTACATAGTCTTAATTGCCACCCTGTCTTTAGCATTCCAGTGCTTCTGCATTTTTATGAGTCACTGTAGCCACAACAGGACTATTCACATTATAGCATTAGCCAAGACTGTGAGAAGTCATCATGTCCCTGCAGATAGCACGTGCAGATGTGTCTGTGGGCAATGACTGCATATTTAGAATCTGGTATTCCAGAGCTGGCTACGTGATAACTCCCACATCAGTGCAAATCATTTAATCGCAGCAAATATACATGTTTTGTTGAAGGTGTTGCCATCTCTGCTTTGCTGTCTGTAACGCCCATTTACAGGCCACAGCAATCACTGAACTCTTTTCCAAAGGAGGTTTTAGAAGGTTGACAAGTAGACCCTGCAGGACAATGGGATCTTCTAAAAACCAGAAGAAATTATGCCTACTTTGTCAGATGTGTTAAAAAAACTACTGTACATGCTCAGTGAATTTCTTGGGAAAGCCTAAGCGTCAGATGGCAGTTAAGCAGTAAAGTCTGAAATCTGTTCAAAAAAATAAGGTCTGCGCTTCCACAACCTACAACTAGCATGAAGTAGGCTGGCTGTAAAATGGCTAGTGGAAGGTTCTAGCACTGTTCTTCACTAAATTAGCAAATCACTGAAAATACTAACATTTTTGTAGTGTTACATAGACACGTAATAATTTTAAGAGGGACTAGGCTCACTTCCATTTAGGTCTCTTTCTAGTTCTCTTCAAAAATATTTGCAAATCGGTTTTAAGATTTATTTCCGTGTTGTTCTTCTACTCTGTAAAAACTTCAGTAAAATGGAACTTATCATCTAGTTATTCTAACATAATTAAATTTTCAGTTATATCATCATATTAATGACTTTACTTTTAGCTTAGAAGATTTACTATAGTGGCTATGAAGGATATTGCAAGGGATGAGGATTGCTATGTTGAAATAGAATCATAGAATCATAGAATGGCCTGGGCTGGAAGGGACCTCAGAGATCATTTTAATCCAACCTCCCTGTTGTGGGCAGGGACGCCACCTCTCCACTAGGTCAGGCAACACACTTGAGAACTGAACGGGAATCGAACCCGTGACCTTGGTGTTTCAAGCACCACGCTCAACCCACTGAGCTAAACCAGCCCTCAAATAGTACATGAAGAAGTGGAACTGCCCTCACTCAAGTTCTTTTAAATGGGTTTTTCATGTTCAGCATTATAAATTCTACGTCCTTCTACCTTGTTGGGGAATTCAGGTTATGCTCTATTTTTGTCTCTAAATTAATCTATTTCCTATCCAAATAGATGAATTACACTAGTCAAGCATTGTGGTAAAAACATATAAAGACAAACGTTATTAATGGTGATACAGAAATGCAATCAGAAAACACTTCGTACCTTACTAATGTATCTCTCAACACCTGGTTGTTTTCCCTGCAGAATTTTTTCGGGAGCTTCTGGAGAATGCAGAAAGGTCCTTAAATGACATGTTTGTCCGGACATATGGCATGCTGTACATGCAGAACTCGGAAGTGTTCCAGGACCTCTTCACAGAGCTGAAACGATATTACACAGGAGGCAACGTCAACTTGGAGGAAATGCTGAACGATTTCTGGGCTCGCCTGCTGGAGCGGATGTTCCAGCTCATAAACCCCCAGTACCATTTCAGTGAGGACTACTTGGAGTGTGTAAGCAAGTACACAGACCAGCTGAAGCCTTTCGGAGATGTACCCAGGAAGCTGAAGGTTCAAGTGACTAGAGCGTTCATTGCTGCACGGACCTTTGTTCAGGGGCTGACAGTAGGCAGAGAGGTTGCAAACAGAGTATCCAAGGTAATCTAAAATCAAGGGGATTTTAAGCTTGAATTTGTTTCTAGACAACTGAAATCTGATCATGCACCCTTTTTTTTTTTTTTTTAATATGGGGGTTAATGTTTGGTTGATTGTTTTTTATGTCTACTGATATACCCATCCTACATCTATAAATAGGAGGAACAGTTGTTTTTAATTCCTTCTGTAAATATTAAGGCAATACTGATGGGAAAACATTCCTCTGTGCTTAGGACACAATGAAATACCAATATATGTCAATGTTATAGCATGGTACTGATTGTCATTAGTAATTCAAAACTGGCTACATACATAAAAGATGATGATTATTATCAGGATTTAAATGTTTCAAGCAAATTTATGCCCTTACAGCGTTCATTCATCATACAACTGGGTGATAGATTCTGTCAACAGTGTCTAGTCATGGTTTTGATGAGAAAATAGACAAATAGTGACATGCCTGGAACTTGAGCTTTCCCAAAGGATGGCTTGACTCACATTTATTTTAGTTTTAATTATTTATCTATGCAAATATTTATGATGATTATAGTCCTTGAGGGATTCACAGAATTAAAGTTACGTAAGAAAAAAAACCACACAAAAATAACCCTTTTGGATGCCAGAAATATGCCTGAATGACTTTCCCTTATACAGTGTTTCAAACTCAGGTATATTTTTCTGAATTTCTGTTCCAACTAGATACTTGTTCTGTGATCTGGCTGTTTTACCCCTCATAGTGTATTTGGACCTTAACTATATTCTGAATTCTGAAATGCTCTAGTGAGATCCACTATGAAATGCCCAGATATTTACTTTGAACAGTAAGTACATACGTGATTTTTAAGACACCCCATGCAATACTTTTCTGCCTTTACAAGCCTAAGCTATTGCTCTTTCTCAAGAGGGCTGGCTCACTTACTTCATTTAAATCATAGCCAGAAGGTGAGCTAGAGGTAGAGCCTATATGTTGTACAGTAGACTACAATTCAAGTGCTCAACGAGATGAGGCTTCTAAACGTTTCTTATCCTGTATGATGTGATATTTTTCAGTGGCACATTCAGAAGCCATGAAGCCAGAGAGGTAGTCATCAAGTGAGAGCCTGATTTTATGCCTAGGGGACTGCATGGAAGGAAAGGGTCATTTTGCATTTGAAAGCTGGTTAATGAAATACATGATCTTGGTTCGTCATGTAGAATCAAGGTCTCTTCCTCCTAGGTGCCTTCCTGGGCTGCAGGGTTGCCTTCCTTTTTTTTTTTTTTTTTTTTTTTTTTTTTTTATTGCACTGTCAATTCTTACAGTCCTTTTCTGAACAGTGGCAGGTCATTGGCATGAAATCCTAGCCCGTCTAGTCTGGCTGGCGGTAGGTATGTCTGTTTAGCCTCCAGGTGTGCAGAACATGCATATCTGAAGCCCCAGATTTCCTCTGAAGAGCAGTGATGTCCCCATGGGTCACATTTTAAGTGGCAGTGCTGAGGTATGATATCACTGTTGTCAGTAGGCATTAGGTCTTGCTGCATCAACCAGATCAGGCTGTAGAGAGTAAGCTATGCAATTTGTGTAATAGATGTGTAATTGTGAATTCCAAACAGATTAAGGTATGAATTATGTGATGAGATGTCACTTTCACTGTGTAGGTACATGACTGTACCTACACATACTCAGAGTTTCCATCTTGCCTGCTGAGTTTCGGGCACATAAGCCCTTTCAAGAACAGGATTTCTCACAAGATATTGCTAAATAATCCTGTAATGAGGCCTACTAGCTCTGTAATCATCAAGTGAGCCTTTTTGTAATGTCACTTGAAGGTGGTAACGATAGCTCAATAATCCTTTTTTTTTCTCTTCTACTTTTAACATGTAAGCAACACTTTAAAATTTGTAAAAGGACTTGGTGGATGGTGCAAGATACAGTGCCGGTTCTTTGCTTTATGTGTGTATTATTAGTGATACTCTATTAGACTACGTCTAGAACACTATGGCCCTTGCAATACAAGAAAGATATTGACAAATTGAAGGAAGTTTAGTGGAGACCACAAGCATGATCAGGACTGAATTACTTGCCCTGTGAGGAGAGGCAGTGGGACTGGGCCTTGTTCAGCTTGGATAAGAGGCAACTTCCAGGACACCTAGAAGCAGCTCTCAGTGACTGTAAGGAGGTCATCAGGAAGGTGCAGCAAAGCCCTTCACAGTGGAGCATGGTGGGATATGATGGGCATGGGTTAAAACAACGGCCAGTTCAGACTGGATATAAGAAGAAGCTTCACCATGAAGATGATAAAGCAGCTGATCAGTTGCTCAAGAGAGCCTGTGCAGGCTCCATCCTTGGAGATCTTGATTGTACAAACCATTTGAGATGATCAGGTCATGCTAGTCTGAGTTCAGACCTAACCTTGCTTTTAGAAACAGGTTAGATTGGAAATCTCCTGAGTACCCTTCCAACTCAAATTCTCATAGAATCACAGAATTATAGAGTGATTTGGACTATAAAGAACCTTGAGAAAATCATTTAGTCCAATCCACATGCAATAAACAAGGACATATTCAACTGTACCAGATTGCTCAGAGCACATTACAACCTGTACTTGAAGATTTCCATACATCGGGCCTCCACCACCTCTCTAGACAACCTATTTCAGTGTTTCACCACCCTCATGGTAAAAAATTTCCTCCTTATATCTAAATCTCCCCTCTTTTAGTTTAAAACTGTTTACCCCTTGTCCTATTGCAACATACTCAGCTAAAAACGTTGTACCCATCTTTCTCATAGATTCTTTTTAAGTATTGACAGGCCACTATAAGTTGTCCCTGGAACCTTTTCTTCTCCAGGCTGAACAGCTCCAACTCTCTCAGCCTTTCCTCATGGGAAAGGTATTTCAGCCCTCTGATCATTTTTGTGGCCTCCTCTGGACCTGCTCCAACAGGTTCATGTCCTTCTTGTGCTGAGAACTCCAGATCTGAACACAGTGCTCCAGGTGAGGTCTCACCAGAGTGGAGTAGAAGGGGAGAATCACCTCCCCTGACCACATTTCATTAGGATCATTATCCTATGATCCTATTAAAAGATTAAAGAACTGAACATTTTTACCTAAAAGTAGAATATGCTTTGATTGCAAGGCTGACTTTGCTATTAAAATCTCAGTAGCTATGTTCATACTCATAGTAAATGGTTAATGATTGCTGACTTTAGGGACATATATGTCATATGCAGCCTGATGAGGCAGACGTGAAGAACCCCAAGTGATATCAAATGTTCAAGATTAGTAAATATCTTGTGGAAGGGCTGTGATTACTCTGACATCCAAGCTTTCATGATCATATCATAACTGTGGATTTTATGCTGTTCTATCCACTATAGAAAATAACAAATTCTTTTCTTTAACCATAAATTTAAAAGAACTGCAACCATTCCTTAGAGTTAGCACATAACTTTGCAACCAGAAGAGAGGCAGATAAATAATTTTTGTTGCTGTTTTGGAAGTCATCCTGATTCATTTTCATTGTTCTCTAATGTTGAGAGATTGTTATAAGAATGCCACATCTGGGTAAGTCAAAAGAAATGAGAAAAAGAGAAAATGAAAAGAACTGTTGCAGTTCTTTTACAAAAATCTTTGTCCATTGTCTGCACTGGCTGGGAACAGGGGGGAATCTCCTAGCTGCAACATCAGAAGATAAAATGATTTTTTGCTTTCTATTTGTGGACCTGTTACCCCATTGAACTGTCATTGTCAAAGGCTACTCACATAGAAAAATGCTGAGCCTACACCCTAAGCACTATGAAAAAGAGATTTATTAATGAGAAAGTTGATAACAAGGTCACTTTGGGGCCTTGAATTTACTTTCACAGGCTCTTCTGTCCCATCGGTACTGAGTCTACCCCTAGTAAATTTGCAGATGACACCAAGCTGGGGGGGAGTGTCGATCTGCCAGAGGGTAGGAAGGCACTGCAGAGGGACCTGGACAGGCTGGGTCGATGAGCTGAGGCCAACAGGATGAAGTTCTATAAGACCAAGTGCAGGGTCCTACACTTTGGCCACAATAACCCCCTGCAGCGCTACTGACTGAGGGGGGAGAATGGCTGGAGAGCGGCCTGGCACAGAGGCACCTGGGAGCGCTGGTTTGACAACCGGTTGAGCATGAGCAAGCAGTGTGCCCAGGTGGCCCGCAAGGCCAATGGCATCCTGGCTTGCATCAGGAACACTGTGGCCAGCAGGAGCAGGGATGTGATTCTGCCCCTGTGCTCAGCACTGGTGAGGCCTCACCTCGAGCCCTGTGTGCAGGTCAGGGCCCCTCACCGCAAGAAAGACATTGAGGGGCTGGAGCGGGTCCAGAGGAGAGCAACGAGGCTGGGGAAGGGACTAGAGGGAAAGTCCTGTGAGGAGAGGCTGAGGGAGCTGGGGTTGTTTAGCCTGGAGAAGAGGAGACTCAGGGAGTACCTTATCACTCTCTAAAACTGTCTGAAGGGAAGTTGTAGTCAGGTGGGGATCGGACTCTTCTCCCGGGCAACCAGTGACAGGACGAGAGGGCACGGCCTGAAACTGCATCAGGGGAGGTTTAGGTTGGATCTCAGGAAGCCCTTCCTCACGGAGAGGGTGCTCAGGCATTGGGATGCACTGCCCAGGGAAGTGGTGGAGTCACTGTCCCTGGAGGTGTTTAAGGAGGGGCTGGATGTGGCACTTAGTGCCGTGGTCTGGCCGATGTGGTGGTGTTGGGTCATAGGCTGGACTTGATGGTCTCAGAGGTCTTTTCCAGCCTCAACAATTCTGTGATTCTGTGATTCTGTGATTTCTGCAAACTTGGCAGGTTGCACACTCAGAAGGTTTTGTTCCATATCTAATGTCAGGGCCACATATGTTCTGAAGATTTCAGAGATGGTGGAAGATTGGTGCTGACTGAAAATTATGCAGTCAGTGCATTCCTTGCAAAGCAGCTATACTCCCCTCTTTTCTCCACTCCAGTACACTCATAACAGGCAAGGCATATTGCAAATATTTTCTTCTTATAATATTATTTTGCAGTTTGCTTATGTCAGTGAGATTATAATTTAGATAAATCCCATATAGGTAAATGGGGAAAGAGTATGGTTAGGACATATTTTTTTTGTAATTTATTTCTCATACTATATTTCAATTTTAAGTAGATATATTTGTGTTCTATCTGCCTGAAATTGTGCAGTTTTAGCTGAATAGTGTTTTCATAATCTCAAAGTCAAATTGCCCTTTTTAATTTTTAGAGATTTTACAATCTTTTTTTTTCTCATACTAACACATTAAAAAGGTGTCAGTTTGTTGCTAAAGGCTTGTTAAATGTCTACTCGATGCAGTGTATTTCCACTGTCTTGAGTACATTTCAGATCATTAAATGCCACATACGCTTTTTAAAGCTGCATATGTGTAAGAATGAAAATTACTTACAATATTTCTTAGAGAGAGAAAAATGAAACCTTTTTATTCATTAATATAGAAGAATCATAGACTACCTTAAGTTGGAAAGGTCCCATAAGTATCATTGAGCCCAACTCCCTACCCTTCACAGGACTACCTAAAACTAAAACTAAACCATATGACTAAGAGCATTGTCCAGACTCTCCTTCAACTCTGACAGGCTTGGTGCTGTGACCACTTCCCTGGGGAGCCTGTTCCAGGGACTGACCACCCTCTCAGTGAAAAACTTTTCCTGGTGTCCAATATGTTCAGTATATTCAATGTAAAACATAAGAACCATCATTTGTGTCACACCAAAGATCTGTTTAGTTGATTTTTACCTCAATGACCAGCAATTTAAAGGTCAGTACTGGAGCAGGGCTTCTCATTTCATTGTAATTTCTTAAGCTATAGCTAGTGGATATCTATGGATTTTCTGAGCTACAGGTTCAGAAATAATCGGTAAAATTTTCTACCACCTGTTTTTGTACTAATTTGTCATATCCTAGAAACCTGCAGAATAGGCTTTTCTGCCGTGTTACTGTTTGGTGGAAAAAAAATGTGGCTATCCTTTCCTTTTTTTCCCCCATAAAAATATAACATATTCAAACATAATTTTTTTTGTTGCTGTTGTTTTTCTTGACTTCTTCCTGGAGAAAAAAAAAAAACACAAACAAACACAAAACCCCCCAAAGCTTCCTGACCAGCTGCAATTTAGTATTTAATGTTAAAGGGAGGAAACTACTGAAAATATTTCTGAAGTTGCTGCTAGCTATGATTTCCAGTAACCTGATAGAAAAGACGTGTACATGTATCTCATGGTCATCCTTCATTATGTCTGAGCTCTGGATACTTTACAAGAACATAATGCGAAGTTATTCTTTTTACTTTAAACAAAGTATTCTTACTGATCATAATACTTTGTTTCAACAGTCACTGAATGGTGGAAAATGTCAGAAGAAAAACAAATGGGGAAGATAAATAAATTCAAATTTTTAAAAAGAATGGTCTTTATAACTTCCAAAAGGTTATGATTGCTGAAATACTTTTCCCAAATATATTAAGAAGTGAATTACATTATAAAGCCCTTGTACTGGAAACTTTTCGTTAAACAAGGAGGAGTTCTAGACCAAACACAGCACGTAGAAAATAGAACTAGTTCTCAAGAAAAGATTAAGGCTGAAACTAAGAAACTTTCAAGAGATAGTCTAAATCCCTAATGAGAGACAAATTTTCCAGAAATAGTGTGCTGTTTGGTACAGGCAGTGCTGCTTCCCTGTCAAGGTGTTAATCCCATCAGGATAGCATTCCGTCCAAATGAATTTTTTCCTGGAAGCATTTTCTTCTATATACTTTTTATTTGAAAGTTATAGAAAACAGGATGCCAAAAAAAAAAAAAGACACTTGTTTTTTTTATGTTTCATGAGTATAACTTCTTAAGCCTGACTTTTGTGACTATTTCATGTTTTAACTTGGGAAGATTCATATTGAGAAGATAGTTTAGTAGAAAAAAAAAACC
The DNA here is from genome assembly GCA_020746105.1 of Trogon surrucura. Lineage (NCBI taxonomy): Eukaryota > Metazoa > Chordata > Aves > Trogoniformes > Trogonidae > Trogon > Trogon surrucura. The sequence continues at coordinate 57,633,211 of CM036617.1, forward strand.
CAAATAATGAATTATGCCCAGTCAGTTCTGTCCAAAAGCACAGTCATTTGTCAGCTGCCGTAACCCCACTGCTGCTCAAACCTCTAATTTTATCCCAGGCAGACAGTTACATCTTCATTGGCTCTTGGACTTGAATCTGGGTAACTAGGAACAGCAAAAGAGTGCATAGTATTTTTATTTATACAGATGTAGGGTTTTAGTTATTGTTTGCTAATTTTACTCTTCTCTAAGCTTGTCTCTCCTGTGTTTATTTTGGTTTTTGTGGTCTTTTTCTTCTGAATATGACTGCTTTTTTTTCCATTATATACTGAAAAGGACAAAAAGAATTGTTCTTAATTTGACTTTGCCTCTCACACTTGCAAATTCATGATACTAGCAATGAAAGTAGTTTTTATACCAGGAGTAAAGTGAAGTTTAGCTCATGGGCATCATTAGGAGCAGTTAGTGATTTTGTTAGTGGCATAAACATCAAAGATTTGTGACCCAACCACTAAGAACTTATTTCATTAATGCATTTAAATATTAATTATCATTTATTGCAAAATAAAAAAAGGCTGTTACAATACTTGTCTCATTGAGTGGCATAGGCTATATGTTTCCCTCTTTTTAAACCAATTAAAACTATTCTTTTCCCTGAATATTATTAAATTATGTTAATATCAGACTTCTTGTTAGGAATCTGGTGATGTATTGGCAAAGTGAAACAAATTCCGTAATGCAATTATAAGGTTAAACCCAAGATTAGTAGTGAAAAGCAGTCTCTAGTAATTGCCTGTGATTACTTCTACTCACAGAATGCCAGGCCACTGCTTTTCTAATATGCTGAATCAATATTCTTACAAACTCTGCTTTTCACGGTTTATAAATAAACATTCGACAGTTTGTGAGAACCATAAATAAAGGTCAATATTGAATGTCACACTGATCCAGAATGTAATTATTTCAGGAATGGGGGGAGAAATATGACATACTGATAAGTCAGGTAATTAAAAGCCAAAGCGAATAGTACTTTAATGCTGGAAAATGTGATTTGCAGGGTGTGACAGATAAAGAGCTACGTGTCCTGTATATTTTAACTTCATTGGCTGAAGATATTTGGCTTGTTAAAGTCACAGAGGAAAAGGAGACCTAAAAAGGACTATGGTTTTCATGAAACTTTAATCCTTAGATCAAACTGTTCATTTAGGAACAGCCGAGCTGAGCAAGCACAGCTTGTTTGATTGCTTGTGTCTATTGTTTTAAGTTTTTCTTCAGTCATTCATTCTTGGAGTTTTAACTGAGTATATCTTTCCAAGAACTGGATCATACCATGCTGTGGATGGGCCACATTCTTTTTTCCTCTTCCTACCCCTTGGAGTTCCTCAGGCAGTGAGGGAGACTATCCTCAGGGGAATTTCAGGGCTTGAAGATGCCTGTGGCATAGAAGCATGAGTGAGCAATGTCTATTAGAAAGATAATTATTCAAGTCAAGGTTTTCTTTAAGATTCCCGAAATGTACATTTTACAAACAATCCTTAAAAGTTTTTATAGCAATTTTATTTCCCAACTATAAAAGATGTTGATATGGCACCTGCAGAAGCTATATAAGGAGAAAATATAGAACTTCTTCAGAGGAATTCCTAGAACAAAGGGCATATCTTAATGTATGTCATGATACACAGCCAAGTCATGATAAAAATAGTGGTGAAGAAGCAAAGCTCACCTAGGAGCTTGCTGACCCTGCTAGATTTAGACCTTCTCTGTTATTAATCTTACAGCAGGTTTTACATTTTTGCTGTTTTAGCACAGGAGAGTAAAAGAAAATTCAGAAGAATCAAATGGAAAGAGGAAGGAGATTAAAAACTCTGAAGGTTAAGCAATGCAAGGAGATCTATATCATCTTGCAACATGCTGACTTTTTAGAATGACTCTTTTTACAGATTATCTTTATCCTGTTTTGAAGGCAGCCTATGGAAGCACTCTTTTCCAATCACAATTTGGTAAAAGCAATTCATTTTATTTCTCATGTGAGCCAGAAGCACAAAAACTAATAGGTTCTTCTGCCTTCAGGTTTCTACAGGAAACATTAGTCAAGGAAATATCTGATTTACCTAAAACACATCAAGAATACTAACTGCAATTTAAATGCATATCTGTTTAAGTGTTATAGTCAACAAAGTCATCAACAACACATTGAGAAAGTCAAATTTCTCAAGACTTTAACATAATGAAGTCTGAAGCCACTGATGTGGATCTCAGTTCAATTCTCAGTTAATCAGAGTTCAGTGACAGCTGGCTTCATTGTCTGCTTAAGTCTTGCATCGCAAAATATATCTCAAACAAAAGAAAGGTGGTATGAACATAGCGATACAAAATAAAGCATTTCATTGTTGGGAAAGTAACAGTTCTGGTTATCTGTAAAGTTTTATACTTATCCCTATTCCCCAGTGTCTGCTTCTTATGCGAGATTTTTATGTCACACACTTGCTGAGTTTTTTCCATAATCTTTTCTGAAGAGAAAATGTCACTTTTGTTCAGTCCCCATGTCTAAGGCTATCATTACTCTTTCTCCTTCTTCTACTTTCCTCCTCCTCCTTTTTTTTTGTTTTCTTGGGAAGAATTTATCTCCTGAGTAAAATTAAAAATACCAGACCAAACAGTGGGAGAGTAGAACCTTGAGTAAAATTAGGAGGATTTAGTTGACCACAGCTATACACATCTGTTACGATTACATGGCCAAGAGCAGAAATTCAGTGTATAGAGAGAGGATTTTAATACAAGAAATGCCTGCTTGTTCTTCATAATGGTTTGCCATCCTTCAGCAACTGGTGTACAAGGTCTTGCCTTTCCTCAACACCTCACAGTTTTAGCCTGTGAATGACTTCTCCATTCTTGTAAATGGTTTTGGTTTTAAAACAGACAGAGATATTTTGATGTTCAGGTCTGTCCCAGTCCTGTGCAAGTTTCTCTTCTGGTCTCTGATTTCAGAAGGATTGTCAATTTTGCATGAACACACCACTTCAGAGTTTATTGGATTTATTCAGAAAGCATGTACAGACTCCCCACTTCACCCCTGTTTATGTGAGTTTCAATACCGCCAAGCAACAGAATTGCATCTACCCTTGCTTTTTGTACTTTTCATCCCATGATTCTTTCATTCATGTCCATATGTTGGCATTATCCAAGTGTATAGGGAGCAATATCTGGCAAGCTGACTAATCTAAGCCAGGCTAGTACACTCAATTCACATTTCCTGAGTAAATGTTCTGCATGCTGAGTTGTTACGCCAAAACATCAGTGGTCACAGAAGACACTGATCTAATTTTTCGATTTCAAATGGAACTTTTATGCATCTAGTTGGTAGAGAGAAGCCTGAGCCACCAAAGATATGGATCTGAATTTCACAAAAGTTGTCTTCAGTGTTTAAGTACGGGAAAGAGAGAAGCTACTAGCAGCATTCTTCTCTTCAGCAGTTTTCTGACTCAGTAGTACCACCACTAACTGTGATGTCGTGGCACACTGTGGTGGCTTTTATGAGCCCTGTTTTTCAGACATGACCCAAAACATGGGAATGCACATGGATCTAAGCACTTCTTAGTCAGTCTTCTCTGTCTGGAGAACGCAATAATTGGACAGCTTTGGTCTGTGGCATTCAAACTGGATGAATTCAAACCAGCTCAGACCTAGGAGCCATGGAAAAACGTACGGAAAAGCTTCTTAGCTCAACCACCATCTACTTTTAGCTCTATGGGCTTCAGTGTTTACAGAACAGAAAACTAGGCTGGAGCAAGTCTGACTTAATTCTCACCCATACAGATGTGGCTGTCAGTGCCTAACTCTCCCCTTACACTATGCCAGAAAAGAAACCCTCATTAGATGACAAACTCCCCTTTGTGGATTCCACACGCAAAACTGATAAGCTCTTGCCATGTTTGCAAATTTCCCAACCACATTGCTATGTTCTTTTTGGATATGACCACAACAACTTTTATACTTGCCTATTTCTTAGCAGAAGAGGGAACTATTTGAGGCATTTACACATTCATTTTCTTCAGGCTAAATCTATGGTTTTGTTGTTTTTGTTGGCTTTACCTGATTATATTAATATTAGAGTGTCAGACAATTCACTGTTTATTCGAAACAATTTAATTTTATACACTGGTGCGCAAAGGACAGCCTGAACAGAAAAAAAAAAAATTCTTTTCCAATCTGAGTGTCAGTTTTGAATTTACACTGACATTTTCTTTGGTAAGGAGTGGCGATTTTACCAGTTAGTTTGAAATCTACCACAGAGACATCTCGAGGCACACTGTGGCCTTTAGTCTTAGAGATCTTAAGGTAAGCTTCAAAGAATAACCTGCTACCACATAGAGCATAAGAAGACAGAACAAAAGATATTCAAAAAGATCCTGGCAAACTATCCATCATGCATAAGATGTAGTTTTGTAGGAGAGAACATCTTTCGTCATCATACATCTGTTTATAATGAATGGTGCACATCTGCTTTTCAAGAAAAAACATACAGAAATCAAACCATGTGACAAACTGTTGCCAGAATATTTCAAAATGGTCCTCAAAACTGAAGTTCGTTTGGGAACCCTCAGATGTTTCCTGGCCATAAGTGTGAGGTTAAAGAAATATCTTAATTTGACACAACTTTTTTTTTATTGTTACGTAATTCATTGTATGTGGCATACAGCATTTAAAACTAAGACAGAATGTGCCAACTGGAAATGAATGCAAATAAGGTTTTCACTTAAATCAGAGTTAAAATTCTGGGTGAAGAATGTTTGCATATTAATTTATGCTCTGGAGTCTCCAAATCTAACAGAGGGAGCTGGCTGCCAGTCTCTACTGCTATACATTTACTTTTTCTTCTTTTTTTTTTTTTTTACAGTCTTCTATATAGAAGGTGTCAAAAATGTGAAAAAATAATTTACACAGTAAAGTTTACTAAAATAAAGAAGGGGGGAAAGGAAGGGTACAGAGCAGGGAGAGGTCAATATTAAACATGAAATAACTCTCTTATTTTTACCCTGATCCCAAAGAAAGCATCCTATGACCATCTTATTTTCAGTGTAATTCCCCAAAACTGCTTCTGAGAGAATTGTCTTCCAGACTTAGCATAGTGCTAAAGCACTGTGAATGTACATATATCAGTACAGTGCATATTTTTTATGTGTAAAGGTCGACTGTCTACTTAAGATTCAGTCTGTGCTTCCCTCTCCCTCCTCCCACTTCCCCTCCTGAATCAGTAAATGTACCTTAGCCATTGACTTCAGTCTGAACTTGATTAGGGTCTGATTGTTCAGACCTGTATAAAATCAGGTGGAAAACAAAGTTTCTTAAGGCAAAAGCCTTTACAGGGAGACTGAAGAACTTACTGATGGAAATTTATTGCTGGGGAAGTTTGCATGGAATAACAGATTTTGAGTCAAGATATTATCATGTAAAGGCATAAGAAAAGCACTATGAGTTAATATAGGTAAAATGTTGATAGACTATCAGAATATGTAGTTAAATTCACATAAAATCATCAGTGAAATTTTACTCATGTGACTGAGTTTAAACATACTGTGAAACTTTAATACGTTTCTGAAGCATACAACATAACCTGTCACTAGAAAACAAGTTCCAAACTGAGGAGCACGACGTTCACAGTTCCTGAGGGCAATTCCTGTTCCCTGTGGCAATTCATTGCAAATAGAAAAGCAAAGAGATTGCATACATGAAGACAAACATGAACAAAATTCACTTCTCCAACTGACTTGTTAAATTCTTCATCACTCCAGTAAGCGAAATTTCTGCAAGGGTTTCTTTACTACCTCAGGATTGGTAGAGGCACAATATGCATACAAACAACTGAAAAATGTGTATCTATTAAATCAGACTGAGATCCTTCGTCTGCTTTTTATCCATCAGTTATTTCTTTCTAAGAAAGATTTTTCTCTATGAGCTGAAATGTTTGGTAAGCCATTTTTTGAACAATAGCTATAGCTTGGCAACACAAAACACTATTCAAAAAAGGTGTTGGAAGAGAAAGCTCTGTGAGAGACTGAACTTTTTAAAGTTTTGAACATTTCTCTTTCATCATCCCGTCTGCAGAGATTCAGTGCTACAAGGACGTTCCCTCAGGCAATATCAATACAGTTTGGAGGTTTATGAGGCAAGATACACATCAAAAAGAATTTTAATAAGCCTTGACAGATATATTGCATTAATAGTGCTGATGTAGTGAGGTAGGAGCTACGCAGTGGGGTGTGTAAAGCACTTAGGTATTCTTACTGCTGGCTAAGATATGACATAGAACAGGCTTTGACTTGGTGGAAGAAAGAAATGTGTTAACTAAATATGTTGAATTATTTTCTTTTATCATGATCAAAATTCTTTCCCTGGTGACTGTGTGTTGCCTCTTAGTAGGAGGAGTGAGCACCTCTCAGGGAAAGATTAGATTTCCATAAAGTGAATGAGCTTGCTGCTTAATCAAGAGATGATGCATTTCAACACTTTTTTCTTTTGTCCTGTCTTCACTCACGCGTACACGTGCACACACACTCATGCAGATTCGCAGAGTGCCATGTTGACAATTAAAGCGATTGGAGAACTAATGATGCTATATGAGAGGTGAACTGAACTATCTTCCTATGCACAAATTAATGGTTGCCAAGGTCCACTCATCTGCCATGCTCAAATGTGTTTCAGCATACAAATAGAAAGAGAGGACTGGAGTGTGTTTATGCACATAATCTAACGTATATGTGTGTATATACACATAATCTAACTGCAGGCAAACAAATTTTGCTATTTAGGTTTGTAATGTCTATGTGTTGTTTCCAAAATGGGTATTTATTGCACTATATGAAATGTTGCTATGTGTGTACATAGATCACAGAAGGACTCTTCGGTCCAGTATCTTTGTGGGCAATCTTAGTGCAGAGGAAAACATTCAGTCAAAATTACAGAAAATTATTTTAGGTTTTCTGTACCATGTAGATTTAGCTTTTGTTCTGTCTTTTTTGTGTCAAAGCTGAAGCAATGCTGAGAGTCACATTTTCTTGCTCATTTTTGTCAGTGAGTAAGAACTTGAGTCTGCTATGCTGTCAAGCTGACATCCTTCTAAAACAGTGAGAATAAACAAGTGCATTCTAATGGAGTAATTTTTCACTATTATGTTTTTACCTACACGTATTTGCAGTGTGATCCAAATGGCTTCAGAAGTAAAATGTTTCCTAAATGCTCTAAGATACTCAAATATAATCCTATGTTTAAAGTAAAAGTGGCAAATGGACAGTCATGAGAAGAAGAATGGAAGTCTTGGCAGATGAAAATGCTTAGAAATTTGTTTATTAGCAAGAAAAGTTAAGGGCTTATAGTGCAGGGAATAATAAATGATGTGAGAAGTTGCCAAGAAGCAGAATGCTTGATGTGGAAAAAGTAGAGGAAAGGTGTTCTTGGAACCTAAGATCAAGAGTGATAGTTAACAGGACATTTATTTGCCTAGCACAGGCATTTATCTGAGGTAGCAAAATTAGAAATAGAACAACCTAATGCTTTTTCTACAATCTCTGGAGAAAAATAGGCACCTCTAGGGTGAATTCACATCTTGTGCATGCTGAATCATTTTCTAGAGCTGACAGTCTCTCTCCAGCAATGGAGAGGGAACAGAGGGAACGAGCAGTGCCCATTCAGTGCATGGACCAGCCTGCAATTAATCAAAGGTAAAATTACCTGATCATGTGGACATCCCATGAGCTGTCTCCGCACCCAAAGATAGGAATTACCTAAGATGTTCTTGACAACATTTGTAATGGAAATCTTACATTCTTTTCTTTCTTTTTTGCTTAACTGCAGAAAACACACCTATGCATTTTGCTTGTAATATTTAAGGTCTTTTTAGTGAACTTCTAGTTCACATTTTTAAATGTCTCTTTAAGTTAATATTTCTCTATCGTGGTTAGGATTCTATTAGAGAAGTCAAGAAAAGTGGCGATGAGCCCAGAAGGTTACTTTTTGCCTCCCACAAAGTGGTACAGTAGTTATTTCTTATAGGAAAAAGAAATCCAATTAAACTCACAATTATAGTTTCTTCTTGTATAACCTGTATTCATCCAAATATACAGTATCTCAGTGATCAGAAGCTATTTTTGCAGATGATGGATAAAGATTAAAATAAGACAGAATCAACCTTAATTTCCTTTATATGTAAAATGTGCTGCTTCATGATTTCTTTTCCTGAAGTCAGACTATAAAATTGAAATGGCAAATGTCCTCTTTAAACTGTTGCTCCTGGTTTATGGAGATTATTCATTATTAGAATATTAGAATAAGGATACCTTGTAAATTAAAGAACAGGTGACACGAGAAAAGAGAAGAAGAAGCCTATGGTTTATAGAGTTCAGCTGCTATGCATACTTACAACATTTGCAATTTGATTTTCTTAGCAAACATTAGGGGAAAAACCCTTTAAATTAATGACATTAATTAATTAATTAATGACATAACTACAATTGTAATAGGTAAGAAACTTACAGCTGTTGTTTAATACCTTCTGAAACAACAAATGACTGATTATAGAAATTTCAGTCTGCTTGTTTAAATTTTTGTCAGCATTAATATTATTGCCTTACTCTTTTCCCAAGATTACGATTGCTGTCAATGGTACTTCCTGATTTTTTTGGCACAAAGTAAAGATAAGGGATTTTGAGTAGTTGCCTCAAACAAAATAGTGGTGAGAGAGCAATAAGAAGGGAAAAAAAAGTGAAAATCTCCCTTCCCTGTTACTTTGCTGCTAGTGAAGTGGGTCAGAAATAGACCTTAGCAGGTATCAGCCATGAAGGATCCAAGTCATACTGCTCCTGTGGATATTCAAATAGTAAGGTTTGATGCTGGTAGGATCTGAAACCAACTATAACTACAGGAGAATAAAACTGAGCTATTTGTGAAATGGTTACTGTTTGGTTTGGTTTGGTTTTTTTTCTGAGTGTCGGATTATCTAAAGCAAATATCCCCACTAAAAAAAAAAAAAAAAAGTGCAGATAAATGTGTTACTTGAATATCAATACACTTCTGCCTGACTATTTCATAATTCCCATGTGGTTATGTTCCATTTAGCCAGGTACATTTGCCTTTGAGTATTATTAATTGGGAGAAGGGGAGTGGTTGTTTTTTACCCCGCGTCCATAATTTTCATTAAGGATTTTGGGTTCTTGTGTTGTTATTGTTTTAAATTGTTGAAAGATTGCTGGGTTTTCCTTTTTGTTACAGAGCATGAAATGAAAACGACAAAGGAGTTACTGTCTCAGTAAATACAAACAGCCATTTTTGGGATGTGCTTGAGAATTTTAGTGGGCCTCATCTCAAAGCATGTGGTTTAGCTAATGAGAGAATTGACTTCAGATTGTTCCATAAATTGTATTCTGGTGTAGTCAGAAAAGTATAAACTGATTTACTGCCTCAGGAGATGATAGATTGCATAATTTCAGCCCCCTTTTCACGAGATTCAAAGAGGAGCCATAGTTGGAAGTAACAGCCTATGCCATGAGGGGAAAAGAGCTGCTTGATCGTGGCATCTCTTCTCTAGACCCTTATTAGTCACCAAACTTCACAAGGTAGTAGAATTAAGAGTACTTTAAAAAAAAAATTAGTCTGATACTATGTATGTCCAGTAACAGAGTTTGAAGCATGTACTCAAGAGACTAAAACTTTACATTGTGTGAAGCTTAATTTCTGAAGTAGAGATTAATTACACAAATGGAAAGATTTATTTCCTTCTTTGCTTCCATAACAGGAAGAAAATGCACTTCTGTTTCTCTTATATAAATTTTATACTCTTTACGCAAGTTCTAATGTATATCTCTCATCAGAGGAGAAAATATCTCAGAAGCCTTACTAAACGAAAAAGTTAAGAATTGTAGATGAAAGCTGACCTTTACTGACTTATTTATTTTTATAGAGATTTATTCAGAATTGCATTTCTCTGAACACGGAGGCCCCTTGGGTTAGCTCAACTATTCTGGTTCATTAAGCAAGAGTCTAATTTTCTTCAATTGAATTTCAGATGATCCTAACTTTAGGTTAACCAAGGTGTGTAGGTTTGGAGTGTGTTTGCCATAGGCTTCTTCAATAAGCCATGAAAAGAGAGAGGCATTTCCAGAAAGTGATTCCTGTCTGTAGTCACGTGAATTGACCTCAGGATGTTGCTGTCTTTCCTTACCAACTGTAGAGGAGAAAATAACTCTAAGAATCAGAGTTTTCTTCTTTTAGATTCTTTGGTTATTTGCATGTCATTAGGTGGGAAAAAATCCAGCCTGTCAATATTAATATGCAATATAGTTTTTTGTAACTATTAGGTTAGATAGTGTTAAGATTTACTATGGATTCTTACGTTTAGCTACTCCCTCTTAATTTAATAACTTAAATACAGTTTTTACTGACACTTTATTAAGTATTTATTAGTTAGTCATTGAGGAAATTATTTCTGAAAGAAGACCAAGATAATAATTTTCTGTAGAAATCAGTGGTTTAAGGACAACAAACATACAATTTTAATTCAGTTCAGTGTTCTGATGTACTAGCAGAGTTGACTGAATAATAATAAAAAAAGGATATTGAATATCTTTCAGTAAAAGTAGACCAATTTTATTTTATTTCAAGGAGTGTTTTGCTACAAGGATTGATGGTGAAACACTGGAACAGGTTGCCCAGGGAGGTGATCGAGGCTCCATCAGTGGAGACATTCAAAGTCAGGACTGATGAGGCTCTGAGTAACCTGATCTAGTTAAAGATGTCCCTACTCACTGCAGAGGGATTGGACTAGATGGCCTTTAAAGTTCCCTCTGAACCCAACACATTCTATGTCTCTATGATTCAATTTCTGAAAATGCTTTGAAATCCTTAGATTTGTGAATTTTAAATTAATTAATCATGGTATTTATGTGAGGAGCCTGCTGTTAGTTGGTCAGCACCTGAAAAATTTTGGTTTTCAATAAAGGATCTAAATATGTGGCTAGTTAGGCATACAATTATCCAGTTAAAATACGCAGTCTGTAAATAAGTCAACATTAAACATAATTTCTTAAAATCTGGTGTGTAAATACTATTGAATAATGAAGACATCAACAGAAATAGAAATTGATCAGCATTAGAAAAACATTCTGAATTCTCATAATGTATGCAACTTGCAATGATATTTCTTCAGGTACACTGATTAGGATTATGATAGAATGCCTATATGGTTCTAGCCTTAAAACGCATTGAGTAATATATTTTCTGTTTCTATCATAGTCTGTATCTCCCATTATTGACTAGGAGCTCAGTAACTTCTAATCAGCTGTACAGCTATAGGTCACATCTACCACTGCTGGATCAACAGGAAAGTCATGAAATGGATGATTCTCAAGACATGGTTTTATGCAGTATAAGTGCAGCACCCCACTTGTTGATCACATTGGAAGTGCTTAGATTTTAGTGATGTTTTTTCTCATGACTTTTGGTGTGTTCGTGGTTAACATTCTGCAATTAGCACAGAGATCTCTGTAGCACTTACATTAAAAGCATAACATTAGTATGAGTGTTAAATATCCTGGGAATACAGTTCATGTCAGTACAACTTAAGAATTTATATTGCTGGAAAGGTTTTTAAAACACAATTTTAAAGAGTTATATAAAAGTTACGTAATACCTAAAAGGATATGTAACTTTAGTTGGCAACAAAACTCATGACCAACAGGAATTGGAAATATGACTAAGGTGTGAATAATAATGTACCTATTAAAGTTGCTTTTTTGATATCTAGTATCCCATAATCAGTCACAGCATGTGCTTGGACTAACTCAGTTTTCACAAGGAAAATGTATTATGTGAATCCTGGGCTCTGTTACTGTGGCTTATCAGTGCCAGAGACATTTTTCTCCTGTAAATGTATGTGTATCAGCACTTGAAGCTTGTACTCATTGATACATATGCTGGATGTCTCTGTTCTTCATGGGCTGCCCAGGGCACCTAAAGCCATTCAGCCTCTCTCTGGCAGAGTCAAGTGCCTGAAAACACCACTTCATGTTCTCTTCTACTATTCATGGATCCCATTTTTGGCTTGGGCATTTGGCACTGCTATACCACTCCCTCAGAAAACAACGCTCATGCAGATGGGATGGTCTTGGCAATGCACTGTACTCTCCCCACCTCAACACACAGCTGACTGGCAGCTGTGTCCTGGAAAATTGGCATATGATCTTGCAAGGGGCACATTGTCATCCATAGACAATCAGGAGCATCGGCAGCAAAATGATCACAAATGAACATCAGCTGTTGACATTCAAGAAGTGATTCCAAGTCATTGGGATTGGCTAGAAGCATAAAGTCTTTATTCTCTTTATTGCTAAATTCAGGAGCCTATATGGCATACAGCCTACTTTTTTCACATAAATAAGTCTAGATTGAAGAATAATTCTCCATATACTATTTACAGCATAAGTATCTGTGTTCTTTGTTGAATAGATCAAGATATGCAGGTTTCAGTAGTACCTTGAACAGAAAATACATTAAAGATATTTGGTTTTGATATTTTGTCTTATTCATGCTTCTGAGAAGCAGTCAGTGGTCAGTAGTGCATCTGACTGTTAACAGGGTTAATAAATGAATGTTTCATAGCACTGTCTTTTCAGAACAGAAGACAGGAAAAAAGGAATCGTTAGAGTCTTGCCTACAGTCATGGGAGCAGACAATACCTTCTTAATCAGGAAATCAGATAATGCAATAAAAAGCATATGTCAGGCAAACTTAGCTACCATTTAAAAATGTGATTTTGTTCAGAAAAAAAATGTCTGGAGCTATTTTGAATTAATTTTTCCTCACAGATTCATTAATCATATTTATCCCATTTTATTGGGTTTCTAATAAAAAAAAATAAGAAAAAGAAACTTTGAAGTAGTAAACCTGAGTGGTAAAATAGATTCACTTTGGCTCTTACAAAGATTCACTGAGCCAGGGTCCCTCCATAGTTCTCTTTTATCTCCAGCTGGATGGAACACTTGTCCTGAGGAGAAGGATGCTGCACTGAACCATGGTGGAGACCTAGAAGCAAGAACAAAATTTAGGTCATTCTTCCATAGTTCTATGCAGTTTGTAGTGCTAAGAATTGTGAAAAATACTGATCCTTGATTTTTCTTATCAGACAAATATAGCATTGGGTACATGTAGCTGGCAGGAATGTTAATAACATGATGACATTTTTGCATACTGTATTTTCAGACTAGAAATGAATTTTGATTTACCACACAGTTTTTAGGGTAATTTGATTTGACCTTTTCTAAATACTACTTCCATTTGTCCCTGGGCATCTGACAAAGTCTCTTCTCCTTGTGACATTGTATTTGTTAGAAAATATGAAAGTCAAAGTTGGTTTTAAATTAGTGGCTTCACACATTTAGTTATATTATGAAAAATTTGGGCCAGCCTTAGCCTTGTTAAACAGGCTAATGAACTGTGCCCCCTCCTTCCCCCAATTTTTTCCAATACTATTGGAACATTTTAATTGCCTTTCTAGTACTTTTCCTGGGTACTTTCAGCCAGTCAGCCCCAGCTACATGGAGAAGACGAAAGGGACAGAGGACTGTACCCTGGCTTCAAAGTTGAGAGGCACAGATTAACTCGCATTTGCCTGCCTCTATCATTATGTAGAGTGACCAGAGCCTTCCACATTCATGCACAAGCTAAATTCCATTTTTTCCAACAGGGATGAGTAAGCTTGCATCCTCAAAATTCAGGGGGAATGTTATGTGCGGGTTTTCAGCACCTCTCCCAGCAAAGTATGTTATCATGATCATCACGTCGAGTTTCGGCTGGGCTTTGTGTTGTAATTGCCAGCAGAGTAGCGATGCATAATAAGCCGGCTGCCAGCTGGGCTGAGAAAACTCACAGCAGGGTGGGCAAGTACCCGAGAACCCCACGTGGAAGGAGAGATACGAAACGCGGCTCTCGTCCAGCCACTCGGCGGGTCTCTGGGGCGCAGTCCCTCCAGCTGCAAGTTTCTCACAAAACGCAGCACAAACCATATAAAATCCTCAGGCGTTCCAGCAAGCGACAAATTTACGAAAAGGACAGAATACGCTGTCAGCACTTTGCTCAGAGCCCATTGCAAGGTTAAGAGAATTCAGCCTTAAAAAATGTAGTACTGGCATTTTTTTTCAAAATAACTGGAATGTCAGTAAGAGGAGGTGTCCAAGTTTATGCCCCTTTGTTTTATAAAGTCAGCCCATATTTCTAAGCAGACAAGGTGAACTCTCTATGAGAATTAATATTCACTGTTTGCCAAGATTTCCAGGCCTTTATTTCAGGGAGTGGAGATGGTGCTAATCTCAGGGAGGGAGCTGTGCACCCGAGACGATGTGGGAGTGATATAGTGTGTGAGTACCTATTCCACATACTAATGGGAAGGTTAAATTTTTGCTCCCATTATGATAAATCTGTGTCTGCCTGGGCCACTGAGCTACTCCTTTAAGAGAGACGTCAAGCCTATGAATAATTCTGGCAACATTTTAAAGCAAATTAGAGTTTGACTTTATGGTGTTTTCCACACTATTCTCACACAGAAAGGATTATAGATGCCAACTATTTTATCTTTTACAGAGAGAATTTCTCTGCATTTCTTGATCCACTGTGTGCATGGTAATACTGTTAGCATGAGTTTACAAGACCTCTAAGGCTGATTAATTGCACATTAAATAGTAATATGAGAGAGCATCCTCTTCAGAACAAAGAAACTATAAAATGATCCAGATGCAGCTGCATCTCAGAATTACTTCATATGCTGCCTGTTAAACATCTTGCAAATGCTGTTGACTCCTCTTGAATGCAGTTCTAGCTAACTGTACACTAATCCTATTTGTATTCACTGGCTATGTAAATTTCTTTTTATAAGGATTTTATTTTTCCCCTGGCAAATTGGACTTCTATACAATAGATCTTGATGATGTTATGATTCATAGGAAGAACCGATATACTACAGAGAGGCATGACAATCAATGCACAATTAATTTCAGATGGATGTCTGAAACCATCTTACAGCTTAAGAGAAACAGAAGAAAATCTCCTAGTAAAAGTTTTCAAGGAATATGAAATTCAAAAGCGTCTTTTATTGCTCTATCCAATAAGCATTTTAACTGTTTGTAACATATCTCAGTATGTGGACTTTGTACCTTACTTCTGACCTGGCAAAAGACCTAAAAACATACTCAGCCTTAAATTTGAGATACTAATTCAAAACTAAGAGTGGCACCTTCTAAATCAGGACTAGGAGCTCCACAAATAAAATGTAGTATGCATATTAAATTTGCAGAAATATATTTTTTCTTTTGAAAGTTAAAAAGATTTCCTAATGGTACAATACAATGGTTTTGGAGTATTTAGCTACTATTAAGCATAAAGCACCAAAAGAGAATATGCATTTTTTCTACAACCAGTGATTCATGGCTTCCGCACACCAGGACAATATAACATCCTTATCAGAATGATTGTTAAATAATTACTGCCCAGAGAGTACTGTCATTCTCATTGTTATGACAGCTTTAGTAGGGGTTAAAGATAAAATTTATCTCATTTAATTATTTTAAAAGAAAAAAAGATTGCTAAGTCTAAATCTTTGTATTTTGAATAAATAAATGGTTCTTTTCGAAGCTGTTATGCTCAAGAATTGGGACTAATATGATGTTTATAATAAACTGGGGGAAAAAAAAGATTATTTAATTATGTAGACTGTTTTGATAAAAATGACATTATTCTGATTTTTAGAGAAGTCCGAATGTCTCTAATGCCAGTTGTTACTTTTTCGTTATAATTATTAAATTAAGGTTCACTTTTTGCATATTACATAAATATCGTTAAGGCTAAGAGCTTTAAAAGCAGCCAGAGATTTGTGCAGTTCAGTTTGAGACACATCAGAAGTGAGGTTTCATGAATTCTGAAACTACTCAGTAGTTTCCAAATATTTGGATTCTGAAATGTTCATTGTCTGCACAACTGGATCGTCTAATTACTTTCCATAATCTTAGCTTAATGTTTAATGGAAAGCAGACACCTCAGAAATTGCTCTAAATTCCTAGCTTGAGACAGGGGTGATCTTTTTTTATTGGCTATGTAAAGTACAGGCATGCCTAGACTTCTGATCTGTATTTGTTTCACAAGATTTTACAAGCTGACTTGATAGTTTTGGGAGGTTCTCTTTCTCCTTATTTTGAAAGCATTCACATGTTTATACACAACAGGGTTTTTTTTCCAGAGCAGTTTGGTAGCATTTACACAAGGCTGGGGTGTTTTAAGAACCGGCAGCTTGGTTATTGGAGGGGAAGGGTGTTAATGAAAAGCTTGTTTCTAGTTATTTTTCCATTCTGGCTTCTTCTTCTGTGTTTTGTTTCTCCTACATCAATGCAAGCTAAATGCACTGAGTTATTGTTGATTAATTATGAATTGCTATGAATTCTAAGGCTAGTGGCCTTAGAACAACAGTCAGATCTCTGTACCATAGAAGCTTTGTAACACCACAGGAATAGTGCTAGAAATAGGGCTTTTCAAATGGTTATTTGTAAAATACAGGCAAAAATAAAAACATAAGAAAAGTGCAAAAATAAGTATTTTCTTTCTAAAGAATAGCAGAAACTTAAAAAGGTTGATCCGGATGAAAAAGAATTAAGTATTGACAAACATGAGTTGATCATAAAATAAAATGATAAAATTACTCAGATTCAAGTGGGTGTAACTGGGTTGTTGCTCAGATTCAAGTGAATGTAACTGGGTTGTATTCAGTTCAATCGGAAAAAGATTTAGCCACAGCCTATTCTGAATTGAAAAAGTGTCACCAGCCCAAGAAAGATATTGAAACAGTGATAGAGACTCAGAGGAATGCCATAATAATATTTAGAAGTAATTAAAATATACCTCACAGGAAGAGACTTAAGGAATCAAGTCTATTTATTTAAGGAAAAAAAAACAGTGTAAAAGGTAGTTTAATAATGGCTTTTATACACATGTATGTAAAACGGCAGTTTACTGATTGAAGAGGCTTGCTTTTAATTGACCAAAATACATGAAGATCCTGTGGCTGGAAGCTGAAACTAGGCGAATTCAGGCTCTATTCACTACACACATTTTTAATTGCAAGGGTAATTATCCATAAAAACAGCTATTCAAGGGTTATGATGGCCTCCCTAGCACTTGATATTTTGAATATTAAGTTGCATATTTTTGAAAAAGCTTTTTGAAAAATCTCTGCTGTGTTTTTAACCCATATTTTTGACTTGAAGTAGGAATTAATTCCAAGAAGACTTATTGGCTGTGTTATGCTAGTCTTTAAAACACAATGACTGCAATGGCCCTTTACGAATTTAAAATGCTATCAAGAAAAAGGGAATGAACTGAAGAGAACTACTTTAATAAGCTTACATGAAAATTTCATCTGGTCACACTAATTTCCTAAATATTATGGCTGCACTTTGAGCATCCATGTAAGACAGCACAGAACAGGTTTGGTGAGGGACACTTGTTTTGAAGTAGTTTGTGTAGCATTTTGATCTTATGCTGAAGAGAACTGAAAAACCCTTGCAAAATAATTTAACAGTCCGTAACTTGGTAGAAGATATATGACCAATGTGTGCTGCCTGATATTACTATTAATGCTGTTAATAATAATCTGCAGTTTTATAATATATATAAGCCCTCAGTCCTAGACTACAGACCGCAAGTGCTGCGTACTATACACATGTAGAATTTCCTCTCACAAATTGTGCACGGCTTGCTTTGTCCACATAACTATACCAGGAGAAATCAAGTCTCTGCGGAGCAAAGCCTATGCCTCATATTGTTTCTAATTCAGGGAGATTTTTTCCCATCTAGGCTAAGTGGATTTTGTCAGTTGTGTCCAGGGCCTATGAAAGACAAAATCCCTTCCTCCTGCTTTTAATTTCATAATGTAAAATAGATCTTTAGATCGTGGAGGACACGATCTCCAGGACCTCACCTCCAGGGTAAGCCTAGTGATAAGATGTAGAGCCCTCCTGTTTATTGAGCAGGAGCTGTACCACAGCATATAACCGGGATTTGTGCCGCAGAATACGCTACTGGGAGTTTTACAGCATACACAAGTTTGAAAATAGACTTTAGGAAAGTGTGCCATCCAGAATGTGAGGCATGCACGGTATGCCTCTGTATTTGCAAAGAAAGCATTAGAAAAATAAATGAAGAGGTAGAAAAACTTTTCCCCTTCCAGTTCAGCTAAACTTCTTCAACAGTTCAGTCAAATGGGAAAAAAAAAACTTTATTTAAATTCCTTCCCCCTTCAAGAGGACTAGTTAATAGCCTTTCTTTAGAAAAATAAGCTTGCTACTTCAAAACCCTCTATATTATCTAGTGAGGTACACATATTTCTTGTTCAGTGAGTCAATTTTTGCAATGTTAGGTTCACAAACTGCATGTTGGACTTTAAAATGGTTAGGAAGTGAACTAGGCTAGGAAGATGTCTCTGCAATGCAGAGTAGTTTAAAATATTTTTAAGTATGCATTTAGAACTAGTGACTGGGCAAACACGGATATGTGAATCAGAGGAACGATTTCATATTTATGAATGTCAGATTACATAAATAATTTCAGTATAATTTATGACACTAAGGTTTAAAAAAGCATCAATCTAAATATATGTCCAAAAGTCCTTACGAGCATTTAAATAGTGACATCACCCTCAGCACTTCAAAAAATTGGGTCACTTATTTCAGCACTAATAATGATATAGGAGATTTGAATGAGGCATTCGTTATTAAAAACCTTGCATAGGGTATTAAAATTACTTATGTAAATAGCATTTCCAAATGCATTTCAATATTAAAGCAATGTAATCCATATGGAAATGCGTGATCTTATATCATGTTGAACATCATCTTCCATTTGCCCCTGAGTGGGAAGAATGTCTTTGCTTATCCATTTTAGCACAAAAGGTATATCATAATAAACGATGATTGTATTTGGATTGTTTGCTGAGAAGCACCAGGATTTTTTTTTCATGTTGAAAGCAAGAGCAAGACAGAGACAAGGCTCTGTGGGAGTCTTTAGACACTGAATTATCATACATTTGGAAATATTCAATAATCACTTGTGTGCAGGCTTTTGTAAAGCTTCTTTGAATTGTTTAGTTGCAACACAAAACAGCATTTTCACTCCTCTGCTCATTATAAAAGGGAATAAAATGTTGAAATTGTTGAAAAATATGCTGCTGGCTTCATAAGTTGTTCTTCAATGCATTTAAAAGACAAATGTTTGAAATGTCATTCAATATTAGCAAAGTAAAAATTCAGCCCTGTTCCTTACAGGGCCTTTATGAAGTAATCCAAACAAGAAAAAAATGGAAAATATATAACTATATAACTATATATATAAGAAATCAGATAACATAATTTCAGAAACATTCATAATTGTTAAGCACGTGTTTATTCTCTGCTGCATTTGTAAGTTTGAAGGATAATGCTCGTGATACAAATGCTAAAGCAGGGTATGTTGCTAAGGAAGAGATACTGACTGGTTTTATATGAAACCTTCTGAGCATCAAGTTCTTTGCAATGAAGCTTGCAATTTTGACCGATACTATTCATGGAGACTGTGCTATTTGCAAACTCTGGAGGCTTATATTCAACACTAGCACCTTAAAAGTCACAATTTCAACAGGCTGTGATCTTATTCACTGCAGGAAATGGAAACAGTATCAGATAACCTATAATATTGAAAGATGTGATTGCACTGGTCCTTACCAAGGTGCAGGCTGATATCCTGTATCTTCTTGTGACTTTTCATAGACTCATAGAACTCTTGGAATGGAAGGCACCCTTAAAGATCACCTGGTCCGATGCCCCTGCAAAGAGCAGGGACATCTTCAACTAGACCAGGTTGCTCATAGACTCATACAACCTGTGCTTGAAGGTTTCCAGGGATAGGGCTTCCACCTCCTCTCTGGGTAACCTGTTTCAGTGGTTTACCACCCTCGTGGTAAAAAATTTCTTCCTTTTATCTGGTCTAAACCTCCCCTTTTTTAGTTTAAAACCATTACCCCTTGTCCTATTGCAACAAGCCCTCCTAAAAATACTGTATATATCTTTCTCAGAGGATCCCTTTAACTACTGGAAGGCCACTACAAGGTCTCCGTGGAGTCTTTTCTTCTCCAGGCTGAACAACCCAAACTCTCTCAGCTTTTTCTCATAGGAGAGGTATTTCAGCGCTCTGATAATTTCTGTGGCCCTTCTTTGGACAATCTCTGGCAGGCCCATGTCTTTCCTGTGCTGAGGACTCCAGAGCTGGACAAAGCTGTCTCTGGACAGGAGCAATAATTTTCTTTCATTATCCTAATATATGGATCTGTTTACATCTTGCTTTTGAGGAAAGGTTCAGCTGTGGGCTGTGGCCCTACCAGGTGGAAACGCATCCAAAGCCAGCAGGGAGGCAGATGGCAGCAGATTCTCGAGGCTGTGGCAACCATTAGTAACCGTCACTTTTCAGCTCAGACCTACACAGTTTTCTAGTTCCAGATGGCTTCATTTAAGCCCTTAGTCTTGATCGCCGAGGTTGCTGGTTAGTTCTCAGGAGCAGTGTGGGAACCGAGCTTTTTCATGACAGGGCTTGGGTGTCATCATGGAAGCTGTAAAATTAGTTCCCAGGTGGGACAGGAGCCTGACAATACTCGTCCTCTTCCTCTGTTCTGTGCCTGGAGGCCTTTCTGTTCCAACCATGGTCTCAGATTAGAGAAAAGGCAATTAGCAATCGTCTCCCACAAACGTAAATGATGGCAAATGCTCCTCTTTCTTCTCTGTCGGGAAAAGACAGAGGGGAGCTGAGACTTTCCATCCACCATGTGGGTCAGAACTTGACATGGATGGCAGGTTTGCCTTGATGAGAGATTTCAGGATAAATGCTTAAGAGTTTAGCACACTAACAAATTAGGATTTAAGCCCAAGATGTGGCACACTGTAAATGTATTATACTGTGGGAAATATTATAGAGCTATACATGTATACGAATAGTTATCGAAATTCTAATACTGCAACAGTCAGATGACCTTTAGTTCCCAACCAGGGATTTTCTCCCTTCTAATATTTTTTCTTTCTTTTTTTTTCCCTTGTGTCTGCTCAATCCTTCACATGTTTTCTTCCTCTTATGTGAGATTTATTAGACATTGAATCCTCTATTCCCTTTCCCTTCCTCTTCCCCGTTTCAACTACATCTCCAGCCTTATCGCCAGCTCTATTTTCTTAAGTTGTGTTTGTCCGATATTTTCTCTGCCATTGTGTTTTTCTCTTTTGACCTTGACTAAAACCCCCAGTTTGCAACTAATGGGTATTTTGGAAGGTTGCTTTCACACTATGAATAAGCTGTTTTACAAGAATTAAATTTCCAACACAATGTTATTTGATACTGGGATTATTTTATATTCCTGGAGTGCTTCCCTCTGGTTCCTCTCTGCTAGGATACCATTCCTCTTTAATTACGATTTTATGCCCTTTATCTTGTTGCTTTCTTTTCATTCAGTAAATAATAATGAGTGCATTTATCCAAATAAATATCAGTGTGACCTGTATGACAAGTAGGACGTCCTAAAATCAGTAACACATTCTCTGACTTCTGTTCTTCTACTATCTATACCATTGGCATCATCCTTAAATCAGTATTTCCCCGTTCACTTTGCAAGCTACAACTATTATTCTTTTCCTATTGTCTACATATAATTTCACATTAAGAAATTAGACTAATTTAGTTATTTTCTTGTAGACTTTTCAAATATTAACTAACTCTCAAGTGCTGGATCCTGCTCTTGGTTTTGAACACCATAAATCACTTCAGAGTTCAAATCAGTATCACTTTTTTTGTGCACTGGATGCATTCTTCTCATAGATTGCCAGGATGTTGGTAAAGAAATCGGAAGAAATTGCTGTCAACGCAGAATCATAGAATGCATTGGGTTGGAAGGGACCTTTAAAGGTCATCTAGTCCAACCCCCCTGCAGTGAGCAGGAACATCTTTAACTAGATCAGGTTGCTCAGAGCCCCATCAAGACTAACCTTGAATGTCTCCAAGGATGGGGTGTCTACCACCTCTCTGGGCAACCTGCTCCAGTGTTTCACCACTCTTATTGTAAAAAATTTCTTCCTGTACCCATTCTAAATCTACTCTCTTTTAGTTTAAAACCATTGCCCCTTGTCATCTCACAACAGGCCTTTGTAAAAAGATTGCTTACATTTCCCTTATAAGTCCACAGGCATATTGTGGACTTCACTTCTTTGGACTTCATGTGGTCAACTGGCAATAGATTCTCTTTCCAGAAAATCAGTTCTTTCCTCACTGATCATGTTGTAGAAGTGTTTTGAGAGAGGTTATTCTTCATGACTGTCCTGTGTAGAAAACCAATGTGCTATTTACAGGTTTCTTTCTAGTGCTTTTTTCAAGGTTAACAAAACTGGAGCTACTACTAAATTTGAGTCAGAAGAATAGCGAAGAAAATTTTTTTTAACTTCAAGATAAAGCTGTTTTTACAGTATCAGTGTGAAACACTTTTGGTCTCACTTCATCATTTTCCGCTTTTCTTCACTGGGAGAAAAGGCAAGTGACACAGTATCACCATCCTGCTATTCCTTCCTCCTATGGAACAGCTATTTCTACTGCAGGTGGCAGTTAACATTGTTTGTCCCACTTTGTCTAGATTAAAGTAGTGGGAGGAAATCATGTGTCCTGGGGAGCTGCCTATTTCTCTATTAGACTAGTGGGTTGCACCTGAAGTTATAAGATGCTTTCTCTCCTCCACTTGAAGGTCAATGGGACTGCCTGATTCTTAGATAATGTCTCTTTCTGCTACCCTCATCCAGGTCAAAGTCCCATTTCTCAGAAGGAAGGAAAATTAGAGGCAAAGAGAGCCTGCTTGTCTTCTTTTTTTTTTTTTTAAGTTGATCTTTTTAATAAATAACAGTAAATTATTATAGTAAAATTCTACCACTCTTAGTTAAATTATTTGCTACTTGCAGAGCAGATTGCTTGAACAGGGCTGGCAGAATGTGAAACATTATCTGCAGAACAGGAAATACATCACAGTCATCATGACTCTGTTAAAGCAAATTTTCTCGTAAGTAATAATAGATACAAAATGAAATGAAAGGAATTATTCAGATAAAAGATCAGAGGGCTGAGGAGAGACTTTTTAGCAGGGCCGGTTGTGATAGGACAAGGGACAATGGCTTTAAACTAAAGGAAATGAGATTTTGACTAGGAAGAAATTTTTCATCATGAGGGTGGTGAAACACTGGAACGGGGTGCACAGAGAGGAGGTGGAAGCTCCATCCCTGGAAGCCTTCAAGCACAGGTTGTGTGGGACTCTGAGCAACCTAGTCTAGTTCAAGATGTCTCTATCACTGCAGGGGACTGGACTACATCACCTTTAAAGGTCCCTTCCAACCCAAATCATTCTATGATTCTGTTATTCTATGACATAAAACTGGAAGCCAAAACAGTTTTTAACATTTCCAAACATATCAAAGCCTAACTTGCTAGAGATTACAATTATCCACTTTTCAAACCTTTCAAGTCACTTAAGTATGAAAACAAGAATGTTTTTCTGTTCAAGAAAGGGTAAGGAAGGAAAAAATAGTTGTCCTCTATTTGGAGTGGATATTTAGATTTAAAGTCTGCTTTGTATATTTTTTTAACATAACTGCTGAGGTGTTGATATCAGATGGCACTGAAGATGGCCTCACAAAAATAAACTATTAATTTCTTATTACCTGCAGATTATAAGGTATGCTAAGCATGTGTATATATACAAATTCTTGAATTCATATTTTAATCTTCTAATTACATGTTTATGTAAAATTGTCATCATCCCTTAAAATAAGATTTTTCACACATTAATTTTTCTAAATTAAACAATTTTTATTTTATATTCTGTATTGGTGAATTATACCTTCAAAAATGGGTGTGCAGGAATGTTAGGAAAGTAGCAGGATACCTGAAAAAAAATATAACTAAACTAGAAATAACAGGTAAGGCACCACTTTTCCAGCTTTGATGTCTAAAGTTAGGAGGAAAATAAAAGCACTCTTATAAGACAAAGTAAATGTGACTTGGTTTTCCAAGGAATTGAAAAGTTGTCACCTTTGATGATCGTAGAAGCCAGCAGGACTCCGCAGTTTTGAAAAGCAGAACACACTTATTTAGGAATACAGGTAGAATTTCATGTGTCTTTCTCCACCTAAGCAAGTGGTGGAGCCAAAGAGTGGTTCTTGCAGAATTTCACTAAATTTTCCTATTTATTTTTTATGCATTTGTGAGTGTACCATTCTTCCTCCTGTAGAAAGCTCAATTTCACATATTAGGATTCTGACCCTGGAAATGGCAGAGCATGTCTGTGGATCTTGAGCTCAGTGATTATTTTATGAGGCTATGTCTATACTTGATGGGCAGAAAAGCTCACCTGTCATGGTACCTTTGATACAGTGAGTGGTCAGGATTACCCACCAGTTAGAGCATGCAGGCACTCTGCCTCTTTCTGTGGAGAGGAATGGAGGGCGGGGAGCAGAGAGGGAGAGGGAGAGCAGTGCAGGGCCAGACATCCCCTCCCTGGGTTTACAGTCAGACATGGCAATTTCAGCGTGGGAGCTTCCACAGTGCAGAGATAGCCTTGATACCATAGAACCATAGAATCATAGAATGGTTTGGGTCGAAAGGACCCTAAAGATCATCTAGTTCCATAAGGTTCACACAGGCCCAACTCTCAAGCCTGTCTTCTGTATGACATTCCATTTCTCCAGCACGTTGATCGCACAGCTTAGTGTCATCATTAGACTTGCTGAGGGTGCATTCAATCCTAATGTCCAGGTGTTCAAAAAAGTTGTTAGACAGCACCAGTGCTATTACCAACCTCTGAGGAACACCACTAACCAGTGGCCTTCAACCAGACATTGAGATGTTGATTTCAGCTCTTTGAGTGCAACTATAGAGACAACTCCTTACCCACCAAGTGGTCCACTCAAAGAATCCATGTTTCTCCATTTTAGAGACAAGGATGTTGTGTGGGACAGTGTCAAATGCTTTTCACAAATCCAAGTAGATGACATCAATTCCTCTTCCCTTAGCCACCAACACTGTAATCCCACTGTAGAAGGTCAATAAATTCGTCACGCACAATTTGCCCTTAGTGAAGCCATGTTTACTGTCACCTGTTACGTCTTTATTTTCTTTGTACCTTAACATCATTTCCAGGAGTATTGGCTCCATGATCTTGCCAAGCACAGAGGTGAGACTGACTAGCCTGTAGTTCCCCAGGTCTTCTTTTTTTTCTCATTTTAGAAATGGGGTTACGATTCTCCTTTTCCAGTTGGTGAGAATTAGACTGCCAGGATTTTTCAAATATGATGGATAGTAGCTTCGCAATTTCATCCACCAGTTCCCTTAGTACCCACAGATAAATCTCATCAGATCCCATGGACTTGTGCATCTTCAGGTTCCTCAGATGATCTCAGACTTGATCTCCTCCTGATGAGCAGTACTTCATTCTTCCAGTCCTTGCCCTTGGATTCTGTAAATTGGGCAGAGTGGCTAGAGTACTTGCTGTTGAAGACCAAGGCAAAAAATTGTTGAATCCACATTGTTAATGTCCACAGTGGGCATTAAGCAAGTCTGGAGATAGTATTTTTTAATACATGTATAGTAACTCATATTTCATACTCACTGAATGTCAAGGAGGGGAGGGATCTCACTCACCAACTTCTAAAGAATATTTTGCAAATTTTAGCTGAAATTATGTGTTGATTGGATGCTGTGTTATGACATCTGGAACACTAGCCCCAGCTGTCTTTGGAGCTGGTGTTCATATGGCATCAAAATTAAGCAAAGCAAGCTTACTCATTTCCATATTTTGCATGTTTATAAAAACACCATTTTCCTGTATCAGAAAAAATCTGGGTGCAGAGACAAATCAACCCAACTCCATTGATTTTAAAGGACCTGATATGATTGACAGCAGCTGAGATTTTGGCCTGCTATGTTTATCTGTGGTTTTCATTGAATTCGATAAAGCCAGGAAACATGATGTGGCAGATACATAAAAGTGTTTTAGATCTTCTCTTGGGAAGCTTCTGCACAACAGTACTAATTTCACATCCATGAAACTTGACAAGCAAAAGAGCTGGGATAAAGGAAAAACAGCGCTGGACTCATGAATTAAGCCTGAGAATTATTTCTAGCAGAGGGTATTGGAACATATCAAGTAAAAGTTGCTACAGTGTATGGAGTTACACTGCTGTGGCCACTGCACAGGTGGAGTGGTATCTCCAAAATACATTTCTGTTGCTATATAATTTCTTGATTTACTTTTCAACTTCCCTTGCAGCTGGAGACGCTCCCTCGGTTTTAATGAAAATAAAAACACAGCTGGGTAGGAATATCATCTCCCAGAAAACAATGAATTCTTCACACTTCCTGGAATAACATAAATAAAGAAAATCCACAGCAGGGTATCAAAGATTGCACAGAGAAGTTGATAACCAGCAAAAGTAGAGGAAGGAGCTCCAGCTAAAAACACAAGCTTGGGGAAACACAGTCTCAGGGGAGTTCTTTTCTGAGGATTAACAGAGGTGGCTCTGAGAGTGTTTTTCTGGGGAGAGGATGAGTTTTATAACTGCAGATGCACCGATCTGCAGACTCCTGTTGTTCTGGTCACCTGTAAAAGCCCAGACAAACCTGCAGCATCTGAGAAGAGACTCAGGCATGATAGAAGTTGGTGACCATAAAACTATTCCTAGCAGACTTCACTGCAAAATTTTCTGGTACACATGTCCATGTGTGTGCAGGGACACATGTATTATATACAAATATGCACACATGTTTCTATTAAAATTATTGCTATGATTACCAAAGGTTTAACAGTGTTATGTTAAATAGGTGAAAATACAGTGTTACTGACATGACTGCTTGATATGGTAATAAATATTAGTTTTGTAAGACGATATCATCAACCTGAAATCTCACTTCACCTGAAAGTACTTTTGTTGTTTCAAGGCATACATAAAGTTACAATAACTGTAAGGTAACAGAGGTTGAAATATTTCACCTGTTGTTATGTTTGTTTAGGATGTTTGACAGCATTTCACATATGGTGGGTTTCCCCAGCTACCCAGTGTCACCTTTAGTTGCAAAGATCTGGCTGGAAACAAAGAGAAAGATCATTCCCAAGAGGAAAATTTTTCTACCTTTCTCTATTCACTACCTTTCCTCAATCCAGCAATATTTTTAAACATGGCTCTAAATGTAAGCCTGAAAAAACACTGAGGAAAATTATATTATTTGTATGCTTTAAAAAACAACATTTCTGTCAAGTTCTCTGCTAGGTTGGGCCCCCTGCCAGGGTGATTAATGGCAGATGTAGTCCTTGAAACTACTTTTAACTCATCTCATGAATCTGATTCAATTTTATTTTGATAATCTCCCTGTAATGGTGCTTATTGTACAGTCAGTGCGAGTTAATAGGAATATTCACTTCTTTGCCAGGAAAGCGGTTTCATGTAAGACACTTAATGGATATTTCAGACCTCATATCAGATATTATGGATACCTGAGAATTTATTATTACCTTCATATATGCAATAGTCCCTTGAATAATATCTTTGAAATTTGAAGAAATGTTGCATTATTTTTCAAATAGGTGGAGATACCACAGAAGGAAGTAGTGCTATCATTGCAGATTTAACAATGCAGCTTACATTTCTTCCATTTGTACAACTGAAAATAAGACCTGTTCCTCAATTATGATATCTTCTGATCCTCTTTATGTGACTGCAGAACATATTTACATTTTATCCATCACGATGAATGGAAAGTAAGCCTCAGGAAATGCCGGCATGTGCTAGAGATGACCTTTGGTTTACATTAGAAAGAAACTGAGACTTTGGTGCTTCAAGAATGGATTGCCTTTTACAAGCAGACCTGTCTCTGTACAGCTGTGTTTGAGATCTGGTTTGAACATGGGAATGATTAAAAAAGTGTAGAGGAAAGGAGGCAAGTGATTCTGAGAAGGAAATGGACTGAAGTTTATTTTTTCTTGAAACAGTGTGAGATTTGGCTCTGCTCTGTACCTCCACAACAGAACCTTTACTGTGCCCTTGGGAATGGCAGTTTTACTGTCAACTTCCCACACTCAGGTTTTCAGCACGATCTCTTGTTAATTTTCATCTTCTTTCTTATTTGTAATGGCCCTTAGAAGACTACCGTATTTAAAGAAGTCTACCCATATTTAAAATTGCCAAGCCAAGGAAATAGAAGTAATAATTTATTTTTCCTCTAATTTTATCTCTCATTTTGAATTTTTGGCTCAGTTTGGGCGTGAATCTTTCCCAAATGATAGAATGCTGTGCCATTACTTATAAAATGGAGCAATTGCAGTTTGTCAACCAATTAGTTGCAAGCAATTTGTTCAGTAAGATTGTGGGAGGAATGACCATGGAGTGAATGAGCTGCGTGGAAGAGAGAAGTGGCTATAATGCGAATGGGCTATGAATTACTTTGTTGTGAACAGAAAGGGTTCTCTTAATCTGTTCAGCAAAAAGAGCAAAGCAGTCTGTTTGCAGCTTGCTGTATGGTTTATCTCCTTTTATTTTTTGTGACATCAGACTGTTTGCCCTCTTGGTTTTTGCTACTGTCTCTATTTTATCTCTATTATTTAAATAACTGACAGGTCTCCAGAGTTCAGGATAGTGAGGAAGGGGCTTGAATTTCTTCTTGGTTTCATTTTGGCTTCAAAATAATAATAAAAATAGTAATATGTATTAGTTATATAACAGTCAAAGTACTGTCAGACAAAATAAGAACTCTGTGTTCCAGGATCAACATACCTGATTAAAAAAAAAAAAAAAAAGAGAGAGAGAAAACAGGAGATAGCTATTTTATTAATTTGTTATTTAAACAGCGCATCTTAAGAGGCTGTTTGCTTCAGCAGGTCCAAAATATAATTTATACGTTATGTTCACTTTATAGCATTAGGCTGCCTAAAGCAATAACACCCAACAGCTGAAGTAAAATGTGTTGTCAAGCAAATAGTGAAAGAGGGAATTAAAGGGAACACCTGTGTCTTGTTGTTAGAAATCATATCCATGCTGGACTTGTAATAACCTAAATAATACAAATTTAGCTAGAAGTAACAAAGCAGATGGAAACATCTGTATATTGTATGCAGCAACAGTTATTGCGTGGTGGAGTATCTGGCCTCAGTTTTTCCCTCAGTAAACATGATTTGCATAACAGTTTTCATTCTTTGCACCTTTAACCATTAAAAAGCTTTTGTGTCTGATGAAGATAGCATAGTTTATATTAGAAGATTAGTACAGGGACACAGTCCAATCCTGGCATAAATATGCAGGTACAGATGTAAGCCATGTAAATGTCCAGTAGGGAAGTTCAATAAATATACTGATTGGCATAAGTGGAAAATAAAACATTAAAACTTCCTTGAATACACCATTTTCTCATGAAGTGAAAAACTCAGAGGAAAAAGTTATGCAATGTCTGGGATAACAAACGACACATCAAACGCAGACAGATTGCCCCATCATCATAAGTCAAAGCTTGAGTTGAAAGAATTTAGCTCTCCCTAATATCAGATGTCTACGCTGGGAATACAGAGCATGCAAGCAAGCTGTCCCAAATCAACCAGTGGAGTCAAAGGAATGCGGAAACCATTCAACTGGGCAAGTGTCAGTATCGCTTTTATTGTGAGCTGAATATCTCTACAGCCTCCTTCAACTCTATTACTAGGCCTTCTTCATGGGAGCTTGGGCACCGATCTCACTTATGGACACTTAGGCTGCAAGCCTGGACCCAGCCCATAGGGAAGTCTGATGCCTCCCTGGAGCTCGGATTAGGAACATTACCAAAAAACTCCCTAGTCTGGTGCATCCCGCTGATTACTACCCATTGCTGGTTGTCCAGGCTGGCCATGATGAGATCAAACAAAGGAGTACAAAGAAAATTAAAAAGGACTTCAAGTCACTAGGCCAGTTGATCAAAGGGTTGGGGGCACAGGTAATTTTCTCTTCTATCCCTTCAATAGTAGGCAGAAATATTGAAAGGGACAGAAATGTACATGCAGTTGATGCATGGCTTAAAGACTGGTGCCACCAGCAACATTTTGGGTTTTATGATCATGGGACAGTTTATGCAGCTGCGATGTATATGAGAGATATAGATGGAGTGGGGCTGTCTCAGAGAGGTAGGAGAATTTTTGCTGGTGAGTTAGCGGGATTAATCAGTAGGGTTTTAAACTAGGTTGGAAGGGGGAAGGGGGTGAAAAAAAACAGGCTCACTATAGACAAACCAGAGGAAAGTATCCCAGAGTTGGGTATCAAAACAACGACTCTGCTTAAGTGCATCCACTCCAACATGGATGGCACAAGCAACGGTAACAGATGCTCCTTCATTAAATCTCTCAAGTGTCTGTATACCAATGCAAGAAGCATGGGGAATAAGCAGGGGGAATTAGAAGTCTATGTGCTGTTGGAGAGCTACGATCTCATTGCGATTACAGAGACATAGTGGGACAACTCGCATAATTGGAAGGTGGGCCTAGATGACTCCGTCCTTTTTAGGAAAGACAGGCCGACAAGACAAGGTGGTGGAGTTGCTCTTTACATGAGAGAGCAACTGGAATGTATTGAGATCTATCCAGGGGTGGATGAGGAGCAAGTCGAGAGTTTGTGGGTAAGAATATTAAAGGGCAGGCTAGCATAAGTGATATTGTAGTGGGTGTCTATTACAGACCACCTGATCAGGAGGAGAAAGTCGATGAAGCCTTTTACAGGCAGCTGATAGCAACCTCTCAATCACAGACCCTGGTTCTCATGGGGGATTTCAACTACCCAGATGTTTGCTGGAAGTACCACACAGCCAGCCATCTACATTCCAGGAGGTTCCTCCAGTGAATTGATGATAACTTATTGATGCAAATGGCGAATGAGCCGACCAGGAGAGAAGCGCTACTCACTTATGCTCACTAACAAGGAAGGTCTGGTTGAAGTAGTGAAGGTTGAGGGCAATCTTGGCTGCAGCGACCATGAGATGATAGAGTGCAGGGTCTTGTGCGGTAGGAACAGAATACCAAGCAGGATCGCAACTCTGGACTTAGGCAGGGCCAACTTTGGCCTTTTCAAGCAATTGCTGGGGGAAACCCCTTGGGACAGGGAGCTGAAAGGTAAAGGGGCCCAAGAGAGTTGGTTGGCATTCAAAGACCACTTCTTCCAGGCTCAGGACCAGTGCATTCCAACAGGTAAGAAATCAAGAAAGAGATCCAGGAGACCTGCTTGGTTAACCAGGGATCTGCTGGGCAGACTCAGGTGGAAGGGGAGGCTATATAAATTGTGGAAGGAAGGAAGGGCTGGCCACTTGGGTGGAGTACAGGACGGCTGTCAGAGAATGTAGGGAGGCAATCAGAAAAGCTAAGACCTCCTTGGAATTAAAACTTGCAAGGGAGGTCAAGGACAACAGAAAGGGCTTCTTCAAATACATTGCTGACAAAACTAACACTAGAGGCAATGTAGGCCCTCTGGTGAATGAGGTGTGTCCCCTGGAGACAGAGGACAGAAAGAAGGTAGAGTTGCTGAATGCCTTCTTTGCCTCTGTCTACGCTGTTGGAGACTGTCCTCAGGAGCCTCAGTCCCCTGAGGCCCCAGAGGAAGTCAGGATAAAGGAGGAGTTTGCCCTGGTTAAGGAGGACTGGGTTAGGGATAAGTTTGAACACTTGAACATCCATAAATCCATGAGCCCTGAAGAAATGCACCCATGGGTGCTGAGGGAGCTGGCGGGGGTCATTGCTAGGCCACTCTCCATCATCTTTGGTAAGTTGTGGGGAACAGGTGAGGTGCCTAAGACTGGAGGAAAGCGAATGTCACTCCGGTCTTCAAGAAGGGCAGGAAGGAGGACCCGGGTAACTACAGACTGGTGAGCCTCACCTCCATCCCTGGAGACGTGATGGAACATCTTACCCTTGGCATTGTCTGTAGGCATATCAAGGATAAGAAGGTTATTAGGAGCAGTCAGCATGGCTTTGCCAAGGGGAAGTCATGTTTGACCAACCTGAGAGCCTTTTACGAAGACATAACCAGGTGTATGGACAGTGGCCGTGCAGTGGATGTGGTCTATCTGGATATCAGTAAGGCCTCTGACACCGTCTCCCACAGCATCCTCATAGGTAAACTGAAGAAGCGTGGTCTGGATGGCCAAGTAGTGAGGTGGGTCGCTAACTGGTTGAAGGGAAGAAGTCAGAGAGTTATAGTCAACAGGGCAGAGTCTAGTTGGAGGCCTGTGTCTAGTGGGGTCCCTCAGGGGTCAGTGCTGGGGTTGGTGCTTTTCAGTATATTCGTCAATGACCTGGATGAGGGCCTAGAGAGCACTGTCAGCAAGTTTGCTCACGACCTTGGGAGGAGTGGTTGACACACCAGAAGGCTGTGCTGCCATTCAGAGAGACCGAGACAGGCTGGAGGGCTGGGCAGGGAGAAATCTGATGAAGTTCAACAAAGGCAAGTGTAGAGTTTTGCACTTGGGAAAGAACAACCCCATGTGCCAGCATAGGTTGGGGACTGCCCTGCTGGAGAGCAGTGCAGGGGAAAGGGACCTTGGGGTTCTGGTGGACAGCAGGATGATCATGAACCAGCAATGTGCCCTCATGGCCAAGAAGGCCAATGGCATCCTGGGGTGTATTAGAAGGGGGGTAGGAAGTAGGTCGAGAGAGGTCCTCCTGCCCCTCTACTCTGCCCTGGTGAGGCCACACCTGGAATATCGTGTCCAGGTATGGGCCCCTCAGCTCAAGAGGGACAGGGAACTGCTTGAGAGAGTCCAGTGCAGAGCATGGAGAAGAGGAGGCTGAGGGGTGACCTCATAAATGTTTATAAATATGTCAAGGGGGATTGTCAGGAGGACGGATCCAGGCTTTTTTCAGCAATGTCCAATGACAGGACAAGGGGCAATGGGTACAAGCTGGAACATAGAAGGTTCCGCAGATACATTAGAAAAATCTTTTTCACAGTGAGGGTGACCGAGCACTGGCACAGGCTGCCCAGGGAGGTTGTGGAGTCTCCTTCTCTGGAGACATTCAAAACCCGCCTGGACGTGTTCCTGTGCAATCTACTGTAGGTGATCCTGCTCTGGCGTGGGGCCTGGACTGGATGATCTTTTGAGGTCCCTTCCAGCTCCTAATGTTCTGTTATTCTGTGATTCTGTGAGTGTCTAAAATTCAAAGCTGAATCCCACTTTTGTAGTTCCCTTCCCAGATTCATTTCCTAACATCACAGCATCTGTAGTACATCAGTGACTCTAACTCTGTTTTAACTTTTAAGCGAACTCTGTTGGATGCCACCTGACAGTGGTAGGAAAAGAATTTTTCTGATAGATTCGTACGTTTTTGCACATAATGTCTTCTCCAGGCAAGATTTCCTTGGAGAATTGAAAGAAATTCTAAACCAAAATTAAAAAACAATCATATACAATGTGTGAAGTATACAGGATCTTAAAATGAAATAAATGAGTCTTTGTAAGATGAATTTGAGCAAAAATTCCGTGAAGGAGAATTCATAAAAATTGTCCCATCTTTATAAAATACTTTGAGGAAACCAGTGCAATAAATCTCCTAGATCAAGATTTTCTTTTACATCCTTCTGAGATGTAGCATTGAATATGATTTCCTTTTTCAGCTGGAAGATGTTCTGTACTTTGTCAGCAGGCTGAGATGGTTGAACGCTGGGCCAGAATAGTTCTTAGATGCTACAGTGGCAGATGCTAAACCAAACCTTGAGGTAGACGAAATTGAGAGTTTATAGGGTGATAAAAAAATAGTATTCTGGGAATGTTTAATGACATGTATTGTGCTTTTTGAGACATTGAAGTGTTCCAAGAGGTTATATTTGGAGTGTGACTAAGACTTCTTGTCTATATGGAGAAGTGAATCTTTTAAACTGCTGTTCTGGTTCAGTCTGTCATTTACATCTAATGCTGCCAAAGAAAATGTTGCCTAATGCACCTTTCTGATTGTAGAACTTCCTTCTGACAAAAGAATTTCTTCCTCCGGTCCTCTATGCAATCCGTGATTGCATTCATGTCTCTGAATTCATTTTCGTAACTTTTTGATATAGGTATAACAGCTTTAGATGTTACTGCTGTTTGCATAAGTATAGAATCTTTTTAAAATTCTCCCAGTGTAATAGTCTCAATGACTTCTTACAGATCATCTACAGAAGCCTCATTTTGCATAATTCGATGACTCTGAGGTGCTTTCTGGGGATAGCTATGGCTAAGGCACTCATTGTTAAAAGATTCTTTTGATGCAGAAACAGTTGTAATTGCAGAAACAGTAATTTATTTTACTCTATATTTTCCCTTCATTCTGCTGAATTTCTTAGTAAGAAAGTCATGCACTCTTCTATTCTTCATCTACTTACTGAGCATTTTATATAATAAAGAGAAAACATACTACTAATGAAATTACATTTCTTAATGTATTATTCACCAGTCTCCAGGGTTTCAATGCTATTTTTGATTGCTAAACACTTACTATATTCATTATTTAACATGCAACAAAAATGCAGATAAACCAGACCATTTGGGTGGTAGATCAGAAGCCAGAGAATATGAATTAGCCAACAAATGTCTTTTCATATCAAATCTTATTATACTCTATGACCAAATTTTCCGAAACACTGCCAAGAGCAAATCTCTGTTTCTAAAAATGTCTTGCAGACCAGCTTTCCCTAAATAAATTTAATCTGTTGTATTCTCACCTATTTATCGTCTTCCTCATTTGGAAAGTAGCCATGGCTCTATCCCATCTTTAGGCTCGATGACCACCTCCCTATTTTCTGACCTTACTTACTCTGCATTTCCAAGATACTAAACACCTTCCTAGATCTCTTAGTCTCTACTTTATATATTGCCCGTACATATTAATGACAGTCATCTTGTTCTGCAGCATAATGCTCCCTGTTTTTCTTTGTTGACGGATTCTGCTTATGAGACTCTCTATACTGTTCTTTACATTCTTTGTTTCAGCCAACCTGGTAAAGCTGAGGAAGGCAGGAAAAATGTAGAAAACCAAAAAGAATGAAGAGAGAATAATAGCAATGCTTTCTCCAAGTTAATGAAGTTTACTGTTGAAAAAAAAAAGAAACATAATATCTTCTGTGTTTTGTACAGAACCCAGTATTCATACCTCACATACTGTCTAAATGTCTCCAGTGATGACACTGTCCAGTTACCACTTATCCCCTATATCTTGCGTCTTTGGCAATGGATGGGCTTGTTTATGGCTTTAATAATCAATCTTTGTATTTCAGTTCCTTTAAGGACTTCAGTCTTCTAAAATTTCGTGAGACATTAAGATGTCCATGGTAGCTCTTGTCCTAGAGACTGGTATGACACTTTTTATTCAGTAAAGATCCGAACCTCCAAGATATTTCTTTGTGAAGTCACTATAAAACTTAGCATTCTTTCCACTTGAAAACTCTTTCCAGAAGAGATGGTCTGGCTGAGGCTATCATGTTTCCTTTGTCTTCAGAAAACCTCAGGGCAAAATGCCATGCTATTTCTGTATCCGCTTTCTTTCTTCCTCAGCTTGTCCCACCATTATTTGTTCATGTTCTGGTTCCTGTAGTGTTCTGAATTATATTTGACTCCCGTGTGTGCCCTTTCTGACCTTGATATCTTCTCTAAAAATCCAGTGGTCATCAACCTGTGTGCCAGAATATTATCTTTCATCTAAAATATATTTTTAACCTGCATAGTTGATGGGGAGGATAGAAGGGAAACAACCCCAAACCACAAATTATGACAAACTTAAGCCCCAGAGAATCCGGAACCTAAAGAAAAAGACTGCAAAACCATCAGTGTATTCCCCAAATGTGAAATTTAAAAAGTTATTGAATAAAAGTGAACCTGATTTTGGAGGAACAGACTCATGATTGCTGAACACTCCTGCCTGGCAAGGCAGCAGTGGGAGCATCTGCAGTGGAGCCTCTGCAGTGGGGCTTGCCTCCTGCCAGCTTTTCCCCATGCAGTGGTAGCAGCAGAACCCACAAATGCTCCACTGGGATTCCTCTTAGGTAAGTGTCAATGTATTTCATTTTGCAGGTAAGCCTCAGAGCAAATTATACTAATAAGGATTCCCAAAATGCGTATTTGGGAAGGACAGCAGAAGAGCATAATGATGGATATTGCAATGGATATGTTAATACTTAATTAGCTAACCTACTTATAGACATCGCTATAGCACTCATTACCAGAGCAGCTGTGATCTGATTATATCAGCAATCTGAACTTTATCAAATCATTAACTTACGGCATTAAGAATTTGGGAAAAGAATCACATCATAAAATGGCTGGCATTGGTGTTATTGTAATACATGACATGGCACAGTTGCAACTGATAATTACCCATGTGATCAATCCTTATTAAGGCTAATACCTGTATGTTTGTCAACTATGGAGCATTATAGTTTTAAATAACACAACACTTCTGATGTGATACTCTGGCTGAAATATCATCTCTTAGGAAGGAGCTTTATAACTGCGAGTGGTCTTGCACTCTTTCAGAAACACGTGTACCCCAGGACACAGTTGCTGGCTGTACACAAAATAACAGAGCCCCTGTTTGTCCATGCCACCTGGAATAGGTGCCAGAAAACATGTGCTTGGCGATCTGTGAAAGAGCTCATGCAAACCAGGTGGGACTCAGGCATTCCTGAAATCAACTAAAACATGTCCGACGCTGCTATAATTTACTAAGTCTGAGAGGATGCAGATTGAAAACCACACTTTTTTTCAGCCTCTGTGAAAAGCCCATGTTTTGCTGTGCTGATGGACAGCACGGCAGAGTGGCAAATCAGAAATTCTGGTTAATACCTACCTGCGTTGAGTCTGGAGGGCAGTGTTGGGTAGGGCTGAAAACTGGATTGCTTTTGTTTTTCAAAATCATTGTGTAGTTATTCAAGAACATTTTTTTCTCACTCATTAGAACTGAATGGCCTCATTTAGGGTTACAGATTG
This sequence comes from Trogon surrucura, assembly GCA_020746105.1. Classification (NCBI taxonomy): domain Eukaryota; kingdom Metazoa; phylum Chordata; class Aves; order Trogoniformes; family Trogonidae; genus Trogon; species Trogon surrucura. Next base: position 57,670,273 of record CM036617.1, read on the forward strand.
AGCCAGATTTCTTCTAGCATTGCTTGAGTGAAGCATACTTCTTCTGAAAGGGTGTTAAACTGACAGCAGCAGAAGCTGTAAGTCGTTTGCTTATCCACAAAATAGGTTCCGTAGAATCAACACATTTACTGACACATATATCTAGTGATTTTGTTGGGTTTTTCTACACGTGGAAAGCATGATGTCTAAACTGAACGGAGTTTTTCAGCCTCATGACCCATAATGTGCTGGTTGTTCAACTTTGAATCCACAGCAATCTGTACCACTAATGCTTCTGTGTGAAACGAAAAAAGCTTCTTCACTGAACTGAGACAATCAATTCATTTTATGTATGCCCCCAAAACAAGCCTTGCTGACGAATATCATGAGAGAGCTAATGTTGTGAAGGCCTAAGTCACAACTTTACTTATCACTTTCCTTCAGCATATCCAAATTTTTCATATGGTTCTGTTTGTAACCTTTCTAAAAGAAGAATCTGACAAGGACAGCATGATTTTTAACATATTCCAATCTACATCCCAATTCAGGTCCTTTTCATTTCACCTTTATTATCTATTCTTTTAATCCAGAAAGAGATTGTCTTCCTGTCTGCACTCCCCAAAAGATATTAATTCAAAATCACATCAAGGCAGACTCTAAGTCACTCAGCAGGAATAAAGATATCAAATCCCAGTAACTACATTCTCTCTTTCCAGCACTCTGCTCCCCCAGTGAAATGGAAAGAACAGGACATCCCACTGAGTCCTTTATAAAACCAGGCTTACATTACAGAATCCCAGAGGCACAGGAAGATGTGATAAAACTGTAAGATAAAACTTATGTTTTATCTGTTCATGAGAAACCTGTAGGTGCCTGTGACACTCAGGTTTTTATCTCATGCTCCAAAACACTTCTCTTCCTGGAATCTCGCAGAACATTTCTGACCATCATTTGGACACTTCAGCATCCAACTGGACTTCCTCAGAGCTTGCATTGTGAGTGACTGTGCAAAAGTGCTGTCATTTGTTCTTTTCCTGTTGAATTTTTTGTTTGGTAGCATTTTGAAGTTGTGCGAGTCTGTTATTTTTGGTGAGTACTTTATGAATGCGCTTCAGTTTAAATGACCCAAAGGTGCTCACTGCTCAGTGGATGTTGCAGTGCTTGCAGTGGAGATGGTAGGTCTTTGTGATTGTGTGACATAAGCATGCATGTTAAAGGAAGTCTTAATGGTCCTGATCCAATAAAATGTTAATAAGAAAGAGCCAAAAATTAGCATACTGATTTCAGTAAGATAATGCAAGGATTCATTGTTTTCTGTCTTGAGACAACAGTGGATTGCTGTAATTGGCATTTGCCTTACCATTATTATTGTATACATTTCTGGGGAGTGAAGAGCATTTCTAGATGCATATGTAAATGTTTTGGTTTGCCTGAGGTGTTTTCTGAGAAAGTAAAAAAGATCAAAACTGCCACACCCCAAATGAAATTTGCGGTTTTCATTCAAAAGATGCAAAAGAATGATTTTGGTGCTTTTACCACTAAACTAAAAGCTAAGCTCTCCTCTGCCCTGTGAAAATCCACTATCTCCTCATATGAAGTAGGTAACTAAATTCATTAAATATAAGGAAAACTTTCTGTAAAAGAAGGAGGATGGTAGATAGCCTGAGAACCAGATTCTTTGGTTCCGCTCAGCTACCATAAATACAAAGAGAAAGACTATGGAACCTTAGGCAGAATATATGCCAGTTATCACTCATAAAACTGAAATCAGTTTCCTCTTAAGATTTCAGTGTTGTTTAAAAACAGAGAAAGTCGTCTTTTAGCACCACAAGGAACAGAGTTTTGGGTTTTTTCAATGGTGTTCAACTCCTGGCTCAGTTCAGATAATATTTTGGGCATACTCTTATTCCCAGCAGCGGGATCAAACAAGCTCTTTAAGTTGACAGGATTAACACAGTGCTTTGTAATTTATTACTCTGAGTCAAAGTGGAGAATACCTGAGGAACTCCTGAGCAGATTACGGGAAAGAAAGTTTTGCAGGTGCCATGCCTCCCATACCTGTTCATCAAAAGATGGCTCTGAGATCAGTAAGGGGCTCTGTAGAAGAAGTAAGCATCCTCGGAATGTTTGAGCACTGATGTAAGAGGTGTGCATGGAAACTCAACACTTCACACTGATGATCTGCAAATTCACTGTACTTTACAGCTATAATAGGGAGAATGTTCACCTCATACAACCACAGCAACTGATTGGCTGAGATTACAGTCTTTAAAGAGGAAAGGAGATGAATCATCTCAGAGTAAAAATGACAGTTGAGGGGGTGAGTTCTCTTTAAAGATGCCAAGATACAAGGAACAGTGTGCACCCTTACATTGCAACAGGCTTTGTGGGTTTGTTTTCCTTCTAGCACTTGCATCTGTGTTGTTAGTTTGACATCCATCCCAGGTGCCACTGCAGAAATGAGCAGTTTGTGAGGGAAGAAAAAAGAAAAGTTATCATCGGGGAGATGGCACAGAAATCAAAAAATATGGAATGAAATAAATGGCAAAAATCTTCTCTTTGTTTACTTGCCAAATTCTAGCTAAAGAAATCAACCGCATCTTGAAAAGGGTCCTGCCAGAATTTCTCTTCAATCAAATCAAAATTCAAACTTTGTCTTGGAGACCCTGTGATTTTATTGCCACTCATGTGCATCCCAAGTAAGCCACCAGTGTCTAAACATGTCATACACTAGGCAATTTGTCAGATGCTAAAGATGACACCATAATTCCCATAGCATATTTTTGTACTGATTAATGTTTTCTGCACCTTATTCAGTACCATGTGTTCTGCATACAAATAAGATCCAACACTAAATGCTTTGGTGAAGTACTTTTCACCTTCTTTGTAAATAACTTCAGAACAATAGGGGCAGGTGGGGGTGAGTAAAGGAAAGCTTCTGTTTTCAGTAGCTAACATGAAAAAAATGCAATAATCTCCTGGGTTTCTACACACAAACAAATTTCCTTTCATATTCAGTGAATACCAGCTTCAAGAAATACTGGTACTGAGATATTATGCAAGGCAGACCAGAAGACTCCAAATAGTAGATGGGTGGGTATAGCCCTTCAAAATTCTGTGGGAAGTGTTTTCCCATATGGATGAAGAATGGGTACATCTAGAACACCACAGCACTCTTATGTGTTAACTCCTCTCATTGATTCTTAAGCTTTTATTCAGCTGAAATATGACCATAAAAACAGCTCAGATTTCATGTGAATGGAATACAATTAGAGTATATTTCAGAGTCTTTTGCAGTCCTCTTTGATTTTGGTGGGGTTTTTATATTTCTCAAACTAGGAACCAAGTATTTGAAATACAAGGAGAGTTTCATGAACATGTGTGGTTTCATAATAACTTTCTCCAACGTCACTTTCAGACGATGTTATATCTCTGACTTACCTTTGTTAAAATCAAATTATTTAGCTTCACAGCTGACCCACAAGATGAGTCATTGTGTTTTATCATGTTTCCTGCAGTTTATCCTTCCATTTTGGTGTGTGTCAGTTGCAGGACTCTCACACCTACCTCCCCTTTCCTCTAAGTGGAGTAAAAGTTTCCCTTTTTCAAGTCATAGAAGTAAATTGAGAAATTATCATTCAGTTTTGGGAACCTGCAAGACTGTAGGAAAAACAGAGGAAGGCGTGTCTTCCGAAGTTTATAAAACTGCTTACTGGAGTTAAATGAATTCAGGTTTTTCTAAGTAAGGTTGTTTTCCTATATTCTAGCATCAGAAACTGTGAGGAGTTTTTGTTGCTAGAAGCATACACATCCACATGTAGTATTCCAGTGTTATTTTGTGGCTTTAAAAAATGGAACATCCAAATATGGTTGATGTGAAACAGCTGTTAGCCATCTTAAATCTTTTTGCATTCCCTCAAAATGTTGTGGTAGGTTTCGAAACAACTCTACTCAAAAGTTTACACATGTAAGAAATTAATAACGGGGCGCTTATAGAAAAACACAAAGTGCAAAACTGAAAAATAAAAGGTTAGTCTTCTTTCCGTATGAAGGGGTTAAAAAATGCTGAAGTTCAGCTGAGCAAAAGTGTTCTATTTCTGTTAACATATTTTAATGAAGAAAGTCCTCTAAGCACTGCAGTTCAGTAAATTGTAAATAAAACTATTCATTATGAGAATCCTTGTAGTATATGTTACTATGGAGATCACTTGAGAAAAGAGGTATAAAATTATAGCTTGCTTTCCTTCAGGACTTGAAAAAAACGTTTTGAAAACCTTTAAAGGAATTTATCGAATTGAAATATTTAAAAGAATAAAGTAATGGAAAACATGTATGCACTTATTCAAAGAATTTCACAAAGTAGAGGAGATCTTGATGACAGAGATGTTTTTGGTGATGGGAAAAGTAGACATATTTTATGTGTCCAGTTAAAACTAATAGAAGAAGATATTATTAGTCCACAGCAGTGGAGTATTCACAAACAATTTATAGGGAGAGGTTTGCCAATCCAAATAATGCTTACGGGAAATTGTATCTGGGGCTATTTTCAAAATTCATTTCTTTGCTCAATGTTTCTGATTGCTATATTCACTCTGAGAAATTAATCTAAATGAAAAACCCAGTTCAAAAACAGGCAGGAGCAGAGAAGCATTTTTTTAAAGGGTGTTCTAAGTAAATAATTTGTAAATTTGGCCCATCCGTATTCAGTGGCATATGAAAGGCTGCAAGTAGCATAAAATTATGTCATTTTACATTCTACTCTTCTCTTTAGGCTTGGTAGAAAAACATCTGACTGTTGACTGGGAATAGAATGTGGGAATCAGAGAGCAGTGTAGCAAAGGGATACACATCTGAAATTAACACATGCCATTACGAAATGCAAAGGTGTGAAAACTTGGAGCAAAAATCAAAGTGAAAAAAAAGAGTGAGAAGAAATTTATAAGAAGATGGAAGACTGAAAGTAAATTAAAGCAAAGTAAAAAAAAAATAAAAATAAAGTTTTAACTGAAAGGTTTTTCAAGACTTCACTTCTGCAATGGTCATTTCTAGACTTCATTTGGCTTTGATGCATTTTTCAATTGACTTTCTCTGTGCCAGTTCTCATTCTTGGCTGTTCGAATAGCTCAGAGGTGCTTCTCTCCATGTTTCTTATTCCCATTTCTTGACATTTGTCATCTCTTTTCTGAAGAAAAATTCTGGCTCCTGAGACTATTTCTTCAGTTGTTTTTTGCAATTCTGCTAATGAAAGGATGGTTTCTTAAAAGGTCTAATAACCAAACTCAGTTGTTCCCATGCCTATTTTTCTACCTTGTACCCAACATAGTTTTACTCTGGATGTTTTGTTGGAGGCTCAATTTTTGTTATTGCCCATATGGCATTGTGTTTTGTGTTTAGACAAATTTAAGGTTATAGTCTTTCCAGTCCTACTGGTCTTCTCAATAGTTTTGAAGAGGATTTAGGATAAGAGTGCCAATCTGCCTTCTCTGGAAGCGTATACTGAAAAACTTGCAGCCTGTCTTCCGATTCGGACATAAAGACCATGGGCAGACAGCCTGCGTGGGGCAGTTAGATGGGGAAAAGAGAGCTCCAGAAACATTTCCAAGTCAGAGGGGACAGTGATTCTCATGTCATCGTACTGCAACTCTGCAACACATGTTGAGGGCTGGTTCCCAGGACGAACAACCCATAACACCATCACCGGAAGGCCTCACTGTCTCACGTCCTCCCACAGGTGTGAACAGCTTTACCCAGCAGCACGTGGCCTGACGGGAGCATGGGAGCCACATTTGAACACCTTTATGAGAAGGGAGGAAAAGCTCAAATGAAAGACTTCATGTTTTGAGCAAAGTTTTGCCAGTTTAAGATGCTTCTTGCTCACTTGGTTGTTCAACTGAGCTGAACTAACCTGTAGTCAAACCAAGACATACAGCTTTGTATTTGCTAGGAATCAAGAGTATACACACACACACATGCGCAGAGACTCAGCTGAAACAGCAATTTAATTTTCCTTACTTAAAATGTCATTTGTTTTGCATTAAGTTCAACTTTTCCCATGTCAAAAATAGAAACAAATTCAATTTAAGCCAAAAGATAACCATTTAGTGATTCACTAAATTTATCCCCATAGCTTCTTTGTTTATAATCTTAAATCTGGGTAGCTCGGCTTTCTTTTAAGAACAAAATGGTAGTCAAGGAGAGAATAAATTCTGAAGCACTTGAGAGGGAAATAACTGAAACAAGCTATTAAAAACATAGGGGAAGAAATGCAGCACAGATGAGTGTGAGGTACTTTACATTCAAAGCAGAGATTAAAGCATTGTGAATTTAAATTAGTGTAATGACCTACAGAAACTACAGCAAGGTCTCTGGAATTATTCAGCCCTGGCAACCAGAAGGTGTTCAGATTTTGTTTTATTTAGAGTTCAAGTTAAGCACATGCACTTCTAGCAGTCATTTCACCCTTTGTGTGGAGGAAGCACTGCAGAGAACTTTTTTTTTCCGAGCAGTGCCTGCTGCAGTGTTCTGCATTATGAAGTTGGGAAATAATGTTTTTCTTCCTCTTTTTCACTCTTTCATTTTTTTTTCCCATTTCTACTCCCTTTCCTCTTTCCTCTTTCATGTTTTCTAGAGTTATAGAATCATAGAATCAGTTCCAGAACAGCACAGGTTGAAAGGAACCCCAACAGATCATTTGGTCCAGATGTCCATGTGAGAGGGAGCCTAGATGAGATTTTCCAACATCCTGCCCAATTGCATCTGGAAAACCTTCAGTGATGGGGACTCCACCATGTCCCTCGGGAGGTTGTTCCACTGAATAATTGTTGTCACTGTAAAAAAATTCTTTCTTCTGTTGAGAGGAAATCTCTCCTGGTGCAACTTGTACCTGTTGCCCCTTGTCTTCTCCATGTGCTCATTGTGAAGAAAGAGCCTCCATTGCAGCTGTCCTTTAAGTACTGGAATGCTTGTGATGAGGTCCCAGCTGATCCTTCTTCATGGAAAAAAGACCAAACTGCTTCAGTTTTTCCTCACAGGACAGGTTCTCCAGCCTTTTGGTCATCTTTGTGGCCCTCCTTTGGACCCTCTCCAGTCTGTCTACATCTGTTTTGAATTGTGGGGACCAGAACAGGTCACAGTGCTCCAGGTACACTCCTCTTTCTTCTTTCCTTTTTCTCTTTCCCTTTCCCTTCATAATAAAGAGCTTTGTTTAATTCTTATTTATTTTCTTCTGCTGATGCTTTTCTTAGTCTCTTTTTTTTTCTTTTTCTTGTTTTCCCTCCAAAAAAAGGAGTGAAAACTTGATCTTTTAAGGCATCTGAGGGTGGGTAACAGGTAAGGCCATCCACTCACTATTTCAGCATGCTGTTGAAGTCTTGCTAAGAGTCCTGCTTTTTTCTCGTATGAGTTGTGAGTCTCTGGAGCCTAGTTCACAAGGTTTAAATGGATAAGGTTGGCAATACAGGGAATCAAACTTTTGAAAGATTTCAGAGAGGATCATTCTTCATTTCATAGCTCTGTCTTTGAAAAAATAGTATACATATTTTTTCAAAATATGTGAAATGAAACAGACTGTTATGATGAAATAATTATACTTACTTTCTTTTAAGCCTAAAAAGTGCAAATACATTTTGCATTGAAACTGAAAAAGACATCTGGGCTGGGAAAAAGTTTAAAACTTAGATTTGCTTCTTTCCTGAGAAGACTGTATCCCTAGGTAACCAACCTTTAATTAGCAGCGTTAAGGGGCACAGTACCCAAATCAGTACATAAAAGCTGTTTGGAAATGACACCTACACTATTTGTACATGTGATTAAGTTCTGAATTAGCTGTAATCTCTCGGGCAAAAAAAGATTTAAATGTCACTGTGGACAGTTCAATGAAGACATCTGTTCAGTGCACACCTGCAGCCAAAGGGAAAATGTTATGTGACTTTTATTTCGGTGGAAGCTTTACACAAGAGAGAATAACAGGAGCAGGCTCAGAGTGATGAACGTCTGCTTGAGATGTCTTGTCTTTCGCCCCTGTAAGAGAGAGGATATGAGACTAGGTGACCCATTGTTTTGTCCCAGTATGACAATTTCCCCTAATGAAAGGAACAAAACTGTGTGTGCCAGAAAGAACAAAGAGATCTGCAGATAATAGCCAATTAGTGGATCAAAGGCTAATTAGGTAAGTTCTAAAATAAAGTTTTGAAGGTGATACAGGCAGCTAAGCAGGGAACTGTCACAGGAGAGGATCTCTATACAGCTCAGGAAAGGACAATCAAAGAATTTAGTGATGTTTGAAATGGTAAGGAAAAGAAATATACTTAAATAAACATACCACAAAAGAAATTCCTTAAAAGAGTGATTCTGGAAGTCACTGGTGGAATTAGAACCAAGTGAATGGTGAGACTGTTTTATTCCATTTTAAAATAACTCGTGTTCTGTTGTTCTTTTTCTTTGATTTGAAAATAATCAAGAAGCAGTGCAACATGAGCTATTTTATAAAAATGAATATACAGAAATAGATATACATGCATAAAAACAACACTCACATACAACCCATACCTGTAGTTATTTTGAAGTATTTTATCTGAGGCTGAAGGCATAAGTTTGAGTTCACTCCTGAATTAATAGTTAAGTGATTCTATAACGTTTAGAAAGGTGGTTGACTCAAACAGGAAGGTAACTTGCAGATTGACTTGCTCAACTTTTACAGAATCCTACTAGTTTAATGACAATTTATCTACTAGATGGCATGAATTTTGAAATAAAGGAAAGAAAGAAGGATGATTATGCTGCGTGCAACTGCAAGCATTAAACATCCAGCCAAACATAAAAACTGTTAGAAGCAAGCAGTGCCTAAATCAATCATGAAGCTACAGAAAGGACTCCTGTATGTATGTATTGCCTTCCTTTATCCACATAAGAACACCCTCCCCCATGAAATGCTGGCATGCATCCTTAGTGGAAGTCAGTCCTTCCCTCCAGTGGACCTTATCCTGCTCCCTTGAAGCTGGGTGCTGGAAACCAACAGCGCAGACCCCACTGCAGACACCTTAGTCCTTGCCAGACTGCCCTGAGTACTCAAGTGGAGAGCAGAGCCATTCAAGAAAACAGCTTTCTGAGCTTTTCTGCAGGATTGCTTCTCATCCTTGGCCACCAAGGCAGGGCTGTTGCCTTCTGCCTGGGTGTGAATTGTCTAGCAAACCATGAGATGTCACTTTTAAATGTTCTTCCTTCTTTGGTCTCCCAAATTTACAAATTGGTTTATTTTGCATACTCTGATTCCTTTTTCCTACAGGGTTTTCATACGGTAATCCCTTTATAAGGAGCAAATAATGGAATATATAATATTTATGATTTATTATAGTCTGGCTCCAAAAGTCACCCTTTGAATTAATGTCCCGTCTGGTTCAGTGCTACAGTACAAACTACAAAACAACTTATATGTTAACATACATCAGCTTTTCATCGACCTAATAACCAGAGACACCAAGTGAGCTTAATTACTTGCAAACATGCTGAACATTTCCCTCACTGGGTATTATCTTCTAAAAACTCCAGGGTTTCTAAAACTTTGCAGAATTGGATTTGTGAATTTTATCTTTGTTGCTCTGTTTTGTGACTCACACCACTATTAAGTTCATTCTTTATTGAAGAGCAGAGTATGTGCAATCACTCTTCTTTCTAGGCAAGGGAAAGAGTAGTGCTGTCCTGGGGTCACCAAGAACCAAGAGCACTTTGAAGATGTGGCCCCTTGCCTAAAGGTTCTTGTGACTTTCAAAAAGAGCTGTTAAAATATACTATATAGACGGAATGTTCCTACAAGATGGGGTTTTTTTTGTTGGGTTTTTTTGTGGTGTTTTGGGGTTTTTTTACATTTAAACATAAAGATATGTTCAACATTAGGTAAAATACACTGTGTGAGTGCCATGCTTGGCAAACCTGACATTCTCAGAAATGCACCTAACGCTGACACTATGTTTATTTTTATTTAAAATACTCAGCATCTGTCATCAAGGGCAGGCTTCTTCTCACATTACTCTAGTAATCTAGAAATCAGATGTTTAGTAGGATGTGCTAGTTATGTATGCTTGCTGCCTTGGTGATCAGAGCAAGATGGTTCTCCAAAAGCAATTTAGTTAAGCCTAACAAATGCCCTTTAACAAACAGAGGTGGAAAGAGTTGCTCTCTGGGACTGTGTCTCATAGAGGGCTTAAATGAAGTGAGATGAAGCACACTGCTCACAGTTAATTCTCTTTTCATATAAAACGTTCTACTGTCAATAAGAAATAGCAAAAATTCAGATTTATTTGGAAAACAAAGGAAAAAATGTACTTTTGACAATGAATTAAGATATATTAAATAGGGATAGGACAATGCCAATAATGCTGTATATCCTTTGTTTTTTTTAAAAAAATGTAGCCAAGTATATTTATTTTTACACTGTAATTACAATCTGTGTGTATTTATTGTTTACTTACGTTGATTGTTCAATTTTGCAGACCACTACACAGGTTCCTTAGAGGGACTTTGTATACTTTTAAGGGAGACAGATGATTTTTGTTATCTAATTAACTAACATCTCTGACATTATTTTTTCTTGCAAAGTATCCTCTGATCTGATGTCTGGAAAGCAAAGGCATACTACCAGCAGCTGAAAATGGATAGGGCTTTGCAGGTTCTGCCTATTAATTTGGAAAGCTCTAGTTTGCACTTCATATATGTCATGTGGACAAAAATCATGATCATGTGACTTCTTCTGTGTCCATTTCATCTTTCATTATATTTTACAGAATATGTCTGTTTTGAGGGCTACTTTCTTGAAATCTATATTCCCAAAAGTCCAGTTTAGGAGAAACTTATGTGCTGAGTGTCATACCAATGCAAGGATTCCTACAAATTGCTCATGTACATATTCCCAGTATATACTCACTGCATGTGAGCAAATTTATTCATGTAAGATAAAGCCTAAGGACGGTTAATGCTTTGCATCCAGTATATGACGAGAAACCCCCCTAACATCTGTTTCAGGGTTTTTAATGCACGACTCCTCCACAATAAGTTCAGATGGTTCTAGCCTCATAAAGTAATGCCACAAATTATTTGCTCACCCCTCTCAGAATGACAACTGCTGCCCTGAATGTGTTATCAGTTTTTCAAGGTCCTGGACACTGCACAAACTTTTAAAAGTGAATTTATACACTTTTGAAGGTGATGGAAGAGTGTGCACCAAGGATGTATCATAAAAGACCCATTATCCTGCAAAGTAAGTTAGATGTATTTTCTTGTCATAAGAAAAAGAGATACGTGACATTCTTAATGTGTTGTTCAATTCCAGTGATTTTATGGAGCATTGCAAATGTTTCAGTGTAGTGCTTTTTCATTCTGAAACATTATTTTCTTCTTTATAAGTTTACCATAGATGGCCTTTCCACTGCCACTCTCTTTTCTGGACCAGACATAATTACACCTCTCTTCTATGGAATGATTACAACTATTATTGAGATGCTTCCATCTTCAAAAGCTGTTTCTTATTTCCTTAACCAAATGCTTAAACCTCCTACCTTTATATGTGTTATTGAAGAAAAAGTACGGAAGTCACAACTCTTATTTTAAAAGCAGAGTTCTTTTTCATTATTCCAGTTTAAGCAGCTTCATGAGGAAGGAGAAAAAAAAAAAAAAAAAAAAGAGACCAGAAACACAAAGCCTGAAATCAAACTCAGCATTTAAGAAGCTCAGGAATTAAGGAAAAAAATGAAGAATAAAAGGAATTGCTTCTCTTTTGATCATTGGATACTAACTGAAATTTTAAAGATATAGTATAATACTATGCTAAGTTTATGTAGCAAAAAATAGCTTTTAAATTGGTTTCCCTCAGTCTTCTACTTTAAAGAAAAAATAAAGCTGAGCTCAAAACTGTCATCACTTTTGATCTTTTTTAAAATAAGCCCATAAAGCCTGTTGTACAGCATTGGTGACAGAGTGCGGGGGGGCGGGGGGGAGGGGAAGAGAAAATAAATTGCGTTTTAAGACAGAAGAACATTTAACTGGAAGAGAGGAGAACAAGGCAATTTTGTATCTTCATCCTGGAGAAAAATCAATGATGTACCTGAGGTTGGTACTGAGCAATGTATAGACTAATGACCTGGTTGAGAAGGTAGGCAATGAGTCAGATGTCTATTAATATCAGTGCTGTAAGTTGTTTTACTTAATTAACATGACTGGGCAACTAAAAACCAAAGCTCTGCAGATATGGACACCTCTGCCCCAATGTCCCTTATGAAATTCAACCAACCTGAGTATAATGCTCATGAGCGAAAGTAACTGAAATCATTCATTTATTTATATTTTTTTAAATCTGAAAGATGAGAAGTTGTGAGAAGAGGATGGAGAGAATGGCTCTTCTAAAGAAGTTTCCATGTGGGAGTTCCCTTTTTGGCATTATGTGTGTTGTTTGTGACAGTTTAGTTAAAATATAACCCACCAAGGATCCTCTCAGATGGGAAAATAAAAGAGCCACAAAGTGATAAAGCCATAGCAATGATGTTGTGAACCAAATAATGTTACTTTTTTGGTTCATTATGTGTTATATCTTTAATCCTATGACTTGAAGGCAAATGTTTCTGTGATCGAAACAGCTGTCTCACAAAGATGTATATTATCATAGATAGATATTATCACCCAGGAATGTCCTAGTCTAATGAGGAGCTATTATATAGCAAAAAAAAAAAAAACTCTAATAAAGCCCCACAACAAACCAACAAACAAAACCACCCCAAACCAAACAAACAGAAAATCCCTCACATAATAAACACAGTCAGAGCTATGGAAAATGAGGGGGGAAAAATGAATCTTGTTTATGAGTGGGAGGTGGGAATGTTACACCCCTGGTAAACTTGGTTGGGAAGACTAGGACACACTGAAGGCTACAGAAGGAGACACAGTGAGTTTCCGCAGACTCTCCTCAGATCCTGCACTCATTGATATCGGCTGTTTTGATTTCTGTGAAGTCACGCATTTATGCATAAGACACTTCAAGATACTTGTTTCCATGGTGGGAAGGAAGAAACAAGTTGAATAAAGAGCATGTGTCTGGTTTTACGTATAAGTAATCCTGACTTGATATCCATTACTGTTCCAGTTAAAGAAGTGAAAGCAAAGCCATAATAAAATCTTAAGCTTCAGGGAGATAATCCATCACCTACAGAGGCCAGGAAGGCATTTTCTCTCTCCTATGAAGAGTATTGCCTTGGGTGCGCTAGGCATATTTTGTCTTGCTCAAGAGCATGAAGTGTTTGATCGTTGCTGGTGGCAGGCAGGGTACTGTGATAGACCAGTTGTCTGAGGAAGCCTGACAAATGCTGTGTTTCCAGTTTTAATTTATTCAGGTTTAAAGTTTGCTTATGAAGTTGACAGGGGCATAGCAACTAGCAACACAATATCATTTAACTTGTCCCGGAGAAACAGTTACAGTTTCAGAACACACAGCCTCTAATTAGAGTAAATTACTCCTGACGGAATAAGCAATCCGAGAAAAGGGAGAAGAAAAAGTGATTTTAATTTCTAATGCCACAGGGAGGGCTTGACTGTTCAAAAATTGTCTTTAAATCTTACGAGCTGTGCTTTGAAGTGATAGCTAACAGTGCTGGGCAGGAAATAAGCCTGATTAATATTTTGTTAGTAACTTTGAGGACAAAAGATGTACTTGCTACAATAGCCAAGACTTATCATCTTCCACTGAACTTGACATTTGTTTAAGAAAAAAAGTAAATTGAATCCATTAAAATGACATTAAATAAATTAGGATATTCATTTTGCACATTGCTTATCACTTTCTCATTAAAAAAAATAAAATATATGTTTGGAGATGTTCAGATCTAACTAAAGGGGAAGGGTTAGCATTGATTTAAATGGGTTATGACAGATTTATATACATGTTATTCACCCTTTAATATTAAGTCATATCGCAACAATTTCTGTTGCACTTTAATACAGCAAATCAATCAGCAATATCTAAAATAAAAGGACTGGAATAGATCTATTAGGTTTATTGCAAATAATTTACATCTGTGACCCTAAAGGCTTGTTCCATAGGATTGATCTGAATTCTTTCCAATGCATGAGATAACAGTTACAATTTTTTTTACCCCACGGAATAATCCAATGCAAAGCTTGGATGGGCCACATCTTTTTATGTTTGGATTCTTATGGTAGTAACATAGCAAGCAATTGTAAAGGGATTTGGGAATGGAAAGAGGTTTTCTTGTTGCTGTTGATTTGGCTTTTATTTTCATATTTTTATTGGAAATATTTCTGAGCAATTGCTCTTCTGCTTGGATTTTTTGCTGTAGTTCAATATCTGTTAGCTCAATTTTGTGTGGAACACAGAAGACAATAAGGGAAAGCTCACAACAGTGAAGAGAAACAATATTTGCCCCTGCAAACAGAACAGAATAATCCCTTCAAAACCTATAATCAGTATATCCAAAAGGCATAAACTTTTTGTGAGCTTGCTGCTTAGATGTAGACATGGATTTTCAGATACTAGGGGAAAAAGAGAGGGGGGTAGGGAGCCAAACTTTAAGAACATATTCTCTAGACTTTTGTAGACAACTCACTTTCTTGCTTAAAAAACAAAACAAAACGAATAAGGAAAATAAAAGAGGTTGAGAAATACATGGAAAGGAATGTTAAGCAAAAACTGTGGAGGCAGATGAATACTAAAGTATTCAACATGAATACATCGGTATTCATCAATGTGAGGATTTTTTTCTGGAGGTTGTTTTTTCCTTACTACTTCACAGTTTCTCTGGTAGTTTTGCTGTCACATGGGGTTTGCTATCAGTTGTTTTCACCAGGCTGAACATGCTTAGCTGGATCCCCTCAGTGTCCCCAATTCCCCTGGCTGTCTGTGGACCATTCATTTCTATCTGGAGGAGGCTTCTGAAGGCTGAGTAGTAGGAGCAAGAAGTCCACCGTAACACTCAGTAATCAGCAGCTACATACTGATAGATACACATTTCTCTTTCATGTGAATTCCCCAAGTCTTATATTTTATTTTCAGCTTTACGTATGTGTATTAGCATATGAACTTCTCCAGGAATTTTTTTCCCAAGACTTGTTGTGGCTCAGGTGTGCAATACGCTGACTGTGTTCAAATCCTCCATACCCAAGAGACAGGTTTGTTTAACCTAATCCTCCTGTACTCAGATATGAGCTTTCCTAGCCAGATGTTCAAATCATTGGCTTGAAACACTTGAAGGACCTTAGGAACTTTTTTTTTGCTCTGAGTATTAGCATTCTTTTTTTTTAAATTAGTGCCAGGTGGTTTGTAAAAACACTGACTCCTTCTGTTTCAACTCATTAATTATTCAGATTTCATCCATTTACTCTGTATTTCAATCTAAAGACGTTAAGATTCCTCAGTGAGGAAAGCAACCACAGAAAAACAGACCTATTGGTATAAAATCAGTGTATTTCAGTACTCAGTATTACAATCTCTTCAGACTGCAATCTATTCAGGGCATAACTGTACAAAACATGCAGGGAACTGAAACTGATGGAATTTAGCTTTTTGTGATTCAGTGTTTTTCAGCTCTAAAGTGACTATGTTCGGAAAACATATCTGAGAATACAATCAATAGCTTGCATCATGTGTACATTATATGCATGGTGCCCTAGAGACAGTGAAAGTTTGTTCTGAGTCCCAGAAGGATGCTTTTAAACAAACTTTCCAACTCATCTCTAGTCTCAGTCAACAACAGTTTTGCTTTTACATTAAAAATTACCAGTATAAAAAGGGTTTGCTCTGCTTTTCATATATCCTTTTTAAAAAGATCAATAC
Source organism: Trogon surrucura (assembly GCA_020746105.1). Taxonomy (NCBI): domain Eukaryota; kingdom Metazoa; phylum Chordata; class Aves; order Trogoniformes; family Trogonidae; genus Trogon; species Trogon surrucura. Next base: position 57,686,081 of record CM036617.1, read on the forward strand.
AGAGATAGAAAGCAAATAAAATTGAGTCATTTTGACTTGGTCATGCACTAGAAGATTATACCTCTGGACACAGACCAAAGACTGTTTTCTCAGATGCCCAGTTTTAGATTTAACCTGACATACTGCTGCCTTGCTGTAAAGAGCATGCTCCTTTGCCAACATGTGAACAGTTTCACACAGTGCTATATGCAAGAGTGTCTGTATGTAGACTCTAGAAGTTCAAAGGTGATATTGATTTCTTCAGGGGAAATGAATCTTAAATTGGTTTAATGCATATCATCAAATCATGTGGGTTTTATTGTGAAATAAAACAGTAATCCTGTATTCTGTCCTTGTCTGTCTCAGCTGCAACGAGATGCTTCAGAGGATTTTCCTGACACTTGTCTTTCCTCTAGATCTTGAAAAATATTTTTCCTCAGAACATTTTGCCTTTTGGTCCCAGCCGAGTAATAGAAAGCCAGACCATGACTGAAAATGGGCAAAACTGACTCAAAATCTTCAAGATTTCTGGAAGTGTTGTATTACAGAATACCTATACTCTGACTTGAGGCTAAAATCTGCCCTGGATGAGGTGATAGGCCACAGCTGTACCAGGGGAGCAGTGAGTAACAGCCTCTACAGACATTGGCCCTGCATTAATACTGCTTGTTGCAAAGATTCTTTTTCTCAGCCTCTACTCCATAAGAATGTAATGACCTCGAGGCAGGCTAATTGAGAGATTTCCTTGCTGAATATCTGTACCCTAGGGCATGAAAATGTATATCCATTCGAGGACAAACATATATTCTATTTTCTGAAGCTATCTATTACCTGTCCTACCCATAAAGGAAGAAATGCCTCAAAAAAAGGAAGTGTGCAGATGGAGTTCAGCTTTATACTGCAGCATTTAAATTCATACCTGGTGATATTAGTGAATCAGTGATCCAACAATTTTAAATGCTCGGAAAAAGAGGATTCCTATTTTGGGCTATTTGTAGACCCCTTGGATAGTAATGCTGGAAGTCTCTTGTACTGATCCTAACTTGCAGTTATTCTCCCCAGATCAGATGTGGCCTGGGGTCAGAGCAGAGTGAAGGGAATTTTTTTTTTCCCAGTACTTTAGAAAACTAGGAGTTGGATTTGTTTCTTAGCTTGACCTTTCGGAAAAAGGAATTGGCTGTCCTCATTACTGACTGTAGAATTTCTTAACAGACATGGATCAGTCAGGTCAAAAGGTGAGAAATTCTGAGGCATATAGAACATAAATGAGAATCAAATATCATCATTGGCTGCTTTTCTCCATTGCCTTGAACAAAGAATTCAGTCAGCAGAGAGTCCCTCCACTGCACAGAGCTGTCAAAATCTGGGGCCGCGCCCTTTTTATTAAACAAAGCATGTGAAATATAAGAGAACGGGGAATCCGGAATCACTTTAGTTGCTGTCTTGTTTTTCCATCTCAGATGTGGTAGTTTCACCTAATACATGCCTTAAATAGTTTAACCATTCTATTGTACCTGCTTGGATAGTACATCACATTCCCAGATAAATGAATTGTGATTATTTTTCGCATATGTCAAAGCAAAAGTATCTCTTCTCATGCATTGTAAATGCATTCCAGGATTGTGACTGCACTGTAAATTTTCTGGATTGGGTCTTTGGGTAAGGCAAGAAAGAGTAAAAGCAGGTGTTAAGTCTGCATCGCACAATGAAGCCTGGAGCAGAAACTTGAACACTGGCTTCATCCGAGTCACCTCCAGAGCCAGGAGCAGCACAGATGTAGCTGCACCCCACTCTAAGATGATTAACTCCTGGTAAAGAAAGCTTGTTTGAGAGGAAGACATAGCATCAATTAGGGAAAGTCTACTGGCTTTGTTTGTTTCATTGTCTCATATATATATATATATATATAATTTTCTCTATATATAAAATATTGAAAGGGTATCTTTTTTTAACTTAGACAGACACTACTTTGTTAGTGCTTATATATGCAGTTCTGTGAGGGCTGAAGTTGATTCCCCATTGTATTCTCTATATCATAGCTCTGATAAAAGGCTTGGGAAAGCTTTTCTATTCTGTTTGCCTCTCTTGGTGTTAATAAGATCGATCTTTTCCTTGCTCTCATTGCATCTCAGACATTCAGTGAGCAGCAATAAGAATAGGGAGAGAAAGAGGACAGCCTTAAAGACATGGATCATTTCCTACACAGACACCTACAGACAGACAAGCTCTCTCTTGATGTACTGAAAGGTCTAATTACACTAGGGTACAGTGAAAAAATACGAAGGACACTAGTCTGATTTGGAAAAAAATAGAAATAAATGATCATTCTTAACACCCTCACACACACAAAAAAAATCTTGTAATTCAAATCCAGTAGGAGTCTCCATACAGAAAAGTCACTTCACTCTCTGCTCACAAGTTGATAACTGATACACCTTTGAGTGGAAGAGGAGGGTTGACTAATCCAGTCTATGGAAGTGAGAAGCAGATTTCAAAGAAATCCATCAGGAAGACTTCCTGTAGCTGTTGTCAGTAAACTATAATATTACTTTTTTTAAGAAACGGTTTATGAAATAATTTAGTTTTATGAATGTTTGCACAAGCTTGTGTGGCAGTGAATGACATGTATAAATAGCTAAATAATACGAAGATTAAATAATAATACTGCTGTATGAGTGGATATTGAAGGGCATTCCTCTAAAGCTGCTATTATTTGCAAGAGTTCATTTTCAAGCTGTAGTGATTTGACCCTGGTCAGCAGCAAGGTGCCCACACAGCTGCTCTATCACCCCCCTTTCTCCACTCAACAGGAGAAGAAAATATAATGAAGGGCTCATGGTTTGAGATAAGAACAGAGAGATCACCCGCATATACTATTCCACACAAAACAGACCTGATTTTGGGGAAATTAATTAAATTTATTAAAGAACAAATCAGAGAAGAGTAGTGAGAAATAAAAACAGATCTTAAAAAAAAAAATAACACTTTTCCCCCATCCCTCCCTTCTTCCCAGGCTTAACATCACTCCCAGTTTATCCACCTCTTCCCCCTTAGCGATGCAGGGGATCAGGAAATGGGGGTTGTGATCAGTTCATCCGATGTCATTTCCACCACTTCTTCTTCCTCTGGGAGAGGACTCCTCACTCTTCCCCTGGGCCATTGTGGGGTCCCTCTCACGCGAGACCATCTTCACACATCTTTCTCCAACGTGAGCCCTCTCACAAGAGACAATTCATCACAAACTGCCCCAAAGTGGATGTCTCCATAGGGTGGAGTCCTTCAGTGGAAAACTGCTCCAGCTCAAGTTCCCTGCGGTGTCACAAAAGTCCTGCCAGCCAACCTGTTCCAACATGGGCTTCTCACTCTCCACAGGCTACAGTCTCTGGCAGCAACTGGCTCCAGCGCAGGCTTCTCATGAGGTCACAACCCCCTTCAGGCATCCACCCACTCTGGCGTGGGGTCCTTCACAGGCATCTACATCCCGTCACACCCATGGGCTGCAGGGGGACAGCCTGCCTCACCATGGTCTTCACCATGGCCCAGGGGACGCTCTGCTCCTGGAACACATCCTCCTCCCACCCCTTCTTCACTGACCTTGGTGTCTTCACATATTCTCTCTCCCCTCTCTCTCTTTTCACTGCTTCTTAAATATGTTTTCACAGAGATGTTCCTCTCCTGTCACCACTGATGGGCTCAGCCTTGGCCAGCGGTGGGTCCATCTTTGGAGCTGGCATTGGCTCTGTCAGACTCAGGGGAAGCTTCTAGCAGCTTCTTGCAGAAGCCACCCCTACAGCTGCATCCGCCACAAATATCCAGCCAGGCAAACCCAACTCATGGATAACAAATGAAGTATGCAATACCTAATGGGATTTTAAATTTTATTTTAAAGTATTCCATTTAAATTTCTGGAAAAAAAATCCTTTTCTTTTCTGGATTCATGTTTTTTTGTGTGTTTGCCTTTGTCTATGTGCTCCCCAGTCCATCAGATATTTATACTTCTGTCTTTAGTGTTTTCTGTAATCTCTGTTTTTTTTTTTCCTTATTGTTCACCCCAAAAGGAACTCTTTGCACTGCAGTTGAGTTTGGATAATCAGTTATTTCCCTGCTCTTGTTGTCACACATTTACTGAGGGGATGTTGCTTTTGCTAGAGATATGAAAGCCAGATCACTTAAAACCCTAGCCAGCTGTAGCAGAAATCCAAGAAAAGCACAAATGCTTTCTTTCCTTCTTGAAGAAGTACATGGTGCAGATATGCCAGAATTCTTTGCAGCATTAGTCTTAGCTTGTGTACAGTGGTCGTATTGGAAGCTTCTAACTGGTCATTCATCCATCTGTTGAACCCCTTGATCATGTCAGTTCTGACTTATATCTGTCCAGTAAATGTCACATACCACCTGGCAGGTTACTCTGGCAGCAATAAAAAAAATATATAAAAAAAAGGAAAAAAGAAAAACCTTTCATTTCCTCCATTTCAGGCCAGCACTGATATGAAGAGTGGCTAGACCGAGGAGATAAAAATAAAATAGTTACAATGCCTTTAAACTACCTGCAAATGTTTGTGTGTCAATTAAAAAAAAAAATCTGATAATTTTTTTTATTCTTTTTCTTTACTACCATAAATTATACTCAAATAAACCAAAATCTATCAGCAAGAGTAAGCTGGATGGATCTACATGTAGTATATTGTCTACAACATTGGTAGATAGCAAAGAATTTTGACCTATTTTTGAAATTTTTCTTCGTGACTAAAAATTGAGAAGTTTTTCAATTAGGAGATAAATTTGATTCTGAAAATGCTCATGGTTATATGTTCTCTGTATTGGGCATAAAAAGGAAGAGTAGTTTTCTAGCTGATCACTTTTCGATCTATGAGTACATAACAATAAATGAATATTCAATTCACCCTTATATTTGTCTATTTCACACTGCTATGTTTGTTGCTGTGATGTAGAAGGAGAGGCTGAGAAAATGGTGTTTGTTCAAGCTTGAGAAGAGGGTGCTTTGCAGAGATTCTATTGCTGTCTACAAAAACCCAATGCGTGGTTGCAGGAGGGAGTGAAAATCTTGAAGGTGCACAGCAGGACAAGAGGCAGCAAACCTCAGTTGCAACATCAGAAATTTTAATTAAGCATTAAGATTATTTTATTTATTTAATTTTTTACTAAGAGGAAGGTCAAGCACCAGAACAAGAACAAGTTGCACAGGGAGGCTATAGAATATCCATCCTTGGAAATATTAAAAATAAAATTAAAAAATCTTACCTCAGTTGAGTAATAATCCCCTTAGTGACATAACAGCTGTATCTTCAGTTCTCTGGGCATATTTTATAGCTGTCAGCTGTATTTTTGGCACAGTTTGTTCTACATATGATAGTTAGAGTATCTGGATTTCAAAATTAACATTAGTTGGGGAGATGTGGAACTGAGGTAACTTAGGTTGAATTTAGAGGTGCTCTGAAAATTCAGTAGTTCACTGCTGCTCGGTGTTTATCTTCAGGCCACTATAAATAAATGAACAGTACATTGTGATTAAATCATACTTTTTATGCATTATCTCCTTTAAACTTTAAGTACTTTGTTTACAGAAAAGGTGAGGGTCTGTAACTTGCCTGCAAAATCAGGAGTCGCTGAGCATGCTGAGCACCATTGCACATCAGTAACAGAAGACCTAGTGCAATATATGGCAGACACTGTTAGTGGGATTTCTCTAGAGCTGGGAGGGCATTTTTAAAGAGACCTCAGAAGTTAATACAGAAGAGGCAGGGAGCGCACCTCTGCTCTTAATGTGAAAGCGAACTGAGCTTAAGAACTGGCATTATTTTTATTGTTTCTCTGCTGCCCGCTTTAAAATTGCACCTGAAGTAGCCAAGAAGATTTTTTCTTGTAATATTGGTCATACTTTTTTAAATGCATTGCTGAAATGTAACTGCTTGTGGTGTGAGCTGATCCCGGTGCGAAGCTTGCTCCTGTGCAGCTTGCACTGATTCTGCATCAGTACTGAGTGCAAGGAGGGCCTGCAAATGAAGCCTTGCAAATCCTTCCTCCTCTTCCTCTGTCACCTCATCCTGAAGTAGATGTTTCAGGCAGAAAAACAAGTGATATTGCATAGGTCACTTGGACTTTCCATTGACTAGTCCAGACAGTGGTTCCTGCACTGGAACATCAGAAATTAGGAATGATGGTCTGGCACTCAAGGGAAATAAATAGATAAATGCTTAATCAACTCTAGAAACAGCAGTCAAATATTACTGTGTCAAACAACCTGTTTCGATCCATAAAGAAAACGAAAAAGGGGCTGGAGAGAGAGGACAGAGGTAGAGGAGAACAGAATTAAAGCTACATGAGCAAACAATAAAAAGTGATATATATCACAAGCTCCACAGGCTACATACACAGACAAGAATAAAGAATAAGCTAGAAAAAGACTCAGCTTAGATTTATATTTTACAATGCAAAAAAACACAAGCAGACTGTGGAGTTGTTCTGTACAAATCTTCGTAGCTGTCTCATATGTTTTAATCATATCTCATTTTGGAAAGCGCTATGTCTTACATGCGAATAAAACCAATATTTTTTTTTTAATTAGCTCCAATGACTTTAATTGAACGAGAACAGAAAGAACATGAGATGAGTGCTGAAATGAATCAGTGCAGTCGAACTTGGCCAATAAGTTGGCACTTGGTGAGCTTCAATCCAGGTGCAGTAAAGCAGAGCCTGCCCCTAGAGCCATGGTTTTGGTGTCCACCACAGAAAGCCCTGCAAAAATCATCACATTTTAGGCAACTACGAAAGAGAAAGGGCCGTCGAAAGAATCAGTGCAAATTGTTGTTATTTTCATGCAAAGGAGGCAGAAGCAAAAGCAGCTCTTTGCTTTCAGCTGCACTTTGGTTGCGGTTCTGGGAGCGTGGGCTCCTGAGTGCCTGTGCCCTGAACTGAAACCATAAAAGGCACTCCATGAACACTTAGTCCTTAAGTATCCTTTCATTTCAGTGAGACTCCCTTTCTTGAAATGTTCTTTATGCATTATACATCATCAGTACTATTTTTGTTTAGGCACATCAGGCATCATCCCACAGCGATTAAAAATCATTATTCCATTAACTTTCATGCCTAAAAAGAATTAATGACTCTATGAATCATAATTAAGGCTTCCACTTCTTTTGGCAAGCAGAAAGCCAGACATTCAACAGACCTCCTTGTTATCTATTTTGGCTGTTCTAATGCTTCATTTTTCATCTTGCTTTCATGCTAACTGAGATCTCCATGCATTTCCTTCATGTTTCTTTACTGCGTTTGGATGTAAAGCTGTTGAGTAGCAGAGCAAAACTGATGAAGGACAAGTTGGCTGTATGAATAAGGCAGGCATTTTGCGTATTTTTCTAATATTTTACTGGTAAATGTAGAATCAAAAGGTGTGGAGTTTTTTTAAATTTCGTCTTTAAAGGTAAAGTTGGAAAATGTTCACTATGTTTTCCCAGTTGACAAAACTGATAATTTGTCTTACTGTTATCCTGCTGGTTTTCCCCAGCAATAAGTGTTTTATCAAACACATTCGTTAACAAGGTCACAGTCATATCCAATAAAAGGATGGGCTACCACCTGTGTACGAGCACATAACTAGTAATCATAAAGCAGTGTTCAGTCTTTGAGGTTATTGACTTAAAATACGTGCAAGAATTCATACAATTATCTAAATTAATTTGATGAATTATCAACTAAATATTAATCGAAACCTTTCTTGAAAGTGTTTTCAGGAAAATCAGGTATGGTCCAATATGGTGACATGTTTTGAGGTTCAGAGGGAAAAGCATGTGTATCCTGTTAAACGAAAAAAAAAATAAAGTGGTATTTGTTTTTATCATAAGGGAAAACGCAATGAATGCGTAACATGCATAATCACCTGATTTGCTACAAATCAGATATTCTTGAGAAACAAACTAATGTAACTTGTTGGTGTTCACACAGCTAGCCTGTGCCATGAGCCTTTTGTCTTGGAACCTGGTCCTTCTCCTAGAGCCCTGTGTGCAGGTCTGGGCCCCTCACTGCAAGAAAGACATTGAGGTGCTGGAGCGGGTCCAGAGGAGAGCAACGAGGCTGGGGAAGGGACTAGAGGGAAAGTCCTGTGAGGAGAGGCTGAGGGAGCTGGGGCTGTTTAGCCTGGAGAAGAGGAGACTCAGGGGGGACCTTATCACTCTCTACAACTGCCTGAAGGGAGGTTGTAGTCAGGTGGGGGTTGGGCTCTTCTCCCAGGCAACCAGTGACAGGACGAGAGGGCACGGCCTGAAACTGCATCAGGGGAGGTTTAGGTTGGATCTCAGGAAGCCCTTCCTCACGGAGAGGGTGCTCAGGCGTTGGGATGCACTGCCCAGGGAAGTGGTGGAGTCACCGTCCCTGGAGGTGTTTAAGGAGAGGCTGGATGTGGCGCTTAGTGCCGTGGTCTGGCCGATGTGGTGCTGTTGGGTCATAGACTGGACTTGATCTCAGAGGTCTTTTCCAGCCTCAAAAATTCTATGATTCTGTGATTCTTTTTTTACTTACCGCTCTGGTTACCTTCTGCATCTTCCTTCATTTTCTGGTGGTCTTGTGAGCCCAGCCCTGTTTGCCTTCTTTAGGGTAACTGCTGGTGAAAGTCAGCACTAATAATGCAATGCCTAACAAAGTGGAGCCCTGGATCTCTAGCTGCTTGTAAATAGTAGTGCTGGTCTTCTGAAAGAATGGTAAAAATCACAGTGCCTCAAAACTGAAAGAGTTTCCTTGCAGAGGAGGCAGTAGGCTTTTACCTGTTGGACATAAACTTGCAGTTGGAATTCTTGCATTTTTCAGTTGCAGCACAGGGCTTTTTTTTTTTCCCTAAAGCAGTACTAATTGTAACGCACGTGTATATAATGAAAATTATAATTATGTAATATTTGCACAAAATAATTCTAATAAGACACAAGTGATACTGGCAGAGATGGGGCTTCTTCCCTGAAATAATTTTCATTGTGGATGGTGATTAACTCAAACATCACCTTCTTCCTACATTTTTTACCCAATGCAGCAGACCAAGCCTTGCTGCATGGCAGAGGTATGACACTGCCCTCTGTTTGCTAATTGTCTACTTCTTTCTCTTTTCAGCTCTTTTCTCTCAGTATTTGAAAGAGGCTATTTTGAAGGTAGCCCTGCATTCTTTGATTGATTAGTCAGCTCTGTCTCTCTGCTAGCAAACAACACTCCCTATGCACAGATCTTCATATCTAAAATACTTTTTTTCAAACTAGCAAGAGAAAGCATCCTGTGAAGATGCTTCCTTCTGCTGAAGAAGGGATTGAAGGTTAGAAGGACCTCCTCTGCTTACAAATCCTATTTCCACATTAATTCTGAGGAAGGAGCCTGCTGAAAGAACTGTTAAAGAGTGCTTCTTTTTCATTGTTTTTTTTTTTTTTTAGTTGATGGTGATGCAGGCTTTTTTCCTGCAGTGGTCTAAGATGTGAATACAAATTACTTGTATTCTTTTTCCAAGATACCCAAAGACAACTTTGACTGGTCAACTAGGAATTTACAGACCTGCCTTCGTAGCACCATAGTGAGAACTATCCGTGTCCCTGGTGATGTTCAAAGATGTCCATAATTCTTAAGCTCTTGTTGAAGTTTTTTGCAGAGACATTCAACACCTCATCCATGAGTCTTAGCTCCTAAGTGACAAAACACATACAAGAGTTTTATTCACTTACCATCTGACAATACTTTTTATACTGGCAAGCTAAACAAGGATTGCCAAAATGTAGAAGAAATCGAATCACTCCAGTATCTGAGTGGAGGTACAGTCTGGTCACAATATAGTTTCCCAGGATGTTTGGATTTTGTTCTGTGCCCATTTATCATTGGTATCTACTACCATTTTGGTGGGAAGTGACACAAGGTTTGGCATCTGTATGCCTCTTCCTATTCTCAGTCTTGTAAAAGTTGTTCATAATGATGTTCAGTGAAAATCTAATATCAAAACTGCCTGTAGATTGAATCAAAGAAGTCAAAATTTAAGCAGAGATAAGAAACAATAATTTATTATGTCAAGTGTGGAAGTCAGTTGTTATCATAATTTAATATATTTTTTTATCATCTAATGTTTTAACATGGATAATTTTTTTCAGCAGTAACTTGAATAAATATTATGAGTGGCGAGTTGCAGACTCTTTTCCTTGGGGACAGAAGAATCTTGCAAAGAATCTACCATGCATATTCCTATAAGCTGCTATTCAGAAGGGAACAATATGCTCTAAATTCTTTGGAAGATATAACAATGCCACAAAATAAAAATGAATAGTAGGACATTGAAAGATCCCCCATCCTCCGCCTTTTCTCCCTCCCCTAGTAAAGAAGAACATTTTCTAAGTTTCATCAGAGCAGCTTTCAGCAGAGATGATTTCTTGCCCAAAGGCACAGGAAGATTAACCAAGTATATCCAACTGCTCAACCAATAACTCATCTGAAAAAGAGTCTAAAGAGCAAATTGTAAGCTTCACAAATGCAATCAGTTTATCAAGGTCAGATAAGGACAAGAGTCTGAATAGATATGATTCAGGATAAAAACTGAATAGAACGTGACACTGTGTGATTAGAAGGAAAATGAATCACAGGGGTGGAATATCACATTCTGCAAAAATGCACTGTCACTAGAGCATGCACAGGGTGAAATTCCTGCTACTGATGAGAAATTGTTGTTGTAGTCAACAAATTTATTGATGCTTTCCTTTTACAAATGTACACTGGAATTACTGGTGAGATCAGGAGGAAATTTGTAGTGCATAAATGAAGAGCTTTTATGAGCATTTTCTGTTGTATCAGTGAAATGACAGTAGGCATCTGACAATGACCTCTGGCGTCAGCATCATTAGTGATGCAGCAAGATGGCATCTGCTGAGAGGCTGGCACCTGACGGGTGAAATAGGAGTGTCTTTTATGTAACTGAGGGCAGCATTTTAATGGAAAAATTCTGCATATGTAAAATAGAATCACACATAGAATCACAGAATGTTAGGGGTTGGAAGGGACCTCAAAATATCATCTAGTCCAACTGCCCTGCCAGAGCAGGATCACCTACAGTAGGACACACAGGAACGCGTCCAGGCGAATTTTAAATGTCTCCAGAGAAGGAGACTCCACAACCTCCCTGGGCAGCCTGTTCCAGTGCTCTGTCACCCTCACTGTGAAAAAGATTTTTCTAATATTTTTGTGGGACCTCCTATGCTCCAGCTTGCACCCATTGCCCCTTTTCCTGTCATTGGACGTCGCTGAAAAGAGCCTGGCACCATCCTCCTGACACAACCCCTTGACATATTTATAAACATTTATGAGGTCACCCCTCAGCCTCCTCCAAGCTAAACAGACCCAGCTCCTTCAGCCTTTCCTCATAAGGGAGATGTTCCACTCCCTTCATCATCTTTTTGGCTCTGCGCTGGACTCTCTCAAGCAGTTCCCTGGCCCTCTTGAGCTGAGGGGCCCAGACCTGGACACAATATTCCAGATGGGGTCTCACCAGGGCAGAGTAGAGGGGCAGGAGGACCTCTCTCGACCTACTTGCTGCTCCCCTTCTAATACACCCCAGGATGCTGTTGGCCTTCTTGGCCATGAGGGCACAGTGCTGGCTCATGGTCATCCTGCTCTCCACCAGAATCCCCAGGTCCCTTTCCCCTGCGCTGCTCTCCAGCAGGGCAATCCCCAACCTATAATGGCACATGGGGTTGTTCTTTCCCAAGTGCAAAACTACACTTGCCCTTCTTGAACTTCATAAGATTTCTCCTCGTCCAGCCCTCCAGCCTGTCTCGGTCTCTCTGAATGGCAGCACAGCCTTCTGGTGTGTCAGCCACTCCTCCCAGTTTTGTGTCTTCAGCAAACTTGCTGACAGTACTCTGTAATCCCTCATCCAGGTCATTGATGAATATATGGAAAAGCACCAGCCCAAGCACTGACCCCTGAGGGACCCCACTAGACACAGGTCTCCAGCCAGACTCTGCCCCGTTGACCACAACTCTCTGACTTCTTCCCTTCAACCAGTTCCCGACCCACCTCACTACTTGGCCATCCGGATCACACTTCCTCAGTTTACCTATGAGGATGCTGTGGGAGACGGTGTCAAAGGCCTTGCTGATATCCAGATAGACCACATCCACTGCATGGCCACCATCCATCCACCTGGTTATGTCTTCATAAAAGGCTCTCAGGTTGGTCAAACACGACTTCCCCTTGGCAAAGCCACGCTGACTGCTCCTAATAACCTTCTTATCCTTGATATGCCTAGAGACAACGCCAAGGATAAGATGTTCCATCACCTTTCTAGGGATGGAGGTGAGGCTGACCAGTCTGTAGTTACCCGGGTCCTCCTTCCTGCCCTTCTTATAGACTGGAGTGACATTCGCTTTCCTCCAGTCTTCAGGCACCTCACCTGTTACCCACGACTTACCAAAGATGATGGAGAATGGCCTAGCAATGACTTCCGCCAGCTCCCTCAGCACCCGTGGGTGCATCCCATCAGGGCCCATGGATTTATGGATGTTCAAGTGTTCAAACTTATCCCTAACCCAGTCCTCCTTAACCAGGGCAAACTCCTCCTTTATCCTGACTTCCTCTGGGGCCTCAGGGGACTGAGGCTCCTGAGGACGGTCTCCAACAGTGTAGACAGAGGCAAAGAAGGCATTCAGCAACTCTGCCTTCTTTCTGTCCTCTGTCTCCAGGGCACACACCTCATTCAACAGAGGGCCTACATTGCCTCTAGTGTTAGTTTTGTCAGCAATGTATTTGAAGAAACCCTTTCTGTCATCCTTGACCTCCCTTGCAAGTTTTAATTCCAAGGAGGTCTTAGCTTTTCTAATTGCCTCCCTACATTCTCTGACAGCCACCCTGTACTCCACCCAAGTGGCCAGCCCTTCCTTCCACTATTTATATACCCTCCCCTTCCACCTGAGTCTGCCCAGCAGATCCCTGGTTAACCATGCAGGTCTTCTGGATCTCTTTCTTGGTTTCCTACCTGGATCAATAAAGTCAGCAAACCAAATTGCTGAACAGCCTTGAATGCGTAAAACCAGGAAAAAAGTTGTCTATTCTACAGGTGATGTGAGGGAAGAAAGAAAAGTCAGAGGGAATAGATTGATCCCAGGATGAAACCTGAGAAGAAGGAGTATGTTGTGGCAAATGTGCCATTCAGCAACAGCTGAATATGACAAACCGGCCATGGCAAGTTAAAAATATTTCTGATCTTTACAAACCTCATAGAAGAAATCATTTTTGTTGTCACTTTTTTTTTGTGTTTATATCTCACAAGAATGGATGGCCTAGTATTTTGTAATTAAAAATCCTTATATAATGTGTTTGTTGAAGAGTTAATTGTCCCTTGGGTTAGTTGCAAATGAGCGCTTAGGTTGTCAATTTTCTGTGATGCCGGGCTCATATATGTGAATCACTAGGACTTCAGCGGTTAGACCACAGAACTATCCTAGGAATCTTTCCCTCATGAATTTCTTCTCTTTCTGAACATGTGCATGGACTGTAGAAATGTGTGAGAGAAGCTGACTCAACATTCGAGTCAACATTTTGAAATCAGTATTCTTCCCCCCTGCTGCCTGGGTCGATAACCAGCTCTATTCCTTGAAGTGTTTCATGCTTTGGTGGGAAAACACAGCTGAAGTCACCTTTATGTGGTGACATAAAGATGTCTTCTCCAGAGATGTGAGACTTTGACACTGCTGAGATTATTGTGAAAGAATCCTGCCTTCAACCTACTCTTTTGGTTAAAGTTTATAGGGTTTTGGAAAGCAGAGGTGAAGTAACTGCTAACCAGTGCCTCTCAATGTTTCACAGTAGTAATGTCCTGTCATTAATTACCATCTTAAGACTCTTTTAAAGTAATGTAATATGTTCTTACTACTCTATCCAGCAAGCTAGCAGATATTTTAGCTGTGTTTGTATGTAGACAGACATTAGGATCAACACCTTCTTTATCCCTTAGCTACTGAGCTTCCCTAGTTTTCTGGAAGCGTTGGTAGTAATCCCACATTTAAGTTTCCCGTTACAAGTTTGATCTTTACGTATGATGTGTTCTCAGTCTCTCAGAAAAGAAATTTGATACATGAAGCTGTTGTTGACTGTTCTTCAGACAGAAAGGTTTGTCTGTACATACACATTGTAAATATGTTACAGAGAATCAGAGATTAGTCCCTTCCCTTCCCTTCCCTTCCCTTCCCTTCCTTCCCTTCCCTTCCCTTCCCTTCCCTTCCCTTCCCTTCCCTTCCCTTCCCTTCCCTTCCCTTCCCTTCCCTTCCCTCCCTTCCCTTCCCTTCCCTTCCCTTCCCTTCCCTTCCCTTCCCTTCCCTTCCCTTTCCCTTCCCTTCCCTTCCCTTCCCTTCCCTTCCTTCCCTTCCCTTCCCTTCCCTTCCCTTCCTTCCCTTCCCTTCCCTTCCCTTCCCTTCCCTTCCCTTCCCTTCCCTTCCCTTCCCTTCCCTTCCCTTCCCTTCCCTTCCCTTCCCTTCCCTTCCTTCCCTTCCCTTCCCTTCCCTTCCCTTCCCTTCCCTTCCCTTCCCTTCCCTTCCCTTCCCTTCCCTTCCCTTCCCTTCCCTTCCCTTCCTTCCCTTCCCTTCCCTTCCCTTCCCTGTCAGTAAAACATAGGGCATTACAATATTTTAGAAAGTATTCCCATTTCATTTATACACCAGCTACAGAAAGTTCTATAGTCCTTCATTCACAATGAAGCGTAGTGATCTTACAAATACAACACAAAACCATATAAAATATGCTTCTATTCTGTCCCTCTTAAATGAGAAAAATGATAGCTTTCCAATGTGTAGATACCCAGTCCACTGCAGTTCTTAGCAATGGTACCTTCAACTACATCCTCCAGAAACAGTCCTGCTGTATCATTTGTACCATACTTTTATACAATTGTCACTCAACTGAAAAAAAACCAAAACATAGTTGAATACATAGAGCATTTGTTTAGATGAAGCTTCTGTTTCTCTTATTCTACTAACGTATAAAATGCTACCCACTGCCACAAGTAGAAATAATACATTGCATAAGAGCAAAAAAACAAACCTAGGATTTACTTCTTTAATTTTCACCTCTTACTTTTTACCTATTTAATTTTACAATTAAGTTTCAAATCACTTTTATATTTTTAGTGTACCCAAATACTTTCAAAAATTTTGCTTTGTCTTTAGGAAGAACTGAAGAATAATAGATATCCATCAGTAAGTTTACTGTTAAAATAAGTAACAAAAACTGGAGCACGTAGAGAGTGTATTGATGCAGAAGACAAAATCTCAAGCTTATTATATTGCTTCAAGAAAAAAAAAATAAACTGAGCTTAAAACATCCAGAAGTAGAATTAGATATCTGAAATCTGAGAAGCTAGAAACAGTGAAAAACCAAATGTCGTGGTTTAAAAGTGTGGGTTTCTTTTTCCCAGAAGTTCTGAAATAGTGCTTTTTTTTTTTCCTTTTTTGTATCAGACAGTTGTGGAATATGCAAGAAATCTCAAAAATGACCTTAGGATAATACTAGGGAAAAGAACCATATATGGGGTTCAAAATTTAAAAAAAAAAAGAAAAGAAAAGAAAAGAAAAACATTCTCCAGATCTTTACCAAAAGATACAGTTATAATGAAAGAGAAAATCTTAACTTTAAAGACTGCATAGTTCAGTCAGAGGTTTGCAGGTATAGCTCAGATATATCTTAATAGTCTTCACACTGCAAATTACTGGTGCTCTGAAAACTTGGGCCGGTTTAGCTCAGTGGGTTGAGCGTGGTGCTTGAAACACCAAAGGTTGCGGGTTCGATTCCTGTTCGGTTCTCACGTGTTGCCTGACCTAGTCGAGAGGTGGCGTCCCTGCCCACAACAGGGAGGTTGGATTAAAATGATCTCTAAGGTCCCTTCCAGCCCAGGCCATTCTATGATTCCTTAGAAGTAAGGTTATTTCAAATACCTGATAACATAAAGTGATATCAATGTGTAGTTGCATCAATGTAACCTACCACTGCTGTTAAGTTTTTATAGATTGACGTTAGATTCACTTTCTGACTAAAACTGACAATTTTTGAAAAAATACAAGGGCAATCATAGAATCATAGAATCATAGAATGTTAGGGATTGGAAGGGACCTCGAAAGATCATCAAGTCCAATCCCCCTGCCAGAGCAGGAATGCCTAGACTATGCCACACAGGAACATGTCCAGGCAGGTCTTGAATGTCTCCAGAGAAGGAGACTCCACAGCCTCTCTGGGCAACCTGTTCCAGGGCTCCGTCACCCTCACTGAGAAGAAGTTTCTTCTCGAGTTTAAGCGGAACCTCTTATGTTCCAGTTTCAGCCCATTACCCCTTGTCCTATCAGTGGTTGTCACCGAGAAGAGCCTGGCTCCATCCTCCTGACACTCACCCTTGATATATTTGTAAACATTAATGAGGTCACCCCTCAATCTCCTCTTCTCCAAACTAAAGAGCCCCAGCTCCTTCAGTCTTTTCTCATAAGGGAGATGCTCCACTCCCTTAATCATCCTAGTTGCCCTGTGCTGGACTCTCTCCAGCAGTTCCCTGTCTTTCTTGAACTGAGGGGCCCAGAACTGGACACAGTATTCCAGATGGGGTCTCACCAGGGCAGAGTAGAGGGGAAGGAGAACCTCTCTCGACCTACTAACCACCCCCCTTCTAATACACCCCAGGATGCCATTGGCCTTCCTGGCCACAAGGGCACAGTGCTGGCTCATGGTCATCCTGCTGTCCACCAAGACTCCCAGGTCCCTTTCCCCTACACTACTCTCTAATAAGTCATTCTCCAATGGTTTCATGTTCATTGGAGTCAAATAGTTTCAAGCATGTATAGAAGTTCTCATATCCATAAGTAAATTTTTTTTTCTTTTAAATTTATTTTTGAAAATTCTAGATGGACTGAACCAGGCAAGAGAAAGGTGGGTTGGATGAAGATCTGGTGCTGTGAATAAAATAATAGGAAAGTATTACACCATCACAAACAAAAATTGTTAGAATAGAAACATGTTACTTAAAAAAAAAAAAAAAGCTGCAAATCTTCAAATATCTTCTCACTCACATGTAGACCAACCCATCCAGAACCAGTGTTGAGGGTTATGGCTGGGCCAGCCACTGGACACTGACAGATGATCTCTAACCTCTCTCCCTCCCCAGGACAGGAAGGGAAACAAAAATAAGGCAGAGGGACTTAGAGACTGAAAAAAAAAAACTAAACAGCTTTAACAAAACAATAATAAAAACCAAAAAATTAACTATGTGCATATATATACATATGTAAAACTGATATCAAACCCGACTCCTTCACTGACAGCAATTCCCACTGATGCTGCAGAGCAGGGCAGCATCGAGGAAGCCCCAGGCTCAGCGGGAAACTGGATACAGGAGCTGAATTTGGGAACTCAGGATCAGGATCAAAGTCAGAAGAACAGAGTCCTCCTCAGACACCATCCATTGAAGAAGAGAACTTCATCACCGTGATCCCTCAGTTTTATACTGAATTTGCTGTATATGGAATGGAATACCTTTGCTGGTCACCTGCCCTGTCTATTACTCACCACATTTGCAACCTTTTGCTTCCTTGTGAAGCCTTTTACTTCCCAGCACCCCAGCGTGGCACACAAAATCCAGCAGTGGCCTAACAAAGGTTTGTGGAGGGATGGACCAAAGGTATAGAGAGAAATAATGTAGTTATTAAGACCTGCGTTTAAGCTGGTGAAAAAAAAAATCTAATACTGGAAGGAAATTTAGAATCCTTAGTCAAAGCTAAGTCACGGAAGAGCATAAAAAGAAGAGAACAATGACCTAAAGCCAGATTTACACAGATCTTTGTGATAGGATTTCTGCATTAATTTGATTTAATTGCTCTGTTTCTATGCTCCCCTTCAAGTCAATTGAAACTCCTTCCAGAGTTTGATTCATCATCTCTTAAGACAGATCAGATAAATTAGCTAGAAAGAGAGCCTAAGGTAACTTACTTGCACTTAGATGTCTAATTTTTGAGCAACTGAACTTCACTTTATGCTGCCAGTGAATTAAGATCACAGAGTACATGCTTTACAATTGCCATGCTGAGCTATTTGCCAATTCTTCCCTGTAACCTCTAATCCCACTCTAATGAAGCAGCCCTCATGAGAATAATTTTTCAGAGCTGAATTACACTATAAGGACTTTATTTCTATCTTTCCTTCATGTTCAGTACCTTTATCTTCTTCTTCTCAAAACCTTTTCTCCCAGGCCTCTGTTCTTTTCTGATTCTCTGCTTCTTTATTTCCTTTCCAATAAACTAGTTCTAGTTGAAGGCCCTCTAGGGACTGTCCTTGTCCATTCCTTCCTTCCACTGTGCCATGCCTTGGGGTAATTTCATCTAACAACAATCTAATTTACTATTTTTTTCTGCTGGGAAGGTGTGTTTTCTTCCTTCTGTTTCCCTCTGCCCAAGCTAAAACCATGTTTCTCTGCTACCTCCAGTTCACCTGTTCTTAAATATACCTGCAAAGTCTTTCTCCATTCCCTTTCACAGTGGCATTTTGAACAGCAGGGCCATCTTTCCTCTCAGAAGGTCTTATATGAACTTCAGATTTTAGTTTCCATTTGGAATTTCATCCAGGTTACCCCCAAGTATTGTAGATTAATTATTTACTATATCAAAGATCCACCTTTTTCCTTCATTGACATGATTTTAGCTGGCATCATGTGTTATTTTTTCTGGCCTTGACCAATGCAATCTTGCTTTTGTTCATCAATATTACTAATGTTTGCAAAATGCTGCATAGATTGTTTTTCCAACTTGTTATTTCTTGTTATTTTGGCTTCGTGTTCTCTTTTTTTTTTTTTTAATTTCCTTTTGCAATCCTCTGTAGGATTGAATTTTTTATTAAATTAGACATAAACTTTCCGTTACCTTCACAACTTATCCCCTCCTCTCATCAGGTAATTTCAAATATGCAACTGACTCACAACCAGCCTCCATCATTGGCCTACTCCTGATTCTAATAAGAAGTATCCTGGAGTAAACCTTTTTCAAACCTGCCAAAATGATGCCCACAAAGCATCATCTGTGCTATTCATGTGCTACAAATTTCTGTTGCTTACTATGCTTATCAATTTTTGCTTCATTCCTTGTGAGCAACATCTTCCCTCCATCCTTCTATTATGTTCAGTCTATATATTTTCTTTTCTCCTGTTTTTTTCTCACAGTATTTTTTTACAACAAGGTCTTGGTTTATGGATAGAGTTCACGTTAGCAATAGTAACTACAAGACAGAAAAATAAGGAACAACTGCAGGATTTGATGTAATATAAATCAATACATTGTTAACAGGGTGGGTGGGATTTTTTGCAGGGAGTACTAGAAACTAATTTGTACATATCAACTTAAAATGTACTTTTCATGGCCAAGTAATATTTGAACAATATTGCAATATCATAATTTTATTTTTTCAATGAAGAGATCTGTTGAAATATTTTACTTCCAGGAAAAATAAACTAATGCAAAAATGAGAGTAGGGAGATACATAATCTTGAAAACGAGCATACAGGGTTAAAAGTGATCATACGTTCCTTTGAACATGAATGTCACAATTTTTTGTGTTCCTCGCAGCTCCTGAAAGGGCAATGTCCACTCAGACTGGCTGACAGTGTGTTCATGATTTTCTTCTATACAGCTCAGCTATATTGTATTATAGTATTAGTAACTTGATGTCTGTGTGCATTAATATATCGTGCAACAAGAACTCCCTTAGGCAAGAAAAGAGTTATTTCTGCATTACTGTTCTCCAATAACAGAAATCAGTAACCATACTTATAAAATCAAAACTTTAGAAAAGAAAGCATAAAACCAATAATCCATACAGATGAGAAATATGTTTCTTAAGATTTGAATTGCTCAAATGTGAAAATCAGTGCAAGCTATACAATCACTTTTATACTGTGCTTATAAAGGGATTTTCATAACAGTATGATCTTACCAATTGCATGTTTTATTTCTTCAAGGTAACACTACTGGCTAATTTCAAATCATTTGTAGAAGGTGAGCATATAAATTAAAAAGTCGTATGTTTTGTGAAGCACAGGGAAGGATTGCATAATTGAAGCTGCTTTAGAGCAACTGGTGACTCAATCAAGTTAGAGAGGCTTTTTTCGCCCCTCAAAATTTGAACAGGAAAGTATTAAACTAATTTGAAGCTTTGACATACAAGCCTGTGGGACTTAAATACCCAGATAACAGTTTGGTCATTTCTTGGAATTGACAAACTCTTTTCCTCTGCATCTGATTTAAAAGCATAATTCAACTTCCGATTTTCTTTTTTCTTTTTTTTTTTTACTTTGAAACAGATTCCTACAGAAGACATCTTGCTGCATTAGCATTTGATTAGAATTCCTTCTTTAATATCTCCGAAAAGCCACTTCACATTAGGAGTCAAGTTGTCAAACAACAGAATTCAGATGGCCTTGAAAGAAGGAAAAACAAGCTAATTCATTTATTTTACAAACTGTGTATGAACAATAATTCTAGCAGATGCAAACTGAAAAATCTAATGGGCTATGAAGGCAGGCAATTCTCCAAATCTAAGAAGAAAGCAATTGATTTAGCCATGCTCTAAATAAAACCTTACAAGGAATTTAAAGCATTTGTTTTCATAAATCTTTTTTATATACTATATCTATGCTATAGGCTTGTTTGCATAAAGTCACATCCCACAGTCAGAATATTGCAATATCTTATTCAATATATTAGAAAAAAGAGATGTCAATGAAGAAAGTCTTCCTATCTCCTTGCTACACTGGTCGGCTAAATTCTCTGCTGCAGTCATTTTGCTTACTCATCTGAAGATTTCTTTGCACTTACTCCTTTCTGATATCTGAGGATTCTTTGAAAATAAACCATGTCCAGGTGCATTCTCTAGGGAAAAATTATCAATTTAAAATCCATATGCTAAAAATTAAAGGTCCTCATTGGTCCAATATATGATTCCAGATTACCTTTTTCTAACACATTTTATCATTGCAAGCACTTTATAGCAATTGCAGTTACTCATCCAGCTAAACATTTCTAATGAGCTATTAACAAAATACAAGGAAGCAGCGTGTTTGATGAAAGCTGTGTTCTTGCAGACACCCTATTCCAGCATGTCCCTTCCCTTTCTGCCTCCCCCAGCTCCATGCCCTCAGTCTCCCTAAATGTGAGCTGGTCCTAAAAGATGCTCCTCCTGAAAAAACTCCATGTCAGGCAGTTGAGAGGAAAGCTGGAGCCACTGGCCTTGTAGAAGAGCAATGCCTAGCCCACTTATTTCACAAACCAGAGATCTCCAGTGGATGCCCTTGTGCTCTTGTAGCCCTTTGATCAGCTTTTCAGGGGCGGGGAACAAGTCTGTCATAGTGTAAGGTGAAAAAAATGGGGAGAGCGGGTGAAGTGTTGAGAACCTCAGGGACATCAGGTTTTCTCTGTTGATGTATCAACACTTTAAGAAGCTTCACGTGTTTTCTGTATTTTTCTGTTGCTGTGGGCCTGTGAAACACAAGGAATATGACTTTTCACCTCATTGACACGTTAGCCAATTGCAAATAGTAATGAGCAAATGTGTTGGGAGGAATATTCCAAGCAAATATAAAAATAGA
This sequence comes from Trogon surrucura, assembly GCA_020746105.1. Lineage (NCBI taxonomy): Eukaryota > Metazoa > Chordata > Aves > Trogoniformes > Trogonidae > Trogon > Trogon surrucura. Next base: position 57,707,691 of record CM036617.1, read on the forward strand.
GAACTTAAGTTTGGGGTAGGATGTTGGCTTTAGAGAAGCTTCAGATTTAATTCCAATACCCTGAAAGCAGACAGGAAATCACAAAACATTGACTTTGGTATGTTTTGTGTGTTTAATCTGCCTGAGGCTTTTGCCTGGGGTTTTTAAAGATGCATGGAAATGTTAAACCACAAACCAGTAACAGGAATGAAAAAAACAATTCTGAAGAATGTACCTGCTCTATCTTTTTCTTTCCCAATGAGACAAATGTTTTAAATTGAACTGTCCATACTTGAATTCTGCAGTTCTTACCATGGCAACTAACCATTTATAACAACACTACATATTCAAGGACATTCCTCTACTTTGGGGGCTATGTTTTGTAAATTTAAGCTTAGATTGTTCATATTTTATGGAATAAATATCATAGAGACAAAAATTCCTCAAACCAAAAAACCCCACTGTCTTAATTCAAATTGATTCCTCTTAATAATCCCTTTCAGAGTTATAACTTCTAATACAAAATGTTTCTTTTTTTTCAGTTAATTTAAAATGAGTTTCTAAGCAGACAAACACAACAAACTAAACTAAACAAAAAAAAAAAAACCCCTATGCTAAGATGCAGAAAGGAACCCCAAAATTTAGAATTTTCTAAAACCTTTCCGTATTGTATTTGGACTAATGATGTTGTCAAGTGAATTGCATGCATAGCAATTACAAACCTACTGAAAATTATTCACAAACTTACCTCCTAATGGAAAAGTAATTTCTCAAATTTTGTACAAAGGTATAAATAAAAGGAGGCTAATATGTTTCTGCCAGCTATGTTACCTGGGGATCAAGCAATCATGGGAAGTGAAACCATTTTAAGAGGGAATTATCACAGTTGCGATATGTTCCATAAGAATAAAGATAACTGTCCCTTTCTGACATTGCCCTAATGGATGACAGAATATTGCATGGTCCTGAAATGCTGTGGCTATTAAACTCTACAATCCTGTTCTTACAGGTCACTGAAAACCCTTTGAGATGTTTTGTTATATTTCAGCTACAGATAAATGAAGCAGAAAATGACTGTGCTAGAGACTTGTCAATTAAAAAAGAAAAAAATCTTCTTTGCCTTTTCTGCCCTTGTTTTGAAAGATTTATTTTTGTTTCTCTAACAGGATTTTTTTGTGTGAATTTAAAAGACTAAGAAAAAGCTTTTATGTGAAAATGAAACCCTCAGTTTTGAACAAGGGAATAGAATTTCTGCTTAGTACAAGCATGTGGGATTTGCTAAAAAATTTTTTTAGTTTTCTCAGTGGTGGTGTTTTACCTCTAAATTGTATTGCCTAATGCATTAAGGAGTAAGGTACATGTGTTCTGTGCAGTTGCTTTGAATCTTTGACATACAAGTAAGCATATTAAAAAATGTACCTTGAGCCGATATCTAGCCACTACTTATCTTATGCACAATGCTAAACTACAATCCACACATGAACTGCAAACAAAAAAATACTTATATGCCTGGAGAAAGATCCTCTCCTCTCCTCTCCTCTCCTCTCCTCTCCTCTCCTCTCCTCTCCTCTCCTCTCCTCTCCTCTCCTCTCCTCTCCTCTCCTCTCCTCTCCTCTCCTCTCCTCTCCTCTCCTCTCCTCTCCTCTCCTCTCCTCTCCTCTCCTCTCCTCTCCTCTCCCTTACAAATTTTCAGTCACTTATTTATAACACATTGTAAAGTATTTTTAGTAAAAAATATTTTTAGTAAAAAAAAAAAAAACACAAAGCAGATATTACTGTGTGATATGATCTTTACTAAATGCCATGAGATTTACCGGTTTACTGATTCCCTTTAGAGTAAAGGCAATTTTTGGCCCCAAGATCACTATTTCTTGTCATGTCTAAAGAAGAACATACCTGGAAGAACTTCTAAGTCATCTTCTTGCTAGATAACAGTGCAGTCACAAGTTCACATGCAAGAAATTTCTTTTCTCACAAAGTTACTTTTGTGGGATACCAAACCCAGCTACTGCAGGGTCAAGTTTCTGTAGTTTCCTCCCTGCTCTCCTCTGTACAATGTGTACCATGCACCAGTGCATGAAAACTCAAACAGAAGACTGTAGGAATCATCAAGAGGAAAAAATACACCTTTCCATGTCCGTTCATGTGTGTTTTCTCATTTATGTTTGTAGACAGTGTGATACTTTGTAGAATTTAAAGACATCTTATTAGAGAAGTTGCACTGAAAACATGAAGTACAAGTGACAGATTTTGGTCTGTATTCAAGAAACAGAAACTGGCTATAAGCAAGAATTACATACATGTTTTTCTCTGTTTTCTTTCCTAAACCAGAATGGCAGGAAGAAACTTTCTTCTAACAGGCAGCTATCTGTTTCTCCTCACTTCAGACCATTTCTATCCCACTGAGATTGTGTGGGTCTATTATCTATACATACTCTCTATTAAGATATCTGTGTTCTGCAGTTTTTCTATCAAAGAGTGAGGAAATCATTTAATAACACTGACTAGAGCTTTCCATTTAAATTTTCATCGCAACCTGGGAAAGCTGCTAAGTGAACGAGCATTGACTTTTCGAGATAAAAATGAACCTATAATGCTTTAATTTTTTGGCAAAGAACCAGCATTTGATGACTTTATCCTTTTGATTTGTTATGGACTATAACTCAAATTTAATGATCTGGTTCAATGAAATGATAAAATCCCAGCTTTGCTTCAGCTTTTTTGCTTTTTAATAGCCAGATTTATTGGTTCATACATAGGTTTTCCCATCTGCAAGTCAGACACTGTCAAATTACTTAGACCAGGGTATACGCTTGTTACTTCAGCACAAGTAAACACATAGATTTCTGTATTTGAATTTCCAAAAGACCAATGGTTGTATCACTAGTGACATGGCAAGTTTCATGATTTTGTCATTTGCAAATATGACTGTGTGGACTTCTGCCAGTTTTTTTTATTTGCATACTTCTTAGGTACTGTCACCTGTATGTTTAACATAAAAGAAAGCCATTGTCCCCCAAACTTGGCACTGGTGAGTCCACCTCTTGAATCCTGTGTTCAGTATTGGGCCCCTCCCTACAGGAAAGACATTGAGGTGCTGGAACATGTCCAGAGAAGGGCAACGAAGCTGGTGAAGGGTTTCTAGAATAAGTCTTCTGAGAAACGGCTGAGGGAACTGGGATTGTTTAGCCTGATGAAGAGGAGGTTGAAGGGAGACCTTATTACTCTCTAAAGATACCTGAAAGGAAGTTGTAGCGAGGTGGGGGTCGGCCTCTTTCCCAGGCAGCAAGTGACAAGACAAGAGGAAGTGGGCTCAAGTTGCACTAGGGGAAGATTAGATTGGGTATTAGGAAAAAAATTCTTCACTGAAAGGGTTGTTAAGCACTGGTAGGGGGTTGCCCAGGGAAGTGGTGGAGTCACCTTCCCTGGAGGTATAGGGACGTGATCTAGTGGTGGACTTAGCAGTGCTAGATTTGTGGTAAGACTCAATTATCTTAAGGGTCTTTTCCAACCTAAATGATTCTATGATTCTAGTGGTCCATCTGACAATATCCTTCCTCAGTAACTGCTTTTATTAACAGTAAAATAGGTAAAATTCTCAGGCTCCAACTAGAGACAGTTACCCATGTTATTTATTACTTTTAAACTCAGAGAGACCTGGGCCATAGTTCCAAGAAGGCAACATCAGACAGTTCAAATGCTGAAATCAGGGTGACATAACTGTAGTCAATTTGTCATAATGAGCTCTGGATCAGGAGCTGCTCATAGATATCTGATCAGAAAAGAGTTCTATAAAACAAGGGCAGGGCATCCTGTACTCTGCGAGATCATCTGACTATCATCAGAAAGAGGTTTACAGTGATCTCCAATGGCCTGCAGCATGAATATGCTTTGCGTCTGTAGATGGAGAGTTCCCCAGAGTTTGCCTTTCTTCATGTATTCCCACATTATGGCAACTGCTAACAAGCAATATGATGTGCCAACTTTTGGAGGCTGTTGGATTCAGTGGACATCAGGATGCAAGAGATTTCTTCAACATCAGTCAGTTGGAACTGACTGTCTCTAAGGCACAGAGGGCAACTGGGGATATTTCAGACTAATTAAGCAAGAATGTGGTTGATTGATTAGTTAGTTGGTTAGTTGGTTGCTTGCTTACTTGCTTGCTTGCTTGCTCGCTCTGTTGATGCCTGGTCCAGACCTATTTTGTACTGCCCTATTGATTCCGCAATGCTCAGGTTTGGTATTAATGTGCATGGACCCATAACCTTAGACTCATCAGTGTTTCCCCTGACCCTCTTCACTGGGAAAACCAGCTTTCCTGGGGCTCTAAGGTCTAAAAATACTTGATTCTAACAGATATTTATCTTTAGGTTTCTTACAGATACTTCTTTTTAGGCTTTTGACTTACTCCACCTATGCTTCTCTCATATGAAGAAACTCTTCTGTACTATGCTAAAGATTTATTTAGGAAATCAAGTGATACTTGCATTCCAAAGGGAAAAAAATGTTATGAAAGAAAAAGTTTAATGCAACACTTTGTGATCATATAGTCAACACAGTCAACACAAGCTATGTTGCTTCTGTTCTTTCAAAGAAACACTCCCCTCTCCTGTAATTTCTGCTCCTCAATATCCCGTAACTAAAAATTTCATAAACAAGGGATGGAGGCTTCTCTCCTTGACTTTTAAGTAACCTTTCACCGCTGAGGTTGTTTGCAGGAGCAAGGATTTTGCACCACTGAGTGTGTTTAATCCTCAGGTGGTAGAGTTAAACCCTAAAATCCATTTTTCTGCAGCCAGTGGAAATCACGCATTCAGCCCTTGCTGTCAGCACCTGCATTTTCAAAATTAGAAAACATTTCGAAATAGCTGCAGAGGTATCAAAAAATTTCATGTCTAATATCCATCTTTCCTTGAGTGGTATTTTGTATTTAGCAGGCTATTCTCTTTTCTGAAATAGAATTTCAGCACAGAAGTCATAAAGGCTCGCCATCTGACAGGTGCAGACACCTGTGCACTTATGCATGCATGCATATATGCGCTTAATACATGCTATGCACACAACGTAGGAATGTTTGTCATTCAAATATGACATAGAAAAGAACATCAGCAGGGATGTCTCTCAATAATTACTTACTACTGAACACAGCATTAAGCTTTCCCAGAGCTTGCTCATGGATAATTCTCATCTACTTTGCAAGTGTGTGAGTTCTCCAGTAATTTTCCTGTGCTTTTGTGCACACCTATTCTTTAAAATCGGGAAGAAACAGGCTTTTTGGGTCCATTTAACAAATTCATATTTGAGGAATCAAATGTTTGCAAGTCAGAATGGTTGACAGGTTCAATTTCCATTTCAAATTCAATGTCAACCTCATTCCTATTAAATAGGTATTGATTTTCTGCAGGGAAATTCTAATCAGAATGCTCCTGACAAAAGAAAGGAAATTGAGTGTAGAAGAGAATCTCTGTGAAAGAAGATAGGATATTCAGTGCCTCCTCTTTTTCTGAAGATGAATATGCTTTTTCAGAGCTTTGAGCTTAGTGTTCAAGACTATCTTCAAAGGAAAGTCTATGAAAATAAACACTGAAATTTTGGATGCTTTTCTTGCATCTTGCTTTTCTAGTTTTTATAGTAGTGACGTACTAGAAACTACTGTGATTATTATAACTGTTGGAGTCATGAATGCGCCTTAAGTTGCACCAGGGGAGGTTCAGGCTGGATGTTAGGAAGAATTTCTTTACTGAGAGGGTTGTCAGGCATTGGAACAGGCTGTGCGGGGAACTGGTCGAGTCACCATCCCTGGAGGCGTTCAAGAGATGGGAGTAGATGTAGCCTTGAAGGACATGGTTTAGTGGTGTTTATAGGGCTAGTTGGACTCAATGATCTTGAAGGTCTCTTCCAGCCAAAACAGTTCTATGATTCTATGATGCTATGATTCTATGTCTGGTCTGCAGCCTGGCTCTATATCAATGTAAGTTTTGGACATGCTTCACTTGTTCTTCCATTTCCTACTTTTCCAGTTCCCGTTTGTAAAGACCTAATGAAAGCAACAGTGTGATCCAACAAGTTCCAGCTTATTAAGTTTTTTTTTAGCAGAGTCAGGTTTGTCTGTTGACTGTTGCTTTAGTGTAATATATTTCAGTTTCTCTATCTAAAAGATATGACAAATCACCTTCCCAGTGGCTATGGCTACATGGTAATCACGGTCAGCAGCAAAGAAGTTAAAAGACCAGAAAAATGCAAACTGTCACCCCACCTCCCCCCGACCAGAGAGCTTTATGAATGGGCTTTTATGAATGTTGTAAGCTTTCCAGCTACAAGACATTTTAAATGATGGATGAACAAAAGCATCATCTGTGCAAACACTGGGATGTTTGAACCCAAAGGAAGGTTCAATAATTAGTCATGCAGAATATTAGTAACGCCCTTTGGTCATATTCCAAGTTCCTCCTGGATTACAGCACAATGTCACAAATCATCAGCTGCTGTGACTGGTATTCACAGAGAAAAAGCTTCCTGGTGGTAGTACTGAACCTCGGAAAAATATTTAACTCTGCTTCTTCCTTAAAAACTGGTAATATACAGTGACTGTTTCATTCAGCAAACAGCTTTTTCTGCTCATACTTCTGGAAAATGAACTCTTTTTTCCTCTTTCCTTTCCAGTCCCATCATCCCTACAGAACTGACTGTGTTCAGCAATAGAAAGCAGGATAGTTTTCTATTGTTTATATTATCAGCCTAACTATGAACAGTTAAACATGCAGAGCCCTCTGCATATAGCTTCAAATGAGTATTAAGATGCACCTTTCCAGCCCCACTGTGGGCTCTAGGCTACATGAAGGGAGGTAAATAAGGGCAGGATTTTAAAGCAATGCTTTGTCTTTTGCAGTTGTACCCGAAGGAAGCATTTGCCTAGTGGAAAGGTTTTTGAATGATTTTGTGCGTGGAAGAAACAGCATAGTTTCCTTTCCAGACTCCAGGAAGGTTTGTAGAACAAATGCATAGATAAAGATGACCTTTCAGTCAGCAAGCTAAGAAAATTTGGTCTGGAAATCATTGGGATATAACAAATGTGGAACTTAATGCTGCCATTTTTTGCAAAAGCACATTTAAAGTAGGACTGCACTTTAAGTCATTTAGTCTCAAATGGAATTGGACTGTAGGGACAGTATGGGGATAGACATTATGTAAAGAGTAATAGAAAAAAATAAAAAGCCTTTCTCTCTCGCTTTAAGATTCTCCAGCAACTAGCAGATTTCACAGTTATTGTTTTTGATGGCAAAGGCCCATATGGAGTTAAAGATACCAACACTCTGCTACACATTGCTCAATAAAAAAATTCTGTTCACCAAACATTCTACCTTTAAACTGGCTCATTGTGCACTTAGTATCACTTCAAGATTAAAAAGAAAAAAGTAGTTTGGGCAGACAGGTTTAAAATGGAACTCAGTCAAGCACACTTTCCTGGATAAATCAGCCTAACTTCAATGCACACGTAGCTGAAACCTCCTGTGATTAGATATTGGCTCTGTATGGCAAGCCATTCTGGCTGTGACTTCAATTGTCTGTTTTAAAACACAAGCCTCCTGCAGAAAAAAAAGACTATTTAGTTAGCTAAATAAAGTGCTTGTTGAAAATCCAAAGAAATCATTTGTGTGATAAATAAGGTTGCTTATTACCAAGCTAGGATGATTATAGCAATTTTATGAAATTTTAATTACATTATGTGGCTGCTCAAATATTGGTTTTGAACATTAATCAAGTAACTTGGGAAGCATTTCACGGAGGGGAAAATAAAAATGAAATGGCTTATTTACTTATCCCAATGTATTAAAAACAAAATTCAGTGGGGAAATCATGAAAAAGCCATCAGGGAGAAAGTACTGCCTGAGAGTGTTCACAGTCAATAGAAATCTGAAACAAATTTACACTTGAATGATTCAGGAGCGCTGACTCGTTAATATCTGTATGCTCCAGACACTACAGTACACTTTAAAAGCCATGTTTATAATTTTATAGGTAAGTTTATAGCCTGAAGCATTCAGATATTCTACATGTTTAGGAAATGATAAGATATTCTCATGTTATTAGATAAAGAAGATGTCGACCAATTTTTTTTATTCAAAATATAAAGCTATTTATGATCTCTGGAAAGTTGATAAAAATTCTTGGTCAGAAAGAGAGTTTGCAGGAAGGGAAGGTGAATATAAGTCTAAATTAACTAAACAGATACCAGTTGACACTGAACTGATGTGACAGGTCCCATGTTTTGGCACTGCATATGTTTCCCGTCTCAGTGATTTATTTCCTGAGGTAAATTGCATAGGACAGAGATGTCACCAGAAGTCTGCTGCATTATTTCATTTTATGTTTTTATTAGCCTTCAGAAACATTCCAGATTTGTATTAACATTGCTGTCTGGAATAGCAATTCCAGAACATTATCCATGCATACAGTTTTACTGTGTACAGATTGGCACTGATGGTGGCAAAAGCCTCCTGATGGTGCTTCATCACGTACATTCATGAACTTGCAGCTGTATTCAACAGAGCCCTTTAAAAAGACATGCAGGCAAGCATCTCTTCTGTACTGTAGTGCATGATGAAATAGAACATTTTAATGACCTAGTTCTACTTTTCCCTTATCCAGAAATGGAGAAATATGGGGGAAAAAAGAGGAGCCTTTTCCCTTCCCTTTCTCCCTTGCAGAAGCTGAAGGAAGGCCCAGCACACTTCTGCCCAGTCAGCCCACGAGCTGCACCTTACCCATTTCCTCAGGCCCAGAAGGAAGAGGGAAAGGACAAAACCAAGACAGGAGATGCTGTTTTGCATTTCTGTCCAACTGTATGAATAAAACATGCACTGCATCTTGAAATACGTGCTATTCACTCACTGGGAACTGCAAAAGCTATTGTTTCACTTAGCTACCTTCACACCACAGCCTTGGACATAATTTTCCAGCCAAAGGCTCCATCTAGAAACTCTACAGTACAGCATAGTTTATACAAAGAGATGGGGTAGAATCATAGAATGTTAGGGGTTGGAAGGGACCTCTAGAGATCATCTATTCCAATCCCCCTGTCAGAGCAGAATCCCCTAGGGTAGCCACACAGGAACACATCCAGGCAGGTTTTGAAAGTCTCCAGAGAAGGAGACTCTACAACTTCTCTGGGCAGTCTGTGCCAGTGCTCCATCACCCTCACAGGAAAGAAATCTCTCCTCATGTTCTAACTTAAAGCCATTGTTTCTTGTTCTATTACTAGACACCACTGAGAAGAGACTGGCACCTTTCTCTTGACCCCCACCACTGAGATCTTTGTATACGTTAATAAGATCCCCTCTCAGCCCTTTCAAGGCTAAACAGCCCCAGTTCTCTCAGTCTCTCTTCATAGGAGAGATGTTCAAGTCCCTTAATCATCCTCGTAGCTCTCCGTTGGCCTCTCCAGTAGGTCCCTGTCTCTCTTGAATTGGGGAGCCCAAAACTGGACACAGTATTCCAGGTGTGGTCTCACCAGGGCGGAGTAGGGGGAGGGGGAGGACCTCCCTAGACCTACTGGACAAGCTTTTCTCAATGTACGCCAGGATCCCATTGGCCCTCTTGGGGCCAACTTACTGTCCACTAGGACTCCAAGGTCTTTTCTCCATGGGGCTGCTTTCCAGCAGGATGTCCCCTAATCTGTACTGGTGCCTGGTGTGATTCCTCCCCAGATGCAGGACTCTACACTTGTCCTTATTGAATTTCATGAGGTTCATCTCCACCCAGCTCTACAGCCTGTCCAGATCTCACTGGATGGCAGCACAGCCTGCCTGTGTGTCAGCCACCCCTCCCAGCTTTGTACCATCAGTAAACTTGCTGAGGGTGCACTCTATCCCCTCATCCAGGTCATTGATGAAGATATTGAAAAAAACTGGAGCCAATACTGACCCCTGGGGAACACCACTGGCCACAGGCCTCCAGCTTGACTTTGTGCTGCTGATCACAACCCTCCGAACTCTCTTGTTAAGCCAGTTAATCCACCTCACAGTCCAATCATCTATGCCACATTTCTTGAGTTTGCCTACAAGGATGTTATGGGGGACAGTATCGAAAGCCTTACTGAAGTCAAGGTATATGACATTCACTGGACTCCCTTCATCAACCCATTTTGTCACACCTTCATAGGATATCCAATTAGTCAGGCAAGACTTCCGCTTGGTAAATCCATGCTGGCTTCTCCTGATAACCTTCTTTTCTTCCAATTGATTAGAGAAGGCCTGCAGAAAGATCCATTCCATCATCTTCCCAGGGATGGAGGTGAGGCTGACAGGCCTGTAGTTGCCAGGGTTCTCCTTCTTGCCCTTCTTGAAGACTGGAGTAACACTGGCTTTCTTCCAGTTCTCAGGCATCTCTCTCATTCCCCATGATTTTTCAAAGTTGATGGAGAGCGGCTCAGCCACAGTATCAGCCAACAATCTCAGCACACGTGGATGCACCTCACTGGGGCCCATGGATTTGTGGCTTTTCAGTTTTTGTAGTAGTTCTCTAACCAAATCCTCACCGACCAATGGAGAATCATCCTCACTCCAGTTTTGATCCCTTACTTCTAGGGACTGGAATTCCTGAGAGCTGATCTTAGGAGTAAAGGCTGAGGCAAGGAAGGCATTCAGTAATTCTGCCATCTCTGCATTCTCTGTTATTATATCTCCCACCTCATTTAGCAGGAGACCCACTTTTTCCCTACTCTTCCTTTTCTCATTGATGTATTTAAAGAAATTTTTCTTGTTTTCTTTCAATTGCCTAGCCAGACTAAATTCCAAGAGAGCCTTAACCTTTCTTGTTGTTTCTCTACATACTCTGGCCACATTTCTGTAATCCTCCCAGTTAACCAGACCCTTTTTCCACTTAGTGTAAATTTCTGTCTTCAATTTGAGTTTTTTCAGGAGTTCCTTACCTAACCATGCAGGTCTCCTACCTCCTCTACTTGATTTTCTTTTTGAGGGAATGCATTTATCTTGAGCCTGGTGTAGGTAGTTTGAATGTTGACCAGCTCTCTCGTGCCCCCCTGCCTTCTAGAATCCTAGCCCATAGGATACTTCTAAGTATCTCTCTGAAGAGGATACCCTTGAAATCCAGGGTAGAAATTTTACTTACTACGTTTTTTTTCCCTTAAAAATACTAAACTCTAACATATCATGGTCACTACAGTCAAGATTGCCTCCAACCTTAGCATCCACAACCAGACCTTCTTTGTTTGTTAATTTAGGATCCAGCATCGCACCTTTCCTCGTTGATTCTTCAACCACCTGCAGCAGAAAGTTATCATCAATACACTACAGGAACCTTTTGGACTGATTATGCTTGGCTGTATGATCCTTCCAATTAATACCAGGGTGATTGAAGTCACCCATAAGCACCAGGACACGTGATCTTGAGGCTACTTCCAGCTGCCTGTAGAAGACCTCGTCAACAACCTCTTCCTGGTTAGGTGGTCTATAGTAGACACTCACAATAATATTTCCCATGTTTTTACGTCCCTTAATTCTTACCCATAAGCTCTGAACACTCTCATCCTCTCTCATTGTGTTAAGCTCAATGCATTCTAGTTGGTTACTCACATGGAGAGCAACTCCGCCACCAAGCCTTGGTAATGTCAAGTACAGTCAGAAACACAGGTAATCACTTGACAGTATCTTGATTTTAGCTTAAAATAGAAGTGTTTAGTTTTCCCGTGTAACTAGCTATTCAAAGATGATCATAGGTCACCAAAATCGATGAGAAAAAAAAATCAGGAAAATATCACAAATTTTCTTACACGTTAAAATCTAAACTATATTGGAGTTATTTCTGAAGATACGTCTGTAGTTTTATTTCAAACTAGGTGATGTTTTTATTCAAATACTATGTTTTAATGAAGACATTATAGCACTACATTAACTGGTAATTCCCCTTTATTGCAAGTACCATTTTCAAGTCCTTTAAATGTACCCAATATTCTTTCCAAAAATATTTCTCTTGTGTTGTACAATATATACCCTATCAAGAGAAAATATTATTTGTTGATAACAATTTCAGTATTACTATTTGTGGTGTTTCTTTTCTCTTTTGACAAAAAAATGCCTGAGAAGTGAAAAAACAAGCTAGAGTTCAGATAACCAGATGAAATTTGTGATCTGTTTTTTTTTTTTTTTTGCAACAAAGGACAAGATAACTTGAAAAAACAAGGGAGAACACAAGAACTCTGAGCGTGCTCTACACAGCCATTAAAATCAGAAAACCCTGTTTAGTCTCTCTCCAACATTAGACTATCAGCTGTCTATTTATATGGATCAAAATATTATTTAGATCACTTTGAAACTGCTGCCCAAGGTTGCATTCTCATTAAATATTAACTCAAATCTTCTCTTCTGTTAAAGATAGAAGTATTCAGGTTTAGACGTCACCAAAGCATGAGTACAGTCTAAATATACAGTGGTAGTAGTGTATATATGAATCACTAAAGGCATAGATATATTTTCATCTAATTTATACAATTTGTTTTAAACTGGCTTTGTAATCACATTTATCTTATCTAAGAAACCTTACCTAGCTTTAATGACAAAGAAAACCCACCTCTGTCACCTTATTGGAATTCTAACTTCGAAAATGAAAGTTTTGATTCAGTGAGATCCAATAAAAAATTTCTTGCTTTTTTTAGTTCATTTTTAGTCTGAATTCTTTACTTGGGTATGCTGAGCAAACTCCCCATACTTGCCTGAATTACTAAGATCCAAAATTTTTATTTCAAGAGGAGAAAAGGGTTTGAGTTGTTTCCACTGCCTATTTAGCTGAAGTGAAACATAAGTCTTACAAGGAACACAGCAAAACAGATTTGCTGAAGACTGCTGAGAGCTATGCAGCTTTTCACAGCTTCTGAAGACACTATTAGAGGTAGTACTCATTCCATTGCATTTCACCTGGGTATGTTTAAAATTAACTTTGGATATTGGAAGATTGAGGAGCAAAGAGACTATCAAAGAAATTTTTAATGCAAGGACCATCTAGGTCCAAGGACGTCCACAATTCTGTCTTTTGCACTTTTTAAAGTTCAGCTGAATAAGAACTGAGTACAATCATTTTATGCTCATATAATTATGTAATTATTTTGGTTTATAATATCTTTCATTCTGAAGAATCCCTTGAAACTTCAATATCCCTATGAAGAGTGTGGGAGATATTTTGCTGAGGGATACCGGAGTATAGCTGGAGAGTGAATAACTTTTTGTCAAGTCAAAGATTCAGAATTTCAAAACCTGTTTCTCCAGTCTTTCCCTCTCACTAGGTTAGTCACCAGTGAACTCATATGAATGAGAAAGACTCTGTTTGATTCATGTCATATGTACTTCGCCCTAAGTATTCTTCAAACTTAACAAAATTCATAACCAAATGTTTGTTTACTACTCTGAGAGGAAAGGAATTTGTAGTCTCTTCTGTTGGACTTTTTCACCTTGGATAGGCAATAAGACCTTCACCTGAAAAGGCACTTGAGCGTTTGCTTCCACTAGTAGCCCAGGACATGGCTGTAGATCCTGAGTCTTAGAATTACTCTATCTTACGCTTTCTCTGCACTATTGAGTGTTTAACTGCACCTATTAACTAGAAAAAACATCAAAGAGAGATTGTAAGAACTAATTGGAAAAGGAGGAATCCCTCACTCCCTTCTCTTGCTCTTATTTTGTTATGAAACCTAACCTTTGACTTCAAAATCTTCTTACTAAAACTAATTTATCAGCATGGTGAGTTGACTCTGGTCAGCAACTACCAAACGACCCAACCACTCATCCACTTGTCCTCCTCCAGGATGGAGGAGGTGTTTTAAAGAGCAAGAGTAAGAAAACTTTTAGGTCAAGGTAAAGATAGTTTATTAAATGAAGGAAAGAGAAGAAACCATAAAGATTGAAAAGACAATCACTTCCCACACCCACAGCCAGATTGATGCTCAGCCAGTCTCTGAATATCACTGAGGTCAGTTGCCCCACCTATGTCCCCTCCCAGTCTTTTGCCCACCCCCAGCATACTCACTGGGGAGGCAGCATGAGAAACAAAGAAAGCATCAGTGCTGTGCAGACACTGTTCATCAATAACCAAAACACTGGTCTGTTATCAACATGGTTTTAGTCTCAAATGCAAAAGACAGCACCATACGGGCCACTGTGAAGAATGTTAACTCCATCCCAGCCTGACCTCGTAAATCAGTCAAAGCAAGAGATCTCAATTTTGATAATTTATCATTTTCCCAATGGAAAAACTGTTTTACTGGAAAAACTCCCAAAGTCCCAACCAGCTGTATACTAATACATCTGTTCTAAAAAATTCCATGTACATGAGAATGAACCTTGATTTGCTTCCAACAAAACCACATAAAGTGAAGTGTGTGGAACTTAATTTATATACTTAGAAGTGACAAAATTGCTAGGTTGAGTTCACTTAGACTGAAAATCATCACTCCCTAAAAACTAGGTTTCCAAAATTCACAGACTATTCAACTAAATTACACCCTTCAGGATGTTTCTCATACTGTTGTATTCTCAAGAAATGGACGTGAAAACTAAGGAAAAAATGAGGAAAATATAAAATCATAGGATTATAAATTTAGAATAAGTAAATTTAAATTAGTATTTTGCTCATCTTGTCAGGTTATTTTGGTTATTTCCTATCCTTCTGTTATTTGTTACTATATTCTTCAACACATAGCTCAGTGTTCCACAAACTCAATGTGATCAGCATGGGTTTTTTAAGAAATGTATTAGAGAAGATAATACTTTTGAAGGAAAAAAAAATCCCTCATGCTCAAAGAGCTCTGGGAGGTTACAAAGGGAATATATTATAAATAAAAAATAAGCACCAGATGTAGAGATGAAGTTGGAAACAGCATTTTCAAATAAGTGATTTGGAGCTATGTAAGGAGACAGAACGTGCCACAAGCCCTAAAGTGAAATTAAAATTGAAGAAGTTACAGTAACATTCAGATCCAGGAAAGGTCAAATTTCTAGCTGCTCTTTGGGCTGCGCTTAGAAGTTTGGAAGCCAGTAGAGTTACACTGTTGTAAAACCAATTTGAAAGGGAACTATATTACACAGAATACTTGACTAATACAGCATCAATACCAAAATGGAGCATGACTCCTGTCCTCCTTAATTCAAAAGTTGGTCGTTTTTCTTCCTCATAAATAGTTTCACTGTCAAGACACCTGCTCCTCACTTAACCTGGAACATTCCCTATGTTTCATTTGCTTTTCTCAAGAGCCCTGTGCACTACATGTTCACTCTGTGCACTTGCTGAAAGATACAACTTTAGTTGTTCAGATATTTGAATCACAGAGGACCTATCTTTGGCACCTTCAAATCCCACTCTTCATATGAGAAAAACTTATCTCTGATATCCTTCCTTGTAACATTTGCCTTTTTTCTTAAGAAAAAAAAACCTACAAAAAAAAATCTTTTTTTAAGTCTATTGTAATTGTGCTGTCTGCTTTGCCTCCCTCTGGATTTTGAATAACATCTCTAGACATTCACACACAACTTGGTAAGGTCTCAGTCACATTGAAATTCAGTTCAAGGCAAGCACTTCAGTGTCAGAAGCTGTTTTGTAAGTGGTATTCCTTTTTAAGCTGTTTTCAAAAATAAGCTATTTTTAAGCTATTTTCAAAAATAGCATCATGCCTTTGAGATGGGGGAGCTATGAGCCATGGTGACTTACTTCCTAGGCTAGTTTTTTATCGTCAAGCTACTGAAATATACTACTCAACAATAAAAGCCAAATTAGTTCTCAAACACTTTTAAATCCTTTATCACAGAGGCAAATAACTGCTAACCCGGAATAGTCCTTAGCCCAGAAAAGATTATTCTCTGAGATTTTCTCTCGGTTGGTTTAGACATCCTAACAATCCACTAAAATGACAAACCTGGACAACTCCGTCTCTCCCATTTCATATTTGGAGGGTTTCAGGTGCCTAAATCAACGTTTTGAATTCTGCTCCATATCAGTACCTTGGTTTTGCAAGATGACATTCAAATCATTTCCACTTTCTTCTCCTGTGGAGTACCCTCATTTCCATCTTTAAGTCATCTGCTCTGATGTACCTATTATCTATTTCAACATCTTCTCCAAGGTACTTTTCAAGTGGAAGAGTCACTGTATTTCATTTTCTTAAACAGTTTTTCAATAGAATTTTCTTTAAAATTATTCTTGATCATTCTGTGAAACTTTGTTAACAAAAAGGAACATTGACGTTTTATGTCTAAAACATTTGACTGTGAGAATATTTTAGCTGCAAATGAACAAATTCGAAGAGTGAAAGGAGTATCATCTAGGAAAAGGAAGACATGCAAGGACAGAAAGGATTAATTGAGATTCACATTAAAGTAGGTTTTCTCCTATTTATTAATTCCATTGCAGATTGTGTTTCTTGAAGAATGTCCTAGTGACCTAGTGAAAGATGAGAAAGCTACCAGCCTGATACATTGTATTTACTGGAGTAGTGGACCTTTTTTCCAATAGTGCTGCTCTATTGGGTCTCTAGTGTGGTAGTCATTGTCCTTGTATTAAAGAAAGGGAAAATACTCTGCTTGCTCACTCAAGTAGAAAAGGAACTTTCTTCATTTATGTTCTCCAGGCAGTATGGGATGAATACACTCACTGTAATTTAGTCAGCAAACAGCACTGGTGATTAAGTGCATGCTTCTTATTAATCACATAAGTTTATCAACCAGCATCAATTTCTGATCCTCAAGGACAACGTAAAGGCTTATTCCCTTAGATATAGCTGTTATATTACATTACTTTGTTGAAAGGACACCAATTTTCTGTGTAAGAATGGTGATTTTTTTTCAGAAATGATTTTTTTTAAGTTCAACTCTTTTATTACACATACATTTGCTTTCATTATACAGTTATTCAATGTATCTCTTCTGAAAGCAATTGGTTTAATAAACTTATTTTTATTTTCTGAAGAAGACATCAAACCAGAGAAAGCAAAGCCCCTGAAAGAGTTACGTAGTTTTCTGCAGCATGTCACAGCAGGAAAATGCCTGGCCATCTACCACTCCTATCAACTCCACTGGGTCAAACCACTGTGGGCAAGCATTCAGTCCTTAGCAAAATGGAGCAGCCGATACTATTTTTGCTGGAAAATTCAGTCTGATCACGTAGCATAGGGAGGAAGAATGTCAGATTGCACATGGCTATCTCTAGCATTTCCTTTTATTGTGATTCGATTTAAATCACATGCTTAATTCCATACTCGGTTTAGTATTTTGATTGTGTTCTGTGCTGCAACTTGCATGGTCTTTTACTGATAACAAGGAGATATTCCATGTAGATTTAATAGAAGAATCAATTCATTATTAAGAAGTTATTTATCAGTGAAACCAGAATTAGAGAATCTTGGCTTATACAATAACAACTTGCTTGTATCTTCTTCCAAAATAAGATTTACTGTGAAGATCAAAGGACAATATTTTATGACACTAGAATTTCTATGGAAAACTTAGTGTTTCAGCAGATTTTCCACATAGTAAGGGTTTTCTTTGTTTCCTTACCTCTGGGGGATTTTTTTAGAGGTTCTTTAATTTTTTCTCCTATCATAACTTCACTCATTGTTATAGGTCAGTTCAGGGATATTTTCAGTATTTATAGCTATATTTCTTATTGTGTGTTAAATTTAAATGTATTGTCTATAAATTCCCAAGCTCTGTAAATTTGTTCAGATTATTTACATTCTTGTCTGGACAGTCTTCTTGCCTTTTGCAGGGCTTATGTTTAAATGGACACTGAAAAGATAAAAATATATGAACAGACTTTCAAAGATGCTGAGAAGCCCAAGTTTCTATTGCCTTCAACAGGAGCTTTCTGCAGGATCCTCAAAAATGTATCAGTAGAATCCTAGTTGAAGAAGTGCTTTAGTACAAATTATTTAAAATTTCAAGACTGTACAGGTGTAGTATCTGAATGTTAAGCCATTCATATAAGTGGCTTTTGTAGTTTGAGAAGCTGGGTGAAGCACTAGATGCATTCTGCAACTACAGTAACCACTAGAAATGGAATGGTATTTCATTTATGTGAAGTTGGAAGCTAGATGAGTTTTTACTGTATATGTGTAAAATAAGCTAGTGTTATTGATAGACCTATTCTTAACATCTTTTTGTTGTTCATGTTGTTTCTCTCCATTTTGTGGCAGCCGTTGACAAACAAAATTGGTTTTACTTCATCCATCCTTCATATCAAAGAAATAAAACAGCAAGTACTGGCTTGTCCAAGACAAGTTTATCTACGTGTATCACTTCTCCTTCATTTTGATTTGTCACTTGGTTTTCATTCCACACTTATCTTCATTCCCAATGAAGAGATACACATAATACAATAGTTCTGCTGACTGAAAGCAGAAAACTAAGTTTTGTGGTCTGTTATGCTCCATCTAGCTCGAATGATGAGACACATTTTAAAACGTGATTTGAGTTCCATCTTAAAATATGTTTCTTCTAAATGCGTTTCATTTCCAGTATGCTTACTTAAAGACTACCCATTTGTGGGTGTTTGATGTCAGTCTGTTTATGTCAGGTGAATTATTAAAGTTGTTGCCTATTCTTGAAGTCTTTGTTACATATATGATGGAATTGTTACATACTTCTTTGTACCTATGTCTCTTTCTATTTTATACCTACAGTCTTTAAGGCTGAATCTTCAGAATGCAACATACTTGTGTAACTGCATGTTTCTGTCCAGATCAGATAGAAATTTGACCTGCTAGGCACTAAACCTTATTGTAAGTTAAGTATTCCAAATAAATTTCTCGTCAGTGAAGAAATTTTTCTTTTATGACACTAAGATCATCATAATTATCAGTGTTGTTCATAGGAACCTGGGTAAAGAATTCAGCAAGAAAAATGAGACTTAAATCATTTAGAAGCAGGCTTAAATTTTACCATTTGTTTCTACTGTGTGTATTCACAAAGTTGGAATTATTTTATCTTCTTTATCTATTAGTACAAGGACAGAAAAAAATGAAATAGGTTAGCACAAAGTCATCAGGTATATTCTCAAAATTTAGATTGTATTAGTAACAGTCACTAGTAATCAATTTCTGTATGAGTAAAAATCATTGTACTAGATGTCAAATGACTAGTTAGTGGCATTATATTGTGTTATATTAGTAATTCATGGAATAGCATGATATTACCATATCAGGCAGGGTGTACATCCAGGAAAAAAAAAGTATTTCACCATAAGTGGCTTAAAGAAAAGTTGAGTAAATTACAGTTTTAATGGTGGAGGATGCATACACTAGGAAGGTTCCTTTGCAATAAGTTGAGTTTTGTCGATTTTTTTTTTTAAGTTGAACTTTCTGCTCTGTGGGCACATATGTTTGTATTTCATTTTACATTCAAATGAAGGCAAATATAATTTTTCCACTCCTTTGCCAGAGATCACTTAAATTCTAGAAGAAATGCAGATTGAAATCTGGTCTTGCTCATATTTAAGCCATTTGTTTAAATATAAGCACAGGGATTAAATAAAATATTGATGGTTATTGTATCACCATTAGTCCATTCCTCTTGGGATTTTTTTGCTGTCAGATACTTTTAATTCTATGGGTGTATTACCTAAGTCACTTACACTACGTTTTACCTTCTAAAGGAAGACAAAAATAAAGATACGTGAGCTAAATATTAGTCAGGCAGCAAAGGTAGCTCCCTGCATGCTTCTGGAGTTAATTCATGAGGTCCAATGGAGTAATCTACAATAGGTAGTAGACTGAGTAGAAGTAAGAAACAAAGCCACATTTATGTCACCTAATAACCATTACTTTTCATTATGCTTTGTTTTAAAAGGCCTGGGTTGCATAAATGAAGAAAAAATACATTCAAGCCTCCATTTGAACACTAGATTGAATTAGTGTGCATTTATTGTATCAATTAACTTTAAATTTTGAACAAGAGGAAGGTACCTATGTTGGCAATCAGTTCCTTCCTTTTCTTCTTTAAAGGTTGCACAGATTGCAATGTGTTTCCTTGAGCTTTGTTCTGCATGTGTAGAAAATATTGTTGTCTTTTTTCCTAATTTATTCATTGTCATATTTACTTTAAAAAATGCATTAGAGATGTTTTTCTATCACACGAGAAATATAGTGATCAAAATTTCACATTTTTGGACATTTAATGTTGCTGCTGGGATTGGCAAGGAGAACTATGGGGTTTTAAACAGTTTTTTTTCAAATAGAGCAAGGACTTCCACATGAATAGTGATAGAAAAGGGGGGAAAAAAGGTCTTCTAAGTGAGTCCTATTGCACTAGTCATCCAGTAGTCTGTCAGTTTGCTGGAGGTGTTCTTGGCAATGCAGAGCATTTACCTGTATTTTTTAATAAGTACTTTGAAAGAAACAGAAGCACTCTAATCATTAAAGCCTAATTTCTGCAAGTATCAAGTGTGAGAGGCACCATGTGACGAAAAGCATATTCCATATTTCCAAATGTCATGAGTTCCCATGATAGGGAGTTCAAGTAATATCATCTGTGGCTGTAGCTGATGCTTGAAATCCGTACAGGAAATTTTGTAGTTGCTACTCTCAGCGTATTTTGATAACATGTCAGAAATTACAGAGATTATATATATGTAGGCAAACCCACACACGTGTGTCTGTGGTTTTGTGTGTGTAGGTTTTTGTGGTGATGAATTTTATGTTTAGAAAGATACATGTTTGCTTTTGGATCATTTCCCTTAAACAGATGGTATCTTTGTGATTGTTGTGACACTTCATTGTTGCTGCCGGCTGATGACTCACTGAAGGAAAATCCCAGCACACCCAGTAGGAGAAAATAAGGCTGTTTGGTGTTCTTTGCTACATCTAATTTTCTAACAGAATTTCGACAGATGTGACAATTTTGCTGAAATGTTGTCAAAACAATAGCAACAAGTTGACAAATCAAATCTGGTTCATGTTCAGTCCCCCGGTATTATACTTGTTCATCTGATATAACAAGGGAATTTATATCAGTGTCAGACTTGACAACTTGATCATTTTAGATGGCACATTATCAATTTTTTGTCCTTTCCCATGCCTTGTTTTTTTGTTGTTTTTTTTTTTTGTATGCTATTCTCTCTGGTATTTATTACAAATAAATATTAACAAAGGTAAAATACTGTTCCCTGATCACCAACTGGCAAGAAAATATAAGGTAATCATAAGCATAGGAACTTAAAACTGATGTCAAGCTATGAGGGAAACCAATTCTAAGCTTTAGTAGAGAAAAATATTCCTATTTCATAGTATTTATCAAAGTGAAACTGGGAATAGCAAGACCAGAAATACCCAACAGCTGCATCACTGGAGTCTCACAGCTAAAAAATACCAGAGATCTTTGGGAATGCAGTTTGGCTGTGGCCATGGTAAATATGCTTTGTGAGAGAAGTCATTTTGCTCACTCCAATAAACATTCCTTTATAAAGATATTCTTGTAGCTTTATGGTGCAGGGTTTTTTTTGTGTTTTTTTTTTTTTTTATGAATAGAACTGATTTTGACAAAGGTTATGCTAAAATGATGTAAAGGGAAGAAACAGAACCCAAAAGGACAGATAGCTTCTTTGGTGAACAAGCATAAAGATCCTTGCTCTTTCTGACCGGAGAAACATCAAAATCTCCTGCCTGTTACCCAGATAAAAGATTTGCATCTCGTATAAGAGATATATTCACTGGTTAGTCTACTTCTCAGCTTTGTAGCTGTTCAGTTTTGCATGGGAGACTAAAAGTCATTAGACAGAGGCAAAAAGCCCTTGCTTCATAAAACTGATGGTAATGCAGAAGGAGGGTCTGTCTCTGCCTTTTGGGGAGACCGGTTTTTTACAGGTGCAGTTACTTTGCATTGTACAACTGCTGAATTCTCTACAATGTCAGTGGGAGTTCAGGAGTTATAAATGCACTGTGTGAATGCGCAAATTCACAACAGACAGCATATTTAAATGACTAGAAGGATTTAAATCAACCCAAACTCCCCACATAAAGCACTGCTAATCAATCAGTAAGACATTTCAAAGTAGGAAGCCTGATCCTTCTACTGGGAAGAGAACAGAACTTGTCTTCATTTCTTTTTTCCTTGCACTTTTTTAAGATTTCAGGAGGAAAATTGTTATTTGTAGGTAAAATAATCCAAACACCAGCCTGAAGTCTGATGTGTTGTCTGGATTATTTGCCCAATGCAATTTATTTTTTGAAAGAGATCACTATATTTACAACACTATTCTGTGATTGAGTAAACTCTGTAAGTATTTACATGAATTCATTCTGGTAGGCTATAACTATTCTGCTGTAAGTCCAGGTGCATAAACATCAAAATCATGAATTATGCTAACTGGTACATTTGCTGTCACAGTCATAGAAAGGTTAAGGGCCAAATAGCTATTCCTATCTCACAACCAAATACCCTGATTTTCAGGGTATTTTGACTAATTCACCATTTTGCGGCAGTGAAAACTGAATGCTAAACTAGAGGAAACACAGTAATGTTGACAAATCTGAACAAAGCAAAAAGTATGCTATGGAGAGTGTCATGTAAGTTTGAATGTAAATGTTCTGCACTCAAGGTGGTGTAAGAAGGGACTGTGAGAAAAAAAGTAGGCAAGTAGAAAAATTGACTGTCCACATCAGGAGTGAAAAGGAGTGCAAAGTTGTTTAATGTGGACACACTTTCTGTAAACAGATAAAAAGCTGGTCCTCACAGTTGACAATTCATTACTTTGTAAAAAGCTGGTTTGTATATAAAACACTAATGAAGATTTAAAACAGATCTGATATTTGCCTTTCTGCAGCACACTGGGTAATATCATAGGTATTCTTTACAGTGGTCTGGCACCTCTAAATGTCATGTCAGAGTAGCATTTTCTGAACAATATCTTCTGACCAACTGAAACCAATGGGATCATGACCCTGTCATGTGATGACAGTTAGCTAGGGGTAGCATACTGAAAAAATTGAGGGGGAAAAGAAAGAATTAAATTAGGAAAAATTAGTATTATGAAATAATTGTCCCGATCAAAAATAAGAGTTTTAGCTCTTTACATATTCAACCTCCTTGTCTCTTCTTTTTGCTATCAATTTGAAAATGTTATTTGAAACGTCACGTATACTGATCAAAATACTTATAAATGAAATATTGCTTTATTTAAAAAAAAAAAAAAAGGAACAAGTTTGTTTAAAAATTAGATTCTGAATTCAAGTCAGAGTAGACTTTTACCAGTCACAGATGGCATTCTGTGCAGCACCATTACCCCTATCTCCGAGCGCTTCCAAAGGCTGAAGAGACGAACAAACCCAACACTGGAGTCTCATGATGTTTGTGCTGTCTTTCAGCAGCAGCTTTATGGATAATCTAGAAATAACCTAGTACTGGTGAAGATGCACAAACACAGTCCAAGTCTTGAATAAAATTTCCAAAAATGTTCCCATGACTTGAAGCTTAATCTATCAAAATTCTTTAGATTTAGGGTTTAGATTTCTGAATTACTTTGAGCCAGAACAGTTAAGCTCTTGAATGCCTTTGTAGACCTTCTCATTGGACATTTTCTCCTTTTTTTTTTTCCTTACTCATCGTCCCCTTTGTCTATGTAGGCAGTGAGATCACAAACAAACAGACTTAATAGCAATTAGAGTGAGGTTGCACCTTCGAAGGAGATCAAGGACTAGAATCCCAGTCTTTGTAAAGAAACCTTTTGTTCATTCCAATCAGCTGAGAATATTGCTGCATTAGTTCTGCAAGATGCCTGAAATATGCCAAATAAAAAGAATACTCATAGCCTATAGATTGTTACAGAGTTTATAAAAAAACTTTGCCTTTGAAGCAAAGGGGTTCATATTTTTTTGAGCAAAATAAAGATATACAGAATAAAAGGTATTTCCTCCTAGCAGGATAAAGACTCCCTTTTTTAACTTTTTTTACTTCAGAGCTAGATTCTTCCTCCCCTTCCTCTCCTGGTGCAGATTATAACTCCTTAGGTCCCTAGACGCTTTCTTTATTGCAGAGGAGGAGAGGTTTTCCTATAAATACAGAGAACTGGAAATAGCGGGGGAGGATTCTTCTATTAAATCTAAGGCATCTAAGGAACTAAGTGTATTTGTGCAATATAGCACAAGAATTTCTTTTCCTTCTCTGTTTACAAGTACCTTTTCATAATTTCCAAAATCCAGTAATTTGCAGAGAGTGTCCCATTTATATAGTGTAATAGTGATTTGCACTATATGGAGTTTTATGCTACTTTATATGAAAGAAATCTTATAAAAAGAAATAGTCTAGCATTTTATCTGATAAGTACATTTTGGCTTGGAATAGTTACTATAAGAATTCTTACATTTGCAGGGTTGAAAGCCATAACATACATTTAATTGTGCTCCAGGGTAGCTAATGCAATGGTCAAATGCAGAGGATTGTGGCATTCTGAAAGCTTTAATCATTATTAAAAAGAGATAAAGGCTCGTATGAATCACTTTGGCTCACAGAACCTGCTGTTCTAGTCTCATGAAGCACAGAGGAAAGTCTGTTGTTTTTCCTCTAGGAAAATAATTAATATTTTTTATCAGCATTCTTTGAAGATCTACAGAAAACCATCCGGTTTCATGTATCAGTTTTCCTTTTCCGATTCCTTTTCAGTTTTTTCTTTGTCAGAAAACAACAGTTACTGTCTAGATTTATATCCAGAGCTTTCCAAATCACTTTTTTTATCTCTATCTTGTATCTTACTTATGTTCATGATCATATAATTGCAAAGCAATGCACTATGGCAGAAGATAATGTTTAGAGAGCTAAGGCAAACATCATGCACAGTCTCTTGAATTTAATTTATGTCAGAAGGAAAATCTTCATATGGTCTGACACCAGCTGAGGATGCTCTTTCCCTACATGACAGAGCTGAGAGGAGGGAGTAGGAAAGTGGCTGGATCATGACCTCTCCTCCTCGGGGTGCTGACTGTGTGAGATTAGAAGTCTTCCCTTGTTGGTTCATCTTTGAAGTGACTATGATTGCTTAGAACAAAGTGAAATAGGTCAGAGCACTGATGACATTGAGGGGGGCACTTAAACCGACTCGTCGTTGACTTTTGGGCCCCACCACAGACCAGGGCTCAAGTCGGACCTCGAGTACTTCTGGTTTTGCCGCATGCCTAAAACACAAGTTTGCTCTGCAAAGATAACATTTACATTAATAGACACACCAAAGGGACGTATTTGCCAGAGCCAGGGGCAGTGAACTTACCTGCCTTTTTCTAGCTCTGTATTTATGTAGTCAGTGCAGGTGAATCTTTTGAGACATGTGGACTCATTTGCAGGAGAAACACGCCAGCAGCACTATGTGAGAAGTAACATTCCATCTCAAATCAGAAAGTTTAAAAGAAACATGTGTAGAAGTGTTAAATGCAAATATATGAAATTAAGTTTTTCACTGGCTGAGGGTTCAGAATAAAGCAGGATTTCAACACAGAATGCCAGTTATTGCAATTATTGTTAGTTTTACAGTACAGTGATATGGTAGGCATCTTACTGTCCTCACAATAAATCATAATCATTGGTCCTGTAAAACTTTAAAACTAATTTCAGCTATTACTCAGTGAAAAGATGGAAGGAATGAAGTGGAGATAGGTCCTGCTGCACCAGGACAGCAACAGAGGTGAAGGAAAGAAGGATGCATCTGTCTGCATTTTTCCAAACCATTAACTTCATATTATAAGTCTTAAAACACAAATAGGACTGATTTAGGAATGACTGCCTTTAAAGACTTAATATTTCCTTACGTAAACCCACCCAGAAAACTGAAGATCTAAAATAGATGTATCCTAGTTCTACGCTCCTTATATTGTAAAGGTGTGTAAGTCAACTGCAGGGATATCCTTGACCATTTTATAAGTGTACAATATCTTTCAGAAGATTGTTGAGCTTAGGCTATAGTACTACACTGGTACCAGTTCCAGAGTTTAATTACCATCCAGCTCAAGAGTCACCATACTATGCTCTACTACTTATTTCAAGCATATACCTAAGGAATCATCATACATTGACAGAAGTAGAATTGCAAGTTCAGTCATACGAGAAGATGCAGCCTTTTAGAGTACAGTATTCATAAAAGTCTATCCAGGAAGTTCTAAGATTAAATTACTTTAAAGCCAGCTATTAAATTCTGCTTTCTGTGAGAAAGCTTATCTTGGTTATAACTAGTTATGAGTTTTAGATCCAGCAAAGATGAAATGAGTAATTCCTGATATATCTCACTAGACTGATTTCACTAAACATCATGAACGTTTACCACGGTCTGCATGTTACCCTGAACATGCTGTGAATTGCGTCATGTGTAACATTGCCTGCCTTCTTTCTTCTGTTATTTCTTTCACCATCAAAATACCTGTTTACTTTTCAGCTCTCTATTAAGGTGGCTTATCTTTTGTCTTAAAACACAACAAAAATTCTCTTATTGTTTTATCTTAAAATACAAAGAATGAAGCACTGATTTAAAAGCATGTGAGAAATTAATCTAAATGGGAAATACGGTAGAGTTCAGCATGCAATATTGTGATTTGTTTTGTTCTACATGTGCCTGGAAAGAGCAAGAATGGTAATTTTCAGACAATAATGACCTTGTCTGAGTGACCTGTAAGAAAATCCATTGAGTTATTCAGAGCACCATTTCCATCTCTTTGTGTCTTTTTTTTTCCTTTTTTTTCCTTTTTTTTTTTTTTTATTGCCATTTCACAGCAAATAGTGACTAAAAGCTGCTCGTGGGCCTCCCAGTGCAACGGATCCATAAGATCAAAACACCTTCAGGTGACACCAAATGAGAGGAAGCAGCTCACACAGCACTCCCCTGGCAATACCTACATTCTCACTTGAGGACAAACACCAAGCAGAATGTGATATGTCCCCAGATTCTGGGAAAGGATATGCGACATGTAAAACCAGACACTGCTGGCAGTGGTCTGCCATCATCTGGAGCTGTCCCAGACACGACTCTTCCCCATCTCACTGCACAAGGGTCGCTGCAGGGGATGCTTGCTGGTTACCAGGAGCTGCTTAAGGTGGTCCCTAGGTCAGAGCTGAATTCCTGGCTGCCAAGTTTTGAAAAGAAGTACTGTTTCCATTCCCGTGCTTGATCTTGGTCCAGGAGCTAAACTTCCTTGATTTGAGTGTGCAGTGTTGCAGAATTTGCTTCTCTTGTTTGGGTTCACACTATTCAGGTGGTTTGCAAAGGTCTAGAAATGCCCTTTTTTTTTCCTCGTAGTATTTTGGGGAGGTTATAAGCTGAGAAAATAGAGTAGTTGATGATGAGAAAACATGATTTCAGTGATACCAACAGCAAAAGTAGGCTCAGAGTAAGGGAACCAGGATCTGTCCATCTGTTGTTATGACTGGTGAAACGTGCATATGCTGTTGAAAGGGTGTAAGCAGCTTGTGCAAGCAGTGTGTTTTGAAAATGGCATTTCAAAAGGAGTATGAAGTGGAGGGAACCAATCTGTCTTTCATTTGACATTTGTCTTAAAATAAGAAGGAACTGGAAAAAAAATAAATTGCTTACTCCAAGATAAAAATTCTGACCTTTCACATCTGGAAGCTCTTTCAAGGGGACACAGCCTGGTGTCATACTGACTTAGGTAAGATAATTGGTAAAAACATTTTGGAAATTTTTCATCAAAATGACTCATCCATATACAAATAATATGCTCTTTTAAACAGTGTCACCTGACCTTGTTATGTCTTATTCATTCCTAATTAGAAATGTGGCATCCAGATGTGAAAGGTCATTACACTAGTTTCTATGACAGCTATCACAGTGTATTTGTGTCACTGAGATTTTTATTAGAAATGCACTGAACAAGCCCAGCTCTCTCTGCCATATGTTTATTGCCATGTTCAAGGACCCACAGGTAAAAAGAATATTTTGTCTACCCAGATGGTTATTGCCACAGTTGGTTTTTAACTTCCACAGCATCTCATAGCGCTAATTGGTTCACACTCTGATGCCAACTTATTGAGATGGATGTTATTTTTGGTAGTTATACCACTGATAGTAATTCCTCTGTAAGAAACGTATCTGCAAGGAATGAAATAAGAAGTCTAGAGAGACTTTCCCAGGCAGAAGAAAAGGTTGTTGTTTGGCTTTTTGGAAAAAAAAAAATACTAATTCATCTGAAGTGTATTTTGAATGTACTCTCACTTAAAAGTATAAGTTGTGGATTATTTTCCTTTTTTTTCCTGTTGTAGCTTTTTGGGAAGTTAGGTTTATTGAAATGCTCAGAGGAAAAAAGCACTAAAATTGGTAAAAGGCTCCTTGAAAAAAAAAATCAAATTGTCTTTACACAACAACATTTGGATTTTAAAAACCAGCCATTTTGAACTTCACCATATACAAAATACCTAGTAGTCATCATGGTTTTTGTTTTCAGTTGTGGAAGGTGACTTCTGGTATTCTATTTAGTCTGAACAGTTTTTTACTTGGCAACTAGCAACATTAAAATCAATTGCACCACTTGCTAAAAAGGGCATCATTCCACCTGAATCCAGGATAACAGAATCTGGCTCAGAACTGATACTGTCAAAATTGATCGATTGTACTTTTGTCTCAAACTCTCTTGAATACCAAAAAAATCTGGGGCTTTTCAAAGTCCTGGAAAACATACATATAATGGCTTCATCACTCTCCAGCAATGACATGTGTAAGGGATATTGTTTGTTCATTTTGAAGGAAAGAGCAACGATCCAAAACATATACTGTTGTGTGAGCACCAATACACATCAACAAGTCAGCAAATTACTTACCCAATGTTAATATAAGGGCGTTTTATTACCTACATACTAGAATTAAGTTCTCCCTTTTCCTTGAAAACAAAGATAGACTCTGATGTCTGTAAGGATTATAATGCATCCATTTTTCCCAAAGTAACAGAATGTGATTTGTGACTGAATTTTCAAGTAATTTTCAAATACATCTGTTGCATTTTCTTACGGTTTCAATATGCAATGAAATGATGGCACACATTAGTCTTTATTAGGGTACAGCAGAGAAATTCAATTAAGACATCCAGGGTCTTGCTGTAACGAAGTTTTTGAGTTATATGTATCCCATGTATGTATGGCAACAGAAGTCTCAATGGGACTGCAAGGTCTCCTGAGGGTACTACAAGTGATAGCATTGCTCTGTTCATAGCTCAGTCAAATCTGAACAGATTTTGCCAAGGATAACCACAGACATTTTTCTAATCTCTTTCAAATTTCAGATAGTATCCACAAATTATAGAAGTCTGCTAAAGACTGCTTTGAGGATCTTTGAAAGCCAGAAATATGTGTACAAGGTCAAGGGTTTGGTAACCTCAGCAGGAGGCCATTTGAGTGTTATAAAGATTAGTCTGTAAAACTGATGTCATTTTTCTATCAGACCATATAGGATGATTTGATTTTATTATTTGATTTTCACTAAATGATAAAATCACTTGCCCTTCATATTAATTTATTTGCAAGTCTTCTGAGATGGTCAGCAGATGTAGGACAGACTACATATATAATAGGAGACAGGTTCAGGGATTGTTTTATAACCTATAGAGTGTGGTGGCATGCCATAAGGGCTAAACTCTTTTCCACTCTAGAGCAGTCTGGTCTTTTGAAAGGTGTCTCTTGTGAATAAATATTGTGTGGTAAAATTCCAGGCAACACAAGCCATAGTTATGTTTGCCACACAGCAATTCTGTTTTCAGTGGGCATATTGACACTTGTGTCAGTCCCCACCCTGGCCAAGCTTGGGCTGCCACACAGACACACCGAGGTCCTCCTCAGATCATGTGCTCAGGAGACCTCATCTCCCAGGTGTCAAAATGCCATTTCTACCTCCACTCCTGGGTTTTTTCACAAACTGGAAGTGCTGCTGGAATCTCTGCTTGAGATGTGAAATGACAGCAGACATTTGTGATAAAAATGGTCAAAGATTTCATCTTTGTTCTTTTAGGGTTTTTTTTCATACCAGTGTACTGTACAATAAACTGAGAGCATTTTTATGTGTCAGTAACTAAACAAACCTATGTTCACTAAAACTAAGGGTAAAAAGTGATATAAATTTAAAATTATCATTTAAAAATAAAACCCGATGTGATGGTAAGACATCTCTCCAGCATGTAAATGACTTTCACACACAACCTTAGCCTGATGACTCTTATATGAAAGATCAATAATTTCTTACCCATATAAAGTGAAAATTTAAAATATGAAAACTTCACTCATGTATTTTACTGTTAGCAACAGAAATCAGTCACCCAAATAATTTATCTCTGACATCAAATATATCAGTTGTAGATAAGACCTTATGGTTGTTAATTATCTGCTGTCTCTAGGCCCACCTTTCAAGAAAAACTGGACACGAAGCCTAAATCCAATTTAGTCCAGAAGAAGCCTGGTCTTGAATGAGTGATATAAATGAGTAGAAGTTACATTAGCCCTTCAAACATTGAAAATTTTCAGAGACATTGTGCTATGCAGTTAGTCTGTGAGAAATTACGTTTTACAAATGTGAAAGACAGACCTTTCTCTGAGCAGGCACTATTTACATTAGTCTAATTTCTGAGTTTGAGGCTTTTTCACATTTCTTAGTGTCTATTTTAAACTACTCATTTATTTTTAACAAAACCTGTTTAAGAAATCTCTCAGATGTTTGAAGAACTTCTGCACAAATTTTAAGTTATTGACTACAGTAGCTTCAGGGTTTTTTTAATTCATTTTCAAACATCGGTTGGGTTTTCTAAGGACATCAAAATGTTGATCATTCTGACTGAAGTTTTCCTTTGCGTTTCCTATCCTCCTAGGTTTTTGGGGAAAACATAAATTTAAAAAAAAAAAGGAAACATGACTTGAATTTTTATATTGCATAGTGTGGTCAGATGTACTCTTATTTGTAGAGACTTCCATAGTACTTCTGCATAGTTGATGTGATATAATCACAGGTCAATTTTTTGAGTGTGAGAAGTTAGTTATTTAAACATAATATTAAAAATGAGAAGGGGAATTACTGTCTTGTTTGGAAACTACGAGTCAAATGATGAAATAGTAAAAGCATTATTTTTTTTTTCTGCAGTTAAGTTTATCAGCTGTATAGCAGGTATTTTCTGTGTTCTGGATCAGTTTGCTCTAAAGCAAACGCTCAGACGAGTGGAAGATCAGAAGGGCAAGACAGAATGAAATAACTATTGTTTCAAGATGTATGGCAGCCTGGATTCACTTAAAAAAAGGAAATTGCAGTTCCCCTTCTCTTCTAGCTTCATTCAACTTCACTTAAAAGAAAACTTATGTTAGTATTGGAACTGGAACATAGTCAAAATACTCAATCCAGAAGCAAGCAGGAAGATCTCTGTGTTGGCAAATATATGATCAAGAAAGAGGAGATTTCCTTTAGAACAAGTTTAACAGCCTCTAAATTATTGTCTTTCGTGTAAAATGTACATTTATACCTTTCCTCCCAGACTTGGAGGTTGAGACGTAGACACCCATTTGATGGTCTTCCCATCATCCACCTGGTCAACAGCTTGATGACAACAATCAAGGGCAGACCGGTCGTGTCAAATAGCACAAGCTTTATTACCTGCTAACTTTACATAGAGCAAAGTTTCTTATGCCATATATGGACACCTTAAAGTTTCCAGAAATCAACACTGTAATGTCTACTCCTTCCTTTTGCAGGCTTCTTGCTCTTAGAAAATAATTGTTGTTCTTGGGTTTTCCATGGATAGGAAAGGAGCAGTCCTCATCGCCCAAGGAAAATTGGAAGATGTAGAGCACAAGGCAAGATTTCCTTTCTCAGTCGTAATGAATTAACCTTTTTGTTTCTGAGGATTCTGCTTAGGGGTTCTTAAAATAACTCTTGGAAAGCTTTGTCCAAAATTTGTACAAAATCCTATTTCTCATTTTTGTGTGATTTTTTCCGGAAGCAAGTTCTACAGTGGTAGAAATGCTGGCATGGATGATGATTAAAATCCTTTCAGTTTTACATAGGTGGGACTAGTACTACAAAATACTTGATAAGGGTGGAAAAGAAGGCACTTAATGTTATGGGATACATCAGCCTCTGTGGGATTTTTGTGATAATTCAATATTAGTTTTTATTATGAATGGTCATATTTTAACTCTAAAAGGAGACGACTATCAGAATTTGCTCTGTAGTTCCTAATTGAGTAACCTCAAAGTGCTGGTTTAGTACTTCTTAATCCTATAATGCACTTTGAAGTACGTTACAGGAGACTTAGTAAGTTCAGCTGCTCTGCAAACTAACTTTGAATACATTAACATATAACATAGTACATCTTCTCTCATTCAAGATTTAGCCAAGTTCCTGCTTATCTACTGCACTCACTCTGATAGCTGGCATAACTGCAGATGGAGGACATCAGAACTTTCTTGACAAACAGCTGAGCAAGCTAAATATCATAGAATCACAGAATGGTCTAAATATAGAAATTATTAAAGGAGTGTTGACTAAAAAGAGCATACATTTAAAAAATTTGGTCAGCACTTTATCCCAGTTTGTTTTCTGGTTGCAAGCCATGCAGTAGTTACAGCAACTGTAGTCTTTTGTCCAGGTTTAAATGTAAGAAGATAAGGTGTGGTGGGATGGGAAGGAAGAGTGGGAAGGGTGTTTGTCCTGTCATTGCACAAATGCTGTTTTAGCTCTCTGTAAATAAAGCTATAGGATATATAAAACAGTTTTAGGGTAAGTAGGTAAGGCATTTGGTGGCATTTGTATTCCATGAGATCCTGATTAACGTTGCTGACTGGAAGTCAGATGAAGAAATTTTATTTTGATGGTAACCACCCACACTAGTTCCATGTTTGCTCAAAAAGAGTGAGTGACATGAAGCTTAACAACTGATTCACAAAGATTTTATCAATGTATGTTATCATGTTGGGAGCTGGAGATGCTTGGAGAAGGAAGAAAAGAACCTTTTTTAACCACAGACCAAAACTTCCTATTATCTACCTGCATAAACTAGAAAGAAATTCCATGTTACTATTGCCAAGCATTAGAACAGCAAAATATAGACATAAAGCATTAAAACATAATAAATGTTTAGCAGTTTTCCCATGGCATATCCTTCCCCTTTTTACATTTGAAATGGTGCATCGATATCCATTGCTTCATGAAATTGTCTGCTATCACCAGGATTTGAAATTATGAACTTTTGAGCTGATACATGGCAAACTTAAAGAGCTACAATATTTATTTAGCACTTCATCTTCTTAACTTCTTGGAGTTTTGCTTCAAATATTTGGCAAGTATTTCTGTATGATGGTAAATGCTGTAGAATTGAGGCCAAGATGTTAAGGAACAACGAGCACTGACGTGCTCTATGGATGACTATTTCTAGTTATATTCTCATCACGTCAGTTTTGATTTAGGAGCTCATTAAATATTAATCTGAACGAATTTGCTCTTAAGTTTCTACCTAGTTTAAGTAATAAGTGGACCTCATTTTTCTTTATGTGTTTAAATTAGCTGATATACATTTATCTATGCAAATAAATTTCATTGCAAATGGATGTTTTGTGAAATCCTATGAACAAGTATTAAAAGCAGCATTAGGATCCTAAAGAGGTTGTGGCAATCTTAATTAGTTTTATAGACTGAATCCAATTATTCTTTATTGGAAACCACGCTGTGTAATTCTAGCTTGCTCTTGGTAAAGAATCTACTTCATTATTGCAAAAAAAATAACAGTTTTAAGAGGTTATCAAAATATCCTTCATGGAACTGGAGAGCTGTTTGCATGAGCATTTGACATTTTGATCAAATGGCAGGCACCTCCAGGACTAAAAACCACACCCTGTTACAGTTTGAAAAGACAGAGGGCCATAGCACTGAAGACAGTTATGCTTCATATCCTGTGCAGACCAAACCACAGCAGCAGCACACACTCTCCAGTGGGTCATCTTTTTGGCTACTCAACAGTGTTTTTCTCAGCACTTGAGACCTCCTGCTCACCTTGTCCCAGGCGATCTCCCACATGGGAGTTCTACCTGATGGCCAGCACGAGAGGCTGAAGCAAGGGCTTGCAACACAGGTCATTACTCCTGAGTGTAAAACGCTCTGAGGGTAGGAAGAGGGGAGCATTAGTACCAGCTTCTGTCATCTATTGAGCAGCAAAAGCCTTGGTTTACACAAATACTTGCAAT
The DNA here is from genome assembly GCA_020746105.1 of Trogon surrucura. NCBI lineage: Eukaryota > Metazoa > Chordata > Aves > Trogoniformes > Trogonidae > Trogon > Trogon surrucura. The sequence continues at coordinate 57,741,857 of CM036617.1, forward strand.
TCTGATGAAGAAGATACGACTGCATGTAATTTAACAGAAACCTGATCATCCTTGTTGTCCCCAGGTAGTGAGAATTCAATCTTTTGCTATTCAAATACTAATTAAAAAAAAAAGTCTTCCATTGATTCTAGTGATAATAATTTCACTATATCTCTTTTCTTTACAGGGCTGAATGTCTTAACATTTAATTACTGTTAACAAGACCTTTACGGGCAGACTAGAAAATTTCATGTACTGTAAGAGCATTAGCATATTAAATGGAATTGTCAGGTGGGCCTCTTAGGATTACTGCTCCTGACTGAAGCCTGTTTAGCTTTTTCTTCATTGTCTTTTAAACTTCATTAAGTACAATAATTCTTTCATTTTCCTCCTTTTCATGGCAGACTTGCAGTAGAAGTTGTGTAAGCAGATAAATCATCTTGTTTGGTCAATAGAAGTTTGATCTGATTGTATTCTGATTTGGAACGGTCTGAAAGATGAGTTGGATTTTTCAAAGTCAGAATAACTATAGACACAGTTACTTTTTGTAGAAGTAAATAAATTAGAAACTATTGTATCTTTTTCTCCATTTTTCTTTCAAGATGTTCATATTTATAGAAATTTGTCCTTTTGTGGCTAGAGTTTAATATTGCTTCAAATTTCTAATAATCTGCTTGTGTTTTGGAAGGGCAACCCTGAATAGTATAAGGAGGCAAAAAATTTTAAAAGTCATTCTTAAGGTCATAAAGCATAATCAAAGTTGGTGTTCTACAGCATCAAAGCTTCTGTTACTAAGTGAACATAGTTCAGACTTCCAGAAGTAGTGAATTTCATTGCTTCTCCAGTTAATATGCTTCTCCGGGAAAAATAGGATGAGAAATTGTTTCCTTAAAAACACTGTTTAGCAGTCCCCATGCTGCGGTACTGCAAGAAGCTTCTGACATTTGGAAGAAGAGAACAAAACATTGATAGCACTGACCTTTATAACAAGAGATTATTTTTCAGTTGTTCTGCCACTAATTAGGTTTAACATGTAAACATTACTTTGCATTGTTTTAATTGGCAGTTCTACTAAGATTAGGACAAAAAGCAGATGATGTCGCCATGCATAGCTGCTTTGCTATTATTTTTCCTGATCTCATTTGCTTTGCCAAACAATAATGCGTAGATTCCTTTGGCCTTGTGATACAAGCATAACAACTCACGTTTTCAGGTGGCACAACACAAGCCAGTTTAACTCAATGGAATACAAACATCTTTTTTACATCCGATTTGATTTGCATGGTTCAGGATGATGCTTAAGGAAGCAGTGAATGCTTTGTTTGCAGAAGATGGCAGCCTTGGAGCACAAGATCATATTTGTATCAGAGAAGCGTTCCTATGGGGCAGTGATGAAGTATCAGCCTGCAAAAACCTTGTGTGCACAGGCAAAATGTCTTGGCTTTGGGGTCACCAAAAGAAAGCCCAAGCTGGTGCTACCAAAGCTATAACTTGAAAAAAAAATTAAGCTTCCCTTTTCTCCCCTCAGTTTTAAGTATTTGTTATTTAAGCTTATTTTAAGTAGTGCTTTCTGTAAAGTAGCCTTTTCTTCCTGCAATTTGATTTGACTTTATCACTTGTATTTTTGCACTGTAAAGGAGAAACATTTTTTAATCCAAATGTGTATACTTGATTATGCAAGGGGCACTAGCTCATTATTTTTTCCTGTCTTTCTTATTTAAACTTTTGATGATGTGTCAGTTTAAGTAAACATGACAAAGCCTTTGATGGATAAAACAAGTTATCTTAACTATGTAGCAAGAGCCTTATTCCGATACAATATGATTGCATAAGGAGACAAAGATTTACATGAAAACACTAATTTATTTTATGTAGAAAAGATGGAGATTATTATTATCTAGTTATTTTACATTACATGCCATTAAGAAATCACAGAGCTCTTTCCCTCTGTATGCACTGGTGATGGTGCCTCAGTCAGGCACTCAGGAACACCAGACACCTTCCCCAACAATTCACAGTTGGCACGTCAGCCTTGGCATGGAGACCATGGTGGATGTGGCATTTCACATGTTCATCATCTTCGCTAGATGTCGTGGTTCAAGCTGACTGCCGGGGATGACAACAGAGAACCACAAGATCACTCGCTCACTCCTCCCCTCACCACCACTCCAGAGGGATGTGGAGAGAGATAACTCAGTCAAAAAGGCTCAAGAATTGAGATTAAGGACAGGGAACGTAATAATCTACCATTTAAGACTACAGCTAAAAAAAACAGAGAGACTTGGGGAGAAAACATAAATTTAATTCACCACCACTGTTTATGAAGTGGAGAGGAATCCATCAATAAATACAGCGCAATCTTCCATACACTTCCCCACACACACACCCCTCTTCCATCTTCCTGACTACCTCCTCCCCCCGTCAGTGCAAGTGGGGAAAGGGGGTACGATCCATCTGGCCTTTACTCATGGTCCATGGCAACTCCTCCTTCTTGAGAAACAGGGCTCCTCACAGTCTGTCCTTCATACCACGTGGTGTCTGCCTCACAGCAGGGAACCCTCTTCCTCCTCATGAGTCCATCAGGACTACAGATTGCTTTGGGCACATCCCCTGCTGATGCTTGTTCTCCCTTCCCTCTCTCACGGGGCTCTACATGTACTGCTGCATCCTGGACATCCTTCCTGTTCTTGAGCCTCTCAACTGGCAGACAATCACCTTCCTGCCATCTAAACCACCTCAGGACTGCAGGGAAAGGTCCTGCTCCAGGACCCTTCTCCCCTCTTTCTTCTCTGGACTTTGTTCCTTTGTTCTCCTCTCACCAGATCCTTCTCCAGCAGAAAAATAAACCTCCCCAACACCAAACACAGGACAGATCAAGATGAGATCAAGACCAAAAGAGAAAGAGAATAATGGGGTTGCCTCTTAAATACCTTGATGGCAGAGGTGCTGATTGGCCCGACCCTGGCCAGAGGTTGGTCCAACTCCTACCTGGGGGTGGGGGAGGCTCTCGAAGCTTTGCAAGACTCATCCCACACAGCTGTACCCCACCAGACTCAAACTCATGACACTAAACCTGGTGAAAGTGAAGAAAGAAATTAATCACCTGAAACTTAACAGTTTGGATTCACTCTGCTCTTTTTGCCTAAGCTAAGGGCACTAATCGTTTAAGTGATCCACTGGACATAGTCCAAAAGCCTTTGTCCTGGAAACATCCAAAGTCTTTTGGAGATTCGCTTTGTCTATTTTTTCCTGCATAATAAATGAGTAAAATTCAGCAAGGTGCTTTTGTCTACAGGAAAAAAAAAGGCACACACTGCCCTGACCATGACAGAAAAGAAACAATGTCTCTAAATGTTCAAGTCTGCTTGGTAAAACAGTCAAATTTGCTTCACCTTTTTCACAGGAAGAAGGGATTTACCTATAAGGATCATTCTTCCTCATCTTCCTTATCACTGAGCTCTTAAGATGGCACTACCAAGAAATTTTGTTAGAAGGAAATATAAATAATCAGTGGTTAGAAGACTGAGGGACCTGAAAATCACCAGTGTAATGTAGGGTTCTCCTGAATGAACACAGGAAAGGGGAGCAAATCCATGTATAATTGTTAATGCTTCAGTTCATGATCTTATGTTGGAAATAGGGAGAGAGGAGCACAGAGGACTGGCTCTGTTTTGAATGTGGGCTATGGCTACCATACGACACTGAAAATATCCAAGCTCAATCCGTTATTGAAGGGGAAAATATTTTATTTATTAGCTCATAGACATTTTATTTGTGATCAGTTCATAAATTGGGGATAAAGAAGAGATGGACAAGAAGGCAATAGTATGAAAAGCAAATCAGTTCTATTACAAAAGTATTTTTCTAAATTATCTCAGAGACAGAGTTAACACTGTGTTAGTGAAATCTGTAGGTGTCATAGCCTGGGAGAAAGCCTGAGAAATAATTAGAGGGAACAGAAAGAGACTGAAAATATGGGCAAAAAAAAGGCCTTTTCCAAGGGTTCATAAGGAAAATGAACAATCACACACCTAAAGGACACAAGAAAATCAAAGTCCCAGGAAAAAGAAATTGAAATTACAGTTATTTAATGAACAATAGAACAAAGTGATATTTATTAAAGAAAAAAAAAAAAACCCACAAACTAAATGAGCATGAGTTTACTAGCTGCATTAGTCAGAAATGTCTAATATGAAGAGGTAAATTTCAGGCAGAAAGAAGAGATATTTCATAGTTGTCACAAGACTATAAGTAGAAAAATATAAATCAGAAAAGGAAACCTTGCTTCACATATTAACTAAAACTTCATATCTGTCTTTGTACTAACCTTGCATACAAGATGAGCAAATAACTTCTTCCTGCAGGAGTGGGATGCGGATGATTTGCACTGAGAGGAAAAAAACTAGACTCTCAAGAATATGCATTAGATGGCCAAGCTTCTTTTGTCTTTAGGTTTAGTAGTTTTCACACAAAAATACGTTTTTCATAAAATACCCTAAATATATATTCAGTAAGTTATAATTTGGAAATAGTATAAAGCAACCATCTATCAATGAATTTCTACCTTACAAAGAAGGTTAATCTGTAGTTTCTTTTACTTTATTTTACAGTTATTGTAAAAAAAACTATCCAGAAACTTGAAAGCAGAAAAGATTCATTTCAGTATTCCAGAATTCTATGCTATTTTTTTCCCAACAAATTGAATTGTAAGTTATTTTCAGGTGGTTTCCCCGATAAGCTTAGGCAAGTGTAATTTCATGCAGTGCAATTCAGACTTACATTCCCACTGTGAAAGTGAGCTCATCAGTCTGTCTTCTGGACAGAAAGGCAGAACACTTCAGAATTACTTAGTGTCAGTTATATTTTCTTTGCAGTGTAACATAACTCTTTCCTGGGAATGGAATGTACCTTGTGCTTGTTTCCGTCTGGGGCCAAGAAAAACCAGTATAATTTTAACAAAGTTTTTGTAGGTATTTAGAGAACTACGTACTAGTGATTAGTGCCAAAGTAATATCATGGAGAGTTAAATGCTCTGTTTAGCCAAACGATGAAGTTTTTTATCCTTTTTTTCCTAGAGATTGGCATGGGTAAGAGGCTGATTCAGCATCCACAACATTGCTTTTCAATGTTGTTTTCCAGTGAGAACACGACTTAATGCAAAACATGATGGTGGTGGTGTGATGGACGGAGTTTGCTAACTTGTCTCCTTGCCTTACACTGGCCAACAAACAGCCAGGTATAAACAGAAGCCAGAATCCTGCAGTGATCTCTGCGTGGAGAAAATATTTTGCAGGACTGGGGCCATAATACAGCCATTGTCTGCCTGTCTTCAGATTGGAGACTGAAAATGAAATAGTATATTTTCTTAGCGAAGCCCAAGATGACAAAGCTGCCTGAGGGATGAATTTGATTTTGTTTATTCTGAATCATACAAGAATGAGGAAAAAAAAAAAATTGATCATTCGATTAGTCTTTTAAGTGATCAATGTTTGGGGAATTTTGTAAAGCTGATACTCTTATTTTGTTATTGTCTAAGAAGTACCAGTCTTTTGTAATTTGGAAGGGGTAAAAATAGAATTCATTCCAAATTATTTTCACATAGAATCATAAAATGGTTAAGGTTGGAAGGGACCTTGAAGATCATCTAGATCCAATCCCCCTGCCATGGGCAGGGACACCTCTCTCACACTAGACCAGGTTGCCCAAAGCCCCATCCAAACTGACCTCAAACACTTCCAGGGATGGGGCATCCACAGCCTCCTTGGGCAACCTGTTCTAGTGCTTCACCACTCTCATGGTGAAGTGAAGAATTTTTTCCTTATATCTAACCTAAATCTACCCTCCTGCAGTTGCATTATGTCCCTGCTGTGGCAGGGAGATTGGAACTAGATGATCTTTGAGGTCCTTTCCAAGTCAGATCATTCTATGATATGATTCTATGATTTTTAACTATTTTAATAATCCTCATTTCATCGAATCACTTCATCTTTTGTTCTAAAATCCCCACTTTTCAAGGAAGGGCCATAATATAGTAGAACTTCAAGGTAGAAGAAAAAATAGTAAGAAATTGTGGCAGAGGCTTTTCATTTTATCTTTATCATTTTGATTACCACATGACATACAGAAAGTGACAAACATGTATTTGAAGATTAATTGCCTTTCAGCCAATAGCCTTATAAAGATAAAACTGCCAGAATTTTGAGAGGGAAAAAAATGTTGCCATGGATCAATCATGCTGATTTTGTTCTCAAAATATTAATAACATCAGAGTATGTGTTGAGTGAGTTATCATAGATCCTTCCAGTATTGAGTTATTAAATGAAATTCTGGTCTATGGAAACTACATTAATATAAGAGAACTAAATGTTAAAAAATTGAATTCTTTGAAGATAGAAAAGTTGATTAAGTGGTTAATTTGCATGAGAGATTGACAAGAATGAGGAAATCCTACAAAAGGTAGGAACAATCATATAACAAAAGTGAAGAGACAAGGCAAACACAGATAAGATATCCTTATGAGGAGATACTGTGGCACCAGAGCATGGATTCAAAATATGAAGACTGCTATTTGTAATAATTTTGTCATTTGGATTTAATTTCTCTGTACTCAGGAAAACGTTTTTATGCAGTTCTTTGAACTATTTGAAAGTAGTTCTAAAAATGCTTGTAGTTCAAGGCAAGTTCTCTATATTTAATTGTTCCCTAGGCTGTTTCCTGGTGTCTAATGGGCCTACTGCTACCCTAAAATATAACAAACATTAACTTTCCCCACCCCAAAAGTTCCTTACGTATGTACAAGACGTGTGCAAACAGTGAAAAAGGGTTGCAAAAGAGGATTTCAGTTCTGCTCCTGGACTCGAAGAGGTCTTTTCACAGGGGGGCCTCAGGGATTGGGATGGAAAAGAGGGGTGGGGTTCTTTAATTTGGACAAAGATAGATGAAAGAGGTTCTAGACAAAAACAGCTGTGTAACTCTGATCACACTGCAGCCAAACTATTCACCCCTATACAACAGTTTCACTTCTCTGCAAGCTATTGTATTACTTCTTCTTGCATTTCCGTACTACTGTCATTGATCACTTACCTCTTATATATGTAATCACTTCTTCTACTGCTTTACTTCTCTCCTTTTTCAGGGAATTTTTATGAAATTTCTGGCATCATAAATGGTCATATCACTCTCAAAAACGCTTTGCCTCTGTGTGTTATAGTAGCCTCTATTGCAGTTGATTGCGCACTAAAAGCATAAAAGCTTTCAAGGCAGTTGACTCTGTTAAGGTTGCATTTGCCTATTGCACCGGACATTGCACACTTACAGGATAAAGCAGCAGATAAATATTTAGGCTGAAGTGGTCTTCTTCTTTTTCTAACTTTATGTGATACTTCTGTTGAACATTTTCTCAGTTGTCCAGAAGGGTTTCTATGTGTCATTTTTTGTTGCAATTTCCTTTAACATTTAAGTAACAGTCCTATTTTGAAATTCCACAAACCCTTAAATTTATTTTTCAATGGATAAAAATTACTGGAAAACGCTTTCTCTCCTCTTGTTTGTTTGTTTCTTTTTTTATAGGAACTTGATGATAAGATCTGAATTCTACAATTAAATTATTAATTTTAACCACCTAGTTTTGCAAAAGTCTGAGCAGACAGTCTCTTCCGTGCAAGTCAATAGCCAGGATGTGCACTTGTGGCCAAGAAGGCCAATGGCATCTTAGGGTGCATCAAGAAGAGTGTGGCAAACAGGTCGAGGGAGAGTATCCACCCTCTCTACACTGCCCTGGTGAGTACACATGTGGAGTTCCGTGCCCAGTTTTAGGCTCCCCACTTCAAGAAAGGCAAGGCTGCAAAGATGATTAGGGGTCTAGAACATGTCATGAAGAAAGGTGAGGGACTTGGAGTTTTTTAGTCTGTGGAAGAGAAGACTGAGGGGGTATCTTATCAATGGTTGTAAATACTTAAAGGATGGGTGTCAGGAGGATGGTGCCAGCCTTTTTTCAGTGGTGCCCAGTGACAGGACAAGAGGTAACGGGCACGGGTTTGAACATTGGAAGCTCCATCTAAACATGAGGAGGAACTTCTTTACTTTGAGGATGACGGAGCACTGGAACAGACTGCCCGGAGAGGTGGTGGAGTCTCCTTCTCTGCAGACATTCAAAACCTGCCTGCATGTGTTCCTGTGCAACCTGCTCTAGATGATCCTGTTCTAGCAGAGATGTGGACTAGATGGTCTCCAGAGGCCCCTTCCAACCCCTAACATTCTGTGATTCCTTGATTCTGCGATTCAGCAATAGGATTTGTTTAATTCTAGTTGTTTTCAACCAAGAGACTCAACTTTGTTGGAGATTCTTATTTGGTTAAGTTTGCTCTTTTTTAAACCTTGGCCTGCATATTTAGCCAAATTTTTCATATAAATTAGGAGCTGTAATTTCATGGATAGCTCGTAATTTATCATCTGTTTTTCTTAATGCTCACCTTGTGCTCATCATTTAAAAATGATAATCAAAAAAGCACAGAACTTGGCATAAAATATAAACAAATCAAATTTAATTTAAATAACACTAGAGGAAAGCTGTTATCGTGCCAGAAAATTCAAAGAAATAGAGCCTGTTAAGTGAGATGAACTTAATATATACAGTAGCACTCTCCAGACAAAACTCAAAATTTGCAAATCCTTTTTCGCTTCTTTGAAATATAAGTGTATTTCACTTCAACAAAGAGATGTGCCTTTTTATCTTCTTTATGAGTTGTCATATGCATTGTCTAATGCAAATGAAAAATTGTACCATGTAGGTTCAAAATTCCTTTTCCTTTCCTGCACATCTTCGCTTCTGGAATCTAATGCAAATAAATCATGATATCAATAAAAAACAACAATCAGCACATACAAAAAAAGAAAAGATGAGTAGGTAGTTAGAATGCGTACGAGAAAAGGTATCTACATGACTTTAAGAAATAAAAGGATTGCTTTGTCCAGTACTGAAGAACTATTCCTCTTTGACTCAGAAGAGGCTTCTGCTTTATCTTCAGAGCTCTTTTTTTATCATGTTAGGTGAATTTCCAAATGGAGGCATCAGTCTGGCCCCTGAGGCCAGGTGATGTCTTCCTATCAAATGCACATGGGTCGGATTTTCATTCCTAGAAACTGTTTGTTGCTTCTGGTGGTTTTTATCTTCTGTGAGTGTGAGGACTTGATGTTAAACCTGCAGCACGAAAATACCGTCAGTAGGTTGTGGTGATCTTTCAGTACCTGTGTCCTCTTTTGTTACAACTCTCTCTGTCCTACACAGGATACTGATGAGATGTGAGTGTTGGTTTGTATAGCATAACTGTTAGCTTAATGGCTTGGAAGGTATTGTCAGTTGGGAATCTAACACTTCTAACCCATAAAAAGTCTGAGTGGGTCAACCGTTTTTCTAAATCTTCTCTTAGAATTTCTCAATTATTTTTGCAGCTGCTTCCCAGCTAATTATCTCCAGATCAAGAAATATCACTGGATGTTGAAAGTGTAATTTCAGTCACATCGTTTTTCTTCCAGACACTGAAAACTTCTGCCGCATCTTCACTCTTGGTATTAACTACTGCTTATGCTCAGCCTCAAGCTTTTGGCACCAGTTGGTGCCAATCCTAGTAAAAGGGCTCACTCAAAACAGCTGCCCATTGTCACCAAAGCAGACTATCTGATGATTCTGCCAGAAGGAGACCTCAATCGGGGCAGATAGTTCTGAGCACAACTGGTTCAGTCCCAGGGAACTACCTAAGTGCAAATAAAGTATTGATTTGTATTATGAACTGCTCTCATTTTTCATTTCAGGTGTGAAAAGCCCAGCCTTATTGCTAATCTTCTTGCTTGAATGTGGCCATCAAATTCATGTCATAAACCTCAGTCAAATCAGACGCTGGTGGCTGTGCACAAAGTGAGCCAGTCTTGCATTTGGGGCATTTCAATGTCTGGCAGAGTTTGCCCTAGGTTTTCTGTCATGAGCTTTCAGCTTTTTAATGTTTGCTCTTGTCCTGGATTAATCTGCTTATACAGCCACTGCATTGTCTTCAGAGGGAAACCTCACATTAAATAGCTTCCAGGCACTGTAACTGCATGTCAGCTTTCAGGAGACCTCTCGTTCTTGCACAGGAACCCAGAGGTACATAAGTCCTGTGAAGAGAATGGTACATTTATTGCAGTGAACATGATCTGCAGGCCACATGCAAAAAGGCATTGCAGGAAGGGATGCTCATTTGGGAGAATGAATATTTTCTGTAAAACTAAAGTTGAATGTCATGTCAGTTTCATAGATTTTTCTATTATGATTATCTTCATTTACTTTTCATGGAGTTAGTGCATAGATCACAATGGGAAAGTAGACTCTGGAACCTACCAATGGTAGAAGAAATGCACTTACAGGAGACAAAAACAAAGATTCATAAGGAACTGTAGTAACGTGTTTTATACAGATGTCTTTTCCTTAAGTTTGTTGCTACTTGCAGAATAGCAGTCATTAACTGCAAAATATGGCAGGCTTCATGAAGAATTCTGGGAAGGCTTGATTCATTGTTGTGACTGTGTTAATAAGATATCGTGGCCCTGAATTAACCAACCAATTTACGTATGACAATCCGTTGTCTAATAAGATGTGACTGTAATTTGAATAGTGGTTTTGTAATAAGTGTGTTATGGGATAAAGGACAAGCAGATATTAGGCTGCAGATATTAGCTTTGTCTCATTACCTTCCAGGAAAAAAAAATGTAGTTAGTTCACCAGTACGGAACATGGAATGTTTTTTATTTAGCTCTTATCGCATTGTGTATACAAGTAGACCTCCCTGTCTGTACCTTCTCTACCATAAAATAATGTCAAAACCAAAAGGAAAATGGGTTATGATGCACCTTTTGGAACACTCTTGTGGCCATTCTTTAGTGGCAATAAATGTATTTTCTTCTTGCTTGATTCTTCTTGGTGCTTCTGGATACCCTAGTTGCTGTGGAGATAAAATGGCAGGCACTTGCTCATCAACATTATGTCAATGTTGCTTGGTTTTGCTTTGTTTAGTTGCCCTCTCTGGGCTAATACAAGAAGCTAATGTCATCTAAGTACTGAGAGTGCTGGAAAATAGTCCTTTTATGTTTGGATGTTTGGCAATAAGAAAATGGACAAAACAATACTGATTTGTAAGCTCAAACTCTCCTAACGGCTCTCTCAGTTTTTTTATGTGGATGTTAAATAATGCTATAGAGTAGATTAAGCTTTACTACTCACTATCATGCTTTTATTAAAACTCTAAAACTTAATTTTATAAAAGTATTGTCCAGTTAAGTAGCAAAGATAAATCTTTTCTTTGGTCATACAAAACTAGACATTAGTCCATAGGCATGAAGATCAAGACAGAAATAAGTGCAGATCTGTATGACAGTGACTTGTCTAAAACACATTTAGGAAAAGAATGTTGTATATTTTGTAACATTTGCCTGTAGAAGTTGTGTCTGTGTGCCCTTGGATACAGAGAAGCAAAACAAATGGTTAACAAGGACTATAATACTACTAATTAGAAGATTGTATTAAAAGCAAAAATTATGCTGTCTGAAACATAGCCTTTCCAAAACTTGTTTATATTCCCTTAGGACTCTGTGTCATTTAGAATATTCGGTAGATCCTGGCCAGCTGAGTTCCTGTTTCCTTAGTTTTGCAAGTTTGAATTTAGAAAATGAAATGAATAATGAGTATTGGAAAATGCCACAAAATAAAATGGACTGAAGTTTTATGGTTGGTATGACACTGACATGAGTGTGATAATGTTGGTGTTGAATATCAACACAGCAGTGCTCCCTGGAGTGGTCATGGCTACCAACACCTGAGTATCACCAGGTTCTCGAGTCTCTTAATCGATGTTGTTGCTTCATTTGTTTATGCTGATATCTATACTTCCAACTGCCAAAAACAGTAGGACAATACATTACAAGATAAAACCACTGTGAAAAAAACTCATGAAGGAAACCTAAACATACAAGATATTAAACTTCCTTTTACTCCTCATAACTGATTTCCTTGTGTATTAGTTTGGCCTGACTGGATTTTGGTGGCGGGGGGGGAGCTGCAGGGTGGCTTCTGGAAGAAACTGCTAGAAGCTCCCCAAGTTTGATAGAGCCAATGCCAGCTGGCTCCAAAGAGGGACCCGTCGCTGGCCAAGGCTGAGCCTATCAGTAAGGTGATAGGAGAGGAACATCTCTGTGAAAGCATATTTAAGAACGGGAAAAAGAACTGCGCCACTACAGCTGGCACAGAGATGGAGGAGTGAGAATTTGTGCAGACACCAAGGTCAGTGAAGAAGGAGTGGGGGGAAGATGAGCTCCAGGCGCCGGACCAGAGAGTCCCCCAGGTCCGTGGTGAAAATCATGGTGAAGCGGGTTGTCCCCCTGCAGCCCATGGGCGGGCTGTAGATGTCCACCATGGGGCAGAAGACTCCACGCCGTGTGAGTGGTTGCCTGAAGGGGGCTGTGACCCATGGGAAGCCCATATCAGAGTAAGTCGCTGCCAGAAACCACAACACCCTGCTGTGGGTATTATGATGTGAAAAATTACATCAAAATGATTTGAGCTTCCGAAGAATCATAGAATTGTCAGAGTTGGAAGGGACCTTAAAGACCATCTAGTTCCAACTCCCCTGCCATGGGCAGGGACATCTCCCACTAGACCAGGTTGCCCAGAGCCCCATCCAGCCTGGCCTTGAAAACTTCCAGGGATGGGACTTCCAGCACCTCTCTGGGCAACCTGTGCCAGTGTCTCACCACCCTCATGGGGAAGAACTTCTTCCTAACACCCCACCTAAACCGATCCCTCTCTGGTTTTAATCCATTCCCTCTAGTCCTACCACTCCCTGACATCCTAAAAAGCCCCTCACCAGCTTTCTTGTAGGCCCCCTTAAGATACTGGAAGGCCACAATAAGGTCTTCTCGGAGCCTTCTTTTCTGCAGACTGAGCAACCCCAACTCTCTCAGTCTGTCTTCATAGGAGAGGTACTCCAGCCCTCTGATCATCCTCATGGCCCTTCCCAGGACACTCTCCAGAATCATTTTGGTTGGAAAAGACCTTTATCATCATCAAGTCTACTTGTTAACTGAACACTGCCAAGACCACTGCTAAACCATGTCCCTAAGCAGGACATCTGCACGTCTTTTAAATATCTCCAAGGAGGGTGACTCAACTACTTCCCTGGGCATCGTGTTCCAGTGCTGTCCTATTCTGTGTTTCACAATACATAGATACAGGAATGTAAACTAGCAAATGACACCAAGCTCTTTGATTTCCCTTTCTCTCTGTTCTGTTCGTACTGTCTTTACAGTTTGAATGCTGATCCCCAGGGACTGATGCTGACTGTGAAAATTAAAGCACCTTTTAGGTAAACAACTGCCTATCCAATTTCCTAATCAAAGGCAGAAAACAATCCAGTATCTTCCTGAAAGCACCCTGGCCAGGTCTGGCACCAGGATCAAAGTTGGCTGTAATATGTAGGGTGGGGCCTTCCCTAGACCTCAGATCAAGAAGAGGGTGAGGACACTGAACTCTGAGGGCCAGGGTGCTTCTAAGCCTCCAGAGAAACCAAGACTCTGAAACTGATTCTTTTAATAAAAAGATACAGTTATTGTATTGACTTTTTCAGAGGGGGATGATAATGGGCTTTCTGTGCAAGTTAATGAAGTATCACCAGAGAAGAAATTGCATAATATGAAATCTTTAGACAGGACTGAAAGAGCATGTTTTGTGTTTCCAGAACAGCATGATTCATTGTGAATTCTCATTTCTTAACAAGCCCTGAAGTGAAAATGCTGTCTCTCCATAAATCCCAGTCTATCAGTCTGGACAGGAAGCTGCTTTATATTTGCATTCATAGAGTTTTAAAGCTGTAAAATAGTACCCACAAAATTTTCTGAAGCAATTCATTTTTTAGTAAATCTGTAAAGAGATGTAAGGTGCAGGAAGCCTTTTGTATTTGCAAGAGCACAAAGTCTGAGCCGAAAAATACAATTCAGGCAAAATGAAAATGTATTGCAGGTGCTGATCACTGGCTGCAGAAGATCAGAAGGTTCTCTGCACATAAAAAAAAAAATAAAATAAAAAGATGTGCATCAACAGTAGGTTCAAAAACTTAGAGATAATACTGAAATATTTTAGTCATGTAGGGTCTTTTTTCTTTATCTTTGCAGGTTGTTTTTTTGTAACAGTTTTTTGAATTTATGACTAAGGTCAAAATGCAGTGTTTACTTACAAGAAGCATACAAGGCTTGAAGTAAAAGGAAATTGTTTTTCAGCAAAGGCTCAGATAAGTTAAACATGTAACAGCTTTCATTATGTTGTGGAACATATTTTTGGGCAAGGATTGTTACACCTGTTAGACCTTTTAGAATTTAAGATCATGTCTTGTATACGTGAATTCTGCTGAATATGATTAATCCCAGAAAGCAGCCATTGAAGCCTTTGGAGAGGGGAATTAAAGAAAAAGCACTTCTATTTTAAAACCAAGGTTATAGTCAAGGTTAATTCAGGGTGTCATGAAAGTGTAACTGTCACAAGATTTAGTGACGATGTAAGGGCAAATTAATGCAAGATCAGTGGCCTGACTATTGATTCTTATCATGGGATCCTGCTGAAATGAAGTCATTATTTAATTACACTTTTACTTACACTATAAATGGTTCCCAGAATAGACTGCACTCAATTTTGATGTCTACAGCTCTGTCTTCACTTTTCTTTTGTGTTCCTAAGTGAGAAGGGAGTGAAAATAAGCACTCAACAAAATTTTGATTTATTATACTTCACATGCTATTCTTTTCTTACAAAAAGTAAGGAAGCAATGTTTTCCTTCTTCCGTTCAGAATAGTTCATGAGTCCATTCTGAGTAGAAGAAACGTGTCTTGAAACCTCTGAAGATTTTCGGATTAAAATCTCTCTAAGTTTCATTCAAACGAATCAATATTCAAATGATTTTCCTGCTCTTCTCAAGTGGTTTAAAAATTTTTGTCAGTATCTCTAGAAGTAGACTCTAAAGTTACTGTTCATACTAAAGCAAATAACTGGAACCTACAAGAAGTTCACATGTACTTTATTGGGATTTAAGAGACAACAGCAAGAGTTTTGCTATAGAAATCTATTAGGAAAGCTCAAGCATCTATAAAATTACACCAATTTTAACTGAACAATGAAAATTATGTTTATTCCCTATTGTATCCTTAATTCTATTGATTCTGAATCAGATCTACCTGGCAAATTTGTGACTAATAAAAAGTTATCACTAATTCCGGTTTAATTTGTCTTGTGGAGCAAATCCCACATGTTGTCAAATTCCACAAATTTGAAAACTCAACTGCTGAGAAAATGTAACTGGTTGTCATGATAATGTTATTGTCTGAAAAAATAATATGTAAAAATGGGCAGAATTCACATTTTAAATACAAGATTATGTTTATTGTTTCAGAACATAGAAACACCTCATTGTGTGCTTGTTTAATACCTAGTACAGAGTAAACACAGTTTTGCCCACGATAAGAATCAAATAAATAATAATTGTATTGAGGGAAACATCACAACTCGGTGGAACTCAAGTTTCATAAAAAGTTGATGAGAGTTAGACTCCAATTAGTTAAATTAAGAAATGAACTTTTTTTTTTGGATCAGAGTAATAGTTAAGACCAATTTGCAGAATTTACTCTGATTCTCATTTAATCCCATTATATTTATGAAAGATTCATCTCCATGGTCTCTTTTTTTTGTCTTGTACACTGTATTTTTACGTTATTTTTAAGTAGAAGAAAAATAAAGCCATGTAATTCACAGAACATAAAAGATAATAAATGTAATGCATGAAACGAACAGAGCCTCCTGCAAGAAAATGTACTGTTCTCTTAGTGGGACTGCCAAGTGTTATTTAGTTCATGGCGTGGTCTTCTCTCCTGCAAATGTTATTCTCATTTTAATTTTTTTCCTGAGAGAGAGGCAGTGTATTAGATGAGTAAGCAACATAGTAGCTTCCTGTAATAGCCATCTCTAGTTGCCACTTACTAATGAGATATTCAAAAATAAACAAATAAAATGCAGTACATAAGTGCATAAGAGGTTTACTTGCTAGTTCAGTATCATGTGATGAGCCACTAAATGATAATATAGCAAGATTGTTATGTTAAAAACCAGAAGATTAAAGAAATTTCTTTTCTCTCTTGTGAACCTATGTTCATAAGTAATAGTTTTAAAACTTTCACATCTGTTTTCAACTACTGCAGTGGGAATATATACATCTAAATTGCAGAAATAATATAGAAAGTGTTTTGTTAATGCTTTTCCTCAGAATGAAGAAATACAGCTACAGTGAAATCATTTCTGGTTCAGATTGTCTTTCATTGCCCTTGACAACTAGGGAGAGAGAAGTTGCTTTTTGTGCTTCACAATTTCAGTCTCAGCTCAGTGTGTTTCTCTTTGTCAAGCCATTTTATTTTTTTTTATCTTCAACTTCTCCTCATCATAATAGGTGCCTAGTAGTTCTTTTTATCCAATCTCCAGCAGCAGCAAAGTCACTGATCTCATCACTTTGTGTGTTTGTACAGCCAGTCAGAAACGTAGTGGTGGGTGGAAGGACAAATGGGAGCACGGGTTGTAAAGGGCTGATTATAATATGAACCTGCTTCCAGGAGTCATTTTGTACTGTTGGTTTTAATTGGTTGTTATGTTTAAAGTATTTGTGTAGGGATTCTGAAAATCAAGTAAGCATAAACAAATTTACTCTTTCTCTTGCTCTGGAAGCAATCCTTTAAATCCGGGCACTGGATGCAATTTCCAGACCTTGCATGGCTTTGAATCTCATCGCACTTTTCCATATAAATAAAATCTTGAACCTTGGTAGTTGTCTGTGCAGCACCTATTCCATTCATTCCACTGCTGTTAGAGAAGGTAAATCTGGTATCTTCTACCCTCTAATTTTTCATTAGGAATGTTTCAGCAGCCTTATAAGACATAGATCTTTAAGAACCGATTGTCTGCTTAGGATACTTATTTCTAGATATACCATTGGAAATAACGTCCTCTTTGCTGAGTGGACAGGCACAGTGATATCGTACTTTTTTACAATGGTTTGTGGTACCTGGACAGAAGTCATCATGTTCAGAACTTGTTACAATAACCTTCAGATACACAGGATACTATCAAGTTTGTAGTATTTCTCATATGCACTGGAAAATTTGTCCTCTCCATCATGCTAATGCTAGTGCTAACTTCACGGTGATATCCCTGTTGTCTTCTTCACTGAAAGTGAATGATATTACTGTACTGACAGGGAAATCTCTCCCAACACAAATGTTTCGAACATGACTGTGACTTTCCTTACTTTTAAAAGGCTTGGAAACAGGTTGTGGTAGTGTAGCTGACAGTTCATCCATACCGGAGATGGTAATGATGAGACATCTTTCAGCAGGAATTATAAATGGATATTTGGTTTTGAGAGTGCCTTTACGGTTTGAGTATGTTTATCCCTGTGGTTCTGGAAACTAGACCACTAGGTGGATTGTATCGCTGTATATAAATTGTATTCCAGCATGTTTTATAAATCAGGTGGCTTAATCAGATAAAGACAAATGGCAATGAAATAGCTTAAATACAAATTTAGTGCCAGGCAGCCATTATACAGTGCTGTATTTTACTTTTACTGGATTTTCTGACTTAGCTGGCAGTAAATTCAGTCATTTGCCACTTAGGGACATGGGTCAAATTGCCATTTAGCCTAATCTGCGTGGTCCTTTCTGCTTCAACATGAGTGGGAGTTTTGCCATCTGGCGAGAACTGACATCTTATTTAACAAGCTATAGAACATCTTTCACGTTGTTAAAGGAGAACTCGGCATGCTGAGGGTGAGATGCAAAAATCCTTGCCCTAGTCTAGCTGCAGGTTTATCTCAGAGCAGTTTAGTCGATAGAATATTTTGAAAAGTCTGTGGGGAAGAATGACACCAGGAGAGACAAGGGCTGTCACGTTTACAAGCCTTGCTCATCCACACCATGTCCCCAACCTGAGATTTTGTGAGTCCTTTGTGAAGAGCCTAGCTGCATCAGCCCTGTGGAGGACAGAGACTCAGTGAGGTGGGTGGTGGGGTGGCTTTTGATTATATCAGCAGAAGATCTGTGGAATCACCTCAGATCCAGATTCCACCTGAAAAAAGGCCAAAGCACACAGGGTGGTTTTCTGCACAGATGTCACATCCGGACATGCAGACACGATGTGGCCACAGTACCTGGAAGCATTGCAGGTTCAGGTTGATGCATGGAGTGGATGGAGGAAGCGGTTATGCTTCCCCATGCCCTCCATATCCATTTAATATGAGATCTTTCAAGCTGAGGATGTATCAGATACTTAAGTGGTAAGAACAGGTGATGCACTTGATCTTAGCCAATGGCTGGGAAGTGTGCATTGGGGATAGGGGCTTCAGAGCATACTGCAGAGTACTTCCATCCCACTGAGGATTATACAGGATCAGTGCTTTCAAGGGATGTTGACACATCTAAACTACAACACTGTCCCGGGTTTAGCTCACAACCCAGTTCTGTTTAGTGATTTTTACTTTTCAGTTCAGTCTCTTCTAAAAGGCTGCACATTCTGAAGTCAGCAGCATGTTTTTGCAGACAGTGTGTGCTACTGGCAGTGATAACACCTGATGTTTACAGTCACTGTTTGGGACTGGGATGCGGAAAGGCTCTTGCTGATACTTATTCCTACAGTGACCAAGGCCACTGCTGGCTCTTGTGTGCCATGCTGGGGGTGCTGGGTAGTAAGAGGGGTCACAAGGAAGTAAAAGGTTGCACCTCCAGGGGATAATAGACAGGACAGGTGACCAACGAGAGTATTCCATCCCATATATGTCATATTTAGTATAAATTGAGTGATCACGAGAGTTTCGTCCCTTTTCATCCTTGTCTGCAATGGCCAGTGTCCAGAGAGGACTCCATCTGACCTCCTGATTTTGATCCGGATCCTGAGTTCCCAAATCCAGCTCCCTGTATCCAGCTCCCGCCGCCGCTGAGCCTGGGGCTGAAACTGGAACATAAGAGGTTCCGCTTAAACTCGAGAAGAAACTTCTTCTCAGTGAGGGTGACGGAGCCCTGGAACAGGCTGCCCAGAGAGGCTGTGGAGTCTCCTTCTCTGGAGACATTCAAGACCTGTCTGGACACGTTCCTGTGTGGCATAGTCTAGGCATTCCTGCTCTGGCAGGGGGATTGGACTTGATGATCTTTCGAGGTCCCTTCCAATCCCTAACATTCTATGATTCTATGATTCCCCAGTGCCTCCTACTCTGCAGCACCAGTGGGGATTGCTATCGGGGGAGGGAGTCGGGTTTGATATCGGGCTACTATCTATAGTTGTATATAGTTCTCTGTTTTTTATCTTCTCACCATTATTTCCATTATTTTCATTAAAGCTGTTCTAGTTTTTCTTCTCTAACCCGTAAGTCTCTCTGCCTCATTCCCTTTTCCTTCCCATTTTGGGAGGGGAAAGAGGGGGTTAGAGAGTGTCTGTCCACGTTAGTGGCTGGCCCAGCCCTAACCCATAACAAACACATCAAGAAGTGATTTCTGCACTTTCTCAAGTGAGAACTGTAAATCAAGACAATTGCAGTACTTTGTAGTGATAATTGATTACTCAGTTTTAAATTACTATGTGAAAATGCCTGGGCAAAATAAAATAATCTCAGGCTATGTTTTTTCCAAGTGTAATATCTTTTTTAATTTTAACATTTATAAATCTGCTTTTAGGTTCTAGTTAGTTTGCAACACAGAATGCATTTTCTTGCTCAGTTTTGGATAAAGAAAAAAAATTAAACCACAGATTACTTGCTGAGAATTTACAAGGAACAAAATATTAAAGTGAATGTTTTCATATACTTGTAGACTCTTTCTGTTTTGTAGATCAATCTAAAATTCATGGTAGATTATATGAAGATTCAATAGCAAATTTCACATTTAGTCTATTTCTAGATAGACTGATTGTCAGATATATTTTTATAGTGTAGATTTTGATCTGTTTCCAGGAAGTGTGAACAAATAACCGTTTTAAACTCATTTTCTTTCATTGAGTACTTGCTTATTTCAAACCAATGCTACAATGTCCTTACTTTCCATTTGAATATTTTCCAAAAGTTACAGTACCTAAGCTACAATTTTATAATACTAGCTATAACAGAATCATTTTGCTGCTGCAGTTCACCCTTCTGTTAACTATCAGAGAACTAGAAAATGCATCTAGTTTTATTATATATGTACACAATTTTGGTTCTTGTATGTTTATATGGACATGAACATGAAGGAGGAAGAAAGCTGGATGTTTTATGCCGTACTGCTTTGATTTTATACTCTCCAGTGAAACATTCCCAGGGAAATAATATACTGACTTCATATCATATACTCATCCAGTGTTAGTACCTTGGACCATGCTTTTCTTTAGTGCACAACTCAGAGACAAAACACTAAGAATAATCCCTGTTCTTACTGTAGAGACATTAATTCCTCTAACTATTATGAATTTAACCACCTTCCTATGTTTCTCTTACAGATACTTGGAAGTAGGATCTCTCTGATATTACATTTTGTGTCTATAGGGAAAGAATTATCAGGAAGGGATTTAAAATAAAATAAAAGAATAAAACAAAATAAAACAAAATAAAACAAAATAAAATAATGGATTGGAGATGCAAATTTACTTTCTACTTTGCAGTTCCAAAAGCTGCAAGCGTAACACTCAGCAGAATTGTGGGCACACATCCCATAAACAGGTCATTGCAGACCATAGTCATCTTCCCAAGGTGCACTTGAGCATGTGTTAATATTTTATATGTAGATTTATATTTACAAGTAGCTTTGTGAAACTCTAACAAGAGCATTTGAAAGACCATAAAAAAGGAAAGGTTAACATGGAGCTAGAAGGTAATGTCACATGATTTGGGCCCACATAATGCAGTGAGTATTTATTGATCCTATAAATAGATGGTGAGCTATTTATAAAGCATCCATCTGCTTCTGTGCTACCCTGAATATATTGCATCGTGTATTATATTGAGGAGCCTGTGGTTGATTATTGGAATCCAGCAATGTATCTGACCAAATCCTTGCTGAGATACGTTAAAGATCTGACATCTTCTTCACTTTGGAAGTAAGGAAAAGAGTTTAAGATGTTCTTTTGATGTTTGTACTTAGATACAATCCACACTTTGCTTTGCTGTCCTGTCTATTGTGCTACATCTTATGCTTCATTCACATCATGAAATGAAACAGGATCACAAGCAAATAGTTATAACAGAAGCATAGAGTGGTCTGAGTTGAAAGGCATCTTAAAAATCATCTAGTACTAACCCCCACGCCATGGGCAGGCACACCTTCCAAGAGACCAGGTAGCTCAAAGTCCCATCCAATCTGGCCTTGAATTCTTCCAGGAAGGGGGACATCTCCCACTAGATCAGGTTGCTCAGAGTCCTAACCTCTTCCAGTCACTTACCACCCTCACAGTAAATAAGTTCTTATATTTAATCTAAATCTACCTTCTTCCAGTTTAAAACCATTACCCCTCACCCTATCACTACCATACCCTTGTAAAAACTCCCTCCCCAGCTTTCTTGTAGGGTCTCTATAAGTACTGGGAGGCTTCTATAAGGTCTTCCTGGAGCCTTCTCTTCTCCAGACTGAATAGCCTCGACTCTTTCAGCCTATCCTTACAAGGGAGGTGTTCCATCCCCCTGATGGAGAGCCGCCCTGAAGAAAAGGACTTGGGGGTACTGGTGGAAGAGAAGCTCAACATGAGCCATCAGTGTGCACTTGCAGCCCAGAAAGCCAATCGTATCCTGGGCTGCATCAGGAGGTGCGTGGTCAGCAGGGCAGGGGAGGTGATTCTCCCCCTCTACTCCACTCTCGTGAGACCCCTCCTGCAGTGCTGCGTCCAGTTCTGGAACCCACAGCACAAGAAGGATATGGACCTGCCGGAGCATGTCTAGAGAAGGGCCACGAGGATGATCAGAGGGCTGGAGCACCTCTCCTGTGAAGACAGACTGAGAGAGTTGGGGCTGTTCAGTCTGCAGAAAAGAAGGCTCCGAGGAGACTTCATTGTGGCCTTCCAGTATCTTATAAGGGGGCCTACAAGAAAGCTGGTGAGGGGCTTTTTAGAATGTCGGGTAGTGATAGGACTAGAGGGAATGGATTGAAGCTAGAGATGGATCAGTTTAGATGGGGTGTTAAGAAGAAGTGATGAGACACTGGCACAGGTTGCCCAGAGAGGCAGTGGAAACCCCATCCCTGGAAGTTTTTAAGGCCAGGTTGGATGGGGCTCTGAGCAGCCTGATCTAGTGGGAGATGTCCCTTCCCATGGCAGGAGTTTGGAACTAGATGGTCTTTAAAGTCCCTTCCAACCCTGAAAATTCTATGATTCTGTGATTCTATGATCATTTTTTGTGGCCTCCTCTGGACTCACTCCAACAGGTCCATGTCTTTCTTAAGTAGGGGGCCCAAGAGCTGAAGCTCTGCAGAATAGAGGGGGAAGGTCACCTCTTTCAGCCTGCTGACCATGCTTCCTTTGGGCTGCAAATGCAAATTGCCAGGTCATGTTGAGTTTCTTATCAACCAACATCCCCAAGTCCTTCTCCATGGGGCTGGTCTCAACCTCTTGTGTCCCAGATAATGAATATTTTGCTTTCTGGTGGGCTGGAGAGTTTTCAGCAAGTAGTCAATCTTTAAAGCAGGCTTTACATTCCTTGCTGACAACTGTATTTTTGTATTCATCTTGTCTCTGAGAAGATGTGTCCAGCTTATTGCTAACAGTCAGATTTAATATGTTTTTTTTTTTTTTCAAAACCCAACACTCTGCTATTTGGCCCTCTGAATTTCGTGGAGAAGGACCAAGAATATAGGTAACTTGAAAAATCATGTTTTGTTTTCTATGGAGACTTTGCTGGTTTTCCAAATAGCTGAGGGCTACTTATGGGGTTTTATCCTTTACACTCACTTGAAGAATATTCATTGTAGGTGTATGATGAAGCTTATCAAGTACACAGAGATTGTGGAGCTCCCTTCTTTTCTATCCCTATAATTTTATTTTTCTCTCTAGTAGAATACCTTTGGTTTGACACTGGCCCACTCATCCAGTCCCTAACCTTTAGTCACTGCTGATATTCAGCCCAGAATATCCATCGGTCATGCAGGAAGGCACCTGCAAGGAATCTGCATATCCTTAACTTGCTATGTCTAGGAAGTTGCCATTGTCAACTAATTCAGATAGTGATCACCTTACTATAAACTTTAAAGTGTCTTTTGCATCATGACTCCATCCATGTTTCTTAGAGCAAGAAGGATCTGGAACATGTTGGGTCAATCTGTTGTCACTTGTCACTTCAAATTATTGCGTAACATCATTGACCAAGACTGCCGATATTATGTATGCACTTCTTTCTTTCTTTCTCGTCAGGGCTACTGTGTTCTTGCTGACACTGCACAACTAAAACATCCCACAGCCCTCTGCACCACTCTGAGCTTCATGCCCTTTTTAAGTCAGTAAAGCAATTCACAGGTCAGTGAACAGCAAACAAGAGTTACTTGTGAGTACCCGTGAGTACTTATGAGTGATCAGAACAGTTTTGCTTCTCTCTCTATTTGAGACAACTGATTTTCTTCTTGGGTGCTTTTCTGTTTTGCCCTGTGAATCATAGATAGGCACTCAGCAAGACTGCTCTCAGCCACGTAGTCTGCATTACAGGCTTCTTGGGTGTTGTAAGTAGGACTGACTTTGACCATTCTTCACATCATTTCCTTATCCAGATACTTCTGCACAACATGTCTGACTGCTCAATTGGATCATTATCTCCTGCTGTGGCAGTTCTTCTCTCTCAGTCCTTTCTCAGAGTTTTCGCTCCTGCTCATCCGCAGGTTTGATTCCCAGATTATCAAGGACCTCCCCTTCTATTTCTGATTTGTACCTGAGCAATACTTAACCTACTTCTCTGCAACGCTTTTTTTCCCTCCCAGTGAGCACAAAGCCACTTTTGCTTGATTATGCAGAGCCTAGCCTGGCATTTTTTCCTCACCATTCTTTCAACTCTGCTCTTCTTCTGACTGTTCTGCAAGTCAACTGCACATCATTGCTCCGCAACACCCTCCTGCTTTTCTAGTTGGGGAAAACAGTGGAATCTTCTTGTTTAACTTTAGACACATGCATGAAGATATTTGTACATGAATTAGTCATTATAGCACCACAAGAATAATAAACACCTATTTTAGCTGCTTGGGTTTAGGGTGAAAGTGAATCTGTTTTGCAAGGAATCATAGATGAGATTTTGATACCTGTGTGTAGTTGAGCAAATCATACTGAGGACTTCTTCTAAAATGCTGGACTTCAGGGATTTTTTTGTTTGTGCCCCAAATTATTTGAAGCAGCTTGTTTCAGAGGAGTTTCTGCCCCTGCTGCCTACAGTCATGTCCTATTCTGTCGTCATCCCTGGAAAACTTAACACATGCTTTCCCTGTAAACCAAGGCTCCCTTATCTGGTGGAGGCCATAGACATTTCTGCATGAGGCTGGAAGACATGAGCACACTCCCTTTTCAGGAGTGAGATTTTTTCACTGGGAAGAAAGCAGAGGAACTACTTTTTATTAAGAGAGTGTCTTAAAGTTTGTATTCCAAAAGAGCTGGTGTGATTTGAAAAGCCTAACAGCTGTGAGATTCCTTCCTTATTTCTGTGTAACACAAAACTTGTCATCTCCTGGGAGTGGAAGGAAGAAATTATTTCAAAGATTTTTCTCCCTAGCTTTGCCCTTGAAATGCTGGGAAAATAACAGATGGAATCCATACCTCAAATTCTATTTAATGTGGGCTTCCTCTAACAACAAATGAGAAAGATAAATATTTTTTCAGAAAATTTGCAGGGCATATTTTTCAACTCAGTAATATCTCACGGGATGTAAGCCCCCATATCTGGGAATATTTTCGCAGCTTGCACTATTTTCAGTCTAGCAAATTCTCATGTTAATCATGTTTATAATCAAACATCGTTTTTCCACCTAGTTTGTTTGAAATTGATTATGCCTCTGACAGTTAAAATGGGATTTAAGAAGAACATT
Source organism: Trogon surrucura (assembly GCA_020746105.1). NCBI lineage: Eukaryota > Metazoa > Chordata > Aves > Trogoniformes > Trogonidae > Trogon > Trogon surrucura. The sequence goes on from CM036617.1 coordinate 57,766,952, forward strand.
TTAATGTTTACACCTGAGCACTCAAACATTTTATTTTGTAAAAAGTTAAATTGTAAAAAAATTGCTTTAAAGCATCACTCAGAAGTGATTCAAGAGATTGAAAAAATAGCTTTACACAAAATATCCTTGTGACTGCAGCTTTTCAAGTGGTTTTCTAAATTTGGATTTTCTGTATTCAGATAATCTGATAAGTAATTTTCCTAGTTTCCTAAATATAGGAGAGCGCTATTCTTTCCCTCTGAAAATAGAGGTTCAGTCTCACCCGAGTAAACATTTGACTATTATGTCCTTGTGATTTTGCTTTTGACTTCCGTGGGGAAATTGTGAAATTCTGCAATTCATCTCTCCAACAATGATTTATTATTTGATGTACAGCCTCCTGATGAAATGACTTAGAGACTTGCAGTCTTTATTTTTCTACAGCCCATTTCAGAATCACATGTTACAATAACTTGAGCAAATCACAGATGAGAGTGACACTTACATGCAGTGCTGAAAAATTCTGGTGCATAATTTTTAGGATTTTATCTACCTAAATGCCTTCAAAAATTGCTTGTGATATTTCAATTTTTCATTTGTGAAATAGAAGAGCAGTATTTGTCCACCTTTTGGAACTGTACACATTCCAGAACACGACTATAGACACACTGAGATGATCGAATAAGTACGAAAAATGCTTCAGATTTTAATAGATATTGGCAAGAAATTCAGATGCCATATTTCTCATGATTTCAAAATCATAGATAATGGAAAAGGACATCTCAACTGGAATGGTTAAATGTTCCCCTACTTTCTGAAAAAAAAAAAAAAAAAAGATAATTCATCTGATTTGCAATGGGGTGAGTGATTAATGTTGCAATTTTTATCAGATAGTAAATGTGTACCTTTTTTTTACATTGTAAAAAAACTGTAGAGTTCAACTCTACAGTTGAACTGTAGAGTTCAACTATATTGTCCTAAAATTGTTTCTAATAGTTTAATGAGCATATTAAACTAAAAATCATATACTTTCTAGAAAAAATATTTTACTGGATATGAAAATATTAAGTTTACCACGTTTTATCTCATCATTCTCTCAATCTTACAGCTGTTTAACTGGCTTTAGTATTTTACTTTAATTTTGATATAATTCAAGCACAAAGACATTAATACAAAGCTGTGGGACTCAGACCAGGTCTTCTACCTTTCAGTCATCTAAGATGCTATGAATTGTTAAAAACATAGCTATTTTTATCTTTGGAAAGTTAGTATTAGACTAGATTTTTGGTTGATATAAGCAACTATTCTTAAATTGACCTTCTACAACATAAATTCCCAACTGAGTATGGCTGATGCAGTATTTCCATTTTTATATCATATTGTGTTATAAAAGCAGCGAACTGAGAACTTAGTATCTAAGAGCCAGACTGAAACAGTGAGAAGTACTTCAATAAAGCATTCAAATATCTTCTGAATATTTCCATGTAGTTCTAATTGGATACACAGACATAATTTCAGCTGAATTCTGCTGAAAAGCACTTGCTTGATATCCAGGTTATCAAATGAAATCAGCAGTAACACAGTGCTCATTAAAATAGCCAAGATATGAATGAGGAGAAAAATTAATCACTTAAAACCAAGATTAAGCAAATCTTCTTTGAAAAAAGAGAAAGCAAAAAGATGGAAGACAATACCAGCTAAGCTTTATATCCTTTCCCAAGTATTAAAAAAAAAAAAAAAAAAAAAAAACAACAAAAAGCAATAGGGAGTAATTTTAACATGCTGAGAATATAGTGTGAAAGACATATGATGAAAAGTAGTGGGTGGTTGGATTGAAGCTTTGGTTTTGTCCTGAAGTTAACTAAAGATGAAAGGAAATTAAAAAAGAACTGTAGCTGTTAGGATGGGCAATGCAAAGCTTTGCAGCAATCCTGTGTACCCTGTAAAGTGTACTTCATGTGCCCTACTTCAGAGCCGCTATTCTGAGGAGGACTGGCACAAATTAGCTCTCCAGCGAGGCCCTGTTTATACCCAGTCGAGTCTGGCTGTGGTCAATTTCTAATTAGCTCAGGAGCCAGTGCCCCAAAGACAGGGTAAACAAAGTCATCAGGTCTCAATGGCCATCCTTGCCAGGTCCTGGGAGCAGATATTTTGCAGGGCCTTGTCTCCAGTCTTTTGCAAGGCCTGTTGTCTAGAAGAATGCAACTGTTATAGTTTTTTTGGACAGGAAGCACTAGAAATGGATACGGAGTTATCCACAGATATATTAACCTTTTTGGCAGAACAGTGTGGAGGGACTCTACTTTTAGTGGAGTCTGCGTTTCTCTTGGAGTTGGTCAGGACATACCAAGGTATTCAAGATCAAACTCTGACCTGGCCACAAATGTAAGCATTTTATTATTATTGCCCTAGTCCTATTTGAAACTCTTGAGATAATTAGGCTATGGACAAAATTGTGCTTGGGAAATTTAGATCATTTTTCCATCCTTAAGTTGTAGGTGGACTACACAGATATCCAAAAAGCGACTTAGGATGTCAGTGCCCCAGCTTCTCAAACAGTGCACAGGACACAAAACAGGAGCTTGCTGAGTGGGGAGCTGGATGACTTGACCAACACAGAAGTGTTGAAAACAGGGATTCATTGCAAAACTCTTTCTAGTTTTGAACCACTTACATGGGATTGTGGGAATGTACCTCACCGTCTTGTATAAAACAAAGTATTTTGTACCTTGTTTTGAATGTCAAATGGGAAGGAAGTAGAAGTTTCCACTTTTTATCCAGCAGCCTGGTTGTGAATACCTTCTTAAAACTTGTGAGAAGTATAATGCAATCCTCTTCTCCTTTGCAGCCTATGGGTTGTTCTAGTGTAGGAGGTTTTTAAAAGACTATCTACTTACTGCACCACCTAGAAAACAACTGATTCCTCCCGGCAGTCTCCCCGCAAGGTCTCCATGCTAAGGAGTGACTCCCTGTGATTCCAAATGGGTGCATAGGAAGTGTAGGAAGGAGTTGTGTCCCCTGTTGTGGTATCTGGGGTGGCACACAGTTCTGATTAATTTTGCGCGTATTTGACAGATTTTATTATATGCCAAGTTATGGTGGGATGTGGACCTCAGTATGGCTTTATGCTGTGAATTTAAAAACATTCAATATTACTTTGGAAAAACAACCCTACTTTGTTAACAGACAACATATACCAGCTCCTTTGGTAAGAAATCTATAAATACAAGTAGAGAAACTGCATGTCAATGTGTTTGATCCTTCTAAAGGTGACCAGTTGTTTAATCAGTTTGTCTGATTTTTTGTATCAGAACAAAAAAGATTTATGTTTGTGTACCTGACAAAGCCAAGGCTTTTGATTATAAAACCAGGTCAAACACATAACAAAGCAGTCCTTGCAAATGCAATCTTACAAGAGAGTACAATTTCATGGCTTTTACCTAAAGAAGTTCTCTCCTCAATTATTTATATTTGCAAGTTCACCATTGCAAAACCTGTCTTCTAGATGAAATAATATTCCTCCTCGAATTTCTGAAGGGGGAAAAGAAGCATTTGGTAATGAAGCCCTTAAGAATCTTGCCTTTTGGATTTTTTGCATATATGCAAAAACATACATTTAGATGAAGCTGAAGCTGTCAGAAAATGTTACAAAATGCAGTAGTGTAACATGTCCTGCAGCTACTAGGCTCAATCAAAAAGTCAGTACTCAGAAAAGCACTTTTCTGATGCTCTGCATTCAACATATGCTTGTACAAAAACAAAGATGACCCAGTCAGTCAGGGATACAGCATGATATAATTAATGACTCCTCTGTAGAAGTTTTCCCAGTTATGTCATTCAGCATGATCTGATTGATTTTTAATATATGGGTTACATAAGGACTAGTTATTTCTAAACTTTTAAGTCTATGCAAATTTCTCCACTGGTATTAGCATAGTGCCAATTGCAATGTGTTTAAAAGACCAAAAAAATCAAGTCTTATCCATCCACAGATGTTAGTTACAGAAAAACTGTTGAAACTCCTGGGCTGAGGAACAGCTTCTCCGCACATGCAGGTTTTGAATACTTCTGAATGAAATGGATATCTGCCTTTTGACTAGTCTGCAGTGAAGTATTATTAAGTGTGAGAAACTGAATATTTTAAGACAGGAATGAGAAATGAGCTTTGAAAATACGTTTCATAGAATTTGCCAGCAGCAAATAAGTAGCAAACCAATTATACATGGTTGAAAATCAACTTTCTGTGATAACTCCAGATTTCATGTGTTCATAGCTTTCTGAAATACTCACACTCTAAGCTGAGTATTTTTCATGTTTGTTTTTTTTACTGAGATTTCAGAAAGTTAGATCAAAATTTGAATATTGTTTGCATGAAAGATACTTCAGCTGTTCTTGAGGGAGGAAGATCTGACTGTATTCTCTGAAAATAATGGTACAGAAAAAACAGCTGAAGATGAGAACTGAAACTTGGCTGCTCACTGAAGGCTAGATTCACAAAGCCACGTAACTGCTGTGACACAGCAGTTAACTTTTAGCTTTCAGACTCCCAAAGTAGCTGAGTTACTTTAACATTTCCCTGTGCCACAAGTGGGAAGGGTTGGTCACCTGCTAAGTGACAGGGGAATATGGAGCAAGCTTGAGAATGGGACTCATTTGGTGCTCAGGTCGCAGCTTCATAGTTAGCCCTCCTCCTGGGTCTTATTTGGACCTCTCCATCTGTCTCTTGCCACACAGTTCCTATGCACTGCTTGAAGGACAAAGACAGCCTCCAGGAAGCTGTGTAAAATATCTATCTTGTTTTGGACCCTTCCCTTCTTTCCAGGGCTAAAGCAAGTGTAGTCTAAGCACTATTAAATGTAGCTTCCCACCTCACTTCGAAACGTGGAACAGTATATTTAGCTTCCTTTCACTTCCCTTGCCAGCAGCACTTCTTCCTGTTATTCCAAACACTTCTAGCTAAAAAATAACCAACACAAAGTAAGTGTTATGTATTTCAGTCACTCAAGCACCAGGCAGGACTCAGTGGTGGTGGTTTAGTGCCAAATGCATTACACCATGGGATGTGGCCAGCTTGCAAGCAGGAAGCAGTGTGAATGTAAGCCAGTCCCTGCCACTTGGCCTCAGAGACAGCAGCTGACCTGTGCTTGTATTTTATTTCACCAGCACAGCGTCTTCTGGAATAGAGATCTGCAACATCCAGCTTGATCATCAAAGAGGTGTTTACATTGTTTTTTGTCAGAGGCTGATATAGATATGTCAGAGGCTTCTGTAGAATCTTTCTCCGTGTGCTTTCTGCTTAGCCTTTTATCTTAAAAGCTGTATTAAGTCTCTTTAAACAAAAGCATCTTCCTTTCTTGTAAAATGCCATTGATGACGCTACCACTTTTTATGGGGGATGTTAAAAAGTTCAGACAAGATATGAGACACTTGCTTACTCTTTTTGAGTGGTAAGAATTTATCCTGACTAGTGTGCCATCGACTGTGTCTGTGAGTGCTCTGGTTAAAGTTGTTTTGCAATGCAACAAGAATTCAAGATTCACTGGGCCAGTGTAAATAGATATTCTGACTGGCCTTTAGGGTCCTGTCCTAGCAGATCAGGGATATGATCTAGGCCTCTGGCAAAGACATGATAGCTAGTTACCTCTCAGACTGCGCTTGTGATAAAATAAGGCTCACATAAATATTTATGATATTTGATTTCTATAAATATAATATAAAGACAGAGACTGTCTTCTCTCCTCTAGCTATGCTTTTCAAGAATCAAATTGCCAGAAAGTGTTTGTGCAAGGTCAAGATCCTACAGGTATATGTGCTGTAAGCACAAGTGTGAAAGTGAGCTTGGGTAGGTGCAGATGGGAGAACGTGGATTCCAGCGGAACTTAGAGGTCAGCCAGGTGCTAACAACTTTACATTGACAAGAATTCTGGGCCTGGAAGGAAGTGTAATTTTAAGTAGGAAAAGATAAAACTCTCAGTGACCACAGATAGAAGTATCTCTGTTGTTAAGCAGCTATTTAAAAATAATTTTGAAGATTACATTGTTGACCATGTGTATATGTATTTTGCTTAGATCCTGTTTTTGTGCTAATCATTTTGTCAAAATGGATCCATTCTAGGTTTGGAGATATAAAGATAAGACAGTTGGATAAGTGGTCCTAAAAAATAGTTCTGAGCAGTGGAAATAATGAAGTCCAGCTTTCTTTGTATTTGGATTTTCAGCTGGTTAATAAGCTGAAAGTTCCACCTGTTACTTTTTTAACCTATGGGCCATTCATAGCATCATTCCTCCATGTAGATGCTTTGAAATCTATGAAAAACTGACCTCACACTTCAACTTTTTCCTCAATAAAGGCAGTATTAGAGCCTCTCTCCTTTTCTTCTCCCAGCTGTCTATTTTTAAAAAACTTGGTAGGATCTTAATGTACTGAGACCTGAAGTCCTCAGTCAAATTTGATTGAAATTGGCTGACAGCTCAACAGCTATCACAAAAGGAGGGATAAATATACCTTCACACACACCCTCAGAGTGTTGTGCTAGTAAAGTGCATTTCGCTAGGAAACCAAGGCAGAAATCACTTCTGATCATACTCAGAAGAATCTGCTGTAAGTCTTAACATAGCCATTTTCATGTAAAAATGTCCAGGATAAAGAGTATATTCTATATAGTTTTCTAAAAATCAGTGATTTAACATCAAAAAGGGAAAAGAAATTCCAGGTGGAAAAAAAAAAAGAGAGAGAGAATTGCCATTTTAGTACAATTCTGATAATAAAAACCACAGCAGTCAGCTTAGCATGTACTATTATGTGCCGAGTCAGATTCGTGCTTTCAGCAGAAGTTACCATGATGATAGAATCCCTTCAAATTTATATTAGAAGTGTTGCATTTATTCATAAACAGAATGAGTGAAAAGAGTGCCATCACTTTACACTCCTCTGTCCAAGAATTTTGACATCACTGAGAAACCTACAGCCTTTTGCGGTTGCTCCAGATTGTCGCTCCATCACAAGAAACTTATACTTCACTGCACCATGACAAGATGCTCTTGCAGGTAATACCTAATGGCACTTTTAAAACAAGATGGAATTTCTAGCCTGAAAATGTACATCATAGTAGTACATTCAATTTCAAAAATCTGAGAAGAATGAATTAAACGTGGAAATGAAAGGGTGAGGCAAATAATATTTACACAAGGAACTTCACATGGTCATCAATGTGACCAATTTGTGTGGTTTTAATTTAGATATGAAGGATTCAGTGGATATCCTCTGGAAGATGATTTATCCTACTCTTTAAAAGGTGGGATAAAGAAATCATCCAAAAAAAGGACCTATTTCTCTCCATTGAAGGTAGAAGGCCCAAGGCATATTTTGATAATTGAAAAAAATGAGGTGAAGGATCATAAGAAATAATGGAGGAGTCTTAGGCAAAACCCTTTTCCTAGCCTCTATGCTCCCTCTCCAGGAAGCCCACATCCTTCTAGAGCAAACTGTAACATGTATTACAAAAAATTTATAACTGCACACTGCTTCCTTCTGTCAGTCATGCCTAGTGTTAATGACTTCGACTAGAAATCCTAAATTCAGTGGGTGCCTTTCTGTTGATTCTGGTGGCTGTTTTAAGTTCATCATGTGCATTCATGTTGTGCCATGCTGATATGTAAATTGAAATCCATTAGATTGTTTTCTATAATGCTTTTTGTCACTCGAGATGTTGAAAGCATACCACAAAGAATAAAACCCCATAGCTGTCTGATCTCTTAAGGAAATTATCTGAGAATACAGAAGGATATTTTTGTCTGAAAACAGAAAGATATCTCTTTGTCATGGTGCAGTTCTGAATAATTTCATAGAAATTGCCAAGATTATCCTGGATTTACTGTACTTTAATGAAGTGGAGAATCTGATGCAGTGATGGTGTGACTGACAGTGCTAGCTTAAGTAGGATGAGTGTGGAGTCTCCTCAGGATCTTCCACGTTAGGATCAGTCAGTTATTGTCCAGCTGGTTCCCTGGATGTTTTTCCTTCACTTTCCAGTAGACTTTGTGTGGGAGGGCTGGGGAGGCAATAGCTGCCATCGGTAGGCAAGTGTTGATTTTTTGCATTCCTGAAAATTGCTGCTGGCTGTGCTAAATGGAGATAATTGGCAGGAATCGATTGGTCTCATAGGAGGGTGTTATTAAGGGTTGAGCTCTTCTCACAAACTGCCCCTTCTGCACCAATTGCTTGAGAGGCATAATCTCAGCGGTCCCGAAATTCAAAGAACAGGAGATTGATTTCCTCCTTTTTCTTTTTCTTTCCCCTGCTTAAACTCTGCAGGTCAGTCCCACCCCAGGGTGCATCCGGGCGTTAATGAAGATGTTGTACTGCCCTTACTGCAGAGGACTTCCCACTGTGAAACCTTGCAACAACTATTGCCTCAATGTAATGAAGGGCTGCCTAGCAAATCAGGCTGATTTGGATACTGAGTGGAATCTGTTCATAGGTAAGAAGAGTTTAAATATTAGTGGAAGGAAATGGTGGTAATAGCAAACATCTGCAGAGTTTTGTGAGATTAGAAGACGCTTTTGGTCAATATTCTCAATGAAGCAGTTGCAGACATACCTCACTTTCTAGTTGACCTTACTGGCTCGCAGTAAGAAGTTAAGCTTCTCTCTCCCCAAGCCAGTCGTATTCTGTATTTCACATTTCAAAAGGAATGGTGTGGTCTTACGGCTTCTGAGTTGAATTACATGATATGCGAAATGTTGAAAAAGATTTGGTTGAGAATTTGATAACAAGCTTAATGTGGCTGAAATAGTATCTATTACAACTGAAAACTAGGTTCCCACAGGCTGAGAATATAATAACATTGTATAACACCCAGTTAACAAAAAACTGGCAGTATATAAAACAAAAAAAAAATCCAAAATTTAGAAAGTTACATACATGAGAAATTATTAATTCTGTGTTCTTAATTAAAATATGTTAATATGTCCCTTTTATTTTGTTGAATAGAAGGTACCAAATATACAATCAAAATGCTAGAATGGAGCATAGAATATTTAAACTGCTATTTCAATTTTATTCACATAATTCTTCACTGAAGTAAACTAAGAAAAAACAAGAAAGAAATCTTTAAACAGCCATTCAGATATCCTGTAGCAGAAAAAAAAACAAACACAGGAGAGTAACACTTAACAAGGAATAAGAGCTTCAGTTTGCTTTTGATGATACATAGTATAGGATGAGGAATTAGACAAGGCTAATGATAATATAGAATGAACAGAAACAGCTTGTTACACCAGTCACTAATGAGCATCATAGCTGAGACTGAATTTCAGGAAGATAAAAGCTGCTGGAAAACAGGGGATAAAGCTCTCTTTATTGGAACCAAAGAAAGGAAATGTTATTTTCTACTTTCAAAAGGGTAAAATTTAAGCAATCTCATTTTGCTTAATTTCAAACCCCACTGACCAATGTGACTTTGAAAATTTGACTCTGAGTCATTCATCCATTTTCACTTTACTCAGCACAGAGGTGATGCAAAATGGATAGGGAAAAGAAAACAGGATGAAAAATGAATCAGAGTATGAAAAGTGAAAAACAGCATTGAGTGTGCAATAAAAATAGCATAAGCCAAAAATGCATACAACTGTAATAAACAAATGTTGCAAATAAACATGCCTTCTCAGTCCCTTGTGCTGGTTAAAGGAGATGACAGCTGAAGCAGCACTGTGGGGAAGAATACCCATGGGGTTACTGGTGTGAAGAATCAGTGCATCCTCAGAAGGCTAAGTAAGAGCTGATGGGAAAAAAAATGCCAACCTGTAAAAGGCATTGCTTAAGCTACCATCCCTTTGTCATTAACGAGTAAACAAGAGCTGATTTGTCACTAATTCTGGTTAAAGAAAACAACATAGACTTCTAAAGAACAAAACCGTTTTAACTAAAATAAACTACAGAGGTTTTATTAAGACAAGCACCTGTTCAAATCATACACCGGAAGGTAAGATTTCAGGTCTAAAGAGAATATTTCCTTTTCTGGTCCTTGAAATTCAGTAAGAGTGCTGGGCAGGGTGAGGTATGTGTTGGAAAGCACAGAAATGCTTACAGATTCAGACTTACAGAGTCTTTGAAGTAAAGCCTTTGTCTTCGGCAATGTCTTTCAGATTTTGATTGTTCCTGCTCTCAGAAAAGAAAAACTGCATGAAAGCTTGTATATTATGTTAAAACATAGTGCCAAATTATTAAATACTGTGTGTAATAAACCCTGTGTGTATTAAATACACTGTGTGCTTCCTTAAAGGAAAGCAGGCTGAGAAGCAATTATCTCTTCAGGTCAGTGATGACAAGACAGTATAAAGCACAAATACGTCAAGACATATTTCCTCTTTTTTCTACCTACACAGCCTCCTCTCTATAATATGGTGGGGAAGGGAATAGGGGAGGAAAGACAGAGATTTTCCTGTGTTTGGAAAAGTTACTCTGTTTTGTGCCATTTTTGAGGCCTCCGACAGCTTTGCTGAAGATAAGAGTCCTTAGTCCTTCCTTTATGAAAGATTGAAATGCGGCAAGTTGTCTCTGCCTCTGACAGCTGTCAGAGGCTTTCTAATAACACATGCAATTCCCTTAGTGCTAAGCACAACAAAACTTCTACTCACTGAATTAAAACGAATGGCAGCACTTTACAGCACCGCTGAGCTATGAAAGATTGGAAATTATGCATGAACAGTTTTTATCCCTGTTCCGATACCAGGAACCCTGCAGTAGGAAGAAGAAAAAAAAGAGAAGAAGAAAAAAAATAGATAATTTTGTGCACTAACAGTCTCTGCGTAGGCAGGAATCCCAAATGTTGCCTGCATATTCATACACAACAAGATAGTTTTGCTTAGCTCATAATCTGTGTATTTGCAGGTCGTTTTGGCAAAAGTTGGTACTAGGAGAAAAATCTCAGATGTGTTGATCGGTAATTAAGCAAATACTGTTGTTTGGGCTGCATGTTCTAGTATTGTTCTGTAGTTACTGTAATTGTCCATCAACACCCAAGATCCACAAGTGAAGAGAAGTGGAGGAAACTGAATGGGCTCTCTGACAACAGGATGTGTTACATGTTCCACCTAGTTTATAAATATAAAAGTCAGAACTGGAATCACATTTATAGAACGCTAATAAATCTTGTAACTATTTTCAAAGCTAAGGAGAGCGGGACAGCTTCCCCTAAACATCTGGCACTTTCCAAGATTTTATAGACTGTGAAAATTGGTAAGAAGTGAAACAGCTACAGCAGCATGACACATGGATATTATATTTTTCCTGTTTGTGTCACCTTACGGTCTGTGTCCTTTTTGTGTAGCGTTGCATTATAGGCTTTTTGTATTTTGTTGCCTTCATTATTGTGCAAGAAAAGCCAAATGTAGCACGTCTCATTCTAGCAGAATTCCTCTGAAACTCAGAATTTTGCCTGAGAAATTAAGACAGTCTTTAATAATTGTATTGTAATTATAAAAATATAATTAACAAATGCTTCTTCTAAGTATATCTATAAGATATTTAAGAAATATTTAAAAGTAAACCAGTCACACTGACTTTGAAAATGACAAAACTTGCTTATGACATTTTGACTGTTAGTTACCCCTCATAATGTTCTCTACACCACCCACAAGCAAAGTTAGCGAATGAAAGATAAAAAGAATGAGTAGAGGAACTGTACTGCTGAGGAGGGAGATTGCCTCAGGGGATGAATTGACTGATTCTGTGGGATGGGGAAAAGGGGATTTTCTCTGTCTCATAACCAACAAATGCAGTCAAAATCATGCTTCTCTCCATGGAGCTACATCGATGAACAGTGACAAGGGTCAGGGATCCCACTGTTCATTTTGAGACAGAAACACAGAAGAGATGAAGAAAGCTGTTTTTACTTATAAGGATTCAAACCCCATCTATCCTAGGGAGTTACATTCAATTTTAGCAACACTGTTACTTCTTTTTCTCTCACTATCCTGTATTTCAGTCACTGTTTCTATGTTGAGGTTCTTTGGTCTTCCCTAACATCAGCTTTCTCTACAATTGATTACTTTTTTCCCTTTAACTGCTGTTTTTCTCAAGCAGGAATGCCAGTTGAGAAATTAGCTCCCTTTAGGTGGCACCACAATTTCCCTTGGTGCCCTCATTCAGCTTCAGAACCAAAACCTACAAAAAAGATGATTTCCATGAAAGAAAGTGCATCTTGTTCTGTCCACTGACATGCTCACAGGTTCAGGATGACAAGTGGCCATAACCCATTTGGTTATTTGCTGGATTTCTTTCACAATTAACAGTGGAGTTAACTTTCTTCTGTCTTGACACAAAACCATAAACGATACTAAATCAGAATGTCAAGCAAGATTGTGAGCTAAATATGACAGTCCTTACCTAAATAATTCAGAACAACAAAAGAGCAAAAAGCCAGATAGTTAGTTTAATCACAGCAATGACTGCACCTGGGCTTGTTTTGTGGACATATGAAGTAAAACATAAATGCTTTGCCACTGTGTTAAGTAGCAAAATGTGCACTAGTGTAGTGCTTCTGTAGTACTGTAGTCCAGGAATTTCTTCGCCACAGTCCATGGAGTTTTGCCACTGCATGGCTGCTTATAGCCGCAGCAATCACAAGTTTTTTCTGTTGTTTGTTTGTTGGTTTTTTTCCTGGCGATTATTAAATAGTAAGTCAGACACGATTTGACCTTACTGCTGTGTTTTAATAGATCGGAGATTGTAGAAAATGCTTCAGAAGTTGTGCAGTGACAGAGATGTGCAAATGACCATGATTCTGATGGCTCAGGATCATATCCCCATCTGTAAAAGGAGCCAGGGAGCTCCTGCACTAGTTCATGTCCACAGCCATCCTTCTGCTCAGGCTGGAGAACAATTGGCTTTGCTAGCAGTGTACTCAATATTTGACAAGCTCTGTGGTGTAGCAAGACAGATCACGGTATAAATCAGCATGTGAATCAGTGATGTGTTCACTCTGCAGTATTCAAGGTCAGCAAAGCTGGCATCCAGGCTCAGGCAGCCAGAGCCATCTCTTACTGCCACCACCCTTCCAGACTACAGCCACAGGGGAAAATCATATCTGCAAGGTTTCAGCAAAAGCTTCTTCTTGAGTCTGGAAGTTATTTCATTTACCATCATGATAGCATCTCTGCACTACTAATAAACTCTCTTGTTATTGGGCTTTAAGAATTCCTCCCCATCAGTATGACTCATACAATTACCTTAGGAGACCTCTGAGGTAGAGCATACTGTGCAGTCTCACTTATAGCAACTCAATCATTTTAAGTAAAATTCCCCATCAAAACCTTGACTACTTACTCCTAATGAAAGCTTTAGAGTGATGAAAATATGCAATTAGTTTTATTTATGGCTTACAAAAGCCCTCAGCACTCTGTGTTATCTCTGTTGTGTGTGCAAGTGCAAGAATAAACATTTTCCTTTCTATGTTTCAAGAGATCACCTAGATTTGTCTGTTTTAATGGCTTGTTACAAGAGTAACTGTACTTTTCAAGACTCATTTTGGATTATGGAAAAATTAGTCTATAATTGTAATAGTAATCCTTTACAATTTTCTTGTTCCTGTGTGTGTACAGCTACTGCAAATAAACACAACCATAGCTGTGTAGGGAACTACATATTAGGTTCATGAAAATAGGGAACCTCTAAAGTGCATTGAGATAACATCCAGAATAATTTGGGTTTTCTGACCTTTCTTTCTCTGAAGTGTAGAACACCTGTCACTTCTATTTACTTTTACACACTGTAGGCAAAAGACTGGCAGTCTAACTGTCAGTAGAAAAAAAAAAAGTCTTGTTCCTGCTTGATCATGGTAAGTAAGAGCCAAAACCAGGAATTTTAGCAACCTTGGCTTTCTTCCTTCTGCCACCCCCTCCTTAATCATTACATGAAAGCAAGCTATGATATTTATTATATGTTAGAGTATCATAAGGACTGCAGGAGAAAAAACAAGTTATATTATTCCCTCCATCGAGAGGCACTGCAGAAGGTTCCTGCAGTCCTGGGGTGCCATTACTTCACATTCAGAGTTTGTGGTAGAAATTAATGAATTTTGATTTGACAAGCATAGAATGAATATTTGAATGCAAACACTACAATTTCACAACGTGTGTCTTGTTCTCATATGAAACCTGCTAGAATTCATAGCTAAGGTAGCCTAAAAATCAAAACCTGTGTAAAAAGCCTTATTTTTGGTTAGTGTCAACTTATCAAACTTATTTAAGATAAAATCACCCTTTCTTACTTTCTTCCAGAATGAAATGCGTCATGACACCTCTAGTGAAACCATCTTTGCCACCTATCAGAAAAAGAATAGGAAATATTATCTTACCTAATGCCTTTCATATTTTCCACCCATTTCTTAGAGAAACTTTAATGCTTGCAGACTTTAGAGATGTAATATTTTCTCTAAGTGTCTTGTCTGTACAGATTAGAGTAGTTGTTATTAAACACCAATGTCTATTCCCTTATTTGAAGTGGCAGGGCTTTGTGGATGACTCTAAGAGTTGTCAAGTCCCATCCTGACTGTATATGAAAAGATAGAATTTATAGTTTTAGAACTACTTTTTCCTTCTTTAGCTTGTGTTTCCCAAAAGCAGGGGAAAATTAGAAAGTTACTCTGTTGTGTCATACAGCTGCAAATTCAGTTGCTCAAAAGTTGAGAGCAATCAGATTTGCGGATGCAAATCTTTGTTGTTTATGAAAAAACCTTTAGCATGCTTCAGGCTCAGCAGTCTTCACAATGCATGGGTAACATATGCAAAGGAATTTGCAGTGCTATTAAAAAAAAAGACTTAACATCATAAAACAACTATGTCAGTTCAGGATAAAAGCATGCATCTGCACAAATGAACAGTGAACTCAAGTTGATGATAATTAAAAGATTACAATGTTATCATTTTAAAATTCTCTAATAAGCAGTAGCCTCCATGATCCTATACTTTCCCCTTGTTTTCCAGAAATAGAATCACTGGCTACAACTTAAATATGATACTAAAACCAGATGGATTAGGCAGAGAATACGGGAGCACCCCTGAAATAAAGAGAATATCACCATTCAGTGAGGTAAATAATGTGTTGGAGAAGGAAAGTGTATTTGCTCTTTCCCTACTGTTTGTCGTCCTTTAGAAGTATAAAGGATACACAACCTGGGTGTGTAATTCCTCAGATGGTGATGAATTCAGCCTGAGAGAAGCTCTCTGAAGTTGTGCGACTGCTAACAGCATGTAGTTAGCACCAGCACTTGCCTGCTGCTTAAACTCTACTTACCTTGCAAAATCTCTGTGCCTCCCCCTGGGGCAAAACAGTTCCTTGCAGGCAGCTCACAGCATCCTTTGTCCTCTATATTTATTTGCTATCAGTGAAGAAGGAGATTCACTTTCGCGGGACTAGGGGGATCTCCTGCTCCAGTTACAGGCTCAAGAGGGCTGGAACTTGTCTGACCTGATCTTCCTGTTCACTGACACCATTGGCAACGTGTCACTAGGAGGATGCATCCTGGAAGGATGCACAGGAAGACGTGGACCTGTTGAAGCAGGTCTAGAGAAGAGCCACAAAAAAAGATCAAGAGACTGGAACACCTCTCCTATAAGGGCAAACTGTGAGAGTTGGGGGTGTTCAGCCTGGAGAAAAAAGGCTCTGGGTGAGACCTTATTGTGGCATTTCAACATTTAAAGGGGACCTATATGAAAGATGAGGACAATCTTTCTAACAAGGTCTGTTGCAAGAGGACAAGGGGCAATGATTTTAAACTAAAAGAGGGTAGATTTAGACTAGATATGAGAAAGAAATTTTTTACTGTGATGGTGATGGAACATTGGAACAAATTGCCCAGAGAGATGGTAAAAGCCCCATACCGGGAAATATTCAAGGTCAGGTTGGATGGATCTCTGAGCAACCTGATCTAGTTAAAGATGTCCCTGCTCACTGCAGGGATATTGGACTAGATGACCTCTAAATGTCCCTTCCAATCCAAAACATTCTGTGATTTTATGATTCTAATGGTTTCGCTCAGGGTGAGTCTTGAAAACTGCAGTTTCTGAAGAGGAGTTTTGATTTCAGAAGATACAGATGCTAAGCTGAAAGATAGCAAGAAACTTCTGGGGCTCCTGAGCTTTCACATGGCTTATGAAAATGAAATAAGGTGATAAACTATGCCATTTTTTTGTTAAGGACAGAAAGATATCACTTCATGTGGAACACATCACCTATACTCATGTCATGTGACAGTTACAAATACAGGATCAAATTCAGGGATTTAGAATTCTGCCTTTGCCAGCTGTACACGATACTCTTGAGCTGTGTGATTTCTGCATTGGCAGGAAAAACCTTCTCAAACCTTGAAGTAGTATGAGAACCACCAGGCACAGCAGAGCCCTAAGTTGACTGCAGCATTTACATGCTACGGTATTTTCCGAAAATAACAAGGCTGATCAGCACTGTCAAAAAAGGATAAAAGATTTTATACTGAAATCATTGGATGCAAATGATGACTTTTTAGTTCCATTTTCAATCCTTATCTTCAACTCCTTCACATTCTTTTACATCAAAGTGAAATGACTGGCTAGTACACAAGAGCACAGTTAAGAAGTTGCATAGAATAGCAAATTTCTCTGTTTACGTTCAAGGGAACTGCTGGGAAAGCTTTTTTTGCTACTGCCCTTCAAAATGTTATGAATGAACACAGGGATGTTACATGAGACATCTCTAGAAACAGGAGAACACTTTAATTATTTATTGCTTGAATACTGTGCGAAACAAGGACTACTTTTTGTACTTTTCCAAGTCCATAGCTCTGCTCTCTCAAGGGACTTCTTGCTTCCAGAAGGGCGATAAACAGTACTGCTCTTTCTGTCCTAGGTTACCATGTGTTTTACCACCTTGAAAATAATTTTCTCATCAGTGGAGGAATTGATCTCTCAATTAATTATGCTTATGTAGGGCTGAACCTCTGTTTACCTGTAGGGGCATCCCTGAGGCACTCCACTGTGCTGATCCCCCTCTTTCGCAGACCAGGGACCAGCTGGAAAATATCCTGCCTCTTACCTAGTCTGTTTTCTCTTCTGTTTCGGGGCACTCGGTTTCTCTGACATATGAAAGGAGCACACACCCAGACTCCACAACGTGGCTGTGCTCTTACAGTTCAATTACCTGAAAGAGCTACTTCAAAGCAGCTGTTTTTTCCAAGCAGCATAAATCCAAATGAAGAACGTGTGACTTTTCTCATTTTTCCCAAGCAGAAATAAAAATAAGTCTACTTTAAGAAAAGTTCTGTTAACCTCTAATGTATGTTATTTCGAACAATGTAAAGATATTTCTTTCAAGGGTTATAAGCAGGAGGGGATAAACATATATTTGTAAGCAAGAGGGGATAAACCTATATTTAAATGGTTTGAACTTGCTGCTTTGGCTGTGCTTCATTGAGAAAATGCCATATTACACTAGGAAGTGTGAGAATTATATTATCCATATAAACATATCTTCAGCTACATCATCATTTGTCTTGATCAGTATTGATAAATTTCAGATGATCTGAATGTTATGTTTTGCAGATACTTGATTTTTTAAGAGAAAACAGTGATGCAGTACTAGAGGATTCCTTAAGGTTATATTTCAACTTTTGTCTCTGTGTCCATTTTTTATGCATTTTATTTCTACTTGTATTCATCTCTATTTGAGTCCATATATCTGAGGAAAATATTTTCTTGCACTGTGATACCATTTTATACTTTTAAAATATTTCTTCTTGGAATCTGCATCTGTTTTAGAAAACTACATAGATAAGAATCAGTTTTCATTCACTGAAAATAGAACTTGAAACTATGTAATATTTTAAATGATCTGTTCTTTCTGATAGATTGATATACCAACTATTTCAGATTCTCTAAACTTCATATTAGAAAAAAATGTCAAATTCTGTTCTCCGTTATTCAGGTAAGTGTATGAAAGGTGCATGTTACTTAGAGCAAGTTTGTTCTACAGTAAGAAAACTCCCTACCTTGCTGCTATCAAAACACTTGGTTATATCTGAAAATACTTTGCTGAGGTTATTATACAATATCAATAAGAAATGATAGGTGCAAATCCCTTACCGCAATGATGGCAAAGCAAAATTGACATTGATTTGTTTTGAATTACAATTTTGAGCAGTTGCCTGATGAAGGATAAGCTGTTTATGATAATACCTTACATAGTATATTATCTTTTTATGATCATGTCCTATGACCTTAAAAGAGAACTGCTTGTATTTCTTTCTGAAATACAGAAACAAAGTAGTGTTGGCAGCCAGCCTTAATTTCTCGTTACAAATAAATCCTAATACTTTACGTGAACAGTACACATGAAAAAAAAAAAAAAGAGGTTCGGGGTTGTAAATAATCTGCCAGGTTCCATTAATGAGACATTTGGGGGCTTCTTAGTATCATTTCCTTATGCTTTTAGTCCTTGACTTTTAGAGATAGTTTTAATTTGATGTTTCTTGAAGAATGAAAACTCAGCCCAAAATATTTTAAAAGAATTCAAATGTGTAGACAATCTCACTCTCAAACATTAAATTTTCTGTATTTTTGAACTTCATATGCAGGTCTTTTTTGAGCTAAACATAAATGATCCCATACTGTCAAAAGCTCCAAACCTTATTATCGATATGCCAAAGCCTACTCAAATGTATGATTTTGTATGGATATTATATTAGGTATATAGGTTCCTTAGTGGAACAAAGTGGTTTTTTCCTAACAAAGCTACATAGATATACAAGGGTTTAGATTACACTTAGTCAACATTCTAGTTTCAGATAGACTTTTTTAAGGATCATCGTGGCCAGGCTTCACGAACGAAGATATGGGAAGGGCTCTACCCACACTTGCTACAAGCGCGCTGGTGGCTAAAAAGGCCGATGCGGGACAGGCAAGTCCGGTTGCACAAGGCACAGTGGAAAGTCTCCTTAGACGGTGTTGACGAGGCACGGTTCTTTCTGCGTTGTCTTTTCTCCTTGAGACTAATTCTACGTGCGTTCTCAAAGGAGGCAGCAGTGTTATGGATGGTGTGTCTCCACGTCTCCCGATTGGAGGCCAAAGTGGGCCAGTGACGGTAGTCAATATGGCCAAAACTGAGGTATTTTTTCAGGGAGTCCTTGCATCTCCTCTTTGGGGCTCCTCTGTTGCGGCAGCCGGTGGCGAGTTCACCACAGAGCACAACCTTAGGGAGGGGGTGATCCTCCATCCTGGAGACGTGCCCTGCCCAGCGCAGCTGCGTCCTCAGCAGCACGGCCTCAATACTGGTGACCCCTGCCTGTTCAAGGACAGTGACATTAGTCACGTAGTCAGTCCAGTGGATGTTTGGGATTGTACGGAGGCAGCGCTGATGGAAGCGTCTGAGGAGTCGCGGGTGGTGGTGGTAGATGACCCATGATTCAGACCCGTATAAAAGAGTAGACAGTACAGTGGCTCTGTAGACACTAATCTTTGTACTTTTCTTCAGGTGTTTATTGCAACAGACTCTTTTATGGAGTCTTCCAAAAGCTCTGTATGCCTTTGCTAACCTGTTGTCTATCTCTTTGTCAATCTTGCCATCTGAGGAAGTGACACTTCCTAGATAGTTGAACTGCTGGACTGACTTAAGCTCTGATTTGCCTGTGGTGATGTGGGGATGGTGGGAGGCTTCCTGAGGTGCAGGTTGGTAAAGAACTTCTGTCTTCTTCAAGCTGACTTCCAGCCCAAAAAGCTCAGCAGCCTCTGCAAAGCAGGATTTAGAGGAGCAAAAACTTAAAACCATTAGAGTAATCAGATTTGTAGCAGAACAAAAGCTTCCGTGAGTAATTATTTCTTTCTGGTAAGGGTCCTTTCTTGCAATATATTAACCCTCCATTTCCTCATGTAAATAATTTTTTTTTTGAGATGCAGGAATTATTGGGAAAAACGTAGAATTTTCCTCCTTTCTTTCTGCCTTACTAACAGAAAGTCTTACCATTTCTGTAGACCTGAGAACTAGGTTGGCCCAGAGTGCTATGACAGTGCTGGTGCAGCCGAAATTCATCGAGCATTTTTGCATCAGTGAAATCTAAAATTGTTCTGATGCATTTGGGAGATTCCGATGTGTTTAGAAGGTAATATGAAAAACCCAGGGTTTGTATTTCTCATTTCTCTCTGTTACCTGCCCTGTAATATAGCATTCAACATCCCTTAATGTAATTTATATTGCAAGTTAACCTATGGGAGTTTAAACTCCCATGACATGTATTTTTCATTTAGCCACCAGAAGCATGTACTGAACTTCCGTGTCAGTAGGAACTTACCTTCATAATATCACACTTCAGTTTGCAGCAGCAATAAAGAGCCTTTCTATCCATCTTGTCTTGTTAACTCTTAAAATGCAGATAACTATGCAGGAAAAAATATCAGCCTGAAAAATAAAGAATGCAATTTTAGTTCCACCGGATATTGTTGCTGACCTCAAAAGAAAAACAATTTTTCAACCAGGATTTGCATCTCACTGTGGTGTTGTGAAATGAGATGAAAGTCAGTCTTCGCTTTCAGTCTGCAGGTTACAATGGTATCTTGCACTTAGCTCACCTGTAGGATGAGCTGAAAACCTCCAATAAACCAAATGATGTACCATGGTAAACAGGCAGTGCCAAAAGAGCAAGAAGTTACCGTGAGAATGAGTCAAAGAAACATAGAGCACTCAGAGGCTGCTAACTTGAATTTCATAGATGAAATGGTACAACAAGTCTTTCCAGTAGATTTCCTTCTTCTAATAAAACATGTAGGATCATACCTACTGGCATTTAGTTCTACTTCAGCACCCGTATTTCAATACATTTATTAAAGGAAACTGATAAACAGGGTGTAGACTGTCTCCACTATAAGAACACAAAAGTGACAGTTCTGGCACACAAAGTTTGTGATTTGTGTTTCATTTATGCACTCAAAAGAAGAGATTTATATATTTCTTATGACAAACTGAAAATGAATCCGTGAATATTCTGTTAGTTGAAAGTTTGTTGGTATCTGCAGTGCTGGAAACACACTCTAAATCAGGTTTTCCACTTTGTGTTGCACTTACTCTTTTGTCACCTTTTCATACCAATTAGAAAATGAAACGGTTGTGTTTCCTTTCTGCTTTATCCCGGGAGATTTTCTGTCAGGAAAACATCTCTGTGGGAAGCACGTGAGATGGCTGCTCCAAGCAATGCTGATGGCTAAAAACATATTTTAGTAATACAGAAATCCTCTGTAACAGATATTAATAAATGACATTCTTATTTTAGCATGTTGACTGCACTCATATAAATCATTTAAAAATTATTAGACAGTTTTGAGTCCTTTCCGAATATATAGTTCTACTGTCTTCTCTATATGCAATTAATACATTCTTACAGTGTCTTTCAATCTTCTGTTGATATAAGTGCATATTATATTTGGTTTGTTCAAATGCAGCTGCCAGAAAAATACATATAAAACCTAGCTGTCTGACTGGTGCATGTTTTGAAGTGTATATAAGTATATAAATTAAAATTTTCAAAATTACAAGGAAATAAAACTGTGATAATGATATGTTATTACCTTTAAAGAAACCTCTGACATTTCAGTTGTGATCAAAATTTTCTATAAAACTTTAGTAAAGCTTAATAAATTACTGAGGTTGAAATCGGAAGGGACAGCATGGAGGAACTTTAGCTGATACAATAATTTAGTAATGGAAATATGGCAGTGAACAATACATGAAGATCTAATTCCACTGATGTTGAATGTAACTTAAAATAATTCCCAAATGAATGCATTGTTTTCAAGTTATTTGCTACTGACAAATGAGGAAAGCAAATAGTTATTTTTCTGTCTGTGAAAGCACCTTCAGGTGCCCAGTCCCCATTCAGTTTAGGAAGATAGAAGTCTCCTCATTCTAAAATTTGGGGAATTTTCTCTCCCCCCTATAGAAAGGATTTTTTAAATTTGCATATCTAATTATATAGGCCGTGAAGTCAAAAGCAGAGCTGCTGCACAAAGTCCAGTGGGTACAGTAAGGACAGGGGTCCTCTTGTGTATCGTTACAAATTGGACTCACATTTGCTCAAAATCTCTCAATATTAAACCCAATCATAAGCCCAGACGGAGTTTCCGTGAAGATACTTCTGTTCCTATCTGCCTTGTTGCTGTTGTTCAAGCTGAACTGGCTGCAAGCTGCAAAATAGGCAGCTGCTCTTTGCAAGGGAAGAAACCATCAAATAAGCACAGCTTGCACTTTTTGAAAAATAAACAGTCTCGGAATGAAACAACCGGTAGCTTTTTCCAAAGTACATGACACTGAATTATAATTTTCATTTTCTCCTTGTTTTACACTTATCTTATTTGACACAAATAGTGATATAGGTCCAAATTTTGTATCGTCTTGCAACTTTATAGTACTCCGTAAGAGTCAAGAATGCAGCCCTTTTCAAGGGATGCTGGTATACGTAGTTTCATTGCTGTTTGTGGGTTTTTTCCCAGTTTTGCTCACTTATGTTTTTCAGTTACGCATAAATATGCAAAGTATCTTGCTTCCAGGAGTCTTGTACTGAATCTTTTTCTATAGATTAATAAGCATTTATGAAGAAAGGTAATCCTTTCCTTCATCTATAAATTGGTCACAAAAATGTATGTGTTATCAGATGCTTTTTGTTCAAATTTTTGAATGTTTATCCATAAACCGACATGAAATATGAGAGATCTGGGAATACCACACAAAATAAATAATTCTGCCTAAAATTAGTCATTTATGTTATGGGATGTTTTAACATTCCATCTAAGTTGATTTGCAGATGTTTCCATAACATCTTTCTCTTGGATAATCTGCCTCTCAATATATCCTACGTACATGTGCTAAACTGTTGTAAGAGAGCTGAAAGGCACTCCAATCTCTGATTTACTGCGTTTCAGGACAGGATTTTTTGAGGGGAGGAGGTGCAGACTTTCTGACATTTTTCCCTCCAGGTCAGAGTAGAGCTCACAGTATATTGCAAGACCTCCAGGCGTAAAAGTATTATTTCAAGCACTGAAGATCCCTAATGCAAACACGAAAAATATAATTATCTTTTCCTGTATACCAAATTGCTTTTCAATACTTATAAAAATATACTCTTTAAAATATCAAAACGGTATTCAATTAGTAGTTAATAGATGTGCACTTTCTGCTTTACTTTCTAATGAAATTCTGTTGAAATTAATTGAATAAATAGTTATTATGTAGCCATAGAACACCTTGCAGAAGAGTTAGAATTCAAGGCAAATTAACTAGTTCCTAAATACTGTTATTTTCAATGGAAATGGAGTGGCTATTGAATTCCTTCATTTCAGTTGGAATTCCATAACTATTAATCTATAAGGAACTTTGGTTGTCTATTAGTTTACGTTAATTTAAACAGTTATAGATTAGATAGAAAATTCCTTTTCTTTGATTTCTATTTGATTAGTGGATATTTTGTTGAAATGTATAAAGCAAGCTCAGAAAATCCAAACTGTCATAGGCAACCTCATTAGAGACAAAATTAGAGATGTTAGGTAATGTATGTGAAAGGTAAGAGAAAAGATGTAGAGTGGTTCTATTCCGTGTTATATAGATGGATGCATTCCTTTTATTGTTCTTATTTAGGGAATGAAAGAATATGGGAGCTGAGTGAGTTCCCAGAAGTATAACACTTTTTAATAAACACAATTTAAGAATATTAAGTGCTCTTACATTAAAAAGTTTTATTTAAGGAGAGGCAACAAGCTTCTACTTGAAGAATAGCAGCTGTGGTTTGTTTATTTGGGGGAAACTGAGCAAATACCTTCAAATGGCTTCAGAGAAGCGCCAACAATATGAACGGGCACCATCCTAACTAAAATATTTTTTTACAGTACTTCTATTTCAAGGAAATAACAATTCAACACACTGCAAATGTATGTGTCACTTTTCAGCGAGTTAAAGAAACTGAGAGAGACAAAAAAAAGAGGCCTTTGGGAATCATAGTTTTTGTTTACTTGACCATAGGCCTGTTGAACAAGTTTCTTCCTTTTTTCCTAATATGTAAACTAGAAAATTTTCACAACATTCATGGAGTTATGTGGGTGATCAGTAACCCAGATGGAGCATTTGTATTAAAACAAACACTTTTGTAATTATTGCAGTAAATTGTCGGGTGGATTACTGTCTTTTGAGCATCATGATGACCTACACATCCTTTCGTACCGTTTGAAAAATTTAAACTTGAGTATCATCACTAAATGGAAGATTCTCTGCCTACTGAGATGTCTTTCCTAGATGTCTGCCTACTACATGTCTTTCCCACAACAGCTTGCTGGAGCAGGCGAATTTGTATGGGCTGGAAAGTCAGATCACATCAAAAAAGCATTACTACCAAATGAGCAGTAAAACACAGGTAGCAATGATGCTGAACCACAGGAGCTACTGCAGTTAAGGCGCAACTTGAGCTTTATTTATTTTAGACACTAATATCTGGTTTACATACTATTTGCAATATATCAGCACAGAAATGAGCCTAGTCTTGCTGCCTGTATTTCTCTGAGCTCCCAGCTGAGTCTTGTAACCTGTATTGAGCTTGGTGATGGCCCAGATGTGTCTATTAGTACCTGTAAAATGAGAGTGGATATTTCCAAGGAGCGTATCATCTTCCTTCTTGCTACAGAGGCTGAAGGAATGAGTTAATTGCCTTTTCTTAAGGAAAGAAATGCACAGGCAAGAAGAGATGTCGAATAACAATTTTAATCTGTTTGATTTCCAATATGTACAATTCCAGCAGGTATAAACCTGAACAGAGATTAATTATTACAGTTTAGGGCTTCTGTACTCATAAACTGCTACTAAGGCATCTCAAAATTCCCAGAATGGTTCGGAATCTGCTTCTACATCAATGACTTTCAGTCTGAAAAAGCTTTTTCAATTCCCAGTTTTTAAGGCCATAATTTTTAGATCTCAATGTACATAGAGATTATTTATCATGGCTATCTGAAATTTCACAGAAATGTGGAGAATCGTGCCTTTAGGAAGCTCTAACCTAAGACAGCTGAGATTTGTTTCTCTGCAGACACTCACTGTGTACATAATAAATGTAGCAATGATCCATAAGAGCATGGGAAGGAAACAATACAGATCTCGTGGGCTCTAAGCAGCTGCTGACCAATACAGTTGCACCCAGACATTGGAGTAGATGTGCATTTTACATGCTTTTTATGCAGAATTCTGAATGTTGCCTGAAGGTGTGTCTTCGTTACTAGCTGACTTATGTTAATCTGAGCCAATGCTGCTTCAGAAAAGCATCCTTGAAGTTTCCTGTGTTCCACTCCCAGCACCAGGGGCCAGAGAGCTGATCTCTATGGAAAATATATCTCCTTTCTTTATTTTTTTTTAAATTTTATTTCAGTGAGTGTGTTTAGTTGAGTTTGTTCTCTGATTTGGCTCTCTCTGTGACCCAGTGAGTTCTGGCAGCATGGAAAGGGATGTATGGTGAGCTAGGAGACTTCATTAAACAATGAAACAACACCCCTCCCAGGTGTTTAATTTAAAACCTTTTAATCCTTTTTCCTCACAATAACAAAGGGTCTAGCCAGACCCTGCTCGGGGATTCACTAGAGTGAGGTGTAGTCATAACCCAGTGACTGTTGGACAGTCAGGAGTCAACACAGGAGCTGCAAAGTTACAGCTGATCTCCCTCCTCTTCCTCAGAGAGACAAGAAGAGCCTGAAAGGCTCCTCTTATGGGTCCTCCCGTGTGAAGGAGCAAAGATCTGTCATTTCTGTTACTACTGTCTCATAAGGGAGGGGGAATTGGGACCAGTGCCATGTTTTCTCCTAAGCATATGGTCTGGCACAGAGTGGGAAGGTGTGACAGAAAACACTTCTAGTCCTGTGAAGGCAGCATCTGAGCAAGCTACATTTGGGAATCACTGTCTGACCGTGATTTCACATTTGGCACTGGTCCTGCTTAAGCCAGTTAAGGTTGTCCCCACACGGCAGCCAGCTCTGTGTTTCTACCACTGTATTATCAGCAGTCCCCTGGTTTTGTGATCCTCTGCACAGACAAATGGCACTGGCAACACAGAGTAGGGACAGGCAGCATGGCAGACATGCCCTGGTGAGAGAAGAAGCTGGCGGAGAGAGAAAAAGACCTCCCTAGGCCAGTGGTGTCAATCGAAACACCAACCAGGTTGTGGTTTAAGAGATTAGTTTGATGTTACAGAGGGATGGGCTATAGTCCATCTATATGCACTTCTATAAGGTGTTTGACACAGACCCCAATAACATCCTTCTCTCTAAATTATAAGGATTTAGATTTGATAGGTGAACTGTCTGGTGGATGAGGAATTATTTGGATGGTTGTATCTAGAGGGTAGTGGTCAATGGCTCAATGTCCGGGTGGAGACTGGTGACAAGTGGTGTCCCTCAGGGGTCCGTACTAGAACTAGTGTTGTTTAATGTCTTCATCAGTGAAATGGGCAGTAGGATTAAATGCACCCTCAGCAAATTTGCAGATGACACCAAGCTGAGTGATGCAGTTGAGACGCATGAAGGACAGGATGTCGTCCAGAGGGAACTGGACAATCTGGAAAAGTGGGCCCATGTGAACCTCATGAGGTTCAACAAGGAGAAGTGCAAGGTCCTGCATCTGGGTCAAGGCAATCTCTAGTACCCATACAGTCTGAGGGATGAAGAGGTTGGGAACAGTCCAGCAGAGAAGAACCTGAGCGTGTTGGTGGACGAAAAACTGGACATGAGCCACCAATGTGCACTTGCAGCCCAGAAGGCCAATTGCATCCTGGGCTGTATCAAGAAAAGAGTGGCCAGCAGGTAAAGGAAGGTGGTTCATCCTCTCTACTCCATTCTGGTGAGATCCCACCTGGAGTGCTGCATCCATCTCCTCAGCAAAGAAAGATATGGACCTGTTGGAGTGGGTTGAAAGGAGGGTCACAAAAAAGATCAGTGAACTGGAACACCTCTCCTAGGAGGAAAGTTGTTTAGCCTGGAGAAGAAAATATTCTGAGGAGACCTTATTGTGACCGTGTGGCAGAAGGAAATGAGAGGTGAAATGCTAATTTCATCTTTATTGGTAGATCTTTAGGTGCATTTAAAAGTAACATCCCAAAGGTGAGGCATCCTGAGAAGGCTTAGGTAGTCTAAGAGCTGGAAGCTACCAACTGTAGAGAGCTCATTCCCAGCCATGAGCTCTATCTGCTTCCCTTCTCTTGACCTTGTTTCCAAGGTTTCTCCAGTCTACTAACCTGGTAGAAGATGAACTATGAGGGGAAAAAATGTTTGAAATTCTCATCCAGATTAGTAAATAGCATCAACTCAAGGAACGGCCATCTCAAGTAGAAATGGAAATTGTAAATTTACCTGAGATGACTGAGGTCACCATTCCTGAAAAGATGTTACTATGACCTTGTATGGCTGCATATTTGCACTCACCTTTATGCTGATAGGAGGCTTTTGTGAGCAGATGCATTACCCAAGAATGAAATAATCCTTCCATCCAATATTTTTCCCCTTTTCTTTTTTCTGTTAACTGGTTTGGTTTTCTGGTTGATTAATAAATTGTCTTGGCTTATGGCCCTATTGGATCATGATCTAATGCATGCTAGAACCATTGCAAAATAAGCTCTGTGTGCTCATAGTTAGGAGCACAAATGAGATGTAATGTGAGAGACTGGGTTCTCCCTCTGTCCTTTCAATGCCACAAGGTTGGAAAAAGATTTTACCTGTCACTCCACTTTAAGGGTCTGCTTTCTGTTCTTCATTAGAGTCATATGGAGTGCAATGCTAAAAAAGCATACATCTCCTTAAAGAAAATTAGCTGTCAATTATTTCATATGCTTGCCTTATATACTAGTTTATTATTCTAGTTTTAATATTTATTGGATAATTCTTGGTTGACAAAATCCCTTTTAAAAAGGAGAAATTTATTTAATTTTCTACTTTTGCATTTGTGTCATTTGCCCTGTTCCATGCTCTAGTATAAAGAAATTATGATTTTTCTTTATTTTAATTGTAAGCAATCTTACAAAGGCATCTCACAGTATCTTACTGGTAGATAAAATTGTGATGTATACTGCATCCTCCTATATGCAATGGACCAAAATATTTTAGAGACTTAAGTATGTTTATTAACAGGAAATAATGAAGAAATAGATGAGAAAGAGATAAATTAAAATAGTGGAGTGGGATAAAGAATTGTTTTCTGATGTGATCTAGAATAGTGAGCTGCCAAGCACGGATACACAGGAAAGCTGACAGAGATGGCAACAGCTCTATTTAAGAAGGGTCCTGCATGAGTAACGGTAACAAATGAAAAATGACAGAGAAAAAGATGATATTAGACAAAAGGAGTGGTGAAATATGAAGCACGGACAAATTATAGGTGGTACCTTGCAATAAATGTGTCAGAATATTACGAGAGGTCAACTTTAATCTGGATTCTGAAATTAGTGCCATTTTTAATGTGTTTCATTGTAGCCATGACAAAACAGCAAAGCAGATGTGAATACAGAGCAACAGTGCAGAGAGCTCTGAGAAACACTGCTTCATCTCAGAATTGTGTTGACAATCCTCCTCTTTCCTTGTATTTTTGAAGTGTTTTAGTGAGGAAATCAGAAATGCAATGGTAGGTTTGGGTAATCAGGACTGAGAGTAAAACTGGGGGAGCTGAAGAGGAAGACTATCGTTAAATTAAAAAAAAAAAAAAGTTAAAATTTAGGAAGAAGACCTCTCCATCTTCTGGATTATGAGTATTTTAGGTAATGAAATTTTATTTCCTCATAGCTGTGCTTTAAATAACTGGGTTGCTTTTTTGTATAGATATTAGCAGGAACTAGAACACGAGGAGAGTTTGTGCACATGAAGGAGCATCACTTTTGATGAAACTTACTCAGGAAGTGTAAAATCCAATTTTTTGTCAAAGTACACAACTTGCAATCCTGAATAGTTACAATAACTGTCTCTTCAGAGTCAGTTAAGGGGGAAATAAGTGTTTCCCACATTCTGTAGGAATGACCTAGACTATATTTGTGTTATTTTTTTTTTCTCTTACTATTAACATATTTTTTCCCTTTTAAGTAATAAAGTCATGGTTTGAGTTTTTTAAACAGGATTTTTTTTTAACATTTCAAGATTTCATTGAGGTATAAGTTATATTTTAAAGCTTTGTGTATTGTTGATATGTTGTTACAGCCTTTTAAATCACAGTAATATCACTTATGTTAACTACAGAGAGCTTCCCAAATAGATATTTTAGTTAACAGAGTGTTCTATGTTATCTCTTAAATAAACATGAGGTTTTCTGTTACCAGAATGTTCAACAGTAGCACAGTTCTGAGATAAGAGTAAGCACATGAGGAGGACTGTAATTACAGCAATTATGGAAAAGTAATTTACTGGTTGTATAAACTGAACAGCTTTGAAAGAGAGTGGATCAACCATAAAAAGAAGTTAAATATTGAAAATAAATATTTTGGGATCTGTGAAATAGTTGTTATGTGGATAAGCAAACTGTAAGCATTTTGTCTAAAGTGCATGTATTTTGATTTTGGAGGCCCTTATAAATGTAAGTTTGTGTTTTTATAAAAAGACAGAGATGTCAGAATTACACAGGGATATGCAGATCTGTCATTTCCCATCTGGTGTATAACCAGGGCTTACTAAGGAAACAAAGAAATACAGCTGAATTTACATGTCTCTGGGGAAAAGGAACAAAATCAAAACTTCTACATTTTTAACAGGTAAAACAATTGTCTATTTAAAAGGAAACTAATAGGTTAATGCCAAAGCATTCAATAAAGAACAGAGAGATGTAGAAAGAAATTTGATCCAAATACTTCTCCCAAAACATAGATGTGGCCTTACACTCTACCTAGATGGCTCAGAAGCCAAGTCTACTGCAAACAGTTATGTTCTAGCCCAGAAATATTCAACCTTTGGTTTTCCGTGCTTAGTGGAGAGAACATCTAGAGTTTGTCAGCTGTTTCTGAAGACTTCACAAAACGAGATTAAGGAAAGCAAGTCCGTATAACCCATGTGAAATTTCTAGACATTTGTACCTTTGTGACATGGAGTACACAAATTTTAAAGAGTATGTAAATAGAAGGATGAAAACAATGCTCTAGCTAAGATTTTTACCAAGTCAGGCCTATTTTTGCAGTGACTTTAAATCTCAGGCCATGCTGTGTTTAGCTGTGTTCTGCAGCACAGACCAGTGTTCTGCCCTCCTGAGCTGTGTGTGCTGTACATTCCTTTACCTCCATCCTTGCCATGAAAGTCAGAAGTTAGGCAGGAGAACTTTACACCTCAACTTCATCCCAGATGGAGATGGGACATGGTCTGGATGCACTCTGAGGCCCGAGGGACATTTACTATCTCATGTTAAACAAAGCTCAGATGGTTTACTTGCAGTAAGACTGGCAGTATTTAGATCTTACATGCCCGTCAAGCCAGAACAGTTCAAAACCTGACATAAGCATTTGGATAATGATAATAATCTTTCTTTGATGCGATGCCTGAAAATGGATGGTCTGATTATCAGTTGCCTCCACACAGCACTTTTACATTCACATTTGTCTCTTATTAATAGCATCCATTATGAGCACTGGCCATATTCTACAGTCAAAGTAAACCACACGACAACTGTGTGTTCCACTGCGTGGTTGCAGGTCACAACATTTAATTGTGTTATCACAATACCGAGCCATTACAAACAAGTCAGAAGCAAATAACAAGGCCTGAATAACTATTTACAGTCATTCAGGCTTCAAGGACTGTCACATAAGAAACTGTCGCTTACCCTTTGCAGGGAGAAGATTAAGGTTTCTATCTATGAGTTAAATGCTATTGAAAACTAAAGGGCTGGGCCAAAACCATTGTAGAAAATAAACTACTTTAAAAACAACTCTGCTGTTATAAATAAATGCTTCTTTTTATATGAAGCATTTGACTTAAATGGGTTGCAGTTACTCTTGACTCTATGAAGGAATGTATCCCGAAATGTTTTAAAAAGCTCTTGCATTCTACCTTTAAAGCTTTGGTGAATTAACTTGGCAGAAAATGGCTTATAAGAAAACCTTACTTACATGAATGACAAAACTGAAGAGGTCTGTATGCTAGGGGTAGAGTACAGCACTTTGTCAGTGGGAAAGAACACAGATACCAGTGAGGACTTATAAAATGAAGAAAGAATTTGCAACAGAATGAAATGTCATAACACTTGGTCTTTTATTTTGTAGAATGTCCAGAATTTTTTGCTCCTGTTTATAACGTGTTTTTAAAATCAGTGAACTTGAGCAAAACAAACAAAAAAAAAGTAAAAAATATACTTACTTGGCCTTACTAACATTTCTCATTCAATACATCTTATCTCTTAATTGCATCTTTTTGAAGTAGTCCTGAAGAACTGAGTCGGTGTGGAAGTACCAGGGCTCTGCAGAAGTCTAGCAGATGCTATGAGATCCTACTTAACGAAATCTGCAATATTATGTTACTGGCTTTAACTATCTAGCTCAAACTAGAATTAAATTCTAAACTGTGGAAGGTACAAATAAGGTTTTAAAATGTATAGGATGGTTCAAAACATTTATGATCATTCCAGAATGGAAATTCTTGTGTTGTCTCTAACATACATTTATCTTCTTTAGGGTATTTGTTTTAAAGTAACTAATTCAGGCAAAAACTACTCTTCTACAAAAAACAGTCTTATAATTAAATAAAATGCAACTCAGATGAAAATATACACCAGAAAGATAAATCCAGCTCTATAGTAGAAATAATCTTGTGCTTTTAGAAAAACACAAAAGCATAAACGAATCTCATTTCATATACCAAAAATTGTATTCTTTTTTTCAAAATGCCCTACCCAAGTAATATGAAAAACCCACACGGAAATTTTTCAGGATGTCAAGACTCAACAGGCCAAAAGTATCCCTAATGAAATAGAGCTTGAATTCCATTTGAGGAACCTTACAACAATGATTATAAGCAGCTTCCTTTAATGTTGACCCTTTTTTTTTAATAGACATCTGTGATTGAAGCAAATGAAAAGTGTTGCTTTTGAAAACTATATTCCTGATGTATTTCAAGTCAACTGCAAAATAAGATGTGGGATCTTACAGTGGAGAATTAGGAAAAAAAAACGTTATTTCAATTTTCTATTCCTTCTATGAGCAGGAAACTCATTCTCTAAAATCTTATTAAAAGAACTATTAAAATACAGATAACTTTAATCTTTGTTTTGTTGTAAAAAAAAATGCAAAGAGCTAGTAATATGACTTTGTATCATTTTAAATTCAGATTTATTAAAAAATAAAAACATAAAAAATTTAACAATGCAGAAAAATACGTACCAAAAATTGCAAGAAGCTGTTGCAGCATTGGTTTAGGGTAAGTAAACAAGCATTCATTTGTAGGATAAATTGTAAGTCAGGATATTAGGAGGTATGTATATGAAAGGGAATAAATTCTGACAAAGTTTAGAAAGGTATGAAGTCAATGAGATGGAGAAATGCAGAATGCTGTAGTACATGGTAGAAGGTATAGGTGAGGACACACTGTGAACGCTGGTGTAAAGTGAGAGAAATACAGTCTGATTTGGATAATGGGAGAAATTGAAAACAAAAATTTTATGTCCACATTGAATAACCTGTCATCACGTTGAACAAATTTGTGTTTCTGAAGGCCACAGTTATTCTGTTACAAAGAATATAAGGCTGTTGTCCGAGGATATAGGGAGGCAACTAGGAAAGCAAAGGCCTCCCTAGAATTGAACCTGGCGAGAGGGGTCAAGGACAACAGGAAGAGCTTTTTCAAATACGTGGCAGATAAAACTAACACCAGAGGCAATGTAGGCCCACTGATGAATGAGGTGGGTGCCTTGGTGACAGATGATACAGAGAAGGCAGAGTTACTGAATGCCTTCTTTGCCTCTGTCTACTCTGCCGGAGGCTGTCCTGAGGAGCCCTGTTCCCCTGAGGCCCCAGAGGAAGTCAGGGCAGTGGAGGAGTTTGCTTTAGTCGATGAGGACTGGGTTAGGGACCAATTAAGCAATCTGGACATCCATAAATCCATGGGTCCAGATGGGATGCATCCACGGGTGCTGAGGGAGCTGGCTGATGTCATTGCTAGACCACTCTCCATCATCTTTGCCAAGTCTTGGGAGATGGGAGAGATGCCTGAGGACTGGAGGGAAGCAAATGTCACTCCAGTCTTCAAAAAGGGCAAGGAGGAGGACCCGGGTAACTATAGACCGGTCAGCCTCACCTCCAGCCCTGGGAAAGTGATGGAACGACTTATCCTTGGTGCCATCTCAAGGCATATCAGGGATAAGAGGGTCATTAGAGACAGTCAACATGGCTTCACCAAAGGGAAGTCGTGCTTGACTAACCTCATAGCCTTTTATGAGGATATAACAAGGTGGATAGATGATGGCCGAGCGGTGGATGTGGTCTACCTTGACTTCAGTAAAGCATTTGACACAGTCTCCCACAGCATCCTTGCTGCTAAACTGAGGAAGTGTGGTCTAGACTCTCGGGTAGTGAGGTGGACTGTGAACTGGTTAAGGGGAAGAAGCCAAAGAGTTGTGGTCAATGGGGCGGAGTCTGGTTGGAGACCTGTATCCAGTGGAGTGCCTCAAGGGTCGGTACTGGGACCAGTATTATTCAATATATTCATCGATGACTTGGATGAGGGACTAGAAAGTACTATCAGCAAGTTTGCTGATGACACCAAGCTGGGAGGAGTGGCTGACACACCAGAAGGCTGTGCTGCCATCCAGCGAGAAATGGACAGGCTGGAGGGTTGGGCGGGGAAAAATTTAATGAAATATAACAAGGGTAAATGTAGAGTCTTGCATCTGGGTAGGAACAACCCCAGGTTCCAGTATAAGTTGGGGAATGACTTATTAGAGAGTAGTGTAGGGGAAAGGGACCTGGGAGTCTTGGTGGACAGCAGGATGACCATGAGCCAGCAGTGTGCCCTTGTGGCCAGGAAGGCCAATGGCATCCTGGGGTGTATTAGAAGGGGGGTGGTTAGTAGGTCGAGAGAGGTTCTCCTTCCCCTCTACTCTGCCCTGGTGAGACCCCATCTGGAATACTGTGTCCAGTTCTGGGCCCCTCAGTTCAAGAAAGACAGGGAACTGCTGGAGAGAGTCCAGCACAGGGCAACTAGGATGATTAAGGGAGTGGAGCATCTCCCTTATGAGAAAAGACTGAAGGAGCTGGGACTCTTTAGTTTGGAGAAGAGGAGGCTGAGGGGTGACCTCATTAATGTTTACAAATATATCAAGGGTGAGTGTCACGAGGATGGAGCCAGGCTCTTCTCGGTGACAACCACTGATAGGACAAGGGGTAATGGGCTGAAACTGGAACATAAGAGGTTCCGCTTAAACTCGAGAAGAAACTTCTTCTCAGTGAGGGTGACGGAACACTGGAACAGGCTGCCCAGGGAGGTTGTGGAGTCTCCTTCTCTGGAGACATTCAAGACCTGCCTGGACACGTTCCTGTGTGGCATAGTCTAGGCATTCCTGCTCTGGCAGGGGGATTGGACTTGATGATCTTTCGAGGTCCCTTCCAATCCCTAACATTCTATGATTCTATGATTCTATGATTCTATGAAAGGAACTCACTGCTTTGTTTGATGATTACTCTGCTTATTTCCATCTTTTCTGGGCAGGACAGGTTACTTTGCCCTTTCTCCCAGGCAGTTTTTTAAGTGCGAATATTCCACTACTTAATTTTCACGTGACTACCAAGTGAGCTTCCCTTGTGTCTCTGTGGCACAGACAAGGACTAATGCATCAGCCAAGGAGACCAGTGCAGTGTCTCTTTTCCTTTGTGTGTCTCTATTGTCTTGGGCTGAAACATGGCCCTGAGAGAGTCAAGTTCATAGTCAAGTTCACAGTCTTGCCTTGAGCTTGAAAGATGGGATCCCCATTTGGTGATAATGATAATCTTTGCTTTCTTTGTTCATCATAAGATGAGTGATGCCCCGGTCTGACAGATGGGAAGAGAGGACGTGAGTAGAGTGATCGAGTCCATGTCTGTGCTGCAGGGAGGGTGAACATGCCCATGTCCCACAGCCAGGGGCCCCCGAGCAAGCTGGGAGGCAGGACGGAGCACAGGACTCTGAGGTTTGGGAGGGAACCACATTGCGAGACCAGTTTGCATCCCATCACAGTGTTAACAACTAAGTCACACACCTGGAGATAGAAAGCATTTCCAGTCCAACTGTATAGACATAACCAAAATGAACATGTAGGGTAAGGCGTGGAAATTTGAAAGTGCACGTGAGATCAAGGCTTATACAGCATGTGTGGATGGAGCTAAGAAATGCAAAGTCCATCTGTGCGTTGGAAAGAGGAGCTGAGTAAGTAGCAAAAGGAGGATGACAGCAAGATGATGCAGTAAAGAGGCAAATTAGAGGGAGAATAGTATTTCTAAACTATTTAGACAAAAAAGACATTGGGGAAAAGATTGTGCCCTGTAATGGATTTATGAATTATCTTCCCTGACATTGAATTACCTGCTTGTGGAATAAAAATGTTACAAAAAAAAATGAATAATAAGAACATCAGCATTTACAAGATGATTAAAACTCTGTTGGCATATCAACAACTAACCAAAAGCTTTTCTTTCTAAATTGTCAAGGTAGCAAATTTGAAAACAGGTAACTCACGGTGGGAGAAAAGAGGTTTCTCATACATTTCAAAATTGGTCAAGTTCAAAAGAGTCATGAGCAGTTTTCTTTAGGGCTTATATCACTCTAATGGAATTTTACTGAAGATTGATTACACCACCTTAATAATTAGAAGGTCTTAATAAGCGGTTTACCTTTGATAAATAGTATTGTTAAAAACTACCGTACTCTTGTTGTAAGCTAATAAGGTTGAAGTGCCAAATTTTAGGATGCATTTTAATCTTGGTGTTATATTGTAATTAAAGGTAATTAATAATCCAGAAATAATCACCAACAAAAAACTTCAATTCTTTCTCCTTGTTTAGGAAATTCTATACAGAGTATAAATGAGGTATTCATATAACAGAAAAATTCACAAAAGGGAAGAAACAGCTTTCCTCATTTTGAATGAGAGTGGGAGAAAAATACTGAACTATAGGATCAGAAGCTATGATGAAGAGCTCAGCACCACTCTCTGGAGACGTAGCAGGGCCGTGGGCTGGACGGGCACACTTGCACACCTCAGGGCTCTGGTTTCAGGAGCTACGTCCCTACCTGCAGTTGAGCTTCTGACTTGCGGGATGGATGAAAGCCCATTCCTGATGAGCAGAGATTCTCAGCTTCTTCCTAAGGTGATAAATCTGCCTTCCTAGGAAGAACTCTGGACCATCTTTTCTGCCCAGCGTTGGTCATGTAACATGACTGCAAGGGCAGATGCTGCCCAGTGCTGATCACCCACGTACTTACTGAGTTTTAGGGAATATGTGAACTCTTTCACAAGAGCTATCCCAGATATCCCAAAGGCAACCCTCAAGACATTCCTGCAGCATATAATGTGAAGAGGAGATTAATTCAGCCTTGGTCCTCGTCTTGAGTTTACTTCTGTACACCCCCATAGGTGCCGACAGAGAGATATTACTGTAAGAGTTGCAGTTTTATGAGAAATCTAAATGAGGGGTGAATTTGGGGAGGGAGGATATAATTGGAAGCCTGGAACTGGATTCTTAAGAGTGTGTCCACTCCTTAATCAACCTTGCCTACTCATTGCCTGCTAGTGACAATGTATATTTGGACATGCTCCCGCTTGAAATGGATATCATACGTATCAAATGTTTTTGAACAGTGGAAGAAAATATTCATCATCCAGCAGCTGTAAGAAGTCAAAGTAGTCCCTCTCCTCACAGGAACACTAGGATTCTTGAGCAGCTCATAAAGCAAGTAGTCACCTTTTATAGTAATACAGTGTGTTTTAAATATTAAGTAAATGAAAAAAGAATCCATCACAAGGTAATTAAATATGTTAATTCCCCTCACTGTCCCAAAGGGATTGGTCATGACTCTTAAGTGGGCAAATTTCATTTACTTTACTTAAAAGCAGATGCAGTATAATCAATGTCAAATTTCCTGATTAACCATAAAAGCTCTGTTTGAATAAGTGATCCCTGGCATTTTAATAGGTTTTGATATAACTACAGTGTATAAGCAGGGTTTATTAATACCATAGGACTGAACGCATAGTGTGATACAGGTAGAATTGGTTCCTGTTTTGTGTAAATGCTAATATCCTGTGTAGATGACCTTGCACCTCCTTTCACATATATTTTAGCTCAAGGCAGCGAGTAAAATTTAAAGCCTAACTACAAATAACAGTGTGGCAGAAAATGTAATTTTGATTTGTGAGGAATCAAAGTAGAATTTTCTCTCATTAAAAATATGGAAAAATAATTACACATCTTAAAAGCCAAACTGTGCAACAAAGATAAGGTAGTGAACATAAAAAAGAAGTAGACAGTATTATAGTTTCACTAAGTACATGCACTAAATATGTGCATAGTGTAACCAAGGCAAAGAGTTCCCTAAATCTTTGGGATTTATGGGCAACCAAGGCAACACACTTTGCAGGTGGAGAGGCATATAAAAGCGGTTTCGATAACAACATTTTATTTTAACAGCTTGCTAAATTTTTTTCTTTAGTGCTGTTGCTCTGGTGTATTCTGTGTGGCATGAGTGAAATAAAATAGCATATGTTTTGCCACTTTTTTTGGCAAAAAAGTATAACTCAAAAGTAGCGTACTGGCAGTAGAACGTTTATCACACTCTACACGATTACTGATTCTAACTACATGTTGATACACACACTTAACAGGAACATTATGAAGGTCAGTGGAGAAAAGTATAAGGTCTTGCACCTGAAAATACACAACCCTTGAATGCAGCTCCATCTGGAATCCATTTGTCTGGAGAGCAGCCCTGTAGAGAGGGACCTGGAGATCTGCATAGACAGTAGGCTCAACATGAGTGAACAGTGCACTGCAGTGATAAAGAAAGCAAACAGGATGATGGGCTGTATTAACAAGGGCAGCACCAGCAGAGATAAGGAAGTCATCATGCCATTCTACTCCCTGCTGGTCAGATCACACCTTGAGTACTATGTTCGATGTTGGTCCCTGTCATACAAAAAAGATGCGGACAGGCTGGAAAGGATCCAGAGAAGGATCACAAGGATGATTAGGGGACTAGAAAACCTGACATATGAAGAAAAGCTGAGAGAACTTGTTTGTTCAGCCTTGGGAAGGCTCAGGGAAGACCTTAGTACCATGTACCAGTACATAAAGGGTGGCTATCCAGAAGATGGAGACTCTTTTTATGAGGAGTCACATGGATAAGACAAGGCATAATGGGTACAAGTTGCTCCTGGGGAAATTCTGATTGGACTCCAGAGGAAATTTTTTTACCATGAGAGCAATCAGACAATGGAATAGTCTTTCAAGAGAAGTGATGGATTCCCCAACTTCAGACAGTTTTAAGGCTCAGCTTGACAGGGTGCTGGGCCATCTCATTTAAACTGTATTGCTTTACTTTGAAGGGTTTAGCTAGATGATCCTTGAGGTCCCTTCCAACCTGGTAATCTATGACAAGGGGTAATGACTTTAAACTGAACGAAGGTAGATTTAGACTAGATACAAGGAAGAAATGTTTTACAATGAGGGTGGTGAAACACTGGAACATGTTGACCAGAGAGGTGGTGGAAGCCACATCCCTGGAAACATTCAAAGTCAGGTTAGACAGGGTTTTGAGCAACCTGACATAGTTAAAGATGTCCCTGCTCAGTACAGGTGGATTGGACTAGATGACCTCTGAAGGTCCGTTCCAGCCAAAAGCATTCCATGATCATGTATATCATAAAGTGCAGGCTGTGTGTATGGCTTAATAAAACAAATGCCAGTGTAATTTAACAATAGCAACAAACTTTACCAAACATCAGATCCGTAAGCTCTAGCTTAACAGTGTAAAGCCAACTGGAGAACTGCCTAAGAAAAAATACCTAAGACAGGTCTGGTCATTGCATGAAATGGAAGATGTAGGTAGACTGTCTTAAGAAACATCTGCATTTGTTTCTCTTGCAAAGCCTTATGCCATTGCAGATAGATTACTTATTTTAAGATGAAATACTTCAAATATTAGCAGTCCTGATTTTGTTCTCGTAGTGAACCTGCTCCCAGGAATATCAGGTGTTGGAAGTGCTGACTGAAAGCTAGGCTTGTGGAAAGACTGAAAAACAAGGATCTTTGATTCTCCATCATTGCCACAGAAGGGACTGCTGAAGGAAAAGTCACCTACCCCAGAAAGTGAGTCTACAGTGGGGCAGAAAAAATACAACCCCATCTTTTGGGAAGATGCAAGCTTCCATGAAACCGTACCAGCATCCACTCTGATAAGGGCACTCACATCAGATGTGGGCGACTGAATGAAGTCCATCATCTGTAAGAGACACTTAATAGCAAGGAGGTTTTGTTCTTTTTCTTTGTGGTGAAAAGTGACGTGAAGTTTCAGAATGATTCCTAAATGAAGTGATGAATTTTTTGTCATCACTAAAATTTACACATGATGAGCAATTCATTTTCTATTTCTAGTAGCTTCTCAAATTTTACCAAGAGAAACTGATTAGAGAGGGTACAGTTCTGAGACTGAGGGATTTCCTTGCCAGTAGCATGATGACCATGATGATGAATGTTCTTACAAGTGGATGCATCTTTAAATAAAAGTAATTACGCAAAAGAAATAACTTTCAGGAGCACTTAAAATGGCCTGTTTAAATGTCTGTTTATACCATAAAGCATTTCTGAGGTCGCACAGTGCTGTCAATTGTTATTCAACACATACTTAATGAGACAGACAGAGGAATGTAGTAGAGACAATATGTTATCAAGAAAAGGGAGGGAAAAGAAACATGACTAGATTAATTGAGCATCCGTTAACACACTGCAGTTCAGAAGACACTGTGCTTTTTATCTTGTACAAATATTGGTAGAAGAGCATATATCATCACTAAAGGAAAAACAGAGACAGATAATTTGGAAACCTGGAGTATAACAATGACTTAGATTACACCTAGGGTCTTGTTTGGTTTTCCAGCCTTCTTGATTTAAGTCTGTGGTTACATTAGTGATCTTTGCTGTCCTGCTGGTTTGGTCTTAGTTATTTAGACTGTGAAATTTCAAGGCCAGTGTGAATTCTAAGTAGAATGTGCTTAGCCCTGACACAAACTCATTTTCTGCTTCTTCTGCTAACATGCTATAACTAATGTTTATGTACTAGTAGTCAGAATCATGGTTTTTAAGAAAATTTAAACACTACCAAATTCAGTCTTCTAGTTTTATGATTTTGTGCAAATCTGTGTTGCAGCTTTGGTCTATGGCATATGTGCTGTTCAGTGGGATGTCACAAGAAGGAGTTTAAAGGAAAATATAGATGTCTTATCAGATGTAAAGGATTGCCAAATTTCATAATTGTAGTTGAATCAGAAATAGTAGTAAAATTATGCAGTACGTGGCTTAATCTTAGACACTCTCAGACACATAATGCAAATACTTTTCATAAATTGGATGCTGGCATGCCTTCTCCTCACCTTTTCCAACTAGACAGCATTCCTTTTAAGTTTAGGTACTGTGGTGGGTTAACCTTGGCCAGCCACGTTCCCTATCCAGCTGCTTGCTCACTTCCCCTCCTCAGCAGGACAGGGGAGAAAATAGTATGAGAAAGATCATGGGTTGGGATAAAGACAGGAAGATCACTTACTAATTACTGTCATGGGCAAAACAAACTCAGCTTGTGAAAATTTAATTTAATTTGTTGACTGCTGAAATAGCTTTAAATAGTGAGAAACAAAGACAAACATTGAAACGACACATTTCTTTTCCTCTTTCCC
This sequence comes from Trogon surrucura, assembly GCA_020746105.1. NCBI lineage: Eukaryota > Metazoa > Chordata > Aves > Trogoniformes > Trogonidae > Trogon > Trogon surrucura. The sequence continues at coordinate 57,807,843 of CM036617.1, forward strand.
ATGTTCAGCGTCACTCGAGACTCCAAACACTTCTATTCCCCCTATGAGCAGTAAAGGGGGAGTAGGGAGGGTGTATCTTCTGTGCAAAACTCTGACACTATTTTCCTGTTGTGATTTCCTTGCTCCAGTGTGGGCTCTCCATGGGCTGCAGTCCTTCAAGAAAAAACCTCATCCGGAGTAGGTTCCCCCCCAGGTTTCAGTAAACTCTCTGCTCCGGGGCATGGAGCATCTCCTCCCCATCCTCCTTCACCAGACTTAGTGTCTGCAGGGCTGTTTCTCACTCTGATTTTTCCTCCTCCTCTGCCTATCTGGCATTTTTGTCCTTTCTTAAATATGTTTTCCGCAAGGTGCTGACGTCGTGGCTGAAGGACTCAACTGTGCCCTGAGGTGCGTCAGTCGGAGACGGGGAAGCCCCTGATCGCTTCCCAGAGAGGTCACCCCTGCTGCCCCCATCAACACCAACACCTTCACACCTACACCTAATATAGGTACAAAACCGAGGAGCTTTTTTGCTTGAAGTCTTCCTAAACATTCTGTATAATCAGTGGAGAGAGACAGGCATCTCTAAGGTGTAATTCCATTCCTCAGGAATCACCCACTAGAGGTGTCCGTATCTCTCCTGTTTTCCTATATTACTGCAATTGTTTCTGTTAATTTGAACAAAGTAGATCTCCAGAGCAGAGCACACTGCACCTTCCGAGATCTATTTATCGCTTGTACATACTTAAAAAAAATGAAAAAAATAATCATAGACACTAAAGTGGATGACACAAATATACCACTGAGCTACCTTAATCAAATATAATTATATCTTTTTATTTGCTTTAAATTTGCCTACAGGCACAATAAAATAAAAGCATGTATGCAATGGAGGACATTTGTAATACTAGCAGGGATCGCAAGTGAGTTGTAAAAAACATATAATAGTTTTCAAAGCGCTGAACCAGATTAGCGTGGATTAACACATTTGTTTGAAAACCCGTGGCAGGAAGCATTATAAGTGCTTGGCACATCAACCCTTATTACCTTGCTTATTTCTTCAGCAGTACGAAATAAGTGTTGCATGTAAACAAAAACATTTTGTTGCATGTTTTAGTTCTCCACAAAAGAAAAACAGTAGGACAAGGAGGTCATTGTCTGCAATACCGAGAATACAATAGTGACAGGGCCATGGTTTACACTCCAAACGCTTTTAATTGATACACAATGGCATGCTGTTGGGGTTGAACATAAGAAAGTTCACACTCACCTTTGTTCTTATTTGAGAAGGAACTAAGCATAAAAAACATAAAAGACATTTTGCAAGTTGCAAAACTTGTCAGAATGAAGGTTATTTTCTTACCACCTGAATTTTCCCACCTTTTCTCATCACATATTCTTTCTAAAAGCACATTTCTTGCTGTTCAGAGGATGTGTGCTGCTCCAGGGAAGAACGAGATTCTGGGAAACAATATGGCCAGTCACAGTCTTTAGCAGCCCTGCTTCATTTGCTTTAGCAGCTGAGAAAGAATCATAGAAACATAGAATGTGTTGGATTGGAAGGGACCTTTAAAGATCATCTAGTCCAACATCCCTACAATGAGCAGGGACACCTTTAACTAGATCAGGTTGCTCAGAGCCCCATCAAGCCTGACCTTGAATACCTCCAGGGATGGGGCCTCTGTCACCTCTCTGGGCAACCTGTTCCAGTGTTTCACCATTCTCAGTAAAGAACATCTTCCTAATGCCTAATCCAAATCTACCCTACTCTAGTTTAAAACCATTTCCCCTTCTTCCATCACGCTATAATAAAAAAAACATTGCCCCTCATTCAAGGTTTAATACAAAACTCAATAAGTGATTTAATGGAAAGAAACTCCTTGAGGACATGTACATTGCTGTAGCTGCACCGAGTCGCAGATTTTGACACATCAGAGCTGTTCTGAGAAATTTAACCAAGTAAATTCAAATGCACTAACTATGCATTCGTGTGATAGCAGTAATTTGCATTCAGTAAAGCCGGGTCCAGGTTAACAATCCTCAATCAAAAACATGACTACATCCAGACTCAAATTGATATCCTTGTCCCAGATAACGAGGCACCAAATGACAGAAAGCAAAACCGGCAAAGCAAGTTGCTCAGGGCTCTGACCAACCTGATCTAGTTAAAGATGTCCCTGCTCACTGCGAGGGGATTGGACTAGATGACCTTTAAAGGTCCCTTCCATCCCAACACATTGCCTGATTCTATGAGTCTATGATTCTGTGAGTCCATGATTCTGTGAGTCTATGATTCTATAGTTTCTAAGGTGGTCCCTTTTTAGGTGTTTGGTTTCTATCTCAGTAACTTTAGCTGAATGCTTCCCATAAAAGCTGCCAGAACATTGGATCAAGTTTGTAATTTTAAAAAAAAAGATTGATCACACATGGTTTTGTAATTAGTACAGGCTTTGATCTCAGGTTCACCAAGGTCTTTTTTTTCCAGTCAGGTCTAGAAACTCACTGGACATTTTCATTTATGCACACATGACATTTCCCCACCATCCTGCCCAAAAATCACATAAACCAGCATTTTTACAGGTTCCATGTTGTGTTCTCAGCTCCCAAGTATTTTTTTAATATCTCCAGGGTTTTGCAGAAATAAAGACAGAAATAAAGACAGAGATAAAGAGCATGCACAAATTCAGCACACCTTACTAGAGCCCAAGATTCTGTATGTTATCAAAAAATGCCAGCATCAATTCGTAGAAGAAAATGGATAGCTCTTAAGTTAAAAAAAAAAAAAACAAACCAGCATTTATAGATCAGAGAGTCCCAGAGTCAGATGTCGCTTGAGGCTGAAGAATTATCCAAGTTATCCAACAATGCTCATGAATGTATTTATACCACTACAGGCTTATCCTGTCCTCACAGGCTTCACTGTTGGCTCCCCAAGTTCAGAGACAAGACTCTAGCTTATAGTCTGACCTGGTTTGAACATCCTTATCTTCATCACATTTGAAAGAAATGTATCATGTCAGAACACATGCCTGGCAGTCAGGTGACCCTAAATTATAACCCTTCATTTACTGCTGAGCCCATATGTTGCCCTCAAAAGATCTTGTCTCTGTTTCTCCAGCTGTGAAATACATAATGTAATATTGGAGATGAAAAAATTGGTCATAGCCTTCCAGGTTCTTAAGTGATGGTCTGAGAAGCTGTGTAAGGCTGGATTATAAATTCACACAAATATTAAACCACTTCTTGAGGGAATATCTTGAGCATCATCCACTCTGCACATTAGATGAGACAGGCCTCCTTTGGAAAAAATGGTATGTGGGCATGGCATAAAAAACAGACATATTACATGTGTCCAGGGGGCAGCAGGAGTTTTAAAGATTTACGTGTAACATGAATTATGAAATTTCATGATTTTCAAGTTCTTGTCTTTGTGGCTTCAATACTTTGTAATGTAGTTCTACATAAATAGAATATAAACATACAGAATCATGGCTTTGGACAGCTGCAGAGCTATTTCAGAATCAACACACATAAATGTGAATACTCTGCAGGGAGGAGATCATTTTTTTCAGGCATGATAGTGCAGGTCAGTACATCACAGTTTGAGCTGATGGTATACTTTGATTTATGCTTTTCAGCCATTTGTGTGAAAACTACAAATATATCCTGCAGATGCTTGATACCACCTCTAGAATAAGCAAGGAAAAGTAAAATTAAATGATGATATAAACAAAACTCACACCAGGCTGTTTTCTCTAGTGCTAGCAGTAAATGACAGACAGTAAAGTGCAAAGAAGGAGTGCTAATCGTAAAGTGGAAGTGCTGAGAAGTGACAGACACAAGTGTGGGTGGAAGGGCTCAGAAGGAGAAAGGAAAAGATTTTCTTACTCAGTATTGTGCTGCTCTTTGATGCAGCTTGAGAGGGATTGGATTCTTCACGTGTTGCTGCTTTCCTCGGTCATGTATAGAACTGAGCGGTAAACATAAGTATCCTTCCAGCAAGGACATAAAGCTCGCCCTTATGTTTAAAACCAAGCAAATGGTTTGTTAGATCAGGCTACTCTTTTCCTTGAATGCAACCTATCCAACTCATTTATCTTCACTCATCTGGAAAGTTGTAAACTCCACTTTCCAGTAGTGCTCATGTTGCACACTTTCTTACTATCACTACTAGTTCTCTATTTGCTATCCTTTCCAGAATGGTCACTTCCTCTCTCTCTTTTTAGTGTGATTTTTCTTTTGTTTTCACTTTGCCTGCAGATGTTCTACAACTGTCTCAACTTGCCCCTTTCATGTTTGTAAACTAAATAAAATTAAGTTTGAATACATTTCTGGAAGGGAACGCTGACTTATGGAACCACTCTCCTACAATCATTGGCAAATATAGCTCATATTGCCTTTCACAGTCAAAGAAATAAGAGCGTTGTTGTCCAAGCTAAGTTCTTGGACTGTCTCAGTATGGAAAAACTGAAGAAATAAGAGCTCTTTGGTGGAAAATTCTTCCTATCCTTTCTCTGGCTTTAAAACACTCATGGACTCCAGGTGAGAAGTTTGGAATAGGTTTCTAATATTTAATAGCTTAAAGGCAATAATTTGGGTAAACTCTGTATCTCTATCAAGGCCGGTCTAAAAAATATTTTTGTCAGTTGCAAACATCTGTATAATGACTTAACAGATTAAAATCCGTTTGTTACCATGCATTAATCAACTTCACTCAAGCTGGAAACAAAATTTTAATCTTGAGGTTTGGAGGCCTTATGCTTCTAGGTTTTCTAAAAGCAAACAGTGTTTCTTAGCTAAGGAAAGTGGCCAGTGTGCCAACCAGTACTTTCCTCAAACCAAATTGTAGCCATGACTGTGTACATTATTTTGAAGTGCCAGTAGTCGTAAATTTGAATTGATGGAAAAAGCATGAGCACTGGCAACATCAACAGAGTATACTGAGAAACTGTTGAAACCAAAATCAAAGCTCTGGTAACATCTGGTGCTTCATGACTGTCAACTAATGCTTGTTAAGGGTCTCCGACCAGTATGGAGAAGTTTGTTTAAAAGTACAGTGCAAAATGAAGTAAAGTGCTGTAGTGTTTATAAAGTTCTTGGTAACGTGATACCACCTTGTAACATTAGAAACTAATACTTACTTTTCCAGTAGGAATAAGCTAAGTCTAGCATAGAGAGTTGGACTAAAGGGAATAGAGTTGTTAGGCTGTTACAATTCCAACACAGTATAACTTTGGCAACACTTCTCTTTCCAACCCTGACTGCCTTTCCTTAGTGCTAATACATATTTATCCTTTCACCTGTAAATTAATCCTTTTCAAATGTATACTGTCAGCACTTCATGAACTCTTCCCAGTAGAGCTTTTATTGAATGTTGCAGTGCCCATTTTAATTAAAAAGAAATGGGTTCATGTATGGAGCTTTGCAAATTGTAAAGGGTTTGTCTAACTGAACCTGAATTTTTAATTTCCTTTACTGTTCTCAAGATGCAAGAGTTTAAACCGTATTTATTTTACTTTTAAAGTCTTTAAAAAAAAAAAGAGCTACCCCTTAAGAAGTTTTGTGTTTCCATTTTAAAAAGTGATTTGCATTTATTGGATCCCTAGTTTGATACTAATTTATGTTGTAGGTTGACCCCAGGTAGCAGCTAAGCAACCAGACAGCAGCTCATTCACAGCCAATCTCCAGAGAATGACCACCTTGGAAGACAACTCCCCCAGTTTCATTGCTGAGCACAACGTCTTGTGGTGTGGGACATCCCTTTGGTCATTTGGGGTTAGTTGTCCTGGCTGTGTCACCTCACAGCTTCTTGCCCACACTGACTGCTCACTGAGAGGCAGAATGAGAAATGGAGAAAGCCTCGACCCAGTGCAGGCACTGTTCAGCAATAGCCAAAACACTGGCCAAATCCAAAATGCAGCATAATACAGGCTCCATCCAAGCCAGACCTGGTATAATTAGCTATTTAAATAGATAGGATTTTCCTGATGGTCCTTGGGTAATTTCACTCCTTAGTTTCTATTTTTCCTTTTAAAAGCTTTCTTGTTCTAAGACAAATTGATAACAGATTAATTTACTAATTTGCTTGCAGTCAGGACAGTGTACCTGCAGTCCAATCTACAGCCTCAGCAAAGGAGAAGAAATCTGTACACCACATTATAAATTATATATATGCATTGATTTTACACCATTTCATGTCCATTCATTAACCATAAATATAAAACAGATCTCTTTTACAAATTTGGAAAATCATACAATGTTTTAAAGAAATAAGACAACAAAATGTTTGGAGTTGGGTTTTTTTGTATCACATGCTCTATTTATACTTTCATATGTTTTACGTTAATTAAAGGAAAAAAAGTATGCTCTTTTAGTATCCAGAAGTACAGCAGGAAAAGAACAAATGCTCTGACGAAGTCCGGCAACACAAAACCACACAACATTTTTCTAAACAACTGAGTAATCCTATCCTGATTTAGTACAAAATTTTGCAGATTATTTACTGGAGACAAAGTTTCATCACAGAGATTTTTTCTGTTACTTGTTGTGATCATTTGCCTCTTTTTGATTTTTCTTCTACATTGTGTCAGTATTCTTGGGAGTAGTAAAGAATTCAAGTGGCCAAATAGCACTGAATAGTAGAAAAGTTGAACCAGTTCATATACAGTATGCTACACTAAGCATTTGCCAGATGAAGCATTTCAACAGATTTTTCTTCGTTTGAGAGGGCTCTAGAGAGCTGGGAAAACAAGCTAAGGCACTCATCTTCTGGGAACTCTTAGAAACAGAGATACCTAGCATAGTTTGCTTGCTTTGGGGTTAGTGAAATTATCTAAATCCATCCTTCATAACGGTATCACCAGCACTGCAGTGATTGCCACTGGTCCGGCTTTGCAATTAAAGCAAACCTCCATTGCATCTCTCTGCAGTGGATCTTAAATCTCTCAATGTGAATATTGCTGCTCAGGCCATGAAGTGTGTTTGCTGGACTACAAAAGTGATGGACAGCTCTGTTGACTGTGACATAGTTACACAGCTCTCCCAGGTTTTACTTGTGTCGGATTGGCAAATTGTCTTTCTCCCCCACATTCTGCATTATCTACCTATTTTTTGCATGAGTCGTAAGCCTTCAGAAGTTATGCAGAATGAACAGAACAAACGCTGAACACAACTCAAAGATTCAGAAAAATGTCTCATCTTAAGTATGTTCATAAAATATTACACACAAATTTTTCTTCTCGGTGGCAAACTTTTTTGTAGGTAAACCAAAAAGAAAATGGAAGGAAAGGACAAAGAACATTTTCAATGCACACAGAAGTACCTCTGAATGACAGGCAATAAGAAAATAAGACCTTTCCATGCAGAACTCCATAAATATTGTCTGGAGTAATGGTGTCTAAAATTGCTTTGAATACCCTGCAACTTTTAATTCATTTTTAAATCACAATCACTATAAAAACTTCTTGGACCGTGCAAACAATCCTAAAATGAACACTTTTTCTCCAGTATTTTCCCAGAGCGATTCTGTCATCAAACAACCTAGAAGTTTTGTCAATTATCACGTTCTCCCTGTTTTAAATGGCATTTTAAGGTTTATATAACACGACAGTTTGATTCACAAGGTGAATATAAAGAGGTATTTAGACAACTCTGTTATTGTTAAAGTATACAAACGAATGGCTGGGTTTTCAATAATACTCTGCATGAGATCCTTAATAGTCTCTTTAGGATTTGCTGGGTGCTAAACATGTGAACTGAAATGATAGCAATTCTAAAGGTGATGAGTTCATGTGGTCGGGAAGGCTGGGCAAATTTTGGTGCCTGCTTAGATACCAAGACATGTATCCAGTACCTGCATCAGCAGCTGATTTTCAGGAAAGACCAACATTCTCAGCCTCTTGTCAGGTCCGTCTGACAGTTTTCAGACAGCTTGCTGCTTCCATGCATCACAGCTGTGACAGTAGGTCAGAGGGGTCCTTATCTCTTCAACATCTGTAAGTGGCATATGTTTATCCATTCAACGTTTTCCTTTTTCCTCCCCTTTCTGAATAAAACAAAGATTTTTAACTGAGGCTTTATTAATAGGGTTTTATCTGGAATCATAGAATTATAGAATCATTGAGGTTAGAAAAGACCTCTAAGATCGAGTCCAACCGTCAATGCAACACTCCCATGACCACTAAACCATGTCTCAAAGTGCCATGTCTACTCATTTTTTGAACACCTCCTGGTATGATGACCATCATTTCCCTGGGCAGCCTGTTCCAATGATTCACCACTCTTTCAGTAAATAAATTTTTCCTAATATCCAGTCTAAACCTCCCCTGGAACAACTTGAATCCATTTCTGCTCATCTGATAGCTAGTAATTTGGAAGAAGAGACCAACATCCACTTCACTGCAAACTCCTTTCAGATAGTTGTAGAGATCTATAAGGTCTCCCCTCAGCCTCCTCTTCTCCAGACTAAACAATCCCAGTTTTCTCAGCCACTACTCGTAAGACATGCTCTCCAGACCCCTTAGCATCTTCTCTGGAACCCACCCCAGCACCTCAACATCTTTCTTACCCTGCGGAATGCCAAACTGAACCCAGTACTCAAATTGTGGCCCCACCAGTGCCGAGCACAGGGGCACCGTTACTTCCCTACTCCTGTCAGCTGCAATATTCCTGATACAAGCCAGGATGCCATTGGCCTTCTTGGCCACCTGGACATACTGCTGACTCACGTTCAGCTGGCTGTCCATCAACACCCCCTGATCCTTTTCTGATAGGCAGCTTTCCAGCCACTCTTCCACAAGCCTATAGTGTTGCTTGTGGTTGTTTTGAACCAATGGCAAGATCTGCCACTTGGCCTTGTTAAACCTTGTACAATTTACCTTGGCCCATTGATCCAACCTGTCCACCTTCCTCTGCAGAGCCTTCCTACCCTGGGGCAGATCAACACTCCCACACAACTTAGTGTCATAGAATCATAGAATTGTCAGGGTTGGAAGGGACCTTAAAGATCATCTATTTCCACTCCTCTGCCATGGGCAGGGACATCTCCCACTAGATCAGGTTGCCCAGAGCCCCATTCAGCCTGGTCTTAAAAACTTCCAGGGATGGGTCTTCCAGCACCTCTCTGGGCAACCTGTGCCAGTGTCTCACCACCCTCATGGTGAAGAACTTCTTCCTAACCTCCAGTCTGAATCAATCCATCTCTAGCTTCAATCCATTCCCTCTAGTCCTATCACTACATGACATCCCAAAAAGCCCCTCACCAGCTTTCTTGTAGGCCCCCTTAAGATACTGGAAGGCTACAATGAAGTCTCCTTGGAGCCTTCTTTTCTGCAGACTGAACAACCCCAACTCTCTCAATCTGTCTTCACAGGAGAGGTGCTCCAGCCCTCTGATCATCCTCGTGGCCCTTCTCTAGACATGCTCCAGCATGTCCATATCCTTCTTGTCCTGTGGGCTCCAGAACTGGACGCAGCACTGCAGGTGGGATCTCACAAGAGTGGAGTAGAGAGGGAGAATCACCTCCCTCGACCTGCTGGCCACGCACCTCTTGATGCAGCCCAGGATACAATTGGCTTTCTGGGCTGCAAGTGCACACTGACTGCCCATTTTGAGCTTCTCTTCCACCAAGTCCTTTTCTTCAGGGCTGCTCTCAAGCCAGTCATTGCCCAGCTTATATCGGTGCTTGGGATTGCCCTGACCCAGATGGAGGACCTTGCACTCAGTCTTGTTAAACTTCATGAGGCTGGCCTGGGCCCACCTCTCCAGCCTGTCAAGATCCCTCTGGATGGCATCCCTGCCCTCCAGCATATCGGCTGTGCCACATAGCTTGGTGTCATCGGCAAACTTGCTGAGGGTGCATTCAATGCCACTGTCCACGTCGCTGATGAAGATGTTAAACAAGACTGGTCCTTGAGGAACTCCACTTGTCACTGGCCTCCTCTTAGACATGGACTCATTGATAGCCACTCTTTGGGTGCAGCCATCAAGCCAGTTCTTTATCCACCTAATTATCCATCTGTCAAATCCATATTTTATCAGCTTGGAGACCAGGATGCGAACTTATAGTCATCTGTGAACTTACTGAGGATGCACTCAATCATCTCATCCTGATCATTGATAAAGATATTAAACAAGACTTGCCCCAACACTGAGTCCTGAGGGACACCCCTTCTGACTGGCTGCCAACTGGATTTAACTCCATTCACCACAACTCTCTGGGCTTGGCCATCCACCCAGCTTTTAACTCAGCAAATAGTACACCTGTCTAAGTCATGAGGTGTCAGCTTCTCTAGCAGAATGCTGTGGGAGACGGTGTCAAAGACTTTACTAAATTCCAAGCAGACAATGTCCACAGCCTTTCCCTCATTCATTAGGTGGGTCACCTGCTCATAGAAGGAGATCAGGTTAGTCAAGCATATATTGGAGATACATATAGTGTTATATTGGATACAGTGTTTTGTCAGTGGACAGATTCTGTTTCTCCCACCAGAGAGCAAAGGAGTTATTCACCTGTTCTTAATCTAAATGTCTCTCTGAACAATGAGTATTAATGCATTAATCCTTCTCATTACGAAGTATCAGTGCAGTGCAATCATTACATAACAGAACAGGAGGAACAAAAGCATATGCCTGGTAGAAATAAGTTAATTCAGAACAGAGATTTTTAAAGTGTGGCATAGTTTTAATGCATAAACACTGGATACAATTTCTCCTCATTGGATAATCATAGATGAATCAGAATTTGTACTAATTTGTTCTCAAGAATATAAAACAGAATAATAAACACATTATTTTCATGCTAGCATCTACTTCTGTAAAGGGAATTGCATCACATTGGTACATATACACTATTGTTAAGCTGTCTTGAAAATCCAAGAAGTGCAATGCATGCAAGCCTAATTGTACAAAAAGCTGTGTCAATGACATCAGAGTAATCTTGAACAGAACACTCACAAAAAAAATAGAGGTGTTCTTCTGGGACCTTCTATGGTATTAATGAGGGTTTCATCAAATCAAGAGATCTTATTAAAGAGATGTGCTGTATATATCTTAATGACAGACTATTTAAGAGCTTACCAGGATCCCAAATGAGAACGGTAATTACCTTAATGGAATGCTGATTCTTTCCAGACATAGGACGCTAGCTGTTGGAAACAATGTCTTTGTCTCCTAATTTTTTGTCTTACTATTGAGGTTTTTTTTACTTACTGTAATAAAATAAGAAGTGTAAAGCTTGTTACTATAAAAGTAAACATAATCACTCCCTTAAAGTTTAATCACTGTAGATCTTCATTAAAATATCTGAACAAAACTACTATTTACTTTTTTATGAAGTCTGATTTTAATTTAAATAGGATTTATTGGATAGGATATATTGCTAAGTTGGTAGGGACCAAGGCTATTGCCTCTGTGCCTGATGTTTAAATCTTCTTGATTCTCTTAGAAGGACCTTCTGCTGCACTCAAGAGTATTACAGATTTTTTTATCCCAAGAGTTTACTTTTTTCCAATAATGTATAATGTGTCTAGTAAAATTTAGGTCATGTAAGGAAACTGCAACTAAATCCATGCTGGAAAGATACATAAGGGTTTTTGCAGAAAAGGATCTGAAAAGAAAAACAGGGACTCTGAATGTCTTTCTTTTTGTGCAGAGTTCTGTATTTAAACATCCTTTACCAGCTATCATGCTTCTTGATTCATCAGGTAACAGTTGTCTTGATCAAATTGTTTGTTTCACTGATAAGACCTGATCGTGAGAATTATGGAAAAAACAACAAAACAGCAAGGCCTTTCCTTTTTATTTCCCCTCTGAATCAGCTAAAGCTGTATCTGACCTTTACACTAAGAAACCTCCAGAAGAGGAAAGCTACATGAGTAAAGCACTGATACAGACCTCTCCTGTAGGTGATAGGTCTGCTGCTTCAAAGAAAAGTATTTGAAAGTGCTCCTAAGAAAATACCTTTAAAAATGAAAGCAAGAGAAGTCAAGTTGATCAGCTTTTTCTTGTGGTTTTGGCTGGGACTATGTTACTGTTCATTAAGCAACTTCTAACTATTAAAATTGTGGCAGAGTTATCTCAAGCTCGAACATCACTGTCAAATAAAAGAAGGCCAGGTGGCATGGATTGGCTTGGAATTCCCCTGCTCAAGAGTAACTATATTCGCAGAAGACAGGATTTGTCTACAGGAATACTCTTAATCTTTGGACTTCATCAGATGCACCTCTGACATTAGGTTACAAATTGTGTCTGTGTGTCTCAATTCACCGTGTCTGATATGATTTGAGGACTTCATACAAACACTGTGCCATTTCTATAGCATGAAAAATGATTGCTTTGTGTGACCAGTGGCATATCAACTGGCGTGTGGGGATGCTTGATAGCATGAAGCTTGCTGGAGGAATGCTGTATGGAGGAAATCAAACCTGGTGTAATTTTTTCTCCAGAAATACTGACTTTCAGAAGGGACTGAGGAATGAAATGTCCTTTGAGCAGTGCTTCAGGAGTATCTTAGGGACAGCTTGACAGAATAATCCAGATCATAGGCAGTGAAGTGAACTGTCAGTTAGACAGTATAGATGATAAAACGGCTCAGATTATATCATTGCTTTATGTGTTATTTTTAACAAAAGAGTTATTAAACTCTTAGTAAATTAAGACCTGCATGTAACTACACCAGAAATATCATGGATGGTACCATCAGAAGGAGAGAGGAAGATAGCGCCTTTTGAAATCTGATTGACTAGCACAATTCTTTCCTCTGACTTACTGAAGTTATTACAGTCTTCCCAATATTCAAGCAGTTTTAAAAAAATTCTTTGCATCACCGTAAATGTGTTTTGGACAAATAAGGAAAATACTACAAATTCTGTTGTAAATATACAGTAACTTTGTTAAGACACTGTTTATCCCAAGTATATCTTCACATTTAACCTTTAATTCAGGAAAGATACTGATTTTTTGATTCTTACTCTTTGTTATTTCTGAAGGCCTGAAAATTAGGGGAATGGGCACCAGTGGATGACAACTTGCACTGTAATGATATGCTTTGAACTAAATTGTCTTCAGCAGCTGGTGACATATGAGAAGACCAAAAAAGAGTTGGAAATCATGTCTTGAATGGAAAACTAATTTCCTTTACATAATGTTGCATAAGAGTACAGTATTGCAGACTGCCAAAAAAGCTGCTCTTAAGATACTTGTGCTCATAATTCAAGATATACTAGCTAATAATTCAAGAATGTGTAAGGTGAAGATGCAGCAGCATTTTAAGTGACCTCACAAATGCCCTCATTTAGTTCAAACCGAACATTAGTAGTCAAGCAGTTTATGACTTTTTCCCATGTTCATGAAGCTATTGACCTATGACATGGTTTCTAGTAGACTATCATTTACATTTCATCCTCAAAATTTCACGTAGTCATTACTCATTAGAATATGAAAGCAAAGATGATGATTAGAAGGAAGAGCTGCCTGTATGCATCTGTTTCTGATCTGGGTGTCGACCTGTTGAACTCAACTGAGACCTAATTCCAGTGCTAACATCTTCTGCATGGAGTAGCTGAATTTCTAAGAGGAGAAACAAAACACAAGTCCTTTAAAAAATGTCTTTAGTAGAGAAATGTTCAAGGTTGCAAAGAAAAGTGCCACTGGCTTAGGGTGGTATCACCTCTACACTGCTGTCTTTGTCAGGTATACTCAGTTTTACTCCTCACTTACTCCTTACTTAGCCCCAGGAAGTAAAAACTGAGACAATGAAAGTGTGTGTGGATCCCGGCATTTTCAGCTTCCTCCTTTGCACTGCTAGAGTTTTGCTTTCTTCTTCCCTCAACCTTTTTCTCAGGGTGTTTTATGGATCATGTACTTTTTTAGCAGCTTCTCACTTGACTTCACGAGGTCTACTGTTTTGTGGTGTGGTTGTTTCGTCTTTTTTTCTGGAGTCGCTGTGCATTTCATAGAATCATAGAATGGTTAAGGTTGGAAAGGACCTTGAAGATCATCTAGTTCCAACACCCCTGCTGTGCACAGGGACACCTCTCTACCATGTTGGCTGCCACCAATCACCTCCTCTATATGCATGTGCCCTAGCAGATTTTCCAGGAGGATCTGCTCCATTATCTTGCCAGGTACAGAGGTGAGACTGATGGGCCTATAGTTCCCCAGATCTTCCTTTTTTCCCTTTTTTGAAGATGGAGATTATGTTTCCTTTTTTTTTCAGTCAGTGGGAACCTCTCCAGACTGCCACAATTTCTCAAATATGATGGAAAATGGCTTAGTGACTTCATCTGACAGTTCTTGCAGGACCCATGGATGGATCTTGTCAGGTCCCATGGACTTTTACACCTTCGGGTTCTTTAAATGGTTCTGAACCTGGTCTTCACTCACAGTGGGGGGTTCTTCAGTACCCCAATCTCTGCCTATCCTCTCTGCAACTGGAGCAGTGAGGCTGGAGCCCTTGCCAGTGAAGACTGAGCAAAAAAGTCAATATCACTTTTCAATATCCTGCATGACCAGCTCCCCTGTTTCCTTCCGGAGTGGTCCTACACTTTCCCTAGTCTTCCTTTTGTTGCTGACATATTTGTAGAAACCTTTCTTATTGTCCTTGACATCCCTAGCCAGATTTAATTTCAAGAGGGCTTTAGCTTTCTTAACCTGATCCCTGGCTACTCAGTCAGCTTCTCTGTAATCCTCCCATGTTGCCCATCCTTTACTCTGAGGCAACACAGAAAACAATTTGGTGTAACCGATTTTCCTTCACTCTCTTCTCAGTTAAGGCATGTGTACATTGATAATGATGGATAAAATGTCTGTTATCTGAGTTGTGGGTTTGGTTGGTTGATTCATGTATTTTTCTCATGCAACAGGATCTGCTTATTGATGTATTCACAGCTCTGCTCAAGACTTGCACCGTCAGTAGTGCAGGCAGGATTAGAGGCTGGATTTTTGCATTCGGATAACCTACTGAGCTAAACACCTATTACTTATCTGCAGTATTTCAGAAGTGCCAACTTATTTATCCTAAAGGCTATGTTGGAAGTTTTGTCCTCTCTTGTTTACTGCACACTCACTGACTGACAGAGTGACTATTTACACATATTTAACTGGTACTCCTAACCTCATCCTATAAGCCTCATGCACCCTTTTGTGATCTTTGCTCAATGTGCTTATTTACGGTCAGAATTTTCAAATGCACACACGTTTAGATCAGTCTCTTTCATGAACAACAGAGAGGAATAATATTCTTCTAGAAGCTATTTTATTTTTGTTAACTTTGTACCCGTTTCTAAATGGGCAGAAGTAATTGGATGAATGGATAATTATCAGTAAAATATCCCCAACTTGTGTCCTTCATCAGACAACAAGAATAAAGGAAACAATCATTCTGACACTGAGCTATGATGAAGTCAAAAGGAAAGTTAAACATAAAAAAAGACGTGATAAAAATCTAATTGGAATATGTTATTCTTGTTTTGAGAGCGTTAAGACAGGTCTATATGCAGTGCTTGCTCAGGTGGAATTTCACAGTTTCTGGACAGAATGACTGTTTCTCTGTCTTCCATAGGTTGAGATTTTTTGCAGGGATTTTTTGCTGTACGTGGTTGATACTTTTGTTTGGTGAAGGCCACATGGATTTCATGTGGGTCATACGGTCACAACAATCACATTTTTTTCTTAACGATAGGTGCCATTAAAAGATTCTGAAAGATACAAAAGAAAACTTGATCATGCTAACCCATAAGGTGTTTGATTCTTCATCTTGACCCATTCTAGGAACTACTAGAGATTTCCTGGAGTATGTTTTTTGCTTATTTGCATTGGAGGATACAATTACAGAGTAATTTTATTCTTAGGCAGTAGAAAGATGTTGTGTAAGCAGAAGGCAACGACAGCTGAAGGTTTTTTATGTGGTTCTGTAATTCACTAATTAAAAAAGATCATTCTAGCAAAGAGAACTGCCTCTTGAGATAATACTTAATGAACATTTCAGTGACTGGATACCTTTAAACTCTGGTCAAGATTGCTACAGTTCATAAGATTACATTCAACAAGACTGCATATTATAGCACACAAATTACTTTTAGCTTTCATCAAAGAATTTTGAACTGTTTAGCATATTTATATCTCTTGTATTTACATTTGCTGAAATAAATGAATTTGTAACAGTTATAAGCCTGTGCAGATCTCTTTAACTGTGTGTATTGATTGTTACACAACATCACTTTTACCTCATTAATAATAGAATCTTTTGACATAATGCCTCCATACAGACACTGGTTATCATTCTTTTGGGAATCATCTGTTTGGGGAGATATATCCAAGACTCCTCACAGTGTGACATGTACAGTGCTGAATGACTGGATCATGATAAAAAAACAGTTTTCTGTGAGTGCAACCCACAGCTTTGGGAAGATCCCTTGCAGAAAACTCCAGTTAGGCTTTGATGAGGTTAAAAAAAAGCCTCCTCAGGAGCAGTCATGGAGATGACTAAACTTTCTTGATGATCTTCATAGATTCCTCTGTCTCTTAGAGGGGAATTAAGAACAATATGCTGCACAAATTAAAAACATGAAGTTATAAAGCCAGTGGCCATTAATGAGCCAAAGCAGCTGTTCTTCTCATCTTCGGAGGTACAGTCTGGGACTCAGCAGCTAATTGCTGATATTGCACCAGTACCAGAAAGAGCAGGGGATTTCTATTTGCTCAGATTATAGAATCCCTATGTAGGACACAATGATCTTTAACACTGAGAAGTTGAGAATTTTAACGTATCATGGGCTAGTAGTTGTTGCCACAGTGGAGCCTCACCACGTTCTCTGTCTTAGCAACAGGCTCTGTAGGGTGGTGCATATAGCAAGCCCCCAGTGAAACAATCGTGGTGTGATTTACACTTCGTCAAGACAGCTGGAAAAAACAAAACAAGATTATTAGATGCAATATATGTATTTTTCAGATCAGAAGTGACTGAAGATAATGGTTATGGAAATAATATAATACTAATGTAGCTGTTCTTTCTCTTACTGTCAGAATAATTGAAATACTTTAAAGAAAAAGCAATCTCATGGATATGGAAGCAATGCTCCAGTTTTAACATTCTGTTATGCTTCATCTCACTTTCCTTTTTTCTTTTTTTTATTTTTTTCTCAGAGCTCCTTATGTCTCTGCCTAGAAGGGTTGGTACAAACTTGGTATTCAGTCAGGAAAGTAGCACATTTGACATAATTTCCTTTCTAATTCATTTTCTTAATTAATTTTCATTATCAAGATTGTTATATTACTTGAATTCTATGGTAATGGTTCTTCCTGTTCATGGAAGTTGAATAATAGAGGACCATATTCACCATATTTCGCTAATCTAACAGCAAGCCCTTCCAAAGCACAAAGGTGTCAATAAGTTAAGATTCTGAATGTTTTCCATGTGGGCATACAGATTTTAAGGTGCACAAATAACTTAAATGCAGGGAGTATCATTATATCTGATTTTCAAGTATCTGGCTCCCAGAGTACCATCACCTATACAGAGTATATAGAAAAAGAAACAAGGAAATAAGCTTCACGTCTGCCAGCATACCATTAACTACGTGTCTGAATTGCTTGAGAGAGATTCCTCTTTTTTTGGAGAGTGCTTCCAAGCCCCAACATTGCATTAGATTTGAGATTCCTCCTCCCTTTGTTTTAAATGGACCATTAATTTCAGTTGGATATAGACATCTCAATATCATTTTTGGATTTGGGCCTAAGTGCAAGAGTGTTGTTTTGTACTGCATGTTCTGATAGATGTAAAGCGATGGTGCTACGAAAACCATTTGCCTCTGCAGTTTGGCTTTGATGGTAGTATGGAACTAACATTTGATTTGGGAGCCTTCATTTGTTCTGGTGGTTTTGTTTGATTTTGTTTTCCTGTCACATCACTCTAAATCACACTCCCTTAAGTTGTTCTACTTTTATTTTTTTTCTTTATCCACATATTCTCTACCTTAATCCTGAGGGCTTAGTATTTACTGAAAAAAATGGAGATTCTATATTTGAAAAAAACCCACGAATTTAGGGTAAAGCTTCACATTTTTTCAGTTTCATACTTTAAATTAATAACTGTTTTAACATGAATAGTTTCACCAGGACTGGAGATTAAATGGAGTATTAATTAAAATGGTATCAAGAGTAATTACATGATGTATAATTGCATGATGTTCTCTTATAAAATAAAAAGGCTGGATTAATAAAGAAATATAATAACTGGAAATTATTCTAGTGTCTGCCATACAAAATTGCGTACATTTTAATAAAACTTGTATGAAAACAGCAGCAAACTGTGTGAAGCAGTGAGTGGCACTAACTAAATTCCTCAAATATATTTACACGTCAAAGTCCAGCACTGCCGTTTGTTTCTGGCCTTGCAGATTGCATGTTATCTGGGGCCATAATTTCTTAATTGAGTGAGATATTATGCTTTTCACTCAAGGATGAATCTGACTGACTTGAATAAGAGGCTGAACTGAAAAGGGACAATCACTGCCCTTATGACTGTGTGTTAAGAGCATGCAGAGCCTGACTTTCCGCTTTCCTTCCTGGGCCGACACTTGACACATGGGCAAAGCAGGCTGAAATCCAACATGCATCACTTAACAGTGTTTCTCGCTTGCTTTGTGTAGCTGCCCAAGAGTAGATCAGGGGACATTCATACCTGTCCTTCACGTAACAGGGTGAGTGATAAAATTGCCTGGACAAAGTAAGAAACCTTGTTTGTGTTTTGCTGGCTGGGCTCATGTCTGTGTCTCCTGTGCTGCCTCAGAGCATCTCTCCCAGAACCTCCTCAGGCCAGAAGCTTTCAATGACCATGTCTGGTAGACAATGAGCCACACGTGTGGCTCCTGTTTTGCCAGAAGTCTCCCTATGGCACTTTTTATTCCTTCTGTGAAACATTTTTAGTTCCCAGCTTTGTCATTTTATCTTGCTGCCCTGAATGGAGGAAAGATCCTTTTCTACCTTTAACTGGCCTCCTGGTTATGCCTTCTAGGTACACTAGGTGGTCATTATTAAAGTTAACTCGTTATTGTGCCTAGTCTGGTGAATGGTACAGAGCTTTTCAGAAAATTACAAAATTCCCCATCCATAGATTGAAATAAAAACTCATAGATTTTTAAAAATAATTTTATAAAATTGACTAGATCTCATAAATAGTGTGCTGGCAGAATCCCAAATTATCAAAGCAAAGAAATCTGGAAGTATTTCTCCAAGATAAAGGGTTGCAAATGCTTTCTACACTTCAGTTCTCCGAGAGATTTTGGGTCCCTGGCTGTTTCCAGTGTTTCATGCTGTCGTTTCCAGACGTTGTGTGTGTAAAATTCCATAAAACAGATTTTGGGTGCTGAGCATAAAATGGTGGAGTTATCAGAGTATGGCTAGATTGATTCCCTTTTGTGACAGGGCAATGAACATAATTATGTACAGTGAACTTGAACTCAGCATATATGAAGTAGAAGACTGAAAATTATCTTTGAGATTCAGTTTAAATCTACAGGGTCTTGAGGGAATATACTGAGAAGCACTTGTCAGTCCCACAACATCTGTAGCAAGGATGCCTGAGCAGAAGGGCAAATTACCATATCTTCTGAGAGTGTGAATGTATCTCAGAGTAGCCAAAGATATATAGTGTTAAGCAATGCCTAATAAAATTCAGTCTAAGTTTGTGTAATCTATTAATCATCAAGGTTTAAGTTACTTAGGTCAGGATGAGCCTTCAATGTGCTGAAGAGGAGTTTACTGTCTTTGACTTGAAATCGAGATTATGTCCAGTCATCCAAGCCAAACAAACAAACAAAAAGTCCTTAGTGAGCGGTGTCTGAAGATAAGTGGTTTGGAATTTGGCAGCTTTGTAAGTTCAGATCCTTTACTGTTTGAAACAGTATAAAAGAGCTGCCATTTGTGCTTAAAAAAAAAAAAAAAAATCCCATGAGAGATAACTGCAGGCACTGCGAGACAGTTGGATTGATTGCCTACATTCATCAGAGGCATAGTGCATGGGATCCTTGCCCCGACTGCTGCTCTGGGGATATAAGCCAGGAGAAGGGATTGGTCTAACACATCTCCCCAGTAGGTGTGAATAAGGCAGCTCCTGATGGGGCTGTGATAGCCCACATGTGGGTCAGCCCCACTCAATCCTGCCTCACCCTGCAACTGCAGCGCAGAATGCAGGAGAGATATGGACGTGCTGGAGCAAGTCCAGTAAAAGGCTGCTGAGATGGTTAAGGGACTGAAGCATCTCATCCTAGGAGAGGTTGAAGGAGCTGGGACTTCTCAGCCTACAGTACAGAAGGCTCAGGGGAAATCTCATCAAAGTATACAAATGCATGATGTGGGGGGGAGTAAAGATGGAGCCAGGCTCTTCTCTCATGTGCCTAGTGAGATAGTGAGAAGAAACGGCACAAACTGAAATATAAGTCAGGCCATTTGAGAATAAGAAAAAAGTAATTTACTGTGAGGGTGGTTGAACACTGCTGCAGGTTGCCCGGAGAGGCAGTCTTCATCCTTGGAGATATATTTGAAACCCAACTGGGCAAGGTGCTTGTCAGCCTGCTACAGCTGACCCTGCTCTGAGTAGGGTGGTTGGACAAGGGGATCTCCAGTGGTGTCTGCCCGCCTGAGCTGTCCTCTGTGATCCAGCGCACCAGGCAACATGCTCTACTTCAAACACAGGTCCTCTGCAGGAGGACAGCCAGCCTCCCCCGCTCTGCTGTGTTATGGACAGGCTTTGGTCGGGGGGCAGAACAAGCATGCAGCAGCAAGGAGAGAAAGGTGGCGGGCACACAGGTGTGTATCACAGCTGCTGCAAGTGGAGCAGTTTGACCTGAAGAGCAAGACCTGCAGACAGGGTCCAAGCAAACACTGTTCTGCTGTTACCCAGAGAAAGGCTGTTTCTCTTCACAGGAGCAATTTGTAAATATTTCATGCGATGAGGAAAGCAGTGAGATGGGATATTCTATTTCCTTCTTTCTGCTCCATATCTCTGCCCCAGAAGAAAAACACTACATGTGTAGATGTTCTGCACATACATACATTTTTCAACTTGTAAAAAGCAAACACATTTTTGTTACAGCTAGCAGGTAATGGTGAAATCTTTAAGAAATTGCTTCTTAGAGAGATAAATGGCACAGCAGGATCCAGCAAAATCCTAAAAGGATAACTCAGCAATAAACATTCTAGGGCATGAGAGCTGTTTAATTTTTAAATTGCTATCACAATTTCTTCTAACAAAAAAACCCTTTCAGATTTTTCAAGCCTGTTAAATAAATCTTTCCTGTGCCTCAACTGTATGTGCTGGAAGTGCTTGAGAGATGTTTTGAATATTCCTTATAGATTTACCTGTTTCCTAATAGAAATCTCAGCAATGGGATGCTGAAATCTTTGCTCACATAAGCTGTCATATCGCTACCAGCAGAGTTATCTGTGTGTCAAAGGCATTGTGCTGAGGTAAGGGTTTGCAGAACAGGTCCTCCTGAGACCTGTGAAAAGCAATTCATAGAATCATAGAATCATAGAATCATAGAATGTTAGGGATTGGAAGGGACCTCGAAAGATCATCAAGTCCAATCCCCCTGCCAGAGCAGGAATGCCTAGACTATGCCACACAGGAACGTGTCCAGGCAGGTCTTGAATGTCTCCAGAGAAGGAGACTCCACAACCTCTCTGGGCAGCCTGTTCCAGGGCTCCGTCACCCTCACTGAGAAGAAGTTTCTTCTCGAGTTTAAGCGGAACCTCTTATGTTCCAGTTTCAGCCCATTACCCCTTGTCCTATCAGTGGTTGTCACCGAGAAGAGCCTGGCTCCATCCTCGTGACACTCACCCTTTAAATATTTGTAAACGTTAATGAGGTCACCCCTCAGTCTCCTCTTCTCCAAACTAAAGAGCCCCAGCTCCTTCAGTCTTTTCTCATAAGGGAGATGCTCCACTCCCTTAATCATCCTAGTTGCCCTGTGCTGGACTCTCTCCAGCAGTTCCCTGTCTTTCTTGAACTGAGGGGCCCAGAACTGGACACAGTATTCCAGATGGGGTCTCACCAGGGCAGAGTAGAGGGGGAGGAGAACCTCTCTCGACCTACTAACCACCCCCCCTTCTAATACACCCCAGGATGCCATTGGCCTTCCTGGCCACAAGGGCACAGTGCTGGCTCATGGTCATCCTGCTGTCCACCAAGACTCCCAGGTCCCTTTCCCCTACACTACTCTCTAATAAGTCATTCCCCAACTTATACTGGAACCTGGGGTTGTTCCTACCCAGATGCAAGACCCTACATTTACCCTTGTTATATTTCATTAAATTTTTCCCCGCCCAACCCTCCAGCCTGTCCAGGTCTCGCTGGATGGCAGCACAGCCTTCTGGTGTGTCAGCCACTCCTCCCAGCTTGGTGTCATCAGCAAAACTTGCTGATAGTACTCTCTAGTCCCTCATCCAAGTCATCGATGAATATATTGAATAATACTGGTCCCAGTACCGACCCTTGAGGCACTCCACTGGATACAGGTCTCCAACCAGACTCCGCCCCATTGACCAAAACTCTTTGGCTTCTTCCCCTTAGCCAGTTCACAGTCCACCTCACTACCCGAGAGTCTAGACCACACTTCCTCAGTTTAGCAGCAAGGATGCTGTGGGAGACTGTGTCAAATGCTTTACTGAAGTCAAGGTAGACCACATCCACCCGCTCGGCCATCATCTATCCACCTTGTTATATCCTCATAAAAGGCTATGAGGTTAGTCAAGCACGACTTCCCTTTGGTGAAGCCATGTTGACTGTCTCTAATGACCCTCTTATCCCTGATATGCCTTGAGATGGCACCAAGGATAAGTCGTTCCATCACTTTCCCAGGATGGAGGTGAGGCTGACCGGTCTATAGTTACCCGGGTCCTCCTTCTTGCCCTTTTTGAAGACTGGAGTGACATTTGCTTGCCTCCAGTCCTCAGGCACCTCTCCCGTCTCCCAAGACTTGGCAAAGATGATGGAGAGTGGTCTAGCAATGACATCAGCCAGCTCCTCAGCACCCGTGGATGCATCCCGTCTGGACCCATGGATTTATGGATGTCCAGATTGCTTAATTGGTCCCTAACCCCGTCCTCATCGACTAAAGCAAACTCCTCCACTGCCCTGACTTCCTCTGGGGCCTCAGGGGAACGGGGCTCCTCAGGACAGCCTCCGGCAGAGTAGACAGAGGCAAAGAAGGCATTCAGTAACTCTGCCTTCTCTGTATCATGTGTCACCAAGGCACCCACCTCATTCATCAGTGGGCCTACATTGCCTCTGGTGTTAGTTTTATCTGCCACGTATTTGAAAATAGCTCTTCCTGTTGTCCTTGACCCCTCTCGCCAGGTTCAATTCTAGGAGGCCTTTGCTTTCCTAGTTGCCTCCCTACACCCTCGGACAACAGCCTTATATTCTTCCCAAGTGCCAGCCCTGCCTTCCAAGATCTGTAAATTCTCCTCTTGCCCTTGAGTTACCCAGCAGATCCCTGTTTAGCCACGCAGGTCTCTGGCTCCCTTCCTTGACTTCCTACGTGTCGGGATGCTCTGATCTGAGCACGGTAGAAGCAGTCCTGAACGCTAACCAACTGTCTTGGGCCCCTTTACCTTCAAACAGCCTTGCCCCATGGGATTTTCTCTAGTAATTGCTTGAAAATCCAAAGTTGCCTTGGCAAAGTCCAGGGTTGCAATTCTGCTTGCTATTTTGTTTCTGCTACATGAGATCCTGAACTCCACCATTTCATGGTCACTGCAGCCAAGGCAGCCCTCAACCTTTACTGCTTCAACCAGATCCTCCTGTTAGCGAGGATGAGGTCCAGCAGTGCTCCTCTCCTAGTCGGCTCCTCCACCATTTGCATCAGAAAATTATCATCGATGCACTGGAGGAACCTCCTGGACTGTGGCTGGCTGGCTGAGTTGTCCTTCCAGCAAATATCAGGGAAGTTAAAATCCCCCACGACAACCAGGGCCTGTGATTGTGAGACCGCTCTCAGCTGCCTGTAGAAGGCCTCATCAACTTCCTCACCCTGATCTGGTGGCCTGTAATAGACACCCACAACAGTATCTCTCCTGCCAGCCTGCCCCTTAATTCTAACCCATACACTCTCAACTTGCTCCTCATCCATGCCTGGATGGTATTCAAGACATGTAGTTGCTCTTTCACGTAAAGAGCGACTCCACCACCTCGCCTGGCTGGCCTGTCTTTCCTGAAAAGGACATAGCCACCCATGACCACATTCCAGTCATGTGAGCTGTCCCACCATGTCTCTGTAATTGCCACCAGATCATAATCTCCTGCCCGAACCAGGTTTCTAGCTCCTCCTGCTTATTCCCCATGCTGCGTGCATTGGTGTATAAGCATTTCAGGGAGCAAGCTGAGCACACTGATCTCACCCTAGGGGGATGGAAGGCCACCCGGTCCTCATAATTTCTAGAGCACTGCCCCACCGCAATCCCAGCTATAACCCCATCCCCCTTCATATCTAGTTTAAAGAACGCTCTATGAGTCCCGCCAGCTCATGACCAAGGCTCCTTTTTTCCCTTTGTGTCATTTGAACCCCAGCTTGTTTCAGTAGATCAGGTGCCCTGTAGATCTCCCCATGGTTAAAAAATCCAAAGCTAGACCGCTGGCACCACCCCTTTAGCCAAGTATTAATCTGCTGCACTTTGTCAAACCTTCTACTATTTTCCCTCATAATTGAAGGAATAGAGGCAAACACAACCTGTGCGCCTGATCCTTCTAGCATCCGCCCCAGTGCCCTAAAGTCCCTTTTGATTGCTTCTGGTCGTCTCTCTACTATCTCATCATTACCGATCTGCATAACCAAAAGCGGGTAATAGTCCATGGGTTTGACCAGACCAGGAAGCTTCTTGATAACATCCTTAACTCGGGCCCCAGGGAGGCAGCAGACTTCCCTGTGGGTCGGATCAGGGTGGCAGACAGGGCCCTCTGTTCCCCTCAGGAGGGAGTCTCCAATTACAATTACCCTCCTTCTTTTCTTAGATGAAGAAGTCCTAATGCGTGTATCCGAGCGACTCACCCTAGACAGCCCTATGGGTGAACCCTCCACTGACTCTTCCTTGGCCTGGCTCTCATTGTCTAGAGCCCCATACCTGTTTTGCAGGGGCAACCGGGCAGGTGAGGGAGGCCGGGCAGGGATTTTCCTTCCTCTCCTGGCAGGCACCTGCTTCCACTCTTCCCTATCCTTTCGGTCCCCCCCCTTTTGCCTGATGGCCAGAGGTGGGGGGACATTCAGCTCTTTGCAGAGCTTGCTGCTCGCCATTCAGGACATGACTCCACCGATCTGTCTCTCTCTCGACTCCCTAATGCTCCTCAGCCTTTCTACTTCCTCCTTCAGTTCAGCCACCAGGCTGAGCAGATCGCTCACCTGGTCACATCGGACACAAGTGTCACCTCCACTACCCTCCATGGCCAGTGCCAGGCTCCGGCATTCTCTGCAGCCCGAGGCCTGAACACCCACATGCTTACGTGGGGCCTCTGTCTGGGTGCCCACAGTTTTTCTAACAACCATTGACCTGGTGGCAACCATAGTTGGCTCTACAATACAAAGACTCTCCGGAAAGCTATGCACGGAATAGTTTACAGGCCTTTTAAGTACTTGCCTTTTAACAAAGACTTACCCTTCTAGGCCTTTTGCTGAGTGGGCAGGGACTCGTCCCTGTCCTCCCCAAGGCTTCTTATACCCTGAGGGCAGAGTTAACAGCTGATCCCCGTGTTTAAAATCGCTGGGCCGCTGAGGGTGGCTCCGCCCACGCTATCTCGGGTGTCCGCCCTGGAGCTGCCGGTGCGGCCTCAGGTGTGGTTGCTGTAGCCGGCTTAAAAAAGCCCCCCAAAAGCTTTTTGCCAGCCTTTTTTTTGCTTAGATTCCTTCCCCAGTGCAGTCTTTCAAAGTGATGTACAGAAAACTTCTCAATAATCTTTATTTTATTGAAATATTTCTGATTTGACAAAACTACAGTAATCCTATCCTCTAAAAGAAAATCACTGACAAGATTTATATGCCATAGGGAAATTAGCAATAAACAGTTCAGTGCTGTTCTAGATATGTATGAGGGCAGGAGTGTGACCCTCTTTTCCAGTTCATGCCACTGTTTACAAAGATATGTCTAGTAAGACAAAGGATCCAATGTTATTTCTGATAACTGATTATTATGTACCAAGTAATTTGCTTGTCAAATTGTTTATATAATGAGCAAACCAAGAAAGAAGCAATTAATCAATTCACTTTACAACCTCATCCTGAGTTTCCAGGACACTTTTTGACCTTTGCTGTTGGATGCTCTCATTCAGTCGCCAACAATATCAGCCCTCTTCATTCACCTCTCCCACATCTACCTTCCTCATGATTTATACTTTTCTTCTTGCTGCAGAGGAAAAGCTACCGCGCTGCTCTTTGTACCCCAGGGCAAAATCACATATAACAGCACATAAAAAAGCAACATTCATAGATATTTGGTAGTGTCATGAAATAGTCTGAACAGCTTTTTGCCTCCGAACCATGAGGACTCAAAGAAAGGAATTTTTCCCATTGACTTTAGCTGAGCCAAGACTGTGGCCCACGTACTCTCATATCCATTGGTTAGATTCATTACTCACAGAGAGCCACAAGTCAAATACATCAAAAATGAGGTATTGACTATTTCACCAAAGGAGAATATGAAGTAAATTGCAATGACATCACTGAAAATGTCGATGGAATACTAGGCTTTAGTTCACAATAGTGGTTTTAGACCATTTTCTTGGGTTTTTTGAGGTTTTATTTGTTAGGTTTAGAGGGTAGGTGTTAAAATAGTTTGGCTTCTGGTACTCTGATTTCTTTACATGTAAATGAACTTGATGGAAATAGAGAATACTATTTGACAATAGGTCTCAAGGTCCCATAAAACAAAACCAGTGCTGCTTTTACACAGAATACTTCTGTATAAAAGAATGCACCTTAGTAGAGTGAAAGTAAAAAAAATATGAGGTTTTTTATGCAGTATGTTGAATCAGTTTAATTTTCATAAAATTAATCACATTTCAGTTTGGTGTGTGGATTCTGAATACAGAAAACCTGGGTTTTGTGATTAATGTTAATCAATCAAAGCAAACCCGGTTCTACTCAGAAATAATCCAAAGTTGTCAAGCAGTGGTTTCTCCCCTGTACTCCCCAGCAGCAGGGAAAAGATACTTTTAAGAGAGTACTATAACCTAATTTTAGTATAAATAATAGTGGAATTACTTAGAAATTAATCACTGTGCTCAGTCTTCTTTTAAAGAGCTGTCTTCCCCCTACCTCAGTATAGTGTGCTTGTTTTGGTTTGACCTGGCCAGATTTCAGCGGTGGAGGGGGGAGCTGCAGGGTGGCTTCTGTAAGAAGCTGCTAGAAGCTCCCCAAGATTGATAGAGCCAATGCCAGCCGGCTACAAAGAGGGACCCGCCGCTGGCCAAGGCTGAGCCTATCAGTAAGGTGATAGCAGAGGAACGCCTCTGTGAAAAACATATTTAAGAACGGGAAAAAGAACTGCGCCACAACAGCTGGCACAGAGATGGAGGAGTGAGAATCTGTGCAGACACCAAGGTCAGTGAAGAAGGAGGAGGGGGGAGGATGAGCTCCAGGCGCCGGAGCAGAAGGAGTCCCCCGGGTCCGTGGTGAAGACCATGGTGTAGCGGGTTGTCCCCCTGCAGCCCATGGGCGAGGTGCAGAAGTCCACCATGAGGATCACCGCGTAGATGTCCACCGAGGATTCCACGCCGTGTGGGTGGATGCCTGAAAGGGGACTGTAGCCCGTGGGAAGCCGCATCAGAGCAAGTCGCTGCCGGAACCTGTAGCCCGTGGAAGAGGGAATGCCCACGCTGGAGCAGGTTGGCCGGTGGGACTTTTGGGACGTTGTGGGTGGCTCACGCTGGAGCAGTTTCCCCGAAGGACTGCGCCTCAGACTCACGAGGGGTGGGCTGCCCCTCGTGAGGTGTCTCGCGTTGGGCAGTTTGTGATGAATTGCCCTTCGTGGGACGACTCACGCGGAGAAGAGAGCGTGAAGCTCGTCTCCCATGAGAGGGACCCCACAATGGCCCTGGGGAAGAGTGAAGAGTCCTCCCCCGGAGTGAAGAAGCGGTGGAACCAACGTTGGATGAACTGACCGCAACCCCCATTCCCTGTCCCCCTGCGCCACTCGGGGGGAGGAGGTGGAGAAACCGGGATTGATGTTAAGCCCAGGAAGAGGGGAGGGATGGGGGGAAGGTGTTCTGTTTGCTAAGATCTGTTCGCTCTTTTCTCACTTCTCACTACTCCTCTCTGATTAGTTCTTTTAATAAATGTACCTAATTTCCCCAAAACTGAGTCTGTTTTGCCCAGGACGGTAATGAGGGTGATCTCCCTGTCCTTATCTCAAATCCTGAGCCCTTGGAAATATTTTCTCCCCCTGTTCAGCAGTGAAGGGGGGGGGGGTGAGTGAGCGGCTGTGTACTATAACCTAATTTTAGTATAAATAATAGTGGAATTACTTAGAAATTAATCACTGTGCTCAGTCTTCTTTTAAAGAGTTGTCTTCCCCCTGCCTCAGTATAGTGTGCTCAATTGCCTTTTGGTTTTGGAAGGACTTTTTCCTGTCAGCTCTCGCATCCAGTTGGAGAAACTTAACCATCTCTGTACTCAGAAAAGATGTTTCGTATATTGCATTTTTGCTTACCACAAGTAGACCATTGCAGTGATCTGGCATTTGAATTTGGACAAATTATGCTGAATAACAAATATAGCAATTAATCAGAGGCTTTCTTAGGAAGCAAAAAAAATGAGGATAATCAATCTTTGTTCTACCTTACCTTGCAGTTTTGCACTTTTGATTAACAAATGCACTGCAAACCCCTGTTGTGCCTAGCAAATCTGTATTTCCAAAGCTATCCGGCAGAAATGGGACAAAGTCTCAAAGATCCAGGTTTATTTATGCAGAATTCAACATCTCTTGAGGATTCTGAATTGGGAGTCAGGAGTCTTTTTAAAATGCAAGTGACATCTAGAGATAGCTGTGGTTTTGTGCTGGCTATGGAAGGCAACTGTATTCCTAAATTCAGTAGATTCCTACAGAGTGGCTATAATTCATCCCACAAATTTACTTGCAATGAATTTGGGACCAACTCTTTTGAATTACATTTGCAAATCACAGCCGGTCTCTGAGTTTCAGAAAGTCTCTTTAAAATTCAGAAACCTGAAGACTGACCCCTCTCATGGTCTATACTCTATTCCTTCTCCAAATCTTTAGAGATAACTTTATTAAAATCAGACTCACAGATCCAAAATTGCCAATAGTTTTTACCTGGAAATTCTGTAAACTGAAGCGACATATTTAGGAAAAAAAAATCATCACAATGTAAAAATTCATGAAAAAAAGTTACTTGTGATACAGAAACTTAGAAAAGCATCACATTTGTTTTAACTTAATCTCAGCCTTCTCTGAATTTTGAAAGTATACTGCAAGTTTTATCCTCCATTTAGTTTATTAATTCAAATTATACTGGTTTTTATATTGATCTCTGCCCAGAAAATGTTCAGCAATAATTTATATATATCCAATGAATCTAAATATGATTCATGCTTTAAATTTTCTGATATGCATATTACCCTTTTTCAGATCAGATCCATTCTAGCAGTTGAGTCAGATAGTAAAAGAAAATTCAGACTACTGACTTTAAGATTTAGTAACTTTATCATTCTTTCCTTTAATTAAAATACCAAGATAATGATTCTCTTGTCAGCCAGCTGTGACCTCAGGTTTTGTTAGCACTGTGTGACTTTGCTGAAATTGGATTGAATCTTTGACAGTAAATAATGACCTTCACTCAAGAACATTCTAAAGTCTTGGTTAATGAGGATCTACAACTTATTCCTCATGTTAACTATGCAATTCTATGTTTTTATTTTCCATGCCCCACAATTTTCTTTCTTGGCATGTAAGCTATTGTGCTTTCTTCATCTAAAACTTTTTGGGTTGGTTTCTGCTAGTAGTCTTTGCTCTGATATCCATGAGATGCAGGTTATGAAGACATTTGAAATAAAAGCAAGACACAAACCAACGGCACTTGTATTTTATTTGCTTGGAAAACAATACATCCAAAAACTGTATTGACTTTTTCTTTCTTCACACCATGGCATTAAACATAGCAGTTTAACATTATGGTTTATAGTTGCCTGTCTAACCTAGAATGGAAACCCATTGAGTCTATATTTATAGCTTTGTTTAATGCCAGATATGTCAGTACAATTCCTCTATATGTCAGCACAACTCCTCTAGACCCACTCCAACAGGTCCCATACTAGGGATCTCATACTAGGGGTCCCAGAACTGGATGTACTACTCCACATGGGGTCTCACAATAGCGAAGTACAGGGGGAGAATCACCTCCCCCAGAATACTGGTCACACTATTTATACAGATGCCCAGGATACAATTGGTTTACTTGGCTGTAAATACACATTGCTGGCTCATATCTAGTTTTTTGTCCACTAGTATCCCCAAGTCCTTCTCTATAGAGCTGGATTCAATAGATTCATACTTCAGTCTGTATCAATATTTGGATTTTCCCTAATGCAGTTACAGGGCCTTGTGTTTGGCCTTGTTGAAATTCATGGGGTTCAAATAGGCACACTCTTCAAGCTTGTCAAGATCCATCTGAATGGTATTCCTTCTCTCATGTGCAGTAACTGCACCAGTCAGCTTGGTATCATCTGCAAACTTGATAAGGATGTACTCAGTCCCACTGTCTATGCCGTCAATGAAGCTATTAAACAGCATTGGTCCCAGTAGGGACCCCTGAGGGACACCACACATTACTGATTTCCACTTGGACACTAAACTGTTGATTGTAATTCTTTGGATGCAGCCATCCAGCCAGTTCCTTAGCTATCTAATGGTCTATCCACATTTCTCTGATTTAAAGGTAAGGATATTTTGGGGAACTCTACCAAAGGCCCTACAGAATTCCAAGTAGTTGTCATCTGTAGCTCTTCTTTTGTCCACTGATGCAGTCACTCCATTGTAGAAGGTCATTAGATTAGTCAGTCACAATTTGCCCTTGTTGAAGCCATGTTAGCTGTCTTTATCATATATGTATACCTGTCTTCCATGTTTTGTTTTATCTTCCAGGAGGATCTGCTGCATGATCTTACTGGGCACAGAGGTGAGGCTGACTGATCAGTAGTTCCCAGGGTCCTCCTTTTACCCATTTTTAGAAAGGGCCATGATAGGTCCCTTTTTCCAGTTGCTGGGAACTTCGCCTGACTGCCATGGCTTCAAATATGATGGAGTGGCTTGGCAACTACGTCAGCCAATTCCCTCAAGACTCAGGAGTGTATCTCATCGGGTCCCCTGGACTTATGTTTGTTCAAGTTCCTCAGATGTCTTTGAACCTGATCTTCATTTCATCAGTCTCTTCCTTGAGGTTCAGGGACTTGAGAGATGTGGGAAGAGGGATTACCATTGAAAACTGAGGCAAAAAAAAATTGTTGATTATCCCAGCCTTATCTATAGTGATTGTCACTAATTCTTTGAGGGGGTAGATTTTCTTTAATC
This sequence comes from Trogon surrucura, assembly GCA_020746105.1. Taxonomy (NCBI): domain Eukaryota; kingdom Metazoa; phylum Chordata; class Aves; order Trogoniformes; family Trogonidae; genus Trogon; species Trogon surrucura. The sequence continues at coordinate 57,839,394 of CM036617.1, forward strand.
TTCCTTTTCTGCCCAGTGTACCTGTAGAAATCCTTATTATTCTCCACATCCCACAGAGTTCCAACTCTGTCTTAGTTTTCCTGATCCCACTCCTACACATTCTATATCCTTCCCAGGAGACATGTCCCTGCTTCTGTTGCCTGTGCATTTCCTTCTCACATTTTAGTTTGACCAAGAGGTCCTTACTCAGCCATGCTGACCTCCTGCCTTCCTTTTCTGATTTCATACATACAGGAATCAAGAGGTTTTGCACATTAAGAAAAATACTCTTAAAGATCTGACAGCTCTATTCAGCTCCTTTATCCCTGAGGGAAGCCCAGAGGGGTTCATCCACTAATTCCTTAAACAATTGAAAGTTCACTCTCCTAAAATTCAGGCTCCTGACTCTACTCTTCACCTGGCCCATATTCCTCAAGATTGTGAATTCCACCAGGGTGTGATCACAGCAGCCCAGGCTGCCACCAAACCTGATGTCTCTAAGTAGTTAAACCGTATTGGTAAGTAACATGTTGACTCCCCAATGGTAGGCAACTGGTTGCCTCTTCAGTGAAGACTTAATTGGACATAGATGAGGAATGGAGCACTGAACCCAGGGCAGCATGTTAAGGCATCTGGGTATATTTTCTTGTTTGCATCTTCTACATCTGCCTTGGCTACATGGCAAATGTATACCAAGGAGGCCTGGTGTCAGAGCTGTGTTAATGCACTCACCACTGGTAACAGAAAATGGGACCGATTCCACATATTGGACATACAAAACTGTCATTCAGAAAGTATGACTGTGTCCTTCAATATTTTCTGCTGAGAAGTGGTTTTTAATCAGACTCCCGCACTCACTGTATGTTTACCTTGATTTCTCTTCAACTCTTCCTTAGGCTTTTTTCACTTCTTTTTTTATCACTTTGCACCATCTCTGCATCTGAAGTCCACTTGTGTATATTCTCCTCATACAAGAATATTTTTAAAAGAAATTAATGACATAATTTTTCCTTTCAAAACACTACATTCTCCTGGTGGACTGCAGGATTCCTCCCTTCCTGCTTTCACCAACATTTTCTTTATCAAATCTCTTCAGAGAGTAGTAGTCAAGAAGCCTGGATTGTAATTTTTTTTCCATTTTCTTTGTACAACTTAGTGTCGAAGACCACTGGAGTTCAGGTGACTGTCATGATAATATTATTCTTAATAATAATGACAAACATTTGAAGTTTTCCATTAAAATTTAATTCTCTTTCCTTTCTTATTATTCATAGTCCTCAAAATTTCCCTTCTGTTTCCATTCAGCTGTGGTTTTGGTTTCTCTTATTCAATTTGCAAATCAAATCATGGTTGTGTAAGGACTGCATAGTCAGAAGCCTGGTACATGAACCTTGTCAACACTGTCAGGATCAATTTATAGTCCTGTGTCACTGAATATAGATAAAGAGGCTTACCAACTTCAAAAAAAAAAGAGGATAAATTAGAGAATATTTGGGGATATCTTGAAATTAAGGAGGTGCCCTAAGAAAATCAAAATCAAAATAAAATCAAAATCAAAATAAACCCAAAATCTTCACCAAAAAGAGGATAGAAGCTCTCTCTTCACAAAGAACCACATGGAGGAAGTGGGTACAAGTTGCACAAGAAGAGGTTTTATCTTGATATAAGAAAGAGGGTTTTTACACTGAAAACAATTAATCATTGAAACAACCTGACCATGCTTGTGGAGATTGGAGATTTTCAAGATGCATTTGAAAATGATGCTAGATAATATCATCTAGGCTCCCTTTTACATCAAGTGTTAGACCAGATGACCTCTCAAGGTCTCTATCAACTTGGGCTGTTCTATGGTTCTGTCATTCTATGCTCTGATTCTGACTTTCTACATTATTTTTTTTCTTTATATAATTAAAACTTAAAAAAAAACAACATTGGCTTAATTTAGTGATGCTTTATTTTCTTGAGGATCCTGACTGTGGTACTATCAGAGCAGGGTCAGCCCTCAGTGGTACTTGGATTAAACGTCCATTGACCAAATTCAACCAAACTCAGCAGACAGGTAGTGGTGGGAAGACAGGCAGAGACTGAGGATGTGGAAGACAGCAGCAAGACACACTAGTATGTAGGCAAGTGCCAGAAAGTAACTGATAGACACACTGGACCTCATTAGTCTGGCTACCCATGAAACAACTGTTGATAGCTGTGGGGTTAAATAGCTACACAAGAAACTCCTTGTTTATTTGGAATTATACACTGGATTAATGAGTTGCAAATTGTAAACCAATCTGGCTTCAATAAATATCATTATGAGCAGCACTAAGTTTACCTACACAAGCATTCAAAACAAAATTATTCTGCGACTACAATAAGATTTAGAGCACAATTATAGTCCCTAAAATATAAGTACTTAGGAGAAACTTACCATATGTTTAAAATTATCTGTAGTTGTATTTGTGATCTGTGATAACAGTGCATATATTTTCCGGATTGCAGCACTTTAGAGGTTTTCCATTTTATTTTTACAGTGTTAGTGTACAATTCACCTCCAGCAATTTATAGTAAGGCTTTAAAAATTCGTATAATAAAGACTTTCTTTCTATGGTTGTGAGTAGCAATTTAACTTTACATTAAAATGTTCACTACAGAAAAGGCGAAAATAGCTATTGCTGGCGAGTTTAATAAACTGTATTTGTGCTTCAGTGCAGTGTTGTATTTCAAGCAGTGATGTTATTTTAAAAAAAAGGGAATTTATGGTAACATGTTTACTCATGTACAATATGGGACTTCATTTTCTTGTCTGAAATCAACAGAGAAATATAAGGCACTGGTAATCTGCAGTTTCTAAAAGTCTATTCCCTTAACCACCTGGGCCTTTGTATAGTCTGGTGTAATTTTCCTTCTCTTTTCTCTGGTAACTCTGCACAGAAGTAGGAGGTCAAGGAACGTTTCTACATGAATGACATTGCTTTCAAACGCTCGTACTCCACCAAAAGACAGCAATTGCCAGAGAGAAAAATCATCTGTCTGTGTAGATTTAGCAAGGCTATAGCTGTGTGGAGAATTTCCATCAAGGCAAGGTGAGACTCCCCAACCCAGCGTGCAAGCCATCCATCTCAGAGCGCTCATGGGCAGGCAGGCAGTCGCTGCGTGCCAAAGGGTCTCCTTGACCAGGCTCCATCAGCGTTTGCCATGCTCACTCAGCTGTTCACTGCGACACACCACACGAGCCGTAACGTGAGAGAAGCCTCTCTGTGAGAGAATGCGACTCAGAAAAAGTAAACTATACTGTACAAACCCAACCGCTTAGCATTCAAAAAATGAGGTGAAAAATTACTTTTACAGATTTGGGGAAAAAAAAAAAAAATCATGAGTGCCAGTTCAATGCTGTTTCTCTGGGAATCCAGTACGAAATATTGGATCACGGAGATGTAGCGCTGTCAGATGCCGGTATTGCTAATTAGTTACTACACATCAGTTTATGTTTGTGGAAGTTTTGGGAACCAGTTCCAAAGAACGGAAGGAAGCCCTCCAGGCACTACTAGAGATCTTTAGTACCATAATAGAAAGAAATCATCCTTTACAACCTATTGGTCTTGAAGGCAGATCATTATGTTCAAAGTAGTCATTTGTCTTTCCTGTCAATGAAGATAAACAGATAGCTTCAGAGGGGTGTTAAATTCTTCTTGAGGTAGAGGTCTGAAATAGATCGGGTGAATCCCTTTCAGAAAGCATTTATTTCTTTCTGTCATCAATCATGAAAGAAATCTGAGTTGTGTAACTCACACCTGATATCCAACACTTACAGATCTAGAAGGAAGAAGAGCTGACCCTGATCTGGTCACTAATTCACATTAATACATCTATGTAGTAGACATATACATATATATATATGTACATATATCACATTCTGTGATTCTGTGATTCTGTGATATATAAATTCCACTTAAAGTATCCAAGAACATACATATATATAAATTCTACCTTACGGTATCCAGGAGCATGCCTCAGTGGTATAGACTAACAATGTAAGGAAATGTATCTTCAATGCTGGAGCTGTTTCAGTGATATTAAATATTTTAGGATATCCATAGTGTTTACCAGCCCGGGTTCCATACTGCCTTGTTTGCATCTGCTTGGTTTGTAACCATTCAAGAAAGATTCTGATGACTGAAAAATAGGAATATGCAGTATTTGGGAAGAGCTGAATTTTTAGATAAAATGTTCTTTTCTGTCTTTGATTCATACACTGCTATACTGAAAATGGCACTCTAGCTTCTGACTGAAAAAAGACATTTCTACTAAAACACGAAGTCTCCTTCAAGTATCCAAATTCTTTTTGCTGCAAAGTATCCATGTGATAAAGAATATGTGATGAACTGATGTGGCTAGAAACTTCCTTGTTTGTGATGAGTTTACAATGTGCTCCTGAATTCCTTCTTAGAAACTGTTCACCCATGGATCATCTCATGGTAATTGAACAGATTATGCGTATATTGCATGCTATATCATGGAAGTGTGGTTACTGACAAAAAAATACATGCAGACTGGATATGTATTTATGGGCACATATTAATATTCAGATGAAAAGACTTAAATTCTGAACCAGGAGTTCTTTCTTCTGTAAGTTAAATAGTTTTGTATAAACTAAGAGTGAATTATATTGTCATTACTAATTAATAAGATAAAAAAATATCACTGTCCACCCAGTCCATCTTCTCTGCTTTTTACCATTATCGAAATTCAGTTCATCATCCAGCTGGAAACTTTCCCCCAGAGTCTATGATTAGGAAATATCATATTCCGCTAAAGTGTTGTTTAAATTCTCTGTTTCAATTTTATTATGTGACATTAGACAACTTCAGGAATTTTTAACACTCAGTTTAACACTTCATAATTGTTCTCCGTGAGTTTGAGTATTTCTGTAGTTCTCGCTACGGGAATTCCTAAGACATCCCAAGCGCCAGAATAACACATTGATGGAAGTCTTCACCTGCCATAATGTTTAATAAGGCCACATCAAAATCAAAATGTGTATTGAGACATTTAGGAGACTATAAATCTTTATGTCCTTAGAATAAAACACTCACTTAACGTATCTTTACCTGTTATGACCCTTCTTCATCTCAACTATCTAATTCTTACCTGTAAGCAATGATTTTTGCTATTTTTGTTGGGGTCACACTAATTACAGAATCTTGATGCTCCGGATTTGCAAAACTTTTTAATTGTACTTCAAGTCTAACATTTGCATTGATCTTTTTCTCCATTTTATTTTTCCCCTTACTTTATTCTACATTTCAGAGACTTCAAGACATAGAAATTCTGCTGGCACCTAAAAGGCTGAATTACTTTAATTAAGTTAATTTCAATAGAGTGCTTGTGTCTTCCAGCCACTAAGATAAATCCCAAGTACAGAGAGGTGTCTTAGTTTTCTGATGAACAAATGCTGGTTTATATAAATAAATCCACAGAGTGTGGGGAAAAAAAAAAAAGTTAACTTCAGTCTCAATCCTTTGCAAATCAAAGCAGGAACAATTATTTAACTGCTGTGAAAACAGGGTCCTGATCTTAAATCACATTGAATTCCTGCTGCTTCAGAGGATTAAGATGTCTGTTAAGGCAGATATTAGCAAAGGCATAGTTCTGCTGGTGTGTGTATAGCTACTGCATGAACCACGCATCTCAGCTGGTTGACTGAATAAAACTAATACTTTCAAAAACAAGTCCAAAGTGACTTGTTCCCTAAAACAAGTGCTAAAATAGGAAGGAGCTCCCAGGAGCCCTACCTTAACACACTCAATAAATTTGCTGCCATTGTTTTCCAGGATCTAAATAGTAGACTTTATTTGTTGATCACCTTTTCTACATCTCTGCACTCTTCTTCCCCAGAGAGTATGAAAGCTCAGGCATACCTCAACATTCCTCGTCTACTGAAATTAAGAGAAGTCTTGCTGTTAGATTCAGTGGGACATGGCCTTTGCTTTTTGGCATCCAGATTTAGATACGCTGTCAGTCTTTAAAACATGACTCTGTTTTTCTGCATTGATGATCCCTTTCTTCCCCAATGCTGATTGCAGGCTGGTTTAGAGGCATTTCATTACAGAGTCAGAAGGACATCTCCTCTGAGAGGCTTTTCTTTGTGTGTTTTTGCTCCAGAGGAGACAGGGTAAAGTAACAGAAAGCAGCTGAAGACTAGCTTGAGCACAGCATTGCTGAAAGTTACATCCCCACCTTGCCTGAGCTGACACAAGCATCTTTTTTACAAGCAAAAGAAAATTCTTAAAACTTTAGCCTGGTACTGATTTAAAAATATATATATATATATATAATTTTTTTCTGAAGGAAAATGTCAATGCATTAGCACAAAGGTGTGTAAGAGGAATGCTGCAAACTGCAGCTGTTCATCTGCTTTCAAAAGCAGACTTAAGTGCTCAGACAGTGACACCAGGCAAAGAGTCTGCTGCAGCAGCTGCTTTTATGGCTCCTACTCCTGCTCCTTTGAGAAGTCATTATGTAAAACTCGCTTCATACTCTTTTTCTACTTCTTTTTCAGCTGAACTATATCACTGACATATTTTCTATTCATATTTTTTATTTCTACTGAGGCAATCAGCTCTTCTGGTTTTCTTGAATTTGTTGTCCCAGGCACATGGTACCCAGACAGAATATAAGGGACAAGGTTTAATTGGATCACATTGCTATTTAATTATTTTGCAGTCCATCAAGCAATAAACTTTCAGTGCAGTTCCTTTCTGGCCGGCTTCTGCCTGGTGGAGCTCAGCTGTCTGCTTGCAGCCCCTGTGTCCTTTCACAGCTAGCCTGTTCAGAAGCCACCTTCCCTTATATCCAGTGTTAAGGTTAACAGACTGAGGAAAGAAGATTATATCAGACAATGAGAGCTCATCTCCTTTCTTGCCTTCTCTAGGGGATGCATTCTCCAAAATCCACTTGTCAGCTAACAAAGTCTCTGATACTGACAGCCTCTCAGGCATGGGTGATGACCTTGAGTTCCCCTATGGCTCATTATAGCTTGTGGTTTTTTCTCTCTCCTACTGCATAGATTTATAATAGAGTGTTTGGAAGGATTGTGAGGCTGTGGTTTGGAAAGTAAATGGAGTTGATGTTATATTACAGTGTTGTCTTAATCAAGGCGGGAGGGGCACAGGACAACAGGAAAGGATGCAGTGGTCCGAGAAATGTCTTTCCAGTTGAACACACCTCTATTAGATAACTGCTTATCATGAGCAATAAAACAGCTAGGACAACAGGGACCTCGATTTAAGTTACCACAGTTTAGTTGTTCTTCAGTGCTTGTTATAGAGTGATATAAAGGAAAAATCTATTCTTTATTATCAGGAAAACCTGTTGTGACCAAGATAACATTACTGTGACCACTAATGTCTCCTAGGATGATAAATACTTCAGTGTACAGAATAACATGAAACGTGTTCTGCCTTAACATCCTGATGCCTATTTAAGTGTGTTTTATCAAATACTCTCAAAGAGGTTTTCATGGGGAAGGTAATGTCACTCAAGGTAGAAGGATGTCTTAAATCAGTCAAATGTCTCTTTATCAGCTCAGAGCTTCTGACATTCAACAGATAGAACCACAAGAATGCAGAATCATAAAATAATATCTGTAGAAAAAAATTATACAAACAGTAGTTCCAATAGTGAGACTGTTTTCTACCAGCTCAGATATTCAAGTAATGGAACATCTGACTTAATGACTAGTGAACACTAAATATCATTCCTAGTTTTTGTCTTTGGAAAGCAGAATTTATTCACTTAGTCAGATAGAAAACTATGATCTCTCAGAAATCCCCTGGCTGATACATTCCCAGCAAAAGCTGCTTTATTCCAGATGTTACAGAACATATGTGTATATGCACAGCACAGAAAAGAAGATTTGTACAATATGTCACAAATTATCAAGGAAGACTTAAAATGTCATTACAGGATATACTTTGACCTTTCTGATTTCATCACTAAATTGTTTAAGTGTTTTCGTTAGAAGACTTTTGATACAAATTCAATACATATATTTTATTTTGGGTTTATACATATATTTCTGTATTTACCAAAAGGTCTATTCTTTCAGATTTATAAATTCTACTAGAAATTTTAAGACTCATTAGTCTCACAGCATTTTGGCACACTAGGAATTCCATCATACACACTCCAAAAAAGACAGCTGTCTGTGCTTTTTTAGGCACACTTACTTGACTTCATTTACATGTCACCATATCATGACACTCTAAAATACCAAAAGCATCAGTATTATTGAGCAGAACCCCAAACCAACAAGTAAATCTAACCGTATTTCGGTTCTTCCTCAGTTACAAACGCCTAGGACACCAGGAATGCTTTGCAACGTGATGGAAGGTCAGTCTATCAGTATTCTATATGACACTAAACAACAGATGCTATAGCTAGTGCATATAATCCAGCATTTTGGTTTTTAAAAGTCAGAAAAGACTTAGCTGAGCTAACTTTCACTTAGTAAATAAAACTAACTGACCTATTTTCTGAGATAGTGATAACATTAAGAGAAACACATACTGTCTTAAAAAACACCAGCTCAAAATGAGAACTGCATCCATCTCACTAAACACCTGTGTTATGATCTTCTATGCGCAGGGATGACCTTACAGGGAAATGTAATCACTAACATGAGTGGTACATCCTGATCTAAAGAGGAGATTACAGAGCACACTGAGGGACACTTGTGGGCAGTGAACACAGTGTGTGCTATTTAAAAAGGCTGAGGTAATTTAAGTTGTAAACAATGACAACAAAAGTTTAGAGAGTCAGGAGTTAAATCTGGTTTGTTTTTTTTCCTGATTTTATGTAGTTTTTTGGTTTTGTTATTTTTTTTAAGAGAAAGCTAACAGCATGAACATAACTGTATTGTTACAGACTTCACTCATATCAGGGCTTTGTTTGCAGCCTCTTTGTGTTCATGGCAGCACCTGGTAGAGTTAATGGCTTTGAATCTGGTGATCTGGCCTGAAAATTATGGTTATGTTTGATTACCTACAAGCCTGCACATGTAACTGTGCAGTCCTAACACTTTTGGCTGGGCTTCCATCCCATTCATTGTCTGTATCAAGTGGCCCAATTGTGCAGACACCTATAAACCCTTTCTCTTAAGGATCACAGCTAATTAAAGTAGCGACTAAAAACTGCATCCTCAGACAAAGCAGTATATGATTTTGAGAAGGAAGTTTTTGTACATAACACAGTCACCCTTTCCACACCCCCAAACATCATAGATGTATTTCTAATGTGGAGAAGCCTGGCTTCCTCCAGCATCCTCTCAATTGACCTGTCCTTGACAATCAACTCACAGTGACAGCAATGGCTTTGCTCCAGAGTCACTAAAGTAAGTTTAGGTTTAGCATCTCCTAACTGGTCCTAAAAATGAATTGGTTTTAATATAACTATAGAGTGTTCTCAATTAACAACAAAAGCTTTATATTATTTCTTCAGAGAAGAATTCTGTTGGTTTCAGCAAACACTATGACTTAAGTATAGGCATTCATTGCAGAAGGCGTAGCATAGATGAGCTGGAATATTTATGAGACTCTTTAAAAATATATATATTCCTAATGCAAATGTCGATAGAGATTAGAACGAAGTAAATCTAGGCATCTAAGAGTGGATATTTTCTAGATTTCTTATTATATAAATCAATGTAGTATTAGCAAATGAATTATATACTGCATTTCTGTGTCTGATTTTGATCCCATTTTTAAGGGCAAGAAGTGAGTCTATTGAAATCAGTGAAGTGTCACAAAAGGAAAGCTGGTGCAGATGAAATCAGTTTAGTTTTGCCCACCAGTTCTCCACATTCACTTTAGAATCAGTTCATGCTAAATTACATCAGTACTCTCCACGAGATAAAACTTTAAAGTTATGAAAAAGAAGTTTCACATGAATAACGTATGGAAATGTTTAATGACTCCTTGGATCTGAATGAGAAAGTGAAGCTCAGCTGAGCTGACTTGCTGCTTAAACTCCCTGAGTGAAACACATTATTCTACAAGCATGAACTTGAAAGTGTTTTCCCCAAACCATGGCATATATTGACAGCTACTGTGCCCTATATTGGCCACTGTCCAAACATCTTAATATTTACACATAAGGTTTGCTTTCTTGTAATTGTATAGAACTGCTCTAAATTAACTTTTATGGACCAGGGTCTAAGTGCTATACACACAGAATCTGACTTTCTTGGAGCAGCTGTCTTGACTGACATATGGAAGAAATTGGCTTAATTTTGGCAATTAAAACAGTCATATTTCAAATACAGTTACTGGCCATTAGCACAAATTACCTTTGACTGGGTATATTTAGACAACATATCTTTTGCCAGGAAAATCCACTGCAAGAAACATCTTGCTTACTAGGGTATTTAGTGTACAAAAAGTGTGTTAGTATAACTGTGATGACCATTCTGTGATGACCAATAATGCAGTAGAGTAGTAATGTGCAAACGAGTCACAATTCCAGTCTGAACCCAGTTGCAGCAACAAGCTGATTTTTTTTTTTAAATGTAAGATATTTTGAAAATTGTCCACTGAAGCTCAAGAGGTCAATAAGAAAGAGCGTCCTCTGGAATTTGATTTGTTACCAGATTGTTCTAGGTTTTTACCTGCAGTGCAAATACATTTTAAAGACTGTTCTATTATTAGTCTTGAAGTAGTGCTAAGTTTGTACAAGTCTTTATGAAAGTTTCCTAGGGATGACAGAATTTTGGAAAGCAAACCTAATGCAGATAAAAAGGTGTGAGTCTTACCAAAGAATTTCTCAAATCACGCCAAAAAAAATGCCCGAATAAATGATATATACGGTGGAACTGCTCCAGTATCTGTCACAGCCACTGGGAACATTTCCATTCAACTTACTGGGTGTCGGATCAAGCTCATTTGTAATTCAGGAACAATGATAGACAGTAACAATGTTAAATAAGTTAAGGCAGTTAACAAAATTTTAACTAAGTCAGTCATGCCCTCGGGTTGATAGAAAAAATTTCACACTGAACAAGCAAAGAAGCCTTTGAACCGTAGATGTGATTGCTGATCTCAGCATGCCTCTAACTTGATTTTCATCACATCTCAGAATATTTATAAATTCACACCTTATTTGGGAAACTAGACAGACTAGCTAATGCTTCCTACAGAGACATTTCACGGTTTCATTCAGTTTTTAATTCTGATGCAACACATAGTATGAAATGCTTGACTTGACCCTTTTGCTCTTTTCTTGTCTAGAATATTATACGCTATGTGGCATCAAGTTGTCTCTGTTCCTGCATGATTAAGTAACATAATTTAAGATACTCATAGGTCATGACAAGTTACTGGACAGATTAAAATAACATTATAAATTAGTAATATAACTAAAAAAAAAACCTTAGTTTTACTCAATTTTTTAGAACAAAACTATAAATCATACCATTTCGGCAGAGATAGCACAGCTATACTAATTTAATTAGTAATCACTGTATTTAAATTATCCTTGTGAAGACAGATACATAACAAAATTAGAAATGTTTCCCTTCCGTGACAGGCAGAATGATATTAGAGCATAACAGCTTCTTTCTTGTAACTAATCAATTCAATGAAAATTTATAGCACTAAAGTAATGAAAGGCCAAAGGTAAGAAAAAAGATCGTAAACTAATGAAACTAATAGTATTAACAAAGTATTAAAGCAATCAATTATTAAAGAGACATAAAGGTTAACTGCCCATGAAATGAACATCCTAATTCAATGTTATTTTATGATGTACTCACAATTTGTTTCTAAATTTACTTGAGTGGCTCAGGAGAAAATCTACTTACTCTTACTTGTGCTACATTAAGAAATTCTCACCTACAGATCAGAATTATAGTAAGCATGTACTCTGGTGATTCTGACAGCACTCTCCGTTTGTCAGTTTAGAAATATATCCATTATTACTACCTCAAGGTCTGATCTGCTTCCCTCTCCCACTAATATTCAAGCAGCTCAAGTCAGTTTTGTTCTTAATTATGTCATTTAGTGTGAAGCGGATCCAGCTCCAAACTATAAATGCTTCAAACACCTCCAACTAAGGTCTGTGTTCATGGAGAGTTGATCACCTTCCTCAGAGCAATGAACAGACACTTATAAATACAACAAAAGGGTCCTTAACTAAATTTATTTACCTCAGTGAAAACTGAAATTACTTACAAAACTATTCACCCAGGTTAATCTTATCTGTTCGGGACAAGAGTGCTGACATACTGGATTGGTTGATTGTGGTTTGGTTCATTGTCACTTGAGATGCTATTTTTGCACATTTATAAAGAGTTATTCAAAGAGAGATAACGACAATCACACTACATTTGAAAAACTGAAAATACAAAATATCCTTGCTAAATTAACGAGGTATTGAAAATACAGATAGCTCTTCTGTCTTCAGTCTGGTTTCACAGGATGACCCAGACTGGAAAGGATGTCAGGAGATCTAGTCCAGCCTCCTGCTCAAAACATGGTCAGTTGTGAGACAAAACCAGATTGAGTCATTCAAGATAAGGCTTGATGGGGCTTTGAGCAATCTTATCTAGTTAAAGATGTCTCTGCTCACTGCAGGTAGGTTGGACTAGATGAACTTTAAAGGTCACTTCCAACCCAATGCATTCTGTGATTCTGTGATTCTGGCTTTGTAGGGCTCGCTTACACATATGTATTATATAAAACATATATCCATCTCTCAAATACACTTCAGCTGCGAATTCACTTTTTTTTTTTTAAATTAAATGCATGTTATAAAAAGGTATGTATTAATGAAGAAAAACATTTCTATATAATTGGCATACATCCAATAAATGGAGAGATACATGCATAAATGCTACATCAATATAGCAGCAGTCTGTGGTTTTGATTTTGACCAGTAGACATCTGCCCTTATCCTGGAGCCCTGCACTTTAAATTTTTCCACTGAGGACAAAGTATGGCTGAGAGTGCTGCCTGAAGTGAAAGAGTGTGTGCAGGGTGATGGGTACATGTTTAATGAACCACAGTGGGTGAAAGAAAGCAAAAAGGCAGGAATAGTGGCTAAGTTCAGCGTGAAAGGTAAGACTGTCATCCCCGACCAAGGAAAATGTTTACCTGCTGCACATTCTGTTATCTGTGGTTGTTCAACTGGACACTCATGAAAATTAAGGTTTCCTACATCTGTTTTCCACAAATATCTATGGTGCTACAAGGTTGGTGCTTAAAGAAGGCCCAAGTGACTAGTGTACTTTTGCCATATAATAATCTAAATTATGTTTTTGTCTTGCTTGGGTTTTTAGGTACTTCAGAAATAGAAAAGCAATGAACAGATTGTGTCTTGGGGCTGAGTGGAGCAAAAATACTGCAGATTAGTGACAACTCGGGGAGGCCTGTAACTGCAAGTGGACTTAGTTTTTGAGTATTGCCCATTAACAGCAACACACATAGACAATGCTGGTTCCATTTGCTTTTTCATCAGAGGTGGCAGCAAAGAGGTGCCCCCTCCCAATGGCAACATAACTGTTTTAATTGGTTTTGTCTCTGGGTCTCACAAAATGGTACAAATTTCCAGCTCGTACCAGCTTTTCTGTTTCTACTCTTTCTCTGTTCTCTCAGGAGATGTTCAGGCAACATTTCTTTTTTTTTTTTTCCCCTCTGTCTCCTTTCTTATTGAGAGCAATTGGACCTGGAAACTATCTCATGTCTGGGCTCATTCACCTCTGTGCTTCCTGATTTGTAAGCATTTTCTCACTCATGTCTGGCAGCAGGAGGCATTTGTTCAGCTGAAGGGAGAGGCACAACATACCACTGCACTGCTCTTGGAGGGTAGTGGTAAGGTGTTTGTACCAGGGTGAAATTCCCCCTCGCCATCTCTCTGCTATGAGAAATCACTTGATTTGCACCCCATCACTGGTAACCCCACCACTGTAAGCTATTTAACAACCCTTAAATGCCATTTTGTGTCCTGAGGAGATTGTCACAGAAAGTGCTTCTGCCTTCACGTCTCTCCCTGCCAATTTCTCATTATTCATTTGGTCCAAACCACATCCCCGAGTTGCCCTTCTTGATCAGGGAAAATAAAATCAATTAGTTAATTAATTAAGAGTTACCTATATGAAATAAGGATAATCTGGATTCTGGTAAGAACTAGCATCTTTTCAATCTGGCTCCCCTGTGCTGCTGTCTAAAAAATCTGCACAATTCCCTTCCTACTGAGTAAGTGTAGAAACCTCCAGGTCTTTGAAAACTGATACAGCACGTTTTGGAAGATTTCATATTCAGTCAATTGCCTTCCTGTTGGTCATTATTCGCAAATAGATTTACAAATCTGATGATGGCCTTTCCCATTTTACAGTAGCAGAAGACCGGACCTGGATCTTTGCTCTCTAAACGTTTTAGGTCCTCACCTAAAGTAGAACTTCAAGGTTCCCTCCTGCAAGCACAGAGCAAACAGTGAGTGCTTCTCTTCTTTGCAAGCTCTTGCAACTTTGCTTTCTCATGACTGAACTACGTAAGATTTTTTTAGTGTACCAGTAGACCTGCTGGAGCCAGAGGAAAAGTGAACTCGATCAGCATTTTTCATCAGAGGTTTCATTTCCAATGCAAAATCTTCTAAGTCTAGTAGTTTTTCCTGTTATCCTTGTTTCTGCAGTGGAGACAGGTGGATTGCACAGTCACAGATGTCTGGCATCTGGCTTCAAATGTGTTCATTTATTCACATCCGAGTGAGCAATGCATCCCAGTGAATTGGATGCAAAAAGAGCAACTCTAAGTGGAAAGAAAGATTGAAATTTCGGCCCATTTCAGACTGGCACTACCGACTACAGAGATCACTGATTTGTACCTAACATGAACAACATGGCACAGGCAGGTTCTGGATGGTGGAGTTTGAAGTTATAATCTCAAAAAATCCCTGGGAGAGAAAAGCAGCAAGTCTTTCCGAGTTCCCTTATTCATCAAGAACAGAACAGTAAGTTAATGCCAGGAGAACAGATCCTTTGAAAGGTAGCATCTGTTAGCCCCCACCTAACAAATTTCTAGTACAAACTGGCAATCTTTATAATTATCATAATCTTTATAATCTAATAAACATCTGAAAGATTGTCAGCCATCAGTCTTCTTGCACTAACTGTGGAAATTGCATACTTTTCCCAATAGTTTAGAAGCTGATTGTTTGGGGTTTTTTTATGTACTAGGGAAAGCCTTTTCATCTGGAGTTTAGGGATTCTATGAAAAGCCTGAAATTCATTTTTGTTCTCAGTAGGTTCTTGACCTGTTCAATCAAAAAGTCTTTGAATGACAAGTAAAAGCTTGATCGAAATGAAGGCATTTCTATTTTCATTGAAATGTCTCAAAGTGAGAAAAATAAAACTTAGCCACATCTTTTTGCTTTTTTTACTCCACTTAGAATCTTTAAACTTTCTCATGGGATTTTTCTTCAAGAAAGTATGGCATAGACCTTTTCTAGACATTTCAAAAATAATTGCGTAAAATTGTCTACTTCCAGCTGATAAAAAAATATACTTGCTATTACAGTGGAGAATGACTGTGAAGCCTGAAGTGAAAGCTATTTAATTATGGTCAGTATTAGTTTACATTTCTTAGCAGAATATTTTTAATTAAATAAATGAGTGAGGAAAATGTCTAATGTAGTTCCCTCTGACAACCAAATATAATACAAGATGATCATTTTCAGATACCACAGGCAAAGTTTATCATCTCCACAGGTTAGATGCAGTATACTTCCCAGATACCTCATAAGAACGGACTCAGACTAATTCTGTGAAAAAACACATGGGCACAGCGGCTGCACTGAAGTGTTTAAGAAAGAGAACCTCAGCCTTTGAGGTGGTGCATAGCATCTTTTGACAGCAACTGCATAGCTACCCAATTGTCTGACTTCTGCCCCAGACCAGGAACTGGGACGATCAACATCCCAGGAGTAGTAGCTCTACCCTTTATCTCACCCACTGTTTAAATGGCAGATTCTAGTTCTCCATCCTCTGCCTCAGATCTGAACAAAGGCTAGCACCAACCAAAGAATGATTCATCTCCTTAAACTTTGGCCATGTAAAATCTGGTTATGTAGTCTAAGGTGGCCACCTTGGATGCCTTTGTAGTAAATGGAGATAGACGAGTGCATAAGACTAGTGAGAGGAATCATCCTCTGAAAAGTGCCTGCTCCTCCGCTTCTTCATTGTCTTCAGAGAGAGAGAGAAAATGATGGTTTTATAGTAGACACAACTTTTCAAAAATTAATCTTACCAGAAAGACTAAACAATACACTCAGCACCACAAAGGCAGTCACTATAATGAGGAATCTTTTTGGTATTGCAAAACAAGATTGCCCTAAAAAATCTTTTGTAGTTGGAGCCAGGGGAGGTATATGTGACAGTATATTCTGTATTTTCACATAAATAGAAGAGATTATACCTGCCAATACTCTAATGAAGAAAATGGTAGGAATCCAAAGTGTCCATAAAACCATCTGTATATGTGCTGCCAGTCTGGTCTATGCTGTACATGCACAAATCAGCTCTTGCCTGTAAGTCCTAAGTGAGGCTAGTCTTCACGTGATTTGCTGTCGTATCTGCACTGAATTCAAAATGTCCCGGTCATATCTGATTTACTGCACACAGAACGTGGACTAACTTTGGATGCAGATAGAGACTATTTGTTTACAGTCCTCGATGATGAGAAACCCAGTGTGTTGCACAGTCAAAAATCTGATAGGTTGTTGCTGAAAGTCATCAGATGGAACATTATTGCTAAATGTAATAAAACTGACAGTATATGATGTGGAAGATAGATTTCTGTCATCAAATGAAAGAATTGTTGAAGTAAAAATCCTGTGAAAAGCAACTACTTTGCAGTAGTAGGGTCCTGACAAAAAATGTTCAGCTGTGTTGTGAAAGTGTATACAGTCTGGGAAGACCTACAAGGAGTGGCATCCACCTGAGATGTGTGAAAAGTAAGGACTCTGAACCTTGATGGGCTTTTATGAATTCAAGTGGAATAAATACACGATGTGAGTCAGGAGAGATAAAAAACTTTTAGCGAAATCTGAGTAGATTTTAGATGTCACTTAGGTATAGAAGATAAAATCCATGTTTTCTCTCATTTTGAAAAAAAAGTTACTTCCCATTAAGACCATGCAAGCCCAGGATACCAAAGCCAAAGTAAGCTCACTCCCTAACACTGCATTAAATGCACAGTGACTAAGTCAACACATGGTTTCCTCTCTCCAGTACACCAATTTCAATAGTTAACACCAGTTCAATACATAGTAAATTTCAGGAGTGACAACTCGTCCTAAAACAATTACTCTGAATTGCTTGGTCGTCACTACTGTGATTCATCAGGTGACTGCAGCCATCAGCGGCAATTCATATTACTGAGGTGGAAAAGGACATTGACTGAGGAAGAAAAACTCATGCAGTGCAGTTCAGTGTGCTAGCCTGCTATCCACCAGCCCAACGTGTCAAATGAAGCAGGTTAGGAATGCAAAGCAGATGGCAGAGGACCTCTGCACTCAACAGATGGCATCAACAGGATGCAAGAAAATAGTTGGTGTCCTTATGGACTTGGGAGCGCAACAGGAAGGTTTCCAGAGATAACTGCTGGGGGTCATGCGACCGTATTAATAGCCAGCACATGTCATGGCAATTCAGCACCAGCTGAATAACTTTCAGAAATGAGTTCTGTATATATTCCTCCTTTGTTTGATCTAACCCTTTAAGGGCAAATGTCCCTGTTCGTTTGGAAACGGGGATACAGATCCAAATTTACAACTTAAAATCATCTTAGCTAGCTGTTCCCTTGTCCTTTAGCAGCTTAGTAGAAACGGTATTTCAATATTCCTAGCTGTAGAATATTTTTTCCCATGCAATTCCTGTTCACTTATTGGCAAGATCTTAATTTGCTCCTGTTCATCTACAGTTACTCTTAACTCTAGCTGCAATAGCTGTTTTTTTTAATTTGTGCAAGCTAATTTTTATCATTTCCTGATGAAAAGAAAAGCAATGGGGGGTCACACTGTTGAGGAATGAGTTTGGTATGTTTTCACTAACATATTCACATAGCAGCATGTCCAAGATCTTCTGGATGATTTGTAGGCTAATATTTCTTTACTGGTTTCAAATGTCAGACCAGTTAATCTTTTCTGAAAACACATTCTGAGACCATCTCACTGTGACTTGTGGGAGGGAGTGAAAGGAGAGATAATAAATAAAATAATGAGAAATTAACTAAATGCAATTTATTTTATTTAAAAAACATCATGTTCCAATTACAAAGATTTTAATTGCAAGTATTGATAATAAGAAAAATAATTAGCGATGGAATTATGCCTGAGGATAGACACCAACGACAGTCAGAAGTTATCTCATGATGCTATCAATTCAGAAGACAAGACTTAGGGTAAATGTTGGATGTTCATCGATTGTTATATTTTCTCCCTTTTTTCTTTCCCTGCTTGTGAGATGCTAAAGCAACCATATTTGCAGTCAGACCATATAATATCTAATGGTGCAATTTGATATGCAGGTTGAGAGGATAAAGATACAATCCCTGCCTCAATAAATATAAGATCTATATTCCAGACACGTAGCAAGTAGAAGGGTATGAGGCTTTGTGTGCTTGGCAAATACTTTGAAATTACCTTTCTGGTACACCATTACCTGCATAACAAACTTCTAAACTGATTTTCCACAGATACATACTCGCAGCTCCTCCCATGTAAAACTAGTTCGTTAGGACATGTGGGTGTTCTCAGTGTATGAAGTCTGGATGCTTGCATTATAAATGCTGCACAGATAAATTTTGTTTAGATTTTTAGGTTCTTACAACAAAAGGTTTTTTATCACAATGTGCTCCTAAGTCATTTAGTGAAGCAGCGCTCCAGTCTCATACTTAACCACTGTATATACAGTTATAACATCAGGAATAATTTATGCATATAGTCAAATATGCACTGTTCACAGAAAATTTTCAGAGATTGATCCACGTTTCTGGCTTTGACATGTGTTTCTTACAATTGGCTGTATTCATGTTCTTCACCATATTCTTGGTTGGACCAGACTTTGGACCAGTGTCTCTGGAGATACTTGCTTCTTCCCATGGTTAGGGAATTAGATAATCTGCAAACTGTAACATTCTTGTATGATTATACTTTACAAAATTTATGCTAATCCACAGCTGGATTAGAACCACTAAAGCTAAAATTATTAAGTTTTCAGAAACATAGTATCTTTAAAATTACAGTGATTTCATCAATCTCTAAAACTACCATATAAAATGTTTTCACCAAATTATTGCCAAATACACTGAAGGCCAGATGTGTTTCACCTAATTAGAGGGTCCTTGAGTCAAAGACTGTAATTGCCTTTGGTTCTCACTAAAACAAAACCAGCAAGAACAGCTGAAAAATGAGTCTTTTGGGAAGTCTAGGAGTCATGACTCTGCTTTTGAAAGTCCCTGTCTTCCTCTCACTTGATGACCAGTTTCAGGCGGATAATGCCAGCGTGAGATGATCCTGAGCTTTTTTATGTTTTTTGTATCTGTTAACTACTTACTGCTATGCTACCACTCTTTTTGGTTAGCAGTTTGGTGGGGTTTTTTATAAATAGTAAAAGTAATAATTAATGAAAGTAAGAGTAAAACCAAAGTTCCTTAACATAGACCAGAAAAATGTTGAAGCACCCTAAACAAAAATCCAGAAGAAGAAAGAATATAAGCTTTCATAGTTAATGCAGACATCTATGGATATGGAGTGTCCTCAGTCCTTCCATGGCATTGGGAGGTACCACTCAAGTCAGTACAATAACAGTTTTAATACTAAGACACTTGTGAGCCGCAAGTCAGGTTGTTAGCAATGGCACAGCGTTCAAAAGGGAAAGCAGAGTGGTCGTCTCCTGTTTTTAGTAGCCCGTGCATGGGTTTTGGTTTTCTCTGGAGTACACTCTAAAATGCAAGATGCATCATAATATTTATGATTTTCACAACCTCTGCCTTGACAAAAATGTGGCGGAAATGAGAATAATATGGTCATGGTGCCAGAATGGTCAGAACAGTAATAATGATAGCCTCTCTGTTTATTATGATCATCATTTTATTCTCACTGTTACACCAAACAATATAATTCATTGCAGTAACATGACCTGGCTACGAGTGATTATACAAATACATATTTTATATTGTTCAGTGGTTTTACATATTCATGATTTCCTGATGAAAATACATTATGTATCAACAAGAAGAAGGTCTTAGGATGAAAAAGAAAGCAGATTTCTTCTACTTGGCAGCTATCCGTTTAAGATCCAAGCACGGTATGAGGAATGCATGCAGATGTGGCACCTGCCTGTTGTTATCAGGATTTCTATGGATCATCTATTAAAGCAGCACTTTGTTACCATCTTCTTCATCCTGATCCTGAACGGTGTGAATTCATACTTAGTAACAGATGAACGTAACTTTAGAATATATCCAGTTGCTAAAGATAGAAAATAATCCCTTGGGGAATGCATCTCAAATAATCTCTGATTTCAGAGGAAAAAGAACTTGTGTTCGTTTACCATCTAAATAGGCTTTAAAGCACTGATCCTTAAATAGTATTTCTTAGAGCTTTGGGATTTCCTTTTAATAAAGAAAAACAGCAATTTGACAAAAAAAAAAAAAGTAACAATTTAGTGAAATATGTCTTCATATAGCAATCTCTGCTTGGCCTCCATTTCACAAAAGATGGACATAATCTTGAGAATATTTGAGCATACGAGCAATTCTATTCACATTAAAACTGCCTGCAGTACTCAGTGATTCTACTCATATAAGTCAGAAGCAAGATCAAGCGCTTACAAGATCAAAATGTCTAAACTGTGAAATATCTTAATACAGTATGGATTTTCATTTTGTCTTTTGGAAGAAGTCGATTCTGATATTGTAGACCAGATTTTTACAATTTCGTTCTCCATCTAAGAGAACAAATTCAAAGGGAGCTAATAAGTTTTGCAGAGCTTGTATAGCAATCTACTGTGTGATCATTTTTTAAAAGAAAAGGTGCATGGTGACCTCAGTCATAATTCATGATAATGCGGTACATATTCTAAGCTCCTCAAAGACATAAAACATTAAATTCTTAGGCCAAAAGAGTCTGTCATCCAAAGGGCAAATTTTAAGTATTTTTGAAAGCTATTTATAACTTAGTTATATTTGACAAAAAATGCACCAATAAATCGCAAGTAATGTTTGAAAGGTTGCTGTAACATGGGTATAAATTAAAAGAAAACCACCCAAGTTTATGTTAAGCAGGCTTCTAAGTAAATATCAAGCTTAAACCAGAACTAATGTTGTATATGTACATGAATGCTGAATTTTGCTTTATGAATTTCACATTTACATCTGTCAATTTAAGAAAGCATAAGTATGTCTTTCCTACAAGAAATTTTTTTGTTGTTTTGGGGTGTGCTTTTTGTTGTTTGGGTTTTTTTTTATCCTGAGGATAAAATTATGAACTTCCCGCAAATAATACAGCATTGCTTCAGGCATAATTTTTAAATATATTCAGCCAGTCTTAACCTGACCGTCCTCTCATTGTTGGCAATTGTAAAACTTCCACTGCAGCAGCACTGTGCTAGTCTTGAAACATCACCTACGAGCTGTTCTCTGCTGAAAAAGAAAAAGATCAGTCTCTAAGTGATGAAAGAAAAAGAAACCAGCTCTTTCCATAGTTCACCTGAAATCTTTCATGAGGCTCTGGTAACAAGAGAATCATAAAATCATAGTGTTTAGGTTGGAAAAGACTTTTAAAACCATCAAGTCCTGCTGTTGACCTAGCAATGCCGGGTCTACCACTAAACCATGTCCCTTAGAAACACCTCTACACGTAAGAAGAAAGAGACATGGCCCATACATTTAGTTAATACTTTTCTCTCAATTACACTGATTTCATACATGCTTCCGGACTGACATATGTGCAAACTGTATCATTTTGTAATAGCATGGATTTTGTGATCAGTTTTTGACTGAAACCCAAGATGCACCTTTTCCATAAGGCAGATGTACATGACACAGTAGCTGGCAGGGTGTGCTCCCCAATCCAGCTCTGACAGAACAGGTGTCCCGGTCCCCAAAATTACAGGGGTGTGAAAGCGAGCAACGCGGTTCCAAGGGAGTCTGATTCCTGCAGAGCATCCTGTCGCAGAGACACAAGGCACAGACAGGCCACATGATTTGACTTTGCAGAGGTCAGAATGTTTCTTTGCCCTCATAGGCAATGAAGGATGGTTTAACACATCTTTTATGACACTGTAAAGTTGAACCAAAGTGTTTACAGTAACAGTCATGTTTCTAATAGCAGTTCTCTGATGTGTTTTCAGTCACAACTGTCTTTCTTACCACATTCCTGACAAAATGTTTTTTGTTGGTGAGCATGTTCCCTGACAAATTCCTAAACACTGAAAAACAAATATTGACAGTAGTAATTTAGAAAGAATGACATACTCATTAACTGATATCTCTTCAGCTTTGAACACTCAAAGTTACTTCCAACTTCAGTTTCTATCAGGTCTCCTTTTGGTCTTCAATCTCCTGTAATTTATTGACTTAGTTTTAAATAATAGCGAAAGTATTATGAGATATAAAACATTATTGGTTGTGTTGAGATCAAATGAATACTGGCAAATACAAGAATCTGAAAAAAATGGCATTCCACAGTGCTTTATCATTAAAGATGTGGGGGGGCGTGGGTGTGTGTTGAGAAACTACGCATGCAGCAGTGAAAACACAAAACTACGTGTATAACACTAGTCTTAAGTGCTGATATTCACATAAATTGAGCTTTGCTGATTTAGAGTCACAGTCCTTATTCCTATTTTAAACATATAACTGAAAATATCAGAAATTACACAGAGGTGATGTTCTGCCACAAACCCTTGTATGTGTCGATTACACTCTTTTGTCTACATTCAAAACTGAGTAGGCTGCTCCCACAGAGAAAAGCTATGCATACTTTCCTTTCTTTTTTAGGCCAACACTGCACTAACAAGGTGTTAATTTCTAGCTACTCTTCCTTTGGGAACAGAAGTCCTGAAAGGAAAAAAAAAAAACACTCCGACCTCCAAAGAGACGTATTTTTCCAGGAATCGCACTTCTCAGAGCCTGCTTCTCTTCTGCAGAATAGTGACAACAATGTTTTTGTCACCAGCAAAATTCACAGGCAAAATTGACATTTTAAGATACTTACAGACTCATGTTTCTAACAAACAAGGAATGTAAGCAGGTGGCTTGAGATACGTTATGGTCTGACAAGATTATCGTAGGACTGGGACCCTGAAGAATGTACCACAGATGTTTACAAAGCTGGTTGTGATTCAGAGTCCAAATAAAAGCACAAAGTATATCTTTGCGCTAAACCAAATTATTTCTCAAAAAGTAGAGCTTCAATTTTTCACTCTAATTCAAATTTTCTTCACATTTTCTCTTGGTTTTCTGGGACATTCTCATTTTCTCCTTCTTACTAACTTGCAGGTAAAAAAAAAAAAAAGGCAAAATATGTCAACACCGTGCATGCCAGTAATGAATATGGAGGCAAATGACTTCTATATACTCCAGTATTCTTTTCATACATCTGCCCTATGAGCTGGAGTGTGAATCTGTCTTGCTTATATCAACTTTTTTTGACTTTGGGTTCAGTGTCCCTGATACCTCCAGTCATGATCAGGCATAGGGTTTTCTAAGTGAAAGTTTTGAAACACAAATATGTTTCATTTAAAACAGAGCTTTTAGAATTTTTTCCCTGTTTCTAGCTGTAGGTTTGTATTCTAGCTGTGCAGATCAAGAGGAAGAATCATCTTCCCTTTCTGCTGCTTGGCTCTCAATGACAGAAAAGGCTTTCTGGGTGATAGAGCAGGTCCCTTGGCCTGAGGGAGCCAAGAATGCAGGAAGTGCCAGATCACCTCCTGCCCTGGGGCTCTTATTTGCTGTTGTGTCAGACCCAAATTGCTGCATCTTGAAGGTGGCCTCTTCCCTTTTCATTGCTCACCGTGTTCCTGGGTCTTCCGTGCACAATACCAGTAATAATTTTCCTACTTCTTGGACAAATACATGATGTATCTGAGTGCTGAGAACCAGTCCCTGAGGGGGTTCACTGAAAGGATTTCATAATGAACAAGAACGATTTCAATTTACAATGACATTTTGAGACCTATCACTTAGCCGTCTTTAATCGCTTTAAAATATCCCTTGCAGAGCTTTAAAATAATTTTAATTTGTTAATTAAAGTGTCGTGTAACATCAAGTCAATTGCCTTCCATAAGTTTAATTCAACACTTTTACCATCTCCACTGATCTTATGACTCATAAAAAAAACTATTTAAATTGATCTCCATAAACTTGCACTGACTGAACAATTACAGTTCCATATTCTAGCTTTTTACTTATTCGGTCTGCAACATCTACACCATTCAGTATTATTTTCCCTAAAATATTTCTCAAACTAGCTTGCTTCATATATTCTATCTTACTTAATAAATGCTTAAATTTAAATAGAAGTGTCAGTTGCTGAACTGCTTCTCTACTTCTTTCTCTTCCTTTATTATCCTCTTTTATAGCCTTATGTATTTTATATTTCTTATATGTTTTTAATTTCTTAATAAATTTTCTATTTAAAGTATCTATAAAATTCAGCAAAACACATTAGAGCATTATTATTATTAAATGCCAGTTGTGAAGACTATAAATGTTTTCTAGTTAGAAGTTGGAAAAGCAAAATGTTGCAATTTTTCAGATCAGTTGTGATCACTAAATAAATTTACACAAGCAATTGTTCTTTTTTAAAAAGTAATTACTCTGAAAAATCTTAAAACAAGAAATGAAACTGTCTACACTCGATAAATGTTTTGCACAGTAGGAAGTTGAATTATATGGACTATTAACAGTGTCCTGTTCGTTATCAATAAACCTGTTTGTTATCCACAAAACACAGTTTTGAAAGAAATGTCTGAACTCGCCTTTGACATCAAGTCTTTTATTTTTAAAAAGTTGCAGCTCTTCAAAAAACTACCTCCAACTTTGCCATCTAATTTATGATGTTCTGTCTTTTGCCTTCTTGGACAGAGATCGTAACTGAACTTTTGTCTTGGAACACCTGCATTTTTAATCCAAACATTAACATACTGCATGAAGAATTAAAAAATATAGGTATATGTACTCCCATTTATGTTTCATTTGTAGCTGTCAAAAGCTTGATTTTCACACTGAAAATAGAACAAACGATGTGTTTCTCGTTCTGACTGGTGTATAAATAAAATACAACAAAATATTCTAGCATAGTAGATAACGAATACCATCAAGAAGAGAAAAAAACCCACAACTTACTGTCTTACATGACTAGTTAATTTTACACTTAAACTAGTATAGTGATTTTGGTGTTGAATTTTACTGTTGTAAAATCCAGACTTAAAACACCTGCTGTACAGCAATGTAAACTTTTCAACTTTAGAGCTGCCTGTGGGTATACTGAAATAATAGAAGCTACTGTACTATCCAGCCACCTAAACACTGTCAGGTGAGTGAAAGTTTCATAGCATGAGTAAGTTTCAGCATTTCGTAAAATACCTCCTCTATCACCACCATCCCCAGATGACCTAGATGCATCAACTTTGACATTATATGTTCTGGAAAAATGTCAGGCCAGGTTCTGAGAAAGAAAAAAATGTTTGAGAAGCGACGTATTAAATTTGGGGGGATTTTACAATGGAATGCACAAAATAAAATCAACTTATAACAGAAAACTACGTATATTATTATTTGTAAAATTATTGTCTGTGATTCTGTAGCTGAAAGGTGTGAGAAAGCAGGGCAGATCTTCAGAAGGTATCTTAGAAGATAAGAGTACAGATAGGGTGCAGAAATGCTCTTTCAGATCAGCTATTTAAACAGTAGATAAAAGATCATTTGTCAGTGTCAGCTCAACAGAAGTCTTAACATGCTTAGACATTCTAGCAATAATAAGAATTTTTTACAGATTGTGTTCGCTTTTACTAAAGCATAAGTAAATTTCCTTTTAGGACTTGAAACATAAAGGAGTAAAAAGAGTACTAAGAGAGGCAGAATTAGTCTTATTGCTAGAGTTAGCAGTATACCTCTTAAGAGGTAAAGGCTAGGCAAATCAACTTCTCTCTCTTTCCCATAAAGAACTATTGTAATTTACTCTACCTAAGGCCTCAGCTTTAATGCCTCTGTTCTGAAACCGATTTGTTTCACCTAAATTAGATCCTTAAGTGGGGAACCTGATGACTCAAGGCATACTGCAGGTACTTCCAATGGGCAGTCCAGACCTTGGCTTGGCTAAACAGTCTTCAGGAGTAACTGTTCCTCTGCACTGATAATTTCTTTTACCTCTGTGACGTACTACCCTAAATGAATGCAGGTCTAAATACCAGCCTACCAAAATTGATGGGAAGCAAGATGAATGCTTGCATATTTGAAAATTTTTATCTGCAGGTGACTTTCCAATAACACATCCCATTCAGGGTGAGGAGCGGGTGATGGAATCCTGCTGAGGTTCTCATGGTTGGGCCAAGACACCCTGGGGCTGCAGCAGCACACTGATCCCTAAGGACAGTCTGACTGACACGTTGGTGTTGGAAAAGAATAAAAAGACTGTTTGGAGGTGAGAAGAGAGGATAAAAGCTGAGGAAAAGGTGGAAATGAGAATGTTGACAATTTTACTGTATCCTGTTGGTCTCAGTTACATAACTATCACTTTAGCTGAAAATATGTGGCTTTCCATGTATGCAGCTACTGTAGCTGCATATTGCACAGACTTAACTTTTATGATGTGGGAAGACAGGGAGCTTTAGAGGCAGAGACCTAATAGCATTGAGCAAACGAGTGTTCTTTGGCTAATCAGCAGATATCCCCTTGTGGACACCTTGCTACCATTGGGTTAATTAGAAAACAGCTGGCACTGGCTGGGGCGAAGAGGGAGGCTTAGGGAGATGGAGTTTGCCGAATCTCTACAATGTTTTATTATCTTTCTCTAACCTTTTTAGCCTTAATTGCCATTTTAGGAAGTCTAACACGACTTAATGAGAACCATGTTTTCAGAGCTATGCCCCTCAAGTGGTAGGAAGTGGGTTTGCTTGGTTAAGTGTGTTTAATCCTCTGGGTTTCCCTGAGAACTGTTCAATTTAATTGGATTACACCAGGGGTCTGCCTGGGTGTGACGAGGGCCCTTTTCACAGGCACTTGATTGCTTCATATTGTGTTCATCCTCTTTTACTTCAACCTGGTGGGCTGTAAAATGTGTCAGATTGTATATCTTAAGACTTAGGAAAACATGAAGTTTGCAACTAGGGCAGGTTATGCTGATTTCCAAGGGAAGACAGTTGAGGACAAATGTGAATACATGCAGCATCTACAACATTAACCAAGGTATCTGACAGCAGTATATTTTTTGAGCTTATGAACTGAGTTACCACTATTTTATAGTATTTTATTGCAAGGATATCTGGAAAGATGAGCACAGCAAGAATAAGATCAAGATCACTTATGTTGAGAGCTAGCAAGAGAGGAGAGAATAAGAGAAAAAAAAAAAAAAAAAGGAAGGCGCTGAGGAAAGAAGATCTTAATAGATGCCAAGCCACACACAGAAACTTTCAACCACCTGTCAATTTGGTGGTGGAAGAGGAGCTCCTTGGGGAGAGAAACCTGAAGAGATAAAGAATTGAAGCCTTCTAGAAACAACCACAAGTGTATATAAGAAACATTATGTGGATCATGAAGTCACGCAAAGAATGTATGTGAGGTGGATGTTTTCTAGTCTATGTCACATGCATTTGTAAGGCATTTAAACATTTTTAGAACATGGTGCAGAAACAGCTGCGCTGAGGCACTGGGAATATGAAGGAATGGAGCTGCCACATGCAGGAGCAGGATTTCAAGGAGGAGGTCCCACTTCATCATATTGGTTTTTTCCCTTTCCACTTCCCAGTGTTACTCTGGCTTTCTGGAAGAGCTTGTTGCACAAGTAGCAATAGTCACACACAAACAGACCCCACTACTAGCATTTGCTAGAGGGAAATAAAGACAACAAGGCTGTCACCAAAATGAAAAAATAATATTTTATATTGCAGGTTTGGATTGGGTTTTGGAATGAAGAGAGTATAAGATTTCAAAACGTTCCCAGAATTTTTTGAACTTCAACACAATGTTGTTTTAAAGTAAAATTTGCAATAAAGTTTCAGGTGAAGAGTTTTGAAGTTACTACTTACTTACCCACAAGGTTGAAGCTGGTCCATGGAATGAAGGCAATCTGACCGTTTATCTCAGGATCTATGGGTTTTGGTGGCTAGAAAGCAATTTGAAGAAAAATGCAATATGATAATTTTCTAAGAAAAATGGAGATTTCTAAGACAGATGGAGATGTGAAATCATAGAATCTTGGTTCTCTTTGAATGTTTTCTGGTCCTTAAAAATATTACAAGTAAAAGAATTGACAACTCAGTATGTTAAATGCATTAGCCAGAAATAGCAGTGGGAAGGAGCTGAAGATCAAGAAGGAAAGTATGTTGAACAATTTGAATTTTTTCCTGTAGGCAACAATTACAATGACATTGTCACTATGGGAAAGACTATCAGGCATATACAAATAAAAAAAGTGTGTGATACAATTAATTCAAGACTGATCAGATGAATATTGTGAAAGTTTACAAAAGATTGATACAAAAACCTGAGATTAATTAGAAAGCCAAAGGAGGAGAAGATGAGAAAAATTTCACACAGGAGTCCTTTGGAACAAAGAGCAAATTCTAAATAGTAATTTAAGACCTTTTTTTTAAAAAAAAAAAAAAAAGCACAACAAACGGGAGTTTAAAAAGGAAGATAGGGTTGTAACCTTTTTCTTAAGAAAAGTGTAGACATAGTTTATATTTGAAAATGTGACAGCAGAGATCATTTATGTTTTGAAATGAGACAAGATCAAAAGGAAAAAAAAAAACAGAAAAATAAACAAATTGATAGCTTCCAGATGTAAAAACATAATATCGGAGTAGTAAACACAAAATTATTTGAGATGAGTAATCTAAAGCAAAAAGTTGAAGTTCTGAATTAGTAAATTTAGGTTCATTACATAAGCTACATCAAGAGATTTATTAGTTCTGTGGTTAAGGCACAGCATTGTAGTATATATCCAGTAGGGAGAAAGGAAGAACTTAGAGGAAAAAAAAAAATCAATCTTTTGCTAGATTTGTGTGTGGTAAATATAACGGGATTGCAGAAGTAACTAGGGCTCTTTGCAATTGTGTTCATAACCTAATTAGGGTGGTAATTAGGACACAGGTAAAACCACAAAAGGAGAAAAAAAAAGGATGTTAAATTTCAAAGAGTGAGTCTTAGAAGAACGTAAAAGCACAGGATGAAATCAAGTAGGATAAATCAATAGAGATAAAGGACACAGAGGGAAATGGAAAACATTCAAAGATAAATTAATGTATGCCCAAGGGTTATGCATGTAATCTTGCTAAAAATACACCAGAAATAAAGAAGGCCGACGCTGATGAACAGAAAAGCACAAACCTGAAAATATACACCCTAGCTGTATCCAAGGGACTGTGTAAAATTAATACAGCTGAAAAACAAAAGGTCAGAGATGCAGCTAATAATACATTTAAGAAATAGCAAGACTACATTTTCTACGGAAAACAATGCATACAATTCTCAAGGTAGAGAGGAAAATATATCTTGGATTTGGAAGTAATCAGAAGAAGATAAAGCCCACAATAATTACAGAGAGTGGGATATTAAATGAAAGATGCTGAAAGAAGTAACAAAACCTGTCAAAGGTATTTTAGATTCAGAGCAGAAACTGTTATACTACTCCGGTATTTACTTTTTACAGTACTTCATTAGCATACTGCTAGGAACTATATGAAAATCTTAAAAGTAATCCTAAAGGCATCTTGTAAATTCAGCTGTTTAAACAGACAGTTTATGGGTGCTTTTGTAGCTAGTGGGTACATTATTAGGAGTTTGACCTCTTGTTATCATTGACTTCTGTTCTCGTTTTGGATCCAACATAGAAAATTACACTCCAGTAACCCAAATCCTCAGTGGTACACTGTGTACCTGCTGTGTATGTAACACTGACTAACCTCAGGAGAAATTCTAAAAGCTCAAACTCTTCCAAAGTTTCAAGGTAGCCTATGGGTAAAAAAATCAGAAAAAAAATAAACTAAATTTCAAGCAAGTGCATTAAAGGAAAACAGTTCCAGATTTGCCAGAATCATACTGTAGTTCAAAGAGGTGAGACAATTACCTCTCTGTGGGATAATGGCCAAAACCCAGCTGGAGTCAAGGTGCTCACTGAGGCCATTTAATTTCTAAACTTCCCTGACAGCCCCATTTCTTCTTCCATCAAATGTAAACGGAACATTTGTACTGGGAGGACCAAAAAGGATCACAGCTTACACATTTAACTGAGAGGCCTAAAGTTGTGGGTGGGTAAATCAGGTCTAAATATGGTTTATTACCATAATTACAAAAACAATTGCTCTCTATACATAATAATGAAATGAGAAAATTGAATGACTAACTGCCTGAATTAAGATGATAAATGCACTACAATATAGTAGGTAGAGTGGATCCAGTGAGATAGCTGGTTAGAAATGAGTAATTGATAATCATTTTACACCAGTAGTTCATTCTTGCTACAGCCCATAAACTGTTTTTTCTGTAATTTTCCAAAGTATATGACCCTCTTTTTTTTTAACCAAGTAAGAAAATATCTCAGCTTGACAGAAATTCTGTTCATCCTTGATAAAAAGTAATTAAAAAGCTAAAATACAAGGCAAGAAAACTTCCTGTGCCAGGAAGCAAGCATTCATAAGTCTCTTTAGCTGGAGGAAAAAGAGGAGGGAATTGAGTTTATGTTTTCATTTTGAATCTGATCCTCTTGGTCCTTTTTTTTTTCTGTTTCATGTTAATGTGTCAAACAATTCAGATTTTAGAGCTGAAAATAAACTGAATTAAGCTTATAAAATTATCTAAAGTAAAAGTAAGGTGGAAATGAAGATTAATTAGAAAACCCTTTCTAAATGGAAAAATAACCCAAAAGAAGTATTCATGTCACCTAATGTTAAGAACATTCAACTCCAGGTTTAGACAACTTAACTTAGGTGTCTGTGGTGTAAATATCAACACCTGTGTGTCTGAATTTTGAGCTGAATCACAATTGCATCTTGTATCTGAAGTTATCATTCCTGTATCCTTAAAAATACAAAAAAGGAGACAGATTTAATCTGTCCAGAAATAGGTTTACTTTTACTATTTAATATGTTTGTACTGGAATGAGATCAACTCTGCTTTAATGGTACCTCTCTCTTTCTATGGACTAAGGGGGAAAAGGATGACAAGGTAAATCTATATTTTGTCAGAGGTATCTGAACTGGAAATTTTTGTGACATGATGTACCCAAGCCAATTTCTTCTGAACAAGACAAGTGTTCAGACCCACTGCCCAGGCAATACATGTAATACATTATTATTTTACTTATTCAGTAATGTGACCACACCTCATGATGTAAACAATCAACATTTTCTTTTTCTTTGTACTGTGCTGATCGGAGAAGAAATGGTCAGTATTATTCACAGTCACAGGAAGCAACAATCAGAAACTTAGTGTACCTAAGTGTGATCCATTAGTGCAATGAAAGAGAAAACTACACCCTGGCATGCTTCAGTACAGAAATAGTTTCATTAGGGAAAAAATAAAAAAAACCAAGCCTGATAAAAGACAGTTCATAGTCAGAAAAAAAGTGTCCAAAAGGAACTGGTAGGGAGTGGTTGAGTATGTTCCAGCTCTAAAAAGAATTAGAAGAGTGAAGACTGGAAGAAATTAAGAAAACACGATTGTTGTCTGTATTGATGGTTGTCTGTATTGACCCTGGCCAGCAGCTAAGCACCCATCCAATCGCTCGCTCACTCTCTCTCGGCAGGATGGAGGAGAGAGAATTCGAAGAAAAGCTGAAAACCTGTGGGGAGAGGTAAAAACAGTGAAATAGGTGAAGCAAAGCTGTGTGCAAAATAAGGTATTTAATCACCACTGCACATCGGTAGCCATTTCCAGGAAAGCAGATCCTCATCCTGAGTAAATGGTTACTTGTGAGGACAACTGTCATAACCATGAATGTCACTCTCTTCCACCTCATCCTTTCTTGAGCTTTTATTGCTGACCATTACATTATATGGTGTGGAATATCGCTCTGGTCAGTCGGGGTTGGTTGTCCTGGCTGTGTCCCCTCTTAACCTCTTGCCCACCCTCAGGCAACTCACTGGGGAGGCAGTTTGAGAAACAAAGAAAGCATCCAAGCTATGCAGGCATCATTCAGCAACAACTAAAACACCGGTGTGTTATTAACACTGTTTCAGTCAGCATTATATGGGCCACTGTGAAGAAAATTAACTCCATTGCAACCAGACTCAACCAGTACAGCATCCGAGAGACAGGCGTAAGGGAAGAAAGGATAAATTCAAGTTGAAGGATTATACCAGAATGTTTTTTTCTGGGAGTTAAAGAAAGACCGCAAAATTAGAGCAGTGAGATTCTGGAATTCTTTTTCATGCAAGTAGTGAGGACAAAATTAATTGCTTTTAAGGTGTAATCTGATAATTTTGTGAAAAGCATTATATCCTAAAAGTCTTGGAATATCAAATCTCAGTGAACCACATCTCTTTCACTCCTTTACTGTTTGTTTTTGGAGAAGGTTTTAAGAAGAAATACATTACCATCCAAAAATCGTTTTTACTCCCTTTGCGGGAACAATAAACAGTAAATCTGAAGCACAGCGTCTGTAGATAATTTGGATTTAGCAAAGCTATTTTGTATCTGTTATGTCAGACACTGGTAGCTGTTTAGCTGAGGTAGCACAGGTAAGAACGGTGTGGGAGAAGCCACCTGTCAAGAAAGGTAAAATTTCTGTCAGTTAACGTGCACTGGGCTCCCTACTGCTGCAGTCTGCAAATAATTTAAAATGTGTTTAGGTATATCTCCAATGACTGCCAGTCAGATATCATCTAAAGGCAAAAAAAAGCAAAGGAACTTTGTTCCCAGCCACTATGTGAGCAAAGTCCACTTCCAGCAGCTGAGGGATAAATAGCATAGATCAAGATGCTTCCTGTCCTGTCTCCTCATTTATTCCCCACTCAAAGCAGGGATGGAAACCAGCTCCCTTCATCTTCTGAAGTGTGCGATTTGTCTCCAGGTTCCAGACAACTTCATCCTGTGCACTCAATCTATTTAGAGTAGTTGCAATAGGCTCAAGGGATTTAGAGTCTTTTCTGTAGAAGATGAAAATACCTCACTGTAGAGAGGGACGCTTCTAAAGTACTCCTTATGCTCTCTGACAGTGTCCTCGCTCCTCCGTGACTCCTCTCCATCTTTTCAAAGGGAGATGGTGAAGCATATCATTTATAATCTGTTCTAATGGAGTATCATGCTGGTTTTAAGAGGACGTTTGGAGGAAGTGAAATCACTTGGGCTGTTTTGTGAGCACAGGCTGATAGCCAAACTGAACTAACTCCACAGATGGAAGGGTTTTTCCATAGTATTCATATTTTCTATATTTTTAGAAAACTGAATTTTAGAAAATATTTGGCAAAGTTAGAAAAGAGTATATAGCTCTTCATTCCCTTGTTCTCAAAAGTTGAATTAAAGCAAGGTGGGAGTTTCCTATGAAGTCTGGCCTCTGTCTAAGGACTTCATTAACATGCCTCAGACAAAGCTTACTGCTGCTTCCTTAGAAAAGGACGTTGTAATACCAAGAGAAAATGTATTCCTACCATATTCAAAAACAGTACAATAAGATCATCACTCTGATAGTAACTGAATACAACAGCCTTTGCCCTGGGATTCTCTTCTGCCTGACAAGCACTCACAAGAAATATGCGGGGGAAAAAAAGAACTACATAAAATCTCTCTGAATTAGTTTCTCCTAATAGTTTTTCCCGAATTAATACTTCCCTCTTTTCTGAGGTGCTACATATCTTTAAAGCTTTGGAAAATCTGTGCTGGAGGGAATGAGAGATTCCGGAATTTGTACCCTGACACTCTTCCGGAGATGTTGGTCCCCCACTTTGCAGAACACAAAAACGGGCTGAAGCTTCAGACAAAAGAATCAAATCATCCTTCTCTTCACTTAGAGTACCTTGAGCAGATTTTCCGTTTGATTTTGCTACTTCTTCACAATCAGTGTGGGGGTTACATGTTAGGAGGGAATCACATCACTCCTTTGTTTACAGCTGTAAGAACAAGTCTGAAAATCAATCACAATGGCATTTCTTAATTTTGGGTTTTCCCTAAACCTCATTTTCACTAAAACATATAATTCCAGAAACCTGAAATCATCCGGAGTGTATAATGCTTCTCAGAGTGTTTTCTTTATACTAGGATTCATCAGTTTCAGGGGCTATAAGTTTTATTTCAAAGAAAAGTTAAGATACGCCCACAACAAAGGAAAAAACCCTACTATATATATAATGAATTTATGCTGTAGACGCTTTTCTCAAACACAGAAAAATAAGATATCTTTTTAAAGAGAGATATTTTCTAGGGTCACATATATGTGGTACAAAGAGAAATGATGTCATGCAGCACATTTTAGAACTCAGATCTCTCTAGAAATCTGTTGGGAGATCAACACTACATACAGAAATACCTAAAATCCATCATTATAGGCTCAGATTCCCAAAATTTCATATGCATGTCATAGATACTCCAGCTTCTATTATAGTAAAAAGTATTTAAATTCAGTGTAGACTTTGTTTTGTGTAAACTTTTCCCTTCGAGCGTATCGCTTAATTTTCTCAACTACTTATGTAGGATCCATCGTTCACTGATTGCACCTTTGGAAACCTGGTTTTGAATAAACTGGTGTTTGTTAGGGCTCTTTCAATATTTCAGTACCCAGAAGAATCTCCTTAAAAACAGACAACATTAGAAAAATGAAGCACAATTTTCGCAACACAAAAGCTCAAGAGTTCCTCACATGAGCTAAGCCAGAACCCTGTTCCAATTAATGCCTTATCAAATTCAGAGTTAACGTGCTCATGGTTGTTGATGTGGAGTTTTATAAAAGGATTTTATGCAAAAAATATGATTTCAAGTATGAGCAGTAAATAATTTAGTTTGTCTTTGGTTCTTGTACTCCTAAACAGGCAGTAATGCTCATTGGTAGTCAGAGAGCACCAGGTTATATTCTGCTTTCTCTGGGTCTGTTCTGGTACGACCTTTTCATCTCTAGAAACAGTGTAAAAATCTCCTGTCATACGGTCCTCTTCAAAACCATTTTAAGCTCATTATTGAAAAAGAACAGCATCATTCAGAGATGTTATAATGGCTCTTGAGCAGCCTTGCTGTAGAGCATATTTGGGATGGAGGAATGCAGGCTGCACACTATGGAGCTGGGGATCAGAAGGCTGCCTTTGTGGAGACTCCAGATCATTAATGACTGGAAGCCAGATATTTTATGTAACGCTCCTCAGGTTACCTCTATGCTAGGCAAATATTCCCAGGCAAGAAACATCACCGTCTCCAGCGGTTAAGTCTGATCCCTTTGGTCTGTGCTAGCAAGCACTCTCATCCTAAACTGTGACAGATATAAATTGCCGCCCAAGATGAGACAAGAACCAATTTCATATTTTCATGAATTTGTAATGTAAAATTCAATTTTTTGTTTGAAAGGTTGGGAAAAGCTCAAGACTTATTAATACGAGTCTAAGTGAAATATTATATTATGTCCTTAGTGACTTCAGTTTATGGTCGATTGTCACGGTACTCCCTAAGCTGTCATATATGTTGTCATACTATATAGGCCTTCTTAGTGTGTGCTTAGGTTTTCTTGGTCAGCGGTACTGGACAAAGGGCATCAGTTTTCTATTGTTTTTAACACCACTGATCTATTTTGAAATAAGTTGCATAGAGGCTTTACCTGGGCACCTGGGACACTATCTACTAAATCTTATTATTAATTATACTTTAAGTCTTTTCATAGAAAATTATGCTGGTTTGTTGGGGTTTTTTTTCCCACCAAGATGACTCCATTGGAGTTTGGGAATTCTAGAAATTGTCCTGGTTTCAGTATGCTCACCTTATTATTTGTTAATACTAATGTGCTGTAGGGATGGTTTATTATGAGTATGCATATGTGCAGGTCTAGGTATAATATAACAAATACTGCCACTGCTCCAACTGCCACAACAGACAGAGAGCCAGTTCCTGTGCAACCACAAAGGAAATCCTTGATGCAGCCTGTACTGTACTCGCTGGTCTCACTGCCCAGTTTCGACATCCTTAGCTGGACCCTTAGCAGGGATCGGGCATTCTCAGTGCCTCCTGTATCCTACATATTAAGCCAGGAGCACAGGAGTTTGGGGCAAATCATACCCCAGGATGCTTCCAAGCAGGCAGCTGTGACACAGTGAGGAGTGCTAGCGGGAGGTACCAGCCTTCTTAATCCTTTAAGTGAGCATCTCCCATGGGGATGATTGCTGCAGTGCCCAGCTCCAGCGGGACAGGCATAGGTCTGAGCAGTGCCTGCAAGCAAGTACCCACTTTAATTCACTTAGGAGGAAATGCAAAGTGTCCTTTCTCTCCACAACAAATTCTTTTTCAATATGTTCTTTCCTCAGGAGATTTCCACAGCTGAAGACAGGAGAAGAGTTAAAACATGCCTGTGTGACATGCCTATCAGTGTTTAAGAGGCACTTGGGCAATGACCTTAATAATATGCTTTAACTCTTGGTCTTGTCCTGAAGTGGTCAGGCAGTTGGATTAGATGATTGTTGTAGGTCCCTTCCAACTGAGCTATTCTATTCTGTGCTGTTCTACATCAGATGGAATGGAAATTTGTAACATGGCTACGAGCAATTTTAAGAAAAGCTAAATGCTCTTGTTCTTCCTGTAACAGAAGAATACTTCCATTGAGCAAATACACGTATTTTAACCAGAAATTAGGTTTTTCACTGAGAAAAAAAAAGCATTTATTTCCCAAACATTAGTTGCTAAGTATCCCCAAAACTCAGTCTTGTTTCAGAAAGGAATTTAATATCAGCTTGGCACAGGCAAGGGGGATACCTGAGATACCCAAAAGAACTGAACAAGAATGACAAAAAGACAGCTGATGACAACCATGGTTGGCAGAGCCAACAAGGTGAGTAGACCCCAGCTGACTTTAGCAGAGCCATTCAGTTCACTCTGTCCCAGTCTCCTGCTCTAGCAGTGTGTGTCAGCCAGGGCACAGCACCAGACCCACCCTGGCTCTGCACATTAGTTCCATTCTGCCTCTTAGCAATAATCCCTTGGATCAGGAGCCCTGCTGGAAAACAGCACAGAGCCACAAAGAAAGCTCTATGAGCTAGCACACAGCACCCATCAAACTCTTTACCTCCTCTCCAAGCCAGCTCTGCCAGACTTGGACTAGCTCCATACAGAGCCATTTGGCTGACTCTGCATGGTACAGGGAGACCAAGCAGAATTAGTTTAGGCTCCACAGAGCGTCTGAACTGCTTCTGGGCCAACTTGACCCTGGAAGCTATAGAGTCACCTTCCCACAGCATTGTATATTAGCATACAAGCCTTGCCAGACCAGACCTGACTCTGCAAGGAGCCAGCTCAATGTTCCTGCATCTGCAGTTCAACTAACCCACAACTTGTAAACCACCCACAAATAATTGAGAGTTGATGGGGTAAAATTCATTTCATCCATGTAAATTCTCATTAATCTGCAATTTCTAAGCAGGAAACTGAGGGGAGGGAGGATAAAGGGCATTTTACTGAAGTGAATCCAAGTGAAACATTAAGAAAGTCATTACATTAAATTGCAGGAATAATACATGAAGCAGGATGGGTTTGGAAATTAAACAGCCCTCTGTTCTCATAGACTGTGGTATGAAATATATCTGGTCATTTTCTGTGTGGCTTCTCTGGTTGGGCTAAGTGGAAGAAACTTACTACATGGGCTGGAACAATGTGGATTCCTTATCACAACTTGTCAAACCAAAAATAATCTAGCCAAATGATGTCACTCACTACTCAACAGAAGTTCTGAAAATAATTCTTGAATTTATTGTTGAACAGCCTTCTCTGCTCAACAGAGCTGTTTTACAGAATTGCTCAGTTGTGTCATTTTCCCATGTCTATGAAAATAACCACTCAGTCTTCAGTTGTCTTACTATTCATTCTCCATATTGTATATAAGTGCTTTGCTATGTCTTCCATCCTAGAACAGGGAACATATATACTGTGCATAGTACCCACTGGCAAGTCCTACTTGGTGTGGCATAACTGGCCAACTGGTTTTTAAGAGGTGGCTGGGCAACTGTTCTCAAAAACACTCAGTAAATGGCATTATAATTCTTGTTTCTATGGGGATATGCACTAAAATAAGAACATTATCTTATATGTGTCAGGCAACAGACCTCAAAAGGAACAGAAGAGAACTTCTGGGATGTTAAGATGTAGGAAGGGATTGACTGGAAAGGCAAAGCTGCTAATTATAAATAAGGAAAAAATGCTTAGGTTTGCTGATCCTTTAGGAGAAATAGATCAGTTACTACAAATATATCTGACATTTCATAGGGGCTTGGTCTGTTTATTCAGCATAAAAGGGAGGAAATATGTTATTTATGCTTTAAAGCACCCAAATGGCAACACCTTTTGCCCGAAAGTTCTGGAGAAATCTAAAGAAAATAAATATATTCTTTTTCTCATTTTGCCATGCTAGTTAAAAATGTCTGTCCTGAGAAGAAGTGATAAATTTGCAAGAAGCATTCAATTGCATTAAATTCCTGGACATCATCCATTCTAAAAACAAGCCACTGTTATCAGTGGGGAGAGGAGTTGGGTGTCTTTCTCATGCCAGCAAGATGTTGTCCTATGAAGGTGCCAGTAAAAAGGAAAAAAAAAAATGTGTAAGTAGAGCTTTACCAGTACATATGGTACAACTTTGAAAAGCAACCTCCAAAGTTTGTTTTAGAGGTAGCTACAGGACACGCACTGCTTATATTAAAGTAAAAGCAATCCTTAAGAGGTCACCTAAAAATAAATTACTGATTTTTGTTCCAGTATTTGTATTCCCAGTGAAGTCAATGGTCAGACTCATTCATTGGCAGTAAATAATATAAGCCTTTTTTTTACAGAAAAAGTAGGTATTTTAGAAATGCCTATAGAAATCACTGCCAAGCTAGAGATACCTGTTTTGATACCTTTGAAAGGCTGGAACCTCCTGCTGTGGATTATTTGTGGGGCATTCATTTTCCTCTGTTTCCCGAAGGAAGCCTGCTGACATAGGGCTTGAGAGCTAATGAGTTCCTGCAATTCCCATAACTGGTATAACAGATGCGAAACCCCATCCGAATCAAACATTTGGCTACAGGAGGAGCAGGAAGAAGCATCTGTTTTTTGGCAAATGAAGCACTGCTCAGCATTTCAGTACAGAACGGGAAAAAAATGCAGTGAAACCCTAGCCTAAGGTACACTTTTATATTCAGTATTAATGTACAAAAGATGTAGTTATCTTAAAGCAATAATGAACAAGAAAAGCCCTATTTCTTAAGTAAAAGAAGTCAAAGCAACTCTGAAAATTCTCTTTCTCACACATGCTGACACTAAAAGCAAAACCTTTGGATTCTGTGTACAAGACAGCAGCATTATGCAGCTTTGTGTTTAGACAATACAGCTACTGGCTGAGAACATTTCTGTGAACACATACAAAATCAGAT
Source organism: Trogon surrucura (assembly GCA_020746105.1). Taxonomy (NCBI): domain Eukaryota; kingdom Metazoa; phylum Chordata; class Aves; order Trogoniformes; family Trogonidae; genus Trogon; species Trogon surrucura. The sequence continues at coordinate 57,879,166 of CM036617.1, forward strand.
GAAGAGATAATTGGGAAAAATTTATTTTTTTTTTTATTCATAGGTGAATTATCTTTCAATTTGAATATGGCAACCAGAAAAGTACAGGTTTTTAACCTAGCATTTCCTCTAGCAAAGGTGTTGTGACTTTCATATAAGCTCTGGGAAATATTTTATGTATACCTCTTAACACTTCTCTACTCACTGGCAATACTGTTACTGATATCCTAGTAATGTGGAAGAATAGAACACCATGAAACCCTGAATTACTATAAATTCAATTCTGATGAGTGTCTTTACTAACTTAACATCACTTTACAACACGATCCTTGCCAGTGAGGAGATTTACTTGATCAGAAAGAAAGTGTATGAAGCAAGGCAAGTGTCTTGAAGAACTCTTTGGTTTGCATTTGGACAAGGGATTTGGAAAAGAAAGCTGTAGTTGCAGCCTTAATATTTGATTTGTTAAAACTTCTACCTCGTTCTTGAATAGTTTTTCTAAACCTTATTGAGTCCAGCTGCTGTTATTTTTTCCAAATTCTTTTGGGCTCTTGAATTCCTACTGCTTCAGACAGAGACCTGAATTATTCTCAGTTCAAACTGGATATTAATTTTGCCATTTACTATCCATTTCTAAAGATGCTGCTTTTAATAAGTCATCCCTTGTAATTTATTTTCTAAAGGAAGAGAATTAATTTAATCTTCTGTGAATTCTTGGTACTGGCTTAAATTGAACGAAAACTTTAATAGAAGGCAGTAGAAATGGGGTGGGGAAAATGAGGGACTATACACAAAGAGGGGATGTATTTTCTTCCTTAATTCTAAATGGTCCTCTTACTCTCTGTAAATTAGTTTCTGTTTCAGTTTAATTCCCATGTCTTTTTTTTAATATATATATATATATATATATTTGCATTTACCTGTACTTCAGGACTATTATTCAGGAATGTATCTCTTAGCCCTTCTACAGGGTTGTCATCCCAGGATCAGCTGACATTACTCCAGCTCACATTATGACAGGTTTCACATCCTATCTTCACAGAACAGAAAAAAAAGAAATCTTAAATACAGTCTAAAATAATGTGGAGATGAGAGGAAGGTTTAAAGGGGTACCACCTTCTTTAAACACAGCATCATTAGCTACTTAACCATCATCCTGACAGTTTCCCCAAAACCAGTCTTCAACCTGACAGCTTCATGACCCTTGTCCTTCTCAACACCTGAACCCAGGTCCCCACATTCACCCATTTCCTTTATTTTTCCTCATCTTCTCCAGACGAGGAATCCAACTTAATCTCTGTCTTCCCCTCTGCTTCCTCCTCTGCTTCCTTCCTATACTCCAAATTCAATTCTCATGCCCCCCAGCATTGCACCATGCACTTTCTAGCAAGTGAGGCAGGGTCACTCCCCGATTCCAGAGCTGCCAACTTCCCAACAGCCACTGATAACTGCCATCTTCAGGTCCTGATCATGAATCTGTTCCTGGAAATACAGAAATTCCAGCCCCAGAAACATTGGTTCTCAAGCACGCCCCTTCACTCTCTGGCAGAGATTTGCTTCACCTCATCTTACTCTGGGTATGCCCAGTGCAGACAGCAATGCTGTGTGCTGCCTTTATGTTTACGGAAGAGAAATACACACTTCAGCAGTGTCATGCATCGTATCCTAACATGGGTATCTAAAATAGATGAGCTGGCAGCCCTGTGCAACCAGGACACCTTTAGTAGTCATCACAGCGTGCACGTTCCTCTGTAACGGGGGTCACTGACACTAGCATAAGACTGTTCTGCTCTGCCTACAACATCTAATCTTCTTAAAGCTGTAACTGTTCAAACTACTTCTTATGAGCTAAAAGGAGAGGGGAAATGATGCACAGGGACATCTACCATTATGTGATGTCTTTATTTTACTCTTCTGAAAGGGACAGTTACAAGGTTCAGTTGTCTTGATGAAGGCCAAATCCTTTTGGTTTGATTTATTTGCTGGCAATATTACCCACCCAAGCAAACCCATGCCTAACTGCCCTGATTTTCACTTTAAAATATATATGGGAAAGCAAGAGCTACAATGAACCATTCTACCATACAGAATAAAGACATGGCTGTATCTATACTCACTATCTTGGCTATAGTTTTGATGATACTGCAAAAATGTTTCCTGCTCCTGAATTATATATATCAGTGTTGCTTTTGCAGCATTTTTCTAACCCTATTCTGACTATTTGGCATAATTTGGAATTGCCCATAACATATATAATAGAAAGTACATGTTCGTGTAGCTCATCTGGTTTTTTTTTCAGCAATAAAGACTTGTGAGTGAGTACAGGCAGCAGTTCAAGGGCACACAGTATTACAATGCAGAAGGAAGGAACTGAGAAATGACATTTCATTAGTTAATTAATTCAGTCAGTGATTTTATGCTTACAATGTCTGTAATTTCTTTGAAGCTGTTCCAGATATGTAACTGAGCCACAATTCCTTATTCTTTCTTGTTCTTTCAATGCAGCCTTCTTCTATGAAATAAAAATCAAATACAGCTATAATAGTCATGATGGTTTAACACTGAACTGGGCACATTAGGAACAGGAAGCATATCTGTCTATAACCTGGGCTGTTAGCTATCTCTGGCTACTGGTTGTCAGTTGGACATAGTTGAGCACCCGTAGCAATCATTGCTCAGTAGATTTTTTTTTTTAGCAAAATGATCAAAAAAAGACTATAGTCTCTCTTGTCCTTATATTTCTTTAAAGAAGATGGAAGGAAAAAAATGTTCTTGCTTTTTCATCAAATTTTGTAATGTTTAAAAGATGCAAGTGATTTTTAGTGAAAGAATTTCACAGACAAGATGGTCAAACACTGGAACAAATGGCCCAGAGATGCTGTGGATTCTCCATTCTTCAAGATACAAAGAATTTCATTTGGCTTGGCCTGAGCTAGCTTTGAAGGTGAATTTATCCTCAAAATTAGCCCTAATGATCTCCAGATGTCACTTCAAATCTAATTATCATTAAGATTAACAGTCCAATATATGTAGCTCATGCTTTAAGCAGTTTGCTCTGGAGTGTTGGCTGACTAAAATCGTCAAATTTGAGGGAAAGTCAGGCTATTCAGGATGATTCTTAGACCTACTGTGCTTGGGTGTGCTTTGGTTCCATGGATTTTTTAAAATATGATCTGTGGCATATAACTTTTTGTGCAATTAATGGTGAGATGCTGCTGAAGCAGACTTGAAAAGCTCTTGATCTTACCTGTTCCTTTGTAGTAGTTCCTTCAGGTATGTAACTTGTGGGTTTTTGTACTCCTTAAACTTTAAGGAAGGGAATTAATCAAACTAAATATTACTACATATCCAAACTGCATGTTAGGTCTATTATTAATATTTGTATTACAATGTAGATCTCATTGTAGTAGAGATTGCTAAAACAGGTCAAATGAATTGTGCTTTCAAAGTGTCTGTTTCTGTCAAATGACAACAGGAGTTGCCTAGATGAATTGGTTATCTCAGCGCTAAACACCTGCACCACAGATGCCTGAAGTTAGAGGAGGCAGATTCCATCTAACGGGTAATGTTTAGAACCATGTGACTTAGGAAAATATGTATTCTGTGGACATTTCTAAGACGCTATTGTTTAGTTTTCTCTAACTGCCAGGGTGATTCATTCTCAGTTCAGAAAGTCTTTGGTCCGAGGCCATAGCAAATCATGTCCAGGAGTAGTTTTGCTTAAAAATTCTGTTTTCCATTCTCTCCCTTGGGGCATAAGGGAAAGGTCTTGATTTAGAGAAGCTAAAGACTAAACACACTAACTGAAGAACAGATAGCAGTTTAAGGGCGTTTTTTAATTATTATTTAAAGGAAAAACATTCTGCTCTCTGCATTCCTGGCTTCTGATGGAGCTTTTCAGTATGAATTTAAGAAAGGATTCTGCTTTTGATTGGCTTTGTTGGTTATGTCTACTATCTGTTGGGCATGCTGTCTGTTCAAGTATGGATTGCCCGGTCATCATACGCATAGTTGCAAGATTCCTTAGAGAATCTTAATGTGGCAGAGAAAGCCTTAGAAACTGGCTGTTTTCCAAAACGATACTGTCCCTGGCTTGTCTTTGCACCATCAGACACATACAGTGTCTTTTCTGCTAGCAGCCTTAGATAGATGTTATTTCTGTAAACATGAATACAGTCAAAGACCCGAATGCAGGAAATATGGGAGTGTAGCTCAAGGTCCTGCTGTCTTTTAGGAATGTGGAAGGATACTTAGTTCACCTGCAGAAACTCATTGCTTCATTTTACCTTTGCTTCCCTTTTAGAAGATACAGTTATCTTCTATCTATCTTCCATCTTCTATCATTATCATTCCTCTTCCACTTCTTTCCTTTTCCCATGCTGCCAGGACTGAAGCTGTGCAAATTCTTCATTGTAAAATGAAGAAATAAATGAAATTTTCCTTGCTTCACATTTCCTTATGTGACTGAAAACTGAACCCAGATAAATCAAAAGGAATTAATCTCTCTCTTCTCAGTAAGGATTTAGGTTGAAAATCAAGTGGAGAGAAAAAGTACAGGTGCAAAAAAGAAACAAGACTTGTTCCTTTCGCTCAGCTCAATATTAAAAAAGAAATTTGTGGGATGCCTCTGTTCAGGAATGCAGAATGAAACAAAACAACTGTCTAACTTGCTGGAAACTGAATTCACTGAGTGTTAGAAAGCTCTAATAGTCATCCCTCTTCCTTTCAAATGTTCACCAATTTTATGTTTTTATCAAGAAACATATAAACAGCAGAAAAGAACCATTTCATTTAGAATTTTCAAGGCTAGATAAATTTGCATTTACTTCCCTTCTTAACTTTTTGTCTCGCTTCAATTTTCTCTCTGTTGTGACAGTAACAGCAGTAACATTAATACATAATTAGATGGGTAGGAATGTGCTCGGAGTCAATAGCTGGTAATAGCTCCTTTGGAGCCATAGTAAAGTATCTCCTATAGCAAATACATGGTTATGGACTTGTTAAAACAGACATTAGTTACCCAGTAGTCCATTATGGCTCCTTATAGTCTGCGATTTGAGTAGATCTATATTTAGAGTCATATTGATCAGTAATTAAAAGAGAGCATGGTGGCAAAATGGAAATATATTGTAAACAATCTTAAAGAAGTAATTTATAGAAATGGTAAAAACATCAGGAACTGGCAAATGTCTTTCGCAGTATTTTTGCTTTCATGTAAAAACCAATAAACCCAATAAAATTATAACTGATATTATGAGATTCCTTTGTGTAGGCTAAGAAGCTTACTTCATCCAGAATTAATTTTTAAAACAGAGCTATTAAAACTAGGAAGGAGTCAGGCAAGTTTCCACCATATATGCAGTCTTTATCTACTTGTTGTAAAACAACTTTATCAGTAGTGAATGTAAGCACTGGTAAAGGGAATTCAGTTACTCTTGAGTCGTCTGGAACTTTCCCATCTCTCATCAGTCTATATTAGTATAATACCATATGGGCGAGTTTATCCACTTTTCTATTTTGCTGCTATATCCACTGAAATACAATTACAATAATCAATTAATTAAATAGTTAAAACTCTCTATTAGAATATGCCTACAAAAGATGTTCAGGCATGATAATCTTTTAGAGTGTTTGAAGTGTCATAATAGTACTAATCTATTGAGACTTTCTCATGGTGCTCAAGACACTGGGACAAGATTAAATGTAAACCAAGAAAGAACAGCTATTCCTCACTTGGTTTACATTTCCCTCCACAAGGGGACTGCAACGTTATTACTTGTGTTGTGTGTAATGGAACCATTTAACTCACAATAGCTCTTGCAAATGTGAAGATTTAGTTACCATGCTTGTACTCACTGAGTAAAAGAGGGATGTTCTGCTGTGAGCCTGTTCTTCTAATTGTTCCAATCTCTGCACTAACATTAATTAGCAAATTCGTCTTTCAGTGTCTCCCACGTGGGCCATATTTAGTGAGGGCTTGGTCAGTAGGGAATTTAATTAATTTATCAGCAAATTGGATTTTTCATTAGGTGTCCTTGCTTTGTTGGGGTTTTTTTCCTAAAAATTTTTGATGGTTTATATAACTATGGGTTTTTTTCATCTTCAAACTCTTTAATGCAGAGGTTATTAACAAAATGATGTTGAACAGAAATACCTCATCTATAAAAGGTATCAAAAGAGAGGTTCTGTATGTGTTACTAGTCATTTGTAAGCAGCCACTTCTGTTAGTGGTAACTTTTTCCTATGTAGGCTTGTGGTCTAGTGGGAATATTACTTTACAGTAAACCTGCCAATAGCTGGATGTATAAATGCCTGATATTTATGGCTTAAGTACAAAGGGTATCAGTGTGTGAGAATTCAATTCAACGAGGCTAATCTCAAATGCAATTAATGCTCACATTCTTTATGTGCCCCTATGGTAGTCTGTTTGCCCAAGGAATTTATTGGAAGTGATACATTTAATTAAACTTCTTGAAACACTTGGGCAATGATATCATTTAAGGCAATAAGGCTTCACTTTTGGAAAGTGGAAAGAGGAACAGCATGATCGTTGCATTCATTCTATACTGGTTTACATTTAACAAAGGGTACATGTGGTTCCATGGAGGGTGCATGTCAAGTGCTGCTCAGAAAAGGTGATTTCCTTATGTGCTACCAAGCTGATAAATATGTCAGAAATACTTTGATCTTGTGTCAATTTTGATTTATCTTCAGTAAAGTAGTTACTATATGTACTGTGTGAACAAAGGTGAATAAGCAAGGAAATTTGCTAAAATGCCTGTAGGAAAAAAAATTTTGCTTGCTACATTTCCTTGGGGACTACTACATTGCTAATAGAAACATTTTCTTCTGCTTATTTAGCATCCATTCTTTATAACTTGTTATCCTTAACAAGTTATAGCCATAACATAGCCAGTGCCAAGGAAGGTTATGGAGCAGGTGAACTTGAGTACTATCACATGGCACGTACAGGACAACCCAGTGATCCAGCCCAATCGGCATGGGTTTAGGAAAGATAGGTCCTGCTTAACCAACCTGATCTCCTTCTATGACAAGGAGACCCACTTAGTGAATAACAGGAAGACTGTGGATGTTGTCTACCTGGACTTTAGTAAAGTCTTTGACACCACTTCCTACAGCATTCTCCTGGAGAAACTGTCTGCTCATGGCCTGGACAGTTGTACTCTTCACTGGGTAAAAACTGTCTGGATGGCCAAGCCCAGAGAGTGGTGGTGAACGTAGTTAAATACAGTTGGTGGCTGCTCACAGGTGATGTTCCCTAGGGCTCATTACTGAGCGCAGTTCTTTTTAATATTTTTATCAATTATCTGGATGAGGGGATCGAGTGCACCCTCAATAAGTTTGCAGATTACACGAAGCTGGGTGAGACTGTTGATCTGATTTGAGGGTGGGAAAGCTCTACAGAGGGACTTGGACAGGTTGGATTGATGGGCTGAGGCCAGTTGTACGAAGTTCAACAAGGCCAAGTGCTGGGTCCTGTTTTTGGGTCACAACAACCCCAGCAACACTAGAGGCTTGGGGAGGAGTGGCTGGAGAGCTGCCAGGCAGAGAGGGACGTGGGGGTGTTGGTGGACAGCCAGCTGAACATGAGCCAGCAGTGTGCCCAGGTGGCCAAGAAGGCCAGTGGCATCCTGGCCTGGATCAGGAATAGTGTGGCCAGCAGGACCAGGGAAGTGGTTGTCCCCCTGTGGTCAGTTTTGGGCCCCTCCCTACAAAAAAAGACATTGAAGTGCTGTGCATATCCAAAGAAGGGCAACAAAGCAGGTGAAGGCTCTTGAGAACAAGTCTTATGAGGAGCAGCTGAGGGAACCAGCTTTGTTTAGCCTGAAGAAAACGAGGCTGAGAGAAGATCTTATCACTCTCTACAGCTACCTGCAAGGAGGTTGTAGCAAGGTGGGGGTTGGTCTCTTCTCTCATGTAACAGGTGATAGAACAAGAGGAAATGGCTTCAGGTTGTGCCAAGGGAAGTTTGGATTGGATATTAGGAAAAATTTCTTCACCAGAAGAGTTGTCAAGCATTGGAACAGGCTGCCCAGGGAAGTGGTGAAGTCACCATCCCTGGAGGTGTTCAAAAGACATATAGATGAGATCCTTAGGAATATGGTTTAGTGGTGGACCTGGCACTGTTAGGTCAACAGTGGGACTTGATGATCTTAAAAGTCTTCTCCAACCTAAGGAATATTATGGTTCTATATAACTTCAATTAAAAAGAATTCCCCTTCCTTGCTATGAAGACATCTTCTATTTGATGTTAAAATGTGTGTTGTTACAGAAATGACAATATGAATTCTCATAAAAATTTAATCTTTACATTTTTCTTGTGCTTTTTTTAATAAAGCTGGTCTGTGCTATACTCACTCCATGCTGATTCTGCTCAAGACTGATATTCTAAGATAATTATACAATACATGAAGTTATTTTCAATGTTTAACAGACCTGTTTTCACAGTGTTCTTCAAACAGCCCAGCACTACAAGTGAAATCAGTGAAGGCTGGGTGGGTGGGTAAAAATTTCTCTTGTGTATTACATGTCTAAGTGGGAACTTAGGAGAGTTTAAATCCCCTTACAATTTTGGCTCCAATTGTTTAAAAATCACTATTTGCAGGAGAAAGTGAAGATAAAAATGCATGTGTAAGTAGCTCTCAGTATGACAGGAAAGGCAAGAGGAATAGTCGTTAATTGGTTGTATGGACCTTATAGATTCTGAATTATTTCAGAAATCTCCTACAACTACCCAAATATATGAAAGACATGACTAAGAAAGATTGCTCTGAGTCTATAATGTCTAATATAAATTCAGTTCATAACTGAAGATTATCTTTACAATGAAAATTCTTCCTGACATCTCCTAAAAAAAAAAAAAAAGGTAAAACAAAAACAAAGAAACGAAAAGAAGCCCACCAAAATATGAATGATGAGATTCACAAGGACAGTGTCAATACAGGCAGTTAATTCTGCAGTGACACCAGTCTCCTAAACATGTTCTTTCAGAGAATGGAGGCATAAGAATTGTGATATGTTGGGTCCATTTTTGTTATAGAAACATTTAGATTAGACTTTTCAAATACAGGTAAAGATAAAATCCCAAAACATTAACCATTAGATGTCCTTCAGTAAAAAACATGAAATATCTTCATCTCCTGAGTAAATATAATCAGTTTCCACCATCTTGTGTGTATGTGTTTGTGTCTCATTCGAAGAAACATAAAAAGCATTAAGGACACATAATGAAAAAATCTGCTGCTTTGCTGATTATATTTATGTGTATGTATCAGGAAAAATCAGAGTAAGGCTTTTGCTAGAGTGCTCTAGAGTGAACTTATATAACATGCATGGGAATCCCTTCAGATGGGAAAAAGGATAAACAAACAACTTAAGTAGTGCTGAACATGTGGTGCTTTCATGTCTCTTCAAATCTACCCAGTCTCAGTTGAAGGAGAAGGTAGATCCTTCTTGAATAATATGAATGCTTTCTTTTCTTTTGCTTACGTACTCACATTGTTCCCATGACGCTGAATACCATAGAGAGCTTATTTGTGTTTTAGAAATGGCATATTTATCTTGAAATCAACCACAAGCTACAGTTAGGGGCTTATTTTCGTCTGTAGGGAAATAAACATAGAGAAAATTTTCATCTCACAGAAAGTCTCTTAATACTTGATTAAAAATAATAATAATAAGGAAAGGGGATTAAAGAGACAATAACAAATGGGAACGTATGTGCTAATTGCATCCCAGCATGAGTCCGTGCATCTTACCAGGTGTGAGCGTGCCAGTCTTCAATCAATCCGCAGAGCTTCCCTGACAGTAAGGTTATAAGGCATCCTTCAGCCTCATTAGCTAGACTGCCTGTTCATCACGCAGGGATGTTGAATGCTGAATTCGAATGAATGATTTCAGGCATCCCAGTAGGGATCTGCTGAAATTACTTTGACAGCGTTTTAGTCTTAAGTATTATTTTCACCTATGCAAAATCCTGAAAATTTGCAAAACATAGCAAGCAGTCAGTCAGCACAGCTTGGACCTGTGCTCAGACCACCCTTACACCTTCTTGGTTGCACTTCTAGCCCAAGTGCTACTCAGAGCTATTTAAGACTCCTAAACATTTCACAAATTCTATGTGATCTCTGCAGGTGTGGGACAGAGAAAAATTATCTCACTTTGACTTGATGAGCACTTTTCATTTATGGTAGGGTCTTTGGAGGGGCGGGGATAATAACATTATCTTCCACTACAGTACTCTGGAAGAGGTGTTTACAGTTTTAAGCTACTTGTTCATCCTGTATAGTCACTGGAATGGTAAAGGAGGGTTATGTTGCATGAAAGAGACAAGTCTGAAAAGTTTTACTGTTCTTTCTTTTTTCTTAAATAAATACAGACACACCTCACTGCCTCTTAGAAATTCATAAAAAAACAATATCACTTACTTATTGCAGACCAGTTATGAAGCTTAGCATTTGCTTCTATGGTGAGATGTAGAAGCATAATTATACTGCCATTGTAGGAAGAGCATAACTCAACAAGCGGGAGAAATTCAGATATTACTCAGAGATAAGAGCATCCATGCAAAGAAATGTATTGGTAAAATTATCCTAGTAAATATCATCAGAATGACAAGTCATCCTGTCATGGAGGCAAGAATCTCAGTTTCAAGAGAGTAACCTGATAATTCAAAAATAAGCTTAAATCAAGCCCTAGGATTCAAGTACTCATGAATACAGTCCAATGGGTATTGGCATCTGGATATTGCACTTCATGATGGCCAGTACTTGGAGGGCGGAACATCATATTTAAAAGAAATGGCTAGTTCTTAGAAAGTGAGAAACAGCTGTTATGAGAGTTAAATTATACTGGCATATAAACTAGAGGAAAACGAATTTATAGTCTGACTTTTCTGTAGCTGCATGTTGAGAACAAGTAGATAAATGCTCAATTTAAGTAAATATATATGGTAATGTGAAGCATTTGAATCCAAGGAACTTAGGTGGTAAATCAGTCTCAGTTAATCATAGTTGTGTCTGATATCACTAAGCATCATTTAATGGTATTTTAAGGTTCATTTTATATGAATAATAAATAGGATAGGAAGATGCATATGCATGTTGAAACAATTTTGCTTTAAAAATTGAATGCCACTTTTTATTATATGAGATTTTGGAGTACAACCTCTAATATGGACCTCCGCATATTTTATTTTTTTTTAACAGGTGTGAATATCAAACCTATTCCTCATTGCTATTGTTATTCTAACACCAGTTATAGAAATGTTAGTGAAAATAGTTGCTACATACTTCTTTGATCAGTCAGGTGAAAGCCTGGGACATCAGTCAGCTTGGCTGCGGCACAGATTTCCCAGTTGCTTCTCTCTGTGCAGGCAAGCTGACCCTCTTCTGTGTTTTAATCATTCCTGCACTCTTCAGTGCTCTCAGATCAGCTGAAACAAATAGGGATGTGTCCTGAGCACTGATACCACTCCTTAAATTGAGGGTCTTTCAGTCTAAATGGTCTAGCTGTTCTCATGGCTATACTAGTCCCAAGAAGAAAGAGAGCAGACAAGATGGTGATGGGCCTACATGGCCTTGAAACATCAGTAAATCAAAATCGATTTACCAGAAAGCTCCTGTAACTGTCGAGAAAGTGGTGTAATTCACACCTGGTGAATATCACTCCTGGGTATGAAGAATGGAAGATCATTTAAATTTAAGTGGAAGAGGTAAACCTGCATATGCTATTTCTATTAGACCTGGATAATTTTGTGATTTTTCCTTCTCCAGTGCAATCTCAAGTTGAGGTGTTGCAGGTGAGATGAGTCAAGCTCCCTGGACAAAATGGAGCTTAAGGTGAAACACAAAGTAGCGTATCACTTGCAAAACAATCCCTCAGCATCCCATTGGAGAAAATAGGGCTGTCATATGCCACAAGATGTTATTTATTCAAATTGTCTGTATTGTTGTCATCCCTGCAGTAGTACAATCACTGAGATCCTTTAGAGCATTCAGCAACTGTCCCTAGATTTAAATATCAGATAGAATCAAATGTAGTTGTGTTTATCACATTATTACCCTTTCACATTCAAGAATGACCCCAAAAAAATGAGATTTGTGTTTTCCAGTGTCCCATGAGAGATCTTCTGAAAATATCTGAGTAATGACCATACATTTCCTGAACAAGTTTGTAATTTCCCTCTTATGAGCACAGATAACAGAACAACATCTTTTCAGAGTATAAACAGCCAGTGTTGTGTTCCTCCACACTTAAAAAATCTCAGAAGATCAAAAATCTTTTGGATAATATGTAGTTAAATATAGTAGAAAAGATGGAACCACACTTCAGGTGTAATGTGTTTTATGAAACCTATAATTTGCAACACAAGCAGCAAAAAGCTTTAGATGCAAACTGCAGCCACTCACATAAATTGGACATAAGGCCTATAATGCTACCAAAATACAAAATATAGTTACACTATGTCTCTACACACTCTGTGCTAAAGCATATACTTGTTCAGAAGTATTACATGTTCTCACTCAGCTCCGCATCTAAACTGTAATATTAGATGATGTTAAATACTCTGTAAAGCTTTGGCTTCACCATCTTGAAAAAGCTTGAGTAAAAACTAAATGTGATTCAGAAGAGAGCAAAGAGGATGAACAAATAAATAGAAATCCCTCCATGCTAGTAATAACTCTGTGGCCCAGTACTCTTCAGCTTAGAGCAGAGATACCTCCAGGGAGACATTGCAGTGACCTATAAAACCCTGAGAAGGGAGAGGAATGTGCGTAGAGAATTTATTTCCTGTCCCTCATAGTATAAGAGGCAAGAAATATCTGATTAAATCAGCAGATAGCAGGGTGGAAATCAGCAGAAGGAAGCGTTTTTCCACACGTGGCGTGGTTAAGCCTCAAAACTTTGTGCCCGCTAGTGGTGTGGTTGCCGAAGAAGTTTACATGGGTTTAGAGACAGGCTTAAGCAAACACATTAAAGAAAAATCAGGTAAGGGCTTTCAAATACAAAGATGATCCTCTGGCAGTAAAGCAGTTCAGGGGCATTACAGTGTCTACCTGACCTGCTCTCCCATTCTTTCCTAGGCATCTGCTACCAGCCACTGTTAGAAATTAGTCAATTACATAAACCTTGGTCTGACCTTATACAGCCATTTACAGCTCCTAAAACTACCTTAAGCATCCACAAAGCTTAAACCACCTACTTATTTATTTAATACTAGATAAATCAGTGTGACATTTGCATACATGTTGTATATAACAGTAAGCAGTATTTCTGTATTGGCTTTCACTTGCATAAAACTCAGTAACTCTCTTCCATTATATCCCATCCTGTTTTCTATTTCTATATTATTTGAATAGATGTGGCTGTTTCCATTAATAATAGCGGGAAAGAACAATGTAAATCCTTATGTAGATGTACAGAAAAATAGGCTCCCACAGCCCATTACTCTGAAGAACAAGATGGCATTACCAAACTGTGAGGTAAACTATTAAATATTAATTATGGATTGATTTAGTCTGGCTGGAATTCAGCATTAGTGGCTTCACTTAGTGTTATCCAGTTTTTAAAAATTATGGTAGAAGGAGAGGGTAGGGGAAGTCACAAATGGGGCTGTGGAATGTGCTTTAACTCTTCACCTCTAGAAACCTAGGCTCAGATTCTGATTGTTCCATGCAGACATGACTTAGCAGTGTCAGGCTGTGAACTAGCGAATGTTCATGGGGATCGTAAAACTACTACACAAGTGTAGAAGGGAAAAGTGGAAAGGCAAGAGTAAAGTCTGCTGCAGGTCGAGAGTGCAGTGCACCAAGGAGAGAGATTAAACTTTTTTTAACGAGTGATTCTCAAATGAGTCTGAAAACTGAGAGTTCCTCCAAGTAACAAAAATGAGGCGAAACACAGCCAGCTTCATCAGCATCCTATGCTAGTGTACTAGAGAATTACCAAAGAAAGTAAGCAATACAGAACTTCATATATTCAATTTCTTATTTCTTGCTGGACTTTGTGCCATGAAATGGACAGCCGTGTCAATATTACAACACAGTAGTCCTGTTAGCAACTGTTGAAATAAATTAGACTCCCAAGACCTATTTTCTGGGTAAAATAGCAGTTCTACCTTGTTTTCTCTAAGGACGTTCTTGGTAGTTTCAGTGGCGTGTGGGTACAGCAGACAGCTGCACAGGAGCTTCATGTTGTGGTTAAGACCTTGAAGAAACCCACACCATACCAGTGCAAGCAGATATCTCAGATCTTTTGTCATCCAGGCTGGGGATCTGTAAGAATGCACCACGACTCTTATTTGACCAAGTCTTTCAATTCCTTAATGCATAAACCAGGGAAGAGGGCCAAATGCAAGACCGAGGTTTGTGCTGATGTACAACCATGAGATGCAGTCCCAAAATTACAGAAGCAAGATACAGAAACTGAGAAACATTTTTGTTTCAGCCCTGGCTAACTTTTCAATCATACGAATTGAAGGTATTTTTTAAAATGGTAGGTGTGTCTCTGGAAAGGAGCCAGGAGGCACAAGCATACACCTCAGTGAGAGAGTACTGCACAATAAATTGTGAAATGCTTTGGCTGAGCAGAACCTAAGCAACAAGAGGTCACCCTGATGGGTGCAGATCAAAGGAAATAGTTGCCCATGCAGGAGCTGCATGTCTGTGTTGACTGGTGCTGCATGGAGCTGGTGTTCTCTGCCTTTGTTTTGTAGTTCAAGCACGTGGAGCTTGGGTCTGCCCACATCAGACCTATGAGGGTGCCCTAGATCTCCCTCTAAGCAAAACTACATAAACTGAATTTTCTTAGGCACCATAAATGAAAGAATTTAATATTTTTTTTCAAATTCCCATGTAAATTGAATGGGGTTTCTTTGCTTTCTTTTTTTTTTTCTTTTTGCTTATGGGGCAATGTCTTTATATATGTGCAAAGACCACACTCTGATTGTCAGTATACACTTAAGCACAGCAGACAGGGCTGAGAAGTGAGAAGGGCACTAAATAAAGGGTTATAAATCTTGCATTATGAAATTCATGCCAGTTCCTTTCGCAGATCTTGTTCTTTGTTGTTTTAGTTCATTATTTTTGCTGTATATCTGAAGCGCTTGGTTTTCTTACTAATACTGGCAACTTTTTTGTTATTTTTGGTACAGAATTAAAATGCTCTAAGAAAACACATCTGATTTACAGCCAATGGAATAAATATTAGTGCTTTTGTCCATTCCTCAGCTGAAGTCAATGTATTATTTCCAAAGCCTTTCCAAGGTCAAAAAGACTGGCTTTACAATTAAATTAAAGCATTCGCATAGAAGGAAAACTTGAGTTTGTTGGTCCAAATTATCTCAAGTGTTCCTCTAGAAAAAGCAAGCTGTGTAACAATCAGGAAAGAATCTGAGAACATTTATTAAGTTTCTCACATTTCGTCTGCTATTTAACATGACATCACCTGGAAGGAAATATTGAAAGAGGAGGTATGTGAAGTAGCCAAACACCCTGACATTAGAATGTCAATTATTTCCTTAAAGAAAATACACGTTTACCTTACATGCACGTTTAGTTTAGGCAGTCTATCTGTGACATTTATTTGCTATTTAAATTTCAATTACCTAGATACTTTTAAAACCAAATTCGTTGCCTTATCTTCTCCTAAAATTAGCATCAGTCTCCTCTGAATGTTACCATTATCTTTCAGTCAAATATGACATGGCTGACCATTTAGGCAGGTACTTTCAACATGAATTGCATGGGTAGACTGAGACTTTTGAAATATGTATATTTTACTTGATAATTTAAGAGATAGAGGAAAAGGATTTTCAAAAAAAAATTATTTCAAGTACTAAGGTAGAAAGTCTTTGTTTCAGTTTTGCCTTTTAAAAAAAT
Organism: Trogon surrucura; assembly: GCA_020746105.1. NCBI lineage: Eukaryota > Metazoa > Chordata > Aves > Trogoniformes > Trogonidae > Trogon > Trogon surrucura. The sequence goes on from CM036617.1 coordinate 57,895,047, forward strand.
ATTTTTAAAAAGCTTCTAAGCCCATGTCTGGAATGCAATATATGGAAGCATTATTACTTTAACATATATAAGTCTATAGAGTGTTCATCCTTTCTCCTAAAATGCTTGTTGGGGTTTTTATAAACCATAGAAAAAATGTTGTGGAAGGAAGTGATTATAGCAATGTATTTTAGATGTATTAGACGCAATACATTTTTTAATCTTACTTTTTTGATTTGGTTTTATTATGAAATTTCTATTAAAAGAAACAAAAGACAGCTTAAAAGACATTTGATAATTAAAAAGCTGTACTCAGTGCCATTATTTATCTTGGGGTTTTGCTTATCTCGCTCTTTTAAAATGAGTATGGTTATATTACTTAACATTTGTAGTGAAAAGATTTTTAAATGGCTTGTGATAATTAAACTGCAAGAAAAATGAAATATTTCATTATTATAACTAGTAGTTTTTAATCTCATAAAAGAAGAGGAGCTACAGGGTAAAGAACATTTTGAGGGTTTTTTTTTTACATATGCACATTTTACATGTTATATTAGATTGTCTGGAACACAACCCAGGATCACAAAATAAATAAAAGTAGTCCTTTGTGGTTAATTGTACTATATGGATGACAATCTCTTATTACACACATGTATTATCCGGGATTATTGAAACACTAGCCTTCTTGAAATCAACAGGAGTTTGGCTATTTGTTGCAGCAAAAGCAGTTTTCATTCTGGGGTTATATCTGCAGTTTCAGCTGTAGATGTGCAGTGGGTTAGAACACTTAACACCCTGAAAACTATTTCTCTGTTCTTGCTTTTTTACTTCCCACAGTCAAGAGTAACTCCCACCAAATCTCTCTTCAGGATTATTTTAAGACCTCAGCAAAACCTGCCCAAGCTATATTATCTGCTCACTTGCTCCATACTCAATATTAAGAATCTCTTTTCATACAGTCTTCTCAGAACTGTTACAATAACTTTCTCCTTTTTCCTCTCTAGCCATGCAGAACAGCCTTTTGCTTCACCTTCTTCATAGCTTGTTTCTGATATTAGTACAAAACTTGTCCCTTCTCTTGTGTTCTTGGTGTTCTCCTATTGTGCTACTTGTCACTTTGACACTTTATAAGAAATCTTCTGTGCCAAACAAATTGATGCTATTTATTATTATTAATTCACCATGACTTTTTCAAGTTAAGTCGGCCTGTCCTTTTCACAAAGTGCTGGTTCTAATAAGAAGCCCTTTCTAACTCTTTTTCATTAAAAGGAACTTTTAAAAGCATTTTTCAAAGTGAAAGTCAAAACCATTTGCATGCAAATATTTCAGTAGAAAAACATGATTGCATGCTTATACAAATTACTATTTTTGCTTGTGAGTGAGTACACAGAGAGGAAGTGGAGCCAAGCAGTTCAGATAACCGTATACAGAAAAACTTCAAACAGCATAATTTTAAAGACAGAAAAATATCTCTTATGCAGGCAGATTCCTTTGGTTGGGTAGAACAGCTTTTTTTCAGATTAGCCTCTATTTTTATAGAGGACTGACTACTCTATTCATCCTTCAAAAACTTCTTTTAGAAGACAATGTTTAGTTTAGACCTCCATTTAAATTAGAACAGGAACCAGCAGAATTTCTCCCTGTTTATTTTTTTTGCAAATTTCCAACCCCAGTGTTGTACATGCACACACACGTCACTAATTCCCATCACATCATCCAATATATATCAGCATTTACAATCTCCCTCCCAGAAGTCAGTGCTGTGAGTCTCTAAATACGTTGGCATTGACACTAAGATTAACAACAGGACTTTCTTCTAGCAGCAGTGGCCTGAGAGAGCTTGTAAAGCATTTTTAATGACACAAAAATCCATATTTTGCAGAGAAATTGCCGTCTTTAAAACTTTTATGCACTTCTAGCTTGTAAAAGTCTGAGGAACACTAATGCAATGCATTCAAATAATCAGCATGAAATGAATCATAGATTCAAAACATTGCAAACACTACTTTTTTTTTTTAAAAAAAAAAGAACATTTTAAGTGCTTCCAGGTTCCTTTTTTATCAGAAAGACTTTGATTTAATTATGAAATAATATATGAACATAACAGCATATAACCACCCATTTTAAAGGTTAGAATTTTAAGTTAGAAAAATGCTTCTGCCTTACACTGTAAAAGATGACTTGTATCCAGATTAAACTGTGGTCTCAGCTATTTAATACATGTATGGTCAGTAGTGTCGTAAATTATCAACAGCATGCCTGAATCAGAATCTGAAACAGCTACCATATAAACTTTCAAAATCTAAGCTGGGTCTTGGTACATCTGAACAAACAATCAAAGAATATTGGCAACGTGAAATCTGCCAGATCAACAGATTGCTCATTAAACATACTTATAACATTGGTTCTTCTGTTGTAGGAGGAGTTACCAAAGCAGCATCCCATAAATTTCTCCCCCTTAGAAGAGAAAATGAACTTCATTATAAAAAGCTGACAAGAGTAAAAAAAATGTGTTTCACCCAACAGTTTAAATGATTAAAAAGGATCTTGTTCAGCTTCTAATGTTATACTCTAAATATTCCATTTGGAAAGACTGTTTCTATCTGTCTCTGTGCTGAAATAAAGTAAGAAGATTTTTGTTTGAAAGAACGATGTCCATCCTTTCCCTGAGTCAGCCCATGTTTCCGATGGACTTCTGCACAGCCAGTTGTTGGAAAATTCAGATTTAAGAACATGTGAGTTGACTGTGGAATAAATACTGACTTAATTTATTACAGCGATGATTTCTTGTTATGCACCCTACTTTCAGAGGTACCTCTCTGTCAGCAAATTGTCAAAGTTCTCCAGGTCTTTAGGGGAACCAGCTGGTATCGCACAGGGAAAAGAGAGACTGAATTACCCGCAGGGTAGTTTCTCAGATTAGAATCAACAAAGAGATAGTGTTTATAAAGAAAAGAAGCAGGTGTCTGATCATTTATTTCCTTAACTATTTTTTACTAAAATGCCAGGAGCTTACAAATTGTCTTGCAAACCTTCATCATTTTCTGATAGAGTGAAAAACACAGATCTTCCGTCTTAAGACTCATCAACTTGAAAGATCTTTTAATATGCAGAATGAAAGGTTACCATCTCTTGATAACAGGCTGAGGAAATTAAAGATAATGTCCCTTTCAATGGATATTTATTCTCTTTAATCACGTCTAAATACCATTTGGCTGCACAATTTTTTTTTCTTGCAAAGCTTCCCTGGCTAAATACAGTTATCAACCGAGAAGAATAATTATGTTTTGGACTGCGTGTAGGTAACTCACTTCAGTATGTAAAGGTCAGTCCTACAGCTTTGAATGCTCACTTTGATGTTAATAGAATTATTTTATGAGCATAATTTAGGGAATAATATGATCCATTCTGTTTCATCTTCTGCCTTTTTAGTGGATAGCAACTTTAGCAGACCATCTGTTTTCTATAAAATATTTATGTGTACATATAAAAAAGAGAGAGACCTAGAGAAAGAAGTAGGACACTACAGAAACAGAAAGAGAGTATCTGAGGACAACTTTAAAAATGCAGCATATTTTAAACTTTTTTGAATAAAACAAGTATAAGTCAGAAGTAGATCTGAAACCCTTTGAAAATTATTCTACTTTATGACCATTGATACATGTTAAAGGAAGTTCTAGTGCATGACTTTTTACTTTAGAAAGGAGAAGAATCTCAGTAGTAATACTGAATCTTTGTACATGTAGAAGAAAAGTTAGGGGGCAAATCAACATATTAATATTTTTAAGAAAACGATCAATTTACTTGTCCGTTCGTAATTATTGATTAAAGAGAGTTCAAAAGGAGGGCTGCCAGCACTCAGTCAGTAAGGAAACTGAAATCTATTTCATTACAGCTTGCACCCAAACTTTAGCTATTTGTTTAGCTCCTGGTGTAAACAGTCATAACTCTTGTCTGAACAAGGTGGCTCTGAAAACCTTCCAGAAGAAACCTTGCCAAGATGGTTATGCTGTATGGGCTTAGACAGACAGGGATGTCCTTCCAGAGTCCTGTTGCCACCTCTTCCCTTTGACTAAGGAAGAAATGATGTGTATATTAAGCCAGGAGTGTGGACCCAGAGGAGAAGGTTTGCAAAGGAAACCAGCTGGTTCTGAGGACCTGACATCCACAGTGTACACATTTCAGACCTCTCCCCTGGTCCTGAGCAGCAATGCCCGGTGACGCTGGGGATGCGATGAGTGTGATCCTGAGGCACATCTTCCCACGCAGCTTCCGCTCAAAGGGATCCACTTTGTGTGCCCTAAGCCCACGCTGCAAAGTGAACCAAAGCACAGCGAGTGAGGGCAGGCAAGGAATGTACTCAAAAAGACCAACGGTGCTTCAAACTAAAATGCCAGTATAAGTAGAGCCACTGCAGGTGAAGTGTTTCGTTGGGCAGCTGAACTTTCTGTGCAGCTGGATGCCTAATTTAGGATGGCATTTCATTTATGTGTTCAAAACTAAAATTGTTGAGGTTCAATTTTCAAATCTTAAAAAGAGCTCGGGAGATGAGGCTTCCCCTTCTCCTTAATTGTTTTCTCCTAGAAGATAATCTTTTGTCTTTCTGTGGCATTTTTCAGATGCCTTTGTTTCATTGTCTAAAGAGAGGAGTATAAGAATTGCATGTAGTGTCTGATCAAACGAAATTACCTTCCGTCAGTAATGGAACAATTTCCATGCTCATTTTACAGCAACTAAAATGAATAACAAAGCTTGCTGTTGTACAGATGCACAGTCTAGAACTTTGTTCTTGGGTACCTTGGACAAAGCCCTCGCAGCCACATTCTTTTCCTCTACATTTCGGTGCAGAGCAAATTTAAGACTCTTCAAAGGGCTATTGAGTGGCTTTATGTATTGTTTTATTATATCCTATATTTTGCAGTACACCTATTTTGAAAAGAAGCATCCTTGCACTATATTGTCATTACATTCTCTCCGTTTCTTCTACTCAAAGCCTCTGCTCCTTATATCCTCCTTCAGAAACAATCGTTCTAATAACATGTCCAAGAAAGGCCAATTTCACTCTTTTAAAGATAGTAATATGTGCTATTTGTCCTCTTGCTGAGGACAACACCAAAGAAAAGTCAGAAGTTTTATCTCTTTCAAGGAGTTTCAGGAGGCAGCTGGATCTAAACAGCAAAGTGAGGTGATATGTGACAAATTAGTTAGTGACACTTTTTTTTCTTTATTCTTTATTTTCATAGAAAGAGAGAAAATGTAGGGAAAGAGAGTTGAAATTTTTTAGAAACCCAGAGGCTACAACTCTTCCATGGAAGCAGCTGTTTCTTCTGGAAAAAAAAAAACAAACCACAATTTTTTCTTTTTGAAGAGGGAACTAACTTGATGAAAGAAGGAGGGAACATTATTTTGAAACTGGGGTCTCACTTGACAATTTGAAGAAGATTAGGCTATGAGTAAAGATGTCACTTATCAGGAAAAATCTAAAAGGTATCTGACTCCCTGCTTGCCGCTGCCTTGATGAGAAGGCCATTCTCACAGGGCTCTTGCTGTATTTCTCTCTGGCTAACTTCTGGCTAACTGTAATGAAGCTCAAATAGACATAGCACTTGATTTATTTGTACAGTCAGGCCTGAGTGCTAAATGATGACCACTAAAATAAAAGAAAAATAGCTCCATGCAGTCATCACTGTCAGTGATTTTCCAGTGTGCACACGGATTTAGTCCAGCTTCAAACCCAGGTATTTCAGTTCAGTGCCTAAGTTTAAGCAGGATAAATCAAAGCAGAAGAGGAAGATGGAGATGAGACAGAGAGGAAGAGGAAGAAGTATAAGGAGTCTGGACTTGGCAGAGATTTTGTGGGGAGGCAGTGCATGTTAGCTATGGGTATGCGGCTTGCAGAGGCTCCAGTTGACCTCTCCACACGGTGGATGAGTAGTGTCCTTGGGGGCTACTGCGAAGCCCCAGTGCTGCCGAACTCTAAGCCACAGCCTTGCACAGGTAAGGGCTCATCCAGAGAGGTGCCTCTGCACATGTGCTTGAGCTTCTGAGGCCCAGGAGGGTCATGACCTGAGCTTGAGAAACACCGAGCAGTTCCCTGGCACCCACTGCTGAAATCTCCCTGCACCCAGCCCTCTGGAGGAGCAGTGGTGGTCAGGCACCGCTTGCATGTGGAAAGGCCAGGGAGGGAGAGGAGGACATGAAGAAATGCCAGAAGTCATGCACAACATCTCCCACTGGCAGCAGAACGCCACTTGCTTTTCAGGTCAGTGGGTGGCATTAGTCAGAGGTAGCTAATGCCCAGAGCTGGGCTCATAAGGTGGTGCATCAGAGAGAAACATTGAAGCAGCAGCTTGTACTGCTGACACTGATTCTCATTTCATTACTGAAGAAATCTACTTACTCTAAGCCTACACCATCATAGCACTGGGAGAAAATACATATTTATTTAATGCTGGTAACTTTACAGTGCAAACAGAAGAAAGCCCGTATTACCAATGAATCAGTTTGACATTTGTGTTGGTGACACTGATCTCCTTTTGACTTCACGGAATCATAGAATCATTTAGGTTGGACAGGATCTTTAAGATCATCAAATCCAAGTCTACCCTCCCATTGTGCATGGGTCACAATTTTGGCTCCTGCTCACGCTGCCTCCTGTCTGCTGTTGGAAAAGTGTTACAGAGTGGTCATTTAATTCATTTTGATCAAAGTCTGCACCTTCTATCTTCAATCACAGTGAAAGTACTTATCCAGATGCTGTGCTCAGTAATCAGTGGGGATAATGCACAAGCAATCCATCAGTGCTTGAAGCTATTCTGTATGAGCCCTTTCAGGACCCTAAATTGCTTATCATAAGCAGAACTGATGCATTACATTCTGTCCTCAACTTTTCTTAAAAATTATGGAGCCATTTCTGGAATTATTCTAGTGTACCAGACCGGTAACTAGTTTTGAATCAAGGTTGTATTGTATAGTTAGTGTTCTGATATTTTGCAATCATATAAAACAACCGCTGCATTCCCTCTGCAACCTTGCTTAGAGACAAATGCGTGTCCACCCGTCCAAGGCTCTGCAGGCCCTGGTACACACCGGAGCTCAGCCACAAGGGCTGTCATTGCTCACCACTTACATTACAGTCTTTTTTCACTGAAAACACAGTGAAAGGGAAAAAATGCAGAACTCTGCATCCTGAAAACCACTGTGAGCATGAGAAGGTAGCTAAGGATTTCTTGCTTCCCGGCCAGTGTGCCTACTGATTAAAATCCATAAGGACTAAACAAGTGACTTAATTTTTATGCACAATTGGATATGGTCTTTTGATAGTTATGCGTTGGGCAGCAGAGTGTTGACCACCTCCCAGCTTGACTGAGTCACTAAAGTTCTGACAAAAAGGGCTTCTATAGAAAACACTAGTTTGTAAAAAGGATTTGAAATAAATTAAATCAGATGTTTCATATAATTTCATCTCCATTTTAAAACTTTACACATCTGGATGTACATGCACATGTATTTCACTCAGTGGGACTCTGCTTCATGTGTACAGGACTGTATTCATACATACATACACACATATATATGTATACACAAGTGCATTTGCCAGCTTGCACATAAATCTGATGTAGCTTATTTCACTTAGCCCTGCCATACGGACTGTCCGCATGGAGATTCCCACACTCCTGATGTCCCTGCTCCCTACTCAAAATCAGACACCTCAGGATCTCCCAGATCTGAACAGGTGGTTGACAAGATATTAGGACTTTTCCGTAATAAAGCAGGGTTTGTCCTGCCACCCAGTTAGAGAGATTTCCCACTGCCCTGTCCTGTAATGGGTGGAGTCCCCAGGAACTGGAGCAGGTAATTGCTCCATTTTACAAATTATGAAGCTGAAACCATTAAATAATTTATCTCGTTATTTTCTGTAGCGTTTACCCCTTTTAGTGAGTATTACTTGTAAATCATAATAATGCACAAGCAAAAAACGCACTGCAAAATGCTTGAATCTTCCAGTAATAGAAACACTGTCTTTTGCCCAGCTCTCTGCCCAGTTTCTTTTCCGAATAAATAATCAGGCCCTGTTTTCAGCAGAATAAATATTCAGGCTCTGTAATGCACAGAATATGCCAATAACATTTCATGTGGATAAAACTGTCCTGTCCTGTCCTTTATCCCTGAAGTCCTACAGTACCTACTATAAATTTATCAAAAGAATGGAAGAATAAATTTAATTAGATTTCCTTTGTTAAATAGATCCAAGCCAAACTGTGAATAACAACATAAAGTCACCAAGCGGGTTTTTAGGCCTGTATTTTTACAGGACTAGAAGTTTCTGCTAATATTCATAAATGTGCTGTAGCTTTTGAGTTTCTTTGACATAACTTGATGCTAACAACGAGCAAACAGATACCAGTGTTAGCAGACAGACATACATCCCTGTGTCCAAAAGTTTTATTTGCTTGCACTTTCAGTTATGAAATTTGTATGCAGATGTGTGTGTGAGTGTGCATGTGTATGTATACAGTCAAGCACACATAAAGCATAGCCCGACAAAATACAAGTGCATCTGCATGCAAATGAGTAAAACTCCAATCTTGTCTACAGAAATTATAAAGGAATTATTTTATCACCTGTGCATTTCAACATTAAATAATAGATGAATCAGCACAGAGTTTGCAATTAAAATTCTTTGATCTTTTTCTTTAAAACAAACAATGACAGCTGGAGGAAGGATCTCATAATTTGTGCCATTAATAGGGCATTGGGGACAGCATGGAACACAAAATAAGAAAAGCATTCAAACAAATGCGTTAAGTTTTTTAAAGTGTTACAAGAAGACAGATGGATCCTTACTGGGGTGAAGCCCTCTGCTCTGCAGCTCTGTGCTGCAGAATTCATCAGCTCTGGCTAGAGATGCCTTACTTAACAGCTGCAAGACATTTATCCTGTAACACAGCCCTACTCCTGTTCTCATTTCTAGTCTGACGGATATGGTTCGCTCTATTTTTCAGCAGAGCCCTGGCTCCTCTGCTGGCAATGCTGACAACAGCGGAATGACTCTTTTTCTGGGAGATGAAGCTGATGTGAGGTACTTCGGGTGGCCCTCCCTCTCTTGGATGTAGTTTTCTCCTGGTTTAGCTGCAATAGAGAAAGATTTGTCACCCCTGTGCCTTGGAGTGCACTGTAGAGAGGGCTTTTACAGAAAGCTTAAGGGGTGAAAGACACCCGTCTCTTCTGACAATTTGGTAGGAAAACAAACACATTAACCTAGAAATTCAGTAACCTTGGATATGTGTTTTCTTATACTTTTCCACTGTCTGGAATAAAAGAAATGTCTACTTGTTCTCTTGCTTCAAACTCATTTAAACTCATGTTAAATAAAATGTCTTTCTGGTGACTGCATCCAATCTGTGCATTTTATTTCAGGAAAAATGGAACATGAAGGAAATTACTACTAATATTCCAACAGAATTAAATAAATTGTAAACCTTCCAGTGTTATCTGGGGGTTTTTTTCAATGTGTGACCCGAGAGGAAAAAATGCAATTGCCATCAGAGACTTTTTTTTTCTCTCCTAAACTGTGGATGAATGATCTGCTGCTTACTGCAGGAAATCAGTAGGAGCAGACAAGGTGCTGTACATTTCAGACTGGGCTGTAATTATCTTATTTCCCATGCCATCAAGCATTGTTCTGGGTAAGACTGGAGATATCCATACACAATACTGTCCAGTTTTGAGAGAAAGACATGCAAAACACGCAGAGACCTGTTTTTCCTTATTAATGGCTCATCTAAGAGTTCAGGGAAAATGTGAGCAAGTGATTGATATAAATTCACTCGCTAAGTGTGAAACAACTACGCTGAATGTGAACAAGGGTATTTATCTGGTTGTCAGGAATGTACACAACACAGTGCAATCTCTTTTGTAAGCAAACTCGTAAAACTACTAATCAGAGAGGGTGCCCAAATGCTAAAAGGATAAATAACTGCATAATGACAGCATTTATCTGAGAAATTAGATTCTTTCAAACAACATGAAGCTCTACAAAGCAACCGCACTCCAGAAACCCCTAGATGTATTGTAAACAACAATAAAAATAACACTCCATCTTTAAATGAACAAAAAACGATTCAAAATAAATGTGCTTAGTAGCCTCTGTCCCCGTAAATAATTGTTTTGGTCTTCAGTGTAGAAAGGATTGCGATTTCCCCATTCTTCGCCTGTACTGCAGATCCTTTTTTTTTTCTAATCAGCCAGAAGAACCCATCAATCTGCTATCACAACCTGCTCACTGTTTTCTCAGACACAAAGTCAGGGAGCTAGAATGAACACAAGCTGGTAGAGAACTTGTTATGCCCTTCCTGATCGGCGTTTTTTGTTCTACCTTCCTGCTTCTACACAAAATACAAAGGACTAAAATTCATTTACCATTTTAAAAAAGATTGAACATAGGCACCTTTTTGTTTTAGGAAGAATTAATTTTAATATCAAGCATTCAATGAAAGTCATATATGTCTTGGCACATCAGGATGTTATTTCGCTGTCAATATTTTCTTTTTAATTTGTTCTGTGGAGGCATTCAAAACTTCCTAAGCACTTTCCAAGCACACAGTGGTTACTGTAGAATAACAAAGGTCTAGGAACAGCAGATGCAGGAAAGCAGCCCAACTGAAAAGCAGAAATTGGACAGAACTTCGTGTTTTCACTATGCCTTGATGCCATTCTGCCAGCCCTTTGCTGGGCCCATTTTTTGCTGCTGATTCACATCACTGCAACAGTTTTGGCTTTGGCTACAGTTTTCAGCACCGTGGCACTCCTGTATTTGAACTTCAGCAAAGCAGCCTCTCTCCAGTATGCTATTCCCACTCCACCTTTATGGAAATATTTTCCCTTGCAGTGTGCACATCCTGTTCCAGAGCTGCTCTTGCTGCTATAGAGAAGGTCTGGTACCTCCTCTCCATGGCCACAACCTTCCCAACTACACAGCATGACTCAGTGCATCCACCATCTAGCCCTGCAGTCACCTTTTCCTGCAAACACCTGGGATGATGAGCACAACCTGGCATGCTGAAACAGATGGCAGCACTACTTTGAGTACCTGTAAAAGCCACCCTAATGTAAGCTGCCTTTGGAAAGAAAACCTCTTTCCCATTCCCATCATCTTTTTATCTGTCCTGCAGTAGGTCACACCCTGCTGAAAATTAATTCACTTGAAATAGGGGTACTGTTTCCAGCCAGCTCCATCCCTCCCTGTAGCTGTCTCTGTATTCCCTGAGCTCCAGTGCTGGCACAGAGCAGAATGAAGTTTTGCCCTCAGTGGTGTGGTGGTGAAGTCAGTGTTTCAAGTGGCTTAACCAGGTTGTGTGACTGCACGCTGGGCTGGGCGGGCACAGTCAAATGGTCTTCTGCAGCTGCTTACTCCTTTCTAGACTGTCTCTTGGAAGTCATCTCCTCCACATGTAACATCCAAGTCCCTTTTTGCATTATGCCATGTAGAATTCCAAGCTGTATCTTGCATCCAGGGTAGCAGAAGAACAGGAGAAAATGCCTGAGGAGACACGTGAGCACTGTTGTATCCCTCGTTGTTCTTTCAGGCAGCTATCCTGTGCCATGACTGCAGTCGTCATTCACTACATTTCAAATAACAGATTTTACAAAAACCTAAGTGGATTTTCAGTGCTACTGAACCATTTATGCTTCAGGAAACCACAAGTAAGAACTATAGCCAGACTGGCATTTTTTTGTAACTGGCCATTGAGTTTGCAGTAAATGGATTTCCAATCCTTGATTAGATGTTCTAGCCTTCCCATAGGAAAGGAGGAATGAAAAGCTTTGTAGAAAAAAGCCTAATAGAGGCCTGGAAATATTTCATATTTTTTCCTCACCAGAGCCTCTTTCAATTTAAATTAGTGAGATTCCTTCCTATCAAGGAAGAGAAAAATAAGAACTGTCTTTTCACATATTGTCATTTTGCATCTTAGTGACTGATGTTTTAGTGAAACTTTTCTGTGTCGTATTTCTGTAAAGCAGTTGTGGGCTGGGACACGACACAAGGCTGAACAAACTTGTCTGAAACACAGCCACAATAATTTGTTCATGAATAAAAACTCCTCCATAGATATTTGTGTAAACTAACACCAAACATACAAATATTTGCAGAAAAACAAACAAATAAAAATGTTAAGCAATATGCTCAGTGCAAGGGATTGAGTTGAATTTAAAGGCTATTTCCTCACATATATAGAAAGAAATGTTTGCAATAATCAAAATAATTATTTCTATTCCACGGTTTGAGTGAATATCACCAAAAAGACGTACTTGTTCCAGTTCTATTTGTGAAGATGACCTTTAAAAAAGCAGGTTGTCTAACTTGCTTTTCTAAAATAAAATATAGAAGGTATCCACCTGTTTTAGGAGAAAAGATGTTGCTAAACTGATATAAGTCTTAGCAAAGTCTTTTGGTACTGGCTGGAAGAGGACCATAACATTACCAAGCTAATCATCTTTATTTATATTGTTCACTGTTTATAGAGCTTGTGGGAAACAGCAAGGACAAAAAACGTGTCTTAAATTTTCTTTTTATTGACGTGGGACCCAGTTGACATACCTCTGGAGATCTTTTTAAGTTACTGAATGCTGACTATGCTAATTGCCTGTGTAAATATTTTCTCTCCTAGCAGATAGGATCCAATACCCAGCGCAGCACATCAATATCAGATTATGTCATTTTTTCTATTTTTTCCTAGAAAAAATATATGACATCTGTAAGCAGAATTTTAGGAAAGTAGACATTGCTGTGTCAATTTTCAAAATAGTGTTTGCTGTTATGTTTCTGCCTCCTCGCTTTTGATCTCTTTTGAAAACATAAAAAAAAAATTTACCCCGTAAACACCATCCTATTCCGTTTGACAAACACTGATTTTTATCCCTTCATGTTTTGAGTGGAGCCAAAACTGGCATGGCTTATTGTTTTCAATAGGAATAAACACATTGACTTAACTACTATCTAGTCCTGTCATATCAAAACATCAAAACTGTATAGCATTGTCCACAGATACAAGCACAGTACCAGGAATAATAATTGTTCATTTGCTGCCACATACTCAGCCAAAGGAAAACAAAATTGGATATTTTCTGCAAAACCCTGACTAGGAATGAACAGACTCCTCCAAAACAAATTGTTGAAAAGCTGCTTTGTGATTCTCTAAAGCCTTGGATCACTTCTCATTTGCCTGGAAGATAAGTATTAATGATAATCTTAATTTCTTCATTAACAGGAATAATGTTTAAAGATTATATATTTGCTGTTACACATTTGCATTCAGAAAATCTGAAATTGGTGTCATTTTCTATAGCAATAAACCATGGGCCTAACATTTCTTCTTCCCTGTCCTTGCTTATGTCTGTAGGGATCTGGAAGAGCTGCAACAGAATCAGTGTTAGTATCCCAGAGCAGTAGCCAGGTTAACAATAGTACAATTTCACCAACATTTGTTATTCCAGTAAACGAAGGAGATGGATTAAGTGGATGTGCATAAGTTTAGCAATTGCAAGAAAACTGGCCTCAAGCACATGTCAGGGGCAGAGGAGAAGGTCAGGCAGGTGAGGAGGGTGGGACAGAGCTGTGGGAGGCTTGGATGCCAAGTCACAAACTTGATGCTCTTGTGGCAACCTCTAAAGAAAGGATCTAATGTGAATAAATTCACAGTGAACTTAACCCTAAATAAACCGGCTAGCTGGGATCTCCCTCTGGAGGTCTGCAGAACTGACTGCATCTCATTTAGTACACAGGGAATCAGGGAGGACTCTTCCACTAAATGCTTAAAATTGTAGGAATAGGTTAAAATTCATAGTGAGGGAGAATTGATCCCAAATATGCCCATACATCCTTGGACTTCCTAGTCTTTCTTTTCTGACATTCAGCAGTCTTATGAGGAAATGTATTCATAAAACTCTCTTGGATGAAACTGCAGCTGATTTGATGGGGTTTTTTCTGCTGGAAAAATGCCCATTTTAGAAAAAAAAAAAAAAATGAGGATGGATTAATATGATAGTTCCCTGGCCACTGGCCTGGAAGTCTAGCCAATGTGCAGCCAGCTAGCCATCTTTCTGTGAAAAATGTTCCATTTTTAGATTTTTCACCGTCAGTTAAAACAATTTTTTTCTTGTTGTGAAAGTTATAGTAGGAACCAATCTTTTATCTTCTGGCCAACACTGTTTTGTGTATTATTGTTAATATTTATGATGATTACAGCATATCAAGCAAGTGGCCTTGTGTGATGAACACTGGCTTTTTATATTACTTTGACCTTCTCTAGACTGGACGAACATATTACTCTTGATCTCCTAATCATTTAAAAGATCAGGACACAGATAAATTAAAAGAATTAAGGAGTTCAAGCACAGGATTTTACAGTGTTGCCCCAATCAACTACTGGTTAGTTCTGTTTCATCGCCATAACATTGTTAGTGAAGCTAAGCAAATATACAGAATTTGCTCTTTCCTTTCAAGACGAATGTCAAAACAATAAATAATCTTACCAGCTATATTGATTAGTGACAATCTTGATGTACATAGTTGTTTGGGATTCAGACATTTATCTAGGTGGGGAAAGAAAAGCATTTTTATTTGCTGCATTGGGGTTCACTTGGAGAAAATGCTGTTAGGCGTCTCGAAATTCTCTGCACAGTGGCAGGCTTTTAAACGCAATGAGATATCCGCAGTACTTTTCCATATTAATCAATAAGATGAAAGGCAAAAATCAATTTTGTCTGTGCAACTGTGTGTGACACCTCCCTAAGAGCTGTACCATTGGGATGGATTCATGCCAGCAAAGCTGGCCATAGCTTGATTGTTTATTTATAGCGAGGAAAGACATAAAGTCAGCTTGGTGACAAAGTAGCAGGAAAGATGTTACTCAAAAGGACGTCTGTTCAAAAATCTGGCATTAGCATTTGGGAAATATGTATTTCAGATCTTAATAGCAATTGTGGTTTCCCACATAAATCAGAGTCAAAAATTTTCTCTGATTCAGAAGCAAAAATGGCTGAAGTTACCAAGGGAACTGAGGAACACCCAGATGTTCTCAGATAGTCATGGCAACACTAAGGAATTTACCATATACTCCTGGGATTAGTAAGGTTTTGTTATTGTAGCATTGAGAAATTAATGAAATGTGATCCTCTAGTTTCATATTCTGCATCCCCCTTCCTGTCCTAGAATAAACTACAAATGTTACCACATCCCCATGTCGTATACAGTTTCGCTGGCCTCTATTGCATCTTCCAGCAATTCTTTTAATTCAGGATTGTAGAATGTTAGATTATAACTCATGTCATATTTGAAAACTTACATTTATAATTTCTTCTGCAATGTGGTATTCAAAATGTTATTTCACTATAGATTTTTTTTGTAAATATAAACATGTTTTCTCTCATGCTCTGTTCCTTCTCTAGTTATTCCCAATATTCAGTAGGTTGGGAGCTGATCATTGCTAAACCAATGTTAGGGTAGTATGAACAGAGAAGCTTGGATCTGAGCAAAAATAGTAAACTCAAAGCCCTTCACTGCCTATGAAATGTTAAAATTTATTTGTTTCCTTATCCTCATCACTTGATTACATTTTACTGCTCAGTCATTCAGTATCATGAGGTTTTTTTAAAATTTTCTCAGATAATCTTCATTATTCCTTTCCTGAACAGTAACACCAGTGTGCTTTCTCACCTTACTCTCTACCCCTATTCCCAGATCATTTATGAAAAATTTGTGCAAAGTCTTCAGCACAGAGTCCTGTGGGGTCCGTTAAAAATGTTTTTGGAGCAAAAGTTATCCCAACTTAAGGTTTCTACAACTAATTCAGATTGTAAGCCTAACTTCTAGATAGGTGAAATGAATCAAAGCCCAACTACAGAATCACAGAAAAGGGGATCTGGGGACAGCATCTAAATGACCAACCTTCTGCTGAAAGTGGGGCCTTACTCTAGTTTTCCTATGATTCTGCCAAGCCAAGACTGAATGTTTTCAGTAAGAGGGATTCCACCACATCTCTGGCTGACCTATCACAGGGTTTAATTGTTCATGTGGTGATGATTTTTTTTTCTTATAGCCAAACAGAAATCTGTACCTATTGTGTGATGTCCTGTCACTCCACATCCATGTGAACACAGTTTCCCTGTCTTCTCTGTACCTGCAGTGTAGGCACTAGGGACTGATGAGATCTTCCCTGAGTCTGATCGTTGTAGGCTGAACAAACCCAGTTCATTCAGCCTTTCTTTATTTGTCAAGTTCTCCAGATCTCTCATCGTCCAGGTGACCAGTCACTGGACCTTTCTAAAAAAGGCTAAAAGTTCATTGATAAACCTAATGCAGCACTAAAGATGCATTGGATACAGTAGTAGAGAGAGACTATGGAGCAGAAAAAAGTATTCAAGGAAAATTAAAAATAGAATGAGAACTAATGTCCTTCTGTAAGTAATTCCCAGTAAACTGACAGTAAGAATGGCAAGTCTGTTAGGTTTAAACTGGGTTTTTGTAGAAGATTACATTAAAGTCAAGACACATATTAGTAGAAAGTTTATGTGTAGATTAGATGCTGCTAAAGGGTGAAGTAATTCTTGAAATAACCGAACAGTTTCTTGAAACAAACTGCTTATAGAAGTAAAATATGTATCACTTCTCAAGATAATGGACAGATTGTTAATTATGTTTTCAAAAGTGTATCATAAATTCTGTCAAAATTCAAAGAAGTTCTACTTCACAAAATTTAGAAATTTAAGAAGGGAATGAAATAAAAAAACAGTGCAAAAAGTATATCATTATATATAAATTCTGAATATGAGGAGACACTTGAAAAAGTATGTCAGGACTGACATGGGATATATGAATTATAAATCAGTTGTGATGAAGAGGATAAGGAAATCAGAGGCATCAAGAGAATCAAGACAGTTTTCTGAGTCAGACATATGGGCCAAAAAGGGCCTCTGCAAAACAACATTAATGAGATCACACTTTAAAAGTTTAATTACTTATAGACACCACAACATTAAAGAGATCTTTTAAAGGAAATAGAGAAAATGGCAAAAGACTTGAGGAAATCATTTATGAAAACAGAGTTAAAAAATTAGCATGGAAAGTGTGACCAAGCACAAAAAGAAGTTGGGTGTGACAGATGTCTACAAATATCTGAGGGGTGTTAAAAAACAAGAAAAGAATAGGACTCCTAAAGATGATATGAGGTAACATACTGAAAATAGGTCAGTGAAATTAAACAGTGGAAAAAATACACCATGTAACTGGTTGAATATTTTAATAGTGATATATAGAAGTCAATTAAATAGCTTTCCTAAAAAAAAAAAGAGGATGAGCATAATTAAGCCATTTTAAAATAGGGTTGGACAGATTGTTAGGGAAGGCATACCATGGGTAGTAATTCTGCATGGCTAGCGGAACAACTGAAGATCTCAGAGGTTCTAACATCTGTGACTGTACCAAGATAATGCAAGCTATATACTCAGGAGATTTTTACTGAGGAGAGAACACATTAAATATGCAATTTCTGGGTGTCTTCAACCCTTTGAGCATATCTCCTAAAAGAAAAGTCAGAAATATGGACTTTTTCCGGTGTTACAAACCTGATATATCTTGAAAGAATTATGCAGACTAGTCTATGGTAATACGAATTTGAAGAAGGGACTATAGCAGGTAGCATACAGGCATGCATCAATGAGGGTTACTTTTTTTGCTAACAACATTTTATGAGACTGATGATAGGACTAATTAAACATCTCTTGGCATACGGAAAAAGCAACAAGACCAAGATTTTATAAATGTATTGCATTTTATTAATCCTCGACAATATTTGGCAATAATCTTCGCTAAAAGTCCGGTTCAGAACAACTTGCATTCCATTCTCATAAGGTAGTGGAAGAATAGTAGTAGACAAAGATTACCATTTTGTCTAGTCTCTGCTCCTTTCTTCTTGCATAGATGAACAAAAATAAGATATAACATAATCATTAACCACTAAATTATTTAGAATTGTCCAAAGTTACAGAAAGACAAAGAAAATAATTTTAATATGTTCCATTTTTTCAATACATGGAAGAAAAATGTATGCTATGCGAGATGCTCAAGAAAATGTAGTGAACCTGCAGTTCACCCTGCAAAATTAATTTTTTTGCCATCAGCTGCAATAAGATGACAACTACATGTCAATAACTTTTTCACACATGTATTGCACATGCTATTAAACTGATTTCCTGGGCTGATTTACATAAAAGAGATGGTTAGAGACAAACACAGCAAGAATGATAAAAAAAAAACAACAGAAATTAGTATGGGAAACGTTATCTTATTCATGCTACTGACAATATTTTTTTCCTTTCTTGAGGGAAGAGTAAGTGATATTGTCATCAATCAACATAGCTACATAGCTGATCAGAAATACTAAAAAAAAAAAAAAAAAATCAGATAGTAAAAAACTAGATCTGATTATCTACACACATTTTAAAGGTTTGACTTTTTAACTAATGGGTAGTTAACCTGGCAAGGACAATTCTGGATTCCTTCCAGCAAGAACTTTTCACATACACACACACATCTTGAACCAGCTCCCTTGAACCATAGGCTGGACCTCAAGACTATCCAGACCCTGCACCCAGACCTTCACCAAGTGTCTGGTTTAGACCATAAGTCTTTCCAGCTATTAGTCTCCTCCTACTCACCAAGTAGTCCAGCTTGAAGTGTGCTAGCAGGGCATTATACACACACACACACAGAAAACACTGCACACCCATGCTATTCTTCTCAACCAGAAAATGGGTAGAAAGAGAGTTTAATAAGAATATAGAACAGGCTGCAGTGATTCAACCAGCCAATAAGTTTTCAGACCAGCAGCATTTCCACATGGATGGTGTCTTTTATACACCCTCTTCCCCCGATTTTACTGTGCTTGTTCCCCAGCTCACCTTAATCCATCTCTTCCTTTGCCCTTGTTTTCTCCCATGTAAGTAACTCACTGCAGATACTTTTTCCCCGTTGCTCCCTGTTTTGCTGTCAGCAAAATGCTTCTTCACAGCCCAGTGATTTTTGTTCAGCTGCCTTCTCTCTTACTTGTTACCTCCATGAAAATCTCACACCACGTCCTCCACACCACGTTTCTCATGTTTTGCTCACTTACATAAATCTCAGGCAAGGACTAGTCATTTACCTACATAATTTAGCAGATAAGCTTAACTGGATGCTGAATATCCAAACAAGGAATATTGAGATCTCCTTTACACAGGTGCAAACATGAGTTTTAGGAAAAGTACCTTCCCCCACCAAAAAAAAAAAGAGCAGTATGTAGAGAACTATTATGCCAAAACATATGTGCAACTTAACGATAGTTTGAGAGGAAATCTGTCAATTAAGCCTCGTCAGAACAGAACCATACAGTATTTTTGTATGAATAATAATGTGAAAAGGGGAGAGTGGGTTCTAAGACAAACAGCAGTTTTGACATCACTGCCATACCTTACTGTTATTTCCTGAGAAAAGAGTTCTCAGCACCTCATTAAATGTGAGGTGGAGTCTTACTTTCCTCTTCTTGGATTTTGTAGTAAATCATAATCTAGTGGTTAAAGGTTTCGGCAGAGTATTACAGTGTTGTATTTCCACTGTTACTATATTTCTAAAAACTCATTATGTACCCTTATTTCACTTTTCAACTCTTATTTTTCATTTTGTTTCATTATTTTACCATCTAACACTCTAAAGATTTTATGACCGCTGTATATATTTACTGTCATGATGGAAAACTCGCTGAGTTTTATCTACATGACGTAGTCAATACAACATAAACTCCTGCCTCTCCTTGCCCTTGATCAGAAGGTTGAGAAGCTACCAAACGAGCACTGCTTTGCTGCCCTGCATATTAGCAGTTATATACTTTTCCAAAACAGCCATTGTCACTCTCAAGGTCATAGTCAATGAGAATACGTTGCTTAATCTGTTTACTACTGATTCATCTCTCTTCTTCTGCAGTCCATGGATTTGTCTTGATCCTTCGAAGCTTCCCAAATAAAAATTTATTCTTTCACAAGCAACTATGTGAACAAGCATTTTACAATTCTTCATAAATATTAGGCCCCATATATAGGACTAGAAAAAAATAGAAACTTACTGATATTTAAGATCAGAACTTCCTTCCTTTTGTCCTGAAACAAAATATACCTGAAGATTTTGTGAAGGACATGCAATTTAGTATTTTATCATTCTTTGACTCCCTGGAAAAAAAACAACATTATTAGAGACTTCATCCATGCTTTTCTGGATTACCCTGGGGAAAAATGTGTAAGAGATAAAAAAGAAATATGTATGTAATTGAAAAATACAGTCCAAGTGTATTAACAGCATAAAAACCAGCCAATTAATCAATCAGTCTTTAAATTTTTGTAGCACGAACAATAATTAAGCTCCCAATGTCTACTATTTTAGTTGATTGAGAAACTAGTCCCACTGAAATGAACTAGATTTTCTTTTAGTTCAAGTCTTTTCTTGAGAATTAAGATTACAAGACTGAGGCTTATAGATTTTCTTGACTTCATTTTGAAATCTTTTCAGCTTCTCCTGTAATAATATTCATAACATTTTTACGACAAAAAAAAAGAGACTTGGGACAACAATGTTTTGTTTGTTGTTCCACGACTATAGATTTGAAGAGCTACAGTCTGGGAAGAACCATTATATCATTTGACCGTTCTGTCATAAATCTCAGATCATTAAATTTCATCTGATTTTCACTACATTCGATGTAACAGATTTTATTTCATTCAATTGCGTGAGATAACTGGTGTGCATGTATTGTGTATATTCTTATAGAATTGTGCAAGTGAATAATAAGGTTTAACACTGGTGTGAGGGTTAGAGTTGACCAACAAGAGGACACAACCTAATGTGCTGAGGAAATATTTTTCAAGGGAGGAATTCAACTTAGAGAAGACACTGTGGGTTGGTTGGGTTTTGGTTTGTTTTTTTTTCCTGGAGATCACAGAAACATAGAATGATAGAGGTTGTAAAGGACCTCTGGAGTTCATCTAGTCCAACCCCCCTGCCACAGCAGGTTCGCCTAAAGAAGGTTGCACAAGATGGCATTCAGATGGATTTTGAATGTCTTCAGAGACAGAGACTCCATCACCTCTCTGGGCAGCCTGTTCCAGTGCTCTTTCACCCTCAAAATAATGAAGTTCCTCTTCATATTTAGATGGAGCTTCTTTTGTTCAAGTTTGTGCCTGCTACCTCTTGTCCTCTCACTTGGTATCACTGAAAAAAGACTGACATCATCCTCCTGACACCCATCCTTTAAGTATTTACAACCATTGATAAGATTTCTCCTCAGTCTTCTCTTCTGCAGACTAAAAAGCCCCAAGTACCTCACCTTTCTTCATGAGATGTTCTATTCCCCTAATCATCTTTGTAGCCCTTGTTTTTCCACCCTCTCCAGCAGTTCCCTGTCTTTCTTGAAATGAGGAGCCCAGAACTGGACACAGAACTCTACATATGGCCTCACTAGGATGGTGTAGAGAGGGTGGATACTCTCCCTCGACCTGCTTGCCACACTCTTCTTGATGCACCCCAGGATGCCATTGGTCTGCTTGGCCACAAGGGCACATTGCTGGCTCATGGTCATCCTGTTGTCCACCAGGACTCCCCAGATCAATGTTAAGGATAGGAAATTCAGCCTGAGGACTAACTCAAAAAATCGTTAGATAGAAGCTAGTTAACTACTGTAGCAGTGATTTTCCCAAGGGGCCTGCACACTCACAATAGTATGATTGCCTTGCTCATCAGGGCTTATTTCAGCCTAGTGCTGTCAGGTTATCACCTGGACAGGTTTGGCTTAATATTAGGAACAACATGATAGTTAGAGAAGAGGTAGAAGGAAAAGCTCAATCAGACAGGGGCTAATAAAATAATTTGGGATTTCATAGAAGTGTCACTGTTCATCCTCTTTTGTTCGACTGAGCTTGTAGTAGTCCTAGCAGAAGGCATCAGGAGTAAACCAGCAGTCCGGTCACTGTTTAAATCAGCCATGGTCCCATACACCTACTGAAACTGAAGCAGATAGAGTCCTCAAACAAGATTGGTTTTCCATTTGTGCCAAAGCTCACCTGAACGGTGCAACCTCCCAAGACTTCCAGTCTGAGCTGTGCCCTAAAATGAGCCTTAACTGGAAGCACAGCTTGTGTCAACCTCAGAAATAACATTGCAGGAGGAACCTGTTTTACCTTAGCCCTTCCCATATCTCTCATCCTGGCATTTAATCCATTTCTTGGACTCTGCCTCTTCAAATATGTCCCTATATAGGCCTCTAGTTTAAAACTAGTCCTGTACCAAATTCTAGCTCCAAAACAAAAACATGGGTGTTAATATAAAGATGTACTTGTCATCAGTGGATATTTCAAATTTCCTTAACCCATTATTTCCTAGGCATACTCCTGCAGTTCTAACTAAATAAAAGGTTATAGGGCTCCAGTGTGAAGTGACACCATTAGCTCACAGCCTCACAGAATCACAGAATGTTAGGGATTGGAAGGGACCTCAAAAGATCATCAAGTCCAATCTTCCTGCCAGAGCAGGAACGCCTAGATAATACTACACAGGAACATGTCCAGGCAGGTGTTGAATGTCTCCAGAGAAGGAGACTCCACAACCTCAGTTGTTCTTCCAGCAAATATCAGGGAAGTTAAAATCCCCCACGACAACCAAGGCCTGTGATTGTGAGACCGCTCTCAGCTGCCTGTAGAAGGCCTCATCAACTTCCTCACCCTGATCTGGTGGCCTGTAATAGACACCCACAACAGTATCTCTCCTGCCAGCCTGCCCCTTAATTCTAACCCATACACTCTCAACTTGCTCCTCATCCATGCCTGGATGATATTCAAGACATTGTAGTTGCTCTTTCATGTAAAGAGCGACTCCACCACCTCGCCTGGCTGGCCTGTCTTTCCTGAAAAGGACATAGCCACCCATGACCACATTCCAGTCATGTGAGCTCTCCCACCATGTCTTACTGCTTCACACTATTTTCTCCACAGATTTGTGTTGTGAGCAGCTGCCTTGAGTGGTCCAGACTCAGTCCAAGCCAGATGAGGATATAGCAGTTAAAGAATATGATTTTGCTCTCTTTTTTTTGGCTAACTTATTACATGAATCTTTAAGTGTGTGCAAGTGTATGTGTATACATGTGTGTGTCTACACAAAAACTGTTTTGTTTCCATTGTCAGAGCTAGGTGCTGTTTTCACAACATTTCCCACTGGAGAAGGTTTAAACTAAAGAATTTTAAAATAATGTACAGCCAAAATAACATCTCTGTTTGAAACCACGTTCCTATCATCTCACATTTTCTCATAGTCAGCAACAAGTGCTATACACCCCAATCCAAACAACTGGCATTACACTCTTTCCAGCCTAAAACTACTGTGAAATATTGGACCAACATTTGCAAAAGTGCTTAGGTACAACATGCCAAGTAATTTCAATTTCAGTGGAATTTTTAGGCATGCATTGACTACAGATAAACAACATATTGTAGCCCTCGGGTCGGGCTGTGCATGCCAGGCTGCGTCTTAACTGCTAGGGTGAGACACCAGCCTCTTCTTCCTTTCCACTCATGCACATGGGCTGAGGTGGAGAGGGAGAAGATGGCCATGCAGGCTGGAAAGAAGCCCCAGGACTCTAAAACCAAGTGTGGAGCTAACAAACGCTTCCATCAGAGCTACAAGATGCCTCATGCCTTCTCCCTGTAGCTGTCATGGGACTGCCACAGTGCTAACCACAGCAAAGCATGCGTGGAGTGTGCTTTGGAGGGAAGTCCGGATAGTACCTTTTGGAGCCCAAGTTTGAGGAAGAGAACGTGAAGATTGCTGCTTATAGTGTTAAAATTGCAAGTGGCATCTGTTTGCAGCTAATTAGATGCTGAAAATTTTAATTGCTAACATATGAAGCAAGGATCAAATATGGTGTTCAAAGTTATAGTATAAATCCAGCTTATCACATGGCTGTTGCGATAGAAATTGGGATGAATCTGCATCTGTGCATAGACAAACATATGTGATGTATGGCAAAACCTTTTTTACTGTTATTAATTTCTGTTCAGTTGGTTTTTTAGTTTGTTAATGAACACAAAAAGAAAAAAATTATCTTGAAAAGGGGCTGTAAGGTAAATTAAGCAAACAATTCTTTTTAAAATCCAAAACATAGAAAGATTTTATGTTTCTGCGTAGAACTTGCAACCATGTTTTGAATGTGTAGCAAGGCAAACATGGTATGGCAGAAATCCAATATTCATCTGCTGTTCATATTGCAAGAAAATGAGATCATTAAGGTCAGAAAGAACAGCTGCTTTAATTATAACACCCTGATATATCATATCAAACTTTTCATCATCTCACACAAACTAAGAACATACCCCGGGGATTCATTTCTATCACCCTGCTTTTTGGGGGGAAGGAGACTACCTAAGTACGCTCCAGAGCACTGGCTGCTTCGAGCGGTGCGATGCTGTGTAAAATAATTTTACCCCAAGCTCGATAATGTTATGGCAGCTATTATTAATCTAACTTTTACTGTCTTTATCCCTCTTTGTGTGGTGGCAGCGGTAAGGGAAGATGTTTTTGACAGCTGGGAAGCTGCCCTGCAGGCTTCACGGTCCTGCTGCCACACGTCTGACAGGCTCCTGCTCAGCAGCGCTCGGTAACCACGTCTCCGACTGGCACCGCTGGTCTGCCTGAGGCACCCGAAGGTATCCCTTCTTTAAGGGAATGGCTGCTTTGTGTTTTAACAGATGCTATGCTTCTGGTAGCGGAGAGATTAGAGGGACCATTCAACATTGAATCAGTCATGGATCCTATTGATGTCAAGATTTCTGAAGCCATCATGAACATGCAAGAAAACAGCATGCAGGTCTCGGCAAAGGTACTGTGTGAGTCACGCCTTCTCTGTTGCTGAATGTCACAAGCAGGGGGAAAAGCATCTCCACCATTTTTCTGTCCAGACTTTAAGAAAGGTTGTGTTGTCCGGACCTCTAGAAATTGCTTTTGCTTGTTCAACAGTTTACCAGACTGCCCTTGAACCTTTCATCTATCTAGGCAAGCTTGAAGATTTCAAAATGAGAGTGGCAGGGAGAAAGGTAAAATTTAGTAAACTCCAAGTTAAGAGCTGTAAGAGATTTAACGCAGACAGAGACTGTTGAAAATTAGTAGTAACTCTGTAAGTGATGTCCTGCAGAGTATGCTTGGTAACTTCTGCTCATGTCTCATCTGTGATTTTCCATATTAATTTCCAAGCACATTTTGATCTGTCTAGGTCAGACTGAAGTGAAATATGTTTGAGGTGAATGCACAAAAATTTTCCATTTAACCTCCTTTAATAGCCAGTCAAGGGAAATATTGTTACATTGGATGGTCTCTTATTACCAGATCTCAGTTTGATAGCGTTTTGTCTGGATTCTGACACGAAGATAAACAGAGCTAATGATACCAGCTTCCTCCTTTCCATTTTTAGTATGTGTGTGTCGTGTACACAGATCACCACCACCTCTGAACCTCTGTTAATAAGTTCCTTTCAACTCAGTAGCAGGTGCTGTTGAGCCAACAGTCAATGGTTAATGGCTTTTCCTTAATATTCATCACTGCACTGCGGCTCAAAATCTAAAGGCAACAGTTTGCCTGGTTCTCTGCATTAGGAATTTCTACGTCCTGGTGATCTCCCAGCACTCAGTGAGGTGCTGGCTGGACTGCCATCCAAGTCAGTGAATTTCCATTGCTTGGAAGGAAGCTGCTGTAACTGGGAAAAATGCTGGGACATAAATGCAGGAGGCTGAGGTTAATATTCTTCCTGCCAACCCAAAATTAGATGCTTTTTATGACCCCAGTGCTGCAGGTTGCTAAGAATTTCCTTCCAGATGCTTTTTCCTCTCAATCTACATACTGTTACTTTGATTTTAAAAGCAGTCTACATCCTGCACGATGAGACTTTGTTCTGGCAGCAGTGATCAAGGCGTTTAACAGCCAAGGCTAGCTTCAGCAAAATCAGCCCTTACATCAAAAAAGAAACAAAAAATATTTTCACTGAAAACTCACCCAAGGTTCAGGTGTGTTTCATTTTCCTTTTTACTCACTTGGTTGTCACAGTTTTTCCATTAGAGGGGAACCTGCATGCCCTGCCAGAGTCCAATGACGTCTTGGCACAATCTCATCTCACTATTCATTTCTTGCAGAGCAGACAGTTCCTCCTGTCCCTCAGAAATATTTTATTTGCTGTAAAGTTTAATAAATCGCAGCAATTCCACTTGCAATGTAAAGTTTTTCTTCTAAGAGAAATGTTAGCCAATATTTTTTTTAAATCTTGAGAAACAGAAATCAAATTACATCAATGAAATTCATTTTATTATATTTTTCATAAGTAATAGAGCTGTCTGTCCTTGGGGGGCCTTTGTATATTTCTGTGTAAACCATTATTTCCTGAAACGTGATTTAATTTTTTTCCTAGATTATATCCATCTTTTTTTAGGTCCTAACACAGAGAAGTGCTTTATTCTTGAAGAAAAGTATAAGGAGAAGTCTTTGGGTTTAGTGCTGTGTTCTCCTATATTGTGCGAGATCTCTAGAGATGATATATGAGTGCATGTAGAATCAGTCATCTGTCTAATTTTTCCCCCTTATACGTACTGACCACTTAGAGCTTCAGCAAAAATGACAGATACC
Source organism: Trogon surrucura (assembly GCA_020746105.1). Lineage (NCBI taxonomy): Eukaryota > Metazoa > Chordata > Aves > Trogoniformes > Trogonidae > Trogon > Trogon surrucura. The sequence continues at coordinate 57,921,766 of CM036617.1, forward strand.
TTGCTGGATGTAATGGGGTGCATGGAATGCAATTACACACCTAATGTAGGAGAAAAGCCATGTTTGTCAATTATACTGAGACGCCACTCAGAAAGCTTCAGGCAGGGTGTCGAAACCACGCTATTTTCTCTCTCTTCCAACAGTTTTATATCTGCATTTGACTGTACCCACTGAAATTGTGGTGACTGGGAATCACAGCTATTTTTTCACAAGTCAGTCAGTGCATTTTTACAATAGGAAAATGATGATGCACTAATAATGTTATGCCTACAACACTCACATCCACATAGATTATTCTCACCACTGACACGCAGCTTTTTCTACCTAAAAATCTGACTGACGTCTGGTAGGAGGCTCTATGCTGTATTCAGCAGAATTTTGAGCCTCTGTTTTTCCTCTTTTGAAAGGAATGGAACAAATGAAAATGAACAGTTTCTTCCTCGAGGGCCTCTCACTAATCTCATGCTCTTCGTGGGCAGAAGACTCAGAGATCGTTTAATCCAAAATCCATCCCTCTCCTGTTTCAAATATTTATATAAAATTGCTCTATTTTGAAAGTCATTCACAGGAGCCAGGCTCTTCTCAGTGAGAACCACTGATAGGACAAGGGGTAATGGGCTGAAACTGGAACATAAGAGGTTCCGCTTAAACTCGAGAAGAAACTTCTTCTCAGTGAGGGTGACGGAGCCCTGGAACAGGCTACCCAGAGAGGTTGTGGAGTCTCCTTCTCTGGAGACATTCAAGACCTGCCTGGACACGTTCCTGTGTGGCATAGTCTAGGCATTCCTGCTCTGGCAGGGGGATTGGACTTGATGATCTTTCGAGGTCCCTTCCAATCCCTAACATTCTATGATTCTATGATTCTATGATTAAATTGCACTATCAAATTTGTCTTTACATTGCAAAATTATGCTTTATGTTATACCAGCTGCAATTATATATTGAAATTTATTGAGAAAATCAGAAGTATGTTTGATACAACACATTGACTGCACATTACTGTGCATAGGTGTACAAAAACAAGTAAGAATTTATGCTCTTATGTGAATGATGAAGTCTTCAATTTTAGACATCAGCAGGAAAATACATCATGAATTTCGTTAAGTCTCCATTTTTGTGGTTCGACCCTCCATCCTTCACTTGATGTAGTATTGAAGGTTTTGTCCAGTATCATTTTCCTATAAATATGCACTTCCTATTCTTCTGAGAAATAGTCTTCATGATTAGTTACACTAATAAATAAACGGGGGACAAGGACCAGTGCCCGATCTTGAGGCCAAAGTGTCACTGCCTGATTCATTTCTATACTGTTGAGAGCTACCTTCTCTGGATCTCCTTCATTCTGCCAAGAGCAAGTGGGAGCAGCCCAGGAAAAGGCCAATGAGTTAACGATTAATCAGTGCAGACAGTCAGGGCTTATTGCTTGAGATCACGCCTTGTCTTTCACTTTCTTAGAAGACACAAACCCTCTGTCTTCCACTCCTGATGGGTACACATCAATATCGAGACAGAGTTATAGAGGTACCACACGTACTTCTTCTGTTTTTGTACATCTCAACCAAGGACATACAGACTCGGTAACATCCCAGTAACTGTCACTGCATAAAATGGAGCATTCCTGTTCCTAGACTGTTAATGTTTCTTGTCTGTGTGCTGACTGTCGTTGATTCTTTTTAGAATAGTTCATATTAACCAGGTACTAGTACTATGTTAAGATCCTCTAATTAATCCTGAGGCTGGAATTTTTCTCTATTTTCTTTATATTTCTCTTCAGTATTTATTCAGCACTGGCTGTCTAGAAAGTCTGACCACAAATCTCTAGGCTCCACAGGCTGCTCCCCTTGTGTGGCTGTCATATTCCTGAACTATAGCCACATGAGGTCCTTGTTTCGCCTCAGGGGAAGTCCTGTTCTTGACAGCTGCAATATCTGGGGATGCTTTTCAAAAAGAAACAGTGGTCTAGAAAGTCCTTTCTGCTAGAGGAATCTGCGTGCTCTGAATCAGATATGTTTCCCTTCTCCAAGAAAAGGCAAGTATTGAAGATCTTCAAAACCAGTTTCCATAGCTTCAGCATCTGAATCTTACAGCCATTCTGACAGAGTACCTGCTACAAACCAAATCGTATCAAGTGCAAAAATTACCAGTCTGGGCTGCCTGAGATGCCTCCCAAAACATTGGCACTTTTTAAGAGTAGTTTTGCAATCTGGGTCTACCCAGACTTCAGTGCTGTTCCCTGAAAGTTGCCTCCGGTAGCGGTCAGGTTGCAGTAGATCTACCTTGGGTTTCTTCTGATAATGTCTGAGGCACATTATTATTGAAATCTCTTTGTTATTCACCAGTGACCCCTCTTTGGTATTTGAACATTATCGTGCCAAACTCAGTGCTCAGCAACAGCTTGATTATTTCACAGGTAAAAGTTTCGTATTCTGCATACTGTTTCCCATGGCTCAGTTCATATCCAAGACTTAGTCATAGCATACATTTACATTATTCTTATTCTCCTTCTCCCTGAGGTAATTCAGGGAGTCATATTCAGAATGTCATAACATATAAACACTCATTTCAATCTTGGCCAAAACAAACATGTTTTGGGGGCCTTCACAATCTTCATGTAAGGCTGTCAGTGCCATTACCTTTGATTCCTGCTTGAAGTCAAAGAGTAAATTCTACATCTGTTCCATTTTAGCAATATGAATGTTTACTAGTTGACATCTGCAGAGATTTCTCGTTCACAAGAAGTGGAGGAAATCTCAAAAAACAGCAAAAAAAAAGATGTTTCATTCTTCTTCAAAAAAGATATTTCATTCTTCTTCAAAAACGGAGAAAATTCCTAATCTGTTTTCATCAGCATAATTGTGTCTTCATTGCCACTCAAAGCACAACATACTGGACTGTTTTCTGCATTTTAAACAGTCTGTTTCTGTACAGATATGTTTGGCTACTGTAAGTGTCATTTGGCTGCCATGCCAAGATTTTTCCACTTTCATAAAGACTATCTCAGAATTTAGTCCCCCCTTAGTATTAAATATACATTTATCTGAGCTGATGGATGTGCCATTTTAATCTATAGATATATGGGTTTTTTCAGCAATTACTTCAGCTAAAAGGATGAATGAGCTCCATGACATAGTCGACTACCTATGCATTATTTATAGGAAGGAAATCTTCATAAAACTACATCCAAGGTTCTTCTTAAAATAGCCCCTGCATTTCATATTAACAAAACCTCTTCATTTATCTGTGTCCTTTCCAGAGCTCTGTGTAGGAAAAATACAATGACATTTCAGGAAAAAATCAATGCTGTTCTATCCGAAGATGAGGGAGTCAATGGAGCAGAGTCCTATAGAGACACTCAATAGGAAACACTGAGCCCTAGCACATGTCTAAATAACAGCATGACTTAAGGCTTCATAAAAAACAATCTCTATCTGCTGGGATTCAAAACTTCGAGTTCTCAGGGGAAAAAGACTCATGTGTTACACTTATCTACATGTCAAAGTTTAGGGCTGGGCTAGCCACTAAATGCTGACAGATGCTGTCTAAGCCCTCTCCCTCCCCAAAGGGAAAGGGGATAAGGTAGAGAGACTTCCAGCTTGGAAAATAAAACTAACACAGCTTTGATAAAACAGTAATAGCACTAATAAGGTACCAATGAAAATAATGAAATATATACAAATAAATCCAAAACCTGTCTCGAACCAAATGCCCCCCTCCAATAGCAATCCTCACTCATGCTGCAGAGAAGGCAGGCACTGGGGAAGTCCCAGGCTCAGTGGCATGGGGGAACCAGACACACGAACCAGATTTGGGAACTCAGGATTGAGATCAAAGACAAAGAAGGGATGGAGACCTTCTCAGGTGCCAGTCATTGAGGAAGAGGTCTTAACCCCCATGGTCCCCCAGCTTTGTACTGAATATGATGTATATGGAATGGAATACTTTTGTTGGTCACCTGTCCTGTCTGTTCTTCATCAGAGGTGCAACATTTTGCTTCCTTGTGACCCCTTTTACTTCCTGGCACCCCCAGCCTGGCACACAAGATCCAGCAGTGACCTTGGTCACTAGAGGAATAAGTACAAAGAAGAGCCCTTCTGTCTACCAGTCCCTGGAATTAGCTGTAAACATCAGATATTAACACTTCTAGTAGCACACACTGTCCACAAAAACAAGCTGTTAGCTTCAGAAAGTGCAGCCTCTTAGAAGACACTGAGCTGAAAAGTAAAATCACTGAACACAACTGGTTCCGTTTAGCTCAAACCAGAGCACTACATGAAGTCCTGAAGTAGATGCTTCCATTTACTCTGCTCAATGGATGTAATTTTTCACTGGTTCTGCTGATCTCATGGCTTCATTCGTATCCCTGACCACAGAGGCCTGGTGCTCTTTGTGACACCCTAGGATATCCCATTAGAGCTGCAGTTCAATGGGGAATGGTCTTGTGTTCAAATCACCTTAACAGATGTCTCAGATATTCCAGGACATTACAAACTATTATAGATGCTGATATGAGAGCAACTGAAGGGAGCTTTTGATCTTTCTAAAACGAAAGCTTAGATGTTTGGCTTAGACACCTACATGTACACAAATCTAGGTTTCTTAATTTCAAATGGGATCCTTTCTCTAAATTCAGATTAAATGGACTGCACCAATTATATATAAAATGCAATTTTTTGAAGGGATTGGATTTATGCAGCCAATTCACAGCGAGCGTAATGAAGCACATGAATAATTTTTCCAGAAATCGCTCAGTATCTCTGTGTATCATTGTGAAGAGAGTATTTCATGTGCTGCTGCTCAGGAAGCATTTGTTAATTTCAGGTATCAGCTTCACGTTTTCTGTTCTGTCACTTAATACCTGGACACAAATTAGAAAATGTCTCTTTTGCACTGAACACTGTATCCTTACTGCTTTTCTGCCAGGTCATTTAAAAATTAAATTATTTCTTCTCTGATGTTAAAACTGCTATCCAATTTCAATCTTTATTATTGGTTGACTGCATGTAAAAAACTGTAAAACTACTTGTTACAACTATTTGTATGAAGCCAAATACCACACAGGCTATGTTGTGGGTTTTTTCAGTATGTCATAAAAAAGATTAAATATAATTTATATAGACTCACAGTTACTCCACATGGTCATACAACTAGCCTAACTGTCATACACTGTGGAATTACAGAATCACAGAATGTTAGGAATTGGAAGGGACCTCGAAAGATCATCAAGTCCAATCCCCCTGCCAGAGCAGGAACACCTAGATAATGCTACACAGGAACGTGTCCAGGCAGGTCTTGAATGTCTCCAGAGAAGGAGAATCCACAACCTCCCTGGGCAGCCTGTTCCAGTGTTCCGTAACCCTCACTGAGAAGAAGTTTCTTCTCGAGTTTAAGCGGAACCTCTTATGTTCCAGTTTCAGCCCATTACCCCTTGTCCTATCATTAGTTGTCACCGAGAAGAGCCTGGCTCCATCCTCGTGACACTCACCCTTTATATATTTGTAAACATTAATGAGGTCACCCCTCAGCCTCCTCTTCTCCAAACTAAAGAGACCCAGCTCCCTCGGTCTTTCCTCATAAGGGAGATGCTCCACTCCCTTCATCATCCTAGTTGCCCTGTGCTGGACTCTCTCCAGCAGTTCCCTGTCTTTCTTGAACTGAGGGGCCCAGATTCAGTGCCCTTACTTTCCCTTCCACTGAGAGTCAAATTGTGTGTTTTGGGTAATTGTCACTTGTCTTTGCTAGCAAATTCTTGATTGTTTAATTGGCTAGTCGGGATTTCATAGGTGTCTAAATAAATTATTATGTTTTCTCTGCATAACATCTTCAGTCAGAAAAAATATGAGTAAACATTTATAAGCACAACTGGTGCATCCACCATATATATTTCACCCTTTAAAATGTGCAGTGTCACACCAGTCCTGATTTTTAATCTTAGCTGAGTTTTCTTCACAGAGGAAAAGATTCGTTCCTGCTGAAAAATACAGAACTTTACAAGTGAAAATCATCTTTCCTGATTGATTAAATGAATTTATTGTCCAATAACCGTCATGACTAGGGAGACTGAAAACTCTTTAAAACATCTTAAGGATATTCTCCAACCAGACCAAATAATATTCTACTCATGTACTAAAAATCCCAATGACCATGCAACTGCTGACTTGCTGGACTTTGAGTCACAACAGACCTGACAATTGGACATAAATCTATTATGAGTCAGTTTCTTTTAGCAAATTTGCATTCATTTGGGGCCTCTAAATTAATTTTAGGAAACCTAACTAAGCCAATTGCAATGTATACTGAAAGCAACAAAAGTCAGACCATCCATGGCTACATCAGGACAGAACCACTGAAGGCAGAAAATCTAAAAATCTAAAAGCAAAACACAAGTCTTTTTGACCACTGGCTCACAACACAGGTTGGGAGCTTGTTAGCTTATTTGCCACACAAATAGGAGTAACAGGTCCTGCAAAAAACACACAGCACTTGCACAGGAGTTTTCCTTTCCACAAAGCTCATTCAGATAGATAGTTCCTCTGGCATTAGGGTTTTGTAAAATAAATCTTACAGGAAAATCTAACATTTTTCTTTTCTTCTGAATGAAGGCAAAATGTTGAAACTGCCAAAATGCAACGGTCATAAAAAGGAAAGATGGTTCCAGAACTGAAAATGTTGGCGTGAAGGCACACACGGGGATCCTACTTCATGAGAGCACTCGAAAAATTTAACTCTGTGAATAATCTACCTCCCTTCCATTGAGCAAATTCTGTGAGAGTTCCTCTGGGATATGCACTTGATATCCAGTAGTCAGAAGTGTCCTCTATGTCCATTATTATCCATCAGATATATGCTAGTGAAACTTTTTTCCAAATGGAAGTATATGAAAAATTTCATCACCCTGAACAATATTTTTCATATCCAGAAAACAAACACACTACTAGAAAATAATTCTCACTGTTGCCCACTCGATATGCCTTGCCCCGCTTCAAGGGAGAGATTGGTAGGGAATAAAAAAGGTTATCCAGTTATAAGACTATTTCATCATTGACCTTTTCTCTGAGACCACAAACAAAATGACAAGGTAGGAAGCGCTGTGGGTAAGGGTTATGAAAGAGCTGTGATTCTGGGTAAATACCACATTTTAACAAAAACTAAACCAACTAATTATCAACTAAACTGTACCACAAAGGACTTCCTTTTGCTCATTTCTCTTCCTGGAAAGGTAGCAATTAAAATGCTTTCAGATGTTAACTTCTTATAATAATCACCTTCCTAAATTAAGGGGGTTTTAAGGTCCCTGTATGTTTTTATACCTTCACCTAGTAATTAATACTGCTTAATTATTAACCTAAGTTTTAACACAGGGCAAGTACTCAATTCAATATTATCAAAATGTCAGTCAAGGCTGGTTTCAAATATACACACAAGAGAATAAAGAGACTATAAAACACCATCTTCCCTTTTTTTATGTTCTTCATATAACCTACAATGTCTTTTGTCAGGTTTTCCAAGGATGTGGTCAACCTAAACCAGCACCTGCCCTGAGATCTTCCCGTTCTGTCCCTGAAAACTTCAATACCCGGTTCAGACCATATAACCCAGAGGAGCGACCTACAACTGCTGCTGGCACAAGTTTGGATAGGCTGGTAAGACAAAATATATTCCATTTTTAAATTAGTAGAAATGGCTTGGTAATACAGTAGAAGAGTGGTAATCTCCTGACATTTTATTTTAATAATTTCATAATCACTCTATATAATTTTTATGTCAGCCGTTCCAGCATTCAGTAAATCTTTTTTTCTCCATTGGAAATGGTACAGAATTGCATTGAGGAAGAAAAATATGACCCAGTGCTTATATTAGAAATGTTAGAAGAACATATTTACTAGAAATGTTAGAAGAGAATAAGCTCTTTCTTAGTGGCCAAAAAACAGATAAGCCACAGCAGGTACTTTGCAGCATAAATTCTCCTTGAAAAGTGGTCTGTGGCAATATTTTACGTTTTTTTAATCTTATTAAAATGTTTTTATAAATTAAAGCAATTTTTAGCACCTGGTTCTTTAACATATATGCTTACAAAGGCACATTGATCTGTTCCACTTCATTACTTAACTATAAAATTACCACTGCTTTATTTCCATTTGCCTCAAATATTGACTTTTATCAGCTAAAATGTCAGTGTTCATTAATCTTGCTTTGCTTATTTAATCATTTTGAAAACAAGACTTTAACATAAGATTATTTTCTTTGCTACCAGTCATTGGATTCACATTTCAGACTTCGATGTTCCTGCTCTTTATACATCTACAGGTTTATAAAGGGCTAATTATTACAGCTGTTAATACTGTCTCAGCAATCATCTCGAGGTAAAGCCAATAAGCAAAATTGAATTGTTGTAAAACAACTGAATTAAATCCGGTTGCATCGCATTCCTTCTGTTTGACGAACTTATGGCTGGACACTGACAGAGCGTTCGCCTGTCTTGCTGAAGAGAGATGTGCTCAGGGCTGTAGCAAGAGTAGGGAGAGAGGACCACCCAGCTGGGAACAGCCACCGTCAGTTGGGAGTATGAGGTTTTGGTGAGCTGCACTCCCTCTGGGTGCCAGGCAAGTGCCAGCTACACCAAAATGTCTTGCTGTGGTTCTGATCACGAGCCTAAAATGTCTAGAGGTTTCTCTCACAAGCAGTTTAAATGGTTGAGCAGGAACCCAAATGTACTAATGTCAGGTAAGGATGTGGGTATCTTCTTGACAGTGTTTCTGAGGTTCACAGTAGAATTCCACAGCGCCAGGTCTTTCCAATCACTTCTATCTGTGCTGTATTCTATCAATCTAATGTATTCTGCCAATCTTCATCACAATTCAACTGGAAAATAACATGGCATTTCTACTCAAGACATGGGATTACTCTGTAACAAAAAACAATGTTTGCTATTTCTCTGCCTTTCTCGAAATAACGTTTCCTGGATATTCTCAAAGGAGAAGCAGAGAAGATGTTTACCTCCATTGTAGACTTAGGCTTTTTTTCCACAGCAGATTCATAACCCAGTGTAGCGTCTCAGGCTAAAATTCTGCCTGGCAATACTCAGTCCATATTTGCAGGTATCTTAATTTTACCCTTTCACTTTAGATTCAAAGAACTAGCCCTTGTGTATTGCTCAGTGCAGAGGACTAGATCTTTATCTAGACTTGGCCAAGGTGAAGTGAAAGGTCATCAAACCCTGTAGGTTTCAGTCATGGTACATCAAAGCTAAAGGTTGCAAACAGAGGAAGTGGAAGCAGTAGTGTAAGAAAGAAGGCTGGTAGCACAGTTCAGTTTGGATTGTTCTTGTGCCATAAAAGCAGTTTATGTACTTTTGCAATGAAAAGGACAGGTTTGAGAGACATTCCATGACGACATAAGAAGAATACTTCTAAACACATTAATATTCTTTTTAAACTACAATCTTCCAAAATACTGAGCAGCATTTGAATAAAGCAGAAATGTGTCACATGCTGCCAGCGTTTAAAGGCTATAACTAAAGAAAATAGCCAATGCAGATAATCCTTTATAACCCCTAGTAACTTCTAGATTTTCAAAGGGAAACCTGTCTCCATACGATTTAACTAGGTTAGTTCATGCATTATTTCAGAAAAAAAAAAAAAAAAAAGGAGCTTAGCATTGCTGTTGTTACTGTAAAAAAAAAAATGTTCAAGCCAAACACCTATCTGCTTTTCTTGCCATTGGTATTTAAAATAATAACTATTTATGGTCTCTAAGTGATGAGTGTTAGTATTAAATCCATCTTCAAATGGCTGTGATGCACGTTATCTTGTTGTGGGCTCAGAGAAGCAATCCCTCAAGTTAGAGACGGCCACTGACCCCAGCTGGAGCAAAGAAAGGCTGTTTGTGTGGATTAGAGCAGAAGGCCTTGTTTCAGAGCTGTAATCCCTTAGCAGCACTTGCGAAAGGTCACTGCCTGCATCTCACACCAACTTGGGTAATTTTATCAAGGATATAAATGCTGCACTCCTGCTGTGCAGGAGCACTATTCAACCTGCCTATGTATGATCCTTGGTGTTTACTGTGCTGAATCATTCCCTGAATCACGTATCTCTCTTCATTAACTATAGACAGAGCCCAGAGGACCAGCTTCATGTAGATCCTCATAACCCTTGCATTGCTAGCAGGATGTAAGGAGAATCCCACTCACAGCAGCTTTCCAGTCTGCACACTGATCATTTTCTATTGCATGTTTAATACAAATGCATAGCAATATTAGTATTGTCATAGTAGTGCCAAATAGTTAGTGTCTTTTGATTATTAGAGATATAAGAAATAAATCTTTTCTTGTGAGTCAGCTGACTGTTCAGTGTTACGTTCATGCTTTTAGAAGTGTGTGTATTCATAAAACACTGTCAGAGCACTTAACTTTAAACTGTCTTCGCCAAGTCCAAACATGCGGCTGTGTAAACCTCAGAAGAATTGAGAAAAAAATTCTGCTTTCATCTTTGACAGCACGTCCTCAGAAGAGAACGATTTCAGAAAATATTTCCTCTGCATCTTAATCTTATACAAATATGTAGCGTATCTGAACCAATGGTTTTTTTACTTCTGCTCATATCCCCATTTATAAACTTAATTCAGTTGAGCATATTTCATCAGGTAGGTTCAACAAAGTAGCCTTCATAAGAAGCCTACACTGAAATCAATGGGTACTGAATCCATCTGAGAAACTGTTCATTCATATTTTTCTGATGATTAATCCAGCTATTCCATTCCAAGAGGAGGGAAAACTGTTTCCCTGTGTTATTGCCGTAGCTGTAATCACTGAGACTTAGTAAATAAGAAGAAGATCAAAATAAACTGTGGGAAATGTGGGAAGAAAATATTCTCCCCAGAGCAGTGGTATAACTATTTTAAAATGTATCAGATGTATCTCAGAAGCTATGCAGAGCTTGAGAGAATTGTCTAAGCATGAATGCAAAGCACCAACTGGGACATCCCAGAGCATCTGAACCATGGGACCAGCTGATATGGCACAGGACTAGAAGAGACCAGTATACTTCTGGAGCAGCAGTAGGAAGCTGCAACGTCTCAAGCAATTCAAGATACCTACACTCAGGCAATTCAATCACATCTTCACAGCACAGGACCAAAAATTCAGGCTCTTTCTGAAGTCAATGGAGAGAGACACACATCTCTGGAGAGTGATTCATCCCGTCTGTCACAGATGCCTCTCACAGACTGGGAAATGTGAGATATCCACACGTAGATATGCAACACTGAGGTGCCTCGGAATATCTAAGGCATCTAGTTGAGGTGGCAGTTAGGACAGTAATTTGAAATGTTCATGTCCTCCTGGACTGACAGTCCTGGTAGAGCAGCCTACAGGATGTCTGCTATGTGTAGGAGGACAGAACTGAGCCCCAGCTGTACTTTGCATGTCCCTCTGGGTGGAATTCAGCTACATAAACATAGTCACCTAATGCTATTTGAGATGCTATGGTTTTCAAGATGTTGAAACATGAAAGCAAAAGTGTAGGACACATGCCTGGAAGATGAAATACCTCAGAGTTACTAAATTAACTTGCTATGCCTATATTTAGGTAACTGAATTTCATCCTGTTGACTAACAGAAGCAAAAAGGAGGATTTTTCTGATTCAGTGTAGTGATCTATAGTGTAGATACCTATAACCAGATCTCTGGATTTGAAGTCTGGATGACTGTAGTTTTTACTGTTAACAGAGAGAAATAAAGTCTTCATTCAGCTGTCTAAACATAGGTTTAGGCAACTGAGTTGAGATCAAATATTTCTGAAGCACGATTCATCTAATCCTAAAGTATACATTTAAACAGCTCAGAGAAATAATTCCACATCCCTCTACTACAAAGCGTCAAAAAGTGACAACCTTAGAGTAGGCATCTAGCAATTACATCTGAAGTTCAGCAAGATAAATACTGTCAGAAATTAAATAATTTTAACCACTGGGCTCAGCTACCTCTGTAGAGCGTGATCTAAAATTTCTCATTGAAAATCAACTGCTTATAAAGACTCGTTATCTGCTCTGTGGTTGCCTGTTTGGTATAACCTGTGGTTTATTTTGTTTTGTTTTGTTTTGTTTTTCTGTTCCCTGAATCTGTTTCCCTCTTGCTTCCCAGAGGACTATCTGGAGGACAATGCAACATGGTGTAAGCTTTGGTATTCTTATTCTTCACCTTCATTCCCATTTGTCTTTGTATGATGCTGAGCAAAACACTTATTTAAGTTTCATCTTCATCATCTTCATTTTCTGTGTGTCTTGTAGGCTAAAATGCTAGCAGTTCTTTCTGTAATTTTGCACTCTGGCTGATTTAATTCTATCCAGTACTCAGAGCTGCTGGTTCCCTCCAGTATTTTTCTTCAACTTCAGGGATGATGCCTCACTCCCAGAAAGGAGATTATGTATTCCCTCAACGAGCTAAAGGTTGACATAACCATCCCTGTGCCCCACATATGTATGTGCAGCTATGTGGACACTGTGGTGGCATTCAGCTGTGAGTCCTGTGCCTTGAGACAGCACTGGAGCAATGGAAACGACCTCCCAGAACCTCCTGGGCTCTCTACCTAGAATTGTCCCATCCTGCTGTCCAATGTTGGGCAAACCACGGACGTTCTCCATGGGAGCCTGGCAAGGTAGATTCCCTTATGCTTTCCAGCTTCATAAGTTTTTGTGAATGTTAGAGGTCCCTGGTCTGAGACAGAAGGTCTCCTCGGCAGGGTTCAGGACAGCCCAAGGGGAAGGTGGGAACATGGCACCATGCAGTCACGTATCATCTCGCTTGTGAAGTACCTCAAAGCATTTAGCTTGGACTGTTATACCCCGTGTCTTAGCAAGACTAATTAGTCCACAGAGAGCACCATGCTGATACAGGCATACTACCTTCTGCATCTGATCTGCCTCAAGTACCTCTGTGTCCAACCACATCACTGTACAGCACAGGGCTGCCTTAATTCAGCTGGAATTTCTCCCGAGAACATATCACAGCCTGACCTGGCTGGACATGCATAAAATAATTCCACATTTTCTTTCAGGAGGGTATGGAAGCTTTCTTGATTTTCCACAAGTGAGCTGATGCACTATTAACCATATAATACATAATGCGCATGCATGCTGTGGAGATATGCAACTGAGAAATTGGCCACGGCATTTTGTGAGTGATTTACACTCAAGTACAGTATAGTGGCTGCATAGATAAGAGGATGAGCATGCACTCAGCCTGAAAAAGAAACCCTTTCACCAGTCTTTTCCCTGGGGAGGGGAATACATTGTGTCACCTCTTGTGGGAAAGTATTCTTTTATCTTCCCTCCTACTTTCTTTAAAATAAAAGTAAATAAAGTCTCAATCTCCATTTCTGAGCAAAAGACTGAAAATTTATTTTAGGAATAAAGCAGGATGTATTTTAAGTATCCATTCAGACATATTTTTAATTTTTTTATTCCACTGTGTAACATTTTTGGTTAAAATAAAAAAAATGCATAGTAACCTAACAAATTCATTGTGAACAATTACTTCCCAGTGCTCCAAAACTACATGAAGTAGAAAATACTATTTAGGGAAAAAAAAATGCTTTGCATCTTGGCTATAAAAGAGTAAAATTAACAGGACAGTAAGCTACTTAGACATCGATCTGAAATGCCCAGGGAATCCTCTGGGGCACTCCTGAAAATGGAGTTTATGTTTCATTTTTGTTAGAATCCATTTAGTCCAAAGTCTAGAAATCTTATATATATGCAGTAATAGCACAATTTTCCTGAGATAAGATGTTTATTCTCAACATTTTATTTCTCAAGAGGCCTTAGAATAGAATCCCGTAGGTATAAATCTCAGAGGCTTTAAAACACTGAGATTAATTTTTCAAATACTTTCGGCATACAGAGGCCATGGGGAAAGATACAATGAACCTGTAAAAGACTTCATAGCTCAGGTGGTTTTGGTCACACTCTTAGGAGAGAAGATGACAGGCTCATGCAGGTGTTTTAGAAGCCCACTGACTTCCCATAAACAGCTCCCCCTGCAACCCTTAGATGCTGTGCTGCAGGCCGTGCCATTTCACTCCGTGTGATGTTAACCAGCAGATAACTCCTCTAAAACACACAGTGTACAGCTCCTCCAGTCTTCGGTTTTGTGTGCTTAAACGGAGTCTTGTTTCTTATTAGCTGTCTGGATGCAATATGTACAACAAATAAATATGTCTTGCAACATTTGTCATGGTCATTCGGCGTCAGATTTAGGATTTGCTTGGTTCTCAAAAATAGATATTTGCTTGGCGTCAAGTTTTGTTTATTCTTAGTTTCTGTGTCACAGCAACATCTGAGTAAGTTTAAGTCTGTGTGACCACTTTTTCCCTCATGGTTAATACCAGTTTCAGGTGGCAAAGGTGGGTGAATGATGGTGGTTGTCAGAACCCTCCCGGGAGACCTGCCAGAGTCCTTTTTTTAAAAACGGCGATATTATTCCATCCCCCAGCTGAATGGTTCTGCATGCTGCTCTGTCTGATGCATTGCATTCCTAATGCACGTGAGGTGATTACTAAGAAAGAGTTTTATTACAGCGGTTGCCTCTGTCTTCAGGTGGAATGGGTCAGACCCTGATTACTATGAGCAAAGAGAGACTGTCTTCCGACAGTAACAGGGAAGATAGATCTCCACCTTCATTAGTTATCCAAAAAATATGCACAGTTGATTACCAACCAGTGTCTGCCTTGACTGAAGAATAAGGTGTTGCCTGTCTCACTGAACACAGTGTCTACCTGAACATATAAGAATGTACTTGTTAGTGCTAGTTGAACTTCTTTTACCTGATGGGTGTGAAGATCCACTGAGATTCATCATCTCATTTCCAGGAAAATCTTAGTGTTATGAGTGGTGTTATCTATCCGTGTTACAGAGAAGGACAATACAAAACCTGTAGGCAGAATTCACTCCTGGTTACTAGACTTGTCTGGACACAGTAAGACAAAGAAATAGCATAGTTATGGGTCTTCATTTGGTGTATGCTGAGAAATTATGTGATTCCTGAGCTTGGCTATGAGGGTAAAGAAAAGCAAGATATAGAGGCTAAAGTTTGCACATCTGTGCCGTACCAAACTAGGCTAATATGAAGTGGGATTTATTTGCCCTAGCTTCTCATGTTTCTAATGTTGCTGTAAAAAGTCGGAGCTATGACCTCATTCCTTTACTCATCGATGGATAGAACTAGGCACCTCCAGACTTTGCTTAAGATACTCATTTCGAGATGACAAGAATCTGAATTACCCTCTGAATTACCCATTTCTTCCCACTGAGTATGAAGACAGTCTGGATGATTAGCTCAGACATCCAATTTGTAGATGTCTAAATGTAACCATAATGCTGGGCTTTGGAGTTAGGCTCTATGAATCAAATGAGCACAAAAGAGATTTTCGTCTATAAAATATACTGACAGATAGTTCCAGTCATACTTCTAATCATACTCATCATTGTGATATCACCAGATACAAAGAAGGATGGCTGATCTCCAACAAAAAGAGTTCCTTTGGCGGCTGCAGAAGTTTTATTCAATGGCAATTCCCCCTTGTAAATCTGCATTAAAATCCACTTGCTTCCATTTGATGTTTTAGCCTCTGCTCAACAGAGTGGGGCGATTTTTTTCCAATATACAGAAATTTTGTATCATCAGACTCTGGAAGATGAATCTAAGCAGGAAATACAACAACACTGCTCTTTTGGCTGGAAGATAGATCGCATTTCATTTCACGTGTCTGTGCATGAATCTATGCAGAAGGAACAGTGAATTCTTAATGTTCTTATTAATGCTAAAGAAAGATAGTGACTATATAAACATCCTCTGCACTTTAGCATTTTGACACGATATTAAAAGAAAAAATATGGTTAAAAATATTAGCAGGGCTTGAACCATATTCATTTAGATGCTTCCAAGTAACATGACAGGAACAACAATCACTGACTACCTGCCTGGAAGGTGTTACATGGTGATGAATTCTTACACTGTTAATAAGAGTACAACCATTAAGTTCTAAGTTTCCGTGAGAAATTGGTTTTGTAGTATATCACCAGGACATTTGCCACTAAAGAAATAGAGAGTCCTTTTATGCAAATGACTACAGACCATAAAATGCCTTTTCAGTAAAAAGAAGTCACTTGTGCACAAGTGTGGATAACAACAGAGAAATTAAAATGTTGGTAATTTCCGAATTAATTGTAAAGAGTGATTCTCAGTCTTCAAAGAAAATATGAGTTATACTTCATGGGGAATTAGTTTTCTCCAGCTTTTTGCAGCTATATTTATTTTGCTACACTGCCTCACACAGATATGTTTTGAACCCATAAGAGGAGTGTGCAATGCCAGACTCCACTTATAGCAAATAGTAGGTTACAGCAGACTGAAAATTGATTTCCCAAGCCAAACAATTGATACATTTTTCTTTGGTTGTAATAGACAGAAATTGACAATTTATGGATTTTTAGGTGTATTGCTAGTGGTTAGAGGGGAGGTAAAATACAAGGACTAAAAAGGTTTGCCATTATACAAACAGTCACCTCTTTGTGAACTTTCTTTAGCCAAAACCAAATATTTTACATTAAGAAAGATTTCCTATATTTTCCTTCTGCTTTTATCTCCCATCACGAATCATATCAATGTACCAGCCTAGATTGTTGGGATACCAATACAGGACAGCAATAGTTCACCTGCCTGTAAACAGCAAAGCCGGAGTGGCCAGTTACAGATGTCATTTGACAGGAAAGCCAAGATGTTTAATAATACTGAGGAAGGGGGAAGGAAAGGATTCATGACTTTATCCATCATCAGCTAAGGAGAGGTCTAAAGTAGTGCATCTGTTAGCAGACTCCACAGCACTTCTTGGATCCTAGATCTGGGTGTAAGCCTTAGCAGCATGACAGCTCCACATTAGGGCAAAATGCATAGTTCCCATGTTACCACTCCAGATACTTCGGCACTGTGGAAAACAGGAGAATACCTACAAGATGCTTCAGCACATCCCAGTCTGGACACTGACATGTGTTGAGGCATATGGTAATAAAGAACTCCAGCTAGAGGGTTAGGATCTAGTAGTACAAACTCCCTCCACAGCTGGTTAAGAAACAGACATTTTCAGATTCCTAGTCTAATGTAGACATCTGCCAGACATTGCATGAAGAGCTCCCCGGAAGTGCTGATGTTTCTCTGTCAGCTATGAAGAACTTTAGGCTTGACAAGATTTAGCTTACAGAGGACTTGAACTGAGTTAGATTAATCCCTGCTCAGCAGTCAATGTCTGACTTCTCCACAAATAGCCCTACTACAACCAATGCGACTAAGGCTATCAGAATTTAGGACTTAGGTGTACTCACTGGAGACTGAGTAGATGCTCACATGTTCACCATGTTCTGGTGGCTTTGTGATCTAGTGACAGCAGTCATAAACGACCATCATGTACATTTTTGTTGTTTTTCTCAGGTTTTGCTGCTTCTGCACTAAATGTATGTCACATACCTGTCATTTCTGGTCCATTAGAAATGGAATTCATTGTGTCTGACTCAATGTCTATAATACAGGTGCTCTGTGGAGCTGGGTTTGTTAATCTCCCATGGTAGCACTAGATACCTAGTCAAGGTAGTCAATCACAGGCAGAGTTGCCCTACACTATCTAGGTATCTGTAAGGAGCTGTTTCTTTAAAGCATGATCTTCATAATAACCAAGTATCATGGGGTTGAGTCCAGCAGGGGTTATTTTTTTTTTGTAAAAGCGGTTTTACAAAAAAAAAAAATGCTGCCAGACACAAACTCATGACACCAAGTTACCAAAATCTGAACTAGTTATCTGTTTGCCCCACAAGGGACAGAGAAGAAATCTGACATACTCTTCCCCTTGTCACTTATGCTCAGGCAATTCAGTGCAGATTACATGTCAGAGTGCAGAGTAGCAGAGAGGCAACACTGTCCAGAATATGGGCCTCCCAGAGACCTTGAATACCCTACTCTTCGTGAGGTACAGACCACTTTCACAAGTACTGATGTGATGGAAAAAACATGGCTGGTTTTATCTGCAACCCACCTCTTCCAGATTATAACGTCTACCCTGCTGGGAAAGGAAAGAGGACAGCTCCTGTCTCAATCCCACACAGTTTCTTATTTATCCAGGTAAAGACCTCTGCTCTTAGATGGAAAATAGTGAACTCAGCTCCTCTCTCCCTGCAGAGAGAGGCCCAGTTTTGACATGCTTTTCATCAAGACACCCCTTGCTTGATAAAAACCAGTGTGGCAAAACTGAGTCCCTTAAAAAACTCTTTTAACATGAAAGCATTTGGATATAGAGAGATAGGAGAGGGATGTGGCCAGCTGCAAAGTGGCTTGGTAATTTCCTGGGACAAAACTCATGGAATTTTCAAGCTAGTTGTGGAAACAGTTTTTAAAAATCCAATATCCAACAGGTTGTAATGCTGATTTATTTCTGTGATAGAATGTGTCAAACACTCTTTCAGAAATCTAGAAAATAATTAATGGTATATACAGACATATTTTTCAATGTCAGTTGTTCCTTAATGTTTCCCCGTGGCAAAGGCATCATATTCACTTCAAGGCTACTCATCCCCATGCTAAAATACTCTACTGCCTCTCTCAGCCCTTTTGCTTTATCAGAGAGAAAACAGAGATCAGAAGGGTATCATTAGAAGAAAGAGGGCGTGGCCAATATATTTCTGTGTCTTATAAACACCTAAAGATTTAACTCTGCCCCGCCCCGGGACTGAATGACCAAGGTTGTCCATGGGATATGAGCTGGTATTCACTGGATGCTAAGGGCATGAGCAAGTTGCTGAGCTGTGCACCCTGACAGGTGCCAACACGCACTCTGGAAGATCTCCAGCAAATGCAAGTGAACTAACCAGGCTTTCAGAAAGGGCTCAGCTGCTGCGTGTTGATCACACAGCTGAGTTTAGACCCACACATATATATTTTTTTCCCCTCATTTGAAGCAGTAGAGTGTGTGACACTTAGAAAATCCCAATTTCCTTTGCACTTCTTCAGCCCTAAACCAGCCAGGACTGTTTGGTCATTATTCATGATTAATAGGGACAAATAACAGGATTAAGAACATTAAGGTTGTCTTTAGGATTTATTGCACTTCTGAATGCAATATTGTCTGGTTTAGAGACCTTACTCCACTAGCTGTTGGCTTGCTGAAATATTTTCTAACAAAGCAATGTTTGCACTATAATCCAGGCTAATAACAAACTTTGAGCAAGGAGTCCAAGGCTCAGCCTTCATTCACACAATCCACCCTTTAATTTTAATGGATTAAACTGCATAGTCAGGGGAAAACGTGCACTGATAAGAACATACCTGTGAAGGCTTCATTCTTGCTGCACTGGTGGAAGTTGCCATAGTAACTTATCAGGATAAGTTAATCGAGCTTTGCCTGCTATCAGAAACCTGATGGAGCAAAGAATCCCAACTCTGGATCTTTAGGCAGCTGTTAAAAGTCAGACTGAAGTTCAGCTGGAGGTAAATAGGAAAAGGGTCTGTCAGACAGAAATCATAGGCATAATATGTTGATATAAAGGAATTACAGAGGAAAATGGGAGATGAGGCAGAGCAAGAAGAGTCATAAATTTTTATTGCTAATATTTAAATGTTTTTCTGATTTAGAAAATATGTTTATTTAAAGAAGATTCTGATATTCCATATCATTTGCTCCATTCCTTATGTGACTACCATATCATATTTGCCTAGTTAAAGCAATTTTTCTTCTCTGCTCTGAGGATCAGCACAGCATAGGAATTGAATTGTCCTAATTCTCTCTCATATGCCACCATTTAAAACCTCCAGGAACCTACACTCACTTTCTTTTACAGAACCTGTCTATGGCTGGGTGGTGATTTGTGAAGGAGAAAGGCTTTTCATGGGTCAATGTGGGCATCCATGCTAGACTAGCAAAAACCTTGTTTTGCAAAGTGTGACAGCCACCAAGAAAGTGATGCAGAGAAAGGTGCTGGATTTTCCACCAGAGGTGCCCTGGAGCACAGGGAGGAGGGGAACAGTATGGGGAAACCTGAATAGGTTTCTCCATTTCGCAAATAAACAGACAGAGAGGTTCAAGATGACCAAGAATTTCGGTTCTGGAATCAGGCTGTATGTTTACAGAATCACAGAATCACTTTTGTTGGAAGAGACCTTTAAGATCATCAAGTCCAATCATTAACGTAGCGTTGCCAGGCCCACCACTAAATCATGTTCCTAAGCACCAGTTCAACATGATGTTTAAATACTTCCAGGGGTAATGAATCCACCACTGCCCCGCGCAGCCTGTTCCGATGCCCAACAACCCTTTCAGTGAAGAAATTTATATGCAGTGAATAACTTTACATTCAGGCTCAGGGAACATCAAAGCTCAAGACCCTTGCTAGGGAACAGAAATTTTGTTCTTGTCTCCTTCTGTCCTCAGCAGCCAAAGAGGGGAAAGAGTAAAGTTGTAAAGTGACAAGGGATGGCAGCACTGCAGCCCAATAGCAATATCCTACAACTTCAGGTGCAGAGCACGCCGTGCTGACTGCCCCACAGGACTAAGCTGCTACCCTGCACCGCAAATTCAGGGAAGGGAGGCAAAAACGTAAGCCTTGGGCAGCTCACTTATGAATACAGAAAGAAAGCCAAGAGGTGCATTTCACTACCACAGTCACCAGCTTTTAGCCTTTGCATCATACAAGACAGCTTGAGCTCAGTTTGCTCTTCATCAGAAGAGATGCTAATCCTGAAAGGATCCGCAGGCATCAAATTAATTTGAATTTCAGCAAGATAATCAGGAAGCCAAAGGTTAGTCTGGCTTGGGAAGGTACTAAGCATCCACCTAGTTTCCATGAAGAGCACTCATATGCACATTTTTCTTTTGATATTTTGCCCAGTTTTCCTTAGTAGGAAAAAAAAAAAATGAGATAAAATTGCTAAAATCACCTTGAAAGGAAGTGTAAACATTGCTGAGATTTGGGTCGCATAGTACATTTCTTAAAGGGCTGGAAGCCATATGTGGGATAACGTGAGGCAAGCTATATGTTCTGAAACTAATTGAAAGTAAGCAAGTTCAGATAAAATAAAAAGTGACTCTATTTTTTCTCCCACACCTAATTTAATGAAAATACTTTTTGCATTAAAAAAATCATGGGATTTTTTTCTTATTTATTTTTATGATAAAATCCTTTTTAGAGTTCCTGACAAGATGAAGGATCTATTAACCAAAGAATCATGCAAACACATAGCTGTTGCACCAAGAACTTTAGTCTGAAATTAATTCAGACATTAACTACTCCAGCTCTCAGCCATCAAATTATATTTCCTTTGAAAAGCGGGTGGAAGATATGAATAAGGCATTTAATTCTTGAATGCTGCTTCTTTATCTGGTTCTGGTCAGGACTAGAAACAGAAATAAGCAAATAAATGAAGTACGGTAAGACCTAGTCTGCTATCTTATGTCGAAGCAGAATTGCAGCTGTATTTTACAGATTTCAAAAGTTCAGAAATACTGAGTACTCTAATTTTGTGGTCATTCTGAACTGCATTCTGAAGTGCAGCTTTAAAAGAAAAAAAAAAAAAAAAGAAAACAGACATGGTTGGGTATTTCCTTGCTTTGATACGTAGCACCACAGAAGCTGGAACACATCTGTCAGTCTGCATAGTCCAGGCAAGAGTCCTGGAGAATGTCACTCCCAGTTAGAGACACACTTGCAGAAGGATTGCTTGGAAAGCATTCTACTGATTGCTGTGGTGCTTTGCACCTTTCCAGTTCTTCTCTATTTCTGCTGTTTGAATAGCGGCTTTCGAGCTTTTCGCTTGTCTGCTTTCATATTGTAAGCCAAATCTTAAAGTTTTAGTAACAATGGTAAAGTTCTGGATTTTAATGATGTAACCTTCAGTCTCCTCTTTTTTTTTCTTTTTGTAACTTTTTTGACACAGCTTTGCCTTTCTTTTGAACCTGCAGTGGAGTTCTAACCCTTTGCTTTTTCTATCACAGGCCGTAGCTGTGCATACGGTAGCTGAGTTATAAATTCAACTTCTCAACTAGTTGTACTGTAGAATAAAATAAGACAGGCAAAGCATCTGTAAGAAACAGAACTTGTTTAGATGTAAGTGCCTTTGATCAGCAAATGTGGCAAGGGCATGGGGAAAATAAATAGGCTTATCTTAAAATAGGGCATAGTTTAAAGTCATTCCCAGTGTGAAAGTGTTCTCTTTGCACAGCTGAAACATAAATGATGTAGGATCGATGTTAGATGTTGGCTAGGCTATTCTGAAAAAGAGCCTGTAGAAGCTGCACTAACTGATCACGGTCAACGTGTTTTCTTACTGTATGCCTCAAGACAGAAAAATTGAAAGAGCATGTAAAACTAGGAGCAAGTTGATAAAGAAATTAAAGTACAAAATGATAGGAAGAAGACAGGAAATGTAATGACCAGTATAGGCTGGTACAACTGGTTGTTGAATTAAAATTATTATCTATGCAGCCTCAGGAAGTAAAAGCTCCCATTCCCTTCAACATGGTTTATAGAGTTTTGCTCCAGTAATGAAAAATGGAAATAAGGCTCTCTTATGAATTATAGCAATTATCTCTCTGCTGAGGCAAGACAACTCTGAATCCTATCATATTCCCCCAAGAGAAGAAGCACTGTGTGCTGTTATTCACCACACACCTTGAGAAATTCAACATTTTTTTATCGTTGTTGTTCTGAAGCACTAGGGTGCTCAGCTGCCTGTCCATGCAACTTCTGGATTTCGTGCTGTGAGTAGCCTTCAACTTCACTGGAGTGTGTTTGCATGGGGAGATCTGTTTATGAGCAGCAGGTTCACAGTGATTTAGAATGATTTTTTACACTGTTACAAGGCAGTAATATATTAATGGATTATGGGTCTGGTTAAAATGAAATCCAAGTTGTTTCTCACTTATGGACCTCAGCTGATTTGTGCACAAAGAAACTGGTGCAAAGCGTATTTTAAATGAAAACATTTCTGTTCTATGCTACCTGTCATGGAATGTAACAAAAGTAATGGTGCCCTTTCCTTGTTAGTAGAACTTCTTCTGAATTTCCTGGTTGTTGTTATAGAGATGACATAAGTGATGTGTCAAGGCGAAAGGAATAGTACTAAGATTAAATCCATCTATAGTCTTTACTCTACAGATAAGAAAACTGCAAGTTCCCCACTTTACCATACTTGCACATTTTCTCACACATGCAATATTTACATTCAAACTGCCTTGAATACATTTTCATTCAAAACTATTATCTAAAAATTGAGGAATTTACCATGATATTAAACTAAACAAAACGTGAGCAAATGTGGGTAAATAACATTCACTACAGGTAAAAAGTCTGTTATTTATTGAAGTTTTTTCAAAGAAAAAGCACATTTAATGTGTCCCCTCATGCAAAATGAAGTTCATGTCTACCTATATTAATAAAAATTGAAATATATTGTTTGGAAGATCGCTGTAGAGGGATACATACAAGCTCTTCACTTGTGATGCACCACAGCTATGCTGGAGCGTTATTTTTTTGCAAGACGTGTTAAACTAAAAGTATTTGGAGCATCTGGGATGCCCAATGTTTTCATGTATAAAAGTATAGATCTGTTTGTATATATGCATCGTATAGGTATATCACACACACATATAACTGAGTTTTTTGGACTTGCAGACTGAAAACTTGGCAGTCTAAATAGACATGTTTTGAGCACCAGGAAAGAGAATTTTGAACATTCCATGTCCGTACCTCCGTTCAACAGAGAACAACCTCTACAATTCACAGTTTAAAATGGGGGCAGAGCTTGTTTTCTCTCTCTCCTTTGACAGTGACAAACTCTTTGCATCATGAGCAGTCCTACGCACAGATCTCACCTAAAGGCAAAGCCATTCATTGTCAGTATTCAGCTGCACAACGCTGCACTCACAGGCTCCGAGCTCGAATCCCGGGATTCATAGTTGCTCATTAAAGTTGCTTCAGGAGCTTTCATCTCAACCCACCAAGATGACCCTGATGTCTGAAGGCAAGGCAGGCATCATCCTTCTGGGTGTGTGTTGTCAAATGGTGGCTGGTGGAGATACTCTCTGGGAACCACGGTGTGCCTCTGGCCACCAGCTGATCAAGAGGTTTATGACTGCCAGGGAGCAAAAAACAACAAGCAGAAGAGTTATCTGCCTTGGGAGTTTGCACAGTTCATAGTACTGTAAAGCAGGGGGAGCTGAGAAGAATGAGCTTGGCTAATTTCCAGTTCGTTTCCATGATACCTGCTTGAAATAAAAACATGCCTAAAAGCTTCACAGTGTAGAAGAGGGGCAGATCCCTGAGGCTTTCATGTGAGGAAAGCAGAGTCTTCCTCGGACAAGATTTCATCCTACAGCCACTGTTCTATCCCTGTGAGTCTAGTTGTTATTACTGCCCATGAGTAACCCAGTGGCAAGTTGCCATCTCTTTCAGGTGTCTTATTTTTTTCCACTCTCCTTATACAAAATATTTAATGGTTTCTAATTGCTCAAGGAGATATCGCTGTTCTTTTCCCTACAGTTTCAAATTTTACAACTAAAAATGTGTCCTGGGTCAGTTCAGTGCTCTGCAATAACACAGACTAAAAAGTCAGAAGCCACCTCTGACTGAGCTGGTGTGCCTCTGCCATCGAGCACTGTGCCACACCATGGGAAGCTGTCAGCTTGGGTCCTAGAGGCAATAAAGATATTTTAGCACAGTTCTGCAACTCTTGACCTTGCCTCTCCACAGGATTAACTGGTTCAATTGGCATGGCACTGCCATCCAGTCCCCAGGTCTGTAATGAATTTAGCTGGGGTTATCTCAAGGATCTCTGTGTTGCTGTGATATATATTCACCCCTTGTTTATCCTCTTCCCTGTTCTTTCCTCTACAAATAGCACAGGCCTTTCTCTGTCAACTCTTTCTCATTTATAGCTTTTGTCTCTCCTAGTGGGACGTATTTCATGCTGTTGAGGTTGTCTGTTAGCAGGCAGTTGTGCATCCAAATCTGCCTTGTCCAGGACCCAGTTTTCATGTGTCCAGTTTGGTGTGTAAACTACAAATGAACAGGCACAACTTTGGCAGCCTAAAACATAAAGATGGGTCCAACATGGGCATCTAGGCTCCGTGTAAACTCAACACGGCCATCCAGTCTGTGTACTTTCTCAGCATGGGATGAACTGACCTCTCCTGCAGTGGGAATTCAGACAACTAGACTGGCCTAAATTTTTGCTTTTTGAGTGACTAGACTTAGACGAGATGAATGATTTTTGTAGTGAATAGCAATAATGTACAGTAAGTGTCAACTCTTTAAATGCCTTAGTCCTCTAAACAGTGCCTTTAGAGGTAGTATGGTCATAGTTACGTTTCTATCTTAATCATGGCTGAGACTCCACTGGTGCTGTAGCCAGATGCCTCTACTTGCCATGGTGTGGGCATCACCAACAAGATGGCTCTTTCCATAGTCTGTGATACCATCACAGATTTACTGACTCAGGAAGATCCCTCTAGATATGTAACGAGCTGAGAACTTGGAGCAATCATGATGCTAAATCTCTTACCTTCCCAAGCTTGGTGGCCTCATGAAAACTATTTTTGGGGACGGTGCCTGGCTATAATAATTCCTGAACTATGCCAGAAAATTGGTTTGGAGAGCTGCCCCGTGCCAAAACTGTTTCCAAGAGTGCCTCAGAGTTTACCTGTACGGACAATCAATCTCTAGTGGGTCCAGGAGTGTTCCTGATACTCTTAACTTACGGAAAAAAAGAGCTAGTAGCCTAGACCACAGGATGTAGGGGCAATGAAGTGTGCTGTTGGGTCTCTCATGCTTCGGTGATACTTTTTCTGTCCCGTGTTTCTTCTTCTTAAAAAAAATGACCAAACAAGCAAGCAAAAAAAACCCAACAAAACAACCCTCTGTAGATGAAGGCAGAGGGGTCTTAATCCACAACAACAACGATCTCTCTACTGTGTATCATGTAGGATTCAGTAAAAAAATAAAATTGCAGTGGGACAAATATCTGGTGATTTTAAAAGACAGATTTAGCCCAGTTATATCAAAGTACTGGGGAGCGTATAATAGGTCATCAGATAAAGAGTGAGAGAAGTAAATGTACTGGGAGCTTGGAAAAATACTAGAGAACTTCCTCCCAAGCTAAGGTAGACAACTAAGAGTTTTGACTACTAAAATTTAAAATTAAATTAAATAATTTCTGAATATATGGCTCAATTATGTAAATCAAAAGAGCATTGACACAGAAAAGAAACTAAAATTACAATATTAAGCATATGAAATTAAGCAATCCAAAATGGTTATTGACAGATGCTGACATTAAAATATATACTGGAAATAACAGCACCACTAGAAGTCACATCAAAAAAAAAAGAATTACAGCACTAGTGTGATGACATTTAAGCAACAGAGCTACTCAGATAGTCAGAATTCCTATTTAAAACTTATCTTTCAGGGTCAACCTTTTAGAAAATGCAAAAATCTTGTTCATTAAAGAAAGAAAACCACAAGAATGAAGCCACGAAGGTAACAGTTTGTGGATGATAACACAGAACATCTCTGTCTGATATTGTTTTTCATAGAGATAATCAATCAGTTTTGTAATATAGTAGTATCAGTATATATTAGTAACATTGGTAGTATAGTAGATGTATGATAATATAGTAATAAAAGTATATATTAGTAACATTAGTAACATAACTAATATATTGTATAGTACTAACACATCCCTGTTATTTGAAGTGACAATACTCAGAATTCTGCTTTAAAATCTTCCCCTTTAAAACATGGAGAAAACCTATATTTAAAACATTAAGAATGGAAACAGATTTTTAAACATATATAGGCACTTTCTGTCCTCTAATTTCAAAAAGAAATATCTGGCCTTACTAGATGGCTGACTGACCTCAGCAAACAGAGGGATTCACCATCAGAACAGTATGTTTCCAGACAACTGTGGTCCTCTATATAACCGTGTCTTCCTGTGGGACTCTGTGCATACGAGTGACAGGTCTTCCAGCATTCAGTATTTTTATTGGTAGAATTCAGTATGAGTTTTGCAGGTAGCACAGATTGGTCACATAATAAATATCTTACAGCCCAAGAGAGTGACCTAATTCACTTATGATTTTAGTCCATTTAGATGAAACATGTTTCGATAGAGCCAGCTACAAGGTCATGCATCTGGGAACAATGACTACCTGCCAGACATAAAAAAGTGTGAAACCATCTTGCAAAGGAAAGAATTAAGAGAACTGAGGAGAGAGCAGGAAGAGGCAATGTAGAAACATCCAGACGCTGTGACAAAAAAAGGCTTAGCCTTCAAGGCAATGGTGAGAAGTAACTAAGGATTTATGTCTTTGAATAAGGAACTGATAGGACTACATACATCACTGAATAAGAAAGGCCTGGAGCGTGATCAAGGGTTGGACCTCCAATCCTCCTCATTGCTTACATGTTAATCCATTCCCATTCACCGTTTTGGCCTGTGCTGATAGATACCCTCCGAGACGTGGACATAGTTTGAAGGATATTGGGAACCATTCCCCAAAGCCAGGCGTTTGGGCACAAAGTCAACACACTTTTGACCTCCCAATTCAGCATATTCCTCAGACACTATCTTAGCATCTGTGATCCCAGTATCACCCTCAGAACATTTTACCCAGCTTGCTGGCACACCTCAGGGTATGTATCATGTGGGCCATGGGAAACCCTGAGCCGAATGCTATGTGGAAGAGATGCAGGGCGTTTCTGCCACTTCGCACCAGGGCCAGACTCTTGAGACCATTTCTAGAAAGAGAGATATGGTTTTTAAATGCAGACTTTAACAAGGATGGTGAAAAGACAGAACAGTATGAGCCATATATAAAGACTAGAAAAAATGCCTTACAACAAAAGACTTAAAACTTCTCCTCTTACGTTTTCAGAAAAGATCAAGGAATGATTTAGTGGTTGTGTGTATACTTCTCTAAATCGAAGACATCCAGATACTAAAAATCTTGATCTGAACAAGAAATAATAACTGGTTGGATGGTGAAGTTAGAAAAACATACTTTTGAAATGAGGCATTTAGTTTAACAATGAGGATGGCTAACCACATGAGCAGACTCCCACAGGGAATAGTGGGTCCTCCCTCTGTCATTTTCTATCTTAGGTAAAATTCAGAGGCAATGGGTGAAAGTCCTTATGCAAGAGGTTGAGACTGTGTTCTGTCTGTCTGTAGTACCAATAAATCCAGGGCTGTTACTTCAGAAGATAAAGAGTTAACTGGCAATATTCTTTCCAGTAGAACAGATAAAACTGGAAAAAGATCTTGATAGAAGGTTTATTGCTTATACATTAGTACAGCACATCCCAAAGCAATGTGTAATGCATTCTCGGCATAACATACAGCTCAGTAAGCAGTGAAGCAGTGGCTATATTCCGTGCTTACTCCATTTTCCAAGTGAATTCAATAGGTCACTCCAGACAGAGGGCATTACCCTAATCCAGTCTTGAGCTGACAAAGGTACGTGGCAAGATTTTATTGGAGTGTGGAGGTTACGTTTGCTTTTTTCAGGCATAGATGGAAATAATATTTGGAGCTACGATTGCAAGCTACACATGCAAGAAGATTCTTAAGATCTTATAACACCTCAAATGGCCATCTCCCAGAGTGTAGTCGCGCTCTTTCTATTTTGATGTTGATATAATATTCACCCAAGTTGTCTCAGGTGATCTGTAATACATCTGCAGTCAGCTAATCATCTTCTGGCTGTGTTGCTCATGGGGGTACTCAGTTAGTTGGCTCATTGCACCAGCTGGGACCAGTGGGACAGATATATAAAGTTTCATCAACATGCTGTGTGCAGGCCTCCCCATGCCATCTACTGACTCCCCCAGTTCCATTTTGAGCTAGCTCTGTTGTTTCTTTATTGTGCCTGTAATGTGATTCATTCAGAGCTGGAAATAATCCCCAAGCCAGAAATAAAGTGCTTGACTTTCATATTTCAAGGGACGGCTGCTAATTAGGTAAAAATCTCACGCCATTTTATTTATATAGAAAGCAAATTTGATTTTGAAGCCACTGAGAAGCAATAACCACAGAACTTTATGATATCACTGTTAAGGAGATGTTTTTCAGTCTTTATTTATGACCTAATTTTAGATAAACCACCTGCAGTATTATGTATGCATAGGAATACCAACTAAGCACAGGGAATCCAGATGCCATCTGAAAATGTCATTTGCTCTGTGATCACCACAGGCTCGTTCCAATAGAGGACTTGAGTACTTGCAAGTTATACTGCACATCACCAAACTTTCAAGCAGCTGGATCCCAGTGTTGAGTTCAAAAAATTGAGGCAGATGGATTGGCATGGAAAGCCAAAGAAGCTTGAAAAGATTGAAAAAAGATTGAAGATATGTCTGCTGAGTAGGTGGTGAAAGTGCATTGACAGCTAACAGAAAATTTAAGTACTGGAGTATATCTGAACCTACCTTAAGTTTTGTAGTCAAGGTGCTTTCTGAGAGCAGAAATAAACAATAGGTCTCACTGTTTCTGCTCCAAACACAAGTGTTGCCTTGCCATAGTGACCACACACGTCAGGGTATAAAAATATATTAACAAGGGTTCGAGCACCGCTTTGTAGAGTGGAGGACACAGCCACCGTGCCCACACTTCTGGTTAGCTAGGTTTAGGTGGGTCCGTCTCCCACAGACAAGATTTTAGGGTAGCCCCGGAGACACACCTGATAGCTGATTTGCATACTACAACCACAGCACCTCAGCTCAGCTCTCTCACCTCCTGGGGCCAGGCAGTTTGTACAGCTACCTTGGAAACAGCAATGCAGCCACGCTGGTTCTCCTCTGGATGCTCATAAAAGTTCCCTCTGGCATGACTGTGCCTCTCTTTAAGCAGACCTTAAACTATTTTTGAAAATCGGTACTAAACAAAAGAAGTGGGATTAGTATCTTGCTGAAGATTATTCTCACTTTCCATTCATCCACTAGCAGCAGAAGGGATATAAGTGCAGGATATACACATCTACTGGGCAATCATACCATATCTCACAGCTGTCAGTAGTCTGTTACATCTACCCCACACAAACTCATCTTTCCTCTTTGTAAAGTCTACAGCAAAGAACCTCTGGACAATGAGGAAAAATTCTCCCAGGTACAGCATGCTTGGAACCATGCAAAGCTTTCTTTTTGGTTTTTAAGGGCTTTTTTATTTTATATTTTGATTGTTTGGAGCCTGAAAGGTAGACACTGTCCTCAGACACTTCTCCTTTGACAACACTTAAAATCCCTTGTCCCAGGAGGGAGAACAAGCCATACCCCTCATGTCTACTCAGGGCAATGTTCAAAAGTTTTATTTATATATACATCAACTTAAATCTCAGCTTCAGGTGGTATGACCTAGCTGCAAAACCTGCCAACTCCCAGATGTTCTTTTTCTCCTGCTGTATACTTATCTCTCAGAAGACTACCCTGGGTCAGGGGATGCCAGTGATTACCCATATTTCTTTCCTACATTCAAAGCAATTATTTTAAAGTTTCACGGTCTTTCTCACAAGCCCTTGTCTGGGTCTTGTCTAGGTCATATATTACTACTCAGTACGAAAACTGCAGAGTCTTGCTAGATTGACTATAAAATATCCGCAGGTTGCTGCAGGTTTTTGATTTGTTGCACAGTACTAGATGAAAATCCTTTCAGCTAAATATGAATGAAGACTCAGGTTTTATATAGCAGGCATCCAAGAAGAGAAGGTCATCATAACTCTACCCTCTGATAAGAAAATGAGGGCTAAAGAAGTGTAATTAAGAATTTTTTCTTCAAGTAGTTAAGCTCTGTACTTGAACAGTTTAAGATAGTGACGGCAACCATCGATGCTTATGCCACGCTTGCTGCTGACAGGTATTTGGGCTGGTCCCAGCAGTAATGAGCCCTGCTGCTTTTTAAAATTAAATTTGCCACCAGCTGACAAAAAGGGTGCACTGTTAACGCTTGAAGAGAAAGGCTTTTCTTTGCTAACCTGAGAGAGACTGCTTTTCTTTTTGAGGATTTGTCATCAGAACCAAACACAATGCTTAATGACTATATTGTGAAAAACACCAAGCAACATATGAAGAACCATCACATTGGTAACACTCACAGGTAACTAGGGCAAAGCTACTCCTTCCTGGTCCGACGGGCAGCACATTTCAGAAGAGGCGGGAGGACTCCCGTCCAGCTGCGATCTGACCACCCCATGCAGAGAGAGTGAAGGGTTTCTGGAGGCTCCCGCCTGAGCTGCTCCGCAGGGCCCATGGCATCGAGGCTTCTGAGTAAGCGCATGGCCGTCTACCAGAAAGATTTTTTCCTAGTTCTTTACCCCCCACCTTGTCCCAACACTCTTCTTACGTATCCAGACAATCTCGGATACATCACAGAAGAATAAATATTGCAGATTTGAGCAGGATTTATTTTTTATAGCTGCTGCCACCAGCTGTGTTTGCTGTACAATCTGCTGGCCACAGCCACCACCCTGCTGAGCTGCCTCTACCCAGCAACTCCCTCACAGGGTGTCAGTTCTTTTAGAGCAGGATCATTAGCAACAGGATTTTCATGTAAGTCTTCTAACAAAAGAGAAATTTCCTTTGCCCTTCTTCATAAAAATAAAACAACTACAAACTCAGAATCCTTGTCACAATAACAGTCCCATCCTGACTATTAGTGCAGGATATGGCAGATGTTAAGGTGCATTTTGGTTGGTTTGACTGCCAATATGTTTCTAAACTCATGGGCTACAGCTCTGTTGCTGCCCCTAAATACCTCAATTGCCACTAAAGCATTAGCACACCTTGTTTAGCTTAGAAGCCTACAGACCCACTAGTGGTTCTCAGGGAGCTCTCTCTCATACCCACAAGAAGTGCTGCCACTCAGCTTTTGCCTCTTCCAAGGCTTCCAAAAAGTAGCTTACAGAGAGAACAGAAAATTGTCAACTTTTCATGGTTATAAGTCACCTGGGTGGTACAATTCTCCAGAAGGCATTATCCACACACAAGAAATTAATTTCATTCGTGGGTCTTGTTAAAGAATACAGAACAAGTCAGATTTTTTTTATTTTTTTTTCAGATTTAATTCCTAGGATGAGAAAAGACAAGATGATGATTATTATAATATTATTCCCACATCAAAGAAAGGAAGGACATGGTATAATTCCATGCGAGCACATAAAGCCTATACTAATCCATATTTTTTATCATTACAGTGGCTACATAAAGTTATAGGAAGTATAATTACCACTCAAACATAATAATCTTACGGAAAGAAATTAGACTGCTTTGGAAACAAATATGACTTGTTAGTGCATTTTCAAGTTTCTGTTTCAAATTACCAATTGCTCATGGCCAAATGTAAATTCATTAAGTATGACAAATTAACAGAGTTCAGTGCTAAACAGCCATAAGAGATCAGTGAACAAAATCATCAAAAGCACATAGAAAGCAGTTGCTGAGATATTCAAGCCAAACAGCTTTAAGTGGCTTCAACAATAATTTGTCACCTATGTAGACCACGTAAAAATGACAATATCTTCCCGGCTACAGTATTTAGACATCATCAGAAGCATAGGTGACAATGAGGAAATGCCCTCTCCAATAGCAACTCTTTTCAGAGGGAAATCAGACAGTTCTTAATGTGTGCAAAGATTTCATTTTTAGGACGATTCTATGCCCTATCAGAAAAATTAAGTCAGGTAGCATAGGATCATGCCAGTGACAGAAAACTCTTTATTCTGTGATTTCCTTTTGACTCTCATGCATTAACATGAAAATGTCAGGAAATGTGAGATAGATTATCTTTAATGGTTACCCAGCTCTTCAGCATAACAAAGTTATGTACTGGACCTCCTTTTTATCAAAATCCCTCAAGAATTTTTTCAGACAATTTTGTGAAAAGGTTTCTGAGATACAACTTCTATTGCCTGCATTTTTACTGCACAGTAAATATGCTTGCATCAAATTTCAGCAAGCAATATCAAGTAATATCTATTCCTTAATTTTCCTATGGCCTTTTTAGATTTATCACATGGAGAGTGTGGTTTTTTCTCTAAATGGATGTAACTGATCTATCTCCTTCTCATCTGTCCCCATTACCCATCTTGTCCAATTTCCTTCTCCTCAGGAAGAAAGAGTGAAGGCCATTTTGCGTTTCAGACACTAAGTACTTTGATTCATTGTTTGAGATTAAGTAATTCTTCTGTTAGGTCAGGGAGTTTGTTTTGGAGCTCTTCTCCTCAAACTGCTTGTCTTCAGATAGATGTACATGCTCTTGGAGTTATTTGTGTACACATCTACACTGGACCCTGCTGGTGCTTATGGGCCACCTGTATTTCACAAGACTTGCAATTGTTTTAACATTTAAAAGGGAGCATATAAGGAGCCTTAGGAATCAATAAACAGATTCTTTCCAACTTTCTGTCATGACAAATGAAAAGTGTGTAAAATTCTAAAAGGCATTGGAGCAAAGCTTAATGTTTGGACACTATGCATATATTAACTTCTGCAAAGACTTTGATCAAATCCTTAAATGTCACCAGCATCTTTTCTGTTTCTTCTGGGTCATATAGCATCACACACAACATAAGAATTGACCTTTATTGTTTACAGGCATGCCTGAGGATTTTTACATCATCCAGACACAGTCCAGAGATGCCAATCTCTGTTCTTTAAAAGATCTAAATAACTCTCAGTGGATGGAAAGCAGAATTGCATACTCATAGAATAATTTAGATTAAAAGAAACTTCTCAAGGTCACCTCGTCTACCACCCATTCCCCCTTCATATCCCCATTCTGCTCGGTTTTCTGCAAAGACAGGTTTGTCTTCAGTTAGATCAGGTTGCTCAGGGCTATGCCTCAGTCAAGTTTTCAGTAACTCCTAAGATGTAGATACAACAAACTGTCTCAAACCGTCTACTCTGATATTCAGCTACCTTGATTGTGCAAATGAATTTCCTAACATCTGATTGGATTTTCCCATACTGGCATGATCATATGCTACCTGGCTTAATTTTTCTGATAGAGCATAGAATCCTCCTAAAAATGAAATCTTTACAGACAGTTAAGAACTGTCTGACTTCTCTCTGAAGAGAGTTGCTCTTGGAAAGGCCATCTCTTCTTTGTCACCTACACTTCTGATGATGTCTAAATACTGTAACCGGGAAGATATTGTCATTTTTACGTGGTCTACATAGGTGACAAATTATTGTTGAAACCACTTAAAGCTGTTTGATATGAATATCTTCTGTTTGTGTTTACTGTCTCTCATTCTTAGGCTATGCTCATTCAAGAAGAGTCTGACTCCATTTCTCTTGTAACCCACCCATTATGTAGTTGAAGGCAGCAATAAGATTCCCTCTTTGCTTAATCTTCTTCAGTCTGAAGAGCACAGCTCCCTTTTCCTTGTACATCATGTGCTCCAACCCTCTGACTGTCTTGCAGTTAGAAGTAGTTAGAGGCTCGTATAGGAACTCTCGTGTTCCCATGTTGATGAAAATAGATAGAGATTCCATTTGGTTGGACACGTGAAAGAGAGAACAAATTCCGTAGAGTCATTGTCTTGCAGCAGCATTTCAGTACCCAGCACAACCAGCTTTCCCACCCTATCCATCAAAATCAGCCCTTACCTAAACACTGAACATCACGGAAATAGCATATTCATGGACAAAAGCTAAAGCAGAAAAGCACTCCCCTTTGTTTTACACCAAAGTCAGTGCTTTGACAATGGTATATGAACTGTAAGAGCACTCTGTTAGTGATGAACATGCTGTCCCACAGAAAATATCAGCTGGAAATCTCCACAAGCACTTTCTCCACAGATCATGAATGTGAGCTCTGAAGTTTGATTATTCTGTTCTTTTTTCAGAAGCAGGGGTGTCTAGCCATGAACCCCTCAGTAGGCAACACAAGCAAGGTGTGTCAAATTTTGCTCTTTAGCTTGGAGAAGAGGAGGCTGAGGGGTGACCTCATTAATGTTTATAAATATGTCAAGGGGGAATGTCAGGAAGATGGAGCCAGGCTCTTTTCAGCGGCGTCCACTGACAAGACAAGGGGCAATGGATGTAAGCTGGAACACAGGAGGTTCCATAAAAATATGAGGAAAAACTTTTTTACTGTGAGGGTGACAGAGCACTGGAACAGGCTGCCCAGGGAGGTTGTGGAATCTCCTTCTTTGGAGACATTCAAAACCCGCCTGGACGCGTTCCTGTGCGCTCTACTGTAGGTGATCCTGCTCTGGCGGGGGGGTTGGACTAGATGATCTTTGAGGTCCCTTCCAACCTCTAACATTCTGTGATTCTGTGATCCGAGCCAGAACGTCTTTTTATCAGGTCAACTAATGTCTGAATTCCTAGTGGTTTCCGCACTGCTCTGAAGAAAACCAAATGGGACAGAAAAACTAGTTGTTCCAGTGTGGAACTCTAGAACCATCCAGCCCACAAAGAACCTGACCCCTCAGTGGGTCCTGTGGGCCCCCAAAATATGTCTTCTCTGCTTCTGAATGGATATGTAGGGGAGCCAACTCCCATTCAAATTAATCGTTTTCTGCTATAAACAAGAGGAACGTGAAAGCTGCTTCGCTCACTGCTGTTCGTACATCACCACTGCTGTTGCTCTCCCCTGCCAAGCAGGCACAGTTGGTAAAGATTCTCCAGTGAATAAGTGCATGTGCATCCCCACTTGAAGAGCAAAATGCATACGGAGATAACTCGTTGAAGACCTCCAATTACTGAGCAGGTAAGTAACTTTCCTCTTAGCACACCGCATGACTGAGTCCTAATTGAGCATCTCATTCCTCCTGGATGCAAAAGCAAACCGTTATGGACAAATGCATCAAAAAGCCAAAATAAAAATCAGTCAGAGAGCTCAAGCACACCTGACAGAGCTATTTAAAGGATTCTGACCATTAGCTATCACTTCAGTGAGATCACTTTTCATACTGACATGAAAGGTAGCAGAGGAGCTATTTTCTCAGGCTCTTGCTTCTTCACAAAAGGAGACAAACATCAGACACGAAATATTCAGAAAACTGTTCACTGTCTTTGTCACCATCACATCTTCCTCTGTCTCTTACTTTAATGTTGGGTTTGGGGGTGCGGAGGGTACATATCTGAACAGCCAAATACTATTTTTTAAGATTTCTGAAGAACAATCTGTGTAAGAAAAAGATGTGTCTATAGATGATTACATTCATTTTTAAAGTGTGGGCACCATACAGATATTGCTGATGCAATAAAAAGACTTAGACACAGGTATTGAAAAGTATGTGTTTCATCTTTTCAATGTTTGGTGTTTATGATACTGTTGTCAGGAAGACTGATCAGCAGAGATTTTCTTCATCTGCTGTTAGAATTTAAAAAAAAAGTAAAAGCTATTTCTCAAACAAATGCTATCCAGTGTAGTTTGGTGCCTAGTTTTATGAAAAGTTAGAGAATACAATCTGAGGCCGATTTTGTTGTCTTCCTTTACATGCAAACAAAATCTTTGCAGAGATTACTTTCCTTTTAACTGAAAGGAGGGCAAATATAAACAGCAAGTCTTAAAATCACTTTCCATATTGGTCTCTTGGCTGAAACTCTTCTCTTTTTTTTTGAGATTACGTGCTCTCTCTCCCAATTTACATTCTTTCTTTTTCTCTCCAACAATGAGGTATTGAAGTCTTCTGTTACTAAAAGTAAATGTTTATCCTTTTTGTAATTTAGTTCATCAGCACCACTGAATGGAAACACCAGTGATACAAATTTGAATGACAGTTTGGGGCTGTGTGTCTCTATACCTTCATTAGGACATAGCCCAGTGTCAATAGCAATCTTCCCACTGCTGTCAGTGAATAATGAATCAGGTCTTTTAGGGTTAGATGCAAAAAGAATGGATGTATTGAGTGAGCCTAGAGCTGAATCCAAATCTTTGGGTCAGGCATTAGCACTACTTGTATCAAATGTGGGGACAGTTTTGTGCCTCACTGTGAGGTGCAAAACAAATTCCAGAACTTAAGCCAAGCATCTGCAGGCTTGGTCTTGGAAACATATAAACCAGTGCTATTTATAGTGTTTTCAGTAAAGTGTTTCTAAGGAAGCAAAGCTACGCAGGGGGAAGTTTAAAAGTTAGAAGTGATTTTTGGCCAAAATGGTTTGGGAGCTGTTAGCCTAGAAATAGCCAGTCCTTGCTTAGGGCAGGCTAGCACCAACATCTTTGATACTTTACTCATCAGTACCAGGAAGCACTTGTACATAGAGTCTGAGTTATATATCTATGTATGTTCAGCATAGCTGTCACCTTGAACTACTGAGCAGAGGTCATCTTCCAAAAAGGACAACAAGCCTGACAGAGCTCATTATTACAGTATTCACTAGCACGCAGAAAGTCTGGGTTTAATTCCTTTCCCTGACTAAGGAGACTCCAATCTCCCACCTTCCTCGAAAGGGCCTTATCCATCACTTATTGTCTGTCCTGGCACAAGAACCTCCTCGTGGCTGAATTTGGTAAGAAATATCAGGATATCAAAATGTCTTAGGGCAAAGTGTGGAACTGTGACTGAGCCTGGCTGTGAAGTGCAGTGACTAAAAATCTCACAACCCTCCCAGTTAGTTAGCGTGTCACTGGGCTGACTTCCCCTCATTTCAATTTACCACTGTACATTAGTTGTTGATCTCTGTGTGCCAACAGCTTCGTTTGCACTTGACGCTAAGTACTGAGGGCTCGAGCAGGCAGGCAATCCTTTGGAACAGATGACACATACTTTACTACCATACCTTTTAGATCCAGTATGGAAAAATACAGTACAGCAGGAGAGACAAATCTGAATGCTGAGTTTCACAGAAGAGTTTCATAGACGAGATCAACCCTGAAACAAAAATTGTCCCTATCTTTGACCTGGTGCCTTTTACCTCAGGATATTCAAGCAGCTGCTCTTCTCCAAGGAAGATTTACTTCTGTTTTTTCCTTTCATATCCTTGAGTAAAGAATCTTTCAGTCTCACATGGCAAGTCCTCCTTTGACTGTCAACACAGCAGCCTTCTACTTTTTATCAGTGAACACCAATTGTTTCAGCGTTGTAATTAAAGGATATTAAATCTTGCCTATAAAGTTTCTTATTTGTTTGGGCTTGGAGGGAAGAGGAAATATGTTACTAAATTGTGAATGCATCATCAGTGTTGTCC
This sequence comes from Trogon surrucura, assembly GCA_020746105.1. Lineage (NCBI taxonomy): Eukaryota > Metazoa > Chordata > Aves > Trogoniformes > Trogonidae > Trogon > Trogon surrucura. Next base: position 57,959,986 of record CM036617.1, read on the forward strand.
ATTCTGTTAGAACTAATGATAGATAGAAAAGATACAGAAGTGTAGCATAAAAACTGTATCAGTTTTTGACAAATTATAATTTTATGGTACCTGTCATTTTGTAATGCCTTCAGTTTCAAGGAACACTAAGATGAGGTCGTTTAGCCTATTACTGATTTTGCCATTGTGGCATCACTCATAAGTATTTAAAGCATTTAACCCTCCATGAGGAGCTTTGAACTATAAATGGTTTTCCATAATAAGGACAGCATGCTGTTTTATAACGGTGACACCAGATGTGTGGTCTCTTTCATGGCTGCCTCTAACGACGCAGTAACTTCTCTAATTCTCATGTTGGTTGGAACAGTAGTTTCAATGAAGACAATGAAACTACACGCATGTTAAGATGTAGCAAGGACCTTTATTTGTCTATACACTTTAAATCTTTTCAGCTAGATTGGATTGTCATTTTTGGAGTGATGTTAGCTGAATTTGGAATCACAGGGAGCAAACTAATTCTTGTCACAGGTAAACAGGAGGTGCAGAAAAAGTATTAATACAAGACCCCATATTCCTTTACTAGAGTCCACAATTAGGCTAATAACACCATGCTGAGGTTTCTCAACAGTGGCCTCAGCACAGTCTGAGCACCCAAACTGTTCCAGTGACTTTGCATGAAGCATCCTGTCATGCGTCCAAGGAGCTCAAGTGTGGGCATACCAGACTAATTCAGATTCCCTCTTAAAACAAACCTGGGCATAATGTTCACAAATCGAACTACATAGAAAAGAAAATCTACAGGCTAATGTTAAGCTCACTGAAGTCAATGGGAAAATTTCTGTCCATTTTGTTAGGTCTTCAGTGAGAGTCACAAGGTAGATTTAGCATGTGTTCAGAGGATAAAGTCACTAGTTCTGGTATAAGTGTAAGCCCTCAAAGCACAAACAAAAATAAGAAATGCATTCAGATGACAGACATATTTTTTCCTACCACTAGTCTATTGAATTTAAAATACACCAACAACTAAATTTTCATCCAATTTTTCCTTAAGTAAGCCTGATTTTTGTACCATTTGCAATTTCCAGCTCTCTGTGAACTCCCTGGCTGCCCATGGATTCAGGTCTCCTAAGCATGCCCAACTGTACTCTCTATCCAGCCTGTATGCCATCTCTTCCAATTTACTGGAAGAGCAGCACCTCCCAGATGCTGTTCATCAATGTCAGCTAAGCATGAGATACTTTGGTTCAATTCTTCTTTGAACTACAAAGGGATGTTCTAGCACTTAATATGCACCTAATCTTTTTTTCTGTCAGAGTCAATGCATTTGCTTAGATATGGTACCTACTGCCATTTGAAATGATGTAGACTGTGTGAGGCATCTGCATGAGGCTATTACACATGTCACAGCAGTACTTCAGCATGAGAGCAAGTGTGCATCCTTCAGAAACAACAGCTGGAGGCCAAGTAGTTTTCACCAGGGCATCTCCAACATCAATGGCAGCCTGTGTTTGGGCAACTGGACCATATCCATCAACTTAGGCGTAGGAGTTTCCATATATATTGGAAACACCATCCTGGCCTATAAGGGTACATTGATACCACTAAATAGGAAGATGGCTAGGATATGATCCTGGCATCTTGAGATTATACAATGTAAACTACGCCTTGCTCACATTGCTGAGGACTAGTTTCCACAGAAGCAAATTTGCCTGCATCCACAGACCACACCACTGTGTCTTGGATCTCCTGCGGGTCTCACATTTTGTTGCTGTAATCTTAGAAAATATTGTTTGTGTGTTTGTGTGTGTTGCCAGTTCAAACGATCTGAAATAATGTGAGGGCTGTGCTGCAGTCCATCAATGCGGTAGCATGAAATTGAGCATACATGCCACTTAACCTTGAACATGGCGTGCAGGTAAATGGTTGTGCAAGAGAAGGCAAAGCCTCCCAGGACAGCTTTAGAGAGCGGCATGTGGCAGAGGGCATCAAAATATGCATTTCCTGGAATGAACTCTTCCCCAAGCCATGCCAGGACATTGTGATGGAGAAAGCACGTGGAGTGGTCCAACACAGTGCCAGGGAACAAGTTCATGAACCATTTGAGGTCCCATGCTTGTGCTTTCTCACACTTTTATTTACCAATGCAGATCTATAGTGTCTAGTGGTTAGTATTGTTGATTCTAGGTTTAAAATTGTACGCCTTTACAAATACATTTACATTTATACATTTTCAAATGTAGGAGAAATATAAATTTGAGTGCACTTGATGTTATCTTGTGCTGGAATGACTGCGTCCAGCTTGGACAAAAGGACTTGGATGAACAACTCTGGTCGGTCTTGCTGGAACTTCATATGCCAGCTCCCTTAGCGCACCATACAAAGCATCATGTTCAATAGCATTCCTGCCTAAAATGTGTGAGATCAGTATACTCACTGAAGTAGCCTACATCCCACAGAGAGTAGATGGTCTGTAGATAATGAGCATGCCCCGAAAAACAAGAGTCAATGAGAATTAAGTGCTTAATACTGGCTGAAATCTGCTTCTGGCTACAATAAAGCTAATCCAAATAAGTACAGCGACGCACTGCTACTTTAAGTTTCAGTGGCTTTCCTGTTGTGCGAAATGAAAGGGCTCTGGGGAAGTAAATGATCAGGGCATTGATTTAATATCAGCTCTGATTTAAGTTTCTTGCAACAAATATGTCTTACATTTGCTGTTATTTTTAAAATTTTAACACCGAAACTCACAGGAAACATATATATATATGATGTGTTTCCACATCAGCTCAACATACACTTCATGGATATTATGGCTGGTAGAGAAGCCATGCTTTCAGATGGTTTTCCTGTTCATAAACAAGTTTTCTTTTTACAAGTGGATACATAGATCATCTTGTGACTACTGTACTGCGAGCTCCCGCCAGCAAACCGGAGTATTTGTGTCTTTCATAATATCATTGCTTTTGCACGTGAAGCAGCTCATACTCAAATGTCTGCAAGACTTCACTCTGCATTGTTGGTATTTTTCATGTTATGAGGAAATATCTTCTGGAGTTTCTAGGATGCTTTAGCACCCAAGTATGGGTTATTATCTTTTTCAGTAGTACTTTTTCTTTGCTGAGATAAACACCTAGAAATCATCCGTCTGCAGAGAGAAAGTAGGTTAGCTTTCTGTCCCTAAGGATGACAACCAGAGCTATCTGCTCCCTGTACTGTATTGGCAAAATTCTGTTTGTAATGGAAATCAGGTTGATCAGAGCTGTAATGCAGGCTGCCATTCACCATGTTCATGTAAGACCAGCTCTTGGTGTTCAGCATCAAATTAATGTGAGAAGGAGTCATTTCGGCATGCTCTGAACTTAGTCTGCACAAAATAATTTTTTTATTCAATATGTAAGACTACACATATCCATTGTACATTTGTCAAAAGGAAATTTTAGTTCTATTCCTGGACTTATCAGGCATGTCTGTCTTTCTGCAATTGAATTTATTTTCAGTTTGAGTGGGCTCATTTGACTCCCTGTGAATTGTTTGCCCCTTCCCCACTATTATAACCTCTTGTTTCTTTTTTTTCTGGTAAGAATACTCTGTAGATTTTTCATAAATCTGTGCTATTCTGACTGGGATTTGTTCAGTCTGTTTTACTGGGATTTTTTTTTTGTTGCTTTCTGCCTGCTGAATTCCTTTTGAATTTCAAGAAAAAAATAAGATCCTACATCAATACCTTCCTGTCATCTGATTTTGAAGGAAAAGTGACATAGTCTACAAACTGTCCCTACAATCTGTGTTCAGACTAGGCAGCATTGCCAAATCTAACTTGTCAGGTCTTCAAAAAAAAATTAAATTGCAGAGGTTTCGTTTGGCTTTGTTTCACAATGAAGATATTTTCTGGAAAGCTATTCCAAACAGCAACTGTGACAACCATGGTGTTTTGGAAAAACAGTTAACAGAAATATCACCAAGAAATTCTCATTCCTCTGCTTTTTTATGAATACAGCATGATCATCCAAAGGACTGATATGAAAGGAGACACTTTAAAAATGTATTTTGTGCACAAAGGTTTGTGCGGTTCCTGGAACAGTTTAAAAGTAGGATTTTCAGTGCCTGTATCTTCAAGCCATATTCAAGGGCACCTTGACTTAAACTGCAACCAGTGCCCCAGTGTATAGTCACAGGCTTACTTCTGTTCTTTGGGGAGAAAATCAGGCTGCCAATGCACATGTCCTTCATGGCAGAATATCTATCTAGAGAGAGGAAAGCAGATGTATGTGTAAGGCTAACAATCCCAAATATAGCCTCTAATAGGTGCGATAATTATTTTCAGGAAAAAGTGATGATGCAGTTTAAATCCATGGGGCACATTGTTCCAATGAATGTGTGGTGTATTTATGAGGGTACTCCTAGGATTTGTAGCTGCCCCAAAAAAAAGTACATCTGCTCTATGACTACAGGCAACATTAGTTTCTAGGGAAGGTTTCTTGAAACCTTTTTTTTAATACACTTTAACCTCTTGAATGCTGACTTGAGATATATATATATAAAAGTGAGTTGCTCTACTTAGTCTTCACCAGCAAAGGCTAGATGACAGCTTCCAGCTGCTCTGGTTGCTCAGCCTGAGGTAAGTCCTCTGACTTGAGTTCCAGCACCAGACTGTCAAGACTCTAGTGTGCACCACCCAAAACCTGTATAATTCCTGCTTTCTGGGAAAGGAAATATGAGTACAAAAACTGGATGGGAATCATAGGTCTCCAGTAGTATGTCATTTAGACAACCAGGAGTTGCAGGATGCACCAAGGCATGGAGCATCAGTTAAGTGTAGGGAGTTATATGTCTATGTACATATATAGAATGACCTGATCCTCCTGGGAAATGAATATACTAAAAGAACAGCCCAATAAAAGCCAATGTCTACATTGCATGCTTGGCTTGACCGTATATGCATTCAGTGTTTTGACCCAACAAACCTCCTGCCCTGTAGCTGAGCTCACACAGGCAGGCTCACAGCTTGGAGGTGCCCAGGAAGAGTCTCTTAAACAACCTCCCATCTCTGTGCGACTGCGTGAGTTCGCTGTCAGTCAGGTATTGAGCCAACCTCTTTGACATCTCACAGGGACAGGGGGAGCAGGTGGCTGGGTGCAAACAGAAGTCAGCACCCACTGGCTGAAGAGTAATGGTGGAAGTTGTTCCTGTTCCTCATCTCTCATGCCTGACCACAGTTTTGGGACCATGCCCCAGATTCACAGAGTATGGGAGGCTGTCCTGTCTCACTCAGTGGGATGAGCTCCACTAAAAGTGTTTACGAACCAAAGCTGGAGCTACCATAAGCTCAAGAGATGGTTAGCAAGCTGGATCACAACCTCAGTATAGCATGCAGAATGGACAGAGCCAACCCTAAGACAGCTGAAGAGGGAGATTCAGTTCTGCACAAAGGAAGAAGGAAAAGAGAGATAAAATATTTCATGGCAACTCATGACTACTATGGTAAAAATGGTTGAAACTCATCACTCCCCTCCATAGCCACTGAATTCATAAGACCGATGCTGCATGACTGTTCCTCCTCGTATGTGCCCGCTCGTGTCTCAAGATGTGAACTAGAGAGAGTGTAACTACTTGATACTTAGGGCAGAGTAGTCAACAACTGTTAGTTCTGCTGGCAAATGACCAGTAGTGGGTCAGACTGTTAATCAGAAGTATCACAGGACGATGTTGCTGTTCAGAGTGCTGACTAAAGAAGAGGAGGAATGCCAAATGAATGAGCAATCATCACCGTGTTTTGCTTGGGATGGAAATCTCAGTTAGGATTCTGTAATTCTCCTGCTTCCTGTTCGTCCCTGTGGCAATCTTTTTACACAATACAAGATGTTAACAGTGCATAATAAAAGGCATGTTAATAAGGACAATTTTTCTTTTTTTTTTTTTTTTCCTTGAACATCATATTTGTTTCATGTTCTTTCTTTCATTGTAAGCAGGAATAAAGAAAAAATGATGCTGGGTTGTTTCTTTCAACATGGCTTTTAATTTTTTTCAAGCCACCTCTCTGAGTATTTGTACATTTGAAAGCAACTGTACATTCTCTCCCTTTCCTACACAAACACCAGGTACCCTCTAGGAAGCTGCTGTTCTTGTATGCAAAGATATAAGAGCAGTGGATAGCAACAGAACAGTCTGTCCGAAACCCATTCTCATCTCTTTCAGTTTTTTACCCCAAGTGTTATCTCACTTATTTTAAAAGATTTCTGTTCCTCTATTTTTTAAAAAAAAAAAACTTTTTTTTTAAAATTTCCTATGTCTATAGTTATTGGCTTTGATGGACAGTTGAAATATGATAGCCTGAGACACATTTGACAGAATATGACATTGATCTGCATAAATTACTGTCATGGAATTTTCAGGGAAGTATTGAAGTAAATTTGCAGTGGCTAAAAAATATATTATAAATTATAGCATAATCACTACTGCTGAACAATTTGATGGGTAAAACAATTAACTGAGTTTAGGCAAGTTGTCATGATTTTTCCTTATAACTTAACTTCTTAAACTTCTCTGAGCCTTTTGGAGGAAAAAATTTTAGAAGGGGCATTTTCCCACTCCCTTGCCAAAAATTATTTCTTTTTTTTTCTGTCAGTATTGTGGTTTTCCTCTCACAGGTAATTCAGGGATGGCAGGTTTTGATCTTTCCTCACATATCCATGTTAACTTCTAGTGGGGTTAGCTTGGACCCTTCCACCCTGTGCCAGTACCTTCCTGATCCTTTTGAACTTCATGTCATCAAATCCCAGGCTTTTCAAATTACATTCTTGAAATACTCCAATTAAGGGAATAAGAAATGAAAGAGTTTGTGAAGCACAAGATCCTTATGGGATGCTCCTGAAAATATACTTCAGGCAGTGGCCTATATTTTATGCATTCAGTATCAATTGTAGCTTTGACTCAGTGATGGTAATCTCTTCTGTCTCCTGATTGGAAAATATCACTGGTTTTATAGCCAAAATAGACAGAAAATATGAATGTTTCTATTATTATCTTTGGCTCATTTGTGACACTACCCTTTGTGAGGCTGGAAAAACCATTTTGAGATTTTTCTACTTTCTCTGTAAAGAAGTCTGGATTTAGTTTTTACAGACAAATTGCAAATTTTTGAGATTTTTCACCCCATGTCTTGTGAAACTGCTTTCCTTAAAATCTGCAATCTTCACTATTATGGTAAAACAAATCCAATTTTCCAGCCTTTGTGACTATTCCTAAATCCACCAAAACATGAATTCTAAAGCTTCTAGACTTTGGAGGCAAATAAACTGCAGCACTTGTTACTTTTATAATGTCATTATTTTTATGGCAGACTCGTGACTGTGGGAACACAGCTTGTGATCACCGAATGCCTGGCGTGGCCTTGCATGAAACCTTGCTGAAATGCAGCAGCGGGTTGAGATGGGAAAGGCATTCTGAAGAAAAAGAGACAAATAAATAACCAGTGTGCAGCTGTCTCAGTCCTCCTGAGGGTGCTGGCACAGAGGCTGGGCTGCTTTTAAGCTGCCTGTGTGCAAGGAGCAAGCATTGATCTTCTGTCCAGCTACTTGCTACCATCAGGAGGGGCAGCTGCAGGATGCTACAGCAGGTAACGCTCAGCGATACCTGTTTGGGCTCATGGAAAGCTGTGAAGAGCAGGCAGGGGATTGCCTGGGCTTTGAGGGAAGATTGAGACAAGAATATTTTACTGTTCTTTGTGAAGTGCCTCCCTAGCTATCCACTGAGGCTTGATTGCTTCGGGTCCTGTGGTTTCGCTTCCACCACCTATCCTGCCCTCACAGCCCACAGCAGAAGATGCAGAACACGTTCTTCTTGCATCATGGGTCCCACGTGACAGCAACCCCATCACCACTCTGTCCTCGCCCTCTTTCTCTAGCCCCTGCAATGCAGTGGTGTCCTGCAGGAGAAGGGGAACGGGCAAGCCTAGCAAGATGGTCAGAGCCTCTTGCCACTTGTACCAGTGGCAGAAGGCAGGCTTGACGTCGCTGCTGTGACTGCCCAGCACATGTGGGGAAGAAGCCCAGAGCTGCCTTCCCTTTCCCAGACCATCATCAGGAGCAGTGGCCACAGCTTCACCTCTTCCAGACCTTCTTAGCTCTGCCTCGTTTGTCTGTCTTCCCATCCAGTCCTGGATTGGTGCTTGCTCTTTGTTCTTGGGAACAAAACCAACTTCACATCTGCAGCTGCCTGACTTAGGTCTCTTCACTTGGCAGCATCCAGAAAGTGGCATGTCCCTCTCAGCACTGGGGTGACACAGAGTGCCCAGATGCCAGCGGCACACTTGCATTGGCAGGGAAACGGATGGCAACTCACAAAGCCTGCCCAAGAGCCACAATAAATACCTGAACAGTAACACCGAGTCTAGCTGCAGGCTGTGTTTAGCTGCTTGATTTAAGTATAGCTTGAACTGCGCTATATTGTCATGACTGTTAGGTAGACATATCCTTGGAGAAGTGCAGAGGCTCACTACCTAAAGCAATGTCCAAGGAGAGAAAATAGAATTTTTGTATATACTTGTTTTTCGTATATATATATATATATATATATATATATATATATATGAAATCAGGATATTCCTTTCTGCTATCGTTTTTCCTGTTTGGAAATAAAAGTCTTTGGGATGGACACCTCCTCATTCAGATTCACACAGTACGCCTTAAGTGCTTGCTACTGTGCCCACTCTTATCCATACAAAATTTCTCCATCAGTGTTTGCTCTTTAAATTGCTTAGATTAGATTCTGCAAATGGTCTCACAAAGCGTATTGAATTTATGGCAGAGGTGAGCAGTGCACCCTGAATTCATACTGCTCACCAAGTCACGAAGCTCAGACTTCAGAGTCCAGATATAGGCATGTGCTAGCACACTTTTAGCTTCAAAGTGACTTAAAAACTAGGACAGGTCCATTTCATGATTCAGGATTAGATTGACCACCATTATGGCAAAAATATTTAAATTCATGACTTTCCACCCCACCACAGCAGAAAACAGGAAATCAATTAGTCTCATTAGATTTTTGCTGCTTTAGGATAAATCTTATAAGAACACCTCATTACTTTGCTGTACTTCAAACTGGACTCCAATCTTCTCCCTCTTTAAAGTAATCTTTAAGCACAAAGAGTAGCTGGACCCATACCCAACTTTTATGTCTCCCACCTATGTCCCCTGAGTCCCTGGCAGCCCTGAGGAAGCTATGTGTGGTTATTCTGTTGGGATCCAGGAACTGGAGTACTTAATCCTATTATGAAAGGACGAAAGAGTGCAGCTCCACATCAGTGGAGGATAACCCAATCTCTCCTCAGTAGAAAGGCAATGAAAGTCATTAGTATATTGCTATAGCAGGTTTACAGTACAAGGCGCTCTCTGACTCTGATTTTTTTCCTGATAAGCGCTTTTCCTGCTGAGCCTACTTGCCTTGCCAGAAATGCCCTTTGATAAACTCTTCTCCCTCCAAAAATATTGCTGTTTTCATTTTACATCTTTTGTGGTTTGCATTTTGGACTTAGGTGTTTTAACAAATTATATTTGCACATGCTCTAACACCAATTTGTTGAATCTTTTCTCATCTCTGAAGCAACTCTGATAGTGAAATTGTGATTCTTCAGAGAGTCTGCAAAGAAAATTTGGTAAAAAAAACAAGTACAGAACCCCACATCACCACAATCAGCATGTGCAATGCCACAAAGCCTCTACGTTGACTTTGAATTATTTCCTGACTGTATTTGCCAAATTCGTATGTTTGGATTAAAATAATCCAGAATGCAAATATCCAGTTCACAGAAATCAAGCTTTAGTTTCAGTTAAGCTAAATGACAGGCAACTAGAAGCACTAGGAAAGGGAAACCTACCTAGAACTAATTCTGGATGAAAGGAAAACACAGTCTTGGAGGAAGCAGGAGTTTGCATGCTGTGGCTGCGAGTTTGGGGTGTCCCAGTAAATCTTTCTTACAGGTTACGATGCACAGAGATATATTTTGCTGGCTCCGATTTCTTACTCTTTGCAACTGTCCTCCTTTTGGGCTGAGCCTGTGGGGCCCAACCTTCCCCCTGTGATGAGAGGGCTTGAACACTGTGATGGGCACCAGGCCAGGCTGCCCCCCACCCCACCATGACCCACTTCAGCCCCTTCTCACCTCTGCCCTTGGTTCATCCCCCTGTTTTCCTCCTATCCCTTTTTAAAGCAGACAGGAGGCCCACATCTGCCTGAGAACTGGCAAACCTTCACCCAGAGAAGGGTGGGAAGGTTCAGTACCTGCCGGGTCCCCCCAAGGGGTTCCTCAGGGAGGCTCATCCTCCCACCATCCAGCACTCCAGTCAGGAGACGCAGGGATTTACGCCCCTGGCTGCAAAAGATCTGTATGTGTTTCTTTTGTAGGAGCACACATGAGAAAAAAAAGGAGGGAACAGATTTCCAATAACCTTAAAGTTAGTGTTTAATGGGCCGAAAGAGGTGCTATAGTCTGATTAGCTAATTAATTAAGCATAAGAACACCTGTCATGGAAGAGCAGGTGCTTTTACACCTAAACTCCTTCAAAAAGGAGGTTGTTGGGCTTTGAAAAATGGACTATGCCAAAAGATCCTTGAAGGCTATAAGGAAAACTATACTAGTTTTTGCATTGTATGGAAGACAACTCAAATGTTTTATGAGTGTGTACAGTAATTTCAAAATCTTAAGGTGGATCCTTCAGCAGAACTCTCAGTTGCACATTCTGGTTTTACATATTCAGTATTTTCGGCCACCTTAGCACAACCTTTTCTCTCTGGGTAGACAGCTGGATGTGCCACTTGTGGTTGAGGAAGAGGAAGGTCAGAAGCCCAGAAGTTGCTGCCAGGGTAGCCATCATCTTGTTGCTGAACCTTTCAAGGTATTGAGGGTCCACCAAGAGCTTCTTCAGTTTGGAAGGCAATGGAGCTGTGTCAAGAATTAACCACTAGAAGAAATTAAGTCAAATGTAAGGCTACTTCAAATAAGTACAATTATCCTTCTTGCTCTGTTATGAAAGGATGTATCCCAGTTCTCACTGCCCTTATAAATCACAGACAGCTCTCACAGCTGTTGGGAGGATTGAACTACTTGTCTGTTATAACACATGCGGTTAGTTCCCTGTAAACCCTTGAGTTTTAAGAAAAGAAACAGAAACACTAGTGGTACCAGATGAACATTTCCAGAACAAACGAAAGGCTGTATAAGCTTTAAATGCTCTATCAGTAGTTGTTTACAGGAGATATTAACATTTTTGCTGGGAAAGATGAAGGACCATTCACAAAGAATCAGTGCTTAACGGCTAAGCCTTGCCATAGAAAAGCATCTGGCATTTTATCTTTAAGATTCCAGCATATTTCTGGTGCTACTTTTATACTTATCTGCAATAAAAAGCTGATTCCTCTGAGTGCTTTGGATTTGCTTGAATCAGATTTATAGACCAGCTTTTTAGCACTGCTCCCAGGTATTACAGGAAAGGGGAAAGCTGCTTCAGGTTCCTACAGATTTCCATTTCAGGGCACCGACATCTCCAGTAGCTTCCACTTTCCAAAAGCAATGTTTTTATTTACTGGGGAGCTAAGTGCGGTGAACTTAAGGAGGCAGACTGGTTGTGTGAATAAATTCAAGAACAAAAATGAAGGGAAATGGGCACATTCATGGAACGAAATAAAAGTTTAGCTGAGGTTACTCCACTGTTTGACACATTCCTCCCCTTCCTCTCTCAGCCAAAATGAATGTTGTATGTGGGAAGAGTTCGGTGTTTGGCTCTACCTGCCTGTAAGCAATAGCACCAGTGTTTTTATTTAAAAAAAGGTCCCTGTTTGATGATGTGAAGCAGTGTTAAGCTCTCTGCAGAGCTGTGGAGACTGATGAAGGTAGGATCTCCAGGTGTGGGTTAAAACACAAAAAGACGGCAGGGCTGTAAGTCACACACTCGCTTTGCTTAGTCCTTTTTTGGGGCACGGGGCTGTCAGCTCTGAGCGGTGACAGTCTAGCCCCTTGCACGGGCAATGGCACCAGCCTGCAGGGCCAGCTAACATGCAATGCAGCACGTTCATGCAGACCTGTAAATTATTTTCCTTAAAAACACACCACGGGCAACTTTGCTTTAAAATGCCTGTTTCCAATCAAAGGTGAATGAAGCAAAATGCAACTAGGTCAGCCAAGGCAGCACACAGGGTGGCCACGCATAACTCACAACCTGGAGGAGACTTGCCCAGGTCACTGCAGGCATCTCAAAGGGAACTAGAAACTTCAGTGAGTCAGAGCCAGGTTGCTGCAGACTATACTCTGAATGTAGATACCTAAGCATAGGAGTATTAGTATGAGAGCTGAACCTAATCTAACCATCTGAAGTTATATATCTGTAAATGTGAGGATTCAGTAGGGCTAGTAGTCATTCTTTACTGTTATTAAAGGCCTTAACATTTTTCTTGTCAAAGACATGGCTAGCCCTCAGAGACAACGACAGCAAAATATCCTTTCATTTCACTTTAAAATGCTCTGGTGACAAAAGTCTTGCTTTGGAAAGTCGCCTAGCTCATTTGTTTTATTTCACAAATTACCCAGGCGCCCATTTGTGCTTTATAACTGGGATTCGGCGTTAGTTCTTGATTAGAAGAGCTGTCATCTGCTTTTCTGTGCAGAAACATGAATCACGAGCAGGCAGTTATCAGGCCATTTAAAGTCACAAAGTCAAATTTTACGAAAAAGACAGGCGGAAAAACAAAACACGTTTGTTACGCACAAAGGCACGGGTCAAATCCTCAGAACTTACCTGCACTGAGAAAGTATCAATAACCGTAAAATTCCACAGCCTCCCCCCCTTTTCTTTTTTTTTTTTTTTTTTTTTTAGAACCGCAGCCTGAACGTTTTGTAGGGGGAAATAAAGCTTTGGTTAACCTTGGCACTGGCAGACCTCATTAAAATAACAGCCTGTCACTTTCGAGTTTAAAATAACAGGGTTGTCAGTTTTATATTCAGCGGAACAACCCGCGGTCTCATTCTCCCGGTGTGCATCGAGGAGGGTGGGGGGAGCTGGCAGTGGCGCAAAGCCTGAGCAACATCGCCATCTCCAGGCACCCCCAGATCCAGGGATGCTCCGCAGCAGCCGGGGCGACGCGATGCTCAAACCCCCGCCGAATCCCTGCCCTACACCTTCTTCTCCCTGTTAAAAAGCTTGAAGAATAATGCGCGATCAAGCCAGCGCCTGGTGGCTCGGCAAACTGCTTGGCGTTTAGATTTCTTTCTGTGACAGAGTGAGGAAACATGTAAGGGATAGGTAAAATAATCTCCGTATAGAGCAAATTAAAGTTCCACTTCGCTTGTTCCAAATCGAAGCAGGTCACCTCTGCTGAGGTAGCAAATGTGCATCGAAATTTTGGGCACCTAATGAGTTTTCTAAACAAAAAGATGTGCCTAAGTTCCCGATAGCTAATCAGTGGAGAAATAAGGTGCCTTTAAAAAAACTCAGAGAGAGGGAGATCCTCCTTAGCTAAATTCACACACAGCGGTGAAATGGAGGAAGCGCCATTCAGTTGCTTTTACATAAGTGCCTAGTGCCTCTGAGACATCTATATAAAGGTGGCAGATGTAACGAAGGCTGTATAGGATACATATCTTTCTCAAGGGGCAGTCTCTAAAACTTAGGGGTCCAAGTTAACTACTTTTCATTATGCCCAAGGATAACTGTGTGTCAATTAAAATACCCATCTGTCCTGTACTAACTTGCTTGTGCTATAACTCTTACCCCGACTGTGACACTCACGTGTAGCAGAGACAAAAACAGAACAACATTTAGAAGCAATATATAAGACCTGCTTGCTGACCTAGTCCTTTTCAACAAATTGCTGGCCATTAGTCTTAGCATCCTTTCAGATTAAATCCCTAATGGACATAAATACTGATCGATGTATGAAAGTCCAGCGTGGTTTTCTGCTGGTACGGCATAACACAAATCAGATCATGATCTGTTTGTTCTTCCTAGCCAGGCATGCCTATGACGAAGGGCATGCTCTTCACAGTCCCACACATGGCTCAAGTGGTCAAGTGCTATATCCATAAATCAGTTATCAAGCTGCACATCGTTATACAAAACCTACATCATTTTCAATAAAGACCGCGAGAGTGCTGGGTGCGTGGCTGGGTATGTTAGACACCTCTAGGGGAAAGCAAGCAGCAGGCAGTAGAAAACTGTCTGGTTTTTCACCTGGAAATGATGTAGCATGAAGAAATGGCATTAGTTAAATGTTGCTTGTGAATTAAAGGTCAAAGGAGTGTGTGACTAAAGAAATTACACAGACAAAAACATGGCTTGTGATGGCTACTTCCACATCTGTTCTCTTAAGAAAAAAAAAAAGGTCTCTTTCTACTTGCTGTCTGTAGCTGTTCTGTTAGTGTGACACACGGTAGGACACGCTTTACACACCGAGCCCAAAGTCCCCGAAATTATGATGCCTCACCACAAGCATCCACTTGAAATGTCTTCCAAGTGGCTACACCACCATGTGCCAACCCAGGGTACTTCATCCAGAGTGGCACACCAGAGAAGCAGCATCCAGTGAGGAGCCAGAAACTTCCGTACATTTTTCCAAGGTATAAATACTTAATTCTCAGTGGGACTTTGTATTGAGGTGTTTCTGAGCATCCCCAGGGAGAAGATATTGACAGAAAGGCAAGCTGAATATTCTGCTTACATTTTGAAAGGAAAATCGTCCCAAATTGCAGAATAAAGGAGAAAAAAAAGTGCAATGCAAAAATATCAGGAAGAAGGAAAGAAGGTCAATGAGAACCATTTCTTCTTAGTACAAGCAAGACTCCATATTATTTTATTTCACTTATTGCATTTAATCTGCGTCAGTTTTTGACTCATTCTGCCATTTTTGAACATTATTTTAACATCGTCTGATGTTTCTGTATCTCCAAGAATACTAGTGGGGATGATAAAACTGGAAGGACTGTAAGATAGACTTGCCAGGGGACAACTTGGCAAGGTAGGTGAAGGAAGAAAAATAGGAATTTACTTTTTAAAAAATATTTTAGGGCCACTACCTTTAAAATTTGGTTTTTTGGGCCCTATTGATTCGGAGCATTCATCATCCCACTGCCAAAGAAGCACATTTCCATGGGAAATGAAACCAAAGTGGATTCCATGGTCAGCTGGCTTCCCACTTCACAAGCGTCTTTCTGGGATCTTTCATGCCTTATAAAATGTAGTCATCTCACTTTTAGTTTTGCATGGTATTTTCAATGTTTTGTTGAATTGTCCTGGTGAGTTTTTCGATTTTTCCAGACGTCCTGAATTAAAACAAGGAATGCTAAGGTCTGATTCCTGCTAAAATGATGGGCTTGCTTTTTAGCTCACTTCATTACTTTGGAGTGCAAGGTGAGTAAAGAAGACAGAAACATTGGTCTGCTTTATTTACCTGCTTATTACTGAGCCCATGCTGGTAGGACTGGAACCAAGCTTGGGGGTGCTGTTCCAAGATCTGCTGAGGAATTGTGTGACATATGTGTCTGCCTTTGTCACAATAAGAAGTCAGTGGCAGAAATAAGAAATTAACTGTATTTCTCAAAGTAGGACATGTAGCTATACCATTTCCATAACTCTGGATATAAATTTCTTTTTGGAAATAATGTAAATATTTAACTTTTATCACCTGCACAGTAGTGCCCTCTATTAGCAATTATAGATGAAAGCCAAGCTATTTTAATATAAATTTCTATATATTCTCTGATAAATTAGAAATTTAGCTCTTTGCATGGCTCTTGTTGCATCCTTTTCCTTATGAGAAAAAAAATGTGTTGCAATTCAAAAAAAATTTAAAATAGTACCTTCAAAGTAGCTGAAGAAAAGTAGTTCAGTATAATATCAGGGCTACATCAGGAAGATAGCTAGGGAAATTCAGGCTAACTACAGCCAAAAGAGATTCAGCTGTCTTCATCCAAATAAATCTCTGCTAGAGAAAGTGGAAAGGAAATATGTAAAATACAAAAATTGCATACATCTTGTATTTAATTGTTGCCACAGAAGTCTAACCAAGTTTGAGAGTTAATCTCTAATTCAAAGAATAGGAAATACTAAGCAATCATTTACAAGGCCACAGGTCACTGCGGGGGGATAAAGTAATCTTTGTAAACCACAAGCAAGCAATGTTAACTGAATCCTTAGCGGCTTTTATCTTGTTTTGAAGGGATTGTACATCTGTTACATATTTTGTAAATGCTGGCAGTGATCAAAACGATGTATGGAGGAACATGTGCAACCATAGGGACTAAATAAAAGACTTTCTGTGGTCATGCTTGAGGAGGTCCCAGAAATGAAACCACTAAAACACACAGGCAATAGTTTCATATGTCATGGCAGACATTACACCATCTAATTCTATTCTGCATTTAAACTGACATTGAAAGTACTCTGAAGTCGTTGCCTGCCTGAATATTCATCATGCAGAAGTGAACGTGGCCATCAGGCTACTACTTGAAGGAAATGAATCAGTGTTGTTTGCAATTCTTCTTTCAAGGCCATCTGGACTTTCAGAAAACCAATTTCAGGATGAGGTTCAAGGAACTGTTTAGGTAGATGTGTAAACTCCACTGTCAAAAACTCCACTGCCAAAAGGGTTAACAGAGGCCTGGTCACACAGCAGGAAAGAGCAAGACTTCTTCGAAGGCTGAGTCATAGATCATAGAATGGCCTGGGCTGGAAGGGACCTCAGAGATCATTTTAATCCAACCTCCCTGTTGTGGGCAGGGACGCCACCTCTCGACTAGGTCAGGCAACACACGTGAGAACCAAACGGCAATCGAACCCATGACCTTGGTGTTTCAAGCACCACGCTCAACCCACTGTGCTAAACCGGCCCTCTACCAGTTGTTTAAAGCTGGATGGTGAAATAATGCAATGGCAAGTCTGGGATATACGTGAAGGGATATATGTGAGGGAGATAAAATTGCTATGATGCACCTGAATTGGAGGCATCTAGAGGGCTGCAGATGGTAGCCTCTTTCTAAGCTTTAGTCATTTTTGCTATTGCTGCTTTTTGTGAGTCATGTAAATGTCTCCCTTCCCCTCAGGCTCTAAAATGGGAATGACACCTCAGGGGGATGTCTGTGAGATTTAATTAGCTGTCATTTGCCAACAGTACTGCTTACGTGACACCAATAACCAAAAATCTTCATTGTTAGGAAACTTAATGATTTGTTGTCTGTATGAAGTACAGATATAGAGTGTGTAAACATCATATTATCTTCAGAAGTGACTGGGGAATGGGAATCCTCATTTTCATTTTCAAGGACTATCTGAAGAACTCATGCAGCATACAAGCTGTAAGAACTTCTTTCCATTCTTTTGCTGACTTCTGTGAAAACACAAGGTTTGTACTCCAAATTATAGTCCTTACAAGGGCTGGGGGGGAAATAATTTTTCAACGGGTGTTGACTCATTTGTGGTTCAAAACAGAAGCCAGCTCAAAACTGGAGCACCAGCTCTAATTTGATTATGGCAGAAATCTGAATATAACTCTAAACATGTGAGATTTGAATAGCTTAAAATGACTTCCAGATAGTCACAAAGTTACTGCTCTGAAAAATAATTACTCATGACCAATACCAATCAGATTTCTTGTGTAAATAGTTATCCAGGCATAAGCAACAAATGAGAAAATCCATCCCTTTGATTCATGTGTTCCCCAAGCTTATATGAAAGGATCCTGCTCCCTATAAGCCCTCCTGCCTACATTTTCTACAGGATTTCTCTATCTGATTTATTGAGCTGTGGCAAAACACCTCTCTGTGAACATTAGGCACTTTAACTGAGTGCCTTGTGCTGACTGGCTGTACCAGTAACAACCTTGAGGATTTTACCCACAGAGTGGGTGGAAGGGGAAGAAAAGGGACTGCCGCCTGCCCAGAGACCCTAGTCCCATGGACCATAGACACCAGAAAGGGCAGGCATCCTGAGACCATCCCCACCTCTGCTGAAAGCTTGCCCACAGTCTATAAACTGGAATTTAATTTTTGGTTTTACAGCGCTCCCCTACAGAGACTTTAAAAGCTTGCACATGCTGCTAGTACCTCATATGGAAACAGAAGCAACTAGAGCTTGGCAAGGGGCACAAAGAATATTTATAAGGTGTCTTATCATAGCCAGAAACACCATCAACAACCCATGCATCCGAATACTGTCCTACTTATTTCTTATGGATGAAAATGTGGATGGTGCTTCTGAAATAACATCCTTGACTTTCTATCTCCTAGCTTATAAAGTGACATTCCACAGAGTTTAAGCATGGCAAAGCAGCGTGTGCTATTTGCTCAGAAAGCTATCATGTCTTCAGAACAAAAGATAAAAGAGATAAATAGCCAAGTACAATATTGTACCTCAATAACCTAAAAGCCAATCTCAAAACTGAATGGAAGAATGGAGAGCTTTTATTTCTTGGGTTTTTAAAGAATAAAGCTTGGCGATTTCTTTTGAAATCTATTCAACAAGCTCCCCTAAATCCTATTACGACTTAATGTGAAATGCATCTGTTTCCGTAAGAACAATAGTGGCAGGGTACATCCTTTGTAGTCTGTCCTTTGTTGTGTTTTCTATCCGTTCTTGTAGATTTTTCCACTCTAGTATACCAAACACAAAACAAGAACTGATACCATTTTAGCCGGACCATTTATTTATTAAGTTGGTGCTGGAAATTCAGTTTGTTCCTGCTTGCTGCCTGAATCACGCCAAATTAAATTATTGTTCAAGGAGTTTATAATGTAAAGAAACTGGTTTTGTACCGCTCCAATATTTCTTGAACATGAAGTCCAGCTACAGATATTTATCTACACATAACAGCAAAGATGGGATATATTCTGTGCATGCGTGTATATACACAAACTTCTTGTTGTTACTGAGAGACAAATGTACTGCAATGTATTCACCCTGCGTATCTTAAATCAGTTCAACATCAGCTCAGCACTGCAGCATTTCTGAAGAAGCTGTGCATGTAGCTGTAAATATAATATTTACCTAAGGCATGACCAAGTTGGTGGGTGAGACATTTTTATCTGATATACATTGCTTAACTGAATTTACATTCAGCAGACTGTGAGGCATATTCATTCTTAGAAAGGCATATATTTAGAAAGCCTTAGACAAATGGAGACTAGAAAGAGCAAGATGTAATACGCTTTCATTAGTGCCTTGCCTGTGGAAGAAGGTGAATTTAATTATTTGTCCTCTCCAAACCCAAACTCCGAGTGCCTTGCTTGTAAATACAGGAATCTAAGATTCAGCACCTTCAGCCCTTTTAACCTTCACCATCACCACCATTAAGGAATCAAACGGTCTATTATTTAACACGATAGTTAGCATGGTTGATGTTTTTAACCTGTTCTCCCTCTCATTGTCTCTCAATCAGGTAACAGACATAAAAGAAAAGCTAAAGCTCTCTAAAAAGTTCTGGTCATCATTACCCTACACAATCTGCAAGGATGAGCGAGTGACAGCCGGTCCATCAATCGAGGAGGACTGCTGGAATGGACACACCAAGGCGAGGTGAGGTGGACCCCTCTCCACCACACTCGGTCCAAATCCCGATCTGGCCTGAAGTAATCACAAAACTGAGGGTATTTCACAAAACTATTTATAAGAGTGAAACGGAAACGTGGGAGAACAAGCAATTGTCCAAACGCAGCTTGTAGCCAAGATTACTTATTGTCAAGGTGCCATTAAAGCCAGAATGTCAGTCAGGGTAAATGGGCGCAGCGTGTCAGTGTATGAACACAGAAAATGTTCATTGGTTCAGCTCCAGAAGGATAATTTATATCGAGATTTCAAAGAGCTCTTTAGCTCCATTTAGCATCCCTGTGTTGGGACTGACAGCTTGTGAAGCAATTGCACTCTCGGGATATCATACTGGGATGAAACAGAAATTGGAATTTTGGCTCTATTTGCTACTGGCTTGAAAAGCTTAGGGCTATTTGCTGGGGAAAAAAAATAACTGAGAAATAGGCAGCAAAGAATAAATGTAACACTCCTACTTATCTTGTGTAGACGGCTTGACCTTACGTTACTTCATCAGATACTGTGCTCATCTGCCCTTGTTTGTGATGAGTTTTCTGTGAGTTTTAATTATGAAGTCTGCTTAGTTCTGGCTGTAGCAAGGCTGGAACTGGCAGATGAGCAGGTGTTTCCAAAAGTCCCAGTGTGAATTCATCATCTGACAGAGGAGAGGATCTGATTATCCCTGCCGAGAGAGAGAGGAATTGGCCCATGGACCATGCCAGGGTCAGTCAAGTTTCAGGTCTGCAGCGAGAGCCTGTGCTTTTGGGAGACAGGAGGAGTGGAGAGGTTTGAGTGTCTGTTGAGCACTAAATCCAGCAAACAGTGATACCTTCTGGCACTCAGGTACTGGAATTTTTATTTTCATTTCACAGAATCATAGAATGGCCTGGGTTGGAAGGGACCTTAGAGATCATTTTTAATCCAACCTCCCTGTTGTGGGCAGGGACGCCACCTCTCGACTAGGTCAGGCAACACGTGAGAACCGAACGGGAATCGAACCCGCGACCTTCAGTGTTTCAAACACCACGCTCAACCCACTGAGCTAAACCGGCCTTTTTTACCTGATGAAACATATGAATCCAGAATACAAAAATGGGCCAATAACAAACACCCCCAAAAAAATAAAAAAGGAGCGGGGAAAAAAAGTCAGACAAGCACATAAAACATAAAAGCTCACTAGAAATAAGATAACATAGGAAAAACTCACAAACCTGTTAAATGTCACTTTGCAGGGATGGGTGGATAGGTAGATACACAGATAGATTGCACCCACCCCATCTTCTAATCATTTTTACAAGAAGCACACTTTACAGAGGGAGGTTTTGCAGTGAATGCACTCCCTTTTTCCTAGCCTTACTACGTGACGCTCAAAAGAATTAATTTTACAGACGAAAGCAGAGGGCTGTTTGGGATGCTGCTAGACCACTGAACCCACTTTGAGATACATGTGAACAAACCTGTCCAAAAGCATGAGTCACTGCTCAGTTCTTCAGTCCCGGATCCGGAGAAAGCCCCTGGGGACTCTGAGAAAGACAGCCAGGAGAAGTGTCTGGCTGTTACAGGACTCGTCACAAAGGAACAGTGTGAAGAGAAAAATAACAACGTGGTTTTGTCTCCCTCTGTCCCTTCTTGTCAGTGGGCTTTGTAAGGTTAGTGTGCTGTAGCAGTTAAACAGAGTTTCCAGGTCTCCCAAAGTGGATTCCATGAACCACATCAGGATGTGTGCACTAATAAGATATATATGCTACTCTTTCTACGTAAGAGGAGCCATATCTGCCGGTTTCCATGAGCAACTCTAATGTTTGTACCACGTCTGGCTAATACATTTCAGCTGTCTTCTGCGCCTGCACCAAAGGGTCTGGCAAAACTTCCACATTTGTTGGGAGCTATGGAGATGCATTTTACGCACGTAGTTTTTCACCCTCCTTTTGCAGTATGCATCGTATGAGAAGCCTAGATATTTTCATGATGCCTTCTGAGACAAATGTTCTGGAGCCATTGAGAAAAGCTACCTTCTACTTATAACTGATTAATTCAACACAGACATTTCACTGGATGTGGAACCACAGCTTCAAAGCATCGTCTGAAAATATGGTTTCAGCACGCCCAGACACTGCTCCTCTGCCCAGTTTCAATTTCATATTCATTCACAGAGGAAATGCATAGTCATAGTCTTAATAGCAGAATTCAATAAATGCTTCAGGTGGAGTGAATAACAACAAATCAGAGAGATACCATAGAATGCCATGGTCTGTATATAATGCTGCTATATAATGATGAAGTAATATTGAATAATTAATTGCAGATTATTATTCAATTACTATTGCATAATATTGAGTAAAAGTTTTAACTCTGAATAAGATTCAGAATAACTAGCATTAGATGCAAAATCACATCTCGGCTGGTGAGCAAAGACGTTTACTGCAATATAAAGAAAAACATAAATGTTTCCTCAATTATATTGATTAGTATCCGATATCAAATGCTAGTTCACAAGAAGGGTGGCAAAATCTGGCCTTTATGCGTATATCCATTTGTCTTCACTGTGTCACCTGTCATAACCACCCGTGTGCTATAATGTGGAACTGCATTCTGAACTCTAGAGAATGTGACAACAGACGATGACAGAAAGAAAGGGAATTTAGCCACCTCTTGTTTTCCTAGACATTAATACTACAAGTAAGAAGACAACATGGTGTTGGCTACTGTTGGGAAAGGAGATTGTTGCTGGTTTTTGATCAGATCCTGTGGTGGTATAAAGAATTAGAAACTTTGAACTGCCAGATAGACATTACGCCTCATGTTTCATTTTACACATCAGCTTTCAATGCTGCTTTTGCAGGAGAAAGGAGTTACAAACCTGAGACCACAGAAAATGAAAACTAGGCTTTCTCCTGAGAGAGGCATTACACCAAGGTCACTTGTAGTTATTACATTCCTCAGATATCACTTTGCTACCATGATTAATTTACAGTAACACCAGTTCACCAAATGAAGGTCACCAATCTGCAGATAATTATGGGGTAACAGAGTCACACATTTGGCACTCTCAAAGGGTGCACCTAGCTTGTTGCTGATCCTGTACAAAGAATGGTTTCAATTGGGTCACAGCAGGTAGAAACCAAGTGCTGTGTAAAAGGGAAAACATTTATTAAGTGGATTAATCTCTTTTAAAAAAAAAAATCCATATTAAAAATAATAATAACAGCTACTTCAGACAAACTGTCTTTTAGAGAACCCAACAGGGTTTCCCCATCATATCTGTGTTCACAGAAGATCTTGAGCATAATTTTATGTTTAAAGAATTATCTTCTGCTAGATGTAGCGAAATAGACTTTTAAAAAAAATATTTAGGAACTAAAAAACATCATTAGGACCAAACTTTAAAATTTTATCTCCTTCCCTATATGCAGATAAATTCTTATCAATAGCTGATAATCTCTTCACTCTGTTTGCCAAACAAAGATGATCCACCTCTGTTATGAGGATAGACTGAGGGAGCTGGGATTGTTCAGTCTGGAGAAGAGAAGACTCCGAGGGAACCTTTTAGCTGCCTTCCAAAACCTGAAAGGAACCCACAGGAAGGCTGGGAAGGGGCTTTTTACAAGTGTGCAGTGACAGAGCAAGGTGAAATGGATTTAAATGGAAGGGAAATAGGTTTAGACTGGATCTTAGGAAGAAATTCTTCAGTATGAGGATGGCAAATTCTGGAATAAATTGCCCAGAGAAGTTGTGGATGCCCCCTCCCTGGAGATGTTGAAGGCCAGGTTGGATGAGGCCTTGAGTAACCTGGTCTAGTTAAGGGCATCCCTACCCATGACAGGGAGGTTGGATTAGATGATCTCTAAGGTCCCTTCCAACCTAAGCCATTCTATGATTCTATGATTCTGTGATCCTATGATTCTATGATTCCACTCATGAGTTGTGCTCATACTCACGAGGACTTAAAAACTTAATAAGTGTTAGCTCTGGAAGGCTGTATTCTATGGAAGAGATGAGACCTGTATTCCCTGAGGAACCTATCACTCTTCTAAGTACAATAAAGAAGAAATAGAATGACATATGAGGGAGTAATTATAAACAAAAAAAGAATAAAGGTAAGGAATAAAAGGAAAAATGAACACCATAATTTTCAACATCTAGCTCAAAACTACAGCTGCCCTGAAATTTTCTTCTCCTGCCATATACATGGAAGTGCCTACTTCCTCCCATAGAGAGCCTTTAATTCCTGGTGAAATTCAGGTGGGAAGAAAGACTCCCCACATCAGTGTCTGCCCTGGGAAAGTTGCTCATTGCTGACCAATAAGTCTTGAAATAAGAATGACTTGAATGTCCTTTACCTGAAGACAGGCAAATATAGCGTCACTAGTAAAAATGTGAATGAACCACTTTTCAGTAAGTGTGAAAACTGCCTATTCTTAATTGGTGGCTCTAGTTTATTTTTGCACCTTTTTCTTCCAACAAACTGACAGGCGAGCCATTTTCTCCCGTTCCTTCTGTCTCCTTGAGCTTTTCTCCAAGATTTAGAAAGAAAAAAAAATAAAATAAATTGAAAATATCCTATGAGGATTACCTCCTGAGCAAACAGAATCAGGTGAGGTGATCTAGTTAGCCAAACAAGCCAATTTTGCACTGCACTTATCTTTCTGGAGCAGATGTGACTGTCTACCCCCAGCCCAGCCTGAGTAAGCCTGTGCTGTATTTTGTATTCTATTGCCTACAATTCTGTGCATCTGGAGAAACTCCAGTAAAGCCTAGGTGGGATGCTCCATTCATACTGTAAGCAACTGCTGCAGCAGCAAAATATGGAGAACACTGCCCTTTAAGGCAGATGTCTTTTAAAAACTAAAGCGTTCCTCCTTTTTTCTTGTCTTTTTTTTTTTTTCATAGCTATAACCTTTATATAAATGATCCAAAAGGTTCATCAGTAGTTTTCAGACTTGAAAAGGAAGCAGACACCCTGGAACATTAACTGGATATTTAAAAAAAAAAAAAAAAAGGTTTTAAATAGGCTTTGTGCTACTTGTCTGTGATGTGCCAGAAAACATCTTTGTTGTACCTGCTGAGACAAGCAAGAACTGTGGAAAGGCTAAGAGGAACAGAAAGCATTAATATTTTAGAAAACAATGTAAATTACACTAAAATCCTGACATAGCTGAGCAAGGAGCAAAGAGCAGAAAACAAACAGTATTGCTCAGCTTCTCTATACTCAGAGGGCTAAGAAAGCTGATCTTCTCTGTTTTTGCTCAGAGGATGCAAAGAACAGACACTGATTCAGGCTGGCAGTTCTCTTCTTTTCGTTTATAATAGGCATACAGTTCTTGTAATGGCCAGGCCCACAAAGAGATCATTAACGAGAGGCAGAAGCAGCAGCAAAGCTTAAAATTCACAGGGGTGTCTCCACTTACAGAACTGCAGCAAAAGCAGCTGTGTTCAACAACTTTGCTCAGCCAGCAACAAATCTTCTGTCAAAAAGTGGTCCCAAGACATAGTTTCCAATTCGGTGTGATTTAACCCTACTCCACGCACATCGGAATGCTTTTGTCAGAACATGTGCCGGGCTGCCTGTCAGAGGCTGTCACTCACGAAACACCTTGGGCTGCCTGTTCCCATATCAGTACCAGTCCTTTAAAGAAAGGAAAACAATATAAAGATATTTACATTCAATATAGGCTTTTCTGCCTTTTCTTTCCCCTCCTGAGGAAGCAGGTGAACTAGTTCAGTAATGAGGGCAGAATCTAGCTTCATATTCAGATATGTAAATTCATGTACTTAAATATAGATGCCTGTGGGTGAGACAATAAGGAGTCATCTGTGTAGCACAAGTGAGAGTAGTGTCATCTGAGACTCTCTAGCATGTCTGAGATGAGCAAGACACAGGACACTACTTCCCATCCGGACCAGAGGCTGGGCTGGAACTGCTTGAGCATTTTAAAAATCAGCAATTTTAAGGCACCTGAACAGAAACCATATATAGTCTCCGAAGGAGTTTTCCACTGCCTAAACACACTTACCTACTGGTTTATAGGATGGTCTAAATAGTCAAGACATCTTCATGGAGCTGGCAGATAAGACACTGGACTTAGAGGATATTCAAACCCTGCTGGAGTGGCAGCAGAACACCAAGCAGCATACACTCTGAGAGTTAAAGTGGCACTCAAGACTCAATTCAGCTGCCTAAAAAAAGACACCTAATATAATTTTAGGTGCCATAGATGTCCAAGACCTCCCCCTCAAGGCTGTAGGTATGATGCTGAAAGCCATGCCTTTCAGGGCTAGTAACGAGGAGGAATAACCAAGAACATTCAAATGGCACCAGATGTCTATGTTTATGCAACTAAATCCCAGCAGATGAAATCTAATGAACTAGTCATTTGGCCAAAGGCACATGGGACTTCAACAGCTGTCCCTGCTCCCCTGATGAATAAACTTCTGACTAGTTTTGACTAGATCTGATAAGAGTGGGACACTACTCATATGCATTTAGACATGAAAGTTTTGGTACATGTATAAGCCTAAAGATGAATCTTCACCCTCTCTGATGCTTTTATGCCCTAACTGTCATCCGCCTGAGAATTTAAGTATCCACCTAACCTTTAGGCAATCATAAGGCAAAGGTTTTCTTGTGACCCACATCCAGTATGACTCTCTTACAAATCTAAGAGAAGTATGCAGGACTGTTCTTCTGAGCGGTTAAGCTCTACCATGCCAGGAATGCTTTGAGGGTCACCAGATTCTGAGACAAATACTGTGGGGTACATGACAGTTTGACAGACTCACTTCTTACAGCTGGCCCATTTAAAGTTAGATGGTCTTCAGAAGGACATCAGATCCACACAGATCATAGTGCAGAATATGAAACTCAATAAAGAGCACACACCAGAGCACTTGCCAATTGCTTTAAATCTCCAAACTAACTCCTATTGTCTCCATGTAAAAAGCTCACTAAGAAGTCACTGCATTCTTCTTTCATTATTGACAATAAGACAAGATGAAATCAGACACAAATCAGTCTAAGTAAGCCTGTGAACTGCTGTTCAGAACTAGCCATAGCCATAGCTTCTCATGGATGGTGTGCAATAAAGAGCAGCTAACCCTTCATAAACAAGGACAGCAATCCACAGGAACACTCAGCAATTTCAAGTCACTTCTAGCTGCTAACAGCTATGTCCATTGTCATGGACAAGGTACTGGGCAAGATGGACACCCTCTCTGAGCCAGTAGGGCAATTCTTACATTCTTACTTTTTTTAATCAACTGCACCTTGAAATGGGTGATTTACTTCTGGGCTGAGTAATTTATCTACAGCAGCCATTTCATTTGTAGAGACGTGTGACAGATGGAGGTGCTGTTCCTTTGCAGCCCAGAGCTCTCCCTGCGTGCCAAGGTCTCCATCCTGCTGCCTCTAGACAGCTCTGCAGATTTCCAATTTCTATCTTTGGTGATTCATAACACTGCAGTCTCTGCAGTCCTCCATACCAGGGGAGGTGGCTCTGTATGCTCACCATAGTTAAGCCTGTACCACAGGAGTCTTGACAGGATCCCTACAGCATTGTTTTTTCTCATTATGGTGCTAGTGAAACCACGGGACATGCAGTTTAAGGCTGAGTATCTTTGGCAGTCATGTTTTTTTCTTATATGTTCACATTCTGACTGGATTGTTCTCATGTAAGCTTCCAAAGACCATTCATGACAAATGAGTCTCGTGTTGCAAAACTAGGACCTGTTACAATGAGACTAAACCCTTCCCTAGTGCATCAAAGCAGTCATCATTTTGTGAACACCCAGAAGCAACACAAAACTTATTTTCCCTTAACCATGACTTCAGCAGAAAAAGTCCTTTCTTCTCCCTTATTTTCACTTTTATTTTTAACAGTTGGGTTTCTTTTTTTCCAAACCAATGCAAGCATAACACTTACACCAATGCCAAATTTGAATATTGATAGAGAATTGGGCTGGCACAAGAGAGAGCGAAGTGAAATATTCTTAAGCTAGATTTGGTAGCAGGCATCATGAAAGCTTGCCGTTAGTAGGCTAGACCGTGCTATCATTACTGGCTGAGCAGGTACTCACACGAGGAGTCCCACAAACATCACCAGGAGAGCCTGGAATGCAGACTAATTACAAAATAGATCATATCCTGAAAAAGAACATGAACAAAGGGCAGATCTGCCCCAAATCCCTTGTAGTCAATATATGAGGCAAAGATAGTAGGTAAAGACAGACGAGAGAGAACAGGGAAGCAGTGATACACTATTTCTCAGGATACCATGCCAGAAAAAAATGTTAGCCCTTTTATCAGCCTAGAAGCTATAAAATGCACAGATAATTTCTAACAGAGACTCAAAGCGGGACAAGAGGTAACTCCTCAGATGCCTATGGGTAGAGTTTCCTGAGGAGAAAGAACAGCAGGGGACAACAAATGATGATGAAAACTTTTACCATAGGATGATAGGAGATATGGGCTGATTTTCATAGGAGAGGGATACCTGCAAAAGCACACTTGCTGCCTGTGAGCAGCCTCAGACTGCATTTGCCAAGGTTAGAGAAGAGAATGCTGCAGTAACCAAGAAATAGGCTAAGATCCTGAAAAAAATAAAGTCAGGTGGATGGATAGGAAATGCTATACGTTAAATATGTTATGCAAAAAGCATATAGGAGATGCAAGTATAGCCTGTTTGTAAAGAATAAGGATCTAATCAAAGAGAATACTGGAGTTTGGTAAACTTGCAGCAACATTTACAGGCCTGCACATCAGAGAGGCTGGAGATGGTGCTCCTGGTGGTCAAAAAAATGATGTAAGGAAGAACTGGAGAGGAAAGTTAATTAATGTGATTCATTCAAACAAAGAGAGACATAATGCCTCACGATAGCCTTCCAAACTATCTCAGAACAACAAATATGGTCTATGTAATGAAGTTCATATTTTCAAAGCAGAAAGAAATAAAAACAGAGGAATGCTCAGGTAGACAATTTAGTGTGCAACCATTCATATTCAGTAGAGGATATTAACATACAGTGACTTACTGCTGGCTAGTGAACATCTTCCATAGTTCACAGAGACAGTGAACTTGCTGGGGAGAGGTAGGAGGTTTGAGAGCTTAAATCCTTCCTGCTCTCCATGCAGCTGAGAAACTAAAAAGATCCTTTAGAGCCTGCAAAATTAAAACCCATATTTTTAAAATGGTTTCACTGGAGCTGTTTAAGAACTGTGTAATCACTATCGGTGCCAAATTGCTTAGCACAGCATTTACTGTACAGTTTCTTATTTCTGAAACTTATTGCATTTTAAACTAATCGTTCATCTTGCTATACAGATACTTGCCTGAGATTATGAACGATGGCTTGACCAACCAGATCAACAATCCAGAAGTAGATGTGGACATCACAAGGCCAGACACCTTCATTCGACAACAAATCATGGCCTTACGTGTCATGACTAACAAGCTGAAGAATGCGTATAATGGAAACGATGTCAACTTCCAGGATACAAGTAAGAAACTATTACCCTTCACTAAATAAGTATATTTCTGGAACACATTTATAAATTGGTTCCATTGCAATGGCTTTCTTTGTGCTCTGTGCTGCTGACAATGTAAAAAAAAAAAAGTGAGTTTCTATCCCATGAATTCTATTCAGTGTTTCTTTTACTTTTCTATCATATCTTCATGTCAAATGCATCAAGACACTGAGCGCTTTCCTTAATACCAGCAGTCCACTCCTTTTTCAGAAGAGCATTTAATCACCTAATTAAATCACAGTGGCTTTAATTCAGATGCCTTACTGAATGAAAGTTAGCACCACCAACACTTGCCCATTCCCAAGGTGCTCATCCCTACCGGGTGGAAAGGGAATGGAGAAAAGAGACAAACATCGTAACCCATGGCCCTCATGTTGTTTCCCTCACTCCTTTGTGCCAGGTGATGAAACCAGCGGCTCAGGTAGCGGCAGCGGCTGTACAGACGACATCTGCCCCACGGAGTTTGATTTCGTCACCACGGAAGCACCACAGGTCGACTCCGACAGGAGGGAGGTGGATGCTTCAGCCACACAGCCTGGCTGGTCACTGCAGACATTGCTCATTGTCTTCTTCAGTCTCGTACTGCAGAGACAGTGGAGATAATCCTGGATCTGGTTGGAGAAACTGTGTTTTAGGTACAGAAACAGCCAACTTTCTCCTTTTCTTATACTCTTGGACAATGGACCATGCCACAAACACTTGCAGTTTTCTACAAGAAGAGAGCAGTACTGCAACCTGCTTCCCTTTTTTTGTTTTCCCAAAGAGTACCAGGTGCCAGACTGAACTGCTTCCTGCTTTTTTCAGATATCTCTGAAGATGATATCCACTCTTGAGAGAATTATTTCTCAAACCTTTATTACAATAGACTTTCTGAGCTTCATTTCCTTTTATGCTGCAGAAGTAAAAAAAGGATCTACAGTGTGTGTTTTTCCCTAATGAGAAAATAGAGGGGGGAATAAACCAAGAAAATAATTTTCTTTCTGAATCAGGCCTGACTCAAGGCTGCTGGATTTCAACACAATATCAACAAAAGAAAAGAAGATAAGAAAGGAACAAATCAAAATGCAACCATTCTTCACTGACAGCCAGGTTTCCTTTAGGAACTTCTGTAGGATGATTCAGGTCACCAGAAAAATCATAGATGTAGGGAGGAAGTCTGGATTTTTTTTTCCAACGCAAGAGTATGTCTCAACGGTGAATGTCTTGCACTCCATCTGCCAACCACAGCAGATTGGTATGAAGGTAGAGAAGCTGAAAAATAAGTTTATCTTTTAGTATGATAGTAACTCCACTAGCTTCAGAGTATCATGTTACAGTTGTTTAGGATTTAAATCTTAATGCCCAGTAAAAAATTGAGTAGTAGCACGATTTCACCTAGCTTCTTTTAGTATTTATCCATGTTATACAATTGGCACAGATTTCCACATAGCTCACCATCAGCCATGGTGGTAATGCTAAACACCACTCCTGACAAATCTTCCCTCAAGGGTTTGGACAGAAAATAATCTCTTGTGATATAATGTCTTTCCTTTTGTCACTGTTCTGACATCGATTAGGACTTTCTGCTACTATGTTCATTATCCTACCAAGACGGCAATTCTCTAATGGACTAAGAGCAGCCGGATCAATAGTGTGTTTCACACCTAACTACATCTTTCATATGAGTTAATTTCAGTGTCACAAGGATTTCTTCTACAAAAAATTCAGAACAAAAGAAATATATAGTACTGACATGGAGATTTCTTTCACTTTTTTAGTCTTAGTATGATCATCTATTTTTATATATATAAATATATATAAATCACAGATTTTAACTTCTTAATTACAAGCTCAGGGTTGACACTTCTTTGTAAGAAAAAAAAAATGCTTGGTCAACCAGCTCTTCTTTTTTTGTGCTGCTCTGAAAAGTAACCTTTTAATGACTGGTGAGCACGAAAATCAAAGAAGAGAATTTTTTACATATCCAGTTGTCCATTTCTTAACAAGTTTGGAGGGTGGGGGAGAAAACCTCTCTCATATGAGTGTATTTGTGGAGAGCATGTGAGTTCATGTGACAGGCCTAGAGAAGGACACAGATGTTTTTTGTGATGGCAGTTGTACTCTGAGATTCTTCAAGGATGCATTGCTTTAACAATCACTGTCTAAATGACCATGGTCCTAGATAGAGTTTCCCTAATTCATATCTGATCATAAGAGCCAGGATGGAAGTTGTTTAAATCCTGGACAAATGAGTGTCAACAATTAGACATCAAAACCTTCCCTCTTCCATCAGCCATAGACTTCTGTGACAATTCTGCTTGGTGCTGAAATGATTCGCAAGAATTTTTTTTCCTGATTCTTACAGTGACTCTGGAAGTGGTATAGACAAATTGTGGTAACACTGTAAAGCCAGCCAACCACATTAGAATTTAACAGCAGAGTAGGTAGATCATACCCATTGCAATCTCTTTTTCTTGTCAAATTATAATTAGCTATCGATTTAGGCATGGAATTAAAGTAGGAAACACACGGCACGTTAGGATAAAGTATACTTAAGCACTTTTACCAAAAAAAGTATTTACAAGCTGTCTATATAGTATGTCTAATAACAGAAAGCATAGGTTTTGAGCCACTTGTATTCCATTCTCTTTTTTTTTACCATTTGTTTTTTTACTTCCAAGTATAATGATCTATTCTTCTGGGCCCGGTCTAGTGTGTAGGAGTAGCTGGCAAGGTGTTCAGATCACACGTACCTCACATCGGCCGTAGCAGTTCTTGCTGCTTCTCTGACGGGTCCCTCCGGAGTGGACTTTGTGATTCGGCATTTATTGTCTTCACAAAGTTGAACAACAGAGTTTAAGTTAATTCTCACAGGCTTCTTCATTGGCCCTGGCACAGCAGGTACCAAGAAGAGGATTTTTCTTTTAAATTCTTTTTCCTGAACTTGATCATGCAGCTTTCCACAAGGAGACCCCTTTAAAACTCTCCCCTAGTCCATCTCCTTCTGCCTATACACACACATTTTTCTACACTTCTCCTCCTCAGCAAATTTGTTTCAGGACATGTTGAGTGCCATTTTGATTTACCCCACTAGGTGTTTATTCAGTGCTAACTGATAGTATTTCCACCTGATTATTCTGGGCCTGGAAGCTTGTTGACAGATAACAAAGTCCAAGTCCCCTTGAGGCAAGTCCTGCTCCACGCTGCTGGTTAAGGAGCTGATGGACTCCTAGCATCTTTATGTTAGGTGATCTGATGACTATCTTCAGCTGGTGCAGCTAAACGGGGTGTCCAGGGTGCTCTCGGCTATTTGTAGACCTCCATAGGCTTGTGGGCAAGGAGTAAGAGGGTACCCTAAGAACTAGGGGGTTTGCTGAAGGCTGTTCTCACTCAAGGAGCTTGCAGGAGGGGCCCTGCTCTGCTTGGATTGGATCTTACAAACTGCCAGTGAAACAACAAACTAGACTAGTTTTTGCTGAAATGCAATTTTGTCTCGTGAGAGTTCTGCCAGAAATTTATGTCTTCCATATTATTTGTCCCCTTATTTTCCTACTATGCACAGTGATACCTTGTCAGGAGATGGAGATGCCTCTGTGTGAGGTATTAGACATACATTTCTTTAATAGTCCCTAAAGGTTGAATATTCTCTTCATACATTGCATTTTTCTGAGATTAAGAGAGCTATTAAATCTACAGAGCAAATGAAACTGGGAATGAAAGAAAGAAAAGAAAAAGCATTTGTTCATAAATGTGAGAATCTACATAATTTTCAATGTTTTTATTCGCACATTCTTTACACTCAATAATTATTCTTCTAAGGTAATTTTTTGGTGTGCCACAATTTAAATATTTCTCTTCCGCTAGCGGTCGGTAAAGTAGAAAATCATAAAAAGGACAATTACCTGTTCAAGAAAGAGAACCTAAGTCCTAAGAAAAAAATCCTTTGATTGTGTAAAACCTTTATGCTGTGCAATGCAGAACTTCTTGACATTTTATGTTCTTTTGAAGTGAAGGCCATTAAAAAAATTACATGCAATTAACATAACCAGTGCTATAGACCCATGTCAGGTTTTCCATTCTAATGTTATTTAAATTGCTTTTGTATTATTCCCAGATTTTTAGTGTTCACTGTACTGCAGATTCTTCTGCTGATGACTCAGTACTCACTACTGTAAATGCAGTGTAGACTACCTGAACTCTGGCCAAACTTAGGCATTTCAAATAACTGGAAAAAAAAAGAAGGTAGAGATTTCCTGCTAAAGAGGAAGACCAGGGGAACCTGTGCCTTAGGGCTGTGGTAAGGGCTGATCTATTCAAACCCCCAAAGAGGCATCGCAGAGCTCTGTCCATGGAAATGTCCCAAAATCTGAGTCTCAGCCATACAAATCATCCTAGTTCAGCGGGATTTTTAGCAAGGACGATTCCCACAGATGTGCGAACCAATTTGAGCTGCTTCCATGCAAAATGGCTGTGAGATAGAGCTGTTGTTCTTGGGAGGTGGACTGTGTGTACAGTATCTCAGCAGGCAGCAGTTGCCTTCAGTTTACTAACCGACTCGGAATCATTATCCAATGTAACTACACTTATTCACCAAGACTTTTATTACTTCAACATGAAAAATAAATTACAGCACTGATGCAAGTTGTGGTTTTTGTTTTTAATTTATTTTCAAAGATGATCCATTAAAACTGAATACAGAAAATTTTAGGATTATTCTGCTGGGAAAATCAGGTTTCTACAGATTTCATTATGGAAACAAACATCTGGACAGACTTCAGATACTTAGAAGAAATCCACATTTCAAAGACCATAAAGTTATATTTACTATATTAACCAATAAACATGCAAACCTGCTAGATAAGAATTAACAGAGTTAACACTAGAATATGAAATTGAATTGCAAAAAACAGAATTTCAAAGGGAAATTTAAGAGCCAAAGGCTAAGTCTTAGCTGTGGGGCTGAGAATATGTTGTCAAAACATAGTAGACCCAGCAATGTCTGCTTCCAGGAAAATTAGGGCAGCTGATGCACTGAATAGGGCAATGTTTCCATTTACAGCTACTCACATGGACTGTGAGGATCATATTAACATGTGCAATTATGACTGGTTTTTGATTAAAAAAATGATAAAGATGATATTACCATTTTTAAAATAAAATTCTAGCATTAGGCAATAGAGATGGTCTCAAATTAATTCAGTCAGACCTTTTTCCAAGTCATTCCTATTCAAATCTTTTGACCAATATAACCAAACAATCACTTGAGGGTAATTTGCCAACATAACATGAAGTGTTCATTTACAGTACTTACTATTTTTTTTACTAAACTGACTACATATTTACAATTCTGATTGTGCATCATATGTGATTGCGTAATAAACTTGCAAATTGCACCTGAGTGAAATCCCGTCCCCATGACAAAGCAAATGAGAGCTTTGTCATTAATAAGGATTTTGACTATAATCAGGGAGAAAACAAAAGTCCTTTTTTCTGGAAGTTGATCATATTTGCTTTCTTTCTGACTCTCAATAAAACAAAACAACATTGCCCATAGAACAGTTGACACTAGTGTCCTCACCTGCAAGTTTCTAAACTTTACTTCAAAGCAGTCTCAGTTTTTCTGCCCAGCTTCCCCACAGCTGAGGTCCCTGAACTGTCCAGAAGTTGAAGAAAGTCACGCAGTTTGTCCAGAGTTTAAAGTTTACATGGCTAAATCAAACCATTTCAATGGGGCAGTATTTTAATAAGCGTTCATTTCACCTTCAGTTTTAATTCTGTAGTATTGATACTTAACAGTGTAACATGCATGAAAGGCTTTTGTCTCATAGTACACTGGAAAAAAAAAAATTTTCCTCTTCCTTTTTCTTCCTTTATTCTGGCCCCAGGACATTTGTGAGGCTTGATACTTTAAGCACTAGGCAGCACTCAGTTGTGTAGTTTGTTTATTAAACTCAGAACAGCTGCATTACCCAAAGCAGTTTTCTTTTTTCTTGAGAGGGAATAGGAAAAGGGAGTACCTATTCATCATTAGCAAAGAAGAGGTACGGAAAGGCAGCTATTGTCTTAGATATAGCAGGGTACTATCCATCAGTATCTCTGAAGATCTTTTAAAGCCAAGTTTTCTGGGAAGACAAATCTACTTCCTCTAAATTAGAAATTAGTATGAATTTCTTCCTTGAAAAAAATACAAAGTATGTGGCTTTCAGTTCCAAATGTTGGGGAAGTCAGAAAGAAATTTACCTTCTTCAAAGTGAGATGATAGCCATTTAGGCAGGTCTGCTGCTCTCAACTCCTGGAGCTGCTTTTACACCTCTCCAAGGCTCTGCTGAACTCCCACGCAGATCACCTGAAACAAGGACCCTTCTGGGCATGCAAATTGCCCCTGCCCACCATGGATTTTTTTTTCTTCCAAGATGGTTAGAGAGACAATTGAAGAATAAATGAGAAGAGCAGGGACTTCATAGTGAGACCCAGGAGATACATGATTGTGGGGGATTAACAATAAAGTCACACGAGGGGCAGCTGGTGCTCCTCACAGCTGTCCAGATCTTCCTTTCAACCTATTGTCTGTGAATTTTCTGTGTAATCTAATTACACCCATCCACTCATGGACACAGCAAAGGCACAAATACTACTTCATAAGTCAGTGGTGTTTCTGAAGTCTGCTGCAAGGTTCCTCTCTCCTTAGTTTCCCTGTATGCTGGCTAATTCCACATCTTTCAGCATATGTGGAAGAGTTTACAACCTATAGCAGGTTTCTGTGTCAGTTGTCCTTTTTTCCTAAAAATATACATTATTTAGGCACAAAAGTCGTTCAGATTTCTCACAAAAATGACTCAATTCCTCTATGCATCTAGTGAGTTTTCTTCTCAAGCCTGAAGACGACACTCACAGAGGCTTTGGAGAAAGCCCAAGCTCCATTCAGCCAAGGTTTCTTTGAGGTCTCCCAAACTCTACTAAATATCCTGAACACCAGGTTACAGGTGGGCTGTGCTCTTTCTCCTCCCTTCTCCTCAAAGTGTTACCCAGAGCCAGAAAATCTTTCAAAATGAGTGTTTCATCAAAGCTAGTGCATTCCAGAAAAAAAAAAAAAAAATCCTTTTTGGCAAATCCATGTTTCCTGGTGAAAGACTTTTCTAACTAAAGCTACCTGTCTGGCTCTCTTCCTCCTGTGTGCCCCGTGTCCCATCTGTCTGTGTCCCTATGACCATTTTCTTCTCCAGGCTGAACTGTCTTTTCAGTTATTTTTAGCTCACTGGATTTTCTATATCCCTTCCCCAGATCTCTGTACCTTTGGCAGAACTTAATGCTTTTCTTTTCAGAGAGAAGATGTAGCAACAAAAAGATTTGGTCCACTTTGGTTGGTTTTTTTCCCAGGCTTTGTCAGACCCCACCTTTATCTTTAATTCTCTACTCTAAACATTCTCTGCTGGGTGTATGTTCTTGGTCATCTGATATAAAACCTCATGACCTTTTTTCAATCTAGCATATAATTAGAGCTTATAGAATACATTTTGGCTCATTCATTCAGTTGTGGCAAAATTCTGTTTCTTCTTTGTAATTATGGCAGACGGGTTCTGTTTTGTCATTTGCTGTGCTGAAGAGCCAGCAAGGGCAATGGCAAAGAATTTGTGGATTTTCTATGGCAAGATCAACATCAGGAAACAATTCATATTAGTTCTGTAATTGATTGGTTCAAAGTTTGGTGTTGGATTATTCTTTTTCCTTTTACTTTATTTTAACTTTCTGGGTTTATTTTATTTACTTGTACATTGGCTACATGTGTATTATGTTACATGCATGTAATATAACAACAGATTAAATGTTCCAGTCTTTAGATAACACAGACTAATTTCAAGTAGCTGGTCAATCTTAGTCTGCTTTTAAGAGCTACAGAGTGGTGATCATTCTTAAAAACTTCTCCAAAGAGAAGTCAGAGGAGTTCAGATTTCAGTTTTGTGCTATTAGTTGAATTTGAGGCTGCAAGAATACTTTGTAAATAATTTGTGAATATGCACATGTACTTGAGAAGGGAGAAAGAAGCACTTGCACCTCCAAAATATTCTGAAGCTTCTTTGCAGCTTTTACCTAATCTGAATACAAATTTACAAATGAAGAATTTACATTTATGTGTTCAGTGATGTTGAACTACATAAATTGATGTATACTGACTCCTCCCAGCTTTGTTTTGTCGGTGAGCAATATATTTTGATTTCCACTAGCTGTTTTGTTACATTTATCAAATTCAAAGAAAGGGTGTTGTTTAAGTAGGTCAGATGTCTTGATTTGGGTATCAGCTGACATTTATATTTGCTTGTTAAACTTTTATGACTCCAGGCATAAGAACATTGCTTGAAAGCATGCAAATTGTTAGCTCTGATTTTGACGCTGTATTTCTGGATTAGTATGTAATGTAGTGAAAAGTGAATTGATAGGGGTGATATCTGAATGCAAGTCAAGTTTAGAATAAAATTGGGTATAGACAGAAACAGGATTGGGTTGAAAAAAATCTCATTAAACCTTCTTTTCTACTGATCTGATTTTAACATTTCCGACTAATCTGACAACAAAAAAACTCCTAAAACCTACAGATGCTGTTTATAGATCAAACCTGAAACTAAATGATACAGTTTGAGTTTTGGGAGAGTTCCAATCTAAATGAAAGCTGAAGAAAAATCCCAAAATCTCCCATCTCTTACTTACAAAAATACAGTATTTAGCAGCATATGGCAATGTGTATATATATAGAGCAGTATAGCAAGACAGAGTTTGAACTTTTACAGAAAAGATTCTTTATGGCTTTGAAACTTCCAAGAATTAATGTACCATGGACGGAAATAGAAAAAATATATACAATTGTTTTGATACATTTGTGAAACAGGTTTCACAGAGTCCAATATTTTTTGTGCAAAATGCCTTAAATTGCTTTCAGTAGGGCTAATGCAATTGAATTTTCTTCTGTAAATAGCCTTTTATAATATTTACTTCGGATGCAACACTAGACTTTTCTTTCCACTACGATCATGTACAGCCTTATGATTACTAACTACAACAGACTGACTATGAAAGCTCTACTTTATTAGCTGTAAATGCACTTTCAGTCCACTTGTAGACTTAGGGCTTGGAAGCAAGAGGTGACATTGCCAAGAGCACTGAGACCTTCCTAACGGGCAATCCCTGTGTTCCCTTGGGCTTGAAATCCTTTCCCACCAACTCTTTTTCCTCTCACCCCACCTGTCTTCATGAAAAAATGGCTGTGTCTTAGGGCCTAGGGTCTTGGTGCCCACATGACAAGGCCTGTCATGTAGACACCTCACTTAAGTGCCTGGAGGTGGATGCCACTGGTGAGACAGGAGATCCAGGCTTCGCCCAGACTCTTCCCTGTCCTTCTCCTTGTCAGCACAACGGTGCCTCTTCCTCACACCAGTGCTGGAGTGAGGAGCCTAGAGAGGAAACCATCTGGGGAAGTCATAGTATAATGACTTTGCTTCTGGGCCAAACCAACCCTGATGTAGCTAGATGTACAACCAACATGCATCCATTGTTCCGAATGCTGCCCAATTCTGTCACATTCATATTCTTCCTTATAAGACATTTGAACCTGTCACCTTCCCTCACTATGAACACGCAAGGCGACTGCCTTCAGTGCACATGTGTACAAGGGGTGGAGCTCAAACAGATCCCTCCTGAAATCCCAGTTTCCTTTTCAAGGCTGCTGAAAGCAGTGCAGGGAGCTCCAGCCAGCCCAGAGAGTTAGCGAGGAGTAAGGTGCACATTGCCGAAGGGCAGAAAGCGGGTTAATACGGTGCCTCAAGGGTGCGAAATGCGATAAAGATACCCTTCAGCTTTAATCATTAATGCACTCAGTCATTTGTCAGTCTCAGCCATCGCCTCATCAATGAAAGACCTTCTAAGAGGTCAGTAGAGAAAGTAAGGTTGATATACACAACTTAATGCTGACAAATCACTAACACACCTCTCGCAAAATAGCTGGTTGTTATGACAGAAAATAACTTCTGAAAAGCTGAAAATAATTAAGTGCATCATCGTCTGTATCCCCTGCCATCTCTTGGGACTCCGTAATGAGGAAATAATTTATCTTTCCCCAACCTATTTTGGGGGGATTGGTACTCAAAATGTGGCAGAAGCCAAAGCCCTACCTATAAAGCACTCACTCAGTGTCCGATTTCCTAGGTGTCCTGCTTTTCCACTTTTTGCATTTCTGAGAATGACACACTCACATAGCGTATGTGAGTACGCATCTCTCTCCTTGTATACACATTTATTTACACATATACACACACATATATACGTAAATACATCCACAAGCCAGTAAATTTCAAGTGTATGTTCTATAAAAGAGTATTGGAAGGATTCCATTTACCACAACACATGACACAGACCTAACAAGGAGGACAAGCAGGGACTTGTGCTTTAGAGATGATTATAGCTTGTGTCTCTGTAAGTGTTGTTACAATTTTCTGAAACGACTTTGGAAAAGAGTGAGTCTGCAGAAATTATTTGGGAACATTCATTGGTACTAGTAAGGAAAATGTGAAAAAAAAAAGACATCTATCCAGATAAAACAGCAACCTAGATAGTATCTCATTTACAGTGTTTTGGGGCCTTACTGATATGAATTTCATTATTTCCTGTTTTTTATTTGAATGCAAAAAAAACTTGTAGAAGCTCAATGAGCTTTTCAGAACCCCTACCTCCTTTCTTTCAGGCTATGATAGTTGTTAAATGATGACTTTTCTATATTTATAAAAATATGTTCTTCAAAACTGAATGGGGTAAAATACTGATGATCAAAACTGTCATCCTATTTGGTAGGGTTTTTTTAAAATGAAATTCATAATCCGTGGAAAGTGGCTCTTACTTCAAATAGTATCATCTCACCCCTCTTAACTGAATTACAGCTTTATAATCGTGCTGGCACTGTCCATTGCCCGAGAATGGCGTGACGCAACAACATCCGACGGATTACCCCCACAGCTACTGTGTCTTTTTCATCACATCTCTCCTTTCCACGTACTTTCCTCTAGAAAATTTCGATTAGTAGAAATGTACTCCTATTTCCCGATGGGTAAAAAGAAGGGAAGCGTCTGACATTCGCAAGACAATCTCAGATGGTTTTGTTCGGCCCGTTGCTTCTCCGTTTCCCCTTGAGTCTTTACTAAGTCCAGTGCACAACAGTTACTGTTTTCCACAAAGCAGTGATCAGTATTGTAAATGCCACTTCTTCCCTCAAGACTTATAATGAATTCTGTGTTTCTTAAGTTTTGTCACGCCAAGGATGTTAAAGATTATATTTGGAAATCACAGAACAGTTAAACCATAAACTGCTGTGTTCCTGTCCATTAGTAAGAAAAGTTTGACTGCAGGGATATTTTGCTGGAAGGGTTGTATTAACAGTCATTTACATATATATATATATAATTGCAATGCTGCACCTGCTTCTTTCACATACCTTAAAATTACTATCAGATAATGAATGACCTCCTATAAAACTTACTTTTTGTAACACATCTTCCTGAAATATAGGCATTAGAAGACCTTGCTGCTCAGTCAAGGCAATTTTGCCTGGTGCAATATTATGTTCCTAGACAAAGGCAATTGAAAAAGGCCATACATTTTATTTTCTAAATCAATACTTTCTTTCTCTGCCTACTGGAAAAACCCTTTTTTAGTGTTTACAACACATTTGAGAATTAGGATAGTATAGTAATATTCAGTAACAGGCTGAGACAATAACTAGTATTCTTAAAGATTAATTTTATTTGCCCTGCCTTTTGCCTGCAAACATTATCCACATAATGCTTTTCGGATTGTACCTTATTAGTTTCCCTGCTTCATGGTATACATATATTAATGAATATGTATTTTCACTGATGACAGTGTAAGGCAAGTTATTTCTCTCATAGTGTTATTCTA
The DNA here is from genome assembly GCA_020746105.1 of Trogon surrucura. Taxonomy (NCBI): domain Eukaryota; kingdom Metazoa; phylum Chordata; class Aves; order Trogoniformes; family Trogonidae; genus Trogon; species Trogon surrucura. The sequence goes on from CM036617.1 coordinate 58,000,963, forward strand.
CTGTTTATTCATGTGCATATTTTAAATTTGCAATGGTTTGTTGGAAAGTCTAATTGATTGTCACTGATTACAAGCCAAAGTTTTGCTTTTGTTAAGATACCATTACATAAAATTCTGATCATTATATGAAAGCTTAATTCTGATTATTACATCTTAAGGATATTCTTTTTCAAAATCACAGCAAATTCTTTATATCAATCTTGCCATAACTGGACTGGTAAAGCATTAGAATATAAAATCCACAATTAAATAGCTCTCCATGCAGAGAGAGCAATATCTCAGCTAGAAAAGATCAGATTGCTTGTCAGGAAAGTCTTACTGATGCAACACCCTAAGTCTTATGTAGACCATCTACTACAGGTATCCAGTTGCAGCAACTCCTGCTGGCATTGCAACATCAAGAAAGCGATGAGGGAGTCAAACTATCGGCCACCGAATGCCGTGAGACCTTGACTGTCTCTGCTATCAACAGACAGAAATAGGGAAATATATTCTCTCCCCCTGCTGCAGGTTCATATATTATATGCTGCTCCTACTTCTCTCCGTTGACAGTAGAGAGGATCTTTGGTCTGGCTTCATGGTATAATAAGCCACGTGAATGATTCATGACCCATCTTCACCTTAGAAACCATGATAGACGTGCACAGTGCCACAGTAAGTGGTTTGCACACAGCCCATTAACTCAAGTATTAAAGACAGGTGATCAGAAGTACTCGTTTTGGTGAGGTAACTATTCCCAGGGTGTATGGGTAAGGACTCCCTGACATAACTCCTTTCAATCCAAAGCTTAAAAGTGTTACAGCAATCTGGACGATGTAATTCACACTGTGTGAGGACTATGCAATGGAGGATCAGAAATGCCCTCCCCAGCCTCTCTGGTCCTCCTTCCACTGAAGCTAGTGAGAGTTTGCCATCGGCTCCAGTACCCAGAGAAACGTATCTAACAAGTTTGTTACTAACCATTTAAATCTGAGCTTATATCCTTGGTGTCTATCTCTCAGACATCACTGATGACACTTACTTTATTAGTTCATAATTACAACAGTTAATATAGTGTGGGGCGATCTTTTACACTGTTGCTTAATATTCAGTACTGTATGTATATATATACTTGACACCTCAGTGAAGACTTTGACATGCCTTATTCATTCTAGTTATTTTTATGCTATTGGTTTTGTTAGATTGCTTTACCATATAAAGAATAAAACTATAACTGCTCTGACTTAAAATTGTCCAATTCATTTTTATCCAAGATATGTTAAACAAATCTAAATCATGTCCATCAGTTCTTTTCATTCTCATCACCCTTCATTCACACCATGAAGGCAATGTATATTGGTGGTTTGAAAACAGGGATTTGATATTCTCTGATGGACTACAATAAATATCTGAAGTAAGTACCTGCCTTGTGTCTTGTGGTTTCTTGGCTGCGAAATGAAAAGTGCTCTCTGCAGGCTAGGGATGTTAATCCCATGATTGCCAGCTACAGGATAATCATGAGGTAAAATGAATCTTTACAATAATTTATGAAGAGTTCATGCTACAGTATTCTGCTTCTAGCTGTATTTATGTGCCATGCATGTTCACCTAAAATCTGTCAGAGAAGTGAAGAACATTGTGGAAGTGTCAAAATAGTGATACCTAAGGATGAAACTTCAGGCAGGCTTCTCTTGCAAAAGGTGAGAACTTTCTGTGACTATGCATAAGAGTTTAAAAAATGATAGTTGTTATTTTGGTTTACCTTTTAGTTCTAAGCCAATCAGATTGGGAGCTAATTTAGTGGCAGCATTTTATTGCAACTGTTGAATACATTATTTTTATTACCTAAGACTGCTCATGATACAGCAGTCTTATAATGTAAATCAATCTTGTTCTTTAAAAAATATGGAATCAGGCTAGTTATAGGGGTGTGTTTCTCCATTTTAGTTTGACTTAGTCTAGTTCCTGCAGTGGAATCTAAGATTTCATACTAAGTTTTTAAACTATCAGAGTAGCCTCCTAAAAACTTCTTGTGTTGAAGAAGAAAAATTCTTCTCTTAAGGGCTTTGTTCAGCTATGCCTACATATTGCTGTCTCGTGTCACTTGAAACAGCTTAAGCTAGCCAAGATATCTGCCCAAAGCCAGCAGATATGACATAGGACCTGCAGAGGCAACCTTCCAGATTGGTAGCTGGACATCCAGGTGGGATGATCTTGACAACCTTAAATGAGACCAAAGGCCTCAGTTTAGGCAAGTGAATCATTTTCCTAAATTTGGGCAAGATGAATCCCACCCTAACCTGGTAGAAACTTGGGCAAGCTGCATGCCACCCTGAGGAGGAGTTGTGTAGTCTAAATAGAGGCACTGTTGCCATTCTGGGTACTGCAGGGTTCGGTTCAGTTGCCCACTGGATCCATTGCACACCCTGTGTCTACATCTTCTAGTCCCACTCATTACATCTTGGATTTTCTAGGACATTTTTGTGAGGCTCATTGAGTCACAGCTTTTGTTGCATCTAAGATATCTGCGTGTAGCTGACAAATGTGCAGAGCAGCACAAGGAATCTGTGCCTTTCTGAGGTGGGTGCACAGGACCACTGAGCATCACCAATGGCACCTCATTACCTACCTCATCATTACCTACCTCAGGGTACCCAGACTAGGTGTCTAAGATAGATGAAGCCTGCTACTATCTGAGTAGTGTCTGTCACTGAACTGAGAGACACCAGCTCATTTAAAAACACTATTTGTGACCAAATCGCTTGAGCAGGGTTGGGAATGTACTCACTTGTTTGGAGCAGACTTCTGTGTTCCCCATTCTAGATCAAAACAATGAGTTTTAAAACAAAAAAAAAAAAACAGTATTTTGCAGTTTTCAGCCTCCAAAGAATGATTTCTATGTTCTAATAATTTTGCAGTATTCTTTATTTTCTTAATACAAGGCAAACCTTGCTGTGTATGTTTAATGCTCTAAAAGGAAGGAAATACAATTGCTTATCATAGAAGAGCTTCGTAGAGCATCTGTTTAAAATTCTGCTGCTTGCCTGAACAGACATTACCTGCAATGCTGCATAGAGTCTTCTGTGAATCATGGAAAATTTGACACTTAATAACCACATTTAATTATTATTCTTTTCTCAGGCACCTACCACAAGGTTCTGTTAATTAACGGTGCCTCAAAATCCTGCTGGAACAGAATGAAAATGTGGATTGCTAGAAATCTGATTCAGTTCAGTGTCCAAAATCTAGCCACCTATTCAGAGACCACTGAATCCCTTTAGTCCAGAAATATTATGATGACCGTTTTCTCTGTCGTATTTCTGGTACTTCTTTCATGACTGCACAAAACATTGCAAATATATTATGTTCTTTTGTCTCATTAGGATGCAAATAAAATTCAAGGAGAATGAAATGTGCGAAAGTATTAAAAAAATTGAAAATATAACTAGCTAACTGTTTGAAAACAACAGATGCTTTTATCTGAATGGTAAGTAAAGGTTCTGGTCTGTTCTTTTACATTTTACAGATGATATTTGAAAACTAGTTTTAGAACTGAAATTATATCGATATACTAGATTCTGAGGCTTTGCTAAACTTATTAGCGCACTCTTGCTATAATACACTGTTGAATATGATATCGTATTTACACCTGTGAAAGGCAGGTCCGTTCACTTGAATATTTGGGTACTACAGACGTCGAACATTAATAAATCCAATTGACTGTTGTCACTAATCTAGGAAAAACTGTGGCCTAAGAAAATGTTTCCTGATGCATTGCTAAGCTCAGACATACCAGCGAGCCATCAAACACAGATGCCAGAAAATATAAGAAATGCACAGGTGTCAAGTATTTGCAATAGGATGTAAATGCAAGAAAAAAACTCCCCTGGCATTTGGATCTGCCTGAGGAATGAAACAAGCAGAGAGACAACAGCCTGTTTTTTGTGTAGCTCCACGTGATGGATGGTGAAAGCCGAGATCAGCTTCATGACCAAAGTAGTGAGGTGGGTCGCTAATCGGTTGAAGGGAAGAAGTCAGAGAGTTGTGGTCAATGGGGCAGAGTCTGGCTGGAGGCCTGTGTCTAGTGGGGTCCCTCAGGGGTCAGTGCTGGGGCCGGTGCTTTTCAATATATTCATCAATGACCAGGACGAGGGATTAGAGAGCACTGTCAGCAAGTTTGCTGATGACACAAAACTGGGAGGAGTGGCTGACACACCAGAAGGCTGTGCTGCCATTCAGAGAGACCTGGACAGGCTGGAGTGCTGGGCGGGGAGAAATCTTATGAAGTTCAACAAGGGCAAATGTAGAGTTTTGCACCAGGGAAAGAACAATCTCATGTGCCGGTATAGGTTGGGGACTGACCTGTTGGAGAGCAGTGTAGGAGAAAGGGACCTGGGGGTTCTAGTGAACAGCAGGATGACCATGAGCCAGCAATGTGCCCTCGTGGCCAAGAAGGCCAATGGCATCCTACTCTGCTGTAGGTGGTTCCTCTGCTGTAAGTGGTCCTGCTCTGGCAGCGGGGTTGGACTAGATGATCTTTGAGGTCTCTTTCAACCTCTAACATTCTGTGATTCTGTGATCCTGGGCTGTATTAGAAGGGGAGTGGCAAGTAGGTCGAGAGAGGTCCTCCTTCCCCTCTACTCTGCCCTGGTGAGGCCACATCTGGACCCCAGTTCTGGGCCTCTCAGCTCAAGAGAGACAGGGAACTGCTTGAGAGAGTCCAGCGCAGAGCCACAAAGATGATGAAGGGAGTGGAGCATCTCCCTTATGAGGAAAGGCTGAAGGAGCTGGGTCTCTTTAGCTTGGAGAAGAGGAAGCTGAGGGGTGACCTCATTAATGTTTATAAATATGTCAAGGGGGAGTGTCAGGAGGACGGAGCCAGGCTCTTTCAGCAGCATCCAATGACAGGACAAGGGGCAATGGGTGGAAGCTGGAACATAGGAAGTTCCACAAAAATATTAGAAAAAACTTTTTCACTGTGAGGGTGACAGAGCACTGGAACAGGCTGCCCAGGGAGGTTGTGGAGTCTCCTTCTCTGGAGACTTTCAAAACCCGCCTGGACGCGTTCCTGTGTGCTCTGCTGTAGGTGATCCTGCTCTGGTTGGACTAGATGATCTTTTGAGGTCCCTTCCAACCCCTAACATTCTGTGATTCTGTGATTCTGTGATCAGACCAAGCCCGACCCACAGGAGAGGGTGTAGGGCTGGGCAACCCATGCAGCTGGGGACTCTGAGGACCAAGCAATGAGGGGGCATTAAAAATATGAGGGGCTTGGAGAAGGCACTAGTCTATTGCAATGAGCTGGTGTTGATTCTTGTAACTACTGCAAATAAATTATTTGATGAGACGGTGAATATGGGAGATGAGAAAAAAATGGAAGAAATCCAGGAGCCAGAGAATAATAGAATTAAGAGGAACAATTTGAGATGGGTGTCAGTAAAAACATCCTTAAAGTGAAACAGATAAAGATGCCAAGTATGGATCCTGATTTTACTTTTTGGGATGAAGCTTCTGATTTTTGGATTCTTTCAGCATTTCTTTTTTCCTAGTTCATGATTTTCTTCGATTTTCCTCAGTTCTTTATTCAATTTTGGCACAAATGTGAATTAATAGAGGACAATCAATGAAGTCAGTATAAATACAGAAAATCCTCACAAAATCAGATGTAAAAAAAATCCATATTTTAACTGTAACTCTGGTTATGCTTTGAACAGCTGAGAGTACATACAATACAAATGGTTTGTACACAGGATGGCTATTTGTGCTACACATTTTATAATGCTTTTTAAAAATATAGCAAGGTTTAAGCCTCATTCTACCTTCTCCCACTGTTGCAAATATTAATAGATAAGTTAGAGGAAGGTGAAATATGTATGTTTGCAAAGCAAGGCAGAAAGAACCAAAAGGACAAGGCAAGCAATGTGGAAGAGATGAGGGAGACTGGAGAGGACTTCAGAGGAAGCAGCAGAGGTGAAATCTTCAGGCACCTCCCGGCAGAAAACACAGGTGGGACTGTGCCTGCACTGCAAGGCAAACACACTAGAAATTCAGACATGCTTTTATTTTCCCTTTCCCAGGATGTGAAGCTTGGAAAACTTTGTTTTCTAGTTCGGTAATTCTCACTGTATGTGTATTTACAGTGCCCTGAAATGTTGAAGTATTTAGGGGACACCTCCCTATAACAATTTCAAAGATGATATTTTTAAGCGCGCCACAGCCACAACTGAAAACTAAGGGATTTCTATTCTAGAGCAAGCTGCTCCACTACGGAGTCCATGAAATGTGGAAGGAAAAAAGGCTGACATTCCTTGGCTGCAAAATGAATTTACTGGAACTTGTCAGGCAAAGGCAATATTCCAAGTGGTCATTTTGTTGTTCAATAAATTCCCATTCCCATTCGCTTTGCTCTGTAAGACCTGCCCTTACCTTGCCTCCAAATGAAATAAATCACGGAATACTAGAGAAAAGTAGAGGGAGCAATTTTGTGCAGTGCTACTAGAGATGTGCTTTCCAGATAAAAACCATACTGATATTGAATGACTGACAGCAACTAAGGCAAAAATGAGCATGAGACAGGCTGCTGCGATGAGCTGACACAAATTCATCTTTCTGAATAACACAATTAGGTATACATCAGGAAAACATGACCACCAATCCCCCAGACCAAGCTAAAAAATTGAGATACAGGCAAGACTGAAGCGAAAAGTACCACTTTTTTATTCTCCCTTTTCAGTTTTAAGTAGAAATATACCTTTTATATTTCTGTTCTTCTGTCCTGGCACAGCCATCAGGGTGTATTTCTTTTTCACGAGCAGATAGACACAGTGTAAATGAACACTGAGCTCTATTATTTCTCTCTCCACATGTCACACACCCTGATCAAATATTTTTACTTGGGAGGCTGCATTTAACAAATTCGACATTAAAAACCAATGCTTTTGTTATTTTTGCGAAATCACGAGACTTATCCTAAGATTGCACATGGAAAGTGGTGGAGGGAAAGGAGGTATGAAAGAGTATGCTTGGCCTGAATGAAAAGATTATTTTTCCTTCTGTTAAAAATCCAGGCTTTTCTTTTCTCAAGAAGGATTGAACTTTGCCTTCACAAGTGGTATTTTTCAGAGCTCAGAGCTGAATTCTAAATCCATAGGGTTTGGCACCCAGAGTGGGTGTGTACACATCTGCAGAAGCAGCAGGCTTTCTACATTTTGTTGAAGCTCCCACCTCCAGGCTCAGGGAGGGGCTGCAGCCGCCTTGGATGTGACACGAATCTGAACGGTCTTTAGAGTTGCTCTAAATGAAGCCATTTGCTCACATCTCTGCTGGACAATTATGACGAGGGGGCCGGCAAGAGCACAACTTGCCAAGCAAGAGAGTACCCACTATCGAAGGAGCCATTTGTTGATGTAGGTCCTAAGGACTCTAAGTAAATCCGATGCGCACCTACCTGCAAGGGCTGAGCACAGTGGCTCTCCTCGAAATGCTCTTGCTGTGCAGAGCCAAGCCAAACAACTTAGAGAGAAGCAGCTCTTTGGCAAGGTAGGTCTCCTCACCCTGAGCAACCACTGGCCATGGGATGGTAGGACACAGCAACAAGAAAGAAAGTTGAAGAATATGTTGATAAAAGCTAGGCTGGGGTTTGAAAGACCCTGGCAAAAATGAAAAAGAAAGCCACCGAAAAAGATTTAATAAGTACTTCAGGCTCTATCTGAAATTGGTGGCAATCAGCCCAAAAGAAGCCAGTCATCATCTTCATTCCCAATAATAACAGAGTCAGGGGTTTGAGTCCAGTGGGGTTTGTGGAAGTAGGGAGAGGGCTGTGGGGGATGACTCTTGCAAAACTTCTCCTCCCCAGTCCCAGGAGAAAGTCAAATCCACCTCTGACTAAGTCCAGGCCCATCAGCACCTCTGCAGTCAAGGTATTTAAGAGGGAACTCTATTGAACCAGTTCCTCTTTCTCTTTTGTTTCATTATATTGTCTTGTTCTGTTTTTTATATTGGGGAGGTTTTTTTGTTGGAGGAAGGAGAGGTGAGAGGAAAGCAAAGGAATGCAGTCAGTGATGAAACTGGGAGAGAAAGGTACCAGAGCAGTGTTTCCCCAGAGCCTGGTGGTGAGTGGGATGGCAGGAAGATGACTGCCTGCAAGCTGAGGGGATCGACAGCAGTGAGAACATCCAGGATGTGACAGTACATGAACCCCATGCTGGGGGGAGAGACACCAAGCCTTAGTGGAGGATGTACCTGAAGTGACCCACAACCCCAGCTGGGACGAACTCATGAGGAGAGAGAGGGTTGCCTCCAGTGAGATGGACATCACATGGCAGCAGGGGAAGACTGAGAGGAGCCCTCTTCCCCAAGAAGGAAGGACTGCCGTGAGCAATGAGTAATGGTCAGACAGACCGTGCCCCCTGCCCATGCACTGCACCCCCATGCACCGATGGGGGGGGAGGAGATAGTGGGGAAGGAGGGTGTGTATTTAAGATCGGGTTGTGTTTATTTATATATTCTTTTCACTATCCTACTCTGAGCTAGTCAGTAAATGCTGGTGGTAAATTAAATTTATGTTAAGTGGTGAATTGACCCTCCCTGTCCTAATCTCAATCCTAGAGCCTTATTAGTTGAATTTTCTCCCTCCACACCCCTGTGGGGATGGGGGTGGGAAAGGAGTGAGTGAGTGACCTCGTGGTTCTTTGTTGTTGGCCCACGCAGTCGGTTTGAGCCATGACAAACAGCTTCTGAGGTTTTAACATGTTTAGCAGCTTTTCATTTAACTTAAACAGAAGAGGCAACTGTGAAACTGTTACAGATACTTGAGCAATAAATGCCTCCATATAGAAATGAAGCTGCTGAAAGATGTTTCGAAGCAAAAGGCACAAAGAGAAAAGAGCCAGTGAAAACCTCAGGAGACCTTCTTCTAAGGCAGAAATTTAAAATTTTGCTCAGATGGGATGGGCCAAATCCTCAGAGATGGATGGCAGGGAAACAGGCCTGGAAGCAGCCTGAGATGCAGCAATGAAACCACCAAGTGAAGGAAGCTGCAAGAGAGGGCTTTGTGGCCGCACCACTGAACATTTAAGCACCTGTCTCCCAGGCATCAATCCACATAATACAATTCTCCATATCCAAAACAGTCAGCTGAGCTCTCTGCTACGTGACCACAGAAAATCAAGAACCACAGAAGGAGACCCGCCACAGGCAGAACCACAGTGCTGAAAAAGGAGCTTTTAAATCTAATCTGTGAAAAAGCCTGCAGGCAGAGATATGGGCTGAAAAGATTCATCTGAGATCTGACTACCTCTTTTAATCAGACGTTATTGAAAGTACCACCAAGGGCAATGGTTGGAGTCAGCCCATGCTTTCCCTTCATCCTGCCTGTTGAAGTTGCTCCAGGGTTCACGGGTTTCTCAACAGGCCAGAGACAGCAAGACAGTGAAGGAAGGAAGGAAGAAGGAACAGGGAGGGGTCATCTGCTGTGGAAGAGACCTGACCACTTCTTCCCTCTCTATTGACTAGCTTGGTATGTTCAGGTCTCTCACTCTCATCACCATATTTACTATCTTAGCTGCTATCTGTAAATCCCATCCAGCCTGGCACAAGAGTGGACTCAGAATCCTTGGAAGAGGGAACACATGGTGATGGTAACATCATCATGATTGCAGACAGGATCAGTGAAGAAGATTATGGCAGGCAAAATGCACCAGACCTGCAGATTCTGCAGGCAGGTGCATACTTGGAGTTTTCTTCTCATGTTTCATCCTTGGTGCCCAGCTAGTATTGGAGCATGATTGTGGATCTGTACAATGCAATGGTTTATACACTGGTTTAATCTGAAACCCAGTGTAGATGTAACTTGTGATGTCCACAGTCTTTCAGTCTTTAGAACAGGAGGCAGATGACCCCTCACAAGGAGGGATGTAAAAAGATGGCCAGAACTGATACTATTTCATCTGGCCACCCAGGTCTTGGAAAGCCTTGTTTTAGCAAAGAGCTCTGGATGATGAGTATCTCCGCAAAGCTCTGTCACAGCTACAGAAGCACTGAAGTACAGAAGGACCGCAGATGCAGCTTTGTTCATAACCTGGCTTTCTCCAGGCACCTCTGTGTGGGGCACTTTACTGGCTACACACACTGCAGAAAGTGCCAAAGCAGCTACCTTAGGAAAAGTTTCCTTCCTAGTTGCCATCAGCCTACATGCTTGTTCCTGTGTGTATCTTCACTACTAAATGTAGGTGATAGTTTTTGAATCTGCTGCTTTCTCTTTTCCTCTTATCTCGGTAAAGGGTACATGGCTGAGGGAGGCCCTCCTGTGGAAGTATGCAGCCACCTAGCAGAGTTAAAGTTTATCTGCTTCAGAGCCCTGCCAAGGACTCTTGCTGAGACAGTTTCACAAAGTTGAAATGATAGGTAATTTATTAAAGCAACAGATATAACAGATTCGGGAATGACGTTGATTTATACATTCACTGCAATAGCATTAATATACCATAATAATGCTAGCAAAATGCTTTTCCAGGTATTCTGCACCAAAAGGTGAAGGCACAGTACTTACCAAAAAGGTGTCCCTATCTTAGGTGGAGGCGAGGGAGCACAGCCCGTCGACTGCTTCTTCTGGATCTTCAAACTCTTCTCTTTCCCCCAGGGATATGTTCCCTCGATATTCTTTATAACCTAACCTTACCTATTCCTCTCTCCAAGGGTGATATTCAGCATGATTCATGTGGAGAGTCAAGTACTATAGTCACGTATGTTCAGCATGTACTTCACTAAGCTCATTACCATAGTCAGAGGTGTTAACTTTTATATTAATTTTGTAGGTAATTAAGCAAAAGGTCTCACTCCAGGCACTGTGACTTTCAGGATTCTGTGTTTAAGTCATTTATCTGCTTATGTCCACATTCTTTAGCCAAAACAGAACTGTCCTGGCACCACAAGACTCCCTTCTTTGGCTGCTTCTCCTCCACCCCCAATGCTTGTACAAGAGGTAAGCAGACACTACTATTTTTAACCCCATATATTCAATTCTTACATCCCCTTACAAGCACAGGCACAAAACATCCCTCCCAAAGCAGTGTTAAGTAACCAGTTAACAGAAGCAGCAGTCAGTAATGGCACGGCAACTTCCAATTTTACAATAACAGCCATAAGACATGTTTGCTTTAGACTGCTTCTTTCCTAAATTAGGAGGTGAATTAGAACAGATTCCTTTTCAAGCATTTAGCTAAACAACCAGCAATGAGATTTAATTTAATTGTCAAGTTCTCATTAATTCCTTCAGAGAATTTTCATGATAATCATTTGCACAAAGTCACAGGCCATGACTGACAGAGATGATGTGGCTGCCACCAGGTCAAAAAATTAGGCACCTGACCCACTGGCTCACTCAGAAAGAGGCATTAGTTGCCCGCATATCCAGTACAGCCAATTGAGAGAGCAATTAACTAGTGACTAGAGAGAATTAAGCTCCTCAAAAAGATAATCCACACAAAAGCCCTACACACAGAGCTGGAAGCTGCATAGGTCTGGCTAACAAAAAAAAGCCTAGAAAAGGATATCTCCCTCTCCAGAGCTTTTTTTTTGCAGCTGCATGTTCCATGCTCCTGTGTGACGCAGTGCCATTTCTCAGAAGAAAGCACCATTTCAGCAGGAATTATTTTTAAAGTGAGGTGTCAGAGGGTCATGCTTACACCCATCTGAGCTTGAAGTCATTCAGGAGCGTATCTCCCATCTGCCAACAAAGCGTCTTGAGTGAAGCGTCCACAGAGATGGATGTGTTGGTTCCTCATCCCTCCCCCATGGGCTGGGTGACTGCTCAACTATGGATCTGAGAGGAAAAAAGCAATGTGCATAGGGGGCCCATGGGCACCAGTGACCCCTGTCCCAGGTGGGCACTGTCTTCCCTCTTCCCATCTTGGTGGCCGCGCTGAGTCCAGCGCTGCCAACAGGGTGAAGGCAAGGCACCCCAACAGGCATGGCTCCAAGCCCCCATCCCACGGTGGCTTCAGGAGCTGAGGTCATGCTTTGCACTGATTTGTAGGACTTAAAAATCCCAGGTTGTCCTGGGCTCTGTGGAGATCGGGGATGGTGTGTTTTCAGCATTGTCACCCTCAGCTTAGGAGTCTGTGGTAGTCCAGCTACGGGACAGAAAAGTCCCTTTTCATCTCGCCCTGGCAGTAATAACTTGGGTACAATTTATGCAGCAATAGTCTTCAAGTATTTACTAATATTTGCATAAACCAGCAACAAAAAAAATGCCTTTTCTGTAGTTTGGGATCCATGGAACATTAAAACATGTAAAACCAACCTTTACAATCAAACTTGCTGCACGACCTCCTCCAACCATTTCGTAATGTGCCTATGCTCAACCTTCTTCTTTTCTAGGTATTACATATAAAGTTTGCCTGCACTTATTCCTTCCACCGAGGACACAGGTTTTTTTGGTTGCTAGACCAAGACCATACTTTTTAAAAAACGGAGTAAAGCAGTTTCCTGGAGTCATCATGTAATTTTTCAGTAAACCGCGAGAGGGCAGGTTGTGTTCTCTGTAGAGCCAGATTTTTACAAGCAACTGTTAGGACCGGTCACAATTTTAAAGCCCTAGTTCTTTAAAGCCCAGTGAGCGGAAAGAGCAATGCACAGATCTTTGACGCAAGTATTTTCTATGTGCATAGTATCAATCTAATTCCCTCATTGTTTCTCTTCTGGAAAGGAAAATACCTTTCCACTCGATTTACAAATGAGAATAGAGCAACTCTCTCTTGTTTTATCCATCAGCTGCTAGGCAAAATCAGTTCTAACAAATTACCTGCAAATTACAAATTACAAATAACAAATTACATTTTTTTAGATTTCACCTCTCTCTCCTTACTTGCCTACAACTGGGGCAGCTTGCAAAGTAAACACTTGGGACAGTAGCATCTAAGCCTCCAAGGTGGTGAAGCGAGTTAGTCGCATGCTATGCACTGTGAGCCCAAGGGAAAACCTGATTCACCCTTGGAAGCAGCAGCTTAGCCTGTCTCCTGAACTTTGGTATTCACATCACACGAGGGACAAAAAGGTGCCAATCTCCATCCAACAGCATCTCTCTAAATCGGTATTTAGCAGGAACTGCTGCATGTTCCTGATTGTTCAGCCTGGAGAAGAGAGGGGAGACCTTATTGTGGCCTTTCAATATTTGAGGGGGAGCCTATAAGAAAGATGGGGACAAACTTCTTAGCAAGGCCTCCTGTTGCAACAGGACAAGAAGTAATAGTTTTAAACTAAAAGAGAGTATATTTAAACTAGATAGAAGGAAGAAATTTTTTTAAAATGAGGGTGATGAAACACTGGAACGGGTTGCCCAGAGAGGTGGCAGATGCCCCATCCCTGGAAAAGTTATAGTCAGGCTGGACGGGATTCTGAGCAACCTGATCTCATTGAAGATGTCCCTGCTCATTGGAGGGAAGGGTTGAACTAGATGACCTCTAAAGGTCCCTTCCAACCCAAACTATTCTATGTGAAGACTCAGTTTTGTAGTGCTGGAAAGTGGCTGACATCTACACCTTGAGAAGGGCATGTGGAGACCTCAGACCTGTCTAGAAACTGACACTGATACTGATCTGGGTCCAACTAATGTGACACATGCCCGAGACAGGTCTCTAGAGACCTCAACTGATGTCCTCAGCACACTGATGTTACTAGCTCACTGATCCCTACATGGCAAAAAAATGGCAAAAAAACGCCAAAAAGCAATCTGAATTGGGAGCTAGGGTACTGGGCTGGGAGGCTGTACAAAAAGTCCTCCAACCATTAACATCTTGGGCATGAGCCAAGAACAAGTGTGCTGGAACCACCTGAAGGCATGACAGAGCAGCAGAAATAGCAGGAGATCTGTGCACCTGACACAGCAAGGACTGCCCAAACATGTCGTGAGCAGTTCAGAACTCTTCTTTGTCCCAGAAGTTCACATTTTACAGGTAAGTTTTGTGAGTTACACACATTCAACGGTGAGTATATGTGAACACCTACTGAGATCTTCTTTCTAGTCTACACAGCTAGTATTGAGCATGCCTAGAAGAAATATGAGAAAGCATTAGTAACTGCATTTATTTTTATTCAAGGCTACAAAAGCAGTTTTTCTAAGACTTGGGACCTTACAAAATGCAAAATCTGAGCACTCCATTAACGTAACATATTATGCACCAAATCTGACATGATCTATTCAGGATTTTATTTGCTGCATAAAAACCCTCACTCAAGATAACATAGAAGAGCCACCCAAATATGATCCAAATCTATGTCTAAATATAGAAATATATAGGGTACGTATAAAGGAATGCTTAAAATCGTGTCTAGGGAGTGCCACATCCAAACATGATCCCTACCTGCAGACCTGGGTAATGAAATCTATCTCAGTCTTGAGTACTGAGTCCCAGACTTTGGAAATTTATGTCTAAATTCACGCAACAGTGCAGCAGAGCCAAAACAGAGAAGGAGGAGCACCTTTTTCAGCTTCTGTCACAGGTCTCTAACACAAGTAAAACACAAGCGTCAGGGAACTCCTGCTCTTAAATTTCAGAGGAATTTAAGTTTGGAGTTTTACCTACTGCCAACATCAGCTTGATTGGAAATAACATATGGAATTGATCATGCTTCTGAAATAAACTGTTAGCATAGGGTTCCTATAGTACTTACTCAAAGAGCATGAAACATTTTTAACCTTAAAAAAAGAAACTACATTATTCAGAATATTTACTGATAACTGTAAAATGTTATTCAAATATATATGTAAAGTTAATAACTTTCAGCATATCTCTGAACTGCTAAATGAAATCAAAACCACACAGAGGTGAAAAAAATACCTTTGTAATTCACGTTGGTTTTCTTTTATCTAGATTGCTAGTTTTGTTGATCTAAATCTATGATCTAAATCTATAGAGGATGACCTACAATTGTCACACGTTCCAGATAATGTTTGGTAATGAGAAAAAAACTGGCCTGTCTTGGGCCTTGCACATACGTACCCAGAGACTTCATACACTACAATTCACAAGATAACGGGGAAACCTGAATGAGAACATGGTAGTCAGCTGCCGAAGGAGCGTGTGATAAACTGTCAGCTAAGATCTCAATAAGGCAATCAAGGTCACTTCCTGCAAGAACAAGCACAGAAACAAAGCAAGGGCACTAGGCCTCTTGTGTGTACTTTTTGGGGCTGAAGCTCACGTTCATCAGTGGCTCAAAACCTCTTCTCTGCCTTCGGTGCTGGAAAAGTACAAGCAGCAGAACAAGCGTGGCCAGAGCTACAAGTGCTCCTCCAATTGTGGATCCAACCATGACAGCCCACGCTTGGTTTTCTTCAAGGGAACCTGGAAATATGAAAAGTCTGAAGTGAGGACAGCCCTTAATTTCATTTTTCAAATCGCATGGAAGAAAGAATATGTCCCACAGCCTGGTAATTATGATTGCTTGTGTGGCTTAGTGATGCCCTGCCCTCAGGGGAAGCTGGTAATGCACCGTGTAACAACATAGATACCAGAGCCATAGAGGCTTCCTGCCAGAGAATTCTACAGCTGAATTTAAATTTCAGCCTTTCATACGAATTACAGTGTTGAAAAAAGGGAAGATTAATGGTGACAAGACAAAAAGACCATTGTCTTATCTAATTTGGCCAAAATTATGAATGATTTAAGTGATTCTATAATGACATTTCAGCATAGCTGTTTCCAAGCTATTTCGGTCAACAGAAAACCCTCAGATTTCCCCGTAGACCACAAAGCAGATTATTGTCTAACTTCTGACTAGAAACACTACATAGTGTGGTTCTGTTGACTGGCTCTAGATTGTGTCCTCTGATTTGGAACCACTTCTGAAGAACCACTGTCTTCTAAGAAAATATTGTCTATTCTTATAATAACACTACTCCACTTGGCTTAACTTTGGGTTTTCACTTACAATTTCAGAAGCAAAAATTGCCTCCTCTCTTGTTCTGAAAAGCGCTACATATACTGAGATGGCAATAATTACATTTGACTAAATACTCAGAGGAAAAAAAAACCTCTCAGAAGGACTTAAGGTATTCAGAAGTTAGATAGATATATGCCCTTAAGGAGCCAGATGGCTCAGGGAGATGTCACGGTGACTATAAAAGCAACTAGTGCCCCAGTCTGCAGCCTCTGTCAACAAAAGTCTTGAGGGCAATCATGCCCAAATTCACCAAGGTCCCAAAATGAATTTTTTACTGCTTTACCATCTTTCAAGTAAGAGCCAGCAATGTACTAAATTATGTTGATTTCTAATGTGGTTACATGAAGTAGAATTAACAAGTTGCATATTTAGATAAAAGAGAAGGGTTTGGATGTAAAAACTTCATTGTCTGAGCATAGATCATGCAGGTATGCTGCTTCACAGAGAGGTAACAGTTTATTTAGGTGGGAGTTGAGGAGCAGCATAATCACAAACTGCTTTTGTTCCTCTCTCTTTTTGTTCCTCATGCCCAAGGGGCAGCAGCATTTTCAAAGCAGAAGAGAGGACAGCAGTCCAAAGGGAGGAAAAAAACTTCATAAAAGGGGAAGTTTAAATTTGTGGGGGAAATGCTGGGGACACTCCTGAAAGAAGCACTGCAGAAGCAGCTATCATGCCCCCACAAATCAGGGCTCCCCTGCATGAATGCAACCTGAGGACAGGGGCTTCAATCTGCAGTCTATAGGCCTTCAAACAGTCTCCACAGATTAAAACCACAGATATATGGTAAGCATTTAGAAGAAATTCCTGGCCACAGAGGTTAGATAAGCACCTACTGCCTCTCAAAGGAATACAGAGCTGGAGAAAGAAACTGCTCATATTTAATATTTGGTAAAGCAGCTGAAAAATGGTTTTCACACATTTCTTACCCTTGTGCCTTTTACAAATATTTGTAGCTCGTGTTGCAGATTTGGGATTTTGTGCACAAATACCTTGCTTCCTTGATTTTTGTCTTTATCTGACTTGTGTGAAAGGTAATTTCAAACAAATAGGCAATAAGGCACATCATAGCTGTGGACATATAAAATCTTTAAAACTGCGGTCTTATAACACAAGACACCCATGTCTCGAGAGTATCCAAAGACTAATAGAGTTCATCTCTAATGAGATTCATAGTGCAGTATTACTGAGGACCATATGCAAAACAAGTGTTTTCTAGTGACCTGTGTCAGCCAGACAAGCTCCCTGGCAGTGTGCCTGGCCTCCAACAGGTTAAAGGGTCCTGTAACAGGCATAAACAGTGCTGGGAGCAGAAGGCAAAATGAAACACTCCTCAAGTCCAAAGGAACACCATTGTCAACGCTGGAGCAGTTCAAGCTGACATGTTTTGCAGCAGAGGAAAATAAGTATGTGCACACTTGTTACCACAGCTTACATGATGAGCTGTAACTACGTGTGTGTGCCACAATCTGTGATTGCTAGTGAGCAGGTGAATAGACCCATGCATTTTGTGAAAAGTGCCTTATTTTATGTGTCTGTGTTATTGAAAATGTGAGCTGTCTCACCACTCAGCCAGGAACAGCCTCCACACCTCTGAGACGTACCTGGCAGGTCAATGGCGTAGGTGTAGCCGAGCTGCTCCGCGGTTTGGAAGAGCTCATCGTTGGTCACAGGAGGGAAAAAAGGGACCATGTTATACAGCCTGTTGTGACCGATGGGGGCCAGTTCCTCAGGCCAGGCGTTGTCAGTGGGGTTAAACCGCTTCATCCACTCATCAAAGATGGCATCAGTGAAGGAGTGAAGAACCTGAAAATGCAGGCATGGGCATGCACATTTATTAAGCTCTTTCAGAACTCAACAGCATGTAAAACACTCTAACCTAGGTTGGCAGCAATCTTTGAACGAGAGAGAAAAGGGCATTCTAATTTAAGTGAGATTTACAGAATGAGAAATCAGGAAAGCTCATGAGAATGGGGTAAATTGATCTCCTGCATGGGACATTTTGCTTTATGAGGCCTTGTTGCTGCTTGTTCATAATAAGATCTTTCTCCAGATGATTTAATACCAGCTGGCAGTGAACGGGCAGGTCCAGCCTCTCAGGTGAGGGCCCACTGAGATCATTCAAACAAATGTACCTTTCAAATCCATTTTAATCTCTCTGGTCTCTGATGAGGTATGGAAAATTGCAAGGAATTTGATTCCTTCATGCCCATTTTAGAGTGTGCCACAAGCCCCACAGCTCCAGGCACCCATGAATTTGACTGGGTCTTGCCCAAGGAGTTTATAGGTCTATAAAGAACTAACACAGGTAGGTTGTTTCAGACAACTGTTACAAATGTCTGGGGCAATTCAAACTAATTTCTGATATATTAATGTATTTTAATTACAATCCTGGAAAAAAAATTGAAAATATCCTATAGAAAATAAGAAATGACAGCATAGTGAAGTGAAGATTTTATTGTATAAGAAAGAAATTCATGTAGGAATTCATTAATTATTAAAGTAATAAGTTGGAGAATCCCTACATAAGTATTTGGACTAATTTCTCCAAGAAAAATATTGCAAACTTAAAATAAAGGTAAGAAAGAAATTAACTGTATTTGAATTTTTCTATATAATGGCTGTGGTTTAATCTAAAAAAAGAGGAAAAGTAATTGGTGTGAATTTATTAGGAGACAAAACTGTGTAAGCAGAGTCAATTGTTGGCTTTTTTTTGCACCTTGCTGCTTGTGCTGCTCATTCCAGCACAGCACTTTACCAACACACTAGTGAAATCACATTATTTCTTACACACTAGTGAAATCACATTTTCTTTTTCCCAAGTGACCCTGAAATTAGAAGTGCTTCCTTTTAGCCTGTGAATTTCAAAACAAAGAAACAAACTACTCGGTTTACTGCTCTAAAATAGCTAGCCCCACTTTCACTATATCTTGTTGCTGTAAAATTGTCTGGTATAAGCCATTAAATTTAGATACCACCTAATGAAAGATTCAGGGCAACATAACCCAGAACAGCAGCTCTTCTCCCTAGATAGTTATTTTATATTTTAATATTTTAGTATTTTAAATCACCCTGAGATTTCTTCCTGTTTTATTTGACCGCTATCCAGGCACAGCAGCATTCAAGAGAAGATAAAAGATTTCTCCTTTTCTATTTAAAGGACTTATTTTTAGGGAATCGACATTACTTGTTCTGCAAATCTCTGTGCCTTTGAGCCACAGCCACTGTCCCTCATACTGGGGAAAAAGACATACCACAAAGATGGGATCGTTGGCAGCTGCATGAGGGAGAACGCTGGTCCCGTTCAGGAACGAGTGAGCCAAGTTGTGAAGGCTCAGCATTGGTGAGCTAAGGGCTCCAGCTGGTTTATTGAAGCCCTCCAGCGCATTCCTGTGGGCGGGTAGAAGCAGCATCAAGTAACCATATTTTGCTGACCAATGCTCACGTAAAGAAAACCGGTGACCCAGACAGCTCTGGAGGAATCGAAGGACAAACCTGAAACTGAAACTGGAATTGCGGAAAAAGGGAGGGCTGTCGAACTCCTGCAGGGAAAGGCACCTCCTGACGTCCTCCACGGTGGGTAGCTGCTCGCCGGAGCCCTCGGGCGGCCTCCGCCGCAGTGGCCCTTCATTGCTCCCGTTGCACAGTGTGACCAGGCGGTTGTAGTCATCCAAGCTGAGCGTGAAACAAAAAGAGGTACAAGTCTGAAGAAGGCGATGGCTTGTCGGCTTTTTCTCACGTCGTATGAAAGAGGCCTCAGCTATACACAGGAGAGAGCAGGGGTTAGGGACAGATGTGTCCTGGGGCATCTCGGTTTACTTCCCACAGCCTCGGAGCTGAATTTGTTGCAGGACTGCCAACGTGCCACAGCATTCTCTGGCTCTTCATCCTCTGTGGGCCATCAGTCATTTGGACCGAGAGTTACCAGATTCGTTGTCCACTGTAGTGGTTTGATCCTGGCCGGCGGTTAGGTACCCACACAGCCACTCTCTCACCCCTCCTTCTCTGCTAGACAGGGGGAGGAAAAATATTGAAGGGCCCATGGTTTGGGATAAGGACAGGGAGATCACCTGCATCTACTGTCCCAGGCAAAACAGACACGATTTGGGGGAAATTAGTGAGATTTATTAAAGAACGAATCAGAGAAGAGTAGTGAGAGATAAAAACAAATTTTAAAAAAAAATAATAACACCTTCCCCCCATCCCTCCCTTCCTCCCGGGCAAAATGTCAATCCCAGTTTATCCACCTATTCCCCTCAATCGGTGCAAGGGGACAGGGAATGGGAGTTGGGGTCAGTTCATCCAATGTTGTTTCCACCGCTGCTTCTTCCTCCAGGAGAGGACTCCTCACTCTTCCCCTGGGCCATTGTGGTGTCCCTCTTACAGGAGACCACCTTCACACACCTTTCTCCAACGTGAGTCCTCTCATGAGGGAAAATCCACCCCTCGTGAGTCTGAGGTCCAGTCCTTCAGGGAGAAGCTGCTCCAGTGCGAGTCCCCCGCAGTGTCACAAAAGTCCTGCCAGCCAATCTGCTCCAGCGTGGGTTTCTCTCTCTCCACGAGCTACAGGCTCTGGCAGCAACCTGCTCCAGTGCAGGCTTCCCGTGGCGTCACAGCCCCCTTCAGGCATGGGGCACCCGCTCTGGCATGGGGTCCTCCACAGGCTACAGGTGGACGTCACCTCCATGGGCTGCAGGGGGACAGCCTGCTTCACCATGGTCTTCACCATCACCTGGGAGACTCTCTGCTCCGGCGTCTGGAGCACAGCCTCCCCTCGCCCCTTCTTCACTGACCTTGATGTCTTCACATGTTCTCACTCCCCTGTCTCTCTCCCAGTTGTTATGTGGCACAGTACTTTTTGCCCCATTTCTTAAATATGTTTTCACAGAGATGTTCCTCTCCTGTCACCACTGATGGGCTCAGCCTTGGCCAGCAGCGGGTCCATCTTTGGAGCCGGCTGGCATTGGTTCTAACAGACTTACGGGAAGCTTCTAGCAGCTTCTTGCAGAAGGCACCCCTACAGCCCCCCCACCACTGAAATCCAGCCAGGTAAACTCAATACATCCACAAAGAGAGGATGCTTTGGAAAAAGAAAGCACAGTTGCCTTCATGCCTTCTCCTTTTCCAAGGGCTTTGGAAGAACAGTTTTTGCCAGACAATCTAAAACAGTCTTCTGAATTTTGAATTGACAAGCTCTCAGTCCTGAGTAAAAACTAGTTTTTTAACTCTTAACAAAGAGTTAAAAACAAAAAAACAATCTGGAAATTCCCACTGTGGGGTGGACTGAGAAAATGTGAGGAATGACAGAAAATAGTGTTCCACTTTCCATCCCTTATCCCCTTTAGCAGAAAAGCAACTTCAGTGCATTACATCCTCTTTTTCAGGGCCCGGAGGACATCCTGCTGTTGCACAGGTTGGCCCCTAGCTAATGGGGAGTAAGTCCTTTATATCAGGGAGAGAAAGAGAGAAGGAGGGGGAGAAAAACAGTGTAACACTTGTGAAAAAAAAAGTCTGCTATTCAATATGAAATGTAACAGCATTTTCAGAAACTCCTGAAGTAAACAAAAGCCCTTCTCTGCTTAATCTTGCCAAGGCAAAAGTTCAGTCACTTCAGCTTTCAAGAAAAAAACAAAGCCCTATTTATCTTAGAGAAAAAGTCGGGGCAAGATTTAAAGCCAACTGGTGCCTAAAGCTAGAATTTCAAGTAGCTCTTTAGATACACAGAGAAAGAGGCTCTTCTGAAAAGCCCCGAGCTCTCGGTACCTCCGTCTGACTGACTGTGCGCTGCACCAGGGCTGACAGAAGAATGTTACATGGGTATTGAAACCAGCAGCAACTTATGTTGTAGCATCCCAGTCCTGCATGTGAATCCCCCGTCAAAGCCCTGCTCTCACACTGATCCGTATACGCCTACAGAGAGCTGGCAGCAAGCTCCTTGCTGTTTCTGCATTGTTTTCCATGTGAAATCTCAGCCACTTCAAATTCAATCTCCAAATTGCACCAAAGTTAAGGTCTCGCTCAATACAAGTGAACCGATTTTTCACCCTACCTCTAGCTTCCTATATGCCAAAACAGTTTTCTGTTTCTGCTGCCAAAATCAGCTGGGTGTCTGTTACATCAAACAACACGTAGGCATTTCTTCTTTAAAAAGATACCTGCTAATGTGCAAAATCTTCAGACTTTTGGCAGTCTCAAATAGGATGAATTGATTAAATTCTGTATCGGAAGAAACATATTTATGCCTCCATGATACCAGGGGTGAAATTTTACACAGCACCATCTATACACAGACCAACCATGATTCCCAGTTTTAAAAAAGACGTCTTGGCTCTTTTGCTGCCACTCAGAGAGCAGCCCGCAACATCAATACAGAATGAAAGCAAGGTTTGGGCAGTACGCAAGCTTGGCGTAGATATTCTTGTACCTGTTACAAACTATTTGCCACTGGGAGAACCTGGAGCTCGGGCTGATCAGCCCTGGGTCATCCGGCCGCGATGCTCCAAAGAGCTGGTCCGTGCAGATGTCGCACTCGTTCCTACCCGTGGCAAAGTTCCAGTAGGGCAGCGCGAAGGAGTCATTGCCCGTCAGTCGCTGCAATGGACAGAAACATATTAGCAGGGAATCACCTTCAAAGAGAAGGGAAAGAAAAGGATTCCTGCAAGTTGTTTCACTGGGTATTCACTGGATATTTCACTGGATATTCTGATTTTCATTCTACATTTCAACTACACGCATTTCACAGGGCTGTCCCAACTCCCTTTAAAAGATCGGGGCATTAAGTCAGCCTAAGCAAAGACGTTGTCACTAGCTTCTCCACTGTTGCCCTGCGCTTCCTTTGGTGTTGTTAGGCTTTCTGCCAACTCAGAGACTGGGCAGGAGAGCAGGAACAGAAACAAATCAAGTCTTAAGCAACTAAGAGGCTAATGTAAGTGGGTAATGGGTAAAATTGTTCATGTGGTTTTCTTTTGCTTCAGAAAGGCTAGCTCCAGGGAAGAACGTGAACTGGTATTAAGAGAGGGATACAGTGCATTTTCTTGTGCTTGTTTGTTAGACACTATTTCACACAAGCAAGATCCTGCACCTGTTTAGATATCAACCATTTTCATTAAAGATCTGCAAGGTTAAAATACAGTAACATTGCCAACGTAGAAGTAACGCAAATGGAAATGAGTCAATGTGTCAGCAGTTGACTGACAGACATGCTAACATACGTTTCCTTAAAAGATGTATTAAATACATAGCATGGCACATTTAAAGGGGGTAATATTTAGTGTTGTTTTTGTTAGGAGGGTATCTTCAATATCAACAGGCAATATCGGTTACCAAGTTTTACATGTAGGTGTTGCTTTTATTTCATTAATAGATACTGTTAATTCACATCTGTCCTTCTGTTGTGGAGATGAAGAGGAAAATCTCCAGGATAACCTTCACATCATTGTTCATAGTGAAAAACTTTTCAGACCTCAGTATCTTGAAAGTACTAATTTTACTTCAAACAAAACAGGATCAGTGAGCAAACACCCCTGGGAGTTTGGGTAAGAATCTATCTTAGGAAATAGCTTACCCTTGGCTGGTTCGACAAAGTCACGTAGCAAAAGAGAGAAGCTGCATGAGGAAAGGGAAAGGCTGTTCAGCTAACCTGCAGGTCTCTCTCCAGCAACAGCAAATGGTACCTATGCCAAGTAACAAAGGCAGGTCCTTGATGGGAGAAATCGATACCTGTGAAGGGGCGGCCAGGTCCTACAAAGGGAGGATAAAATAAGCACTTAGGCACCAAATGAGGCTCGAGAGAAAGACAGCACATTCTCCTATTCCCTGGCGTGCAACTAAACAAAAACCTGCAGCTCTGCACCTTTGGAAGGAGTGCATGTATCAGAAGCTACAACACTTACAGGGAGACAAGTAAAACAAACTCTTCTGTGGATATTCATTTCAGTGCTTCTCAAACCTCACACTCCCCCAAAAGTCAGATATTGTGAAGATTTCTTATCCCTTTAGAGGATTTCATTTTTAAGAAGCAGTCTTATTGTCTAAAATCTTAGCTCCTTGCTGATCTCATTCTCTTGCTCAATGGCAGGACTTACTCTGTCTACCTATCAAGAGAACCTCAGCATTTTCCATAACCTGGCAATAGTAATTTAAGATCCTTTGCCAGCTTTCTTCTAATTGTGCGTGTTATTTCTTGTACTGTGCTCTTGCTACTAGATGTGAGAACTAAGACACTCAAAGGCTAGGGGATTCAAACCGCGCAGGAATATGTTTATCACTGAAACAGGCTTCAACCCAAATATGAATATGTCACTGGAGCAGCACTAGAAGTTGTCTCTTCCACATCATCATCCTGTCTCCCAAAGGACCTTTGCTCTTGCTAGGCCACAGACTGCTTCCTTCAGCCCTGCAAAATGGAACTGTGTCAGAAGAGACTGAAGAAAACACACTGCTGTCTAACAGATACCCTCTAGCAAGGAAGCAGATATGGGCTGCTCAGCTTGGACATAGGACTCATGGGCAGAAAAGCCATAGTGCTGCCTCCTCCTGTGAGAGCTGAGCTTTGTGAAATGGAATTGACATGGATATTTCTGTCTAGAAGAGCAATGAAGAATAGGAATCCTGATATGGGAGAAAGCATGGTGTTAGATACCCAAACCTTTAACAGGGTTTGAAGAGCTGACTCTGGTTAGTCAGGCAAATGCCATCCTTAGTGACTTGCTGAAGGCCACAGTAAGCAGTAGCACTCTGGTGTCCAACAGCTCTGCATGGTGTCTGCCATCACCACTACATCGCCCCTTTCCCACTGCTGCTGCATGTACCTTGCCCTGTGGTCTAGGAACATCTTTTGGAAGTCACTGCCTGACCACGCTTCATTTCAACCAATGGTGGAGCCTGTGAACTGCCTCCCTATCAGACAGAAAATGCATGTGGCATGTGGTGTGCTCCAGCCACCACAGGGTGTTTGGTGGCAGAGACCAGACCGCAGTAGGCCTGAAGCACACCTCTTTCAACTGCAGGTAGCCACCAGCTTCTCACCACAAATTGTTTTACTCCTGCTGGGACACACTGCCTAATTAAGCCGTGTATATTGCACCAGTTTCAGTACCTGGACCATGAACTTCTGGAAAACAGCTCATGCCCAAAGAAAGCAACGCAGCTGTGTTAAGCACACTTACTTTTGTTCAACAATGATAATTGCCACCCTTTCCTTTACCTGCAGAGTCCCTTGGATAAGAAAAGCACTAACCTAATAGCGTGTCTCTGACTGAGTAGTAATGAAGCCAAACAAAATAGTTATAAATACTACAGTTGGCAATTTGCGGTTCGTCTCCGGTGGGACCAAGCAGACTTCTCCAGTGCTGAGTTGCAATTACATAGTCTGGGTGAATGGTTGTCTTTGCACGGTCTAGAGCATCGAAGAACTGCTCCCTCTCCTCTGCCGTCAGGGAGTGGACATCCTTTCTGACAACTGGAGGCTTCCTGACGTTGCAGTTGGGGCCGGTCCAGCCAAACTTGCAGTCACCACAGTTATAGCCAGCAAAGTTTCCTGAATCAAGACAGAAAGAGTAGTCATGACATTATGAATCAGAGAAAACTAACAGTGAAATGCAGAAGACTGAAGAATTAGCATTCTTTATCACCCAGAGATACCAGTTCCTAGAAGGGACAGCAGCTGAGCAGACTGGCAGCTTTGCCAATTGCCTAACCAGAAGGATGGCTCACTTCCCAGAGCCACGCGGGGCCAAGAATTACACTCTGCAGGTTGGGAAGGTGAAGCACTGGGTAATGGGCTTGATGCCTCAAGGTGCTTAGAGTTCAGTGAAACCCTCAGGCATGCAAAGAGCCTCACAGAACAGAGGGCTGAGCACTTCAGGTTGAGCACACAATGAAGGGCTTTGCTCGATTGGCTCTCAAGTACTCCCAGACTTCCAGGATCAAAGCCAAAAAAGCATTGGCTCAAGTGGATCCTTAAGCACAGAAAAAAAAAATCCCCAAACAAAACAGTTCTTTTAAGGACAAAACTCAGGAAAAACTAACGCCTGTTAGCAGTGTATCTGGAACACAACACAATCCAGCACAAGCACAAGGGGTGCTGCAGGTCACGCTTTAAGCATTATTCAACGATGCTGCAATAAGAGCCTGAGAAACCCCACAGTACCCTCGCTCCCCACTGGCATTGTTCCTAAGGCAAGTAAATCTGTCCCGCTCTAGGCTATTAACTCAGACCTTCTAATGGAGTGGAAAAGCCCAGGAAAGCAGAGCTTGCTTTAAATGGGGCCTCTTGCCCACCATGGCAGACCACCAGCAGCAGCAGAAAGGCCCTCCTGCAGCTTACTTTGCCTTTGCCGGGGGAGAGACAGGGGTCAACTGACCCTTGATGCAGCGGACATCGCCACTCGCTTCTCCAGAATCTGCACTGAGACTCCCTAACCCCATTCTCCTTCCAACCCCATGTACGTGCTCACTCCACAACAAGTGTATTCCAAAATGCCACAAAATTCCACTGTTCCCACACGTATCAGTGCTGCTAGACCTGGAAAAGACTTCGGGCTAACATGGACATGGGGAAGTGGCTTATGAAGTGTTCCTGGATGGGCAGACATCCCTAGGCTATAGGGTTGTGTCTATGAGCAGAACAACAACACTAAAGATTTCAGATTGTCAGGGGCTACAGCGGTCATCACCAATTTCAAAGATCCCCAAGGTTACAAGGTTACCAAGAAGAGTGTAGGAGAAAGGGACCTGGGGGTTCTGGTGGACAGTCGGATGACCATGAGCCAGCAATGTGCCCTTGTGGCCAAGAAGGCCAATGGCATCCTGGGGTGTATTAGAAGGGGAGTAGCAAATAGGTCGAGAGGGGTTGTCCTTCCCCTCTACTCTGCCCTGGTGAGGCCACATCTGGAATATTGTGTCCAGCTCTGGGTCCCTCAGCTCAAGAGAGACAGGGAACTGCTTGAGAGAGTCCAGCGCAGAGCCACAAAGATGATGAAGGAAGTGGAACATCTCCCTTATGAGGAAAGGCTGAAGGAGCTGGGTCTCTTTAGCTTGGAGAAGAGGAGGCTGAGGGGTGACCTCATTCATGTTTATAAATATGTCAAGGGAGAGTGTCAGGAGGACAGAGCCAGGCTCTTTTCAGTGATGTCCAATGACAGGACAAGGGGCAATGGGTACAAGCTGGAACATAGGAGGTTCCACAAAAATATTAGAAAAAACTTTTTCACAGTGAGGGTGACAGAGCACTGGAACAGGCTGCCCAGGGAGGTCGTGAAGTCTCCTTCTCTGGAGGCATTCAAAACCCTCCTGGACGCGTTCCTGTGCAATCTACTGTAGGTGATCCTGCTCTGGTGGGGAGGTTGGACTAGATGATCTTTTGAGGTCCCTTCCAACGCCTAACAATCTGTGATTCTGTGTTTGAGTGGCATACGGCTGGCCCTAGCATAAGGGCTGCTGAGCTCTAAACATTCATGACAGACTCCTGTGAGACCTATCAAGAGGGTACAAGGACTCTTAACTGTAAGTTTGAAGAGTTTATGATTATTTCAGAGGCTCTGAGATCTGTAGGTTTACATGCTATCATGAGCTTAGGGGCAGTGCTAAGGTTAGGGACCACAAACATGAAGACTTCAACTAGGTCTGGGATTGTGCACAGCCTGATTGCGTACCATGAGGACGGTTTCCAGGTGTTTGGTCTCAGTGCAGGTAGGACCAGCTGCCACATTCCAGGTAGGACAGAAGGCACCCAAAGCCAGAGGTCTGCATTGGTTGAGGGGAATAAAGACATATGGCAGAAAAAGCAGGCAGTTTATAGTTTTATGAAAGAAAGAAGATTGCATGGATGTGTTATAATGATGAGGACAGAGATTAAGATGGAGGAGGAGGGGAGCAACATGGAAGGCTGATTTTATCCTGATATCTTGAGAGTTCCAGCAAAAGAGCACAACTGCTGTTTTGAATTTGGAGTACTCCACTATCTGTATATTTGCTCATTCTTGACAAGTCAGCCTAGCTATTAGGGCCCATCATATACTCCATTCTGTACTGACCAGATGACAAATTTCAGGAATATTTTGCAACATTGCCTAACTACGCCACATATATTGCATAATTTTTGGTACATGGACCATGAACTTCTGGAAAGCAGCCCAAAGGTACAGTTCAATTCTTTTAAGAGAAGGGAAGCAAAGCAGGAATTAATACTGAAAGGATTTGTCAACAGCCTTTACTGAGATTGGTGGTGACCCTTCCAGTAATTCAAAGAGCCCACAGCATTGGATAAACATCATGTTGAAATATAGCACTAAGAGAACCAAAGTTGGTGGAGGACCAGGTTTGTCCTGTCTAGTCTTGGTACCAGAATAAGACTCCACCAGTTGAGGCTCTGATGGCGCCTATTCCTCTCTCAGTGAGAGCCCTTCAAATCAACATAGTTCTTGATGCCCAGAATCATTTTATTGGACAATATCCATATCTTAGGTATACTCCATGCACCTCCTCAGGCTATTGAAAGAAATTTGCAAAAGGCCAAAAAGGATGAGTCACCTTTGTGGGGAAAAAAAACTTTTCTCCACCCATACGGCATCTGGAGCCAGGTGGACCAATGACTGCTCACCTGTTTCCTTTTAGAAAGTGCTAATTATATTCAATCGGTGCTCTGCAGGATTTTCTCCTTTAACCTCCTTAATCTATGAAGTAATCCAAGCAGTCCATTCTTTCTACCACTTCACCAGTCACTTTTCAATGAAACATGAGCTTTTACTGAGTATGAAGGAGGACTGCAGTGAAGAAAAGATTGGTAAACAGGAGGAACAGATTTCCAGTCAAAGTGGTGTCTCACACTGCAGTATTTCTGCTGATTGTGTTCAACATTTTTGTAACATGCTCAGGTCTGTTTGGCAACGTTCTCTCATCAGAAATGCAGACAACATCACTTCATGAAACTGAAAGCTTTTTGTCATTTTCTTTCAAGAGACGCCATACATCACAGGACTGTCGTTATACAGCAGCTGAAATGGTGAGAAGCTGGTGCAGGTCTGTGAGATTTCCCACACTGCAAACAGGAATGACTGCAATACTCAGAGCCAGGTCTTTTACATCCTGCCCAAAACACTTTTTCAGCATTTGTTTCTAAAGCACTCTACCAGGCCACTGGTCTGGAAATGATGCATTGCTGTTTTCAGAAAGCCCATTTACTTCATCCCACATGATAGCACTGTGAAATCTATGTCCCAGTCTCTTAAAACTTTACTTCAACCTCTGCTGCACTGGTGATGGCAGAGTTCAATAGTACAGCTCTAGGAGAGCAGGAAAAGTAATCTCATATGATCAGGAAATAGCACACAGCAGACATTTTCAGTAGGACAGTGAGACCCTTTTAGGATCCTTTTGAACACAGGAGCCACAGCAACATGCAAGAATTCACACCTTGGCATTTTTTTCCTTCAGTGACTAACATGTAGCAACTCAGTGTTCTACTTCTCTGAGGCTATGCCAGGGACAACGGAGAATATTCTCACCTCTTGTGGTTCCTACAGAATATAGTGTAGGAGGTTGTTCTGACACACAGACAGGAGATCACGCCATGGATGGGGTCCATATGCTCCTTGCTTGTTCCACTGCTGTCAGGAATGAGCACTGTAATCCTGCTGTGCAGAAAAAAATTATCTGGGGTGTCTCATCCGCTAACCCTTTTGTCTGGAGATGGGATCACGTGTCTTGGGAGCTGTCTTCTTCTGTGCCAAAACTCACCATGGTTAATGATGTTATTTCCCAGTCAAGTTGGGTGAATTTGGCTGTTTCTGTAGGCACTATGGCCATGCCACTTCTTCCAAGGGGTCAGTCCATGGACACATCACTAAGAAAAAGGTGCTTCTTATGACACAACACTTGGTATATGTTAATATACATCACTGGTGTATGCCCCTCACTCAGTGACTGTCTGGGCTCAGAAGCAGCGATTTTTCTACCTCTGAGCAGTCACAGCATGTGGTTGGCCTTCAGGCACTGAGTGTAACACAAATTAGTATCTCCATCAACTCAGTGTCTCTTCTTCACTAAAAAAAGGAAACCATCCAACACTCACCACCTTTTGCCTTGTTTTATTCTACCAAGATGAAAACCGAGCAGCTGCCATACCTCTTCCTTCCACAGAGACCAGCTTAATACACATCATTTATCAGATGAGGAGAAAGGATTCCTTTTCAGACTTCTTTAGCCATTGCATTAAAACAGAGGAGTTACATTAGATTTGAAACACCAGCATACTGCAGTTATCCCAAGGGTAGGATTGTGAATGCTACCGTGTGAAACAAATCATTAGCTCTCCTGTGTCTTCTGGCTCTTCATTCAGACATAGTGTAAGGCTGTAGGATGTGGAAGATCTGTACCTAGCACAGGCTTTAACAGGGTTGTCAAGCTATGCTTATAATTTAGTATTATCCCACAGTCATATTGCCCTACAATAAGTAAATGAAGCATATTTTGTAACTACTTCAAAAGCTCATTTTTACCTAATGAGAGGACCATCATATCAGCTACATGGCTTAACTGGCAATTTGCTTACAGCTAAAAAACGAAATTAAACCTTTTGTTCCCAGCTTTATCATACAGTGCACAGAAATGTGAAAAGATTTCATTTTTCCTCACAAAACTTCTATGGAAAAAAAAATATATGCTCAGCATATGTTCACATGTCAACCTTAGAAAGTGAAGGGGGAAAAAACTGAATGATAATTATGTGTAACTCCTCAGTGAACTCAAACTACGTCATTGTTTAATCACTGTCACAATCTGTACTAGCAACCACATGACTGACTGCAGTGTTTTTTCCACAATAATCTTCTGTACTGGGCTTTTAAAATGCTGTACTAGATATGTATCCCATTAGCAAAATTTTATCCTTTAGAACTCAAAATAGCATTTAGCTGGTGAGTCCTCTAAAACAGTATTCTTCTAACTAAATTTAACACTGAAAAACTGCTTTTTGTGTGTGTGTAATTAGCTACAAGTGTCAATTCTCAGGGTTAGACTAGTATTTCCAACATTTTGTGTAATTTAACATATACATGTTATTGAAAAACAAATTACCATATTCCCCTTAACACACTGTCAGAAACTGTCATCAGGTCATTTCAGTTTAAGAATTTATATAAATTTAATTAATATTAGGTGCAACCAAACCAATTGTAGAATGCATACAAAGGATTCAAAACTGAAATTAGACAGGAACCAAAAACACTTTGCTACATCCCAACTACATTCATTCTATAACTATATCTTTTTTTCTAGAGATATTTTTGCTGCCACCGACACATTGAGTGAAATGTACAGCAAGCAGCACCCTCACAACAGATGTACAACTGTCTTTTGACCATGGCTCTTTGGTCAAAAAAGCTCAATCCTCCTGTGCTACTAATCTTATTCTGTTATATTTGTCCCCAGTTAGAGAAAGATTAATGCATATTGCCTGCTAAAGCCTCGAAATAGAAAGAGGGGTGGTATTTTGCTTAGAAAACTTATATTAATTGGATAAAAAATGTAAAAATAATCTGATCTCAGAATAACCACTCAACAGTACTCATCTGTGGTTGGGATTTTCTTTTTTGGTTTTGTTTTCTCCCAGAAATATTCAGCACCCAGACCTGTACAGATACGGTTTTAAGACATTTTTCCTCAGTGAACAGCTACTAAAAATGGCCAAATTACAAGAGTTCCTTTTATCCTTAGCTACTAACTTTTTAGCAGAAAGCTCAGATGGGTTAATTTATTGTGAGAACTCCTGAATCCCCCCTTCAGAAAATCCTGGACCCTGTTCTTCACAGCTCCTCCAGCTTTCCTACTTTCACAGAACCACAGAATCACAGAATGTTAGGGGTTAGAAGGGATATTAAAGATCATGTAGTCCAGCCCCCCCGCCAGAGCAGGATCACCTGCAGTAGAGCACACAGGAACGCGTCCAGGCGGGTTTTGAATGTCTCCAAAGAAGGAGATTCCACAACCTCCCTGGGCAGCCTGTTCCAGTGCTCTGTCACCCTCACAGTGAAAAAGTTTTTCCTCATATTTTTATGGAACCTCCTATGTTCCAGCTTACATCCATTGCCCCTTGTCTTGTCAGTGGACGCCGCTGAAAAGAGCCTGGCTCCATCCTCCTGACATTCCCCCTTGACATATTTATAAACATTAATGAGGTCACCCCTCAGCCTCCTCTTCTCCAAGCTAAAGAGACCCAGCTCCTTCAGCCTTTCCTCATAAGGGAGATGTTCCACTCCCTTCACCATCTTTGTGGCTCTGCGCTGGACTCTCTCCAGCAGCTCCCTGTCCTTCTTGACCTGAGGGGCCCAGAACTGGACACAATATTCCAGATGTGGCCTCACCAGGGCAGAGTAGAGGGGCAGGAGGACCTCTCTCAACCTACTTGCTACTCCCCTTCTAATACACCCCAGGATGCCATTGGCCTTCTTGGCCACGAGGGCACATTGCTGGCTCATGGTCATCCTGCTGTCCACCAGAACCCCCAGGTCCCTTTCCCCTGCGCTGCTCTCCAGCAGGGCAGTCCCCAACCTATACTGGCACACGGGGTTATTTTTTCCCAAGTGCAAAACTCTACACTTGCCCTTGTTAAACTTCGTAAGATTTCTCCCCGCCCAGCCCTCCAGCCTGTCTAGGTCTCTCTGAATGGCTGCACAGCCTTCTGGTGTGTTTCCTACATAGCTACCAGCTATGTGACACATCTAAATGGCACTGTCTAAACAAATATTATCAGTTACGTGGCATTTGAAGTTCCCATAGCTTATTGTTTACACCATGTCTAAACTATAAATTGAACAGCTCCAAGATGGCACTGAAACACAACCATTTATGTTGTTAAAATACTAGAAAGAGCCTTGGAATGGGTTCAAGTTTGCAAAAGCCAGGAAACACTTCAAATAGGCAATTAGCAGGTAACATGCATTTGGAAAATAAGATACATTAATAGTAGAGATGCGCACCATTCCACATCCCTTTGAATGAGCCTATTTAACTGATGTTACCTACCATAGGCGGCTGGTTAGCTCACTCAGTTAGAGCATGGTGCTGATAACACCAAGGTCACAGGTTCGATCCCCGTTGGGTCCCCGTGTGTTGCCTGATCTAGTTGAGAGGCGTCCCTGTCCATGACAGAGAGGTTGGATTAAATGATCTCTAAGGTCCCTTCCAGCCTAGGCCATTCTATGATTCTATGATACTACGACAGGCCCAGATGCCTAATAAATACCACATGTCACACTACGTAAAACTCTGGTGTGCAGACAGCCAACCAGTGTGTAAAACAATGAAAAAAAAATCCCAACAAAATGCTAATAGATACAGACACAGTATTGCCAGCATTGTAAAAGTATCACATCTAATTTAAATCCTACACGGTTGTGAACGTCTTAGCATTCTCCTAGAAAGGCCTCTTCATGCAGCATTAAGCAGAGCAGAGCCCAGGAAATCCTTACGAAAATCATCCCTAAGGATGCCTTCCACCTTAACGTTTCATCACTGGTGTATTTAGATAATAAAGACCACAAGGCGAAAGAAGAATACAAGTAAAATAGAAACACAGCAAGAGAAATCCTGTTTAAAGAGCCTTGGAGAGTAGACAGCTCAGCAGAAGTAAGGCTGAAAGGACACTACATTCTGGTCACATAACTTGAGACTCAGCCTCGCAAATATCAAATACCAGTGGTTATCTCTACTTGGACAAGCAAATTAATGCCTGTCTATGCAGACCATGTCTTTATATACAGCTTTTCAATTTACTAGCAAGTTTTCATGCCCCAATTACGTAGGCTGTGTAAATACTGGTGTATGCCCATGTGCTTCAGTGCTCTTCTGACTCAGAGTCTGTGCCTATATGTGATACCTGACTTAAGTTTTGGAGGTATATAAGAATCTTTAAAATGAAAAGAAAAGAAGAAACACATACATTTTTTTAAAAAAAAAAAGTGACTGGAAATGTAATTTTGCATGAGCACTTGAAATCCAGTCAAAGGAAGAGATAAAAAATGATTTATACACTAAAGTCTGTTATTATTTTGAGAAGCTTCAGTAACACCACATATCCATTTAAGTCATCTGACTCTCTGCTTTCACTTGATAACAGCATTGCAAAACTTAACCTCATGGACTGAAATTTTCTGCAATGCTTCTCGCTCAGATTGTCTTGGGCTTTTTTGATAGTGAGAGCCAAGGTATATGCCAGACAGAAGAGTTCAGTAGGTTCTAACTATCAGGTTGAAGAAAAGCAGGCTATTCTTTTCATGTTAGAAAATTCAAACAACTTTATGTGTCCAGCAAGAAATCCCAGGCTGCTTTTAAAACCTGCCTAGCAAGTGACTTCAGTACTTCAGACAGGCCTTTTCCCTGACTCCTGGTACCATCTCCTGCCAGTCCTGCAAAGCAGTCTGTGCTGACATTGCTCATTTTAATCCTCCTTCAATCGGGGCTCCTGCTGAAAAAGGCTTCTGTTGCCTTGTCCTGCCCTGGTCTCACCTTCCTACTCCCTCCCACCTGCCAGCACTAGTAAACTGGTCTTACTAAAACCTGATCCTTTTGCCCAGGTTAGCCTTCAAGCACATCTCCTCCCTTATCTGTTTCTTCTCCAGCACACAAACAGAGGCTTATGTAAAGTCACAGTGGGAAGGAGTGGTTGGAGATTGGAGGAAAAGGACAGGATGGCTTTTTGGTGGTTGTACATACCCATTTGAGATCAAAGGGAGTTGCAGACTTAGTTAACGACCCTGGGAAACACCCTGGCGAGACATCCACATGTCTTCAGTGCAAAGCGGTATGTCACACTGCAAAGAACTACCCCAAGAGGGGTCTCTGATCAATGCAAACTGATCCAGGTCCACTGAGTCATGATTAGCAGAGACAGACGTTTGAACACAGTACTGAAACGTCCAGAACCCTGCAGAGCAACGTGATGAGTGGCTACAGAAACAACTCCAGGTGCAAAGAGGAAAACACAGAAGTTTGTAGAAAGGAAAATTTTTCAACTCTGAAAAAGTGCTGACAGTATCATGAACAAGATAGCATTTTTAAGAAACCAATAGCATTTGAAGCCTTCTTGACACCTTATATCATCAGAGATGTTTCTAGCCTTGGTAGCAAGGTTAGCAGACCCATCCATCCCCTCACCCCAGCACTCCTCTCACCTGTGCACCAACAGCTCTGGTTGAAGAACTTGAGGGGCCACCGTTCCCGATCATCCACATTTCGAAGGGTGTAGGGGCCACTCCAGGGCTGAGTGTCTGCCCGCACCTCCCAACACCGTCCCCTGCCTTGCAGAGACCCACAGATGTTGCCTGGCTCTGTCCCCAAGACCGGGCAGCAGCGCTTCAAGTGAAGGTTTTCCACCGTCATGCAAGCACGGGGAAACTGTGCCTGCACCCGGGGCAGACAGCAGCAGCTCAGGTAGCCCAGCCCAGCCCAAAAGAGCCACCTCAGGGTACCCATTACAGCTGGGTGCAGGACCTTCCTCTCTGCTGGCCCACGCGAGCGGAGCAGGGAGATCTCCGCCGTGGGACAACCCGACCTCATTGCAACTCGATGCCCCGGCCAACGGAGATAATCCCTCTTGCTGCTGAGATGCTGGTGTTGGGTGTTTTTTTTAATCCTGGTCCCTAATTCCCTTGAATGTGGTTCAAAAGACAGGCGCTTTGGGTCGGCAGTGCCTGACCAGCAGCCACAGCTTTGAGCAGGATTTATATAGAGGTTGGGAGAAGCCCTCATTAGAGGGATTAACACGGCACAAATCCTCGTGTTTTGCACATGACATCAAGGGCAGAAAAGATGCCAGCGTGAGAGCAAGTTCTGCGGGCTCTGGCAGCTTGTCAGGAGGGTGAATGCCTTGGATTTATTTCTCCAAGTCTTTCACGAGCTCTGAGAAATTGATGGTCTTGTTTTAGCTGAGGTTGCTGCAGAAACAAGTTTATTCTTTTAACCAAAACCCTGTAAATAGATGATGAAGAGGAAATTCCTTCTCTTCCCAGTTCATTCACTGTGAGATAATACTTTCCACTGAAGTTGTAGCAATAGAAAATGAACTGGAAGTGCAGAGGATATAGATGCATCATTAAGAAGAATTAATAACTCTGGTAGTAACAGTTTGGGATGGAGACTCCATCTGATGACTGCAGAACTCCAGCACTCATATTGTAAACATCTGAGTGGCAAGTGGAGAAGGGTTCCCTTCTTAATAGCCTCTCTGCATGCAAAATAAATTATTTAATTGTTTTAAAAGTCTGAGTCGTCCATGTATGCTCTCTAATTCTTTCCCCATCATTAAACCAGAGGTTGTTTTGGAGCTGATCTGGCTGCTAGACTGTCACAGCTGAGCATTTATTACCCATTTAGCAGGAGACAATCTGTAAGATCAATACACATATCAGACATGCAGGCAAGTGGTTTTGGTCAGGACGTTGGTTTTGGTCAGGACGTTGACAAAAATTACTTTAAAAAGCTGCTAGCAAGCAGCAGTTCTTGCCTGCAGTGCAACTCCTATGTGCTATAGGAATAAAATTAATAAATCAAAATAAAGTAGTGATAAGTCACGAGAGGAGTCTGAAGGAATAGTTCAGCTCCACCACACTGAATAAAAACTGGCAATTCCTTCTGCTTCACCGAAAGCTTTCTCTACCTCTTCCTTCCACATCTCTGTTGTTTAGCCATTTTTGTAAGTACGCATAATGAAAACAGCTGTGGTTGTGTCTGTTCTATTCAGTATTTCCATGGAAGTTCAACCACGCTATCCTGGCACAAGAAGTCTATTATCTACGCAGCAAACTTATTGCTGTCACGCAGCTAAAGAGTTCATCCACACTGCAGACACTATCATCAGCACTTTCAGGTTCTCAAATCTTTGTATCAAAAATTTACTATTTGCCAGACAAGAAAATATGATTCTATTTCATTTACTGCAGCATAAAGCTAATGAGCAATACCACATAGACTGAAATGAGTTTCAACTCATCTCCCTTAGGATTCAGTTTACCTGGAAATGGTTTTTGCCTGCTGGTCTCAACACGTGAAAAAGACACTAAGTAAGATTATTTGCTGGAAAAATATATTGAAGAAGCTCAGAAGTTATAAATGGAGGAAGTAACTCAAAAACACTCCAAACAAGGCACCTCTCTATAGTACTCAGCACCCAAATACACCTCTTTGGTGTGGGAAAGATCAGTCCTTGAATCTAGGATAGACTATGTCCTGAACCCAAGCTAACAACATACCATCTGAGAGCAATTGAAGTGAACATACACCTATCAGCATCAGGATTCAGCTAGCTGATGAAACCCCTGAATTGAAGTGTCTGTATGTGTCTATGCAACCATTAGAATCGAAGCCGGCTCAGCTGAGACACCCAGAGGAAGGCAGCTACTGCCATCTGAGAGCCCGTGCGAGACAGAAGTAGTAAGCACAGAGAAAGGCAAGGTGCCGAGGCAGGCAAGGCAAGGTAAGGCAAGGCAAAGTGGTTCTAATATAGTACATGAGGAAGAAGAAATCTGTCATTTTCTGAGGAGTTAAGAGTGTGGAGAAAAGGAATGACAGAGAGATGATTTCCCCTAGTTAGCAGGGGAAATAAAACTGTGAGCAGAAGAATGGCACATTCCTAGCTTTTCTTATGATTATTTCCCTCCATCACAACTACTTAATTTTACAAAACTGGGAGCACGCTACAGCATGTTGTATAGACATAGAGCTAGCCTCTGGTCCTCAGTAACGCATCAACATTTTAGTCGTGCCCTCCTTGGCTAGGGTGGGAGCACCTGGATGGGTAGAAAAAAGACGGACAGATCCCACATCCTGGCGTCACCGCGTCGGTGCCCGTTGATCGGCAGCCGCTGCATGACACGGCGTGAGGAAGAGACCAAGCAAAATGACAAAAAGAGAGCTGTCTTTCAATTAGTCACTGGGAAAGCCGCAGGCACTGTCTGTTCCTTAGTGCCTCGCTGTTGAGAAGTTCCCGCGGCTTCCCCACGGACACCGCGCTTAAACAGAGGAGCCATTGTTAGGGTGGCACAATATCAGCACTATCCTGGTTTACCAAATAGCATGCCGAATGACTTCTTATTTACTATGGCATTTTACTACCTCATGAAAATTGAGTAGTTCTGTGTGTTGGCACTACTGCCCAGAATAGCTTGCCTGCAGCTATCAAAGGACTTTTTGGGTGGCGAATATGAGCACATGAGCACTGGCCAAACTCCCAGTCATCCATACTACTGCCTTGCCCACACTTCTGAACTATCAGGTCAGGCTACCTGACCTGTGTTACATTTATTAGTTAAATTTACTGTGTTAAATTTATTAGTTAAAATACTTAGCCTTTATGCTCAAAGTACAGGAAAACACTATTTCAGCTACCTTGTAGTCTGGATTTGTGCCCAGGTTCACCCTCAAGAGCAAACTTCTCAGCCTACAGTCAAAAGGTGGTGAAGAAATATATCCATACGGATGCCAACATATTTTGGGGATTAATATGTTCACTTTTTCATTATTATTTTGCAAGAGAGGGAATAAATAAAAAGAATACTCAAAGGTACTGGCAAAGAAATCACTAAACACAACTACTCGAGTCATACAGAATTCCTGAGCAATAAGTAGGCAGTGGGTTCACATTTTTTTTCTCAATGACAGTATTGTTTCTCAGGCTCCTTCTACTGTACTCAAGCACAGATTAGCATCAAGCCAGAAAAGCATTTAGCCTTTGGAATTTTGGAAAGAATTTTGGTCAAAATACAACATCCTACATAAAAATTTATGTCGAAATCAATATATCAACAAAAAGGATAAACCACATGATAATTCGTAATGATGGGTGATAACTCCGGAAATAATAAGAAGAAAGATAATTCTATAAGGAAAACTGCAGAAGAGTAAAAGATCAAGGTCAAAGTGGAAATAAAAGAGACATGAGAAGCAATACTCAAGTAGGCACTTCATAGACAAAAGAATTTTCAAATGCAAGAAAAAAAATAAAATGAAAAACATCGTACAATCCCTACCATAAGAAACAAACTCATTGAGTGAAGTGAATCCTTGCTATCTCAAGCCGAGCACCCAAAAGTGATGAGCACTGCTGGAAATTTTGGCCATTGTGAGTATTTTCTTCTTCTTTTCTTGTCTTTGAAGATGATATTACACCTCTGATTCTTTGTTCTGCCAAACTACATTTACATTAGTTTAGGAGTATTTACATTGTCATAAACCTTACCCAAGAGAGAACAGATTCTACTTCTGAGGAGCAAAATTTCAAGTGTAGACAAAAAGGACTTAGGAAAAAACTTAAATTATAATACTACATTTTTCATTGCTCTAAAGATCATGTAACACACCTATAATTTATGCATGACATTAAACTGGTCATAACCTGAATGTTTTGAATGGAAATGAAATCATGCTAATTGTTACCAATAGCTTGCAA
This sequence comes from Trogon surrucura, assembly GCA_020746105.1. Classification (NCBI taxonomy): domain Eukaryota; kingdom Metazoa; phylum Chordata; class Aves; order Trogoniformes; family Trogonidae; genus Trogon; species Trogon surrucura. The sequence goes on from CM036617.1 coordinate 58,040,321, forward strand.
CAAACCCACCTTTGTGTTCGTACTTTAAGTGACAGATAAATATTTTGGTGGCTGATTTTAACTGTTGCAAATTTATGTGCTCCAGAGTTCACAGAGTAAGAAGCATGACCTAAGGCACGTTTTTCCAACAGTGCCACCGGTAATGTATTACTTGAATACTTACGAAGGTCTCTCACTTGAAAATGTGTGAAGGAAAGCTATCACACAACATGAAAGTCAACTCAAGACTAACATATCTTCATTCTGCATCTGCCATGAATGAATTTATCTAGGAGCTACATGTCTTTAAGTTCCTATTATAGCCAATGGACATCTTAAACATTATAGTTGATGGAGCCGAAAGAGTAGTTCACCCAGAAGAGAGAGATTTCAAAGACATAAATTTCCAGGAGATTCAGGAAACCTAGGAGATGCTACATGGCAAGTAGAAGAGAGCTGTTAAGTGCCCCAGCGGAGGTAAAGACTTCAGTCTGAGATTATGCATCACCAAACACCAGAGATTCCACAAGTGAGACATTTTAACTGACCTGACAAAAGAAAAAGCTTGCAGCTGAAAAAAAGCTCCTCCTAAACACTAAAAGCAGCCACCAGATAGAAATCTGTGGGAAGAAAGATCTTCCTGCATCTCCTGATCTTCGTCTTATTTAACTCTCTGAGTTACCCAAGTGCAAAGAGATCTACACAAAATCTTACAAGTCATTAGACCTGAGGAAAAAAAAATATTGCTTGCAGAAACATTTGTTCTCTTAGGCTTACATCTCAAAGCAGTACATCACAGAAAAATAGCTTCTCTAGTGTTTCAAAATTTTCAAATCCTTGAAAACTGAAATAAGGGATGACCAAAGAAGAAAAAGTAACTGCCACTCCCTCCTATGTTTATCCGCTACCCATGCAGGTTTTTTGGTGCTTGTTTTGTTTCTAGTAAGTCTGATGATAATTCTTCAACCTTTCATATCCTTGTACTTAGTCCTTTTGCTTCCTATCTCCCTACTGGAAATGTTTTTCCTTTCTATTTTGCTGCTTAACTGCTTGTCTTTGTTCTCTTTCACCCTCCTAAAGAGTAGATTCTCTTCAATATTTTCTCCCTAATTTTCTTTCTCTTTCCATCCCATTCTACTTTTTCCTTCTTACACAGGCTCTTATTCATTCATGTCTTCTCTTTCGCTTCCTCCAATATAGGTCACTGCCCTTTGACCACCTTACTCATTTTTCTCCCTGTACTATAGCCAGGAGAATGAGGTCCAAGTTTGGGCATACAAAGCAACCCTGGAGTTCTCATGATTCTTCTCCTTCTCAAAATCCCTCTTCATATGAAGAGTCTCATCAGCTCCTGCCTTCTCATATTGAAGTTATTTATCCATTCCCTTTCTAATCTGTGGACTTCTTGAAACCAATATACGTGCTATAATTTATTCACATATTGTGAGAACAGAGAAGCAAATCAGAGAAGAGTAATCTGGTCAGGTCTCACAGAAGATACACCACAGAACTGCAGCCAGGGATTCAACCTGAGTAAAGACAGTTTCATGGTCTTATGTGGCTTTCCTTTCCTCAAGAGCCACGAGGCTGCTGTGCTCGTACCCTATCAATCTGGATGTTGGATTACTTGAGCTTTCCTTGTGTCACCAATTCCACTCATCAGTATTTCCATGGCTTTATCTGCAGGATTCCTTGTGACAGAGGATGAAAATTATCTCACCTGATGATAGACATCAATTGATTGCAGATATCTACACTTAACTGGTCGCTTGGGGTTTCCATAAATTTCCTCTGAATAGAGGGAAATAGATGGATTTAGGGTACAATTCACTTGGCCTGTTTTCTATACCCACATTAAGAGGGGATGAAATGCATTGCATAAAAGCCTAACTTTCTACATCAATTTATTGTAAGAGGAGCCTAGGGTTCAGTGATAGGTACTCAATACACGAGAGGTCTACATTTAGACAGATGAATCCCATCTGGATTTCTCATTGATTCCTCACTGGGTCTTGCAGTCTAGTCGAACTTACTTCATAGAACCATAGAATGGTTTGGTTTGGAAGGGACCTTAAAGATCATCTAGTTTTAACCCCCCTGCCATGGGCAGGGACATCTCTCACTGGACCAGGTTGCTCAAAGTCTCATCCAACCTGGCCTTGAACACTTACATGGAGGGGGCATCCACTTCTCCAGGCAACCCATTTCTGTGTTTCACCACCTTCACAGAAAATAATTTTTTCTGATTATCTAAATCTACCTTCTTACAGTTTGAAATCATTTCCCCTTGTCCTATCACTACATGCCCTGATAAAAAGTCACTCCTCTTCTTTCCTGTAGGCTCCCTTTAAGAACTGGAAGGCTGCTATAAGATCTCCCCAGATCCTTCTCTTCTGCAGTCTCAACAACTGCAACTCTCTCAGCCTGTCCTCATAGCAGAGGTGCTCCAGTCCCCTGATCACGTTTGTGGCCCTTCTCTTGTGTTCTTTCGAGCAGGTCCATGTGCTTTTCATGTTGTGGGGCCCCAGAGCTGAACACAGCACTGCAGGTGGGGTCTCACGAGAGCAGAGTACAAGGACAGAATCACCTCCCTCAACCTGCTGGCCACGTTTCTTTTGATGCAGCCCAGGATGTAATGGGCTTTCGGGGCTGCGAGCTCACATTGCTGGCTCACATTCAGTTTTTCATCCACCAACACCTCCAACTCCTTCTCTGCAGGGCTGCTCTCAATCTACTCGTTACCCAGCCTGTATTTGTCCTTGAGATTTCCCTGAGCCAGGTGAAGGACCCTGCACTTGGTCTTGTTGAATTTCATGAGGTTTGCTAAGTCTGGAGTTGACTGCAATGGGAAATCCTCATTACTTGAAGACATACACTTCCAAAGCTCCAAATCTAATGGCACTTACCTGCGGACCTCTCCAAGCACATGTGCTAGCTGAAGCACATGCTATATATACAACTTGCTTAGAAAGGTCCTGAAATCATACAGTGCTTTAGTGCAGTGAATGCCTGTGTCAGTTCTGCTAGATTTTCCACAGCCTTAAATAAACATTATTTAGAAATTGCTGACGCATTTTTACACGTCAGATATTGCCTTAGTGTATTTTTATTCATTTCTGTCAGAGATAATGAATAAGCACTTTCATTTCCTTTCTAAGATCTGTCTTTTATGCTATTCCCCCATCTAACATGTCTGCAAAACCTCTTCCAAGATCATGAAGCAATATCACCATTTGGCTAATGAGACTCAGTGCCACGTCACTTTCTACCTAAACAAGCACACTTCTTCCAATGTCCATAATATGTAGGAACATGGACAAAAGCTTAAGCTACTTATAGTTTAGAAAAACACAATGCTGATTGGCAGATGAAACCACCCTGGGTAAGCAAGACCACTCATCTCCACATCTTCAGCTTGCAAAGGATGCGTAAATAACGTCAACGAGATCTGCTACTCTAGACTCTCTCTGTATGCGAATACACCACTGCTGTGGTGACCACCTATCCAGACACAACTTCATCTCCAGAGTTATTTCACCAGCTTCTAGCCTGGGTCAACAACAAAGGCAGTCATAAAGTATGATTCACCTAAAGAATCCAGGCATACACAGTATGCAGCTGAGAGATCACAGGCGCCAAGCCCACTTTTTCAGTGGCCAAGGTTCAAGGTCCTCTGCCCATTCTCCCACCCTCAGTCCCAATACGTGAATTCCCAAAGCCAGCTCCCAAATCCAGTCCCTGAATCTGGTTCCCATCTGCCACTGAGTCCAGTGTGGGACTTCCCCAGCATATGCCCTGCAGCATCAGGGGTGACTGCTATTGGGTGAATTTCAATATAGGTTTGGTATATATTTCATTATTTTCTTATTAGTGCAATTCTTGCTTCATTAAAGCTGTTTTAGTTTTCTTTTGCAATTGATAAGTCTCTTTCCCTTATTCCTTTTTTCTCTTTCCCTTTGGGAAGGGAGAGGCATTATTAGAGATCATCTGTCATTCCTCTCTGACTGGCCCAGCCCTAGCTCTTGACAGTTATCTGAAAAAACATATGTAACCATATCTGTAGTAGCAGAGAATTTTCCCAGTTGCAGAGAAAGAAGCTCGTGACTAAAACATAAAGGCTTATTAAACAAACATGAAAGTAGCCTGAATTTGTTTCCTAAAATAGGGCTCATCTTTGAAGGAACGAGGTAGCAGAAAAAATAAATGGAAACTGAGATGTTTGTTGGCAAGAAGAAACTTAGAAAGCAGCAATGCTAACAAAAAGATGGTGTAAAGAAGATAGAGCTGAAAGAACAATGCCTGAATATTGTGTGACATAAAAGCTATAAAGCAACAACACTCAGGGTTATTTTCTCAGAACCTGCCAAATCACATTAGAAACCTGCATCAAGCCTGCAAAATCAAACAGACAGAAATTTAAAAATACCATAATTAGCATTATCTCTTAATTTTATCCTCTTCTTGCACATAAGACTTGAGGCCTTATTCAGTGCATGCTATCCAAATACCATAGCAAACAAAAATGAGATTTTCTTCTCAGTGTCCCCATGGCCATCACCCTTAGTACTTCAGCGCTCCGTAAAATCTCTGTTTAACGTCATAAAACCTCTGAGAAAGGAATTCCTATTAGAAGTAATATTATTCTTAGCTTAAAAATGGAAATTTCAGACACTACCACAGCACATAAGTGTGATACATCCATGTGCCTAGGTACTCCTTTTGCAAATCAGACACTTGGAGAGGGCAAGAGTGACCCACACCTTTCCTGACTCTCGGTGAACTCAGTAATAGAGGGTGCACCCACCAAGCAGACAGTCAGAACTCTGACGTCCAAGCTTGCTCCATGACTCTCTTTCACTCAGCAGTAGGGAAAAGGCCAAAAAGTAAACAGTCGTTCCCTCTTTTGCCTCTTTGATTAAATATCTGGAGGAAATTAATTCCCTACATCATTTCCAAACCACTGTTAAAGTCTTTGATGAATAATTAAAAGATTTGAGGGAAGAAAAAGTATTTATTTCTGATATCATATGCACAAAAGTGCAGATGAGAAGCCACGGGTAATCTTCATTTTAACGTTTCCTTCTATTCCCGAGTACTTGAGTGCGCAGACATCATATTATTTCAAGGGCTGAAAAAATCTTTAGGAAAAATAGTAATATAAGCAGTTATACTATTCCTTACCTATCTTATTAGCAGGCTCTGAGTAACATTTCTCATGTTTGTACTAATAGAATATTCAGCAGCAGCGAGTGTTCCTTATATCAGACAAGTAATTCAACATCAATGCTTGATGTGATGCTGTGACTAAAAAAGGACCGGTGATACCTTTTCATGAATAGATGAAAGATGTTGAATAGAGGTAAGGAGCTGATTTACTGCTGGTGACACCAATACTGAAAGACTTTTTTCTGTGTGTTGTTCTGGTGTCAGCATATTAAAAAGGTTACAAAAATTACCTGAAAGATGGAGAAAATATCTTAGAATGAGAGACTCAAAGAGTTTGACGTCTTTGGTTTATTAAAACAAAGCTGGGTGGTGACTTGACTGTTTCACAACCAAATGCCAGGTACTGAGAAGATCTTTGATCTAACAGAAAAAAAGACTTACAGAAATGATAGCAAAAAATGAACAGAGGACAGATGGAAATTAAAGTAAAGAATACATTTGGAACAGTTGCAATAAATTACCATGAGAACTAATGAACTTTCTACCTCTTAATGTCTTCAAAACAAAAACATGCTTTGGAAAAATTCAAGTGATTTTTCCCAACCTAAAAGAAAAGAAAGGATCAGGGGGAAATATATGAATGGTAAAGACAAGATTATATTAATTACCAGAGTATCTAGTTGTGAAGCTATTCCTTAAGCTTTCTGTGAACCAGAAGTAATTTCAGCAATCTGTTGGCAGCGGAGGAATAGTGAGGTCCAGGAATTTTGATCTCTACTCCATATTTTGGTGAGAAGCAATTTCTAATCCTTCCTTCTTTATCCATCTGAAAGCCTCTCTCCTTCCCTGCCCCTACCCTCTCATGTCACCGCTTCCTTCTGCAGTTTCACTTTCTTTTCTAGTGTCCCCCTTCATCCATAGTGGGAAGCAGCGGAGGGCAGAGAAGGGACCAGGAATTAAGCTTTTTGCTGTCAGTCTTCCATCCTAAATAAAAAGTTTAAACTTAGAAGAGCTAAATGGGGAAACTGGAAGGGAAACCACCCCAGCTGCTGAATTTCCAGCTGCCAGGCAGGACGGCAGGCACACTCAGTGCTGGGTAGGCGTGAGCTGCACGGTGTTTCTGTGATTTCACAGCTTTCTTTGCAGCACGTCCTCCTCAATTCTGCAGCACGAAGGTCTGGAAGAGAGGACAGGGAGGCTCGACAGCTCATTGCTCCTCACCTCCTTTGTAAATCGCCTCTGCGTGGTTTTAGAATCATAGAATCACAGAATTGTCAGGGATGGAAGGGACCTTAAAGATCACCTAGTTCCAACCCCCCTGCCATGGGCAGGGACATACCCCACTAGATCAGGCTGCTCAGAGCCCCATCCAGCCTGGCCTTAAAAACTTCCAGGGATGGGGCTTCCAGCACCTCTCTGGGCAACCTGTGCCAGTGTCTCACCACTCTCATGGGGAAGAACAACTTCCTTTTCACATGCACACCACCCGTGTGAGACGTGGGCACACCAAAGATTGCTGTTTACAGTTTAGTGGTGGAGCTGGTGGTGGAAGGTTGGGTTCAATGATCTTAAAGGTCTTTTCTAACCAAAGTGATTCTGTGACTCTGTTTTGCTGGGCTCCTATGACTCATTTGCCCAGGAGGCTCTGCGGAGTAGTACCAGGGCACCCACACCGGCACCTGGCAACGTCGACGTGCACACTTTTAACAGATGTAAAATGACGTCATTTCCCTGAATCTCACCATTGGAAACACAACTTTTTTAAAATAAAAGCCAAAGCCAACTGAGGAAGCCAACGTGGTATTTCAGGCCCGGCAGAGCAATGGTGATCAGGCAGTCGGTCACATGCACCGTCACCGGCTCCACACGAACGCCCACGGGTGACACACAGGACATGGCGTGAGACGGTGACAAGTGACGCATGACGGCCGCACGGCAGCCAGCAGCGCCACGAAGCCGCTCGCCGGCGGGGCTGGCGCCGGGGGTTTGAAGGGACGCAGTGACCGCGGGGCGGCGGCAGCGGGGAGCCGTAGGAAGTTAGACAAAAAATCTTCTGCCGAAACCCGGGATCGAACCAGGGACCTTTAGATCTTCAGTCTAACGCTCTCCCAACTGAGCTATTTCGGCTGGTGCTTTGCGCAGCTTCCCGTGATGCCACTAATCCGCTTTCCCCGCCCATCGTCTGCCCGATATTGGTGTATGATGATTTAAGGCAGATGTTCATAGAACCACAGAATGTCAGGGGTTGGAAGGGACCTCAAAAGATCACCTAGTCCAGCCCCCCTGCCAGAGCAGGATCACCTAGGGCAGCCACACAGGAACGCATCCAGGTGGGTTTTGAAAGTCTCCAGAGAAGGAGACTCCACAACCTCTCTGGGCAGCCTGTGCCAGCGCTCTGTCACTCTCACAGTGAAAAAGTTTCTCCTCATGTTGCGGTGGAACTTCCTATGTCCTAACTTAAACCCATTATTCGTCCTACGTTGCCGAGTCCTTGCAAGTAAAGTTATGCCTTCACACAACGACAAATGCAGCAATAACAAAAAGACATATATCTGGATGAACAACACATGACCTCCAAGCATTTGGTATAAAGGCATCGTGGTTGTGGCTCCCTGGATTATTGGGGGCGTAACAGCAACTGGAATACTTTGTGGAATCCAAGAGCATTGCATCAGCAGTATTTTTGCTTCAGAGTTCTCAGGGACTTTATAAGCCTTTATTTTGTTTTAAGTCTGACAAATTCTGTACAGAGCCAATGTACCACTAACAGACACAAACAGAAAGGGCACTTCCATTCTTCTTTTAACAGTCTTGCTCGGAGATGAACATTCTACGAGGGCAGTTCTAAATCTTTGCATAAATCATAAAGCCTGACTAATTATAAGAAATACCTATGAGAGCATCCCCTGTTGACACTCCCTGGATGCTGCTTTGCAAGATCACCCACTGTTTATCCCTCATGTTAGTCAAAATAAAGCCAAAGACATCTTTCTCTCTCTTCCACAGTAACAGGAGTTTAACAGATGGCTTCTTTTTCAAGCGTGTAAAAAGCAGCATTTTCCCAAACGAACTCTGTGACTATTTGGTGAGATACACCTCCATATTTCCTTTTACTTTCACAGTATATTTTTCTTCAAGTTGTCCTACTTTTGGAAAGTCTTGTGTGAGGAACCACTGTTCTTCAGACACTGACGTTCTCAGAAGTCAAGGGCGTATTTTCAGAAGTCAAAATTCCAAGTACTGGGCCAGTCATGACTGAAAACAAAAACTATTTAACAACAAATTTCAGTTAGGGAAAGGTTAAAACAAAAAATACCCTTGTACTAAAGAATTGTGATAACAACATACTGATACAAAATCTCTTATTCTCATGATTTTCCATTGCCACTGGCAATGACTGTTTTGCTGAGAAATGATGAATGTAATCACTTAATAAGCACGTCGCCTACTCATGCAGCTAACAATCTTATGCTTTCTGGTACAGATAAACTCCAAATCTGTGATGACATCCAGAGAAGCCAAAACACTACTGACCAGAGTTTTCATGCATTGCCACAAAAATCAGAGCTACTATGGACTAAAAGGTTATTTCAATTTTTATCACTTTTAGAAACCATTGTTTTACCAGGTCAAATGGAAATGGAAAGTAATGGAAAACAAAACAACACACAAAAAAAAAAGACAATGATTCACTCTCAGGCATAGTGTATTAAATAAAACAGCCACCTTTTTTTTGTAAATAAAATCTACATTTCTGTATGAAAGTTCCTCTTACTGAAAGGTAGAAACATATTAGCATTTCATGGCTATTTAAAGAGCATAAGAACAGTTTTTGCAGACTGGAGCATTCTCAGTCCAGCCGAAGCTATTTACAAGTTTCTCCTAATGGGAAACTAAATTTGTGCTATTTTGTACCCTCCCAGAACAGGAACTGAAGTTTAAAAAAAAAAAAAAACCACCACCATTTTTTTCACCCACAACCATCCTCCTATATCTACTAAAGGACAGGATGGACAAAACCAAGCTGTTTTCTTGTCCATCGTATTATGACAATGTAAAGGAGTTTTAATCACAGCTGGCGTCCCTCAGTGCCAAGCAGCACACAAATGTAAGCAAGCAAGTGCCAAAATCAGATCAGAGAAAGCCTTGGGGAAAGCAAGAATCTCCATCACAATACCGGTTTTCCCCAACAGTCAAGGGATTTCAGGAAGTGCTTCCTGAAGATCTGGTAGAACCTACAACAGTAACTCCATAAAGAGATGCAGAACTGACAGCTATCCCCCAGAAATTTTGCAAGTGTGAGCCTCTCACCCACAATGGAACCTGGATAGGAAACCTTCATTGAAGGTCAGCCTTTCTGCTTGACAAAGTTTTAGCAATTTAAGTAACAGACACACTTATCCCATTTTTCTTATTGGTGTAACCCCACTTTGCTTTGTGATGCAAACCATGAGAAAAATGGACTGAAATATTGCTGTGTTAACAGTATTTTACATTACTACCTCTGCCTTCTGCAGAAATGCTTCTTCCTATCTTCCATTTAAAAGTAGCAAGAAATAAAACCTGAAAGCATTACACTTCTCCACACTGAGTTCACTAGTTGATCCTTTGTCCTTTTCCTCCTGCAGAAGCCAGAAGGTTAATGGCAAAATAAGATGTTTTCTTTAACAGTTAAAAGACTTTTTCCCTGCAAAAGGAGTGTTCCTACTGGAGCACTCACTTGCTAAGGCAACCTGATCTGCAATGCAGCTCAAAGAAAAAGCCTTCTAGATTAATTTTTAAATATATATTTATAATTGTCAAGCATTACAGCAGGGCCAGCCACTAGATAAATGACCGATGCTCTCTAATACCCCCTCTCACTCCCCAAACAGGAAGCGAGAAGGGAATAAGGCAGAAACACCTACAGACTGGAAAGCTAAAACAGCTTTAGTGAAACTACAGTAGTACTAACAAAGTAATGAAAATAATGAAATATATAGAGACCCAGTATCAAACCCAACTCCCCCACCCATAGCAATCACCACTGATGCTGCAGAGAAGGCAGGAACCAGGGAAGCCCCAGGCTCAGCAGCTGAGGGGAGCTGGGCACAGAAGCCGGATTTGGGAACTTAGGATCGGCATCAAAGTCAGAAGAGTCCTCCTCAGATATCAGCCACTGAAAAAGAGAGCTTAACCCCCCATGATCCCTCACTTTTATACTGAGTACAACATATATGGAATGGAATACCCCTGTTGGTGACCTGTCCTATCTGTTGCTCCCTGGACGAGCAAACTTTTACTTCCTTGTGACCTCTCTCACTTCCTGGCACTCCCAGCGTTGCACACAAGAGCCAGCAGTGGCCTTGGTCACTACAGGAATAAGTGCAAGCAAGAGCCTTTCTGCATCCCAGTCCCAGGCAGTAACTGTAAACATCAGGTGTTATCACTGCCAGTAGCACACACTGTCTGCAAAAACACTCTGCTCACTTCAGAAAGTGCAGTCTCTCAGAACAAACTGAGCAGAAAAGTAAAATCATTGAAAAGAATTGTTTTAGCTCAAATCCAGACAATTTATTTTAAAAATGTGTATGTATACAGCTATATTTATATATATATAAAAATAAAAGTAGGAACACCAAGCCAAATGTCTCACTCAGAACTACATTTTCAAAAATATTTAAATAACTTTCACTAAAATTTAATAGATCCTTCTGAAAAGTCCACTCCCAGTAAAATCACTTGTTTGGATAGTCACTTAAAGCTTGCATCTTCAGCATCTAAATATACAAAACAACTTCCAAAAGATCTATTCAAAAAAAACAGCTACACATACTGCTTTCTTCTGTGCATTTCCCCATCTGGTAACACTATCAAAATTGATTTTTAATGTTCCAAAGATGCTGTACCTATTTATAAGGTTTAAAATAATAATTTAATCTGTAATCCTAAAACTAAATATCATATAACTGGTATTCCAGCATAAGCAGATGTGAAAGATGTATATTTTCATGTAGCTCACCCAGGGCAGCTGCCAAAGTAAGCGTAAATACAGCTCAAACAGATCTTTGCAGTACTTATTTCTGGTATCAACTTCCGTAAAATACAAAAGACTAAGACGGGTAAGTAAGTTTCTGCATATTGTAAGGAAGCTGCATCGCAAGAAAACACAAAATTTTAGAAAATATTTAGAAAATGTTACCAGCAATGTGCGATTGCCAATAAAATTTTAAGTGATTCATCAGGAAAAGCTTAACCTTAAGTATTTGGTGAGCCAAGTATTCTAATAGACCAGTACATATCAAGTCTGGTAACTTCTGTCCTTCCCAAATGGCAGTTTGTCTACCAAACCAAGTATGAGACCCCCTCCTCCCCCCAAAAAAGAGAAGTGCTATACAATTCTAGTATAATATTATCTCACTTTGTTACACAAAACTCACCTTTGGCAACACCTTCCTAGACTTTACAACACACACGTGACGCTAAGGCGAGGCAAGACACTTACTGCCGAGCTTTCTTTTAAGCTGATTCTTACCAGCCAAGAGGAGAATTTCCTCAACAGCACCACAGAACACGCAGGAGGTACGATGAGGTTGGGAGCATTGCAGGTCTGTCTGTAGGCAGCACTACCCATAGACTCTCTGGGTCAATACTATTAAATTTTATGCTCAGTTACTACTGAAACTCTAGCAGGGGCAAAGCTAAGGCAAATTCCCCAAGTTTCACTCTCCTAGCACTTACAGTGATGAGGAAAGGATTTCTGCACACATTTGCATTTCAAGAGGTAACTTCCAATTTCTAAGACTTTAAAGTCGCACCAATTTCTGAGTATACCACAGCATTCTAGCCCCACGCTTCTGCAGCTCTACCCCAGGGCAACAGATGGGTCCGGGGCCGTGGCAAGTAAAGAATGCAAAGTGATAAAACCAAGAAGAGTTTTCCCCATCTATGTCTGCCACCTGAAAGCCAAAAAAAAGTGAAGATAACTTTTCCAGGGTACAGGAAGGACTATGAAATACAAAAAATAAAAACACACCATCTACTTTTTCAGCATGTTTACTTAAGAGAAACCAGTTGCAGCATAAATTGAAGTTTCCTCCCAAAGTTTACATTAAAAGTCAAACATTGTTTCATCTTTAAAATGTTTGCCACAAAAAAAAAAAAGTTAAACACTGCATCAAATAAGGTCTGCCAACCCATAATTCACAGGAAGTGTTTAAAAATCTTCTCCATAAGTAGCCTTCATATCACAGGAGATATTGTCACTGGAATGTTAACTGTCTTACAGCATTTCAAGTTTGTTACAATTACAGTTAAGAAAAGGAAATTAACATGTAAATGAGAGTAATACAGTAAAAGATGACATCTAAAAGAGAGCTAACAATTAACAGATTAAGAAAGTGCTTCTGGAAATCTCAGCAAGAACACCTGCTACTTGAGAGCTTTCCCCCATGCCCCTTAAAAAGGGTATTTAAAGTTATAGAGCAGATAACAGTTTAATCAGTCACCTGCAGAAGGTAATACTGCACCAACACAGAAAAGAACTGAACCATATGGGTGCTGTATCCAGTTTTTACCAATTGACTTATAGACTCCAGAAAATACAGCATTTCTTCCCCTTGATTAAAAATAAGCTACAACTCTTTAAAGCTACAAAAATAACATATTACACTGTAAAAACAAACTAATACAGATAAGCAATTCCAGAACTAAAATTCCATTGCAAGTCTCAGAAGCTGTAATGGTAATTAATTATTTTTAGTAAGGCAGATTTTACTTCAGTTACACTGATTTATGGCATCATAAATATTTCTCGCCCTGCACAGTTCTTTAAAATCAATACCGAGTGAGAATATAGTATTGCACCAAAAGCCGAAATTAACAGGTTCAACTTGTAAAGTGCTGAAATCCTTCCAGAGTTGTGCCGTACTGCAGTTCTGTATTCGTCATGGTTTGTGTATCTTGAATTCATTCAGAGTTCAGCGTGGCTGCCTGGCTGCAGGCTTTGAAGAAAAAGACTGTATGAGGTAGAATGAACTCCTTCAGGTTCGCCGCCGCCCTACGGATCACCAAGCTGTGCAAACGGCTCTATCACAGGAAAGGGCTCCAAAGCCTTCTCTGAGTTTTTCCAGTTGTGGAAGTTTTCTTTGTACCATTCGACTAGTATGAAAAGAATGATGTTGAGTCAAGTTGACCAGAGGTAACAGGGAAATTCAAATATTCCACCAATATCCTAAGACTAACAACATGCTAATAGCTCATTATATGAAATTTTAGCCTAGAATATTAAAAAAGAACTAGTTTAAGTGTTATAAAGTCTTAAAAAGATTTATTCTAGTATTAAAAAAATAATTCTAGTACTTGACACTACTTAGCTGATTTAAAGAAAAAAGATTAACCACAGTAAAATTCACTACCTAAAAAGCAGCCAACTTTGTTAAATTAAAGCACTAAATTCATTCTTTTTAGCTTATCATTAAGTAACCTATAAACTCCCTTTCCCCCCATTCCTCCTCCCATCACTTCTAATCAATTAGTGTAAAAAACACACTGACTTGTTTTCTTTATTCCTTCTTTCCAAGGCACTTTAGGTCTCCATCCCAAGTTGTGCATTTTTTCTGAATTCATTGGGTATCTCAGGTCATTGGTAGGTCTGACAAAGTACAAAAATACACACATAGAAAACAATCTGATTAGACTTTTCCATTAACTGGAGATGCAGTACCTCACACGGTGTCCACACCAACATTAGGTATGCTTCCGTTTTGAAAATTCCCATCAATATGATCAGGTTATACTGCCTTCAAAGTGCAGCTGGAATAATACAATTCAGTTTGTCTTTGGAATTGAATAAAGATGAATCAATATCTCAGTGGCACAAAAACTGGCACAAAACTCAAATCACTGCAAATGCAATCAAGCAAGTCAGTGCGTTTGCAGCCTTCGAAACTGTACGCAAACTGGTGTTTTCTAGCATAAGCATTCACATTTTTCAACCTGAAATCCCACAAATTTTCATACACTTTGAAATACTTCCACATGCTATTTGAAATACACGGACTTTCGAAGCATCGTCATTACAGTGGCTAATTAGCTACACAAACTTAGGGCTTGATGATCTCGGAGGCGTTTTCCAGCCTTAACAATTCTGTGATTCTGTGAATTTCAGGCTGCAAGTTTCAATGCAGAAAGAGATTCCCTACACGTAAGCACGGCACAAATTTCCACTTCCACAGTCTGGCAGTTAGTCTAGTCCAGCATTCCTGCATTACTGGCACTAGCATACCAAGTAGTTAAGTTGCACATAGAGACAGAAACCAGCTACTTATTATCGTTATTAAATCATGCTAATCTCAAGCAGAAGCAGAACTAATTTCTCTATGGCAAGTAACCCCCGTGACCTTTAAGTTGCTCATTACAGAATTAAATAATCATTAGTCAGGTATCTTAAGAATCTTTTAAGACCTCAACACTCTTTGAAACATGTATTCCTATGTGGTTAGTTTTCCCAAACCCTTTTACGTTTAAACATTAGCAGACAGGGCCCAATACACATGAAGAAACATCTCAGTTTGAATCACACTGAGACCTACTGAACACTCACATCATGTGAGCCAAAGGCAATTTGTTCAAAGTCCTGTGACACACTCAGATAGGATTCTGAAGAACACTTCCTTTTAAAAACAGAAATTAGTACATTTAAAGACACACCAGTTGCCATGATAACAATCCAAATGTGAACAGAAAGCAAGAAATCTAAAGGCCATAATAATACTTAACTGCTATCAGCAGTTACGCCATTTTTAATCACTCTGGAGAGTGATATCTAAAGAAAGCAGAGACTCACTGTGGCTGCAGAAAAGAAATGGAGATAAAAGAACAGAGCCAAATCAAGCCTGAAATTAAGGACAGAAACACACAGCAAAAGCATATTTATAAAAGCTATCCATTTTGCTGCCACTCTAACATTGGCACCTCAGAGTTTTACATCTACTTTTGAGAGAGCAATTTCAGCTTCAGATAGGAATCTAAAATGAACTCCACACCACAGGTCCACATTTCTGCCTGTGGAGAGTGGGTCTTACCTTTAAAGAACATCTAAGTCTGAACTGCTTGTATTGACATCAAAATACTAAAGCTGAATGAGAGACAATGGGATCCACCTCACTTAAGTGATGTACAGAGTCTAGCTGGACGCCTGTATCTAGTGGAGTCCCTCAAGGGTCAGTACTGGGACCAGTGCTGTTCAATACATTCACCAATGACCTGGATGAGGCAACAGAGTGCACTGTCAGCAATTTTGCTGATGACACAAAACTGGGAGGAGTGGCTGACACACCAGCAGGCTGTGCTGCCATTCAGAAACACGTGGACAGGCTGGAGGGCTGGGCAGGGAGAAATCTGATGAAATTCAACAAGGGCAAGGGTAGAGTTTTGCACCTGGGAAAGAACAAGCCCATGTGCCAATATAGGTTGGGGACTGCCCTGCTGGAGAGCAGTGTAGGAGAAAGGGACCTGGGACTTCTGGCAGACAGCAGGATGACCATGAGCCAGCAATGTGCCCTCAT
This sequence comes from Trogon surrucura, assembly GCA_020746105.1. Lineage (NCBI taxonomy): Eukaryota > Metazoa > Chordata > Aves > Trogoniformes > Trogonidae > Trogon > Trogon surrucura. The sequence continues at coordinate 58,056,013 of CM036617.1, forward strand.
GGTCAAGAAGGCCAATGGCATCCTGGGGTGTATTAGAAGGGGGGTGGTTAGTAGGTCGAGAGAGGTTCTCCTTCCCCTCTACTCTGCCCTGGTGAGGCCACATCTGGAATATTGTGTCCAGTTCTGGGCCCCTCAGCTCAAGAGAGACAGGGAACTGCTTGAGAGAGTCCAGTGCAGAGCCACAAAGATGATGAAGGGAGTGGAACATCTCCCTTATGAGGAAAGGCTGAAGGAGCTGGGTCTCTTTAGCTTGGAGAAGAGGAGGCTGAGGGGTGACCTCATTAATGTTTATCAATATGTAAAGGGTCAGTGCCAGGACAACAGAGACAGGTTCTTCTCAGGGATGTCTAATGACAGGACAAGGGGCAATGGGTGCAAGCTGGAACACAGGAGATTCCACAAAAACATTAGGAAAAGCTTTTTCACTGTGAGGGTGACAGAGCACTGGCACAGGCTGCCCAGGCAGGTTGTGGAGTCTCCTCCTCTGGAGACATTCAAAACTCACCTGAACACGTTCCTGTGTGACCTACTGTAGGTGATCCTGCTCTGGCAGGGGGGCTGGACTAGATGATCTTTGGAGGTCCCTTCCAACCCCTGACATTCTGTGATTCTGTGTAAACTATCCTTAAGCAAAACCATAAAACCTGTCCTTTCATCAGAGCAGACTTCAGTAGTGAGAAGTCTGAAGAAAGTTTGGACACAGTCAGATCAGCACTACATATTCCCCTTTGAGACATATTCTGACCTAAAGATTTAAATAATAAATGGAAATCCTGGGGTTTTATGCAGTGTTCTGAACAGACCATAGATATCAAATCCCTCCAGCCAAAAAGAAGAAAAGAAAATTAAGAAAGCAAAACAGCTCTTACTCCCTCAAAAAGTTTTCCCTCCTGCACAGCAGAAATACTTTCAGAAGAAAGTATTTGGCAAGAGTCCCAGAAGCCTTCAGAATAAAGCTATCCTGCATACGCTTCATGATTTTCTTACCTGTCTTTGACATAATCCATCCAGTGCTCCATTTCAGATTCCGAACTGGTCTTCTTTATCTGTCAAGAAAAGAAACAAAAATCAGCCCCACACATCTTGCACTGCCTTAACACAAATTTTAAAATAATTTTTTTAAACAAGATTTAAGTCTGTTACAAAAAAAAAAAAACACCACCAGAAATGGCTTTTTGTCTAAAAGTTTTCAAACTACTGAAATTACCAAAACTATCTAGAACAATTCCAGTACTTCTCCATCTGAGCACTGCCTAGCCATTCATAATCAAATTGTTACATTTTAATAGCGTCAAATTCTCAGACAAAAACTGAAGCCGCCAGCATGAAAAAAAAAACAAACCCTAACAAATGGTATTTAATCATTATGCCAGTTATGTCCCAGTTTGGATATCTGATGCAGCAGTGCAACGCACGATAGCCTGTACTGCAAACTTACTTGGTACAGCTGCCAGAGAAAAGGTAGCACAGTGTTCTGTTGCAACTATTTTTTACGACCTGCAGCAAACCTACGCTCTCTATGAGCTACAAAAGGTTTATAGTCGATTCTTTACCAGTCATTGCACATGTGAACAAAATCATGAGAGCTGTTTACTCACTAGATGGATTAACTCCTTAGCAAGCTGAGCAATGGACATCTCAAAGTTAGTTCCAATGTTATAAATTTCCCCTGGCTTCCCCTCCTTCAGGACAGTAAGGAATGCTTCCACCACATCAGTTGCATAAAGAAAATTCCTCCTTTGAAGTCCGGAACCATGAATACAGCTTAAAACCCAGGAAAAGGCAAGAAAGTTTTGTTAATCCTTAAGTAGAAGCATTCAATTTATTAGACTTAAGCAGTTTTGCCATTAGCTGTTACGTGATGGTACCTTAAGAAGTAGCTGACATGCAAACAATCCTTTAAACTAAGGACATCCTATTATTAGAGTAAGCAATCCATAATTTATTTACGAAATTATCATTTTACAAACTCTACCACATATTTATAACTGTAACTACAGTTTTATAGCACAAACAAAAAAAACCAAATTACATACCATTTTCTGTTCTGTTGCAACAAAGATATAAACTTTGGAATAACCTAAAAAATTGAACAAACAAAAAAATTTACTCTGCTATTTCAGAGGACATTATTCTGAAAAAAAAACCCCATGGGGCATTTCACCAGTAATTAAGTATTTTAATATGACCCTTTGAATACTTTTCAGTTTTCTTAACACCAAACAAAGCCTAGAAACTGTAAAGATTTGGGTTGTTGTTTTTTGTGGGTTTGTTGGGGTTTTTGGGGGGGGGGGGGGCGGGGAGATGCCTGTGTTGTAAAGCTTACTTTTCTGGTCAACCATTACAAATCAGTAGTTACACGTGTAACATTTTTCAGAAAGAAAATGGTTCCACTGCTTTTCACACACAGAAATGCACTAGAGCCTAACTAGGGATGACTACTGCAAACAGTTTAGTACATGGTTTAAACACCCAGAAAGTTGCAGTAAGTCTGTAGTCAAAAATTAAGAATCATTGAAACAGATTTTGAAGAGAAGCAACAGAATTTCAAGATGCATAAACACGCATCATGTGATAGCCACTAGCTTGCAGCATAAAAAGGTTTACAATTAATGCATTACATTGAGCTATGAGCTTAGATCCATGCATAATGTTCCAGAAACTTCAGAATAGTTGGCTCCACTACTAGAAGTTTTTCAAATGAAGTCATTAGAAAGCTATTCCAACTTCTTCAATTTTGTTAACTTACTATTCTAAACGTAAGAATGGACATACTAGGCAAAATTAAAAAATTCACCAGCCTAGTACTGTGTTCTGAGCAGTAGCTAGAAGTGGACACTTGAGGAAAACTATACATAAGCTGAAAACAGTGATACAGCCCCTAAATATACTCCAAACATCATACAACCTGCAGCCAGACATATCCCAAGCTACAGATCAGTGAAAAACACGTTTTAAGAACCATTGTTTATCCATCTCTAACAACATAAGGAAAACAAATAATTTATCTGCAGAAAGAAAGCAATAAAACCCAATAGAAATTAAAAAAATCACCTCACTAGAACTAAAAAAATATTTCACACAAGCTCTGAATTTCCACGAGCACATACAATTATCACTGTCATTCCACCAGTGTATTTCCATTCATAGCACAGCAGATCCTGGTATTGGCTACAAAGGCAATTCCCTCTCACTAAAAACTGTATTAACCAGTTACCCCACAAGGCACATATGGCCACGTGCAAATCACAAGTCACTTTGTGCTACTTTATCACCACATATCTGATTGCTATAGTTTCATCTCACCTGTTTACCATGCAGGTTAGAACATCTCTTTAGACCAGACACATTGCTCTCTCCGTTTGTTTTTTGAAATGTTTACCTTTTTATTAAACATTTCTGATTACGATACATGACGTGTATAATATAATTTGTAGAGGAACACTGCCAGACACAGAGCCGTTAAATATCCTTTGAAAACTTGGGAAAATTACAAAACAAAAGTCATTGTAGTAAAATTCATGTAAATAACTAGAAACTTTTGACTGATGCTTTACTGACAACCAAAAAACATGTTCATTGTGTCGATGGTAAGACACGTGCAAGATCAAAATATGTAATAACAGATAAGTGTGGATAAATATACTTGCAAGACTGTGCCTTCTTTTGCTTGCTTGTTTGTTTTTTTCTCAAAAGTCAGCCCATTCTCATAAGAAACATCACTACAACCCTAAATGATGGTATACTGAAGCGCAGAGTAAACCACAGGCATAACTTACTTTTTCTGGATACTGGTGTGGTCCGTAAACATTACTGCTCCGTGTGATAACAACTGGGAACTTAAAAGCATTAAACATGCACATGATTACATAAGAAAACATACATCAGTAAAAATCTGTAGGCTTCTTGTTCATCAGCAAAAACTGTCATGCCCACAGTTCTTATTCAAAAATCCACAAGCCTTTATAAACATCAACAAATTAGCTATTCCTACTTCTGTCAAACGGGCAAGGGCCTCCCACCTTCTCAGTCTGTTAGAAGCAAACATTTGTAATCTCAGCCTTGCTGTGGAATCACCAGACGTTACACACACATATACAATTGCAAGAAAAACACATGTGAACCTTTTGGAATTTCATGGTGTTCTGTATTAATTTGTCATCAAATGTGATCTAACCATCATCTAAGCCAAGAGTATTCACAAATAGAATGTGCCTAAAATAATAACACAAACCCAATTCTGATCCTCCATGTCATTATTGAACACACTCATTCAACACTCAAAACGCCAATGGAAAAAATGAACCCTTGGAATTAATAATTGGTTGACGCCCCACGGCGGCAATAACCTCAACCAGGCGCTTCCTGTAGCTGTGGATCAGACCTGCACTCATTCAGGAGGGATTTTAGCTCATTCTTCCTGGCCGAACTGCTTTAGCTCTGTCATATTCTTTGGGCATCTTGTGAATGGCTCTCTTCAAGTCATTCCACAGCATCTCTGTTGGGTTGAGGTCTGGGCTCTGACTTGGCCACTCTAAAAGGCCAATTTTGTTTTTCTGAAGCCACTCTGCTATGGACTTACTCCAGTGTTCTGGGTCATCATCTTGTTGCATCACCCAATGTCTACAGAGTTTCAGCTGACATACAGACATTCTCACATTATCCTAATGAATTTTTTGATAGACTTGGGAATTCATCTTCCCCTCAATGACTGCAAGCTGGCCAGGCTCTGAATCAGCAAAGCAGGCCCAAATCATGATGTTTCCTCCACCATACCTTGCGGTTGTGATCATGTTTTCATGATGATACACAGTGCCCTTTTTATACCAGATGTAGTGCTGCGTGTTCTTTCCAAGTAGTTCAACCTTTGTTTCACTAGTTCACAAAACATTCTGTCAGTACCACTGTAGAGTGTCAATGTGCTCTTTCGCAAACTTCAGGTGTGAGGCAAACTTCTTTGTAGTAAGCAGCAGCTTCTTTCGTGGTGTCCTGCCACAGCCAGCCTGCTTGTTCAATGTTTTACGTGCTGTACGCCCATGAACACAGATGTCAGCCAGTTCCAACGATGCCTTCAACTCCTTGGCTGTCACTCAGGGTTGTTTCTTTACCTCGCTGATTAGTCTTCATTGTGCTTTTTGGGGTCATTTTGACTGGGCACCCACTTCTTGACAGAGTAGCCACAGTCCCAAAGAATTTGTAGATCATTTGCCTACCTGTAGATTGGTGAATTTCTATTTCAAAATTACTTTGTAACCCTTTCGAGCTTTATGTAAATCAACAATTCTTGATCATAGATCCTCTGAAAGCTCTTTTTGACAAGGCATGGCTCACATAAGCATATGTCTTGTGCGGAGCAAACTCAAAAAATTTGAGTGGTTTTTTTAAGTCAACGTAGCTCTAGTCCACACCTCCCAACCTCCATTTTCTTAAGAAGACTCCAAGTTAATCTGACTCCAATTAGCTTTTTTGAGGTCAACTCAAGGGTTCGCTTTTTCCACCAGCATTTTGAATGGTGAATGAGTGTGTTCAATAAAGACATGGAGGATCAGAATTGGGTTTGTGTTATTTTAGGCTCATTATGTGACTTAGATGGTGGCTAGAACACATTTTATGACAAATTAATGCAGAACACCATGAAATCCCACAGGGTTTACATACTTCTTCTTGTAACTATTTGGTTGACCGAAGGCTGGCTTATTATTTCTTATTCCAAGGAAACATTTCACAGTTGTTAACATCTAATTTGGGTCAAATTTATGTCAAAAATAACTTTGTAGAAGGGTATGTCAAGGACAAAAGACTAAAGCATTCAAAATTTTAAATATTCTTACTTAAATCTGAGTAATGGGGTTTTCTCTTTTTTTTTTTTTTTGCTTTCACGCAAGCCTAGTCTTCATACAATTTGAATTTTGCATATCCTACATCTGTATAAATGTATTTCCTTCAATTATCACTGGTTTCTCTTTGTTCTCTTTGGCCATTTTATCAAAGAACACTTCTAGACATTACAGTTATGATTTAAAATAAAAATAAAAATTAAAAAAGCATTTCACCTCTCCCCACGGTCTTGCAGTGTTACCTCCACCAGTAAACGGCAGACATCCTCTGAGACATCTAAACTACAATACTAGCAGTGGTACTGTGTGGGTTGATACTAGTTTTTCTTGCGTGCTTTTATGTATGTAATATATAATTATATATATACATATATATAAAAAAATTGTCTATAGTACAGGCACTAAAGTACGGGCTTCAGAGTTTTTGAAGCTTGCATCAACTTACTCGGTACCTTTCCCAGTAAGACTGAACAAAACACTCTGCAGCTGCTTTAGAGGAAGCATAGGGATTTGTCGGACGTTTCGGTGAGGATTCATCAAATTCCTGAAACGAAAAGAAACACCTGCATTACTCAATTTCTTTTACCCACTTAGGTCCTAAAGTTAAGGAAGATGCAGTTGCAACCAAAATAAAAAAAAAAAATCTAACTATCCAAGTACATCAGTTTGAGAAAGTCACACTTCTACTTACAGCAGAAGACCAATAAGAAAAGACAGTCTCAAGCACAGGAGGTACCCAGAATACCAGTAGTAATGTCTTTATATTTCTATATACTTATTTTTTATACTTCTGGCAGAGCACCTCACAGTAGCAGCTCCTTCCATTTTTGTCTGGTAAAATAATCACTGCTGCCACAATGAGGCTCAATCATTTTCAGGCTTATATTACCTCAATGTGCTAATTGCACCACCTCCACTAACAGACTGGCCTCTCAGTCCTAAATAAAAGGGATCTATTCTCCATTTTCTATAAACTTCATGTCTAGAAGAAAAGTAGAATTGTAACCCAAGGCTCTCAAAAGCGAGGCTCACAACAACTATGACCCGTTCCAGGATAGGTAGCTGCATGACCATCCTGTCACTTCTAACTACTTGACTTGAAAAATAATCACACACACAAAAAAACACTTGAAAATAACCCACTACACAAAAAAAACCAAAACACTTCTCCAAGTTAAAAAAAGAAAGCTAAAAGAATTCCTCCAAAATAATGAACCAAAGAAAGGGTGGATTCTACACAAACTGAGGTGCAATTCATCACAGCCACCTTAACAGATGATCAAAATACTCACTGTTCTTCTCTGACCTTTGCCTCTGAAATTAACTGACCTGGATTTATTTTTTGACCTTCTTCCCCATTAAAAAAAGAAAAACAAACCAAAAACCAAACAAAAAAAAACTCTTCAAGAGCTGCTACTATGATTCACAATGAGAACAAAAACCAGATGAAATCAAAGAGCTCTTTTCAAGTCCCGAAGGAATAAAAAGTTCACTTCAAGTTGTCTCAGCCAAACCACTGGTCTACAGGCAGGAAAACAACACCCTTGGGTATCATAAAAATCTACAGATTGAAGCTCTGCTGAGGGAACTGACAAAGACATTGCATCAATAAGAAAGTGCACGGGACTTTTCTGAAATACATATTTGCATGCACTAGGGCCCAAGACTCCTTAGGCGTTATTTATGCTTTCAGGTAGAGAAGTATGCATAATTTGTCTTTATATTGAGTTAAATTACATTTCCTGAATTAAAGTCAGACATAAATTGGCAAGAATCAAAAAGAATGCTACAGAACAACAAGAAACATCTGCATGTTTCTTCCAGTAACACAGGAACTATTTCCTGTTTGAACTGTCAGTACCCATGGTTCTGCTAGTATTTTAGCTAGAGTATAAAACCAGTGCCTTGCCTGTAAAGTTTATAGTCAAGGCAGAGTAGGAAAAAAATTTAAAAAATAAAAAATAAGAAAGGAACATTCTGTGCACATTACTGAGGTCTCATGAATGCTCCAAGGCAAAATTTGTTTAATACATTCCTTTGATACTATCTCTCAGAAGCATTCACGTGTCATTAATGACCCACATCTCACTGCCTTAGGTAGTACACATTTGATATAAAACATGCTACCAAAAAAAAAAATTCAGGACTAGTTTTCCTACTTAGCTTTCTAAAAATAATCAAAGCTGGTTTATGAGTTCCAGTACTCTCAGAAATCACTAGAGTGTCATACATTTACAGAGGCCAAGGAAAGTTAGACTCAGTTTGTTTTCACTGCTAAAAGCAAGCAAAGCTGGAAAAACCCTTGTGACCTTTCAAACTCACCTCATCTGTGCTACCTCCGTACACTTCATCTGTACTAACATAAACAAACTTCTCCACATTGGCTTCATGCGCAGCAGCAACCAGCACATTAGTGCCATAAACATTCACATAAGTGAACTCCAAGGCTCGCCAAAATGAAAGATCTACATTAAAAAAAAATTCAGACAATTCTGATTAAATTTAGGCAAGGCATGGCTTCCTATTGAACCGTAATACTAGAGGCTGCAATACAGACATGGACTTCATCACTAGTTCTTTGACTGTCAGATAGCAAGGTCATTATTAAACGAACACACTTTCTACACTTACTTGAAGACAAAATCCTTGCTCTCAGCAAGAGGCTGGAATCACGAGCAAAAGCCTGTTGGCTATGGATGGCTCCATCTGAAATAGGGCTCATTATCTAACCTTAAGTGGCAGCCTAACTACTTCCTCTCTCCAACTAGAAGGGCTAAGCTCAGTAAGAAAAGATGCACTAATGCAGGCCTAGTACTGTTAAATAACTAGCACCTGTTTTAGTTCTTAGAATTGTCCCAATGACTTCTAATGACTTCGGGCATATCAAATCTGACAATTTTGGAAGTACTTTCCTGGAGAATTCTTCAAGGATTTCTTCTCATGATGAAGGGAGTACAGTAGGGATAGTCCTCATTCATGGCATTATCAAAGAGCAGTAATGTGAAACAGGCACTTCTAAGTGTAATTCCTTCTCTCTGGTTTTAGAATCCAGGTAGGATTCTGAAGGAAGCTATGCCTAATCCTTCAGCTTCCACATCATGGGTTGTTTTTTTCTTCCTGTAAGGTTGGAGCCAAATCAAGTAAAAACTTAAGACTGTGTACAAACTCCTTTTCCTTTGCATTTCATTACTATACCACGAGTACACTGTCAGTTACATGTGTGTCTAGATAGAATTGAAAAGTGTAATGTAAAAAAAAAAAAAAGATGTTATCGTTTATGTGCAACGAAAACGGAAAACAGTCAGATGAAGCACTTTTTAAATTAAGGCTGTGAACCCCTTTAACTTGAAAAGGCCACCAGACATGCAATCATGTAGTTTGTAGAGACAAACTGTACCCTTGTTTTGTACTAAGGGAAAAGACAAAAAATATCAGTATATATTTCAAACAAATACACTTGTAGAAAGTAACAAAACATGCAACAATGCTCACCTACATGTGTCTGGGCTGCAAAATGAAGGACTATATCTATTTTCTCAGTTTCAAAGAGCTGTCTTATAAAATCAGGTTCACAAATATCTCCCTGAACAGGAAAAAAAATAAATCATTAACATATTTTTGATAGAAAATAGTAAGCTTTCACTCGTACCAAGTGTAACATAAATCATTGCAAAGGAAGCACAGGATACAAAAAGCACAACCAACTGAGTTTTGGACAATTTATGAATGTCATATCTAAAATAAAACCAGATAACACACTATGAGTAACAGCCTCAATGAAGTTTATTTCAAGATTTATATTATTATTGAACATTAGAAACAGCATCACCCAGAAGTATGTTTTGTAGCTGGAATGCTGAGGTTGCAATGACAAGTTCCCGCAGCAAGTAAGAGAGTTACTGGAGTCTGACAGTGACACCCAGTGGCATTATAAAAGGTGAAGTGGATTTCCATTTTTACCAAAACAGATGACTGGATGTCTTGCAAGCATTTTGGGTTTTGCTGTTTATTCTGGTAATTTATTTCTTCACCTGATATATTTAGAAGAGAGTCAGGCATCGACACGCAAGCCATTCTTTAGTTTCACACAGAAGCAACAGCAGCTTGTAAAGGTAAATACAAGCTGAGAAAAAGCTTTTGACATTTATCTGTTGGCTCAATTTCAACAACATAGTACCTGAGACAGAGGGGTGTCTTGGGGAGAAAGACATTTGTGTTTTCAATAACAAGGAAATTAACTAAAAATAGTTCAAATGCACCTATGTTTTAAGAAGTTCTCGAGCAACAATTCTTAACAATAGCCTCAAAGAAGTACTAAGGGTCAGAAATAGGAGGAAGACGAACTCATTTTTCTACTTGTCATCCCTGAACAGAACCGAAACACTCCAGCAAAAACACTTCAGGCTCACACATTATTTTGAACTAAATTACAATTACTGACTTCTTTTTAAAAAAAAATAAATTCAAACTCAATACATCTGTGTGGAGCAACGTCAGAAATTTTGATAAAATTGTATCTTTCATGCAGTCCCTTGCACAAGTTTTCTAAACTTTTACTTCTCTACCTTCCAAACCAGGTTTCTTTCCTACAACAGCATGAGAGCATTTACTCTTCCCACTCTCTCCTAAGGCAAATAGCAGTGTTACTGTTTTAAATGTAGGGCTTGTCCATCAGAGAGGATCAACTTTTCTTCCAAAAATAAAAAAAAAACACTGGAAAGTTACAAAGAATTACACTGGTGCAAGTTTAGTGAGAATATATTCCTACTCTAGTTCAGAAGCAGTACAGCTACACCATTCCTTGTTACCCTCCCTCTGCTTCACATGGGGATCTGGCTGTTTACAGGATGCCTTCTAGCAGTCTCTGCTGTCCACAGCAACTAAATGTTAATATACACACAGGTCATGAATCTTTGCTACAGCATTAATACACTTGACTCCACATGCTGGAAACTGTCAAAAACCTCCAGGAAAAAAAACCAAAACCCTATTGAGGCATGTTGAAACCATACACATTTGCTAAGTACTCATCCCCCTTCCTCTCATGTAACTTTCATCCCAACAGTTCAAAGATAATCACTTATTGAAATAGACATAGGTTCACAAAAATGTAGACAGCAAGGGGGATCACCAAAAACATAAGGACAAGTTTAATTCCCAAACTTGCCTGAATATAGGAGATTTATTTAACTTACATATAGTACCTCTGACAAAATTGCTCCAAAGTTGCTATTTCAGAAAATTAAACTATATGCATTTCTCTGATGTCCTGCAAGCTCAGCAGCCCAGCTAGACAGAAAAACCACAGTGGGACAGAGTTAATTTTCTTCATGGCAGTTGGTATAGGGCTACGGTCTGAATTTGTGCGGAAAACAGCATTGGTAAGTCAGGGATATTTCATTATTGCCGAGCAGTGCTTGCACAGTGTCAAAGCCTTTTCTGCTTCTCAACCCATCCTGCCAATAAGCAGGCTGCGAGTGCACAGGAAGTTGTGAAGGGACACTCCTGGGACAGGTGACCCCAACTGACCAAAGGGGTATCCCAGGCCATATGATGTCATGCTCAGCACATAAAGCTGTGGGAAGAAGGAAAGGCTAGGATGTCATTTGTCATTTGAGTGATGGCATTTGTCATCCCAGGTCACCATGATGCATGATGGAGCCCTGGTTTCCTGGAGCTGGCTGAACACTTGCCTGCCCATGGAAAGTGAATTCCTTGTTTTACTTTGCTTACATGCACAGCTTTTGTTTTACCTGTTAAACTGACTTTATCTCAACCCATGAGTTTTTATTTTTACCTTTCCAACACCCTCCCCCATCTCATCAGTGGGGACTGAGCAGTATGATGCTTAGTTGCCAGCCCGGGTTAAAAATCTCAGCATACAAATCCAGCTGTCAGAATGTTTATCTGAACAATAAATCTAAATCTATCTTCTGTCTGAAGACAAAACTGTGGATACAGTAAACTCATTTACTTGGCAAAATTCCAAAAAGAAAAGGGCATACCCTGAATGTTCCCATGAGACTCTGTCCCAAACAACTATGAACGACATCGCATAAGCAAGAATGTAGCCTGATGTCTAGTGCTAACAGAACAAGGAGGAGTACGCTGTACACCACAGAACATGACAAGTGACAGCATTTGAAGGTACAAAATCTAAGAAGCAGCATGGAGGAGCCAAATGAATCCATCTTGCCCATACCGTCTACCAAAAGTGACACAATCATCCCTAAAACCACTAATTTCCATAGTCAGGCTTTTACCAATTTTGTACCTTTATACAATAAAATATAACAACTTCCAAAAGACTACTTCATGCAAGAGACAGAACATACTGCATATTGTCACAGACTTCCATGGGTGAAAATGAGGTCAATTAATAAGGTAAACATATGAAGTAAATGCTGTTATGTCCACCTGATATGCCAACATATGTGACAATTACACACACTGACTCATTCTTGACAATGAATTACTAGAAGTAATTTTCAATTTACCAGCGGCTTGTAGTTTGGGGACCTCTGAAGACCACATTACCTTGATATGAAGGTATAAAAGTCAGTAAAGAGTCAAGTTTGCTAGAAGAGAAGGTTTTATTACCTGGATAAATTTGTAGTTTTCCTTCTCAGAGACAGTTTCAAGATTCTTCAAGCTTGCACAGTAGTCAAGCTAAAGAGACATACCCACAGAATATCATTAACTGGGCTTCATGAAAGTAAATAAGATAACTCAGATCCAACCTAATCACAAGAAAGGTCAAGAATAAAGTTAAAACTTCTTCCAAAAGAAAAACTATTTTACAAGCAGACATGATGAAGCTTTAAAAATCACAAAACTCTTAAAGATATTCTAACTGCAAAGATTCTTAAACAGAACTTTAGAACTTGAAAAGCTCATTTTTTTGCAAATAATTATTTGCGGTGGTCACAGGACTATAAACATGAAAAATAGCTGATTTTTTTTTTGCCTAAGAACAAATTGATATATAATAAATAACAATAATCCATACAAATTTCAACATGCTACAGATTGCATTAAAAATTGTTTAAACCAGTTTTTCATATTGTGAAAGTTATTTACCTTATCTAGGTTTATAATCAGATAGTTTGGATAGTTCTTCACAAGAGAGACGACTACATGTGAAGCGCTGTCAGATAGAAGAAAAACATATTTTACAATTATATAGTTAGGTTTATGGTAACAAAATAACAAATTATGAGTAAGTTTAGCAATATCAAAAGGCTTTTGGGGGAAGAGAGGGCTATACTCTAGACAGGAAAAAGAGGAATTCACAGTAAGATATGCAACATTATTCTGTCAATAACACCCATAAGCACATAATGGAGTATTGTGTCCAGTTCTGGGTCCCTCAGTTCAAGAAGGACAGGGAACTGCTGGAGAGAGTCCAGCGCAGAGCCACAAAGATGATGAAGGGAGTGGAACATCTCCCTGATGAGGAAAGGCTGAAGGAGCTGGGTCTCTTTAGCTTGGAGAAGAGGAGGCTGAGGGGTGACCTCATAAATGTTTATAAATATGTCAAGGGGAAGTGTCAGGAGGACAGAGCCAGGCTCTTTTCAGTGATGTCCAATGACAGAACAAGGGGCAATGGATACAAGCTGGAACACAGGAGGTTCCACAAAAATATTAGAAAAAACTTTTTCACAGTGAGGGTGACAGAGCACTGGCACAGGCTGCCCAGGGAGGTTGCCGAGTCTCCTTCTCTGGAGACATTCAAAACCCACCTGGATGCGTTCCTGTGCAATTTACTGTACGTGATCCTGCTCTGGGGGGGAGGTTGGACTAGATGATCTTTTAAGGTCCCTTCCAACCCCGAACATTCTGTGATTCTGTGATAATGTTATGAAACTAAAAATTGGCTCAAAAGTTCATACTATAACAGAAAGCACTGCTCACAGCCACCAAAAAAAAACCTAACCCCAAACTGTTACATGCTATATTCAATTGCTATTCTAAAATACTTTATACTCTTAAGTTTATACATTAGGTATTAGGGAGAACTAAACAGTCCTATCTCTCTGAACTCACAATACTGCTCTCAACTCCCTGACATTGCTGTTAGGTGTAAGAAGAAATGACAACCTGACTACCAGGTGGCATTTCCATTTGGTAGAGTCTGCTGCACAAGAAGCTCACCGCGAGAGGTCGGGTTTAGCAGGGCTTATTCCCACCTCCAGCCCCCCAAGCTGGGTGGGGGTGCATGCACATAGAAATTTAATCCCCTCACAGCTTCAGACTCTGAGCACACTGACGGTCTCAAGCTTAAGATGGACCTGAGCTTCCTCTACTTCGAGCAGCGTCAACAGCACTGAGGAGCGGAGGTGAGAAGCTGTCTCAAGGCACTGCCACCCCCCTACCCTGCCCCGGCCGCGGCTGAGCACCCACTCACACCCTCCCTCGGCGCCGGGAACTCTCTTCACCGAGTACCTTCTCCCCCGCCGCGGGCGGAGGGCGGCCAGGCAGCTGCCCAGCTCGTTCCTCACGACACGGGAGAGCAACCTCCCAAGTCGAACCCCGTGGTGGACAAACGGCTGCGCTCACCGCAGCCTGAGCCGAGGCGCCACTGAACCGGCCCGGGACAGGCCCACGGGAGGCGGGCGGGCAAGAGAGGAGCGACCCGTCCGCCCCGGCCTGCCGCCCGCGCCCCCGGAAAGAAGGGCCAGCTACGCCCGCCCGGCCCAGCGGAGAAGCGAGGGCACAGCGGCCGCCACTCACATGAACCCCGCGCCGCCCGTCACCAGCAGCCGCTTCTCGAAGACCGGCAGCTCCGCAGGGACCTGCCGCCCCGACATCGTCCGCGCTTTACGGCGCAGCCCTCCAACCACCGCCGCCTCCTCCCGCTCCCTCCGTGCGCTCAGGACTGCGCACGCGCAACACGGGACAGGAACGGGAGCTGCGCCGCGGGTTTCACGGACAAGGCCGCAATGGCTTGCAAAAGCTTTCGTGAAAAGGTAAAAAAATAAAAGCCTTCCCCGGGTGCCCGATCAACGGAGCTCGTCGCCTCTACGCCGTACAAAGCGACTTTCGACGGCGACCGTCGCCTTTTAGGACGCTAGGTCTCAACTTACGGCCGAACCCAGCAACGGACACGTCGTAGCCGGAGAAGCGCCACGCACGGTGGCAGGGGAGGGGCCGGCTCCTTCGGCCCCGCCCCCCGGGGGGGCGGGCGCGCTGCCCCTCGCGCGCGGCTCCCATTGGCTCTCTTTCCGCTCGTGTCCTCCGGCTCGCCTGTCCCGCGCCCGCTTGTAACTCGGAGGGGTGGGCTCACGTGACGCGGCGGCGCGAGCCGGGGAGGGAGGCAAAGGAGGAGGAGGGAGTGGCGTGGCGGCGGAGGTGGGGGGGGGGCCGCCGCCGGCGGGACGCGGGGATGAGGTGGCGGCTGCTGTGGCTCCTGTGCGCCGCCGGCTGGTGGGGAGCCGGGGGCAAGACGCTGCGGGGCGGCTTCGCCAGCGCCGCCGCCCGGCTGGAGCCGTGGCGGCCCGTGGCGCGGTTCCAGTTCCACGGTGGGTGCCCGCGGTCGAGGGAGGGGCAGGGGCGGGGGGAAGCGAGCGGCTGGGCTGTGCCGTCCCTGTCCGCCGTCCTGAAACGGCGCGGGTGGTGTCCGAGCAGCCGTTGGGGCGCGGGGACGCTGCGCGCGGCGGGGGAGCCGTTGTGGCGGCGGCCGGAGGGAGCGGCGGGGTCAGCCCGGCCTCCGCCGGGACGTGCAACAGGTCTGACCCGCCCTTGCCGGCCGGGAGGAGCCCGGGGCAGCGCTGCGGGAGTGCTGGGGAGTTCGGCCAGAAGCGGGACGGAGGCGGGGCTGCGCCGAGGGCACGTGGAAACGGGAGTTGGGAGCAGCCCGTCGTGCGACCTGGGTGTGTGTCAGGGAGCGGGAAAGTGCCGCTGCGGGTGCTCGGCCCTGTGCCTCCCTTCGCGTCCCGCAGCCTGGCCTGTGAGCAGGGGTGTCTGGGAGGGGAGAGGCATTTTGACTTCTGCGTGTGTCTCTCATTCCCTCCTGGGACTCCCCCAAATGAAAGAGGACTTCACTTTGCACGTGTCTTGCTTCACGTGGCTGTTTTCAGTGTCACGGTGCATCAGGATGTAAAATCTCACCTGCTTATCCCCAGCGGCTTTTCTTTCCTCTGTTAATAATAATTTGCAACTGTCAGTTAAGAGACCCAGCAATGGGCTAGAATCCTTTTTGAATGGCCATTACACAAATACAGGTTGGAAGTTACTCTCCACAGAGGTTCTGCTTTGCAAGGAGGCGTGTGACATATTACCATATACTGTGTGGCTGTGCTGGTCAGCATGCTTTTCCTATATGCTCAGCATTTCAGTAGCTTACACAGTTTTCTTTCTCAGTTAGTTTCATGGCAGAAGAGTTCTGTGGAATGCTTCAGAGGACAACCATGAAGATAAGACTTACATAGGCTTCCTCCCACACTAGAAAAGTAGTGTGAGAGGAAAACGAAAACATTTGTAAGAAAAAAAAATCTAATGGGGTGAAGAAAAATGTGACTTAAGCTACACTATGATGCTCATAATCATACTACAAAGGTCATGAAATACTAGACTTTGAATCAGTTATTGAGACTGATTGAAGCACTGTCTTTACTTGAACTTGAGAAAATAAAATTTGGGGTGGGAGGAGAGAATAAAAAATGTTATCTGGAAGTCTGTTAAAAAAAAAAAAGGGAAAGGGAAAGTGTAATAGAGGTTAATGACTTTTGGGTTGTGGTAAAGGTTTGTTTAAGTACCATCATAGAAAATCATGCATGCAGGATTGCATTAATGAGATGTATAGAATTTGTTTCTGAAAGAGTGTAAAGACTTTTATAGGAGGAAGTAGTGGTTAAAGTTTAGGAATTAAGTAAGGCTTTAGTGCTGCTACTTACAAAAAAAAATCCATGCCACTTTGGCTTTTTGTTTGTAACTGACATTAAGGCAGAGTAGTTGATTTTATTTTTTAAATATCAAGGTGACCATGCTGTTCTGTGTGTCAGAATCAAGAATGTAGCAGTAGCTGTGACAAAAGCAGCTAGACTTCACCTGTTTCAAGCACAGGAATGGCAGAAGCTGCAGAATAACATCCAGGATCACAGCTGTACAGAGAAGTTCTCTAAAGCCCAACTGACAAGTGAGTTGCTACTTTTTTTTCCCCTTAAGAATTAAGTTATCTGTGTATTTACAATATCTATTTCAGTGAATTTGGACTTTGCATCAGCTTAAGTTAAAAGCAGGACTTTGGCCTTCTGTAATTAAGAATTATTACAGAGAAATAACATTGTTTGCATCACTTCAGAAGACTTTGTTTGCAAGTTATGATTTAGTATACTGGTAGAAAAAGACCAATCCTTAACAAGTAATGACTTTAATACAAACTGCCAAACTTCATGACCAGTTCTAGTCTCATGCTCTTACTTGCACATAACTCACCCTTTACCCTTCTGGCCACATTTGGCCAAAGTTTTCATTTACTTATTCAGCACAGAGATTTTCTTTAACACTGCTTGGAGTAAAACTCTCTCTTTAATTTTTGTTTATCTCAAACTTTTCCATAAAAAAAGATTATGTTAAATATTTGAAATAATTTACAAAGAATACCATTGTAATATGAAACTGAAGAAATTAAGAATCTGAATGTTTGGAACAGTTCAATGTACAGTTTGACTTGTGACTTATTGCACTGGGTAAAAGGGTAATGTTGTAACTGCAGAGCTTTTTACTCTGCTCTTTTTTTTTCTTTCACAATCTCATAATCTTTAGTTTTCCTCTTTTTTTTTCTGTCTGTAAGGTCATCTACAAAAAGTTAAATCTGGGTTATGCTGCCTTACTTTATAATTGCCTGTATGATCATATAATGTTCTTTCACCCTTTAATTTTGTAATTTGGTATTCGTCACTGAATCTCACAATCAAATGGTTTTAATATTTGAGCTGAAAATTAAACTAGTATAGAATATGTAGGTTATCTTGTTGTCTTTTGGTTATGAAAGAACGTTTCTCACCTGTCAAGAGGCTTCTGTTTTCCAGTTCCATGGAAATGGTATTTTTTCAAATATGAGAAGACAAAACAAAAGTTATTTTCATGATAGCACAAACATGTCACACTTTGATGTACAAAAGACATTATAAATTTTTTAATACAGTATCAAAGATGAGCTAACCAGAATAAAGCTTAACTTGAATATCCATCTAAATGTAAGAGAGCAATAAAACACTGAAGCATTCAGTTATGTAACTGGAAGACAAACACATCAAAATAGTAATTTTTGCGCCATTTATTGATCGTAGTATTACAAAAACTACTTAAAAGCTTAAATTTTCCTTTAAGAAATTACACAAATTTTAGAAATTTTGTTCAAATATATCCTAAGTGAACACATCTTTCCTTTTTTAAATACATTTCCCCTGTGTGACCAGAATCCCTAGAGTAACAAATTGATCTCCTGGAACATTGTTGTAATGAAATTGTACACAGATGTTGTTTCTAAGGATGTAGTTTCCTCACGCTTGATCTGAGATGAATGTGAAGTGCTGCTGAAATGGCTTAGCAGTTGGTACATCGTTCCTGTCTGTCCCAGCAGTGTACTCGCTATTTTCTGCTGTGTTTAGGAATCATATCACCCCAGGGTGAGTTTGCTGTCTTGGAAAAATCAGTTACATTTTTGTTTTGTCTTGCATCATTTTCTATGAGTTAGCTTGGAGGTTTGATGGAAACCTGATGAAACGCTCTCAGTGTGACCCTTAGCCTTGGTGCAAATAAATGTCAGAACTCAGCTGAGAGTCAACATGGAGAGTAAAGCCACCCCTATCAGCTGTAGTTTGCCTTTCGTTTGGACTAAGTGCCACATGAAATCCTGTATCTGTGGTGCTTAAAATCTTGGGTTTTGTTGAAAGGAGCCGTTTCACTTTTTATGTTTGATTGGTAAGATATGTAGCTCTGGAGCAGAACCGTGACCTACACAAGAGAAGTTGTCTGTGAACACTTCAGAACACTTTTTTTTTCTTCCCTCTGGTTTTTGTGTTGTCCAAATTCATACTTCATAAAAATTACTGCAAAGGGACATAGCATACATTTCTTCCTGGATCCTACTATTGATCACGTGATGCCTTCAGAGAACAGAAGATAACTTCTTGAAGTTGGAACAGGCTTATTTAAATTACATAAATGTTCTTCACAGGTAGGTTTCAAATTAGAAATTAGTTCTAAACCTTGTCTAAAAAGTATTGAGGGATAATGAGCTTGCTAAAGGTTGCTTTGTATGTGTTTGCAGCTTTTTTAAAAGCCTTTGCCTAAAACTGAGAAATAGCTTCTTTTGCAGATTTTTAATGAGTCATACTGTTATTTCTTCTACAGAGATGGCTTTCATTTGCGGTTGAGCTGCTTAGCGCTCGAGTTCAGTAGTCAGTGTAACAGTACTTAAAATTCTTGCAGTTTCACCCAAGCATAAGGCACATATTTGCAGCAAATATTTTATTTTGGAGAGATTGTGCTTGGTTAACAGTTGCTTTTAGGAAAGATAGTGGTAAGATCAGTGAGCAGGTGAAACATGAGTCTCTTATATAGTTTAAAATGTAATCTTGATTTGAAATATGCAGTTTTGTTAGATGATGGTCACGGCCCCTAGCTGTTGCTTTTAATTGTCTGTTACGGTTTGGGGAAGATACTGTAAAATATGTGAAGTTTCACTATATTTTGTCAAGCTCACGCGTGGCTATTCTTGTTTGGTGCTCTTGAAAACAAGATAGAATAAATTTCACAAAGGTATTTTTCATACTACAGATTATCTTCTGGCTAATACGGAATAGCTAGTCCTGTCAGTGCTGTACTAGAGGACAAAAGTGTGCTGAGCGCGGGAGACTCAGTTTGTGGTTACTGGCTGCTGGCAGAAGGCAGCCCTCCCAGCTAAGCCAAAAGCTGAGCGGTGGAATGCAGTACATATCCTCACCAGCCCTTGCCTGCGCCTCTTTGAAACAGAAGATGAAGGTGGACATCTGGTCTCTGGTGTTATGGCTAGCTTTCAAAACCAAGACTGTTCTATACTGTATGTAGCTTATAACCTGTGTATGATGTCATGGATTTAAAGTCTATCTTCATTCAAAGATGAGTTTTCTAAAACCAAACTAATTGAATATTTACTCCTATTTTTGTTTGTTTGTTTTCTTCCAAAGTGACTGTGAACCACACAGAGCAAAATCTGACAGTGTCCCAGATTCCTTATCCGGAAACATGGTATGTGTTTTATGTAGACAAGTTTACCTGCGAGGAGAATTATTCTGAATCCGAGGATATTCAGTTTGAAATGGTCTTACTAAACCCAGATCCAGAAGGGAATCCATTAGATCACTTTAGCGCAGGGGAATCTGGTAAGATTTTTTTTTCTTAAAATTAGATTTGTAAGTTAAGGATCTTATCACCCAAAAAAATCAGTACTGTTCTTGGAAAAGTATGGGGAATGGATAGCAGAGTCTCTTATATTTCATATTCTACTTCCTTATGGAGAATAAACTTTAATTCATTTTCTGGCATTACAGAAAAATCCTTCCCTTTGTCTAGACTGACTTTCTAAAAGTTGCCTGACTGGAAGTATAGATGTGTAAGGAACGTTATCATTAACATCTGTGCCAATAGGTATTTTTCCCACGTTGAAATTGTAAGCTTCCACTTGAATGTGAACTTAATCCCTGATTTTAATGAATTCACTAAAATTCTTAGCTGTGTGAAATTGGATTCAGTGCAACATGAGTATGTGCGCAATAAACCGTTTTCCCAGTGCCATTTCAGTTCAATGTTTAGGTCTTTCTACGTGTCAGTCACGGGCCACCGATTACGTATTTGTCAGTCCTGACTTTATTTTACTTAGGAAATGCAACTTCAAATCTTTAAACATGCAAATAAAAACCTGTAGAAGAGACTCAAGACAGCAGCTAAAGAAATGCCAACATAAAATGGTCACTTTGGAGATCCAGACTGACTGAACACACCCTTCACTGCAGTGCTTGGCTTCACTGCTCCAGGCCTCATCGGCGTGTGGCCAACCCAGCTCTCTTGTGAGGGAAGGCCCCGACAGGCTCCGTCTGCCTTCACGTACGGATTTAACCTACATACCCAGAACGAGCCTAATTGCTGTGCTCAGAATCGTATGCCCTGCTGTCACTCTTGGTCTCAAGAGGCTATAAAGGGAACAAAAGCAGCTCCCTTTCTGAAGGGAAGAAGATATTAACGGAAACATTTAGCAAGATCTATAGGAAAGCAGCACTGTTAATCATCTGGTTTTCGAGGCTAATAAATTGAGTTGCCTGCCTTTTTGTCTTCTTAACTGTGCTTTTTAATTTACAAACTTAGTTGGCAGTTTTTAGTTGGTGAATTTTGTATCCAGAATTGAACTCTAGGTTAATTTGCTTATTTTCAGAGAGCAGTGCTCTGAACAGATTGCGTGCCGAATAAGGTGTGTCAATGTGTTGGATTCACTTGTTTAGATCTAAGAAGTACCAAACGGGGTGAGCTGTACATGCCGTGTCTTCCACAGTTGCAGAGGAACACCTCTGTTTGTTCAGAATTAAAACGTGCATCGCTGCTGTGAATCCTAAAGTTGCATACATGTGTCTGCTTCCAAAGAAATCAGGAGGATTTTATATTTCTTTTTTCTTCTCTTTCTTTTTTCCTTCTCTTTCTTTTTTTTCTTCTCTTTCTTTTTTTCTTCTCTTTCTTTTTTTCTTCTCTTTCTCTTTTTCTTTTTCTTTTTTCTTCTCTTTCTTTTTTTCTTCTCTTTCTTTTTTCCTTCTCTTTCTTTTTTCCTTCTCTTTCTTTTTTTCCTCTCTTTCTTTTTTTCCTCTCTTTCTTTTTTTCCTCTCTTTCTTTTTTTCTTCTCTTTCTTTTTTTCTTCTCTTTTCTCAAACACATATGTGGGGAATAATGTTTGTCATTTTCCCGTAGAGGTGTGCAGCTCAGAACATTAGGGTATCAGAGAGAAAATTGAGCTTCATTTCTTGGTTCTTTCATTAAGCAACAAAAAACTACATAGTTACAGATGGTTCTAGTTAGGTCCTCCTTCATTTTAATTGCTAAAGTTGTGGCCTGACATGGAAGATCTCAAAATTAAATGGACTGTAAGGAAAGTATAGGAAAGAACTTGAGACTGTAAGCTTGTGATTAAGATGTTTGCTTTGAGGGGAGGAGGCCTGGCTCCTGATTCCTGACAAGTAATCTTTTATCATTTTGTATGGTATGATTGTTTTACATAAGACACAGTACCAGTGGAATCTAGGATTTCTAAAGGCAGCTGACTAGGTAGACAGCATTTTGAAGATCTTTGAAGTTAGGTGTTTAAAATTAAGGTACATGTGTTTTTTTGTCTCTGTCAACTCTAGGTTTACTTGAAAGTCGGGTTGAAAACTACCTTTCTGTTGGTTTTGGTTGGGTTTTTTTATAGTTATATTTCAGTGTAGCTTTCTTTTGCATCCTTTTGGTCTCACTCCACTCATCCACAGTCTGTCTCGAAGGAGCTTTCAATCCTAAATGTTTAGTGCTTACTAAAAGCTAGTTGATTTTCCTAAAGGGTTTTCTATGTGCACCCACTGGTCACAGGGAGAAGTAAGTTATCTACAGAATCCTTGCAAAATTTAATGGGTGTCTTTTGAAGCAGAAAGATAAGAGTGAAAGAAAAAGATTTGATGCAAAATGCATATTTTTGTCATTCATAAATCATGCTTTTGTATAGCTATACAAGAGAAGCAGAATGGTCCTGAAATTTTTATAAATTTTTATTACTTTATGCTTGTCTTCTCCCATTTCATTATCTGTGTGTACAAAATTATTAATTTTAGCTAAAGAGATTACAATACCAGCAACTCTTCACAACTCATCCAAATCTAATGTTTTTCAAATTTGGTATTGAAATGTGTGTAGTTGGTCTGTTTCTAATCTCTGGATGGAGCTGGTTGGAAGTTTTTAGCAGAGTTGTTTTGCTGCTGGAGGAAAAACGTTGTTCGTAGTCTGATTCTGTGGGCACCACTTGGTTTCAAGGAAGGTTGAAGAAAGAAAACAGGTTTTCTGTGAGAACCGTCTGTTTACCCTTTTTTGCATGTAGCTTACTGGCTTTGACCCTTTGGGAGCTCTCGTGATGGGTTCCAAAGCTTCCAAACAGTAGAAAAAATTTCCAGGATCCAGGTCTTCAGGGAAGCATTTTGACAGACTATTGCCAGACTGAAAATCAGATGAATTCTCTTTTGCAAATAATATCCAAAGCTTCAGGCATTTTTTCAGATTGGTGAAAAAAAAAAAATACCCACTCTATGAACTTACTGTTGTTCTCTGTGCTGTTTTCCTTTCTGATTTTCTTTTATCTAAAAGTTTCCCGTCTTGAGCAACTGTTCTTTTTGGACTAATTACTTTATGTGGTGGAAGACTGACACCCAGTGGTAAAATAGATTAAGCGGAAGTCTGTACTGGGTTTCTCTCATCTCAGACTGTGCCTTTAAAAATTGAAGCAAACAAGAAGAAAGAAAGGAGAAAAAGAGCTAAAAATGAGTCCTTTAGTATTCTGACTGATCAAATGGGCTACAATTATTTTCTGTTTATCAAGAAATTATATGTCGCTATATACTGTTTCAATAATTGCTACAAAGCTATTTTTATTTGAACGGAATCCCTGCTCTCATAAAATGTATTGTTGAGTAAAAAATACTTTGTCAGATCAGTAATCAGCTCTCTGGAAAAAGCCACTGACTTTCTTGGATAAAATAAGCTAGGATTTACTCATTTTATTTGTGCTACTATTTTGTGTGACAGTTAGTGTTTCCCAGTGATTATATGGAAGAAGACGTTCAGTTATTTACTGCGGTTAGCAACTTTTCTTTATAAAAACTAAGCTGTGTTTCTTTTTTTTTCCCCCCCCACAGGATTACATGAATTCTTTTTCCTGCTTGTCCTAGCATACTTCGTAACTGCTTGCATATATGCACAGTCCCTGTGGCAAACAATTAGGAAGCGTGGACCGATGCATACTGTGTTAAAGGTGTTGACAATTGCATTGGTGTTGCAGGCTGGTTCAGCTTTTGCCAACTACCTGCATTTCTCAAGGTATTTTTGCTTATTTTTGCTTTCAGACTTAAGATTTGAAGA
This sequence comes from Trogon surrucura, assembly GCA_020746105.1. Taxonomy (NCBI): domain Eukaryota; kingdom Metazoa; phylum Chordata; class Aves; order Trogoniformes; family Trogonidae; genus Trogon; species Trogon surrucura. Next base: position 58,079,976 of record CM036617.1, read on the forward strand.
ACATTGGCTTGTAAAAATCATTATGTGATCTTTCCTGCGGTGATTGTGACAAAAAGTAGGAATGACTTTTCAGAACTACATTATTGTCTAAATGTACTTTGAAGAGAGGGCACGTGTTTAAGACACCCGCTTAAAAAAATATCATGATTTTATTCCTTTCCTAGCTATTCTAAAGATGGAATAGGAGCACCTTTTGTGGGAAGTTTGGCAGAATGTGAGTATGCCTGTCTACTGTTTCTTTCATATTTCTACACATTAATCTGTCTAATACATTAGTGAATGCAGTTGTTACACTATATTGCGATCTTGAACTGTATCACTGGATTTTTAATGTAAAATACGATAAGTTGCTTTCTGAAAAGGAGATTTTATTCCAGATGTTTACAGTAACTAAAGTTACATGATTGTGATATCCTTTAGGATTTTTTTAAGGATTTTCTTGTATGAAGATTCCTTCTTACAAACACTTAAATACATGTCTATCGCATGAGTAAATGTTTCATTACATTGAAGGGTTTTGCAGAGTTTACAGTATCTAGAATAGTGAAGCTTTTTAGGGAACTTAATCACATTTTATGGAGTGTTTCATTTCACTAGAAAATTTGACATTTAGTCTAATGAAAAAGTGTTTTGTAACACAAATGGTAGGATTAGAGTGATGTGAAAAATGCTTATGTAAATAATTAATATTAACAAAGCATTTTTCTCCACTTTGCATAGATATTCTGAGTTCTCACTGGAACTGAATTCCCATCACATCCTTCCCCAAAATGCACTAATCTACTCCTCCTGATTTCTTCAGGGTTAAACATTGTTGTTGGGTAGTTTTTTTGCAGTTCACATTCAAGGCATTGGGGGGGTTCTTTCTGACCAAATTCTTTGCCTTTTGATTGGCTTGAAGCACCCTAAGAAAGTAGTACTGTGGTAATGAGATAGCATTGGAGAGCAACAGCCTATATAGAAAAATATTTCCCTTCCTAGAGTTCATTTAGAAACTTGCAGTTGGAATTAACAGCCTCTTGATGGCACTTGGCACCACAGTAATTGCCTCTTTCTTGTTTTAACCACTTGAGTTAGCAGCTCCTTGCAGCTTCTCCAGCAACTGTATTATTAAAGTTTCCCTCTCATCTCCAGAAATGAAATTAAATAGAGAATAGGGAGGTAGTTAAAACTCCTCCTCAGCGAGAAACTCAGTGCTAAGTGCCAGGCCAGAATTCCAGAGAGTGTAGCTACATGTTAGATTTTCTGTGCATGTATTGTAGTGAAGAGCCCACAATTTCTTCCATTTGCTTAAAACAAAGTTTTTTAAGAATAAAATAGTATTTTTGAACCAATAGCTGAATTTTAAGAAATTCAGCTGAAGGAGTTTTCTTTCCTATTGTTTTTAAGGTTCATGGTTCCCAAAACAGTAAAAGAGCAGAAGTAAAAGCAATGTAGAAAGCTTCAGTGTCAGTCAGAATTCTGAAGAATGTCTGATAGCGAGTAGTATGATTTGAAGTAGAAGGTGCTGCCATTTTTTCTGTATCAGAACAGAAATCCGAGTTAACAGTAAATGGTGAAATTTCTGCAGCAGAGCCAGGATTTCTTTCTATAACTCTGTTCAGGTAGTATCCCAAGCAATTGTCCTTTTCCTACCATCATTGGTAGGAATGTATAAAGACCTGACTGTCAGTCTAATTTATCGCCTAAGTTAATTGTATAAATCACACGCATAATACTGACACTCAAAACATCGCAAATAATGATCCTCTAACTTTTGGTAAGATGGAAATGCGAAAACTCGGAGAAATGCCTGTACAACAGCCAAAACAAAACCCCGAATTGTGATGAAATCGGACAAATACAGTATCAGTTCAGTAGTGTATGACTGACCCTGGGTACCGTGCGATTATTGTAATTTTAGAAATTTCTCTTGAACTTCTTTCTTTCTGGCAAAGTGCACGAGATGTCAGAGATTAAAGCCAGTATTGAATTTTTGTCTTATACCATTTTGTCCAGGAATCCACTTGAATTGTTGCCACGCTGAAGCAGAGCAATATCTATATCTAAGATGTAATTGAGAAATGATGTCTGTCTATAACTTTTAGGGCAGATCATCTTAAGGAGTGACAAAAAATAAAATGCCCTCTAGAACATTCAGATACATGCAGTCAGTTCTCTAGCTTGGACTTGTGACACTAGTTTGACATGCCTTGGATTCACATAAAAATTTACTATGTCTCCATAACTAGTATTGTAAAATAATTCCAAGATCATTTTGCCCCAAATCAGTGCCAGTTCATTATATTAAAGAACGAGCAGGATTTGTATTTACTAAAAGCTCTTGACATTTCTTAAACAGCAAAGGTGTCTGAACATATTAAGAAGCATTTAAGCCTATAAATTTAGAGAATACCAAATGTTTCCCAGGAATAACATGTTGAAGTCTAGTTTATATTAATATTCTACTAGTATTGCCAAGTGTCAGGGAAATATTGTAGCTGATCTTCATTTGACACACTTCCCTTGTGTGCATATTAATCTCCGTACAGTGGCAATGTTCTGTGTGCCAATATTTTTAGTATATGTGGAAGTACATTTATCTTTTATAATACAGCCCAGTTGTCTAAAAATAGAAGTCTGCTTTTGTGACATAGAAGTGTTTCTTGTACCTAATAGTGTAAGTAAAAATTACAAATAAGGAACAAATTTAATTGAGCTAAAATACTAATCAAGCAAAGAAGAAAGGAGTTCTGTGTGGTGCCCAATCTCTAGTTTCTGAGACAAATTTGCAATTTACATAATATTAGAATCAGTTTTTTTCTTTCACATCTCTGCTACACGAGTGCAATGAGGTAGTTTACTTTTCAGTCAAAACACCAACTTAAAAATTGTTTGATAAGGTTTTGTCAAAAACTCAGCAGGTCTGAAGCTAAAAATCATGCAGAAAGAATTCTTCAGTTCTTTCTACTGTCAGTAGTACTTCAGCAAGACTGACAAGTAAAGACTTTAATATATTCTAGCTTGAAGTTTGGGGTTTTTTTATCCAGATACAGCTTCAAACACAGGTTTGAGACGCTGATTAAGAATGTAACTTTATGGAGTATGTGTTAATTATTCCCAAACAGAGGGAAAAAAAATGAATCTAGCAAAATGAGGCACAGGTAGTTTGCATTTAATAAAATGAAATACAGGCAAGTTGTTGCTCCAAATGAAGTTTGTGTTAGGGTTATTCATTATATTTTCCCCTTTAAGTACCTGAGAGTGGAATTTGTCCTAAATATTTGTGCAAGCGACTGTACCCTTAAGACAAAGTGCAATTAATTTAAAGTACAATGAAGCTATCTGGTTTTTGAACAAAAGGTTTTCAGAGCAAAGAAAAGAGTTCATTTCATCATGTTTCATATTTGCAGTGTGATTAACATACATAGGATTTTAGTTCTTTAGCATTTCTAAGTCAATTTATGCAGATGGTTTCCTGAGCCCAAACTTCTTTGACACAAGAGTGGGGTTTAGGAGGATGTGGTGCTGCGCCCATGTTGTTGCAGAACTGCAGCATAACTAGAGGAAAGCTGATAATGATCTGTTTAGTCACTGGAAACTGCTACAGATAGACACATTTTGTGGCAAAGGAACCTTAGCTAGCTAAACTATTGTCACAATTATGACTAAAGGTGATACAGACGCATAAATACCCATCCTCGTTTGTGGCTATATAGAACATTTCTCTTTGCTTTAGAAAAAAATTTATTTTTGTGGTGACTATTTTTCTTTCGTTTTCAATAGTGTGTGACATAGTCTCACAGATACAAATGCTGTATTTATTGTTGAGTCTGTGTATGGGTTGGACAATAGGCAGAATGAAGAAATCTCATGGCAGACCTCTTCAGTGGGATTCCACTCCAACATCTACTGGCATTGCTGTCGTAGTTGTTGTTACACAGGTTTGTATTTTATATTCATTCTTATTCTGAAATATACAGCTGCTATTAAATATGACAGAACCATGAACCAACTGATTTCAATACGTTATGAGGGAGGGAGTATCAAGACTGGAAAAAAACCCCACAGCACAATGTGCACCCAGTATGTCTAATAGGTAACAACACCTTCTCTTTACTTCAACAATTTAAGGTGTAGCTCCACAGTATGTATTTGTTCAGCAGTAAAACCACTTAAGAAGTTCCCACAGTTTTCCAAACTCCTCATTGTGACCAATTGTTTGTAGTGTTATACCGTAAACCAAATAGGTGGAACGATCTAGGTTGAGGGGGAAAAAAATATAAGAAAAAAAAAAAACCAAGCAGTTGTTTGACTGATCTGATTTGTAATGTGGTCCTGTAAATAGCTGTAATCAGTACAACTGAGAGAGAGTGTGCTACATTGTGAGGGTGACAACAAACAGCATGAGAGGAAAGATGAGAAAAGCTGCTGAGAGAAATTCGTTGTCACAAAAAAATATTTAAATCCTCAGTGTTCTTAGAACCCCCCAAATAGGATGTCTAAGGGTCTTTTCAGTCAATATAAGGGAATTCTTGAAAGATTCATGTGCAGGGTTGGTCTTGCAAATATACAAATGATCTGACACAAAATTTCATTCAAATTTTTTCCATTAGTATAAATTAGAAAGTCAAGTGAACCAGTAACTTAAAAGTAAATTGTAATGGAGATCATCCAACCCTGGTGGTGCCTTTTGTAAACAAATTTTTTTTAATCACAGCATAAAGACAAGAGAATCTGAAAGCCATTGAGAGAGAGAAGAGCAGGGAGAAACTGGAGATAGTAATGAGGAACAGATTATACTGAAGATTTTGTGCCATTTGAGTAGTATCTGTAATTAGTGCTGCTTCCAAACTAAATACGTGGACTGCTAAAACATTAGGAGTTGCTGGGAGCTGACGTTTCTTGCTAATTAAGAATATAAACCAAAGGCTATTAAGGTCAATGGGACTGTTGAAATTTAAAGATAAGTTCATTCCACCTTACTTTGACACCCATCTAGCACCAGAAATTTTACATGCTGGTAATAAAGAAGACTTCTAAAGTATTTAATTTTATTCATGCCTCTCCACTTGTACATACATATGGGTGTGTTAGTACTCTGTCACTTGAGACTGGAAAGTTTGTTGTTGTTGTTTCCTTTTTACTATACATAGAAAGAACACTCAGTATCATCAGCTTGATCTTTTTTTGGTTGTTACTTGTGGTAAAAATTGGGGCAGGTATAATGCTGCTTCCCTCCGTGCAAGTCCATTACACATTTGTGTTGGCTCTTGGAGCACCATTGGAGCACTGGCACAAAGGGGAATATCTTACTTTTACAAAGGCACAGCTCTACCACAGCGCTCCTCCTGGTACTGTTGGGAATGTCAGGTTAGACAAGAGTTTTGTGGGAACAGCAGATGGATATCGGCGTATGTCGTTGCTTGAGTGGTTTTGCACCCCCATCTTGGTGGCCACCACCTCCAGAAAAAAGTTCCCTGACACCAAGAGTATCTTTGCCCCTTCTGGAGAAGATGTTTTGCATCTCATAGTTTAGTATGTACTAAATATACCTTCTGCCAGATTTCTTCTCCTTAATGTAGTGTAGCTGCTGAGCTCAGGGGAGCAGGATCCAGACCACATCGCCTCTATCAGAGGTGGTAAACTCAAGACTCTGTTCTCTGGACAGGCCTGTTTTTCACTCATCTGTGTACACTGATGTGAGTGTTGGACCTGCTGTAACAGAGCGATCAATGAGCACTTAATTATCAAAAACCTAGAATAACCTCCTTTCTGCCCTGCTCTATCCGAGATTCTTGTGGAAGATCCAGATTCCTCCCATGCCAAAGGTTGGACAGCCTTACGTGGATAATCAGAGATGCTCTGAGGGCTTGCTGTGGAGGGTGCTGGAAACCACATGCATTACCCTAACACAGCAGATAGAGAATGGGCCACGTTAGTTTTATTGACATTCTATACTAGCTGTCCTCATTTTCATCTTCAGGAAAGTCGAGCAAGTGGACAGCCTGGGAAAACATGTTGTTCTTCAACTTAACTGCGGTTTTGACTGGCAAACTATTTGCCTGTTTAGTCTGCTACCAGTCCAAATTACTCAGCAAATTTTCAGGGATTTTTTTTCTCCTCTTTGTACTGATGCTGTGGATTCTCTGATTCTCACTCTTTCAGAAGCACCAGCAATTTCCCAGGCTGTGTTTACGTGTTACCATCAGTACAGAGTGGACACAGCCTCCTAGTCAGCAAATCTCTTGTGGTCTTTGTGGTGGCAAAGGAGGGACAGGTCTGCCATTCAACATCTCCCTTTGTCTTAACTTGTTCTTTATTTCAGCCTCAGAACAAAAGATTCCCAGGCCGCTCAGTATTCATTAAAGATTCCACTCTCTGCTGCTGAGACACAAACCTTGTTCAGAACTTTATTGATGGCACGCTTTTCCCCTCACGTAGACCTGTGCAGTTTCAGCTTTCAAAACTGATGGGAGTGGAGGCAATGATTCCAGAAAGATAGCTGATCAGTTTGAACCTGACCAAAATGACATAGAATCTTACAGCATTAGACATTGCCCTTCGCAGGGGTTCTTAGGTACACCCCAAAGGTGTGCTCAGAATGAGCTCTACCTCTGACCTTAGATCTAAATCATGTTTTACTGTACTGATAATGCATGACATCAGATACTCAAGTACTAGATATGTTTAGAAACAGCTGGTTAATCCACTTTGCCTTGCTGCTACTTTTAATTTCCCCTTTGCTTCCCCCTTCCCCTTGTCTCTCAGAGATGATCTGTCACATGAGAACCTGCCTTTACTGGAGATTGATATGTTATCTTGACTTGCCATGAAGTCAGTGTTAGCATAACGAAGGTGAGGAGGGGTTCTGCCGTAATTGCTTCCTCATGACAAAAATGAAGAGCGTCTGGTTCTTCATTGTATGGATGTGGAGGTTCAGCTTGTGTATCTGGAACATCGGGATGATGTCCGTGGCAAACATTCTTCTAGCATTTGAAGAGGAAAACCAATACTGGACAGTGGTCGGTGCCCACTGTGAATCAAGATAGGTCAGAAGTAATGTGCGGGTGAAGTCAGGCATTTTGAACAGTGATTATGTAAACAAGGAGATGGTCATTCGCCTTTATTTGATGAAGAAGTGATTGTGACTTCAATATTGGACTAGCTAGTGCAAGTCGACTCTTCAGCTATGTAGCTTAATGTGCAGCCTAAGCTTAGTTCTTCTGGATAACGACTGGAACTCTCCCCCCTCCCCAGTTTCTTCTCAGAGCTCAAACATAGTTCTGCTCATGGCAAACAAAAGAAAAATGTCTCCAATATCCATTGCAGCAGGTTGATGTCCGGATGTTTTTTCAGCTTGTTCTTGCTACAGAAGCTAAGTGAGGTAAGACATGCCTTTCTGTGGTCAAGCTAAGGGTCTTCAAGGCTTGTTTACCTTAATTTCTCAGGCGTAGCCAGCCAAAGAGATTTTGACTTCAAGATAATACTTGTCTATGAAAGCTCTTCTTTCATTGAGAACAGATTGCCTAGCTCCTTGCAACCTAGAAATGCTCCATGGCAAGGATTTCTATTTTATAGTATCCAGCTTCTCTCTAGTGAGTGAGAACAGTCACAGCTCATAGTAAGAGCAATGACACGTGTTCACCGCGTTCAAATTTCCAGTGTGTTGTGCCGACAGTTCTGTCTCTGCCTCTCATGCCTCTGCCTTCTGCTTCTTTTTGAATAACCTAATGAAACTGAAGGAAGCTGGACCTCTGTGATCTTACATTTCTGTCACTACATGCAGCCTTTGATCAACTGATTCCTGTGTTGTTTACACAGTTTACACTCTTAAAGGACTAGTCCAGAGCATACACTGCTGTCAGACACTATTTTCCCATGAGGATTTGGACTTTGTTCTCATAATTCTTGTGTTCCAGCTCTTTGTCATCTTCTCATGAAAGTGGCTTCCTTCATTGCAGTTAATATTGGTGCAGGTTAAGGAAAATTCAAACCTTCATGAACTCTGTTCTTTAAGGTAAGCTATGCCTGGGATCTACGTAAAGTCTCTTCTTAAAGCAGTATCACAGTTCCATCGCCATCAGCCTGTATTTCTTCCCCCCAGATGATGGTTTTGTCAGGAAGATCCTATACATAGAAAGTGGTTGAGTTTTTTTTATATTCTTAGACAGTGTGTGTCCAGTCCAGGGAAGTTAAATACTTTGGCTATTCCAAAGTGTAAGTATCAAAAGGGAGAATGCTCTGTACAAGACTGCAGGGATTCTGTAACCAGGAGAACCTTTGTTGCCTGAGCATGTTCTACCTGGACTGAAATAATTCCTGTGATAGGAATTAGTCTAATCAAAACAAGTGATGCACACACAACCTTACCAAACACTGTGCTGTATCTCAGGGTTTCACGAGACATTTAGTCTTACTTCAGCCTTACTCCTTGAAAGAATTCTCAGGTCAAGTAGTTTAATCATTTAAAGATGTTTCCTGGGAGTTACTCAGAGATAGAGTGGTGAGAACATTTGAAGCTTCTTGGTCAGATTGTTTACTAGTAATGGCTGGAGAGGCACTTTTTACAAGAGTGTCCACTGACAGGACAAGAGGGAATGGGTTTAAGTTGAAGGAGAATAGATTTAGATTAGATTTTAGAAAGAAATTCTTCAGTACGAGGGTGGCAAGACTTTGGAATGAATTGTCCAGTGAAGTTGTGGATGCCCCCTCCCTGGAGGTGTTCAAGGCCAGGTTGCACAGAGTCTTGAGCAGCCTGATCTAGTAGAGAGGCATCCCTGCCCGTGACAGGGAGGTTGGATAGATGATCTCTAAGGTCCCTTCCAATTTAGGCCATTCTATGATTCTGTGTCCGAGACATGCGTGTTTCATGTCTGTCCCCCTTCCGTCGAGGTAGCTGAGGAGTGACTGAAATGACAGCAGTCATGCTTGCTGTGTCATGGCCTAGGAAAAGGAAGGGAAAAGCTTGAAAGTACTCTCTGAGGATATTCAAAGCAAAAAATATCCTGTCTCGACTAATGGGACTCAAGGGCACGTGCCTAAGGAAGGCACAGGTGGATTACACTTTTTTAAAAAAAAAATTCCTATCAGTAACCTTTTTGTCTTTATGTAGCTAATGTAGTGAGAGAGCCTTTGAATGTTCAGAAAGGAATCTGACTAATGTAGATTTCTAAATTGAGGCATACAATGTCTGCCTCTGAAGGCCTTCAGAGCTGCTTCACTCATATAAATCAAATTTGCCTACCTTTCTTCAGAAAGCCTGCTTTATTAGGCACCTCAAACCAAAGTGCAAGTTAGATGTGTGCAGTAGGTGGACTGGATTCCAGCGTATATTTAAGTCTAAAAATGCCATTCAGCTACTACGCGATGCTGGGAGAGTCTAAACTTCATGAGTATTCTAATTTATAAAGTTAACATTCCCGAAGTCTTAAAAAGGTATTCTTCAGCAAGACTCATTTTTTATGCAACAAATAGGCACCTGCCTTCTACCCAACTAAGATTCAGAGACCAGGCACTTCTTAGTCTGTTTTTCCTTAGAGAATCTGTCAATACTCTTTCTCATAGTGCTCCTCTGAGAGATCGGATTCTGCAGCAGATGGATACAGAGCTGAGAGCTAAAGGAGGATTACTGTCTTTCGCGTAGTTAGCTGTTGGCTGGAGCGTTTGTCCAGATGTCGGAATGGCGTTTGGAACCTGCGACGCTCCCTTCCCTAGACCCTCGCAGATTTCCAAGCCGGTTGCTTGCACAGTCAGGCTCGCGTGCTGTTTCTGACCTAGCTGATGTTGAATTCTTTTCTCCACGATGGCACAGCTTCAAGAGAAGGGGTGGAGAGTGGCCCACCCAAGAACAGCCTATAGCCTGGCAGTTGCGGCACTCTCCACGGAGGTGGGAGATGCAAGTTGGATTTCCTTTAGGCAAAGAAGAGAATTGTGGGAGATCCAAGTTCAACCTGGGTGAATGCTTGAGCCTTCAGGCTATTGTATAAAAGGGGCAGCAGCACCACCCTCTTACTTCCCCATCTTTGAAAAGAAAAGTGAATCCTGTTAGGATTTTGAAAGAAAAGGCGTAGTCGCCTGCCTTTGAAACAAGCTTTACAGGTTGCTGGAACCCAAGTGGAAGGAGACACCTCCCTGTAGCTCTGTGGAATCATTTCAGTGGGCTTCCTGCTGAGTAGGCTGACTGCTTAACTAGATGATTATTCTGGATCTTACACTAAGGTGCCACATTCCTTCTATCCAAATTAGAGGAAACTTCAACTTGTCAAGCTTTCTAAAAGTTAGTGAATACAAGAAGTGAGACTCTGTCCCTGCCATTTGCACTTGGAGTAATAGGTAGCACCAAATAGTAGTTCAGGCTAGGGTTTCGGGTTTTTTTCTAACATGCCGGTCTCCAACAGAGCAGAGCATAACCAGTTGTATGGATAATATAATCTGCGACAGGAAGATTGATTGAGATTTAGTGTAACCTTGTTTACTCTAAAGGTACTTCTTCTTGTTGCTCTTTTACAGAGTTTTCTGTTAATTTGGGAACAGTTTGAAGATACAAATCACCACAGCTACCATTCACACCATGGCTTAGCAAGTGGACTGCTTATTGGCCTCAGAGTTTGCCTGGCTTTGTCACTGGCTGCTGGGCTTTACCAGATCATCACAGTGGAAAGAAGCACGCTGAAAAGGGAGTTCTATATCACCTTTGCCAAAGTATGAGTTACGTCAGGGAGACCTATCCCTTCTGCTGTAAATCTAATTGTGGCATGCATTTGACTGAAGCACTCAACTCTTTTCCTTCATAAGAAAGTTAATGCTTTAGTGTCTGATTTGATTAAATTGCACCCTGTCATCATACTCTGAGTAGTCATTTTAATTTGACAAGGAGTATAGAGCTTTTTTCAAACAGAAATCCCACCTTTCATTGTGTGGTTTTCGTTCTGTTGATTGAAAATTAAACAATGGGTTCATAAAATAGACAGAAATGTAAATACAGTTTCTCTAACTGGCATCTCTTTCTTCTAAACTGACATGCAGTCATTTTATATATATATATACTCATCTTCTCTTTCAGGCCTGCATTCTCTGGTTTTTGTGCCACCCATGTCTCGCAACCATTGCTGTAATATTCAGAGAATATCAAAGAGAAAAGGTATGTGCAGGCAAGATAAAAGAGATGGGATTTGAATAGTAGTTGTTCTTCATTTTCAGTGTTTGTTAGCAAACTCATGCTCTTAGGCTGTTAATCTTATGACCCCAAAGCAACTTGAAAAGTCTTAGTCACACAGCTCTCATTGATGCTAATGTGAGTCATATTTTACAAAGGTGTACGGGGTTTGAATCATCTAAGGATAGTAATTTCTAGGTTAAGGGAGGGAGAGGGGGAGATTGTTAAGTCAAAGGAAAATGTGGAGGGGGTGTTTTGTTTTATTGTTTGCTTGTTTGTTTTTTAATTAAAAACACCTTGGGGATTCTTCTAACAAAGCTAATAGAAAGATAAATCAGTGAATTTTTGTTGTTGTTGTTGTTGCTTGCTTTTTAGTCTTCATCCTTTAAAAGCTTTATGTGGCTAAATAGGTCAGGGAACCTGTGGCTAAACTATATTCTTTAGATTAAGAAATCTGTCCAGATCCGTAGTTTGGTTTGTAAGCTCTAAACAATTAAAAACAAAGGTGGACTCACTGTGTTTCTCGGTTGCTTAAATATACTGGGAACTAGAGAAGTAGTGTATGGAGCCTGCTATGTTCAGATAAAGTGCACTACTATTCTCAGGTGATCGGCTCCCTCATTCCAGGGTACAGTTTGCTTCATTTCTTTATGGTTATAACCATCTGTGCATTTCTATGCAAATATTTTCAGAAATTGAGCTTTTATTTGTGTAGTGGATATGTGAGAAGAAGGTTACTCTAAAAATATGTCGTAAATTAAATAATAGGTTTGATTTAAAAAAATAAGAAAAAGAAATCTAGGAAGAAAAAAATCCTCTAGAGCTACTAACGAAGAGACTTTTTGTTGTGTGATGAAAACATTATCGGGGCAGGACCAGTAAAGGAAATTTTTGCAATATTTGGAGATTTTGAGCTTACTGCTCAAAAAAGCCCCGATTGCTCTGCTTTTGCATTTGAGCAAGTTTAACCTTTGTATGCAGCTGCAGTTACTACATTAAAATTGAGCTGGGTTTCCTTTTTCAAATGTACTTCAGTACAATAAAAAAATGCATGATCAACAAATACCATATTTATTTAAGAAAAAGATGTATTTTAAAAGACTCTCTGTACATAAACTTAGACTTTTGGTTTCTCAGAAACAGTATTTACCTTTATGTATTTGATAAATACTGCCTTACACACCTTTTGCGGATTAAGAGATTTGCACTGAAAAGAGGTCTGGCTAAGTAAGACTGATAAATCACTATGCTCACAGCTCCATGATTGTGCTAGTGCAAAGTGTTTCCAGGGTTTTTTTTTCCCTTACTCTGTTTGTTGAAAGAATGGAATATCTAAACATCACCTCTGCTTGTGAAACTGCATGGGTGGTGAATTGCAAGTCTGAAATTCCCCAGAACGGAGACTGCCAGAAGGGTTATGTGACTTGCCCGGAGCTATCTGCGGATTTAAAAACACCCAGGTGTGAGAGTCTGAATCCTGGACTCGAGAGTCATGTTCAAATCTTCTGTAACGGCAGCAGTATGAAAAGGGTTTCAAGTTAAACCTCAAGCACTTACATAGTATGCTACAGAATTTATTGTGCGTTGTTTGGTGTGGGGTTTGTTGGGGGTTTTTTTTGCACTTACTTTTTCCTTTTCTCTCTCCCTTTTTTTTTTTTTTTTGTCTCTAGATTATTACCATAGGTGTTATCCTCTGTCAGTGCATCTCCATGGTTATCCTCTACAGACTTTTTCTGTCTCATAGTCTATATTGGGAAGTATCTTCACTGTCATCAGTGACGTTGCCGCTAACAGTATCCTCTGGACATAAAAATCGACATCACTTCTGAGATGTTTAGGAATAATACATTATGTAATAAATGTGCAATAATGACTTAAATATACAGGTATTTTTGTCATGGGTGTGTGATACATTGATTTTACTGCAAAACCAAGTGATAGTATCAGAGCACTTCACAGACCTTTGGTCTGACAAGGTCCCTAGATTAGTTTGTTAAAAGTATTGTGGAGTGGAAAAATCTGCAATTTGAATAATTTTATAAATACTGTTTATGTGTAGCGTGTGGCTCTGAGCTGTATCACAGAAAAGTACAGAGAATCTTTTCCCTCCCATTCACAGACACAAAAACTGCCCTTATTTTATATCAATACTAGGTTTGAAGGTGTTATAAAATGCAGTTCTTAAAACATCTACATGCTCAAACAAGCCTGAAATAGGCCAGTTGTGAAATTGGTGTGATGCATAACAATGAGTGCAAGTTATTTTATTTTCATACTTTAAGGAAAATGCATTTTATGTTTAAGTATTAAAGAAGGAGAGACAAAAGAGGAAGAGACCTAGGAAACACATGTATAATATTGACAACTAATGGCTAGACACTTCCCTTTATTATTGGTATACAAGAAAAGCCTTTTTTGCAACTGATGTTCATACTGGTTAAAATTTTAGTGGGAACAAAAATAGGGTTTGTATCTGCCTTTTTAAAAAAATAAAATAAAATTTGATCCGGTAATGAAGGTCTAAACAGTATGTGAGGCTTAGAAGACACAGCAACATAAAGGTAATTAAAACAGCAGGCCTGCATCTTTTAAAGAAAAAAAAAAGGCAAAGAAAATGGAATGGGTGATGTGGTACTAGAATTTTAATCCTGATATAATTCATTTCTGTTACATTGAGGATTCAATCATAATTAAGCCATATACACAGATTAAATTAACAGAAGCATTTCAAATAAATGTTGGTTTCAGTCATCAACTACCCATGAATTCCTGCCCAAGGATACTTAATCAGGATTAAATTTTCTATGAATAATTGAAAAACAAAATACTCACTGGATTTGTTATAATCCATGTTGGCACTGGGTTCTAAGTAGTTGCCATCTTCCATCCATTGTAATAAAGCCATACTACTTTGTGATGCACTAGCATTCAGAAAGCCAGTGTAAATATATACTTTATTGAAGTGCCTATTTATTGAATATGATTAAATCATGCTGACGTTTTTTCCTTGGTAGTAAGAACATACCTCTTGCCGTTGTGACTGAAATCTTTCTTTTTGGATTTGGTTTAGTATTTTTTCAATTCTAGACTCCTTTTCATATGTGTGGGTTGTTTTGTGGGTTTTTTTTTCACAACATGGATTTTATTTTCTAGTAAAGGAATGTTTGTTTCTTCTTAACAGTGTGTATTTAATTACGTCTCTCTGAAAATGTGAGGGCACCAGAGTTCTAGCTTTAAAATAGCCGTATAGTTCTTATTCGTGTTTGCCTCGGTTGTGAACAGAGTTGAAACGTAAGTCTATTCCGTTTTAGTTCAGAGGCAAAACTAGACATTTGCCTTTGACTAAGGCAAAATGGCAACATGACAAAGTTGCTCATTAAATCATCTCCTTTCTTATTGTTTGTAATTCAGATCAAGAATGGCAGGTTGAGGCTGGAAAAGATGAGATATTATGATTTCACACAATCTTCAGAATGATTAAAAGATTAATTTTTACATTCCTCTGATAACCACACAACAATATTATTGGTTCAGACTTCAGTCTTTATTTCCCTGCTTATCTCTGTACTTTTCATCTTCTCAAGAAAAAAGCATCCTGTTTTTGATAAGTCTCCAATAATGCGGTAGAAGAGTTCTATCTGTCCTCATGTATAAGACATGAAATTCACACATAAAATAGAATTTTCTGATAGACACAAGAACTACTTTACAGTTTATGATCCATCATGATAAAAGTTTTAATCTATGCAGAAAAACCTGTATGTGACTTTAGGAAGAGGCACTCTTACTTCTTTTATTCTTCAGAAGTATTTTCTTATTTCCTGTAGTTCCTCTGACTTCAGTCGGTCAGTAATAACGTAAATGGTATCTTAATTTCACCCTATAAATAGAACCTAGAACAATTCATGAAATGAATTCGTAGTTAATCTAAGTGTAAATAAGCACAAGACATCCTCTCTTAATCTCTTCCAGATTGCCCCGTGAGCTAACTGGTAACATTATCCTCTTAGTTTGGCATCGAATCCAACAAATTTGAAAATAAAATTTTAATATTGCTATTAAAGTAACTGTAGCAATTAAGTGTCACTTTGTCATGGTAAGCAGTACAAAGGGCAATGCATTTCTGCCCAGATCTATTAGCATCCCTTCAAAACCAACAGTCACCAATTTATGTCATTAAATCATTAATGTGTAGTGTAGCAGTAGGTCAGTATGATTGTGGTAATATTCGGGATGTCACTTACCTTGGTGCAGGATGTCTTTGCGGGGAATCTTCAAGTATGACTAATTTACAAAGCTTCATACGTACCTGTACTCTAGCTTGAAGCTTCCTGCCTCTGGATCATGCCCCAAGAGTGGTTTGAGTGTGTGAAAACCTCTCTCTTCTTCCAAATTTACATCTTCTGGAGACCAGCTGATAAGACCTTGTGTTTTTTTTTTCATGCTTATTCACACAATTACTCATCAGTTTGGTTTCATAGCCTCATCTTGAAAGACTAGCTTCCAACCACCTTTCAGTTGTCTTCGATCAGTGCATCCTGACTGGAAAACATTTTTCGTCTCCTTTTTTTATAATGTGCTTACCATTACAAAAAGAAGTTTTGTGTCATAAACTGGAGCTCTTGCATTCTCTGAGGAACTCATGATGCACCCTGCGTCAGCTGTGCGCTGGGTGACAGCAATGGACAAAACACGCGGTTGGCGCACCCGTAGCCCCGCTATGTAGCCAGGGTGGGTTTGTGCCAGCTGAAAGCACCCGTGTACCCGGGGAATTCTCAGGGAGAGCTACGGCACCCCCGGGCTGGGCTCCCTGCGAGGGGCTGAACCATGTTCTTCCCAAAGGCCACGATGCCGCTGCTGACAGCGGTGAACAGCACTGTTCAGTTGAGGTCAAATGCCGTCTCGCTTAAGCGTGTCGGTGCATCACACAGTTGTGTTTTAAAGAAAGTTGCAGAGCATGCTGATCCTATTGCCAAGTTTTTGGTGCTTGGGAAAGACAGTGTGTATTGACATGACTGCAAAAAGTTGGTTGTGCTCTGAAGGAATCCACTCCAATGCGTGAGAGGGCAGCTCCGTGTGAGCTGTCACCTTTTCAACTGGCACAGATGCCAGTTTGCGTCAATTATGATTTATTGGTTGGGGGAGAGGACCCCAGTTCAGAAGAAAAGAGGGTGAGATCACCAACTCGGTCTACGAGACCCCCCCGCAAGCTGTGAGGAGGGATCACCTTGCATTGCTCCCAACCAGCGATGCAGAGGCTGGAGCTGTTCTAGAGCTCATCTCACAAGTCCTCTAAGCTATTCGCTTCCCTGCTGTGTAGAATCTGTTTATTGTACATTTATTTAAAGTGCTTAAGGTAGGAAAATGAATATTTACAATTAAATATATGTAAATAGAAGTGGAAAGGCTTGATTGGAAAAACATCAAGTTTTTAATACATATATACTATACTAAGACCTCCCACACAAGACAAACATTTATAGTCAGATCTAACGAATATTCTTTTCTAGTTCCCGTGACAATGGAGAGCCATGGAAGTATCAGAATCGTTTTGTTTGCATTTAGATCCTTTACAGAACTGGAAGAATACTTTTTTTTTGATTGGGCTCCGGTTTATTCTGTGCAATGTTATGCCTCAAGTTGATACCATAAATGTTTATGAGGCTGGCCAAATCTGACGTTATGCAGTACCTTTTAACTTTTTTTGTGTGTCTATATACTGTACAAAGAGCAGGTGATCCTATCAAACGTCAAGCATTAAAAGAGAAAGTATTAAGCTGTTTTTCAGAGGATCGTTCTTCTCTGAAACTAGACTGATTTTTCAGTGAACGGTAAATTCTGATTCCAGTTTTTCTTACACAAAAACCTTTTTCCTGTCTTGTGAATCCTCTCTCTCCCACCACACTCTGACTCTGCCCTCCCCTCTCTCACACGTGTGATTTTGAGTGTAATGGGTGTCATTTCTCTCCCTATCTCTCCATCTGTTCCCACGATCAGTACTCACAGTCCAGCCCCTGCTTTGCATCAAGTAATGTGTATTCTCTTTATCCTTGGTCTGTTTTGATTTCGCGCTTTTCCTGTCTTTCCTTTGCCCTTTCTGCTGTGCCTTTGGTCTCCCTAACCATCAGAGACCTGAGGGTGTGGTTTGACATCACAGCTAATTTGGGCTGTTAGCTCACAGGAAGAAAAAAAAAAAAAAAAGAGTGTCCCTGGTCCCCTGGCTACACATTGCTTTTGCTTCCCTTGAACTGACTCTAGCTGTCATCTAGCAATGTAAGTGAGGTGGAGTTGAGGACTTAAAGTGGTAGAAAACTCAGCCTTTAATAGCAGAAGAGAAAAAAAAATAAACAAAACATAGTTTTAGCTCACCGAACCAGGTCATCAGAATGAGGTAGAAAAGGCACATTGAAGATGGGCAATATCCCCTTTGGAAGGGCAGCAAACTGTCAGCTCTGTAACTCTTCCACCTCTCTCTCCTGTGTCTTCTGCTGCATTTTGCGTGCTAAGGATTGGCCTGTCCCTTCCTTTAGTAGCTCTCATTCAACAGTAAAGGGAAAACCGTTTTGCTGTTTTAAAGTATTTTAAAATGAAAGGGGTCGAGTTGTGCCTTTGCAGCCTTACAAAAGTGGCTGGGAGGTGTCACAAGTGGATCCCGGTTTGAGGAAGGAGCTTTGAGGGGAGAAGAGCCAAGCACCATGAGAATGCCGTGACTTGAGCGGATGCCAGTTTTTGCAAGAGGTGGCAGCACCATGGTAGAAGGCAACCAAGGATGTCGCACGGTTTCTCACAAGGTCTGCCTATGGACTGGGAGAGGGTTAATCAACTGCAACCCAAAGAGACAAGGGTTTCCAGCAGCGGGTACTCTGGAAGGCTCCTCTTGTCTCTTGGTTTGTTAATTTGCTGAGATGTGTGACTCCGTGATGCTGCAGTAGGACGGCAAGTATCTGTCTTGCCTTGTGGTCAAGCACTGATGAGTTCACCCTGGCTGGCCACTGAGTTTAGCTTTTACCACTGCTGCAACAACACCACCCCAAAAAAGTTCATTCGTGGAGACTGCAAACTCTCTAGTCTCAGGAAATCTCTCCTTTTTTTGATGCGGTAGTTAGAGCTGAACGCTGTAGGTGTGCCTTCTTAGAGGGGTACTTTTTTTTTTGCCTAGTTTCTGACCCTTTGAGCCTCTTTTAAAACAAAGGCATTGTTTTCAAATCAAATTTTATAAAATGAACACTGGAGTTGTTAAGAAGAGATCAAAATTTACATAAGACTTCTATTTAACCTATTACCTATGAAAATCTACTTCAGGCTGAAACTTGTTTTCCAAAGTTTACGGCATACAAAACAAATGGTTTTTAAAATTTCCTTACTTATGAGTACCTTAAATTGTGTTTTCTAAAAGGGAAAAAAAAAAAACTTATCTTGGAACCTTACCAGTTTAATTTGCATTTTGGCTCTGATATAACTCAAAATAGATCAGATTAAAAAAGGAAATTTGGCAAGTGATAACTCAATTACATGATTTTACTGCTTTGGTATTTTGAAAATAAAAATGAACAGATCTGTTTTACTTTGAAAAGTGCCTGGTGCACGTGTGCTGTAACCACTTTTCAGAAACCATATGGAAGGTTCCCTACGCTGCATATGGCAACACTACCCAGAGCTCAGATACGTATTCCTGCGATAGACGACACAGGATCCACTCAGGTCGGGGATTTTAATGTGTACATTCAGAGAATGCTGTATCGAAGCAATGCAGGGTAAGGAGTTTGGTGTTTAAAACATGGGAAGTTCACGGTGATGGGGCTGTATTGCTCCTTTTTTATGGAACGGAGATAAAATTGCTTGGAGGTAATGCCAGGCCAGGAATTGAGGAAGAATTTGGGGAGCGCATAAAATTTGTCTGGCATCTATAGTGTGCAAGATATAGAAGTGAGCAGTACCAACAGATACTTTTAAAGTGTTTCTTCATCTAGAGCTATGGATATTTGATCTTCTCGTTACCCTTGATTGCCAGTGATGCAGTCACGTCTCTTCCCTGGTAGCTGCGCACCTCTAGCCATCATGCCAAGGAGAGGAAGCCTCTGCTGATTCCTGGAAGACCAAGCAAGTGGCGACAAACTCCCTAAACTTAGCACTGATCCTCAAAGTGGCAAGGGATGGGATAGGACCGTGCCTTAAGCTGAGAATCGGCAAGGTTGTCTGTTCTGTCACCTTGTTTTTGTGCGCGAAGTGGTAGGAGGAGAGAAAGCATCTGTCCTTCCATCACTGATGTGTCCCCTTGGAGTGACTGGGGCTGTGTTTGTGGCTCTCAGGTCTCTGATGAGGTGCAGCAGTTTTCCAAATGTATGTTCGTTACCATGATCTGGTCACTCATCTGGCCTGTCCTGTAGGGCTGCGTTGGTTCTTGCAGTTTTCTCCACACACACGTACAGGTGTCCCTTCAGTGCAAAGCGGCACCATCTGCATCCATTCCTCCAGGGCAGAGCCAGCTTGCGTGATGGTGAATTCACTCGAGGTAACACCAACTTCAAATGACAGAAACCTTACTGAGTGCCATCCCTGCCCTGGCAAACTCTAGCCCTTTCAGCTGGTTTCAGTGGAGATCAAGGCTCTCGGAATGCTTATCTTGGTGTAGGGATGATGTTGCAGACTAAAAGTCCTAACGCATGATGAGCAGAACATGCCGGGGAGTTGTTAGAAATGAATAAGTGCCTTTTGAAACAGTGACGTGGCATGGAGGTGATGGGTTGCAGGATTTCACTTGACTATGGAGCCTGTGGAACTTCAGCAAACTGATCCAATCTGAAGAGAGGTCGCTGCCTCACAAGGTGCTTGTTGCGGAGGGTTGAGAATTTTGCTGTTGCAGTTGGGAGACCCTACTTCTATCCCCTCAAACTCTTTGAAGAGTTAACATGGCATATGAGACTTGGTTGCCCTCTGTACATCTTGTTTTCATCCTGCTGCTTCTGACAAGTAACTTGTTTTGGCTACTGCATACGTGGTAGTTGGCAGACCTGTTTGTGAGCTCTTCTGAATTTCCCTCATGACTTCACTTTTCTCTTGCTTGAATGAGAAGTGATGGCCTTCAGGAATCTCCACTGCCATGCCGTTGTCACTGATGTCATTGGGACATGGGAATTGTTGCTGCTTCTCCTCCAGAACTGAATACGTTTGATTTTCCCTTCCTTCCTACCTTTTTGGGAATAAAGGGTGAAGACAGACCCTGATCTCTACCCCTCCAAGGCTGCAACTTGTGCTGGTACTCTGTTGATGGCCCGAGTCACGCCAGGGTTGACAAATGGGCAAAGCACAAAACCATTATTTGACAAGAGGAGCATCGAGCTGCCATCAGCCTGACGTATTTCTGCACAGGGAGAATGGTCGAGCATTTACCTGAAGAGCTGACCACGTTTAACCCAGAAAAAAAAGAGAAAAAAGTTTTCTACCACTGGGGTTTTCTACCACTGAGTTTGTGATGTGTAGACCGTGAGTTCCAATTTCTTATCTCTGAGGTCTGTTGCGAGAGACCAAAACGCACAGCAGTGCCTATATGTGGATCACGCCATTGCGAGTGACTTTGTCACGTCATGTGACAACACATTTCTTTGCTGGGGGTAGCAGCAAATCTGGGGCTTCTCTTCTGGAGATGAAAACAGGATGATAGGACCAGAACAGGGCAGGGGGGCAAGAAGAATCATTTCCCGGGCACCATATCCCAGCAGAATCATTGCGATTCATGTATTATTCAAAGTCTAGATTTTGCAGCTAAGTCTTAAATTAACCTTGAAGTTACCTGAAAAGTCTCTTCTTCCCTATCGAGTATGTGGTTATCCCAAGCAAGTGCCCTCACAAGCTCACGCTCCTCAACCCCCAGCCACTGCTGTCAGCACTCGCTCCAGAAGGGAAACGTCTTCAGGTGCCGTCTATGAGTTTATTCAAGTTAATTCACCACAGTGCAGGGCTCTACGCCCCTCCTCAGGTGGTCGCTGCCGCTTTATCCGTGAGGAGAGATGGGCGAAATGAAGAGTTCCGCGAGGGTGGAAGTTTCTCCTCCGGGGAAGCCGGCTCGGGGAGGAAAGGGGAAACCTCGCCCACACAACTCGGGCGCCCGGGGCTGCCACGGTTCCCCCTCGGTCGCTGCTCGGCGGGGAGCCCGCTCAAGAGCGGGGCCGCCGGTGCCAGTGGCGGCGCCGCCAGGGGGGGCCCTCGGGCCGCTCCGCGCCGCCCCGGCTTAAACGGCTGCGGGGCGTCCCGGCGTGGACGGCCGCCGGGGCGGACTGGCCGAGCTCCGGCGGGGCCGCAAGCCCCGGCCCTCGGCGACCCGGCCCTACCGGCGTTCCCCTTGCCGCCTCCAAAGCGTTGTCTCTGCCCGGTCCCCGGGCAGGGCAGGCGAGGAGCGAGCCCGGAGCCCCCCTTGGGCCGAGCCCGCGTCCCCGCGGCCGCGGCGCTACCTCCCGGCCTTCCCGCCCATCTGCGGCCGGCCCGGGGGCGGCGGGGCGGGACGGAACGGAACGGGCGGTGTTTTTCCTTCGAGAGGGAGCGAAGGGGATCTTCGGGCGGCGGCAACCGGAGAGGGACGAGCCCCCCGATGAAAAGCAACGCCCGGCGCTGCCGCGGATCCTCTCGCCGGGCCGGCCGGGATGAGCCTCCCCGGTGGCGGCCCGGCTGGGCGAGCAGCCGCTTCGAGTCCCTTTGCCTCGCCTGGGCGGGGGGTTTGTGGGGTTATTTAATTTTTTTTTATTTTTTTTTTTTTTGCTCCCCTCAGCCTACATTTTTTTTAATGCACCTGACCCGCTATTTGAGGGAAAACCCAGAGCGTGGCTGATACCGAGTCGCAGCGAATGAGGCAAGGGAGAGGAAAGGGAGCCGGAGAAGTTTGGGAAGAAAAGTGAGAAATAAATAAACAAACAAACAAACAAAAAAACACCACCAAAGAGTCTTCAGAAAAATCCTGACTGTCTGAAAGTGTGTGTGTGTGTGTGTGTGTTTTCCTTCCTGCCGAAGCAGGTTGTCAAATACTGTCCTTTTCCCCTCTTTTTTAAAGCAGACTAAAAGGAAAATTCTTCACAGAATCTTAAAGAACTTTTTGACACAACAGCTGCAAAATCTATTTTCTAAACAAAGATTTATACATATTTATATGAGCTTAATCCAGATTTTTTTTTTAATAAATCATTCTCAGAACTGCAGAGGTAAACTATATGTAAATACCTCAAGTAATAGGCTTGTAGTGCAAATCACATCATTTTATCTTCAATTTTGCATTCGTTTTTCTGGCTTAAAGGTGCATCAGAGATATGCATTTTAGCATATTCAGAACACGGGGCGTGAAATTAAATGTTTGACAGAGTGAGAAAAATATACAGACTTTGGAGATGCCTTAAAAATAGTAATTTATGCAGATCTAGAGGAGTGAAATCATTTGCAATGGAGTGACCCTCTCTCCAGGAATTTTTTGCTCAGTGTTCTTCTCTAATCTCCTGCTGTATCTTCATTTTTCATTGAACTAGCCAGTTTTCTGCGAAGCAGTCTTGTAGATAAGGGAAGTGCTAAAAGAAGAAGAAAGAAGAAGCTCAGTGGGTCCGTTTCCATTGCACTTTTACCCAAGGCAATGGGCAGAATTTAACGGATTCCTTCCAACATATGTTTTTGCCAGATAAGTAAACAGTGTGTGTCGGAAATGAAAAAGCATTTGCAATTTAATGACATTACAGCTCTCAGCTTAGGCTGGCGTGCTGCGAGGCGAAAAGCAGAAAGAGAGAGGAGAGTAGAAAGAGAAAAAGAACAAAGTTCATCTTCCCTTTTGTGCATTTTTATCAAGGAAAATATTACTTCTTTCCCCCTCTTGTTCTCTTTTCTTTTTCTCTTTGCTTTTTTGTCTCACTCATTTACATTTTTTTCTTTTCTCTCCTTTTCTCTCCTCTGTTCACTTTTACCTTTTTCTTCCACCGCCACAGACTCGTTTCCTTTCACCACCACCACCCCCCCACCCCCATTGTGTCTCCTTATTCATCTATTTGGCCCATTCAGTTTTTACCTATAAGGAGCTGTTTATCCAACAATGTATCTTTCTTCCTTCTTTTTTTTTTTTTTTTTTTTTCCCCTCTTGCCGCGTTGTACTCCCGGCGCTAGAGCTCACAGTCAACAGGATTGTTGGAGGGATTATAACGTTTCATTTCAAAGCGCGACAAATCTGCTCGCCTTCCCTCCGTCCCCGCTCTCCCCCGGCTCGCCCGGTCCCTCGCAGATGTGCGGACACCCTCGGGGTCGGCATCTTTCCCCCCCTCTCCGCCATCCCCGGTCCCCCCCTCCCGCCCGCCCCCGCCATCCTCGGGCCGCCCCGCAATGGCGGAGCAGGGGGAGCTCCCCCCGGGGAAGGGGCAAGGGGCACCGGGCGCTGTCGGACGCTCCCCTCGTGTCGTCCCCCCGATTCCCCCAGTCGTGAGGTGTCGAGGAGAGCGAAAGTCACCACCGGCTCCCACCCCAGTGTTTTACCCTGGGGGTTGGGTGTAACTGAAAAATACCTCCAGTTTGTGGCAAGTCCCGTCGTATAGGCACATATCCGAAAAGATGTTTAAAGAAAAAAAAAAATGTACTTAAGATCCGTGCATGGGTTGTTTTTTATGTGTTGTTTTGTTGGTTGTTGGTTGTGTTGTTTTGTTGTGTGGGGTTTTTTTCCCTTTACCATGAAATTACATCTTCCACATCTCCCAGATCCGGTACTTGGTAAGTAAAAAGGGAAATCTGTTTGGACATAAGGAGGTAAAGTAGCTAGAGGTGGTAATTTAATCAACCGAGGATATATTTCAATGTTTTTTCTGGTCTTCTAGGCATTAGCACTTTAAATTCATTATGTCTGTTTGACAGATATATGCAGCCTTAAGGATCTAAAAATGAAATCCAAGAAGTATAGCCTGCTAGAGGACATATATTGAAGTTAAGAGATTAAAACGGTCTAACCATTGCAAACAGAATGGAACATCTCGCATTTCTCATTCCTTATAAGCATGACTATTTTGCAGATGTTAAATACGGTCTGCTCTAATTATGAACGAGGGGAGGGGGGGCGACCCGCTCAAGAGCCGAGGCTTTCTAACTTTTACATTGATGAAGTGGATATTAGAAAGACAATATTAGCTCCTGTGCCGTCTCGGGCTCGGAAAGTTTTACATGGGGGATTTTCTCTATCCATAATTTAATAAGAAGGGTGCAGCAGCAGAAGCCTCTCCTACATGCTTTAAAGACTCAAGAATCGTGCATGAATTTCCTATAAGGCAAATAACAAAAGAGCCAAGTGAGAAGAGCGGGTCTTTTTTCCGTCTAACTGGGACACTGAGGACTCTGTGTCATTACAGTAATTTAGCAATGTTAATGATCTGTAATATTAATACATCACACTTGAAAATGGGGAAGAGTTGTCATAATTAAATGCATTAAAGCCACAATTAAAAAGTCATCTGAGCAGTTGTAAAGATACCAGCGACGATAAGGCTGTTCATTACCCTGCAAACCTCTCTGCCCGTGAAAGTCCCTCCCTGGCAGAGCTGGATCGCAGCAGCCCCGGTCCCGGCGCAGAGATGCTCCGCGGCCTTACCGGCCCATCGCCGGCTGCGGGGAGCTCGGGGGGGCTGTACCGGGGAGCTCTTCTGGGGGATCTACTCTAGTTCTTCGGCGGGGGGCGGGTGGCGAGGTGAAGGACAACCTCGTCGCCCACACATACCCGTCCCGCACACGCGGGTCGTCTTTTCAAAATCACGTCTCCGGCCGCACCGCAATGCACCTTTCGGTATTTTGCCCTCACCTCGGAGGCGGCGCAACGTTTAAGGATAAACTCAGACCCGGTCTGCCCCTACCTGTCCGCCGAGAGCCCCGGCTGTCCCCTCCCCACCCGCCACGGACACACAGGGCCTGGGTCAGAGCCCAGCGGGACCCCCGGCGCACGGACAGCGGCCCTGGCTCCTCCGGGCTCCCCGGTCCCGGGGGTGGCTGGTCCTGAGCCCCTCTGTCCCGGCGTCTTCCCCGTGCTGCCGGGGGTGAGGAGAGTCCCTGAGCCGTGGGACCGAGCCCTGAGCAGCAGAACTGAGCCGTCGAGCAGTGGAGCTGTCTCTGCCCGTGTTTTGCCACGCCCAAGCCGGCTTCCCAGGAGGCCAGCGTGCCCCTGGGAGCATTTGTGTGAAGCCACGTGGACGTCTGGGTTTGGGGTGCGAGCAGACACCGTCTGACAGGGCGGGCTGTGGGGCCTGGCTCTCACGCCTCGGCCCAAGAGGCTGCTAGCCATCCCACAGGGACAAGACCCCCACGCATTTCCTTGTGTAAATAGCGGAAAACCTCATCCCCATCCTAGTTCTGTCAAAATGTTCCAGCTTTAAAACAATTCAGTTAAAAAAAAAAAAAAAAAAGGTTCATGCTCAACCAGATCATTGCTGATAGCCAGAAGGTCTCTTCTTCCCATACCTGGCAGATTTTCCACCCAATGGACATGCATGGTGATTTTCAGGCTGATTTCCTAACAGAGAAAAAGTCGCGCAATGAGGTAGCATGCTTACTTAGGGCTTTCTGGTGGTCCCCTCCTGAAAACTGCTTATCTCTTTGGCCAAAATCAGACAAGTCTGGCTAAGGGAAGATGGTCTTGCAGCCTTTTATTGTGGAAATAGATAGCTGGGTACAGGAGGAAAACCGTCTGGTAATTCCAGAGGGAAAGACTCCAGCACAGGTTCAAACCTATGAATCAGACGTAGAGAGTATGAGCATCCCAACCCTAGGAAAAGTTTCAGACGGATCTTTACACGTAGTTCCAAATATTAGGCCTATTTTCAGCCACAATTCACAACTTCGTGCAAAGGTAGGCTAACTTATCCTGGAACTGCTTGGGGAGTTGCAGTGTGTGGGCATTGTCACTTATGTGGGGTCCCAAGAGGAGCACCGTGCATTTCAACTGCTTGTACCTTTTCCACTCGTGTTGAGGCTGATGATAGTGCGTGCTAAAAATAACAGCAACACAAGTAAAGGGGACAGAAGTAATGACAAATAAATGGATAAGAGTAAAGAATATGAAGTAACACAATTTGCTCAGTCTTTGGATATGTTATTTGCGTAATGCCAACATTTTTTCATTCTCTTGTGTTGCTATTCGATTCGAATATACCCTAGAAATATCCATGAGATTAATATCTTAGTTGAATGTTGCTATTTGCACTAACAAATTCATGAAAATAATTTACATATGCAACTATTTACATATGTAACTCCAACTTTCATATATGGTGCATGCGTGTTTCCTCGGAGGTCTCTACCTTCCCTAGGAATGTTGCTCTTTGAGTAACAGCTTGACGAGAGCTCACTGCTGTGACCTTTGCTGTTGAGAGAGTCTGCGTTCGGTTTAGTTAAAAATCTATAGGTAGAAAATGAATATATCCTGTAGAACCACCAAGGTGTACATTGTGATAAACCAGGGGGAGCAGGTAAAATGACAATGTCAAAGTGATGGAATATTTGCTTATGTGAGTGTGGATTTCTTAAAGGTCTGAAGGGAGCTTTATCTCCCCTTCCCTTCCAGCAGCTGTTGATGCTGTGCATATTCCCAAACTACGTAGTAAGATCACAGCTGTGTGACTACATGACCTCCCATCCAGATCAGAGCTGGATCTATTTCTCTTGTGTATTGGTTCATCAGAAGAACCTCACACATCCTCAGCTTTCTGCCTCATTGCTTTCTTGAGTTTGCCTAAAGGCCATGTTTGATCCCAGCATTTATATCCGAGCAGTTGAATGCAAAATAACCTTGGACTTGAGCTGTCACTTAGGTCCACGGTCAGAATTCTCTGAAACCTCTCAGAATAATCTCAAGTTGGGAAGCAGCTGTTACCTGTCACCCTTCAAAATGGAAGTGGACCAACATTGCATCTCAGAACCTCATCTGTGGTCCACTTATCCAAGCATGTTATGAGCATGTTTCATACTGTATCTTCATACAAAAGATGAATGTTTGCCCCACAGGTCTTATGTGGTGTCCTGCAGAAGACTTGTCCCCAGTGTGAAATCCTGAAAGTTATCTCTGGTGAACCTTCCCTGGAATTCAGCCCTCAAAACACTGACATGAACTCAGGGCTCCCTGTAAGTGTTCTTTACAAGTTGGGATTCAAAGCCCAAATTCTAGGGTGGTGTCTTGTGGTCCATAGTCCTGGGCCACTTTGGGTACTGGAAATGTCTTACAGCCGCATGCTGTGGGAGCTTCCATAGATGCCTGATGATACTGCCCTGTAGAAGACTCATGAAGGAACAGCAGTTACTTCATCGACTGAAAGATGTAAGGCATGCATTTTATTTGGAAACATTACATTTTGATATTCTAAAAGGAATTCAGTTCTCTAAAAATGTCCAGGCTGTGGAAAAACATTTTTATTTAAATGAAAGGTGTATACAAATATACATAAAATAAATTGCTTGCATGTGTAAGTGTATGTGTAGTTCAGGTCCTGACAAATTGAAACTGTTCTTTTCAGCCAGCTCTGCTGTGCATGGAGTCCTGGGACTGGACAGTGAGCAAGTCTAGTGTGTGATACAAGACAACAGATAATCCAACAACGCAAACAGGATGAGGAAAGATTAGAACCATCACTCATATCAGAATAAGCAGCCACCCTGCCCACCAACTGCCTTGATTTTGTGGAGTGTTTTGCTGGTGCAATTGGAGAGGTCAGCTTTAAGGAGCAAGTAGGAGGAACACGCTGTACAGCTAACCTCATAGGAAGCTTCTCACACATAGGACCAGACAAAGCCGGAGATGCTTGAGAGGGAAGCTGAATCAACGGGCCATGAAGATGGTATCAAAAGCACAAGAAAGGCAGACACACATATAGCAACACTGCAGTTAAGGAATAAGATGACACACAGTTATCAATGGCAGCACAACAGTTGTGTTGAAACTGTTTAAAAGCCATGAGGAGAAAAGGGATGCAAAGGAGAAAAGCACAGCAGGAGGTGCTTATATGGGTAAAGGAGACCCATAAACCATTAGAAAAGTGTAGAGGGAAGATAGACAAACAATATCTATCATTGGAGTTTACATTCATCTAGATTACATAAGACTTGACAGGAGCTTGGTTTGAAGGTCAGTGAGGAAAGGTCAAGGCTCAGAGGTGTTGGTAGGAATATTAAGCAAGGGTGGAGAGTGGAATAAAATATTCGAAGCTTGAGAAACTAGGGGCTCGCTCTGAGCTATGCTGAATTAATGCTGGTATGTTAAAAACTGTGAAGATAAGGCATTTTGAAAACAGCTACAAAGACAGAACCTGAAGGAAGAGGGATATTCTTTGCTGTCACAGTGAAGGTGACAGATGAAGGCATCTTCTTCTTTAGAGTGACCAGGGAAAAGAGAGGTAAGGGAAGGAGAGTGTGAAAGACTTAAGTCTTTGTAACAGTGTGAGCAGCCTGAGGGAGCTGTTGCATCCCTGAGCCAGAGGAAATAGAACTGGAGAAGATGGCAGCAAAAAAAAAGTCCAAAAGAAATGAACATTGAAGAGCACGGCTGCAGGTGTCAGAGGCAGCTGAGATGAGAGCAAACCGTGGGCCAGAACTTGAAAGAGCTGGGTGGAAAACCTTGAGAAAGCAAGCACAGGTGGTGTGTCCAAGGGAGGAGGCTGGTTGGGATATCTTCTGCCATCAGCAGGAGGTGTTTAGCAAGGTGGGATATTGGCTCATCTTGCAGCTGCAACTAGTATTAGTTTGCTACTAGATGTTCAGCTCTGCTGGAGCTTTGTGGTGTACTCCCATGTGGCAGGCGTGTTTGTCAGAAGTACTGTAATACCTGGCTAAAACAGGCTTGCTCTGAGGTTATCGTTACTTCTCCACAGCTGACCATAAATAAATATTTCAATAGATGACTTAACTCTCCGCCTTCCAATTTATAGAAAGGTAGCACAAGCGAGAATTAATGTTTTCTTTTAAGTGTGGGTTTAGAAGACTGATAAAACATCATCAGGCGTATAGAGAAGCAGTAATTACAAATAAATAATAAATACCTAGCCATAAAGAGTATCCTTCTCCTAAAACCTCACAATCTTGTACCTGAATCCTTCGAAAAATGAGGAATCTTTTTTCTTTGTTACAAGCTGAAGATAACACATTCTGCTTGTTTAGAGGGAGCTTGCCTTGGGTACTTCTTATTTGATGTAATAAAAACTGCTATTGAGGATTTCAGAGCAAATAAATCAGAAAAAAAAGAGAATCTCTAATCTATCTTTAAATAATGTGTCCTAGCCGGTCATCCAGGAGCTCAGTTTGTCATTAGCTTATGTCAGAAAAAGAGCATTCTCAGGAATACTTATGAGATGTAAATAAAAGATTAAATTTTCATGTAATCCGCTATTCTCTTCAACTTTTCACTTCATTAAGCAGAAAGGAACTTTTACATGAATTAAAAAAAAATGTTTCTATAAGTCATCCAGGTGCAACTTCAAGAGGGAGCATGTTTTCATCAGGATTTATGACCCTCTGAAGAGTTCGGAGCCCAAAAACTAATTAATTTATTGCAAAGCATCAATGAAAAAAAAAAAAAAAAAAAAAGAAAAACTTGGGTAAAAGCCTGGTCCTAGTGAAATTTGTGGTAGACAAGTCATTCTTCTTAGTGCAGTCTGGATTTTCCCCAATGTCTTTTATCTGTGACCAATATAAACCTGCTGCAGTTGCTTTACAATTACCTTTTTTTAAACGTTTTCTATTTAGTTTGCTGAGATTACATCCAAAATACAGTAAAATATCAATATCAATATCAATATTGCTGATTTTTAATAAAATAATCTGTGACAATGATTCCTGCAGATATCAATGAATGAATTGACATTGTTTATACAAAATGCTTCATAAATACTGGCCAGCAATACTGGTTCCTGGATTATTTGAATGCTGGCTCTCTAATTACTAAATTTAGCTGATGAGATGCAAGAGCAAGTGTTATTTATCTTGTATGCAGAATATTCAGGCCATAAAAACAAATTTTAAACACACCTTTATTCTTCAGTAATTACAGTAACAAGGTCAAGAAAGGCTGGTCAAGAGATGACTGTGGCCCAATCACCAGCCGGACCTGGGCAATTACAGCAGGTTTTAATGAAATGTCATTGTCAAGTGACACCCGAGAATACGCATTTGAGAAATTGCCTGAGCATTACGCGAAAATCAGGGGCCAAAGCTGGCGATGGAGAATGACCATCCACTTGCTGGATGCCTGCACTGGGATTTGCAATGGAAGTTCCCAAGGAAAGGATACGCCTAATGTCCATCTCCAATAATTGTCCCTAGGTTGCATCTTTTAGAAACTGAGCATCACAGCCTGAAATCCCTTGTTTCAACCAGATCTGAGGTTTCCACTGGAGTTCTGCACGCTGAGTAGCGTCTGCCATTTACCCCAGAAGTATCTAATAGGAGACAACTCAAGCACCCACGGAGCAGAACCCCGGGACACCCCTCCAACCCCTGCAGCAGGAATGCCTTAAATTCCCTTAACCTCTAAACTTTTTTCCATCTTCCATCTCTACGAATCTCACCTTCCAGCCCACAAAATGCCCCGGTGAGAGCAGAGCCCTCACCTCCCCGGCCCCATGGAGAGGCAGGTCAGACCAGGAGGTGGAAAACCTTCCTAGGAGATGCACGGCCGGGAGCTGGGGACCCATCTCTTGGGCGAGAGGTACCCTGCGAGGCAGGGGCAAAGCCGGGGAGCACACGGGTTGTGGAGTAAGCCTCGGGATTGCCTGATTTGGGGTCCCAGGTGCCTGTAGGCAGGCGAGAGGCTGGCGGTGCGGGAGTCAGGTCTGCGGGAAGCCTCAGCAGGTCCGAGACGCCACGGCCAGGCTGCTGCTGTGGGCTTTTCCTGACCCACTACCCCGGTTTTAGTCTGCCACGTTGACTTTAGCTATTCAAATCGTCAAGAGGTACTGAAGGGGACCGAGCCCACAAGTGTGGGTCCTCCCTTTCAGGGTTGGGTTGTGTGGGTTTTATTTTCTGAGAAAATAAATCAAACCCACCCTGGGTGTAGCCCCCAAAGGAGACGGTGTTCGTCGGCTTCAGGTTGGAGCAGGGCGAGTGGGGCTCAGTATCCCGGCACCGCAGAGCGCTGGGAAGGCGGGACTCCGCGATGCTGAACTCACGCCGAGACCCCGCAGCGGGTGAAGGGAAGCAAAGACCCACGGAGCTCCCTTCTCGGCTTCCCCCGACGCCCTTTCTAAAGGGTCGGCACGGAGGGACCGGGGAGACGTGGGAGGCGACAAGGCGGACCTGCCGGCGTTTTGCCAGAGTATTGAGCCGCGTCGAGGGTGACCGACGGCCGGCGGCGCTACCGGCCGCTGCGCCTGCAGCCGCTGCAGGAGGGAGGCCGGGGCGGGTCGTGCGGGGGTGAGCACAGGCACTCAGGCTGCCGCAGCCCGGGCAGCCCATCTGTCAGAACCGGTTGGAAGGCTGGAGGGGGCCCGGCTGCCAGCCCGTTTGGGAGGGATATCGGCCCGAAGCCGCCGCGCTGCGGAAGGACAGAAGGGGATGAGCCTTGCCCCGCTGCGCTGCGGCACTGTGTCACCTGCTCCCGGGCAAATGATACCCGGAACCACGTCGATGAGAGACCGAGCCCATGTCCAGGCCCGGCGGGGCGGGTGAGCTCCCTTCACGCCTGGACACCCACCCGGGACACGGGTGGGATGCAGAGGGGTCGGTACCTCAGTCCCAACTCTGCCGCTTGCCCCACCCAACCTGTGGCGTGGGATTGCGTGGTATTTCCTCGGCAGGTGTGAAAACGTGCGGACGGGGAGTGGTAGCTCCTTCGTGACGACGGGGACTTTGCCTAACGTGAGGCGGCGGACGAGTGTCTGCGCTTCGTCATGCTGCCAGGTTTGAACATCGGAAGAAACAGGATCGGCGCTACCGATTAACTCCCGAAGTATGTTGAAAATGCAGTGTCACCCGTCTTAAGAAGGGCTTGGTTTTGTGTGCCGTGCTAATTGATTTCTTTTCAGACTGATCCCTCTTAAAACATGAACAGATTTAATGGTTCTTACTCCCGAGCTCTATGCTATAGAGATAATTTGGGTTATTAAGACGCATTAATAAACAGTTAATAGCGACCTTTTTTTTCCCGAGAAGTAAGCTCTTCTTCAGTCCGAAATAAATGAACATCCTCTACCGAAGCTCTACAGCACTCGGGATCGGCAGTTGCTGCCCACAAGTGTCAAAAATGCCCTGCAACTAGGGAAGTGGAGGTGGC